>OY728137.1:1485595185-1490595185 GCA_963277665.1 Viscum album | reverse complement strand
ATTGACCAATGAACCCATTTTTGGGTTATTACACCTTGGCTCAACAATGCCAGAACCACATCCACTTTTAGTATCCAGAAATAAATTTTTTCCTTGGAAAAAATACTCTATAATTTTATATAATTTAGTTATTTTTTATTTATTTAATTTTATCCCTAAAAATTTTACTAATTTTTTCTAATCCTTATCCCAAAATAAAAATAATTTACACTGATACCAACTTTGAAAACCCATATCATTAATACATAATAATTCATGATTTGTTACATAATGATACACATGATACATACCTAAAAGATCAAGAGGCCTAATGTATTTGGGTAATCAGATACATAAAATAATTATTTCATATAGGGATAAAATAAAATATTTTAGGACACCTTATTGTGATTTTAAAATATCATTTCTCTTCTAAAGATGTATGAGATAGATTAGGGACTTACATAATTGATAATTGAGTTGTAAAGCCCAATAAGGGATTAATAAAAGAATAAAATTATTTATGTAACAAATTTTATTAAAGAGGTATATCATGGTGACATAACAAGGGTGATAATAATAAATATGAACATTGAAACATGATATAAGATGATATCATCAAGGAAACAATGGAATGTGAAAAAAAACAAAAAACATGACATCATTACAATAATTCAAGTATAACCACAAAGACACAATAACATAGTGTGATAATTATATCCTCATGTGCACCATTAATAGTATTTCATGAGATAAAACACTACCCAATACATTGGAGGATATATAATTCTAGGATTTCCTATCACATTCATATAATGTATATTCATTTGTGTTCCATGTAGATCATACAACATATGATCATATTTCATTAATATTAAACCCATGAGTAATAAGTGTGCAATACATACATGAAATTAAAAAAATCAATGAATTGTAGGTAAATCAAGTTGAATAACCTTGAGTAGATGTGGGGATGTGTATTCAAAATATAAAATTTTGGCAAGGAAGATTACGAGATAATTTTGTACAATAACTAGTGTACATAAAAGTTTATAAAAGGGATTAATGTGAGAGAACGGTATTTTATCATTACATGGTAATCTTATGGGAAGTAAGAGGGATATGAAGAAACACATTACACCATGAACAATTTTGAAACAAATGTCTTAGTACGAAAAAAGTTCTTAAAAAAATATAAAATAGGAGAGTATCCCCTACCATGAGAGGGTTCTTAAAAAAGAATGGGAGAATCTTCTTATTAGGTTTGGAACACATTATGCGGATTCATAAAGGGAAATGGAGAGAAAATTATTTCTCATTTAGTTTTTAGAAAAGACACATAGGATGATTAGAGGGTACATATTTCAAAATAGAGAGAATTTTTTTATTAATATCAAAACATAGGTTTTTGAATCTATATGATAAAATAATAAAAAATATATTCATGTGGTTTTGACCATTTTTTACCAAATATTTGTGGTTTACAATATTTTATAATTCCACTAATGGAAATTTTTAAAATTACACCATTGGTGATGTGGAAGTGTGTGATGTGCATAAATAATTTACCTTAAAACCAAAAAAATATAATACTGGTATTAGATGATTCATTAAAGGATTTTAAAAATAATAAAATCACATAAAATTACATTATTTTAAAGGGGAAACATTATTTTGGTCATTGATACTACTTATAAAATAAATTAAATAACCTTTTTGGATAATATAATTTCATAATACATATTATATATATATATATAATATTTAATTTTTACAAAAAAAATAGAATATAATAAAAATATGTAAAAAAATAATCATCGGATAATTTATATGAGAAACTTTAAAGAATTATATTTAATTTATTGGAATAATTTCCTAAATATTTGAATTTTCACTTTTAAATAAAAATCCCTATTTACCAAAAATACTTTTCTATGATGCTAGAAACTTTAGAAACATAAAAAAAATTTCATTTAACTTGATTAAAATATATTATAATTCACATTTAAATAAATATTATTTAATAAGAATATTTTATGAAAATAACATATCTTTAAAAAATTTGGGTCTTTTTCAAAAGAGTGTTTTAATTGTGATTATAGTTTTTTTCACCAAAAAATAAAATTTTGAGTTCTTCATTTCAAAATCTATTTTTAATTAGACTCATTATATAATAATTTTTAAAGTTATAATATAAATGGATAAATATAATCAATATTTTTTTAAAAAATAAAACATATAAATTCATATTACTAATATCTAGATTCATAACCCATTATTACACCAACATGCGCCCTATGGCTAATTTGGGCGATGGTGGCACTTTCTTAGGGTGGTTGAGAAAAAAATTTTGGGTCATGATCTAGATAAGCATGAAATTCTTCGGTAAATGGCTTCACCCAAGATGTATTTATTTGATCATGTCTTGGGGATAAATAATGGTAAAGCCCAATGATTAAATTTCCCTCAAAATCTCTAACAAATGAGCTTCATATTGTATGATCCTACTAGTTGAAGGCATCACTTGTTCATTTTTTTCATTTTTTATCATAAACGAATATATATACTAATCCAAATAGTCACTATACAATGGATATTTTAATGTGGATTATGATTATTAATGGTATTTTATATATTATAATCAATTTCTATAATATTCTAAAATATCCCAAGTACTTCATGTGTTTTCTATAACTATATTACTCAATAATGAATTTATTTATTTAAAATAGAATGACATTTATAAAAGTTCGGGTTGTTACTTAGGTCTGTGATAAAGATTATTAGGAGATAGATCCCCTCAATATTGGGATATAATCCCAATGATTCCCTTTCTAAAATTTCATGATAAAATGGTTCATAAGCACATTGTGAGTGTAAACGAATACCATCAAATATAAGTGGAAAATAGACTTGAAAATAACTCATGATACAATACGTACATATAAGGAATAAATAAAAAAGGTTCAAGAATAAAATAAAATACATAAGTAAAGTGTAAAGTGGAAAACCAATATACATATATATATAAACATCCAACCAACCATTTCATAAGGCTCCAAAATGTGATTACACTATTGTGTAAAAGCTCTAAAGAAGCATCGTTGACATTTCCTATGCAGTAGTTTGATCAGTATCCAAGTTTCAAAAATGAATCCATTTAAAAACCATACTCTGTTTTCCACAATTTTCCATGTTCAGACACACTTCCCCTGTCTTAGTCATATATGAAAGGTATTTTACACTACATGAGAGTTCTACGTTTAAGGTGTGAGTATGATATACATATAGGTCATCATCACACTCACCTAATGACCTTTTATGAAATCATGGGTATACATCAACCGAATAAATCACATGGAATAGATAAATAAGGAGAAAACGTTTTTAACATTGTTTAAATCAATAAATTTATAAGTAAAATAAATAAATCCTTACACTGGGAGGGTCCATACCTAAAAAAAGTGTATTTGGTTTAACTCAGGATCGAATACATACCATAGTTTAAGTTAGGGTAAACCAAAAATCCCATATATGGAAAATGGAATTGTGCATAATTAATTCAGGTCATCTAAGATAATCATTACACTCATGGTAGGAGAAAGGTGTATAATATCTTTAGGGTATTTCAATTCGAGCCCATTCCATTAACATCGCCATGACCAATAGGTGTACCTAACCAATGCTTATACCAAAATATAATATTCCACTAAATACGTATAACTGAAAAAAATATAATTTTAAAAGAATAAATACACTATATTGTATAGAGGCGTTCAAACATAACACATGGAATGAATCAAATAATATAACATATTCTCTTCTAGTTTTCTGTTATATTCTCTAATTTATCATATCATCTCTACCTCAGTTCCATTGATCTATACCACTAACTAGTGGCGTTTTGTGGATGAAAGGATGAACAATATACAATTAAAGATATGGTAAGGGCAATATATTATATTTGGTTGGGTATATTCAACACCTGACACTATTAAAAAGGTGATGTAGATATATACATGGATCTATTTCATGGTTTATTTGTATAAAAATTTACATAGATAAGAGAAATCATTTATAGGTTATCAATTCATTATTTGGAGAGAAATTTTTGATAATAAATAACTCAAATGATCCATACTAGTACCATTCCCTTTCATCTTGATCTATTTGTGTTTAATTCTTTCATATTATTTTAATTTCATAAAAAAATAAATCTACAAATAATAAAACCACATTTATCTACTTCATTCAAAATAAATATAAGATTATAAAATTATAACAATTGATTTAAATAGTTAAGAAACAATCCCATGACTCCTTAATAACAACCCTATCTAGTACCATGATATTGTATTCTAGGTTAAAATAAATTTTGTATGAAAGGACTGGGATGAACTTTAAATTCACACATGTATACATAAAGTAGACTAATTTATGGATCATTGGTTAAGAAAGATGTGGTGTCACATTTATGTAATGTGAATCAAGAATTAAACTTCATTAAGTGGGAGAATAAAGTGGAGCAGCTGATATTTCAGTAAGTCGTGAGATCAGTGTGATAACCACTTATAGCTGAAGCTCTATTTTTATGTGTATATGGGGGAGATAAACGGAGAACTTATAAAGAACTATTAACAATTTTGTTTTAAGAAGTTATGTGTATTGGAAATAAATGAAATGGTGAAGATTAAAGATCCAAATGTATTTTGAGTATTGTATTTATTGTAAATGATTAAGATGGATGTTAATATGTCTAAGGTGAAGATTAAGAACATAAATAATTAATATGTAGAATGTTTTAAATCATTTTTTAATGCGTATTATAGTTGTTAACCTGTGTTGGGTAATGATGAAGAACCCAATGAATAATGATTTCGAAATGTGTGAGATTCTTTTTGGAGAGTTACTATGATAATTTAATGTTATAATTTCCATATTAAATGTTGTTTAAGATCCATTCAAATATTAGAAAAGGAAATTGAGTAGCCACTATTTAAAAAAATGATAAATAAGAAGGATATAATTTTTCAACTTTGATATCTTAGACAGTTAGATTCGAGGAACCAACATATAAATATTATTATTATAGTGCTGGTACTATAATGAATCAATTACATGTGATAATACAAATTACGGAAAATAATCACTATATACCACATGTTCTTGATGAATTTGAAATATTGGTTGGGATTTAATATGATTGAAGAAGACCACTATAGGATAGAAGAGTAAGTAACCATTAAAATGTTAACAAGAATAAAGGCTACTATAAATATTTATTCACACACATATATAATGGTTGGATATTAAAAATAATTGAAATGATGTAGTTGAGATTTCATTGAAACATACAAAGATGAGTTTATATGATACAAGTTTCTTTAGTAATAATGCTGAAGAGGATTAAGAATATTTGATACTTTAGTGAATTCATTTTTTTTGTCTAGAAATGAATTGGAGTGATTTGATATTCCTTGAGAATGCTTGAAGGGGGAGTAATTTTACTTGATTTTTTCATAATTCTATGTTGGAAGTAAAAATTTATAAAATGAAAATGGAAAATTCCTCTGTTATGTATGTTAGAAAAAAGTTATAATTCAATATGATATGTAAGGGTACTTAAAATCATATATAATAGTCACTCTAAGATTCTAATAACTATATAAGAGTCAATGGAGAGGTATATTTAGAAAGGGTAATTTGTAAGCATTATTGTGTGACAAAGGAAATATATAAAAGTATCCTTACATTAAAGGGAATAAGTAAGGGTTACCATCCAGAAAATTAAATATGTAAATGTTACCCAAAATTTATAGACTAGAAATTTTTTAATTACCTAATTAAAAAATGTGTTATGTAAAAGTCAGTTTCTTGATAAGTAAGGGTACCTAGAGGGTAGAAGATTTGACAAACAACCTGAGCTATAATGAGATATTTAGAAGTTACTGTACACTTTATAATTAAATGTTTCCATTTCCAAATCATTCACAAATGTCACCATCCATTACCAAAGATTAATCTTATCATAAATAAGGGTTCCATTATGTATGAAGAATATATAATGGAACTTATAAAGGGATAAAATGGGTACATGGAGAGTACTTTAGAGTTACTAGGACTTGGAAAGAGATATGTAAGAGTAATAAATCATTAATTAAGGATTAATGTTTAAAATAAAGTTAGGAGAATTATATAAATACATTTATTTTTTTTCAATTTATATTTTTGGAATTTAAATGAAAAACTAATAACAATTATCATTGAAATAAATATGATGATGTTTATTATTTCTGTATGGATTAAAATTTCACGTGTATAGTGGTCAAGTGATGATTCAATCCCTTTTATAATGACGAAAAATTGAAAAGTTCACTACCTTTCTACAGGTTTTACAAGAATAAATATTTGACTAATTTAATTGAAAATATCACAATTCCATATATCATGAAATTTGTTTATTAAAAAATGAAAACAATATTCAGGTTTCTCCCGGAAGATATTGAATAAAAAAAAGTGATAAAAAATTATTGGGAAATGAAGATAATATATTTTATTGAATATTATTCAACATTAAAGAAAAATAAAATAATAGATAAAGTTTAGTTTTTTAATAGAAGAAAAATTATATGACATAGAAGAGGAGGAACAAGAAGATAAATAAGAAAGAGAATAATAGAAATAATATAAGGAAAATTAAAAATCAAGAATTATATAGATAAAAATGCTATTAATATTACCATATCCATGATCCATTGATGTTCATAAAGTGTAAAAAGTTTTAATTACTAAATATCTTTAATAGGATCAATGGAGATCAATAAGGAAGAAGAAAACATTTGCATAACTGTCTCTTGCATATGTTGATCATGATGAAAGAGAGATGAATAAGTTGAATTTAATTATGTTATTATTTATCATACATTTTCTATCAATTAACTCAGGTTGGAGAAGAAGATCTATTTTTTGAGATAGTGATATCCAAGTGTAGATATTGAGAGAATGAGAGAGAGAGAGAGAGAGAGAGAGGATATTGATCAAGAAGGGAACATAGAACACTAGTGTAAACAAAATATGGGTAGTATAAAAAACTATTTGGGAGGCTCTTGAGATATGAAAAGATAACTAATATTGGGTGATAAATTCATAAGAGTCAGGAATGTATTCTATTATTGACATCTAATCACATAGATAGTCTCACAATATTCAAGGATGTATTATTCCCTTATCCTATTGAACTCATAATCATTAAAGATGAAATTTAACCGTATCATGTATTCACTTGAGTGACATAGTTAATCTCTATGCCTCATATGTGACCCAAAAACATTAAGGAGATTATTTCCATATTAGGAACGAACCTTGTAAAATTACCTAGTTCTTATATATTATTTATTAACACTCTTACATGTAGCATTGTCTGGTATGAATTTATAAGAATATACATACATATTAACCCATATAGTTGTTTGGATATCAATATGGAAAATTATAATAAAAAATAATTTGTTGAAGTTGGTTTTCTCCTCTCATTGCGACTGTATGATCCGTTGTTAAAAAATGGTAATATAGATAATCTTGGTTCCCAGTAATTGGATATATTTTCTTTCTTAGTTTTTTTAATCGATTATATTTGAAATAAATATTTAAAAAGGTTTTATAAATTCTTTATAGGTAAAATATATAATCCATCACTATTAATAAAAACAAGATAGTTTCAATGAAAACCATATAAGAAATAAAGAGGTGGATAAGATGATAATGATATGAAAAGGAAAAGATGATAAAATAATTTTAAAAGGTAATAAAAGTGGTAGTTTATTTATTAAATACGTGTATGTTTCCTATTAAATAATTTAGTTAAACCAAGGAAGAGTATAATTCTAATGAATCAATTAATTACAATATCTCAAAAGTTAAGGATTAGTTGAAGAATTTTCATATTGAATTCGTAACTTATAATTTTGTTTATTAGGGAACTACATGACAAGAAAACATAATTTAAAATATATTGAGAGGCTATTAAAAATATTTGATTAAGAAGTTTCAAGAGTGATACCCTTTCATTAAATATGTTAAATCCAAGGATAAATCTGTAATGATTAGTAAATAAAATCATTTCATAGATGAAAAATTAATACAACAGGTTATTAATGAAAAATATGATGTAATCAAAATTAGTGAATACAATATCTATGATTTATAATAAACTCAAAAATCTTATATATGTATTAATTATTACGAATTAGAGATCAAATCCAAAATAATTATCAATTGTGATAATTATATTCAACAATATAGTATTATTCATAAAGACTATATTGGTAATTTCAAAAAACAATGATAGGAAATAGTGAAATCAGTCATGTTTATGAATAATTCCAAGAATATTACATTTTAGAAATTAGACATCAAAGTAGGAAATTTTTCAATCAACACATGTGTCAGCCACTCAGTATACTAAAAGTAGATTTGATTTCATAAATGTTTTTTATAAGAGTATTTTTTATTAAATAAATAATTCTAGTGGTAATAAAATATTGAAATAATAGAAGAATATATCCATTTATAGCTCATATTAAAAGATATCCCTTATTATAAAAAACAACAGTAAATATATTTGAATGAATAATCAAGTTATATTAGAAATCCAAGAGAAAGAATTGTTGAGAAAAATGATGATAAAAAGTAACAATATCATAGGTTAATCTAAGTAAGAATATAATAAGGGCCTTCTCAAAGAAATCCCAAAAGAAGGTTTTTTTTCTATAAAAAACATCATGGGAAAAAATTGTATAGATTGAAAATAAAGAAAAAGGAAAAAGGTTTATTATCTACTGTTGGTGTAGGAGAAGGTTCAGATATAATGTTGTTGAATTTTGGAAGAATTATTTAATTCACAAAGATTATATAAGGCCTTAATTTAGTGGGGACATTAAATCAATAATAATTATTATATAATTGGTTATGAATTAAATATGATGATGCATATGTAATTGAATAAAAAATTTGAGAACATGGTTTTTTATAAAAATTTCAATACATATAGTCATTATGATGATGGGTGTTGGTTCACATTAACCATGAAAAAATAACTATATTCTTAATAAGAAGGACCTTATAATCCTAAAATAAACTAATAAAGTAAAGGTAAACATTTTTTTTGGATACAAGAAAAATTAAAATGTTAAGGATGAAACATACTAAGATGGATGAATCCTCCATTATGAGATGATTCTATAATAGCAGAAAATGATAAACCATGGACCATTGAAAACAAGCCAAGAATATCAAAGTGGTTGAAAGAAATCAAAAACAATAAAGTGAATCAATTAAAGAATAAAAATAAAGGATTTTTTTGGTTAATTAAATCAAATAATATGAATCATAAATGTTTCTCATGATTGATAACTAAAATAATATTAATAAATTGTGTTGAAGATGAAACTCGACTGTAAAGACTCCTTATAAATTATTAAAATGGATACTAGTATGGAAGAAAATAATGAGAGGAAAAGATACAGAATTATTGGCTATATGATCAAATAATATAGAAGTGAAAATAGAAATTAAAAAAATAGATAAGGAAGAATATACTCCTAAGGAATGTATAATTGCGTGCAAAGAACAACTAGAAAATGAAAAGAAGATGAGCCAAGTAAAAAAATTACTGTGATTTTAAAAATTATGTAAAAATAATATTTGATATAATAAGAATATTGTGAATATTTATAAGTTCACACTGCCCATATATTCTCATGTATGGAATGCTAAAGGCAAAGAACCTAAAAGTTGTTTCTCTCATTAATATTCCTAAGGAACATTCATAAGGAACCTAAATACTTCAATAAAATTTGTTGATGTTATATAAATAATTCAAGGTAATTTATATAAGATGAGGATAAAATCATAGTTGTTAACATTATATATCTAGATGATATATCATTTAAATAATTATTTAACTAGAATCATGATTTCTCATTTTATCATTTTTATTTTTTAAAAAGGATGTTCGGAGTTCATTTTTTTAAAAGGCCATACAAGGTGAATATTGATGAGTGTAACACTTAAGGGGTATTTAAGAAGGGAAACTTCAACAATATCATGAAATTTGGGAAATATTTTAAGAATTTAAAAGTTGAGGTATGATAATCATATTTCATTTCCCTGATTTGATTTGAATAATTTCATAATTAAAGGGAATTTATTTTTGATCTGGTCGATATGAAAAGTAAATTAAGGAGGAAGTGATATGTATTCATCTAAATTTCATTAATGTTTTATAATTTTTAGGGTATTTTATATTTATAAATCACTGAAGGATCCTTTTTAAGAGATATCTATGTTATCATATTATACTAAATAGTTTTATAAATAATTGTAATGTCAAGGTTTATCCTTTTTGTTTTCTTTATCCATCATTATCATGTAGAATTAGAGTTGATTAATTTATTTCTCATAGATAAAAAGATATGTGGTTCCACACTTTTTCCAAGTGAATATGACTTTAACCTATATTTTGGGGGAGAAAAAATGGGAGAATCAAAAATTTAAATAATTAATGAGATAAGGGTGACTACCGATTAATTGTTATTCTCTTTATTTATTCTCCATAAATACAAGATAATTGGATAAATATTAAAGACATATTAATAGTAATTTTTGTGAGGAATATATTCTTGATGACATTCCTAATCTTCAGATCTAGTCCTCTAAGTTTGTGGAAACCTCAGCCCTCCTGAATTGCACGTTGGTTTCTCGCTTTAACCATAGAAGACCTTCAGTCGATTCCTTCGACCGGTTCGTCTTCGGTTTTTGGGACCTTCAAGAATGTGTGGTTGTTGGGTTGCTCGGCAGCCGACAAATCATGATTTATTTTGAATCAGAAAAGGATCTCATAAATGAATGTTTGAGGGCACCTTGTAGCTTCAGCAATTTTTATTTCTTCCTCCTATGGTGGTCCTTCGATTTAAATATGAATCGGGATTCTCCTGCTATGGAGGTTTGGGTATGTTTTCCAAATCTCCCACTACCGTTTCAGAACCATTTGGTGATTCGAATGATAGGAAACCTTGTAGGACAATTTCTGTGTTCTGATAGCCGCATCGAGGCCGTGTGTCACCCGGTGAACCCTCGAATCTATATCGAAGTGGATACTTCTTGTTTTCCCTTCGATTATGTTTGGATTACTATCAGAGAAGATTACAGGAGAAAGCAGAAGGTGGTGTGTGAGAATCGGACTGAGTTTTGTCCATCTTGCAAGTGTTTGGTCCAACCATTGGATTTTTTTCATAGAAGATACACTGGTCCGTCGTTGGAGGTTAGCCACAGGGGTAAGTAGGTTGTGGCAAGACAATGGAATGCTGCATCAGGTGAGATCCCCGAGGTTGTTGAGATGTATGGCCTGGTCAAGGAGGCTTCGAGGCCCAAAACTGGGGGAATTTCAAGTCCTATAGTTAAGGAACTCCAGAAGGATGCTCACAAGGTAAAGATAATGGATGTTCATTATTATGAAACTTCATGTTTTTTGGCATCTCAGGTTAACCTGATGGTTGTAGAGGTATTCAACAGGTTACGATAGAATTTGGAGGGCTCCTATATTCCCATGGCTCAGAAAGAGTCTGGATAGGGTTGTAAGAAGGATTGTTTGGAGCAACACATGGATAAGGAGAGTTCGGGGAAGAAAAGAGGGTGGTGATAAAGGGATCTACCTTGGGCGTGGCTAGTCCGAATATTACTGGGTGTCCTAGAGGATTAGACCCCTCAACTCGACCCATCCTCATGCTATCCAACAGGTTTGAAGGCCTTTGGGAAGACATTTTCGAAGAAGGATTGGATTCTGGTCTTGTTCTTGGTGGTGAGATTGAGGGAGCCTGTGTAAGAGGGAACATTACAATAAGGTTGGGTCATGAGGAAGTCCCTATGACTGGAGAAGAGGATGCTCTAGCAGTTTGGTGTCTTGCCTCGATTGATATTAACACACCAGTTACAAAGAGGCGGAATGCTTCGGGTTGTTAGGATAATACACTGAAGACCAAAGGGAAAAAATCTTTTGGGGGAAATAAGGAAAATACGAGTGGTCTAGAATACCTATCATACAGTTAGAATGGGATTGGTAGGATGACTGAGTGTGCAGAAACTATATCTGCTACACCAAGAAGATGAACAAGGAAAGACTACTCCTACCTTCCGCGACCGATGTGTACCAAATCTTCCCTTAAGCGGGATAAAGGTGTGATTCTTGCCTTCAAAAAAGATAGCTTGATCAAACAAACATGCCCAGTGTAGCCTTTAATGGACCAGACAAGGAGATTTAAGAAATGTAATTACTTTTTGAGGCGGCATAAATTGGCCTCTGAGTGGGAATTGGCTACAGCAGAAGGGGATTCTTGTTTGGTATGCAGAGATGATTACATGTATTATGACATGTAGTCTCATTGTGAGCTGGTTGGTTTGTGGTTGTCCAACATATGTCTTTTTATGAATGTTTCAATTCGTGATCTGGTTTGTGTTGAGGGATGTGTGGTTTCTCACTTTTCCTAAAAGTTCTTAGAAATGAAAAATTAATTTTCTGTTTTCAATGGTTTATAATGAATATATATTTTTTCAATTACTACGATAATTTTAAATATGTTTTGGGTGATGATGAAGAGTCCAATGAATGTATAATTTGAAAGGTATGAGATGATTGTATTTTATTTTATTAATTTAGATGGCTAATAATATATATTTCGTGATGATGAAGAAACTAATGAATAAAGATGTTGAAATTAGTGACATGTATCTTAAAGGGTTCATTTGATTGAAGAACATACTTACTGACATTGTTTATGATGTGGGATATATATTCACAAATCAATGAGGGAATTTCAATTTCTACCATTATGAAAACATGAAAAAAAGAAGGATATGTTCTTTTTTAGAGAAATTTGATATTTTAACATAAGGAAGTATAGTATATATCTGATTATTATAGGGTTGTTCATGTAATGAATCAATGATAAGTGTTGATGCTAAGGGAATAAGAGAGTGGTGTATGCTTCATGTTCTTAAAGATTTTAGATGGTTTTCATAGTTGAAGCTGATTATAAAATATCCGAGTTATCTAGATGAGTAAGTAACTATACCAATGTTATAATGCATGAAGGATATTGTATATGTGGATTAACACACTTGGTTTATGGTCATATAATTATTATAAATGAAGTAATGTAGTGGATTATTCCTTAAAATACTCAAAGAAGAGTCACTAGATATGAAATTGTTCTCAAGATGATACATGTGGGTTACTCTATTATTATGAAGCATTATTAAGACTTTATGTACAGGTATCTATGGAGAAGAAATCAAATAAGATATACCTTGAAAAAAATGAAATTTGTAAGAGAATCCATATATAAAAGTAAATACATAGGTATTTAATTATGGAAAAGTAAATATGAAAGGGTTTCTTTGAACTTTCATTCTTGAAATCAAAAAATTACCAAAGTCACACTATGATTTATAATGAGTAGTTACTTGATATGTAATTTTACTCATAGATAATAATATTTGACAAATTATTCATGTCGTACGGATACACATAATATTTTTTCCAAACATTCAGGTGATACACATGATTTTATAGAGTATAAATAATGATAAAAATTAAATATTTTAGAGTCATATCCTCAAATATAAGTGCATCACTTCATGTCTTAAGAATATATAAGTTTAAAAAAATATGGATAATTAAGTGTTCATAGAGTAGATATAATATTTAATCGTACTTTAAAATAGTTATATATGGTTGAAAAATCCACGCATAATGGATTTATTTTTTAGAAGTAAAGTTAGGGCCCTTCATTGAATACAATAGAATAATTTTAAGAGTAATATTTTAAGAATTTAAATGTAATATTTAAACAAAAATATTAGTAAAATGAATTAAATTCTCTTTAGTTGTAATTCATGGATAGAAAAATCATGTTTTTAGTGGCTGATTTGGGATATATGGTGTGTTAGATAGAGGAATGATCAATTGAATCATTACCAAGTTTTTTAAATGATTTACTATAATAAATATTTTACCAAGTTAATTATTAACATCATCACACCATCTATCATGTCATTTTTATATTTTAAATATAATAATAATCATCACATTATTTTCTAAATATTTTGGGGAAGAGGATGATGTGTGAGAAAATTTCGAGAAGAATCCAACACCACATTATGTAGAGTATACTTCGGTGTCATAGAAGAAGAAGATAATAATGAAATATAACTTTTTACCAAAGAAAAATAGTTATGTTGAAAAATAATAATAATAATATAATAAAGAATAGAAAGATGAATGAGAATTAGAGAATTAATAGAGAGTGATAAAAGAAAACATGTTGTTGCTTTTACCATATCCACTGGCTTCTTTTGTTCTGGAAGAGTAACGATTTGTTATTGTTGAAGATCATCTGAAGGCACACATGATATTGATATATAATAAGATAAAATTTTAATATATGTTTCATGCAAACATTGGTATTCTGAAAGAGAGATGATGAGGTTGAATTCCATAATGATGTTGTTTTCCATCAACTGGCTATCAAATATCTTAGTCTGAAGAAGGAGATATATTTTATTAATTCCATGACATACCAAAATAAAGAGAGATGATCTTGTTCAAGGAGGGAAGTTGGAACTCTATTTTAACCTAGAGGGAGCCCACAAAAATAACTATTTACAATACTATAAAGATGTCACAAGAAAAAAATATTAAGTGACAGCTTCACAAGAGTTAATGATGTATTCTACCCTTCTCATGTAATCTCTTAGACTGTCTCACATGGGTTAGGTATATATTAGAACATTATTCTATTTAAATCACAAGAGTTAATTATTAACCGTACCCTTATATTATTTTCACTTAAGTATCATAGTGAATATTTCTATCTTGGACTTGACCCAAACATTATAATGAGATGATTCTATCAGGAAGGACTAACCTTATAAAAATATTGTGTGTGTATGTAATGAACCAAAGTTTCATTAATGGAAAATCCATCTTGATCCAGTTAAATGTCTCTTTATGAAAAATGTTTTTATAAGATGTCAATCTCTTTGGTTTCATGTTAATAATTTTCACCGTTGTTAATATAGCTGTTGAACAGTGATCACATGATTAGTATAAATGTAAGGCTTAAACAAACCCAATTTTTACTCAGAAAAAGGAAGCGATGGCCTCATCCAATAGAATTTCCCCATACGAAGCCCATTTGTCGGAGCTCAGAAAAAGGGTGGCGTCTTTGGGATTCGCCCTTGACCAGGCCCAAGCTGAGCTTCATTATGTCAAGCTCGAACGTGACCGTCTATGGGAAAAGTGGAAGTTGATTGAAATTACCACTCGAGCGATGTTTTCCGAGCCGCCTCAAGAGTCTGTCACCATTGCACACCTTACCCTTAGGTCTTATGCGGCTGTTTTAAGGGGTTATGTAACAAATAAGTAGTACAATGTGCATGTACATTATTTTTGTATATAATAATGAATATAATTTCTAGTCTTTTTTGATACATTGTAAATAGTTTTTAAAGTACAAATGGTGTTTTTTAATTATTATTTGATTAAGATATTTATTTTATTAAATTAAGGTATTTTTGAATTAAATAATATTTTAATAAAATATTATTATTAATATTAAATTCATTTTTATTAAATATAAATGATCTTATAAATTTATGATTGCAATTAAAATTTTTATTAAGGTTTGAAAGCCATTTCTGTCAAAACCTATGAATTTTTGATAAATGATGGTTTTTAGTTTAAAAGTGAAAATTAACATATTTAGAATATTTTTTTAGATAAAATAAATTTCATTTCTGGAATCAGGATGTCGAAATTATCCAACGGAGAATTTTTCATAATTTTCTGAGAGTCAAATTTTTGGGTTAAAATTTAATACCATTTAATTATATAATGTGTTTTATGACATAATAATGACCCAATGGTGATGTAATAAAATACCATAATCCTTATGTTCGTCCAATATATGTTATATCATTAAAATAATGTGATTTTGGGTTTGTTTGACTTACTTTTCAAAGCATTAATGAACCCCTCAAGACTTATTCAACACTTCGCCTTTTTAAATTAATTTCCATGTTAGTGTGACTCACCTCCACATAAGAAACCCTAATTTTTTAATAAGTTAGGACCATGGCCTTGTAAAATATTGTTTTAATCTTTCCTTTTCCAGAAACCATTGGAAAATACCGTGGGATGGTTTGTGGTTTGGATTATTTTAATATAAGGGGTCCAAAACCTAAATAATAAAGAATTCTCTCACAAGCCTCTCTCTAGCCTTTGGAAGCACACTTCCAAGTAAGGGTTTTTTCTTCCTTTATCAATTTTGTCAATTTTATTTAAGTTGTTTTGCCCTTTTAATTTCAATTATAAATGTTGGGGTATGGTTTCGCACCTCCCTCATACTGCCATTTTATGTTTGAATGATGGTAGACCCCTTTCGCTCTCATTAAATGCCTCCCACGTACACCCATTACCATGCCAAAATTCCGAAAGGAACTTCTCTCTCTTCTTTTACATTCAAGAAATACTTTTTTATCATGAATCTAAATTCCACTTCAATTGTTGGGACATGTATCTATATGACCTAATTACTGTCCATTACATGTAAATATGATGATTAACCAATTTCTCTCTCGTCAACCTTTTTTATGAATTCTTATGTCACGCCGTTACGCTGCCGAAATCGCACTGATTTTCTAAGACAATGTCATTGTGTAGTGAATACCATGCTCATTTCTCCATCAAGGGTATTCACCTTTATACACATTTATATATTGATTGTAAAGTTTCATGTATGAATTCCACATTCCTTTATCGTGGAATAAATGATTATGTTTTATGAATCCATGTTTTATGATCCATGTGGCACACTTATGCATGAAATGAAATGTTTAAGAAGGGTGTGCCCTTATAGAGCTCCAATGCATTGGGTAATTTATAGTATCATGATAAGTCAAGTGAAATGAGTGTTGAATCATGATAATTCAATTGAAATGAGGGTTTACTCATGCTTCATGTGCAATGAGGGTTTACTCATGCTCCATGTGCAATGAGCCTTGGCTCATGCTAATTCAATGATAAGTGTTGTTGCCACATTTCCATGTTATGATTATCATGATTTATCATGGATTTATGTTAATGTTTCTTTTATGCTCTATTGATATTCCTATTGTCTAACATGTATTTTACTCCTCATGTTATTCCATGTGTACTCCCTTACTGGGCTTTATAGCTCACCCGTTTCTTATGCATGTCCTCAGGTTATCCCATGCAATGTTAAGTACGAGGGAATATAGTGGTCATGTAAAGGAAGTTTTCGATAAAGATTTTGTATTTCAAGTTTTAAGTTTTATGTAATGATCCTAAGCCCCAAAGACACTAAAACTCTCGATCTTATTTGTTGTATCAAGTGATGTTTTATGTATTAAATCATGTTTAAGTTGTAATAAAAGGAGGGTTGTCATAGTTGGTATCAGAGGATAGGTTTAGTTATTTTTGGGATTAGGAAACCATAGTAAAGCCTTGGATACAAGACTAAGTATAATAAAAACATCACTATGTTATGGTAAATACTAAGTAAGTGGTTTATCAAACAAATACATCCATGTCTGGATATGAGCAGGTAGAGGCGGCTCTGGTACAGATGTATCCTAGGGGTAATACCCGAAAACACCGCTTTGAGCTAGACTCGAACAGGAACTGGTGCACGACAATGGGCCTTGCTGCACTCTTGGTTACGACACTCCCAGGGGATATGTTTTGATAAATTCACAATCTTGGTATGCACCCTTATTAAGGGATAAATTCCCCTAAGAATATATATTAGAAAGTAGATCATGAAAAGCCTAGATTGAATCCTATAGACTCATGAGTTAAGGAAATAAAAGTTTATTTATAAGTCATCAACTTTTGTCTTTGGATTACCCTTTATGTGTTACCCCTAACTTTCCTTTTATTCCAGCCAATGGCCAGTAATAGGAGGACACGTGCTAACAACCTTTGTGAAGATCAGTGTGATGATTGTACTAATGAGATGCCCAATCCAATGGGAGAGGGAATCACGAACTTTGTCATGCTTATCTCTCAGCTAACTAATGTTTTTAATAGAAACATGGGTCAAGAAGAACGTTCACCCCCCCCCCCCTAAGAAAGAACAAGTCGCTATCAAGAGCTTCATGAGACAAAAGCCTCCTACTTTTAGTGGATCATCCAATCCCACGATCGCTGAACAGTGGATCAACTCCATTGAAAAGATATTCTCCATCCTCCAATGTTCTGAAAAAGAGAAGGTTATCCTGGTGGCTTATTTTATGGAGGGTGAAACTGATCAATGGTGGACATTGATCAAAAATACAAAGCCTGAGGAGGAGATCGAGGCTTTGGAATGGAAGGAATTCTGGAATATGTTTTTCGATAAATATTTTCTGCGCACCCTCCGTCTTAAGATGGAAAGGGACTTCCTTTCCTTCAAGGAAAAAGATGAAGAATCTATGGGATCGTACGAGGAAAACTTCACAAGGATTACACGATATGCTTCCAGATTTTTCATTACCCCCAAATGCAAGGTCGACCACTTCTTTGGGGGGCTGAAGCCTAGCTTGCGGAAAGCATTAGTGATCCGTGACTTCGATAGCTATGAGGAAATTGTCCGATGTGCCCTCAAGGTTGAAATGGAGATCGGAGAATCACAGGGGTATCATGGGGACAAGAAGCGTAAGGTGGACTTCAATGCTGGTGGTCCGATGGATAAATCCAACAGCGCTAAGAAGTTCCAGCACCCCACTTTCTAAAAGTGTAGAAAGAAGCACCCTGGAAATTTCCTTAAGGGGACGAGAATATGCATCAGGTGTGGAAGAGATGGGAACCTAGCTATTAACTGTCGGCAAGAAGGACCCCCGGCTGTGAAAGAGGAGATCAATGCTCCGTTCGAACCTCAACGCATTGTTCAATGCTATAAATGGAAAGAACCGGGTCATTTTGCAAATCAGTGCCCTAATCCAAGGGTTATCAGAGGCAACCAACAACCTCCAAGACAGCATGGAAGAGCATTTTCCATAACTTCTGCCGAAGTGAACCCTGACAACGAAGTGGTGAAAGGTATGCTAGTTAGTCATTCAAGAATAGAAAACGTACTTTTTGATTCAGGTTCTACGCATTCTTTTATATATCGAATGTTTAGTAGAACAATCCCAGCACCACCACAAATCATGGAAGTAAAGATGTCGGTGAGTATGGAAAATAGGGCAGTCATTGCATCCTAGGAATATAAGTCCTCCCCTATTATAATCTGTGGATTGAATTTCCCAACGAACCTCATCATACTCCCTTTGGTGTAATTTGATGCAATTCTTGGCATGGATTGGCTTTCCTTATATAGAGCCAACATAAATTGTCGGGAGAGGGAAATCAAACTCCATATGGAGAATCGACCCCCGATTCTTTACAAGTGTCAGGAGGAAGATGAATCTCCATTAGCTCTATCATCTCAAGCATGGATATTACTGCCCTATGAGCATGCGTATCTGCCTCAGATGATTGATTCCAAAGAAGAAACCATCCTTGAAGAAATGCCTATTGTGAGGGAATTAGCGGAAGTGTTTCCCGAGGAACTGCGTGGTCTTCCTCCAAGAAGAGATGATGAGTTCTCAATTGAACATATACCTGGGGCACTACCAATATCCAAGAATCCATATAGAATGGCTGTTGTTGAGCTTGAAGAACTGAAGAAACAACTATAGGAGAATCTGGATAGAGGGTTTATACGCCCAAGTGCTTCACCATGGGGTGCACCAGTCCTCTTCATCAAGAAGAAGGATGGGTCAATGCGGCTCAGCATCGATTATCATGAACATAACAAAATCACGATAAAGAAAAAGTATCCACTCCCAAGAATTGATGACTTGTTTGATTAGCTGCGTGGAGCACAATACTTCTCCAAGGTGGACTTGCGGTTGGGATATTATCAAGTAAGGGTGAAGAAGGAAGATATTCCCATGACTGATTTTTGTACAAGATACGGGCACTATGAATTCATAGTAATGCCTTTAGGACTCACCAATGCTCCAGAAATATTCATGTAATTGATGAATAGAGTCTTTAGAGATTACCTTGACAAATTTGTGGTAGTATTTATAGATGATATTCTAATATACTCCAAAACCAAGGAGGATCATGAGGAGCATTTAAGAACTGTACTTGAGACTTTGCACAAGGAGAATCTTTATGAAAAGTACAACAAGTGTGCATTTTGGTTGAAGGAGGTCCCATTCTTGGGCCATATCATTGCAAGAAATGAGATATTTGTGGACCCCTCCAAAACAGATGCAATTGAGGGATGGCTGAGGCCAACATCGGTAACGGATATCCGTAGCTTCTTGGGGTTAGCTGGATATTATCGACGATTTGTGAGAAATTTCCCATGATTGTACAAACCTATTACCAAGCTTACTCGAAAGGGAGTAAAGTTTTCTTGGAGTGATGAATGCAAAGAAAGATTCAAGGAGTTGAAAAGGAGTCTTATCACTACGCCCGTGCTCACTTTACCCACAAGTGGGGAACTTTTTGTGGTATTTAGTGATGCCTCAAAGAAGGGCTTAGGCTGTGTGCCAATGCAGAATGATAAAGTGATATCCTATGCCTTAAGATAGTTGAAAATCCATGAGCGAAACTATCCAACACATGATCTAGAGTTGGCGGCTGTGATCTTTGCCCTGAAAATCTGGCAGCATTATCTCTATGGAGAGAAATGTGAGATATATATTGACCACAAGAGTCTTAAATATATATTAACACAGAAAAAGATTAATATGCGCCAGAGAAGATGGATATATCTCATCAAGGATTATGATTTTTCAATACATTACCACCCTAGGAAAGCAAACAAGGTGGCAGATGCCCTATGTAGAAAGGATCTAGCGATTCTATCAACGATGAGAATTGAGAAGGATCCAATATTTTTAGATTGATGAAGATGGACGTGGGAATCATAAAGAAGGGAACATCATCAATCCTTTCACAAATGATTTCTCAACCATATCTCTTGGAAAGGTTAAAGGATGCTCAAAAGGATGATGTGGGAATTCAAGAAAAAGTGGAAACTATCAAAAAGGGAAAATCCTCGGAGTCTAATGTTAATGAAGAAGGAATTGTGCTGTTTGGGAAAAGACTATGTGTTCCATCAAGTCCGGAGCTGAAGAAAGAACTTTTGGATGATGCACATAGTTCAAATTTCCCTATTCACCCAGGGAGCACAAAGATGTATCGAGATCTCCGAGAAAACTTTTGGTGGGATATTATGAAGAAGGAGATCACTGAATATACCTCAAAGTGACTGGTGTGTCAGCAAGTGAAGGCCGAGAAGCAGAAGTCTAAGGGGATGATGCAACCATTGCCCATACCAAAATGGAAATGGGTGAACATCACCATAGAATTTGTCACCGGACTTCCTAGGACATCCATAGGCAACAATACAATCTAGTTTATTGTGGATCATCTTACAAAGACTGCACACTTCATTGCTATTCTGGAGGATTTCTCATTGGATCAACTGACACAGATATATATCAGGGAAGTGGTAAGGTTGCATGGAGTACCACTATCTATTGTGTCTGACTGAGTTCCAAGATTCACCTCTATGTTTTGGAAGATTCTTCAAAATGCTCTCAATACTGAACTGAACTTCAGTACGACCTATCATCCTCAAACTAATGGCCAATCCGAGCGGACTATCCAAACACTTGAGGATATGTTGAGAGCGTGCTCAATGGACTTTAAATGAGGATGGGATAAACATCTTCCTCTGGTTGAGTTCTATTATAATAACAGTTTCCACTCGAGCATCCAAATGTCACCATATGAATCCCTGTATGGGAAAAGGTGCAGAACACTGGTATGTTGGGATGATGTTGGTGAACGTAAGCTGCTTGGACCAGAAATGGTCGAAGAAATGGTTTAGAAGGTGAAAACCTTTCAGCAGCATATCGAGGCATCCCAGAGTCGACGAAAGAGTTATGTAGATAATCGTCGACGATACCTTGAGTTTAAAGTTGGAGACATGGTTTTTTTACGCATATCTCTATGGAATAAGGTCATGAGGATTGGAAAGAAAGGGAAGTTTAGTCCAAGGTACATCGGCCCCTTCTAGATTCTTGATCGTGTTGGGGTTGTGGCCTATCGACTAGAACTTCAAACTACTTTGTCCAAGGTTCATGATGTCTTTCATGTATCCCTCTTATGGAAGTACATACCGGACCCTTCACATGTACTCTCTTCCGAGGTGGTACAATTGGAAGATGATCTTTCTTGTGAGGACCAACCAGTGAAGATCTTAGATCGTAGAGAAAAAGTTATACGAAATAAGAAAATGCTTCTCGTCAAGGTGTTGTGGAGAAACCAGAAGTTTGAAGAAGTGACTTGGGAGTCGGAGGATATGATGAAGCTGAGTTACCCACATTTTTTTAGTGTGGGAAAAAGAAAATTTTGAGGGAAAAATTTCTTAAGGGGTGAATATTGTAACGACCCAAAGTTTCATTAATAGAAAATCCCTCTTGATCCAGTTAAATGTCTCTTTATGAAAAAGGTTTTTATAAGATGTAAACTTATTTGGTTTCATGTTAAGAATTTTGACCGTTGTTAATATAGTTGTTTAACAGTGATCACATGATTAGTATAAATGTAAGGCTTTAACGAACCCAATTTTTACTCAGAAAAAGGAAGCGATGGCCTCAACCAGTAGAATTGACCCATACGAAGCCCATTTTTCGGAGCTCGGAAAAGAGGTGGCATCTTTGGGCTTCACCCTTGACTAAGCCCAAGCTGAGCTTGATTATTTTAAGTTCGAACGTGACCGTCTACGGGAAAAGTGGAAGTTGATTGAAATTACCACTCGAGCGATGTTATCCGAGCAGCCCTAAGAGTCTGTCACCATTTCACACCTTACCCTTAGGTATTATGTGGCTGTTTTAAGGGGTTATGTAACAAATAAGTATTACTATGTTCATGTACATTATTTTTGTATATAATAATGAATATAATTTCTAGTCATTTTTGATACATTGTAAATAGTTTTTAAAGTAAAAATAGTGTTTTTTAATTATTATTTGATTAACATATTTATTTTATTATGTTAAGGGATTTTTGAATTAAATAATATTTTAATAAAATATTTTTATTAATAGTAAATTAATTTTTATTAAATATAAATGATCTTATAAATTTATGAATGCAATTAAAATTTTTATTAAGGGTTGAAAGCCATTTCTGTCAAAACCCGTGAATTTTCAATAAATGTTGGTTTTTATTTTAAAAGTGAAAATTAACATATTTAGATTATTTTTTAGATAAAATAAATGTCATTTCTGGAAGCAGGATGTCGAAATTATCCGACAGAGAATTTTTCATAATTTTCTGAGACAGTCAAATTTCTGGGTAAAAATTAAATACCATTTAATTATATAATGTGTTTTATGACATCATAATGACCCAATGGTGATGTAATAAAATACCATAATCCTTATGTTCAGACAATATATGTTTTATCATTAAGATAATGTGATTTTGGGTCTATTTGAATTACTTTTCAAAGCATTAATGAACCCCTCAAGACTTATTCAACACTTTACATTTTTAAATTAATTTTAATGGGAGTGTGACTCACCTCCACATAAGAAACCCTAATTTTTTAATATGTTCGGACCTTGGCCTTGTAAACTATTGTTTTCCTCTTTCCTTTTCCAGAAACCATGGGAAAATACCATGGGATGGTTTTTGGTTTCAATTATTTTAATATAAGGGGTCCAAAACCTAAATAATAAAGAATTCTCTCACCTTTCCAATATAAACCCACCCAAGTTCCCACTTAATACTCACCAAAATCCCTTGGAGTTCGTCCAACCTAGGCCCTACTCTCTCTAGAATCCTCCCAAGGTGCCCCAAGCTCCCAATAAGCCTCTCACAAGCCCCTCTCTAGCCTTTGGAAGCACACTTCCAAGTAAGGGTTTTTTCTTCCTTTCTCATTTTTTTCAATTTTCGTTAAGTTGTTTTTCCCTTTTAATTTCAATTATAAATGTTTTGGTATGGTTTCACACCTTCCTCATACTTCCCTCTTTATTTTTTAATGATGAGAGACCCCTTTCTCTCTCATTAAATGCCTCCCATGTACACCCACTACCATGCCGAAATTCTGAAAGGAACTTCTCTCTCTTCTTTTTCATTAAAGAAATACTTTTTTATCATGAATCTTAATTCCATATCAATTTTTGGGACATGTATATATATGACCTACTTACTGTCCATTAAATGTAAATATTATGAGGAACCCCTTTCTCTCTCATCAACCTTTTTTATGAATTCTTATGTCACGCCGTTACGCTGCCGAAATCTCACCGATTTTCTAAGCCAATGTCATTGTGTAGTGAATACCATGCCCATTTCTCCATCAAGGGTATTCAACTTTATGTACATTTACATATTGATTATAAAGTTTCATGTATGAATTCCACATTCCTTTATCATGGAATAAATGATTATGTTTTATGAATCCATGTTTTATGATCCATGTGGCACACTTATGCGTGAAATGAAATGTTTAAGAAGGGTGCGCCCTTATAGCACTCCAATGCATAGTATAGTATCATGATACGTTAAGTGCAATGAGTGTTGACTCATGCTAATTCAAGTGCAATGAGGGTTTAATCGTGCTTCATGTGCAATGAGGGCTTACTCATGCTCTATGTGTAATGAGCCTTGGCTCATGCTAATTCAATGATAAGTGTTGTTGCCACATTTCCATGTTATGATTATCATGATTTATCATGACTTTATGTTCATGTTTCTTTTATGCTCTATTGATATGCCTATTGTCTAACATTTATTTTACTCCTCATGTAATTCCATGTGTACTCCCTTACTGGGCATTATAGCTCACCCTTTTCTTATACATGTCCTCAGGTTATCCCATGCAATGCTAAGTACGAGGGAATGTAGTGGTCATGTAAAGAATGTTTTCAATTAAGATGTTGTATTTCAAGTTTTAAGTTTTATGTAATGATCCTAAGCCCTAAAGACACTAATCCTCTCGATCTTCTTTGTTGTATCAAGTGATGTTTTATGTATTAAATCATGTTTAAGTTGTAATAAAAGCAGGTTTTTCATTGTGTATGTCTTGTTTATTCACAACTCTTTATGTTTTTCTATGTATAAGGAATTAATATGAAAATAAATACCTGAAATAAAAGGTCCATTATTAATAGCAGAAAGTGAAAGAGAACTGAATTTTGTAAAATGGCACTACACAGATTCAACCCCTACCTATGTGACTTCAAGAACCAATGGGAACAACAAGTGGTATTAGATTCAATCAAAGTTCACTCTTATTATATTTATTTTAATTTCTATTTGCTTCCATTAGTAATATATAAAGTTAATATTTAAATAAATTTCCTAATTTTCACATATAAATAATATCATTTCCATCCAAAACGATATTATTATGAATGATTCAAAGATATGTTAAAACTAGGGAAAAAAAGTGGTGAAGAATTTGACAAGGATATAAAAAGAGAAATAAGGTACACAAATAATTTAAGGAAATAAATATATATGTTTATAAATTAAATTTGATTATAAGGTGTCCTCTTGAATAATCATAGTAATTCTATAGAGATTACGAGTCTATAAAATTAGTTGAACACCTCTTATATAGTGATAAGTATTACTTGTAAAATGTTTGTATTGAATTTTTAACTTATATATTTTAGTTTATTGAAGAACCATATGTTTATAAATCATAGATAAAAATAAATGGATAAGGTTTTCCAATATAATTTATTAGGAAGTTATAACAATAAGATTCTCTCATTAAATTAGTGAATTCTAAAGAGCAATCAATAATGGAGAGTAAAGAAAAAATTTGCATTGATCATGAATTATTGAAAAATTTTATTATTGAGAAATATATAAATAGAATAACCAATGAAGAAAAGATTCATGATATAAATGAAACACAAAAATATTCTACTTGTATAAAGGATTCCAAATTAGTGATCAACGAAAAAATAATCAAGTAACATCATAATTATTTTCAGTAAAGTATAAATACTCATAAAGATAAGATTATGAAGGAATAACTAAATGAGATAAAAGAGTGAGATTAGTTGGGGATAAGAAGAAATACCAATCCATTTAGTGTCTTTAATTGGAATTCATATTAAGAAATAATGATTTAGTATAAGAATAATCTTCCCCTGATTCTAATATAAGAAATGATACTATAAAAGGTATTGATAGGTATATTTTTTCATAAAAGATTCATTATAGTGGAAAAAAGATATTGATCTTATCCAATAATATTTCTGATGCATGCTGCTAGAAAAACGTAAACATTTTTTCTAGAAAATATTAGCACTATAAATGTTTTCATGAACAATATTGGTTATATTATAAATTATAAACAAATATAGGTTGAGGAAAATGTTGACAACACTACAAACTTATCATGGGTGGATGTAATCAAGAGTAGGGGTTGTTTATCCTAAATTCATGTTGAAATAAAGGTACATTTTTTTTCCAAAAAATGGAATAATTCTTTTATAATTGAAAATAAATGAAAAAAACAAGGTTTATTATACATTGTTGGTGTGGCAGAAGGTTTGGACAAAATTCTATTGAATGCTGGCGTAATTTATTAATTTTTTTAAATATATTAAGAATGATGAGATCCAAATTGAATAAGTATTCCTATATAATTATTCATGAAATATTTAATAAGGAAAATAAATTAATTTAATAATATATATGTGACCCTAGGAATTTTTTTTGAAATTTCAATATATTATTTCATTATGATTATGAGTGTTGGTTCACATAAACCCTGAAAAAATTATGTTCCAGTTAATCAATAAGACCACAAGATCATAACATAAGGTAAGTATGTGAATTAATGTTAACCTTGGGATGAAAATGTAATTTATTAAGTTGGAAAAACAAAAGAATAATGACTGCATAGATGAAATAAAAAAGGGGACATTATTTTACTATAGGGAAAATGATACATAACAGAACCTTGAAAATAGGATATAAATTTCAATGTTTATGGAAGATATATTGTATAAATAATAAATTAAACTTAATAATAAAACTAAAAGAATGGTTTGGTTTAATATATTCATGAAGTGAAATTAGAAAAGTTTTTCATGAAGGTTAACATGAAGTCTATTATGATATTTTTCAGATGATTAAATTTTAAAAAAACTCATAATAAATGACTGAAATGGATACCATGAAAAAAGTAGATTAGAACCAAAGATATTGAACCATTGATTACATCTGAAAATAAAAAATCTATGAAAATTTAGTTTCTAAACAAGGACTAAGTTGAACATACTCTAAATGAATGCATAGTTATATTTCTAGACTAAATGGAAAAGAAAAACAAGATTAATAAAGAACAAAATAATGATAATATTTTTTTAGTTGATGTAGAAAAGTATTTTCCACATTAGAATATCATTATGAAGAATAATATGACTACAATTCTTGTAGATACTCATGTTTGTAAAGGAAAAGTAAGATACAGAATGAATTTCTCTTTCCAAAACATAAGATATAGAAAACGAGTTTCTCGGTTGAAAATGATCACTCTCACTAGTTATATAATTATTATCCAATGTGGGATCCACCATCACTCAAATATTTGTTTGTTTTCTATACATACCATTGAAGGTGATGCGAAAAAGATTAGAAATTGGAAAAAATGATAATGTTGAACAATTCGTAAAGATATCTATCATGGAAGTATTTAATT
This sequence comes from Viscum album, assembly GCA_963277665.1. Lineage (NCBI taxonomy): Eukaryota > Viridiplantae > Streptophyta > Magnoliopsida > Santalales > Viscaceae > Viscum > Viscum album. The sequence continues at coordinate 1,490,567,346 of OY728137.1, read as the reverse complement.
TTCATAATGAGGCCTCTTCATGACATTTTCTATTATACTAAAAGATTATTTTTTTCATCATATGAATAATACCAACCACAATGAATATTGATGGAGTTTACCCAATGAGGGGTTTTTAAGAGGTGATGATTCTACAATATCTTGAAATCCTAATAGTATTTAAAGAATACATGTGTTGATTTATGATAATTAAATTTCCCATACTTTATTTTGGTTGAATCCGTTATAATTTTTTGGGTGGAATTTTTTTGATATGGTTGATAAGTAACACAACTTAAAGAGGGAAAAATATGCTTTCAATTGATTTTTTTAATGTGTTTATTGAATATTATTCTAGGGTTTTATTAGATAAACTATATGAACAATCCTATGGGAAATGATATCTAAGTTAGTATCTCATGCTAGTTAGTTTTTTTGTACACATTTTTTTTTATAATGATTCATTTTTCCTAAATTGATATATCCCTTATAGAATAAAAGTTGATTAATTTATGAACCATTGCATAAGAATGAAGTGGTTACACCCATATCTAAATTGAATAATTATTTAAACATTAATAAGTGGATAATATTGTTGGGAATATAATATTTTAATAGTGTATCAGATAAGTGTGAAAACCCACTACTCTTGAAGGTCAATTGATTTCAATATGGGGAGATAAAAGGATAACTATTGAAGTCATATGTGTCGGGAGTTGATGAAGAACCCATTGAATAATTAATTTGGAATATAAGATATGATTTTTGGAAATTTATTTTCTTACTTTAATGTGATGCCTACCATCATAAATGAAGTTGAATATCCATTCATATATTGGAAAATGAATTAGAGTTTATTCTATTATGAGGATGATAAAAGAAGAAGGATATGATGATGATACTATAAAGAGATCTTATATATTTAAAATCAAGGAACCATCTTATATATATAATTATTATAGAGATGGTTTTATTGAAAGTCAATGACAAGTACAGATACTGAAGCAATAAGAGAGCACTATCTACCACATGCTCTTTTTGAAATTTAGATGTTTATTATGATTGATTAAAATTGATGAAGATCATAGATAGATGGAGGATTATGTTACCATCCCTATGTTATCATTCATGATTTATACTATATATATATTTTAACAAAATCACATGATGGTTAAGGACAACTGGAAAGTGAATTGAGTATGTGGATCTTTTATTAAAAAACAAAGTGAATAGTATATGTACTATATTATTTCTTAGGAAATTTAGTGAAAAATAAAGGGAATATTTTATAAATTGAAAAACTCTTTTTTGTTCTTTTTTGAGATGAATTAGAGTGATTAAAGATTCTAAAACAATGTTTGACGATGTTCTGAGTTGACTTGAAACTTTTATATAATTCTGAATTTTAGGATAACATTTATAAAAGATAGATAGAAGATCCCTCAAGAAATAATATTATAAAAGTATTGAAATTCATTGGGATATGTAATGGTACTCATTATGATACATAAAATTAACATTGAGATTATTAATCCTGCATAAGAGTTCATGGAGATACATATTCATTAAATAAAATATGTATGGTTTAACCAGTGATATGGAAAATATAGATGGGATTTATAGTATCAAAGGTAATAAGTAAGGGTTTACTATTGAAAATAGAAATAAGTAAGGGTTACCCACACCATAAATATTAAAAATTATAAAAGTACCAAATTCACACTGTGATATGGAAAATAAAATTCCCTAATGTATAAGAGTATTGAGAGGTTATAGGACATAAAAAACAACCAATGTTGTATTAGGATATATAAGAGTCACTTCAAACTTCATCATGCACCATAAGAGTTTTTGAAGAATTTGTAAATTTAAATACATAATACATAAGAATAATATTTTCATACATAATTTTACCATTCTATGTATGAATAAAATCCAGGGTACTTAATAAGGGACATGTAAGGGTGGATTCACTGCATGTACAAGTTACATTGACATTCAATGAGAATGTTAGAGTAATAGATCCTAACGTAAAAGTTTATTATTTATTAGTATAGTTGGGGGACGTCACTAAATAATTTGATAGAATTTTGAGACTAATATTTTGGTCATTTAAATAATATAATTTAAAAAATATCAATGAAATAAATACTATTTTTTGAGATGTTTTTCATGGATTATAAAATGAAATTTGTAGTGATTGAGCAATGATTTAATATATTTTTGAAGGTGGAAAAATTGAGACGATATTTACTTAATTTTTTTCTGAGTTTTACTATAATAAATATGTGACAAGTTTGATAAACAAGACCATGATGTAGTATAACATGGAGTTCATTTAGAAAAGAATTAGAAATAATATTCAGATTACTCTATTATGATATTATGGAAAAAGAAGGAGTGAGATGGAATTGAGAGAATATGATGATAATATATTCTACTAAATATGATTATGTGTCAAATAAAATGATGTTAAGAGAGAAATAATAGAACGTTATACTCAAAAACCAAAGTGACGAAGAAGAAGAAGAAGGGAAAGAATAAGGAGAAAAAGAGAATAAAGAAGAAGATAAAGATGAGAGAGACGTCTTAACCATGGTTCAATTTCTTCTACGATATCCATTTTCCATTGATGTTTTTTAAGAGTGAAGGGATATTTTTGTTTAAGATCATAAAAAGGTTCAATAAATATTTTTAAAGAAAAAGATAAAATGTTCATATCTATTTAACACATATGTCAATTATGTTGAATGTTTTAGGAAGAGGCTGACTTGCATGCTGTCATTATTGATCCTCCATTTTTTTGAAGTCCTAAGTCTGAGGATGAATATATATTTTATTGATGTAGTGACACTTTAGGGTAGATAAAGAGAAAAAATTTCAAGAAGTTAACATTAAATAACATTGTAAATTTGTTGGAGCTATTATAAATAACCCTATGGAAGACTATAGAGGTATCAATATACAAACTAATATTGAATGATATCTTTTCATGATAGAAAAAATCATCCTTAATTTCTCATATAATTAATTTTATAGTCTCATTGGAATCAAGGAATTATTATACCCTTATCCTATTGATATCATAATTGTTTGGGATGGCTTGTACCGTTGTCTTGTATTCACAAGAATAATATTGTGCATATCTATGTCTCAAACTCGATCTGAAGAAAATATGGAGCATATTACCACATTAGGTCCTAAGCATTTAAAAATACCAAGTGATTATATCTATTTTATTTATAATTTTACATATAGTTTTGGGTGTTTGGAATTCATAAGATGATAGATAAATCTTAATTAATAAAGTGGTTTTAATATTATGAGGGGAAAGTGAAGGATAAATTATTTTTTTTCAAATAATTTCTCACTTATTCAACCCACCTCACAGTTTGATTGTCAGATCAATTGGGGGGAACTGGTGGTATCAGAGGTAGTCATGATCCCCTATTATTAGATATATCTACTTATGTTGTTGTTTTTACCAGTAATATATAATATAAATAGATGAATAAGGTTTATAACTTCCATAGATGAGGATTACAGAATCCATCACTATATAATAAAAAATAATTTTTTTAACAAAAACATTAAAAATATGAAAAATATAATGGAAGGGGAATTGTTAGAGATATCAAAAGAGATATAGGTTAATCTACTAATTCACTATAATCAAATTATAATTTTATCTATTAAATCTATGGATAAGTTTCAACATGAAAACCCCAATTCAATTTTTTAAGAATATATGTCCATTGAATCAGTTGAAGACCTAAACTCTGAAATTAATGAATACACGATGAAAGAACATATTGAATTTTTTACATATATTTTATTTTATTAACGAAATAAATTAAAATAAAACATTTAATACCAATAGATTTTTTTTTATATTTTGATCATTTAATAAATTCAAAGTGTTTTATATCTTACACTACATGCAACACCATACTTAAACCAAAATAATATAATATTGAAATATTATTATTAAATTTTATTTTTATCACCAAACCATTGTATTGGTGGCTATAAATAAGATTTAATAAATTATGAAAATTATGTATAAATGTTTTCACTAAAGGCAAAGTATTGATTAAATCCTTTGAAATAAGTAGAAAAATTTGATTAATAATAATAATATTGTTTTACCTTATAAGATTAATTTTTCAAAGTATTTTATTTTTATATATTATACATATTAATCAGTAATGAAATCATATTTTGCTTAAATATATTGGTATTGAATGTTGAAAAATAAATAATCATTAATACATATGATATCATTTGTTAATAAATTAAGATAAAAACATTTGATGGAAAAAGTGGTATTTTTTAATAATTTTTTTATATTCAAAGTGTATTATATTCAATAATTAAATTCATTTTTATTCATGATTTATTTTAATTAAAGGTTTTTATAATATATTCAAAAAAATATATTAAAATTCATATAATTCTTTTTCACTAGGAATTTAATAATAATTCATTATATTTTATGCTTAAAAATGATTTTTTTTAAAAAAACATTTGATGCGTTTTGTATACTTACATTATAAAAAATATCTAACACTTATAAAATTTTAATTTAATAAAATAGTCTCTATATTTTTAATTTAAATATTTATTTTTTTAAATAGATCAATTTCATTCTTGGTTATTATGAATGGTATCCAAGGTCAAAATTCATTATTACATTAGAGGTTAAATTGTATAATTATGGGTTAAACTAAAGAGATAACATTTAAAATGACTGAAAAACATCTTTAAATTATATTGTATGAGTGTATATAAATCATAAATCATCATAAATTCTAAATTGAACCTATTTGGAGTCACTTTCAACTGAGAGGGACCTTATTATATTTTGATAATCTTAATAGTTACAAGATTGTCACACCCTGCACTTGAAAAAGGTCACCTTCTCTACTATCCTATAAACACCAATTGGTCCCTTTTTCTGAATAAATATATTCCAAAATACTCTCCCAATATCCTATAACATGAAATTTTTTTATTTTTATTCCAAAATTCCCATCCAGGAATTATTAATGTGCTTCGAAAAGGTAAGTACATGAAGAAGGTATATATGTTCTTATCGATCTTTTTTATGTTTTTTCTTAAACGTCATATAAATGTTCATGAACTATATTAACATGATTTAATATGTTTATTTACTATAATGATATTTTTTTATGTTAATATAATATCTATTTTATATCTCTTTACCATCCATTTGAAAATGATAACTTCATTCGTGCGTATGTGTGGACTACCACCTCTAAGACGCGATGTGATTCATTTTTCAATTCCTACTTATATATTCAGTCATAAAGATAGATTAAATGAATATAAAATATATTTATGATATAATTATGATATAATTATGACTATTTAAAGGTGAATTATTATATTATATTCTTTTTTTTTCATCCATCAAAAAGTGAAAACATCACTTGTGCGTATGTGTGGACTACCACCCCCAGAAAGTGATGTAACTCATTTTTTATCACTGATCTATATGAATTGTTATAATTTTTTTTATAATTATTAAATATAATAATTATTTAATTACTGAGATTATACATATGATGATTCCTTAACTAGGGTGCAAGGATGATAACCATTAAACAAAAACATGCATAGAAAATAGACTAGTTTTCACCCAAATGATTGTTTTAATGAAGAAATTTTTATAATAGGACAATCATAAATTATAAAAGAATGAAAAATAATATTTCATGTATAAATATTTTTTTAATATATATATAATAAATATATATTTATTATACATGATATATAAATACGTGTGAAGCACGAAATAACATCAAGAATGAGTTTATGTTGTAATCACATTTCCTTTAAGGACTGTCAACGTTAAACATAAAATGAGTGAAATTGTATAACAATTATACTTTAAAACCAAAATATTTCCTACTAATTTGTTAATTTATTAATATTCAATGATTTCCTTTCCTTACCCACTCATTATTATATAAAAAAATTAAAAAATGTTTTTAATAAAAGTTAACTTTTTTTCCTCTTTATTCAAAAAACATTTTATAGCATGTCCACGTCCTTTAAATTGTTTTCCGGAAATTTATTTTCTATGATCAAGTGATTATTTAACTTTATTTTATCCATATTTTACTATCATTTATATGTTTTAAAAGTAATATTTTAATCATTTTCTAAATGAGGAATTCCTTTAATTCTTACCAATAGTGTGAAATGGATATTTGTTTTAACATTTAACGAACATAAAACTTTTCCTACCATGATAAAAATAATTTACATTAAAGATTTTTTAATTTGATTCCCTTATAATATTCAACTAAATTATTTCAATAAATATTTTTCAAATTCTTATTTTTTATTATTCTAATGGAACATAATATTCTCATATTATTTCAATGAAATTTATAAATACAATTTTAAATGTATTTTTATTTTTCATTAGAATACTATGATTTTAATTATTTTTAATTGTGTATATGATTCAAATATACCAACCATATTATTTTTTGGGATAGATTATTATTATTTGATAGTAAAATGTTTATAAAACACATTTATTTTCCACAGATTACGCTATCCTGAATTGGTGAATATTTTAAGGATCTTAAGGAACACACATATAGAGTTTCTACTATGTGATCAATGGGAATATTTAAGAACTCCATTTTATTGTGTGATTATAGATATCTCAAAATATTATATGGATTGGAATGGATAGTGGACCAAGTTTAGTATGAGACTCTTTCCATTATCTATAGAGACCCATTTTTTACCTTGTAAGACTTCGAAATATTTCTATATATATTTCCAAATCAAAAATAGAGACGGAATTAAATTCCTAAGCCTAGTGTGCCAAGAATTAATTTTATAAAAATATTAAAAATATTTTATATTACACATGAACAGTTTATTAAAAACATGGAAGACTCTTAAATGAAATATTGGATAAAAATTGAAGAACTAGGTCAAGTTTGAAAAGCATTATTTACCCTAACGACGGCCTAAAATAGGTCAGTGTGGGGAATTTGAATATCTATCCAATTGGAGATACATTTAGTTATTTAATTAAATGTTTAAATTAATTAATTTATTTAAACAAACTAATTCATATTTCTTTTAAATACACCATTATGAATATTTTCGCAGGGTTAGCTTCATAACCCTGGGACTGTCAAGATCTTGTCCTCCTCTCCTTCCATTGGAGGAATCAACTTAGATGATGATGAAACTTTGGATCAGATTATATTAAAGCAAAGTTAATGAAAATACTTCCTTCAATCATTGGAAGTAAAATTATTTGATGAAAAATAATCCTATATCAAGGAAGGAATAGTCAATTTTTGTATTACACCCATTTTGATTTAATTGATTGAGCATATCAATCCACTCCATTGATCTGTGCCAATTGTAGCCTTTCTATGCACTTATGAACTATATTAATTAATTATTATTTGGGTTTCTAACCCCATATATCTTTTTTCTTGATCTTTTTATAATAATGGTTGGCAACAATCAATAAATTTGTTTTTTCACCCCCATATTGTGTCACGTTTTTCACCCATTGGACCTCACAATCCTGGGATGACATTTTATTATGGTACTGATCCTGATCAGACCTAATTAATCAAGACAAATTTACATATAAGTGATAAATTGACAAACCATGGTGTTTAAAGATATATTATGAGATATGGGTGATCATTTTGATGAATAGATATCAAGTATTCCATGATGGGGGGACCCGATCTTGTGCTGTGAGAGATGATGTGTGAAAAGATTTGAGATTTGTTATTCTAGACACTGGTTGGCCTAGATGCTTAGGATAGAGAGTGATCAACTAATATCGAGAATGGACAAGGATTAAATCGAAGGTGTAATAGCAGATCTAAACCATGGAATTCAGATATGAAGGTTTTTTTAATAAACATGATTACACATCATGTACCATGATGAACACATGGCGTGTAGACCCTATGCCATGTAGACTTCATAAACATCATGTACCTATTCCCTGAGTGGATGATCCTTATGGCGGAGCACACAACCAGGCACACGTCACATGCCTGAGTACACAGGCACATCTAGTGACACGGGTGACACCCTGTCTAAAGAGACATGTTGTGTAGGAATGTACATAAACACAAGATGGAGTAAAAGGACACGACCAAGAACATGGGTGGGACTCTAAGTGGAATGGGTATGCCCTGTAGATCTCGCACATGCCTTGTATCCTTATACGATTGGATAGGAATGTACATCTATTGACATAACCAAATGATGAAGTTGGAGCGACTACTATACTTACCATGTCAAAACCTGATCATATAGGGAATGTGTCCTAGATGACTATAGTGGAACCCCTATTGCATCAGGGTGTAGGTCCTCAACCTATAGAGTGTATTAACCATCTAGTTGGGAATGATACCTCTACCTACTGAGTGGAACCCCTACCCGATAGGGTATAAAATCTCCTGAAATTAGAGTGGAACCACCCAGATGCATCAGGGAGTAGGTCCTCTATAGATACTTACCATGTGGAACCACCCTATTAGATATGGTGAGGGTCCTTGTGAAACTATTTTAGAACTTCCTTATTCATCAGCACATGAGTCCTCTATAGATAATTACCGAGGGTAACCCCCCCTAACGCACTAGGGCATGGGTCATCTACTTGGAGTTTGTGCCCCCTCGACTGTGAGACATAATAGCGAGGTGTGGGAATTCACATGGTTAATTTATGGTAGGTATGTGAGATGATTGGCATTATTTATGTACTTTTGGGACTTTTGGAGACTTCATTTTTTGGGAGGGGTTTTGAGATGGAGATCTACTTACTCTCTCATTTGGGTTTCTTTTGACTGTTCACACACACACACACACACACACACACATATATATATATATATATATGTGTGTGTGTGTGTGTGTCTTTACGTTTGGATTTGGTTACTCTCCATCCATGGGTTGCGAAGACTCATGAGGTATGACACAAGAATTCCATGTTTAGCTTCTCGTGGTTGGATGAGTTTACTTTTCTACTATGGGTGGAAAAGCCCTGATGTTTAGTCTATCTACACATATTGTGGCACCCCTTGTGTTTTTATGAGGTTACTCTTTCTTTTTATTTGGTTGGGCTGTATCCTATTTACTATCTATTATCCTTATATTTCTATTACATCTCTTACAGCTCTCCCATCATCTTTCTTGGATTTTTACTCAACACACACACACACACACACACACACACACACCCATACATGATATTTTTTCGCATGTGTCGTGTATTATACCGACAATGAAAAAGTAAACGGTGACTAAAGAGGATATTAGGGATTATTTGTACTTTGTACAGTGTACAGTGGCTACTACATTATGATTAAGAGCTAAGATATCTCAGTTTTTTAATTTTTATTTTTTTCAGGTTGGGACATCATTCTAGTTTGGCCTGTATTTTTTCCATTTTATTTTCAGTTAGAACTACCGTACCCTTGTACTATATAGATTTTTTACATTCATGATGGTTCCCTTAGTATTTTTCATCATTTATTATTTCTATCATCTCTACGTCTACATAGAGGTGATTGTGTGTGTGTGTACATGTACTTGAGTAAAGTCCTACAGATGTTACCTATGCCTTTAGAACTGGTCTCTATACCCTGTCATATAGAGGTAGGATTGGACTAGTTTTGTATCAAGCCCCAATTTGGTTTGGGTTGTGACTGATTGGTATCAAATATGGTTTTATACAAAAGATGATGTTTGGATTTGTCCCCTTGCAAGGATTTTTAGGATTAGGGAAACAATGTAAAAGTGTTTTGAGTGAGGCTCTCTAGGCAAGGAATCTAGTAATGGCATGAGCGACCAACATATCTATTCTACATGACATTGATTACAAGCTTGTCAACTCTGAATACCAAGACATTGGTTGAAGGGATCAATAGAACATGAATCATTCAATATTGAGTCTTTTAATGTCCTTATTGAGTTAGATTCTGTTTGTTATGTATAAACAGATGTTCATCTAATTGTGGTACATATTGATTAAATTTTTAGGAATCCATTGTGATGATAGCCGGTCAGGATACCACTTCGAGATCATGATGAAGATCCGATGATCAATGAGGCCTCAATTCAGGGTTCATCCCATGAGATTCTTCTTTTAGGTGTAAAGGTAGCATCACCTCAATCTGTTGAGAAGAAGAACATCCAAGCAAACCATGGAAGGGATGCATGTATGCTTATCACCCTCAGTGATTTCCATAAATAATGGCCTCTAAGGTTCCGCAGTAAGCCAGTTCCTCAAGCAGTAGAGGATTGACTACACTACTACAAAACATGCATTTAACATCACATTTCTATATCAACACTTTCCTTTTAGCACCAATAATGGGCACTATAACACCCCGTCCATAGTTACCCAGATTCAGGGAATTATTACACAATATTGTAATGATCACAAGAGATCAAGTCTCGAATGATCGATAAGTTTAGTAGCCTTGGAAGTACAAGATACATACGTATGTTTTATATTACATCATGAAATGGAAAAATAACAACATTGAGTACCATTTGAATACACTCATATTGTAGTGACCCAAAGCATGACGTACATAGACATTACATTACTTTTGCGGAATAATTAATACATGACAAAAACAGATGCCCAAATACCATATTAGTTTAGTGTCTTTGGAAACTCAGAACATAATCTTTTATCAATGGGGAATGATCTTCAACATCTCCCATAAAGATATTCCACTTTTGTTTTCATACCTAAAACCTTTCTTTATATCCTGGGGAAAATAAAACATATAAATGGTGATATCAAATTCTCATTAAAGGTAATCATGGAGAAAATAAAACAAACCATATATAGTTGAACATAAAAACATGAACATAAAGTTTAAACATCCAGATCTTGAGTTGTGAAATAACTCTTGGAGTACGTAAGGCATACATCATAAAGGATCATTAATCATGATAAAATAGCATGGGTATAAAACATGTAATTTTGGAAGCCTTTAATCAAAAGATATGATTTTTATAGTAGCCAAGGCATTACTTCCAAGACCATCATAGTGGACAAAGTCCCTTACTAAATTGAGTTCACTCCTCGTTCCAGTCTTGTATCACCGAACCAGATTAACTTGACTTTCCATACATGTCTATCTCATGAGACATAAATCTTTACCCAATGCATTAGAGGGAGATATAGGTCCCACCCATATCATAATGAAATAATTCTATCATGTTCCACCAAACAATAATAAATCATTTATCATACCCCAAAGAATAAAATGGGTTTCATAAACATCATCCCATATTAAAATAATCCATATAAAACAAATGGATGTCATTTTCTCATAAGAAAAATCAAAACATGTAAATAATAGAGGAATTAGACTGGAAACATAATCATACTAAATAATTTCATCTTATATGGAAAATAGTTTTGACAAAACACTTGAAATGAATTCTTGAGGAAAATATGTTTTCTTCTTCAAAATCATTTTCTTTCCACAAAATGAAACTAAATTTTAAAAGAAAAGGATTTTGTTGAAAATAATCATGAAATATTGTAGAGTAAGATTCATGAAAATTAGGCGTTATTAAACAATAAAAATTTGTTCATGCCGTATAAGTTAAAAAAACATTCTCCTCATACTTTTACCAAAAAAGTCAAAAAGTACCTCGTGTGGTAAACAAAAGAAAGATTCCTTCCACAACACAAAGTAAAATTAAAATTGGGGTAAACATGAATTTTAAAATACATGGAAGAATATAAAATACATTTTGAAAAAAAAAAATTAGACATGGATGAAAAATATAATCCCAGTAAATACTTACAAATAAACAATCTCAGAAAAAATGAGATTGGAATAATTTTCCCTTACCTTATGTCCAATTTCTCCATATGTGTCCGAGACTCCTGTATAGTGGTTTTAAACATATTTTTATCTTGTAACATAATAATAATAATATTTATGATATCATATATTATTCACTTATGACTTTATACTAACCGTTCATTTTTCAATTCCATGTTAAAGCAGTGTTTTGGGTAAAATCGTTTCACTTATTGTATGTGTTTGAACTTGTTGTTCTTGATAATATTATTACTTATATCATGATTTAATTACCTCCAGAATGTAAATTATGATATATATATCTTATATATTCAGTATATATATATAATATATTGACAAATGAAATGAAATACACCGTTCATGGAGACGGTAGGTCGTACGTACGCATGAACATTGTTTTCCTTTCCTTATTGACTTGAATAGAAGTAAGTAGATGACATATATATATATAAATGAATATAGTAGCTTTATTATGTCATATATTTCATTATTATTCATTATATTTACTTTATAGTCATTCTTGAATGGTTAACATGGATAATGAATCTCATCGTGTCATGGTGACGGTAATCCGTGCATACGCACGAGCGATGATATCATTCCCATAATTATTGATTGGAATTTTAGTGGATTATATAATACCTCATAACTTGTATCAAGTTATAATAATCATATATATTTATTCTTTACACCATTATACCCATCCATGTAAGGTGGTGGTAGAAAAACATATTACACCACGGTGTGGAGACGGTATTCCGTACATACGTACGCGTGAGGATTTTGTTTTTCATAGGATGGATAGAAATTGAAATAGAGTTGTTTCATATTTATAATAACATATCTGTATATATGTAATAATGATGTTATTACTTTATAATGAAACAACTAAATAAGAGGAAGTAGAAGAATAAAGAAACTTGAAAGAATCAGTAGAAGAGATTACCTCCTCTTCGACATGCCTCTTTTAAACATTCTCTTAGGGAACTAGATTTGGTCTTTTGAGAAGACCAAAACCTCTATGATAAAACTATATAGGTTTAGAAGAGATATTTTCTGGGGTTTTCTGAGATTTAAGGCTCAAAATTGTGTAAATAGGAGAGGGAGGAGGTGCCATTTTATAAGGGAGGGGAGGTGCACATTAAGAAAAACATAAAATATTATTTTATAATAAATTAATATTCGGTTTATAATGGCTCCAAAGTGACTTATTTCAAGGATAGGGTGGGGATGGGACGAAATCATATCAACCAATTTGTTTTATGCAAGTTTAGGTTACCATTTTAACCTTATCATTTAGATTTAACTCTAAGTTAATTAATTTAACTTTTACTGCATCTTCTTGTATTCTTACACTATATGGTTAATAACATTACTATAAACTACCAATAAAACCCCAATTGGCTCATTAATGTCATATATATTATTATATAAGTCTTTTGGCCGAACCTTAGATTTTTATGACCATTATATCAATTAATAATATAATATTTGTTTTCAATTTTGACACTATTTGGTATTTTTTTCTAAATTCATAATTGCATTATTACTTTGACAAAAATTCATCTAACCAACCCTAATAAGTTATATTAACTTATAAAATTATTTTAATTCATAAAAAGTCTCAAAGTACATTTATTTTGGTATTTATAATATCTATTATGTTAATATTTATTAACAAGGTAATTACTGCATCATTATTGTGTCACAAATAAATTGATTTTTTAATGTCTAAAAAATATAAATAAAATAACTTTATATTGGAAATATTTTTACCGTTATAATGAATATTTATAGTCAAATTTATCTTATTTAGAACCCTATATTAAAAATGGTTTAGTTATTTAACATTGATTTTAACTCTTTTAACACTTATTTAAATAAAATAATAATAATTGTCCTAATCTAATCCAAGTGGACTTGGAGAGTAATATTTTATTCCTATGTTTGTTTTTAATCGAATTACACTTATCCAATAGAATTTGGACATGTTTTAGGGTAATAATAACATCATTTTCACCCTTAATTACCCTATTTACTTTTAACCGTGGTAAATAAAAGTAAAAAGTTACTACTCGCCAAAAATTATCTTGATCTTATTAAACCACATTTTACTCCTTTATATTAACTGTGTCTTGCAGATTTTCTAAATTCAACTCACAGAAGTGGTAAAATTATGTTTTATGTACAATTGCAAATGCTCCTAGGAGGTAGGTAAAAGAGGGTAAAAAGTTCAATAAAATTTTTATATATCTAAAATTATTATAAAACGACTCCAATGAATTACATTGAACTTATATAGGTATTATGTATCTGTTTCTAACTAAAATAAATTTAAATAAAATAAATGATTATTTAAATAAAAAGTCAGTTTTAAACAATAACTTAGTATTTTCACTATTCAACAAAAATTGAATGTTTTTAGAAAAATACCAAAAATTCAACCTAAGATAATTTCAATATTCTGAATCCAAAAATGATTTCCATTTTGAAAGATAAAAGTTATAAAATTTCAAAAAGTGGGTATTGCTATTCATAATAGCTAGTTTACAAAATATTTTAATAACATATCATTGTTTAGTGAAACCCAGTATTGCGTACTACACACGCTCTCGAGGAAGGTCGGGATTGCATATAATGCAAGCCAAGTTAGGGCTGCATGTAGTGCAAGCTCCCTTTAGTGTTTTGTATAACATATTCAAAACTTTTTTCGTTTATACATTAAAAATTATGTATACTTAATGTTGCGTAGAATAATTTCCACAAATTGAACTTGAAATTTTGTGTAACACGAGCCACGAATAGTGTTGTGTATACTATAAGCTAATACGATGTTGCGTATAGTACAAGCTAATCTTGGTGTAGTGTAAAATAGAATACATCAATGAAATTAAAAATAATATATCTCATAAAATCTCGGGGTGCTTCATTCTACCCCCCTTACAATTAATTTTGCCCTCGAAATTCACTGGGGTTATAAATCGTTTACTACATGAAAGTTTCATTCATAGAAATCCACGTCATAAAAAGGAATACAAAAAATTAATTTTAAAAACTAAAGTATGAAACATAATGGTTACCCAAATTAACTCATCACTGGGTTTACACATAGGATAACATAGGTGAATATATGGATATGGAAGAGAAATCTAACCATCAAGTTCTGATGGAGAGTGTTATAGAACATATAAATGAAGAAGCCAATAATAACAAAGCCATAAATTTGTGTTGATCTAAGGTACTATCTAGGACAACGTTTTTGGTTTTAAAGATCATTTACCTAAAGTTGAAAATTTTGAATTAGAAGAAATACTTACTTGATTTTTGTACAATCTCGCCATTGGTTGTTCCATGAACAATTTCCACTTCATATCATAAAGAAATGAAGTTAAATTTTTCATTTGTGAAGTGTTAGAAGATCATGTGATAGAATGATGGGTCATTCCATCTGTCTCAAACAAAAGGTTATCAAAATTTATCAAATATACATAAGTCCATCTATGGTGAGGTTAATAGTATATGATTCCAAAAATAGACTTATACATCATCTATCATACCGCTTAATAAAATAAAACTAGTTTCTATAAACCAGGGACTTCCTGTAGGCTAGAGGTAGGGGAAAAGGGCCCGTCACACTTCGGTTGTGGGTTCAATTCCCACAACCTTTTCTTACGCGACAGTTTGTCGCCGGTCCTGTAGGTTTTTCTTTTTCTAAAACTACACTATTATAACATTCCAGAAAAAATACCAAAAAAGGTTCTAGTCTTAAACAATACGATCTGATGTTTATCTTATTCCAACCTTATCACTTATCCAAAATACTTCTTTCTAAACTCAATGTATAAATAGAATGATTACTAAAAAGGTCATATAAAAAGCACATGAATACCATCATTTATCCCTAATATACCACAAGATATATCTTGTTGGTCATATTCCAAACATGTGATTACCTTAATCTTGTATTCTTTTGAAACATGTATTACCATAGAGCCTCAGTGAAAACATGAATTCTATCAAAAGTTAAATCTTTCAACATACAAAAATCAGAAAAATTCTATATAATCAAACCATGATATCACATTGTCCTTATATCAATAATGAGCACATGAATACTTTCAAACATATTATTTTCTTTTTATCCCTTCTTTATGCGCATGTCATCTGCTTTCCAAAAATATTTCAATCACTTTTCATGGTTACCGGTACCATTAAATTATTGAAAACCAATACATAGATATTCCAAAATTCCACGATACTATAAATGAGATTCGATGATACTATTTTGAATCATATTACATAAACACTTAATCATTCCACAACATCATTTTCATACTCAACATCACAAATTGTGATTGCATGTGACTTCGCTTTCTCCTTTTCCTTAATAGGTTTCTCACGTCGATCATCATTAACCCTTGGATTAGGTCATTGATAAGCATAATTCCCCATTTCCTTGCACTTGAAGCATTGAAGTGTTGGTGGTGCATTCTCTATAGTGTTTTCTCTATTCTCATCATCAGCTACCTTTTTACCATTACTTCGATACTCAGTTGCTCGATGAAC
Source organism: Viscum album (assembly GCA_963277665.1). Taxonomy (NCBI): domain Eukaryota; kingdom Viridiplantae; phylum Streptophyta; class Magnoliopsida; order Santalales; family Viscaceae; genus Viscum; species Viscum album. The sequence continues at coordinate 1,490,550,919 of OY728137.1, read as the reverse complement.
TTATTTTCCACACTTGAAACATTTTCTAGTACCTTTTAGACAATCTCCACCATGATTCTTTCCACACTTTTAGCATAAAGAAACATTGACCTTATTTTCACCATTGTTATGAGGTTTTTCCTTGTACTCCATCTTTAATTTCATGTCAAAACCATGAGATGGATATATTACACCAACATCCAGTTCTACCTTGATAGCACAACGCACAATTTCATCATAGCAACTGAAGTCTCTTATCGCTAATGCCTTTCGAAGACTTGGTTTTAAGACACTGAAGAATTGATCAACATTACATTCAGGGTGGATGATAAAGCCAGATTCATACCTTGAAATCCTTGTAAAATTTACCTAGTATATACAAACAGATTTATCATCCTTTTGCTTAAGCTCAAGTAACTCCTTTTCCATCATTGTTCAAATAGTACGAGGGAAGTACTTATTGAAAAATAAGTTCTTGAACGCATCCCATTCCATGGATTCAATTTCATCGTGGGGCCATGTATTTTTAACTATAGTCCACCACTAGTCTACTTCACTTTCTAACGGTAAACTACCAAAATGACTTTTTCATGCTCTAGACAGTGAAGTATCGAAAATATATTTTCAATGGTACTAATCCATTGTTCGGCAACAAGTGGATCATAAGACCCACTGAAAGAAGGTGGACGTTGCCTCATGAAGGACTCAATAGAATATTGTGCTTTTCTATACTCATTTGGAAGTCCAGAATGATTCATAGCTTGTGTAAGTATAGAAATAAGATTTTTCACCCCATCTCCCATGACATTGGTTTGTTCAGGAGGACAATCATTGGATTCTGCATTACGTTGATCAACACGGTTCCGTCGGGTTCCAGCCATCTTCTAAAACCCAAAAAGAATAGTGTGAGTGGAAAAAATCATGCTAAGAATACAACATAATAAAGGGGGATTACCTTCAACATATAACATCTTAGGATTAATTATAATATTGTTACCCAAATTCTAGGACTATAACCTATAATTATACTTAACCATAGAGACATCGCTAGATATACCTTAGAAATATCTCTAGGGATTTGACTAAAGTATTCACATCTAAGATTCCCAAGGTTAACTAACCCTTCGCTCTGATACCAAATGTAGAGACCCAAAGCTTGATGTACATAGACATTACATTAATTTTTCGGAATACTTAATACATAACAAAAACAGACGCCCAAAGTCCGTCTTAGTTTAGTGTCTTTGGAAACTCAGAACATAATCTTATAACCATGGTGAATGATCTTCAACGTCTCCCATAAAGATCTTCCACTTTTTTTCTTACCTAAAACCTTTTTTTATATCCTGGGGAAAAGAAAACATATAAAGGGTGATCTCAAATGCTCAGTAAGGGTAATCATGGAGAAAAAAACAAGACATATACATTTGAACATAAAAACGTGAACATAAAGTTTAAACATCATGATATTCAGTTATGAAATAAATCTTGGAGTATGTAAGGCACATATCATAAAGGAACATTAATAATGATTAAATAGAATGGGAATAAACATGTAATTGTGGAATACATTTAGCACATGATATGATTTCCATAGTAGCCAAGGCATTACTGCCAAGACCATCGTAGTGGACAAAGTCCCTTACTGAATCAAGTTCACTCCTCGTTCTAGTCTAATATCACTGAACCAGGTTAACTTGTCATTCTATCCATGTCTATCTCATGAGATATAAATATTTACCCAATTAATTGGAGGGAGATATATGTCACAACCATCTCATAATGAAATAATTCTTTCGTGTGCCACAAAACAATCATAAATCATTCATCAAAACCCAAAGAATAAAATGGGTTTCATAAACATCATCCCATCGTAAAATAATCCATATAAAATAAATGGATATCATTTCATAATAAGAAAAATCAAACCATGTAAATAATAGAGAGATTATACATGAAACATAATCATGCTAAATATTTTCATCTTAGATGGAAAATAGTTTTGACAAGACACTTGAAATGAATTCTTGATGAAAATATCCCTTCTTCTTCAAAATCATTTTCCTTCCAAAAATTGAAATTCAATTTTAAAAGAAAAGAATTTTGTTAAAAATAATCATGAAATATTGTAGAATAAGCTTCATGAAAATTAGTCGTTAGGAAATCATAAAAATCCGTTCGTTCCATATAAGATAAAAAATAATTCTCCTCGTACTTTTACTGAAAAACTCAAAAAGTACCATATATGATAAACAAAAGAAGGATTCCTTCCATAACAAAAAGTAAAATTCAAATAGGGGTGAACATGAATTTAAAAATACATGTAAGAATATCAAATACTTTTTAATAAACTTTTTTATGGGCATGGATGAAAAATATAATCCCAGTAAATACATATAAATAAACAATCTCGGATAAGAATGAGATTGGAAAAATTATCCCTTACCTTATGTCCAATTTCTTTCGTATCTGTTAAAGACTCTTGTATAGTGGGTTTAAACATATTATTATCTTATAAAAAAATCATAATAATATTTATCATATCATATATGGTTCACTTATGACTTTATATTAACCATTCATTTGTCAATTCCATGTTAAAGCAATGTTTTGGGTAAAATCATTTCTTTTAACTTACGTTTTTGGACTTATTGTTCTTGATATTATTATTTATATCATGATTTACATAATTATTGAATTTAAACTATGATTTATATATCATATATATTCAGTATATATATATATATATATAACAGATAGATAAATGAAATGAAATACACCGTTCATGGAGACGGTAGGCCGCACGTACGCAAGAACTTTGTTTTCCTTTCCTTATTGACTTGAATGGAAGTAAGTAGATGAAATATATATATATATATATATTAGAATTATTATTTCATATATTTAATTAATATTCATTATATATACTTTATAATCACTCTTGAATTGTTAACATTGAGAATGAATCGCATCACGTTGTGGAGACAGTAATCTGTGCGTACGCACGAGGGATGATATCGTTCCCATAATCGTTGAATGGTATTGGAGGAGATGATATAATAACTGAAAACTTGTATCATGTTATAATAATCATATATATTTATTCTTTACATCATTATACCCATCCAAGTAAGGTGTTGGTAGAAAAACATATTACACCACGGCGTGGAGACGGTATTCCGTATGTACGCACACACGATGATTTTGTTTTTCGTAGGATGGATAGAAGGTGAAATAGATTTGTTTAATATTTATAATAACATACAAGTATATAATTAATACTGATTTTGTTACTTTATAATTAAACAACTATAGAATAGGAAGTATAAGAAGATATAATCTTGAAAGAATCGGTAGAAGAGATTACCTCTTCTTCGACGTGCCACTTTTAAACATCCTCTTAGGGAACAAGAGTTGGTCTTTTGAGAATACCAGAACCTCTATGATATAACTAGGGAGGTTTATAAGAGAAATTGTCTGGTATTGGACGATAATGAAGGCTCAAAATTGTGTAAATAGGATAGGGAGTATGTACCCTTTTATAAGGGAGGAGAGGGGCACCTTAGAAAAATCATAAAATATTATTTTATAATAAAATCATATTCAATTTATAATGGATCAAAAGTGACTTATTTCGAGGATATGGTGGGTATGGGTCAAAATAATCTCAACCAATAGGTTTTAGACATTTTTAGGTTACCATGTTAACCTTATCATTCATATTTATCTCTAAGTTAATTAATTTAACTTTTACCGTGTCTTCTTGTATTCTTACACTATATAGTTAATTAAATTACTATAAACGGCCAATAAAACCCCAATTGGTTCATTAATGTAATATATATTATTATATATGTATTGTGGTTTAACCTTAGATTTTTAAGACCATTATATCAATTAATAATATAAAATTTGTTTTAAGAACTCTTTTATGTCAATTTTGACACTATTTGGTATTTTGTTTTTTCTAAATTTATAAAAGAATTATTACTTCGAAAAAATTTCTATAACCAACCCTAAAATGTTATATTAACCTATAAAATTATTTTTAGTCATAAAAAGTTTCAAATTACATTTATTTGGGTAATTATAATATCAATTATCTTAATATTTAATTAATAAGATAATTACTTCATCATCATTGTGTCGTAAATAAATTAATATTTTTAAGGTATAAAAAATATAAATAAAATACCATTATGTAGGAAATATTTTTTTATTTCTAATTAATATTTATAGTAAAATTTATCTTATGTATAACCAAATATTAAAAATGTTTTAGTTATTAAACTTTGATTTTAACTCTTTTAATTCTTCTTTAAATAAAAAAATAATAAGTTTCCTAATCTAATCCAAGGAGACCTAAAGGATAATATTTTATTCCTAATGTTTTTTGGTAGAATTAAACTTATACAATAGAATTAGGACATGTGTCAGGGTTATAATAATATCATTTTCACCCTTTACTACCCTATTTACTTTTGACCGTGGTAAATAAAAGTAAACAGTTACTATTTATGAAAAATTATTTTTATATTATTAAGCCAGATTTTACTCCTTGATATTAACCATTTCACTCATATTTTTGAAATTCAACACATATAAGTGGTAAAATTATGTTTTATGTACAATTGAATATGCTTTTAGGAGGGGGGAAAATGGCGGTCAAAAGTTCAATAACATTTTTATATATCTAAAATTATTATAAAATGGCTCCATTGAGTTACATTGAACTTATATAGGTATTATATATCTATTTTGGCCTAAAATAGATATAAATAAAATAAATTATTTTTTAAATAAAAAGTCGGTTTAAACCAATAACTCAGTATTTTTAATATTCATCAAAAATAGAATGTTTTCAGAAAAATACCAAAAATTCACCCTAAGCTAATTTCGTTATTCCTAATCAAAAAATGAAGTTCATTTTGAAAGATAAAATTTATAAAATTTAAAAAAGTGGGTATTACTATTTATAACGACAAGTTTATATAATATTTTAATAACATATCATTGTTTAGTGAAACTTTATATTACGTACTACACACGCTCTCGAGGAAGGTCACGATTGCGTATAATGCAAGCCAAGTCAGGGTTGCGTGTACTGAAATCTCCCTTTGGTTTTTTGTATAACATAATCAAATCTTATTTCATTTATACATTAAACAAAATCTATACATAATGTTGCATAGAATAAGTTCCACAAAACGAACTTGAAATTGTGTGTAACACGAGCCAAGAATAGTGTTGCGTATACTGCAAGCTAATATGGTATTGCGTATAGTACAAGATAATCATTGTGTAGTGTACAATAGAAGACATGAATGAAATTAAGAAGAATATATCTCACAAAAATCGGGGGGTTACACATATCCCTTAGCCTATTACTACAAGTGAATCTAAATATACTTTTTCGCATCTTGGGGAAAATAAAACATAGAAAGGGGTGAGCTCAGATTCTCCGTAAGGATAACAATATAGTAGAACTATTATAAATAAGCATAAACATTTAAGGAAATGTATAAGACTAAAAAGTAATCTTTTAAAAATACACTTTAGCCTAATATGGTAAATATAAATCAAATAATGGCATTTACTTATTCACATGGATATTCTAATAGTTTAATGATCACTTGTAAAATCAATAGCAAATTTCATAATGATGGAATGCATAATGCTGGACATTATAACCACATAGTCAAGGCCTCGGGGCAAGACTAGAAAAAAGATTTTTTAAAGACCTTCTTCCAAAACACTAGTTGGTCTCATGTGACCTATTGATGCATAGAAGATTTATATTGGGCTCCACCTGTCACTTACTAAGTCTAATGCGTTACTCATATGAAAAGGTTGATACAAAATGGAAACATTCTTATTAAACTAGCATAATAAATGTTAATACTTTTACCATAAACCATGAAGGGTATAAAAATAACACATCTATAGTTAAACATATCACAAAACCTTCAATACAATATAGAATATTGTATCATAATAAATCAACTTCAAACAATTGTAAAATCCATCAAAGGATGCTGCATAAGTAAAATCCTTACTATTTTAGAGAAATATATATTTCTATTTTGAAATCATTTACAATTCAAATAATTATAAAAGAAAACATTTATTTTGAAATTATTCTTATAATCTTATAAGGGAAGCTTTGAAGGTTTTATAATAGTAGAAAATAGCCTTACCTGCTATATAAGTAAAAAAAATTATTACATTAATTTGATGAAAAGGTTATAAAGTTTCTTGTTTTGAAAATGATGGAAATATTATTTTCAAAACATTTTTTATAAAGTCAAATAAGATTATAAATTACTTTAACCCATAATCTAAAAAATAGTGAAAATGCATTGCTATACATTTTTAAGAATCATGGATGTGGATTATATAGAATTCATGATAGAGATTTACGTATAAACAACCTAGGATAAATAAAGAGATTGTAAAATTAACCCTTACCCTGTACTTTTCCATGGTCAAGGGTACGTTAACCTTCTGTATAATAGTTAAATCATTGTTATTTAATTATACAAGAACCACATACATAAATTTGATATCATATATGATCTTCTAATATTGTTTTGTTAATAATATTTCCGTAGTATCATTGGTTCAGGTGTTAACTGATTCGTTTTACATTATATGTCTTTTTTACATAAGTCATGTTTTTTATGAATCAGATTTATTTGATTCATATCCAGAATGATATTAACTTCTTAAAAATTATATTTAACCATAAAATGAAAATTATTCTAGAATGGTTATGATGGAGAATTAATATCATCGCATTCATGGAGACGGTAATCCGTACATATTCTCGAGCGACAATATCATTCTATTGATAGGAAAAGAGTATGTAATCAGATTTTATATCGTATATAAATAATAATTAACATATTATAATTATTATTAACATAAATATACTAATTATTATACCCATCTAAATAAATTAGTGTTATGTTACAAACTACACCATGATGTGGAGGCGATAAACTATACGTCCGCACATATGGTGACTTTGTCATTCATAGGATGGATTGAATAATAGATATGGTTTTACCATATCTATAATAACTTCATAGTATTTATAAGGTACTGGATTTATTATTTTGGTATAGAAACATCAAAGAAACGTGATGTGGATGAGGAAAATAACTTTGAAAGATGTGATGAAATTATTACCTCTTTTATGTGTCCTTCCATTTGATTTGATCAAAAGGGCTCCTTATGTTAGAGTTTTGATCAAATTAAGGCATCTAAGTTGATGTGAGTGTAGTTGGGATTATATTTGATCAGGAGTTGGATGAGACATATGGATTTGTAGGTGTGATTTTGAGAGAAGGGGAAGTACGCTTTTATAAGAGAGGTGCGGGTCACTTTAGGAAAAGCATAGAATATTATTTTATTATACAATCATATTCAGTTTATAATGGCACCAAAAGGATTTATTTTTAACATAAGGTAGTTCTAGGTCGAAAAATTCTCAACCAGTAGGTTTTAGATAGGTTTAGTTCATCATATTAACATTATCTTTTATATTTAACTCTTAATTAAATAGTTTTACTTTTACGATGTCTTCTTGTATTATAATAACAAATGGTTAATAAAAATACTATAATAAGACAAGAAAAACCCAAGTGGTTAATTAATGAAATATATATCATTATATAATTCCTTTGGACAACCATTATATTTTTATGAATACTATATCATTTAATAATATAGTAATTGTTTCAAAAACTCATTTATGTCATTTTTTACACTATTTAGTATTTTATTTTTGTGAATGTAAAAAAACCTGATTACTTTTAAAAAAGTACATTAAATAAATCATAACATGTCATATTAGTCTATAAAATTATTTGAATGCATAATAAGTCTCAATTTAAATATAATTTTATATTTATAATATCAATTATTTTAATTATTCATTAATAAAGTAATTACTACATCATCATTGGGTCATAAATAAATTTAATTATTTAATGTCTAAAAATTATAAATAAAATACTATTATGTAGTAAATAGTTTTATCTTTCTACTGAATATTTATAGTCGAATTTATCTTATGTATAACCCTATATTAAAAATGTTTTATAGTTTAAAATTTGAATTTAACACTTTTAACTCTTCATTAAATAAAATATAATAAATGCCCTAATCTTATCCAAGTTGATCCAAAATAATACTATTTTATTAATAAGGTTTAATTTTGTCGAAATAAACTTATACAACAGAATTAAGACATGTTCTAGGGTAATTATAAAATCATTTTGGCCTTTAAATACCCTGTTTACTTTTAACCATTGTAAATAAAATTCAAAAGTTACTATTCACAAAAATTTAATTCCATCTTATTAAACCAAATTTTAATTGAATATTTCAACCATTTCTCTCATATTTTTTAAATTAAATTCATAAAATTGGAAAAATAACTTTTTTTTTCAGATTTTCAAATGGGTCTAGAAGGTGGGTAAAAGACATTAAAAGGTTCAATAAAATCTTATACATCTACTATTATTATAAAATGACTCCAATGAATTACATTAAACTAATATAGGTATTATGTATCTCTTTTTAAAATAAAATAAATTTACATTAAAAACAATTATTTAAATAAATGGTTGGTTTTAAATAATATCACCGTGTTTTTCCCTATTCATAAAAAAATTGAATGTTTTTCAGAAAAATACCAAAAATTTACCGAAATATAATTTTGATATTCCCAATACAAAAATGATGTTTATTTTACCAAAAAAACATAGAAGTTTCATTAATTAATCTAAAATTAATTCTTGTATTCCAAACCAGAAACGGGGTTTTTAGAGGTAAAAACTATCAAAACATTGATATGTATTTAAATCTAATTTAAATTTGAAATTACTTCCAATGACCTCAATTATATTAAATGTTAAAAATATAATCTAACGAAACTTTAAATACACTTAAATATATAATTTAACATTATATATTATTTCTATTTAAAATTTGTTTTTAATTAAAATTTAGTATTTTTCACTATTCATCAAAATATGAAAGTTATCAGAAAAGTCCCAATAATTTAACCAGGATAAATTTTTTTGTCCTATTTCAAAAGGAAAATTTTATTTAGTAAAATTTAATATAAAAAATTGTCAAATATTATATTTAAAAAGGGTTCACCATTAAAAGGTGGTAAAATTAATTTTTTTTAAAAACAATTATTTTATCTGAAAAATTGAATTTGTCTGTATATTCTGTATAATAAAAAAACTTTGAATGTTAAAATTATAGAGTATATATATAAATTTCAAAATGTGGTTAATTCTATTCATAACCACCTTTTAAATGTCTAGTTTGATAGGTTGTGATGTGCTTGAACTCGGTGTTGTGAGAAGCGCAAACTATTGAATTACATTAAAGAGATAACATAATATGTAATAATGGGGTGTTATACTTCTCCACCCCTTTAATAAATTGTGTCCTTGTAATTTGATATTGTTCTTTGAAAATAAAAACTTGAAAATAGAAAATACCGTTGTCGATAACCCACATCAGAAATAGGGTTACAACAATTTAGACTTATTAAGTGGGAAAGAAAAATGAAAACGTCACTACGAAATTATTGTTTTGAATAGAAGAAAATTGGGGAAAATTATAGAAACATAATTGGATAAAAAACATAAATATTTATAGGGAGTGATTGAGGTCATCAATCACAAACAAGAGAACAATAAATAGAATATTGAGGTCCTCAAAGCCAAAAAATAACATCAATTTTACAAAACCTAAGGTATTAGGATAAAAAAATTTTGGTTTTGAGATCATTTCTCTAATGTTTAAGAATTATTTTATTTATTAAATATTAAAAAAATAGTACTTTAAAAGTAGAGTTCCATCCATTAACAAATTTCAATCACAAAATCATCTTTCTTTCCAAAAGATAACAGAATTAAGAAATATTTTATTAAACCTAATCGTATAGGGTCTCAGAAAATGAATTTATAATTCATATATCATACCATTTTATAAAAAGAACATTATACAATCTAGGAAATCACATAGGCTAGTGGTATATGATGCACCCATTTCACCCTTCAGTTGTAGGTTCAATTCTCACGGCCTTGCCGGACGCGATGGGTTGTTGCCCAAAATTTGGGTTTTCCTTTTTATAAAAAATCCAAAAATAATCTTAAGAAATGTTTTAACCTTAAACCATAATATTTATTTCGAAAATTAATACATTCCAATCTTTATAATTTTCCAAAATACTTGAGTCCAATCTCATAGTCCAAAAATTTATATGGTCAACATAACATAATGAATATCTCTTTTTTCCACAAAATAACATGTGGGTACCTTCATCATGTATTCTCTTAAAACATGGTAACACCCTGAATTACCATAAAACCATATTGATTAAATTCATGCTCCCTTATTAATTATAGAATACTAGATATATTCTATATATAAAAAAATTTGGAATACTTTAACAATGATGGAATAAACAAACCATTAATCAGTTCCAATTTAGTCAAGAATATCCAATATAATTTATTCAAATCAACCAACTCTTACTCCAAAACCACTACCTTAGTATCAGGTCCATATTATGTTTTACATTTCTATCAACCATGTATTTTCCAAAAAAGTTTAACATTCCTTTGAGTCACTTTTCATAGTACCATATAATTTGAAATCCTCAATGAAATAGTAATGTAGTACAATATGTATTTATTTCCATAATTAATATAACCAATACATCATTGATACAACACTCTATTGACATAATTATTTAATAACAATATATGTACAGTAATCACCCCTCTTCATCTATGGTAGTATCATAACATGATTATTATCTAATATCTTTATCTGGGATATACTTTGATGATTGGGACATTGATTCACATAGTGTCCCAACTCCTTACAGATGAAGCATTGTATATTTGAAATCATTTTCTTACCCTTGGAATCACATACTTGGTGTCCTTTTTCTCCAAACATATAACAAACTCCCACTCCCTTCAAGAATTTTCCATGGTAATTCTTTCCACAGTTATCACATATGGGAAAATACTTCTTTCCCTTCTTCCCTTTATCCAACTATCTCTCTACTATTTCTTTCTTCTCTGGATTCCCTTTAAAGCCATAAGACTCAGAGAATTCTTAACATATCTTATTAACACAAGATACTATTTCTTCATATGATAAAAATACATGAGAGACTATTTATTTTCTATATGCTGGATTAAGTCAATGAAAGATATGATCCTTCCTACTCTTTGGATCATGCGTGTTGTTGTAGTTCTCATTCCTTATATAGGACACCATTTAACAATAATATCATACACTAGGTTATTTTATGAATCACAATGCAAAATTCTAAACTTTTAAAATACCTAACACATATTTTAACTTTTTATGCATATAATCCTTAACCATAAAATTGTTTTCTTTGAGGAATTTTTTACTCATAAATCATTCATAATAGTTTTTCAAGAACATTTTAATTAACCTAAGCATATTCCTAGAGATTGTTATAACCCAGAGAGCAACAAGGCCTGTTTTCATGTATAAGATACCCTGGGTCAAGCCCGTAACTCTTTCTCAGAGTTTTCACTTCAAATTATAACTATTTCAGAGCAGCCTCTACCAGCTCGTAACTAGACATGGATGTATTTCTTGTAAAACTCACAATATCTATACATTACCAAAATTATAGGATGTTCCTCTAGACGAATTCTCAAATATTATCATAGGGAATTGTTCTCTAAAAAAAGTTGTTCTAAATCTAGTTTCCAAGGTTTGTACTAAACATCATCTGATACCAACTGTAATGCCTCGAACCTAGTAACCCAGAGTCGGTGCATTATTAAATAACATTGACGTGATCACAAGAGATCATGTCACAAAATAATTATTAGTTAGGTAGCCTTGGAAGTACTAGATACAAACATAAGTTTTACATTACATCCTGAAATGAAAAAACATAAATATTTTGTCCCCATTGAACACACTCATATTCATTAGCATATTCTTGTAGGTTAATTGTAGTATACTTCTTTGCATCCTGGGGAAATTAATACATTGAAAGGGGTGAACTCATATACTCAGTAAAGATAACAATATAGTGAAAACAATCCTAAATAAGCATAAAAATTTAAGTCAATGTATAAGACTAAGAGAAAAGCATTTTAAACATAATTTTCAGCATAATATGAAAAATACAAATCAATTAATTCCATTTACTTATTCACATGGATATTCTACTAGTTAAATAATGATATGTAATATCAATATCTAATTTCCTAATAATGGAATGCATAATGTCAGACATCATAACAACATAGTTAAGGCCTCTCACCAAGAATACAAATAATATTTTGTCAAGTCCATGTTTCAAGACACTAGTTTGTATCATGATACCTACCGATGCATCGAGGAGCTATAGATAGCTCTATCAATCAATTACTAAGTCCAATGCATTGTTTATATGAAAATGTTGAAACATAACATAAACATTCGTATTAAATCTAGAATACGAATTATTAATAATTAAACCATAAAGCATAAATCATATAAAAATAAAACACCCATAGTCAAAAATATCAGAAAACCTTCAATACAATATGGAATATTTTATCATAATAAATAATCTTCAACTATGTGTAAAATCCATCAAAGGATATTGACATAGATGAAATGAAAACTATTTGAGAGAAATATATCTTTCTATTTTTAAATCATTTAAAAGTAACGTAATAATAAAAGAAAAAATTTATTTTGAAAATATTCTTATAATATTTCAAGGTAATATTAGAAGGTTTTATAATGGTAGAATATATCTATACTCGCTATAAAAATTTGAAAAACATTCTTACCTTAATTTTTTTTAAAAGGTCATAAAGTACCTTGTTTGAAAAACAACAGAAAGATTCCTTTCCAAACATTTTATATAAATTCAAATAAGGGTGTAAATGAATTTAACACATATTCTAGAAAATATCAAAAATTATTTGAAATACATTTTTAAGAAACACAGATGTGAATGATAAAGTAGTTCTAGTATATTCTTACGTATAAACAACCTCGAATAAATAAAGAGTTTGTAAAATTAAACCTTACCTTGTACTTTTACTTGGTCGAGGGTATGCTAACCACCTATATAATATTTTTTTTTTAAATTTATACACAAACCACATAAATAAAGATGACATCATATATGATCTTATAATATTTCTTTGTTATTAATATTTCTTTAGTATCATTGTTTCAGGTGTAAACTGATTCATTTTTCTTTTTATGTTTTGTAATGTAAATCATGTATGTTATAGATTCAATGTATTTGATTCATATATATAATGATATTAACTTCTTAAAAATTATTTTTAATCTTAAAATGAAAATTATTCTTGAATGGTTTTGATGGGGAATGAATCTCATAGCGTTCGTGGAGACAGTAATACCTACATACGCACGAGAAAAAATATCATTTTATTGATGGTGAAATAGTGTTTAATTGGATTTTATATCATATATACATAATCATTAACATATTATATTTTTTACTAAAATTAATTATACTCATTGTTATACCCATCCAAATAATGATGTATTGAATTACAAACTACACCACGATGTGGAGAAGTTAAGCCATATGTACACATCTATAGTGACTTTTTCATTCATATGATGGATAGAATAATGAATCTGGTTGTACAATATTTATATTAACACCACAATATGTATAAGGTAAAGAAATTATTATTTTGGTATGGAGAAAACAATGAAATAGGAAGTGGAAAAATAAAAGAACGTTGAAAGAGGTGATGAAATTATTACCTCTTCTTCGGGTTCTTCCATTGGATTTGATAAAAAAGGTCTCCTTAGGTTGGATTTATGATTAATGTAAGGCCTCTATATTGAACGGAGAGTAGTTGGTAGTATATCTGAGAAGGGATTGTACGAGATAAATTTCATTGGATGTGTGATTTGGATAGAAGGGGAAGTACCCTTTTATAAGAGAGGTGAGAGTCACTTAACGAAAACGTTAAAATATTAATTTATTATACAATAATATTTGGTTTATAATGGCTCCAAAAAGGTTTATTTCGAGGATAAGGTGAGGCTCGGTCGACAATATCTTAACTAATAGGTTTTATATTGGTTTAGGTCAACATATTATCCTTATATTTTAGATTTAACTATTTGTTAAATAGTTTAACTTTTACCATGTCTTCTAGTATTATTAAAATAAATGGTTAATAAACATAAAATATAAATCAAAGAGAACACCAAGTGGTTCATTAAGGACATATTTATCATTATATAAGTCCTTTTGACGAACCATATATTTTTAGGAATATTATATCATTTAATAATATAGTATTTGTTTTAAAAACTCATTTATATCAATTTTGAGATTATTTAGTATTTTGTTTTCATGAAATTCAAAAAAATGTGATTAATTCGAAAAAAATACATTAAATCAATCCTAACATGAAATATTAACTTAGAATTTTTTTGGAATGAATCAAAAGTCTCAATTTACATTTATTGTTATATTTATAATATCAATTATTCAAATCTTTCATTAATAAGATAATTAAGACATCATCATTGTGTCATAAATAAACTTTATTATTTAAGGTCTAAAAAATATAAATAAAATACCATTATATAGTAAATATATTCATCATTCTAATTTATATTTATAGTCTAATTTATCTTATGTATAACACAATATTAAAAATATTTTAGTTATTAAAATTTGAATTTTACAACTTTAACTCTTCTTTAAAAATAATAATAAATGTTATAATCTAATAAAAGTGGATTAAAAAGGATAATATTTTATTCCAAACGTTTATTTGGGTAGAAATACACTTATCCAATAGATTTATGACATGTGTTATAGTAATTATTTTATTATTTTTACCTTTAATTACACTATTTACTTTTAATCGTGGTAAAAAAAATTAATGATACTATTCACCAAAAATTATTTTCATCTTATTGAACCAAAATTTATTTACTGATATCAATGTTGCCTCCTGTATTTTTGTAATTCAATTCACAGAATCGATAGAATTGCGTTTTATGAAAATTTTCAAATGTGCCTTGAAGGTGGGTAAAAGATGTCAAGAAGTTCAATAAAATTTTATACATCTAATCTTGTTATAAAATGACTCCAATGAATTAAATTGAACTAAAATAGGTATTATGTATCTATTTTTAGATTAAAATAAATATAGATTAATATTTATTATTTAAATAAAAATTAGGTTTTAAAGAATAACATAGTGTTTTTAACTATTCATCAAAAAACTGCATGTTTTCAGAAAAATACCAAAAAATAACCCAAAGCTAATTTTGATATTCCAAATTCAAAACATAGAAGTTAAATTAATTAATCTAAAATTAATTCTCATTGTCAAAACTTGAAAGCTGGTTTTTGTGAAGTAAAACAATCAAAAGATTGATATGTGTTCATGTCCAATTTAAATGTAAAATTAGTTCCAATGACCAAAATTATATTAAATGATAAAAATATAATCTAATTATTAATTAAAACCACTCAAATATATAATTTAATACTATAAATTATTTCTACTAAAAAAGATGTTTTTAATTTAAATTTAGTATTTTCACTATTCATCAAAATATGAAAGTAATCAGAAAAGTACCAAACATTTATCCAAATTAATTTTTTAGTTCTTATTTCTAAAGAATAATTTTATTTTGTCAAATGAAATATATAAAAGTGTCAAAAAATTTATTGAAAAAGGGTCCTCCATTGAAAGGTGGTAAAATTTCATTTTTTGAAATACACTTCTTTTATATGAAAAATTGAATTTGTCCGTACATTATGTCGTTAAAACATAAAAGATGAATGTTAAAATTATATATGATATATAAAAAGTTAAAAAAATAGTAAATACTATTAATAACCTCTTTTTAAATTTCTAGTTAATTGGTCGTGATGGGCTTGAACTCGTTGTTGCATGTAGCGTAAGCTAATGAATTACTTTAAAGAGAAAACGTACTATGAAATCCTTGGGTGTTACATTATCCCCTCCATCAATAAATTGTTTCCTCTCAATTTAAAATAGTTCTTTAAAAATAGATGTTTGAAAATAGAAAATACCTTTGTGGACACCCCACATCAGAAATAGAGTTACTAAAATTTAGTCTTAATAAGAGGGAAATGGAAATTCAAAAGTCACCACATAATTAGGGTTTCTAATGGGATAACATTGGTGGAAATTTTAGACATATAATTGGAGGAAAAATGTAAATATTTATAGGGAGTGATTTAGGTCATCAATAATAAATGAGTGAATAATAAATTGAAAATTGGGGGCCTCAAACCTATAAAAATGTAATTGGTTTAACAAAACCTAAGGTATTAGGATAACAAATTTCTGTTTTTGAGACAACTTCTCTAATGTTTAATAATTAATTTAATCATATAATAAAAATAAAACTCATACATGACAAGTAGTGTTCCATCCATCAACTAATTTCTATCACAAACTGACCTTTCTCTCCAAAAGACACTACCATAAAAACAGTTTTTCCCAGCACCACACTTTTATCAACGCTAACGAAAAAGCGCTGATAAAGGGTGGTACCTTTATCAGCGCTAAAAAAGAGCTCATAAAAGCACCCATTTATCACCGATTTTTTTAGCCCTGATAAAGGTACCCCCTTTAACAACACTTTTTTTAGCGCTATTAAAGGTACCCCCCTTTATCAGCACTTTTTAGTTAGCGATGATAAATGGGGTCTTTATGAGTGCTTTTAGAAAATGCACTAATAAAGGGTCTACTTCAAAAAAAAATCATTAAAAAAATGTATTAATATTTAAATATATAGATATAGTTATATTGATATAAATATAATATATATTTTTTAAATATAATTTTAAATATATTTTAGATTAGTATAATATACAGTTACACTTAATATATATGATAATTAGTGAAAATGGCTTATAAAAAAATTAAAAAAAAATATTTTTTATTAGTAATTTTCTAATTATTATGGAGTGATAGTCATTTAATAATAAATTTAAGATTAAAAAAATAATAAACAAAATTAAAAAAAGATCCAAAATATGTTGAAAACGCAACTCAAACTTCAAATGGCCATAACTTTTGATCCGTGTGTCCGTTTGAGCTCTACCACATATCAAATCGAAGCCTGCGATGAGATATATGTTTCAATGATCTGAGGGGACCCCGGTCAAGGTTTTTCAGGGGAAAAAATTCCTAGAAGGAATCCAAAACTCGGCTTTTAATAGGGGTACCCCAATTTTTTAGCATTTTATGGATTTTCAGCCTCGTTTAAGGGGGTATTAATGTCTTTTTTGGTGGGGACTGAATTTATTCCATGGTATTACATTAATAATAATTTTATGTCTTTGAAATTTTATCATTTTTTATAATTAACTCTTATTTATAATCAAATATATAAAAATATATACATTTTTTATATATTCACGCATAAAAATTTAATTATAAAAATAAATAATAAAATATATTTACATATAAAATATATTAGCTTTATCTAAATAATAATTAATATCCATTTTATTTAAAATAAAAATATATGAATATTTATATACCTATATATTAATCTATCTATATATATATGTTAATCTAACTATATATATATATATTAATATAACGACATATATATATATTAATATGACTATAAATATATATATTAATATCATTATAAATATATATATTAATATCACTATAAAAATATATATTAACATAACTATATATATAAATTAATATAACTATATATATATTAATATAAATATATATTACTATTCGAATAAATATAACTAAATATATATATATATATATAAATAGGGATATATATTAATATACCTATATATATATTAATAAAACTATATATATATTAATATAAATATATATTACAATACAAATAAATATAACTATATATATATATAGATATCATGCAATGGTAAACAAATCACAATAGAGGAGTGGTAAGGGATTAGGCGCGCAGGGGGGAGGTCTCGGGTTCAATACCTGGTGGAGGCAGGGGCATGTGCACATGAAGGAATATTGGAGCTAGCACTGATAAAGGGTGGAGGGGGTGCGTGGCGGAGCTAGAGGGGGGGGGGGGGGGTGGAAAAGTGCTATAAATTGGGGGGGGGGGGATCAAGTGCTTTAAAAGCCCCCCGATTGACAGGATTTTTATAATTTTTTTTAATTTTGTTAATGTTTTTATTTATTTTTATTTTTTAAACTTTTATCAGTGATTTTAAAAAAGCATTGATAAAAGGGGTCCTTTATCAGCGCTAAAAAGGAAGAGCTGATAAAGGACCCTTTTATCAGTGCTAAAACAAAGCGCTGATAAAAGACCTTTTTATCAGCGCTTTGTTTTTGCCCTGATAAAAGACCCATTTATCAGTGATTTTTTAGCACTGATAAAAGCTGTCTTTATCAGCACTTTTTGGACTGCTAATAATGGGGACCCCTATTTATCTTCATCGGCTTTAACAGTTCTTTTCTAGCGCTGATAAAAAGGGGTTTTTAGCACTGATAAAAGGGGTATTTGTAGTAGTGAGATAACAGAATTCAAAAATAATAAATTTAACCTAATAGTATAGGGTTTAAAAAAATAAATTTATAATTAAACTATATTAACATTTTAAAAAAACTACATTATACAATTCAGGACATCATATAGGCCTGTGGTAGGTGATGCACCCATGTCTTCCTTTGGTTGCGGGTTCAAGTCTCGTGGTCTTGCCTGATGTGACGGGTTGTCACCCGACCTTCAGATTTTCCTTTTTATAAAAATATGAAAATATATTCTTAAGAAATGTTTTAACATTAATCCATCGTATCCAGTGCCAATATTAATATATTTTAATCTTTATACATATCCAAAATACTTGTTTCAAATATCATAGTCCAAAAATTTATAAGGTCAGCATATGATAATGAAGATATCTTTTTTACCCATAATAACATGTGGGTACCTTCATCATGTGTTCTCTTCAAAAAATGGTAACACCTAAAATTACGATAAAAATTTATTGATTACATTCAGGCTCCCTTATTCCTTATAGAATACTTGATATATTTCTTATATACAAAAAGTTTGTATACTCCAACAATGATGGAATAAAAAAACCATTAATCAGTTCCAAGTAAGTCATGAATAGTGTGAGTGGAAAATATCATGATAAGAATACAATATAATAAAGGGGGATTACCTTCAACATATAAAATATTAGGATTAATTATAATATTGTTACCATAATTCTAGGACTATAACCTATACTTATACATAACCATAGAGACATCCCTAGATATACCTTAGAAATATCTCAAGGGATTTGACTAAAGTATTCACATCTATGATTCCAAAGGTTAACTAACCCATCGCTCTGATACCAACTGTAGAGACCCAAAGTTTGATGTACATAGACATTACATTAATTTTTCAGAATACTTAATACATGACAAAAACAGACGCCCAAAGGCCGTATTAGTTTAGTGTCTTTGGAAACTCGGAACATAATCTTCTAACCATGGTGAATGATCTTCAACATCTCCCATAAAGATCTTCCACTTTTGTTTTCTTACCTAAAACCTTTCTTTATATCCTCGGGAAAAGAAAACATATAAAGGGTGAGCTCAAATGCTCAGTAATGGTAATCATGGAGAAAAAAACAAGCCATATACATTTGAACATAAAAACATGAACATAAAGTTTAAACATCATGATCTTGAGTTATGAAATAAATCTTGGAGTACATAAGGCACATATCATAAAGGAACATTAATAATGACTAAATAGTATGGGAATAAAACATGTAATTAGGGAAACCATTAAGCACATGATATGATTTCCATAGTAGCCAAGGCATTACTGCCAAGACCATCGTAATGGACAAAGTCCCTTACTGAATCGAGTTCACTCCTCGTTCTAGTCCTATATCACTAAACCGGATTAACTTGTCATTATATCCATGTCTATCTCATGAGATATAAATATTTACCCAATTAATTGGAGGGAGATATATGTCACAACCATCTCATAATGAAATAATTCTTTCATGTGCCACAAAACAATCATAAATCATTCATCATAACCCAAAGAATAAAATGGGTTTCATAAACATCATCCCATCGTAAAATAATTCATATAAAACAAATGGATATCATTTCATAATAAGAAAAATAAAACCATGTAAATAATAGATACATTATACTTAAAACATAATGATGCTAAATATTTTCATCTTAGATGGAAAATAGTTTTGACAAGACACTTGAAATGAATTTTTGAGGAAAATATCCTTTCTTCTTCAAAATCATTTTCTTTCCAAAAATTGCAATTCAATTTTAAAAGAAAAGGATTTTGTTAAAAATAATCATGAAATATTGTATAAGATACTTCATGAAAATTAGGCGTTATGAAATCATAAAAATCCGTTCATTCCATATAAGATAAAAAATAATTCTCCTCGTACTTTTATCGAAAAACTCAAAAATTACCTTGTATGATAAACAAAAGAAGGATTCCTTCCATAACAAAAAGTAAAATTAAAATAGGGGTAAAAATGAATTTAAAAATACATGTAAGAATATCAAATAGTTTTTAAAAAATATTTTTATGGACATAGATGAAAAATATAATCCCAGTAAATACATATAAATAAACAATCTCGGATAAGAATGAGATTGGAATAATTATCCCTTACCTTATGTCCAATTTCTTTCGTATTTGTTATAGAATATTGTATAGTGGGTTTAAACATATTATTATCTTGTAAAAAAATCATAATAATATTTATCATATCATATATGATTCACTAATGACTTTATATTAACTATTCATTTGTCAATTCCATGTTAAAGCAATGTTTTGGGTAAAATCATTTCATTTATCTTACGTGTTTGGACTTGTTGTTCTTGATATTATTATTATTTATATCATGATTTACTTACTTTCTGAATTTAAATTATGATTTATATATCATATATATTCAGTATATATATATAATAGATAGATAAATGAAATGAAATACACCGTTCATATAGACGGTAGGCCGCACGTACGCAAGAACTATGTTTTCCTTTCCTTATTGACTTGAATGGAAGTAAGTAGATGAAATATATATATATATATATATATATATATCCATTAGCATTATTATTTCATATATTTAATTATTATTCATTATATATACTTTATAATCACTCTTCAATGGTTAACATTGAGAATGAATCGCATCGCGTTGTGGAGACAGTAATCTGTGCCTATGCACGGGGGATGATATCGTTCCCATAATTATTGAATAGTATTGGAGGGGATGATATAATAATTGAAAACTTGTATCATGTTATAATAATCATATATAGTTATTCTTTACATCATTATACCCATCCAAGTAAGGTGTTGGTAGAAAAACATATTACACCACGGCGTGGAGACGGTATTCCGTACGTACGCACGCGCGATGATTTTGTTTTTCGTATGATGGATAGAAGGTGAAATAGGTTTGTTTAATATTTATAATAAAATATCAGTATATAATTAATACTGATTTTGTTACATTATAATGAAACAACTATAGAATAGTAAGTAGAAGACGAAATAATCTTGAAAGAATCGGTAGAAGAGATTACCTCTTCTTCGACGTGCCTCTTTTAAACTTTCTCTTAGGGAACAAGAGTTGATATTTTGAGAATACCATAACCTCTATGACATAACTACGGAGGTTGAGAAGAGAAATTGGCTGGTATTGGCTGATAATGAAGGCTCAAAATTGTGTAAAGAGGATAGGGAGGATGTGCCCTTTTATAAGGGAGGAGAGGGGCACCTTAGAAAAATCTTAAAATATTATTTTATAAAAAAATCATATTCAGCTAAAAATGGATCAAAAGAGACTTATTTAGAGGATAGTGTGGGTATGGGTCAAAATCATCTCAACCAATAGGTTTTAGACATGTTTAGGTTACCATGTTAACCTTATCATTCATATTTATCTGTAAGTTAATTAATTTAACTTTTACCGTGTCTTCTTGTATTCTTACACTATATCGTTAATAAAATTACTATAAACAGCCAATAAAACCCCAATTGGTTCATTAATGTAATATATATTATTATATAAGTATTTTGGTCTATCCTTAGATTTTTAAGACCATTATATCAATTAATAATATAAAATTTGTTTTAAGAACTCTTTTATGTCAATTTTGACACTATTTGGTATTTTGTTTTTTCTAAATTCATAACAGAATTATTACTCCGAAAAAAGTTCTCTAACCAACCATAATATGTTATATTAACCTATAAAATTATTTTAAGTCACAAAAAGTCTCAAATTACATTTATTTGGGTAATTATAATATCAATTAAATTTATATTTCATTAATAAGATAATTACTTCATCATCATTGTGTCATAAATAAATTAATATTTTTAAGGTCTAAAAAATATAAATAAAAAACCATTATGTAGGAAATATTTTTTGATTTCTAATTAATATTTATAGTAAAAATTTTCTTATGTATAACCCAATATTAAAAATGTTTTAGTTATTAAACTTTGATTTTAACTCTTTTAACTCTTCTTTAAATAAAAAAATAATAAGTGTCCAAATCTAATCCAAGGAGAACTAAAGAATAATATTTTATTCCTAAAGTTTTTTTGGTCGAATTAAACTTATACAATAGAATTATGACATGTGTTATGGTGATAATAATATCATTTTTACCCTTAACTACCCTATTTACTTTTAACCGTGGTAAATAAAAGTAAACAGTTACTATTCACGAAAAATTATTTTTATCTTATTGAGACACATTTTACTCCTTAATATTAACCATTTCACTCATATTTTTGAAATTAAAAACACAGAAGTGGTAAAATTATGTTTTACGTACAATTTAATATGCTCCTAGGAGGTGGGTAAAATGCGGTAAAAAGTTCAATAACATTTTTATATATCTAAAATTATTATAAAATGACTCAATTGAATTACATTGAACTTATATAGGTATTATATATCTATTTTGACCTAAAATAAATATAAATAAAATGAATTATTTTTTATATAAAAAGTCTGTTTAAACCAATAACTCAGTGTTTTCAATATTCATCAAAAATAGAATGTTTTCAGAAAAATAAAAAAAATCACCCTAAGCTAATTTCGATATTCCAAATCCAAAAATGAAGTTCATTTTGAAAGATAAAATTTATAAAATTTCAAAAAGTGGGTATTACTATTTATAATGGCTAGTTTATATAATATTTTAATAAAATATCGTTGTTTAGTGAAACCTCATATTACGTACTACACACGCACTCGAGGAAGGTCGTGATTGCGTATAATGCAAGCCAAGTTAGGGCTTCATGTACTGCAAGATTCCTTTAGTTTTTTGTATAACATAATCAAAACTTATTTCATTTATACATTAAACAATATCTATACTTAATTTTTCATAGAATAATTTACACCAAACGAACATGAAATTGTGTGTAACACGAGCCAAGAATAGTGTTGCGTATACTGCAAGCTAATATAGTATTGCGTATAGTACAAGATAATCTTGGTGTAGTGTAAAATAGAATACATGAATGAAATTAAGAAGAATATATCTCACAAAAATCGGGGGGTTACACATATCCCTTAGCCTATTACTACAAGTGAATCTGAATATACTTTTTCGCATCTTGGGAAAAATAAAACTTAGAAAGGGGTGAGCTCAGATTCTTAGTAAGGATTACAATATAGTAGAAACTATTATAAATAAGCATAAACATTTAAGGAAATGTATAAGACTAAAAAACAAGTCTTTTAAAAATACACTTCAGCCTAATATGGTAAATATAAATCAAATAATGGCATTTACTTATTCACATGGATATTCTAATAGTTTAATGATCACATGTAAAATCAATAGCTAATTTCACAATGATGGAATGCATAATGCTGGACATTAAAACCACATAGTCAAGGCCTCGGGACAAGACTAGAAATAAGATTTTTTAAAGACCTTCTTCCAAAACACTAGTTGGTCTCATGTGACCTATTTATGCATTGAGGAGCTATATCGGGCTCCACTCGTCACTTACTAAGTCTAATGCATTACTCATATGAAAAGGTTGAAACAAAACGGAAACATTCTTATTAACCTAGCATAATAAATTTTAATACTTTAACCATAAACCATGAATGGTATAAAAATAACACATCTATAGTCAAACATATCACAAAACCGTCAATACAATATGGAATATTGTATAATAATAAATCCACTTCAAACAATTGTAAAATCCATCAATGGATGTTGACATAAGTGAAATCCTTACTGTTTAGAGAAATATATATTTCAATTTTGAAATCATTTACAAGTCACATAATTATAAAAAGAAAACATTTATTTTGAAACTGTTCTTATAATCTTGTAAGGGAAGCTTTGAAGGTTTTATCATAGTAGAAAATAGCCTTACCTGCCATATAAGTAAAAAAAATTCTTACATTAATTTGATGAAGAGGTCATAAAGTAGATTGTTTTGAAAATGATGGAAATATTATTTTCAAAACATTTTTTATAAAGTCAAATAAGGTTATAAATTACTTTAACCCATAATCTACGAAATAGTGAAAATGCATTGAAATACATTTTTAAGAATCATGGATGTGGATTATATAAAATTCATGATAGATATTTACGTATAAACAACCTATGATAAATAAAGAGATTGTAAAATTAACCCTTACACTCTACTTTTCCATGGTCAAGGGTACGTTAAACTTATGTATAATAGTTAAATCATTGTTATTTAATTATACAAGAACCACATACATAAATATGATATCATATATGATCTTCTAATATTGTTTTGTTAATAATATTTCAGTAGTATCATTGGTTAGGGTGTTAACTGATTCGTTTTCCATTATATGTTTTTTTACATAAGTCATGTTTGTTACGAATCATATTTATTTGATTCATATCCAGAATGATATTACGTTCTTCAAAATTATATTTAATCATAAAATGAAAATTATTCTTTAATGGTTACGATGGAGAATGAATCTCATCGCATTCATGGAGACGGTAATCCGTACATATTCTCGAGCAACAATATCATTCTATTGATAGAAAAATAGTATGTAATTGGATTTTATATCATATATAAATAATAATTAACATATTATATTTATTATTAACATAAATATACTCCTTATTATACCCATCTAAATAATTTAGTGTTAAATTACAAACTACACCACGATGTGGAGACGATAAGTCGTACGTACGCATATATGGTGACTTTGTCATTCATACGATGGATTTAATAATAGATATAATTTTACCATATCTATAATAACATCATATTATTTATAAGGCAGTGGATTTATTATTTTGTTATAGAAACCTCAAAGAAAGGGGAAGTGGAAGAAGAAAAGAACTTTAAAAGATGTGATGAAATTATTACCTCTTTTTTGTGTCCTACCATTTGATTTGATCCAAAGGGCTCCTTAGGGTAGAGTTTTGATAAAATTAAGGCATCTAGGTTAATGTGAGTATAGTTGGGATTATATTTGATTAGGAGTTGTATTTTCCATATGGATTTGGAGGTGTGATTTTTAGAGAAGGGGAAGTACGCTTTTATAATAGAGGTTAGGGTCACTTTAGGAAAAGCATGGAATATTAATTTATTATACAATCATATTCAGTTTATAACGGCTCAAAAATGATTTATTTCTAACATAAGTTGGTTCTGGGTCGAAAAATTCTCAACCAGTAGGTTTTAGATAGGTTTAGTTCCTCATATTAACATTATATTTTAGATTTAACTCTTAGTTAAATAGTTTTACTTTTACCATGTCTTCTTGTATTATTATAACAAATGGTTATTAAAAATACTATAATAAGACAATAAAAACCCAAGTGGTTAATTAATGAAATATATATCATTTTATAATTCCTTTGGCAAACCCTTATATTTTTATGAATACTATATCATTTAATAATATAGTAATTGTTTCAAAAACTCATTTATGTCAATTTTTACACTATTTAGTATTTTGTTTTTGTGAATGTAAAAAAACCTGATTACTTCTAAAAAATTACATTAAATCAATCATAACATGTCATATTAGTCTATAAAATTCTTTGAATTCATAATAAGTCTCAATTTAAATTTAATGTTATATATATAATATCAATTATTTTAATCATTCATTAATAAAGTAATTACTACATCATCATTGGGTCATAAATAAATTTAATTATTTAATGTCTAAAAATTATAAATAAAATACTATTATGTAGGAAATAGTTTTATCTTTCTACTGAATATTTATAGTCGAATTTATCTTATGTATAACCCTATATTAAAAATTTTTTAGAGTTCAACATTTGAATTTAACACTTTTAACTCTTCATTAAATAAAATATAATGAATGACCTAATCTTATCCAAGTTGATCCAAAATAATACTATTTTATTAATAAGGTTTAATTTGGTCGAAATAAAAATATACAATAGAATTAAGACATGTTCTAGGGTAATTATAAAATCATTTTGACCTTTAAATACCCTGTTTACTTTTAACCGTAGTAATTAAAATTCAAACATTACTAATCACAAAAATTTAATTCCATCTTATTAAACCAAATTTTAATTGATGATTTCAAGAATTTCTCTAATATTTTTAAAATTAAATTCATAAAAGAGCTAAAATTATGTTTTGTTTTTCAAATTTGAAAATGTGTCTAGAAGGTGGGTAAAAGACATTAAAAAGTTCAATAAAATCTTATACATCTACTATTTGTTATAAAATGACTCCAATGAATTACATTAAACTAATATAGGTTTTATGTATCTCTTTTTACAATAAAATAAATTTACATTAAAAACAATTATTTAAATAAATAGTTGGTTTTAAATAATATCACCGTGTTTTTCACTATTCATAAAAAAATTGAATGTTTTTTAGAAAAATACCAAAAATTCACCCAAATATAATTTTGATATTCCCAATAAAAAACGATGTTTATTTTAAAATAATAAAAACATCTAAGTTTCATTAATTAATCTAAAATTAATTCTTGTAGTCCAAACCAGAAACGGGGTTTTTAGAGTTAAAAACTATGAAAACATTGATATGTATTTAAATCTTAATTAAATTTGAAATTACTTCCAATGACCTCAATTATATTAAATATTAAAAATATAATCTAATTAAACTTTAAATCCACTTAAATATATAATTTGACACTATATATTATTTCTATTTAAATAGTTGTTTTTAATTAAAATTTAGAATTTTTCACTATTCATCAAAATATGAAAGTTATCAGAAAAGTCCCAATAATTTAACCAGGATAAATTTTTATGTCCTATTTCAAAAGAAAATTTTTATTTAGTAAAATTTAATATACAAAATTGTCAAATATTATATATAAAAAGGGTTCGCCATTAAAAGGTGGTAAAATTGATTTTTTTTAAAAACAATTCTTTTATCTGAAAAATTGAATTTGTCCGTATATTCTGTATAATAAAAAAACATTTAATGTTAAAATTTTATAGTATATATATAAATTTCAAAATGTGGTTAATACTATTCATAACCATCTTTTAAAGTTCTAGTTTGATAGGTTGTGATGTGCTTGAACTCGATGTTACGTGAAGCGCAAACTATTGAATTACTGTAAAGAGATAACATAATATGTAATATTGGGGTGTTATATTTCTCCAACCCTTTAATAAATTGTGTCCTTGTAATTTGATATTGTTCTTTGAAAATAAAAACTTGAAAATAGAAAATACCGTTGTCGAAAACCCACATCAGAAACAGGGTTACAACAATTTAGACTTATTAAGAGGGAAAGTGAAGTGAAAAAGTCACTACAAAATTATTGTTTTGAATAGTAGAAAATTGGGGGAAATTATAGAAACATAATTGGATAAAAAACATAAACATTTATATGGAGTTATTGAGGTCATCAATCACAAACAAGTGAACAATAAATAGAATATTGAGGTCCTCAAAACCAAAAAAATATCATCATTTTTACAAAACCTAAGGTATTAGGATAACAAATTTTTGGTTTTGAGATCATTTCTCTAATGTTTAAGAATTAATTTTTTTATTAAATAACAAAAAAATAATACTTTATCATAGTCCAAAAATTTATATGGTCAACATAACATAATGAATATCTCTTTTTTCCACAAAATAACATGTGGGTACCTTCATCATGTATTCTCTTAAAACATGGTAACACCCTGAATTACCATAAAACCTTATTGATTACATTCATGCTTCCTTATTAATTATATAATACTAGATATATTCTATATATCCAAAAAATTTCAATACTCAAACAATTATGGAAGAAACAAACCATTAATCAGTTCCAAGTTAGTCAAGAATATCCAATATAATTTATTCAAATCAACCAACTCTTACTCAAAAACCACTACCTTAGTATTAGGTCCATATTATGTTTTACATTTCTATCAACCATGTATTTTACAAAAAAGTTTAACTTTCCATTGAGTCACTTTTCTTAGTACCATATAATTTCAAATCCTCAATGAAATAGTAATGTAGTACAATATGTATTTATTTACATAATTAATATAACCAGTACATCATTGATACAAGACTGTATTGACATAATTATTTAATAACAATATAAGTACAGTAATCCCCCCCTCTTCATCTATGGTAGTATAATAACATGATTATTATCTAATATCTTTATCTGGGATATACTCTGATGATTAGGACATTGATTCACATAGTGTCCCAACTCCTTACAGATGAAGCATTGTATATTTGAAATCGTTTTCTTACCATTGGAATCACATACTTGGGGTCCTTTTTCTCCAAACATATAACAAACTCCCATTCCCTTCAAGAATTTTCCTTGGTGATTCTTTCCATAGTTATCACATATAAGAAAATACTTCTTTCCCATCTTCCCTTTATCCAACTATCTCTCTACTATTTCTTTCTTCTATGGCTTCCCTTTAAATCCATAAGACTCGAAGAATTCTTAACATATCTTATTAACACATGATACTATTTCTTCATATGATAAAAATACATGAGAGACTGTTTCCTTTCTATATGTTGGCTTAAGACAATGAAAGATATGATCCTTCCTACTCTTTGGATCATGTGTGTTGTTGTAGTTCTCATTCCTTCTATAGTACACCATTTAATAACAATAGCATACACTAGGTTATTTTATGAATCGCAATGCATAATTCCAAACTTGTAAAATACCTAACATATATTTTAACTTTTTATGCATATAATCATTAATCATAAAATTTTTTTCTTTGAGGATTTTTTTACTCATAAATCATTCATAATAGTTTTTCAAGAACATTTTAATTTACTTAAGCATATTCCTAGAGAGTGTTGTAACCCAGAGAGCAGCAAGGCCCGTTTTCATTCTAGGATACCCTGGGTCAAGACCGTAACTCTTTCTCAGAGTTTTCACTCCTAATTATAACTATTTCAGAGCAGCCTCTACCTGCTCGTATCTAGACATGGATGTATTTCTTCTAAAACTCACAATTTCTATACATTACCAAAATTATAGGATGTTATTATAGATGAATTCTCAAAGATTATCATAGGGTATTGTTCTCTAAAAAAAGTTTTTCTAAATCTAGTTTCCAAGGTTTGTACTAAACTTTATCTGATACCAACTGTAATGCCTCGAACCTAGTAACCCAGAGTCGGTGCATTATTAAATAACATTGGCATGATCACAAGAGATCATGTCACAAAATAATAATTAGTTTAGTAGCCTTGGAAGTACTAGATACATACATAAGTTTTACATTACATCCTGAAATGAAAAAATATAATTATTTTGTCCCCATTGAACACACTCATATTCATTAGCATATTCTTGTAGGTTATTTGTAATATACTTTTTTACATCCTGGGGAAATTAATACACTGAAAGGGGTGAACTCATATACTCAGTAAAGATAAAAATATAGCGGAAACTATCATAAATAAACATAAACATTTAAGGCAATGTATAAGACTAAGAGACAAGCCTTTTATACATAATTTTCAGCATAATATGAAAAATATAAATCAATTAATTCCATTTAATCATTCACATGGATATTCTACTAGTCAAATAATGACATGTAATATCAATAGCTAATTTGCTAATTATGGAATGGATAATTTCAGACATCATAACAACATAGTTAAGGCCTCGCACCAAGAATACAAATAATATTTTTTCAAGTCCATGTTTCAAGACACTAGTTTGTATAATGATACCTACAGATGCATCTAGGAGCTAAAGAGAGCTCTATCAATCAATTACTAAGTCCAATGCATTCTTTATATGAAAATGTTGAAACATAACATAAACATTCATATTAAATCTAGAATACGAAATGTTAATAATTAAACCAAAAAGCATAAATCGTATAAAAATAAAACACCCACGGTCAAAAATATCAAAAAACCTTCAATACAATATGGAATATTTTATCATAATAAATAATCTTCAACTAAGTGTAAAATCCATCAAAGTATATTGACATAGATGAAATGAAAACTATTTGAGAGAAATATATCGTTCTATTTTTAAATCATTTAAAAGTAACATAATAATAACGGAAATCATTTATTTTGAAAATATTCCTATAATAATGTAAGGTAAGATTAGAAGGTTTTATAATGGAAGAATATATCTATTCTCTCCATACAAGTTAAAAAAACATTCTTACATTAATTTTTTCAAAAAAGGTCATAAAGTACCTTGTTTGAAAAATGACAGAAAGATTCATTTCCAAACATTTTATATAAAGTCAAATAAGGGTGTAAATGAATTTAAAACATATTCTAGGAAATATCAAAAATGATTTGAAATACATTTTTAAGAAACATAGAAGTGAATGATAAAGAAGTTCCAGTATATTCTTACGTATAAACAACCTTGAATAAATAAAGAGTTTGAAAAATTAAAGCTTACCTTGTAATTTTCCTTGGTCGAGGGTATGCTAACCACCTATATAATATTTAAATTTTTTTAAATTTATACACGAACCACATAAATAAATATGATATCATATATGATCTTTTAATATTGCTTTGTTATTAATATTTCTTTAGTATCATTGTTTCAGGTGTAAACTGATTCATTTTTCATTATATGTTTTTTGTAACGTAAATCATGTATGTTATAGATATAATGTATTTGATTCATATATATAATGATATTAACTTCTTAAAAATTATTTTTAATCTTAAAATGAAAATTATTCTTGAATGGTTTTGATGGGGAATGAATCTCATAGCGTTCGTGGAGACCGTAATACCTACGTACGCACAAGAAAAAATATCATTTTATTGATGGTGAAATAGTGTGTAATTTGATTGTATATCATATATACAGAATCATTAACATATTATATTTATTACTAAACTTAATTATACTCATTGTTATACTCATCCATATAATGATGTATTGAATTACAAACTACACCACGATGTGGAGACATTAAGCCATATATGTACACAACTATAGTGACTTTTTCATTCATATGATGGACAGAATAATGAATCTGGTTGTACAATATTTATATTAACACCACAATATGTATAAGGTAATGGAATTATTATTATGGTATGGAAACAACAATGAAATAGGAAGTGGAAAAAGAAAATAACGTTGAAAGAGGTGATGAAATTATTACCTCTTCTTCGGGTTCTTCCATTGGATTTGATAAAAAAAGGCTCCTTAGGTTGGATTTATGATCAATGTAAGGCCTCTATATTGAACAGAGTGTAGTTGGTAGTATATTTGAGAAGGTATTGGTTTAGATAAATTTTATTGGATGTGTTATTTGGATATAAGGGGAAGTACCCTTTTATAAGAGAGGTGAGAGTCACTTAACGAAAACGTTAAAATATTAATTTATTATACAATAATATTTGGTTTATAATGGCTCCAAAAAGGTTTATTTCGAGGCTAAGGTGTGGATCGGTCAAAAATATCTTAACTAATAGGTTTTATATTGGTTTAGGTCATCATATTAACCTTATATTTTAGATTTAACTGTTTGTTAAAGAGTTTAACTTTTACCATGTCTTCTAGTATTATTAAAATAAATGGTTAATAAACTTACAATAAAAATCAAAGAGAATACCAAGTGGTTCATTAAGGGCATATTTATCATTATATAAGTCCTTTTTATGAACCATATATTTTTAGGAATATTATATCATTTAATAATATAGTATATGTTTTAAAGACTCATTTAAATCAATTTTGAGATTATTCAGTATTTTGTTTTTATGAAATTCAAAAAATGTGATTACTTCGAAAAAAATACATTAAATCAATCCTAACATGTAATATTAACTTAATTGTTTTTTGGAATGAATCAAAAGTCTCAATTTACATTTATTGTTATATTTATAATATCAACTATTCAAATATTTCATTAATAAGATAATTACGGCATCATCATTGTGTCATAAATAAACTTTATTATTTAATGTCTAAAAAATATAAATAAAATAACATTATATAGTAAAAATATTTATCTTTATAAATTATATTTATAGTCTTGTTTATATTATGTAGAACACAATATTAAAAATATTTTAGTTATTTAAATTTGAATTTTACAACTTTAACTCTTCTTTAAAAATAATAATAAATGTTATAATCTAATAACAGTGGATTAAAAAGGATCATATTTTATTCCAAAGGATTATTTGGGTAGAAATACATATATCCCATAGATTTATGACATGTGTTATAGTAATTATTATATTAGTTTTACCTTTAATTACGCTATTTACTTTTGATCGTGGCAAAAAAATTTAATGATAATATTCACCAAAAATTATTTTCATCTTATTGAACCGAAATTTACTTACTGATATCAATGTTGCCTCCTTTATTTTTGTAATTCAATTCACAGAATCGATAGAATTGTGTTTTATGAAAATTTGCAAATGTGCCTAGAAGGTGGGTAAAAGATGTCAAGAAGTTCAATAAAATTTTATACATCTAATCTTGTTATAAAATGAATAAAATGAATTAAATTGAACTAAAATAGGTATTATGTATCTATTTTTACATTAAAATAAATTTAGATTAATATTTATTATTTAAATAAAAATTTAGTTTTAAATAATAACATAGTATTTTTAACTATTCATCAAAAAACTGAATGTTTTCAAAAAAATACCAAAAATAACCCAAAGATAATTTTGATATTCCAAATTAAAACATAGAAGTTAAATTAATTAATCTAAAATTAATTCTCGTGGTCAAAACTTGAAAGCTGGTTTTTGTGAAGTAAAACAATCAAAAGATTGATATGTATTCATGTCCAATTTAAATGTAAAATTAGTTCCAATGACCAAATTTATACTAAATGATAAAAATATAATCTAATTATACATTAAAACCACTCAAATATATAATTTAATACTATAAATTATTTTGGCTAAAAAAGATGTTTTTAATTTAAATTTAGTATTTTCACTATTCCTCAAAATATGAAAGTCATCAGAAAAGTACCAAAAATTTATCCAAACTAAATTATTATTTCCTATTTCTAAATAATACTTTTATTTTGTCAAATGAAATATATAAAAGTGTCAAAAATTGTATTGAAAAAGGGTTTTCCATTAAAAGGTGGTAAAATTTCATTTTTTGAAAGACACTTCTTTTATATGAAAAATTGAATTTGTCTGTACATTATGTCATTAAAACATATAAGATGAATGTTAAAATTATATAGGATATATAAAAAGTTAAAAATTTAGTAAATACTATTAATAACCTCTTTTTAAATGTCTAGTTGATTGGTCGTGATGTGGTTGAACTCATTGTTGCGTGTAGCGTAAGCTAATGAATTACTTTAAAGAGAAAACGTACTATGAAATCCTTGGGTGTTACATTATCCCCTCCATCAATAAATTGTTTCCTCTCAATTTAAAATAGTTCTATAAAAATAGATTTTTGAAAATAGAAAATACCTTTGTGGATAACCCACATCAGAAACAGGGTTACTAAAATTTAGTCTTAATAAGAGGGAAATGGAAATTAAAAAGTCACCACAGAATTAGGGTTTCAAATGGGATAACATTGGTGGAAATTTTAGACATATAATTGGAGGAAAAATGTAAATATTTATAGGGAGTGATTTAGGTCATCAATCATAAATGAGTGAAAAATAAATGGAAAATTTGGGGCCTCAAACCTATAAAAATGTAATTAGTTTAACAAAACCTAAGGTATTAGGTTAACAAATTTCTGTTTTTGAGACCACTTCCCTAATGTTTAAGAATTAATTTCATCATATAATAAAAATAAAACTCTTACTTGACAAGTAGTGTTCCATCCATCAACTAATTTCTACCACAAACTGACCTTTCTCTCCAAAAGACACTACCACAAAAATAGTTTTTCCCAGCGCCACACTTTTATCAGCGCTAATGAAAAAGCGCTGATAAATGGTGGTACCTTTATCAGTGCTAAAAAAGTGCTGATAAAAGAACCCCTTTATCAGTGATTTTTTTAGCCCTGATAAAGGTACCCCCTTTAACAACACTTTCTTTAGCGCTGTTAAAGGTACCCCCCTTTATCATCACTTTTAGTTAGCGATGATAAAGGGGGTCTTTTGAGTGCTTTTAGAAAAAGCAATAATAAAGGGTCTACTTCAAAAAAAATAATCAAAAAAATATATTAATATTTAAATATATAGATATAGTTATATTGATATAAATATAATATATATTTTTTAAATATAATTTTAAATATATTTTAGATTAGTGTAAATATATAGTTACACTTAATATATAAGATAATTAGTGAAAATGGCTTATAAAACAATTTAAAAAATATTTTTATTAGTAATTTTTTTAATTATTATTGAGTAATAGTCATTTAATAATAATTTTAAGACTGAAAAAATAATATAAAAAACTAAAAAAAGATCCAAAATATGTTGAAAACACAACTCAAACTTCAGACGGTCATAACTTTTGATCTGGGTGTCCATTTGAGCTCTACCACATATCAAATCGAAGCATGTGTTGAGATCTACGTTTCAGGGATCTGAGGAGACCTTGGTCAAGGTTTTTTCAAGGAAAAAAAATTCCTAGAAGGAATCCAAAACTGGGCTTTTAATAGGGATACCCCAATTTTTTAGCATTTTGTGGATTTTCAGCCTCGTTTAAGGGGGTATTATTGTCTTTTTTTAGTGGGGATTGAATTTATTCCATGGTATTACATTAATATTAATTTTATGTCTTTGAAATTTTATCGTTTTATATAATTAACTCTTATTTATAATCAAATATATAACAATATATACATTTTTTATATATTCACACATAAAAATTTAATTATAAAAATAAATAATAAAATATATTTACATATAAAATATATTAGATTTATCTAAATAATAAGTAATATACATTTTATTTAAAATAAAAATATATGAATATTTATATACCAATATATTAATCTAACTATATATATATGGTAATCTAACTATATATATATATATTAATATAACTACATATGTATATTAATATGACTATAAATATATATATTAATATCATTATAAATATATATTAATATCACTATAAATATATATATTAACATAACTATATATATAAATTAATATAACTATATATATATTAATATAAATATATATTACTATACGAATAAATATAACTATATATATATATATAAATAGAGATATATATTAATATACCTATATATATATATAAATATAACTATAACTATATATTAATATAAATATATATTACTGTAAAAATAAAAATAAATATATATATATATAGATATCATGAAATGGTAAACAAATCACAATAGAGGAGTGGTAAGGGCTTAAGCGCGCAGGGGGGGAGGTCTCGGGTTCAAAACCTGGTGGAGGCAGGGGCACATGCGCATGAGGGAATATTGGAGCAAGCGCTGATAAAGGGTGGAGGAGGTGTGTGGTGCTACTAGAGGGGGTGGAAAAGTGCTATAAATGGGGGGGGGGGCTCAAGCGCTTTAAAAGCCCCCCGATTGGCAGGATTTTTTTAATTTTTTTTAATTTTGTTAATTTATTTATTTATTTTTATTTTTTTTACTTTTATCAGTTCTTTTAAAAAAGCACTAATAAAAGGGTCCTTTATTAGTGCTAAAAAGGAAGAGCTGATAAAGGACCATTTTATCAGTGCTAAAACAAAGCACTCATAAAAGACCCTTTTATCAGCGCTTTGTTTTTGCCCTGATAAAAGACCCCTTTTTTAGTGCTTTTTTTAGCACTGATAAAAGATGTCTTTATCAGCACTTTTTGGACTCCTGATAATGGGGACCCCCATTTATCTTCGTCGGCTTTAACAGTGCTTTTCTAGCACTGATAAAAGGGGGTTTTTAGCGCTGATAAAAGGGGTATTTGTAGTAGTGAGATAACAGAATTCAAAAATATTATATTAAACCTAATCGTATAGGGTTTATAAAAATAAATTTATAATTCAACTATATTAACATTTAAAAAAAATACATTATACAATTTAGAACATCATATAGGCCTGTGGTAGGTGATTCACCCATACCGTCCTTTGGTTGCGGGTTCCAGTCTCGCGGCCTTGCCGGATGTGACGGGTTGTCACCCGACCTTCAGATTTTCCTTTTTATAAAAATATCCAAATATAATCTTAAGAAATGTTTTAACATTAAACCATCTTATCCAGTGCCTAACTTAATCAATTTTAATCTTTATACATATCCAAAATTCTTGTTTCAAATATCAAAGTACAAAAATTTATGAGGTCATCATATGATAATGAAGATATCTTCTTTTACCCAAAATAACATGTGGGTACCTTCATCATGTGTTCTCTTAAAAAATTGTAACACCCAGAATTATGATAAAATTTATTGATTACATTCATGCTCCCTTATTCCTTATAGAATACTTGATATATTTCTTATATACAAAAAGTTTGAATACTCCAAAAATGATGGAATAAAAAAACCATTAATAAGTTCCAAGTAAGTCAAGAATATCTGATATAATTTATCCAAATCAACAATCTCTTATTCCAAACTCACTACATCAGTATTAGAACCATGTTAAGGTTTATCTTTCCTTAAACCATGTATTTTCCAAAAAAGTGTGACTTGCTATTGAGTTACTTTTTTTAGTACCATATAATCTCAATTCTTCAATTAAATAGTACGACAACACAATCCTTATTTATTTACATAATTAATATGACCAGTACATCGTTGATACAACACTAAAATGAAATAATTCATTAATAAGATAATAACACTAATCATTCCTATTCAATTGTGGTAGTTTCATAACTTGATTATTATCCAATAAAATCATTTGGGATATACTCTGATGATTGGTACATTGATTCACGTAGTGTCCCAGCTCCTTGCAGATGAAGCGTTGTAAATTTTAAACCTTTTTCTTACCCTTACAATCATGTACTTGGTGTCTTTTTTCTCCAAAACTTTCACAAGATCCCATTCTATTCAAGCATTTACCAAGTTGATTCTTTCCACAATTATCACATAAGGGAAAATACTTCTTAGAGGATGTATTTATTCATAAATCCTTCATAATTGTTTGTCAAGAAAATGTAAATTATCCTAATCATATCCCCTCGGGAGTGTCGTTAAAAAAGAGTGCAACAGGGCCCATTGTCGTGTACCAGGATACCCTAGGTCAAGCCCAGAACATCTTGTTATATTTTTCACTCCTAGGTACATCTGTTCTAGAGCCGCCTCAACCTTCATGGATCCAGACAAGGAGGTATTGCTTGGAAAACTCACAAAATCTCTACATTACCAAATTTATAGTATTTTTTTCTATAGTAATCCTCAATGTTTATCTTAGGGTAATGTTCTCTAATAAAGGTTTTTCAACATCTAGTTTACATAGTTTATAATAAAATTTCTCTGATAACAACTATAATGCCCCGAACCTAGTTACGTAGAGTTGATGCATTATTACGTAACATTGGCATGATCACATGTGATCAGGTCTCAAAAGAAACATTAGTTTAGAAGTCTTCAAAGTACTAGATACATACATAAGTTTTACATTACATCATGTAATGAAAAAACAACAAAATTGTGTCCCATTTGAAAAAACTCATATCTGTTAGCCTATTTCTGGAGGTTAATTGTAATATACTTCTTCGTAACCTAGGAAAAATAAAAAATTGAATGGGGTGAGCTCAGATTATCAGAAAGGATAACAATATAACAGAAACTATCATAAATAAGAATAAACAATTAATGAAATGTATAAGACGAAAAAAAGCCTTTTATGAATAATCTTCATTATAATATGGAAAATATAAATTAAATATATCCATTTACTTATTCACAAGGATATTATACTAGTGAAATAATCACATGTAATATAAATAGCTAATTTCATAATGATTAAATTCTTAATGCTAGACATCAAAACCACATAGTCAAGGCCTCAGACCGAGACTAAAAATAAGATTTTGTCAAGTCCTTGTGCCAAGACACTATTTGGTCTCATCAGACCTACCGGTGCATCGAGGAGTTATAGTGAGCTCCACCCATCACTTACTAAATCCAATTCATTCCTCATATGAAAAGGTTGAAACATAACATAAAAATTCGTATAAAAAATACCATACGAAATGTTACTACATTATCCATAAACCATGAATGGTATAAAAATAACACATCCGTAGTAAAATATATCACAAACCCTTCAATAAAATATGGAATATTGTATCATAATAAATCATCTTCAAACAAGTGCAAAATATATCAAATGATATTGACATAGATGAAATCAAAACTATTTGAGAAAATTATCTCTTTCTTTTTTGAAATCTTTTAAAAGTAAAGTAATTATAAAAGAAAACTTTTATTTTGAAAATATTTTTATAATATTGTAAGGTAATCTTTGACGATTTTATAAGAGTGAAAAATATCATCACTATCCATATAAGTTAAAAAAACATTCTTACCTTAATTTGACGAAACTGTCATAAAGTAACTTATTTAGAAAACAATATAAAGATTCCGGTCAAAATATTTTATATAATGTTAAATAAGGGTATAAATGACTTTATCCTGTATTCGTGGAAATTTCAAAAATCCATTGAAAAACATTATTAAGAAACAGAGATGTTGATGATAAAGAAGTACCAGTAGATACTTAGGTATAAACAACCTCAAATAAAGTAAGAGATTGTAAAATTAACCCTTACCATGAACTTTTCCTTGGTAGAGGTTATGTTAACCTCTTGTATAATAGTTAAATAATCTTTATTAAATTATAAAATAACCGAATAAATAAATATGATATCATATATGATCTTCTAATATTTCATTGTTAGTAATATTTCCGTAGTATTATTTTTTCGGGTGTTAACTGATTTGTTTTCCTTTATATGTTTTGTTAAGTAAGTAATTTTTTTATGGATACGATGTATTTTATTATATCCAAAATTATATTATCTTCTTAATCATTATTTTTAATCGTATGATGAAAGTTATTCTTGAATGGTTATGATGCAGAATGAATGTCATTGCATTCATGGAGAATGTAATCTGTATGTACGCACGAGCGAAAATATCATGTTATTGATGGTGAAATAGTATGTAATTAGATGTTATATAATATCTAAATAATAATTAACATATTATATTTATTATTAACATTAATTATACTCATTATTATACCCATACACATATTGAAGAGTTGAATAACAAACTACACCACGATGTGGATATGACAAGTCGCACGTACACACGTATGGGGACTTTGTCTTCCATATGATATATAGAATAATAAATATGGTTTTACGTTATTTATAATAACATCATAGTACGTATATGATATTGGAGTTATTATTTGGTAATGGAAACAACAAAGAAAGAGGAAGTTGAAGAAGAAAATAACCTTGAAAAAAGTGGTGAAATTATAACCTCTTCTTTGGGTCCTTCCTTTGGATTTGATCAAAAGGACTCCTTAGGGTGGATTTATGATCAAAGTAAGGACTCTAGGTTTAAGTGAGTGTAGTTGGGAGTATATATGAGCAGCGTTTGGCCTAGATAAATGGATTTGGAGGTGTGATTTTGATAGAATGTGTTGTACTCTTTTATAACCAAGGTGAGGGTCACATTCGGAAAAGATTGAAATATTAATTTATTATACAATCATATTCTATTTATAATGGCTCCAAAAGGATTAATTTTGAAGATAAATTGGGGATGGGTCGACAAAATCACAACCAATATGTTTTATATAGTTTTAGGTCCCTATATCAACCTTATTTTTATGATTTTCCTCTTAGTTAAGTAGTTAATCTTTTACCATGTTTTCTTGTATTATTATAATAAATGGTTAATAAACATACTATAAAAATATAATAGAACCCCCAGTGGTTAATTAATGACATATATATCAATATATAAGTCATTTTCCTGATCCATAAATTTTTAGGAATATTATATCATTTAATAATATAGTGTTTCTTTTAAAAACCCATTTTTGTCAATTTAGACACTATTTAGTATTTTGTTTTTGAGAAAGTAAAAAAACATGATTACTTCGGAAAAAATACATTAAATCAATCCTGAAATTTCATATTAATGTAGAAAATTTGGGTAATGCATCAAAATTCTCAATTTAATTTTATTTTTATATGTATAATATCAATTATTTTAATCTTTCATTAATAAGGTAATTAGTACATCAACATTGTGTCATAAATAAATTTAATTATTTTGTGTCTAAAAATTATAAACAAAATACCATTATGTAAGAAATAATTTTATATTTCTAATGAATATTTATAGTTTTATTTATCTTGCGTATAACCCTATATTAATGATGTTTTAGTTATTAAAATTTGAATTTAACACTTTTCACTCTTCTTTAAATAAAATATAATAAATTTCTTAATCTAATCTAAGTGGATAAAAAAGGATCATATTTTATTCCAAAGGTTGATTTTGGTCGAAATACACTTCTCCAATTGAATTAGGACATGTGTTAGGGTAATTATAATAATTTTTTACCTTTAATTACACTATTTACTTTTAACCATGGTAAATAAAATTCAACAGTTTCTATTAACCCCAAATTATTTTCGTCTCATTAAACCATATTTAATTTACTGATGTAAACTATTTCTCTCGGATTTTTGGAATTGAATTCACAAAATTTGTATAATTAAATTTTATGTAAATTTGCAAATGTGCCTAGAGAGTGTGTAAAAGATGTTAAAAAGTTCAACAAAAATTTATACATCTAATATTATTATAAAATGAATCCAATGAATTAAATTAAACTAATATAGGTATTATGCATCTATTTTGACCTTAAAATAAATTTACATTAAAAATAATTATTTAAATAAAAAATCAATTTTAAACAATTAAACAATGTTTTTCACTATTCATAAAAAATTGAATGTTTTCAGAAAAATACCAAAAATTCACCCAAAGAAAAATTTCATATTCTAAATGAAAAAAATAGAATTTTCATTAATTAATCTAAAATTAATTTCTATTTTCAAAACCAAAAAGTGTGATTTAGAGAAGTAAAAACTATCAAAAGATTGATATGTGTTTATGTTCAATTTAATTCAAAAATTACTTCAAATGACCTAAATTATATTAAATAATAAATATATAATCTAATGATACTTTAAAACCACTCAAATATATAATTTTACACTATAAATTATTTCGATTAAAAAGGTTGTTTTTAATTAAAATTTAGTATTTTTCACTATTCATAAAATATGAATGTTATCAGAAAACTTCCAAAAATTTATCCAGACTAAATTTTTATGTCCCATTTCTAAAGAAGAATTTTATTTTTCAAAGTTGAATATATAAAAGCATCAAATATTGGATATAAGATTTTTTCACCATTAAAAGGTAATAAAATTGCATTTCTTAAAAGACACATCTTTTATCTGAAAATTTTAATTTGTCTGTATATTTTTTCTAAGAAATAAAAAAGATGAATGTTAAAATTATATAATTTATATATAAAATTCACAATGTTGTTCATACTATTCATAACCTCTTTTTAAATGTCGAGATTGAAAGGTTGTGATGAGCTTGAACTCGGGGTTGTGTGTAGTGCAAGCTATTAAATTAGTTTAAAGAGATAACGTACTATGAAATCCTAGGGTGTTTCAAGTACCATTTCTC
The DNA here is from genome assembly GCA_963277665.1 of Viscum album. NCBI lineage: Eukaryota > Viridiplantae > Streptophyta > Magnoliopsida > Santalales > Viscaceae > Viscum > Viscum album. Next base: position 1,490,508,663 of record OY728137.1, on the reverse strand, counting down.
AGCATTGATAAATGGTTACCTTTACAAAGTCTTTATTTTTAGTGCTTTTTAAAGGGATCCATTATCATCTCTTTTTTATTGTTGATAATGTTCTGAATAAAATGAAATGATTAAATTAGTAATAAATAAAAATGAGTTTATCAAAATAAATATTAAAAATTTTATTAATTAAATTATTATCAATACAAATGAATAAATTGACAATACTATATATAAATTATAAATACTAATAAATAGTATATATTAAACATAAAGATATATATAAACTGAATATTAAATAAATAAAAATTAAAAATATATTAATTGAGAAAAATAATAAACATGTTATTAATTAATTAATTCTTAATAAAGTTAATAAATAATATATATGAAATATATAGATTTATATATGAATGTTTATAAATATGATTTATACAATAAAAAATATTTATTCTTTACATTTAATAGTCATATATTTAATGAATATTGGTTTAAAATTAAAAAATAATATGAATTAAAAATATTAACTGATTGCATAGAGAAATAGATATAATTGAATATAATCGTAGTTTTTAATTTAATATAGACCGAACAAGTGTTATATATTTATTTCACATATATGCATTTAATGAATTTTTATATTTAACACAGACAAACAAATATTGACACAATTAATGAAATCTCATATAGAAGCATATACACCTAATATTTATGTTATATAATCAAATTTTAATATTCATTTTAGAGTTTCGTTATAACATGATAAATATAACATATCATGTATTTAATTATGCCAAATTTATTTATTTATTTTTAATTTTATTACAGTTATCTATTAATTCATTTTAATATGTGTTTTTCTTTGTTTTTTTGAATTTAATCAATTTATGTTATTTATTTATATATATATTTTTACTATGTTTAAAATTTTTTAATATTTATTCATAATTATTTCAATATATATGCATATTTTTAACAATTTATATTTAATTAATAAACCTCATCCATTTTTTCAATATTGTTAAAGTGTAATCATTTTTAATTATTCAATTTTACTCATTTTCAGCATGCATTCACTTAATATTAAATATTCATTAATAATTTTCAAAATATATCTGTAAAAAAATTTATAAATTAAAAAATTTATAAATGTATATTTATTATATTTATACATTTATATAGTAATAATTATAAATATATAAATTTTATTATCTAAAAATCATTTATATATTTATAAATAAATAATTATAAATTTATAATAAATTTATTTAAATAATGAATACATTTACAATATTTATATTTATATTTATTTATTAAATGTATATCTCTATACATAATTATATAATTATATAAATATATGTAATGATATAAATATTTTTTTAAACAAGTATTAATATAATAATAACTAAATAATTATAAAATCCTAATAAATATATTTTAATTAAGAATATATTTACTATATTTAAATTTTAATATATTTATATAATATATATAATTATATAAATATATTTACAAATTAATTTATTTATTATAATAATTATAAGACCATTATCAATGCTAAAAGGTGATGATAAATGTGCCTCGATCAATTTAAGGAACCCTAACTAGTCGCGATGTCAATGCAATATCAAAATCATTCCATAGAATCTGACCATTATCAATGCTCCTCCTCCATTAATCAAAGTTCGAATCAAAGATCTCATAAATGCTCAAACAATTCAAGGATCAAATCCAAGACTTCAATGGTTCAAGGGTCAAACGAATCCAAGGATCCAAGGTTTTCTTAGGTGTTTAATATCTCTACCTCCTCTTGGACGATTCAGAGCTTCAATCCACGGCATATTATTTTCTTCTCTTCCTCCTCAGTCATTGATTTCTTATTTAACAATATCTATTTGGATTTTTATCATCTTTTTTTCTTTACCATTAGTATATCCTTGTGTTCATCAATTTTGTTGGGTTTTTTTAAATGAAATTTGGTTGTCGGACCATGAGTAATATGTGTGATGGAGTGTCTATACAAAACTCTTAGCCTTCTCTCTTTACCTTTCAAGTAATATTGGCAACAACATTTTTGTAGCCAATTATTTTATACTTCTATTTGATATGGTCAATGGACCAAGAAAATTCACTTTATTTTATAGTATGACATAAATTATTATATGCATTTTCATTCGATTTAATTGAAAATTTAAAGAAGATAAGGATCCCGATCATGGTTTTCTTCACCACAAGTCTCCATCTTTTTAAGTGAATACGATCCTAAATAGATAGATGATTTGGTCGAGAAAATTGAGAGGATCTTTAACACCCTCAAGATTCCACCTTCCATGAAGGTGAAATGTGATTCCTTTATGCATGAATAGAATCTAAAAATAATATACTAGATGATGGTCCATCCTAAATGAAATGACAATCTAGAATGGAAATACCACTATAGGAAAGGCCCATATTCCTTCAAACCATATGGAATCTTATCCATATATTATAATTAAAACATTCAAGTAAGTTTAAAGACAGATCACATTTGAAGATCACTAATTGCATCAAATATCCACAACCATCTAATAGAGAATATTCGAGAGGTATACATACTAGAAGCATCCCAAGCGTTTTTTTATTTAAATATATACATTATTTTTTTTAATTATTAAAAATACACCCACTATATTTAGAAAAAACAATCTATCAATTTAATATTTTTTTCATAAAAACCATCTTAACTCACCCTTTATAAGTTAGTATTTAAATGTATCATTATCTAATGTGATCAATATTTAACTACCAATAATTAATCTTCCATTTCAATCACAACTACCCTGAATTTTTTCCAACCCTAAAATAGAATATGGTTCAGCTAGTTTTTTACACCATTGTAGAAATATATTCATCTTTGTAATGATAACCAAATTTTTAATAATTCTTAATAATAAATTTGTTTCCTTCATCACACATCTAATAAACAATATGTAAGTTTTTCTTTAATCCAGTTAATAATAGATCATTCTATAACATTGTCTTCAATTTCCTATACATATTAAATAAAAACAAATTACCATAAGAGATCCACCATTTCTAAAATAATAATTACCCTTTGAACTTGTAAAAAATATTTAATTATATCAATTTACCTATAATTTTAGATAAAATAACAATATCAAATATAAAAGGATATTTATTTTATAAATCATTTAGTGTATAATCAATTATAAATTTTTCTTAAATTGCATTATTTTTCATATAATACATTTTTAATTATTTCTTAACATTCATCTATGTTTTTAAGAAATATTGATAATCCTTCATATAATCATCTTATTTGTCACATGTTTAATAGAGTTCATTCAATGGTTAAAATCCATCATCCAATTTTCCTTATGAAGATTTATCTCACTTATAAACTACTTATTTAAGAGTGGGTCATCTCCCATTTAACTTAAAACCTCTATATCTTCCATAATTTCTATTATTTACCTTATTATGACAAAATTTTTTACCATGTGCTCAAAATCACCATATAACCTATAATAGCCAGGGAAATGAATTTTTCTTATAAATCCCACTCTTTGTCTGGTTGAAAATAATTATTGTTTTTAACCTGTCTAGAGATAATTCTTGAAACAAATTATCAACTATGAAATTTAATGTGTTTAAAACCATTATCGTTATTATGTATATTCTTTTCGAAAACAAATTTCCATTCCTTAACGATTTTTAAATTAAATATTAATTTTTATTTGTTTTATAATATTTTATATACCATTAATATTAAATTTAATAGTTTTTTAAGTAGTTACATCACTTGTTCCAAAAAATGGAATGGAGGATATAGAATTCTATATATGCTAGAATATTTATTACGAAATTATTTTTAGGTATTAATTATTTTAGGTCTACATGTATTGGTTCCACCCTTGGTAATATTTGATTTTGATCTTTGTATATGAAATAAATATTTATTTATTATAATGATTTATTAATACTTTTTTAAATATTATAATTTATTTAATGAGAGTATAATATTATTGTTTATCATATTTGTGTATCTTATTACTCATCAATAGACTATATTATGTTTTTATTTGTTTATGGTATTAAGAATGTCTTTATAGATCATTTTAATATATCTATTACTAGTCTTAGTTTCTAGATGTAAAGTATAAAATGTGTGATTTCTCCTATAAATTTAGAGTTTATAGAGGCCATAAAGATTCAAATATCATAACATGTCCCAATGAGACACCTTGAATCATAGAGAAGAAGGTTTATTCCACCCCCCAAATATCCCCTTCAACATGAGAAAAGTAAATAAATAGTTTCAATTGTGAAATTCTCACAAAAGGGAGGAATTTCCCCTTTTACAGAACAAAATGTAGTTCAACTGTCATCCTTATCTTATTCATCTCCAGAATAGTTATCATTCAAATTTTTTTCTTAAGACCCATCCCCCTTATCTTTTATGTCTTTTGTACTACTCTAAGCCTTATTCATCCCATGAATGACTACTAATTAGATTATTTCTAGCAACATAGTTTATGCGCAATATTGATGGAAGATGTGTGTCAAATAATAGAACCCAATAAAAAAATTTCAAGATATGAGATGATGATGAAGAAATTTCTCAATCACTTTCACCTTTGAATTAATTCATCGGATAACTCCTACCATAGTGGAGTAATTATTTTCATAACTTCATATACTCATTTTATTCAAAGAATAATGATATTATTTGAAACAATAAAATATTAGGTTTTTTATTTGAATTATATATAACATTCACATTTAATAATGAATATATTATTTGTATTTATTTATTTATTGTAAAAATTTAATAATTTAAAAACCCAATAATATGGATTTGAATAGAAAATTTATTCATTCTAATAATTTGAAGAGATAATATGATGATGGAGTTAAAGAGTTCATCAAGTTTGCAATAGATCATTAGTACAACCCTTGTCAAATCCTTTATCTGTATTTACATTGTTTTTATTCAAGAAAAGTTCATAATTAATAGTTGAAAAAAAGTTTCATTTTCCATAGAATTGATCGTAGCTATAAATGTCAAACTAAACATAGGAAAAATATATCTTTTTACATCCATTTGGTTGGTAATGTGTTTTATAGATTAGTAGATATGATTACCAGTGTAAATGATGATGGAGAATACATGGAAGAAATGAAAATAGAAATTCAATATGACTCTTATTGTTGTACAAATTTTTTTCACAAGGTAGCTAAATGTGATAAGAGACTATTTTATAGTAGTTTTAGTAAATACACAACATTTTCAGCTATATTTAAGTTATAAATTTTTTAATCTGGAAATAAATAGAGTGATATCTGCTTTACATAACTACTTGGTCTCTTAAATGATATGCTTCAAGAATAAGATAAACTACCATGTTCAATATATGACGCTACACAAAATCTATGTTCAATAGGAATGATCTCTCAAAAAATATATTGTTTTACAAATTATTACATATTTTTTATAAGGACCATGAATCACACATAAAATTCCATATGTGTGGCGTAGACTGATAAATGAAAAGTGAATTCGGTCCTTCAAAATATTTATGGTACTTTCCAATATTCCCATGATTTAAAAGACTATATGGATGTTAGGAAACTGTGAGAAAATTGAAGTGAAATACAGATAGAATAATCCACGATAGGATCCTACGTCATCCAACAGATTATTCTCAGAGAAGTAAATTATATTATGAGTTTCTTGAATTTGGAAAGGAGACGAGAGACTTTTTTCTTGCTTTATCTATAGATGGAATAAATACTTTTTTGTGTACAGAGTAGTACTAATAGTACATGGCCCATCATGTTGGTAAATTATAAAATTCCTCCACGGTTTTCATGAAGTAAAAATAAATTATATAGTCAATGCTTATATCTAGATCAATGAAAATCGTTAAAGATGTTGATTTTTATTTTTCTTTATTGATTGAAGGTCTGATATTGATATGGTATACATGTGTTACGATGTATGATTCTCATAGAAGTGAATAATTAATATTGAGAACCATATTGTATTGTATAATAAATTACTTCTCGGGTTATGAAAATTTATTTGGATATAAAATTAAAGGAATTTTGTGTTATCCCATTTTTGAAAAATGATAACACTCTGTTTGGTTGAAACATTCAAAAAATACGTTGTTTTTAGGATATTAGAAATTTTTACCTAAATGAAATAAAACTGATGATGGAACAAAACATTCGATGGGAATATCAAAAAAGGTATAACACCATCTCCAATAAAAAGTGATCGACTATGCGAAAAAATAAAAGATATTGGCAATATTTTTAGTAAACCATTTTCAAAAAACCTTATTAAATCATTCTGGAAGAAGAAATTAATTTTTTTTGAATTACTGTATTGTAATTTGTTGTATATCAAAAATTTTAAGATGTCATTCATGTCAAAAAAAATTTATTTGATATTATTTTAAAAATGTTAAAATGTATTATAGAAAAATAATAAAAGATGGAATATATTCTAGGTTATACATGATTTACAAGGGGATATGAGAATACATGACACCGGTGGAGGGTAAAGTGTAAAATATTCTCCCTCTAGAATCTTACAGTCTCTCCTGATAAGAAAAATTAATATTTTGTCTTTTAATTTATAGTGTAAAAGTTATAGAGGGGTATTCATCAAATATCAAGAATGTCATGTCAATAAGTAATTTGAACTTACGAGGATAAAAATCACTGGAATTTCATATTTTTTATGATATATTTGATGAAAGTTTCTTTATGTTGAATTATTTCTCAAAATGTATGAAATACATTAACTAGACTTTGATTCATTTTCAATGTTATATGTAGTAATGTTATAGACCCAAAACGATTCTGATCATGAATAAGGAGGTTGCAGTTGCATTATGTGAATTAGATATGTTCTTCCCACCATTATTCCATGATATTATGGTCTACTCGATTGTACCCTTTTTTAGAGAGGATCAATTAAGTTTTCATGTACCTTATAAATAAAGTACTACAATGAATTATATATAATGATTTTGAAAGGGTATGTTAAGAATTTAAGTCCATCAGATGGTGGTATTGTAGAATATTATATTGTTGAAGGAGCTATTGAATTCTATACTGATTACCTATCAATTTTTGACAACATCGGTCTCCCAATGTCTCATCACATTGGATGCCTTATGGGTGAAGGTATTTATTAAAGATATGTAGTTACAATTACCTCGATAGAGTGGGAATAAGGGCACATTTATATTTTACAAAATTGGGAATATTTTTATCCATACATTGAGTCCCTCAATGAAATTATTAGATATTTGAATCCATCAAGGGATGAAGGAAGGATTTTAAATACACATAATCAAAAGCTTATAAAATGGTTCAAAGATCTATTTTATAAGATGTTATTTTAAAATTTGAATTAAATTTATGTATGACTTGAACGTCTCGCCAAGGGACAATATGAAAATTTTATATCTTACAATGGTTTTATAATCAATGATTATATGTTCTATACTAAAGTTCATGATGATTGTAGTATGATGAAAAATAGTGGTGTTATTTTTGTGGTGGAAGTGATGAATATATTTAGTTCCAAGTATAGAAGTACAATTTATGCATATATGTCATATTTTGGCACTTTCAAATACATATATGAGTTGTATTGAACCAAATTTTCCTATTTTTGATTTTATAATAAAAATGGGTTGAATGTATGAGTGTAGTAAAATTTTATAAAATGGGATTTTTTAGATGAATTTTAGTGTGTAAGGGAAAATAGATGAGGGATTCCTAATGGAAATACAAGTAGTGAACATATTTTAAGTCTCATATCTAGAAAACAAGAATTGGTCTGTTGTCCTATCGGTGATTAAAAAAATTTCGGGTCATATGGATATTCAACCGAGGATGACCCTTTCATTTGGAGATCACAAGGAGTTCATGTCTGTCCAGATGTAGAAAATGTCTTATTTGTTAGAGGGTACCCTAGAGAGTGGATTTTAAATCTTGATAGGGGAACCAAATCCTCTAAACCTTTAAAAAATAAAGAGAATTCCTTGATAAGGTAATTTTTTTTAATATACTATGTTTTTACTCATAATATTATATGTTCTCTATTGAATTAACATAATATAAAATAATTGTTTGACTACTCATTCAGATAAGATCTTCATCACATGATGGTGTTACCAATCCCACATAAGAACAAACTATAAAAAAGGAAAACATTTTGGAAGATGTAAAGGTAATTTTATGATATACTTTCTCTATTTTATTGAACAATTATATAATGAAATATTGATTTAATATTCATTATTCCTTGATGAGATCATTTATATTAGATTATTTTTGTCCATATTTCATGCCTTTTTACACCAAAACATCTACATAATTTTTCTCCCTCAAAACCTTTTTGCTCCGGTAGTGTTGGAATTTATCACTTTCTTTTAAGTTACCACCATTGAATTTGATGGGAGAGAAATGAAGTTTCCTCTACTAAATCATAGGGGAAATCTGGATGTTTTCATAGTAAAATAATTTTACTTATAATTAACATATTATTTCATAATTTTGTTCCATTTTCTTAATTTTTAGTATTACTCACATAAGAATTTCATTCTTATATAGGTGGAATCTTTTGTTTGTGTTGCGGTGGTCTGTCCATATTTTGATGCCTTTATACACCAAAACATACACAAAAATAATTTCCCTTAAGACATTTTTCACCAATAGTGTTGGAATTTATTAATTTCTTTCAAGCTCTTTCCACTGCCTTTAAAAGAAGATAAACAATACCACATCTTTTAAATCATAGAGTTAATCATGATGTTTATACAAAAACATAATTTTCCATAGAATTAATATATTATTTCATATTTATGTTTCATTTTTTTTGTGTTACTCTTATAATTATTGTTATATTATACACATGGATTATTTTGTTCAATTTAGGATGGTTTGTTCAAAGCTTCTCATCTTTGTGATAAATTGGACATCAAGCCTACAACAGAGATAATGATAACAATAAAAGGAGTCAAGAATGCATAAAACCATCATTAAAAGGATAATTATTACTAATTAATTAATTAATTTTGTCATCATTTAATATACCATTTGTAAGTTAGGTTTCCTATCATTTTTATCTAATACATAATTATTTTGTTTCACAAATCATTTGGGAAGTCATATTTTTCTTTCAAATATCTGTAATAAGCTATAAATAAGATAAAATGTTCTTTTCTAACAATGTTACCACGATTTCCATTATATTTATTTTTTGAAATGCAATACTTTATATTGATTTTTTGTTCTTATCCAATGAAATTTTTTTTGGATAATAATATCAACTAAATATTCAGTGTTTAGAGTTTGATAAGAAAATCCAGTGGAAACCATGGTAACATTGGAAGCTATAATTTTTTTTGATATATTGGGATGTTTAAGAAACATCAATACCTTAATCCCACACATGGTGTAACTTGTATGACTCTATGTTTTTGTTTCTATTTAAAATTAACATTAATTTTAATTAAACATACAACTAACATACTCAAAACAGATAAAAAATATTCATATTGTTTTTATAATTTAAGAAAACATTCCATAAGTCATTTATGATGTATATGAATCATCCAAACATCAATTTGGCATAGGATACTACTGGTATGTCTCAAGGTATCCATTATTTGTTTAAAATGGATATTTTACTTCAAAAAGTGTCCCTCGATGAATAATGATCAAACAATCTCGATTTTCTTGATAATTTAGGAAAATATTTCTAAATTATTTTTTATGTTTACAAATTAGCCTCACATTAAAAAGATAGAAGATGTGACCGGTATGAGTCAAAGTGCGCGTTTCTTGTTTAAAATTACATGTTAGTAAAAAAGACAATTTATGTACTAAAAACCACAAAAAACAATTAGATTGTTTTTATTTTATAGAAAAATGATCTATATGTTATTTGAGATATTTAGGAATCAACCGCACCTTAATCTGATGTGAAGTGTTATCAGAATGACTCCCAGTGCTTCTTTTTATTTAAAAATTAACAACAATTTTTGTAAAAAAGTAAATTAACCTACTCAAAACATAGTAAATTCATTCAGATTGTATTGATAATTTTGTAAAATAATCTATAATTCATTTGAGATTTTTATAAATTAGCTGCACCTCAATCCAATGTACAGTGAGACTAGTGTGACTCCAAGTGGATATTTTTATTTAAAATTAACATTTATTTTAGTTAAAAAGACATGAAAATTATTCAAAACCAAGGAAAAAACATTCGAGTTGCTTCTATACATTAGTAAAATGATCCATAAGTCATTTGAGACATGTATAAATCAGTAGTACCTCAATCTGCTGCGTAGCGTGAGCAGTATGACTCCAAGTTTGTCATTTTATTTTAAATTGAAAAAATATTTTTTAATAAAAAAGTGATGTACTAAAAATATAGAAAATGCATTCAGATTGTTTTGATACATAATAAGAAAGATCTATAAGTCCTTTCAGATGTTTAGGAATTAGCAGCACCTCAATTTAACACAGTGTGGCAATTATGACTTCATGTCTATCTTTTTATTTAAAATTGACACAATTTTTTTAAAAAAAGAAAACTAACATTCTCAAAACTAAGAATATGATTTCATATTATTATTATACTTTATTAAAATTATCCAAAATTTCTTTTTTGATATTTATAAATAATCCAAACATAAATCCTATACACTTTGTGCTCGGTATAACTCAAAGTGTCCATTATCAGTTGAAAATTGACATTTTTTATAAAAATTGTCACTCAATAAAAACAATGAATATGTACTTGGATGGTATTGATAATTTAGCAAATATATCCTTAAGTCATTTTTTATTTGTTTGATTTCATATCACGTTGAACTAAAACATGATATGACCGATAGAAGTAAATGTGTGTGTTTCCAGTTTAACATGACATTTTACTGAAAAAAGACTAGTGACATACTCAAGACTAAGAAAACACATTTGGATTATTTTTATAATTTATTTAATTGATCCATACATCATTAGAAACTTTTATAATAAAAAACACCTCAATTTAATGCATAATTTTACCAATATAACTCCAATAGCAAATTTTTATTTAAATTTGACATCAATTTTTGTTAAAAGACACCATACCTACTCAAAACCATGAAAAAACATTCAAATTGTTTTGATACTTTATTAAAATGATGCATATTTCATTTTTAACATATAAAAATCATCCAAACATCAATCTGATACCTAATGTTCCCAGTATGACTGAAAGAGTACATTATCAGTTAAAAATTGACATTTTAGTTCAAAAGGTGTCTATCACTGAAAACCTAGAAAACACACTTATATTGTATTGATAATTTATGAAAATTATTAATTCCTCATTTTTTATATGATATTATTCATATCACATTAAACTGATACATGATCTGGCTGGTATGATTCAAAGTACATATTTCCATTTTAAAATGACATTGTAGTAAAAAAGACAATTGAAGTACCCAAAACCGAGAAAAGGCATTCAGAATGTTTTGATACTCATGGAAAAATATCAATATTTTATTTGAGACATGTAAGAATGGGATTTACCTCATTCCATTGTACAATGTGATGGTTATGAATTTAGGTGTGTCGTTTTATTTAAAATTGATATCAATTTTATTAAAAAAGATAACAATACTAGTGAAAAAGGATCAAACACATTCAATTTTTTTTACCTTTTGAAAATGATTTATATGTCATTTTTTATGCTTAGGAATCATCCTAACCTCAATCCAATTCATGAAACACTATATATGAATCAATATGTTTGTTATCAGGTAAAAATTGATATTTTAGTTAAAAAAGTGTCACTCACTGAAAACCAAGAAAACACACTCTTATTTTCTAGATAATTTAGTCAAATGATTTATAATTCAATTTATACATGTAGTAATTCATATCACATGAAACTAAAACATTTTTCAACCAGTATGATTCAATGATCATGTTCCTTGTTTAAAATGAATTGTTTTAAAAAAATTTAGCGTGACGTACTCAAAAGTGAGGAAATTTTTTTGGATTGTTTTGATACATTAGGAAAATGATCCATAAGTGAGTTGGGACATTTTGGAATCATCCCCACCTCAATATAATTCATCGTCTGACTGAATTGACTCCAAGTGAAACTTTTCAATATATAAGTGTCATTTCAGTTTAAATCGTGCATCACAATGCCAAAATTGTAAAAATGAGACTAGATTGTCTTCTCATTATTCTATCTAATATTTCTCAACTGATTTACAAATCATTTGTATCTTATAATTATTTAATTAATTTTCATAGAGATAATTCTTCAAGATTAAGAAGAAATGTTGTGATATAATGAATCAACAACATCTCAATCTGATACACAATATTCCTGATATGATTCAAAATTTAGTTTAAAATCAACACTCTATATTAATTGTTTTCTTTTTAATATGACTAACAAAATAATTGTTTTCTTATACAATTGTGTTCTTTTACTCGAGTGAGGGTGGTTTGTTCGGCAATATCATGATTTAGTGTCAGGATAAAAAGAAAAAGGAATATTGATGTTTTTGAGTGTATGTAATAATTTTTACTTATGTTGTTGTATAAACTAATATTTTCAATGTCTATAATAGTGTCTTTGTTTGTGTATTTGTGTTTTATATTTTATTTCTTTTAAATTCTGAATTTTTAGTTTATTTTGTTCACATATTCTGGTGTTTTTAGTGCTGTGGTGTTCAATTATAACACGGTGTAGTATGGCCCTTAATCATCACTTTTATAAGAACTAATAAAGGGGATCCTTTATCAGTGTTTTCTAGTGCTTATAGAATCTATAATATTTTAATCCATCTTTAGTATTCATCGCTTCTTTATCTAAATTCGAAACCATTTTCAGCGCTGTTAAAGGCTTATTTTTTTGTAGTTCTAGAGTCATTGGAATGCGTCTTCATGCCCATCTAGACATCGATGGATCTTGTGGTTTTGCCGAAAGCTAGCCTTTTTCATGGAGTTGCGGGGTTCTGGTGGAGTCTTGTTTCCTAGATGCATGATAAGTCAACACCCTCATGGACCGAAATCCATCAACATTCTCATAAGTACTACTACCCTTCTTGTTTTCACATGGTTTAGATTTAGGAGATTCTAGAGCTGTATATAGCGGGATGACTGTGGATGAGTACAAAATGAATTTTAGAGACCTTATACGGTAGTCGCTTGACATGATATGGTATGGATACTTTTGAGAAAAGAAAATTGATCAGGGACTCTTGAGAGAGATCCATGCTAGCGTGGTTCCTTTGTGCATCCTCACATTTAACGGGGTGTTGGAGTTTGAATTAGAGATAAAGAGCTTATTATCATAGGGATGCCAAAAAATTGGAGTTGGTAGTGGGGATCATAGGGAAGAGTCATCTAAAATATCTATCAGGAGCTAGATGACGAGCTCTCAACATTTTTTTATCAAACTCGGTCACATGTTCTAGGGAAGCAAAGAGGACTTCGGTGTCCCAAAGAGGGGAAGTGCTACCCTTATGGTGGAAGTTGTCACATTACACGATACTTCTCATCTTGATGTGATGAGGAGTGCATACATATAGCTGGCAGACCACCATTTTAGAGGTAGCACTATGACCAAGGATATCCTAGGAAAGGGAAGGGTGGTCTCTAAGGAGGCGGTGCTGGAAGAGAAGAAACAAGAGACATGGGTGGTGGATGATGTTTTGATATCCTTCAACCACCACCACCACAAAAACACTCATGTTAGGATTAGGTATATTATAATCGAGGAAACAAATAGCTATAGGATTTAGAGGCTAAGGACTACACAAAATATGAAATGTTTAGAGGAAAAATCTATGTATTTTTCACTTTTCATTTAGTATTTGTAGATAGAAGTTTCTGGGATTCCTTCATCTCTTCACTCCTAGTGTGAGAGTTGGATCTCCCAGTTGCGGTGCTAGCCCAATAGACTCATCTTGAGGTTCCCACATGGAATGATTCTTCTATATAGGCTATATAATGGTAGTGAGAGATATCTATTTGTGGAGATGGGTGCATGTGAATCTTTTTGTTAATGATAACAGAACCCTGTGACGCCATATTGGGTATGGATTGGTTGTCCATGGTCCATTATTAGATTGATTATCACTATAGATGTGTAATATTCTTAAACATTGATAGAACTATATTCGCTTTTGTGGGTGAGAGAGATCTCATGGTAGGGTTAGTAGGTTATTTGAGTAGGATGCTACGACCTATCACCCATTAGTTATAAAGTGTATCTCTTGGTGTAGAGGGATCTTCTAGAATCTGTATTATTTCAATCATGTAATATTTCACATAATACTTCTCTAATGATGTTCCTAGACTGCCTCTGAGGTGGGAGATGGAGTTTTGTTACAACCTGAATCTCTATATATCTCTAATATAAAATATGACATATTAGATATCCCCTACCAGGCACTGAGAGATGTGGCTTTCGTTGGAGAAAGTTTGATAGAAGGTTTTTATTCGACTTTGTGTGTCCCCTGGAAAACACCAGTGTTGTTCATGAAAAAGGTGGAAGAGATTTTATGGATTTGCACTAATTATCTTTACCTAAACCAGGTCACAATAAATAACAAGTACTAATTTATAAGGATTTAGGACCTCTTTGAACATTGTTGTGGTTCTAGATTGTTTTGTAAGATCAATATCAGGTCTGGCTACCACTAGTAGAGGGTTTGCAAGGATGATATTCCAAATCTGGAAATCTAATGTCACTATGGTCATTTTTTGTTACTGGTGATTCCCTTTCTTATGAAAAATGACCCCTCTAGGTTTAGGGATTTGATAAACTAGATCTTTTATCCTTACTTAGACCTATTAATGGGTTTCTTCATTAATGACATACTAATCTACTCTGCCTAAGATGGGGATCATGGAGATCACTTGGTGTTGGCTATATATTTTCTTTGAGAGAACCACCTTGATGGGAAGCTCTAGAAGTTCCAGTTCTGGATTCATCGAGTTCAATTCCCAAGGCATCTCCTATATGAGCACGGTTTATCCAAGGACCCAGTGATGATTGATGCAATGCTTTCTTAAGGTCCACCCAAGAGTGTTTATTAGGTAAGAATGATTTCTTGTATTATTTGGGTACTGCCGGATGTCAGTGGAAGAATTATCCATGATTAAAACCCATTTGGCCATCTTGATGCAGGACAAAAATCATGTATTCTAAATTTAGTTGTGTTGGGGTGCTTTTTGGATTTTAGGATAAGGCTACCTAGTGATCCTATGTTGAGACTATCAGAGTATGGCATAGAGTATATCGTGCATCATGACACCTCAGGGGATAGGATTGGTTGTGTGTTGATGCATCCGTAGTCAGTTATCACATATGGGTCAAGGAAAATGATACACAATGAGAAAAACTAAGTTACTCATGAAAAGTGTTGTCACTGATAGTAAAGGGAAATTATTCCCCATGTGAAAAACAATGTGACTCATTGGTAGGTAGTTATCAGATATGGGTCAATTAATGACATCCTATGTTCACTATAAATTCTTAATTACACTGAATTTCATAGTTTACTGATATTATATGAAATAAATTTTATTTACTTGTAATGGTAATATGTTTCCCCATAGATGTGACCATCATAATTAAATGACAAAAAAAATTAAATTACAATATCGTACCATGATATTTTATGTTATAAGTATTGTAGAATTAGGGAAAAATATTAACTGAAAGACTCATGTTTTTTTAAACTAATGTACATTTTTTGGAACAATATATGCAACAACATGATCCATCATAAATATTCATTGTTTATACTCAGATAAATCCCCTTATGTCACGTTGTTCCTATTTAGATCAACCAACTAATGCCTTTATTTGATCAAATTATCATCCTTGTCACCCTCTCCAAATTATTTGGGATATTCATTGAAGAAAATGGGGTTTTTAGTGACTTAATCCATCATGTATCCACAATAAATGTTTGATAAACAATGAAATTTTATTCATTGAGTTCTTCCTTGTATTAATTCCTCGTAATGGACAAAAAAATAGCCATACTTGAAATGATAACCCACACATTAATACTTCTTAAAAATCACTTCATTTATTTTATCACAAATCTAATAAACACTATGTATTTTTTTACTTTAATCCATCTAAAATGATATCATTATTTAACATTTTATTTTTGTTCCACCCTTAGGAATATCTAATTACCATCCATGTAATTTTTATAAATGGGATGCATTCATCTTTTATAATTAATATCATATGTGTATTTATTTATTTATTATATAAAATAGATATTTTATGCACCCAATAAGATATATTTACTTTCTATTAGACAATTCAAAGCTTCAGTCCAATGCATCTAATTTTATCCATAGTCTAAAAACTCATTGATTGATTTTTTGGAGAGATCTATTTGTATTTTTTATCATAAATATTTATTTACATTAAAAATATCCTTGTGATCAATGATTTTTTAACATTAAAATCATTAATCATTGAATTAATTTATTCTTTCGTAATTATGTTCAATTTTTCTTCATTATTACTCATAAAATAATTATTTTCTTGTACAAGTAGATTCTATTTTTGGAGTTAGGTTTCTTTGTTCAAAACTGCTCATGCTCATGAGGGATTGGACTTCGATCCTGCAACTATGATAATGACAACAGCGAAATGTGTCAAGAATTCATAAAACCATCAGAAAAAGGTGAATTTATTATATTTATTTAATTAATTTTTTCATTATTTTAGTTAATATTTTTTAATATTTTCTTATTATTTGTATCTGATACGTATTTAAATTTTTTCATAGATCTATTGTGAATTCATAGTTTTTATTCAACTATCTAAAATATACCACTAAAGACAAAAAGTGATTTTTTATTCCAGTGTTACCATGTAATCCATTTTCTTTTCCTTTATTTTTAGACCTTAAAATAATGCATATTGATTCAGTGTTTTTAGATGAAATCCCATTCTTGTTATTGGAAGTCTCTGCTCTTCTAAATTTTAAAAATGAGAATGGTTTTTCTACATAGAACATCGAGTCAATATTCCATGTTGTTAGTTTGGCATATAATGAAAATGGAAATGTGGTAAAATTGATATTTAGGATTTTTTTGAGACATTGGTATGTGTAGGAATCATCCACAACTGAATTTGACACATGGGGTGACCGTTATAACTCTAAGTATTTCTTTTTATTTAAAATGAACATTAATTTTAGTAAAAATGACCACTGACATTCTCAAAAATGAGAAAAAAATTCAGATTGTTTTGATAATTTTGGAAAATGGTTCAAAATTCATTTTATATGTTTAGGAATCAGCCACACATCATTCTGACGTAGGGTGTGACCGTTATGACTCCATGTGTCCATTATCAGTTTAAAATCAACAGTTTAGTTCAAAAAAATTCACTCACTAAAAACAAAGAAAACTCACTTATATTTTCTTGATCATTCATAAAATCGATTCATAGATAATTTTTTATGTGTATACAGTAGTCTCACATAAAACTGATACATTATTTAATCAGTATAGTTCAAAGTGTGTGTTTCTAGTTTAAAATGACATTTTTGTAAAAAAACAAGAGACACTCTCAAAACCGAGAAAAATCATTCAAATAATTTTTATACATTATGAAAATGATCTATAAGTTCTTTGAGACATGTAATAATCAGTTTTACCTCAATCTGATACACAATGTAACCGGTATGACTCCGAGTTCATCTTTTTATTTAAACATGACATTAATTTTTTAAAAAACGACAACTGACTTACTCAAAACTGGTAAAAAATTTATTTATTGTTTTTATACTTTAGGAAAATGATCCATAAGTCATTTGAGAATTGTTGGAATTATATATACCTAAATCCGATGCATACTATGTCTGGTATGTCCCTATGTGCATTTTTTATTTAAAAATGACATCAATTTTTTTTAAAAACAAATAACATACTCAAAAACAAGAAAACACATTCATTATATTTTGGTACTATTGTATAACAATCCATAAGCCATTTGAGACATTTTTGAATCATACATACTTAAATATGATGCAAAGTGTGACCGATATGACTCCAAGTATGACTTTTTATTTAAAAATGAAATCAATTTTAATAAAAAAGACAATTAAACTACTCAAAACTCATAAAATTCATTCAAATTGTTTTGATAATTTAGTAAAATGATCCATAATAAATTTTAGAAATTAATTAATTAATCGTATTTCAATTCTATGCACATTGTGACCAGTATGACTCAAAGTGCGTCTTTTTACTTAAAAATGACATAAATTTCAATAAAAAGAAAAACATGCCTACTAAAAACTTAAAAAGCATATTTAGATTATTTTTATAATTTATAGAAATGATTAATATATCATTTTTTACTTGTAAGAATAAACCGCTCCAAAATATGATACACGATGTTCCCGGTATGACCCATTGTGTATGATATCATTTAAAAATTGACAGTTTAGTTAAAAAACATCACTTACTAAAAATAATAAAACACTCTTGTATTATATTGATAATCTAGGAAATTTATTCATAACTCATTTGTGGTGGGTAGGAATCAGTCTCATATCAAATAAACACACAATGTGATTGTTATGAGTCAAAGTGTGTGTTTCTAGTTTAGAATGTTAGTTTAGTAAAAGAGACAAGTGATGTACTCAAAACAAATTAAACACATTCAGATTATTTTTATAATTTTAAAAAAATTCGATAAGCCATTTTGGATGTGTAAGAATAATCTTCACCTCAATATTATGCATGATGTAATCAATATGACTCAAAGTGCATCTTTTTATTTAAAATTGACATCAATTTTAGTAAAAAAGACGACTCACCAAATCAAAATCAAGAAAACACATTTGAATTGTTTTGATACTTTATAAATATGTTCCATAAGTCATTTTTGATTTTTTGGAATAATATACACATCAATTCAATACATGATGTATCTAACGTCACTAAATGTGTTTGTTATCAGTTCAAAATCATAATTTTAGTTCAAAAAGTATCGCCCACTAAAAACCAAGAAACCACGTTGACATTGTCTTTAAAATTTATTAAAATGATTCATAATTTACTTCAGGAATGTATAGATAGTTATCAAGTCAAATAGACACATGATGTGATCAATATGAGTCAAAGTGAATTTTTACAGTTTAAAATTTTATTTTAGTAAAAAAGGAAATCCATGTACTAAAAACTACGAAAACACATTCAGATTGTTTTGATGATATAATAAGATGACCCATAAGCCATTTTAGATGTTTAAGAATCCTTTTCAAGTCAATATGATGCATGGTGTGACCAGTATGGCTCTAAGTGTGTTTTCTCAATATATTTTTATCATTTTCGTTTAAAACATGCATCACATCACCAAAATCGAGAAAACGAGCCAAAATTGTTTTCTCTTTATTTAAGTTAGATATTCATACTTGATTTTTTGGATTTTGGGGCATTTTTTGTGTTTTGAAGTGCTGTTATAGCACACTACACTGGTGCTATAGTGATGTAAGTGCCCACTGTAGTATGCCCCATTATCAATGCTTTTAAAATCACTAAAAAGATCTTTTTATCAATGCTTCTAAATGTGATGAAAAATGGACCTTCATCAACTCATTTTTAAGAACTGATAATGTTTTCTTTATCATGTGTTCTAAAATCACTGATAATATACTCGGGGTTTTAATCTCGCTCCAATAGTCAGCACTTATCTACCACTGATAAAGGCCATTTTTAGTGCTGTTAAATGCCAATTTTGTAGTAGTGTTATGATTTGACAGCTTTACCAAAGAAAACATGCTTATGATTAAGAGATTATCCTTACATAAATTTTTCAACTTATACTATGTGTCTCAATATTTTTTGATTATACAAAATGTTTCATAATGTTATGATTTAATCTAGTTTATAACATCATTTAGGGATTAAGATGAGTGGCAGGAATGAGAACTATATCAATGCATGTACCTCATGTAGGGATTTACCCTAGGAAGGATAATGAACCTATAGTTGGAGCTTCATCTCGAACAGATCAAATTATAATCATATTATAGAAGAAAAATCCGGGTATGATCAAGTACATTTCTCATATGGATAATATTCTTCATCCTACATGAGGTTTAACATTGTTAAACTACTTCATGATTAGGAAAACTCCATCATTCAATCAAACTGTAAATTATTTTGTAGATGAGAAATGAATAAATTATTTATATGATATATTTCACTCTTTAATAAGTAATGTAATGTAAAAAGCATTCCTAGTTATTTATTATATATCCGGAGATGTGGATTAATGGTGTTTCTTGATTTGAAACATTAATGATGAATAAGAAATAACAAGCATAGAGTGGAATGATTTTAAGGTATTCTTCTTTGAAAAGTATTTTCCTCCTGAGAAACCTATTGATATAAAGAGAAAATTCTTGAGTCTAAGAAAAATGTATGATGAAAAGGTTTCTATGAATTAAGAAAACATTACAGGATTTCTAAGGCATGTTTCTAACTATATACATAAACCAATGAGAAATATTAACCATTTATTTTATGGGATTAAGACAATTCATTGAAGGGAACAAGTCTCCCAAATGTTTTCATCATATGAGGATATAGTATTACGTTGTATCAGGAAAATAAAAAAATTATCCATGTCTTATGGATTTAATAGAAGAAAATGATAAGAAGAGGGTGTGATGTAATACACAGATAAATGTAAGTAGAGAAAGATGGATTTCCCCCATGTGATAATATTAGAAAGATACACCCTGGAACTTCTTTGAAGAATGGAAGTTTACTGTGACTATGGAGAGATAGTCTACAATTATCATTATTTTGAGGGAGATAAAGATGTTTCCAACGTTAAATTATTGAACTTTAAGGATATGGGGTATTTTGAAAATGAATATCTCATTTTTCAAGGGAATATTCCCTTGAAGAAGTAAAGGGATCAAGTTCAACATTATTTTATTAATATAACTAAAGTGAAATATAATAATTGTGTATTTGGATTCATTAATGGTGATGGAAAAGTATTTCATCAATTATTTTATCATCATAAGAATCATAAAATTTATAAGGATTTTAATATATTAGTTTTTCTCTATGAATCTTATAGCTTATGATGTACGATCCTAATGACCTAGAAAAGTGCTTCCGTTGGAGGTTTGTCTTTATAGAAAACCCCTGATTGATAAAATATAACCCTTAATATGTGGTAAATTTTAAGGAAATAATGATATTGAGATGTTTATGGGAAAATATTGGTTACCATGAATTTTGTTAGTGATTTAATGTTTCATGTTATCTTTATATTATATTAATGCCTGTATGGATTTATGGATTATAATTGAAAACCTAATATTTTTATTTTTGGAATCATATATGTTTTAATTATGGTTATAAGGTGATAAAATTGTTCACATATTTGTATAGTGACCTTAAGATCCACTTTAAGTTGTCTAAGGAATATAATGGAGTTTTAGTGGCCTTCCATCTATATTTTTGCACACTGAATTTGGTAAGAAATATTTTGGAGGAGTATTAATATTAAACATTTATGAAATGGATTATGTCAAAATCAGGAAGTTAATATTGAGTTATTAGAGATTATTATATTGTACTTGAAAAATATTTTTAATAATTTTGGTTTTATTAAAGACGGGGGGAATAACCTCTTACTATTTTACAGGTCTTATGATCTGTTAAAAGTTAATTTTAGAGATGCATGGATAAAAAAACTTATTTTGGATATTAATTTTTTTTACTATGTTGAAATTTATTTATGAACAAGCAAAGGACAAAATTATACTTTTCTTGTAAGTATATTTCCATATGTTCTTAGTTTATATTGTAACAAAATTCCTAAACACATACAAAATGATCTTGAAAAAATGCTATCCTAGTACATTAATTTATTATCAACAAACGATCTATTTAACCTTTATAGATTTATTGTTTTTATTCATTAAACTTCTCTAGATCACTGATTTTCTTTTGATCAATGATCCATATCACTCTCTTCAATTATTTAAACTTTTCTTTATTGTTCATATCTTTAGTTCCCACTAATTTTCACTTATTTGGAAACCTAGTTATATGTTTTTCTAAACATCCATCATGTTTTAATTTATATCTTATAATGTGAATGTGTTATTAAACCTTTCACAATATTTTTTTTCAACATTGAAAATTTTCAATTTCAAACCCTTGGTTACATAGATCATGTCAAAATTTCAAAAACACAATTTATTAAAGGTGAGGAGAATGTAACACCCTATGATTTTAAAAGAGTAATCTCATGTTTGATAGCATATATTTACATAGATATTAGAAGATAATGTAACACAACAAGAGTTTATGATATATTTCCTTTTAAATAAATTCACCATTTTCAATATCTTATCATTTATGAAAAAACATCTTTGAATGAAACACGATAATCTATTAAAATATTATTTTTAAACATGATGATTATAACCACGATATTACATTGAAAGTTGTAAAAATTATTAAATAAATAAAAAAAATTTATGGTTTAAATTTGTATAAAATAAATTCTATGGATAACTATTTATTATAAATAAAATAAGAATCATTTTAAACAAAAAGAAAATTTTTCTAAAAAAACTATAGTTTTCTAAGAGACGATTCAGTCAAACTTTGTGCAAATAAATTTAAAATAAAACTTTCCATTTCAATAAATTTTATTTGTAAAAATAAAATTCATTGTTGAAATATCTAAATAAGAATAATCTTTAGGTGAATTTTTGATAATTTTCTAAAAAGTTATAATTTATTATGAATAGTGAAAAATACAGATTTTTTTTCAAAATCTCATTTTATTTTAGGTTATTTACAATGTTAAGTTATTTTTTAAATTTCCTTTAAAGTATAATTAGTTAATTTATATTAAAATTTAAATAATTTAGTTCATTTTAATCAATTTCATGTTTAATTATGAAATAAAAACTATTGAATGTTTGGAATGTTTTCATTAGAATGAACAATTTTTTCGATGCATCGACGAGTTTAATCCTTGATTGAATTTTTCCACATAAATAAATTGCATTACATAAAAATAGATGAAATATTTTAAATTTTAAAAAATAATAATAGGTAATAAGGTAATCTTAATTTTTGGTCATAATAATTACTAAAAATAATAATTAATGTATTAATGTTATTAAGGTTAAAATGAGTTTTTGTGTGTTACATACGGCTGTGTTAAAATTAATTTTCCACTCCCATAGAATTTTAATTTGATAGTTTTTTTAGTATTTATATTAATTTTGTAAAAATTATATATTAAGGATAATTATTTTTGTATTAATGTATATATTACTTATGTTAAAAAAACTACATACCATAGTGTAAACAAAAATTGTAAAATTAAGTAAAATTAATGGATAAGGAATAATATTTTACAAGAAATTGTTAGTTTGTGTTTATTAGCTATGTATCCACAATATAATCCATAAAATCCATTATTTATCAATTTTGTGGAACTTGGGGTGATATTGACATCTCATTATTGAATATATTAATGTATTTTCAAAAATACACATACTCGTCAATTATGTAGGGGCACCAATTCCTTCACTCTATCAAGCCTCTCAGGACATTTAGCACAATAAATTCATAGAAACATTCTTCCAAAATGTAATTATACAAATTATAGATCTTCTGAAATTCGGCATATACCAACCCTATGGTCCTTAAGAAGAGACCCAAAAGTGGTTTCTTTAAGAGAAGGTAATTGTATTCACAAATATCTTCCTTTTTCATTATTCTTTAAAAACCATCAATTATTTAGTTACACTAAAAATATAACAAAAAAATTATCTCACAAATAATGATATGTTATAATGTTTATTAAATAATATTTATCTGTATCCACTTCCATCAAAATGAAAAATAAATTCTCAATTGTGTGTATAGAGGATGACCGTCTTCCGAACAGATGCAACTAAATTTCCATAAAAATTTATCACAGTTGGACATAATTATGGATTTAATGTATATATATAATTTCCTATATTATTAAACTTTTGTAGTTATAATATCACATAAAACTTATAACTTTACTTTTCATTTAAAATTCGATAGCATCGATCATGTCTACATCGAACTACCACCACACAAATCGATACGATTAATTTTTCACATCCGATTTACATGGAAAATAATAATGACAATTTTAATGAATATATGATATATATATATATATATTAAATGATATCAGTTTTGGAATATTAATATGTCATTAACTTACTTACCCTTTCACTAATTAAGTGAATGATATCGTCGCACATGTGTATGTGTGGTCTATCGTCTCCATAAATTGATGTGATTCATTTTCTTTGTGAAATTTTCCAGAGTGATTATATGGATGTATATAATGAATAAAAATAATATTTATAACATTAATATAATTATGCATATGATGTAACTATATAATATGTATAGTAACCATAACATTCCTGATAAAACACACATAAACAAACAAGGAAATTAACACCCTAAACACCAAATTTTTTATACCGGATTTTGAGACACATATGAATAGTATCAAAACTCAGATACGGGTTTCTCTTCTAACTTTTTTCTTGAGTGAGAAATATTCCAAATTCACAACTTAGTTATTTTATGTGGTGTATATACTACCCCTTTAATATGATATATAATTAATTCCTTTATATTCATTGTATTTTATATTTCATCTTAAGTAATTTATATCATGGGGATTACGATTCAAAAGTTTCTAAAGTGGAAATAATTTATTTTACAAGATCATATATTAAATCAGGATTGCATATGATGAAATCTACAATGATGAAATATTATTATATATCCCTTAAGAAACTCATTAATTTCATTATCTTTGGGTTATTCGAGAAATTTTCATGTAATTTCAATAAAAAATGACTTCAAATGCAACGAGAGTAGCTCCCATCATAAATATTTGATACAAAAAGGTAATTGCGATGGAAAATCACAAATACCTTTAGAGTGTTGTGTACGCATTAGCGTGAAAAACATATTAGTGATGTAGGGTTTTTCCCCCACCATAAATACTCTTCATTGGTTTCTATTATTTTCTAAGGGGGAGGATCCCCATCGCAAATACTATCTTTTATCAATACCCTAATTAATAACTGGTAAATTATTTTCGATGAGTTCCGATGAAAAAAAAATAATATTTTTGACAGCTTGTCGCAAATATTGTGTGGGTAGGTTAGTATTTGCAATGAGTCACATTGTAAATACTATTTTTACTACCACCTCAATTAATAATTGCCTAACTATTTAAAACAACTCCCATCGCAAATACCCCCATGGAAAAAGATCTTATGTATATATACCCCCATATGATTTTCCCATTTCACAATTCTCTCAAGGTCTCTCTGCTTCTCTACTCTCATATTTCACTCTTCAGTTTTTTAAACTTTTAAATTTTGTAGTAGATAAATTTTTTGAAATTTCATCCAATGAAATATTCCGTTTTATGTATTTTATTTGTTGGATTATTTTGTAGTTAATTAATTTTAATTTATATTAGTAATAATAATTATTAATTAGTTGTAACTGAATTAAATTAGAAGTATATAATTTTGTTTTTCACTCTTTATTTGTTCAAATATGTTGTTTTATTAAGAGTTAATTTTCTAATTTAAAAGTAAATAGTATTAATTTGTAATAATTTTGTTCGACTATCATTAATTAATAATAATTATGTGTAATTAGTGTTAATTAGTTTAAATTAGTGTTATTTAATATTAATTAGCAATGAATAGTTAAAATAGTAATACATTGAAATAAATAGCTCTAATTACCCGTAATGAATAATAATTTACAATAATTAGTCATAAATAGTAATAAACAATTTATATAGTCATATTTAAGAATAAATTGCGACAAATAGTAATATTTAGTAATAATTAGTAATAATTAGTAATAAGTAGTAATAATTAGTTATAATTAGTAATAATTAGTAATAATTAGAAATAATTAGTAATTATCAGTAATAATTGTTGATAATCAGTAATAATTTGTAAAAATTAAGAAACATTAGTAAAGATTATAAATAAATAGTTTATAATTAGAAATGAATAATAATAAATACTAATAAATTGCCCTAACTAGTAATAATTAATAATAATTCGAAATAATTAGTAATAAATAGTGGTAATTAGGAATATTTAGTAAAAAATAGTGACAATTAGTTATAAAAGGTAATAGTTAGTAATAACTAGTAAATTTTTTTAATAATTAGTTATAATTAGCAGCAATTAGTAATAATTAGTAATATATATTAATAAATAAAAATATTTAGTAATAAATAGTGTTAATTAGTGCGAAATAGCAGTAATTAGTAATAAATAGGTTTAATTAGTAATAAATAGTAATAATTAGAAACAATTAGTAATAATTTGGAATAGTTTGTTATAATTAGTAATAATTAGTAATGAAAAGTAATAAATGGTAATAAATATTAATAATTAGTAATAATTAGAAATAATTAGAAATAATTAGTAATAATGAAGTTAATTGATTGAATGAATGAAATAAAAAAAGTAGATCTCTTAGTCGATGTTCGTCTGGATCTAGGCAATTGCAGACAAGGGTCAGGTGGGTTCGTTCATGCATTAGAGTCCTAACATAGTGAGGGATTAGGTCCTGGTGATCATAGGGTATCAGATCTGAATAATAGTGGAGTAGATCTAAATATGGCAATGTAGGGAAGTCCTCTCTCAGGCAGTCCTGATTTGAGCACAATAGTCTCAGGCAGACCAGAGTTGAGCACGAAAAGGCAAGTTCTGGGTTGTCTAGTGTCGGGTGGTCCAGATTTGAATGTGGTAAGGTATGAATAATCGGACTAGTGAAAAGGGTTCCAGGCAATCTAGAGGTTGTGTTGGGGATTCATACAGTACCTGAGCATCTGATGCTAATGCACAAGGGATTTTCATTTCCGGAGGTCCTAATGCAGACTAAAATCCAAGATGATGAAGGTACTAAAGAATTCATGGAGCCTCATATTTCCTGATTTGGAAGCAGAACAATCACAGTCATTGAAAATATTTAAGCTTTTAAGGAATGGTTATATTCCTGAATTTTTTCCCTTATTTTTCATTTGATTCTTGCTAATGGTGAAAAATAACTGAATAATAAAGAGGTTAAATCACTAATCTCCTTGATTTGTGAAATCTTCAAGTGAGAAATTCTTCATATTAGAAGAGGTTTTTTTTCATTTAATATTCTATAATACAAATGATATGGATTTTGGTTGGAGTTCCATTGTTTATGTTTTTAAACCAAGGATCCTTCTGTGCTTTTTCAGGGGATTTGACTTTCAACTCACATTCAAGAAAACAACACAAATCCTGACTAGAATTCATGCTCTCAACTGTGTGCTTTGGCATCCTCTAATTTTTAATGATCTTGTCTCCTCTATTGGTGCACCCATTTTGATGGATGAGAACATTGTTCAAGGGAAATATGGGCACTTTACTGGAGTATTTGTGAATGTTGAAATGCTAAATCCTTTCCCGGATTCTGTGACTCTTATGGAAAATGGTTACAAAATTGACGTTCAATTTGAATATGAATTCATCCCAGCATTCTATAAGTTCTACAAGGTTGTAGGGAATTAAGTCTCCAAGTACAGGAATGTTCGAAATATTGACGTCAAAAATGAATCCACTTCTCAAAATTCTGGTATGAATTTTTAAAGAAATACATTGTAATTAGTCGCACCAATGTTGAGAATAGAACAACTACAAATATTGACTTCAAGGGAAATGACAATCTTGTGTCAGATCATAAAAACGATGAATCTCCTTTAGGAATAGATATTGGATCTTCTATTAATTTATGATAAAATATATAAATGCTGTCAAGGCATTGTAGGTGGCAATGTTTACATCAAATATTCACTTATTTGAACCAAAATAGGCCCCAAACATACTATGGAACTAGTGCCTGATATTGTTGACCTTGGCTAAACTAATTTTGAGAGGGATGTGCAAAATGAAGTGGATGATGAATTGGTGTGGGAGTGTTACTTATCCAGCAAAGGGAAGAATGTGATGGCGCTTGATGCCTCCCCAATTATGATGAATGGGGATTTTTTTTAATGTGGAAATGCCACTCTTTTGGAGGATGAGCCGGAAGGGGATTGGAAACAACCTAAGACATGAAAACTGGATCATCATCCAAGAAATTGTGGTCGAGGACATGGCGAGCATGGGCATGGTCGGTCGTCTTCTTCTAAGGAGCTCACTTTGGAGCTACTTAAACTCAGAGAAAAGTATTTAGCCCATTTCAACCAGTAGAACTTGTAATCAGAAGGGGAATCAGCTGATGACATCCTTGCCCATGGGGATGGTCCTAATATTACTCTTTTATAATTTTTTTCTGTATTTTTCTCTTCCATATGTTCTTGTCCTTTATTTTTCAATTATTTTTTGTAGGGGCAGGTTCACCTGGATCTTGGACCTTTTTGGGATAATTTGTAATAATTAGTAATAAATAATTATAAATAGTTATAAATAGTAATAAATAGCAGTAATTAGTAATTAATAGTAATAAATAGCTATAATTAATAATAAATAGCAACAATTACAAATAAATAGTAATAATTAATGATTAGTAATAATTAGTAATAAATATTAATAAATAGTGGTAATTAGTAATAAATAATAATAATTAGTAATAAATAGTGGTAATCAGTATCAAATTGTAATGAGAAGTAATAAATATTGGTAATTAGTAATAATAAGTAATAAATGGTAATAAATAGAAATAAATAGAAATAATTCATAATAACATGTAATAAATATCATTAATTAGTAATATTTAGTAACAAATAGTGATAATTATTAATAATTTGTAATAATTAGAAATAAATAGAAATAAGTAGTAATAATTAGTAATAAATATTAATAAATAGCAATAAATAGTAATAAATAACAATAAATAGTAATAATTATTAATAAATAGTAATAAATAGTAACTAATAGTACCAAATAGTAATAATTAGTAAAAAATATTAATAAATTGCAACCATTAATAATAAATATTAGAAAATTGCAATAATTAGTAAGAAATTGTAATATTTAGCGGTAATTAGTGATAATTAAAAATAATTAGTGATAAATAGTAATAAATTTTAATAATTAGTAATAAATGATCATAATTAGTAACAAATTGTAATAATCAGTAATAAGTTGTAATAGTTAGAAATAAATAATAATTAGTAATAATTATTAATAATTATTAATAATTGGTAATAAATATTAATAATCTGTAACAATTAATAATAAATCTTAATAAATAGTTATAATTAGTAATAATTACAAATAAATTTTAATAAATAGTAATAAATAGTAAAAATTAGTAAAAAATAGTAATTTTTTTTAATAATTAGTAATAATTTGTAATAATTATTAATATATTGTAATAAACTGGAATAAATATTAATAAATATCTTTAAATAGAAATAAATAGTTATAATTTGTAATGATTAGTAATAAATAGTATTAATTAGTATTAATTAATAATAAATAGTAAAAAATATAAAACAATTCTATAAAATAGTAATAAATGGTTATACACTGTAATAATTAATGGGAATTAGTGATAATTATTAATAATTTTAAATAACTACTATTAATTAGCAATAACTACAAATAATTTGTAATAACTTCTAATAATTTGGAAAACATAGGAAAAATTAACAAAAAAAATTCTACTTTTTGGATCAGGTTTTTTATTGTATAAAAATTAATCATAACAAAATTTACAATTTTATATTTTTTAGAGAAATATCGAACTAGGAAACTGACAAAATTCATTATTAGATGATGATGTTTGGATAAATCATCATGTAAATTCAAATGGTTATGGTATATATCATGTATGTCACTCCCTGATAAGTAATTAATTTTTATTTTATTAATTCTTGGACCTGGGTTCTCGTGGCATGGTCCGGGATGGGACTTAGATTAAAATCTTCATCGTTTAATATTTTTATAATGTTTCAGACTCGTGTGCGGTCACCGTGCGATTGGTAGTAGCCGTAGAACCAGCCCTAGTGCCATGCAATTTCTCAATATTATTATTATTATTTATTATTATTATTATTATTGTTGTTATCATCATTATTTTTATTATGATTATTCTATATATTATTATTTCTGTTATTATTTTATTAATATTATTTTTTAATTATTTTGTATATTATTATAATTATAATTGTTATTATTTTTATTATTATTATTATTATTATTATTATTACGTAATAAAATAATCCCTAACCCTAACATAGACCCCTCATACCCCCTTTCTCCTCACAAACCAGCCCCCCCCCCCTTTAGTTTAGTACGCCTGCCCATGACCCCTACCTCGGCTCTGGGCTCCCACTCGCTCCCTAGATGTCCCACATCCGACTCCAGCCTCCCTGCTCGTCCTCACTGCGCTCACCTAGGACCCTGCACCCCGTTATCTTCTCTAGTACCCGCTGCCTAGCGGACCCAACCTGCCTCCTCCCACATCCGGCCGCCTCCGGTGCTCCCGAATTGCATGCTTGGTCCCGTCTGGCCTCTCCCTACCACTTCGACCAATCCTCGCTCACCCTGAACTTCTCACCAGACCCCTGAAACTCACACCAGTCGAACCCTCCCAGCCGACCAGCACACCCGAACCCCAGATCCGGCCTCGCCCTCGACGACGTAACTCCCTACACTGGCCTTTTTCTTAGGTGGAAAGTAGCGGAAAACCTGAACCCCTGTGTACATTGTTTTACGGCGTCCAGAGCCCCCAGTGCGTGTGGGAATTTGGAAAACCCAGACCCCACAGTCTGGCAGTGTTCTGGTTCTAATTTTAGTGCCACAGCCTCCACCTTGGAACACTGTTTCCTCTTATTTGGTGTGTATTCCTTTTAAATTGGCATTTTCCTTCAATTTAGAAAAATTTAATGCGTCTTGTTGTGTTCAAACATTTCTCTCATTTTATAAGGTGTGTGGTTGGTCTGAGATGTTTCATTCTTCCTTCCACTGAGGTGTTGTTGCATCCGCGTTGGGTTTGAGGTAGGCAAATCCCTAATTTTTCCTTTCTGGTACATTTTTGTGGCATTGAGATCTTTTTATTATAATTATTTTTTTTATTTGATTATTTTTTTTGCAGAATTTCCATATCCATAATTAGACTTTCACAAAGTTTATAAGTTTTGTTGAATTTTTTTAAAAATGTCTTTTTATGCACCTCTTTAGATATGACTTTTTATTGGTGCATTTAGTGTTTTTATTAAAATTCATATATGGTCTCATGCTAAATTTGTTTATATACATTCCAAATCTTTTTTTGAATTTTTATAATATGATTCGCACCACTAACAAATATATAGTTTGATGTGAAGGGTAGTTTTTTGTTGGTTAAATTTATTAAGATATTTTGATTTATGGGAGATTCCTAGGTTTGAGGTACCTAGGATGTCTATGGAAAATAGTATTTCTTTTTTAAATTAGAAAGATATTTTTTGTGAAATATTTCCTTTTTTTGATTATTGTGATGATGTTTTTTTCTAGGTGAATTTGGTTTGGATAATTTAAAAGCTTGTTTGTGTGTTAAAATGCTTGGAAAGTTAGAATTATAGTCTCATGGGGGTTGTTCTATATTTTTTTAAATGTTCTAGATGGTTAGTTTTGGTTTTTATATCAAGCGATGAATTTGTTGAAAGGGTTTTCCAATGTTCTGTTGGGTTTTTTCAGCATTGGATGTGCTTTCAAATAAAGATGACACATGAATAATGTTTTTCTCTTTAAACTTCAGCGACTTAATTGGTTTTTGGTTCTCAAATAAAGTTTATTCCCCCTGAGCGATTTCTAAGGAAGGATTTGAATGTGTTCATTAAGGTGTAGTCATTTGCAGTTGAATTGTGTTTTAAAGTGAGTTTGAAATGATAATGACTCGTTTGGTAGTTGTGAAATGATTTAGTGTGTGTTTTGGATCTTTTGGGGCCCATTTGGCCTTGTAAATTGGAAACAGTGTTTGTGTGATGTTTTGGGTAATACTTTGGGACATGTTAAAGGTCCTTTTAAAAACTATATTATTTTGTAAAAATTTTAAAATGGTTTTGATGATTATGTGGAGTGAGGGCCCAATTGGTACCTTTGATGATATGGAATATGTATGTATGTATATGTATTTTTGTGGCACCTCTATAGGGGATATCCCTTTATGGGTTATCGTATCGTGTGTCAGTGTTTGGGGTAGGGAAGTGAAGTGAGATGATTCATGCATGTGAGGGACACCTACATAAACAATATTATTATAACCGCCATGGGTTTCTAGGCATATTTCAGATGATCACATGATTGTTGCTGACCATCCCTGGTTAGATGGGTTTGTACGCCTTGGATTTTTTGTTTGGCCCGGAGGGATTTTCCACTGGATTGGTCAGTTATAAAGCGGATAGTTAGTTATAGGCTTAGGAGCTTCACCAAACACTGGTGGGTGGTTCCGAAACCGAGTACGTTTAGTGGTCTTATAGGGATGTTTAGAATCACCCATGGTTGCTCTATTATTTATAGCACTTGTTTACTTTTCATTGCAGTAGTTTATTTTCATTTTTCACATTTTACTTGTTTTACTTTTGTCCAGATTAGGTACATTCTATTTTGGATTTTATTTATAAAATGACAAATGATTTTTGAAATGGTATGTATCATGTGTTGGATTTTTAAATGGAAAAAACATGTTTCTTATTTTAAAATCTGAAACCCCTACTTCTATATTTGTATTTCATACATGTGTCTTTGGAATATTTTTTTCAAACAGAATACATGGATTCAGTGGATAAATTTGGCAACCCTATTGAGAAT
The DNA here is from genome assembly GCA_963277665.1 of Viscum album. Lineage (NCBI taxonomy): Eukaryota > Viridiplantae > Streptophyta > Magnoliopsida > Santalales > Viscaceae > Viscum > Viscum album. Next base: position 1,490,475,727 of record OY728137.1, on the reverse strand, counting down.
CTTGGTGCTCATGCCTATCATATTCTTTTAGTTATGGGTTCAATTATTTTTCAGGTTCCTGGTTTAGGTACTCAGTGTTGGATATGGCTTGAGTCTGAGTTGGGTGGTGACCTATAATGTCACAGGGAGGTGTGTTCTATTTTATTTTCTTTCCAATTCTATTTTTTTATTTTTTATCCTTAGTTTTTTTTATCATTTTACCTTTTTTTAATGGTAAATATCATTCCCTACAGTTAAATTTTGATGCCTATCACTGGTTGACAACCCATGGGGATCAGGAATGCCCTTCGGGCCTTAACACGGACCGGCTCGGGTGACCGGTTTAGGGTGGACCCATGTTGGTTCATGAAAAAAATGGTATGAGTGGGGGTCCTTGTTATTTGGGGTTTCTATTAGATGGATATGATGATTTTCAAGACTCTAGAGGTAGGTACGAGAAGGACATCATGAACCCTCCCCTGTTCTGATCCTCGAGTCTCCATTGGTAGTTCGAGAATTGAGTCTTTGTCTCATTCTGATTTTTTTTGGGTTGATAGTTGACATCAGAGGAAATCCGATGTTACATATTGATTTCACATAGAGTAGTGACCCATGTGGAGTCTAATTAAATGGTTTATTATCCTCCTAGTTGTTGACTCTTACTTGGGGAATTTCCCACTACCATGTCTCCTGGTTAAGCATGACTACTAGTCCTTAACTCCGGTAGTTTGATGCAAGTTAATTTTTTTTCTTTGTTCTGATTGGTGTGAGTGCTCTTTTAAAAATAAAAAATGATTTTTTAAATGATATTGTCTTATTTTAAATGTCTTTAAATTATTGAAATGGGATTTAAAATCGAAATATCTTAGTCTAAAAATATAGTGTTTGTTTGGAATTGGTTGAGAAATGGTTTGGGGGAAACCTCCAGTACGCTTTATGAACATTCGCACATGTGAGGGAATGCATGGGATGTTCATGTTGGTGCATATTGATGAAAGCATATGAAGAAATGTTCAATGGTTCAGGGGATTACTGGGGTGTGTACCTAGAATAAAAGTCCTGGCCTTGTTTTTAAACAGATATCTTAAAAATGGGAAATGATTTTTTGAAATTGAAATTGGTTTGAAAAGTGGGTTTGGTATTTTTAAAGTGTCCTTGAAAGAAGGTAGTTTTGAAATATAAAATGAAAAGGGAATTTGGGGTTGTGTTTGTGTTTGTTTGGGTTTTGAGCCGATCATTTTGGATGAGGTTGTTAATTTTAATTATACTTTGTTTTGATATCATTTCCGGCTTCAATTTCTATATGTTGTTCAAACAATTCCACCCAAAATGGTCTATAAATTTTCTGATAAGTGAAGCCTTGTTTTTGGTCCATCTCAAACATTGCCTATCCTTTACAGTGATTGGGATTTGATGGAGGCAGTAGAGTGGCTTGAAGAGGTCGAATGCATCTTTAGGGTATTAAGAACTCCCGAAACTGTCTGATTACGTGTTGTTTTGGGTCTATTTGAAGGTCCATCTCTGGATGAATGGTAGTCATTTTCCCCTCCATAAATGTATGTTAGGAAGATTTCAGATGTCATTAAATTCATCTTTGTCCAATGGTTTATACCTGAAGATGTGAAGAAGAAGAAAATAAAAGAGCCCAAGCATATTCAAAAAGGCCAATGGACTGTGAATGTATATGTTGACCATTTCAAGGAACATGGGTCCTTTTATACGGAGATAACATCATAGGATTTGATGAATACTTGTCTCTTCATCAGGGGTCTTTATACAGAGATCAAAGAGCGTGTCTTACATTATAAAGACCATCGTTTCGAAAAGCTGGAGGATAAGGAATTCATAGCTGAGTTGGTCTCCGGAGGGCAGAGGGTTGGAAAACCACCATTTCCAGTTTCTTGTGATGGTTCCCCATTTAGTGAGTAGGGTGTCCTAAAGGGACCTATTTCTAAAAATTCCTCTTCTCTGGTCCTGACTTCTAGTTCGTCGGACTTTTTAGTTGTGTGTCGCCAGTGTGGCCAGTTTGGGCATGTGAAATCGTCATGTCTCATCCCTCTAAAGACGTGTCATCGTTGCGACTATCTAGGTGACTTTGTGAAGTGTCGCTTGATGAAGATTCTGTAACTAGAGGAATTATAGTGCTTGATTGGGAGGCTATAAATTATTCAGCTAGCAGAGCCCCAACCACAGGGATTGGGGTAAAGTGCATGCATAGTCGGAAGTTGCCGGGGGTGTGAAGCCTTAGTTAGGGTTTGTGTTCCTGTTGGCAGTGAAACATTTAAAACCTTTTCATCCTTGATTTCTTTACTTTTAAAGTTTAGACATCATTGTAAGTTCATTGTTTCATCATGGAGTTATAAAAGACATTTTCTATTATAATCCAATAGTTTTGTTGTTTCATTGTGGTTTTTGGAATCATGCATTTTTCATAAAAGTGAGTTTGGACCTAGTGTGGGTTGATCATGGTTTAGCTGTGTTCATTTGGAGATGTAAGTTCTTACGTAAGAGTTTATTTTTTTGGTTATACACGACTTCACTTCTTGGGGTATGTTTTACTTGGAGGTTTTCTCTTAGTGTTGGGAGTTTCTGGTCTGGGTTGAGAATTCCAAGTTTTATTATAAATGTTTTTTTGCTCGTGCTATAGAAGTTTTTCTGGATCAGTTGGGAGTTTCCACATCACCCCCTTCTCGGTGTGGTATGTTTGGGTGTTAATTTTCCACATCAATTTAGTTCTTGTTGTGGGAGGAATTGTCACGAACCGTCCTCAGGCCTGTGCCGTGACTACCCCAAGCCCGCCTTCCTTAGGCCAGGGTCTGGAGACTAGCACCAAAGGCGTAAATACCGATAAAAGGGAAGGAATTGCCTTTATAAGGTAAAAACACCACAAAGTACGCAAGATGAAGTAAAAAAAATAAGAAAACCGAGTACAAAAGTAAGTGCTGGAAAGTAGATGGTCCAGAATACAAACCCAACTGAAAGTAAAGTACAACTGAAATGAAAGTAAAACAACTGAAAAGTAAAGTAGTGAGTTAGAGCCGTCCTCTGGAAATCCCACCTGAAGGGTGGGTACAGATATTCTCCTCTGCTCCTCGCCTCCAGTCGTCCACTCTGAGCACGTCCCATCCAGTGATCCACCTCCAGGTACCGTCTAGCTCCACGAGCTCCCACCTCAATCAATGATGTCCGTCGTCTGCATCCAACAAAACGTAGTGTGGGCATATCCCATGTAGGGGTGAGTATACACTACTCAGTAGGGACCCCGAGACCCCCGAAGGACTCCAAGAATCCACGAAGGATAAACCACAAAGGAAAGATACAATCACGAAGTAAAAACCAACTCTATTTAGGTATATGCCCATACATATACCTAAGTCATCAATTCCAGCTCGGCTCCAACATCCGAGCCCAAGTTCGAACTAGTCCACACAGTAAAGTACAAACCAATCCACACAGGATAACACAACCCAATCCACATAGGATAGCAAAACAATCATATCAAAGATAATGATTGAATGTCAAGACTCAGATCAAACATGTATAATTTTTTGTAAGACGATAGAGATGATCAAATATAGCCACTAATTCATTTAAGCTATTGGACCCACATAGGATACAAGACCAGCTAAGCTGTCAGACCCAAAAAGGATACAAGACCAGCTACTCTGCCGGACCCACGTAGGATACAAGTACAGAGTCAAATACTACCGGAACCACGTAGGATACAAGAATAGTAGTCAAGTACTGTCAGACCCACATAGGATACAAGAACAATAGTCATCACCTTCGATCCCACGGAGGATTCCAGTACGGTCTTCGTCGTTGCTGAACCCATGGAGGATCCTAGTATAGTTGTCATCGTCGTCCCAGTCATAGCCAGATCTAGGGTTGCCGCACATAGCACGCTCGATTCCGGGAGGGTCCGCTCCACGAGCCAAGGGAGTCGCTACATCAACTATCACGATGTCCAGAGTTGATGTATCCTGAAGGTCCACCACATCATAGGGGGCTAAAACAAACCCAACGTGTCCAAGACACTAAGTTCAAGATGACCAAGCAATTTTCCAAAAAGTACACGGCGTGTAGTTATGGTTACACGCCGTGTCTTTAGACCCTGGGTAATGCCCATGTACTACAAACCGTGTCGAAGGGCTGTTCATGTAAAAAGTAAGTAAATGATCTGTAGTATTGTTACACGCCGTGACTTCAGACCACGGGTTCTGTCCGTGTCCCACAGCCCGTGTCATAGGGCTATTTGTGTAAAAAGTAAGTACACAACGTGTGGTATGGTTACATGCTGTGTCCAAACTTCTGGGTCGGCTCCACGTACGCTGAACATGTGCCTGTACACGGCCTCAACTCGTGTTCTCCTAACCGTGTAACTGGTACATGGGGTAGCCCGTGCCACCGGTCCTGCCTAGCCGTGTGGTGGAGTACATGCTCGTGTACTCCACCCCATGTTCGTGTATCCTCGAGATACACGTCGAGTCCTGTGAAGCAACTTCTGGCCTTCTGAGAAAATATTACATGCCATGTCCATTGGCCATGTATTACTGCATGTGTCCGTGTATTTCCCAGATTACATGCCATTTCTAACAAAGTTGCTTCTGCCATTCTGCATAGAGATTACACGCCATGTCATCGGGGTCACATTCCGTGCGTTACTTGACGAAACCCAAAACTGAAGCCACAATACGCCAACACTATACGATGTGTTTGTCATCGGTACACGCCGTGTATTCTGAAATTTTCCAAAATCGACGCCTCTAGCCAGTGTGCCTCCCAGGATGTCCATTATTCATTCTGTTAGTTCGTTCATCATGAAACTTCGGACACAAGGTCACCCCGATGTCCTGTAATCGTCTCTAATGTTTTCGGGCCTCTGATCGGCTCTGAAAACACGATTTGATTCACCCCCTCGAAGAACGGTCGAGGGTCGGTCCTTTTGGTTTTGGTTTGATCCATCTACCGCTATCGTCGTCACATCTCCGCTAGGACGTCGTGATGTTGGGTCTTCAAAAAGGGATCGTTGCGTCGGAGAATGATCTCGTAACGTTCTGGTGTTCATCACCCACGAAGAACACGAAGAACACTCCGAACATTCACAAAAACGGCGGAGGGATCGGGCCGTGTTCATTTGGCCCGGTCCTTCCACGTTAGTTTGGTAGAAAGCAGTTCAAGAGAAACAATATGGAAGGAAGAATCAGTGTTGCTCAAATAAAAACACACCCCTACCTAAAAGAAGAATTCACGGAAGCTAGCAGCGCGAGGGGGGGGGGGGTTGATGATGGAGTTGACGTGAACGCAGGGAGGGGATGGCGTCACACACCAGCTGCAGAGAGGAGAAGCAAGGACACTTCAATCAATCCTGGCGGTGACGACGTTCTTCATCGAGGTCTTGATGTTCTTTCATGAAGAAGATGAAGTTCTTCAGACTTAGATTTTTCTTCTCCCAATCCCCTTACACCATAAGACTACCTAATAAAGTAGGATCCCACTCATTTTATTATATTAAGTCATGCCTTTCAAAATTAAAAATTTCAAAATACATAACTCACTTAATTAAATTAAAGAGTTGGCAGTGAAAAAAATGTGGGGAGAGGGAAGGTCACAAATTAATGGGAAGTTTTAAGGGTTGTATACCTAATAAGGGGTTTAGAGGAGATAGGGAATTTGAGAAGATGGGGGATCATGTTGGCCCCACCACACTCATTACCTTACATGGGAAGTTGGGTGGTTGTGGGCCCCACAAACAACTTCCCATCAAAGAATTAAACTACCATGTATAAAATAAATTTTCACACAATTTATTTTACCTAACATTTAATTCCCTAATTTTTAACAACTCCTCCCGAGAGAACGCAACTCCAGTAAAGGTCTTCTTAAGCAATTACTGGAACTGCGGTTTCATCGGTGTCCTTAGATTTTGATTCCGAGCACCGGTTCAAAAGTTAGAAAAACCCGCTCATTCGTTCACAGAACGTACCTGAGATGAACTTTGGAAATTGATTCCAGGCACACCGGGCCTCAGAATCAGGTGCCGTCAGAAACTACGTACTCATAGAATCCCAATGAAATTAATAAAAAAAATTACTTGAAATTTACGGGTATTTACAATACTCCCACCTCAGGGGTTTGTGTCCCCATAAAGATACATCACAAACTAGGGAAACAAATGAGGGTACTGAGCATGCATCTGAGCCTCCCTTTCCAAAGTGATCTCCTCGAGGTTCCCATGCTACCACCTGATGCGCACTAGAGGAATCAACTGCCCACGTAGGACTGACTCCTGTCGAACCTCGATCTCCACCGGGACCTCTGCAAAAGTCGCCCCGTCATCGATGTCCAGCTCCCCATGGTTGATGATATGTTTCGGGTCGTCCAGGTATCTCCTTAACTGAGATACGTGGAAGACATCTTTCACCCAGTGCAACTGAGGTGGTAGAGCCAGGTGATAAGCCATCGGTCCTATGCTGCTGAGAACCTGGAATGGTTCGATCAAGCATGGAGATAACTTTCCACCCTGGCCAAATCTCCGTAATCCATGTCGAGGTGAGACCCGTAAGAAAACGTGGTCTCCATCATCGAACTCTAGTGGTCTCCACCTCCTGTCAGCATAAGACACCTGTCGGCTCTGAACTGTTCTCATCCGCTCCTCAATGACTTGAACCATCTCTGTCGTGGCCTGGACCGTCTCTAGTCCCACAAGTGCTGACTCCCCAGGGTTTGTCCAACACATAGGTGATCTGCAAGGTCAGTCATACAATGCCTCATATGGTGCCATCCCGATGGTGGAGTGGTAGCTATTGTTGTACGCAAACTACACCAATGGTAGGTGATCCTCCCAGTTGTGACCAATGTTTAGGACACATGCACGTAGCATGTCCTAGAGAGTTTGAATGGTCCTCTCTATCTGACCATCCATCTGAGAGTGAAAAGCAGTGCTCAGGAGTAACTGCATCCAAAATGCCTCCTGAAACCCCTTATAAAGCCGGCAAGTAAAGTGAGAATCTCGATCATAGAAGATAGATGATGGCACACCAAGAATCCGTACAATCTCCTGAATTTAGAGGTGTCCCAAGCTCTCCACTGAGCCCTGCTCTCTGGTGGGTAGGAAGTGGGCCGACTTGGTGAGTCGGTCGACGACCACCCAAATAGAGTCGTGTCCTCTAAATGTACGTGGAAGTACAGTCATGAAAACCATAGATATCTCATCCCACTTCCATTCCAGGGCCTCCAAGGGTTGTACCAATCCCACTGGTACCTGGTGCTCCGCCTTCACCTGCTGGCAGGTGAGGCATCGAGAAATGAACTCTGCCACAACCTTCTTCATACCCGGCCACCAGTGCTATTGTCTATGATCCTGGTACATCTTTTCTACTCCTAGATGTACCACTAAAGGGGAAGTGTGAAACTCTCTCAACACCTCCTCCTGTAATGCAGCCAGTACCATGGTACGTCCCCGAAAAAGGATGATGTGCTCTCCTCCAACAGAAAATCCATCAGGTTCTCGTGTTGTGAAAATCTGTGGACGCCGCATCTCACAGTAAACGTCCCCACGTTGTGCCTCCCAGACCCATTATATAAGTGGAGGTGTGACTGTGAGCAAATGTATAAAGGCTGCCCCATCTTTATCCACAAAGGATATCTGAAACACAACTAGCTGCTCTGTAACCTCTCTATGTAGTTGAATGCTCCTCCTCCTGCTGAGAGCATCGGCTACTACGTTCCTCTTTCCTGGGGTATAGACTATCTCAAAGTCATTGTCCTGGAGGAACTCAATCCATCGTCAATGTCTCAGGTTCAGGTCCTTCTGTGTGAAGATGTACCTAGGACTCTGGTGGTCAGAGTAGACTATAAAGTGCGCGCCCATCAGATAGTGCCTCCAAATCTTTAGGGAGAAGACCACTACTATTAACTCCAGGTCATGGGTAGAGTTGTTCTTCTCATGTTTCCTCAACTATTGTGATCCATAGGCGATCACTGCCCTCTCCTGCATCAGGACACACCCGAGTTCGGTCCCTGATGTATCGCAGTAGACTACGTACCCTAATATCTCTTTCGGTAGCATAAAGATGGGTTCACTGGTCAATATTTTTCTCAGCTCCTGGAATCTCTGATAAAATATATTTGACCACACAAAGGGTCTCCCCTTTTTTTTCAAAGCTTTAAGTGGTGCTACAACTCTGGAGATGTCTGGCACAAATCTCCGGTAGTACCCAACCAATCCTAGGAATCTCTGCACCTCCTCCACGCTCCTGGGTGGCTCCCAAGCTAGCACTGCCTCGATATTCGCATGATCCACCGCAACTCCTACCTCAGAGATGAAGTGTCCCAATAAGTGTACCTCGCGTATCCAGAACGGACACTTCGAGAGCTTACCATAAACCTGGTGCTCTCGGAGTGTGTCCAGTACAACCCGCAAGTGGTAGGTGTGCTCCTCCTCAGTGGTCGAGTATATCAATATGTCGTCGATGAAGACTATGAAAAATCGATCTAGGTAAGGGTGAAAGATCCTGTTCATGAGACTCATGAAAACTGTTGGAGCATTGGTTACGCCGAAAGGCCTAACCAAGAACTCATAGTGGTCATACCGACATCTGAAGGACGTCTTCTACACATCCTCGCCTTGAACTCTGAGCTGATGATTGCCTGACCTGAGGTATATCTTTGAGAACCACCATTCTCCCTTGAGCTGATCGAAGAGGTCTTCAATCCTTGGAAGAAGATAATTATTCTTCACGGTCACCTATTTCAGGGGACGGTAATCGACACATAGTCGCAAGCTCCTGTCCTCCTTCTTGGAGAACAATATTGGGGAAGCCCAGGGTGAAACCCTGGGTCGAGTGAATCCTTTTCCCTGCAAGTCCTATAGCTATACTCGTAGCTCTCGAAGCTAATAAGGAGCCATCCGATATGCTGTAGTAGATATCAGGTCTGCCCCGGGGTACAGGTCAATATAGAATTCTACCTCTCTGCGAGGATGTACACCTGGAACGTCTTTAGGAAAAATGTCTGCATACTGATCCACCACAACTGGAAAACTCAGACTCAGCATTTCAACCGCTCCTAGGATGAGGCTAGACATCTGATGAGTGATCGGCTATCCTCTCCTCTGCGTGAGTTCGTCCTGTGCTGCAAAGGCTCCCTTCTCTCCGGTGAAGGTGAACCTGCTCCCATCGGTGTAGACACACCACACCTTGTGCCTAATATAGTCTATCTGAGCATGAACCGTAGAAAACCAATCCATGCCCAAGATGATGTCGTAAGGCCTCGACGCCACTACAAGAAGATCCCAGCTGAAGCTCTGGCCTCCTAGAGTAATCTCACACTGCTGGCACTAGTGCATAATCGTCGAGTCTGCTCCCGTAGGAGTCTCTAGCTGTAAGTATCGAGCCAACGGCTCTGTCGGAATCTCCGAGCTCCGAACAAGGGCAGCGGAAATGAAAGAATTACTCGCTCCAGTGTCTATAAGAACTGAAGAAAGGGTGGGGTAGACACAGATATTACCTCGAATCATCTCAGGTGCACCGTGGTAGTAGGCCTCCTCTGCCTGAAGCTAAGCCTTCCTCTATCCGCCAGCTCCCTGTGGTCGGGGTTGACCTCCTGATGGTGGTGGTGGTAGAGCCTCAAAGCGTCGCCCACCTCCTGCTGCTCAATCAGCTCCTTTGGCTTGTCCACCTACTCCCTGTAGATTGCCACTGTAAAACCTCTTCCTCTTCCTGGATGGTCCCTCAACCGTCTTCTACTCCTCTGCATGGTGGGTCAGGCAGTCACGAGCCATGTGGCCCAGCCCGCCGCATGCATAGCACTGTCTGCTCATCGTAAGACTGGCTTTGTGATGTGTTCGCCGCACCTCTGAGCCAGTGTCCTGAGGTCATCTGCCTGATGGTCTAGTCCGCTTGGACTCCCGTGACATCTGTTGACTGCCAGCTACAGAAGACTCTGCTATGTTCTGCCCAGCGGTAGGTCTCACTTCTAGTGTAGGCTCAACAAGAATGATCTCCACAAGAAGGGCTCGCTCCAGTACTCCTACATGTGTCAGAATGCTAAGGGAGATCATCTATTCCCTAATCTCATGCCTCAGTCCCTGTTCGAAGGTCAGGGCCTGGAAGAATGGGTCCCATACCATGTCCGTGGAATAGCGCGAGAGATCGGTAAATCTCGCCGAGTACTGGGCTACCGTAATACTGCTCTACCGTAGTTGTAGTAGCTCCTGAATACGCACCACACTGAGGGTGGCTGGTACGAACTCTGAGTGGAAGAGTCTCTCAAAGTCTAACCAAAGAAGATATGCCTCGTCGTGCACCTGGAGTATCAGGCTCCACCATCTGCCTGCTGCCTCATGCAGGAGACTCGCTGCAAGGATCATCATGAGTTCAGCTGGTGTCCCTACTAACCTGAAAACTCATACAGTAGCCTCCAGCAAATCCTCGGATGCCTGAGGGTCTGTCTCCCCGCGGAACCTGGGCGGTCTATGACGTTGAAACTCATGTAGTGCACTAAGGTGACGTGCACTCTCAGCGGATGGGGCTGGTGGCATCGGTGGCTCAGCAGGTAGAGGTACTGCCGGTGCATCCGCTGTAATAGGGCCCTGCACTGAGGCCTCGTCGCTCGGTGGGATGTCGTCTCACACAAAGCTCAAAACCCTAGCTGACTACCATTGTGGGGCCATCCTGAAAAGTGGTAGGTGTGCCATAGTCAATATAGTATACCTGGTGAGCTGACACAAAGTATTCACACAGAAAACTTTTGAAACACACATGCAATCAATGTTTTCCTGCATTGAGTCAGAAATTAGAAGTCAGGGTCCTAGTGTATGGATACGTCGGCGGCAGCACCAACAATGGACTCCCTAGACTGTTAACCACACTCAATACCCTTAACACTATTGATTCATTTAGAAGAAAGAATAGAGTCCTGAGTTCTGTGGTAGAACCGAACTCCTTTGATACCAATTTTTCACGACCCATCCTCAGGGCCTGTGCCGTGACTACCCCAAGCCTGCCTTCCTTAAGCCAGGGGATGGAGACTAGAACCAAAGGCATAAATCCAGATAAAAGTGAAGGCATTGCCTTTATAAGGTAAACAAACACCACAAAGTACGCAAGGTTAAGTAAGCACTACGTAAATTGAGTACAAAAGTAAGTGCTGGAAAGAAGATGGGCTAGAATACAAACCCAACTGAAATTAAAGTACAACAGAAATGAACGAACAACAACTAGAAAGAAAAGAAACGAGTCTGAGCCATCCTATGGAAATCCCACCTGAAGGGTGGGAACAGATAGTCTCCTCTTCTCCTCGGCTCCAGTCGTCCGTTCTGAGCACGTCCCGTCCAGTGATCCACCTTCAGGTACCGTCCAGCTCCACGAGCTCCCACCTCAATCATTATTGTCCGTCGTCTACATCCAACAAAACATAGTGCGGGCATATCCTATGAAGGGGTGAGTATACGCTACTGAGTAGGGACCCCAAGACCCCCGAAGGTGTCCCCGAATCCATGAAGGATAAACCACAAAGGAAATATAGAATCACGAAGTAACAACCAACTCTACTTAGGTATATTCCCATACATATACCTAAGTCATCAATTCCAGTGTGGCTCCAAAATCCAAGCCCAAGTTCGAACTAGTCCACACATGAACGCACAATCCAATCCACATAGGACAACAAACCCCAATCCACATAGGATAGAAAAAAAATCATCTCAAAGATAATGATTGAAATTCAAGACTCAGCTCACATAGGTATACTTCTTTGTATGACGATAGAGATGATCAGATGTAGCCACTGATTTATCTAAGCTGTCGGACCCACATAGGATACAAGACCAGCTAAGCTGTCGGATCCACAAAGGATACAAGACCAGATACTCTGCCAGACCCACGTAGGATACAAGTACAGAGTCAAATACTGCCGGACCCACGTAGGATACAAGAACAGTAGTCAAGTACTGCCAGACCCACAAAGGATACAAGAACAGTAGTCATCGCTATCGAACCCACAGAGGATTCCAGTACGGTCGTCGTTGCTGTCGAACCCACGGAGGATCCTAGTATAGTCGTCATCGTCGTCGTAGTCGCATTCAGCTCTAGGGTTCCCACACACAGCACGCTCGATTCCAGGAGGGCCCGCTCCACGATCCAAGGGAGTCGATACATCAACTGTCACAAAGTCCAGAGTTGATGTATCCCGAAGGTCCACCATGTCATTGGGGGCTAAACTAAACCAAATGTGTCAAAGAAACTGAGTTCTAGATGACCAAGCCATTTTCCAAAATGTACACAGCGTGTTGGTATGGTTACACGCCGTGTCTTTAGACCCCGGGTACTGCCCGTGTACCACGGCCCGTGTCGAAGGTCTGTTCGTGTAAAAAGTAAGTACACAGCGTGTATTATTGTTACACACTGTGTCTTCAGACCACGGGTACTGTCTTTGTTCCACAACCCATGTCAAAGGTCTGTTCATGTAAAAAGTAATTACACGGCGTGTGGAATGGTTACACACCGTATCCAAACTTCTGGGGTTGGCTCCGCATACGCTGGCCATGTGCCCGTACACGGCCTCAACATGGGTTCTCCAACCTGTGTAACTAGTACACGGGGTATCCCGTCCCACTGGCCCTGCCTGGCCATGTGGTAGAGTACATGCCCGTGTACTCCACCCCATGTCCGTGTATCCCCAGGATACACGTCGAGTCCTGTGAAGCCGCTTCTTCCCTTATATGAAGAGAATACATGCCGTGCCCATTGGCCGTGTATTGCTGCCCGTGTCCGTGTATTTCCCATATTACACACCATGTCTAACAAAGATACTTCTGCCATTCTGCGTAGAGATTACACACTGTGTCATCGGGGTCACATGTCGTGTGTTACTTGGAGAAACCCAAAACTCAAGCCGCAATACACCCACACTACATGGCGTGTTTGTCAGAGGTACATGCCGTGTATTTTAGAATATTCCAGAATCGACGCCTCCAGTCAGCATGCCTCCCGTGATGTCTATTCTTTGTTCTGTCAGTTTTTTCGTCACAAAACATCGAACACAAGGTCACCCTGATGTCCTCTAATTGTCTCTGGTGTTTTCGGACCTCCGATCGGCTCTGAAAACACGATTTAATTCACCCACTCGAAGAACGGTCGAGGGTCAGTCCTTCTGGTTCCGATTTGATCCATCACCCGCTATCGTCATCTCACCTCCACTAGGATGTCGTGATGGAGGGTCTTCAAAAAGGGATCGTTGCGTCGGACAACGATCTCGCAATCATCCGGTGTTCATCACCCATGAAGAACACAATAAACACTCCAAACATTCAGAAAAAACGGCAGAGCGATCGGGCCGTGTTCATTTGGCCCAGTCCTTCCACGATAGTTTGGTAGTAACCAGTTCAAGAGAAACAACATAGAAGGAAGAATCCACATTGCTCAAATAAAAACACACCCCTATCTCAAAGACGAATTCGCAAAATCTAGCGTTTTGGGGGGGGGGGGGGTTTGATGATGGTGTTGACGTGTTCCCAAGGAGGGGATGGAGTCACACACCCACTGCGGAGAGGATATGCAACGACATGTCGATCAATCCTCATGGTGACAATGTTCTTCATCGAAGTCTTGACGTTCTTTCATGAAGAAGATGAAGTTCTTCAGACATAAAGGTTTCTTCTCCCAATCGCCCTACACCACAATCCAACCTAAAAAAATAAGATCCCTCTCATTTTATTATCTTTAGTCATGCCTTTCAAAATTACAAATTTCAAAATACATAACTCACTTAATTAAATTAATGAGTTGGCATTGAATAAATGTGGGGAGAGGGAAGGTCACAAATTAATGGGAAGTTTTAATGGTTACACACCTAAGAGGGGGTTTAGAGGAGTTAGGGAATATGAGAAGTTGGGGGCCCGTGTGGTCCCCACCGCCCTCATAACCTTACATGGGAAGTTGGGTGGTTGTGGGCCCCGCCAACAACTTCCCATGAGAGAATTAAACTACCATGGATAAAATAAATTTGTACACAATTTATTTTACCTAACATTTAATATTCTAATTTTTAACAACTCCTCCTGAGAAAAAGAAACTCCAGTAAAGGTATTATTAAGCAATTATCAGTGTTGTGGTTTCATCGGTGCCCTCGTATTTCGATTCCGAGCACCGGTTCAAAAGATAGAAAAACCCGCTCGTTTGTTCACTGAATGTACCCGAGCTAAACTTTGGAAATTGATTTCGAGCACACCGGGCCTCGAAATCAGGTGCCATCAGAAACTATGTACTCGTAGAATCCTAAAGAAATTAAGACAAAAAATTGACAAGAAATTTACGAGTCTTTAAAAGAATACTCTTTTGTTCTCCCATTATCTTGAATTATGGTTTCCTTTGGATTCAATCAGGAATTATTTCCTGTTTTGTCTAGTGTTCGGCTGGGTGTCTTTCTGGGGGAAAAAAGTGTATGTGGTGGGGTGAATTGTCACACCCCAATAACTAGTTTATTTTTATTTTTTAAAATATGGGTCCTGGGTTCTCGTGCCAAGGTTTTGGCTGTGTCCCAGATTAAAATCTTCATCATTTAATTTTTTTTACTGGGTTTCAGACTCGTGTGTGGCTACCGCGCAGTTCACAGTAGCCGCGCAATCGGCCCTAGTGTCATGAAATTGATCAATATTATTATTATTACTTATTATTATTATTATTTTAATCATTATTACTTTTATTATCATTATTCTACATATCATTATTTCTATTATTATTGTACTATTATTATTTTATTTTTATTATTATTTATATTATTGTAATTATAATTGTTATTATTTATATTATTATTATGTAATGGAAAAAATACCAAACCATAACCTAGACCTGGCCCCTCTATCCCCCCTTTCCTGTCATGAACCAGCAACCCCACCCCCCTCATTCTTCCAGGCTATTCAAGCCCCTCCCTCGGCTCTGGCCTCTGGCACCCCACTCGCTCCCTAGCCTCCGCACACCTGGCTCATGCCTCCCTGCTTCCCTCCCCCACACTTTACCATGACCCTACACCCCCCTGCCGTCTCTAGTACCCACCGCCCAATGAACCCAACTAACCTCCACCCATATCTGGCCACCTCTAGTGCTCCCGACCCACAAGCCCAGTCCCAGCCGGCCTCACCCTATCGCTCCGTCCCATCCTCGCATTCCCCAACCTCTTCATTGCACCCCTACCACCCACACTAGATAAACCCTCAGAGCTGATCGTTACACCCAAAAACTAGCACCGACCTCACCCTAGACGGCGCGACTCCCAACGCCAGCCCTTTCCTCCAGTGGCCAGTAGTGGAAAACCCAAACCCCTACGCACTTTTTTCTCCAAAGGCCCAAGCCATATGCATGCATGGTCATCCGGTGAACTAAAACCCCACTATCTAGCGGTCTTCTGGTGCTAATTGTAGCACCTCCGCCTCCTCCCTGACATGCAGTTTTTCCCCTTTGGTTTGTATTACATTCGAATTGCCTTTTTTACTTCAGTTTAACTAAATCTAATGCATCATGTTCTGTTCGTGTGTTTCTCTCATTGTCAAAGGTGAGCGGTAGGTCCACGATGTTCTGTTATTCCTTTTACTGAAGCATTGATGTGTCCATGCTTGGTTTGAGGTAGGAGAGTCCATAATCTTTCCATTAAAATGCATTTTTGGGGTGCATCGTTATTTCAATTATAAATATTATTTGTATTCGATTATTTTTTTAACATCATTTTCATATGCCTAATTAGACTTGCACAATGTTTATAAGTTTTTTTGAATTATTTTAAATGTTTACTTTGATGTGACTCTTTAGTTATGAATTTTATATTGGTGAATTTAGTGTTTTTGATTAAAATTTATATATTTGGTCATGATGAATTTGTTTATTGAGGTTTCAAGTCTTGTTTTGAGTATTTTAATATGATTCTAACCTCTGACATATCTTGTATTTGATGCATATGGTAGTTTTGTGTTGGTTAAATTTATTAATGATAGATTTCTATCGTGATTTATGGGAGTTTCCTAGGTTTTAGGTACATAGGATGTCTATGGAAAATGGTGTTTATCTTTTAAATAAGAAAGGTACTTTTAATGAATTGTTTTCATTCTATGACTGTTGTGATGATGTTTTTTTAGAAGGAATATTTTGTTTGGAAAATGAATTTTTTTTGTGTTTTAAAATGCATGAAAAGTGGATTTTATGGTCTCGTGGGTTTTTTTTTATTTTTCCAAATTTATGGATGGTGGGTTTGGTTTCTAAATCAAGTGATGAATTTGTTAAAAGGGTTTTCAAATGTTCTTTGGGGTGTTTAGTGTACCATTGTATGTGCATTCAAATGAATATGACTCATGAAAACTGTGTTTTTCATTAATCCTCAATGACTTAAATGGATTTGTTTTTTAAAGAATGTTGGTTCCCTTTGGGAGATTCCTATGGATATATTTAAATGTTTTCTTTAAAGCATGGTTGATTGCCTTTGAAATGTTATTTAAAGTGATTTTGATATGATGAGACTTGTTTGGTAGTTGTGAAATGATTTGGTGTGTGTTTTGGAACATAGGGTCCCATTTGGATATGTAAATTTGAAATAGTGTTTGTGTGATTTTTTGGGAAATAATTTTGGACATGTTAATGGTTTGTTTGGAAACACTATTGTTTTGTAAAATGTTTTAAATGGTTTTGATGATTGTGTGGTGTGATGGCACAATTTTAACCTTTGATGATATGAAATATGTATGTATGTATATGTATTTTGGGGGAACCTCTATAGGGGATATCCATTTATGGGTTATCGTATAGAGTGTTCATTTTTGGGGTAGGCAAGTGCGGTGAGATGAGTTATGCATGTGAGGGACTCATACTTACACATTATTATTAAAACCACCATGGGGTTTTGGGTGTCTTTTGGATGATTGAGTGACAATTGCAAACTAACCCCGATTAGATGGGTTGGTACCCTCTGGTTTTGTTGTTAGGACGGGTGGGCTTTTCCACTAGATTGGTCTGTTATAGGGAGACTAGATGGTTATAGACTTAGCAGCTTCACCATACATAGAAGAAATTACTTACTGAAATTGATTACGATGTTGGAGATATATTCACATATCAACAAGGGAATTTTAGTTTCTACCATTATGAAAACCACAAAAAAGAATGAGATGTTGATTTTTTAGAGATATTTGACATTATAATTTAAAGAAGTAGACTATATATCTGATGATTATAGGGTTGTTCTTGTAATGAATCATTGATAAATGCTGATGCTATGGGAAGAAGGGAGTGATTTCCGCTCCATGTTCTTAAGGATTTTAGATGGCTTTCATAATTGAAGCTGATTATAGAATATCCGAGTTATCTAGAAGAGTAAGTAACAATACCAATGTTATCATGCACGAAGGCTATTATATATGTTGATTAAAACACTTGGTTTATAGTTATATAATTACTATAAATTAATTAATGTAGTGTATCATTCCTTAAAATAATCAAATAGGAGTCACTAGATACGAAATTGTGCTCAAGATGATACACATGGGTTACTCTATTATTATGAAGAATTATTAAGAGTTTATAGAGAGGTATCTGTGGAGAAGGAAATGTATAAGGGTTACAAAGAGAAAAATGAAATTTGTAAGGGAATCCATATATAAAAGTAAATACGTAGGTATTTAATTATGGAAAAGAAAATATAAAAGGGTTTCTTTGAACTCTAATTCTTGAAATCGAAAAATTACCAAAGTCACACTATGATTTGTAATGAGTAGTTGCATGATATGTAATTTTACTCAGATATAATGATATTTGAAAAATTATTCATGTCTTACTAAGACACATAATAGAGTTTCCAAACATTCAGGGGATACAAATCATTTTATAGAGTATAAATAATGGTAAACATTAAATATTTAAGAGTCATCTCCTCAAACATAAGTGCATCACTTGATGTCTAAAGAATATATAAGGTTAATAAAAAATGGATAATTAAGTGTTCATAAATAATATATAATATTTAATATTACTTTTAAAGTGATGTATATGGCTGAAAAGTCTACACATAAAGGATTCTCTTTTAGAAGTAAAGTTCGACCCCTTCATTGAATACAATAGAATAATTTTAAGAATAATATTTTATGAATTTAAATGTAATAATTAAACAAAAATACCAGTAAAATGAATCAAATGCTACTATGTTTTTATTCATGGATTGAAAATTACGTTTTTAGTGGATGATTTGAGATATATGGTATGTTAGAAAGAAGAATGATCAATTGGATCATTGCCTAGTTTTTTAAATGATTTACTATAATAAATATTTTATTAAGTTAATTAATAATATCATCACACCATCTATCATGTAATTTTTAGATTTTAAATATATAAATAATCATTATATTATTTTCTAAAGATATCAGGGAAGAGGAAGATGTGTGAGAAAATTTAGAGAAGAAGCCAGCACCACATTATGTAGAATATTGTTCGGTATCATAGAAAAAGAAGAAAATAATGAAATATAACTTTCTACCAATGAAAAATAGTTTTGTTGAATAATAATAATTATAATATAATAAAGAATAGAAATATGAAGAAGAATTATAGAATTAAGGGAGAGTGAAAAAGGAAAACATCTTGTTGCTTTTACCTTATCCATTTTACCTTTATGTTCTAGAAGAGTAAGGATTTATTATTTTTTAAGATCATCTGAAGGCATAAGGGATATTGATATATAATAAGATAAAATTTTAATATATGTTTCAAGCATACATTGGTGATTTTGAAAGAGATATGAAGAGGTTGAATTCCATAATGATGTTGTTTACCATCAGCTGGTTATCAAATATCTTAGTCTGAGGAAGGAGATCAATTTTTTTAATTCAATGACATACCAAAATAGAGTAATATGATCTTGTTCAAGGAGGAATTTGGAACTATTTATTAAGCTACAGGGATCCCAAAAAAAGAACTATTTATAAGACTATAAAGATGTCAAGAGATAAAAATTATGGCTTCACAAGAGTTAATGATGTATTCTAGCCTTCTCATGTAATCTACTAGACTATATCACATGGGTTTGGTATATATTAGAATATTATTTTATTTAATTCACAAGAGTTAATGATTAAATTTACCCTTATATTATATTTACTTAAGTAACATAGTGAGTATATATGTCTTGGACTTGACCAAAACATAAAAAGGAGACGATTCTATCAGGAAGGACTAAACTTATAAAAATATTTTGTGTTTCTGTCTTGTTTAGTCACTAATTTTTTTGTTTTTCTATGTCTATGGAATTCAGATACAAATCAATACCTGAAAGAAAATTTCCATTATTAATAGCAGAATGTGAATTTTGTAAAATAGCACTACAGTGATTCAACCCCTACCTATGTGACTTCAAGAACCAATGGGAACAACAAGTGTAGTTAAAGTCAATCAAATATCACTCTTATAATTTTTTTTTAAATTTCTAGTTGTTTTAATTAGTAATATATAAATTGAATATTTAAATAAATTTTCTAATTTTCACCTATAAATAATAGTGTTTCCATCCCAAATTATATTATTATGAATGATTCAAATAGATGTTAAAACTTCGAATATGAAAGTGGTGAAGAATTTGAGAAGGATATAAAAAGATAAATAGGGTACATAAATAATTTAAGGAAGTAAATATAGAAGTTTATATATTAAATTTGATTATGAGGTGTCCTCTTGAATAATCATAGTCATTCTATAGAGATTACGAGTCTATCAAATTAGTGGAACACCTCTTATATGGTGACAAGTATTACTTGAAAAATGTTTGTATTGAATTTTTAACTTATATTTTTTTTTATTGAGGAACCATATGTTTATAAATCATAGCAAGAAATAGATGGATAAAGTTTTCCAATATAATTTATTAGGAAGTTATAATAATAAAATTCTCTCATCAAATTAGTGAATTATAAAGAGTAATCAATAATGACAAGTAAAGAAAAACTTTGCATGGATCATGAATTATTGAAAAAGTTTTTTATTGAGAAATATATATATATAGACTAACCAATGAAGAGAAAATTCATGATTTAAATGAAACTAAAAAATATTATACTGGTATCATGAATTCCAAATTAGTGATCAACAAAAAAATAATAAAGTAACATCATAATTATTTTAAATACTATAGAAATATTCATAAAGATGGGACTGTGAAGGAAAAACAGAATGAGATAAAAGAGTGAGATTAGTTGAGGATGAGAAGAAATACCTATCCATTTAGTGTCTTTAATTGGATGTCATATTAAGAAATAATGATTTAGTATAGGAATAATCTTATCATGATTCTAATATAAGAAATGATACTTTAAAAGGTATTGATAAGTATATTTTTTCTTAAAAGATTCATTATAGTGGAAATATGATATTGATATTATCCAATAATATATCTAATGCATGCTGCTAAAAAAATATAACCCTTTTAATAGAATATATTATCACTAAAAATGATTTCATGAACAATATAGGTTATGTTATAAATTTTTAAAAAATATAAGATGTGGAAAATGGTGAATTCCCTACAAAAATATCATGGGTGGATGTAATCATTATTAGGGGAAGTTTTCCCTAAATGCATGTTCAAATAAAGGGACATTTTTTTCCAAAAAATTGAACAATTATTTTATAATAGAAAACAAATGAAAAATAATAAGGTTTATTGTACAATGTTGTTGTTGCAGAAGGTTTGAAAAAACTTCTATTGAATACTGGCATAATTTATTAATTTTATTTTACATATATTAAGAATGATGAGATCCAAATTGAACAAGTATTTATCAATAATGAGTCATGAACTATAGAAGAAATAAATAAATTAATTTAATAACATATATGAGACACTAGGTAATTTTTTTTGAAATTTCAATAGATTGTTTAATTTTGATTATGAGTGTTGGTTCACATAAACTATGAATATTTTATGTTCATGTGAATCAATAAGACCACACAATCATAAAATAATGTAAATATGTGAATTAATTTTTACCTTGGGATGAAAATGTAAATTATTAATTAGAAAAAACATCAGAATAATGACAACATGGATGAAATAAAAAAGAGGATATTGTTTTAATGTATGGAAAAAAAGATACATAACAGACCCTTGAAAATAGGATATAAATTTTAATGTTTCTGGAAGATATATTTTATAAATAATAAATTAAATTTTATAACAAAAAAATTAATGGTTTTGTGTAATATATTCAAGAAGAGAAATTAGAAAAGTTATTCATGAAGGTTAACATGAAATATATAATGAAATTTTTAGATGATTAAAATTTACAAAAAAACTCATAATAAATTATTAACATGGATACCATGAAAAAAGTTGATGAGTAGAAAAGATATTGAACCATTGATTACAGGTGAAAATAATAAATCTATGAAAATAAAGTATCTAAACCTGGAAGAAGTTGGAAATACTCTAAATGAATGCACAGTTATATGTCTAGACTAATTGGAAAAGAAAAATGACATTAATAAAGAACAAAATAATGGAAATACTTTTTTAGTTGATGTAGAAAAGTATTTTCCACATTATAATAACATTATTAAGAATAATATGACTATAATTAACATAGATACTCATGTTTGGAAAGGAAAAGTAAGATAAAAAAATGAATTTCTCTTTCCAAAAAATAAGATATAAAAAATGGGTTTCTTGGTTGAAAATGATCAATCTCACAACTTATATAATTATTATCCAACGTGGGATCCACCATCTCTCAAATATTTGTTTTTTTATACATACCATTGAAGGTGATGCAAAAAAATGGGAAATTGGTGAAAAATGATAATGTTGAAAAATTGATAGAGAAATCTATCATGGAAGTATTTAATTTGTATAATGATGCCTTTTCTTGACATTTTCTATTATACTAAAGGAGTGTTGTATTTCATCATATGAATAATACCAACCACGATAAATATTGATGGAGTGTACCCATTGATGAACTATTAAGAGGTAATGATTCTATGATATCTTGAAATCATAATAGTATTTAAAGAATGAATGTTTTTAGGTATGAAAATTACATATCCCATACTATATTTTGGTTGAATCCGTTATAATTTTCAGGGTGGAATATTTTTTTATCTGTTTGACAAGAAACACAACTTAAAGAGGGAGACATATGCTTTCACTTGAATTTTTTTAATGTGTTTATTGAATATTATTTTAGGGTTTTATTAGATAAAGTATATAAACAACCCCTAGGAAAAGATATCTAAGTTAGTAGCTCATGCTAGATAGTTTTTGGTACACAATTTTTGTTATAATGAACCATTTTTCCTAAATTTATCTATCCCTTATAGAATTAATATTGATTAATTTATGGACCATTTCATAAGAATGATGTGGTTCCACCCATATATAAATTTAATCATGATTTAAACTTCAATAAGAGTATAATATTTTAGGGAATATACTTCTTTAGCAGGGTATCAGATAAGTGTTAAAATCCACCACTCTTCAAGGTCAATTGTTTTCAATATGGGGGAGATAGAAGGAGAACTATTGAAGTCATATGTCTCAGGGGATGATGAAGAACCCATTGAATAATTAATTTGGAATGTGAGAGACGAATTTTGGTGATTTATTTTCATAATTTAATGTGATTCCTACCATTGTAAATGAAATTGAATATCCATTCATTTATTGCAAAAGGAATTAGAGTTTCTTCCATTATAAAAGAAGAAGGAGATGCCGATGATAATATAATAAGATCTTATGTATTCCAATTCAAGGAACCATACTATATATATATATATTTATTATAGATACAATGTTATAAAAAATCAATGACAAGTACTGATACTGAAGGAATAAAAGATCACTATCTATAACATGCTCTTTTTGAATTTTAGATGTTTATTATGATTGATTCAAATTGAAGAAGATCATAGCTAGATGGAAGAGTATGTTACTATCCCTTTGTTATCATTCATGATTTATACTATATATATCTATTAACAAAATCACATGATGGTTATGGACAACTATCAAGTGAATTGAGTATGCGGATCATTTATTAAAAAAATGAATAGTATATGTACTATATTATTTTTTAGGAAATTTAGTGAAGAATAAATTGAATATTTTATAAATTTATAAATTATTTTATGTTTTTCTGAGATAAATTAGAGTGATTATAGATTCTAAAACAATGTTTGAAGACATTTTGAGTTGACTTCTAGATTTTATAGAATTTTGAACTTTAGGTGAACATTTAGAAAATCTAGATTGAATATCCCTCAGAAAATAATATTATAAAAGTATTGAAAGTCATCGGGATATGTAATCATACTCATGATGATACATAAAATTAACATTCAGATTATGAATCACACAAAATATTTTATGGAGAGACATATTCATTAAATAAAATATGTATGGTTTAACCTGTGATATGAGAAATATATTAGGGATTTATAGTATCAAAGGTAATAAGTGAGGGTTTACTTTTGAAAATAGAAATATGTATGGGTTACCCACACCATAAATATTGAAAATTATAAAAGTACCAAATTCTCACTATGATATGAAAAATAAAATTGCCTAATATATAAGAGTATTGAGAGGTTATAGGACTTAAAAACAACCAAAGTTGCTCTAAAATATATAAGAGTGATATCATACTTTCTAGTGAACTATAAGAGTTTTTGAAGAATATGTAAATTTAAATATATAATACATAAGAAAAATATTTTCATACATAATTTTACCATTCTATGTATGTATAATATTCAAGGGTACATAACAAGGGAAATGTAAGGGTGGATTTACTGCATGTACAAGTTATATTGACATTCAAGGAGATATGTAAGAGTAATAGATTCTCACGTAAAAGTTTATTATGTATTTGTATAGTTGGGAGACTTCACTAAATAATTTGATAGAATTTTGAGACTAATATTTTTTTCATTTAAATAATATAATTTAAAAAATATAAAAGAAATAAATATTATGTTTTTGAGATGTTCTTCATAGATTATAAAATAAAATGTGTAGTGGTTGAGCAACGATTTAATCTGTTTTGGAAGGAAGAATAATTGAGAGGATATTTACATATTTTTATGAGTTTTACTAAAATAAATATGTGAAAAGATTAATTGAAAAGACCATGATGCAGTATAACATGGAGTTCCTTTTTAAAAATATTATAAATAATATTCACATTACTCTATTATGATATTATGGAAAAAGAAGAAGTGAGCGGGAATTGAGAGAATATGATGATACTATATTCTACTAAATATGATTATGTGTCAAATAAAATGATGTTAATAAATAACTGATATAAATTTATACTCAAAATCCAAATTTATGAAGAAGAAGAAAAGAAAGAATAAGGAGAAGAAGAGAAAAAAGAAGAATAAAATGATGAGAGGGGGTTCTAAACCAGAGTTCTATTGCTTCTATGATATCCATTTTCCATTGATGTTTTTAAGAGTGAAGGGATATTTTTTTGAGATCTTCAAAAGGTTGAATAAATATTATGAAAGAACAATAAAACATTTTCATATCAGTTTAAGGAAGAGGCAGACTCACATGCTGTCATTGTTAATCATCAATTTTTTTTTGAAGTCATAAGTCTGAGGATGAATATATATTTTATTGATGTAGTGACATTTTGGGGTAGATAAAGAGAAACATTTTCAACAATTTAACATTAAATAACATTGTAAATTTATTATAGCTAGTATAAATAACCCTATGGAAGACTATAGAGCTATCAATATACAAAGTAATATTGAATGAAATCTTTTCATGATTGAAAAATTCATCCTTCCTTTCTCTTATAATTAATTTTATAGTCTCATTAAAATCAGGGAATTATTATTATTTTGTCCTATTGATATCATAATTGTTTGGGTTGGAGTGTACCCTTGTCTTGTATTCACCTGAATAATATTCTGGATATCTATGTCTCAAACTCGATCCAAAGAAAATAAGAAGTATATTCCCACATTAGGTCCTAACCATATAAAAATACCATGTGTTTGTATCTATTTTATGCATAATTTTACATATAGTTTTGGGTGTTTGGAATTCATAAGATGATTGATAAATCTTAATCAATAAAGTGGTTTTAATATTATGAGGGGAAAGTGAAGGATAAAATAATTTGTTCAAATAACTTCTCACTGATTCAACTCACCTCGTAGTTTGATTGTTAGATCAACTGGGGAGACTTAGTGCTATTGGTGGTACTCATGATCCCCTATAATTAGATATATCTAGTTCTGTTGTTGTTTTCACCAGTAATATATAATATAAATAGATGAATAATGTTTATAACTTCCATAAATGGGGATTACCGAATCCATTACTATATAATAAAACATAAAATTTTTAACAAAAACATTAAAAATAGAAAAAATATAATTGAATGGGAATTATTAGATATATAAAAAGGGATATAGGGTAATCCATTAATTAAATGTAATCAAATTATAATTTTATCCATTAAATCTATGGATAAATTCTACTTGAAAACCCCAATTCAATTTTTGAAGAATATAATTCCATTGAATGAGTTGAAGACCTTTAATCTGAAATGAAAGAATACACGAAGAAAGATCATATTGAATTTTTTATATATATTTTTTATTAAGGAACTAAATTAAGATAAAACATTTAATACCCATAGATTTTTTGGTATTTTTATCATTAAATAAATTCCAAGTGTTTGATATCTTACACTACATGAAACACCAAATTTAAACCACAATTATATAATGTTGAAATATTATTATTAAATATTATTTTTATCACCAAACCATTGGATTGATGGGTATAAATATGATTTAATAAATTATGAAAATTATGTATAATTTTTTCACTAAAGACAAACTATTGATTAAATACAGTGAAATAAGTAGACAAATTTAATTAATAATAATAATATTATTTTACGTTATAAGATTAATTTTTCAAAGTATTTCATTTTTTTATATTATACATATTAATCAGTAATGAAATAATATTTTTCTTAAATATTTTGGTACTGAATGTTAAAAAATAAATTATCATTAATACATGTATTATCACTTATTAAAAAATTAAGGTAAAACCATTTTAGGGAAAAAGTGGTATTTTTTATCAATTTTTGTATAAGCAATGTATATTATCTTCAATAATTAAATTAATATGTATTCATGAATTATTTTAATGAAAGGAGTTTATAATATATTCAATAAAATATATTAAAATTCATATAATTTTTTCTTTTCCATAGGAATGTAATAATAATCAATTAAGTTTAATGATGAAAAAATAATTTTTCAAAAAATAATATTTGTTGCGTTTTGTATGATTACATTATAAAAAATACTTAACACTTTTAAAAATTTAATTTGATAAAATAGATTCCATATTTTTTCTTTAAAAAGTCTTTTTTAAAATAGATCAGTTTCATTTTTTGTCATTATGAATAGTAACCAAGGACAAAATTAATTCTTACATTAATGGTTAAATGGGTTAATAAGGGGTTAAACTAAAGAGATAACATTTAAAATGACTTAAAAACATATTTAAATTCTATTTTATGAGTGTATATAGATCATAATTCAACCTAAATTCTAAATTTAACTTATTTGGAGTCACTTTCAATTGAGAGGGACCTTATTATATTTTGATATTCTTAAAAATTACATTTTTGTCACTCCCTACACTTGAAAAAGGTCACCTTATCTACTATTCAATACACACCAATTGGGCCCTTTTTCTAAATAAAGATATTCAAAAATACTCTCCAAATATCCTTAAACATAAAATTTAGTTTATGTTTATTCCAAAAGTCCCATCCATTAATTCTTAAGGTGCTTCAAAAAGGTAAATACATGAAGAAGGTATACATGTTCTTATCAATCTTTTTGATGTTTTTTCTTAAACCTCCTATAAATGTTTATTAACTGTACTAACATGATTTCATAACTTTATTTAATATAATGATATGTTTTTATGTTAATATAATATTAATTTTCTACCTTCTTACCATCCATTCAAAAATGATAACGTCATTCGTGCGTATGTGTGGACTACCACCTCCATGACCCGATGTGATTCATTTTTCATTTCCTATTTATATATTAAGTCATAACGATAGATTAAATTAATATAAAATATATTAATGATATAATTATGATATAATTATAATTATTTAATGTTGAATTATTATATTATTTTCTTTTGTTTTATCAATAAAAAAGTGAAAACATCACTTGTGGGTATATGTGGACTACCACCTCCACAAAGTGATGTAACTCATTTTTTAACACTAATCTATATGAATGGTTATTAATTTCTTTTAAATTAATAAATATAATAATTATTTTATTACTAAGATTCTACATATGATGATATTTTAACTAAGGTGAAAGGACGAGAACCATCGAACAAAAACATGCATAGAAAACAGACTAGTTTTCACCCAAATGACTGTTTTAATGAAGAAATTTTTATAAAAAGGACATCATAAAATATAATGAAATGAAAAATAATATTTCATGTATAAATATTGTATTTAATAGATATATAATAAATATAAATTTATTATAGAAGATATATAAACATGTGTAAAGAAGGAAAAAACTTCAGGAATGAGTTTATGTTATAATTGCATTTCCTTTAAAGACTGTCAATGTTAAACTTAAATTGAGTGAAATTGTATAAAAATCATCCTTTAAAACCAAAATATTTCCTACTAATATGTTAATATATTAATATTCCATGTTTTCCTTTCATTTCCCAATCATTAAAATATATAAAAATTAAAAAATGTTTTTAATAAAAGTTAACATTAATTCCTCTGTAGTCGAATAACATTTTATACCATGTCCATGTCATTTAAATTGTTTTCAGGAACATTATTTTCTATGATAAAATAATTACATAACTTTATTTTATCCATATTTTACAATAATTTATATTTTTTAAAAGTAATAATTTAATCATTTTCTAAAAGAGGAATGTCTTTAATTTTTACCAAAAGTGTGAAAGGAATATTTGTTTTAACAATTACTAAACGGAAAACTTTTCCTACCATCATAAAAAATATTTAATTTAATGATTATCTTAAATGATTCAATTATAATATTTAAATACATTATTTCAATAAATATTTTTCAAATTCTTATTTTTTTATTATTCTGATGGAACATAATATTATCATAGGGTATCAGATCTAAATAATGTCGGTCCAGATCTAAATGCGGTAACATAGGTAGTCCTCTCTCAGGCAGTCCCGATTTGAGCGCAATAGTCTCAGGTAGACCAGAGATGAGCATAGAAATGTAGGCTCTGGGTTGTCTAGTGTCAGGTGGTCTAGATTTAAATGTGGTAAAGGATGAATAATGCAAACTAGTGAAAAGGTTCGAGGCTATCTAGAGGTTGTTTCAGAGATTCTTACAGTACCTGAGGATGTGATGCCAATGCATAAGGGATTTTCTTTTAGTGAGGTCCTAATTCGGACTAAAATCCAAGATGATGAAGGTTCTCAAGAATTCATGGAGCCTCATATTTCTATATCTAGAGGAAGAAACATCATAGTCATTTAAAATCTTCATGATTTTAATGAATGATTATATCTATTAATGTTTTACCTTATTTTTTATTTTATTCTTACTAATGGTGAAAATCGTTGAATAAAGAGGAGGTTAAATCACTACTCTCCCCGATTTGTAAAATCATCTAGTGATAAATTGTTCATATTAGAAGAGGTTATTTTCAATTTATATTCTATAATAAAAATGATAGGGATTTTGGTTGGAGATCCATTGTTTATGTTTTTAACCCAAGGATCCTTCTGTTCTTTTTCAGGGGATTTGAGTTTCAACTCACATTCAAAAAAATAAAACTGCACAAATCCTGACTAGAATTCATGGTCTCAACTGTGTGCTTTGGCATCCTCTAATTTTTAATGATATTGTCATTTATATTGGTGCACCCATTAAGATGGACGAGAACATTGTTCAAGGGAAATTTGGGCACTTTACTAGAATCTTTGTGGACGTTGACATGCTAAATCCTTTCCATGATTCTGTGACTCTTATGGAAAATGGTTACAAAATTGAAGCTCAATTTGAATATTAATTCATCCTAGAATTCTCTAAGTTCTAGAAGGTTATAGGGAATTAATTTTCCAACTATAGGAATTTTCGAAATATTGAAGTCAAACATGAAGCTACTTCTCAAAATTCTGGTATGGATTTTTTGAAGAAAGTCATTGTAATTAGTCACACGGGTGTTGAGAGAAGAACAACCACAAATGTTGACTTGAAGGGAAATGACATGCTTGTGTCAGATTAGAAAAATGATGAATATCCTTTAGGAATGGATATTGGATCTCTTATTAATTTATGATAAAAGATCTGAAGGCTATCAAGGCATTGGATGTGGAAATGTTTACATCAAATATTCACTTATTGGTTACAAAATAGGTCCCAAACTTACTATGGAACTGGTGCCAGATATTGTTGACCTTGGTTAAACTAATTTTGAGAGGGATATGAAAAATTAAGTGGATGAAGAATTGGTGTGGAAGCATTCCTTATCTAGAAAAGGGAAGAATTTGATGGGGCTTGATGCCTCCCCAATTATGATGGATGAGGATTTTTCTTAATTTTGAAATGCCACTCTTTTAGAGGATCAACCGGAAGGGGATTGGAAACAACCTAAGACCTGAAAGCTAGGTCATCATCAAAGAAATCGTGGCCGAGGACATGGAGAGCATGGGCGCGGTCGGTTGTCTTCTTCTAAGGAGCTCACTCTAGAGCTTCTTAAACTCAGGGAAAAGTATTTAGCACATTTCAACCAGTAGAACTTGTAATCAGTCAGGGAATCAGCTGATGACATCTTTTCCCATGGGTATGGTCCTAATATTACTCTTTTGTAATTTCTTTCTGTATTTTTCTCTTCTACACATTATTTTCCTTTATTTTTCAATTAATTTTGGTAGGGGCAGGTTCACCTGGCTCTCAGACCTTTTTTGGTATAAATTGTAATAATTAGTAACAAATAATTATTAATAGTAATAAATAGTAATAAATAGTAGTAATTACTAATTAATATTAATAAATATCTATAATTAATAATAAATAGTAACAATTAATAATAAATAGTATAATTAATAATTATAAATAATTAGTAATAAATATTAATAAATAGCGGTAATTATTAATAAATAGTAATAATTAGTAATAAATAGTGGTAAATAGTAATAAATTGTAATAAGAAGTAATAAATATTGGTAATTAGTAATAATAAGTAATAAATAGTAACAAATAGTAATAAATAGAAATAATTAGTAATAACAATTAATAAATATCGGTAATTAGTAATAATTAGTAACAAGTAGTGATAATTATTAATAATTTGTAATAATAAGAAATAAATAGAAATAATTAGTAATAATTAGTAATAAATATTAATAAATAGTAATAAATAGTAACAAATAACAATAAATAGTAATAATTATTAATAAATAGTAGTAAATAGTGACAAATAGTACCAAATAGTAATAATTAGTAATAAATAGTAAAAAATTGCAACATTTAATAATAAATATTAGAAAATTGTAATAATTAGTAATATATAGTAATATTTAGTGGTAATTAGTGGTAATTAATAATTATTAGTGATAAATAGTAATAATTAGTAATAATTAGTAATAAATGATAATAATTTGTAATAAATTTTAATATTTAGTAATAAGTTGTAACAGTTAAAAATAAATAATAATTAGTAATAATTAGTAATAATTATGAATAATTGGTATTCAATAGTAATAATTTGTAATAATTAATAATAAATCTTAATAAATAGTTATAATTAGTAATAATTACTAATAAATATTAACAAATAGTAAAAAATAGTAAAAAAATTGTAATAATTAGTAATAATTTTTTAATAATTATTAATATATAGTAATAAACTGGAATAAATAATAACAAATAGATTTAAATAGAAACAAATAGTTATAATTTGTAATGATTAATAATAAATAGTATTAATTAGTATTAATTAATATTAAATAGTAAAAAATAGAAAAAAATTCTAAAAAATAGTAATAAATTGTTATAAATTGTAATAATTAATGGAAATTAGTGGTAATTACTAATAATTATAAATAACTACTATTAATTAGCAATAACTACTAATAATTTTTAATAACTTCCAATAACTTGGAAAACATAGGAATAATTAACATAAAAAATATCTTCTTTTTAGGATCATGTTTTTTCTAGTATAAAAATTAATCATAATAAATTTTACTATCTTATATTTTTTAGAGAAATATTGAACAAGGAGACTAGAAAAATTCATCATTATATGATCATGTTTGGATAAATCATCGTTTAAATTCAAACGGTTATTTTATATATCATGTATGTCACTCCCTGACATGTAATTAATTTTTATTTTATTAATTCTTGGAGTCGGGTTCTCGTACCATGGTCTGGGCTAAGTCTCAGATTAAAATATTCATCATTTTATATATTTATTGTGTTTCAGACCTGTGCGAGGTCACCTAATGATTGGAAGTAGCCATCGAACTGGCCATAATGCCATGAAATTTCTCAATATTATTATTATTATTTATTATTATTATTATTGTCATCATCATTATTTTTATTATGATTATTCTATATATTATTATTATTTTATTATTTTATTAATATTATTTTCCAATTATTTTTTATATTATTTTAATTATAAATGTTATTCTTTATATTATTATTATTATTATTATTATTATGTAATAAAAAAATCCCTATCCCTAACGTAGACCCCCCATCCCCCCTTTCGCCTCGCAAACCAGCCCCCCCCCCTTCCGTTTAGCACTCCTATCCAGGACCACTCCCTCGGCTCTGGCCTCCCGCTCACTCCCTAGCTGCCGTGCACTTGGCTTCGGCCTCCCTCCTCATCCCCTCAACGCTCACCCGGGACCCCGAACCCCTTATCGTCTCGGGTACCCGCCGCCTAGCCGACCCAACCTGCCTCCTCCCACATTGGGTCGCCTCCGGTGCTCCCAACATGCATGCCTGGTCCCGTCCAACCTCTTTCTATCACTTAGACCAATCCACGCTCACCCCGAACTCCTCACCATACCCTTGCAACTCACACCGGCTGACCAGAGCACCCGACCCCTAGAGCCGGCCTCGCCTTCGACGACTCGACTCCCTACACTGGCCCTTTTCTTAGGTTGAAAGTAGCAGAAAAAATGAACCCCTGCCTGCGTTGTTCTGTAGCGGCCTGAGCCCCCTGTGCATGTGAGCTTCCGGCGAACCCAACCCCGCAGTCTGGCGGTGTTCTGGTGCTAGTTGTAGTTCCACCTCCACCTCCCTGGTACACTGTTTCCTCTAATTTGGTGTGTATTCATTTTAAATTGGTGTTTTCCTTCAATTTAACAAAATGTAATGCATCATATTGTGTTCATGTGTTTCTCTCATTGTCTAAGGTGTTTTTTTGGTCCGAGAAGTTTCTCTCTTCCTTCGGCTGAGGTGTTGATGCATCCACGCTGGGTTTGAGGTAGGCGAATCCATAATTTTTCCTTTCTGGTGCATTTTTTTGGCATTGAGATCTTTTAATTATAATTATTATTTTTATTCAATTATTATTTTTTGTAGTGTTTCAATATCTATAATTATACTTGCATGGAGTTTATAAGTTTTTTTGAATTTTTTAGAAAATGTATTTTGATGTGACTCTTTAGATATGCCTTTTTATTGGTGTATTTAGTGTTTTTTATTAAAATTCATATATGGTCTAATGCTGAATTTGTTGATTTACGTTCCAAATCTTGTTTTAAATTTTTATAATATGATTTTCACCTCTAGAATATATATATTTTGATGCGAAGGGTAGTTTTATGTTGGTTAAATTTGTTAAGGATAGATTTCTGTTGTGATTTATGGGAGTTTCATAGGATTGAGGTACTTAGGATTTCAATGGAAAATAATGTCACCGTTTTAAATTAAAAATATATTTTTTGTGAAATGTTTCCTTTTTGTGATTTTTTTGATGATGTTTTTTTTGCTAGGTGAATTTGGTTTGGATAATTTCAAATCTTGTGTGTGTGTTAAAATGCTTAGAAAGTGGGTTTTATAGTCTCATGGGGGTTGTTCTATATTTTTTTAATTGTTCTAGATTGATAGTTTTGGTTTTTATATCAAGAGATGAATTTGTTGAAAGGGTTTTCCAATGTTTTGTTGGGTGTTTAGTGTAGAATTGGATGTTGTTTGAAATAAATATGACACATGAATAATGGTTTTCTCTTTAAATCTCAGTGACTTAAATGGTTTTTGGTTTTCAAATAAATTTTGTTCTCCTTGGGAGATTTCTAAGGAATGATTTGAATGTGTTCATTAAAGCATGGTCATTTTCCATTGAATTATGTTTTAAAGTGAGTTTGAAATGATAAAAACTCATTTGGTATTTGTGGAATGATTTAGTGTGTGTTTGGAACTTTTGTGGCCCATTTGGATTTGTAAATTAGAAAAAGTGTTTGTTTGATGTTTTGGGTAATACTATGGGACATGTTAAAGGTCCTTTTGGAAACTCTATTATTTTGTAAAAAGTTTTAAATGGTTTTGATGATTGTGTGGAGTGAGGTCCTGATTGGTACCTTTGATGATATGACATATGTATGTAGGTATATGTATTTTTGTGGCACCTCTATAGGGGATATACCTTTATGGGTTATCCTATCGTGTGTTAGTGTTTGGGGTAAGCAAGTGCGGTGAGATGAGTCATGCATGCAAGGGACACCTACATAAAAAATATTATTATAAACACAATGGGTTTCTAGTCATCTTTCATATGATCGCGTGAAGGTTGCGGAACATCCCTGGTTAGATGGTTTTGACCCCCCTGGATTTGTTGTTAGGCCAGGCGGGCTTTGCCACTGGATTGGTTAGTTATAGGGCGGCCCGTTGGTTATAGACCTTGGAGCTTCACCATACATAGGTAGGTGGTTTCGAAACCGAGTATGTTCAGTGGACTTCTAGGGATGTTTAGTATCACCCATTATTGCTATATTATTTACATTACATGTTTACTATTCATTTAAGTAGTTTATTTTCATTTTTCACTTTTTTACTTGTTTTACTTTTGTCCATCTTTGGTACATTCTGTTTTGGATATTATTTATAAAATTAAAAATGATTGTGTAAATGGTATGTAGCATGTGTTGGGTTTTGAAATGGGAAAAACATGTTTCTTATTTTAAAATCTGAAACCCATGCATTTATATTGGTATTTCCAACTTGTGTCATTGAATTATTATTTTGAAAGGGAATACATGGATTCAGTAGTTATATTTGGCATCCCTAATGGGCATCTTGGTGCTCATTCCTATAATATTACTTCAGTTATAGGTTGAATTCTTATTCAAGTTCCTGGTTCAACTGCTTAGTGTTGGAGCTGGCTTGAGTCTGAGTTGGGTGGTGACCTAGAATGTCACAAGGAGGTATGTTCGATTTTATTTTCATTCGGCTTCTATTTTTTATTTTTTATCCTCAGTTTTCTATATCATTTTACCTTTTTTTCATGGGAAAAATCATTCCCAACAATTAAATTTTGATGCCCATCACTGGTTGACAACCCGTGGGGGATCAGGAATGCCCTTCAGGCCATAACACAGACTGGCTCGGGTGACCGGCTTAGAGTGGACCCGAGTTGGTTAAAGAAAAAATTGTATCAGTGGGGGTCCTTGTTATTTGGGGTTTCTAGTAGATGGATATGATGATTTTCAGGACTTGAGAGGTAGGTACGATAAGGACGTCATGAACCCTCCCTGGTTCTGAACCTCGAGTCACCAGGGGTAGTACAATAATTGAGTCTTTGTCTCATTCTAATTTGTTTTGGATTGATAGTTGAAAATAGAGGAAATCTGATGTTACATTTTGATTTCACAAGGAGTATTGACCCATGTGGAGTCTAATTAAATGGTTTAATATCATCATAGTTGTTGACTCTTACTTGGGGAATTGCCCACTTCCATGTCTCCGGGTTAAGCATGACTACTAGTCCCTACCTCCAGTAGTTTGATACAAGTTAATTTTTTTTTCAAATTTTTGATTGGTGTGAGTGCTCTTTTCAAAATAAAAAAGGATTTCTGAAATGAGAGTGACTTTTTTTAAATGTCTTTAAATTTGTGAAATGGGTTTTAAAATTGAAATATCTTGGTCTAAAAATATTCTGTTTGTTTTGGAATTGGTTGAGAAATGGTTTGGGGGAAACCTCAGGTAATCTTTATGAACATTCGCACATGTGAGGGAATGCATTTGTTGTGCATGTAGGTGCATATGGATGAAAGCAGATGAAGACATGTGCAATGGTTCAGGGGATTACTGGGGTGCGTACTTGGAATTAAAGGACTGAACTTGTTTTTAAAAAGAGATTTTAAAAAGGGGAAATGATTTTTGGAAATTGAATTTGGTTTGAAAAGTGGGTTTGGTATTTGGAAAGTGGCCTTGAAATAATGTAGTTTGGAAATATAAAATTAAAAGGGAATTTGGGGTTGTGTTTTTTTTGTTTGGGTTTTGAGCTGATCATTTTGGATGAGTATGTTAATTTTAATTATACTTTGTTTTGATATATGTTTTGGCATCATTTTTTATATGTTGTTCAAACAATTCCACCCAAAAAGGTATACAATGATTCTGATAATTCAAGGATAGTTTTTTGTCCTTCTGATACATTACCTATCCTTTAAGGTGATCAAGATTCATTTGAGGAAGTAGAGTATCTTGAAGTGGTCGAACACGTCTTTAGGGTTTTAGGAACTCCTGAAGCTATCAGATTATGTGCTGTTTTGGGTCTGTTTGAAGGTAAAACTTTGAAAAAATGGGAGTTGTTTTCCCCTCCATAAATGTAAGTTAGGATGATTTGGGATGTCTTTAAATTAATCTTTTTCCAATGGTTTATATGTGAGGAAGTGAATAAGAAGAAAATGGATGAGCTCATGCATATTCAACAAGGCCAATGGACTATGAATGTATATATTGACAATTTCAAGGAACATTTGTGTTTTTCTACGGAGATAGCATTGTAGGATTTGATGAAGACTTATCTCTTCACCGGGGGTCCTTGTACAGAGATCAAAGAGAGTGTCCTCCATTATAAAGACCATCGTTTCAAGAAGCTGGAGGATGAGGCATTCATATCTGAGTTGGTCTCCGGAGGGCAGATGGTTGGAAAACCAGCATTTCCAGTTTCTTGTGAAGGTTCGCTATTTGGTGAGTAGGGTGTGCTAGAGAGACCTATTTCCAAAAATTCATCTTCACTCATTCTTACGTCCAGTTCATCGGACATTTTAGTAGTGTGCCTCCAGTTTGGCCGATTTGGGCATGTGAAACCGTCATGTCCCATCCCTCCAAAGACGTGTCATTGCTGCCACTATCTAGGTGACTTTGAGAAGTTTTGTAGGAAGTGTCACTTGAAGAAGAAGCTATAACTAGAGGAATTAAAGTTCTTGATTGGGAGGTTATATATTATTCAGCCAGTAGAGCCCCAACCACAGGTGTTGGGGTAAATCTCATGCACATTTAGAAGTTTCATGGGGTGTGAAGCCTCTGTTCGGGTTTGTGTTCCTTATTGGTAGTGAAACATCTAAAGCCTTTTAGTCCATGATTTTTCTACTGTTAAAGTTTAGACATCATTGTAAGTTCAATGTTTCATCATGGAGTTATAATAGACATGTTATGTTTTAATCCAACAGTTTTTTTTGTAACATTATGATTTTCAGAATCATGCATTTTTCTTAAAAGTTAGTTTGGCCCTTGCTTGGGTTGATCATGGTTTAGCTTTGTTCGTTTGGAGATGTAAGTGATTATGGAAGAGTTGATTTATGTGGTTATTCTCAGATTCACTTCTTGGGGTTTGTTTTTAGTGGAGTTTTTCTCCTAGTTTTGGGAGTTTCTGGTATGCGTTGAGAGTTCCATGTTTCATCAGAAGTGTTTTTTCACTCGTTCTATAGATGTTTTTTTGGTTCAGTTGAATGTTTCTTCCTCACCCCCTTCTCGGCGTGGTATGTTTGGGTGTTAATTTTATTCATCAAATGAGTTATTTTTTTGGGAAGAATAATCTTGTGTTCTCCTATTATCTTGAATTATGGTTTCCTTCGGTTTCAATCAGGAATTATTTCTTGTTTTGTCTAGTGTTCGGCTGGGTGACTTTTTGGGGGAAAAAAGTGTCCGTGATGGGGAGAATTATCACACCCCGACAAGTAATTTATTTTTATTTTATTAATTCTTGGTTCTGGGTTCTCACGCCAATGTCTAGGCTATGTCCCAGATTAAAATCTTCATCGTTTAATTTTCTTACTGGGTTTCAGACCCGTGTGCGGCCACCGTGCAGTTAGCATTAGCCGCGCAACCGGCCCTAGTGTCATGCAATTGATCAACATTATTATTATTACTACTTATTATTATTATTTTAACAAATATTACTTTTATTATCATTATTCTACATATTATAATTTCTATTATTATTGTATTATTATTATGATTATAATTATTATTTATATTATCGTAATTATAATTTTTATTTTTTATATTATTATTATTATTATGTATTGGAAGAAATACCATTCCCTAACCGAGACATGGACCCTCCACCCCCCTTTCCTATCACGAACCATCCCCCCACCCCCCGTTCTTCCAGGCTGTCCAGGCCCCCTCCCTCAGCTCTAGCCTCTGGCACCCCACTCTCTCCCCAACCTCTGCGCACCTGGCTCCTACCTCCCTGCTTCCCTCCTTCGCACATTCCCGTGACCCCGCACCCCCCCTGCCATCTCTAGTACCTGCCTCCCAATGAACCCAACCAGCACCCACCCACATCCAGCCACCTCCAACGCTCCCGAACCACACGCCTGGTCCCAGCCGGCCTCACCCTACCGCTCTGGCCCATCCTCGCTTGCCCTGACCTCATCGTTTCACCCCTACCAGACACACAAGATGAACCCTCCTAGCTGACCGACACACCCAAAACCTAGCACTGGCTTCGCCCTAGACATCACCACTCCCATCACCAGCCCTTTTCTCTAGCATCAAGCAGTGGAAAACCCAATCTCTTACGCACTTTGTTCTCCAATGGCCCAAGCCTGCAATGTTCTTGGTCATCTGGTGAACTAAAACCCCACTGTCTTGCAGTCTTCCAGTGCTAATTGTAGCGCCACCACCTCCTCCCTAGTATGAGTTTTTCCCCTTTCATGTGTATTCCTTTTTAATTTCCTTTTTACACCAATTTAAATAAACCTAATGCATCATGTTGTGTTCATGTGTTTATCTCAATGTCGAAGGTGCGCGGTTGGTCCACAATGTTCTCTTCTTCTTTTCTTTGAAGTATTATTGCGTCCATTCTTGGTTTGAGGTAAGAGAATCCATAATTTTTCCTTTCTAATTCATTTCTGGGGTTCTTAGTTCATTCAATTATAATTAATATTTGTATTCAATTATTTGTTTTACAGCATTTCCATAGCCCTAATTAGACTTTCATAATGTTTATAAGTTGTTTTGAATTTTTTTAAATGTGTCCGTTGATGTGACTCTTTATTTATGAATTTTATATTAGTGCATTTAGTGTTTTTGATAAAAATTTATATATTTGGTCATGCTTAATTTGTTTATTGAGGTTAGAAATCTTGTTTTGAAGTTTTTTAATATGATTCTCACCTCTGACATATCTAGTGTTTGATGCAAAGGGCAGTTCCTGGTTGGTTAAATTTATTAAGGATAGATTTCTGTCATGATTTGTGGGAGTTTCCTAGGATTTAGGTACCTAGGATGTCTATAGAAAATGTTGATGCTGTTTTAAATTAGAAAGATACTTTTAATGAAATGTTTTCTTTCTGTGACTATTGTGATGATGTTTTTTTAGAAGGAAATTTTTTGTTTGGATAATGTCAAATATTGTGTGTGTTTTAAAATGCAGGAAAGGTGGGTTTTATGGCCTCATGGAGGTTATTTAATTTTTCCAAATTTATGGATGGTGGGTTTGGTTTCTAAATCAAGTAATGAATTTGTGGAAGGGGATTTGAAATGTTCTGTTGGGTGTTTAGTTTACCATTGGATGTGCATTCAAATTAATATGACACATGAAAAATGGATTTCTCATTAATCCTCAGAGACTTAAATGGTTTTTGGTTTTCAAATAATGTCGGTTCTCCTTGGGAGATTTCTACGGAATTATTTAAATGTGTTCTTTAAAGTGTGTTTGTTTAGCTTTGAAATTATATTTAAAGTGTGTTTGATATGGTAAGACCTATTTGGTAGTTGTGAAATGATTTGGTGTGTGTTTTGGAACCTAGGGTCCCATTTGGATTTGTAAATTTGAAGCAGTGTTTGTGTGATGTTTTGGGAAATAATTTTGGAAATGTTAATGGTTTTTTTGGAAACACTATTGTTTTGTAAAATTTTTTAAATGGTTTTGATGATTGTGTGTTGTGATGGCCTAGTTGGAACCTTTGATGATATGACATATGTATGTATGTATATGTATTTTGGGGGAACCTCTATAGGGGGATATACCTTTATGGGTTATCATAGAGAGTGTTCGTGTTTGGGTTAGGCAAGTGTGGCAAGATGAGTTATGCGTGTGAGGGCCTCCTACTTACACATAATTATTATAACCACCATGGGGGTTGGGGTGTATTTTGGATTATTGAGTGACTGTTGCAGACTATCCTTGATTAATCGAGTTTGTACCCCCTGGTTTTGTTTTTAGGACAGGTGGGCTTTTCCACTAGATTGGTATGAAATAGGGTGACTAGTTGGTTATAAACTTAGGAGCTTAACCATACATTGAATAAAGTACGTACTGAAATTTTTATGATGATGGAGATATATTTAAATATCAACAAGGGAATTTTAGTTTCTAGGATTATGAAAACGGAAAAAAAAGAAGGAGATGCTGATTCTTTAGAGATATTTTATATTTTAATTTAAGGAAGTAGACTATATATCTGATGATTATAGGGTTTTACTTGAAATGAATCAATGATAAATACTGATGCTAAGGGAAGAAGAGAGTGGTGTCTACTCCATGTTCTTAAGGATTTTAGATGGTTTTCATAATTGAATCTAATTATATAATATCTGAGTTATCTAGAAGAGTAAGTAACTATAAATGTGTTATTATGCATGAAGGAAATTGTATATGTTGATTAACACACTTTTCTTATAGTTATATAATTACTCTAAATGAATTAATGTAGTGTATCATTCCTTAAAAGACTCAAATAAGAGTCACCAGATATGAAATTATTCTCAAGTTGATTCACATGGGTTACTCAATTACTATGAAGCATTATTAAGAGTTTATGGAGAGGTATCTGTGGAGAAGGAAATATATAAGGGTTGACTTGATAAAAATGAAATTTTGAGGGAATCCGTATATAAAAGTAAATACATAGGTATTTCATTATGGAAAAGAAAATATAAAAAGGTTTCTTTGAACTTTCATTCTTGAAATCCAAAAATTACCAAAGTCACACTATGCTTTGTAATGAGTAGTTACTTGATATGTAATTTTACATTGAGATAATAATATTTGAAAAATTATTCATGTCTTACTGAGACACATAATAGTTTTTCCAAACATTCAAGTGATACAAAAAATTTTATAGAGTATAAATAATTGTGATCATTAAATATTTAAGAGTCATCTTCTCAAACATAAGTGGATCACTTGATGTCTAAAGAATATATAAGGTTAATAAAAAATGGATAATTAAGTGTTCATAGAGAATATATAATATTTAATCTTACTTTTAAAGAGATATATATGGGTGAAAAATCCACACATAATGGATTCCCTTTTAGAAGTAAAGCTAGGGACCTTCCTTGAATAAAATAGAATAATTTTATGAATAATATTTTATGAATTTAAATGTAATAATTAAACAAAAATATTAGTAAAATGAATCAGATGCTACTAAGTATTTTTTTCATGGGGTGAGAATCACGTTTTTAGTGGATGATTTGTGATATACGGTATGTTAGAAAGAATAATGATCAATTGGATCATTGCATAGTTTTTTAAATGATTTTCTATAATAAATATTTTAGCAGCTTAATTATTAATATCATCACAAAATATATCATGTAATTTTTATATTTTTAATATATAAATAATTATCACATTATTTTTTAAAGATATTAGGGAAGAGGAAGATGTGTGAGAAAATTTAGAGAAGAAGCCAACACAAAATTATGTAAAATACAGTTCAGTATAATAGAAAAGGAATATAATAATGAAATATAATTTTCTACCAATGAAAAATTGTTATGTTGAATAATAATAATAATATAATAATAAAGAATAGAAATATGAAGAAGAATTAGAGAATTAAGGGAGAGTGACAAAGGAAAACATGTTGTTGATTTTTCCATATCCATTGGTCCTTTATGTTCTAGAAGAGTAACAATTTATTATTGTTGAAGATCATCTGAAGGCACAAAGGATATTGAACTATAATAAGATAAAATTTTAATATTTGATTCATGCATACATTGTTGATTTTGAAAAAGATAGGAAGATGTTGACTTCCATACTGATTTTGTTTACCATCAACAGGCTATCAAATATCTTAGTCTCAGGAAGGAGTTATATTTCATTAATTCAATGACATACCAAAATAGAGTAAGATGATCTTGTTCAAGGAGGGATGTTGGAACTCTTTTTTAATCTAGAGGGAGCCCACAAAAAAGAACTATTTACAAGACTATAAAGATGTCAATAGATAAAAAAATGTAAGGGATAGCTTCACAAGAGTTAATGATGCATTATACCCTTCTCATATAATCTACTAGACTATATCACACGGGTTAGGTATATATTAGAACATTATTCTATTTAAATCACAAGTGTTAATGATTAAATGTAACCTTATATTATATTCACTTAAGTAACATAGTGAATATATCTATCTTGGACTTGAACCAGACATTACAGGGAGATGATTCTATCAGGAAAGACTAACCTTATAAAAATATTGTGTGTTTCTGTCATGTTTAGTCGCTACTTTTTTTCTCTATATATGGAATTCATATACAAATCAATACCTGAAAGAAAAGGTCCATTATTAATAGTGGAAATTGAAAGAGAAATGAGTTTTGTAAAATAGCGCTACACTGATTCAACCCCTACCTATGTGACTTCAAGAACCGATTGGAACAACAAGTGGTATTAGAGTCAATCAAATTTCTCTCTTATTAAATTTATTTTAATTTCTAGTTGTTTTCATTAGTAATATAAAATGTGAATATTTAATTAAATTTTCTAATTTTCACATATAAATAATAGTGTTTCCATCCCAAATTATATTATTAATAATGATTCAAAGAGATGATAACAATTGGAAAATGAATTTGGTGATGAATTTGAGAAGGATATAAAAAGATAAATAGGGTACACATATAATTTAAGGATATAAATGTAGAAGTTTATAGATTTTATTTTATTATGAGGTGTATTATTGAATAATCATAGTCATTCTATATAGATTACGAGTCTATCAAATTAGTTGAACACCTCTTATATAGTGATCAGTATTACTTGAAAAATGTTTGTATTGAATTTTGAACTCAAATATTTTTGTTTATTGACAAACCATATGTTTATAAATAATCAGTAAGAAATAGATGGATTAATTCCTCCAATATAATTTACTAGGAAGTTATAATAATAAAATTCTCTCATCAAATTAGTGAATTCTAAAGAGTAATCCATAATGAAGAGTAAAGATAAAATTTGTATGGATCATGAATTATTGAAAAAAAATTTTATTGAGAAATATATAAATAGAATAAGCAATGAAGATAAAATTCATGATTTAAATGAAACTCAAAAATATTCTACTGGTATCAAGGATTCCAAATTAGTGATCAACGAAAAAATAATAATGTAACTTCATGATTATTTTCAATAATGTAGAAATTTTCATAAAGATGAGATTGTGAAGGAAAAACTGAATGAGATGAAAGAGTGGGATTAGTTGAGGATGAAAAGAAATACCTAAACATTTAGTGTCTTTAAATGGATGTCATATTAAGAAATAATGATTTAGTATAGGAATAATCTTCCCATGATTCTAATATAAGAAGCGATACTATAAAAGGTATTGATAAGTATATTTTCTCTTAAAAGTTTCATTATAGTGGAAATAAGATATTGATATTATCCAATAATATATCTAATGCATGCTACTAAAAAATTTAATCCTTTTAATATAAAATATTAAAACTAAATTTTTTTTCATGAACAATATAGGTTATGTTATAAATTTTAAACAAATAGTGGATGCGGAAAATAGTGACAACCCTATAAACATATCATGGGTGGATGTAATCATGAGTAGGGGAAGTTTTTCCTAAATTCATGTTCAAATAAAGGGCCATTTATTTCTAAAAAATAGAACAATTATTTTATAATAGAAAATAAATGAAAACGAATAAGGTTTATTTTACAATGTTGGTGTTGTATAAGGTTTAAAAAAAATTCTATTGATTAATGGCATAATTTATTAATTT
This sequence comes from Viscum album, assembly GCA_963277665.1. Taxonomy (NCBI): domain Eukaryota; kingdom Viridiplantae; phylum Streptophyta; class Magnoliopsida; order Santalales; family Viscaceae; genus Viscum; species Viscum album. The sequence continues at coordinate 1,490,432,180 of OY728137.1, read as the reverse complement.
TATTTTACATATATTAAGAATGATGAGATCAAAATTGAACATGTATTAATATATAATGAGTCATGAACTATATAAGAAAGAAAAAAATTAAATTAAGAACATATATGAGACCCTAGGTAATTTTTTTTGAAATTTCAATAGATTGTTTCATTAGGATTATGAGTGTTGGTTCACATAAACCAGGAATAAATTATGTTCCTATGAATCAATAATACCACACAATCATAACATAATGTAAATATGTGAATTAATGTTTACCTTGGGATGAAAAGGTAAATTATTAAGTAGAAAAAACACCAGAATAATGACTATATGGATGATATAAGAAACATGATATTATTTTACTGTAGGGAAAAAAGATACATAACATACCCTTGAAAATTGGATATAAATTTCAATGTTTGTGGAAGATATATTTTATTAATAATAAATTAAATTTAATAATACACCAAAAGTAATGGTTTTTTTGTAATATATTCAAGAAGAGAAATTAGAAATGTTTTTCATAAAGGTTAACATGAAATATATTATGAAATTTTGTAGATGATTAAAATTTACAAAAAATCTCATAATAAATTATTGACATGGTTACCAGGAAAAACATAGATGAGTAAAAAAATATATTTAACCATTGATTACATGTGAAAATAATAAATCTATGAAAATGGAGTTTCTAAACTTGGACGAAGTCGGAAATACTCTAAATGAATTCATAGTTATATGTCTAGAATAACTGGAAAGGAAAAATAAGATTAATACAGAACCAAATAATGGGAATATTTTTTTATTTGATTTATAAAAGTATTTTCCACATTATAACAACATTATGAAGAATAATATGACTATTATTTACGTAGATACACATGTTTGGAAAGGAAAAATAAGATTAAAAATTAATTTCTTTTTCCAAAACATAAGATATAAAAAACATGTTTCTCGGTTAAAAATGACCACTCTCACTACTTATAAAATTATTATCCAATATGAGATCAAACAGATCACAAATATTTGTTTGTTTCTTTATACATACCATTGAAGGTGATGCAAAAAAGATGAGAAATTGGTGAAAATGATAATGTTGAAAAATTGATAGAGATATCTATCATGAGAGTATTTAATTTGTATAATGAGGCCTTTTTATAACATTTTCTGTTATACAAAAGGATTGTTGTATTTCATCATATGAATAATACCAACCACGATGAATATTTATGGAGTCTACCCATTGAGGGGATGTTAAGAGTTAATAATTCTATTATATCTTGAAATCAAAATATTATTTCTAGAATAAATGTGTCTACGTATGATAATTACATATCCCATTCTTTATTTTGGATGAATGCATTATAATTTTAAGCGTGGAATATTTTTTTATCTGGCTGATAAAAAATAAAACTTAAAGAGGGAGACATATGATTTCACTTAAATTTTTTTAATGTGTTTATTGAATATTATTATAGGGTTTTATTAAATAAACTATATGAACAACCCATAGGAAAATATATCTAAGTTAGTATCTCGTACTAGATAGTTTTTCATACACATTTTTTGTTATAATGAATCATTTTTCCTAAATTGATCTATCCCTTATAGAATTAATGTTGATTAATTTATGAACCGTTTCATAAGAATGAAGTGGTTCCGCCCATATCTAAATTGAAGCATTATTTAATATTTAATAGGAGGATAATATTTTAGGGAATATAATATTTTTGCAGGGTATCAGATAAGTGTGAAAATCCACTACTCTTGAAGGTCAATTGTTTTCAATATGCGGGAGATAAAAGGATAACTATTGAAGTCATATATGTTAGGGGATGATGAAGAACCCATTGAATAATTAATTTGGAATGTGGGAGATGAATTTTGGTGATTTATTTTCATAATTTAATGTGATTCCTACCATTGTAAATGAAGTTGAATATCCATTCATATATTGGAAAAGGAATTAGAGTTTCTTGCATTATAAAGATGATAAAAGAATAAGGAGATGATGATTATACTGTAATAAGATCTTATATATTACAATTCAAGGAAACATCCTATATATATAATTATTATAGAGACGGTGTTATAAAAAATCAATGACAAGTACTGATACTGAAGGAATAAGAGAGAATTATCTACCACGTGCTCTTTTTGAATTTTAGATGTTTATTATGATTGATTCAAATTGAAGAAGATCATAGCTAGACGGAAGAGTATGTTACCATCCCTATGTTATCATTCATGATTTCTACTATATATATCTATTAATAAAATCACATAATGGTTAATGGAAACTATCAAGTGAATTGAGGATGTGGATCTTTTATTAAGAAATGAATAATATATATATAATATTATTTTTTAGGAAAGGTAGTGAAGAATCAAGTGAATATTTTATAAATTTGTAAATTCTTTTATGTTTTTCTAAGATTAATTAGAGTGATTATATATTATAAAACAATGTTTGAAAAAGTTCTAAGATTACTTTCATAATTTATAGAATTTTGAACTTTAGGTGAACATTTAGAAAAGCTAGATAGAAGATCCCTCAGAAAATAATATTATAAAAGTATGGAAAGTCATTGGGATATTTAATGGTACTCATGATGATACAAAAACTTAACACTGATATTATTAATCACACAAAAGAGTTTATGGAGAGACAAATTCATTAAAGAAAATATTTATGGTTTAACATGTGATATGAGAAATGTATTAGGGATTTATAGTATCAAAGGTAATATGTGAGGGTTTACTTTTGAAAATAGAAATATGTATGGGTTAACCACACCATAAATATTGAAAATTATTAAAGTACCAAATTTACACTATGATATGAAAAATACAATTTGCCTAATATATAAGAGTATTGAGAGGAAATTGGACTTAAAAACAACCAAATAGGTACTAAGATATATAAGAGCGATTTCAGACTTTCTAGTGAACTATAAGAGTTTTTGAAGAATATCTAAATTAAAATATATAAAGCATAAGAAAAATATTTTCATACATTATTTTACCATTCTATTTATGAATAATATTCAAGGGTACTTAATAAGGGACATGTAAGGGTGGATTTAGTGCATGTACAAGTAATATTGACATTCAGTGAGATATGTAAGAGTAATAGATCCTCACGTAAATGTTTATTATTTATTATTATAGTCGGGATACTTCAATAAATAATTTGATATAATATTGAGACTAATATTTTGGTCATTTAAATAATATAATTTAAAAAATATCAAAGAAATAAATACTATGTTTTTGAGATGTTCTTTATGGATTATAAAATGAAATCTGTAGTGGTTGAGCAATGATTTAATCTGTTTTGGAAGGAAGAATATTTTAGAGGATATTTACTTAATTTTTTATGTGTTTTAATATATTAAATATGTGAGATGTTTAATTAACAAGACCATGATTCAGTATAACATGGAGTTATTTTACAAAAATTTTAGAAATAATATTCACATTACTCTATTATGATATTATGGAAAAATAAGAAGTGGGTTGGAATTGAGAGAATATGATGATACTATATTCTACTGAATATGATTATGTGTCAAAAAAATGATATTAATAGATAAATAATAGAAATTTATACTCAAAAACCAAGGTGATGAAGAAGAAGAAGAAGAGAATGAATAAGGATAAGAAGAGAAAAAAGAAGAATAGAAAGACGAGAGAGGGGTCTTAACCAGGGTTCTATTGCTTCCATGATATCCATTTTCCATTGATGTTTTTTTAAGAGTGAAGGTATATTTTTTATTATGATCTTCAAAAGGTTGAATAAATATTGTGAAAGAAGAATAAAACATGTTCATATCTGTTTAACTCTTATTTCAATCATGATGAATGTTTGAGAAAGAGTCTGACTTGCATGCTGTCATTGTTGATCATCAATTTGTTTTCTAAGTCCTAAGTCTGAGGATGAATATATATTTTATTGATGTATAGGAATTTTGGGGTATAGAATGAGAAACATTTTGAAGAATTTAACGTTAAATTACTTTGTAAATTTATTCGAGCTAGTATAAATAACCATATGGAATACTATAGAGCTATCAATATACAAAATACTATTGAATGATATCTTTTCATGATTGATAAATTCATCCTTCCTTTCTCTTATAATTAATTTTATAGTCTCATTAGAATCAGGGAATTATTATTCTTTTATCCTATTGATATCATAATTGTTAGGGATGGAGTATACCCTTGTCTTGTATTCACCTGAATAATATTGTGCATATATATGTCTAAAACTTGATCCAAAGAAAATAAGGAATATATTCCCACATTAGGTCCTACCCATATAAAAATACCAAGTGTTTCTATGTATTTTATTTAGAATTTTACATACAGTTTTGGGTGTTTGGAATTCATAAGATGATTGATAAATATTAATCAATAAAGTGGTTTTAATATTATGAGGGGAAGGTGAAGGATAAAATAATTTGTTCAAATAAGTTATCACTAATTCAACCCACCTCTCAGTTTGATTATTAGATCAACTGGGGAGAACTGGTGGTATCGGTGGTACTCATGATCCCCTTTTATTAGATATATCTACTTTTGTTGTTTTTTTCACCAGTAATATATAATATATAACATAAATAGATGAATAAGGTTGATAACTTCCATAGATGGGGATTACAGAATCCATCACTATATAAGAAAACATAAAACTTTTAAGAAAAACATTAAAAATAGGAAAAATATAATGGAAGGGGAATTATTAGATATATCAAAATGGATATAGGGTAATCCAATAATTCAATGTAATCACATTATAATTTTATCCATTAAATCTATGGATAAGTTTCCACTTCAAAACCCCAATTTAATTTTTGAAGAATATAAGTCAATTGAATCAGTTAAAGACCTTAACTCTGAAATTAAAAAATACATGAATAAAGATCATATTGAATTATTTACATATATTTTTTTTTATTAAGGAACTAAATTATGATAAAACATTTAATACCAAAAGATTTTTTTGGTATTTTGATCATTAAATAAATTCTAAGTGTTTGATATCTTACACTAGACACAACACCAAATTTATACCACAATTATATAATGTTGAAATATTATTATTAAATGTTATTTTTATCACCAAATAATTGGATTGATGGGTATAAATATGATTTAATAAATTACAAAAATTATGTATAAATTGTTTCACTAAAGACAAACTATTAATTAAATACTTTGAAATAAGTAGAAAAATTTAATTATTAATAATAGTATAGTTTTACGTTATAAGATTAATTTTTCAATGTAATTTATTTTTATTTATTATACATATTAATTAGTAATGAAATCAGATTTTTCTAAAATATTTTGGTACTGAATGTTAAAAAATAAATAATAATTAATACATGTATTATCATTTGTTAATAAATTAATGTAAAACCATTTGAGGGAAAAGTGGTATTTTTAATAATGTTTTTATAAGAAATGTATATTATCTTCAATAATTAAATTAATATGTATTCATGAATTATTTTAGTGAAAGGTGTTTATAATATATTCAAAAAATATATTAAAATTAATATAATTTTTTCTTTTTACTAGGAATATAATAATAATCCATGAAGTTTAATGCTTAAAAAATAATTTTTCAAAAAATGTTTTTTTCTGCGTTTTGTATGTTTACATTGTAAAAAATATCTAACACTTATAAAAATTTAATTTGATAAAATAGAATCCATATTTTTACTTTAAATTTTTCTTTTTTTAAATAAACCAGTTTCATTTTTTGTCATTATGAATAGTAACCAAGGTCAAATTCTTTATTACATTAATGGTTAAATGGGATAATTATGGGTTAAACTAAATAGATAACATTTAAAATGACTTAAAAACATCTTTAAATTCTTTTTTATGAGTTTATATAGATCATAATTCATCCTAAATTCTAAATTTAACTTATTTAAAGCCACTTTCAATTGAGTGGGACCTTATTATATTTTGATATTATTAATAATTACATTTTTGTCACTCCCTGCACTTGAAAAAGGTCACCTTCTCTACTATCCTACAAACACCAATTGGGACCTTTTTCTGAATAATGATCTCCAAAAATACTCTCCAAATATCCTTAAACATGAAATTTAGTAAATTTTTATTCCATAAGTCCCATCCATTAATTCTTAACGTGCTTCTAAAAGGTAAATACATTAAGAAGGCATATATGTTCTTATAAATCTTTTTGATGTTTTTTCTTAAAGCTCATATAAATTTATATTAACTATATTAAAATGATTTCATAAGTTTATTTACTATAATGATATTTTTTATGTTAATAGAATATCTATTTTCTATCTTCTTACCATCCATTCAAAAATGATAACATCGTTCATGCGTTTGTGTGGACTACCACCTCCAAGACACGATGTGATTCATTTTTCATTTCATATTTATATATTAAATCATAAAGATAGATTAAATTAATATAAAATATATTTATGATATAATTATGATAAGATTATGATTATTTAATTGTGAATTATTATATTATTTTATTTTGTTTCATCCATCAAAAAGTGAAAACATCACTTGTGTGTATGTGTGGACTACCACCTCCACAATGTGATGTAACTCATTTTTTATCATTGATCTATATCAATGGTTATTAATTTTTTTTATAGTTAATAAAAATAATAATTATTTTATTACTATGATTCTAAATATGATGATATTTTAACTAAGGTGCAGAGACCAGAACCATCGAACAAAAACATGTAAAGAAAACAGACTAGTTTTCACCCAAATGATTATTTTAATAAAGAAAGTTTTATAAAAAGGCCATCATAAAATGTAATGAAATTAAAAATAATATTTCATGTATAGATATTTTATTTAATATATATATAATAAATATATATTTATTATACAAGATATATAAACACATTTGAAGAAAGAAAGAACTTCAGGAATGAGTTTATGTTGTAAACACATTTCATTTAAGGGCAGTCAATGTTAAACTTAAATTGAGTGAAATTGTATAAAAATTATCCTTTAAAACCAAAATAATTCCTTCTAATATGTTAATTTATTAATATTTAATGTTTTCCTTTCATTACCCAATCATTAGTATATAAAATAATTAAAAAATGTTTTATTAAAAGTTAACTTTCTTTCCTATATAGTCGAAAAACATTTCATACCATGTCCATGTCATTTAAATTGTTTTAAAGAACATTATTTTCTATGATAAAATAATTATTTAACATTATTTTTCCATATTTTACTATCATTTATATGTTTTAAAAGTAATAATTTATTCATTTTTTAAATGAGGAATCTCTGTAATTTTTACAAAAAGTGTGAAGGGAATATTGGTTTTAACAATTACTGAACGGAAAACATTTCTTCCATGATAAAAAATAATTACATTAATGATTATTTTAAATTATTACCCTATAATATTCAATTAAATTATTTCAATAAATATTTTTCAAATTCATATTTTTTCTTATACCGATGGAACATAATATTCCCATATGATTTCAATGAAATATCCAAATACACTTTTAAATGTATTTTTATTTTATGTTATAATCCTATGATTTTTATTATTCTTAATTGTGGATATGATACAAATATATCATTGATATTATTTTTTGGGATGGATTATTATTATTTGATATTGAAATGATTATAAAACCCATTTATTTCCACAGATTACACTATGTTGAATTGGTGAATATTTTAATGATCTTAAAGAACACACATATATAGTTTTTTGTATGTGATCGATAGGAATGTTAAAGAACTCCATTTTATTCTATGATTATAGATATCTCATAAGATCATATATATTAGAATGGGAAGTGGACCAAGTTTAGTACATGTCTCTTTCCATTATATATAGATACCCATTTTTTACCTTGTAAGACTTTGAAATATTTCTACATATATTTCCAGATCAGGAATAGAGACAGAATTAAATTCCTAAGCCTGGTGTGGCAAGAATTAATTTTATAACAATATTAAATATAATTTATATGAAACATGGAGAGCTTATTAAAAACATGGAAAAATCTTAAATGAAATATTGCATAAAAAATTGAAGAACTAGGAAGACTCTGAAAAACATTATTTATCCTAGGCATGACATAAAATAGGTCAGCGTGGGGCATTTGAATAACTATCCAATTAGAGATACATTTAGTTATTTAATTAAATGATTAAATTTATTTATTTATTTAAATAACCTAATTAGTATTTCTTTAAAATACACAATTATAAATATTTTAATAGGGTTAGCTTTATAACACTGAGACTGTCAAGATCCTCTCCTCCTCTCCTTCCATTGGAGGAATCAACTCATATGATGTTGAAACTCCGATTCAGAATATATCAGAGCAAAGTGAATTTAAATACTTTCTTCAATCATTAGGAAGAAAATTATTGGATAAAAAATAATCCTATATCAAGGAATGAATAGTGAATTTTTAGATTACACCCATTTGATTTAATTGATTGAGCATATAAATCCACTCCATTGATCTATGCCAATTGTAGCCATTCCATACATTTATGAAATACGTTAATTGATTATTATTTGGGTTTATAACCCTAGATATCCTTGTTCTTGTTCATTTTATAATAATGGTTGGAAACAATCAATTAAAATTTGTTTTTTCACCACCATATTCCATCATGTTTTTCACCCATTGGACCCCACAATCCTGCATTGACCTTTTCTTGTGGTACGGAGCCTGATAGGACCCCCAAAATCAGGATAAATTTACATCTAAGGGATAAATTGACAAACCATGGTGTTTAAAGATATATTTTGGGATTTGGGTGAACATTTTTATGACTAGAGATCGAATATTCCATGATGGGGGGACCCAAGCTTTTTCTGTGCGAGATGATGTGTGAAAATATTTGAGATTTGTTATTCTATACACTCGTTGGCCTAGATTCTATGGTCAGAGAGTGAACCACTAATATCGGGAATGGGGTAGTATGAAATTGAAGGTTTAATACGAGGTCTAAACCATGGAATTTATATATGAAGGTTTTTGAATAAACACGTTTACACATCACGTGCCATGATGAACAAATGGCGTGTAGACCCTATGCCATGTAGACATCCTACACATCATGTACCTATTACCTGATTGGATGATCCTAGTTGCAGAGCACACAACCAGGAACACATCACATGCCTGAGTACACAGGCACATATAGTGACATGGGTGACACCCTGTCTAAAGAGACATGTTGTGTAGGAATATACATAAACACAAGATGGAGTAAAAGGACAGGACCAACCACATGGGTGGGACTCGAAGTGGAATGAGCATGCCATATAGATCCCACACATTCCATGTATCCCTATAAGATTGGAGAGGCATGTACATCCAGTGACACAACCAAAGGATAGAGTGAGGCCACACGCCTTGTGGGTCCCCACACATGTTGTGTTCCCCATGGATACTTTTATGGAATCTTGAATATACCATACATTTTTGTTTAAAAATTCACTTTTTTTCTGACAAGTATCCTATAAAAAGTGTTTTTTTGGATATAAAGTGATTTTTCCCTATGTTATGTCTTTTAGGATATGATGTGAAATGTTTCTAGAATAAAATTTATTTAGGATATTTCCAAAGATGACAGTTATCCTAGAAAGGATCACTAGATACACTAGAGTGGAACCCCCCCCCCCCATCAGCTTGGGTCCACCTCCTATACTTACCATGTCAAACCCATATCATATAGGGAATGTGTCCTAGATGACTATAGTGGAACCCCTATTGCACCAGGGTGTATGTCCTCAACCTTTATAGTGGATTCACCATCAGGTTGGGCATGATACCTCTACCTATTGAGTGGAAACCCTACCAGATGGGGTATAGGATCTCTTGAAATTAGAGTGGAACCACACTGATGCATTAGGGAGTAGGTCCTCTATAGATAATTACCGAGTGGAATAACACTATTATATATGGTGAGGGTCCTTGTTACACTATAGTGGAACCTCTTTATGCATCAGGGCATGATTCCTCAACAGATAATTACATAGTGAAACCCCCCCTAATGCACTGGGGCATGGGTCATCTAGTTGGAGTTTGTGCCCCCTCGACTGTGAGACATAGTGGTGAGGCGTGGTCCTTAACATGGTTACTTTTGGGTAGGGATGTGAGATTATTGGCATTATTTATGTTATTTTGGGACTTTTGGAGACTTGTTTTTTTGGGAGGGGCTGTGAGATGGACATCCACTTACTCTATCATTTGGGTTTCTTTTGGCTGTTCACACACAGATATATATATGTATGTATGTATCTTTACCATTGGTTTTGGTTACTCTCCTTCCATGGGTTGTGAAGATGCATGAGGTATGACACATGATTTCCATGTTTAGCTTCTCATGGTTGGATGAGGTTAGTTTTCTACTATGGGGGGAAAAGCCCCGATGTCTAGTCTATCTACACATCGTGTGGAGCCCCTTCTGTTTTGATGAGGTTACTCTTTATTTTTATTACGTTGAGCTACACCATATTTAATATATATTGTCCTTATATTTCTATTACATCTCTTATAGCTCTCCCTTCATCTTTTAGGGATTTTTACTTGATATATACATACACACACATCCCTGCATGGTATTTCTCCTCAAGTGTCGTGTCTAATACTGACAACGAACAAGTCGACGTTGACTAATGAGGATCTTAGGGATTCTTCGTACTTTGTACAGTGTATGGTGGCAACTGTATAGAGAATAGAAGATTAGATACGTTAGTTTTTTTATTTTTATTTTTTCAGGTTGGGACATCATTCTGGTTTGGCATGTATTTTTTCCCTTTTATTTTCAGTTAGCACTACCGTAACCTTGTACTATCTAGAGTTTTTACATGAATGATTGTTCCCTTATTATTTTTCATCATTTATTATTTCTTTCCTCTCAAATTATACATATTTGTGGTTATGTGTGTGTGTGTATAGTTACTTAAGTAAAGTCCTCCATATGTTAGCTATACCATTAGCACTGGTCTCTAGCCCCTATCCTATGGGGGTAGGCTTAGGGTAGTTGTAGCTCGAGCCCCAATTTGGTTCAGGTTGTGAATGATTAGTATAAAATATGGTTCTACACATAAAATGATGTTTGGATTTTCCCCTTACAAAGATTTTTTAGGATTAGGGAAAAAAGGTCAAAGTGTTTCGAGTTAGGCTCTCTAGCCAAGGAATCTAGTAATGGTATGAGAAACCAACATATCTATTCAACATGCCATTGATTTTCTTCTTGTCAACTCGGAATAATAAGACATTGGTTGAAGGAATAAATGGTACATGAATCATACAATATTGATCCATTTAATTTCCTTAAAGAGTTATATTTCTTTGTTATTTATATACCGACGATCATCTGATTCTGGTACGTCTTGATTAAATTTTTAGGAAGCCGTTGTGATGATAGTCAGCCAGGATAACACTTCAGGATCATGATGAATATATGATGAGCAATGAGGCCTAAATTCAGGGTTTATCATATAAGCTTATTATTTTAGGTGTAAAGGTAGCATCACCTCAATATGTTGAGAAGCAGATCATCCTTGTAGACCAGGCTAGGGATGCATGTAATCTTAGCACCCTGAGTGATTTCCAACACTAGAGGCCGTTAAGGTTCCGCAGTGAGCCAGTTCCTCATGCAATATAGAATTTAATACACTACTACAAAACATGCATTTAACATCACTTTTATTTATCAACACATTCCTTTTAGCACCAATAATGGTCACTGTAACTCCCCAACACTAGATACCTAGAGTCGGTGCATTATTACATAATATTGGAATGATCACAAAAGATAAAGTCTCAAAAGACCGATTAGTTTAGTAGCCTTGGAAGTACTAGATACATAAATAAGTTTTATAGTACATCATGAAATGGAAAAAAACAACATTGTGTCCCCTTTAAACACACTCATATCCATTAGCCTATTCCTACAAGTGAATTGTAATATACTTCTTCACATCCTGGGTAAAATAAAACATAGAAAGGGGTGAGCTCAAATGCTCAGTAAGGATAAAAATATAGTGAAAACTATTATAAATAAGCATAAAAATTAAAGTCAATGTATAAGACTAAAACACAAGTCTTTTAAAAATATACTTCAGCCTAATATGGTAAATATAAATAAATTATGGCATTTACTTATTCACATGGATATTATAATTGTCTAATGATCACATGTAAAATCAATAGCTAATTTCATAATGATGGAATGCATAATGTTGGACATTATAACCAAATAGTCAAGTCCTCGGGACAAGACAATAAATAAGATTTTGTAAAGGCCTTCTTCCAAGACACTAGTTTGTCTCATGAGATCTACCGATGCATCGAGAAGCTATAGAGGGCTCCACCTGTCACTTACTAAGTCTAATTCATTACTCATATGAAAAGGTTGAATAAAAACCTAAACATTCTTATTAAACTAGAATATGAAATGTTAATACTTTAATCATAAACCATGAATGGTATAAAAAAACTCATATACATTCAAACATATCAAAAAACCTTTAATACAATATGGAATATTATATCATAATAAATCAACTCCAAACAATTGTAAAATCAATCAAAGGATGTTGACATAGATAAAATCTTAAATATTTGAGAGAAATATATATTTCCATTTTGAAATCATTTACAAGTCACATAATTATAAATGAAATAATTTATTTTGAAAATATTCTTATAAGAATGTAAGGGAAGCTTCAAAGGTTTTATAATGGCTGCCTTACCCGCTGTATAAGTAAAAAAATTCTTACCTTAATTTGTCGAAAGGGTCATAAAGTACCATGTTTGGAAAATGATGGAAAGATTATTTTTAATTTTTTTTATAAAGTCAAATAAGTTTATAAATTAATTTAACTCATATTCTAGGAAAATATTGAAAATTCATTGAAATAAATTTTTCATAATCATGGATGTGGATTATATAGAATTCCCGATAGATACTTACGTATAAACAACCGAGGATAAATAAATAGATCGTATAATTAACCCTTAACTTGTAGTTTTCCCTGGAAGAGGGTATGTTAACCTCCTTTATAATAGTTAAATCATTGTTATTTAATTATAGAATAACCACATACATAAATATGATATCATATGTGATCTTCAAATATTGTTTTGTTAATAATATTTCAGTAGTATCATTAATTCGGGTGTTAACTGATTCGTATTCCATTATTTGTTTAGTTACGAAAGTCATTTTTATAATGGATAGGATGTATTTGATTCATATCCAAAATGATATTAAGTTCTTAAAAATTATCTTTGATCTTAAAATGAAAATTATTCTTGAATGGTTACGATAGTGAATGAATCTCATCGCATTCGTGGAGACGGTAATCCGTATGTATTCTCGAGCGACAATATCATTCTACTAATGGTGAAATAGTATGTAATCGGATGTTATATAATATATAAATAACAATTAACATATTATATTTATTAATAACATCAATATAGTCATTATTATACCCATCCAAATAATGTTGTGTTGAATTACAAACTACACCACGATGGGGAGACAGTAAGCTATACGTACGCACATATGGTGATTTTGTCATACATAGGATCGATAGAATAATGAATATGGTTTTACAATATTTATAATAACTTCAAAATTTTTATAAGGTATTGGATTTATTATTTTGGTATGGAAAAATCAACAAAAGGCGAAGTGGAAGAAGAAAAGAACTTTGAAAGAGGTGATGAAATTATTACTTCTTCTACGTGTCCTTCCTTTTGATTTGATCAAATGGGCTCTGTAGGTTGGATTTTTGATCAAAGTAAGTCCTCTAGGTTGATTTGAGTGTAGTTGGGAGTATATTTGATTAGGGGTTGGATGAGCAACATGGTTTTGGATGTGTGATTTTGAGAGAAAGTTAAGTACACTTTTATAAGAGAGGTGAGGGTCACTTTAGGAAATGCTTAAATTATTTATTTATTATAAATCATATTTAGTTTATAATGGCTCAAAGGGGATTTATTTCGAGGCTATGGTGGGTATGGGTCAAAAAAATCTCAACCAGAAGGTTTTAGATAGGTTTAGGTCATCATAATAACCTTATCTTTTAGATTTAACTTTTAGTTAAATAGTTTTACTTTTACCATGTCTTCTTGTATTATTATAACAAATGGTTAATAAAAATACTCTAAAAAGTCAAGATAAACCCAATTGGTTCATTAATGAAATATTTATCATTATATAAGTCTTTTGGATGACCATTATATTTTTAGGAATACTATATCATTTAATAATATAGTATTTGTTTCAAAAACTCATTTATGTCAATTTTGACACTATTTAGTATTTTGGTTTTTTTGAAATTCATCAAAACATGATTACTTCTAAAAAATACAATAAATAAATAATAACATGTCATATCAACCTATAAAATTCCTAGAATTCATTATAAGTCTCAATTTAAATTTATTGTTATATTTATAATATCAATTATTTTAATCTTTTTTTAATAACATATTTTTTGCATCATCATTCTGTCATAAATAAATTATATTATTTAATGTCTAAAAATTATAAATAAAATACCATTATGTTGGAAATAATTTTATATTTCTAATCAATATTTATATTCCAATTTATCTTTTGTATAAATCTATATTAAAAACGATTTATTTATTAAAATTTGAATTTAACACTTTTAACTCTTCATTGAATAAAATATAATAAACGTCCAAATCTTATCCAATTTGATCCAAAAAAATACTATTTTATAAATAAGGTTTATTTTGGTCTAAATACACTTATAAAATAGAATTAGGAAATGTTCTAGGGTAATTATAAAATCATTTTTTCTTTTAATTATCCTATTTACTTTTAACCGTAGTAAATGAAATTCAAAAGTTACTATTCACGGAAAATTATTTCCATCTTATTAAACCAAATTTTAATTAATTATTTCAACCATGTCTCTCATAATATTTAAGTTCCATTTACAAAAGTGTTAAAATTATGTTTTATGAAAATTTGCAAACGTTCCTAGAAGGTGGGTAAAAGACGTTAAAAATTTCAATAAAATATTATACAACTAATATTATTATAAAATGACTCCAATGAATTAAATTGAACTAATATAGGTATAATTTATCTATTTTTACAGTGAAATAAATTTATATTAAAAATAATTATTTAAATAAATAGTCGGTTTTAAACAATTACACAATGTTTTTCACTATTTATAAAAAATTGAATGATTTCAGAAAAATACCAAAAATTCACCCAAATCTAATTTTGATATTCCCAATTAAAAAATTATCTTTATTTTTCAATAATAAAATCATATAAGTTTTATTAATTAATCTAAAATTAATTCCTGTTTTCCAAACCAAAAAATAGGTTTTTGAGAAGTAAAAACTATCAAAAGAATGATTTCTGTTTATATCTAATTTAAATGTGAAATTACATCCAATGAACTAAATTATATTAAATGATAAAAATATAATATAATTATACTTTAAATCCACTAAAATATATAATTTAACACTATAAATTATTTCGATTTAAAAATTTGTTTTTAATTTAAATTTAGTATTTTTCACTATTCGTCAAAATATGAAAGTTATCATAAAAATACAAAAAATTAGACCAAGATAAATTTTATGTCCCGTTTCCAAAGAAGAATTTTATTGTGTAAAATTTAATATATAAAAGTGTCAAATATTGGATTTAAAAATGGTTCTCTATTAAAAGGTGGCAAAATTTAATTTTTTGAAAGAAAATTCTTTTATCTGAAAAATTTAATTTGTCCGTATATTATGTAAAATAAATAAAATTAATGTTAAAATAATATATTATATATATATAATTCAAACTGTGGTTAGTACTATTCATAACCTCTTTTTAAATGTCTTGTTTGATAGGTCTTGATACACTTGAACTCTGTGTTGCGTGAATCACAAAATATTGAATTACTTTAAAGAGATGACTTAATATGTAATAATAGGGTGTTATATTTCTCCAATCCTTAAATAAATTGTTTCCTTGAAATTTGAAATTGTTTTTTGAAAATAAATTCTCGAAAATAGAAAATACCTTTGTGGATAAACACATCAGAAATAGGGCTACTAAAATTTATTCTTAATAAGAGGGAAAGAGTAATTAAAAGTTCACTACAAAATAAGGGTTTTGAGTAGTATAAAATTGGTGGAAATTATAGAAACATAATAGGATAAAAAACATAAATATTTATAGGGAGTGATTGAGGTCATTAACCACAATCAAGTGAATAATAAATGGAAAATTGAGGGCCTCAACGCCAAAAAAAATATCATCAATTTAACAAAACTTATGGTATTATGATAACACATATTAGGTTTTGAGATCATTTCTGTATTGATTAAGAATTAATTTCTACATAGAATAAGAAAATAAAAAGAATACTTGACAAGTAGAGTTCCATCCATTAACAAATTTCAATCACAAACCTGTTTTTCTTTCCAAAAGATAACCAAATTGGAAAATGTTTTATTAAACCTACTAGTATAGGGTCTCAAAAAAATGAATTTATAATTCATCTATCATACCATTTAAAAAAACAACATTATAAAAACTAGTAAATCACATAGGCTAGTTGTATATGATGCACCCATGTCACCCTTCAGTTGTAGGTTCAATTCTCACTGCCTTGCCGGATGCAATGGGTTGTTGCCCAACATTCTTGTTTTCCTCTATATAAAAAACCCAAAAATAATCATAAGGAATGTTTTAAACTTAAATCATAGTATTTAGTGTCAAAAGTAATACATTCCAATATTTATAATTATCCAAAATACTTGAGTCCAATCTCATAGTCCAAAAATTTATATAGTCAACATAACATAATGAAGATCGCTTTTTTCCACATAATAACATGTGAGTACCTTTATCATGTATTCTATTAAAAAATGGTAACACCCTAAATTACCATAAAACCTTATTGATTACATTCATGCTCCCTTATTACTTATATAATACCAAATATATTCAATATATCCAAAAATTTGGAATATTCCCACAATGGTAGAATAAACAAACCATTAATCATTTCCAAGGTAGTCAAGAATATCCAATATAATTTCTCCAAATCAACCAACCCTTATCCAAAAACCACTACCTTAGTATCAGAAACATATTATATTTTACAGTTATTTTAACCATGTATTTTCCAAAAAAGATTAACTTGATGTTGAGTCACTTTTATTTGTACCATATAATCTCAAATCCTCAAGTAAATAGTATTGTAGTACAATATTTATTTATTTCCATATTTAATATAACCTATAAATCATTGATACAACACTCCAATGACATAATAAATTAATAAAAACATAAGAAAACTAATCATCCCTCTTAATCTGTGGTATTATCATAACTTGATTATTATCTAATAGATTTGTCTGGGATATACTCTGACGATTGTGACATTGATTCACGTAGTGTCCCAACTCCTTACAGATGAACAATTGTATATTTGAAAACTTTTTCTTACCATTGAAATCACATACTTGGTTTCCTTTTTCTCCAAATATTATCATATGGTAATATTCTCTAACTAGATTTTTTCTAAATCTAGATTCCATGGTTTGTACTAGCCTTCCTCTGATACCAACTGTAATGACCTCATCCTAGTTACCAAGAGTCGGTTCATTATTAAATAACATTGGCATGATCACAAGAGATCATGTCTCGAAAGACTTATTAGTTTAGTAGCCTTGGAAGTACTAGATACATACATAAGTTTTACATTACATCATGATAATAAAAAACAACAAAATCTTGTCCCCTTTGAACATACTCATACCCATTAGCCTATTCTTGTAGATTAATTGTAATACACTTCTTTTCATCCTGAAAAAAATAATACATAGAAAGGGGTGATCTCAGATTATCAATAAAGATAACAATATAGACGAAACTATCAAAAATAAGCAAAAAAATTTAATGTAATCTATAAGACTAATATACAAGGCTTATAAACATAAGTTTCAACAAAAATAAGAAAATTATAAATAAACTAATTCTATTTAATTATTCACATGGATATTCTACTAGTCAAATAATCACATGTAATATCAATAGCTAATTTCATAATGATGAAATGCATAATGTCGGACATCATAACCAAATTTTCAAGGCCTCACACCAAGACTAAAAATAATATTTTTTCAAGGCCATGTTCCAAGACACTAGTTTGTCTCATCAGACCTACCGATGCATCGAGGAGCTATGGCAAGCTCAATCCATCATTTACTAGGTCCAATGCATTCCTTTTATAAAAATTTTGATACATAACATAAACATTTGTATTAAATCTAGAATACAATATGTTAATAATTATACCAAAAAACATAAATAGTATAAAAATAGAACATTTATAGTGAAAAATATCAAAAAACCATCAATACAATATGGAATATTATATCATAATAAATCATCCTCAAACAAGTGTAAAATCCATCAAAGGATGTTGACATAGATGAAATCAAAACTATTTTAGTGAAATAAATCTTTATATTTTGAAATCATTTAAATGTAACGTAATAATAAATGAAAACATTTATTTTTAAAATATTCTTATAAGCTTGTATGGGAAGCTTTTAAGGTTTTATAATGGCAGATTATATCTATACCAGCCATAGAAGTTAAAAAAACATTCTTACCTTAATTTGTCAAAAGGTCATAAAGTACCTTGTTTAAAAAATGACAGAAATATTCCTTCCAAAAAAATTATATAAAGTCAAATAAGGGTGTAAATGAATTTAACCCATATTCTATAAAATAGAAAAAATTATTCTAAATACATTTTTATGAAACATGGATGTGGATGATAATGAAGTCCCAGTAGATTCTTACGTATAAATAACCTCAGATAAATAAAGAGATTGTAAAATTAACCCTTACCTTGAAATTTTCCATGGTCTAGGGTATGTTAACCTCATATATAATATTTAAATAATTGTTTTTAATTTATAAAAAAACCACATAAATAAATATTATATAATATATGATATTCTAATATTGTTTTTTATTAATATTTCAGTAGTATCATTGTTTCGGGTGTTAACTGATTCATTATCCTATATATGTTTTGTTATGTAAATAATGTTTGATATAGATAGGGTGTATTTTATTCATATAAATAATGATATTAACTTCTTAAAAATTATATTTAATCTTAAAATTAAAATTATTCATGAATGGTTATGATGGGGAATGAATATCATAACATTCATGGAGAGAGTAATCAGTACGTACACACGAGAAAAAATATCATTTTATTAATGGTGAAATAGTATATAATTGGATGGTATATCATATATAAAGAAACATTAACATATTATATTTATTACTAACATCAGTTATACTCATTATTTTACCCATCAAAATAATGAAGTATTAAATTACAAACTACACCATGACGTGGAGACGGTAAGCCGTATGTATGCACATAGAATGACTTTCTCATTCATAGGATGGGTAGAATAATGAATATGGTTGTACCATATTTATATTAACATCACAGTATGTATAAGGTATTAGATTTATTATTTTGGTATGGAAATAACAATTAAAGAGGATGTGGAAGAAGAAAAGAACTTTGAAAGAGGTGATGAAATTATTACAACTTCTTCGGGTCCTTCCATGGGATTTGATCAAAAAGGCATACTTAGGTTGGCTTTATGATCAATTTAAGTTCTCTAGGTTGAACTGAGTGTAGTTGGGAGTATATTTGAGTAGGGTTTGTAGGATCCAAATATCATTGGAGGTGTGATTTTGATAGAAGGGGAAGTACCCTTTTATAAGAGAGGTGAGGGTACCTTAAGGAAATGGTTAAAATATTAATTTATTACATAATAATATTTGGTTTATAATGGCTCCAAAAAGGTTTATTAGGAGGATAAGGTAAGGATCCGTCGACTATATATTAACTAATAGTTTTTAGATTGGTTTAGGTCAACATATTAACATTTTCATTTATATTTAACTCTTAGTTAAATAGTTTAACTTATACCATTTCTTCTTGTATTATTATAATAAATGGTTAATAAACATAAAATAAAAATCATAGAGAACCCAAAGTGGTTCCTTAATGACATATTTATCATCATATAAATCATTTTTCTAAACCATATATTTTTAGGAATATTATATCATTTAATAATATGGTATTTGTTTTAAAAAATCATTTATGTCAATTTTGACACTATTTAGTATTTGGTTTTTTTGAAAGTCAAAAAAACGTGATTACATAGAAAAAATTACATTAAATCAATCCTAAGACATCATATTAACATAGAATTTTTTTTTAATGCATCAAAAGTCTCAATTTACATTTGTTGTTATATTTATAATATCAATTATTTTAATCTCTCAATAATAAGGTAAAAGACTTCAAAAAGTTCAATAAAAATTTATATATCTAATCTTATTATAAAATGACTCCAATGAATTAAATTGAACTATTATAGGTATTATGTATCTTTTTTTACATTTAAATTAATTTACATTAAAAATTATTATTTCAATAAAAAATTGGTTTTAAACAACAACATAGTGTTTTTCACTATTCATAAAAAACTATATGTTTTCAGAAAAATACCAAAAAGTAACCCAAATCTAATTTTGAAATTACAAATTCAAATTGTAGAAGTTACATTAATTAAACTAAAATTAATTCTCATTGTCAAAACTAGAAAGCAGGTTTTTGTGAAGTAAAACTATAAAAAGATTGATATGTGTTCATGTCTAATTTAAATGTTAAATTAGTTCCAATGACCTAAATTATGTTAAATTGTAAAAATATAATCTAATTATACTTTAAAACAACACAAATATATAATTTAATATAACAAATTATTTCGATTAAAAAAGTTGTTTTTAATAAAAATTTAGTATTTTTCACTATTCATCAAAATATGAAAGTTATGAGAAAAGTACCAAAAATTTAACCAAACTAGATTTTTATTTCTTTTTTCTAAAGAAGAATTTTATTTTTTTCAAATTAAATAAATAAAAGTGTCGAATATAGGATTTAAAAAGGGTTCTCCATTAAAAGGTGGTAAAATTGAATTTTTTTTAAAGACACTTCTTTTATATGAAAAATTGAATTCGTCTGTCTATTATGTCGATGAAACAAAAAATATGAATGTTAAAATTATATAAGATATATAAAAAGTTCAAAATTTAGTTAATACTATTAATAACCTGTTTTTAAATGTCTAGTTGATAGGTCTTGATGAGCTTGAACTTGGTGTTGCGTGTAGCACAAGCTAATGAATTATTTTAATGAGATAATGTACAATGAAATCCTAGGGTGTTATATTCTACCCTTTATAAATAAATTGTGTCATCTAAATTTGAAATAGTTCTTTGAAAATAGATGTTTTAAAATAGAAAATACATTTGTGGATAACCCACATCAGAAATAGGGTTACTAAAATTTAGTCTTAATAAGAGGAAAATGGAAATGAAAAAGACACCACCAAATTAGGGTTTCGAATAAGAGAACATTGGTGGAAATTTTAGACACATAATTGGAGGAAAAACATAAATATTTATAGGGAGTGATTGAGGTCCTCAATCATAAACGAGTGGATAATAAATGGAAAATTAAGGGCATCAAATCCATAAAAATGTCATCTGTTTAACAAAACCTATGGTATTATGATAAAAAATATTTGTTTTTGAGTCCATTTCCCTAATGTTTAAGAATTAATATATTCATATAATAATAAGAAATATAATACTTGACATGTAGAGTTCTATTCATTAACTAATTTCTACAACAAACTGACGTTTATTTCCAAAAGATAACTGAATTCAAAAATATTCTATTAAACAAAATCGTATAGGGTTTAAAAAATTGAATTTATAATTCATCTATCTTAACATATTAAAAAACTACATTATAAAATCCAGGAAATCACGTAGGCATGTGTTAGGTGATACACCCATGTTGTCCTTCGTTTGCGGGTTCAAGTCTCGCAGCCTTGCTGAATGTGACAGGTTTTCACCCGACTGTCATGTTTTACTTTTTATAAAAAAATACAAAGAAATTCTTAAGAAATGTTTAAACCTTAAACCATCGTATCCAGTTCCCAACATAATTAGTTACAATCTTTAAACTTTTCCAAAATACTTGTGTCCAATATCATAGTCCAAAAATTTATAAGGTCAACATATCAAAATGATGTTCTCCTTTTTCCACATAATAACATGTGATTACCTTCATCATGTGTTCTCTTAAAACCAGGTAACACCTGAATTACCATAAAACTTTATTGATTAAATTCATTCTCCCTTATTCATTATATAAAACTTGATATATTCCTTATATAAAAAAATTTTGAATACTCAAACAATGATGGAACAAAAAACCATGAATCAGTTCCAAGGTAGTCAAGAATGTCCAATATAATTTATTCAAATCAACCATCTCTTATTCCAAAATCACTACCTCAGTATCAGGATCACACTAATGTTTATCTTTCCTTCAACCATGTATTTTTCAAAAAATTGTGACTTGCTGTTGAGTCACTTTTTTAGTACCATATAATCTCAAATCTTCAATGAAATAGTACTACAATACAATCCTTATTTATTTCCATAATTAATATGACCTTTACCTCATTGATACAAAAATAAAATGAAATAATTCATTAATAATATAAGAACCCTAAACACTCCTATTCAACTATGGTAGTATAATAAAATTATTATTATCCAATATCATCATTTGTGATATACTCTAATGATTGATAAATTGATTCACGTGGTGTCCCAACTCCTTGCAGATGAAGCATTATACCTTTGAAACCTTTTTCATTCCCTTGAAATCACATACTTGGTGTCCTTTTTCTCCAAACATATCACAAACTCCCATTCTCTTCAGAAATTTACCAAGGTGATTCTTTCGACAATTATCACATATGGGAAAATCTTTCTTTACCTTATTCCTGTTATCCATCTTTCTCTCTAACTTCTTTTCCTTCTCTGGATTCCCATCAAATCCATAGGACTCAGAGAATTGTTTACTTATCTTATTAACATATGATACTATATTTTTCATATGATGAGAATATGAGAGATACTATTTCCCTTCTAAATTTTGGATTAAGAACATGAATGATATGATCTTTCTTACTCTTTAGAACATGCGTTTTGCAAGAGTTCTCATTCCTTCTACTGGGAACCATTTCTAAACAATAACAGACACTAGGTTATATTATGAATCAGAATGCATAATTCCAAACTTGTAAAATACCTAACAAATATTTGAATCATTTTTTCATTTTATCCATAATCATAAAAATGTATTCTTCGGTGGAATTATTTATTCATAAATCCTTCATAATTGTTTGTAAAGAAAATGTGAATTATCCTAAGCATATCCCATGGGAGTGTAGTTACCAAGAGTGAAGTAAGGCCCATTATCATGTACCAGGATATCCCAGGTCAATCCAGAAACTTCTTGTCATATTTTTCAATCCTAGGTACATCTGTGCTAGAGCCACCTCATTCTTCTCATGTCTAGATAGGGAGGTATTGCTTGGAAAACCCACAAAATCTCTTCATTACAAAAAATCTAGGATTTTTTTCTATACTAATCCTCAATGTTTATCTTAAGGTAATGTTGTATAATAAGAGTTTTTTAAAATCTAGTTTCTAAGGTTTGTAATAAACATTTTCTGATGCCAACTGTAATGCCCCTACACTAGTTACCCAGAGTCGGTGCATTATTACTTAACATTGGCATGATCACAAGTGATCAAGTCTCGAAGGACTAATTAGTTTAGAAGACTTGGAAGTACTATATTAATACATAAGTTTTACAATACATCATGTAATGAAAAAAAACAACATTGTGTCCCCTTTGAACACACTCATATATGTTATCCTATTTCTGGAGGTTAATTGTAATATAATTCTCTATATCCTGGGAAAAATAAAACATAGAATGGGGAGAGCTCAGATGATCAAAAAGGATAAAAATTTAATAGAAACTATCATAAATAAACATAAACAATTAAGGCATTGTATAAGATGAAAAAAGAATCCTTTTAAACATAAACTTCAGCATAATATGGAAAATATAAATTAAATAATTCCATTTACTTATTCACATGGATATTCTAATAGTCGAATAATCACATGTAATATTAATAGATAATTTCATAATGATGAAATGAAAAATTCTAGAAATCATAACCACATAGTCAAGGCCTCAGGACAAGACTAAAAACAAGATTTTGTCAAGTCCTTATGCCAAGACACTAGTTTGTCTCATGAGACCTACTGGTGCATTGAGGTGTTATAGTGGGCTCCACCCATCACTTACTAAATCCAATGTATTCCTCATATGAAAAAGTTGAAACATAACATAAACATTTATATAAAAACTAGCATAAAAAATGTTAATACCATAACTATAAACCATGAATGGTATAAAAATAACACATCCACAGTAAAATATATGACAAACCCTTCAATACAATATGGAATATTGTATCATAATAAATCGACTTCAAACAAGTGTAAAATATATAAAATGATGTTGACATAGATGAAATCAAAACTATTTGAGAGAAATATATCTTTCTATTTTGAAATATTTTAAAAGTCAAGTAATTATAAAAGAAAAATTTTATTTTAAAAATATTCTTATAATATTTTAAGGGAAGATTTGATGGTTTTGTAATAGCGAAAAATATTGTCACTATCTATATAAGTTAAAAAAACATTCTTAACTTAATTTGATGAAAATTTCATAAAGTACCTTATTTGAAAAAAAAATAGAATGATTCCTTTAAAAACATTTTATATAAAATAAAATAAGGGTTTAAATGACTTCAACCCATATTCATGGAAGTTTTAAAAATGCATTGAAATACATAATTAAGAAGCACAAATCTGGATGATAAGGAAGTCCTAGTAGATACTTACCTATATTCAACCTCAAATAAATAAAGAGATTGTAAAATTAACCATTACCTTGTAATTTTCCTTGGTCAAGGGTATGTTAACCTCATTTATAATAGTTAAATAATTTTTATTAAATTATACAATAACCACATAAATAAATATTATATCTTATATGATCTTCTTTTATTTCATTGTTAGTAATATTTCAGTAGTATCATTGTTTCGGGTGTTAGCTGATTAATTTTACTTTATATTTTTTGTTAAATAAGTCATTTTTTATGGATATGATGTTTTTGATTATATCTAAAGTTATATTAACTTCTTAAACATTATTTTTAATCATAAGATGAATATTATTCTTCAATGGTTACGATGCAGAATAAATGTCCTCGCGTTCATGGAGATGGTAATCTGTACGTACGCACGAGCGAAAACATAATTTTATTGATGGTGAAATTGTACGTAAATATATGGTATATCATATCTAAATATTAAATAATATATTATATTTATTATTATAATCAATTATACTCAGTATTATACCCATCGAAATATTTAAGTGTGGAATAAAAAACTATACCATGACATGGATATGGTAAGCCGTACGTACACACGTATGGTGACTTTGTCTTTCATATGATGTATAAAATAAGGAATATTGTTTTACCATATTTATAATAACATAACAGTACATTTAAGATACTGGAGTTATTATTTTGGTATGGAAACAACAAAGAAAGATGATGTTTAAGAAGAAAATAACATTGAAAAAAGTGATGAAATTATAACCTCTTCTTCGGGTCCTTCCTTTGGATTTGATCAAAAGGGCTCATTAGGTTCGATTTATGATCCAAGTAAGGCCTATAAGTTGAAGTGAGTGTAGTCGGGAGTATATCTGAGCGGGTTTTGGCCAAGAAAAAAGGATTTGGAGGTGTGATTTTGATAGAATGGGATGTACTATTTAATTACATATGTGAGGGTCACTTTAGAAAAATCTTGAAATATTAATTTATTATACAATCATATTCTATTAATAATGTCTCAAAAAGAATTTATTTTTAAGCTAATGTGGTTATGGGTCAACAAACTCTCAACCAATAGGTTTTAGACTGGTTTAGGTCCCCATATTAACCTTCTCTTTAAGATTTAACTCTTAGTTAAATATTTTATCTTTTACCATGTCTTCTTGTATTATTATAATAAATGGTAAATAAAATTACTATAAAAATAAAATAGAACCCCCAATGGTTCATTAATGAAATATATATCAATATATAAGTCCTTTTGCTAAAGAATATATTTTTAGGAAAATTATATCATTTAATAATATAGTATTGGTTTTAAAACTCATTTATGTCAATTTTGACACTATTTAGTATTTGGTTTTTGAGAAGGTAAAAACGAACATGATTACTTCAATAAAAATACATTAAATCAATTAAAACATGTCATATTAACCTATAATATTTGTGTAATGGATCCAAACCCAAAATTTACATTTATTTTTTTATTTATAATATCAATTATTTTAATCATTCATTAATAAGGTAATTACAACATCACCATTATGTCATAAATAAATTTACTTATTTAAAGTCCAAACATAATAAATAAAATACCATTATCTATAAAATAATTTTATTTTTCTAATGAATATTTATAGTTTAATTTATCTTGCATATAAACTTGTATTAAAAATGTTTTAATTATTAAAATTTGAATTTAACACTTTTCACCCTTCTTTAAATAAAATATAATAAATGTCATAATCTAATCCAAGTGGATTAAAAAGGATAATATTTTATTCCAAAGGTATATTTTGGTTGAAATACACTTATCCAATAGAATTACGACATGTTTTAGGGTAATTATAATAATTTTTTACCTTTAATTACAGTATTTTATTTTAACCATGGTAAATAAAATTCAAAAGTTATTATTCACAAAAAATTATTTTCATTTTATTGAACAAAATTTAACATAATGATGTCAACTATATTTCTCAGATTTTTGAAATTCAATACACAGAAGTGGTAAAATTTCATTTTATGTAAATTTTCAAATGTGCCTAAAGGGTGGGTAAAAGATGTTAAAATTTTTAATAAAAATTTATACATCTAATCTTATTATAAAATGAATCCAATGAATTAAATTAAACTAATATAGGTATTATTTATCTATTTTGAAATTAAAATAAATTTACATTAAAAATAAATATTTAAATAAAAAATTAGTTTTAAATAATTACAGAACGTTTTTAACTATTCATCAAAAATTGAATGTTTTCAGAAAAATACCAAATATTTACCCAAAGAAAATTTTGATCTTTCTAATTCAAAACATAGAATTTTAATTAATTAATCTAAAATTAATTTCTATTTTCAAAACCAGAAAGTGGGATTTAGAGAAGTAATAACTATCGAAAGATTGATATGTGTTTAAATCCAATTTAATTCAAAAATTACTTCTTAATGACCTAAATTATATTAAATGATAAAAATATCATGTAATGATACTTTAAAACCACTAAAATATATAATTTTACACTATAAATTATTTCCATTAAAAAATTTGTTTTTAATTAAAATTTAGTATTTTTCACTATTTACAAAAATATGAAAGTTATCATAAAAGTACCAAAAATTTAACAAACCTAAATTTTTATGTCACATTTATAAAGAAGAATTTTATTTTTCCAAGTTAAATATATAAAATTGTAAAATATTGGATTTAAAAATTGTTCTATATTAAAGGGCAGTAAAATTGCATTTCATGAAAGAGACTTCTTTTATCTGAAAAATTGAATCTGTCTGTATATTATGTCTAAGAAACACAAAAGATGATTTTTAAAATTATATAAGATATATATAAAATTAAAAAAGCAACTAATACTATTCATAACCACTTTTTAATTGTCTATTCTGAAAGGTTGTGATGTGCTTGAAGTCGGGGTTGTGTGTAGCTCAAGCTATTGAATTACTTTAAATAGATAACGTGCTATGAAATCCTAAGGTGTTTCAATCACCATTTCTCAGCACTGATAAATGGTTCCCTTTAACAATTATTTATTTTTAGTGCTTCTTAAAGGGATCCATTATCATATCTTTTTTATTATTGATAAAGTTCTGAATAAAATGAAATAATTAAATTAATAATAAATATAAAATAGTTTATCAAAATAAATATAAAAAATTTTATTAATTAAATTATTATCGATACAAATGAATAAATTCATAATATTATATATAAATTATAAATAATAATAAATAGTATCTATTAAACATATAGATATATGTAAAATGAAAATTAAATAAATAAATATTAAATAAATATTAATTGTGAAATATATTAATAATTTAATTAATTGAATAGTTATTAATAATGTTAATAAATAGTATATATGAAATATATATATTTATATATGAATGTTTATAAATATGATTTATATAATAAAATTATTTATTCTTTACATTTAATAGTCATATGTTTAATGAATAATTGTTTAAAATTAAAATTAAATATGAATTAAAAATATGAATTGATTGCATCAAGTAATCGATATAATTGAATATAATTTAAGTTTTTAATTTAACATAGACCAAAAGAGTGTTATATATTTAATTTACATATACATAATTAATGAATTTTTATATTTAACACACACAGAAAAATATTGACACAATTAATGAAATCTTATATAGAAGCATATACACATAATATTTATGTAATATATTCAAAATTTAGTATTAATTTTAGAGATCCATTATAACATGATAAATTTAATATGTCATGTATTTAATTACGCCAAGTTTTATTTTTTTATTTTTTATTTTATTACAGTTATGTATTTATTCATTTTAATATGTTTTGTTTCTTTGTTTTTTTGGAATTTAATCAATTTATATTATTTATTTTTATATATATACTTAATATTTTTTAAAAATTTCAATATGTATTCATAATTATATCAATTTATATGCATATTTTTTTAACAATTTATATTTAATTAATAAACCTTATCCATTTTTTCAATATTGTTAAAGTGTACTCATTTTTAATTATTCAATTTCACTCATATTCAACATGTATTCACTTAAGATTCAATATTCATTAATATTTTTAAAAAATTATTAGTAAAAAGATATTTATAAATGTATATTTATTATATTTATAAATTTATATAGTAATAATTATAAATATATAAATATTATTTTCTAAAAAATTACTTATATAATTATAAATAAATAATTATAAATTTATAATCTATTTATTTAAATAATGAATACAAATACAATATTTATATTTATATTTATTTATAAAATATATATAATTATATAATTATATAATTATATAAATATATGTAATGATATAAATATTTTTTTTTAAAATTATTAATATAATAAAAAATAAATAATTATAAAATTATAATAGATATATTTAAATGAAGAATATATTTTCTATATTTAAATTTATATACATATATTTAATATATATAATTATATAAAAATATTTACAAATTTCATTATTTATAATAATAATTATAAAACCTTTATCAGTGCTAAAAATTGATGATAAACATTCTTGTTCAATTTAAAGAACCCTAACTAGTCGCGAAGTCATCGCAATATAAAAATAATTCCATGGAATCCCCCCTCTATCGATGCTCCTCCTCTGTTAATCGAAGCTGGAATCAAAGCTCGCATAAAGTCTCGAACAATTCCAAGGATCAAATCCACGACATCAATGGTTCAAGGGTCAAATAAATCCAAGGATCCAAGGTTTTTTAGGTTTTTAATATCTCTACTTTCTCTCTGACAATTTAAAGCTTCAATCCAAGGTATATTATTTTCTTCTCTTCCTCCTCACTCATTGATTTATTATTTGACATTATCTATTTGGTTTTTTTATCATCTTTCTTTCTTTACCACTAGTATATCCTTGTGTTCATTGATTTTTATTGGGGTTATTTTGAAAGGAGACTAGGTTGTCGAAGCTTGAATAATATGTGTAATGGAGTGTCTATCCAAAACTCTTAGCCTACTCTCTTTACATTCCAAGTGTTATTGGGAACAACATTTTTGTTGCTAATTATTTTATCCTTCCATTTGAGCTGGGTGATGGACCATGAACATTCATTTTATTTTATAGTATGACATGAATTATTATTTCCATTTTAATTTGATTTAATTGAAAATTTAAAGAATATAAGTATCCTGATCAAGGTTTTCTTCAATATAAGTCTCCATCTTTTTATTTGAATATGATCCTAAAGAGACCGATGATTGGGATGAGAAAATTGAGAGGATCTTTAACACCCTCAAGATTCCACCTTCCATCAAGGTGAAATTTGATTCCTTTATCCTTGAATAGACTCGAAAAATAATATTCGAGATAATGGTCCAAGCTAGATGAAATCACATTCTAGAATGGAAAGACCACTTTAGGAAAGGCCCATATTCCTTCAAACCATATGACATATCATCCAGATATTATAATTAAAACAATCAAGTAAGTTTATATAGAGATCACATTTTAAGATCTCTAGTTTCCTCAAATGTCCACAACCACTTAATAGAGCATATTCAAGAGGGATACATACTAACTGAAACCCAAAGGTTTTTTCATTTAAATATCTACTTTATTTTTTTAATTATTAAAAATATTCCCATTATATTTAAATTTTTTTTATCAATTTAAACTTTTCGTCATAAAAACCATCTTAACTCACAATTTCTAAGTTATTATTTAAATGCATCATTATCTAATATGATCAATATTTATCTACCAATAATTAATTTCCCATTTCAAACACAATTACCATGAATTTTTACCAACCCCAAAATAGAATATGGTTCGTCTTGTTTTTTATACCTTTGTAAATATATATCTATCTTTCAAATAAAAACCCAATTATTAATAATTCTTAATAATAAATTTGTTTCCTTCATCACACATCTAATAAAAACTATGTATGTTTTACTTTAATCCAGCTAAAAATAGATCATTCTATAACATTGTCTTTAATTTACTACATCTATTAAATGAAGAAAAATTACCTTAAGAGATCCACCATTTCTAAAATAATAAGTACCCTTTGAACTTGTAAAAAATATTTAATTATATCAATTTATATATAATTTTATATGAAATAATAATAACTAATATAAGAGGATTTTATTTAATAAATCTTTTAGTGTTGATTTAATTATAAATTCTTCTTACATTGCATTATTTTTCATATAATACATTTCAAATTATTTCTTCACATTTATCTTTGTTTTTAATAAATCTTGATAATCCTTCATAGAATCATCTAATTTGACAAATTTTTAATAGAGTTAATTCAATGGTTGAAATCCATCATCCAATTTTACTTATAAAGACTCCTCTCACTTATAAACTACTTTTTTAAGAGTGGGTCATCTCCCATTTAACATAAATCCTCTATATCTTCCATAATTAAAATTATTTACCTTATTAGGACAAATATTTATACTATATTCTCAAAATCACTATAGTACCCATAATATCCATGGAAATTAATTTTTCTTATAAATCCCACTCTTTGTATGCTTGAAAATAATTCTTGTTTTCAACATGTCTACAGATAATTCTTGAATCAAATTATCAACTATGAAATTTGAGGTCTTTAAAACCTTTATCTTTTTTAGGTATATTATTTTCCAATTTTTTTTCATTACTTATCTATTTTTAATTTAAACATTAATTTTTATTTGTTTTAAAATATTTTATATACCATTAATATTAAATTTAACAATTATTAGGTAGTTACATCACTTGTTCCAAAAAAATGGGATGGAGGATATAAAACTATCTATATGCTGAAATAATTATTACAGAATTATATTAAGGTATTCATTACTTTAGGTCTATATATATTGGTTCCACCCCAAGTAATATTTGATTATGATCTATGTATATGAAATTACTCTTTATTTATTAGAAAGTTTTATCAATACTTTTAAAAATCTTCTAGTGATTGAATGAGAGTATATTATTCTTTTCTATCATATTTGGGTATCATATTACTCATTAGTAGACTATATTATGTTTTTATTTGTTTATGGTAATAATAAGGTCTTTATTGATCATTTTAATATATCTATTACTAGTCTTAGTTATAGGATTTGAAGTATGAAATGTGTGATTTCTCATATAAATTTAGAATTTGTAGAGGCCCCAAAAATTCATATATCATAACATGTCCCCGACGAGACACCTTGAATCATAGAGAAGAATGTTTATACCCCCCCCCAAATATCACCTTCAATATGACACAAGTAAATAACTAGTTCTAATTGTGTTATTCTCACAAAAGGGAGGCATTTCCCCTTTTAAAGAACATAATGCAGTACAACTGTCATCCTCATCAGATTAATCTCTTTAATAGTTGTTATTCAAATTTTTTTCTTCAGAATCATACACCATAAATTTTTTGTATCTTGTACTACATTGAGAATTATTCATCCCATGAATGAATACTGCTTAGATTATTTCAAGTAACATAGGTTCAGTCCAGAAGAGAGGGAAGATGTGTGTCAAATAACAAAACCCAATAACAAATGTTGAAGAGATGAGATGATGATGATGAAATTTGTCAAAAACTTCCACCTTTGAAATGAATTCATAGGATAAATCCTACCACAATGGAGTAATTATTTTCCAAAATCCACTTACTCATTTTCTTCAAAGAATAATGAAATTATTTGAAACAATCAAATATTGGGTTTTTTATTTGAAGAATATATATAGAATTACCATTTAATAATTAATATCTTATTTTTATTTATTTATTTATTCTGAAAATTTAATAATTTGAAAACCCAATAATATGTATATGAATAGAAGAAGGATTCACGCTAATCATTTAATGATATTGTTTGATGATGGAGTTAAAGTGTTCATCATGTTTTTAATAGATCATGAGTACAACCCTTGTCAAATCCATTTTCTACATTGACATTGTTTTTATTTAAGAAAAATTAGTCATGAATAGTTGAAAAAATGTTTCATTTGATATGGAATTTATCGTAGCTATAAATGTCGGACTAAACATAGTGAAAATATGACTATACACAGCCATTGGGTTGATAATGTAGTTTATAGATCATTTGATATGATTACTAGTGTAAATGATGATAGATATTACATGGAGGAAATGAAAATTGAAATTGAAGATGACGCTGGTGGTTGTACAAATTTTTTTGACAAGTTAACTAATTGTGATAAGAGACTATATTATACCAGTTTTAGTAAATATACATCATTTTTAGTTGTATTGAAGTTATACAGTTTTAAATCTAGAAATAAACGGAGTAGTATATTCTTTATATAACTAGTTGGTCTCCTAAATGATATGTTACCAGAATAAGATAAACTACCAGGTCGAATATATGATGCTA
The DNA here is from genome assembly GCA_963277665.1 of Viscum album. NCBI lineage: Eukaryota > Viridiplantae > Streptophyta > Magnoliopsida > Santalales > Viscaceae > Viscum > Viscum album. The sequence continues at coordinate 1,490,398,803 of OY728137.1, read as the reverse complement.
CACAAAATCTATGTTCAATAGGAATGATCTGTAAAAAAATATATTCTTTTACAAATGATTACATATTTTTTATATGGACTATGAATCACACATAAAATTCCATAGGTGTAGCGTAGATTGAAAAATGAAAAGCGAATCCAGCCATTCAAAATCTTTATGGTACTTTCTTATATTCCCATGAATTAAAAGACTATATGGATGTTAGGAAACTGTGGGAAAAATGAAATGAAATGTATATAGAAGAATCCAAGATGGGATCCAACGTCATCCAATAGATTCTCCTAAGGGAAATAAATTAGACTATGAGTATATTGAATATGGAAATGACATGAGAAACTTTTTTCTTGATTTATCTATAGATGGAATAAATAATTTTGGTTTACAGAGTATAACTCATAGTACATGGCCATCATGTTGGTAAATTATAACATTCTTCCACAGTTTTACACTAAGTAAAAATATATTATATTGTCAATGATTATATCTAGATCAATTATAATTGTTAATGATATTAATTTCTATTTGGGTTTATTGATTGAAAATCTGAAATTGATATGGGATACATGTGTTATATTGTATGATTCTAATAGAAGTGAAGAATTCATATTGAGATCCATATTGAATGGTATGATAAAAAACATCTCTGGTTATGAAAATTTATTAGGATATAGAATTAAAGGAATATTGTTTCATCCCATTTTTGAAAAATGAAGACAGTATGTTCGGTAGAAACATTCCAAAAAACATTATTTTTAGGATATAAAATTTTTTACCTCAATGAAATAAAAACTGATGATGGAAGAAAACATTCGATGGGAATATCGAACAAGGTATAACACCATCCTCAATAAAAAGTGACCGACTATTTGATAAAATAAAATATATTGGCAATATTTTTGGTAAAACATTTTAAAAAAACCTTATTAAATGATGATGGAAGAAGAGATTAGTTTTCTTTGAATTACTATATTGGAAATTTTTGTATATCGACAATTTTCTTGATTTCATTCATGTCGAAAAAACCTTACTTGATATTATTTTAAAATTTTTAATATGTATTATGGAAAAAAATAAAAAATGTAATCAAGGTCTGTTTATACATGATTTACATGGGGATAAGGGAATACATGACACCAGTGAAGGGTAAAGTGTAGACTATTCTCCCTCTAGCATCTTACACTCTCTCCTGATAAAAAAATAAAAAATGTGTCTTTTAATTTATAGTGTAAAAGTTTTTGAGGGGTATTCCTCAAATATTAAGAATGTAATGTAAATGAGTAATTTGAATATACAAGGACAAAAATCACTAGAATTTCATGTTTTTTATGAAATATTTGATGCAAGTTTCTTTCTTTTACATTATTTCTGAAAATGTATGAAATACATTAACTACACTCTCCTTCATTTTCAAAGATATATGTAGTAATGTTATACACCCAAAAGAGTTTCCAATCATGAATAAGGAGATTGTGATCTCATTATGTGATTTAGATATGTTCTTCCCACCATTATTCCATGATATTATGGACCACTCAATAGTGCACTTATTTAGAGAGGTTCAACTATATGTTCACATCCATTATAAATGGATGTACCCCACTGAATGATATATAAATATTTTTAATGGTTATGTTATTAATTGAAGTCCTTCAGATGGTTGTATTGTAGAATATTATATTGTTTAAGGAACTATTGAATTCTATGCTGATTGCCTATCATATTTTGACAGCATCGGTCTCCCAATGTCTAATCACTGTGGATTACTTATAGGTGAAGTTATTTTTTAAAGATATGTAGTTACAATTACCTTGATAGAGTGGGAATAAGGGAACCTTTATATTTTTCCTAATTGTGAATATATTGATCCATACATTCAATCCCTCAAATAAATTTTTAGAGATTTAAATCCATCAAGGGATGAAGGAAGGACATTAAATACACATAATCAAATGCTTATATGATGGTTCTAAGATCTCTTTTATAAAAATTTATCTTAAAATTCGAATTAAATTTCTGTATGACTTGAACATCTAGCCAAGGGACTAAATGAAAATTTTATATCTTACACTGGTTTTATAATCAATGATTATATGTTCTATACCAATGATCATGATTATTGTAGTATGATGAAAAACAATGGTGTTATTTTTTGTGGCAGAAGTGATAAACATATTTGGCTCTGAGGATAGAAATAAAATTTATGCATATTTGTCATATTTTGGCACTGTTTAATAAATGTAGATGTTGGATTGAAAAAAATTTCATGTTTTGATTTTATAATAAAAACGGGTTGAATATATGAGTGCAATCAAAGTTGATAAATTGTGATTTTTTGTAGGTAAGTTTTAGTGTGTAAGGGAAAAGTGATGAGGGTTTCCTAAAAGAAACACATGTAGTGAACATATTTTAAGTCTCATATCCAACAAATAAGAATTGGTTTATTGTCCTATCGGTGATTAAAAAAATGTCAGGTCAGATGAAAATTCAACCGAGGATGACCCATTCATTTGGGGATCACAAGGACTTCATGTCTGTCTAAATGTAGAAAATGTCTTGAATGTTAAAGGGTTCCCCATAGAGTGGATTTGGAATTTTTTATAGAGGAACCAAATCCCTTAAACCTTTAAAAAATAAAGAGAATTAAATGATAAGGAAAAATTAGTTTTTACTATAATATGTTTTTCCTCATAATATTATATGTTCTATATTGTATAGAAATAATCTAAATTAAATATTTGACTACTCTTGAAGATAATGTAGTTAGCACATGATGATGTTACCAATCCCTTATAATAACAAACTATAAAAAAGAAAAACCTTCGGGAGGATGTAAAGGTAATTTTATGATATACTTCTTCCATTTTATTGATAAATTATATAATGAAATATTGATTTAATATTCATTATTCCTTGATGAGTTCATTTATATTAGAATATTTTGTCCAAATTTCATGACGTTCTACAACAAAACATCCACATACTTCTTCTCCCTCAAAAACTTTTCACTCCGATAGAGTTGGAATTTATCACCTTCCTTTAAGTTTCCACCATTGCCTTTGGTGGAAGATAAATGAAGTTTCCACTGCTCAATCATAGAGGAAATATTTATGTTTTCATAGTAAAATAATTTTATATATAATTAACATATCATTTCATAATTACGTTTCATTTTTTTATTTTTAGTATTACTCACTTAAGAACTTCATTCTTATAAAGGTGGATTCTTTTATTCTTGTTACGGTTGTCTTTCCGTATTTCATGCCTTTGTACACCAAAACATACCCAAAAATATTTTCCATTAAAACCAATTTTTCCCAATAGTGTTCAAATTTATTAATTTTTTTCAAGTTCTTTCCACTTACTTTACATGAAGATAGACAATACTACATATTCTAAATCATAGAGTTAATCATGATGTTTATACTATAATATAATTTTCCATAGAATTAATATATTATTTCATATTTATGTTTAATTTTTTTTTAGTATTACTCTTATAATTATTGATTTATTATACAAGTGGATTGTTTTATTCAAATTAGGATGGTTTATTCAAATCTTCTCATCTTTGTGATAAATTGGACTTCAAGCATACAACATAGATAATGATAATAATGAAAGGAGTCAAGAATGCATAAAACCATCAAGAAATGGATAATTCCTAATAATTAATTAATTAATTTTGTCATCATTTAATATACTATTTTTATGTTATGTTTCCTATCATTTTTATCTAATACTTAATTATTTTGTTTCAAAAATCATTCAGAAGTCATGTTTTTCTTTCAAATATCTGTAATAAGCCATAAATAAGAAAAAAAATTTATTTTCTACCAATATTACCATACTTTCCATTATCTTTATTTTTCAAAATGAAATACTTTATATTGATTTTATTTTCTTATCCAAAAAAAATGTCTTTTGGCTATGAACATCAACTAAATATGAATTATTTAGAGTTTGTTAAGGAAATCCATTGGAAACCATGGTAACATTGGAAGCTATAATATTTTTGATACTTTAGGATGTTTAGAAAACATCCATACCTTAATCCCACACTTGGTGTAACTTGTATGACTCTAAGTTTTTGTTTTTATTTAAAATTAACATTAATTTTAATTAAAAATACAACATACATACTCAAAATTGATAAAAAAAAATTCATATTGTTTCAATAATTTAAGAAAACGCTCCATAATTCTTTTAGGATGTGTACGAATAATCCAAACATCAATTTGGAATAGGATGTTACTGGTATGACTCAAAGTATCCATTATTAATTTAAAATGGATATTTTACTTCAAAAAGTGTCCCTCATTAAATAATGATAAAAATATATTGAATTTTTTTGATAATTTATGAAATTTATTTATAAATCATTTTTGATGTTTACAAATTCGCCTCACATAAAAAAAGATAGACGATGTGACTGGTATGAGTCAAAGTGTGTATTTCCAGTTTAAAATTACATGTTAGTAAAAAAGACAATTTACGTAATCAAAACCATGAAAAACATTAAGAATGCTTTTATTCTATCTAAAAATGATCCATAAGTTATTTGAGAAATTTTGGAATCAACCACACCTTAATCCTACGTCAAGTGTTATCGGAATGACTCTGAAGGCATCTTTTTATTTAAAAAGTCACATCAATTTTAGTAAAAAAGGAAATTGACCTACTCAAAAAAAGGCATTAAGATTATAGGGAAAATTTAGTAAAATAATCTATAATTTATTTGAGATGTTTCTAAATTAGCTGCACCTCAATCCGAAGTATAGTGAGACCAGTGTGACTCCATGTGAATCGTTTTATTTAAAATTACAATTTATTTTAGTTAAAAAGGCATGTGAATTATTCAAAACAAAGAAAAAACATTTGGGTTGTTTTTATACATTAGTAAAATGATCCATAAGTCATTTGAGACATGTATAAATCAACCGTACCTCAATCTGCTGCGTAGCGTGAGCTGTATGACTCATAGTTTGTCATTTTATTTAAAATTGACATATTTTTTTTGTAAAATGAAAATAGGCGTACTAAAAATCATGAAAATGCATCAGATTGCTTTGATACATATGAAGAAATATCCATAAGTCATTTCTGATGTTTAGGAATTAGCAGCACCTTAATTTAACACAGCGTGGGTATTATGACATCATGTGTGTCTTTTTATTTAAAATTGACAAACATTTTTGTAAAAGATTCAACTGTCATTCTCAAAACTAGGAATATGCTTTCATATTATTTTTCTACTTTATTAAAATTTTTCATGATTCATTTTTGAAAATTAGGAATAAACCAAATCTAAATCCAATACACTATGTGCTTGGTATGACTCAAAGTGTCCATTATCAGTTAAAAATGGACATTTTTTTTAAAAATTGTCACCCAATAAAAACAATGAATATGTACCTGCATTGTATTAATAATTTAGAAAATATATCCGTTTGTAATTTTTTAATTTTATGATTTAGTATTGCGCTGAACTAAAACATGATATGACCAATAGGAGTAAAAGTGTGTGTTTCCAGATTAACATGACATTTTATTAAAAAAAGACTAGTGACATACTCAAAACTAAGAAAACACATTTGGATTATTTTTATAATTCATTAAAATGGTCCATACATCATTTGAGACTTTTATAATAAATTTCACCTCAATCTAATGCATAGTGTGACCAAAATGACTCCAACTGCAAATTATTATTTAAAATTGATGTCAATTTTAGTTAAAAGACACCATACCTACTCAAAACCACGAAAAAACATTCAAATTGTTTTGATAAATTATTAAAATAATCCATATACCATTTTTGACCTGTAAAAATCATCCAAACATCAATCTGATACCTGATGTTCCCAGTATGACTGAAAGTGTCCATTACCAGTTAAAAATTGACATTTTAGATCAAAAGATGTCACTCACTGAAAACCAAGAAAACACACTTGTATTGTCTTGATAATTTATGAAAATTATTAATTCATCATTTTTTATCTGTTATTATTCATATCACATCAAACCCATACATGCTATGACAGGTATGATTCAAAGTGCGTATTTCCATTTTAAAATGACATTGTAGTAAAAAAGACAAGTGAAGTACTCAAAACTTAGAAAAGGCATTCAAAATGTTCTTATACTCATGGAGAAATATCAATATTTTATTTGAGACATGTATGAACCAGATTTACGTCATTCCAGTGCACAATGTGATGGCTATGAATTCAAGTGTGTCTTTTTATTTAAAATTGACATCAATTTTAGTAAAAAAGATAAGTGGGCTACTGAAAAAAGGATCAAACACATTCAAATTATTTTTTTTACCTTTTGAAAATGATTTATAAGTCATTTTTTATGTTTAGGAACCATCCTACCATCAATCCAATTCATGAAACACCCTGTAAGAATCATTGTGTTATTTATCAGGTAAAAAATGATATTTTAGTCAAAAAAGGTTCACTCACTGAAAACAATGAAAACACAATCTTATTTTCCAGATAATTTAGTCAAATTATTTATAAGTCATTTTAGACATGTAGTAATTCATCTCACATGAAACTGAAACATGGTGCAACCGGTATGAGTCAATGTTCATGTTCCCAGTTTTAAATGAACGTTTAGTAAAAATGAAGCATGATGTTCTCAAAAAAGAGGAAATTTTTTCAGATTGTTTTGATTCATTAGAAAAATGATCCATAAGTCAGTTGGGACCTTTTGGAATCATCCATACCTCAATCTGATTCATGGTGTGACTAACATGACTCAAAGTGAATCTTTTCAATATATAAGTGTCATTTCAGTTTAAATCGTGCATCACATTTCCAAAATTTAGAAAATGAGCCTAGATGGTCTCATCATTATTCTATCTACTATTTCTTAACTGATTTAATTATCATTTGTATCTTATATTTATTTAATTAATTTTCAATGAGACAATTCTTCAAGATTAAAAAGAAATGTTGTGATGTATAAGAATCAAACACATCTCAATCTGATACACAATATTCCTGATATGATTCAAGATTTAGTTTAAAATCAAAAGTTAATATTAATTTTTTTATTTATAATATGACTAAAAAAGAATTATTTTCTTATACAATTGTGTTCTTCTGCTCGAGTGAGGGTGGTTTGTTCGGAAATAGCATGATTTTGGTCCAGAATAAAAATAAAAAGGAACATTGATGTTTTTGAATGTACGTAATAATTTTTACTTATGTTGTTGTATAAACTAATATCTGAAATTTCTGTAATAGTGTCTTTGTTTTTGTATTTGTGTTGTATATTTTGTTTCATATAAATTCTGAATCATTAGTTGATTTTGTTCACATATCTTGGTGTTTCTAGTGATGAGGTGTTCTATAACAACATAATATAGTATGACCCTTAATTATCACTTTTAAGAGAACTAATAAAGGGGTCCTTTATCAGTGTTTTCTGGTACATATAAAATCCGTTATCTTTTAATCCCTCTCTAGTGGATATCAATTCAATAGCACAAATCAAGACCATTTTCAGCGCTGTTAAAGGCCTATTTTATAGTAGTTCTCGAGTCAGTGGAATGAGTCTTCCAGCCCATCTAGATATCTATGGATCATGTGGTTGTTCTGACAGCTGGCCTTTTTCATGGAGTTAGAGGGTGTGGGTGGAGTCTCGTTTCCTAGATTCATGATGAGTCGACACTCTCGTGGACTGAATTCCATCAACATTCTCATGAGGAGTACTACCCTCTTGTTTTTCCTTGGTTCATATTTACGGGATTCAAGAGTTGTATATAGAGCGATGACTATGGATGAGTAAAAAATGAGGTTTAAAGACCTTATGCAGTACTCCCATGACATGATATGGTGTGGATACTTTTGAGAAAAGAAAATTGATTAGAGACTCTTGAGAGAGATCCATACAATCATGGTTCATTTGTGCCTCCTCACATTTTATGGGGTGTTGGAGTGCGAATTGGATAAAAACAGCTTATTATCAGAGGGATGCAAGAAAACTAGAGTTGGTAGTGGGCATCATAGGGTAGGGTCCTCTACTATAGCTAGTAGGAGCCAGATGACAATCTCTCAACATAGTTTATCAGACTTGGGAACATGTTCTAGGGAAGTGCAGAGGACTTGGGTATCCCAAAGAGGGGAAGTGCTACCCTTGTAATAGGATATGTCACATGAAATGAGACTTCTCAACTAGATGTGAAGAGAAGTGTAGACAGATAGCTGACATACCACCATGATTAAGGCAGCCCTGTGACCAAGGTTATCCCAGGAAAGGGAAGGGTAGTCCCCAAGGAGGCATCGCCGGAAGAGAAGAAATAGTAGACATAGGTGGTGGATGATGTTTTGATATCCTTCTACCACCACAACTACAAAGAGACCCATGTTAGGCTGAGGTATATTATGGACGAGGACATGGATAGCTATAGAATTTGGAGTCTTAAGACCTCACAACATATGAGATGTTTATAGGTATAATGTATTTATTTTTTACTCTTTATTTAGTATTTTTATACACAAGGTCTAGGATTTCCTTCATATCTATACTCCTAGTGCGAGAGATGGATATCCTAGTTGAGGTGCTGGCCCAATAGATTCATCTTGAGGTTCCCACATGGAATTCTTCTTCCAGATAGGGTATATAATGATAGTGAGAGCTATATCTTTGCGGAGATGGGTTCATGTGGATCATTTTTTTAATGATAATAGAACCCTATGATGCCATATTGGGTAGGTATTGGTTGTCCATGGTCCATTTCTAGATTGAATATAACTATAGATGTGTAATATTCCGAATCATTGATAGAACGATATTTGTTTTTTTTTGGGTGAGAGAAATCTCATGGTATGGTGAGTGGGTTATATAAGCAGGATGCTACAACCTATCACCCATTAGTTATAAAGTTGATCTGTCGGTGTAGAGGGCTCTTCTAGAATCTGGATTCCTCCAATCATGTAGTATTTCACATAGTACTTCTCTAAAGATGTTTTTATACTACCTCTGAGATGGGAGATAGAGTTTTGTAACTACTTTAATCTCGATATTTCTAAAATATATACTATGACATATTAGATATCCCCTACCAGGCTCTGGGAGATGTGTTTTTCATTGGATAACCCTCAATAGAAGGTTTTCATTAGACTCTATGTGTCCCCTGGAAAAATCTAGTGTTGTTCATGAAATAGGTGGAAGAGATTTCATGGATTTTCATTGATTGTATTCAACTAAACTAGGTCACAATAAATAAAATGTACCAATTTCCAAGGATTTATGACCTCTTTGAACATTTTTAAGGTGCGAGATAGTTTTTTAAGATCAATATCCGGTCTGGCTACCACCAGTAGAGGGTTTGCAAGGATGATATTCTAAATCTAGAATTTTAATGACACTGTGGTCATTATGAGTAACATGTGATGCCCTTTTTTTGGGACCAATGACCCCTCTAGGTTTAGGGATTTGATAAACAAGATCTTCTATACTTACTTAGACCAGTTAATGGGTTTCTTCCTTGTATTTCATTATCATAATTGATAAAAATATAGCCCTATTTGAAATGATAACCCACCCATTAATATTTATTAAAAATAACTTTATTTATTTGATCACAAATATAATAAACACTATGTATTTTTTACTTTAATCCATCTAAAAAAATATCATTTTTTAACATTTCATTTTGGCTCCACCCTTAGGAATATCTTATTACCATCCATGTAATTTTCATAAATGGGATGCATTCACCTTTGATAATTAATATCATATGTGTATTTATTTATGTTTTTTTAAAAATAGATATTTTATGAACCCAAAAGATATATTTACTTTCTATCAGACAATTCAAATCTTCGATCCAATGTATCTTGTTTTCACCATAGTCTCCAAACTCATTGATTGATTGTTTGGAGAGATCTATTTGTATTTTTTTTATCATAACTCTTTCTTTACTATCAATGTATCCTTGTATTCAACAATTTTTTCAGTTTAAAATCATTTTCCATAGAATTAATGTATTCATTCATATTTATGTTTAATTTATTTATTATCATTATTACTCATAAAATAATTATTTTCTTGTACAAGTTGATTATATTTTTGGAGTTAGGGTTCTTTGTTCAAAACTTCTCACACTCATGAGGGATTGGACTTCGATCTCATAACTAAACAATGACAACAACTAAATGTTTCAAGAATTCATATAACAATCAAGAAAAGGTGAATTACTTATACTTATTTAATCAATTTTTTCATTATTTTAGTTACTATTTGTTTTTAAGTTTCCTTATTATTTTAATCTAATACATATTTAGCCTTTTTGACATATCTTTTGGGAAGTTATATTTTTTTATTAAACTATCTAAAACAAGCCACTAAAGAGATAAATTGATTTTTTCTTCTAGTGTTACCATGTAATCCATTTTCATTTCCTTTATTTTTCAACCCTAAAATACTGCATATTGATTCGATGTTTTTAGTGGAGAAACCATTCTTGTTATTGAAATCCATTGCTCTTTTAATTTTTAACAATGAGAAAGGTTTTTCAGCTTAGAACATCGAGTCAATATTCCATGTTGTTAGTTTGACATAGAAAGAAAATGGAAATGAGGAAACATTGATAGTTAGGATTTTTTTGAGACATTGAGATGTGTAGGAATCATCCACACCTCAATATGACACATGGGGTGAACCTTATGACTCAAAGTATTTATTTTTATTTAAAATTAACATTAATTTTAGTAAAAAGGACCACTGACATTATCAAAAATGAGAAAAAATCATATTGTTTGGATAATTTTGTAAAATGGTTCATAATTCATTTGATATGTTTAGGAATCATCCACATGTCGATTTGATGCACAGTGTTACTGTTTTGACTCCATTTGTCCGTAATCAGTTTAAAATCGACAATTTAGTTCAAAAAAAATTAACTCACTAAAAACAATGAAAAATCACTTATATTTTCTCGATAATTTAGGAAATTGATTCATAGGTAATTTTTATGTCTAGGAAGCAGTCTCACATCAAACTGATACATTATGTAATCAGTATAGTTCAATGTGTGTGTTTCCAGTTTAAAATGACATTTTTGTAAAAAAACAAGAGACACTCACAAAACCCAGAAAAATCATTCAAATATTTTTGATACATTAGGAAAATGATCCATATGTTATTTGAAACATGTGACAATCAGGTCTTCCACAATTTGATGCACAATGTGACCGGTATGACTCCAAATTCATATTTTTATTTAAAAATGACATCAATTTTTTTTAAAAAGGAAAATTGACCTACTCAAAACGGAGAAAAAATATTTTTATTGTTTTTATACTTTATGAAAATTCTCCATAAGTCATTTGAGATGTGTTGGAATTAGATATACCTCAATCCAATGCATAGTGTGTTCGGTATGTCCCCATGTGCGTATTTTTATTCAAAAATGACATAATTTTTTTAAAACGACAACTCACATACTCAAAAACAACAAAACAAATTAATTTTGTTTTGATACTATATTATATCAAACCATATGTCATTTGAAACAAGAATGAATTATTATTACTTCAATATGATGCAAGGTTTGACTGATATGACTCCATGTATGCCTTTTATTTAAAAATGAAATCAATATTAATAAAAAAGACAATTGAACAACTCAAAACTAATAAAATGCATTCAAATTGTTTTGATAATTTAATAAAATGATCCAAAAATAATTTTAGAAATTTATGAATTAATCGTATTTCAATTCTATTTACATTGTGACTAGTATTACTTCAAGTGAGTCTTTTTACTCAAAAATGACATTAATTTTAATAAAAAGAAAATCATACCTACTCAAAACTGATAAAAATATTTATATTTTTTTATCATTTATATAAATGATTAATATATAATTTTTTACTTGTAAGAATCAGTTGCTATTAAATATGATACACGATGTGCCCGGTATGACCCATTGTGTCTGATATCATTTTAAAATTTACAGTTTAGTTAAAAAATGTCACTTACTGAAAATAAGAAAACACTTTGGTAATATCTTGATAATTTATGAAATTTATTCATATGTCATTTGTGATGGGTAGGAATCAGTCTCATATCAAATAGACACACAATGTGATTGGTATGAGTCAAATTGTGTGTTTCCAGTTTAGAATGGAAGTTTATTAAAAAAGACAATTGACGAACTCAAAACCATGTAAACACATTCAGATTTTTTTTATACTTTAAAAAAATTATCGACATGCCATTTAAGATTATTAAGAAAAATCTTCACCTCAATCTTATGGATGATGTAATCAATATGACTCAAAGTTCATATTTTTATTTAAAATTGACATAAATTTTAGTAAAAAAGGCAACTCACCAAATCAAAATCAAGAAAACACATTTGGATTGTTTTGATACATTATAATAATGATCCATAAGTCATTTTTGATATTTTGGAATAATACAAAGATAAATTCGATACATGATGTGTCTGATATCACTAAATGTGTTTGTTATTAGTTTAAAATAATAATTTTATTTTTAAAAGTATCGCTAAATGAAAACGTGGAAATCATACCGAGGTTGCCTTTAAAATTTAGTAAAATGATTCATAATTTACTTTTTACATTTTGAGTTAGGTATCCCATCAAACTAACACATTATGTGACTGATATGAGTCAATGTGAATTTTTACTATTTAAAATTTCATTTGAGTAAAAATAGAAAGTCATGTACTAAAAACTGAGAAAACACATTCTGATTGTTTTGATGCTTTAAGAAGATGATCCATAAGACATTTTAGATGTTTAAGAATCATTTTCAAGTCAATATAATACATGGTGTTTCTAGTATGACTCTATGTGTTTTTTCTCAATATATTAGTATCATTTTAGTTTAAAACACACATCACATAACCAAAATTGAGAAAACGAGCCTAGATTGATTTACCTTAATTTAAATTATATATTCAGATTTAATTTTTTGGATTTTTTGGCGTTTTTGGTGTTGTGATGTGCTGTTATAGCACACTACACTGGTACTATAGTGATATAAGAACCCACTGCAGTATGCCCCATGATGAACACATTTAAAAGAGCTAAAAATAATCATTTATCAATGCTTCTAAATGTGATGAAAAATGGACCTTCATCAACTCATTTTTATCACTGATAAAGTTTTCTTTATCAATGATTCTAAAATCACTGATAAAATACTCAAGGATTTAATCTCTCTCCAATAGTCAATACTTATCTACCACTGATAAAGGCCATTTTTTGTGATGTTAAATGCCACTTTTGTAGTAGTGTTATGATTTGATAGCTTTACCAAAGAAAACTTGTCTATGATTAAGAGATTATCAATTCATAATTTTTTCAGCTTATACTATGTGTCTCAATATTTTTGGGATTATACATAATGTTTCATAATTTTATGAGTTAATACAGTTTATACCATCATTTAGGGATGAAGATGAGTGGCGGGAATGAGAACTATACCAATGCATGTACCTCATGTAGGGATTTCCCCCTAGGAAGGATAATAAACCTATAATTGGAGATTCATATCAAACTGATCAAATTATAATCATATTATATAAGATAAATAATGTTATGATTAATTTCCTTTCTCATATGGATTATATTGCTCGTCCTACATTAGGATTAACATTGTTAAACTTTTTCATGAGTCGGAAAACTCTATCATTCAATCAAATTGGAAATTATTTTATAGATGAGAAATGGATAAATTCCTTATGGAAGATATTTCTCTCTTTGATAAGTAATTAAAGGTAAAACGTTTTACTCATATTTTGTTATATATCAAGAGATGTGGATTAATGGTGTTTATTGATTCAAAACATCATGGATGAATAAAAAATAAAAAGATCAGAGTGGAAGGATTTTAAGGTACTCTTATAGGAAAAGTATTTTCCTCATTAGAAACCCGCTGATATAGAGAGAAAATTCTCGAGTCAAAGAAAAATGTATGATGAAATAGTTTCTATGAATTAAGAAAACATTACATGATTTATAAGGAATGTTTTTTCATATGTACATAAACCAATGAGAAATATTGACCATTTATTTTTTGGGATTAATCCAATTCATTGAAGGTAACTAGTCTCCCAAATGTTTTCATCATATGAGGATTTAGTATTTTTAAGTATCAATAAAATTAAAAATTTCTCCATGTATTATGGTTTCAATGGAACAAAATGATAAGAAGAGGGTGTGATGTAATACACAGATAAAAGGAAGTAGAGAAATAAGGATTTCCCCCATTTTATAATTGTGGAAAGATACACCCTGGTACTTCTTTGAAGAGAATGGATGTTTACTACAACTTTGGAGATATAATCTACAATTATCATTATTTAAAGGAAGATAAAGAAGTTTCCAAAGTTCTATTATTGATCTTTAAAGATATGAGGTATTGTGAAAATGAATATCTTATTTTTCAAGGGAATATTCCCTTCACAAAGTTAAGGGATCAAGTTCAAGATTATTTTTTTAATTCGACGAATGTGTAATATAGTACTTGTGTATATGGATTCATGAATGGTGATAATGAAGTATTTCATCAATTATTTTATAATCATACATATCATAAATTTTATAAGGATTATAATATCTTACTTTTTCTCTATGGATTTTAGAGCATATGTTGTATGATCCTAATGACCCAGAAATGTGCTTTAGTGGAAAGTTTATCTTTTTGGAAAGCCCCTGATTAATGGATTATAACACTTAATATGTGGTAAATGTTGAGGCAATAATTATAATTATATGTTTATGGGACAATATTGGTGACCTTGAATTTTGTTAGTGATTTGATGGTTTATGTAATCTTTGTATGATTTTAATGATTTTATGGATTTATGGATTATAATTGACAACCTATGATTTTTTTGGAAGAATGTCTATTTAATTATGGTTATATAGTGATCAACTTGTTCACATATTTGCATAGTGACCTTAAGATCTACTTTATGTTGTCTAGGGAATATAATGCGGTATTAGTGGCCTTCAACCTATATTTTTGAACATTGAATTTTGTTAGAAATATTTTGGAGGAGAATTAATATTAAACATTTAGGAAATGGATTATGTCAAAATTGGGGAGCTACTATTAAGTAATATGAGATTAGTATATTATACTTGATAAATATTTTTAATAATTTTGGTATTAGTAAAGACATGAGGAATAACCTGTCACTATCTTATGGGTCTTATGGTCTGTTAAAAGTTAATTTTAGTGATGCATGGATTAAGAAATAATATTTTTGGATATTAAATTTTTATTCTAAGTTGAAATTGATTTATGTACAACCAAATGAAAAAAATTATACTTTTCAAGTAAGTATGATTCCACATGTTCTTAGTATATTTTGTAATAATATTCCTCAACACTTAGAAAATGATCTTGAAATTTTTTTATCCAAGTACATTCATTAATGATCATCTAATCGTCTATTTACCATTTATAGATTTATTGTTTTTATTCATTAAACTTCTCTATATCACTGATTTTCTTTTGATCAATGATCTATATCACTCTCTTCTATTATTTACACTTTTCTTCATGGTTCATATCTTTTGTTCCCACAAATTTTTAACTATTTTGAAACCAAGTTATATGTTTTTCTAGATGTACATCATGTTTTACATTATATCCTATAAAGTGAATGTGTTGTTAAACCTTTCACAATATTGTTTTTTTGATAATGGACTTTTTCAATTTCAAACCCTTGGTTACATAAATCATGTTTAAATTAAAACAACACAATTTATTAAAGGTGAGGAAAATGTAACACCCTTTGATTTTAAAGGAGTAAACTCATGTTTGATAGCGTATATTTACACAGATATTAGAAGAGAATGTAACACAACAAGAGTTTATGATATATTTATTTTTAAATAAATTCATTCTTTTCAATATCTTATCATTTATGAAAAAACATGTTTCATTGAAACACGATACTATATTAAAATATTATTTTTAAACATGACCTTTATAACAAAAACATTATACTAAAAGTTGTAAAAATTAATAACTAAATAATATAAAATTCATGGTTTAAAATTGTATAAAATAAATTCTATGGATAACTATTTATTATTAAAAACATAAGAGTCATTTGAAAGAAAAATAAATTTTTTCTAGAAAACTATAGTTTTCTAAGAGACGATTCGGTCACACTTTGTGCACATAAATTTAAAATAAAACTTACCATTTCTATATATTTTGTTTTTTAAAATAAAATTCATTGTTGAAATATAAAAATAAAAATTATCCTTAGACAAATTTATAATAAATTTCTAAAAAGATTTATTTTTTATGAATACTGAAAAATACGGATTCTATTCAAAATTAAATTTTTTTAAGTTATTTGCAATGTTAAGTTATTTTTTAAATTGAGTTTAAAGTAAAATTAGTTCAATTATAATAAAATTTAAATAATTTAGTTCACTGTAATAAATTTCATTTTTAATTATGAAATAAAAACTATTGAATGTTTTGAATGTTTTCTTTAGAATGAACTATTTTTTCGATGCGTCGACGGGTTTAATCTTATATTAATATTTTCCACATAAATATATTAAAGTATAAAATATAGATTCAATATTTTTAATTTTCAAAAATAATATTAGGTAATAAGGTAATATTAATATTTGGTCATAATATTTACTAAAAATAATAATAAATTTATTAATGCTGTTAAGGTTAAAATTATTTTTCGTGTGCTACATATGGCTGTGTTAAAATTAATTTTCCACTCCTATAGAATTTTAATTGGATAGTTTATTTAGAATTTAGATTAATTGGGTAAAAATTATATATGAAAGATATTTTTTTTGTATTAATTTATATATTACTTAGGTTAAAAAAACTACATACCATAGTGTAAAGTAAAATTGTAAAATTAAGTAAAATTAAAGGATAAGGAATAATATGTTACAAACAAGTGTTATTTTCTATTTATGAGCTACGTATCAACCATATAATCCCTGAAATCCATTATTTATCAATTTTTTAGAAATTGGGGTGATATTGACTTCTCATTATTGAATATATTAGGGTAGTTTCAAAAATACCCCTACTCGTCAATTATGTAGGGGCATCAATTCTTTGACTCTGTCATGCCTCTCAAGACATTTAGCGCAATAAATTCTTAGAAATAGTTTTCCAAAAAATCCTTATACAAATTATAGAGCTTATGGAATTCTAAAAATACCAACCCTATGTTCCTTAAGAAGAGATCCAAAAGTGGTTTCTTTAAGATAAGGTAATTGTATTCACAAATCTCTTTCTTTTACACTACTATTTTAAAACCATTAATTATTTATTTACACTAAAAATATAATAAAACAATAATATTACATATAATGATATGTTATAATGTTTATTTAATAATATTTATCCATATCCACTTCCATCAAAATGAAAATTAATTTTCAATTGTGTGTATGGAGGACGACCATCTTGCAAACGGATGCAACTCATTTTACATCAATAATTATCATGGTTGGACATAATTATAGATTTAATGAATATATATTTATAATTTCATATTTTATTAAACTTGTAGAGTTATAATATCACATATAACTTCTGACTTTACTTTTCATTTAAAATTCGATAACATCGATCATGTCTACGATGATCTACCGCGCCGCAAATTGATGCGATTCATTTTTCATTTCTGATTTAAATGAAAAGTAATAAGGAATCATTTAATGAATATATGTTATATATATGAAATGATATCAATTTTGGAAAATTAATATGTCATGAACTTACTTTACATTTCACTCATTATGTGAATGATATCGTCACACATGTGTACGTGCAGTCTATCGTCTCCATGAATCGATGTGATTTGTTTTCTAGGTGAAATTTTCCAGAATAGTTATATGGATATATATAATGAATAAAACAAAATTTTATAATATTAATAGAATTATGGATATGATGTAACTATATACTATGTATAATAACCATAACTTTCATGATAAAACACACATAAGAAAACATGGAAATTATCACCCCAAATAAAGAAAATAATGAAATTTTATTTCTCAATAGGTGGTAAAATGTTATTTAAAGATCATTTATGATATATATATATATATTATGGTTTTTTAATAAATTTATAATAAACTAATATTTTTTATACAGGATTTTGAGACACATATGAATAGTATCAAAACGGAGGTAAGGGTTTCTCTTCTAACTTTTTCCTGAATGAGAAATATGACGAATTCACAACATAGTTATTTTATGTGGTGTATATACTGCTCCTTTAATATGATATATCATTAATTACTTTATATTAATTGTATTTTATAATTCATTTGAGGTAATTTATATCATGGGGCCTATGATTAAAAAGTGACCAATGTGGAAATAATTTATTTTACAACCTCATATTTAATCAGGATTGATTATGATGAAATTTACAACGATGAAATATTACTATTTATCCCAAAAAACTCTTTAATTTCATTATCTTCTGGTTATTCAGAAACTTTTCATGTAATAGCACTAAAAAATGACTTCTTTGGAAGATTTAAAATCAATGAGAGTAGGTCCCACCACAAAGTTTTGATACAAAAAGTTAATTACGATGGAACATCACAAATACCTTGGGCGTGTTGTGAGCGCATTAGCGTGAGAAACATATTAGTGATGGGGGTTGAGCCCCCACCTCAAATAGTCTTCATTGGTTTCTATTCTTTGGGATGGGGGAGGATCCCCATCGCAAATACTATCTTTTATCACTACCTCAATTAATAACTAGTAAATTATTTTCTACGGGTCCCGTCGAAAAAAATAATATTTGCGATAGCTTGTCACAAATATTGTGTGGGAAGGTTAGTATTTGCAATGGGTCACATCGTAAATACTATTTTTACTACCACCTCAATTAAGAAATGCCTAACTATTTACAACAACTCCCGTCACAAATACCCCCATGAAAAAAGATCTAACATACATATACCCCCATCTTATTTTCCCATTTCACAATTCTCTTAAGCCCTCTCTGCTTCTCTACTCTCATATTTCACTCTTCAGTTTTTTAAAATTTTAAATTTTATAGCGGATTAATTTTCAGAAATTGCATCTAATGAAAGATTCAGTTTTATGTATTTTTATTTGTTGGTTTATTTTGTAGTTAATTAATTTTTATTTTTATTAGTAATTATTATTATTAATTAACTGTAATTGAATTATAGTAGAAGTAGATAGTTTTATTTTTCACTATTTATTTGTTCATATATGATTTTTTAAGAGGTAATTTTATAATTTAAAAGTAAATAGTATTAATTTGTAATAATTTTGTTCGATTATCATTAATTAATAATATCTATGTGTAATTAG
The DNA here is from genome assembly GCA_963277665.1 of Viscum album. Classification (NCBI taxonomy): domain Eukaryota; kingdom Viridiplantae; phylum Streptophyta; class Magnoliopsida; order Santalales; family Viscaceae; genus Viscum; species Viscum album. Next base: position 1,490,379,441 of record OY728137.1, on the reverse strand, counting down.
TATTAATTAGTATAAATTAGTATTATTTAATATTAATTAGAAATGAATAGTAAAAATTGTAATACATTGAAATAAATAGATGTAATTAGCCGTAATTAATGCTAATTAACAGTAATTAGTAATAAATAGTAATAAATAATTTATATAGTAATATTTAAGAATAAATTGTCGTAATTAGTAATATTTAGTAATAATTAGTCATAATTAGTAATAATTAGTAATAACTAGAAATAATTAGTAATAATTAGTAATAATTAGTGATAATCAGTAATAATAAGTAAAAATTAAGAAACATTAGTAATTATTAGTAATAATTAGTAATAAATAGTTTATAATTAGCAATAAATAATAATAAATACTAATAAATTGGCCTAATTAGAAATAATTATAAATAATTAGTTATAATTAGTAATAAATAGCGGTAATTATGAATATTTAGTAATAAATAGTGACAATTAGTTATAAAAAGTAATAGTTAGTAATAACTAGTAAATTGTTTTAATAATTAGATAAAATTATAAGAAATTAGTAATAATTAGTAATATATGTTAATAAATAATAGTATTTAGTAATAAATAGTTATATTTAGTAATAAATAGTAGTAATTAGTAATAAATTGCAATAATTAATAATAAATAGTAATAATTAGAAACAATTAGTAATAATTAGGAATAGTTTGTAATAATTATTAATAACTAGTAATAAAAATTAAGAAATGGTTATAAATATTAAGAATTATTAATAATTAGAAATAATTAGTAATAACTAGTAATAATGAGATAATTGATTGAATGAATGAAATCACAAAAAGTAGAGCTCTTGGTCGACGTTCATCTTGCTCTAGGCAATTGCAGACAAGGGTCAGGTGGGTTTGTTCATCTATCAGAGTCCCTACATAGTGAGGGATCTGGTCTTGGTGATCATAGGGTATCAGATCTAAATGGTGGCTGTATAGATCTAAATGCGGCAACCTAGGGTAGTCCTCTCTCAGGCAGTCCCGATATGAGCACAGTAGTCTCAGGAAGACTAGAGTTGAGCACGGAAAGGCAGGTTCTAGGTTGTTTAGTGTTGGGTGATCCATATTTGAATGTGGTAAGTGATGAATCATGCGGACTAGTGAAGAAGGTTCTAGGCTATCTCAAGGCTCTTTTGGGGATTCTTACAGTACATGAGCATCTGAAGACAATGAAAAGGGGATTTTCTTTTGCTGAGGTCCTAATGCAGACTAATATTCAAGATGATGAAGGTAATCAAGCATTCATGGAGCCTCAAATTTCCAGATCTGTAAGTAGAACCATCACACTCGTTGAAAATCCTCATGCTTTTAGATAATTTTTATATGCATGAATGTTTTCCCTTATTTGGCATTTAATTCTTGCTAATGGTGAGAAATCATTGAATAACGAGGTGGTTAAATCACTACTCTCCCAGATTTACGAAATCTTCGCGGGGTAAATTTTTCATATTAGAAGTGGTTATTTTCATTCAATATTCTATAATACGAACGATAGGGATTTTAGTTGGAGTTCCAGTGTTTATGTGTTTAACCCAAGGATCCTTTTGTTCTTTTTTAGGGGATTTGAGTATCAACCCACATTCAAAAAAATACCACTGCACAAATCTTGACTAGAATTCACGGTCTCACCTGTGTTCTTTGGAATCCTGTAATTTTTAACGATCTTGTCTTCTGTTTTGGTGCAGCCATTAAGATGGATGAGAACATTGTTCAAGGGAAATTTGGGCACTTTACTAGAGTCTTTGTGGACGTTAATATGCTAAATCATTTCCTTGATTCTGTGACTCTTATGAAAAATGGTTACAAAATTGAAGTTCAATTTGAATATAAATTCATCCCAGCATTCTCTAAGTTCTACAAGGATGTAGGGAATGAAGTCTCCAACTAAAAGAATGCTAGAAATATTCATGTAAAACATGAAGCTACTTCTCAAAATTCGGTTATAAATTTTTTGATGAAAGTCACTGTAATTAGTTGCACCACTGTTGAAAGGAAGAAAACTAAAAATGCTGACTTGAAGGGAAATGGCATGCTTGTGTCAGATCCAAAAAATGAGGAATCTCATTATGGAATGCATATTGGATCTCCTATTAATTTAGGATAAAAGATCTAAATGATGTCAAGGCATTGGAGGTGGCAATGTTTACATCAAATATTCCCTTATTGGTTCCAAAATCGCTCCCAAATATACTGTTGTACCAGTGTCTGATATTGTTGACCTTGGTTAAACTGGTTTTGAGACAGATGCACAAAATGAAGTGGATGATGAATTGTTGTGGGAGAATTCCTTATCTATCAAAGGGAAGAATGTGATGGGGCTTGATGTCTCCCCACTTATGATGGATGTGGATTTTTCTTAATGTGGAAATGCCACTCTTTTAGAGGATGAACCAGAAAGGGATTGGCAACAACCTAAGACCTGAAAACTGGGTCATCATCTAAGAAATCGTTACTGAGGACGTGGTGAGCATGGGCATGGTTGGTGTTCTTCTTCTACGGAGCTCACATTGGAGCTGCTTAAACTCAGGGAAAAGTATTTAGCACCTTTGAACCATTAGAACTTGTAATCCTAAGGGGAATCAGCTGATGACATCCCTTCCCATGGGATGGTCCTAATATTACTCTTTTGTAATTTTTTATGTATTTTTCTCTTTCACATGTTCTTGTCCTTTATTTTTCAATTAATTTTGTTCGGGGCAGGTTGACCGGGCTCATGGACCTTTTTTGGTATAATTAGTAATAATTAGTAAGAAATTATTATAAATAGTTATAAATAGTAATAAATAGCGATAATTAGTAATTAATAGTAATAAATAACTATAATTAGAAATAAATAGTAACAAATAGTAATAAATAGAAATAAATAGCAATAAATAATAATAAATAGTAATAATTATTAATAAAAGGTAATAATTAATAATTAGTAATAATTAGTAATAAAAAGTAATAAATAGCAGCAATTAGTAATAAATAGTAATAAATAGTAATAATTATTAATAAATAGTAATAATTAGTAATAATTAGTAATAAAAAGTAATAAATAGCGGCAATTAGTAATAAATAGTAATAAATAGTGGTAATTAGTAACTAATTGTAAAAAGAAGTAATAAATATTGGTAATTAGTAATAATAAGAAATAAATAGTAATAAATTGAAATAAATAGTTATAATTAGTAATAAAAAGTAATAAATATCTGTAATTAGTAATAATTAGTAAGAAATAGTGATAATTATTAATAATTTGTATCAATTAAAAATAAAAAGCAATAAGTAGTAATAATTAGTAATAAATGTTGTTAAATAGCAATAAATAGCAATAAATAACAACAAATAGTAATAATTAATAAAAAATAGTAATAAATAGGAAAAAATAATACCAAATAGAAATAATTAGTAATAAATAGTAAAAAATTGAAACAATTAATAAGAAATACTAAAAAATTGTATTAATTAGTAGTAAATAGTAATATTTAGAGGTAATTAGTGGTAATTAATAATAATTAGTGATAAATAATAATAAATTTTAATAATTAGTAATAAATGGTAATAATTAGTAATAAATAGTAATAATTAGTAATAAGTTGTAATAGTTAGTAATAAATAATAATTATCAATAATTGATAATAATTAGAAATAATTATTAGTAATTGGTAATAAATAGTAATAATTTGTAATAATTAATAATAAATATTAATTAATATTTATAATTAGTAATAATTACTAATAATTACTAATAAATATTAATAAATAGTAAAAAATAGTAAAAAATAACAAAAAAATTGTAATAATTTGTAATAATTAATAATATTAGTTACTAATTAGTAATAATTAGTAATAAATAGTAATAAATTGGAATAAATAGTAATAAATAGCTTTAAATAGAAATAAATAGTTATAATTTGTAATGATTAGTAATAATTAGTAGTAATTTGTATTAATTAATAATAAATAGTAAAAAAAACGATTATAAAAAATATTAATAAATTTTTATAAATTGTAATAATTAATGAATATTAGTGTTAATTAGTAATAATTATAAATAACTACTAATAATTAGCAATAACTACTAATAATTTGTAATAACATCTAATAATATATGAATAATTAACAAAAAAAATTCTTCTTTTTGGATCTTGTTTTTTCTTGTATAAAAATTAATCATAACAAAATTTACTATTTTATATTTTTTAGAAGAATATTGAACAAGGAAACTGACAAAATTCATTATTAGATGATCACATTTGGATAAATCACCACCTAAATTCAAACGGTTATGGTATATATCATGGATATCACTCTCTAACATGTAATTAATTTTTATTTTATTAATTCTTTATCCTGGGTTCTCACGCCAAGGTCCGGGATGTGTCTGAGATTAAAATCTTCATCGTTTAATATTTTTTTTATGTTTCAGATCAGTGTGCGGTCACCATGTGGTTGACAGTAGCTGTAGAACTAGCCCTAGTGCCATGCAATTGCTCAATATTATTATTATAATTATTTATTATTTTTATTACTATAGTAATCATCATTATTTTTATTATCATTATTCTATTTATTAGAAATTCTATTATAATTGTATTAATATTTTTTTATTGTAATTTTAATTTTTATTCTTTATATTATTATTATTATTATTATTACTATTATGTAATAAAAAATCCCTAACACTAACCTAGACCCCCATCCCCCCTTTCGCCTCGCAAACCAGCCCCCCCTCCCGTTCAGCACACCTGCCCAGGACCCCACCCTCGGCTCTGGCCTCCCGCTTGCTCCCTAGCCACCATGTACCCGGCTCCAGCCTCCCTGCTCGCTACCTCCGTGCTCGTCCGGGACCCTGCACCCCCTATCATCTCCGGTACCCACCGCCTAGTCGACCCAGCCTGCCTCCTCCCACATCCAGCCGCCTCTGGTGCTCCCGACTTGCATGCCTGGTCCCGGCCAGCCTCGCCCTACTGCTTCAGCCAACCCACGCTCGCTCGGACCTCTTCACCGTTCCCCTACAACCCACACCAGCTAAACCCACCCAGCCGACCAGCGCACCTGACCCCATGATCCGACCTCACCCTCGACAACGCAACTCCCTACACTAGACCTTTGCTCTAGTGGAAGGTAGCAGAAAACCTGAACCCCTGCACATGTTGTTTTCCGACGGAATGAGCGCCCTGTGGGCGTGGTCTTCCTGCGAACCCAAAACCCACAATCTGGCAATGTGCCGGTGCAAATTATAGTGCCACCACCTCCTCCCCGACACATTGTTTCCTCTTATTCGGTGCGTATTCCTTTTGAATTGGTGTTCTTCCTTCAATTTTACTAAATATAATGCATCTTGTTGTTTTCATACATTTCTCTCATTGTCTAAGGTGTGTGGTTGGTCTGACACGTTCCGTTCTTCCTTCCGTTGAGGCATTGATGTGTCTACGCTGGGTTTGAGGTAGGCGAATCCCTAATTTTTCTTTTTTGATTCATTTTCATAGCATTGAGATCTTTCAATTATAATTATTATTATTTTTGATTATTTGTTTTGTAGAATTTCCATATCCCTAATTTAACTAGCACAACGGTTATAAGTTCTTTTGATTTTTTTAAATGTCATTTGATGCGAATCTTCAGTTATTCCTTTTTATTGGTGAATTTAGTGTTTTTTATTAAAATTCATTTATGGGGTCATGCTGAATTTATTAATTTACGTTCCAAATCTTGATTTGAATTTTTTTAATATGATTCGCACCTCTAACATATATATAGTTTTATGTGAAGGATATTTTCAAGTTGGTTAAATTTATTAATGATAAATTTCTATTGTGTTTTATGGATGTTTCCTAGGTTAGAGGTATCTAGAATGTCTATGGAAAATAATTTTGCTTTATTAAATTAGAAATATAGTTTTTATAAAAATTTTCCTTTTTTTGATTGTTGTGATGATGTTTTTTTGTAGATGAATTTGGTTTGGATAATTTCAAAGATTTTTTTTGTGTTAAAATGATTGGAAAGTGGGTTTTATAATCTCGTGGGGGTTGTTATGTATTTTTTGAAAAGTACTCAATGGTTAGTTTTGGTTTTTAATCTAGAAATGACTTTGTGGAAAAGGTTTATCAATGTTATGTTAGGTGTTTAGTGTACCATTGGATGTGCTTTCAAATAAATATGACACATGAAAATGGTTTTCTCTTTTAACCTTAGTGACTTAAATGCCTTTTGGTTTTCGAATAACGTTTCTTCCCCTTGGGTGATTTCTAAGTAAGGATTTAAATATACTCATTTAAGCATGTTCGTTTTCATTTGAATTTTGTTTTGAAGTCAGTTTGAAATGATAAAGACCCGTTTGGTAGTTGTGAAATGATTTGGAGTTTGTTTTGGAACATAGGGGCCCATTTGGATTTGTAAATTGGAAACAATGTCTATGTGATGTTTTGGATAATACTTTGGGACATGTTAAAGGTCTGTTTGGAAACTCTATTATTTTGTAAAATGTTTTAAATGGGTTTGATGATTGTGTGATGTGAGGGCCCGGTTGGCACCTTTGATGATATGGCATATTTATGTATGTATATGTATTTTTGTGGCACCTTTATAGGGGATATCCCTTTATGGGTTATCATATAGTGTGTCAGAGTTTGGGGTAGGATAGTGTAGTGAGATGAGTAATGCATGTGAGGTAATCCCACTTACACAATATTATTATAACCACCATGGGTTCGTAGGCATCTTTCAGATGATTGTGTGATGGTTTCTAACCATCCCCGATTAGATGGGTTTGTACCCCTAGATTTGTTGTTAGGCCAGGAGAGCATTTCCACTGGATTGGTCAGTTATAGGGTGTCCCATTGGTAATAGACTTAGGAGATTCACCATACACCGGTAGGTGGTTCCAAAATCGAGTATGTAAAGTGGTCTTCTAGGGATGTTTATGATCACCCATGGTTGCTGGATTATTTACATTCTGTGTTTAATATTCACTGGAGTAGTTTATTTTCAGTTTTCACTTTTTACTTGTTTTACTCTGGTCCGGCTTTGGTACATTCTATTTTGGATTTTATTTATAAAATGAAAAATGATTTTGGAAATGGTATGTAACATGTGTTGAGGTTTTAAATGGGAAAAACATGTTTCTTATTTTAAAATCTGAAACCCCTAATTTTATATAGGTATTTCATACTTGTGTCATTGGAATATTTTTTGGAAAGAGAATGCATAGATTCCGTGGTTATATTTGGCATCCCTTCTCATCGTCTTGGTGCTCATGCCTATAATATTCTTTTAGTTACAGGTTCAGTACTTTTCATGTTCCTGGTTTAGCTACTCAGTGTTGGAGCAGGCTTGAGTCTGAGTTGGGTGGTGACCTAGAAGGTCACAAGGAGGTATGTTCGGTTTGATTTTCTTTCCGCTTCTATTTTTTATTTTTTATTCTCTATTTTTTATCAGTTTATCTTTTTTATCATGGTACAAATCATTCCCAACAGTTAAATTTTGAAGCCCAGCACTGGTTGACAGCCCGTGGGGATAAGGAATGCCCTTTGGGAATAACACGGAGGGTCAGGTGACCGATTCAGGGTGGACCCATATGGCTTCATGAAAAAATGGTATTGATGGGGGTCTTGGTTATTTGGGGTTTCTAGTAGATGGATATTAGGACTATCCGGACTCTATAGGTATGTATAGGAAGGATTTAATGAACCCTCCCGCATTCTGAATGTCGAGTCTCTAGGGGTAGTTTGGGAATTGTGTCTTTGTCTCATTCTGATTTTTTTGGATTGATAGTTGACAATAGAGGAAAGCCAATGTTACATATTTATTTTACATGGAGTTGTGACCCATGTGTAGTCTGAGTAAACAGTTTAAGATCCTCCTATTTGTTGATGCTTACTTGGTTAATGGAACACTACCATGTCTCCTGGTTAATCATGACTACTAGTACCTCACTCCGGTAGTTTGATACAAGTTAATTGTTGTCTTGGTTCTGATTGGTGTGAGAGATCTTTTGAAAATAAAAAAGAATTTTTAAAATGAGATTGAATTATTTTAAATGTCTTTAAATTCATGAAATGGGTTTTAAAACCAAAATCTATTGGTCTAAAAATATGGTGTTTGTTTTGAATTGGTAGAGAAATGGATTGGGGGAATCCTCAGGTACTCTTTATGAACGTTCGAACATGTGAGGGAATGCATGGGATGTGCATGTTGGTGCGTATAGATGAAATCAGAAGAATACATGTGCAACAGTTTAAGGTATTACTGTGGTGTGTACTTGGAATTAAAGGCCTAACCTTGTTTTTCAAAAGAGATTTTAAAAAGGGGAAATGATTTTTTGAAATTGAATTTGGTTTGAAAAGTATGTTTTGTCTTTGGAATGTGGCCTTGAAATATGGTAGTTTTGAAATATAAAATGAAAATGAAATTTGGGGTAGTGTTTTGTGTTTGTCTAGGTTTTGAGCCGACCATTTGGGATGAGGATGTTAATTTTAATTATACTTTGGTTTGATATCAGTTTCATCTTCCTGTTTTATATGTTTTTCAAAAAAATCCACCCAAAAAAGTCCACAATATTTATAATAATTCAATCCCATTTTTTGGTACTTTTCAGATATTGCCTATCATTTATGGTGATCAGAGTTCATTAGAGGCAGCAGAGTGGCTTGAAGAGGTCGAACACATCTTCAGGGTATTGGGAACTCCCGAAGCTGTCAGATTGCATGTTGTTTTGGGTCTGTTTGAAGGCCCAGCTCTGGACAAATGGGAGTTGTTCTCCCCTCCATCAATTCAAGTTTGGACGACATGGGATATCTTTAAATTCATCTTCATCTAATGGTTTACACCTAAATAGGTGAAGAAGATGAAAATGGACGAGCTCAGGCATATTCAACAAGGCCAATGGACTGTGAAAGAATATGTTGACCATTTCAAGGAACATGTGTCTTTTTATCCACAGGTAGTGTCACAGGATTTTATGAAGACTTATCTCTTCATTGGGGGTATTTTTCTATAGATCAAAGAGCAAATCTTCTATTCTAAATACCATCGTTTCGAGAATCTGGAGGACGGGGCTTTCGTAGCTGAGTTGGTCTTCAGAGGGAAGATGGTTGGAAAACCAACATATCTATTTTCTTGTGAAGGTTCCCCATCTGGTGAGTAGGGTTTGATAGAGGGACCTATTTCTAAAAATTCATATTCACTGGTTCTAACTTATATTTCATCACACTTTTTAGTTGTGTGCCACAAGTGTGGCCAGTTTCGGAACGTGAAATCATCATGTCCCATCCTGCCAAAGACATGTCATCATTACGACTATCTAGGTGACAGTGAGAAGTTTTGTAGGAAGTGTCTCCTGAAAAATACATTATGAACGAAGGAATTATAGTGCTTTATTGGGAGGCTGTAGATTTTTCAGCCATCAGAGCCCCAACCGCAGGCCATAGGGTAAAACTCGCACACAGTCAAAAGTTTCTGGGGGTGTGAAGCCTCAGTTCGGGTTTGTGTTTCATGTTGGTTGTGAAACATTTAAAGCCTTTTCATCCTATATTTTTATACTATTAAAGTTTTTTCATCGTTGTAAGTTCATTGTTTCATCATGGAGTTGTTATAGACATGTTCTGTTGTAATCCAACACTTTTTTTGATTCATTATGGTTTTTTGAATTGCTTGTTTTTCGTAAAAGTGAGTTTGGCCCTTGATTGGGTTGATCTTGGTTTAGTTGTGTTCATTTGGAGATGTAAGTGCTTATGGAAGATTTGATTTTTGTGGTTATGCTTGTGTTCATTTCATGGGGTAAGTTTTTGTTTGAGGTTTTCTCCAAGTGTTAGGACTTTCTGGTCTGAGTTGAGAGTTACAAGTTCCATCAGAAGTGTTGTTTCGCTCATGCTATAGATTTTTGTCTGGATCGGTTTGGAGTTTCTGCATCTCCCCGCATCCCAACGTGGTATGTTTCGGTGTTAGTTTTCCACATCAGTTAATATCTTATTGTGGGGAGAATCCTCTTGTGTTCTCCTGTTATCTTGAATTATGGTTTCTTTCGGTTTCAATCAGGCATGATTTCTTGTTTTTTTAGTGTTCAACTGGGTGAGTTTATGGGGGTAGAAAGTGTCTATTGTGGGGAGAATTGTCACACCCCAAAAATTAGTTTATGTTTACTTCATTAATTCTTGGTACCGGGTTCTCGTGCCAAGGTTTGAGCTGTGTCCTGGATTAAAATCTTTTTCATTTAATATTTTTTACTGGTTTCCAACCCGTGTGCGGCCACCGCACCGTTGGTAGTAGCCGCACAACCAGCCATAGTGTCGTGCAATTGCTCAATATTATTATTAATATTTATTAATATTATTGTAATCATTATTACATTTAGTATCATTATTCTATACATTATTATTTATATTATTATTGTATTATTATTATTTTATTATTATTATTATTTATTTTATTATAATTATAATTGTTATTATTTATATTAAGATTATTATTATGTAATGATAAAATTCCAATTCCCTAACCAAGAATAGGCCCCTCTATCTGCCCTTTCCTGTGACAAACCAGCCCCCCCCCCCATTATTCACGGCTGCCCATGGCCCCTCCCTCGGCTCTAGCCTCCGACACCCCGCTCGCTCCCCAGCCTCCGCGCACTTGGCTCCTGCCTCCCGGCTTCCCTCTTCTGCACTTACCTAGTACCCTCACCCCCTACCATCTCCAGTACCTGCCGTTCAACCATCCCAACCAGCCTCCACCCATATCTGGTCACCTCTAGTGCTCCCGACCCGCAAGCCTGGTCCCGGCTGGCCTCGCCCTGCCACTCCGGAACATCCTCACGCGCCCCGAACTCCTCATTGCACCCCTATCACCCAAACTAGATGAACCCTCCTTGCTGAACATCACACCCAAACCCAAGCACCGACCTCTCCCTAGATGGCGCCACTCCTAACACTATCCCTTTACTCCAGTGGCCAGAAGTGGAAAACCAAACCCCTACACACGTTGTTCTCTGAAGGCCCATGCCACCTGCCTGCATGGTCTTCCAGAAAACCGAAACCCCTCTGTCTGACGGTCTTCTATTGCTAATTGTAGTGCCACCGCCTCCTCCCCGACACACAGTTTTGTCTCCTTTGGTATGTATTCCTTTGGAATTTCCATTTTTCACTTCAATTTAACTAAATATAATGCATCATGATGTGTTCGTGCGTTTCTCTCATTTACTATAGTGTGTGGTTGGTTCGTGACATTCCGTTATTCCTTCTACTGAATCATTGATGCATCCATGCTTGGTTTGAGGTAGGAGAATCCAATATTTTTCCTTTCCAATGCATTTTTGTGGTGCTTCATTTTTTCAATTATAAATATTATTTGTATTTAATTAGTTTTTAAAAGCATTTCCATATCCCTAATTAGACTTGCACAACATTTATTACATTTTTTTGAATTTTTTAAAATGTTTCCTTTGATGTGACTCTTTTGTTATGAATTTTATATTGGTGCATTTAATGTTTTTTATTAAAATTCATATTTTTTGTCATGATGAATTTGTTTATTTAGGTGCAAATATTGTTTTGAATTTCATTGATATGATTCAAACCTCTGAAAAATCCATTGTTTGATGCATACGGTAGTTCTGTGTTGGTTAAAATTACTAAGGATAGATTTCTATCGTGATTTATGGGAGTTTCCAAGGTTTTAGGTACCTAGAATGTCATTGGAAAATGGTGTTGCTCTTTTAAATTATAAATAAACTTTTAATGAAATATTTTCTTTCTGTGACTGTTGTGATGATGTTTTTTAGAAGGAAAATTCTGTTTGGATAATGTCAAAGATTTTGTGTGTTTAAAAATTCTTGAAAAGTTGGTTTTATGGTCTCGTGGGTTTTTTTAATTTATAAAAATTTTAGATGGTGGCTTTGGTTTCTAAATCAAGAGATGACTTCGTGGAAAGGGTTTTCAAATGTTTTGTTGGGTGTATAGTGTACCTTTGGATGTGATTTCAAATGAAGATGATACATGAAAATGGTTTTCTTATTAAAACTTGGTGACTTAAATGGTTTTTGGATTTCATAGAAAGTTGGTTCCCCTTGGGAGACTTCTATAGACAGATTTAAATGTGTTCTTTAAAGCGTGGTTTTTTTCCTTTGAAATATTGTTTAAAGTGAGTTTGATATGATAATACCTGTTTACTAGTTGCGAAATGATTTTGTGTGTGATTTGGAACATAAGGTCCTATTTGGATTTGTAAATTTGAAATAGTGTTTGTGTGATGTTTTGGGAAATACTTTTCTATATGTTAAAGGTTTTTTTAGAAACACTATTGTTTTATAAAATGTTTTAAATGGTTTTGATGATTGTGTGGTGTGACTGCCTAGTTGGCTCCTTTGATGATATGACATATGTATGTGTGTATAAGTATTTTGGGGGAACCCCTATAGGGGGATATCCCTTTATGGGTTATTTTATAGATTTTCCGTGTTTTGGGTAGGCATGTGCAGTGAGATGACTTATGCATGTGAGGGCCTCCTACTTACATAGTTTTATTATAACCACCATGCAGTTTTGGTTGTCTTTTGGATAATCGAGTAATAGTTGCAGACTAACCTCGATTAGACGGGTTGGTACCCCATGGTTTTGTTGTTAGGCTAGGTGGGATTTTCCACTAGATTATTCTATTATAGGGAAACTAGTTGGTAATAGACTTAGGATCTTTACCATAAATAGGTAGGTGGTATTGAAATCGAGTACTTACAGGGGTATTCTAGGGATATTTAGGATCACCAATGGTTTCTAGATTATTTACATTGCTTATTTACTTTCCATTGCACTAGTTTATTTTTCATTTTCAATTTTTACTTGTTTTCTTCTAGCCCAACATTGGTACAGTATATTTTGGATTTCATTTTTAAAGTGAAAAATGATATCGGAAATGGTATGTAGCATGTGTTGGATTTTTAAATGGGAATAACATGTTTCTTAGTTTAAAATTTGAAAACATACTTATATATTTGTATTACAAACCTGTGTCATTAGACTATTTTTGGGAAAGGGAATACTTGTATTTTATGGTTATATTTGGCTTCCCTCCCAAAAATCATGGTTATGGCACATATTATATTATTTGAGTTGAAGGTTCAGTTCTTGTTCTGGTTCCTTATTCAGCTTCTCAATGTTGTTGCAGTCTTGAGTCTGAGTTGGGTGGTGACCCAGAAGGTCACAAATCGGTATGTTCGATTTTATTTTCTTTCTAATTCTAGTTTTTAATTTTTATCATCAGTTTTGATTTTATGTTTACCTTTTTTCCTAGGCTAAATCATTCCCAACAGTTAAATTTTGATGCCTGACACTGGTTTCCAATGTGTGGGGATCGAAAAAGCCCATCGGACCATCTCACAGACCAGCTCGGTTGTCTAGTATAGGGTCGAACTGGGTTGGTTTGTGACACTGTATACGATGTCAGTGTTGAATAGTTTTATCATTTACATAATTAAAACCAAATTTTTTTACATACGGGACAATTATGTGTCTCTGTAATAAATGTGATCTAAGGAGTTAGACACATTTTAAAAAACTAGGAGTCATGTAAAATATTTGGTTTTTCAAAATAATTATGTTTTCGGGTATCAAAATGGTGAACATAGTTCTAGAGAAGATAATAATAGTGTTTTTCTAGACCTATCAAAGTTTCAAAAAATAGTAAATGATGTGGTTGGTCCATATTTTAAACAAACTGAAAATTAGGATGATATTGATATAACTCCTTGGTTGTAATCATCTCAATTTTATGAGTTGTTGAGGTCCCTAAGTATCCCTTATATCTTTATTGAAAGATAAGTAAATTTGAAGTGGTTACACAATTTATGGTTGTTAAATCAGATAATAGATTTTCAAATATCTATTTTGATGAGATATTTTATTTTGTTAAAACCATATTACCTGAAAGAAATGTGTTTCCTAAAACCTTTTATAAGAGAAAAAGGCTCAATCATAATATTGGAATTGGTTATCAGAATATTCATTCATGTTCAAATGATTCCATATTATATTGTGGTGAAAATGAGTCATTGTATAGTTATCCTACATGTGGACAATAGAGGTATAAGGAGCCTCAAATAGGTATGTCTAGATTGATACTTGTAAAAAAGTTGAGGTATTTCCCGATTCCACCTTGATTACAACATATATTTATGTCTCAGAACAAAACGTCATTGATGACATGGAATAAAACCATTACTTCAATAGTTAAAAGAATAAATTATCCCTATGATGGTGATTCATGGAACATTTTGACCTAGTAAATTCTTATTTTCCTTTATAATCCCAAAACGTGTGATTGGATTTTTCTACTCATAGTTTATGTCTATTTGGTTTTTATGGAAGTAAATATTCTTGTCAGTATATCTTTATAACTATGTACATTTTACCTCATTTTATGTTGATGAAGGGTCCATATATCATTTTGACTTTATTAATTATAGGATATCCAAAAATAAATATTGATGTTTATATGAAGCTGTTGATTTATTTGTTAGATTTATTGTCGAGTACTCGTTGTAATTAATATGATGTTTCTATAAAACAATATTTCTTACTGAAAGATTCATTGATGTGGAAAATTACTGACTTCCCAGCATATTGAATATTATTTGGATGGAGCAAAAATAGTCCAAAATCATGTTCGTACTGCATAAGAGACAATAAGGAATTTATGATCATCAATGGGAGAAAATCCTTTTTTTAAAACTATCACAATAGATTTTTTCCAACAGAAATTCCTTTTCAGATGAACAAATATTATTTCCAATAAGGCACAATTGAAATTTTTGGACCTCCCACAATGATCTCAGGTATGGAATTAAATTAATTTGGTATCTTCCATATTGGTAGGATTTTTTGGCCTAGCACATGTTGGATGTCATGATTTTTGAGATGAACTATTTTGATAATATATTTCATACAGTTTTGGATACACTAGCTAAGAACAATGATAATGTAAAGTGAAAATAGATATATCCCATATTTATAGTAAACCTAAACTGAAATTGTTTGAAAATGTCAAATAAATGATGTTAATGAATCCATAATCAACTTATACAATTTCCAAGAAAAACTGATTATTTTTTTAGTGGATATCAGATTTGAGGCTCTTAGATGCATATGTTTCCAATTTAGAAAGATGTGTCAGAAATGGTCATATTATCTGATAAAAAATTCATGATTTTTATGTTATAATTGAATTAATTCTATTGATTGGATTAAGAAGTTTGTTGAATTTTATTATTTGTGATGTGATAATAGACATATCATCTTTTTCTAAGACATTTGGGTGACGAAAAAAGACTACGATTCACTAAGTAGATAATAAGAAGTTATTTTAATTTTATGTAAATTGAAAAAAATCATCCCATCATCTTTCATAGACTTAATGGAACATTTGATATTACTTTTTATGTATAAAGAAAAATGTGGATGCCTGACATAGTTCTGATGGATATACCCATTCAGGAGATGCATGAATAAATTGAATAGAAAACTATGTAACAATGCATCACTTGAGGGATCAATTGTAGAAGTTTATTTGGATATAAAAATTTCTTTTAAATCTTATTATTTTCAATCTAAATACAACTCAAAAAATAACTATATGGGACCTAACAAGAGAAATTTTTATGATAAAATGAATAATCAATTATCAGTTTCTAATCCACCCAAACGTTGCGTTGGTTGAGTTTATGAATGATGGATTTCAGATACTGAACATCATAGAGCTCATACATATGTTCTCCTTTACTGTTAAGAAATGAAATTTTTTTTACTATGAGTGATACTAAAACTTATTATAAAATATTTGTTACAGTAAATTAATATTATTATTTTTTTATATTTTATGACAATCATATCACAAAATAGATTCTACAAATCATACGAGCTTCCCATGAAAAACGTCAGAAAATTTATTTATTCTACTAGTTTCAAAAACTCGCAACAAAAATTATTTATGGTTTAACATATAAATTCAAATTATTAAATATTATATTGAGAATTAGTTTAAAAATTTCCATGTTTCTTAGCATGATGATAAAATCTATAACTGATCATGTGTATTGAGTATCCCACCATCCCAAAAGATTAAATCTTATAATGTAGATGTGGTGAATAATGTTTTCTTCCATACACATGTATACAGGGGATTAAAAAAATGAATAGTGGTGTTTTAATAAAAGGATCGCATCATTGATAAATTGATGTTGACTTTTATGGCATGCTATAAGATGTAATTGAACTATGATATCTAGGACTGAATTACATATCGATGTTTAAATGTTAGTGGTTTGATATTGAGAGAGGCTTATGTATTCATCCGAGCCATTGAATAATTGATTTTAAATATAAAATCATTCTTGTATTAAATTCACCATTTATATTAGCTCATCAAGAACATCAAATTTCATATTGAAATTATTTTTCTACTTCAAGAGAGTTAAGGGATTGGTGGAGAAAAATCAAAATAAAATCATGGGAAAATCATTTTATTGAAAGTGAATGTGGTTCTACTGAATTGAAAGGAATTGATGTTTTTGAAGAGGTGACTCCAAATCATTCTTTTCCATGAAGGTAAATAAATATCGATGATGAAACCCCATAGTTAAGGGTCGATGGTAATGATTAAGTTATTGAATTAAAAAATGAATTTGAAATGATAAGACACAATGGAACTGAAACGTCTATATAAATTGATTATAGTAATAAAGAATATGAATATATTAAAACCATCATATATAAAGATGAGGATGGATATTAATATTGACA
Organism: Viscum album; assembly: GCA_963277665.1. Taxonomy (NCBI): domain Eukaryota; kingdom Viridiplantae; phylum Streptophyta; class Magnoliopsida; order Santalales; family Viscaceae; genus Viscum; species Viscum album. The sequence continues at coordinate 1,490,362,656 of OY728137.1, read as the reverse complement.
TAGTTAAATACTTGTTATTATCATATTTAATTTATATCTATATATAATAGTTTTTTTAAACAATCTTCTAACAATAACCATTTCAACTTTCAGATGTACTTGAATATGTATCCTGAGTTACATGGGGATGTGACTCACGCTCAAATTTACCCAAGAGATGAAGGTAGAACGGTCTCTGTAGTCTAGCTTGGGTTGTCGAATCCTCAGAGACCTATGAAGTAACCTATAGACACACACATTATAAGAACTGTTTCTGGAAATGAAGTGGCCAAATTGAGTTGATTTTAGATGGGTTTAATGGATCACTAACATATTTAATTGAATTAAATTTAAAATAATGAGTTGATCCTAGGTTATCGCTCGGGTGGATTGGATGAAATTCTTTTTCAAATATTTCAATTTCAAATATTTGAGATGGGTTCATTTAAGAAGATAAAACAACATCCTCACTTACTGGTTTAATACCTACACAATTTAATACTAATCACCTATACACATGAAGGATAAATGTTTTGAGCACTTCAAGATAAAGGTTTGTATTAGCACTTGAAGTGTGTGACCTTAAATTCAACATGGATGATGGAGTTTAAAAATCATCAAATAAAAATATCAATTAGAAGAAGTGATTAGAAATTAATGGGGTGATAAATAAAATCCAATGTAGCCCCTTGCCACTCCCTTGGATCAACCCATAAGTGGGTTAGCCCTCCATTGATTCTATGGTTTCAACAGAAGCGTAATGTAGACTCATGAGGGAGGAAATGAAGAAATAAAGAAAACAATAGAAATAAAATGATCACACCACCATTGTGTGAATAATTTCACAACATTTGGTGTGAATAAATTCACAACAAGTGGAATCAATATGAAAGTGAGATGGAGAACAACCGAATAATAGGAGAAGAAGAACTTTTACTAGGAAACTAGGATGAATTAAAACAACATACATGAGAATAAAGAATGTTACAAAGACAAATTGGAAGCATAACATTAACATGAAAAAAAAAACTCAAAGATGAAAAATTCTTGTACCACCACATCCTTAAATCAGCATTTTGGGAGCCTTGGGTCGAGCCTCCAACAGGACAAAGCATCCCACATGATTATGGTAGGCCTTGGGTGGTGGAAAGCTTATGGAACTTGGACTTTTCCACACTTGACCCGAGGTGGAATCCATCTTTCATCCACCAAACAGACACGCTTGGAAGACCTTCTAGATGGCCGAATCAGAGTGGTCCATAGAAGAAGAAAATGTAGCCTCAGATGTACTCTAACCTCCTATAAATGTTGGGCCCATTTGGAGTTGTTTATTCAGAGATATGATTAGATTAGTGGGATGTTTTATCTCTAAATTGGGCAGCCTTAATTAGCACCATGGAGGCCGAATTAGCATTTAATATTGAAGAGATATTTTTTCCTCTATATGTCTTATAGCATCCCACGAATGTTAGGATTCATTGGCCTTGTATGTTGGGCCCCACATTCTCATTAGTGGGATGGTGTCCAATCTGACTTATCTAGAATTGTTTTCTTTCATCACAAAATATCCCCATCTTTTTCTATGAATTCTCCATTGATCCATGAATGAAACATGTTCATATTGAAGTGTAGATAAATTTACCAAAATATCAAATTAAAATATGGAAAATTACATTCTTTAAAATCAGATGAATCATTGGGTACTTTAAATGATGTGAAAAAATGTACTACATAATAGTGCATTTTAAGAAGGAATTACAATCTTAATTTAAAATGATGTTCTAAGTGTATAATAAACTAAAATGGTGATTATGAATAATAAATCACATGAATATTAAATATATTAACAATGAATATTAGCCTCATTTAGTGGCTAATCAGGATGATCTACCTAGTGAAGAGAATGATGTTGTATAATCAAAACCTCAGACTACTTGCGATTCAGAAATGACTCAGAGGTGTTTTAGTATTTATAGATTGGTGATTCCTGACCCCATCATCAAGAAATTTCCATATTGTGGCTTTAATCCATGTGTGCAGATTTATGTTTACTTTTGTATTTTAGTTAGTTTTCAATAATTATCATTAAGTTAGTTATATAAAAATTGTTTTATTATTTTTTCTCTTTCCTAACAACGTTTTTCATTATGATATAATACTTGGGAGAGCTAAATTGTAGAATTAGTTTTATAAAGCATTGGTTACATGGGATCAGATTTCCCACTAATGTTCAGCACCATGTGTTTGATCATTGTCTAGTATGCCAATATATAATATTTACTTTAAAATTTAATTAATTAATAACTTCATATTATTGATTATTTGTAGTTTTTATGGTATTCCATCAATGAAATAATGTGTGACTCTATCTGGGGGGCATGGTAGGGTTTTATGCGCTAGTGTTGCCATCCGTTTTTATACAATTTGAGGAGGAAAACAATGAGTAATGTTAGAGTCACAAAGTTTGATCTGCCTTGCTGCACCCACTAACCTAATTACATTTCATATCATGTTTGGGATGGATTATGTTCCAACTAGATGGTTGGTCATTTTCACAGGAGATTAAAAAATAGGTCGACAGAACTGGGGGAGATAGGAGGTGACACATCGAGATGGTATTCATTCATTCAATACTCATAGGAAACACATGTTATTTATATTTTAAAAAAAATTTATATAACATTAAATGTATAATGTTTATTTTATATTCATATAGGTAGTCATAGAGCCCAATATTACGGATTTTATGTTTATAGTAGGATGTACATCAGAAATTTCAGTGGAGATATTATAGGTCATCAACGATGTAAGATTGAAATCAGTATAATTTCTTTTAGTATTTTAAAATTTACTTAAAATATTATTTTAAAAATTTTAATTTTAAATTATAGTTGGAAGATCCATATGAGGCCTCAATGTCTTAAAAAATAATGAAAGTTAGGAAAAGACTGAGAATTAGACCGGTGTGACATGAATTAATGAGGCATCATGGATGTAGGCGAGTTAGTATGCCTTTGAGAAATGTCAATTTGTTGGTATTGTCTCTCAAATAATGCTTGTGAGTTATTATGGTATAGTTGCAATGTCATAATGCAACTCTAGAGGAGCCTGTGAAGTGTCATCATCATATGATGCACAATATCAGGAGCTATTGTGAGCTCAAGGTGAACTTATAGAGAGTATGCATAGGGAGTAGGAAGAGCTCTATCGACATCAACAACAGTAGTAAGAGATGTGTCGAGGACATCAACACCAACATGAGAAGATGACGAAGTACATGTGATGTCTGACTCAAGGTTTATGGATTGAGTTCCCTCTTTTAGCTCCTCCAGCTCCTCTAGATGACCCCCCCTTAGTGACATATTAACTTTTCTATGATAAACATTTCAATATAAATTATTTTATAATATTTTTATTTTTATTTTTATTTATATTTTTATATACTGTGTTTTTTATATTGTTGCGAATATTGTGTTTTTTACTTAATTATTTTAATTATTTTATTATTTATTTATAATATTTATTATTATATTATATTATATTCTTCATTATTTATATTATTATATTATATTATTTTGTCATCTTATTTTTAATATTTTTATTTCTAAAATTTTATAATTTTAATTATATTTTTACTAACTTTGATAATAATAATAATAATTTTTTTTATTTTTCCTACTTAGTTATTATTAACATTACACATATTATTATTTTTGTATATCATTATTATATTTTTTATTACTAAATATTTACTTATTATTATTATTATTATTATTATTTTATTAAAATTTATTAACAATATTTTTTTAATAACGAGCCTGTCAGAAATAATTATTTTCGAGCGACCCATTGAAAACGGTTATTTATAATGGGGAAATCACTAAAGGGGGTTTTTAAAAATAGTTATGAACTATTTGGGACAAACCATCACAAATGATGTACTTACGTTACCATTTTTAGATACGAGGAATTTGCAATGGGTCCCAGCCAAAAATAGTTTAATTTCTAGTTGTGCAATACCATATTACTCTCTTTTGAACTTAAAATGATTGTGAAAATGTTTGTAATAATAAATGAATTTATTTCTCTATTTTGTATAAAAACAATTTTCTTCCAAAAACATGTTATATGAACATGTTTTTAAAATTATAAAAATTATTTATTAAATACAATTTTACACATTTTTTACTTTATAGATATATTTTTCAATGTAATCGTCATGTATTTTATTCATATAATGCCTATATAGATTTTACTGAAAATACGAGTGGAATATTTGTTATAACATGTACGACATTGATATAATTTTCTGCCTTTATGACAACTCAATTTTTTAAATATTATTTTACAATTTCTATTATTGTTTTTTAAGAATTTATTTTTTCAAAATCTATTGTGATTATTTAGTCTTAAAATTTAATTTTCAAAATTAAAAATATATTTTTCTGATGAATTCTTTTAATTTAATTTTTATGTTATTTGTATACATCAATGAAAAAAACCCTCATTTTACCATATAATCTATTGGGAATATTTTTTAATGATTATATCCTAATTATTTATCTCGATTGTTTATAATTATTTGAAGGGATGTAACATATTGATACAATTCACTATATTACATTGAATGATTTATGATTATGTTTATTGAATGGGGAATGTTTAAACATTTCATAAGCTTGTTTTTTCGGTAAAAATGTTTATATTTGTTATCTTTCAACCCTTTTATCTAATGATGGCATTCTAATTTTTAAATGATAAGTGGGGAATGTAATTACATAGTTCCTTGATAAATCTTTAGTTCTGATGAGATAAATTAGTTTTCCAAATTAAATTTGGTTTTACCTATGAATTTAAATTGTATTTCTAATGGTCTTAATAGTATGTTTTCAATGTCTGGATTTATGCATTAAATCATTATGAGATTAGTCATTGATGCATATGTTATTATTTTATTAGTTTGAATATCTATAGAAAATTTACATGTTCATGTGATTATGTATATGGAATTATTTGATCATTATGTATTCATGAAATATTATTACCATGTAATTGATTAATTAGAATGAGTTTATGTTATTTACCTTGTCAAATGTTTTATGCTTTATTTATTCATTCCTTACACTTTCTCTAACCCTTGTTGAGAAATTTAGATAAAAAATTTCTTATTTTTTATTTACGATAGGATACCATGAATGGTTTTATGATTAATATGTGGAAATTATTTTATTCTTAAAGACATATCTTTTTTATAATTTATGTTTTAAAATGTATGTGAAATTAATGTATGTATTCAATTTACCAAGAATACTAAACTATTTGTCCTTTACGAAGAGGTACCTTGTATCTCTTTCCAATATTATAAAGTAACACCTATATCCAGTCTATTGGGGTAAGGTTCATTAAAATTTCTATTTCTAAGAAAATTACACCATTGAGATGGTAGTTATATTATAACATTTCATGTAGTTGGAGAAAAAATATTTTGGAAACTAAACCAAGACACTATGGTGTATGTGATCACACTATGTATCTTAAAGAACCTGATAATATTTTGAGTGATTAGTGGTTATGATATGAAATTTTCTAAATTAAATAGTTTTCAATCATAAATATTTGACTAGTGATATTCCAATGGAAAATTTTGAAGTAATGAAATATCACGATGGTTAATATTTTGAATTTGAAATTAATTTATGTTAGTGAGAAGGAAATTATTATAAAAGATAGAATATAATACGTAAAAGATCATAAATATGGAAGAAAATTAATGGTGATAATATTACCAAAAATATAGAATTTAGAAGTGATTTATTATTGTTTTGAATAATACTGAGATCAGTCTTGAATGAGAATTTTTCTACATAAACTTGTGTATATTTAGTGGTGAAGATCCAATTATCAATGATAATATCCATTCCATGAGATTTTATTTCAATAACCAATATTCTTATAATTTTAGTACGAGAGTCAAATAATCATTTCCAATATCCCTTATGAATGTAGTCATTAGATAAGAGAAATTAGTTTAATGCCCTAAATGAGTATTTATATTGTTCTTAATATTTTAGTATCTAACAAGTGAAATAGTGATTACTAGGTATATGAACATATTGTTGATATATATTCATTGGATATAGCCAAATATGAGTGAACTAATTGAAAAAAATATTAAATGGGATTAAATGTCTAAATTTCCAAGGTTATTTTAATTTTGATGAACTATTTTCAAATTATTTAGTTTAGAGTAATTATTTAGTTTTGAGCAGTTATCACCTACTCAACCATACTCATAAATGTTTTGGTGATAATATATTTACAAATGTGATGAGTGGTGATATCATATTCAACATTTTTCATGCATGTTTTGTGACGACCCATTCACTATTGATAATGATTATGGTGATAACCTATTCACCTACATGGTTTATGTATAGTGACAACCAGTTTACCAAACCATAAGTTTAATATTTTTGTTGATTTATTCACCAATATTATTACAATGATTGGTGATAAATTTTTAAACCGTTTTATAATTATGATAAGTGATAACTCATTCTGTTTCTCAACATTACCACTCTATATGAGCTACTATTCCATTCTAACACATGCTGATGTTGGTATGGTTCCCTATCTTGGTGGATCCATAATATTAAATGATGTGATTATAGTTGTTTTCTATTTGTTTTTGTTTCCATATTATATTGTTCATGAAACCATATATCACTGGTTTTTTATAGAAATTTTTTGAAGTTTCATACCTGTATTGTTCTAAAACCCTATAGATATAAAATCATGTTATTAATAATTTCATGGTATGGGATGAATTTAAGGGAAAGGGTCCTGTAATCGATGGACGAGTTAGAGGTGGTTGGAAGATATTGAGATATTTGGAGAAGAAGTGACATAACCCCATATTTTGTTTCATATCCATCAATGTTTTTTATTTCATATTATATTTTTCATATAGTTGACCCATTTGGTGACCCTATACCTTATTTAATACTTGTGTATAATTTTAATGGGTCTATATTTTGGTATATCACATGATATTTTTTATTTATTGGACTTTCATTCTAATAATAATATTTTATAATTTATTATAGATGATAGTTTATTAGTATTTCCCATTTTTTATGGTTGTCTAAAACAGTGTATATTATACTGATGATGTCGATTGACCTTTTATGCTAATTGGAAAAATATAATATACACAGAGTCATTCTTAAGGTCATGTTACCCCACCTGGGTCAATACGATTTGTTTTGACCAGTCTATGTATTTATCATAAATTATCTAATATAATAAATATATATTTTCTTCCAATATTTATAATTTTGAGTGTATGTGTATATATATATTATTAGATAAAATTTATGTATTACTTTAATTTTTTATATATTAATTAAAATTTTATTGTTTTATTAATTAATAATGGAATTAAATAACAATATGAGGACATGGGAATCATTCTCAAAGAGAAGAAGACAAAACTATATATAAAAAATGAATCTAAAAAAATGAAAAAAATAAATAATTAAAAAATAATTTTATTATAAATAAGAGTACTTATAATTAATATGGATAAATAGGTAGTTTTATATAAATTTTATTTATGTTGTATAAAATATAGAAAAATAATATTTCTAATAAATGAAGTTTATGATCATATAATATAACTATTTAAAAAAACAATTTATTACTTTATAAAAATAATTCATTAGATATTATTATAAATTCATAAAAAACTCTACATAAATAGATAGATAATTTGTAAAAATATCGACAATAAGTCTGAATGGATTTTTTTTCTAAAAGGAAAATATATTATGGTGGAAAACTATTTTGAAGATATAGTGGATTATTTTTCATTGTTAATGATTTTTTTTCAAACCTATAGAAATATGTTTTCTTCTATTGTTATAAATTTTATTAAGACAATGAAAATAAAGAGACACTTATATAGAGGTATATATATTATTTATTATATGTTCCTCAAAATGATTTTATATTTGTTATAACAAATATATTTTGTAAAATGCAAACGAGCCTATACTCATGTGGTAAAGTCTTTTGCTTAGAATCCAAGACCCAGGATCGATTTTGGTTAGGGGCCAAATTCCCGAGTTATTGTTGGAGTACTGTAGCAGGGAACAATAACAACATCAGACTTTAATAGTGGTGACACTATAGTGGTAGAGGTGTTGTAGAAACATGAGTACTATAGTAGTACTATTCGATAGAGGGCCCTTTGGGCCATAATATAGGGATTTCATGCCTCTAGGTCTTTGAGCTATGTAATGGGTCTCCCACAACCTAGACAAAAAGGGGGTATTTGTTTTGCATTAATAATAAAATGAGGCTTCCACCCCAACCCTTTTAAAAAATAGGCTTTTTAAAAATATACAATCATTTCCCACATTAAATCCTAATTGATTCCACTCATCAAGGGATTAATTTTGTTCATCATATCCAAATTCATCATAGTATGAGTCCCAAAAATACTGAATGAAATGTGACTTAAAAAATTTAAAAATATATTTTGTAATTTAATTATCATATGTATCTATTTATATATGTGCATTTACCTTTTTGAGGATTATGGTTTTTTATGTGTGTTGGTATCTTTCATACATCACATTAGAATATATCCATGGTCTTTTTTTCATTGACGAAGAAAATTTAGAAAACAATAAACAAAACAATTTAATATTTATCAAAAATAAATTCAATAATTTATAATAATTAAATAAATTATGTTTATAATATAGGACTTGTGTAATTATTTAAATCATGAGATTGATTTTTTCATTTTTATTTATTATAAAATCAAAATAAATATTGAAATAATGTATTCATATAGGAGAATAGAATAATAAATATTCATAAAAATTTAAATAGTTATGTATTGACTTGAACTATTATGTATTAACGCATTTATGGGTTCATCATTTTCAAATAAATGTATGAGATAAAAAAATAATCAATTTTTTAGTTTAAATTGAAAAAATATATATGATTTATTAAAATAAATTTTATAAATTGAAAATTGAAAAAAATATTGACCTTTTTCATATGTTAGTTGGAATAGGAGTATGTTTTTAACACTTATTTTGAATGTAAAACACAAACTTTCGGATTTCTAGTATAATAGGTCATTTATAATGCTTTGTAGTTATAAGTATATAGCCTTAAAACATTAAATAATCTTGAGTTTTATACATGAAAATATATTCTTACACATTGGGGATCTTTTTAGGTTTATATTTTTAGAGAAATTAAGACATAAAACAAACATTACATCCCATAATCATACACAAGGACACTAGTAAAACAATATCCACCTTTTCAAAAATATAAAACATAAATATAATATAATTTCATTGAAAAATATTAATAACATTTGAATTGTATTCCTTGTTCCTCTTACACATCCTTATAACATATGAAAAAAATTTAAAAATATGGGATGATAAAAATAAGTTCAGTAAGGGATATAAGGAAATAAATCATTAGTCAAGTGATAACAAAAAATCCATTAAAACCCATTTCATAAGAACTCATTAACATGCATGGAAAATAATTCAGTTTACATGGTAAATAATTAACATATCACTCTTATAATCACCATGACATATGAAAATACTATTTGTTCAAATTCCATCTTCAGAGTACCCAATGCTTTGGAGAGCTATAATGGGGCACACCTGTCATATCTTTAGCTATAATGGGTTCAACCCAACATATCATGATCTATAAGGGGCTAAAAAGAACATAATTATGTCCACGTAACATATGGTGTTAATAATGTAACATGAAATTAAGAGAAACCACTCATCCTATATATATAAAAAAACAAACATTTTGAAATTTATTAAATATAATTTTTAATGGATTTTAAAGGAACAATCCATACAAATATAATTCGAGTGAGAATTAATAGAGTGAATAAAATATGTATAAAAACTATAAATAAACATTATTCAACATGATATAAACAAAAAACCTCACACAAAAAATTTTGGTTCCACATAATTAACAAAATAAAATGTTAACACAATGAATGGAAATTGGGTTAAAAATCTCCTTATATTAAGATCATATTAATTCAAAAAAAAATTAAAACTATTTTATAATGGTTGAAAGGATGTTATTAAGATCTTACAGAAACATATTCATGTTTATAACACCTTATATTATAATTTAATAACATTATTTCACCTTTTAATTATTAGTATTTTGTTCCTTCCATTGTTTTGGGTGCATTCTTTACATGATTTCTATGGCTGGTTTGCATTTGATTTTTTTTGTCATATGGAAATGAAATTATAGAAGTGAAATGAAATGGTATTAATATATTTCAAGATAATAAAATGATTACATAACTCATTTTTGTTATGTGGTATGTGGATGAATCATTAGATAAATCTGTAGTTATATCTCTTTAGGTAATTTTGGAAGTTCTTTGATAATTAGGAACTAGTTTCATTATATAACATAATATTTTGTATATATATAAACTCAATAACATTAAAGATGATATATAATCCACTTTACAATATTTCTAGACCATAAATATGGTTTTATAACTAGTTTTTGAGGAATTAATGGAGATTTCAAACACGTCGTCCACGTTTTTGGTAAAAAAACACATCACAAACGATGAGTTTATTTTTAAAATAAGAGGAAAAGAAAAGAATGAATGATGATGCATTATTCCATAAAAATGATAAAAATAAATCATATATATAATAAAATATATATAATTCATAATGGATAAGGTTAGGTGAAAATAGAATAATAAAAGAAATGAATTGAAAAGAAAACACAAGAAAATGAAAGAGGATCCTTACCTCTTGATCTCTTCCCCTTGAGATACTCCATAACACCTTTGGTTTTGGCCTTTGGGTGAGACCAGATGGTCTTAGATATGGGAAAGTTATTTGTGATGTGGATTGGGAAGAATATAAGAAATGAAAAAGGCTTGAGAGGGGTTAGATGAAGTGGGGGTGAGGTTTGTATTTTTAGTGAATGTGAGAGAGTTTTTAATTATTTTCAAAGGACACCTCATTAGTGGTATTTTCCAAACTACGGGCTTGACCATGGTTTTTACCATTCTATTAGACACATAGGAAACCTCATATCATATTATAATCTTCACGAGTCAATAAGAATGATTACATAATAATTAAATCATTATGATTCCATTAAACACATGAAAGCATTAAAATTTTATTTTTACTATTCTCTAAAAATTCATCTATCTGAGAAATATCACAAAAAAATACCCTCAATATTTATTGATTTCTAGAATTCAAAAATAATTCCATTTTTTAAAATAAGTTTCTAAATATTATTAATTTAATTTTTAAATAAAATCATAATTTATTTGAAAAATATCAACTTTAAAACTATAAATCATTTTATATCACCTTGAAAACTAATCAAGATCACATTATCTTATAACCTCAATAAAATAAAATAATAATATTATTTATTATTAATAAGAGTCATAGTACTATTTATATTTTTGGTCATAAGGGTATTTTAATATTCACTAAAAAACATGTCGGTTCTATCAGATTCTAAATAACTTACTATTCTAAACGTAGATAATACTTTTTAGATATTAAAATCATAGAAGTGGAAAAAATATGTTTAACTAATAGCTTGTAATTACTTAATTAAATTAATGTTTCATTAGGTAGAGACTCACTATTTCATGAATTTTAATTTATTTTAATAAACCTCCGGGTGTTACATTCTCTCCACCCTGTGGAAATTGCATCCTCACAATTTTATTTAATTATTATACAACTGAGGGTACTTTTCCCCCATAGAATTTTTAGATTCCCTTGTTGCTTCTTCTACAATGTGGTTTCTCCAAAAAACCTTTACCTGGTGGATTAAATTATTCCACAATACATTCTCTCTATGATCAAGAATCTAAACTGGAATCTATTCATATGTAAGGTTCTCTTCCAGCTGAACTGCTTCTAGAATCAGAACATGAGATAAATTTGGAACATACATTCTCAATATCGAAACATGAATAACATTTTTTACTTGAGATAAATCAAAGGAAATTCTACTCAGAAGGTAACCAGCTCAACTTTCTACAGGATTTCATAATGTTCAATGAACATTTGACTCCACATCCCTATCATACAAAAACACATAATAATTTTACATGGTGATATTATAAGAAAAATATGATCTCCTACCTCAAAATAGATTTATTTCCCTCTGTAATATTCATAACTTTTCTATCTTCTATAAGCTCTCCTCATGGGTTTTTGGATCATATTCAATTTCTCAGCCACTTCCTCTACTATTTCTATTCCCATCAACTTTGTTTCCAAAATTTTATCCTAAAAAGTGAGAGTTCAACACTGCTTCCTATATAATGTCTAAAAAGGTTCCATTTGTATACAGGAATTAAAACTGTTATTATATGAAAACTCAAATAATGATAGATGTTGATCCAAACATTCCTGGTAGTCCATTGAACAAGCTCTAAGCATATCCTCTAATTTTTGAATCGTCCATTCTTACTGCCCATCTGATTGAGTATGAAAATCTATACTAAAATTCAATTCTATTCCAAAATGCATCTAACAAACTTTCCAAAAGTTAGAAGTGAGCCATATATCATAGTCATTTATAATGGAAAGGGGAACTCCATGTAACATGAAAATCTCTTTTACATACTGTCAAGAAATGTGATCCAAATACATGGTATCTAGAATAGTAAGACAATCAGAAGATTTAGATAGTCAATCAATAATAACCCATAAATCATTGTTACCTCAAGAAGTCATTTGTAGTCCCACAATGATGTCCATGGATATATTTTCCTATTTCTACTTTGGAACTTGTAAATACTGAAGTATCCCCATTGGTAACATCCACTCTACTTTAACCTCTTGACATGTCAAAACTTTTGTGGTAAAATATGTCATATCTCTTTTTATTCCATCCCAATAGTAATACTCTATATGATCTCTTTACATCTTTATGCTTCTAGGATGAACTTGAAATGGAGATCTATGAGTTTTACATAAAATTTCTTTTTCAACTAAGAATCACCAGGAACAGATAATCTCTTACCAAACCTCAAAACAAAATCTTTATCAAGGTTAAATTCTGGTAACATACCCATTTTAACAAATTATATCTTTTTTCTATGACTCTCTGTCTTATTTATGTACTAGATTAATTCTGTCTAATAGAGATGGATACACTAAAACCTGATACAAGATAGAGAAATTCCCCACCCAAACAACTTCCAAGCCAAAGTTTTTCAAATCATTCACCAAAGTGTCATGCTAAAAATGTATCATAGATAATGTAAAATTAATTTTCTGAATCAATGAATCAGCCACAATGTTTACTTTTCCAAGATGGTAATCAACCATGCAATCATAATCCTTGATTAGTTTCAATCGTCTACCATGTCTTATGATTAATTCCCCTTAGTAAATAAATACTTCAAACTTCTATTGTTAGTATATATTTCAAATTTTACTCCATATAGATGATGCATCGAGATTTTTAATGAAAATACTTTAGCATCTAGCACTAAATCATGTGTAGGTTAATTTATCTCTTGAGGTTTCAAATGAAGTCAAAAATAAGAATTAATTTCATTCTACATCAGAAAAAAACCAATTCCCTTAGAATAAGCATCACTAAAGATGACAAATTCACCACTTCTAGAAGGTATGGTTAGGACTAGAGAATTCATCTATCATTTTTTCAATTCCTGAAAAAAATCATCACATTCATTTGTCTAGATGAATTTGACCCCATTTCATGTTAAATTAGTCAATCAACTAGATAACCATGAAACGTTTTCAACAATACTTTGATAATAGCCAACCAAACCAAGAAAACAATGAATCTTCGTTATATTTGTGGGTCTTGTAAATTCATCAACAAATTTTATTTTAGTAGGATCAACAATTATGAAATATTTATAAACAATGTAACCAAGGAATGAAAATTGTTTCAACCAAAATTCACACTTTCTTAATTTTAAATACAGTTTCATTTCTTTATCTGTTTGAAAAATAGACCTTAGATGATTTTGATGCCCCTCTTTACTTCTAGAATATTATTGAATTTCATCAATAAACACCACCACAGAATTATCCAAGAACTCATGAATCATTATATTCATAAGTTCCATGAATAAGGAAGGTTCATTAGTTAACCAAAATGGCATAACTAGAAATTCATAAAGACCATATCTAGTACATAATACATTCTTTTGTATATCTGAATCCTTTACTCTCAACTGATGATACCCCGACCTCATGCCATTTTTTGAAAAATATTGTGCTCCATAGAGATGATCAGAAAACTCATCGATATGAGGAAAATGATACTTTTTCTTAATAGTGATTTTATTCAAGGCTCAATAATCAATGAAAAGTCTCATTGAAACATCTTTCTTTTTGACAAACAATACTGAAGAACCCCATGATGATGGTCTAGGTTGGATGAAGCCTTTATCTAATAAATCATGAAACTATGTTTTTATGTCTAGAAGTTCCATTTGAGCCATTTGATAAGGCGGTTTATAAATTGTATTAGCATTAAGAACAAAGTAAATAGTAAACTAAACCTCTCGATCTGAAATAACACTAGGAAAATCATTAGGAAAAACATCATGATATTCATTTACCACTAGTATATCATTAATCTGGATACTTACCTTATCTTCAAAAATATGAGAAAGATAACTTTAATTTTCATATTTTATTAGTTTATTAGCCTCTCAACATGTTATTAATGGTATGGTTTCATTCTTGTTCACAAATGAAAACACTTTTTAAAAAACATCTTCTTTTTATTTATAATCTATCTTAGCATGATAAAAATAAATCCAGTCTATACCCAGAATAACATCAAACCCTACTAGAGGAAATACAATGGATTTTGTAGGTAGACTCCTTCCATAGACAAGGAAAGTTAGATTCTTATAATTTCATTTATTTAGAAAACTTTCCCAAGGTGTTTTTACTATGAGTTATGGTTTTATTTCCTGAGGTGGAATTCCCAATTTTCCGAAAATTTATCAAAAATTAATGAATGTATAGACCCCAAATCAATAAAAACATTTGATAAATATATAAAAATGAGAAATTTACCAGATACCACCTCATTTTATAGATCAATATCTTTTTATGTGGTTTCAAATGATCCTTCCACACCCTTCTTCTTGTGAACTTTCTGATTTCCTACCTGAGTGACTAGCATTAGACACATATTAGAAAAATAACCCAGTTACATATAGTTAAACCATCTCACCATGACTTATCATTAATTTTTGGATCATTTTCCTTTTACTCATGAGAAATATTCCCAAACATTCCACATTAGTAGCATTTTTCAGAATATACTTTACATTCACTAGGATTATTTTTAAAAAACTTTTCACAAGAATGGAAGTTAATTTTTTTACCTACTGATTTCATTGATAAATTCATTCACAATTCCTAGAAACCCTTCCACTTCTTATTATTTTCATAACTAGGAATATATGTGTCAGAAAACTCAATATCATCTTTTTATCACAATGAACAAGTTTTTTATAGATTTTAAACTCTCATGATGCCAATTCTCTTCGTAAGAATGGTTTCAATGAACAATAAAATATATTAACTTTAATATAAAAAACCATATAAAATCTGGTATATACCTGTAAAATATTGTAAAACAGGATTCATATGTTTCTAGATAATAATCAACTTTCTACTTCAGTTCTAAGAAATGTTTCTCTATTTTGAGTTGAATAGTTTTAAGACAATATTTTTCCAAAAAAATAATCTTAAATATTCCCATTTTAGACTATGAAGATCATCTCTTTCACCTATATTATTAAAAAAATAACATCAATTATTGGTTTCACCATCCCAATGATAAATGTATAATATTACCTTTTGACGGGCTAAACACCCCAAGACATCAAATATATTTTCTAGAGAATTGTTCCATGCTTTGGATATCACAGGATTTGTGTATCTAAAGAATGATAGAAGATGTTTCCTCATAATATTCTCCACAAAATACATTTTTCCTTATGGTAGATCATGCTTCTCTATAGCATGGATACCAAAACCTTTTGTCGCTTGAGTCAACTGTTCCATTTTTGTCACAAACAGCTCGGTTCCAATTCCAACCATTCTAAGCTGTCGATTCAAAAAAACATTATCCTCATAATGCCTTCCTAATTCATCTTCGCCCTTTATTCTGTAGAAACATTTTATAAAAAAAAATATCATAGTTTAAGAAACTTTGTAATCGTTAAATTCAATATCATTTCAAAACAATTGTAAAGTAAAAACCATTTATGGTTTTCTATTAACATCATCCTAACCCCAAGAGTTATTTGAAAAATCCTCTGATTCCAACTATAAGGACCCATCCTTAAAACATTACACAATATTGAGTATTGTTAAGGAAAATAAATTCTCACATATTGAGTATCTTTTTTGGTTTAGAGTTTTAGAGAAATCAGGACACAAAACATACATAACATCCCATAATCATACACGAGGATACTACTAAAACAATATCTACTTTTTCAAAAATATAAAACATAAATAAAACATAATTTCATTTAAATATTTTCATAAAATTTAAATTTTATTCCTTATTTCTCTTACACATCGTTATAACATGTGAAAATATTTAAAAACTTGGGATGAGCACAAAACGATCAAAATGGGATATAAGGAAAGAAATAGTTAGTCAAGTGACAAAAAACCCAAAAAACCCATTTCATAAAAACTCATTAACATGCCTGGAAATAAAAACTAGTTTTCTTGGTAAATATTTAGCATATCACTCTTACAATCACCCCTACATATGGAATAATCGTTTTGTCAAATTCAATCTGTGGAGTACCCAATGAAATGAAGAGCTATAATGGCGATCATCCATCATATCATTAGCTATAATGGGATAAAAACAACATGTATTGAGATATAATGGGCTAAAACCAACATCACTATGTAAAATTAACATATCATGGTAATAAATTTTCATGAAACCCTGAGAAACCACTCATGCCATATATATAAAAAACAATTTTTTTTTGAATTTTGTTAAAGTGAAGTCCCATAAAAATATAATTAGAGTGAGAATGAATAGAGTGGATGAAATATTTATATACACTTTAAATAAATTTAATTAAACATAAAATAAAAAATATATATCACATGAACAATTTTAATAACACATAATTAATTATGTATAATGTTAACCCAATGAATGGAAATTGGGTTTAGAATTCCCTTACCTCGGGTTCATTGTACTTCAAAATTATTTTAAGACTATTGTATAATGGATAAAAGAGTGTTATTAATATCTTATATAAAAATATTAATTGTAATAAAACTTTATATTAACACTTCATAACATCACTACACCGTTAATTATTAGTATTTTGTTCCTTCCATTATTTCAGGTGTGTTCATTACATGATTTCCATGGTAGGTTTGTATTCGATTTTCTTGTCGTATTGAAATGAAATTAAAGAAGTGGAATGAATTGTATTCATATTTTTCTAGAATATTAAATGATTCAACAACTCATTTTGGTTATTTGGAATTAGGATGAATCATTAGATAAATCATTATTGATATCTGTTTAGATCATTTTGGCGGTTTTTTGATAATCACGAACTAGTTTCATTGTATAACATAATATAATGTATACATGTTAAATATAGAACATGAAAGAGGATATATACTACAAATTAAAATCTTTTTCAACCATTAAATTGTTTTATAACCAATTTTTAAGAATGTAATGGAAATTTCAAAGACATCATCCATGATTTTTGTAAAATGACACATCAGAAATGGTGTTTTTTTGTTTCAGAGTTAAAGGATGAGTATAAGAAAAAGAATAATGAATTGTACCATAAACATGATTATAAAATAATTTATATAATAATTTTTATTTAATTCCTCTTGGAAAAGGGGATTTTAAGAGAGTATAATAAAAGAAATGACATAAAATGAAAACAAAATAAATGAAAGAGGATCTTAACCTCTGGATCTCTTACCCTTGAGATCCTCTATGTGGAATTTGATTTTGGACTTTTTGTGAGACAAGAAAGTATTTGATGTTGGGAAGATCCTTGGGAAGGGGATTGGGTATAACTTATACAATTAATAAGTCTTTAGAGGTGTTAGGGGAAGGGGGGGTGAGGGTGGTATCTATAGTGAATGTGAGGGAGTTTTTAATAATTTTCAATGGACACCTCATTGGTGGTATTTGCAAAACCATTGGCTTTCTTATGATTTTTCCAATGTTATTGGACCCTTGGGAAAACTCATATAATATTTTAATCCTTAGGAGTCAACTAGAAAGATAACATCATTATTAAGTCATTATGATGTCATTAAACACCCGAAAACATTAGAATTATATTTTTACTATTCAATGAAAATTCATATATATCAGAAAAATCCAAAAAAAGAACCTCTAAACATTTACCGATGTTTAGAGTTCTAAACTAAATTCCATTTTTTGAAATTAATTTTCTAAATATTATTAATTTATTTTTTTAAATAAAGTCACAATTTATTGAAAAGATAATAATTTTAAAACAATAAATCTTTTTATATCACCTTGAAAAATTAATCAATATCACATTATAATAAAACCATAGGAAAATTGAATAAGAATATGGTCTATAATTCATAAATATCATATTACTATTCATAAGGTTATGTTACTATTCCAAAAATAGTTGGTTCTATCAGACTCCAAATAACTTATTGATCACAACTAGAGATGGCCGTTTTTTGAAATTCAAGTCATATATAAGGAAAAAAATATGTTTAATGACTAACTTATAACAAATATATAAATCAACGTTTCATTAGGTATGGATTCAATGTTTAGTGAATTTGAATTTATTTTAAAAATATTTGGGGTGTTATTGTAGGCCACCAATATCATATGGAGTAATGACCATAATCATATATAACAAGTTACATAGGACTATAATTTTTTGTAATAAATATATCAAATTTTTAAAAACTAAAACACAAAATGTAATTATTCCAAATAATAATTAATATGGTAAAAATAAAAAACATAAAATACAAATTGATATAAATTGTTCAACTTATATTATATATATGTACATTTTCTGACACTTCAAGAAAAATTATTTTCTAAGTCATTCTCCAATATATTAATATCAAATTTCATTATAATAATGATACATTTACCCCCACTTGAATATTAATATTCCTCATGTGTAGTTAAATATTTTATTTAATATTAAGGTACATGTATGTCCTTGTACATTTAATGTATTATTGAATAATTATTATTTTTTATTCATTACTAAATGTTTGAGGAAGAATTTTACTTTTATTTGGGTATTATGTTTAGTTAGAAACTATAAAAATAAACTTACATATGTATAATTTATAACAAAAATATTATCAGAAAATCAAACTACATAGCATTAACCCACATCTTCTAATCTAATAAATAATTTATTATGGTTAGAAAACACATAATTGTTATCCCATATGATTTTAATGCACACTAGTTTTCTCGAATGGAAAAGAATATGATAATTGGATCCCATGAAATGACTCAGATACCCACATGACCCCATGCATGTCTATAAATTAGTAGAGATTAAAAAAGACGTTTTAATTGATAAATTAAAATTCCTTGAGAATTATTTACCATTAATTATAAAAACACTTTATTAGGTGATATTAAAAATGTTAATTTTTTTTCAAAAGATTTTAATACAAAATCAAATGTATCAATGTGAAACAAATCCAAATCCAAAAAATAATATACATGAAACAAACTAGTTTCATAAGACAACAAGTTAAAATATCTATATATAAACAACCGTATCTCCACACTATAATCATGTTATAAGATCTATATCTCACATGTGGAAAATAATAAAGTCATATCATCACATATATCATGAGAAATAAGTTTTACATGTATTTAATGTGTGCTTATAAGGGAGAGTAAATAACTTAAGAATATTTCATCAATGATTTTATTACATATAGATGAATGTTATAATTTTAAATGAAATTATAATTCTATTAGAAACATTTATAACCATTTTTAAATAATAAAAAATCCACCAAAAAATAAAATTAATTGTTTTTATAAAAATAATATTCAAACCCCATTTTAAAACCATTTAATAAAATCATATTAACATTTAGTTTCCTTTACCTTAAAACCAATATAGTGAACTCCATTTATATAATTTTTTAAAAACTATGTTTTCTTTCCTCGAAAAACATTCCAATAAAAACTTCAATTATCTAACTTTAAAATTAACTCTTATAAAACTCACCTATTTTACAAATAGAATATAATATATTAAAAAACAATAAAATAGTTAATATGTGTCTAGGTATATGCAAAGTAATAAAAAATCAAACAAATTAGTTTTCACTAAAATCTAATTGATACAAGTTATTATTATCCCAAACCAATGTATTGACTATTTCATCACCTATTTATATCGAACCTTTATTATATCGACTAGAATAACTCACCAATAACTCGGAACAAAGTTAGACCAATTGCTTTATTCGCTTGATTATTTTCCCCACCATTAAAAAATACGTATTTAATATTTTATATTATGACTTATCATCACCAGGGTATATGGATTTTAAAAACAACTCAACACATTTAGTGGAAAAATTATTCCAAAATCAAATATTTTATTAAAATATCAATAAAATATCATAAAAACCTAAATTTTAGAAATTAATTTCCATTAACTAATATTTTTATTTTCTATAAAATTGATTTCATCAGTAAAAGTGAAAACAAATAATTATATATTCAATGATATATTTTATATATAAAAAATTGACTCAAATTTATAGAACATTGTGAATTCTCTAAATACTTGATTTTTCTATAAAATACTAGTTTTTCCAAAAGTCATTTCTTCCAAAAATATAAATTATAGGGCTTATATCTAATAATTTCAAAAATAAAGTAGCTATATAAAAAAATGAAAATAATAATTTTTATTTTTCCAATCCATAAAAATTGATCGAAGACACCCACCTAGAAATATTTCATTAAAGTTTATACAAGATCAAAAATTGATGATCTTAACCTAATTTATCCAAGAGTTACACAAGAATAAATTAACAATAAATACTTTTTCTAGAATAAAATTAATAAAATGATAATTTAATAGTTTTTTCTTAATTATATGTACATTGGGAATGACCCTATGCACTATTCATATGACAATGTGAACATTTATTATGTCCCTTAGGAAAATATCTAGAATGGTGTATGTATCCACAAATGTGTTTTATGAAACTAATTACATTTAACATAGCACCAAAATTACACAATATTTTCAAATTTTAGGAATATAAGGGTTATATAGTGAAGTTGTATAAAGTGGAACAAGCTTGTTCCATTTAGAATAACTACATACTAAAAATTAAACACTCTAAATTTAATACTTTTTCCAAATGAAGGATGAAAATAAGAGTTTTATGATCTTAAAATATCACCACGTATGAATGTTGGATTCTA
This sequence comes from Viscum album, assembly GCA_963277665.1. Lineage (NCBI taxonomy): Eukaryota > Viridiplantae > Streptophyta > Magnoliopsida > Santalales > Viscaceae > Viscum > Viscum album. The sequence goes on along the minus strand of OY728137.1, from coordinate 1,490,341,089 downwards.
TAATGAATTTTTAATATCATTAAAAATTTATAATAATTCTATAACATGTTTTGATAATCTATATAAATCCCCAACCTTTGAAAAATGATCATAAAAAACCCCCACAGTTAATGAAAAGGTTGAGGGAAACCAAAAGAGAAAATAATATATGATAACTATAATGAAAATAGAGTGGAATAGTCATATATTAATAATCCATGAATTCTCCCTTTCCTAAATTATTTCACCCCTTAAAAACACCCTATTAAATGAATTAACCATCCATATTATCATTAGAGTATGATATATTTCAATCTAGATCATTGCATCTCCCATGGCCCAATTTCTATAAATTATACTGACTCAATAGTGATTTATAAAATATTTTTCAACCTATATCACATTCCTAAAATTTATGTTTATGGAATATATTAATTACCACAATAAAGCTGATAATTTTTGACTCACAAATTAAATTATATCCATCAAAATTGAACAATTTAATTCAACATCAATCATATTCAAACAAAAATATACAATAAGAAATTATTTTAAAAATGTATTTGTTTATAATTTGTATCATTGTAATATAAATTGGTTTGGTAATATCTAGACATACATTAACTAATTTCAAATAATTGAGATGTTTTAATTATCTACACCATAAAATTTTTTCCAATTATATTGTTACTCAACTTCCTTAAAAATCATACCATTACTGCATGACTTAGTGTTCCATTTCCTATATTTATTATTCAGTGTAGCATTTTTCCCTAAACATTAATTCTAATGGAATATAACATTTTCTCAAAATCCTCTCACATCACTTCAAAATATTAGGTGGTATCTCAAAAAATGAAATATCAGGTTCGAAGTCGACTGGATGAAAATTGTGAACTTGAGATGAATCATGTAGGTATTATATCAAGTATAACATATGAATTAATAGCATATCACGGTGGTATCACAACATAATAATCCATTTTAACAAATATTTGAAAACCATAATAGGATACACATCTAGATATTATATTTTTTTTTTGTTTTCTAACTCTTCAATGTCTTAATGTACAATAAAACCAACAAAATGAGATATTCATCGATGATGAGCACCTAGGGTTATATTCATCAATAAATTTTTTATATTATTGACTGTTCACCATCACCATATTCTCCCATATTACATTAATCCAATATATTGATTATTTCACTGAGCTCATTCAAAAAACGAATAATTTCATCTCATTTCCACTCAACATAATGGTGTTCGATGTACTATTTTATAAAAATATTAAATTGGTTCCACAAGTACCAATGATTTATAATTATTATTATAATGAAATTCTATAAAATACAAAAAATCTTGATATCTTATAAAATAAGGAAATATTTTCCAAATAATATCCTCAAAAAATCAATGGAATGCATTATATATGATTTTCCCTCTAGGTGAGTTAATTTATAATCATCTCCAGATATATTCCTATAGTTTTTTGCAGTTACTTAATTAATTAACATGGATAATGGGGATCTTTCTATTATATAATCGACGTAAAACCTCTATGAACATTACCATCCAATTTTACATATATTAAACATAATGTGTATCCTTGATAGGTATGGCTTATGTTGGATTTGTGAGTCAATCCACCACTACCCAAAGAGTGTCATTCATCCATAGTGATCCTAGTATTCCAGTAAAAAAGTCCACATAAATTTCCTCTTACTTTCATGGGAAACAAAGGGATGTTACAACAACCCCTTTGTATTTTGATTCCCGAACATAACCTATTTACTATCCAAACATTGAGAAAGAAACTCAATAATATCCTTTTTCAAAACCAACATTAAAAAAAGACTTGTATTTTTTTCTATTTTATGATCGAGATATATACAACCCAACTTGAAGAATGATTGATCTCATAACATATTTTTTTAATATCCTAGTAATAATAATTCATTCCTTGAAATAATGTGTTGGCCTCTATATAATTTATCATGTCTCATATTACCTTATTGTCTGATCTACTATACTGTGACACTTTCTCTTATTCAAACTTCTTATATACTACATTGAAACTATAAATAACTATAAAATTACTATTTTCATTCATCTCTAAATGTGAGTAAAATAATATAACTGTAAACATAAACTAATCATGGACTTATATAACTACAAGAGTCAATATTTTCTAACTCAAAAAATCATATATAGTATTTTTTGTTCTAATATTATATGATAGTTGATCGTCAAATGCATAAGTATACTCTACCCACCTTTATTTCATCATTTTAATAATTTTAAAACATATGGTCATGTATGAGTTTTATAATATCATATAATTTTGAGTTTACAATTTAGTGGATTGGAAAATACTTAAACCATGATTTAGAATTAAATTCCAAAGGCATTTTCCCCTCAATATAAGAATTTTGGATGGGTAACGAGTGGTAAATAAAAATTTGAGGCTCTAAGGGGGAGTTGAAGGTTTCCTATGATAGGTGACCTATAGGGTGTGTATAACCTACAGCCACAATTTAGCCATAGGAACTCTTATAGGCTAGATAAGGTCATGGGTAGCCTACTAGGATAACCATCTAGCTAGTATCCCTTTGTGGGGGGAAATTTTATATTTCCCTCTATTTGTTTTTTTCATGGGAAGCCAGTTCTCCATCCATGTCAGTGCACATGATAAGGGGGCAGCGAAAATCTACTCCATTCTCCCCCTTGGATTAGTTTGGATTTATTTATATGGTTTTATAAGTGAAACAAGTTACAATATATTCATGATCTTCTTGATTTCCCCCTTCTTTATATGAGTAATTCAATTTTTTTGTTTACTACATGGATTTCTATTTCATTAAACAATGGTGAAATCTCCATATCTCAATGGTGTTTGCATACAACCTAGGATGTGGAAATCCTGAGATGATGTTTACTTACTTACATTCATCATTTTGTTAAATTATCACCATGTTATATAATTTTATATGGGTTTTCAATAAAATTAATTTTTTATTGTTTTAATTTATGTCTAATGTTAGAAAATTTTCCCATAATTAGGTTGCGGGAATTCTTTAGGTTGTTAGTGTAAATTTTTTTGTAGTTCCGACATAACAATACCATCATGTGAGTTTAGGGATTTTTATCCTTTGTAAAATTAAATTTCATTACTAATTATAAATTCTATAATTGATCATTGTGGGTTGTTGGGTGTGAGACAGGAACTTGAAGGTGTTACCATAGACTGTTTGGCTATATAAGATATTCAATCCTGGGTGGGTCAAATAAGCACATTCCAGGATGATGATTATTTGAAAAAACATAAATTGAAGTAAGTGATCCTTTGTACTCAACCTATATTTTATTATATATGGTTTATTATGTATGTGATATGCGGTCATTCCAAATATATCACTGATTTAATTACATAATTGAATTGTTTAATATTTTTTAGTAAAATAAATTAAATAGTAATTTAATTTTAATTATTTTCATATGAAAATTCCATGTGATTAACGAGTATATTTTGAGGCCACTGAGGACCATATGCATTAGATTAATGACTCTACCATTAATCTTCAAGGAATATACTAAGAGGATACTGAGATACTTGAACACCTCAAAGAGGAGGACACAATATGAATTGAGAGGGATGACCGTAGTAGGTCAGGTAAGGACCCTTGAGATGTGCTTCTCCTAGGTAGATTGACTTAGAAAATGTGTGAATGAGTTGGGTGAGTTGAATGTTCTAGGTTGATTATTGAATTAAAGATAAGGATTTCTCCATCTCTTGATTCTCTCACTAGTGTTTTATACCACTGATGCATATGAGCCTATGAGGTGATTTGAGGATTTTGAGATATTGGATGTCGTTCAAGTATTAGGTGTTGGTATTAGATACTAATTGTAAACAGGGACCCCAATTTGGAATCTCGTACTCTAGTGATATCCTAGTGGACACCTATGGGTATTCCCTTTGATATTTGAACCTTAGTGTGTGTATGTGGCTATGGGTAGATATGGAAGCCGGTGTAATTGAGAATCCATAAAAAAGAGTTGATCCCAGGGGGATATGGACAAAGTGATTCATGGGGGAATTAATCAAGGTATTATTGTTATTTATGTATGTTCTAAATGATATATAATTACATAAGATGATTAAGAATCATTTTTTGGCCCTTGAACTATTGGGATTACCCCTGATTTCCAAGAATCACATGTTGATATGGATGATACCCAAGGACGCTTGATACATTTAAGATCTAGTCTAATAGTATATCAGTGGTGGATGATTAGATCATATAATATCATGGGATCTTGTTGATGCATAAGTCTATTCTTAGAGGTGGTACCTGGGGTCAAACATCAGAGCATGTTTTCCATGTATATAGGAATGCCTAATATAGGAGAGAGTCCTTTGTATTTTTGATACAATTGAGAATGATTTATATTAGGTTGTGTATGAACATACTAGCATACCCTTGAAATTTCCCATGATTCCTAGGATTACAATTCTGATATGAGGTCCAGGGTGGGCGTATGTCCCCAAGAATATATGTTGGACTATCTGAGGGTGATTTTAGGATCCCCATGACCGATAAATAGAAGACCAACTAATGTCTAGTGGATGCACCATAGATGGATCAGATGAGGATCAAAGAGATATATTATAGCCACTATATTGACCATGGGATCTAGGGTGCATATTCCCTTTGATTTTCTAGATCTCCATGGAATTAGTAAGGCATGGATGTATATGATTTCTTAAGATGTCCCTTCTTAGGAATTAGTCGCCGACCTTACATTAATAATTCCCAATTATTGACTTGATGTTTGACAAGAGGGATTGAGGTTGGGTATGCTTGGGGATACCCCATGGTTTATTACTCATCATGATAGATTTTTGAGGGTATGATACCCAGTGATATAATATAGATTCCCCTAAGGTGATGATCATGCTCATATACACTCCAGCACTATCTGAAGCTAGTATGGTCGATCATGGTCATGTAATTAAGGATAAAAGATGATTATTAGTCTTAGATCAGTTAATATGGATGTTCCATTGGGGTATTTGAGGTATTGGTTGCAATGATCATCATGAAGTTCTCAGAGATATTATGGCATCAGGAATAAGAATTTTTAATGTAAATATTATTTTTAGTAGATTAATTTTTTTATTTTGAACATGTAAAATTCAAAATCAGGGCATTGTTGGAATAAAAAAAGACTGTGATTGTGGTTACCTACTGTGTTTTTTTCTCATAACCTACCCAGGCCTCTATTTCATGAGGGTACCCAAAAATACCCTCACTTGGATACCTGTATAGGTTGGGATGAGTATGATAATTTCTTGAATAAAAAGGGTTACATAGATTATTTAACGACCGGGATGAGGTATATAGATTACCTAAGTGTATTTTATTTTATACAAACCTAACCATTTTCCTATATTTCTTTTTATTATAGTATGAACTTATTTATTTTTTCTTCCAATGTACTCTATTATATAGTTTATTATTTTTCGTTCACACTCAAATATTATGGGTATAATCTCACCATTGTACCTCATTAGTCCCATGTTGCTCATATGATGCCTCTAGAATATGGGGATTCATGACTATGTTTAGATTGGGGTTCTGTTTAGTTACTGTATGGAGTGATCAAAAATGAAATTTTAAAGACACCTAGTTTTCTATTTTTGTTTGCAATATTGTATGGATTATTTTTTGAGCTAGGAACAGAGATGACGTGAGATTTTGAGGCCCAGTGTGAAAGAAATTAATTTTGGAAATATATAAAATCTATTAAATGCATGTTGATTATGTATTCTGAAAAAAGTGTAATAAATTATAACTAGAGTATTGGATAAAAAATCTGATACATCCTTCAGTTAAGATAATGATTTTTATCGTATGTGCAATATAACCCTGGAGATCGTTAGACATTCGAGTTGAGTTCCATCTTGGGTGAATTAATAAAATAAATAATTAAATTATTTATTGTAATTAACATGAAATAGAGACCTAATATCTTTCTAAAAATACACTGATATGAAAAATTCACAAGGATATCCATATAACCCTTCAATTTGAGAGGATCTATTAGATGGAATTGGAGGATATCTTGATATATGTTATTGAACCAGACCATGGATTTTCTTTCAGTGTGTGATGAAACAAAAGGATCTCTCCATCAACAATGGAAAAAATAATTCATTCTAATAGGTTTGTCCAAGTCAAGGTAGATGTTGTTTTATTTTGATTCTTTCACTTTTGTTTAATTATATGATGCATGAGAATCAATATAACTATAGATTTATTATTTGATATATCATATCATGGGTATAAGATTATATGTGGGTACTGTTGGGAGAATTGATTATTTTTTATGGTTATTTTTTCATTGTTCTAATAGAAACAAATTGATTCCAACCATATCATAGCCAATTTTAATCCATATTTGGTTTGTATCATGTATTTCTCCCTACATTATTCTTTCCTTCATTATTGATATTAATTTTGACTAGTGGATTGACAAAATAGCTAAAATTCAGTCGTTTTACACTCCATGAATTCCTTCAAAGAAGGATTAGATCCATTGTCCTCTTCTACTTGACCATGTTTCATTAGGATGTGTTCTCTTGATCTTTTCCCCAAGGGATAATATAAAATTGAATCATATTCATTGGATTATGATCCCTTCTAAGAGAATTCATAATTACACATATTTTTTTTGTAATCCTTCTACGCGGCCTGGAGTGAGATCTTATATCATTATTTTTACCCTAGGTGGAGCTCATGGTATCATCTTTACAACACTATAAAAGAATCAATCATCTACATTACGATTTGTTCAAGATTGATTTGTTCGTATACCCTATGACATCGGGTGTAATAATAATCTGTGTATCGTTCTATTCATAATTCTAGTGTGTACTTCTAACGATGATAACCTATACGAATAAAATCTCACATGGATGTCACCAATTATATAAGAATCATGGAGTTTACTCTCTCAAATGAGTTCTAGGTGGAAACTTCAAGAAGAGATCCTATGATGGCATCACAGTTGTGAAATTTACTTGAGAATATATTTCTTTACCAAGTATATCCAAATATTATTATTATACATTCTATAAAAATATACCTATGATACAAAGACTATTATTATAGATTCTACATGCTTAGTAATTTTTGGGTGTCTTACTAGTTATTGTTATACTCAACAGTACTTGGGATTTTCCTATACATTGTATATTATGTAAGTGATTAACATTTTGATGGAGTCCTAGAGGCACAAGGACTAGGTAGAACATATTGTGTTATAAAGGCAAAGGTTTGATCATATAGTTACATTAACATCAATCCCCTTTAATATATTTAGGTTGGAATTTTTTAGATTCTTTACATTAAGATTGTACTTGGACCTTTTTTCTTTCCAACAATTGTTTTCATACATTGATGGTGGGATTGATATATATTCAGGGATGGTTATTAGTTTTTTTACACTTTAGTATTGTTTTCATTTGGAGACGTGTATGTGTGAACATATAACTTATACAAAGGCCTCCCATGTGTGAGATAGGCCTACTCGGCATTGGTCGTAATCCATTAGCCTATTAGAGGCCAGATTTGGGTATTCAGGGAATGAGACACATTAGGATGGGTCCTGAAATAGTGGTATTAGAGAAGTCAGTTATATTTTAGGAATAGAGTGTGTGGGATCCATTTTTGGAAATAGTGTGATGTGTCTTCAATTTGGATTTCAGGACATCGACTTCAGTGTTGGTTTAGTAGCCGATATATCCATAGGCCATTACATTAGGAACTTTCTTTTTGACTCAGTACATTGAGACAATGGTTGTTGGGAAAACATTTGTACATGCATCTTATATGAATAGTTTGTGGTTTATATGTCCTTATTGAGTGATCTCTACACATATACTCATTGATTGTGGTTTATCTTGTATATTTTAGGATGCATTTATGATTTTTTTATATCTAGGATTCAGCATCAAGATCATGAGAATGACCCATTCAGGGATGAGGTTACAATATAGATACATGTTTTCTAGGTTTTTCCTCTAGGTGGTGTTCCATTCATACCACCACCTATCGAGGATTAGCATGAGGTAGTGATATGGTTCTTCCATCTTTTCAGGACACCTGCAAAATAGATGATGGTCATGGAAGCGAGTCTTAACCGTATATCTTAAATAAAATGGTAGAACTTAGTGACCTAGTCATACTATGAGGTAACTCACACTTGGTCATAGTTGGGAAATATTTTAGGTAGGAGTTTTCACTAGCTAGGTTGAGGGATCTGTGTATCCCGTAGCTTCTATAGCTGTATTTGTGTAGTATAATTTTGGATGAGTATTCATCGTGGATCACCAAAATATCTAGGTAATCGATGAATATTATTCATGATCAGTTCTTTTAGGTTCATAAATTCAAGAGAGGACTACGTAGTGACATATGATTTAATGTTGTACCTCCGTTAATTACTACCTAAAATTGGGTGCTAGATCATGTCCTGGTATTCAAGAGTTTCTTTGATGGGAAGATGCATGAAGTTGTTACTGACGGTGGGCATATAAAATCCGAGACTTCATTGGAAGGGATCTGAGATCAGACTAAGTGGCCAAGACATGAATGAAGTTCTAGTAGACAATACCATGATAATGGTTCCGTGGTTCAGCGCTCACATGATGGGTTTAGTTAGTCTTGGGAGAGGAGGTTCCACTCATGTGAATATATGAGAGAAATAATGTGGTAATATTTGACCCTCCATACAGATGATATATAGATAGTGGCTAGGCCTCTAGGGAAGAGGAAATGGTAGGAGAACAAAGGTATATAGGATAGAGGATATGAAATATGATTTCAGTGAGAATCTTTAGGTGGTATACATTTTAACCTATTACCACCACCACCCCTAGATGGTCTATGTTAGGATCGGGGTGCTAGGGGATAGGGTCAAGGGAAACTATAGGCAACCAATGATTCTGACCCAGAGGTTACATGGATTATACGAGGTCTGATCTATGTCTTCTCTACCTTAGCTACAGTACTGACAGACACATGTCTAAGTCATTCCATAATTTTCACTCATCTAGTTCGAGACTTATAGATTTTTATTGAGCCTTTGGATAAAACCTTGCACTTAGATACTACAATGGGAGGTGACTCAGTGATCAGACACTTGTAAATGTTGTGTGACCAGACTCTTAGAGGTGAGAATTTCATTTGGGATCTCTTTATAGAAGTTATGATGCATTATGATATCATCTTATATATGAACTGGTTATCAATAATTCACACCCATAAAGTCTATTTCAAGTGGGGGATGTGGTGTGTCCACAATGATGGGATGAGGTTTACCTTTTAGGGTGAATGGGACACCCAGGTAATGCAGGATTGACACACGCATAAGAGGGTGTGGTTGATTACTTATTAGTTGGAAACATGACCATTGGTGTAGTGGATGATATGAGTTTTTTGTTCTATGTAGTGGTAGCAGAGTGTGAGTAAATTTTTCCTAAGGATGATCCAATAATACCTCCCCATCGATAGATTGAAATCTAAATTGATCTACACCCATAGACAACCCTAGTATCTACACAAGCATATCATAAATCTCTTATAGATATTTACTATCTAAGGGTGTATTTGATGGATTTATAGAAGAAAAGATTTGTTAGAAGTAGTGTTTCACCCTAGGAAACCCTATTGGTTATTTCCAATATATCATACATGATCTTGAGTTTTTGTTCAGACTACTATCACTTAAAATAGGTGACCATAAAGAACATGTATCCATTATCAAGGATCGATGAACTCTTTAATTAGATGAGAGGGGAACAATGGTTCTTGAATATTGACCCGAGATCAGGAAACCACTATTTGAGAGTATGAGATGAGGATATACCAAAGACATCCATGTAGTGTCTCAAATATCACTATGAGTAATTGGTGATTTCATTTGGTAATAAGAACACCTTAGTGGGGTACAAGGGTCTCATGAACTAGATTTTTCACCCTTTGTGAGACCGATTTATGGTAGTCTTCATCAAACATATCCTAGTGTATTCAGTGTCTGAGGAAAAGCATGTGTGACACTTGGGGATGGTTCTAGACTTACATCAAGGGAACCAAATTTACAAGATTATATCAGAGTGCTAGTTTTGGATTTAAGAGGTATAATTTCTGGTACATTCTATCTCAGCAAATAGGGTAGCCGTGTACTCAGAAAAGGTTGAGGTAGTTTTGGCTTGGGATCCACAAAATAAAATGATAAAGGTATAGAGATTCCTTAGTTACATTGGATTTTATCAGATATTTATACCTTTTTTATTCATGATATCATCTACCTCGACAAATTTGACAAAAGGGGAAGCCTTTCCTGAGTAAAGATAGCCTCCATCATGCTTTCCAGAAGTTGAGGCAGATATTGACGAGTTATTCCATATTTAGATTTTTATATTAGCATATCAAGTATGTAGTGTTCTATGATTCAATTGGTAAAGGGATTGGATGTGTTATTATGTATAGGAATGTAATGATTTACTAAGTTAAATGTCAGTTGAGACCACCTAAGAAAAACTACCTGAATGATGATCTTAATTTCATAGCAGTAGTATTGGCAATGAAGATTTAGTGACACTACCAGAGAAAAACAATTTGTTCCTTGTTATGGTTATAATTTATGGGATCTGGATAGAGAATGTGACCTAAATTTTATTGTTTTTACCCCTCCTATTTTATATTAATTTTGAGAAGAAAAACATCGGGATACCAATTCTGATACCCTGTTTACTATGATATCCACTGTAAAATATTCTGAGAGATTTTTTGAATGCAGGGGGCATGAAATTCCTTCTAGGAGATAGATTATGGTACCCATGATGTTACAGGAGGAGGTACTATGAGAGTTTCATATATCACATTTTGCGGTACATCTAGGTGTGGAAAATATGTACTATGACCTCTTATATCAGTTTTGGTGGAAAGGGACAATCAATGGCTCTGTAGAGTTTTTATAGAGACCCAACCTTTTCTTACATTACTATTACATCATTTTAATGATAAAAAACATTATAGTATTATACAAAGAGGATCCAATGGTATATTGTCTTGAAAAAACTAGGACCATTCATAACATTTACAACATAAATCATAAACAATCATTTAATTACTTCTTCACTAGATTCTTATTGACACTTGCCCTCTCCTTAGAACATGTAGTTACCAGAGAACATACATCAAAAAAGGGGTGATTTAAAATCCCAGTAAGAGGATAGATAAGAATAATGTATCATGGGGAGAGAATAATCATAACATGGGAAAAAGATCAAGAACTTGAGAGGAAGTATAAATATAATATTTGAAATGTGGTAATTCATAAAAAATAAAACATCATGACTTAGTGGTTAAATACCACTCATACTTGTGAACAAAGCTAGAATCTTTTCCACATCATTTCACATTTACTCATTAGATTCATCACTTTACCCAATGCATTGGAGAGCTGTATAATTTCAGGTGCACCCGTCATATTCAAACATTCATATTACGCTATATAATTCTAGGCGCACCTGTCGCATCATAATATTAACATTATCATGAATGCCACATAGAACATAAATCAATGATGAACATAAATACCCCATGGAAAAGAATGGGTTTTATCTCATAAGAACACATTCATAAACATTGGGTTCCCAAAACAAAGAAGGAGTAGCATACTTGATACAAGAAGCATCAACCTTGAATGAGTTGTAAAAGTGGAGTTCTTAGAAGAATTGTTCTTTTGGAATACATTATGTTTGACATAAACAAAAGTGGTGAACATTTATATCCTAGAAAAGGAATGAAAATGACGAAAAAGTGATTTTTAAGGATAAACCATATTAAAAATGGAGTGAAAGAGGGGGAACCCAAAGAATGAAAATTGGGTTCGAGATTTTCCTCTTACCTTATATATGAACACTTCCTTCTCTTTAATGTCCAGTATAATCACATTATATTAATTAATTAGAAATTCCAAAACCTTTTATGCATGAATAGGGGTAATTTTGGATTCATTATGTAATTTTATGGGCCTTTTTATAACTTATAGAGTTTAAAATAAATGTTCGTAAATGTTCATTTTTATGGTTTTTCTGGAGTGGTTCACTTTTATTCATAAATTGAGGTTTGGGTAGAACATGGGTAAACATCCAGAACAGATATTACATGTTATTAATGACATTATAGAATTTCAAATGATCTTATAATGAGTTATATTATATACCATATGGATGAATCATTAGATAAAATTAAATGATGACTGTTTGGGTTAATTTGGGTAGTTTTTCAATCACAACAAACTTGTTTTTATTTATAATTTAGTTATATGTACATAAGTCAGTTACAGAACTTTAAATAGGGTATAATATATATATATATATATATATATATATATCATATTCTGGTTCAACCATAGAATGGTTTCATGACCATACCCAAAGGTAAAAATGGAAGAAGTAAACATGTCGTTCTTAAAGGTGATAAATTGACACATCATGAACAACACTCTCTTTAATAAAATAAAAGGAAGAGTGAAATGTGTTGGGTGACATAATATCCCATCAGTATCATAAAATTACATTATATTCATGATATAGGAGTTACCATACCATTTGTACAAATATAGGTGGGGAGAGAATAAGACAAGAACTTTAAATTTAAAGGGAACTAAAGAAGAAGCGGGAGAGAAATTACCTCTTGAATCCTCCTCTTTAGATCCTACTTAAGAACTATAAGACTAGAATTTTGGTCAGAGAAAAAGCTCTTGGAAATGGGGGAGGGGATTGAGAAGATTCTTGGACAGAGTTTAGACAAGGATTCAAGCTTGAGAGGTTTGAGGAAATGAGGTTGTGAAGGGTGGTGTTTATAGTGGAGGGGAGAGGGGATTCCTAAATATAAAATTCATTAGTTTATTAATTTCCCCTAAAACAAGGAATAGTGAGTCTTGTATGACCAAGAATAGTAATTTTATCATGTGATATCAAACCATGTGGGAGTACATCAGTAGAGCATCACACATGACTCTATAATTAGCTCATTTAGCTTATTTTGTAAATTATGGTATTTCACAATTCATCAAAAAATTAATGTATTTCAGAAAAATCCAAAAATTTCACCCAAATAATTTTTTGATAAGTAGAATCCAAAACTGAAGTCAATGTTTCAAAAATAATTTTCCAAATATTATTTTTTTATATTTAATTAAAATCATGTTTTTTTTACTAAAAAACAGTTTTAAAACATTCATTTACATATTCCAAAATAGAGGTATATCATACTTACACTTGAATAATATTTTTATACTATCATAGGTGAGGTTACTATTTATTAGGTTATATCACTTTCCATAAGGGTATGTTACTATTCATAAGGGTAGGTTACTATTCAAAAAAAATTCTTTTTGTTTTATTAGACTCCAAAAATCATCAAACACAACCATGTATGTCATATTTTCAAAATTCCCAATTCAAAAGTGAAAAACATATGTTTAATGGTCACTTAGCACATAGTAGTTCATTATTTTGTGTTTTCATATGATTTTATGACATATTTACAAGAAGAGAATTTCTAATGAAAAAGTTTGGGTCGTTACATTCTCCCCCCCCCTTTCAAATTTTTTCCCTCGAAATTTAAATTAACACAAATATGTGAAGGTACTTATCCTTACCACCTCTTCTGGTTCCCAAGTTGATTCTTCAAACTTATGGTTCCTCCACAACACACTAACAATGTGGGTTGTCTTATTGCGTAGAACCTTATCTCTCCAGTCCAGAATCTCTACTGGCTGCTCCTCATAAGAGATATCATCTCCCTGCTATACCACATCCAAGTTTAGTACATGTGAGGGGTCCGTTATATACTTCCTCACGAGTGATATGTGAAACACGTCATGAACATGAGCCATATTCTATGGAAGTGCAAGTCGATAGGCCACAGATTTTATGCGGTCAAAGATCTCAAAGGGGATAATGTACCATGGGCTTAGCTTCCCTTTCTTTCCAAATCAAATGACTCTCTTCCATGGTGATATTCAAAGGAATTCATTATCTCCAACGTCAAACTCCAAGTCCCTTCGATGGTCATCATCATATCTTTTTTACTAACTCTGAGTTGCTTTGATGTGTTTCTGGATGACGTGACCCTTCTCTGTCATCCCTTAAACAAGATCGAGTCCAAGTATCATTCTTTATGAAACTTTATCCCAATAGGTTGGGGTTCTACATTGCTTTCTACGTAGTGCTTCATATGGAGCCGTCTAAATACTCGAGTGGAAGCTATTATTGTATGAGAACTCAACCAATGGGAGATTCTGATCCCATCCACCTTGAATTCTAGAGAGAAGTCTCTTAGAATATCTTCAAGAATATGAATAGTCCTTTTAGACTTTCCATTAGTTTGGGGGTGATATGCCGTGATAAAATTTAATTCAGTACTCAAATAATGTTGAAGGCTCCTACAGAATTTAGACGTGATCCTTGGATAACGGTCAAAGACAATTGAGAGTGGATCATCGTGAAGTCTCACCAGTTCCTTCACATATATCTTTGAAAATTGTTCAATCAAGAGATCTTCCTGAATAGTGATAAAATGGTAAGTCTTTTTGAGTCGGTCAACCAAAACCCATATCACATTATTTCTCTTTGACGTATTTGGGAGACCCATGAAAAAGTCCATAGTAACATTTTCCTATTTCCACATGGCTATAGGAAATGGCTGCATCATCCCTTTGGACTTTTTTCGCTCTGATTTAACTTGCTGAAATACCAAGAACCTTGATATATATTCCACAATCTCCTTCTTCACGTTATCCCACCAGAAGTATTATCAGAGATCTTGATACATATTGGTACTCCTATAATGGATAGAGAAAGTTGAGCGATGAGCATTGTCCAATAGATTCTTCATTATCCCGAGTGATGAAGGCAAATAAAGTGGAGTTCCAAACTAAATCACACCATCATCATAAATATGGAACTCTTGTAGCTTCCCTTATTTTACTCCATTCAACCTCTTTTGTATATCCACATCATCCCTTTTTGCTTCCTTAATCTTCTCTTTGATGGATGGTTGCGTAATCATTTGGGAAAGGTATGATTTATCCCCTGACCTTATGATTTCCAAATCCATCATTTTCATATGTAAGAATATTGGGTCTTTCTCTATCCATAACATGGATAAAGTAGTGGGTTCTTTTCTACTTAGAGAATCGTCTACCTTGTTCTCCTTTCCAGGATGGTAGTGAATAAAGAAATCGTAATCCTTGATTAGCTCTAACCATCTCCTTTGAAGCATGTTTAGCTCCTTTTGTGTGAATATATACTTTATGCTCTTGTGGTCGGTGTAAATGTCATACTTCTCACCATAAAGGTAGTGCCGCTAGAGTTTCATGGAAAACATCACGTCTGACAGCTCTAGATCATATGTCGGGTAGTTCTTCTGATGGATGTTCAACAATCGTGAGGCTTAGGCTATCACATTATCATTTTACATGAGTACACAACCCAAGAATTTCTTTGAAGCATCACTATATATAAAAAAACATTCTATACTTTTCGGTAGTGAGAGTACAGGTGCAGTGATTAGCCTTATCTTTATCAACTTGAAGCTTCACTCACATTCTTCTGTCCATACATACTTTACCCCTTTCCTTGTAAAAATAGTTAGCGGGCTTGAAAATCATGGGATGTTTCTCACAAAACATCTATAGTACCCATCTAATCCAAGAAAACTACATATTTCTGTGACAATAGAGGGCCTAGGACATTCCTCATTTGCCTTGGTCTTTGATGGATCCATAGAAATTCTCTCACCTGTGATCACATGTCCCAAGAGCGTGACTTGCTTCACTGAAAATTCACACATTCTGAACTTGGCGTACAACTTCTTCTTCCTCAATGTCGCCAACAGAAGTCTTAGATTTTTTTCATGTTCCTCCTTGCTCTTGGAGTAGATGATAATATCATCAATAAAAAAACACAAAATTATCAAGGTAATTTCTAAAGAATCTATTCATCAAATCCATGAGGATTGTAGGGGAATTAGTGAGTTCTAAGGGCATCACCAAAAACTCATAGTGCCCATAACATGTACGGAAGGAAGCCTTCTGAATATATTCCTTCTTCACCTTTACCTAATGATATCCAGAACAATGATCCACCTTTGAGAAGTATTGAGCACCTCTTAACTGATCGAACAATTCATAAATCATAGGGAGAGGATACTTGTTCTTTTTGGTGATCTGGTTTAGTTCCTGATAATTGATACACAACCGCATTGGTCCATCCTTCTTCTTTACAAAGAGCACTGGTGCACCCCATGGTGATGAAAAAGGACATATGAACCCTTTTTCCAGATGCTCTTGTAGTTGCTTCTTTGAATCCTCCAGCTTGATTGGATCTATCCTATAGGGACACTTTTAGATAGGAGTATCTCCAGGTATGAGTTCAATTGAGAACTCTACCTCATGATCCAAGGGAATTCCGAGTAACTATTCGGGAAATACATTTTAATATTCCCTTACGATGGGAATTTCCACAAGGCTTGAACTATCCTCCAACCCAGCCATTTGGGAGAGGTATGTTTCTTCATATAGAATCAATATCCACACAGATGGACTTTTAAAAGGAGATTTATGATCATCCTTGCATTTGTAGAGGATAATGGTATGGTTCAGAATATGAAAAGATATTTCCTTTTCCCAATAGTTAATACGTGCTCTATATAACAATAGCCAATCCATTCCCATTATAGTGTCGAATTCCACCAAGGGAAGTATTACGAGATTTTCTGGAAGAATCTCCCCACATATACCAATATAAGAAGAGTCAAACACTTGGGTTGTAATTATTTCACCACTTGGTGTTTTTACAGATATCTCTACTTCAAGGTTTCGGGGCTTAGATTGTATAGTTCTAGCAAACTATCACGATATAAAGGAATGCGTAGATCCAGAATCAAATAAGACCTTTTCCATTATTGATTGAATATGATGTTGACCTTGTACGACTTCATTATCTTTATCCACTTCTGCAGTAGTGATGTTATAAGCCTTCCCTTGTTCCTTTGGCTTTGGTGGCTGTTGACGCTGATTACCCTCGAGAACTTGAGGTTTAGTGCACTGGATTGCATAGTGCCCTAGCTCCCTACAGTTGTAGCATTGAACCATGGGTTGTTCTCTCCATTCATTGGCTACATTCTCTAACCTTTTCATGTCTTTTCAACACTCTTGAGAATAATTTCCTTATTTCCCACACTTGAAGAATTTCCCCATCCCTTTGAGGCAGTTCCCATGGTGTAACTTTCCACCTTTTTTGTATTTGGTTCATTGAGTTTTCTTCCCGCATTTATCGTTAGATCCACCATCTTGAAAAAACATCTTTCATTTCTTATCACCATTGTCGCGGGACCATTCTCCAAACTCCATCTCCACTTTGAGAGCACAACGAACAACTTCTTCATAACACCCAAAGTCTCGAATTGCAAGATCCATTCAATGGTGTGGTTTTAATCCACTAAAGAATCTATCAAATTTTCTATGATTGTTGATAACAAAACCAAAAGAAAACATTAAAAGCCATGTGATATTCCCTTCATAGGTTGAGAAAGATTCTCCTTCTTTTTTTCTTAAGCTCTATCAATTCTCTCTCCATCTTCGTGCAATGAGTTCTTGGGAAATACTTGTTAAGAAACATTATCCTAATGTCTTCCCATTCTATCTCTTAAATTTCCTCCCTTGGCTTGGTGTTCTTAATCAAAGACCACCATTGATCAGCCTCTCCATCTAGAAGATAAATGGATAGAGTCACCTTCTCCATATCAGAATAGTGAAGCACAAAAAAGATCATCTCCATGGAGTTGACCCACTATTCCACAACTAGTGGATCGTAAGATCTACTAAACTTTGGTCGTCATTGCCGCATAAAACATTCAATAGCCAGTTTCTCCCTCTTTGGTGAAGTAGGATGTTATTATTATTATAGTTATTGTTCATAACCTCAGATAATTGGGTAGGAATCACGATGAAGTTCTGAACTCCACCTCCCAAATCATTGGGGATGATGTTCGGGCAATCGTTGAATGGGCCCTCACACGAGTTGTTGGTCTGGCTTCTCCTGGTTCCCAACATTTTCTAAAATAGAAAACTTTAGAACAAAACCTAAGTAAAAAATTTATGAATAAATAACTTATTCATTGGCACAATTTATTATAAAATCATAACATATGGGATCCATGTGTAAATGTTATTGTGTTCATATTTGTACTTAGTCTCACGCAAGAGGTTTTTTCTAGGGTTCACTAATCCTAATTCCCAAATTAACAGAACCATTCTTCTGATACCAACTATAGTGAGACGAATTTTTCTTACATTACTATAACATCATTTTAATGATAAGCAACATAATATTATTACACATAGAAGATCCAATGATTTAGTGTATTTGTAAAACTAGGACCATCCATAACTTTTACAACA
The DNA here is from genome assembly GCA_963277665.1 of Viscum album. Taxonomy (NCBI): domain Eukaryota; kingdom Viridiplantae; phylum Streptophyta; class Magnoliopsida; order Santalales; family Viscaceae; genus Viscum; species Viscum album. The sequence continues at coordinate 1,490,322,560 of OY728137.1, read as the reverse complement.
TAAATCATAAACAATCATTTAATTCTTTCTTCACTAGATTTTTATTGGCACTTTACCTCTCCTTAGTACATGTTGTTTCATGAGGATATACATAATAACAATGGTGAGATAAAATACCAGTAAGTGGATAAATAATAACAATATATCATGGTGTGATCATAATCATAACATGGTAAAAAGATCATGAACATGAGAGGAAGCATAAATATAAGACTTGAAATGTGGCAATTAATAAAAAATGAAACATCATGTCTTAGTGGTTAAATACAACACATACTTGTGAACAAAGCTAGAATATTGTCCACATAATCTCAAATTTACTCATGAGATTCATCACTTTACCGAATCCATTGAAGCACTGTATAATTCCTGGCGCACCGGTCACATTCAAACATTCATATTGCGCTACATAATTCTGGGCGCACCAGTCACATCATAATATCATCACAATAATGCATTCCACATAGAACATAAATAAATGATGAACATAACAAACCCATTTAAAGGAATTAGTTTCATCTCATAAGAACACATTCATAAACTTTGGGTTCCCAAAACAAAGAGGTAATAACATGCTTGACACTAGAACCATCAACATTGAATGAGAAGTAAAAGGTGAGTTCTTAGAAGAGGAGTTCTTTTGGAAAACATTTTGTTTGACATAAATAATAGTGTCAAACAATTATATCCTATAAAAGTAAAGGAAATGATGAAAAAATTATTTTTATAGATAAATCATATCAAAAATGGAGTGAAAGAGGGAGAACCCGAAAGATGAAAATTGGGTTCGAGATTTTCCTCTTAACTTATATCTGAACACTTCCTTCACTTTAATGGGATGTATATTCACATTATATTTATTAATTAGAAATAAAGAACCTTTTAAACACTAATAGGGGTCATTTTGGTTTCATTATGTTATTTTACGGGTCTTTTGATAAGTTATAGATTTTAAAAACATTGTTCGGGAATGTTCATTTTTATGGTTTTTATTGAGTGGTTCACTTGTATTCATAAATTGATGTTCGGGTAGAACATGGGTAAACAACCAGAACTGATCTTAAATGTAATTAATGTCATTAAGTAATTTAAAATGATCTTATAATTAGTTATATTATATACCATGTGGATGAATCATTAGGTAAAATTAAATGATGCTTGTTTGGGTTAATTTAGAGGGTTTTTCAATCACAACGAACTTGTTTTAATTCCTCACATAGTAATATGCACATAATTAAGTTACAGAACATTAAATAGAGATAATAAATATAACATATTCAGTTTCAACCATAAAAATGGTTTCATGACCAGATCTGAAGGTAGAAATGGAATAAGTAAACATATTGTTCTTGAAGGTGAAAAATTAACACCTCATGAACAATGTTCTCTTTAATAAAATAAAAGGAAGAGGGAAATGGTTTTGATGATATAATATACCATTAGTATCATAAAAATTAAGTATATTCATGTTACTGGAGTTACCATACCATTTGTACAATGATAGGTGTGGAGAGAATAATAAAATAACTTGAAATTGAAAGGGAATTAAAGAAGAAGAGGGAGAGAAATTACCTCTTGAATCCTCCTCTTGAGATCCTTCTTAAGGGCTCTAATATTGATCTTTCGATGAGACCAAAAGCTCATGGACGTGGTGGAGGGGCTTGGGAATATTTTTGGGTAGATTTTAGACAAGTCTTCAAGCTTGAGATGTGTGAGGAAATGAGGGTGTGAAGGGTGGTATTTATAGTGGAGGGGAGAGGGATTTCCTTAATATAAAATTCATCAGTGTGTTAATTTCCTCCAAGATAATGAATAAGTGAGTATTGCATGACCAATAATAGTACTTTTTTCATGTGATCCCGAAAAAAGTGGGCTTACATCAGCAGAAAATCACACAAGACTCTATAATTAGCCTATTTAGCTTATTTTTTGAATTATGGTATTTAACCATTCATAAAAAATTCAAGTATTCCAGAAAGATTCCAAAATTTCACCCCAACATTTTTTTGATGTGTAGATTCCAAAATTGAATTTCATTTTTCAAAAAGAATTTTCCAAATATGATTAATTTAATATTTAATTAAAATCATGGTTTATTACTAAAAACAGTTTTAAAACATTCATTTACTTATTCAAAAATATATGTACATCATACATTCACTTGAATATTATTTCTTTACTATCATAGGTAAGGTTAATATTCATTTGGGTATATCACTATACATAAGGGTATGTTACTATTAATAAGGGTAGGTTACTATTCACCGATTTTTTTTTTATTTTATTAGACTCCAAAAATCATCATGAACACAGCCGTGTATGTCATATTTTCAAAATTACCAATACCGAAGAGACATGATTATTTTTAAAGGTCACTTATCACATAGTAGTTCATTCTGTTGTGTTTTAATGTGATTTTACAACATATTTATTAGAAGGGAATTTCCATTGAAAAATTTTGGGTCGTTGCAGTTTGTCTCTCAATTAATTATTTGTTCGTAATTGAAGGTGGAACACCATGATCTAGTAGGTTTAAATCAACCCATTGAGATTTTAGAGTGAAAGTGGTATGATATATTAATGGAAATGTTGACAAGGTTACCTTATTTGTCCAAGAGACATGATTTCATCTTGGTGGTCATAGATCGAATCACCATGTTAGCCCACCTCCAATATATTCGAGATCAGAGTATAGGAGATAGATTATGAAGCCTCAATGTGTAGGATATAGTCCCAATCCATGGATTCCACTTAATTATATTTTTTACATTGATTCACATTTCAGATACCAGTTATGGAAGGGATTATAGGAGGCTTTTGGGACTCAGTTTCATTTCAGAACAGTGTATCACCACCATAATTATGGACAGAATAAGTGGACACTTCATGTATTGGAGGACTTTATGTTTGATTTCATGCTATAATTTGGATGTATTTTGGAGGACCACCTATCATTGGTGGACTTGGCATAAAACAAAATATATTATTCCATCATATGTATGGAACCATTTGAGGTCCTATATGGGAAACTCTCCAGGTCACCACTATATTGGGATAACCGAGTAGATTCATTACTTATGGTAACATAGTTAGTCCGAGACACTATAGAGAAGGTGATGATAATATATAATTATATTAGGACAGAACATAGATTTCAAATGTTCTATAAAACAAAAAATAGATGCCCTAGGATTTTGATGCGGGAATCCATGTGTTCCTAAGGGTCTCATTTTCCAGTGGAACCAACTCTATATTTTACTACATTGGAAAGATCTAGTATATATTTCTTCAAGAGAGATACATGGAATACATCATGTAATTGAGATATGGTTGGTGGAAGTGCTAGTAAATAGTACACAACTCTGACACGATCAAGAATATCAAGGGGGAAGTTGTATAAAGGACATAGCTACCCTTTATTCCCAAATATATTGATCCTTTTACATGGAGATATATATATGAATACCATGTCTCAAACCTTAAACACTAAGTCTCCTGATGATTATCTATATACCTCTTCTGTCAGATTTTGGATTCCATGATATACGGGTGAATGATTCTCACCTTTTCTACCATTTATTCGAGCATTTCATGTTCCAGTATCTTACGTTAACTGACTTCATCTCATCACACGGGTGTTCTGCATCTTTTAGCATAGATAACTTTATATAGAGCCATTTTAATGATCGATTGGAAACTGTTTTTGTAAGAGAAATTAACTAGAGAAAGATGTTAGTCCCATCCTATTTTAAAGTCCACAAAACAAGGCCTCAACATTTTTTTACAGTGTTTGAATTGTCTACTCAAATTGGCAATCAATATGAGGACGATAGGTTGACCTGATGTTCATCTTAGTTATTAGAGAATATTGGAGACTTATCCAAAACATAGAGGTGAATCATAGATCATGATCAGATACAATCAATAACAGTACTCCATAAAAATTTCCACTTGTTTACTGTATATAAATGCATGTTTATCCAGTGGGAGGTCCTCTATAATTGTGATAAAGTGAGATGTATCTTTAAGATGATAAAAAAACCCATATAGAATTGTTTCTTCTGTATTTCTTCATAATTCAGGGACAAATTACTTGTTGATATTTTCCCACTTCCATATTGGTATGAGCAGTGGTTGAATCATCAACATATAATTTGTCTTTTCAACCATAACATTATATCATACCAGGAACCTTAATTTATATACAAAAATATTCTTTTTAAAATTGTCCCACCAATCATTCTCTCAGATATCTCAATACATCTTTTTTCTCTTCAGGTGAATATAGAAGGTTGAGCAATGTGTATAATTTAAAATTTCTACTTTTATCTCTTGATTGAATGGTACACATAGTACTAAGAAAAATCCCACGACTCCTTCCTCATCCATTTTAAACTCAGAGGATTCCCCTTTTCTTATGGCTTCCACTTTCTTCTTAATTTACACGTCTTTTCTTTATGAATATTTTATTTTGTCCATGAAGAATGGCTGAGAAATCATTTGAGAAAGGATTAATGATGTTCATTCCTAAATTATTCCCATGTCCATACAATGAACGTCTATAAATATTTGGTATTTTTTTAATTATCATCATTTATAATGATGCAGGATCCTTTATACTTAGAGCATCAACCACATTATTTTCTTTACTAGTATTGTAGTGGAATGAGCGGTCATAATCATTGATGACCTCTAACCATCTTCACTTATTCATATTAATATCATTACTTATGAATATATATTTTAGGCTCTTATGATCAGTATATATCTCAAACTTCTACCCCTAGAGATAATGACACCATATTCTCAACACAAATATCACAGCTTCTAACTCCAAATCATGTGTGAGATAGTTTTTCTCATTAATTTCAACTTCCATGATGCGTAGTATATCACTTCATCAGTTTTCATTAGTAGAAAACATAGTCCCAATTTTATATCATCATTGCACACCTCAAATAGTTCTCCGGTTATCATTGGAGTGAGTACAATGTTTGTGATAAAACCCATCTTCAATTATTTGAACCTGTCTTCACATTCACTAGTCCAAAAAAACATTACTTCCATTTGAGTTAACCTGGTTAGTGGGATCCAAAATCATGATAAGTTTTTCCAAAATAATTTTTAATACCCAGCTAGTCCAAGGAAACTATTGATCTCAATTAAAAAAACGGTCCTTGCCCACTCTTTTATTTTCTTTATCTTGGACGGGTCCACATATTTCCCATTGCTAGTGATTACATGGCTGAAGAATGATACTTCCTCCATACAAAACTCAAATTTACTTTAATTTTCATTAATTTTATCCCTTTATAAAGTCTTCAACATATAATTCAATTGATCATAATATTCCTCCTTTCTATTGGAGTATATCAGAATATCCTCAATAAGGGCTGCAACTAATTTTTTGAGGTAATATCTAAAGACTCTATTCATTAAATAACTAAAACTATCTAGATAATTAGTGGATCATAAGGGAATCACTTTGAGATCATAGTGTCTATACCCCGTTCAAAATAATGTCTTTGGAATATCTTCTTTTTTCACCTTTAATTGGTAATATCCTAACCCGAGGTCCACATTTGTAAAATAATTGGCCCCACATAGTTGTACGAACAAGTAATCTTTCTACGGTAGATGATAATTTTTCCTTATCATTATTTTATTAAGATCCTGATAATCAATGTAGTAGTGAATTTATATATCCTTAATATTTAAAAAGGGGATCGTTAAACCCTACGGTGAAGTACTCAGGTATATTAAAACCTTCTCCAGAATCTCTGATAACTTCTTCTTTAGTCCTACCAGATCAATAGTGCTCATTCTATATGGTTTAGTTGCTATATTCAGAGTTAAAATAATAATTTAAATTGATAAGTGAACCTCTCAGTTAGGAGGAAGACTATACAATTCATTCGAGAACCTATTAGTGTAGTCCCTTACCATGGGCATGTCTTTGAGAATGATCCTTTTATTTATCTAAGTCTTTGGGGATAGATATTCTATCTCATAAGGAAATAACATACACACATGATATGATAGATCCAAAGATGATTCATCCTCATATTTTCAATTTTATATAATTGGAGGTTTCTTTAGGATGTGAAGAGTGAAATCCCATTCTTGATAATTGATGTTTGCTTTTTATAAAGATGGGATATCCATTACCAGTATATAATCAAACTACACCAAGTGACTGAAGACAAGATTTCCTACGAGTTTCATTCTAAAAAAATTAACTTTGTAGGATTTATATACATTGGATTCAATAATGGATCCATTTTTTGTTTCTATAGATAAGTCAACTTTTATATTAGGCGGTGGTGTTTGAATTGTTTTACAAAACATAGAAGATATGAAATATTGCGTAGAACAATAGACAATATTCCTACATTCCACTATTTTATTCTAGTTATAATCATTTACATCATCTGAGATAGACTTTTCGATTAGAATTATTAACCTTTTAAAACATAAAAATGAAACTATCAATAATAAATGGATAATTTAGAAGTGAAAAATATATCCTAAATAGTGATTCCATAAGTTTAATGTAGGTTATACATGATGATAGAAATAACCCTATGGTTATTATATAAGTTATATCGTCCTAATATTCAAAAATTACTAGACCTTTATTTGAAACCAACTATAGAGACCCAATCCTTTTATACAAATGATTACATTCTTCTAAGAATAATTAAAAATCAAATTACAAGAGAATGATTATAATTTATATTATTTTTGGATGATTAGAAACATAAAACTAAAAAAAAGGAAATGGAATAAAACATTTTTATTTTATAATCCATAATGAGATCATAACATCTATGGGGCTCCTACATCTTCAAAAGATAACCTGGGGAATACATGATCAAAAACAGATGAGCTAAAAATCCCACTAAGGGAGTATGCATTGGAATAAAACATAAAATATGTGATAGAAGGCCTAACATGCTGAAAAAAAAGGAATGGAACATGATTAAAAATAAGTAAGAATATAATGTATAACATGGTAACATATAACCACTGTATCATTTGAATATTGAAACTATAAATAACATGACATAAACATGATTCAATGCTAACTGACAAGACTATAAAACATGGTGGACAAAGTCCCATAAAGGAATCAGATTCACTCTCAATACCAACATGAAATCTCATGAGACTAAAAAAAACCAATGGATTGGATCACTATCTAGGTGAACCCATCATAACAAGTTCATGAATATGTCTTCCACATTAAGAATAATCATACGGGTTACCTATGGAACGAAATGGGTATCATAATCATGTCATAAGAATAAAAAATTAGGATTCCATAAATTTGCCCATGAAATAATAGATTAAAAACATAATTGGACATTGATAAGGTAAAATAAGCATATAAAATGATATTTTATTTCAAATTTAACTGAAAATATGTACAAGGAGGGTTTAAGAAACTTTATAAATGAATCATTTTGGGGTGATTTAAGAAAAATATTAAACAGATTTTAAAGCATAAAAGGCATATTTATTTTCAGAAAAAATTAAATGAACCAAGTTAGTATTTTATGATAAAATGATTAGTTTTATTAAAATAATGGTAGCTAAAAATATATTATGTAGTGACTTTAAATTTCGTAAGAAATTGGGAAATTTTCTTCAATCGGGCTTGTTTGTCGGGAATAATTGAGAAGAGAACATTTTTTAAACATCTATTTACCTATAAATTAATGATTATATGATCTAGATAAATTAATTTTTAACCTATTAACATAATTTAGAATAATTAAATGAAAATAAATAAGCATTAAAATCAGGTGACGAGAGATAAAGAGTTAACTAATTGAAAAATGGAGGTTCAGATAAAATCTCATTCCTTATGTCTGAAGTGGTTCTAAATTTGTACTTAATGTACAGAATTAAAAAAATATTGATTAATTAATAATTATAGAACCTATTTTACATTTATGTTATTTATTATAATTTTATTAAGTTCATTTATGATCGGTTTGATGAGTTATAATTCACAATTGTATCATTTGGGAGTGTTTGTTTCCTTGGTTTTTTTATGAAAAAGTTTACATGTATATGAGTATGAAAGTTCATTTAAAATGGAAATTGATTTATAGAATTTAAGTTATAATAAATTAATTAATATCCTAAAGGTTATATTTTTGTATAATTAATTTTTTATTTGGAGTGAGGATGAATCATTAGACAAAACATCAGTGATAATCGTTTAGTTTATTATGGGAGTTTTTCAATCAACACAAGCTAGTTTTTTTTATTAATTAACATCACATGTATATAATGGGTCCATAAAATTAACAAGGTTTTAAGAAATATATTAAAAAACAATTGTCTATTAATATGGTATTATGACCATCCTTGAAGTCATTACCTGGAAATGAACATTTTTCATCCTCGATGATGATAAATTATCACCTCATGAAGGACATTTTCATTTTTAAAATAAAAGGGAGATTATAAGGGGTTTGAAGTGGGATTATTAAATAATAATAATAAAATTAAATTATATTTATGGTACTATATTTAACATTCCATTTAGATGAAGCGAGGTGTGGAGAGAAATAGATAATGACTTGAAATGAAATTAATAGAAAAGAAAGTAGAAATTTTCTCTTGAATTTTACCTCCTTGAGAATCTCATTAAGGAAGTGGTTTTGGAATATTGATGAGAATAAGGGACACATGAAATGGGGTATAGTATTGGTAAGAGTATTAGTTATGTCTTGTACAAGTCTCAAATATTGGAAGATTTGAGGAGAAGAGGGGGAGATGGGAAGTACTTATAGTGGTGTAGAGGAGTGTTTTTTATTATCTTAAACATTACTTTATTATGTTGGTTCATGACAAGAAATAGTATTGATTATTATAAAAAAATACAGTAAATATTTAATTTCATTTATAAATAATGGGTTTTACCTCATCGTTATATAAATATTGGCTCAAAAATTCTAGTATTAAATATTTATCACAAATTAGCATATTTTACTATTCACTGAAAATTCAAGTATTTTAGAAAAAATCCAAAAAATCACCCTAACCATTTCTCTAAATTTAGAATAAAAATATGAACATCATTTTATGAAAATAATTTTCTAAATATGTGGAATTAAACATTTATCTAAAATTATTATTTACTCAAAAATATACAAATTTTAAAATTATAATTTTTTTATAACACATTTAAAAATTAATTAAGGTATCAAAAAATTATCTTAAAATCATAAGAAAAAAATATTCCATTATGAATAAATTTTATGAAAATATTTTTTTTAATTATTAAATTATCCCAAAATTATTAATTAAATATTTATAACTTACAACATTACCATCATATAATTAATAATTTTTAAAATATTTATTTACATATACTATGATATAATTATATTATATTATTATTTATCATATTCTTAAATTATATTTATAATTTCATAAATGACGTAACTATTCATTTGGCATGTTTACTAATCATAAGGGTTATATTACTATTCCTAAGGTCAACTTACTTTTTCATAAATATGGGTTCCTTAATATATACAATACTTATTATTTCAATAATTATTCATTTATTAAGGTTTTATTTTGTTTATGATGTGATTATATATTATTATACTATATTAAATAATTATAAAAATGGGGCATCCATTGATAAAATGTTTGAGCCATTACGTGTACCTACTACCCCTCCAGAGAGTTTGAGGTAGACTAGGAACAATAATGATCTTGAGTATAAAATAGTTAGGGAAGTCCAAAATGACTTAGTAGATTATTGAGAGTGAATAAAAAGGATATTAAGTATATCCTTTCAAGGGTTGACATAATGAATGACCAAAAATTTTACTTCTAGTATATAGAAGAGAACCTTTAAATGCGTCCAGCTACCCAAGCCTTCCAAGAGAATGTTAATCATTTAAAGGTGATGACTCAAATGATTACGTTATTTACAGGGTAAAATAAGGATTTCTTCAGTGCCATTGATCATGGAGGAACCAACATCATGGAATTTATCACTACGATGAATCCTTTTCTAAATGTGTTGGGTATGGTTGTTGTTACTCTAGATTCCATTCTAGTTAGTGCTAATCTCACTGCTTCAAACACTAACCCTTTGTATTTCAAAGAAAATATTGTTAGAAATATCTATATTCCCTTCCATTATTAGTTCCTAATCTTTATCTTGTCTTTAGTTGAAGCTTCCAAACATCTTCTTTGAATGATTATTAGATAGCCACCCTCTTACACTTGAGATCATACAACCACAACCTCAACTTATACTTCAATTCCATCTATTTTGGATAAAGAAAGAATCACATATTGATCCCATTCCATAGGCTAGGAGTGCATGTGATTAGAATTTTTTCCTTGATAGGGACTTCACTGTGAATATTTTTTATTTATTTTTGGATTTAATAAAAATAATTTTTTCATTAATGAAATCTATCTTGATATTTTTTATTTTTCTCTTTGGATTTATTATTTAATATCTTCACTTTTTGATAATACAAGAAGGGGGAGAATAAATATGGAATTTATTTGAGAACACTAATTATGAGCATTTTTTATCTATTTAATTTATGTTATTTCTTTATACCAAACCTTTGATGTCAAAGGTATTTCACTTATACCTTTGATAACATCTTTATTAATTATGGGTATTTAATTTTTGTGTTTCTTTATCATTTAATACTTTTGACATACCATTGATACTATTTTTTACTTAATATATTTGATACCTAATCACATTTTATCATCTATTTTAATGTTTTAAAATCTATGTTTTAAACATTATATTAGAGCTTTAAAGAGTCAAAATGATATATTTTAATCCTATGTTTATTCCATATGTGCTTTGTAAAATTCCATGACTCGTGATTGCAAAAAAGGGGGTGATTGTTGGAACCTTCGTATTTTAATAATCTCAAGTCAAGTTAATTATCATTTTAATGGATTCATTTTTTTATGATAAAACATTACAAATTATGTTAATTTGATGATATAGTGGCTATTTGTTGAAAATAACCACCTACTAGACATGTCGCATTGCAAAAAAAGAGACATCTGAAATAATGAGTGACCCTTAAAGATGTCTCACCACAAGACTTTGAGTACCACAAGAAAGGACTCACCGTTGAGGATAATCTACCATAAAACGAGTAACCCTTGAGATGAGTCACCATTGAGACGAGTCATAGTTCAGATTAGTAACCACTTAAAATGAGTCACATATATACTTAAACTACCATCAGATGACTAACCAAATCCTAGCTCAGTAAAGACCTATGTCACCTCTAGACTTGAGTCACCATTATAATTAGACACTTTCTCTATTTTAGGACTTTTGAATTAAATAATACCGATTAATATATTATCAATGTTAATGTTATGGATTATTAAATTATTATTTTTAACTATTCCAAGAATACATTAAATTCACGGCCATACCTTAGAAAAAGGATGTAGAATATCTGGACGATACTTCTTCAAATGGATAAACCACAATGCATGACTTTTATTAAAGAGAAGTGCCTCTCATGAGAAGTATCATTAAGTGTATTGGACAAGGTAAAACCATCTTGATTAATATTATATGGATCATTACATGATCTCTTACATGAAACATTCTTACATTCTTACAACTCTAAAAGTCGGGATCTTAAATAATGATGAATTATTTTCTTACATTCATAACAAAGAGATCATACAACACTCTGTTTCCCAAATATTTCAAGATAAATAATTAGAGCTCGTCTACAAGATACATAAAAATAGTATCAATCATTTAGATCACATCATAATGGGAACCAATATATTTTATACATATATATACTTTCTCTTTCTGTTTTTTAATTTCACGGTTGAGAAGTGTGTGGTTAACCCTAATAATCAAACTCACATTGTCTCCCATGCCAAAACTGAAAGATACAAGATACCTTTTTCACTATCTTTTGATATGTTTACCCATGATGTTTTGGAAAAGGTCCTTGTGTTTCATGTGGTTATTTTAACCACATGGTTATTGTGGAATAGTTACTTGTGTGGAGAAGAAATCTTGTATGTTTTTGTATTTATACCTGATATATGTTGTAGATCAGATTATATTTATATAATCTACTTGGCATGGAGTAATTTTCAATTATAGAAGATTATGACTTATATTGAGACTAAAAAACTTATTTTTATCCTTCTGTGTGAATTTGAATGTTTTATATCTTCAATGATTTAATGTTAATTTTTCTCTAAATTGAGAATAAAAATTTACTTTGATTTGTAATCTTAACTATTATTATATATGTATTCAATTTACTAAATTAGATTCAAAAGATAAAGTATTTTATATTATTTTTAACTTCGACATAATAACTCTTTGAGAGATATTTTAAAAGATCAGTGCATATATCGATCTACTATTTTGGATAATTGTGCACTTTTAATCTATTGGGTGATGTTATTTAAACTTGTTTTCAATAATTTTTTTCCTAGAAACTCAATTCACCCCCAATTGAGTTACTCTGACAAAAATTTACATCCATAATTCCCTCATATAAGCCACCATTAACATTCCCACTAATTATGAAATTAGAAAACGAATGGCTTTGATTTTTAGTTTTAGTATATTCTTGTAAATATTAACTTCTATATGTGTTAACAATGAACACAGATAAATGTTGAAATTATTTAGTGCTTTATTTAAAGATAATAAAGGTTTACAAATATTATTTTTTATTTTCTAACTAATATAATTTGGTATATATTAGTGTTAACCCTTTTTCCAGGATAATATTTACCTCCCAAATTATTAAATTAGAGAGTATATATGATATAAATATAAATATAATGTCACCCATTTTTTGTTTTACATATCTCATTTTTGTATATATTTATATATTTATCTAAATATATATATGTGTACACATAATCAAAATCATTTCATTCTAGAATATATATATATATATATTGAGTATATATATAAATCAGTAATTTAAAAATACAACATCACGCATTGAATTGAATTTTTAAAAAGAACTTATATTTATAATTTTAGTAACTCTATAAATAAAATATATTATATTTTTAAAAAAAATTAAAATCATTAATTACTATTTATATTAAATTAATGTATATTCTAAAACATTTTGTATTAATATATATAATATTTTATGAATGAAAATATATATTTATATAATTAATGATATATGTTAAAAATATATATTTATTTATATAATGAATATTTAATTTAATTGAATTTAATAATTTAACATTTATAAAATCCATAGAAAATATACATCCATAATTTGTAATAATTTAAATATATATACATTTTTTCAATTGTAAATATATTTTAATATAATTAATTTATGTTTTACTTTTAATTTTTCATTTTGAGAATCAAAAATGTATTGTGAAAAAAAATTATACATTTATTTTTTTGATGTAGTAATTCATAAAATATATTATATTATTAAGTTAACTATAGTTTACTAAAATAATAATAATTTTGTGTTATTTTAAATATAGTTTATAGAAATTTAATTTAAATTAGTAATATATTGAAAATAATCTTGTACAAAATAAAACATAGTTGTAAATATTTTAAATAGTTCTACAAGTAACTTGTTTTATAATATTAAAAATATATTCATTAATATATATAATAAATGTTTTAAAATAATTTGAATAATATTTATATATAATAATTCTTAAATTTTTATAAATTATATTTATTATGTACAGTTATATAATTATAAATTTATTAGGAATCTTTTTTATTCGAATTTAATATTAATTTTTTTATATTTATTGATTCATTATTATAAAAAAATATTTACACATTTATATAATTAATAATACATCTTATATAAAAATAGTGGCATAGAAATATAATTACCAATAAATCATTTATTTTAAAATTATTAGTAATATATACATATCTACATTATTCTAGTATTTTTAATCTTAAATTTATATTTTATATGAAAAGGGAAAGTTAATTATGTATATAATTTAAATAGGTCTAGGAAGGGGATACAAATCAATGAAAATACAGAAATGCACATGCAGTAAGTTAAGGAGACTCGAACTCAAGACCTCCCTAACACACCACAAGTCTGCTCCCACTATGTTGCGCCTTAGGGACCAATAATACATTTATATGATGCATGATATATTTTATAAAATATTTATTTAGTTATATATATAATATTATTCTTAATTATAAATAATAACCTCTCAAAATTGAAAAATAAATAACTCATATGCATCCCTTCAAGTGAGTAGAGACTACATTTATTTCATGATTAAATTTATTACATATTGATTTTTTTTCAACAGGAATAATTTTACATGACATAATTATCTTATTAAGTTATTAAATTTCATAAATATTATGTTATTATCAATGAAAACCACAACACTAATAAATGTGGTAACTATTATGTATTCGGTGGAAACTTTTACATATCAATCTTCAAACTCTTACTTGTAAGGTGTTTATCAATGGTAATCATAGTGCTGATAAAGGCTATCACTATCAGAGCTAAATGTTACCCTGAACGAATATTAAATTAATTTTGTTTTAAAATATTAGCAATGGTAAAAGAAATAGTTATAAGATCTTTCTATTAATCACTGATAAATCCCCTAATGTCTTTATAAAATTACAATAATTTTTCCACTCATCGAAACTGTCTTCCGAGGTATTGTATAATATGTAATATCTTGCTACTCCTCACACACGTGATCCTAATTCGAAAATTGATATCAGGATGTTCTCAATGGTCACGATATATTTTTGGGATAAATTTTTGATTTTTATTCACATAAAAATATTCCACTCTCTACCACACCTCCATCATGAAAATCACTTATATATTTTATGTTCTGGGACAAAAAATTAGGAATTTTAGAGGAGTTAGAGGGGCATCATAGTTATGAATTTATAATTTAAAATCTATGCCGGTTGGTGTTTCTGTACAATTTTTAGGAATGATTTTTTTAAAATCCATTAGTAAAAAATATATATCATGGTTTCTTTGGGTAAGATTAAAAATTGAAACTGTTTCTTATTTTCATATATGTAAGTATTTTAATGGTAATCATTTTTAAGGAATAAGGACATGTTTCATTTTGTTTTAATATCTTAAGGTAAAATTCTAAAATAATTCGTAGTATTTTACAATTATTATTTTTGATGATTAATTAGTTTTGAATATATGAATTATATTTTGGGTGTTTAAGACATCACTTGGTTTTAATTTTATTTCATTTTTTTTATTTTCTTAATGAATAGATTGATTTGTGTAGTAATGGATTTTGGCAGACTTTTAGTATGATTTAATTTATTTAGAACTATTTTCATTTCTCACCACCCATCCTCTGGGGCCCATGCTGTGACTACCCCAATCCCTCCTTCCATAGGCCAAGGGTTAGGGACTAGCACCGTAAAGTCATATCCCAAAATCAGGAAGATATTTCCTTTAAACATGTACAAACACACAGTCCACTAACATAACAAGATGAAACCTAGATGTAAAATTGCAGTAGTAAAATTTTGTTGTGAAAGTAAAGGGACTGAAATACAATCCAAACTCAAAGATACAACTACATCAAAAAAATAGATTCTGAGATTGTCCACCACGGATCCTACATGAAGGGTAGGTATAAATCATCTCCATATCTCTCCAAATCAACCGGTCACCTTCGTACGCTGTCATGTCCTAGCTCTTAGAGACTCTATCAAGATGCATGTCGTCTATACAAGACACAAAAATGTTCAGGTAAAGCCCGTGTAGGGGTGAGTATAAAAATAAATAGTAGGCACAGCGAGACCCCCAAAGGTCTCTCAGAAATTTACAAAGGAAATCCACAAAGCATTATCTCAATCACAGAGCACAAAGAAAAAGACTTATATCCAACCAGGTATACAACTCAGAGATAATGAATAAATATAATTAGTCATAAGCTATATCAATTTATTTCATTAGGAAGTTCCACAACTGAACCATGAATAAGTTGTTACATTATCAATTCACACAAGGTCATATGTTTCTAATACATTATGGGATGCTACAAGGCAGGTCCTCATTGGGTTGCAAACTGCTAATCCACACAGGGTCGCTAGAATGTTGATCCACACTGGGCCACTATAATAATGATCCACACAAGGTCTCTATAATGTTGATCCAGATAGGGTCACTAAAATGTTTATCCCCACAGCGTCGCTATAATGCTGATCCACATAGGATCTCTATAATGCTGATCCACAGAGGGACTCTATAATTTTTATCCACACAGGGTCACTATAATGATAATCTACACAGGGTCTCTATAATGCTGATCCACACAGGGTCACTCTACAATTAACAACTAGCCACAAGATTCTCTGCACCTAGTGTGCTTCAGTTCCATAATATCCACTCTTCAAGATATTTGTTGTGCCTCATCAACAAAAATGTTCAAAAAAAGATAATCCCAATGTACCACCTTGTCATAAGGGTCCCAACATGACATATGGCGCATGAATCAGATTCCCGACCTATCAGTTATATGCATTTTAGTGTCGAGTGTCCCGTTGGATTCAGGTTGGATCCAACCCATTCGTACTTAAAATTTCTCAAAAATTTAATTTATGTATTTCACAATGACCTCGTCATTCCAAGGATTCCAACTCTATAGACAGTTCATCAAATAGACGTTTGGTTTCTGTGATACAACCTTTTATGTGTATTTAGACTGAAGAGGTTTCGAGTCTAGTCCAACCTGGTCAGACCATCCCGACCTG
Organism: Viscum album; assembly: GCA_963277665.1. NCBI lineage: Eukaryota > Viridiplantae > Streptophyta > Magnoliopsida > Santalales > Viscaceae > Viscum > Viscum album. The sequence goes on along the minus strand of OY728137.1, from coordinate 1,490,305,765 downwards.
CTCTACCCTAGGCTGACCTGACCTGGTTCGTGGTCCAACCTAGGTCTGAGCTAGCTCAGCCCGAAATAGTGGGGCCGTGGACCAGCCCCACCCGCCAGGCAACCTGGGCCATTGGCAAGCGCGACACCCAGCTCAGTGTCCCATGCGGAGGGGTCAATTATTTTTCTTGGATGGATTTTCAGCCATTTGTTTTTGAAAATTATGGTACCACATGACATGGCCTCTTTAGCAATGGGGCCCACAAGTCGCGGGTCCCACTGCCTCCACCGCGACTTTGAGGTCGTGACCTCCTCACTGTGGTGCACGATGGTGCACTACCTTCCACCAACATGACTGATCGAGAGCCGGTCACCCCTACTGATGTTGTGGATCCACTCCATGGAACGCTTTTGCACACCGCCCGCTGCCACCATGGCCGGCGTACTTCCCACTATCCCTGCAGCCGACTAGTGCCAGCTGCGGCCTTTGCTTGCAGACATCGGTACCACACCGACGAATATTTAGCGGGCCACCATGTGAGCTCCGATTGTCCGCTTTCCCTTCCAAACGCACCTACATAACTCCCGAGTTGTTTTTGTCATTGGATGGCACCCGGATTCGAATTTTCGTCGAGTTCATACATCTCCCACAAAGAAAATGACAAAACGATGTGGCAGAGGGTCTGGGCCTTGTTCGTTTGGCCCACGCCCTCCACATTAGAATCATAACAGGAAGATAGAAATTAATTAGACATAGATGAAGTAATAATTCTATGATACAACATTATTTTAATGAACGAGGAAATTACAAATTTACTTGAATTAAAATAAAACCCATACCTTGGAATCAGTGAAGATATCACAGCTTTCAGAAGAAGAATTCATGTTTGATGAAGCCACCGACCTTCATCGATTCCGGATTGATTCCTCCAACGTTACCATCTCTATTCATTGTTGGTGGGAAACACCACGATACATTTCCATAGGTTCCTCCCATCCATCTTAGAAACACACTACTGAGCCTCACTTAAATAGTGGGGGAAAGGTGATTAACACAACGAGAGATAAATGAGTTCATTAATGAATGAACCTATTAATTAACAATGATGCGTTTACAAAATAGTATAGTCAAGATATTAAATGGATTGAAAACTTAATGGCCCCACCACCGCATCTCAACCATTGGTAGAATAATAAAATTACAATTTTATTTCATTTTATTATTCATTAAAAAGTCCAAAAACTAACTTTCTCTCCCGACCTACTATTGTAAAAGATAAGAATCCCTTATGTGAATCATAACACTATGGATTCAACAGTGTCATATTATTTTTAACCCAAGCACCAATTTAAAATATAAAATGTTTTGGCTGCAAATTTATAGAATGTACCTTAAAAAAGTTCAAAAATTATTCTCAGTCACACTAGGCCTCGGAATCCAGTGCCGTCAATTTTTGCAGACTCGTATTAATGCCAACAAATCATAAATAAAATTATATGGAATTTATGGGTTTTTAAATTCTCCCCAACATAGGGCTTTTCATCCCCATAAGCTCTAACAAAACTAGAGGAAAAGATGGGGGTACTGAGCATGTATCATAGCCTCCCTCTCCCATGTGCTATCCTGGAGGTTCCCGTGCTCCCAACAAACTCTTACCAAAGGAATCGACCACCCACGAAGGACCTGTTTCTATTGATCCTATACCTCCACAATAAGCTCTACAAATTTTTCCCCATCATCAATTTCCAGCTCACCCTAGTCGATAACATGCGATGGATCATGCATGTACCTCCTCAGCTGCGATACATGGAAAATATTATGCACCTGGTGAATGTTCGTGGGATGTTCTAGATGGTACGCCACCTTGCATAATCTATTGAGGATATGGAATGGTCTGATGAACCTTAGAGATTAATTTTCTCCCTAGCCAAACCTCCAAAATCCTCATCGGGCTGAGTCCCATAAGAAGACATGGTCTCACTCCTCAAACTTCAAGGGTGTTTGTCTCCTGTCAGTATAAGACTTCTGCTGGTCTATGCAGTCTTCATCCTCCCATGGATGATCTGTACCATCTCCGTGGTAGCCTATATCAACTCTGGACCCATATATGTGGACTCCCCTAGGTCTGTCTAGCATAGAGGCGATCTGCAAGGTTGCCTGTACAGGGCCTCAAATGGTTCCCTACCAATGGTGGAGTGGTATCTATTGTGGTATGTGAACTCCACCAGTGGCAGGTTATCCACCCAAAAGCGGCAAAAATCAAGGACCCAAGCACAAATAATGTCCTCAATTGTCTGAATCGTCCACTTTGTCTAACCATATGTCTGAGGATGAAAGGTGGTGCTCAAGAATATCTGAGTCCTGAATGCCTCCTTTAATCCCTTACACAAAAAAATGGAAATCAAGCATCGTGATCTGAGATGATTGTTTGTTGGAATCTAGTGAATTCATAAAATCTCCTCTACGTAGAGGCTTCCCAAGATCTCTAATTATTTCTACTCTAAAATGGGTATAAAGTGGGCCTACTTGGTGGGTTAGTCAGTGATCACTCAGATGGAATCATGGCCCCTGGACATAGATTGTAGCCCCGTCATGATGTCCATGGATATACCATCCCACTTCCACTCTCGTACCTCAAGTGGTTGAGCTAAGCATGATGGTACATGATCATCGACCTTCACTTACTGACAAGTGAGGCATCATGATACGAACTCCACCACTACTTTCATCATCATTGGCCACCAGTACTGACTCCAGAGGTCCATGTACATGTTCTCCACTCTAGGATGTACGACCAGTGAGGATGTATTTAACTCCCTCAACACCTTCTCCCATAGCATCATTGATACTATAGTGAGTCCTCTAAAGGGGATAATGTGCTCTTCACCTTCATAAAATTCGTTTGAAGCCTGTCTTGTGGATATCTGAGCACGTCAGGTCTCGCAGTCAATGTCCCCAAGTCATTTCTCCCTTACTTACTGAAGGAGTGGGAAGGGTTAACTTTCATAGACTGGAGGTAAGATTCTCCATCACTATCCATGAAGGATAACTACAAGGCGAGTAGCTTCTCTATCGCCTAACTTAGCAACAATAGACCATACCTTTCTACAAAATGTGTCTGCTACTACGTTTCCCTTCATAAGAGTGTATACTATTTCAATGTCGTAGTCATGGAGGAACTTTATCCATCACCACTACCCCAAGTTCAGGTCCTTCTGTGAGAAGATATACCTGAGAATCTTGTTATTAGAGTAGACTGTAAAATGTTCACCCATCAAGTACTATCTCCACATCATCAGCACAAAGACCAATGCTACTAAATCCAGGACATGGGTAGCATAGTTCTATACATGATATCTCAACATCCATGAGACATAGGCAATCACCATTTGCTCCTGCATCAGGACACAACCTAGTCAGGTCACTTATGCATCGTAATATACTACATACCCAATTACCTCTTTGGGTAGCCTCGTGATGGTGGTAGTTGTCTATCTCTGCCTTAGTTCCTGAAACTCTGATGGAATCTCACATTCCACACGAAGGGTTGTCCCTTCTTTTTCAAAGCTGATAAGGGTGTCAAAACTCTTGAAAAGTAGGTTACAGATTTCCATTAAGACCCAACCTATCCCAGGAAACTCATCACCTTAGTCACACTCCTGGGTGGTTCCTAGGAAAACACTTCCTCTATCTTCTCTACATCCACTGCATATCCAGCCTTCAATATAACATGATCCATGAAGTGGACTTCCCATATCTAGAACTGGAACATCGAGAGATTTCTATAAATTTTGTTCCCTTGGAGTTTATCCAAAACTATCTATAGGTGTGTGGCATGTTCCTTCTCTGACACCAAGTATATCAATATGTCGTTAATGAATACCACCATGAAGCGATCAAGGTAAGGCCAGAAGGTTCTGTTTATGAGCCCCATGAACACTACCAGAGCATTGGTTATGACGAAGGTAATCACTAAGAACTCATAGTGGACATACTAAAATCAAAAAGTTGTCTTCGGCATGTCCTCATATTGTACTCCGATATGATAATAGCCAGATCTGAGGTGTATATTCGAAAACCATTGAGCTCCCTTCAGCAGGTCGAAGAGATCATCAAAATTTAAGAGTGGATACATGTTCTTCATGGTCAACTGGTTTAGGGACCGATAGTCCACAAAAATCCCCAGACTCCCATTTGTCTTCTTGGTGAACAAAAGCAGGGATGCCCAAGGAGAAACACTGGGGCTTATGAACCCCTTCCTATGAAAGTCCTTCAATTGTACACATAACTCACGAAGCTCGACTAGTGCCATCCAATATGCTGGTGTAGATATTAGTGACGTCTCGGTGTACATGTCAATGTATAAGTCTACCTATCTGCGAGGAGGTAGTCCTTGAACATCATCAATAAAGAAGTCGACATACAGGTCCACAACTACAGGATAACTCAGACTCCTCACGTCAACTACTTTGAGGGTAAGTCTAGTCAATTGAGGAGTGATCAGTAACACCAACCTCCAAGTATGTCCATCCTATGTTGCAATGGTTCCCTTCTTACTGGTGAAGGAAAACATGATCCCATCATCATGAACACTGTGAACTTTATTCCTAAAATAGTCAATCTGAGCATGGACTGTAGATAACTAGTACATACCCATGATGAAGTCATAGGGTCTCGACGCAGCTACTATGAGATCCCAACCAAATCTCTCACCTCCTAGAGTAAGCTCACACTACTGGCACCAGTGTGTATTCGTCTAATCCTCTCGCATAAGAGTCTCTAAATGTAAGGATCAAGTCAATGGCTCTATTGGAATCTTCAAGCTCCGAAAAAGTGATGTTGTAATGAAAGAGTGTCAAAAAACCATGTCTATAAGTATTGCAACTAGCGTTGAGTAGACACATATTATACCAAAAATCATATTTGGATAATTGTGTCCACATGACTTAGCTTCCTAAAGGTGTTCTCATCCCTATCCACCAGCACCCTGAGGTCTGGGGAGGGGGGCACCTGGAGGTGGTGTTGGAAGAACCTCAAATCGCCACCCACCTCCTGCTGCATGGCCTAATCCTCTGCCGTGTTTGTCTCCTTGAGGGCATCCTCACTTGATTCTTTTCCTCTTCCCCAATGGTACCTAGACCGTCTTCTGATCCCCGGTATGACAGGTCAGGCATTCATGAGCCATGTGGCACTGCCCGCCACACATGAAGCACTTATTGCTCCTCTATTAGCCTTCTCTACCTCGTGAGCTCTATACCTTAGACACTACATCTTGGGGTAATCCTCCAGAAGGTTTAGCCCACTAGGACCTCTACGTCATCTGCATACTTCCTGGAGAAGATGACTTGGCTACCTATCGTTTGGTTCTATCTCTCACCATCGGTGCCTTCTAAGCTAAGAAGTTCTCAACCAATAATGCTTGTTCCAGAACTCCATCCTGCATCGGGATATTGATCAATATCATCGATGCTATGATATCTTGAAAAAGACCCTAATCAATGGTCTGAGACCCAAAGAAAAGGTCATATACCATGTCGGTGGAGTAGCACGAGAGGTCATTGAATCTTGCGGAGTACTGGGCTACTGCCAAGCTTCCCTACTATAAGTGTAGAAGCTCTTGAATAAACATAGAGCGTAGTGTCGCAAGAACGAACTCTGCCTTGAAGAGGCTCTTGAAGCCCATCCAGGTAAAGGTCACGTCATCATGTAAATGGAGCATCTAGATCCACCATATCCCAGCTAATCCCTAGAATAGGCTAGCATCTAGGATCACCAGTTGATCTACTGGTGTCCCAAATAGGTGGAAAACTCTAGCCATAGCCTCTAGATAGTCTTCCATTGCCTGGGGATCTATCTCACCTTGAAGCCTCGGAGGCCTATACCACTGTAACTTGTGAAATGAGTTTAGTTAGTGTGACCCATCCTCTAGTTGGGCTGGTGGTAACTATTGTGAAATGGGAGGTGGTGCTTCTGATGCACCACCCAAATGTGCCATCACTGTAAGAGGGCCCTGCACCGAAGCCTCATCACTTGGTAGACCATCATCGTGAACTCTCACTGGAATCCTGGCCAGTTGTCTACATAGACGCATCCTGAAAGATACATGGGTGCCACATTTAATAAGATATACCTTGAGAATTGACTCAAAATAGATCAAAAATAAAACATTTCCAAAACACACACAATAAATATTTTCATGCACCAAGTTGGAAATCAGAATCCTGGGTCTTGGTGTATAGATGCGTCGGCTTCCACACCAACACGGGGCTCCCCAATTTGAAAACAAAACTAAAAAAACATAACACTATTTCTCTATTAGAAAGATCAGATTCCTAGTTTATTAGTAGATCCAATTCATCTCATACCGCTTTTTCATGACCCATCCCCTAGTGCCCATGCTGTGACTACCCCAAGCCGACCTTCCATAGGCCAGGGGTTGGAGACTCACACTAGAAAGGAATACCTCTAAAACAAGAAGGAATTACCTTTAAACCATTAAAACACACAGTCCATGAACACCACAATATGCAACCTTAAAGTAAAACTGCAGTAGTAAAAGTGTGTATTGAATGTATAGGGGTCGAAATACTAGACATACTGAAAGATAAAACTACAACAAAAACTACTCCTTAGATCTTCCACCACAGATCCTACCTAAAGAGTGGGTACATCTCGTCTCCACAACTATTAACGCCAACCGGTCAGCTCCATACACAATCAGTACTAGATCCATGAGACTCAGTCAAACTGCCCACCATCTTCATAAGAAAAAACACGGTGCGGGTGATGTTCGTGCATGGGTGAGTATAACAATACCCAGTAGGGACCTCGAGACCCCTGAAGGTCTCTCAAAATTACATAAAGGAAAACCACAAAGAACAATTTCAATCAAAAAGCACAAAGAAAAAGTCCCAACACAATCACGATATACAAATCAGAGATCAGGAATAAATATGATTAGTCTTAAGCTATATCAATACATTTCATTAGGAAGTTCCACAATTGAACCGTGAAGAAGTTGTTCCATTGTCGATCCACAAAAGGTCGTATGTCTTTTATCCATGATGGGATGCTCTAAGGTTGTTCTGAATCGGGTTACGAAATACAGATCTACATAGAAACTCTAAAATGCTGATCCACCCAGGGTATCTATAATGCTGATCCATACAGGGTCTCTATAATGCTGATCCACACCGGATCTCTATAATGATGATCTACAAAGTGTCACTATAATGCTGATCCACATAGGGTCTCTATAATTTTTATCCATAAAGGTTCTCTATAATGATAATATACACAGGGTCTCCGTAATTCTAATCCACACAGGGTTGCAATAATTTTGATCCACACAAGGTCGCTCTATAATGAACAACAAGCCACCAGATTCTTCGCACCTGGTGCGCTTGAGTTCCATAGTATCCTATCCTCAAGAAATCATATATTCCTAATATTCCACGATGTTACTCAATAGATAATCCCAAAGGAACTAAATTTCATAAGGGTCCCAATGTGATATCTGACACGTTAATCGGATGCTCAGTCTGAGAGTTATACGCATTGTAGTGCTATGGGACCAGTTAGATTCAGGTTCGATCCATCCAGGTCATACTCCAACATTATCTAAAACCCAGTTTAAGTATCTCAAAAATACTATCTCATTCCAAGGTTTCAATCACCATAGAGAGTTCATCAAAGATACATCTGGTTTGAATGATATGGCATTTGAAGAGTATCTAGGCCGAAGAGGGTCCGGGTCCGGTCCGACCACGCCTGGTCGACCCAACCTGCTCCACCCTGGGTTGACCCAACCCATTTCAGGTCGACCCGACCTTGTCTAGGCCCAAACCTGCCTGGCCTGAACCAGTTCGATCAGACCGAGTTAGCTAGGATGTGGGCTCGGCCAATTGGGTCGCGGACCAGCATGACCCACTGCACCTGGCTGCGGTTCGCTGGGCGACCAAGCCCGTTAGCTAGTTCGGCTCCCAGCTGGGTGGCCTTCATGGAGGGGGTATATCCCCCTTCTTGAATGGATATTCATCCATTAGGTTTTTCAAACGAAAGTGAGAGGTAGCGCTGCCTCTCTGTTAGCGGGACATGTGGGGCATGGGTCCCTTCACCTTCGTCGTGGCTTCGATGCCGCGACCTTGTCACTCTGGAACATAAGGACATGTTCCCTTCCGCCAACGCGGCCGACCGAGAGCTGGATTCCCCTAATCCTTCCATGGCTCTCCTCTACGGTGTACGACAACACGGCTACCATCAGTTTCACGCCAAAAGATCTTATTTCAGGCCGCTGAGTGAGCTCCGGGTTTCCTTCTTCCCTTTCGAACGTGCCTACAGACTTTTCGTCTTGTTGCTACCACTGTGTAGCTCCCAGATTCAAAATTCAGTTGAGTTCAAACATCTCCCATGAATAAATAGACAAAAATAAATGGCCGAGGGTCCGGGCGTTGTTCGTTTGGCCTACGCCATCCACTTTAGCATCATAACAAGCAGCTAGAAATTAATTCGATATATATGAACTAATACTTTTTGTATTCATCATTCTAATAAAGAATGTTGAAAAGAAACAAATTCACTTGAATGAAAATAAATCCCCATCATCGAAATCGGTGAAGAAGACAGGGCCTGCATAAGAAGAATTTACATTTGATGAAGCCACTGATGTTCATCGATTCTGGATTGGTTCCTCCAACATTTCTGTCTCCGTTCTTCATTGCTGTGTAACAACACAGTACTTCTCCATAGGTTTCTCCTTTACATCTAAAAAACACAAGCCTAAGCCTCATTTAAATAGAGGGGGAAAGGTGATTAACATAACAAGATATTAACAAGGTTCATTAATGAATGAACCTCTAAATTTCTAATGGTTTCATGACAAAACAAGAGATTCAAGACATTAAATGGCTTGAAAACTCAGTGGTCCCACCACCACCTCTCAACCATTGGTAGAATAATAAAATAACAATTTATGTCATTTTATTATTCTTTAAAAAGCCTGAAAATTAACTTTTTCTCCCAACATACTGTGGTCAAAGATATGGATACCTTAATAGAATCTCGGCACTACGGATTCAACGGTGCCCTCATATTTTTAATTCAAGTACCAGTTATAAAATGCCACCCACACATTAACTGAACGTACCTAGAGAAATGATCAAAAATCATTCCTGGGTACACCGGGCCTTGGAATCAAGCATTGTCAATTTTCATACACTCATATTAAGACCAAATAATTTTTTAAAAAAATTATATGGAATTTTTGGGTCTTCAAATTTCTATTAATTACATTTTCCCATATTTTTTATTTATTAGAAGTGTTTATTTCAATCTAATTTAATAATATTTGATGGGTATATGTTTATTTGAGATTCTCGGGGATTGAAATCCAATATTTCAAGTTTCAACGATGTGTAATATACCTAAATAGGGGTATTGTGATTTTTTGCTATTGTTTTCATTCTAATAGGTAAGAATGTAAGGAACTTAGTATGAATGTGGTCATAAAAATGCATAATCTTGATTTTCTAATTAAAAGATAATATATTGTATAAACACCATTTATGATATATAACAATACCACAAACTATAGTTATAAAAAAATGTGTTCTTCATTTGAAACATAATTTAGAGAGTTAAAAATATTTACATAATAAATGTTTTTATATCAAGTTATGATCTAACCATGATTCAAATATTTAAAGAGAGGAATGATTTACACATTTTATTGTTACTATGTAAATGGAATATACTTAGTTCAGGGTGGGAAAAGAGTATAAAATTAAACATGTTATTGAAAAAAATTACCCATTGTTATTGATTTGATTAGAAAAATAATAATTTTTCTGAATTTATTTAAAATGAATCCTATACTCAACAATTTATGAAAATATGCAATATCATAATTTATAATGCTTTAGGGTTATCTGAGGATAATATCATGAATAATAAAACAATATTTTTTTATGGAAAAAATCATTCCCTTTCATTTGGTCAAATCTAGCCATTATCTCATCACTAATACAATTATTACCCATGGTTATGATTTTTTTCTTATATTCATTCAAATTTTATTTGAAATAATTTTCATACTTTTTAATACATAAAAAAGTAAAATACATCATGCTAATTTTTGTTTTATTCGTACCATTCAAATTCTATATTTACAAACTAATATTAGGTTTACTAAAAGGACTCTAATGTAACTCAAAATATATTTGAATAAAATATTAATTTCCATTATTGAACCAAGGTTTAAGGCATGCAAATATTGTCCTTAATTAAGAAAAATAGAGTAAGGGGATATATCATGAACATGTGAAATAATATTTCTTCTTATAATATAAAACCATTTAATGCATTATAAAATTTATAAGCAAGAAAATATAAAAGTTGAAGCATGTAAGATATTAAAGAACACATGGCCTAACATTGCATTCATGGAAAATCGAATTGTAATATAAGAAAACTTGGTTAATGACCCTTACATAACAAATCAAGAATAAAAAAAATGTGAACTAGTTATTCAAAAAAATATTGTAATAAAAACTAATATCTATATAAGAACATTAATGGATATAATAACTGACAAATATAGAAAACCACTATAGCATAAATAAATTTACTTATTAAAATTAAATATTAACATGAATAATTAAAACATTCTTAAAAAACCATCACAATGTGCCAAATCATGGTTTTAAAAAAAGAATGAATCAATAAAGAACCATCACATATGTTCTTATAAAATAAAACATTAAAACATAATCATAAGTATGAAAATATGTTTCAAAAGAAACCACTAAAATACAATTAATATTTTTAAAATCGAGTGAGATATACTTATAATTTCTCATATGTATGTATTATAATTTTTAATTATAATTTTTTAATGTAAAAATTTATTTAATTTAAACAATTAAAAATTTATACATTTTATATAGACCATTAATGTATTTATTATAGTGCTAAATATGAATAATAATGAACCAAATAGGATGAATATGAATAACAAATTGATGGATACATATAGTATGACAAAACATTATATAAATGGTGTTATCGAATTCATCAAGTTAGAAATAGAGAATGAAAATTGAAATTCTCAAAACATTTTCCCATGTTTATGTATATGTTATTCAGGATGAATTTGATTATAAATTTTACAAGATAATTTGATATATCAGTGGATATATTAATGATTTAAATAATAAACTAAAAATAGATAAGAATAAAATATATCTCATGAATAAGATATAACCTTTTTTGTGGATCATTTGAGTAGCACGTTGGCCTGAGCCACCCAAAGGACGCTCATATGAGGAACATCACATCACCTTTGGAAAAAATCTTTATATTCTTGAGGTTTTAAGTTAGTAACCAGGGCCAAAAAAACATGTGGGGAGATTTTTCCCTCTAAAACTATTCTCAAGGTCATGCCCAATTCTATAAAGTATTTGGCATGACTCATCTATACAATTTATTTCCCACTAACCCACAGAAAAAATAAAGTTCCCCAAATTCCCACATAGTTATAATATAAGTTTAATAAATATATACGATTCGAAAACTATAGAAATTAAATTATAAAAGATAAATATCATAAAATAGACATCATATATAATAATTTTCACATTTTCCAGTACATGCTAGATAGAGTCTTAGTCAAACAACATATAAGGGGCTTAGTCAAACAACATAGTAGGTATCCACAGTGAATTAACCAACTTTAATGTTTGTTTGATCATGTGGATGTGCTTGATATATATATATATATAAAGAGTGATGATATGCCCTTGAAACAAACCCATTTGGAAATAGTAATACAAATCATGCCAATCATGAAATTATACCTATTGAGGCAAAATTATAGAGCCCACCTTTCATCACAACCCATAATGTACTCTTGTTATCTCCATGTGGGAAGCCATGTCATTCCATGATCTATACACTACATACTTTGGCACTATTCTAGAATGATCATCAATATGTAACTCATTAACTATGATTCACATGGCATGTGACCTTTAATAAGTTAAAAACCTCATCAAGTAAATTGTCCCATCCCTTGTTACCCAAGGATGTCCATAACGCCACTCAAACCCATCCACACATAGTCTCGGGAGTTCATAAACCTCATCATACCATACCCATTGGTTCAATAGAATTCATCATCAATCACAACGAAGCTTCCCCATAGTTTATAGGGAGGAAAATATTAAGGAAAATATCCCATCCCTATAGGATTGAGGGATGAAACATCAAGTCACACAGGCCCATCCCCCATAGGTTATAGGGTGGCCATCATTATGTACCCAGACCCATCCTTATGCAGTATAAAAACCCAAACTTTTATCGATGGAAACCCCAGACTTATAATTATTCTCTATAGTATAAATAAAATAAAATCACATCGAGAGCACAATGAAAACATTATAATTGAGTAATGAATGGAATAATAGGTATTTTTGGGAGAAATGGAACCAAAACTGAGGAAATATTAAGTTGACATAGGAATAGAAACATGACTATTTAAAATAGTAATCCAGACAATAAAATAGTAACCTAAACTATTAATGTATATATACAATTTAGGCATCTTATATATAAAAATATGATATAAATATATCATAGTATAAGTAAATAATATTTTAAAAATGATTAATTGAGTGTTGATATTTCTGACAGAAATAAATATTTAATTACTCATTTATAATTTATATAATGATTTAAAATAAAATTAATTTTTATAAGATGTAGTCATATATTAATATATTTTTTCCTATGATTATAATATAATTTTAGGATACCTCAATTAATTATTCAAAGTATCATAAAATCGGTTATAATTTTAAAATCAATATTTTTTGTATAAATGATGTTTTTATTTAAAAATTAAATATATTATTTTGATAAAACTATTTTTTTAAAATAGAGCTCATTTTTAATTCTAGATTTCAAAAAATGTTTAGTGTTGATTTTTGGAATTTCTTAAAAAATAGTTGATTTTTTGAATAGTGAAATACAGTAATTTAGGGTATTTATCAAATACATGAATTATTGAGTCATAGATGATGTATGGATGGTGTAATCCCATTATCACACACTCTTATTTATTATGTTAGTATATTTTAGTGATACAGTTCAAACAATTGATATTATTAATCCAAAATAATATGATAATGAATAAAATATTGAAAAATGCCCCACACCTCCCCTATAAATACCTCCCATCAACACCAATTCTCCTTACACCATAGAAACCATTAAGATTTTCCAATTTCTACCAACTAATATTTTTAAGAATATCCCCCAAATCTACTAGATTTTTTTATGATCAAAAGACGAATGCCAATTTTTCTAAGGAGGTTCTAAGTGGGAAGAATTGAAGAGGTAAAATCTTATTTCTATTTCTTTTAAATTATTTTCTATTTCCATTATTTTCTAATTATATCTACATATAACCTTATCCGAGTGGAATAATAACTAAATTATCTTATATACATTAAATTTTTATTATTTTAATGGAATAATTCATCATTTACCCTCTTTTCCTCCCACTGTTATTCTAAAAATGAGAACATCATCCGTGATATGTCAATTTACCATCATCATGGATGATTCATTTTAATTTTCCATTATCACCATATTGTATGGTCATAAAATTATTATTATATTTAAATAATATTTTATTATATATATTAGAAGTTATATAATTTCATGGAATCAATAAAAAAACATGATATTAAATAAAATTATATGATTTCGTGATGGTTATACAATCCCCCAAATAAATTATATCATTTTCATTAAATATTTATATAATGATTAATCCTCATTCCATATAAATGATTGATATATAAGACCATCAAATATTTTTTATGTTCATTAGTAACATATAATCTCAATTCTAGATAATTATCTTCATTTTACCAACATCCATAAATGTATACAAGCGAATAGATAATGAAAACCAAGAAAACAAACACTTTTGGAACAATGGAATTAAACTCTACGACACATCATATTGCCCATAAATTAAATTAATAAAATTATAATAAATCATATACATGTATAAGAGATTATTTATTTTTTAATTAAAGAATTGAATTTTATTATATAGGGTATTACAGTGAATAAAGTATTTAGACATAAGGTAATGGGATTCTCAAACCCAGTTTCATTTCTTTGGATTGTTACTATTTTTATCAAAATTTATTTATGGATGTTAATTTAATACACATAAAATAAAATTTAATTGTTTTTAAATTTTATTTTCTTGGATATACTTGTTTCTAAAATGTTTTTATGAAAAAATTCAAATAATTTTGAAAAGAATTATTCTTGATAAAAACACCTCTTTTACTTATCTTGAGATTGTTTCTTCTTCACTCAAGATTTATGATTTCAATAATAGTACGTTATTCCATTTTTGGATCCCAAAATTTCATTAATTAATGTATGATTTATAAAATGAAACACATTCCATTCCATGGGTGATTTTATGTCTAAGTCTGATATACGTTCTATGTGGCATGCATGATTATTTAAATGTTAGGATGCAACAGGAATGGTCGGAATTATATAGAGCTTCAATGAACTGGGTAATGTGATGTATCTGATGAGATATGCAGATGATTATATATTTTTTTTACAAGGATGATGTTATGATTTTCCACATATATTTTGAATGAAAATGATGTTAGATTTTTCAACAATAATTTATTGCATTTGATGACTAAGACATGATTTTTCATTTTTATGCATTTCCACATTCCATTTCATTTTATAATTCTTCCTCCCATTATTATTATGATAATCCCATACTTATTTTATGATGATGATTATTATGCACACCCTTTTTCTATCGATTCTTTTTCTTATTTCATCTCATAGTAGGCTTTGAGGTCACCCATTTCTTTGATGTATTTCCTCAGGTGACTACTTATACAATGGAGTATATAATGGACAATATTAATCTAGTGAAGGGGGAATTAAATAATGTTTTTGTTTTCTTATGTAAATGTTATGTTTGGTCCATATTTTCCAAAGACACTAAAGCTTCCGATCTTTGTTTTGTAACACTATTATATTGTTTATCTTTAAAATAATGTAATATTAGCATAAGAAGAAATATAAGGTGATATAGTCAGTAAGAGGGTAAAATTTAGTTAATATATGAATTATTATTGGAGAAAATTATTGAAAACCCATACTATGAGACTAAGTATATGTAATCACCCAAGAATATCTTTTTAGGAAAATAATAATTATAAGTATCCCAAAAGATATTCCATTAGAGTTAGTTTAAAAAGGGAATAAATTATTTATTCCTGATTTGTAGAAATATTTTTTATTAAAGCGTTTTATATTTTAGAAAATGGTTGGAAAAAGGAGACACCATGCCAAAAATCCATGTGATGAAAAATACAACAAATTATGGAATGATATCCATAATTATTTGGGGTATAGACTTTAAAATTTCATGGTGATGCTTAACTAGATATCTGAGGATATGAACAATAAAATGAATAATGTAGAACATACTCCTTAACCTAATAGAAAGAAACTTGATATCAAGTATTTTATATATTAATGATCACCATTATTAAGTGGATCTTATAATCCACTAGTTTTGGAACAATGGTTTAACACAATACAGAAGATATTTTCTAGGTTTCACTATTCTGAGATGAAGAAGGTGACTATCCATTTATCATTTAAATGGAGAGGCTGACCAATGGTGGGTGTTGAAAGATTAAATTGAAAAGTTGGAGTGAGAAGACTTTATGAAAATAATTCCTAACAATTACTTACCTTGAACTCCTCATAGAAAGATGGAGAAAGAGGTTATAGATCATAAGAATAAGTAAAATAAATCTGTCACGGATTATGAAACAAATTTCACATGTCTTTCAAGGTACACCACAAGTTTTTATAAAAATGTTATTAAAATAGATATACTGTTTATTGTTTTAAAATCACACCTTTGAAAGGATCTGAAAATTAGATATTTTAGGACATATGAAGTTGTTGTTTGATGTGATCTCAAAGTGGAGATGGAGTTTGGAGAGTGGTCCCATGGATATGGTGATAAGAAATGAAAGATGTAGTTAAATGTTGATGGATGTAATGATAAATGTGGAAGGAAAACTCAACCACTCACATGAAAAATGTGGTAAGAAGCATCATGAGAATTGCCTCAAAGGGATAGAGAAATTATTTATGTGTGGGATGGAAGGATATAAAGATCATTAAAGTTTAAGAGACATAATGAAGCAAGAAAATATGGTGGATGAAATGAGAGTACCATAAATGGTTCAATTATTCAATTTTAGGGAGAAATGGGACTATTCAAGCCAATTTATTATACCTCATGTTTTTTACAGCAATCTACTTCAGCCGCCACCAACTCCAAAGAATCACAGGAAACATTTTTCCATCCCTGCATCTGAGCGGGATTCCGATAATTATGTAGTGATAGGTACACTTGTCATTTATTCAAGAATAACAAACATAGTATTTTATTTTGGTTTAACACAATATTTCAGATCTTTAATTATTATTATAACTATTCAAACACCACCTCAAATGTGGAGGTTGAGTTATTTTTGAGAATTGAAATTGGGGAAAACATCTCATCCAAAATATATAAGTCCTCCCCAGTTATTTTTTTTTGATTGAACCTCCAAGAAAATTTGGTCTTACTTTATTTGGGGGATATTGATGTTATATTTGGAAAGGATTGGATATATTTATATAAATCCAACATTAACTGTAAGGAAAGGTTGACCACTCTTTACATATTTATGTATTCCTAAATATTTTTTAAGTGTAAGGATGATGATAAATATATTTTAGAATCATCATCTCAAGTGTGGATATTATTTCCATTTGAGCAAGCACATTTTGATTAAAGGATTGAGACAAAGGAGATAATAATTCTCAATGACATGACCATTTTGAGGGACTATACTGATGTGTTCCCTAAATAATTTCTCGGTCTTCCATCTAATTGATAGGTTGAGTTTTTCTCTAAGGTGGACCTTCTATCAGGATATCCCAAATTAAATGTGAGGAAGAAATATATTACAAGGATGAACTTTCAAACGTGGTGTGGACACTATGAGATCATAATGATTCAACTAGGACTCGCTAATGATCTAATAATATTCATGGACTTAATTAATAGATTATTTAGATATTACCTCAATAAATTTTTGGTTGTCTTCATAGATGATATTCAAATATACTCTAAGAGATAGGGGTATCATGAGTAGTATTTTAAAGTTTTATAACGAATTTATAAGGGAGAAAATTTATTCAAAATATAGTAATTGCGAGTTTTAGATGGTGGAAGTATCATTTTTAGTGAATGTTATCACCAGAAAATGTATATCTATGAACCCTTCGAGGACAAAGGAAACTGATGTGTGGCACATTACAACATCTGAAATAAATATATTTAGTTTACTTGGCCTAGATCTCTTTTACTATATATTCTTTAGGAATTTCTCATGAGTTTAAATCCCACTAACCATGGTTAATTGAAAGGGAGAATAGTTTTTTTGGACTAGTGATTTTGTAGACTACATTAAAGAGTTGAAAAGGAGGATTATACCTTCACCATTACTCATACTTTTGATAAGCGGGGAAACATTTTTGGTATATATTGATTCATTAGAGATTTTTTTAGCCTGTGTACAGATTCAAAATAATAATGTGATATCATATGTCTTAAGTGAGTTAAAAATTCAAGAGAAAAACTATTCCATGCATGATAAGGATTTGGAAGTTGTGATATTTGCATTAAAAATATTCCATCATTGTCTATATTAGGTGAAGTGTGAAATATATATTGATTATAAGAGCCTCAAATATATATTCAAATTGAAGGAGTTTAATATGCACCAATGAGGACGGTTAGAGAACATCAAGGACTATGACTTCTCAATCCACTACCATCCTATAAAAGTGAAAGAGTGGAGAATACTCGAAGTAAAAAGGATCCCACAACATTATCAATGATGATAATTGAGATGTATCCAATCTTATTATATTTTAAAAGTATACACGATGGAATCATTAAGTAATGAAAAACCACCAATCCTGAATAAAATGATTCCTCAACCACCCCTCAGAGAGAAAAAATGATGCTCAAAGAAATGATGTTGAAATTTAGAAAAAGGGGGAAGATATCAAAAATGGGAAATATAAAGAGTTCTAAATTGATGAGGAAGGTGTTGTAAGTTTTTTTATGGAAAACATGTACCATATATTCTAGAGATAAGGGAAGAGATTCTTATTGAAACACATAGCTCAACCTTCTCTATTCACCCGAGCAGCACAATGATGTTTTGAGATCTTTGAGAAAACTATTGTTGGGAAAACATGAAGAAGTATATTTATAAGTATACATCAATGATACAGGTGCGTTAGAAAGTGAATCATGAATGGTAAATATATAAAGGTATGATGAAACAATTATCTATACCAGTATATAAATGGGAAAACTTGACCATGGACTTTTTGATCGGACTTCTGAAGACATATAGAGGAAACTATTATATATTGGTTGTTGTGGATTGTCTTAAAATGAAATATCAGTTTATAAAAATTAGATAATACTTTTCTCTGGGTCAACTATCGTGGATATACATCAGATAAGTGTTAAGGATACATGGATTACCACTATCGATTGTATTTGATTGAGATCCTAGATTCCCAACAATAATCTAGAAATGTTTTCAAAATACTCTAAACACTGATCTGAAAATTAGTTTGTTTTATTATCATCAAACGGATGGACAATGGGAGCGAAATATTAAGACCCTAAAAGATAAGTTGAGGGCATATTCTATGGACTTAGGAGTATGAGACCAACATCTACCTGTTGATGAATTCTCCTACAACAAAAATTTCCACTTGAGCATCCAAATGGATCTATATAAGGCCCTATATAAAAAAAGATACAGAACACCAACACAATGGTATGATTTATTTGATTGTAAGATGCTAGGACCTGAAATGGATGAATAAATTTCAGAAAATTTGAATGCAATTTAGCAGCACATCAAGGCAGCCCAAAGTTGATAGAAGAGCTGTGTAGATAACTGTTGATGGGACATAGTTTTTTAGGTTTGAGGCATGGAATTAATTTTATCTCTATTGAATAGTATCATGAGGTTTTGGATGAAAGGAACAGTGAGTCCTAGGTACATTAGACCCTTTCATATTCTTGATTGATTTGAAGTTTTTGACTATTTACTGGAACATCCACCCACTATGTCTCAAGTACATTATGTATTATATGTACCCCTCTTGAGAGACGACATACCAGACCCCTCACATGTACTGAATCCATAGGTGGTACCATTGAAAAATGATCTCTATACATGGATAAGACGATGAAGATCTTAAACCTTATAGATAAAGTTTTATGAGACATGACTAGTCACCTAGTCAATATAATATAAAGTAAACATAAATATAAAGAGGAAATATAGAGACCAGAGGAATTAATTAAGGAGAAGTACACTATCTATTTTTCACCATAGTATGAGAAAAAAATTTCAAGGGTGAAATTTCATAAGGGGGGAAGAACATAACAACCTATAATTTTATCAATAGAATCCCCATTATTATAATTATTCCATCTAATAAAAATAACATAGTATCACATATAGTAAAAAATAAAAAACTTATAATAAATAATGAATGAAATTTGAGTAATTTTTATAAGTTAAGGAACCAATTCTGATGAAAAATTTACTTGACCATTGCAATAGTAACATGATCATTATAAATAGTAATCATGCCAATATAATAGTAACCAAACATATGAATCATTAAAAAAAATTATGTATATTTTAAAGAAAATATTTTATAATTATATCATAGTCTAGGTAAATAAATGTTTTAGAAATGATAAATTAAGTGTCGGTATTTTTGTAAGCCATAAATATTTTGTTACAATTTTATAATTAATATAATGATTTAAAAGAAAATTAATTTTTATAAAATTTTTTCATTAATGAATTCTAATTTTTCTATGATTATATTTTAATTATATGATATGTTAAATAAATTTTCACTATGTCATACAATCAATTATTATTATAAAATCTGTATTTTTTGAGTAAATGATGAAATTAATTTAAAATTAAATTTCTTATATTTCTAAAATTATTTTCTTAAATGGATATCATTTTTAAATTCTATAAATTCATAAATTATTAGGGATAATATTTGATATTTTTCTAAAATAATTGAATTTTATGTGAATAGTAAAATACGACAATTTATGGTATTTAACAAATACATGAATTATTGAGTCACATATGATGTGTGGATTGTGCAATACCATAGTCTAAAACTATCCTTAGTTATTTTAGTCTATTTATTGATAATTTTTAAACTACTAATATTATTGATCCAAAAAATAAAATAATGAAAAAACATCCCTCTCCAACCATATAAATACCACCACTCATCATCTCTTCTTTTAACACATTCTAATCCATTAATAATATCCAATTTATACCCAATCCTCCTCCAATTAATTTATCCCACATTCATGAGGATTTTTTCTCAACAAAATACCAAAACCAATTTAACTAAGGATATTCTTATGGAGAGAAATTCAAGAGCTAATATTCTCTTTCATTTTCTTTTAAATTCTTTTAAATTTACATTCTTTTCATATTCTCTACTCACCTCCCATTTTACAAGTGGAATTATGACTCTAGTGTGTTATATATAATATAATTTTATTATATTAGAATAATAATTAATCATAAACCCTCTTCTCAACTCTCTTTTATTTTAAATATGAGAACATCATTTATGATGTATTGATTTACCACCATCATGGACAATGCATTTTCATTTTCCATTATCACCATCAAGAATGGTCATATAACCATAGTTATGATTAAAAACGATTTTATTATATATATTATATGTTATATAATATTTTTTAAGGAAAATATAAACACAATATTAATAAATTATATGAGTTCATGATGGTTGTAAAATATTCCAAATAAATTAAATCATTTTCATTAATAGTTTATCTAATGATTCATCCTCATACCATATAAGATAATGATATATAATATAATTTAATGTTTTTAATTTTCATTAATAAAACATAATCCGAATTCTATAGAATTATATTTATTTAACAAAAACTTCCATACTTGTATACAGGCAAAAAGATCATGAAAACCAAGAAAATGAACACTCCAAGAACAATGGAATTAATCTCCATAACATATCATAATTTCCGTAAATGAACTGAATAAAATTATAATAAATAAAATAAATGTAAAATATGTTCTTTATCTCTTAATTAATGAATCTAACTTTATTATAGAGTGTATTAATGTAATGAAATCATTCAGAAAATAAGTATGTGGATTCTTGACCCCAATTTCCTTTCTTTGGGTTATTCATATTAATTGCAATATTTCAGTGTGTATGTTAATTTAACACTCCTAAAATATAAATTCATTGATATTATCTTTTATTTTGGGGTATATACATGTTTCTAATATGGTTTTATGAGAAAAAAATTTACAAACGAAATATTCTTGCTAAAAACAGATATTTTATATATCTTGAGGTTGTTTCTTCTTCACTCATGATTAATTATTCTTATAATAGTATGTCATTCCCTATTAAGATCCCTATAGTATATTCATTAATGTATAATTTATAAAAAACCCACTCCCTTACATGGGTTATTTTATGTATAACATTGATATATGTTCTATGTGTCATACATGACTATGTAAATGTAATGATGTGACGGGCACGCCCAGAATTATATAGTGCACCAATTCATTGGATAATGTGATGTATCTCATGGGATAATGTGCTATATGTGTGAACACAATGATATATATTTTTTATAATGATTATGATATGGTAATTCATATATGTTATTTGTGAGCATGATGTTAACTTGGTTCTCAATAATTTTTTGTATTTTCTGACAAAGACATGATGTTTCATTTTTATGAATTTCCACATTTAATTCCTCTTTTTAATGATTAAACTAATGATGAGGATGATTATACCATAAGTTTTTTTTATGATGATGATGATTATGATCACCCATATTATGTTGTTTGATGTTCTTATTTATCCTCTCACTGGGATTTTATCTCACCCCTTTATTTGATGTATATCTTCAGGTGACTACTAATACTGAGGATTATATGAGGGCCACTAAGGAGATAGATAAAAAGGAATAAAATAAATTTTATATTTCATTTTGTAAATGTTAATTTTTTCCTAGTTTTCTCAAGACAATAACATTTGGAACCATGTTTTGTAAAACTATTATATAGTTTGTCTTTAAATTGATATAGTAGTAATGTAAAAAAAGAAAGGATATAATAGTTAGTATGAGAGCATAGTTAAGTTAATTTTGGAATTAGTATTTGATAACTTTAGTTATAACCCTTAATATGAGGCTAAGTATATGTAATCTCAGAAGAATAATGTTTAAGAAAATTCTAAACATAGGGATCCCTCAAGATATGACTTTATAATTAATTTCATAAGGTAATATATTATTTATTCATGACTTGTTAAATTATGTTTTATTAAATAATTTTGTATTTTAGAAATGGTGTGAAACCTGAGAAATATGTCCCATAATCCGTGTGAGAGACAATGTTGTGAATGACTTAATGACATCATCAATACTTAGGGAGGTGGAGTTCAAAATTTCAAAGTGATTCTTACCCAGCCATATCAAGCAATAATCAATAAAATGTATAATGTGGAACATCCTCCTTCACCTAAGAGAGATAAATTTTATATTGAGCCTTTTATGATGTAATTACCACTGAAATTTAGTGGATCTTCTGATCCACTAATCATAGAATAGTGTGTCAAATGAATAGAGAAAATCTTTTATGTGTTTCACTATTCTGGAATAGAGAAGTTGACTCTGGTTGTTTATCATTTAGATGGAGATATAAAACAAAGATGGGTATTGATTAAAAACACCAAGATAAAGGTTTAAATTGAAGGTATTTTGTGGGAACACATTAAGAAAATATTTCTTAACAACTATTTCCCTCAAACTCTTCATATGATGATAGAGAGAGAATATTTAGAGCGGAAGAAAATTGAAGGTGAATCATTAATGGATTGAAAATAAAATTTCTAAAGGTTTTTAAGGTATTCCACATATTTTGATAAAAAACATATAGGAAAATAGGTAGATTCTACAGTGATTTAAAACCAAACCTTTAATGGGATCTAGAAATTTGAGACATCAGAAGTTATGAAGACGTTGTTCGATGTGCTCTAAATTGGATATGTAGTTTGGAGAGAGGTCACAAGGCTTTAGTGATAAGAATTGAAAATGTAATTTCATGAAGGTTGATTTAATGAATATGGTGGAAAGAAAACTCAACCACACAAATTCAAAAAAAATGTAGGAGGAAGCATCATGGGATATGCATCAAAGGGGAAGGGTAATGCTTGAAGTGTAAGAGAGAAGTATACAATGATCCTGAATATTGAAGGGACCTATGGAAGATGGAAAATGTTGAGGAAGTAATGATAAAACCACCTATGGTTCAAGGCTTCAATTTTAGGGGTCAAGGGCACTATGAATTTCAGTGCACTAAACCTTGAGCTTTCATGGGTAATTAGTATATGCATCCACCAAAGCCAAAGGAGAAAGGAAATTATTATTCTCTCACTACTACTCTGGTGAAGCCTGAAAATGATGTGGTTGTAGGTATTCTGATTATTCATTAAAGAATATTTAATGTACTATTTTATTCTAGTAATATTAATTCTTTCATATCTTTCAGGTTTAGTAGAACTATTCAAAAACCACATCAAAATATGGGGTTTGAGTTATATGTGATAAAAATGGGGAATATATTTTATTCAAAGTATATAACTCATCCTTGATAATTTTTTATAGACTAAACCTCCTAAATTTTTTTTCTTACTTCTTTTAGTGGTATTTGATGATATATTGAGTATAGATTGGCTCTCTTTATATAAATCTAGAATTAATTATTCGAAAGGGAGATCAATCTTCATATCTCAAAGCATATTCTAATTCTATACAAGTGTTAGGATTATCATAAATATACTTTGGATTCATCATCTCAAGTGTTGATATTATTGTGTTATGATCAAGTAAATCTAGATAAAATTATTGATCCAAAAGGAAAAAATATTGCTTGAAAACATTCCCATTACGAGAGAATAAAATTATGTGTTCCTAGAATAATTTCCTAGTACTTATCCTAACAAAGAGGTTGATTTCCAAATTGAACTTATTTTAGGATCTCTATCGATATCATGGAAACCTTATAAAATAAACAACATTGAGTTGGAGGAACTGAATAAACAGTTACAAGTGAATCTAGAAAAGGGTTTATAATCCCGAGTGCTTCACCATGGGGATAACTCGACCAATTTTTCATGAAGAATGATATATCAATGTGCCTCTATATTTATTTTCATGAGATCATCAAAATAATGATAAAGAAAAAGTATCCCCTTCCACATATATATGAATTGTTTAACCAACTATGTGGGGGCAAGTATTTCTCTAAGGTTGAACATTAGTTGGGATATAACCAATTAATGGTGAGAAAGAAATATATTCCCAAGACTACCTTTTGAACTAGGTATGTATAATATGAGTACATATTGATTCTCTTGAGACTCACTAATGTTACAGAAATATTAATAGACTTAATGAAAGTAGTCATTAGATATTTCCTTGAAAAATGCATGGAAATCAATATGTATTAAACTCTAATATACTCCAATAGAATAGAGGAACATGATGGGAATTGGAATACTATTATTAAGACACAGATATGGTTGAAACATTATGCAAATTATAGTAAATGTGATTTTTGGATAGAGGATGAGTCGTTCTTAGGAAATGTTATCACTGGTAAGGAAATATATGTAGACCCTTCCAAGAAAAAGAAAATCATAGACTTTCTCAAGCCAATATTTTTAACATATATATGTAGTATCCATGGTCTATCTATTTATTACATGTGATTTTTAAATAAGTTTTAATGATTATTATACCCACTAATAATGATAACTCACTATGGAGAAATGTTTTTATAGACTATTGAATGTGGGTAATGCTTCCAAGAGTTTAAAAGGACAATTATCACTACACCAATACTCACACTTCCAAAAAGTGGGGAAACCTTTGTTGTATATAATGATTATTAAAATAATGTATTAGGATGTTCACTAATGAAAAATGATAAGGTGATAAACTAAACCTCTATAATGTTCAAAATTCTTGAGCAAAAATATCACACACATGATTTGGAGTTGGAAGCTATGATCATTGCCTTGAAAATATGTCAAAATTATTTCTTCAGGGAGATGTGTAAAATATATACTTATCATAAGAGACTAAAATAAATATTAACTTGGAAGAATATGAATATCTGATAATGAATATGGTTAGAGTATAGAATGGATATTGACTTCTCAATCCACTACTATATTGGAAAAGAAAATAATGTGGGAGATGCTCTATGCAAAAATGACCCCGTAACATTTTCAATGATGAGAATTGGGATATATCAAATCCTATTATATTTTCAATGGTTTGGCATGGGAATCATTAAGGAAGGAATACAAAGAATCCCTCCGAAAATTATTGATAAACCATCCCTTATGAAAAAATAAAATAAGCTCAATGAAATGAAGTGGAAATTTAGAAAAAGATAGATGCTATCAGAAATGAGAAATTATTGGAGTTAAAAATTTATGATGAAGGATCTATAATATTTTGGTCATGACTAAGTGTACCACCAAATATAGAGATAAATGAACATATTCTAAGTGGCACACAAAGCTCAACTTCAACTATTCACCCAGGGACCACAAAAATATATAATGATATCCTAGAGAACTACTGGTGGGAAAAAATGAAGAATGAGTTCACTAAATATACATCAATGTGACTAATATGCCACAATGTGAAGTATTAAAGGAAAATTTAAATGGTAATTCCGCAACTATTATCCATACCTACATGGAAATCGAAAAACAGCACTATGTAATTTGTCACAAGACTTCTAAAGACATCTAGAGAAAACAATATTATATGGGTTGTAACAACCTAAGTTTTTAAAAAAAATAAATGAAAGGCATGAAAATTTGTTTTATGTAGATATTTATAACTATCCGTTAAACAGAATTTTTATGCTTATATGTTTAGAATTTCGAAAAATAATTATCTACAATTGTGTTCAGTAAATTATTTGGTGTCTCATGGAACCAAATTGTTTTTTGGGAGAATTATAAAAGACAATTTTGAATAGTAATACAACATAAATGAATAAAAAATTGTATTTTTATTTTATTTTCATAAGGATTTAAGATAATGACATATTGGATAATTTTTCAATGTGATATAAATGCAGTTATTATTTTAAAATTGTTAATTTTTAAATTAAGTATGTTTTTATTTAATAATTAAATTAATAATATTTAGAAAATTATTTTGAAAAAATGGAGTTCATTTATGAATTATACATGTCGATAAATGGTTATGGTTGATATTTTGGAATTTTCTAAAATATTTAATTTTTCGGTGAATTATAAAAAATACAGTTTTGAGTTTTAATGAGTTAATGACATCATTAATGATGTAATAATAATGTAATAAATAAGTTCTACTTTTGTACAATAAAATAATATGTGAGGTTTCCCATGGGTAAAATACCATGGAAAAGCCCATGGTTTTGCAAATACCACAAATGAGGTGTCCCCTGGAAATTATTAAAATATTCCCTTACTTTTTCTATAAATACCAACACATTACTTCGTGAAATTCATTAAAAAAATCTTCATCAATGATTCTTTGGCATCATTACCTCCCTTTTAGTCCTAATAAGGTTTCCCCAATCCACCAAGGTCCCAAATTACACATTTTATTAGTTACACTACAAGGTAAGAAAATTCTCAACTTCATTCTTTTTCCAAAAAAAATTATTTTTATTTGGTATAGAATTCAAGAATCCATACCATGTTCTTCTTTTAATATTCTTATTTATATATTATGTTTTATTATTCTTTTATAATTGGTTGAACCTTCTCCATCACTTTTTAATGTTTTCTACAATCTTATTGCATAGCTGTTTTGCTGCAGAATTTTTATCTCAAATTCTCCTTGTTTTTCAAAGAACTCTTATTATAATATTATATTTTTATTTTAATTGATTTTTTTGGTATATTGTATTCCCTATCCTCATTACTATCCATATTATGTATTAATGATTATATTCCATCTTTTATCTCATCATAATATTTTATGAATTTTTATGTGATGTCGTTAGGCTGGCGAAATTTCATAAGGGATTTCTCACCTATTATTTTATTTCGAGTTCCTTTATTTTTTATTTCATAATATCTTATTATCAAAGAGGAATTGAAACCTCCATAAATATTGTATATTCTAGATTTTCTGATGTTCACGTAAAATTCATTATTATTATTTTTATCCTCACTCACTTATTCCATGAATAAAAACATTGTCTGTGATGTGTCAAATTACTAACATCGTGGAAGATGTAATTTGAATTTGCTTTAATTATTTCATGTCTAGTCATGAAACCATTATTATGGTTAAACCAGGTTATTATATATGTATTATTTATCATACATTATTTTGGAATTTTTTTACACATAATTTTAATTTATAAAACAAAATGAGTCCGTTATTATCAAAGAACCAAAAAAATGATCTAAACAAACATCATTAATGTTTTAACATATAAATCATCCTCATATAAATCATTAAAATGATAAATGTTATAGTTTATGGTCATATAATTATGTAAATACTTTTCCATTCCAATTATGGATTTTCACTTCTAATCTACAAGAATATCCATCATGTACCATTCATTGAAATCATGTAAAGAAACACACCCAAAACAATGCAAGGATAGAAATACTAACAATTGAAGGGTGAAATGATGCAATGAAATGATCATATAAGATATTATAAAGATGTATATTTTCCATTAAGATATTAATAACACTCTTTTAACCATTATAGAGTAGGCTTAAACAAGTTTTATGTAAGACAAACCCAAGGTAAGGGAATTCATAACCCAATTTGCATTCATTGGGTTAACCTCCTTTTTTTTCATTATGTGGTATAAATATTATTGGTGAGGTGATTTTTTATGTTGTATTACATGAATTTAATGTTTATACGCATATCTAATAAATTATATTAATTCAAATTCCAATTATATTTTTATGGGATTTTCCGTTTAAAATCATTTTAAAATCATTTTAAAACAATCTTAAAAAAATTTCAAAATGATTGTTTTTCTATGTGTATGGAATGATAGGTTTATCCTGATTTCAAGTTACCTTATTACCATGATATGTTCCTTGGAAATTATTTATATTTTTTTGATTTTATTACAGATCATGATATGTTGGGTTGAGCCCCATTATAGCTCATGATATGTTGGGTTGAGCCCGATAGAAATGGCTCAGTTGAATCGAGAAAAAAATATAGGTGGTATCTATGCTAGAGAGGAACATGATCAACCATGAAGAAACGTGTCTTCTTATGGACCATTTTTTGAGGCATCACCCTCCATCATTCAGTGGATCCACAAATCCAGTGATAACCAAAGGATGGATCAATGATCTAAAAAAATATTTGATGTCATGGTATGTTCAGAACGTAGAAGGTAATACTATCCATTTATCATTTTGAAGGCTAAGCCGATGGTAGTCTCTAGTTAATAATACAAGAGAAAGATATGATCTTGATAGTTTGGAATGGGATGAATTTAAGTGTCTTTTTCTAGAAAAATATTTTCCGAAAACTATTCAACTCAGAATGGAGAAACAATTATTCGAACTGAAGAAGAATTATGATGATTTTGTGGTAGTATATGAATCCAATTTTACTAGACTGGCTAGGGATGTATCGGATTTTACACAAGATTTTTAAAGTAAAATTAATATATTTTACTCTGGTTTGAAACCATTTTTTCGAAGAGCCATGGACTCAAGAGAGATTAAAAGTTATGAAAAGCTTGTTAGTTGTGTTGAAAAAGTTGAAATGGATTTTACTGACACATATGTTTCTTGAGATGAGAAGAATAATAGGAGGTCATGTTGGAATAAAATGGGAAAAAACTCGATATACAAGTAGAGAGGTATGAAAATTAATTTTACTTCTTTTGAAAATTGTGGTAAAAGGAATCCTGTTGAATGTCTTCTAAATTATGGGAAAAGCTACCGATGTTGAATGTTTCGACACATGTATCATGAGTGCATGGAAAATGATTTATAATTAATTAGAATTCGATAGTGAGATGCTTTAATTGTAAGTAATTGGGTCATTTTTATAATGTTTGTCCGTAGCAAGTTACTCAAGTAGGGAATTAGCAAGATTTGAACCACAAGGGTTTGTTAAAATAATTTGAAACCACATAAAAAAATATGGATACTTTATATGAGGTGGTATCAGGTAAATTGCTTATTTTTTCAGATTTTGCAAAAGTTTTGTTTGATTTAGGGTCTAAAAATTCCTTCATTTCTGAGAAATTTTTAGAAAAATTTGGAATTCATCCTCAGGAAATGAAACTAGATCTCATTGTAAAACCACATGGAGGAAATATTGTGGAAAAAAGAAATTATAAGAATCCACATATCCTTTTCCATGGGAAGAATGTACTAGTAAAACTTTTGTTTTTCCTCTAGTATAGTTTGACGTTATTCTAGGTATGGACTGACATTATTTTTATCTTTCTAAGATAGATTGTAGGGAAAAATAAGTTTTTTCATAAAGAATTCCATTTTTTGTGCAACAATTAACCCATACCATTAATAATGTATCATGAAGCTATGAATCTTAAAAAGGATAGAAATTAAAGTTTTCATGCTCATATTTTTGAAGATAAAGGAACTATAATGATTGATGATGTACCAGTGGTAAATAAATACCGGGATGTCTTTTCTGATGATTTTCCTAGTGTTATAACTAATCAAGAGGTTGAGTTTACTATTGAGTTAGTTTATGATGCTAAGCCAATTTTTAAACCTCCTTATCATGTGGGCCAAATGGAACTTCTGGAATTAAAAAATTAGTTGTAGGAATTGTTAGATAAAGGCTCCATCTTACCCAACACATCACCATGGGGCTATCTTATCTTTTTTATTAAGAAAAAATATGGTTCAATGGTATTTTTCAACGATTATAGAGAGATGAATAACATTACTATTAAAAAAAATATCCTTGTCCTCATATCGAAGATTTATTTGATCAGCTCCAGGGACAACAGTATTTTTCGAAGGTTGACATGAGGTCGGGATTCCTTCAGTTGAAAGCAAAGGATGAAGACATCCCGAATACTTCGTTCCATACAAGATATGGTTATTATGAATTTCTAGTTATGCCTTTTGTGTTAACTAATACACCTCCTGTATTCAGGGATCTTTTGAATAGAATATTTCATTAGTTCTAGGATATAATTGTGGTTGTATTTATTGATGACATTATGTTATTTCTAAAAATAAAGAGGAGCATGAAATACATCTAAGGGTTTTTTTAAAAGCCTTAAAGGAAAAAAACTGTATGGAAAATTCAGCAAGTGTGACTTTTGGTTGCAACAGATTTATTTTCATAGGAACATAGTGAATAAGGATTGAATAAAAGTTGATCCTACCAAGAAAAATATTGATGAATGGCCAAGACCCACAAATGTTATAGATTTTCATAGTTTTCATGGATTATTAGGTTATTAGCAACGTTTTGTTAAAAAAATTGCACAATTATCAAGCCCACTAACTACGTTATCATGAAAATGGTTTTAATTTGTTTGTATAATATAATGTGATATTTTGTTTTTAGGAACTGAAGTGGAGATTGGTGATTGCTTCAGTTTTGGACTAGCCTTCACAAAATGGTGTGTTGACATCTACAGTGATTCTTTGTTGAAGGAACATGGTTGTGTTTTGATGCATAATGAGTAGGTAATCACTTATTATATAAGAATACTAAAACCTCATCAGTTAAATTGCACCACGCATGATTTGGAATTGGAATCTATGGTTTTTTCTTTGAAAATTTAGAGGCACCACTTATATGAAGCCAAATGTCAAATATATAATGACTATAAAAACCTGAAATATATATTCACTAAGAAGGAATTAAACCTGAGGTATAGAATATAGATTAAACTGATAAAGTATTATGATTTTATGATCAATTATTATCTAGGAAAAGAAAACAATGTGGTGGATTCCTTGAGATAAAAAGATAATTTCTCATTAAATATGTTACGTTTGGAACATGATCTCTTGAGTAATGATTTGATGAATTTTTTCATTGAAGTTTTCAATGAAGGGAATACATATTTTCTGTTTTAGGATTTAGTTCATTCATCATTTTCATATAGAATTAATCGAGCATAGAAGGAAGACCGTGAATTATTGAAAAAGGTAGAATTGTATAAAAAGTGTAAGCTACCATAATTTAAACTACATAATTTTTTTAAAAGATTTTGGAAAAGTTTCTATGTGCCTTGGATTCCCTATTGATGAAATATTTATTTTTTGAAGCTCATAGTTCTCCATTTTTAGTTAATCCAAGATGTACTAATATGTTTAGAGAACTTCGAGAGTATTAATGGTGGGATAGAATGAAAAGGGATATTACGGATTTTACCAGGAAATGTTTGACATGAAAATAGGTTAAAGAAGAGCGGTAGTTACTAAAGGGGATGCTTCAGCCTTTTCCAGTGCTAGAGTGGAAATTAGAGAATATATCCATGGACTTTGTGGTGGGACTACCTAAGGCTTCTTAATGTAACAATGCGATTTGGGTAATTGTTTATCGGCAGAAAAAATCTCCACATTTTCTTTCTATTCGAGATACAGTGTATTTGGATTAGATTTCTCGACTGTACCTCAAAGATATTGTTAGGCTACATGGAATTCCTCTTTCTATTGTATTTTAATGTGATCCCAGGTTTACTTCTAAATTCTGGAAGGGCCTTCAGAAGTCGTTGGGCATAGTGTTAAATTTTAGTATATCTTTCCATCCTTAATTAGATGGGCAGTTAGAACAAACGATTTATACTTTAGAGGATATTATTTCAGTTTGTTTAATGGACTATCTGGAAAGTTGGTATCAACATATTTCTTTAGTTGAGATTTCTTATAATAACAATTTTCACTGCAGCCTATAGATGTCACCTTTTATGGAATTGTATGGAAAGCAGTGTCAAACTCCTTTATTTTGGGTTGAAGTCCGTGAAAGAAAGTTAATGGGTCCATAATTATTAGAGGAAGTTTTTGAGAAAGTGAATATGATCCAACAACACGTGAGGATAGTTCATAATAGGCAAAAAAGTTTTGCAGCTAACAGAACAAAAGACTTCTCATTCGAAGTAGGTGACCATGCTTTTCTTAAAATCTCTCCTTGGAAAAGCGTGGTGCGTTTTGGTAATAAAGGGAAGCTATGTTCACAATTTATCAGTCCTTTTGAATTCCTATATAATGTTGGACTAGTTTCATACTGAGTAACTTTTCCTCTGAGTTTGTCTTAGGTACGCAATGATTTCTTATTTGGATGTTGAGAATGTATGTGCTAGATTCATCACATATCACGAGCCCAAAAGTAGTTTGGCTAGACAAGAAACATTCTTATGAATAGAAACTAGTATAGATTCTTGATTGAAGGGAACATGTATTGCGGAATAAGGAAATCCACTAGGTAATGGTTTTCTGGAGGAACCACTTAGTTGAAGAAGCAACATAGAAATCTGAAAACGTTATGAGGTAAAGTTACCCTTACTTGTTTAATGAGTAAATAAAATTGCAAGGACACAATTTCTAGAAGGTGGGGATAATGTAACACCCCATGTATTTAAAAAAAATTATCAATGAAATGCATGAAACATTGTTTTAAGTAAATATTTATAACTATTCATTAAACATAATATTTAAGCTTCTATATTCTGAATTTTGTAAACCAAACATCTACAATTGTGTTCAGTATGTTATTTGGAGACTGATGAAACCAACTTGTTTTTTTGGTGAATAGTAACATACCCTTATGAAAAGTAATTTGAATAGTAATATGACCATAATGAATAGATAATTTTTTTATTATTTTATTGTCTCAAGGCTTTAAGATAATGACATATTTGTTACATTTTCAATGTGATATAAAAGCAATTATAGTTTTAAAATTATTTATTTTTTAATTAAGTATGATTGTATTTCTACATTTCACTAATAATATTTGGTTTTTTTGAAATAATTGATTTTTCAGGGAATATTAAAAATAAAGTTCTGAGTTTCATTGTGTTAAGGACATCATTAATGATGTAATAATTATGTAATAAATCTGGTCAACTTTTGTACATTAAAATAATATGTGTGGTTTCCCAATTGAAAAATACCATGGGAAGCCCATTTTTTTCATATAACACTAATGAGGTGTCCCTTGGAAAATTTTAAAATATTCTCTCACTTTTACTATAAATTCAAAGAAATTTCATTCATAAAATTCATTACAAATTCCTCATCAACTATGATCCAGCCTCATTACCACTTTACAAGTCCTCCCATGGTTTCCTCAATCCCCCAAGGCGATAGACTTCATGTTCTAGGAGTTACTCTTCTGGGTAAGAAAATTCCCAACTTCTTTCTTTTTTCCATTCAAATTATCTTTTATGTGGTATAGAATTCAAGAATACATAATATGTTCTTATTTTCAAATTATTCTTTCTCTATTATGTTTTTTGATTCATCTATATATGGGTTATCCTTTTCCCCTCTCTTTTTAATGTGTTCTAAAATCTTGTTGCATAGTTGTTATGTTGCAGAATTTTTATCTGGGAATCTCTCTCTTTTTTGAAGAACTCATATTATGTTTTTATCTTTTAGACAAAATTGTATTGTTTTGGGACATATCATTACATATCCCCCTTAATTTACTTATTATGTATGAATTATGAGATTGCCTCTTTTCTCTCATTAAAATATTTTATGAACTTTATGTGACGCCGTTAGGGTGCCGAATTTTCGTAAGGGATTTGTCAACTATTCTTTTATTTTGATTTCCTTTATTATCTTCATTCATCATCTACACTTATCAAAGAGGCATGAAAGCTCCGAAAATATTGTATATTCTGGATTTTCTCATGTTCATGAAAAATTCAACCTTATTATTTTTCTTCTCTCCCACTTATTCAAAGAATAAAACCATTGTCCGTGATGTGTCAAATTACCAACATCTTAGAGGATGTAATTTCAATTTTCTTTAATTGATTCAATTCTGGTCATGAAAACATATTTATGGTTGAAATTAAATATAATATATGTATTATTTCTCATCCATGGTTTTGTAATTCTTTTTTACACATGGTTTTAATTTATAAAACAAAACAAGATCATTTTTTTCAAAAAAACCACTAAAATGTTCTAAACAAACATTATTGATGTTTTAACTTATGAATCATCCTCATATAAAACATCAAAATGATAAATGTTTTAATTTATCATAATTGAATTATAAAAATAACTTTCCATTACAATTCATGATATTCACTTTTAATCGACAAGAATATCCATCATGAACCAATCATGGAAATAATATATAGAAACACACCCAAAACTATGCGAGGAAACAAATACTAATAATTAAAGGGTTAAATGATGTAATAAAATGATAATATAAGATATTATAAATATGGAAATGTTTAATTAACATATTAATAAACTCTTTTAACCATTATATAGGAGTTTTATACATGTTTTAAGTAAGGCAAACCCGAGGTAAGGGAATTCTTAACCCAATTTCCATTCTTTGGGTTAACCTTCTTCTTTATTCATTATATGGTATTAGGATTATTAGTGAGACGAATGTTTTTTATATTATCCATTATTATGTGAATTTATAGTGTATACACACATCCAATCCATTATATTAATTCAAATTACAATTATATTTTTTAAGGGACTTTCCTTTTAAAATCCTTTAAAAACTCTGTTTAATAAATTTCAAAATGATTGCTTTCTATGTGTATGAAATGAGAGGTTTCTCATGATTTTAAGATACTTTAATACCATGATATGTTACTTGGAAATTATTAATGTCGGTTTGATCTCATTATATCTCATGATATGTCGGGTTGATCCCCTTTATAGCTCAAGATATTTTGGGTTGATCCCCTTTATAGCTCAAGATATGTTGGGTTGAGCCCATTATAGCTCAAGAAATGATAGGTGATTTCCATTACAGCTCTCCAATGCAATGGGTACTTTGGATATGCAAGTTACCCAAATGGTTATCTCATTTATAAGGGTGAATATAAGAGTTATATGTTAAATATTTCCCAAGGCAAGTACATGATGTTTTTATGCTTATGAGTTTTTATAATTATGGGTTTTATTGGTTTTTATGATATCACTTGACCAACGCCTTTTATCTTTATATACCGTATTGAGTGTTATAATAATCCCATGATTTAATAAAATCACAGGATATTAGGATGGGAAAGAGAAATAATGGATTCATGAGGTTTGATATGTAGTGTTTTCAAAGAAATCATGGTTAGTATTTTATTGTTTTATATTTTGAAAAAAAATGGAAACTGTTTTTAGAAGTATTCCCTTTTTTTGTGGTATGTTATGTATGTATGGTATCATAATTCTCTTGAAATATAAACTCAAAAATATCCGCAATGTGTAATAATTTATATTATTGACTAAAATTCAAGATCAAGTAATGTTTTTTGGCCATTTCCTTATATGGGTTGTCATGGAACTTCTTACAAAGACAAAACACTTTTTCAGAATTCACCAAAAATTATTAATGGATCACGATTCATGAATATACATATAAATATTGACAATATTTCATGTAGTACCACAATTGATTGTTTTTGATAGATATTTGAGATTCAACTCCCTGTTATGGAAGAGTCTCAAATATGCCATAAACACTGACATCTGCCTATGGTTGAGTTCTTTTACAATAATAGATTCCAATTGAGCATTAAAATTGTCCAATATGAAGCCCTTTATGGGAAAATATGTATAACACTAGCATGATGGGATGAAGTTGGTGAATGCAATATTCATGGACCTGAAATTGTTGGAGAAATTTTGGAAAATGTGAAAACAATTTAGCAGCACATCAAGGAAGCCCAAAGACAAGAAAAGTATTACCTATACAACTGTTGAGGGACCATATAGTTTAAGTCTAAAAACATGGTATTCCTATGTATATCTCTATGCCAGAGGATCGTGATATTTAGAAATAAAAAATATTTCAGTCCCAAGAACATTGTCCCCTTTGAGAGCCTTGTTCGAGTCAGAGCTATGGCCTTTCGACTAGCATTTCCACCTAACAAGTCTCAAGTACAAAATGGATTCCATTTATCTTTCTTGAGAAAGTACATACCATATCACTCACATATACTAAATCTAGAGGTGGTACAATATTAAAGAATAAATCTATTATGAGTAAATCCTATTGATGATCTTGTACTATATAGATAAAGATCTACGTAACAAGGATACAGACATGGTAAATATTCTATAGAGAAAGCATATGTATGAAGAGGGCACATGGGAACATTAAGAGGCCATACAAGAGAGGTGACCTAAAATTTTTCACCATAGTATGTAAAACATAATTTTGAACATGAAATATCATAAGGGAGAAAAATAAAACAAACCACAATTTTTTCAATGGAAACATCCTTATTATAATTATTTTATATAGTATAAATAACATAAAATAAAATATATAACACAATAAAAACTTTGTAAATGTCCAATTAATGAAATAAGAGGTATCTATAGAAGTTAAAGAACTAATACCGATGAAATAGTAACATGACCCTTGGAATAGTAACATGACCATTATGAATAGTAATCTATCCAATATAATAGTAGCATCACCTATGAGAGTACGAATAAAATTTATGCATCTTATAATCAATAATATGAAATAATTATATCATAGTATATGTAAATAAATGTTTTATAAATGATAAATTACGTGTTTGTATTTTTGTAAGCCATAAATATTTAATTACAATTTTTTAATTAATAAAATTATTTAAAATTAAAATCATTTTTATAAAATGTATTCATAAATATATATTTTGTTTATTTAATATTTTAATATAATTTTATGAGACATTAATTAGTTTTTTAATGTGTCACAAAATTAGTTATAATTTCAAAATTGATATTTTTTAAATAAATGATGATTTTTATTAAAAAATTAATTTATCATATTTAGAAAAATATTTTCATAATATATATCTCATTTTATAATTCTACACACCAATAAATCATAAGGGTTAATTTTTGTTATTTTTCTAAAATAGATGACTTTTTTTGTTAATTGTGAAATATAGTAATTTATGATATTTAACAAATACATGAATTATTTCGTCATAGATGATATATGGATGATTTTATCAAGTAATATTGAGAAATACTTCATTATTTTAATATATTTAGTGATATGTTTTAAAATATTTATAGTCTGGAGCTAAAAAATGAAAAAAACTCCTCTCCCCTATAAATACCACACCTCACCACATCTTCTCATCGCACATTCCATGTCATAAAGATTGTACTATTCCTAACCAATACTCTTCCCAAGACTCTAAAAACATCCATGAATCTTTGGTCTCAAAAAAATACCAAAACCAATTTCCCTAAGGAGGTTCTCAAGGAAAATAATTCAAGAGGTAAAATGAACTTTCTTTTTGTTTTAAAATATCTTAATTTTTTTATTTTCTTAATCTCTCCTAAAATACCCTTATCCAATTGTAATTATAACTCCATTAGATTATAAATACTGTAATTTTATTATGTTAATGTAATAATTCATCATCTACCCTCTTATCCTCTCTCTTTTATTCAAATAGCGGGAACATCATTCATGATGTGTTGATTTACCGCCATCGTGGATGATACATTTACATTTTATATTACCTACTTCAATGATGGTCATAAAACCAATATTATGGCTAAATAAAATTTTATTAAACATATTTTATGTTATATAATGTTCTGTAATCAATATATAAACATGATATTAAATAAAATGATATGAGTTCATGATGATCGTAAAATAATCCAAATCAATTAAATCAATTTCATTATGTATTTATCTTATTATTCATCCACATAACATATAACTGAATGATATATAAACCTTATAATCTCATGTATGTTCATAAATTTCATATAATCTTAATTCTTGAAAATTATCCTTATTTTACACAAACATCTATACATGTGTACAAGCAAACTAATCATGAAAACAATGAAACAAAACACTGTAAAAACAATGAAAGTAAACTATATACCGCATCATAATTTCCATAAAAGAACATAATAAAAATATAATTAATTAAATAAATGTACAAGAGATTATTTATTTTTTAATTAATGGATCTAATTTTATTATCCTGGGTATTAGAGTGAAGAAATCATTCAGACGTATGGTAAGGGGATTCTCGGACCTAATTACCTTTATTTGGGTTATTCCTATTTCTTGCCAAATTTCTGTGTGGATGTTCATTTAATACTACTAAAATATAATTTCATTATTCCTAACTTTTATTTTCGTTGAAATATGTGTTTATAATATGGTTTTATAAAAAAACAGAGATTTTCCAAAATAAATCTTTTTAATAAAAACACAACTTTTACTTCTCTTGAGATTGTTTCCTATTACTCATGATTGATGATTCCTATATAAGTATGTTATATAATTTATGGATACCCATATATGATTCCTGAATGTATTCATTATCAAGTGTAACCCATTACATTCCATGGGTTATTTTATATTTATGATTGAAATACATTCTACGTGGCATGCATGATTATGTAAAGCTAATGATGGGATGGGTGCACCCTGAATTATGTAGTGCATCAATGCATTGGAAAATGTGATTTATCTAATGAGATAATGTGAAATATTAATGAAAATTATGTATTTTGTTTTCAAAATAATGGTCTTGTAGTTATTCACATATTTTTTCATGAACATGATGCATGATTTATTCGCAAACATGTTTTCTATTTGAAAACTAACACATGATGTTTAATTTTTATACATAGAATAATTCCATGAATATTTATAATTCATAATATAATTACTTTTTTGATGAGACCATAATTATGTTATGCTGATGATAATTATGATCACCCAAGATATATTGATTCGTTTTCCTATTTATTCTCCTACTAGGCTTTTAGATTCCCCCTTAGATTGAAGTATATCTTCATGTGATTAATAATACCAAAGAGTACATGAGGGAAACTATGAATATTGAGAATAAATAATTAAATAATGTTTATTTTTTTATGTAAGAGTTATGTTTGGTCCAAATTTTAGAAAGACACTAAACCTTTAGATCATGATTTTGAAACACTATTATATTGTTTATCCTTAAAATGATTCCTTAGTAATATTATAAAATTTATATTATCTATATGCACTATAGGAGGTCATATACATCATATAATAAAAACATTTATCAAAAAACACATTGGGAATAAATGTCAACTCCCAACTCAGCAGATCATTATCGTTGAACCAGCCACTCCGGACTAAGTTCCACACACAAGCATCAACATATGTGCCTTAGACCAACACCAACCTCCAAAGTTCTATCACATTAAATGGGATAAAACCAAAATTTTAATAAAATGATAAAATTATGATATTAAAAACTCAGAAAAAAATCACCATAATATAACGAACACACAGGGAATAAAAGCCTTTATAAGTAAGTCATAAATAATTTTTTGACAATTACCTCTCATAAAAAGATATAAACTCTTATAATATGTATAGTAATGAAATAAAATAATGTTCAATTTTATAATCATGTTGGTTGAAATCTTTTGGAAACATTTATATATAAAAAACTTATTCACAAGTGACCTACATTATCTGCTTCAATGTTCTTCATACCTGACTCCCTTCTTAGACATATAATACATAATATCATTCATAATAACATGGGGAATGAAAAAATTGTAAAGGATGAGCTCATATGTTTTTTAATTTTAAACATTTTATAAATAAAGGGATGATCTAACGAAATAATAAGTTAAGTATATTGGTATGAGGTCATGAATATAAAAAAGTTCATACCCAATCTATCATTAATCATCGATAAGATCCATGGAATTATGCTTTTTCATTTCAATGAAATTAATTATAAGATTGATAAATCCTTATAAATCAATATTGAAACATAATTTCATGTCATATAAGTGTGTAACAATCACCAATATAGAAACTATTTCAAATTTTGAGGTCAGCCACAGAGACCATCATAACATAGTGGAACCGTAATCAACACATGTTTCCCATATCATAACATATCGGGCATAATAACTTATTTCCCATATTATATCAGGTCCATTGACTTGTTTCCAATATTAGATAATATAATTCACTTATTTACAATAAAAAATTAGGTACACTGTCTTTTTCCCTATATCTGATCACAAACATCCCATTGTTTCTCGTTCTTTTCTCATGAGATCTGAATATTTACTTAATGCATTGGAGAGCTATATAATTCAATGACCATAACATAAATAAAATCATAAATATGTGTAACAAAAATGTCATAATAAATTCATTAAATTATGAACCATATAATGGAAATGGGTATTATAAAAATTTCGTCATTGGATAATCCATGGAAAATAAATATGTTTCATAATTGTAACCCATGGAAAAGAAACAAGTTTCATAAGAATAAGTTGTAAAATAAAGTATTTTATAAACATATTGTCATTTTAAAAATAAACCAGATAGTGGAATAATATGGATAGTATCATTGAAAAAAATACCCAGTAGAGCATATATATAATCAAGGATTATTTTCATTGATGAATTGAAACTCTTTTAAAAGATCCTAAAAATTATTCTTGAGGAAAAATACCTTTCCTCATCAAAAATAAATTTTCAAAATTTAAAAATAACCCAAGTAATAATAATAATTATTTAAATAACCATGGCATATTGAAAAATATATTTAAATCATAGAATTCTTTGTGATAATAGGATATACCTTTCATTCTATAACTATTAAAATAATGATTCCTTTTAATTTTTTTGTAAAAATAAAAATATAAATAATTACAAAAATGACAAGAAGTTTATTTTAAACAAATTTAGAGAATTTCAAAAAAGGGAAGAAATTAATTAAAAAATCATCGTAGAATATTGAAAACATTCAACACAACATTTTTAGAAACATGGACATGTATGAAATTTATTTTTACTGAATAGTGATATAATTATTATTATTCTTAGAAAAAAATATTTTGGTATATTGATTACTTAAAAATGGGTAAAATTAGAGGGTATTTTTAATTCTATAGAAAAAATAGATGAATATAAACTCAAGAGTTTATTGAGAGATATATTGTAAAATTTCTTCATCAAGAAACAAAATTATAAACAATATCGATAAAGATTTGTTTATCAAATAAAATCATTACCAATTTTAAAAATTTTGAAT
Organism: Viscum album; assembly: GCA_963277665.1. NCBI lineage: Eukaryota > Viridiplantae > Streptophyta > Magnoliopsida > Santalales > Viscaceae > Viscum > Viscum album. The sequence goes on along the minus strand of OY728137.1, from coordinate 1,490,264,189 downwards.
CATAAAACCCATGAAATAAATAAAATTTTATGAATATGTTAATAATAATAAAATAAATAAAAAACATCATAAAATTCATTCTTGGTCATTATATACACCACATAAATAAATAAGTTGTGGATGAGGAATGTGTGTCCTATAAATAATAGTGAGATGAAAATACTTTACATCTTTGGTTACATTTGAATCAAAAGACCCATGGAAGAATAAATTTAAATTAAATAATAAATATGCTGAGAATAAATAAATTCAGTATATAACATGTCAAAGGGTTTGTATATAAACCTCATAAAAAAGTTAGTTGTATAACATAACTTCTATCCCAATGAATAAAATTTGATTTGAAAATACCTAACCTCATGTCTCAGCTTCGTTAAAAAAATAGAACCACCTATATAATAAAATTAGATTTAATATATATATATTCAAAGCCATTATCTTATATATTATTCCAAATTTTACTTACATATAACCTATTATTACCCATTATTTAAAATTTTGTGTTAAAATAACTATTTTAAGTTATAACTACTTAATTTTTCATATATGTTTTGGTTTGATAGATTTAATAATTTAAATTTTATTATGGTTCGTTAATGAAAATAATGTTAATAATTTTATAAATATGATATATAAATATTATAAATTTTTTTAGAGTCATCCCTAAAATTTATATACTGGAAAATGAATTGTACCACTCGTGGACACGGTAGGTTATACACATGTGGGAAAGTTGTTTCCATTTCTCAATAGATATAAATAATGAAATGTATATTTTAATTCAACTTTTAAAAAAGTATTTATAAAAAATATATAATATATATTCATTAATATTACCTTATTTTATTTCATGTCTATATAAAATGAAAAATATTTCACACCTTTAGAAGGAGGTGGTTGTCCACAGGTCCACATGTGTAATGTTGTCACATTCAATCAGATTTGAAGGTAAGAAGGTAAATGAGATATTAAAATTATATAAGTATAATAATTTTATAAATATAATATTAATATTTTAAATCCTTCGTTATTTTTATCTTTGAGATGAGGTGATGGAAAAAAATGAATAGGTTCGTGAGGCGGTAGTCTTTCATACCCACGATTGACCATTTCTTTTCATATTTAATGGAAGTGGGGATGAATGTTGGTTATAAAAGTAACAAAATAACATATAACTAGATTGGTTATATTTATTTAATTATTTAATATATTTTAATACTATATTAAAGATGTAGAAGAAGAAATGAACAAAAAACACATGGTTTTAGACTATACCTTTTCTTCAGAGAACCTCTTTAGGTTTACTTCTAAATCCTTTTTAGGAGGGTTTACTAATAAAAAAGGAATCTAGGATATAGGAATGGAATATTTATGGATTTTCTAAGGTATTGTATTTGTGATAAAGCTTTGTAAGTGTAAATTGGATAGGATATGGGGTGTCCTTTAATAAGTGATGGAGATGACACACATTGAAATTTGGAATAGAAAAATATATATACACATTTTACACACCGCAAAAGGATAAAAATTTCTCATTAAAAAATAATATATGATATAAGGTCAATATATTTCCATAATTTATTATTTTAAAATTTAATTAGGTCATTTTAACCCCAATAATTTTGGTTTACCTTGGATAAACATATTTTAAAGTCAAACAAAGTAAGGGATTTTTACTATTTCTACAATTCATTATGAAAAATAATTTATATGGAATTATTATAATTTTTTTTTCTTATTATACTAAATATTTAATGCATTTAAAAAAAATTATTTCATTTAAGTGGAAAATGTGAATTTAAAAATAAACTTACTGACCCCATGAAAAGGTTGTTTTCAAAGAAAGTGTTTTTATAAGCGTAATAGTATTTTTTTTTATCAAAATAGAAATTAAAATTGATTTAAATGAATCAAATTACACTAGTAAAAATATAATTTAACTAATTAAATTTTTTATAAAATTTTTAAATACAATTTAACATTGTAAATACTTTATCTAAAAAACAGGTCTCAATAAAAGTAGTATTTTCACTTTTCATCAGAATATAATCTTTTAAAAAAATTATCAAAATTTCACAATAATATATTTTAGATATGATGGTTTAAAAATTAACTTAATTTATTATAATAAATTCTCTAAATGTTTTTCAAAGTAAATCTATTATTTTTTCACAAAAAGGAATCGAAATAAATTTTTTGGAAAAATATATTTTCAATGTATATAAAGATTTTACAAAAAATTAAATACTTATTTATCAATATATATTCCTTTTATAAGACCATCAAATTTAATTTTAATTTTCATTATCCTATTCATACCTCCAATTTTTTTGGATAATTCGTAATGGCCACATTTAAATATTATATCATGGTTTTTAAAATCAGTGTTTCGTGTAGTGAAAGCTATCAAAGAAATTATATTTTTTCGAAAAATATATTTAATTAAATATTAGGGTGATACATTATACCCCACAAAAAATAAATTTTGTCCATACAATTTTAACTTTATATTGGTAATCAAGGGATTTATATTTGAATATAGATTGTTTAAATCCCACATCAAAAAAAGGCTGATAAAACTCCATGTTAAAAATAGGGAAAGGAAATAAAATAGTCATCAATAATAACACATAACATGGTTTATAAGTTGGAAAACATTACTGAGATGTTTAAATATTGACATGGAAGAAATTTTTAATACCCCAATAACGATGTGTAGTAATAAAGATCATTAATCATATTAAATTTTCTTATCATGATAATGTCAATGTCCACCAAACCATAAACCAAATAGGTGTGAAATGACTATTGATTCTTTAGAAATGAAGGTAATATGGTAAATTTTTTATTTAAAGACTATATTACTAAATTTGAGGGATTATATTAATATCATTTTTTGAACACCATAAAATTTAATTACATGAATGTTATTTATTAGATAATCAAAATTTCATCCATTGGTTGTGCTTCAATAATTTTCCACTTCAATTCTCAGTATGAGAAATGAATACCAATGATTTATTTGGAACATGAAGCACAAAAACTAATATACAATGGACCATATAATTCTTAAAAGGTACAAAAATATCTTAGTCATTTTAATATAAATTAACCAAATAACAAAATTGTTAGAAAAATTTTATTATCAAAATGAGTAAACCATTGTTTAATGAAATAAAACAATAATAAATAAACACTAAACACAACACGTAAGGTTAAAAATAGATCATTTTATTAATAATTAACCTAAAAATAGTCTGATATATGATTGGAACATGAATATTAGACTAATATTATCACATATTCTTCCAAGATAAATTTAATACCTATCTTCAAATAACATCAATCACTCTTAATTTATCATACAAAAAATGCATAATCTCAGGGATTGCTAATCATTTTTGTAAATAACCGGAAATCCACATGAAAATAATATTTTATTTCATAATATATTTAATCCATTATTCCAAAAATAATAGTAAATAATATTTTTTACCATAAATATATAGGGGTTCTAAAATAGAGAACTTGTTTTGAAAAAAAAATAATCACCAAATTACTTTTCAATCCAATAGTAATCGCTATGCTAAAAAATTATTTCCCAAAAATAATTTAATTACTTTATTTAAAATTATTTTAAAAATAAATTTCATACTTTACCATGAAATCACCTGGGTAGTGGAAGCCATTCCACCATTTTTACCCTTTGGTTGTGGGGTCAATCAATGGCCCCTTTTAAAATGTGATATGATTTCTTTTATACTAAACTATACTAGTATAATTCTTATACCATCCACAGAAATACGATAAAATAATTTAAAATAACCATAATCATAAATGATCATATAATCCATTAAATTTATCCATACAATTTGAATAATGAAATGAGAATTATCCTCAAATAGTTTATCATGTTGAACCAAAGTGTTATACTCAACTTATCACAATAAAAGTTCTCTAAAAATGTCATTAATCACATTAGAATCCCATCGCATAAAATCTCAAAAATCATGTTTTATGAAATTAAACATACGGCCAAACATAAACTCATTAACCCAATATGGTTTTTATAAATGTTAAGTAAATCATATATGATTCAAAAATTAACACAACCCATAGATTTTTCATGGTTCTTATTAGAAAAATGCCATTGATAAAAATAAATCTATATCCTAATTCTTGAATCTCTATAGCTGAATAATTAAATCTTTTCACATTATTGTTTAGAATGACATAGTTACTCTCTTTGTCAATGGGATAACCCTTCTTTATAGTCATTAACATAGATTATTCTAAATTCACCTATATATAAAACATTTAATTCATCAAAAAGTCATTTCTATTTTCCATTTACTTGCACATATAAAAACTATTTTCCTCCATTTATTATATTTGTCTTGTTGTTTATTAAAACACATTTAATAAGTAGTAAATTGAACTTTTTTACCGACATTATCATTTCAACAAGAAATTCTATCATATTCGATTGTCCTTTTATTTTACCTGTTAATAAACTCACCAATTTTATATTATTATTGGCATACCATGAAAGAAGATTAAGAATAATTATAATATATTTCCCTCCACTCATCATCAATTTTGGTTTCTCATATCCCCCTTATTGTTTGTCACATTCTATGTTAATTTAATTACTTCTCATCATATCCATTGACTAAAACTTATTATGATTGTATTAGGATCATTAATATTGGTGTGAAACCACGTAATCATGAAAAATCATTTGAAAGATGTCTAAATCAAGAAACATACTTTTAAATATATAAAATATTAGGTAGAAATTTTGTAATCCAGGTTCATTAACTATTCATATAATTCATGATGGTTTATATATAGGTTTTTGAATTTCTAAAAAAATATAACCAGAGTGTGTCAAACTAGTTGTGCATATATTTTCATTATTGTGCCTTGGGTGATGATCGAGTGAAAGACAAATGCACCATTTTCATAATTATTACACCTAGGTACAAATATACCATAAGCACATTAAATTATAGTATCCATACAAGGATGTAATTTCTTATAAACCCCTTACTATATTATTTATCAAAATTCCAAGACATTTCGCTTCACATTGGTTTATCGAGAGACTTATCGCAAGGGTTATCAATATAGTTTTCCTATCCCACTTTGTAATGGTTAAAAATACCTTTTTTAGAAAACCTATAGTTACAAACACCTCTCATACATAGATATCACATTCTAATAGATGCATAATCATTAAAAAAATAATGATACATGAAATAATGTTATGGGTCTAGTTAATTTAGAAACATGGATTCATAAAAAATTGGTTCATAAGTGAACTAGTATATACCTAACTATTTTTATTATAAATAATATTTTTCTTAGACATATCATACATAATATATTTCTTTTTTTCATGGGGAAAGGAACCAAAATAAATGGTGATCTTAGATGATCAGTATGGGTAAACATGGGTTATATCAATTCATGATCATATAAAAGCATAATATAATAAAAGGGTATGAGATCATGAATAAAAATTAAAAAGATTATCCCCAATCTACAATAAATCTTAAACATGAACTATTTAATAAAACAATATGATTTAAAATACATGAATCATACGAGGGAGAAATCACCAAAATTAGATAAAAAATCATATGTTTACGTAATATAACTATATAACCATCATAAATATAGAAACCATATCATATTTAATGATAAAATACCAATACCGTTAAATAATAGTGGATTAGGATTCGTCCCATGATTCCCATATCAAAATAGACCAATCATTATAACTTTTTCCCCAAAAGGGATCAAGAACATCAACCTTTTTCCTATAGGGGATAAAGAAAGTCAACTTGTTTTCTATTATTATTAAAACAAAACATCTAGTTTCTCATAATGTATCTGGTACATTATCCTGTTTACTATAGTATATGATGAGAATATTCTAGTTTTCTTTAGTTTATCAAGAACATCCACTATTTTCCCATAATAAATCAAGAACATCAGCTTGTTTCTTATATCGGATCAAGAAAATTGTCTTGTTTTCCATGGTTATCACATGAGATAAAAATATTTATCTAATTCATTTGTGGGATATTTAACTCCAGTCACACTCATAATATAATATAAATATTATATATATTTTCACAATATCATAAACATTTCAACATAGCATAACCCATAAAGAGAAAATAGGTTTCATATGCATTACACCATAGTAGAACACATTGAAAATATACAAGTTTCAAAAGAAAAACCCATAGAAAAGAAACATATTTGATAATAATAACCCATTTAAAATCAATGGGTTTCATAAAAATAAACAATGTAAAAGAAATGAGTTTTAAAAAAATAATTTCATCATAATAAAAAAACATTAAGAGAATGTATTAGTTTGATATCATTGGATCATATCCCTATTAGATCATAAGTACAACCTGGAGTAGTTTTCCTTGATGAAGTCAAATACCACTAAAATATTATTAAAAATATTAAGGAGGAAAATATCAATTCCACTTTTAAAAGAACATTATAAATTAATTTTTTCCCAAAAATTAAATGATAAATTTTATTTCAAAATAAAAATTGAAATTTTAAATTAATATTTAAATAATTAAGAGGCCACGGTGGAGGTAAATACCATTTATTTCATGTAAAAATTAATATTCTTTTCACATTTTTATTAATCAAATTAAAATGCACCACATTCAAAAAATGAAAACAAAATTACTTTGATTTTTTTTTCGTAAAAAATAAATATAGGGTAAAAATTAAATTTTAAAATATCTTCACTATAGTAAAAAAATAATTAGAATATTTTTAAAAAACAGGGACATGGATGAAAAATCTGTTTTGACTAAAGATAGAGATGTAGTCCATTTTTCTTAAAAACATTCATTCAGGATCTTGAGTTAATAAAAACAGGAAAAATGAAAGAGAAATATTTTTTATATAAAGAAACCCATAGGAGATAAAAATTAATTAGTTTCTTCAGAGATATATTATAAGATTTATTTATCATAAATTTAATGATATAAAATAATGTGATATGGTAACATAAAAAAATTACCATTTTAGTAACTTTTGAATCATAATACTTATGAATGAAATAAATATATATATATATGTAAATACACATAAATTTAATGGAAATAATCCCAAAAGATGTTCATGGACTCTATATGAACCATAGAAAAGAAATAAGAGATGAAAATGATATGTGTCTCACTGAAATAAAAGAATGATGAAAATTCCATACTACTTTGGTAACATCCTTGATTATAAGAAACATGAATGAATAAGCTAAAATTAGACATTAAATATAATGAGATTAAAAAATTACATATAAAATTTTTAATAGAGTCTTTATGAACACCTCATAAAGAACTATATTTTCATAACATAACTTATATCCTTAAGAAGATAGTTTGAGATAAAAAATCATTACCTCAAGTGTCAATATCTTTTATATGTTTTTGAAACTCTAATATATAGTTTTATTATAAATATATTTCAGAAAAAAAGTAGTATTTATCTCACCATCTATGAGTTATTTATAACCTTTTATTATCTTTCCATTAACAATTCTTTGTTAAAATCACTCATTATGGTGATAACTGCTTCATTTTTTATGTATGTTTTTGTTTGGAAGATTTGATCCTTGTAGTTTTTGCATAGTTCCATAATATGTGTAATTTTAATATTGATATAAATATCATATACATAAATTATATAAATATTTTTATCCTCCATAAAATATAGCTATTCGATAATTAATTTCACCACTTATGGAGATGGTAGGTCGTACGTAAGGATGAACATAATTTCAATTTTCTCGACAGATAAAAGTAAAGAGAAATTATTATAAATTAAAAATTTAAGAATAATTTTAATATAATATATATTAAATATAATTATTAAATATACACTTATTAACATAAATGGAAAAATAAAATGAAAAATGTATCAAATCGCTTTGTGGAGGCAGTAGTCCTCACGTATGCATGAGCGTTATCATCATTTTCCAATGGATTGTAAATGAAGATAGAATGTGTGATATTATAATTAATTAATCATAATAATTTATTAAATATCATATAAATATGTTAAATAAATCATTAACTCTAGTCATGAGGGGTGGTAGTTGAAAAATAATTACATCAGTTCACGAGCCAGTAGTCTACCATGCACTAGATTGACAGTTTTATTTCCTATTTGATGGAAGAGTAGAATGATATAGGTTATTCCTGTAAAATAAAAATGAAAATAAAAATAATATATTAGATAATAATTTTTTATATCATCATATTTTTTTAAGGTTTGAAGGATGTGGAAGATGAAATAAAACAAAAACACATGGTTTAGGGCTCTACCTCATCCTCAAAATACCTCTTCACATTTACACTAAATGAATTATTAAGAGGGTCTCCAAATAAAACCTATTATGATATGATGTGTGAAAGGAATTAAGTAATATATTTTGTCAGTTATTTGATAAACCAAAATCATATGTAAATGTTAAGAGGAGAGGAGAGTGGTTGTCCTTTTATAAGTGAGGGATAAGATAGAGTGTGAATTTTTGAAAAGAAAAATATATTCCCATGTTTTACACAGCCTAAATGGATGAAGCATGAATTATTATCATAACTTAGATGATATATGTTTTAAATATATCCATATAATAGAAATTGGAAAAACAATTATGTCATTGTAATCCATATCCTTTTCATTTAACTCTTGGTAAGCCCATTTTAATTATAACTGCAATAATTAATATTTAATGCTATCACAATTCAATATGAAATTTTTTAATAAAATTATTTTATAATATTAATTATTATGATTAAAAATATAGAACACCTTTTCATAAATTAATTCATAAAATTTTCATAATTTTATTTAAAATAAAACTAGCACATGCAATAGAAATTGTTTTCAAAATAAAAAGTTTTCATAAGTATAATAAGATTTTATATAAAAAACGAATATAAAATTGATTCCAATGACCTATACTTGGTCAATAATAAAATATTTGAACTTATTTAACTTAAAAAACCAATTAAATATTCAATTTAAATTTCTAAATAAAAATTTTAAATACAATTGTCAATAAAAAGCACTATTTTTTACTATTCATAAAAAAGTCGATCTTTTAAAAAATTTGTATACAATTAACCATTAGATAATCTTGAAATAATTATCTCAAAAATTAATTTTATTTTAACCAATAATTTCTTTAAAATATAAAAAATCTAATCTATTATTTGTTCAAAATAAGTAGGTAAAATCATTTTTTTTGAAAAAAATTAATTTTCGTTGCATAAAAAGGCATCATAAATAATATTTAGGTACTTATTTCTCAGTATAATTTATTTATCTAAAACCTCAATATATAAATTTTACAATTTTGTTATCATATTAATAAATCTAAATTTAAATACTAGGTTATAATATTCTTTTTTCAAGAGTAAATTGTTGTTTGTTTAAACATGATGTGGCGTGTAGTCAAAGCTATTGAAGAAATTAAATTTATTTGAAAAGAATATTTCACTAAATCATGGGGTATTAGAGACTATACATAGTCAAATTTGACCAAAATATACATGCACAAATCCACTAATTCATTCCCATCAAATAAATTCAAAACAAACTTTATATTATTTCAAAATTCATCAACTGTGAGTTTACTCATACCTGGACCTCGACGTCAGTCTTTTTCCAACATATTCTAGAAAATAATTTTAATGTTTTAAAATCTCATTTCCAATCCCTTTGAAAAATCACCAATTTCCTCGAAATATTTTCATTTTTATCCAAATAGTATTTGTAAAATAACATTAAAAAAACTTTTTTCCATTTGAAGGGAATTCACACCACCAAGAAAACCTATAATGTACTCCAAAATACCAATCGGATTAATGCACCACCATTAGATTATTTATAAAAAAAAACATCCATGATAACCATTAGGATGACACAAGCCCATCCCAACATTATGGAACAACTCACACAATACATGAAATTATGAATGTAGTTATTTTTTGGAGGAACCTAAATTTTACTTGACCAATAGATCATGAGTATCAAATAAGATCATGTCCCATTACCTCAAGACAAATCCAATAAAATTAATTCTGTAGTCTGACTATTACTACCTAGACCAGTCAAAACACTAAGTCAACTTCCACAACCCAATATGGTATCATGACTCTCAAATAAATAATTATTATAAAATATATATATTTGAAAAATTTGGAAAAAAATTATAATGACGAAAAAATCACCATCTTACCCATAAAATCTATATAGGTTCTGTGTCAATTGCAGACACATCCCTGAGAACTTTCCAAACACATAAATGTCATCAAATTAATTAACTTTAATCTAAACCCAAATTGGTATAATATGTGATAAATAAATAATTTTGTCTAATGATTTTAGAATCACAACTAGATGTTTTCCACGACTAAATGACCCCCAAGATTTTTCCACACAAAATACCTAATTTAAAAACACAATTTGATGGATATTTTAAAACAAAATTATAAAAACAAGAATTAAATTTATAAAATGACATACCTTATGAAAAAAATGAATAATGGCTTGATTATAGTGTCTCGGGATTCCTTATATGAGCTATATAATAAATCCCGTTATTTCACCATTATTTCCACATGATCTAGTGAAATCATCCATTCAAATCGTAGAAAAAATGAATGAATCTAAATGGAAAAAATTGGGAAGAAAAAGGTGATGGGAGGAAGTATCTTTCCCCAAGTGGTCTAAATAATTCCACCAATATCTCTATCAAAATGAAGGGTGAATTAGAAGAGGTAAAAGAGGAGGTTATAGAAAATGGCCTCTTCCCATCACCCAAACACACTAAAATATGACCAAAACATGAACTGGAAAAGATCCAAATACACCCCCCAAATACCCTCAAAATATCCCTAATGGAAAAATAGTGGGCCTCATTAGTGAGATAATGTCTCAAATGGTGGGAAGGTTCTATAAGACTAGTAGAATGCAGCCTTAGTAGAGTTTTTGGGATACTACCCAACCCACTGTTAAGCTGATGGTATCTTAATAGTAAGCCAATGGCCTGTTAGACAACCTAGATACCCTAAATATCTGCCCAATATTATCTCAATACTCATTGATGACAATATGAGCCTCATTTAATTTCTTAAACCACCCAGATGAATTCAAATTCTCAATATTCTTGATCTAAGCATTCCTCTCAAAATAGGTCATCAACGAGATATAAAAATTTCAATTCCATTGATTATTTCCTACCTATAATGATTCTAGTAATTAAAAAGTCCATAATATAATTATTATTATCCCTAATATTCCATAATAAATCCTGAAAAAAAATTCATGACTTTTCACTATATAAAATTTTCAAATAACTTGTCATATTCTATCTTCGAAGTAAAAATATACTTCCACTGCACAATTCCCAAAACCAAGCCTATCTACACTAGCTCCCTTTCCGAAAACCAGGTTCGATTTTTGATCCTCATTATCCACATCCTAAATGATTCTCCTTAATTAGACTCTAATCACCATCACTTATTTAATATAACATTAATAGTTAGTCTCTCCATGAATAAATTTCTATGAAAACACATGGCCACCCCAACCAATTCACCCACACATCAACCAAATATGATTCCTTAGTCCATGATGAACTACCACACTACCAAACACCCACATAGATGTTCAACCAAACTGTTGATGTATTTCATCGATCAATTCCACAAACGACCATATTTATCATCATACTCCACATATGACACTAATAGGATTCTGATCCCAATTACCATTGGATTAGGCTACCACCACACTAAGCTGAATGTTGACGCATTAACTCCCACCAACTATCTTACCAAATTCAAAAAATGGATATGTCCCCTAACCAGCACACCACCACTTTTTCAACCTTCCACTGACTTATTTAATATAACTCATTATCCTTCCCACACAACGGTCACACACCTAACACTGATATGGTGATCCCCACTATAGGTGTGTACATATCATCACCTAGGTACACACAATTAACCATGAACACTTATGACAAGATTTAAAGTATTTTACTCACCATAACCACAAAGTGAAAATATGGTTGTCAACCATATCAATCAATCCCGAAACACTGATTGGCCCTTAAAAACCCCAATCATCCTATGTCTTATAATTTTCCACATCATAAGACTCCATCATTAATGGTTGATACAACTTGTTGTTCTCTAAAATATAGGAATTACCTTCCAAAATCAAACATCATCCTATCCTAATCACAAAGCCTACCAAAGAATTCCTCAATTGGTCCAATATAAAGAGTCACCAAAGTACTAAAAAACATTTATCACAAGCATAATCCATGTTCCCCCATAAACATAACTAGATACTCAAAAATAATATGGAACATCATCCACCATCCTTAAAAAATTGTAACCTATTGAATATTTATTTTATGAGAACTATATAAGAGGTTCCCGCAAAACAAAAATCATAGGATCCGAACAACAACAAATGCATCAAAAATCCATGACATACCTACTGAATGTATAAACTAACCACTATGCCTCACAAAATCAACCATTGAAGAACTAAAAAACCAATTAACGTGGATATTAGTTTCCAACTATGAACCACATCAAACAAAAACAACACAACTTATATCCCCACATAGTGGTTTACAAGAACCTAAGCACATGATTTGAGATCAATAATTAATAATATTAGTTATCCCCAAACATAGGCCACTGCAAGAGTTTTTTTCATTTTAAAAATCTTGTTTTCCTAAAAAAACCAAATTTCCGAAATTATTTTTCTTATAGATTCAAAACCATGAAAACCAGGATAAAAACAAGCCTCCCATATCCATAATAATTTTATTGACCTTTATATCTTATTAAAGAGAAACATTGATTATATTATAATTTTTTAAGTTAATATGGATTATAAAAATTCCATTTAAAAAAAAACTCCACCCATTGGAATGTGTACCATGCCACTAGCATGCTGTAATCATAATTTATGAATGAACTTATGTCACTAAACTAATCTCTATGACCCATATCATGTCCCATCCTTCCAAAATTGGGATATTTAGTCCTACCAAACTCATTAGTCATCATAGAGAGGCTAATACCAAAATAGTACAACCAAAATTAACTTGATTTTGAAATGATGTCATGCTGGCTAAGAATACAATCGATCTACCTATGAAGTCCCAATATTATATCTCAACTTCTATATATTATATCCCATCATATACATTCTCTGAAACAATTTGGTAACACCCTGACCAAGGCTTCTTAAATGATGCCCAAATGGAGAGTTCACTTAATCTTATGTCCATATATATTAGTGGTTTAAAATGTTCATTGAGGGACTAACATTGTTTAGGGGAGAAAATTACCTCTAAAATATTTTCTGGAGTGACATTCTCAATTCTACAGAAAATTCGACATGACCCGCCCATATAACAGACGTCCCACTAACCTTTTGACAAAATTGGGAGGCCCTAAGACACCCACAAACAAAAATATAATGGAAAAGAATCTATATGATAAAAAACTATAGTAGAGTAGTTAAAATATAGAAGGACAGTAACATAGGAATCAAATATAATAAATTTCCCACTATCTAGTACATGATAAAAATGACAAAAAAATAATTACAATAGAAAGTAGCCTAACTCATATACATACAATTATATTCATATCTTCCATGATCATATAATATATCCATTATACTGGTATTATACATTACCTATGTCCTGAGATAAAACATGAGATTCTACCAATGTACACTGAAATCCTTGTAATGTACAAAGATAGGGGTGATTTTACAATCTTGTAGATATCCCAAATTCCTCAACCCAAATGGTTACTTCTATGGCCATGGGGATATTCCTGAAACACACACACACAATTATATAGTACAATATATTCCATAAAACACCACCACATAAAAAATATAACATCCAAGAACAGAAATCAAGAAAACATACCTAATTTGACACCATGCCAAATCCCACCTCGCATTATAACTTGTGATGTATGATCTTTTGACCAATGTGGGAATATATGTCATATAATTATCCATACAATAATTTATTTGGAAATAAGATTGAATGATCATCAATTTTGAACTCAGTAACATGTACATCCCATGGCCTTTTCTGACCACATTCTCATAAAGTTCCACAACTTATCCTAGTATACAAAGGGAGGTCCATCAAGTCACACCAAACCATCCTCATAGTGTACAGAGAGATCATCAAACACACTAAACCATCACCTTAGGTTCTAAATAGGTCATATTCAATCACAAAGGCCCATCCCCATAGGCTCTAGGGAGGCCACATTCAAGCAGACCAGACTATCCCCATAAGTTCTAGGTGGCTATTACAAGTCACACCAACCAAACCCTATATGTTTTAGGTATGTAATTTTCTAGCACACAAACCTATCACTATGCACTCTGGGAGATCACATTCATCATAAATTCAGCACACAAAGGCAATAACACCAAAGGAAGAAAAAAATTCTTTCAACTCACCAACCCACTAATTGGGAATTAGTCTATGTAGACCTAGTCCCCTATGCAAGAATCCACCCAGGTTACACAGATATAGCCTAAACCTCTTGGTTTCCATCACTTTCTACAATATAAATCTCTTATCTTAGTGTGAAATGAAAAAATAGCTATCAAAAATAACCATAAGGGTTAGTTAAATAATTGGATCACCTAGGGAAAACATGTGCTCTTAAATAGATAATCACCTACACGTTATCAATAAAACCAAAAAAACCCAACCTATCCCCTAAATAATTCCCATAAAACTGATTTAAACCACCCATTAATTTCTTTCAAAAGGTTTAGATCCCCACATTACTCTTTAGAGGCCCCCATCTCAAGCCTCGTTAAGCATTCTCTCTAAAATTAATTCCTTTTTCGAAACCTATTTTCAAAATCATCTCACAAATCAACCATTTCCCTCAAAAATAACCATTTTAAGATAAAAATCTTTTTAAAATTATATTTTTAAAGGAAACCACTCTCCTTTTGAAATCAAATTAATTCCACCAAGAAAAACCATAATGGTCGTGACTTTACCTTATTCAGGAAAGGCACAAACATCATACTATTTATCAAGATAAATATCCATGTTGACTATGATGATGATTCCAGATAATCCCATACTTATAGTGAACCTCACAAAAGACATGTAATTATGTATAAAATTATTGTAATTGACGAAGAACTATTTAAAATAACCAAAATACCACGATTCTCAAAGAGGTCAAGCCCCCTACATCAATCCAAATTCATTCTCTTTAATTATGCATATTGAACATCACTCAATAATCCCACAAAAACTGATTCCTAGTCCCTAAGATCCTATCATACATCATGTTTCTCAAATTAATTAATTATAATTTATTAAAAAATTAAAAATAAATAATCCTAAAGTCATAAAACTCACCAGACGGTCCATAAAATCCATTTGGGGTTCATGATAACCTCAAAATCTTCCCAAGCCCTTTCATAGCCCATAAATGTCATAAATTTAGTTAATTAATAAATATAATAAAAAACCCAAGTTGTTATATCATGCACAAAAATAAATGGGTTGTCTAGTGGTGTTAGAATCATGCGAAATCAGGGGTTTTCCACTCCCAACTCACCCCTGAGCATAATCAATGAAAAATACTAGTTTACAAGGAAGAAATTACAGTCATTTCTATATAATATTATAGAAAAATATTATCAAATTTGTGGAATGACATAAATCCTAGAAAACTAATAACTATGACTAGATTATAGTATGTATGGAAGTTTCTTATGAGTTATACATGCAACCCTTTTAGATTCAATCAATTCACTATGCTCTTGAGAAACTATGCCACCAAATCATATCCAATCCATATAATACATAGGGAGGAACTATAGGGGTTGAATATGTGTAGTGGAGGAAAATATATTACTTTAAATTACCTGAAAAAAATCCAAACAAAATACATGTACATCAAGGGGTATTAAGTAGATTAAATAATGGGGATGGATATCCAACATGGAATCCCATGTTGCTCAAACCATCTTAATTCAGACCAGATCTGTAGAATAAAAATAACAATGCCCACAAATCCTTCAAACCAACCCCACTAAAAATATATTAGGAATACCAATCTAGTTGGTGGCATCAATAGTAGGTTAGGGACACCAACATAGATCCTAATCTACTTCCCAAATAACCATCCATCTCATATACTCCATGGAAGCCATAAAATTATAACCACCTTAACAATATACTTTGGATACCATTAGTTTCCCATTTGTTCCCCATTACATGTCCAAAATCTCACCTATAGGTTTTCAATCGCGCAGAACTCGGACTGGATGTGTACTTCTCAAAATGACCCAATCACATGATTGAAAAATTTAAATCCCCTCTAGAACTTCCAACTAAAAAATGTGATGGTTGTTAAAATCTGATATGAGGAAGAATATAAATAATGATGGACATCATATTGAGGGAATGAAAAAATTAGTTGAATATGACCATAATGATTATCCAAATCTATTTAACATGTTTTATAGATATGAGAAGATGTCATTGAATAAAATTAGTACATAGTAGACAATGTTTTCATCCATGAAAAATATATTGAATTTGAAAACTCTATATGAAGAGAGTAAAATCTACATTATTGAACGACTTTATTCCTTAAATGATATATTACTAGAATATATCTTTTCAATGTTAAATATATGATTCCTAAAGACTATTATGATTAGAAAAAATTATATTTGAAAGAATATATTTCAATTATTTTTTATTTTTCAAAGATCACAGTTCACATAAAAATTGATGTGTGTTGACGCTCATTAAAATAAATATTTATAAACTAAATCCATTTTTTAGTGTAAATTAAAATAATTATTGAGAATATATGTAAATATAGATGTGACGAGATTATGAATAAATTAACATGTAATGAAAATATAGGGTTTCAATATGGGAAAATATGTCACTGGGAAAACACTCTTCAGTAGAATAAAAAATTCCTTAAATATCCCTAATTTTGAAATGAGTATAGAGACCTATGTATTGCTCTCTCAATATATAAAATTAATAATATTGGTGTATAATGTTGTAATAATATTACATTGCTAGTTATATGGGTAAATTATAATCGTCCTCAATGTGTATACATGATGAACATGTACATTATTTTCTCTCTACTTATATCGGAACCAACACAACATGATAATGATATTGAAGATTATTTAGATCCATTGATCAAAGATCTTAAATTTTATTGAGATTTTTGTGTAATTTTGTTTCATTGTTATAAAATTAAGAGTAATAATTGATGTATATGTTTTTAGGGATGGAAAATAAAATTACTTATTAGGGAAATTAATTAGGTTATAAAATTAATGTAATGTTGGGTTATCAATTTTTCTAATATGGCACACACGCAATTTGGTTGAAATTTTTCTTGATGAATCATAAATATTATCCCCCAAAACATAAATTATGATCTTAGAAAAAATCATTTTATGGGATTTTAGATGAAGGTAAATCATCTTGTCAATTAAAAAGAAATGAAATATTTTAGAAAGTAAAGGATATTATAACTATTCTTAGAAAAAACATATTGAAAAATAATAATAAAATGGGGTTGAAAAATGTAAATCTTTTATAGTTATCATATTGAAAATTTTGGTATGATATAAATTTTCATTATGTAAATATATATATATATATATGTGTGTGTGTGAGTAACATTTTCATTGGAAAATAAAAAATTCACACAAAGAAAATGATGTTTTCAAGGCCATGTTAAACATGATTTATTTTGGAATTATGGAGGTTTTTGTGGTAGTAAATGGTGAATGATGAAAGTTTCTTCCTATAGTGGAATACAATTTTTCTAGGAAAGAGGGATCTCATTTTTTCAACATACTTAATGGTGTAATGGTAATAGATTTATGATCCTCATATATAAAGAATATCATATTAATAACTTATTTGAAGTTAAATTGATAAAAATCCAATGGCTATCAATTTTTGATGCAAGATTTACTACATGGGGATTTTAATTGGATTCTACCAAATAATATTTAATACATATCATCATTTTATTTATTCTTTTTTAAATGTGTATGTATTAAAATTATTATCAAGGTGATGTTTCAATTGATAAAAATAATTATGTCATATTATGTGAATTGGTTATGTTCTTACCTTCTTCATTCTTTGATATAATGGTTCACTTGATGGTTCACCTGGTTAGAGAGATCCCTCAATGCAATTATATAAGTTTGAGATTGAAGTTATAAAACACTATTATATAAAGAACACATAATTATGAGTTTAATATCATTAATTATATAATTCTAAAATCTAATGATATTTTAGGTTTAGTGTTTCATAAAATTAGAAAAAATTACCAAATAAACTAGGAACATCCACAGAGTGTACATTTTTTTCGACAAAAACATTATTAAATATACACATTAGTTTCATTATATAATTTTTTTATCTTTTAATGAGTCATAACAGTGGAAATATTTAAAATTAATTATTTTTAAACAAACTTAGTTCCTATGAATCAAATTTAGACATTGGGATATGCATACAAATATTAACATGGGATATAAAAAATGGATGCCCTTTAGTCTAGTAAAAAAATATAATCCATTAAAAATTATTACCTATTTAAAAATAAGATTTGAACATAAAAATAAATCATAGTAAACTATAAAAATCAAAATTTTCTCATAGGAAAAATTTATATTCTATTAAAAACATTAATGACCATAAATATTTGATGAGATGACATGTGGACCGTTGAAAAAGAATTTCTTATAAAACAGTCCTTTCAATTTTAAAATCTCACAAAACATCTTATTAAAATGAAAATATATTCATTAATACTAATATAAAGCATTATAAACCATGAAGGAATGTTTTGGCATAATAATTTCATCAGGGAATCACAAAAAATATAATTCCAACATTATCTTAAGGGTAACAAATATCAGTTAACCATATCACTTCATATGAATAACTTATCACAACTTATTCTTGTCAACATCAAAGGTGTAACGTATCCCAATTTAACTATTTAAACATTATTGGAGTAAAATTATATTTATTTTCATCCTTATTGTATGTGTAAGTTACAACTTATATCTATCCACTTTACCCATTGCATTGGATGGATTTAATGGACCTACCCATCACATAATTGAAAAATCCCTTTAAGAGGTTGGGTTCAATCCTGAATCCCTACTTAAATAAATATTTCCCATGTATAATTTTTTAATATAAAAAATGTATTAGTTTTCTATTTTAATCATAAACCCATTGAAAAGATCATTTGAGCCCATAATAAAAATAAAAGTAAATTTTCGTATAATAATAAAGGGTAATATGATTTTATTTTTAATACATATAAAAATGAAACTTTCCAAAAATAATTTTAATAGTATTTTCATTGAAAAATAATGAGAAAATTTAGTTAACTATTGATAATTAATAACATTATTAATAGTTGGAAAATATGGTCACATGGTAAATTTTCAAAAAAACGTAATTTTTTTACTTTTATCAATAAAGAAAATATTGTACTGCATAAAAAACATATAAAATGTTGATATATTTTAATCATTATTAAATAAAAAAATATATTTAAAAATTAATTTAATCACTAATTTTAGAAAAATTAATACCATTCATGAAATATTTTACTAAACATGTATATTGAGAAAAATGTTTTTAATGGAATACTTAAAAATATGTTTTTAAAGAAATACATCTTACCTGGAGTCCCATCCTGATCCTAAAATTTTTGAACACCTAAATAATAAAATTATATAAATTTTTACCACAATCATAATATTTTTCATGTTCATTACCTCATAATTATTCCATTTAATTTATTTATTGTAATTTTCTATTTAACTATCAAATAAATTAAGTTTTCATTAGATGTTTTGAGGTTGTTATGTCCAAATAAAAAATTAGTGTATTGACCATACTCAAATGGTTCTAGGTTACATCACCTCTAGAATTTTAAAAATTCTATAATTAAAATGTTTAAACATTAAATATACATTTTTATCCTTCTATATAATAAGTTCACGAAAAATTAAATACATAGTTTGATGGGGGAGATAATCTTAATGAATACATAAGCGACATTTTAATTTTTCTAATTTGTGAAGATGAAATTAATTAAACCAATGTTTACCTATAAATTATTAAAATCATACTATATAAATAATATTTATACATTTAATTCATCTTTAGGTCTAGGAATGTGATATGGTAAAAAAATGAAATTCATCATTCATTTAAGATATAATCCTCAAATACACTCTAGTGATGTTTCCATTTTCCCATTGATTAGAGGGAAATAAATTAGAAAATATATTATCATTAAAAAATAATTTTTATATAAAAAATATATTATATATTAAGTAAATAAACCTTTTATAACCATCTATGTGAGTTGGATATTAAAACTAAAATACATTGCTTTGTGGAGGGGGTAGTACGCACGTACACGTGAGTAACATATTGATTTTTCATATCATAGAAATGAGATTGAAAATGTTTATACCAACAACATAATTTGATATTAGTATCATAATGATACTGATTTCATTATATTATTCTATTTATAATATTTTTTAAGGATTTATTACAATAAAAAACAAGGATTAAATCTATTAAGACATTAACTCTTCCTTTGAAATCCCCCTTAGGATTAAGCTTAACTTATTTATAAAAGATGTTTTTGGTCACCCCAAGAGATTATAAATGGGTTGTGGGAGGTGTGGTGAGGTATTTGGGAATAAGTCTCGTAGAAAAATTAAATCCCATATTTACATTGAAAGGTTATTTTATGTCCTCAAGTATTGAAAAAAGTCAATGGGGTTGTCCGAAATATTAATTAATTAAGGGTGTATAATTTATTTTTTAAAATTCTTAGGAGGTCACTTAAAGAACATGTGCAATATTTTAGAACATTTACCATTCCACTGGTATTATTATATTTCTTTTAATGTTTTTTATGTTAATTAATAAAATATTTTGTTATCAATAAATAGCGTTACATTCATATTAAGGAGTATTCAAATATTTTCAGTGTTTAGACAACAAGATAACAATGAATATTAAATATAGATAATTTGACCATCACTTATACTTCATAATTATTTTTAAAATTTAGGTAACATCATATTTAATAAAAAATTATCACTTTTAATTATTTTAAAATCATTTACATGATTCTTCTACTGCTTATAGAAGTGCTATGTCAACATTTCATAAACATTTTAAATAATAAAAATGATTAGTAATTAAAAATAAATAAAATAGATTGGAAATTTTAATAAAAAATATTTTGGTTTATAATAATTAATAATGTATTTTTATCCTTATCATTTTATTAAAAAATTATTTTAGTGAGCACGAGTGACGTTTTTGTTTATAAAAATTTCATAGTTTGAAAGAAATGTCATAATAAAATAATGTAGAAACAAATGGACAATATTTTAATGGTATTATAATTTAAGGTCTTAATACACTCATATAATTAATTTTATAAAGTATGTAGATGTATTTAAACCTTATATATTAGTATAAATCCCACAATAAACCTTTTCACCTTTAGTGTGGTGAACAAATATTTACCATGATATCGTAATTTTATGTCTAAAAATGAAATAGAACGTATTAAATAATATGAATATTATGATTAAAAATTTTGAATCAATTTTTCAAGATTAAATTTATATATGTTTTAAAAATATTTCTTTAATAAATGCTCTCATAACATAATTAATTTTGTTTTATAGAAAAAACATTCCTCACTCAAAAGAAGGTTTAGAAGAAAATTCATTTATAGAACTGATACCCATCAATTTTACTGGTACATTATTAAAAAATTACTTTTATTAGACAACGATATTAATCCAAAATGGAGTTAAATCCTTTACCACCTAATTAAAAACAATGATCCAAAAATAGTTTCTTTAGAGATTAAAAAATAACCTCGGTTCCAAAAATTCATGCCTGAGTTTAAAAATGAAACGTAATACATTAAAATTATTTATTTTAATCCATAAATAAATATTTTTTCAAAATTTATATACATATTATTAATTAATTTTTATATCAAAATGATTTCATATAGTTACATTATTTACAAAACCAATATTTTACACTATTCACCGAAAAATAAACATTTTCAAAAACCCCCGAAAACAACCTTATGATAATTTTGAAATGTTAAATTAAAAAATTAACCTAGCTTCAAGAAATGAGAATTATAAAACTCATAAATTTAGTGTTTTAACTTTTAAAAAATTTAAATAAAATTTCTTGTAGGTAATTACACTTTAAAACATTAAAGGTTTTAATCACATTTCATATCATTTACCAAAGTGTATTGATTAATTTTTTTGGAATTTTTATAATAATAATGTATTTATGTTTACTATTAAATTGAATATATTTATATACAATAAAGTTCAGTGTTGTGTAATAAGTCCCAATCATTTCATATATAAATATTAAATCATTGAATACGAATATTCAATATGTCACACAACAATAAACACCCTAGAATCATAAAGTTTTATTATATTTTGGAGAATAGACACATAATAAAATAATTCCTTGATAAAACTTAAACATATCCTACAATGTACTTCTCACATTTAAACCTTCTTGTACATGTCCTATTTGAAACATTTCTTCATATCATAAAGAAAAGGAAACACTAGAAATCGTAACCCAAGTTATTCAATAATTGTAAATATAAGAGATACCAACCATTAATAATAATTCATAATTGTAAAATAATAATGGAATGATAATGTGTCAATATAATAAGAAATTCATACCCAATCAGTCAATGATCATTAATCCCGAGTCATGACAAAAGGGTCTTTCATAACAAAAGGTATAAGTTATAAGAGTGTAAAAACCTTAAAATTTAAACATGACACAAGATAACATATAATAATAATAATACATAATTTTTTGATTTGAAAATATGAATTAAAATCATTTCCTTATACAAGGAACACTATCAAGACAATCTTGGTTGATATATCCCTATATTGGATTGGGATCACTCCCCATTCAATCATTTCCTTAGTCATGGATCACTGTCAAGACTATAATACTTGATAGAGTCCCACACTAAAACTGGGTTGAATCCCATTTATATTATAAAATATCTCATGAGAAATAATTTTTTACTTGACAAATAAATGTTTTATATAATTATGGGCACACTAGTAAAACTATGAAAACTAAACATAAGTGTGCATAGTATCATAAATACATTAATCAAAACATAATATGTTGAAAGGGAATGGGTTTTAATTTTTTTATCTTAAATTCATTAACCATAGTAAATTAATTAGTTTTCAAAGAATCATCCTTCCAAACTCATCATTATAGGTCAAAGAAGGAAGTAAAATGGACAATATCATACGATCATATCCCTAGTGATGCCTAATAATCCATATAATTTGTTTACATTTTAAGAACCTAGATTTTCATATGACGTACAGATCCATTTATTTTTAGTTTAAATGATTTTTATGGCCTTATGTTTGTTTCCCTTTTGATCTAGGGTGGTTTGGATGTGTTTGGGGCTCATTCAGAGTCTGGAAACTAGTTTTGGGAATGTTTTGTCATATAGAATGGTTATTAAAAACTATGCGATGCAGGCTGCATAGTTAAAGAAATTGTGTGATGTCAGACTGTAGGGTCTCTTTAGCCCCATTGTTAGTATATATCATGTGGTAGAATCCACACAACTATTTGGTATGTCCTATGAAATTGAATAGCTTTGACAGAGATTATCGCACATTAATCTCATGGTTAGAGAGAATGTGTGGGGTAATAATGTGAGTGCCCCTTTGTAATTTCAGAAACCATATGAAATGGTTCATGGTTAGACAAACTGTGCAACTAATCCATTAAAACTAGTTTATATGGGTAAAATGATGTTTTTACCATATTAAATTTTTAATCCTAAAAAGCCTATTCACTTGAATCATTGCACATTAGAGGGTCATGATGAGAGCTTCCTCTTGAGCTAAATCTTAGATTTGAGCCCGATCTTCCATCCAATCTATGATCCAAATTTGGCATGTCTCCTTGTATCAATAATAGTTAGACATAGATTCTTTTTTCCCATTCTCAATTCTTTAAGAAAATAAATTACCCTATTTGATTTTAGTCTCATATTCCCTAATATCCCATTCGTCATTCATTGAACTTATTTCTCCTAAACATGGATGAATATGGACTTGATACTAGATGAGCTCTTCAAAACCAAGATGATGTAATAGGTCTATGCTTTTCTTTCAGCATTTTCTTCTTTTTAGATGGATCATCCGATATGCCACCCGTAGAACCATCCAACGTGGCCCTATTTTTGAGCAGGTTACTTGTAATAGATGTAGTTGGACATCATGAGGATGGTGTTACGATCCATTATTGTGCATTGGAACCCATTTTCAGAATCAAGGTCACCCATGGGGTGTATTTATGGAAAATTACTTAAGAAAGACATGTTTAATTGAGTTAATAGCTTAATAGATTTGATTACATGAGTGGCTATACTCATTTGTTGTTACTAACTTACATAAGGAGAATTGTATGCAATTGTGGTTGTTGGGTGGGTAAACCCAAGTATTGTGATAAATGGTAAATGGTTTAATATGGGTTGGAGTACCCATTTTCTTTATTAAAATAGAATGGAAAAAATGAGTGGGTATACTCATGTTTTGTGTGATAATTGTGAGTGAGTATACTCACAAAAATATTTTATTGTTATAAGGGGTGGTAACAACCTTATTATTTTGTTTAAATCCTTGTTTAAAAAGTTATCATTGGGTGGGTAAACGAATGGTGAATGGTTAAATTGATGTTATGATTGGGTATACTAGTATGAAATGGAATTGTAAAATGGTTTATATGATTGGGTATACTCATATGGAAATGACATAGTTTATATGAGTGGGAATACTCATATGGTTTGTATTGAATGAATGAATGATATGTGCCATATACTTTTGTCCAAGGATTTAAAATGCGGTAGGGGATGCCATGGGTTGATTACGCCCCTGGGGTCTTGATTCCATGGGATGTCCCAGGCCTTGCTACCCCATAGATCCATCTTTATTGGACTCACATAATACATGTCGGTACCCATGCTCCAAGGACTCAAACCACTGCCAAGAACGAGTTTCCACTAGGATGCACATGGGACTAAATGAGGTTTACATGGTATTCTACACCTTGGATCCATCCCTACGGTGACTACACTTTATTATAAAACACAATTGTGGGATATGTGACCTCTTATTACTGTATGGTTATGGATTTCTGAGATGCTTCATTATATGGATAGGTTGTGGGTTACTTAAGATTGATGATTGGGTTGAAAGGTCATGTGACTTGTTAACTTATGTATAACTTCCTTTTTAGGAGAAATTTTTTTAGGGAGACATGATAGGTTGTTCAGATTATTTGATAATAGTAGTTATTTTCCATGGGCATTTCCCCTTACAATACTATTTTCTTACACTAGTTTTTATGTTACACATATATACATTGAATTGTATAGAATTATGGGTGGTTACGAACTGGGATGCTTATCTCACCGAATGTTTGGGCCTCCCTAGTGACCCAAATAGATTATATGGTGGTAGGTTATATTAGGTGAATGTTCCCCAGTACATGTTGTTGATAATTAAAATGGAGCAGGAGAGCATGGTACTAAGGTACGGATTGAAATGCAACGGTGAAACCTTTTTGGTCTTTTGTTATTTTGAGAGACTTATATTGTTTTATATTCTAATACACTATTATGAATTATTTCTAGAAAAATGTATCATCAACATCAATATATAATTTATGTTTTTAGATTTTGTATGTATTGATGCCTTGTCTTCTTATTCATTTGGATGCTTGTTTATTTTCTTCTACTACTGATTATGTTTGACTTCGATAGTGATACTATAGTAATGTGGGCATAGTATCCCCAAATAATTACCTACTCCCTCAATAATTTTCAATAGCCTCTATTGTTTGGGGAGATGCTCTTAGAGTCTATGTATCCAATCAGGTTCGGCGAATTTTTGAGTCGCATCTTGGTACAGGACGTTACAAAGTATTGTTAGAGGGTATTTTCTAGTTTTATTTAATATTAGGCACCTATAGTAAGGAATAAGAAGAAAATGGAATTTTTTAATAAGATTTTCTTGGGAGTAGATATCCCATGTACAGGGAGAATCCAAATTGAGTCATGTTTAATTATGATATTAGGGATTTTGACTGTTATTGTTGACTCAATTTCACTGTTGGGTGACACACATGAGTTATACTGTCAATTTTGATGCAATTGTGGGTTCTATTTCGGTTGAAACCCAATTATATGAAGGAACTTCATTCCATACATCATTTTAAATATGTTAGAAATAAAATTCTATGCATTATGCCATACCATTTAGGATGCATTAATTATTGCATGTTGTTTTGATAGTGATTCTGATCGATATTCCAACTGCTATGATAGTTTTGGTGCAGTGAATTTAAGAGCGACATAATCATTTAATTTATAAGGATTTTGGACCATTATGGATTGGTAAACGATGAACCAGTGAAATTAAAATGCTAATGTGAATTGAGATTTTTGAAATGAATGGGAACCAAGTTTTGGGTTCATGTGGTGTTATGGGCCTCCATGGATTCAGAATTTGTAAACCCTTGGATGATTTTTATGAACCACTGAAAGGTGAAATTCAAATGGAAACATGAAATTATGGATATATACTTGTCCTAGACCCAAATTTTGAGTGGAAAGAAGCATAATTTATTATTGTTTTGATGGGTTTTCCTTAACCTGTCATGGCATTGGGAGTACGCTACGGGTTGACTTGGGTTTAAGAGGTTTTTGACATGTCCAATGCTTTTGGGTTGTCAGAATTGATGTTTTTCATTTCTGAAGTATGTTTTTGGAATTATAGAGGGATTCCACCATGACAACCACAATTTTTACACTACGAGGGAGGTGACTAAAAATATTCAAAGGCGGTGGTCCATGGGATACAGGTTGATCCTCTCTTAGTTCTAGTTGCGGCAGTAGAGGTTGTTCCCATCACAGGTGTTGAGGCACAGTTCTATGATAGGTTCTATCGATATATGCGGACGTTCTAGGACACATTTCTGCCTTCCTTGACGATGGATGGGTTGAAACAGGTGTTCCTATTGTATCATCCACCCTTGTTTTTGGTGGACAATGATCCATAGGATAAAAGCTATGTATTGAGACAACATTAGTGATTTTTGAGCATCTGGAGACACCTCATTAGAAGAGGTTCAATCTCTATTATTACATGCTATAAGGAACAAAAAAGAAAAGGTTTGATGTATTGAACAGGGCTAATGAGCTATGAGATATGTGTTGGAATGATTTCCAGACTGGCTTTATTGAATACATTTACCCCAAGACTCTAAGGGTAGAGTGAGGTAGTGATTTCAATCATCTGGAGCTGGGCGCAATGATAGTTATGGAATTCTAGTCCCTCTTTACAGAGTTGTAGTGTTTTGTGCTGATTTAAATTAATAAGGAGATATCAATGAAGATATGTTTTGAAAAGAGATTCAGAAATGCTATCAAATATGAGGTCAACCTATTCATATTGAATTCTATCACTGAGATTATAAATCATTTGCTGAGTACAAAGAAGAATATGAGGAAAGATTGGGGTGAATAACAGGGGAGTGTTATTCATCCACCCATTAGATATACTTATTTAGGAAGGAAGTTATATTTTGAGGCTTCTTGTGAGGTGAGTTCTAGTCAGGCTATGATTAATGGTTTCTTGGTGTTTTGTTATTAGTTTGGTAGGTAGGACCACATAAAGAATCAATGCGGACACAATCCAATTGAGTGGTGATATTATGGCATAATGGGGCACATGCAACATTTTTGGAGGACTTTCCCTCCATCTATGTGTGGTAGGGGGTCATATCCAACACTAGGTTCAATAATAGGTTCATCATCATCATGTTAAGAAGGGAGATAGAGTAGTGTTTCCCTGTTAGGAAAATGTATTGGTGATCGTGGAAGAGGTATCCAATCATCTGTTACACCTAGAGATCTGAGTCAGAGTACTTTGGGTAGTGACATTGTGTCACTAGGCGATGGTATAGGCCAGTTCTATTCTGTGTAGCCTACCCTGGAGGAGAGGGGTACAAGACTATCTACTGTGAGAGGTATGATTTTAGTAGCCTCAACTATTGAATCTTCTCTTTTTTGATATAGGTGCATTACATAGTTTTATATCTTATAGTGTTATTATGTCCTCATGATGATGGTTTTTGAAATAATTCTCAGGATTTATTGGCGAGTAACTTATTGCAATTTTGTTGACTACTATCACAATAGGGTGAATATTACATCACCAGAGGGTGAATTATTTACTCTCAAGGGTAAATGGGATGTCTAGGTGGGTCAAGCTATACTTGAGAATTGTGGGATGGGTGGAGTGATAGCCCAGATCACTAGTTTGTTACTGGATGATTCAGAATTGAGTTAGGTGGACATTCCTCATGTGGTTGGGTGCATTAGGGGAATGACTCTCAGTGACACATTTGGTTTACCTCTTGAGATAGAGGTGTATTTCACCATTTACCTAGTGTTAAGAGTGGAATAGATATCCATTCCTCTTTTCATGATGGCTACAAAATTGTTTCTAAATCTCAAAAGTCAGTTCATGGATTTGTAAGCGAAGGGTTTTATTGACAAAGTACTTCTATGTGGGGTTCACTAGTCCTTTTTGTGAAAATCTCTGATGGAACTCTTAGTAATGCATAGAATATCAAAAACTGAACCAGCTGATGGTTAAAAATTGACATCCCTTACTAAAGATAGATGACCTATTCGATTAGCTTTTAGAATCTATAGTATTCTTGAAAATTTATTTGAGGTCATGGTATCATCATGTTTGTGTTCAACCTATAGACATACCATGTACAACCATTCAAAAAATGTATGGTCTATATGAGTATGTAGTTATGTTTTTCGGTATGATGAACGCATCATTGGTTTTCATGGATTTGATGAACCATGTGTTTCATCATTACTTAGATTCTTTTGTGGTGTCTTTCATGGAAAATATCTTAAAGAATTCTCATAATTGACATGATCATACTACAAATCTTGAGATATTTTTTAATACAATGAGACAAAATCAGTTATATACTAAAATAAAAAAGTTAGAATTTTTGATGGATCAGATTCACTTACTGGGTAACATTGTTTCAGAGAAATGGGTATCTGAGGACCTAGATAAGGTGAGATTTTTAGTTTCCTAGAAACATCCCAACAAATTTTTTGACATTAGATGTTTTATGGGGATAACTAGTTACAAAATGCATTTTATACACGACTTATCACACTTAGAAGTGCAATTGAAAGGCTTGACTAAGAAGGGTGTGAAGTTTTTTTGGTAATATTATTTCAAGAAAACCTTTCAAGAGCTAAAAGGAAGTTTGAAATTAGCACAAGTCCTGATACTGCCAAAGCAAGGAAAGAGCTACATGGTGTTCTATGATGCTTCAAGTATTGGGTTAGGGAAAGTGATGATGTAGGGGAATAGAGTCATTGTGTATTGTTATCAAAAGCAGATACCTCATGAGAGGAATTTTCTGATTCATGATCTTGATTTATATATATTTGTGCAGTTGTTGTGATATTGGAGGCGTTATTTATTGTGAGAGTGTTTTTTGATGTAAACAGACCAAAAAAACCTCAAGTATAACTTTACAAAATGTAATCTGAATTTGAGTCAGTGATGGTGGGTAATGTACCTTCAGTCTTTTGACTTCAAGCTAGTCTATATACCTAGTAAGGTAAATGTAGTGTCCAATGCACTAAAAAGGAGGAATATGATATAGATAGTCCAACAGACTAGTAGTGAGTGGATGCATATGTCGTTGTTCTCTGAGATGCATCAAGAGGTTCATGATAGCCAGGGAATGAATTTTATATCACCTTTAACCGAGACCTAAACCATTTTGAAGGGGGCCAGGATGAGGCCAATCTCGTATTCTGAGGGCCCAGTCCAACGAGAGAGTGTGGAAAGTGATAATCCACCTCTTATTTGGGTACTAGGTGGGGATGAGATCATGTTTATCCATAGACATGTTTGGGTTATATGGGATATATGTAAGGATTTGACATGAGAGTTTCATGCTTCAACTTGGGAGGTGCATCCTGGGGTCACTAAAATGCACTGTGACTTTCATTAGTTGTTCTGGTGGCCATGTATGAAGTGTGATGTCTCTGGTTTTGTTACTATGTATTCCACCAATCAGTAGGTGATGAAATAACACCTTCGACCTACTGGGTTTTACACAAGTTTCCTATTTCAGAGTGAAAATGGTATGATTTCATGATGGATTTCATGAATAGTTTACCGAGGTCACATCATGATAATGATGTGGTGTGGGTTGTTTTTTATAGGCTCAAGATGTTTTCTCATTTTTTACTGATCAAGGATACCTTCAATGTTGATGATATTGGAAATTTGTATTTCTATAAGATAGTAAGACTCCACGGAGTTCTAGGAAATATCATTCCGGATAGGGAAACCCACAATACATCCTATTTCTATAAGAGTTTTTAATGGTATCTGGGTACACATGTGCTTATTAAAACATCATACCACCCCAAACTTATGGTCAGTCAATGTCTATGATACATGTACTATAAAAAATTCTGCGAGCATGTGTGTCGGATTTTGTTGGATCTTGGGAGAGGCACATTCCCCTGGTTCTGTTTTGCTATAACAAGATTTATCAAGTGAGGATAGATGGAACCTTATGAGGCTTTGTAAGGTAGTCCATGCCGATCACCCCAATTCTATATATAGGTAGGAGATATAGATTAATCAGGACGACATCTCGTGTAGGAAACTATTGAGTTGGTCTCTTTGATTCAGAAAAGGATGGCTACAACACAATATCATAAAAAATATTACACTAACCAATGCAGATGACCTCTAGAGTTTGATGTTAGGGATCAGGTTTTTGTGCATGTTTCATACTGGTTAGGACAGATACATATCAAGAGATAGGGGAAGCTTTCACCATGATATGTCAGGTCGTTTGAGATTCTCGAGAGAGTCGGGTCAGTAGCCTATCGATTGTAGTTACCTCATAGGTTCTGAGACATACATGACATATTCCTTGTATCTCATCTATTCATCTATCACTTAGAACCATATCATGGTTTTCAGCCCAAGTATTTTGAGTTATATGAATATTCATCCTTCAAGGAGCACCTGATTCATATCGTTGACCAGAGCATGATGGTTCTAAAGAGGCTAGACAGTTCCTCTAGCACGGGATCTATGGAATCATGACAATTTATAGGATGAGACATGGGAGTGGGAGGCGGTCATTTGAGATCAGTTACCATTGTTTTTCTAAGAAGAATCTTTAAGACCATTTTGATATAAATTTAGGGATTCATTTCAATAGGGGGGATTGTAAGAACCCGTGATTTATTATTAAGTACATATCCCATTATTTTCCAGATTAAATGTTTTGTTATGGTATTATGTGTTTACCCATTTTGATCATGAGTGGTTTGGAGGTGTTCAGGGCTTATTCGGAGTCCAGAACACGATTTTAGACCTTTTTTGGCCTGGTGCAAGGATAGTAGAAATCATATTGGGATGGCCTTATAGTTAAAAAAACGTTTGATGATGGATAGAAGGGTTTTTTAGGATGCAAGAATAGAGTATAGTGTGTGGTAGAAGCCTCATGATTAGGTTTTATGTCTACTGAAACTATAGTCATTTGACAGAGACATACCACATGGTTACTGAACATTTAAATAGACCGTGGATAGTAACACTACGAGAGCCCCGATATACTTGTAAGTACTATAAAAAATAGATCACTATTAGAAAAACCATTCACCTAGACCATGTGACCTAGTTTATTTGGGTAAAATGAAATTTTCTCCCGATTTATGTTTTAAAACTAAAAAACATCCACTTATGAATCATTGCACAATAGTGGGTAATGATGGGAGCATCCTCTTGAGCTTAACATAGTATTTGTTCTTGGTATTTAGTTCGATCTCTGATTTAAACGCAATTCAAATCCTTGGATCCACAATTATATGGCCTTGATTTATTTTCATCATTTCATGATTCTTCTAGAAATCTATTATGCTATTTGATTTCAGGTTTATATGCTCTAATATCACGATCGTCATATGTTCTACATATTTATCCTAACACTAAATGAATCCAAACTCAATACTAGATTATCTATCCACTACCAAGCTTACATAGGTGGTTTATGGTTTTCTTTTTGAATTTGGGGCTTTTAGAGTGATAAACTGATATTCTTCAAACAAAATCTTATGACGCATCCCCGTTTTTTAGCAGCATAGTTGTAGAAGATGTATTTAGACTTAGTGAGGGTAGCCACAACTTCCATTATCGTGCGTTGGTGGCCATTGCCTAAATCAAGGTCCCCCATTGGGTATACCTATTTAAAATCCCTTAAGTAATACACGTCTAATTGATTAAATGGCTTATATTAATTTGATTATACAAGTGGGTATACTGATTATTTTTTCCTACTTTCTTAAAGGGAATTGTTAGAAATTATGGTTGTCGGGTGGGTAAACTCACTTAGAGAGATAAATGGTAAATGGTGCAATATGAGTGGGTATAACCATATGGATTAATTAAAAGGGAATAGAACACATGTGTGGGTATACTCATGTTTTGTGTTATAATTTTGAGTGATTACACTCACTAAAAGTATTATTATGGTAATAAGGGGTGTGTATAACCTTATTATTTTGTTTAAATCCTTGTTTAAACTTGTGATCATTGGGTGGGTAAACCCATGGTGTATGATTAAATGGATGTTATGAGTGGGTATAATCATATGCAATGGACTTGTAAAATGTTTTATATGATTCGGTATACTCATATGGTTTGAATTGAATGGATGAATAATAGATTCCAATGACTACTGTCCATGGATTTGAAATGTGGCAGTGAATGGATTGTGTTGATTATGCCCATTGGTTTTTGATTCAGTGGGATTCCTCAGGCCTTTCTTACCCATGGACCCAGCTTGATTGGACTCGAATTGGACATGTCGATAAACATTCTCCTAGGAATCCTACCATTTCTTAGACCATGTTTCTACTAGGATGCCCATGAGACTCAATGAGGATGCATTGGACTTCTACACCTTAGATCTGACACTTTATGGTCTACAATTTATTATATTGTGAGCTTTTAGGATACATGACATCTTATTATGGAAAGCCTGTGGTTTTATGACACAATTCATTATACCGCTAGGTTGTGGGTTAATTGAGAAGGATGATTATATCATATGGTCATGTGACTTGTTTACTCGTGTATAACTTCCTTTTTAGGTGTTGATGTTTGTTTCAGGGAGCCTTAAGAGGCTATTGGGATTACATGACCATAATAGTCATATTCCATGGTCAATTACACTTACAGTACTATTTTCTTATGCTGGTTTTTCAGGTTTCACATTGCTTCTTAGAATTATATAGACTTATGGGTTGTTACCTACTCAGATGTTTAACTCACACCCTATTTGGCCCTCTTTAGTGACCCAAATAGATTATATGGTGTATGTAATGGAAGGGGAAAACACCCCATTCCATGTTATTGATCATCTCGTTAGAGTAGGAGAGATGGGAACCAAGATGAGGCTTCTGATGCTCCTGAGATACATTATTGGTCATTTTGTCTTTTTGAGAGACTTTTTCTGTGTTATATTACTATGCACTATTATGGATGCTTTCTTGAAACACGTATCGTCTACAAAAATATATATGTGAGGTTTCTATATTTTTATATGTATTCCAGCATTGTGCTTAATTTTAGTTGGATTCTTATTTGTTCTCTTCTTCTAGTGATTGTGTTTGACTTTTGATGTGATACTATTGTAATGAGGGCATGATATCCCTGATGAATCAGATAGGCCCTCCTTGCTAGTGGCTAACCACCAGAATTTGGGGATATGATCTTGAGTCCATCTATCCAACTATGTTCATGGCACTGTTGAGTGGAATTTAGGTCCGAGACGTTACATACATAGTTGATAATTTTATTTTAGAATAGAATATAAAATAAAAATTTAAAATCAATGTTGAACGTCCCTATATTTTTTGATAACATTAAATAATAAAATTGATTATGTATTGATAATAATACTTTATTTATAAAACAATTTAATATTCAGGAAGATGGAATGACATGATGGTGACAAAATATGTTAATTCCTTACACAATAAAAGAAAAACTATTTTGACATTTTTTAAAATGTAAAAATTGAGTCGTATTAAATTTTGTTTCAAAATATTTTTAATAATTATTTAAAAATAAAATATATTATAGTAAAAATAAATTTTTTAATGTATTCATATATATATTAAAAAACATCCACAAAATATAAAATTTCCATCATAATAAATTTAAAATATAAAATCCTAAAAAGAAATGAGATTGTAACATAAACCCTTACTGTAAATCCTGTATTAAATAATATGATATTAAAGGTCATGCATAATAAATATATATTTATTAAACATAAATTTCAAAACTATATTCACATATATTTAACTTTATATAATTTTAAAATAATTCATCATTTCCTTTTCATTAAAAATTATTTATTAAAATCAACATTCAAGTGAAATTTTATCATTTTGTATGAATATTTTTTTATGGTTTCAGTTCTTTTACATTTTTCAAGGTTTAATCATATAGAAATTATTAATAATTTAATTAATATCATATTAATTCATTAAATACTTATTTATAACCATTTATATATGGTGGAGATGAAAAATTAATTACATCACTTCCTGGAGACTGTAGTCCATACTTATGCATGATTAATACTTCCATTTTTCAAGGGTTAGAACGAAAGAAATGTAATTGAAATTTTAATTTTATATAATCATTATTATATAATTAATATTCAATATATTCAATTAGTCCAACTATATAAAAATCATTTTGCGATGGTAATTAAAAATGAAACACATCACTTTGTTGAGGAGGTAGTCCACATATATACAAGGGTGATGTTTTTTTACCATAAAATCGAAAAGGAGATATAAAGGGGGTTAACAAAAATATAATAACTTCTAGTATATTTAATAGAAATATGTTATTGTAGCACTATGGTTATGATAATTTTGAATGAGATATAGTAAGAAATAAACTTAAAATATTTCGGTTAGGATTAATACCTCTTATTTGAGAAACCTCATCCATATCACTTCATAAGGACTCGTGGGATTGTCTTTCAGTAAGAAAAAAACCTATAAAAACATTATTGAGAATTTTATAAGAGATTTAGGTACTGATTGTCAAAGATAAATGTCTCATGATGGTGTGAAGAAGAGAGGAGAGGAGGTTCAGATATATAAGTGAGGGGTGTATGATATTTGTAATAATTCCAAACAATAATGAAATATAATGTAAAATTCAGGATAATGTGGGTCAAAAGTTGATATACTAAGAATATGAAATTATATAGGGTTTAGATATATTCTAAAAATACAATTTAAATTTTTTATGTTATTTTAACCCTAAACCCTTTTACATTAACACCTTATTAATCCTTTTATCATTTACCGCGATAATGAATTTTTATATTAGTTACTATTAATTACGTCAAAAAATGAAATTAACCAATCTAAAAAATTTAAAAAATATAATTTTAAATATGGATGTTATTCTGTAAAATTAAATTATTGTTATAAGTATAAATTAGTTTAAAAATAAAAACCTATAGTATAATGAAAATAATTTATAGAAATATGCATTTCTCATACATAAATTGTACATTCTCTATTTTTCCATTTTAATCATTATTATGTGATTGTAAATTTATTTATGTGAACATATATACCAATCTTAAAAAATATTAATAAAAATATACTATTTTTTATTAAAAATGAAATCTTTTTTGCACATAAAAATAGTTTTCTAAAATAGGTTCATTCTTACCGTCAAATGATTTTGTATTATTTGTATTAAATTTATATCCAATGAATGCATGATTATTAATTTGTTAAAATTAAATAAAAATTTATTTCATTAATATAATAATAAATTTTTTATTAAGTAGTATAATATAAAAAATAATACACATAAAAATTAATCATATATAATAAATTGATTTTATTTTTCACATATAAAATATAGTAATTATTTAAAATAGATAAATTATTGAATTGAGGAATTATTTAATAAATATTTTTAATAATTTTATTTCCTTATTAATTTAAAAAAATCTATCAACTAGGTGATAACTTCACATTTAATAATAATATTTCAACAGTATACCATGATTCACTCAAGCTCAATGTTTTGTATAAAGAAACCCATCGAAGAATTTGAATATATTTAAATGAAAAATATAACACAAACTATTTGGGTATTTTATTGTGTATTTTATAAACTATTTAAAAAGAAATTCACTTAAATTAATACATTCTAAAATATCAGGGCGTTACACACTCCCCCTAAATTAATTATGTCAATATAATTTTTTCTCTTAACAAATGGCGTATAATGAAAACTTTATAAAACCATATATATATTTTATCTAGATTATTAATATACTATTTATTACTACAAAACACCATATTTAATAATTAAATATTTGATAAAACCATGTATATATCATTATAAGACACTTATATATTAATAAGTTTCCAAATTGTTACTTATAACTAAGTGATATTTTCCATATGAGACTTAGTAGATTTATCTTCATATTTCTAGAGCTGTGGAATTATTTAACCATAAAGATAGACAATATAAGAAAAAAAGAATTTCATGCTTTCATTCCATTTAATATGGATTATTTATCCTTTTTCTTGTGTTTCAATCATTTTTTGAAATTTTATTTATCTCATATTATAAAAGATAAATAACCATGTTGAATTTCTTTTCCATGACCAACAAAATTAGCATTAATGGATTATAAGATCTAAAAAAGGATGGAATTTTTTTATAATATTTATATCAATTAAAAAACCAATATAGATATCATAGTTTAAGATAATATCCAATATGAATAAACATTAAAATAAAGAAAAAAAATTGATAACAAAAGCCTCAAATATAAAACCCGATGTTTAACATAAATATATATTAGGATCTTTTTGGAACAATTACATTAAACACACAAACACTCCAAACAAAATCACAAAAGGAATGCCATAACCCCCCTAATGGATAAACCACCCATAAAGACTTATATTTTCAATACATGGATTGAAGGCCCAATGGGTATAAAGCCCAATGCATATCCCAAAGGCCCAGTGCAGCAGCATGCCTACATAATACTGCAAGCATCACAAGGCCTGTTTCATGCCCACATCACTTCATTCGTGCGTCATCTCCTTCATATCTCATTCATCGTGCCTACTTTACAGCTTGCATGCAAGAATTTTCTCACACCAAGATTTGAATCCAAATTATTATAATGATTTGATAACATATTCTTCAAAATTCATCCAAATATTCAACTCCAAACAACACTAATCAATCATAATGTTACATAAAAAATGTATTTTCTCTAATCATATACACTGAAAAAATAGATAATATTTTATATAAATAAATTGATTCTCCATAATGACATAATAAAAACACATATGATTACATAATTTAACTCAACATTTATTACTTGAATAATATCAAGAACATTAACATAAAATCCCATACTAGCTAAAACATTCCTATTTACCTTGATTCATATAATATTACAAAAAAATATAGTGGACATTTTCACATGAAAATTTATCCCCTTAATAAACAAATAAATATGTTAATCCCACTGTAATATATATGGTAACAAATTTTTTCCAAAAAATATAACAAATATTACCCCCAATGTAACAGAATTACCTCAACACCAAATTTCTTGTTAACCCTAAAGGTTATCTTTACCTGATAACTTTTTACCCAATATAATAACATTATTCAAAATCATTCTTTATTGTAAATCACAAGATTAACCTGATAATTACATATAACTAAATCATGTATTCTTCCTAATGTCTAAAAAAATCCCAAAAACTATAACCAATAAATAATACCACAAATGAGGTATCTATTACTTTGAATATAGGGTCAACCTTAAAATTATTAGTCCATAATGGTATCATTATCTCCTAAATTATCCATTTAAAATAACATTACAACCTATAAAGTTATATAAAAACTTGATCTACTACTAACTGTGATACCCACTAACTTAAAAACACATAATTATGATTTTATAGTGACAATTTTTATACTTATATTCAACAAACATTTAGTGTTAGAGTTTTTTTATAATAAAAAATGATTCAATAAAAAGTGGGGACTTCCAAAAATTAGAAAATATTTTTACCAATATAGGTTCTTAAATTTCAACAAAAATTTATTTCTAGAAATAGTAAAATATTAGTCCTATGAAAAACATAAAAAATCCTAAATTTTTTTATCATTTTAACAATATAGTTTTAAAATTTAAATTGAATAGTAATCAAATTATAAAATAGCCATATTCTCAAAGAATAATTTAAAACCCATAGTAAATATTTAATAACAATTAAAGAATATTGGAAAAACATCGAAATCTATGAAAAAAATTCCTCTAAGTCAAACATTTCACATTTTAAATATTTCATACCTTCTAATTTAAATAAAATAAAATCCATTAAAACTTAACTATATAAAATAGAAAACACGTTTTCACCATTTTATGTAATACATTATCATGGAATCAACTAAAAATAGAATTTTTATATTATCTTTTGAATAAATTAGATTATTAATTTAGTACATTGGAATGTGAAAGGGTTAAAATACTAACTCTTAGAACCCATATCAAAAAAAAGAATAGTTCTGTTCTCATTTCAAACTAAAGAACATTATATAGTCATGATGGTATGGTCAAGAGTGGGGTCAGGATGTGGTACCTCTTGGAAAGATTCTTACGACGTGTACTAGTGAGAAAATTTTGCCTGTACATTTACTAAACATACATTAAGAAATGTTCAAAAATCTATCCCAGGAACACCGGGCCTTAGAATAAAGCACCGTCAATTTTTGCAGACTCATATTAAGCCCAAATAATTTTAAAAAAAATTAAATGGAATTTTTGGATCTTTAAATTTCTATTAATTACATTTTATTTTAGTATATATTTTTGGGTAGTGTT
This sequence comes from Viscum album, assembly GCA_963277665.1. NCBI lineage: Eukaryota > Viridiplantae > Streptophyta > Magnoliopsida > Santalales > Viscaceae > Viscum > Viscum album. The sequence continues at coordinate 1,490,224,816 of OY728137.1, read as the reverse complement.
TATTTCAATCTAATTTAATAATATTTTATGGTTATATGATTGTTTGAGATTCTAGTGGATTGAAATCCAATAATTCAAGTTTCAACCATGTATAATATACTGAAATAGGGGTATTTGGATTTGTTTTTGGTGTTGTTTTCATTATAACATTTAACCAAGTAAGATTCTTTGTATAAAATTGGTCATAAACAATGCATAATCATTATGATCTAAATAAAGGATCATATATGTAATAAACATCATTTATGATATATAATAATACAATTAAATGTATTTATAAAAATATTTTTACTACATTTGAAACATAATTTAGAGAAGAAAAAATATTTACTTAATAAAGGTTTTTATTTCAAGTCATGGTCTAACCATGTTTGACATATATAAAGAGATTAAATATTTAAACATTATTTCATTACTATGTAAATGAATTATACTTAGTTCAGGGGGAAATGAGTATGAAATAAAAGATGTTAAAGAAAAAAATTACCCACTGTTATTGATTTGATAAAAAAAATAATTTTTCTACATTTTTTTAAAATGAATCCTATACTCAAATCTTTATGAAATTAAAAAATATCATAATTTACAATGCTTTAGGATTATCTAAGGATTATATCATGATTAATAAAACCATATTTCTTTATGAAAAAAATATTACTTTTTTTACTTGGTCAAATCTAGCCATTATCTCATCACTAATGCAATTATTACCCATGGTTATGAATTTTTTTTACATATAATTCTTTTATATTTTATTTGAAATAAATTTATTAATTTTTAATACATAGCAAAGTACAATAAATTATGTGAATTTATTTTTTATTCGTACCATTAAAATTATATATTTACAAACTAACATCATGTCTACTAAAAGGACTCTAGGTAAATCAAAATAAATTTGAATAAAATATTAATTTCCTTCATTGAACACAGGGTCAAAGCCTATAAATATTTGTTTTAATTAAAAAAAATAGAGTAATGGGTTATAACCTGAACATGTAAAAAAATATTCCATCTTAGAACATAAAACCATTTAAAGCATTATAAAATTTATAAGAAATAAAATCTATAAGTGGAAGCATGTAAGAAATTAAAAAAACACCTGAACTAAGACTGAGTTCATTGAAAATAGAATTCTAATATAATAAACCGTGGTTAATGACCCGTACATAACAAATCAGGAATAAAGAAAAATGTAAACTAGTTATTAATAAAAAAAATACCGTAATAAATACTAAAATCTATATAAGAACATTAATGGATATAATAACTAAAAAATATAGAAATCCATTATAACATAAATAAATTTACTTATTAAAATTAATTATTAACATGAATAAACAAAATTATGGAAAAAAAATCTTCACATTGTGCCAAATCATGGTTTTAAATAAATAATGAATAAATAAAAAACCATCACATATTTTCTTATAAAATAAAACATTAAAAAATTATCATAAGTATGAAAATATTTTTCTAAAGAAACCATTCAAAAGACATTAATATTTTTAAAACATGGTGAGATATAGTTATAATTTCTAATATGTATGTATTAAAATTCATATTTATAATTTTTTAATGTAAAAATTTGTTCTATTTAAACAATTAAAAATTTATACATTATATTTAGGCCTTTAATGTATTTATTATAGTATTAAATATGAATAATTATTAACCAAATAAGATGAATATGAATAATAAATTTATGGATACAAATAGTATGACAAAACAATATGTAAATGGTGTTATAGAATTCATCAAGTTGGATATGAAAACTGAAAAGGAAAATTCTAAAAACATTTCCCCACAATTATGTTTCTATTATTTAGGGTGAATTTGACTAGAAAAGTTTCAAGAAAATTTGATCTATTAATGAATATATTAATGTTTTAAATATTAAACTAAACAATAACAAGAACAAAATATATTTCATAACTGGGATATAACCTTTTATGTTTTGGATTATTTGAGTAGCACGTTGGCCAGAGCCACCCAAATGACGCTCAAGCGAGGAGAATCACATCACATTTGGAACCAATCCCTATATTCTAGAGGTTTTTATCTATTATCAAGGGCCAAAAAAAGTTGTGGAGAGATTGTTCCCTCTAAAAAAAGTTTCGGGTTCATGCCCAATTCTACCAAGTATTTAACATGACTCGTCTATACAATAGATCTCCAACCAACCCATTGAAAAAATGAAGAGCCGAAAATTCCCCCACAATTTAAAATATAAATGTATTAAATATATATGATTTTAAAACAATCAAAGAGCAATTATAAAAGAGAAATATCAGAAAAAAAGACATCATATATAAAATTTTCACATTGGCTAGTACATGCTATATAGGGGCTCATTCAAACAACATAGAAGGGTCTTAGTCAAACAACATAGTAGGTATCCCTAGTGACTTAACCAAATTTAATGTTAGTTGATCACATTGATGTGAATGATATATATATATATATAGTGATGTTGTGCCCTTTAAACATACCCATTTGGAAATAATAATACAAAAGCACGCAAATCATTAAATCATATCAACATAGGCACAATTATAAAATGGAGTTTATTTTTTAATTCTACATTTCAAAAAATGTTTACTGTGGATTTTTGGGATTTTAAAAAAAATAGTTGATTTTTTTGAATAGTGAAATACAGTAATTTACGTTATTTGTCAAGTACTTGAATTATTGAGTCATAGATGATGTATGGATGATGTAATAACATAATCTCGAACTATAATTCATTATGTTAATATTTTCTGTTATACAGTTTAAAAAAATGATATTAATAATCCAAAATATTAAAATAATGAATAAAATGTTGAAAAAACACCCCTCTCCTCCCCTATAAATACCTCCCGTCGACATCTCTTCTCCTTACACCATACAATCCTTTAAGCTTGTCTAATTTCTTCCAAATAATTTTTTGAAGGCTATCCCCCACATCCACGAGCCTTTTTATGAACAAAGGACGAAAAACAATTTTCCTAAAGAGGTTCTCATTGGAAAGAATAGAATAGGTAAAATCCTCTTTCAATTTCTTTTAAATTCTTTTCAATTTCCTTTATTTTTTAATATCTGCACATATAACCTTATCTTAGTGGAATTATAACTCTATTATCTTATATACATTATATGTTTATTATTTTAATGGAATAATTCATCATTTACACTCTTTTCCTCCCACTTTTATTCTAAAAATGAGAACGTCATCCGTGATATGTTGATTTACCATCATCATGGATGATTCATTTTCATTTTCCATTATCACCTTATTGTATATTCATAAAAATATTATTATTGTTAAATAATATTTTATTATATATATTATAAGTTATATAATGTTCTGGAATCAATACATAAAAATGATATTAAATAAAATTATATGATTTCATGATGGTTATAACGTCCTCAAAATTAATTAATTAATTCTCATAAACTATTTATACAATAATTCGTCCTCATTAAATATAAATGAATGATATATAAGACCATTAAATCTTTTGTATGTTCATTAATAACATATAATATTAATTCTAGAGAATTATCCTCATTTTACCTGGACATCCATATATGTATACTTGCGATTAGATAATGAAAACCAAGAAAACAAACACTTTCGAAACAATGGTATTAAACTCTATAACACATCCTAATGACCATATGTTAAGATAATAATAATACAATAAATGAAATAAATGTAAAAGAGGTTATTTATTTTTTTAATTAATGAATTTAATTTTATTATATAGGTTGTTAATGTGAATAAAGTATTTAGACAAAAGGTAATGGGATTCTCGAATCCAATTTCCCTTATTTGGATTGTTACTCTTTTTATAAGAATATATGTATGGATTTTGATTTAATAAACAATAAATAAAATTCCATTGTTGTTAAATTTTATTTTCTAGGATATACTTATTTCTAAAATGGTTTTATGGAAATTCAAATATTTCTGAAAATAATCCTTATTGATAAAACACCTCTTTCACTTATCTTGAGAATTTTTCTTATTCACTCAAGATTTATGATTCAAATAATAGTATTTTATTCCATTTTTGGATCCCAAAAGTTTATTAATTTATTTATGAATTACAAAATGAAAGAAATTCCTTTCTATGTGTTATTTTATCCCTATGTTTGATATACGTTCTATGTGGCATCTATGATTATGTAAATGTTAGGATACGATAGGCATGGTCAGAATTATATAGAGTTTCAATGAATTGACTAATGTGATGTATCTCATGAGATAATGTGAAATAATAATGAAAATGACTATATATTGTTTTACAAGGATGATGTTATGATTGTGCCCATATATTATGCATGAACATGATGTTAGATTTGTCCCCAATAATGTATTTCATTTAATGACTAAGACATGATTTTCAATTTTTATGCATTGCCAAATTCTATTCCATTTTCTAATTATTCCTCCCATGATTATTATGGTATTCCCATACTTATTTTATGATGAAAATTATTATGGACACCCATGTTATATTGATTATTTTTCTTATTTATTCTCTTTGTAGGATTTCATCTTACCCCTTTCTTTGATGTATATCCTCAGGTGAATACTTATACAATGGAGCACATTATAGTTAATAAGAATATAGCGAAGCAGGAATTAAATAATGTTTATGTTTTTTGTGTAAATGTTATGTTTGGTCCGTATTTTACTAAGACACTGAAGATTCCAATCTTGGATGTGTAACACTGTTATAGTGTTTATCATTAAAATAATGTAATAGTAACATAAGAAGAAATATATGGTTTTTATAGTTGGAAAGAGAGTAAAATTTAGTTAATATTAGAATTATTATTAGTGAACATTATTGAAAAACCATACTATGAGACTAAGTATATGTAATCACCCAAGGATATTTTTTAGGAAAATATTAAAGATAAGTAACCCAAAAGATATTTCCATTAGATTTTGTTTAAAAAAGGAATAAATTATTTATTCATGACTTGTTGAAATATGTTTTATTAAATACTTTTTTATTTTATGTGGTTGTAATGAGGAGAAACCATTCCAATAATCCATGTGAAGAAGAATATAACAAATTCTGGAATGATATCCACAATTCTTTGGGTTGTGGAGTTTAAAATTTCAGGGTGATTTTTACCAAGATATATGAGGATATGAACAATAAGATAAATAATGTAGAACATCCTCTTTAACCTAAGAGGAAGAAACATGATATTAATTATTTAATATATAAATGATCATCTTTATTAAGTGGATCTTCCAATCCACTAGTAGCGGAACAATGGGTCAACTCAATGAAGAAGTTATTTTCTATGTTTCACTGTTCTGAGATTGAGAAGGTTACTATACATTTATCATTTATATGGAGGGGTTAACCAATGGTGGGTGTTGATTAAGAAAACTAATACGACAGATTAAATTTAAGACTTGGAGTGGGAAGACATTATGAAAATATTTCATAACAATTACTTCCCACGAAATCTTCATATGGAGATGGAGAGAGAATTTATAGATCTAAAGAAGAAGTAAAATGAATCAGTCACGGCATATGAAACAAATTTAACATGGCTTTCAAGGTACACAATATGTTTTTTAAATGTTTTAAAAATAGATATTCTATTTAGTGTATTATAACCACACATTCGAAATGATCTATAAATTCATTATTTTAGAACATATGAAGAAGTTGTTTGATGTGCTCTCAAAGTGGAGATGGTGTTTGGAGAGTGGTACCGTGGATATGGTGATATGAAATGAAAGACAACATTTAATTTTGTCTGATCTAATGATAAATGTGGAATTAAAACTCAACCAGTAACATGATAAAAGTGGTAAAAAGCATCATGGGAATTACCTTTAAGGGATAGGGAAATGTTTTATGTGAAGGATAGAAGGACCCCAAGATCATGAATGTCCAGGAGACATAATAAAGCTATAGAATATGGTGGAATAATGGAGAGTACCACAAATGGTTCAATTCTTCAATTTATGAGAGAAATGGGACTATTCAAGCTAATGTAATATACCTCATGTTTCTAACGATAATCAACATCAGCCGCCACCAAATCCAAAAAATCACAAAAATATTTTTCCATCCTTACTTATGAGAAGGATTCCAATTATGTTGTGGTGATATGTACAATTTTCATTTATTCAAGAATATAAATTATAATATTTGATTCTGGTTTAACACAATATTTCACATATTTAATTTTTATTAGAATGATTAAAACACCACCTCAAATATGGAGGTTGGGTTATTTGTGAGAATAGAAATTGGGGAAAATATCTAATCCACAATATATAAGTCCTCCCCAGTTATTTTTTTCGAATGAACCTCCTAGAAAACATGGGCTTACTTCCTTGGGTGTAGTTTGATGATATATTTGGCATGGATTGGATATATTTAAGTAAATATAACATTAAATTTCATGAAAGGTATAACACTCTTAACATGTTGAAGTATCCCTAAATATCTTTTATGTGTAAGGATGATTATGAATCTATTTCAAAATCATCATCTCAAGTGTGGATATTATTTCCTTTTGAGTAAGAAAATACAACTCAATGGAATAAGACAAAATGATATAATCATTCTCAAAGACACGACCATTTTGAGGTACTATATTGATGTGTTCCCTAAAAAATTTCCTGGTCCTCCTTCCATCCGGTAAGTTGAGTTTTTCTCTAAGGTGGACCTTCTATTAAGATATCCCCAATCAAATGTGATGAAGAAAGATATTTAGAAGACTAACTTTCGAACGAGGTATGGACACTATGAGATCATAGTGATTCTATTATGACTCACTAATTCTCTAGTAATATTCACGTACTTAATTAATATAGTAATTAGATATGACCTTAATAAAGTTTTGGTTTTCTTTATAGATGATATTCAAATATACTCTAAGAGATAGTGGGAATATGAGTAGTATTTTAATAGTTTTATAAGACATTTATAATGAATAAGTTTTTTACAAATTAAAGTAAATGTGAGTTTTGGATGGTGGACGTATCATTATTGGTGAATGTTATCCCCAGAAAAGGTATATATATGAACCCTTCCAAGACAAAGGAAACTGAAGTATGGCCCATTCCAACTTCTGAAATAGAGATCTGTTGTTTACATGGCCTAGATGGCTTTTACCAGATATTTGTGAGGAATTTATGAAGAGTTTCAAACCCACTAACCATGATTACATGAGAGGGATAAAAGGTTTTCTGGACTATTGATTGTCTGGGCTACATTAAAGAGTTGAAAAAGAGGATTATCCCTTCACTTGTACTCATAATTTTGATAAGTAGGGAAACCTTTCTTTATATATTGATTATTTAGAGAAGATATTAACCTATATAAAGATTCAAATCAATAATGTGATATCATATACCTCAAGTGAGTTTAAAATTCAGGCGAAAACCTATCTGATGGATGATCTGGAGTTAGAAGTTGTGATCTTTGCATTTAAAAAATTCCATCATTCCCTATATGAGAAGAAGTATGAAATATATAATGATCATAAGAGCCTAAAATATATATTCAAATTAAAGGAGATTAATATGGACCAATGAGGAAGGCTAGTGATCATCATGGATTATGACTGCTCAATGCACTACCATCCTAGAAAAGCGAATAATGTAGAGAATAATCAAAGTAGAAAGGATCCGACAACATTATCTATGATTATAATTGAGAAGTATGCAATACTGTTTTATTTTAAAATTATGCACAAGGGTATCATTAATGAAGGAACACCACCTATTCTTTATCAAATGTTTTCGTAACCTTCCTTCTGAGAGAAAAAAAGGATGCTCAAAGAAATGATGTTGAAATTTAAAAAAAGGTGGAAGATATCCAAAATGAGGAATTTAAAGAGATAAAAATTGATGATGAAGGAGTTGTAAGATTTTTTTAATGACAATATGTACCATTCATTCCAGAGATAAGTGAAGATATTCTTAGTGTAACACATAGCTCAACCTTCTCTATTCACCTGGGGAGCACAGAGTTGTTTCGAGATCATTGAGAGAACATTTCTTGGGACAACATGAAGATGTATATTTCTAAGTATATATCAAAGTTCCAGGTATGTTAGAAAGTGAAACATGAATGGAAAATATATAAAGGAATGATCCAACCACTATCCATACCAGTATGGAAATGGTAAATACTTACCATGGAATTTCTCATCAGATTTCTAAAGATATCTTGAGGAAACTATTATATATTTGTTGTTATGGATTGTCCTACAATGACATGTAACTTTATAAAAATTAGAGAATACTTTTCAGTGGGTCATCTTTCAGGGATATACATTAGATAAGTGTTAAAGATACATGGATTACTACTATCAATTTTATTTGATTGAGATCCTATATTCTGCACGACAATATTGAAAAGTTTCCAAAATACACTAAACACTGAGATGATCTTTAGTATGTTTTACTATCCTCAAACACAAGGACAATCTGATGGGACTATTAAGACTCTCGAAGTTAAGTTGTGGGAATATTATATTGAATTAGGAGTATGAGACCAACATCTGTATCTGGCCAATTTCTCTTACAACAATAATTTCCACTTGAGCATCCAAATGGATCCATATGAGACCCTTTATAGGAATAGATGAAGAGCACTGACATGATGGGATGATTTTGGTGATTGTAAGAATCTAGGACTTGAAATGAATGAATAAACGTTAAAAAAGGTGAATGAAATTTAGTAGCACATCATGGAGCCCAATGTTGATAAATGAGTTGTGTAGATAATTATTGGAGGGACCTATATTTCTAGGTTTGAGACATGGTATTCATTTTTATATCTCTATGTAATAGTATTATGAGATTTTGGATGAATGGAACAATGAGTCCAAGGTACATTGGACCCTTTTATATTCTTGATCCTGAAAGAGTTGTGGACTATTTTCTGGCACTTCCACCCACTATTTGTCAAGTACATTATGTATTCAAAGTACCCCTCTTGAGGGAGTACATACCAGACCCCTAACAATCACTGAATCCAGAGGTGGTACCATTGGAAAATGATCTCTTATACGAGGATAAGACGATGAAGATATTAAACATTAGAGATAATGTTCTATGCGACATGACTAGTCACCTGGTCAATGTAATATAAAGTAACCATAAATATAAAGTTGAAACATAGTGACCATAGGAATCAATAAAATAGAAGTACCCTCACTAGTTTTGAACATAGTATGGAAAGACTATTTCAAGGGTAAAATTCTATAAGGGGGTAAGAATATAAAAACAAATAATTTTACCAATCGAATACCCATTATTATAATTTTTCCATATAATATAAATAACATAATATCACATATAGAACAAAATACAATCATTATAATAAATAACCAATGAACTAAGAGTTATTTTAGGGAACCAATACTGATGAAAAAGTAAATTGACCATTGGAATAGTAACATGACCATTAGAAATAGTAGTCCTTCCAATAGAATAGTAACCTCGCCAATGAATCTTTAAATAGAATTTATATATATTTTAAAGAAAATATTGTATAATCATATAATAGTATAAAAAATAAATGTTTTCGAAATGATTAATTAAGTGTTTTTATTTTTATAGGCCACAAATATGTAGTTACAATTTTATAATTAATATAAATAATTAAAATAAAAATAATTTGCATATAATTTTGTCATAAATTAATATTTATTTTTCCTATGATTATATAATAATTATATGATACATTACTTAATATTATAGTGTGTCATAAAATTAGTTATTATTTTAAAATCTGTATTTGTTGAGTAAATGATGATATTAATTTAGAACTAAATTTCGAATATTTATAAAATTATTTTCATAAAATGGTCTCCATTTTTGAATTCTAAACATTCATAAATTAATAGGGATAATTTTTGATATTTTTCTAAAATAGTTAAATTTTTAGTTAATATTAAAATATGTTAATTTATAGTATTTTACCAGTACATGAATTATTTAGTCACATATGATCTATGGATTGTGTAATCCCATTGTCTAAAACTATAATTAATTATTTGAATGTATTTATTAATAATTTTTTATCTACTGATATTCTTGAGACAAAATAATAAAATAATGAAAAAACTTCCCTATCCTCCCACATAAATACCACCATTCATCACTTCTTCTATTAACACATTCTAATCCATGAATATTATCCAATTTCTACCCAATCCTCCTCTAATGAATCTATCCCACATTCATGAGGCATTGTTCTCAACTGAATACCAAAACCAATTTCCCTAAGGATATTCTTAAGGAGAAGAAATTAGGAAGTAAAATCCGATTTCATTTTCTTTTAAATTTATTTAAATTTATTTTCTTTTAACATTCTCTACTCACCTCCCATTTTACAAGTGGAATTATAACTCTAGTGTGTTATATATAATTTAATTTTATTATATTAAAATAATAATTCATTATCAACCATCTTCTCAACTCCCTTTTATTCTAAAAATGAGAATATCATCTATGATTTATTGATTTACTGCCATCGTGGACAATGCATTTTTATTTTCCATTATCACCACCAAAGATGGTCATAAAAACATAATTATTATTAAATGTGATTTTATTATTTATATATATTATATGTTATATAATGTTATTTAAGGAATATATAAACATGATATTAAGAAATTATATGAGTTCATGATGGTTATAAAATCTTCCAAATGAATTAAATCATTTTCATTAACTATTTATCTAATGATTCAACCTCATACCATATAAGATAATGATATATATTATAATTTAATATTATTAATTTTAATTAATAAAATATAATCCCATTTTTGGAGAATTATCTTTATTTAACAAGAACATCCATACATGTATACAAGCAAATCGATCATGAAATCCAAGAAAACGAACACTCCATGAAAAATGGAATTAAACTACATAACACATCATAATGTCCATAAATGAACTGACTAAAATTATAATAAATAAACTAAATGTAAAATATGTTCTTCATTTTCTAATTAATTAATCTAATTTAATTATCCATGGTATTAATGTGAATAAATCATTCATGCATTAGGTATTTGGATTGTTGACCCCAATTTCCTTTCTTTGGTTTATTCCCATCTCTTGAAAAATTTCAGTGTGTATGTTAATTTAATACTCCTCAAATATATATTCATTGTTATTATCTTTTATTTTCTGGGATATACATGTTTCTAATCTGGTTTTATGATAAAATTAAGGAATTTACAAAAGAAATATTATTTCTAAAAAAAAAATCTTTTATATATATGTGGATTGTTTCTTCTTCACTCAAGATTGATTATTCTTATACTAGTATGTCATTCCCTATTTGTATCCCCATAGTATATTCATTACTATATAATTAATAAAATAACACATTCCCTTACATGGGTTAGTTTATTTCAAATATTGATATATGTTCTATGTGTCATGGATGATTCTGTAAATGTTATGATGTGATGGTCGAGCCCAGAATTATATAGTACAACAATTAATTGGTTAAGGAGATGTATATCATGAGATAACGTGCAATATGTGTGAAAATTATGATATATTTTTTTTATATGATATGGTTATTCATATATGTTATCTGTGAGTATGATTTTATCTTGGTTCTCAATAATTTGTGGTATTTTTTGACTAAGACATGATGTTTCATTTTTATGAATTTCCACATTTAATTCCTCTTTTTTATGATTACACTAATTATGATGATGATTATATCAATAATTTTTTATGATGATGATGATTTTGATCACACATATTATGTTGTTTGATGTTCTTATTTATCCTCTTAATGGGGTTTTATCTCACTCCTTTATTTAACGTATATCTTTTAGTGACTACTTATACTGAGGAGTACATGAGGGACACTAAGAAGATTGATAAAAAGAATAAAATAATTTTTATATTTTCTTATTTAAATGTTATTTTTCATTCTAGATTTCTCAAGAGACAAAACATTTGGATCAATGTTTTGTAACAATATTATATTTTTTGTATTTATAATGATATAATAGTTTGGTAATAAAAATCATGGATACAATAATTGGTATTAGGGCATAGTTGAGTTAATATTGGAATTAGTATTTGATAACATTAGTTATAACCCTCAATATAAGGCTACGTATATGTAATTTCACCAGAATAGTTTTTAGGAAAATTCTAAACAGAGGGATCCCTCGATATATGACATTATATTTAATTTCATAAGGTAATATATTTTTTATTCATGACTTGTTAAATTATGTTTTTTTAAAACTTTTTGTATTTTATAAAATGGTGTGAAACTTAACAATCCCATCCCATAATCCTTGTGAGAGACAATGCTGTCAATGTCTATATGACATCATTAATACTTAGGGAGGTGGAGTTCAAAATTTCATGGTGATGCTTACCCAGCTATCTTAGGATATAAAAAATGACATGTATAATGTGGACTGTCCTATTTCACCAAAGAGAGAGAAATTTTATATTAAGCCTTTTATAAAGTAATTTCAACTGACATTTAGTGGACATTCTGATCGACTAATCATAAAATAGTGTGTCAAATGAATGGAGAATATCTTTTATGTGTTTCACTATTCTTAAATAGTGAATTTGACTGTGGTTTTTTATCATTTAAACAATGATGGGTATTGATTAAGAACACCAATATGAATGATTAAATAGAAGATATGGTGTGGGAACACATTATAAAAATATTTTTTAACAAGTACTTCCCTCAAACTCTTCATATTAAGATGGAGAGAGATTATATGGAGCTGAAGAAAATGGAAGGTGAATCATTCATGGATTGAAAATTAAATTTCTAAAGGCTTTCATGGTATTTATCATGTTTTTTAAAAAAAAACATATAGGAAAATAGGTAGATTCAATAATGATTTAAAACCAATCCTCCAATGGGATCTAGAAATTGGAGACTTCAAGAGTTATGATGAAATTGTTTGATGTACTCTAAAAGTGGAGATTTAGTTTGGAGAGTGGTCTCATGGCTATAGTGAGAAGAATTGAAAGATGGAGTTTCATTAAGGTGTATCTATTGAAAAATGTAGAAAGAAAAATCAACCACTCACATTTAATAATATTTGGTAAGAAGAATCATGGGAATTACCTCAAAGGGGAAGGGAAATGCATCAACTATTGGAAAGAAGCATACAATGATCCTGAATATTGAAGGGACCTGAGGAAGATGGAAAATGTGGTGGAAGAAAGGATAAAACAACCTATGGATCAATGCTTCAGTTTTATGGGCCAAGGGAACTATGAATTTCAGTGCACAAAACCTTGAGAATTCAAGGGTAATCAGTGTAAGAGTCCACCAAATCCTAAACAGAAAGGAAAATATTATGCCATCACTACTGTTGTAGTGGACCCAGAAGATGATGTGTTTGTAGATATACTGATTATTCATTTAAAAATATAGAACATACTAGTTTATTGTGTTAATATCAATTCTTCAATATATTTCAAGTTTAGTAGAACTATTTAAAAACCACCTCAAAAATGGGGGTTTGAGTTTATTTGATAAAAAATGGGGAATTTATTTCATCCAAAGTGTATAACTCATCCCTAATTATTTTTATAGACTAAACCTCATAGAAATGTTTTCGTACTTCTTTTAGTGGTGTTTGATGATATATTGAGCATATATTGGCTATCTTCTTAAAAATATAACATTAATTATTGGTAAAGTGAGATCAATCTTCACAGATTAATGCATCTTTAATTCTGTACATGTGTTAGGATGAGGATAAATCTACTTTGGATTCATCATCTCATGTGTTGATATTATTTTGTTATGATCATGAAAATCTAGATCAAATTATTGATTCAAAGGATAAAATATTTCTTGAAGACATTCCATTTGTGAGAGAATAAAATTATGTGTTCCCTAAATAATTTACTAGTAATCCTCCTAACAATGAGATTGAGTTCCAAATTGAACTTATTTTAGGACCTCTATCAATATCAAGGAAACTTTATAGAATGGCCACATTTGAGTTGGAGGAACTAAAGAAACAGTTACAAGAGAATCTAGAAAAGGGTTTTTGTGCACTAGTGCTTCACTATGGTGTGAACTAGCCTAAAATTCCATGAATAAGGATTAATCAATTCACATATATTTTGATTTTCATGAGATAATCAAAATCAAAATAAAGAAAAAGGTTCCCATTCCATAGACAGATTACTTGATTATCCAACTATGTGGGGGAAATTATTTTTATCTAGTTGAACTTTTGTTGGGATATCACCAGTTAAAGGTGAGAAAGAAATATATTTCCAAGACTACCATACGAACTAGGTACATACACTATGATTACATAATGATTCTCTTCAGACTCATAAATTTTTCAAAAATATTCATTCTTAATGAAAATTGTCATTAGATATTACCTTGAAAAATTTGTGTCAATCTATATATATGAAATTCTATTATACTGCATGAGAAAAGTGGAACACGATGGGAATTAGAATACTATTATAAATACATTTATATGGTTAAATCATTATGAAAATTATAGTAAATGTGAGTTCTGGATAAAGGAAGAGTCATTCTTAGGAAATGTTATCACCAGTAAAAGAATATATGTCGACCCTTCCTAGAAAAGGAAATCGAAGACTTTCTCGAGAAAATATCTATAATAGAGATATATAATTTCCATGGTATAGATAGTTATTAAAAGCGATTTTTAAATATGTTTTCATTATTTTTAAACCCACTAATAATGATATCCTAAAATGAAGAATTTTTTTTCTAGACGATTGAATGTGGGGAATGCTTCAAATATTTTAAAATGACATTTATCACTACACCATTACTCACACATGAAACAAGTGGGGAACCCTTTTTTGTATATAGAGATTCTTAAAATAAGGGATTAGGAAGTTCATTAATGAAAAATGATAATGTGATAAACTACACCTCTAGAATGTTCAAAATCCATGATCAAAAATATCACAGACAAGATTTGGAGTTAGAATCTATGATCATTACATTGAAAATATGTCGAAATTATTTCTTTTAGGAGATGTGTGAAATATATAGTGATAATAAGAGCCCCAAATATATAGTAACTTGGAAGAAGATTAATATGCGCTAATGAATATGGTTAGAGCATAGCAAGGATAATGAATGCTCAATCCACTACCATTATTGAAAAAAATAAAGTGGTTGATGCTCTATGCAGAAATGATCCTGCAGCATTTTCAACGATGATAATTGGGATGTATCCAATGTTCTTAGATTTTAAATGGTTTGACATGGGAATCATTAAGGATGGAACACAACAAATCCTTCCTCAAATAATTGATAAACCATCCCTTATGAAAAAAATAAACGATGCTCAAATAAATGATGTAGAAATTTAGAAAAAAGGTGGATTCTATCAGAAATGGAAAATTATTAGAGTTAAAAATTGACGACGAAGGATCTATAAGATTTTGGTCATGAATATGTGTACCATATAATATAGAGATAAATGAAGAGATTATGAGCGACACACATAGATCAACCTCATCTATTCACATAGGGACCACAAAAATGTATCAAGATATCCAAGAGAACTATTGGTGGGAAAATATGAAGAAAGAGAAAAATAAATATACATCAATGTGACTAATATTTCACCATGTCAAGTATGAAAGGAAAATGAATATGGTGATTCTGAAACTATTATCTATACCAACATGGAAGTTGAAAAACATCACTATGTAATTTGTTAAAGGACTTCTGAAGACATCTAAGAGAAACAATATTATATGGGTTGTAACACCCTAAGGTTTTAATAAAAATAAATTAAATGCTTGAAAATTTATTTTAAGTAGATATTTATAACTATTCATTAAAACATAATTTTTAATCCTCTATGTTCTGAATTACAAAAAAACAATTATCTAAAATTGTGTCTAGTAAGTTATATTGACACTGATGAAACCAACTTGTTTTTTGGTGAATAGTAACATACCTTTATGAATAGTAATATGACCTTAATGAATATAAAATTGTGTAATTATTTTATTTTATTAAGGCTATAAGATAATGAAATCTTGGTTAATTTGTCAATGTTATATAAAAGAAATTATTATTTTAAAATTGTTAATTTTTGAATTAAGTATGATTCTATTTAAAAATAAAATTTATAATATTTAGAAAATTATTTTTGAAAAAATGGAGTTCATTTTTTAATTATACACGTTTATAAATGGTGAAGGTGAATATTTGGGATTTTTCTGAAACATTGGACTTTTTGGTGAATAGTAAAAAATACAGTTTTGAGTTTCAATGAGTTAATGACATCATTAATGATGTAACAAATATTTAATAAATCTAGTCACATTTTGTAAAATAAAATAAAATTTGAGGTGTCCCAAGTGTCAAATACCATGGTCAAGCCCATGGTTATGAAAATACCACTAATGAGGTGTCTCATGGAAATTATTAAAATATTCCCCAACTTTTGCAACAAATACCTTCACATTCCTTCATTAAATTCATTCCAAATTCCTCATCAACGATGCTCTAGCCTCATTACCTCCCTTCTAGTCCTAACAAGGTTTTCCCATGCCCCCAAAGTCCCAACCTTCATGTTCTAGGAGTTACTCTACAATGTAAAAAAATTCTCAACTTTTTTTTTCCATTAAAATTATTTTTATGTGGTACAGAATTCCTAAATCCATACCATATTCTCCTTTTCATATAATTCTTGATCTATTATGTTTTATGATTCATTTATGGATTGGTGAACCTTTTCACCTCTCTTTTTAATATTTTCTAAAATTTTATTGCTTTGCTGTTTTGTTGCCGAATGTTTATATCAAATTCACTCTCTTTTTTAAAGAACTATTATTATGTCATTATCATTTAATTTAAAGTGAATTATTCTAGGATATGTCATTTAATATCCATATAACTGTCTATGTTATGTATTAATGATGATAATCTATCCTTTCTCTTATCATAATATTTTATGTGTTTTTATGTGACGTCATTAAGCTACTGAATTTTCGTAAGGGATTTGTCAACTACTCGTTTATTTCAAGATCCTTTATTTTATTCTTTCATCATATACTTTTATACAGAAGGCATGAAGGCTCTATAAATATTATATATTTTTTACTTTCTCATGTTCATGGGTAATTCATCATTATTATTTTTCTCCTGTCCCACTTATTCCAAAAATAAAAATATTGTCTCTGATGTGTCAAATTATCAACATCGTGGATGATGTAATTTCAATTTTATTTAATTACATCATGTCTGGTCATGAAACCATTTTTATGGTTGAACTAGGTTATAATATATGTATTATGTCTCATCCATGTTTCTGGAATTCTATTTAATACATATTTTTAATTTATAAAACAAAATGAGTTCGTTATTATCAAAGAAGCACTAAAATGATCTAAACCAACAACATTAATGTCTTAACATATGAATCATCCACATATCAAAATTCAAAATGTTAAATGTAATAATTTATGGTAAAATAATTATTTATTTACCTTTCTATTCAAATTCTAGAGTTTCACTTCTAATCGACAAGACTATTCATCATGAACCATTCATGGAAATCATGTAATGAAACACACCCAAAACCATGCAAGGAACAAAATACTAACAATTAAAGGATGAAATGATTTACTTAAATGATCATATAATATATTATAAATATGTTTATTTTTCTTTAAGATATTAATACCACTCTTATAACCATTTTAGAGGAGGTTTAAACAAGTTTTATGTATGACAAACCCAAGGTAAGAGAATTCATAACCCAATTTCCATTCTTGGGGTTAACCTTCTTATTTTACCATTACATTGTATTATGATTATTGGTAAGGTTAATTTTTGTTATAATATGTTTTATTATGTGAATTTAATGTTTATACACTTATCCAATCCATTCTATTAATTCCAATTGTAATTATATCTTTAAGGGGCATTCCCTTTAATGTTTTTTAGAATCATTTTAAAACTCTCTTTAATAAATTTAAAAATGATTGTTTTTCTATGTTTATGAAATGATAGGTTTATCTAGATTTCATGATACCTTGTTACCATGATATGTTCCTTAGACATTATTTATATAGGTTTGATCCTATTATTTCTCTAGATATGTTGGGTTGATACCCTTTATAACTCAAGATATGTTGGTTTCATCCCCTTAATTGCTCACGATATGTTGGGTTGAGCCAATTATAGATCAAGATATGATGGGTGGGCCATATTATAACTCTCCAAAGCATTGGGTGCTCCGTATATGGAAGTTAATGAAAGGGTTATTCCATTTTTAAGGATGAATATAATAGTGATATGTTAAATATGTCCCAAGGCATCTACATGATGTATTTATGCATATGAGTTTTTATGATTATTGGTTTTATTGGTTTTTATGTTATCACTTGACTAACACATTCTATCTTTATATCCCTTATTGAGTTTTATACTCATCCCATGATTTTAACATTTATTTCATAGGATTTAAGGATAGGTAAGAGAAATAAGGGATTCATGATGTTTGATATGGAGTGTTGTCAAAGAAATCATGCTTTATGTTTAAAGGTTTTATGTTTTGAAATAAAAGGGAAATTGTTTTTAGTAGTACCCTATTGTATGATTATGGTATGTTATGTATGTATGTTATCCTAATTATTTAGACCTCTAAACTCAAAAAGATCATCAATGCGAAATAATGTGAATTCCTGACTAAATTTCAATATTATGTAACGTTTTATGGTCGATCCTTATAGTTGGTATTAGATGATGGATTAGATAACTTTAGGGGTGGGGATGATATTTTAAGAATACCATCACTGATTTTTTATTCTATTATTAATTTTATATGATATAGAATTTAAGGATTACTATCTTGCTTCATATATGCTATGTTTGTTCAGAATGGTTGTCCATAGAAGAAATAGGGATTCTAATGTAGGAAGGAACTAAGAGGCTGATTTCTATCAGAAAATATGGACTGAAATGGTGGTAATCAGAACCGAGTAGTTTGTGATAGAGATGGCTCAGTTGAAACAAGAAATAAATTTGGTTGGTACCATACTAGATAGGACACGATCAACCATGAAGAAACATGTATTTTGTGGATCATTTTATGAGGCAACACCCTCCAGCATTCAGTGGAACTGCAAAATCCAGTGATGTCCGAAGGATGGATCAATGATCTAAAAACGATTTTTGATGTCATTGGAAATTCAGAATGTAAAATTCAATACTATCCATTTATCATATTTTTGTTGAAGCTGATCAATGGTGGTCTCTGGTTAAAAATAACAGAGAAAGAGATGATCTTGATAGTTTGTAATTGGGTGACTTTACGACTATTTTTCTAGAAAATATTTACCCAAAACTATTCAACTCAAAATGGAGAAATGATTCATGGAACTGAAGAAGAAAGAAGATGATTTTGTGGCAGTATATGAAGCCAATTTTACATGACTATCTAGGTATGCAGTATATTTTACTTAGTATTTTGAAAGTAAAATTAATATAATTTACTATGGTTTGATACCATTTTTGCGAAAAGACTTGGCCTCAAGAGAGTTTAAAAGCTATGAGAAGCTTGTTCGTTGTGTAGAAAAATTTGAAATGGATTTTAATGACACATATTTTCCTCAGGATAAAAAGAATAAGATGTTGTCAGGTAGGTAAGAAATATGGATGAACTCGATAAATAATTTTGGAATTAAGAAAATGAATTTCACTTCTTGTGAAAAGTGTAGTAAAAGGAATCCTGGTGAATGTCTTGTAAATTTTGGGAAATGCTACAGATGAGGAAACTTTGGATAGATGTCTCATGAGTGCATGGAAAATGATATTATAATTAATGAGAAGCTGATGGTGAGATGCTTTAATTGTAGGAATTGGGTCATTTTTTTAATGTTTGTTTGAAGCTATTTACTCAAGTAGGGAATTAGAATGACTTGAAGTAGAAGGGTTTGGTAAAATCATTTTCAACCACATCAGCTGATGTAGAGACTTCATATGTGGTGGTATCATGTACATATCTTGTTTTTTCTGATTTTTCAAAAAAAAATTGACTAATTGTCCACACATTACTTTATTTATAAGAAATTTTTATTAAAATTTGCAATTCAACCTCAGGAAATGGAACTAGATCTCATTGTAAAAACACCTAGATGAAATATTGTGGCAAAAAGAAATTATAAAAATGTACCTATCCTTGTCCAGGGAAAAAATATACTAGAAAACCATGTTGTTTTTCCTCTAGTAGAGTTTGATGTTATTCTAGATATGGACTGGATTTAATCATATCATGCTAATATAGATTTCTGAGAAATATATTTTTTTTTCTGAAATAATTTAATTTTTCATACAAGAATGAACCCATACCATTGATAACGTATTAGGAAGCTAAGAAACTAATAAAGGATGGAAATTAATGTTCTCGTGCTCATATTTTTGAAGATAGGGGAACTATCTCGATTAATGATGTACCAGAGGTAAATGAATATCAGGATATATTTTATAAGTATTTTCCTAGTGTTATTCCTAATTAGGAGGTTGAGTTTATTATTGACTTAGTTCTTGATGCCAATCCAATTTCTAAACCTCTTTATCAAATGTCCCAAATGGAAATTTTGGAATTAAAAATGCAGTCGTAGGAATTATTAGATAAAGTATTCATCTGGACCCGCACTTCACTATGGGGCTCTCTTATCTTGTTTATTAAGAAACAATATGGTTAAATGAGGCTTTACATCGATTGTAGAGCCTTGAATAACATTAATGTTAAAAACAAATATCGTTTTCCTCATATCAAAGATTTATTTGATCAGATCCAGGGAGCACCGTATTTTTCGACGGTTGACCTGAGGTCGGTGTACCATCAGTTTAAATTAAAGGATGAAGACATTCGGAATACTATGATCTATACTAGATATGGTCATTATGAATTTTTAGATATTCCTTTTGAGTTAACTAATACACCTACTGTATTCATGGATCTTATTAACAGAATATTTCATGAGTTCTTAGATATTTTTTGGTAGTATTTATTGATGAAATTCTAGTATTTTATAAAAATAAAGAGCAGAATGAAAAACATCTAAGGGTTGTTTTACAAACCTTAAATTAAAAAAACTATATGTAAAAATCAGCATGTGTGATTTTTGGATGTAGTTGATTTCTTTTCTTGGGCACATTGTAAATATAGATGGAGTAATAGTTGATCCTAAAAAAGTGGTTGATGAATGGCCTAGACCTACAAATGTTTTAGAGATTCATAGTTTTCATCGATTATCAGGTTCTTACTATAATTTTGTTAAAAATGTTTCACATTTATCTAGCCTGCTAACTAAGTTAGCATGAAAATGGGATAAATTTGTTTGGATAGAAGAATGTTATGTTTTTTTAGGAATTGAAAAAGTGATTGGTGAATGATCAAGTTTTTCCCTTTCCTTCCCGAAATACTGAGTATTTCATCTACCGTGATGCTTCATTGAAGGTACTTGTTTGTGTTCTAATGTAGAATAATTAGGTAATCATATATGATTCAACAAAACTAAAACCTCAATAGTTTAATTATCCCAAACATGATTTGGAATTGGTAGCTGTGGTTTTTTCTTTTAAAATTTTGAGGCACCATTTATACAGAGCCAAATGTCAAATATATTTTAACCATAAAATCCTGAATTATATATTCACTTTGAAGGAATTAAACACGATATTGATAATATGGAATTAACAGATAAATTATTATGATTTCATGATAAATTATCATCCAGGAAAATAAAACCATGTGTTAGATGCCTTGAGAAGAAAAAATCATTCATTTTAAACTATGTTACATTTGGATCATGATCCCTTGAGTAATGATTTGATGAATTTTGGATTGGAAGTTGTCATTGAAGGGAATAAAACTGTTTTGTTTTAGGATTCATTGAATTCATCATTATCAGAGAGAATTAATTGAACACAGAAGAAAGACAGTGAGCTAAAAAAAGGTAGAATTGGTTAAAATGGGTAGGCTTCTAGAATTTAATCTTGAAAAAGATTTTGTTTTATGATTCTGGAAAAGGTTCTGTGTGCCTTGTGATTACCAGTTGAAGAAATATTTGTTGTGTGAAGATCATAGTTCTCCATTTTTAGTTCATCATAAAAGTACTAAGATGTACAGATACCATAGGGAGTATTAATGGTTGGATATAATGAAAATGGATATTTCTGATTTTACCATGAAATAGATGACATGAAAATAGGTTAAAGGATAGCAGCAGTTTCCAAAAAGGATGCCTCAGCCTTTTCTAGTCCTTGAGTGGAAATTAAAAAATATACCCATGGACTTTGTGGTGGGACTACCTAAGGATTCTTGAGGTAAAAATGTGATTTGGGTTATTATTGATCAGATGAAAAAATCTACAAATTTTCTTTCTGTTTGATATATAATGTCTTTGGATCAACATTCTTGACTGTACATCAAACAAAATTAGGTTACATGGAGTTCCTCTTTCAATTGTATCTGATCGGGATCCTAGGTTCACATTTAACTTTTGGAAGGGCCTTCAGAAGTCATTGTTCATAGAGTTATATTTTAGTATAGCTTTTCATCCTCAATCTGATGGGCAGTCAAAACAAATGATTTAGACTTTGGAGGATATCATTTGAGTGTATTCAATGTATTATTAGGGAATTTTTTATCAACATATTTGTTTAGTAGAGATTTCTTATAATAATAGTTTTCATTCAAGCCTATAGATGGAACATTTTGTGGCATTGTACGGATAGCGGTGTCAGACACCTATGTTTTGGGATGAAGTCGGTGAAAGAATGTTGATGCGACCAGAATTAGTAGTGGAAGTGGCTGAGAAAGTGAAGATGATATAGCAACACATAAGGAAATTTCAGAATAGCCAGAAAAGTTATGCAGACAATAGATCGAAAGACTTCTTTTTCGAGGTAGGTGACCATGTTTTTCTTAAAATATATCCTAGGAAAAGTGTGATTCATTCTGGTAATAAAGGAATGTTATGTTTATAATTCATTGGTCATTTTTAAATCATGTAGTATGTTGGATTAGTTGCATTCCGAGTAGCATTGCTTTCGAGTTTTTCTCAGGAACAAAATGTATTTCATGTTTCGATGTTGATAATGTATGTTCCAGATTCATCACATGTAATGAGCCTATAATCAATTCATATGGACAAGAAACCTTTTTATGAAGAGGAGCCAGTACAGATTCTTGATCAAATGGAACAAGTATTACGGAATAAGGAAATCTACTAGGGAATGGTTTTTTCGGGAAACTACTTGTTGATGAAGGAAAATTGAAATCTGAAAATGCTATAAGGGAAAGTTACAATCACTTTGCTTGATGAGTAAAAAATATTGCGAGGACTCAATTTCTCGAAAGTGGGGATAATGTAAAACCCCAAGGTTTTTAGAAAAATAAATGAAATGCATGAAACTTTTTTTTAAGTAGATATTTATAAATATCCATTATAGATAATATTTAATCTTCTATGTTCTGAATTTCATAAACCAATAATCTAGAATTGTGTTCAGTAAGTTATTTGGAGTCTAATGAAACCAACTTGTTTTTTTGGTGAATAGTAACATTCCCTTTTTAATAGTAATCTGAATAGTAATATGACCCTAATGAATAGAAAATTGTATTATTATTTTATTTTTTAAGCATTTAAGATAATGACATCTTGGTTGATTTTTCAATGCGATATAAAAGAAGTTATAGTTTTAAAATGGTTAACTTTTTAATTAAGTATGATTTTATTTAAAAAATAAATTAATAATATTTAGAAATTTATTTTGAAAAAAATGGAGTTCAATTTTGAATTAAATATATTGATAAATGGTTAGGATGAATATTTGTGATTTTAATGATGTAATTTATTTTTCGGTGAATATGAAAAAATACATTTTTGAGTTTTGGTGTTTAATGACATAATTAATGATGAATAAATCTGGTCAAATTTTTATAGTAAAATAATATGTGAGGTGTCCCAAGTGTCAAAAACCATGGGAAGAAAATGGTTTTTCATGTAACACTAATAATGTGTCCCTTGGAAATTATTAAAATATTCCCTCACTTTAGCTATAAATTCTAACAAAGTCCTTCATTAAAATCATTCTAAATTCCTCATCAAAAAAAAGCTCTATCCTCCTTACCCCCCTAATAGTCCTCCCCTATATTCCTCAATCCCCCAAGGTCACAACCTTTATGTTCTAGGAGTTACACTACTTGGTAAGAAAATTCTCAGCTTCTTTCTTTTTTCCATTTAAATTATCTTTTATGTGGTATAGAATTAAAAATACATACCATGTAATTATTTTCATATTATTCTTTCCTTATTCTGTTTTATGATTCACCTCTTTATGGGTGACCCGTCTCCCCTCTCTTTTTAATGTTTTCTAAAACTGTGTTGCATAGCCATTACGCTGCAGAATTTTTATCTAGAAATCTCTCTCTTTTTCGAAGAAATCTTATTATGTTTTTATATTTTAATATAAATTGTATTATTATGGGATATGTCATTCCACATCCCCCTTACTATATATATTATGTATTAATTATGAGATTCCCTCTATTATCTTGTCAAAATATTTTATGAATTTTTATGTGATGTCGTTAGGCTGCCGAATTTTTTTAAGGGTTTTCTCAACTATTCTTTTATTTCGAGTTCCTTTATTTTCTTCATTCATCATCTACTCTTATCAAAGAGGCATGATATCTCTATAAATATTGTATATTCTAGATGTTCTCAGGTTCATTTAAAATTCATCATCATTATTTTTCTCCAATCCCACTTATTCAAAGAATAAAAACATTGTCCGTGATGTGTCAAATTACCGACATCTTAGATGATTTAATTTCAATTAGCTTTAATTTACTCAAGTCACATCATGAAACCGTTATTATGGATGAACCAGGTTATAATATAAGTATTATTTATCATCCATTGTTCGAGAATTATTTTTTACACATGGTTTTAATTTATAAAACAAAATGAGGTCATTATTATCAAAGAACAACTAAAATGTTCTAAACGAACATCATTAATGTTTTAAATTTTGAATAATCCTCATATAAAACATCAAAATGATGAATGTTATAATTTATGGTATTTTAATTTTTTTAATACCTTTCCATTCAAATTCTTGAGTTTCACTTCTAATCGATAAGAATATCCATCACAAACCAATCATGGTTACCTGGTATAAAAACACACCCAAAACAATGCAAGGAACAAAATAATAATAATTAAAGGGTAAAATGATGTAATGAAATGATAATATAAGATATTAAAAATATGGATATGTTTGTTTATGATATTAATAAAACTATTTTAACCATTATACATGATATTTAGACTAGTTTTATGTAAGACAGACCTGATTTAAGTGAATTTTTACACCAATTTCCATTCATTGGGTAAACCTTCTTCTTAATTCATTATGTGGTATTAAGATTGTTGGTGTGATTAATTTTTTATTATTATGTTTTATTATGTGAATTTATAGTGTATACACATATCCAATCAATTCTATTAATTTAATTTCCAATTATATGTTTAGGGGACTTTCTTTTTAAAATCCTTATAAAAGTCTATTTAATAAATTTCAAAAAGATCGCTTTTCTATGTGTATGGAATGAGAGGTTTCTCTGGATTTCAAGATACATTATTACCATGATATATTCCTTGGAAACTATTTATAACTGGTTGAGACTATTATAGATCAAGATATGTTGGGTTGTGCCCATTATAGATCAAGAAATGACGGGTGATCCACATTATAGATATCCAATGCATCGGGTACTCCAGAGATAGAAGTTGACCAAAGGATTATATCATTTGTAAGGGTGAATATAATAGTTATATATGTTAATTATGTCCCAAGGAAACTACATGTTGTTTTTATGAATATGATTTTTTATGATTATGGGTTTTATTGGTTTTTCAATTATCACATGAAAAATACTATTAATCTTAATATCCCTTGCTGAGTTTTATACTCATCCCATGATTTTAAAATGTTTTTTCATTGTATATAAGGATGGGTATGGAAAATAAGGGATTAATGATGCTTGATATGGAGTGTTGTCAAAGAAATCGTGGTTAATGTTTTAATGTTTAATATTTTGAAAAAAAGGGAAAATGTTTTTAGTTGTATCCTCTTCTATGTTTATGGTATGTTATGTATGTAAGGTATCCTAATTCTCTAGAACTTTAAACACTAAAATATACTCAATGTGTAATAATGTATATTCTTGACTAAAATTCATGATCGCATAACGTTTTATGGTCGGGTCCTTATATGTGTTGTCGTGGGTCATCTTACAAAGACCGCACACATAACCAGGATTCACGAAAAATTACCAATGGATCAGGATTAACGGATATACATCAAAAAAGTGCTAAGATTTCATGTAGTACCACTATTGATTGTTTCCGATAGATATTTGAGATTCAACTCCATGTTATGGAAAAGTCTCCAACATGCTGTAAACACCGAGCTAATCTTTAGTAAGACTTATCATCCTAAAAATGGTAACCATTCTAATTGGCATATTCTGATACTCGATAAAATTTTGAGGGATTGTTATATGGATCTAAAAGGAGAATGGCACCAACATATACCTATGGCTAAGTTCTCTTACAACAATAGGATCAAATTGAGCATTCAAAATGTTCAATATGAAACCCTTTATGGGGAAAGATTAAAAACACTAGCATGTTGGTATGAAGTTAGTAATGAAATATTATTGGACCTGAAATGGGTGGGGAAATGGGGTTAAATTTCAAAACCATTTAGCAGGACATCAAGGAATCCCAAAGACAAAAAAAATTCTACCTATACAAATGTTGAGGGAGCCTAGAGTTTAAGGTTAGAAACATTGTATTCCTATGCATATCTCTATGGTAGAGGATCACGATATTTAAAAATAAAGAATATATGAGTCCCAAGAGCATTGTCCCCTTCGAGAGCCTTGATCGAGTCGGAGCTATGGCCTATCGACTAACAATTCAACCTAACAAAGTCACAAGTACACAATGTATTCCATTTATCTTTCTTGTGAAATTAAATACCATATTTCTTAAATGTAATGAATCAAGAGGTGGTACAATTGTAAAATGAAATCTATTATGAGGAAAACTTAGTGAAGATCATGGACTATAGAGATAAAGATCTATGCAACAAGGATAAAAACATGATAAATGTACTATATATGAACTATAACTATGAATAGGAAACAAGGGAACATTAGGAATCCATAAAGGAGAGGTATCCTCACTTTTTTACCATAGTATGTAAAACAAAATTTCGAACAAGAAATATCATAAGGGGGAAAAATATAACAACACATAATTTTTTCAATGGAAACATCCTTCTTATAATTAATATATATAGTATAAATAACAAAAAATAAAATATATAACAAAACAAAAACGTTATAAATGTTGAATTAATGAAATAAGATGTATTTATAGAAGTTAAATAACTAATACCAATGAAATAGTAACATGACATGTGGAATATTAACATGACCATTAGGAAGATTAATCCATCTAATAGAACATAAACATCACCTACGAGAGTACAAATAAAATTTATTCATATTATAATGGAAAATAATAAATAATTATATCATATTGTATATAAATAAATGTTTTAGAAATGATAAATTAAGTGTTTTTATTTTTATAATTCATAAATATTTAATTAAAATTTTAAAATTAATAAAATTATTTAAAATAAAAATAATTTCTATAAAATGTATTCATAAATTTATATATTTTTATTATTTTAATATAATTTTATGACACATTAATTATTTTTTCAAAGTATCATAAAATCAGTTATAATTTCAAAATTGATATTTTTCCAATAAATGATGAGTTTTATTGAAAATTTAATTTATAATACTTAGAAAACTATTTTCATAAAATATATTTCATTAAATAATTCTACACACCAATAAATCATTAAAGTTGATTTTGGATATTGTTTGAAAATAGATGATTTTTTTTGTAAATAGTGAAATACAGTAATTTATGATATTTAAAGAATACATGAATTATTGAGTCATAAATGATGTATGGATGATTTTATAATATAATATTGAACAATCCAACATTATATTAATAAATTTAGTGATAAGTTTCAAACTATTTATAGTCTTGAGGCAAAATAATGAAATAACGCCTCTCCCCTATAAATATCACCCCTTACCACTTTTCTCATCACACATACCATGTCATGAAGATTGTAAAGTTCCTAAATAATCCTCTTCCAAGGCCACTACAAACATCCATCAATATTTCGTCTCAAAAAAATACCAAAACCCATTTCCATAAGGAGGTTCTCATGGAGAATAATTCATGTGGTAAAATCCACATTCATTTTGTTTTAAATTATTTTTAATTTTATTTATTTTCTTATTATATCTTCACATACCCTTATCCATCTGTAATGATAACTAAATTATCTTATATTTATAGTAATATTATTAAGTATAATTTAATAATTCATCATCAACCCTCTTATACTCTCACTTTTATTCTTATAGTGAGAACATCGTTTGTGATGTGTTCATTTTCCACCATCGTGAATGATGAATTTTCATTTTCCATTACCTATTTCAAGGATGGTCATAAAACCAATATTTTTGTTAAATAATATTTTATTAACCATATTATAAGTTATATAATGTTCTTGAATCAATATTTATACATGATATTAAATAAAATGATATGACTTCATGATGATAGTAAAATCTTCCAAATAAATTAAATCAATTTCATTAAGTATTTATCTAATGATTCATCCACATACCATATAACATAATGATGTATAATATCATATAATCTTATGTATTTTATTTAATTTCATATTATCTTAATTGTTGAGAATTATCCTAAATTTACACAGACATCCATTTATGTGTACAAGCAAACTAATCATGAAAACAATGAAAGCAAACCCTCTTAGAACAATGGAAATAAACTCTATAACACATCATAATTTCAAAAAATGGACGTAATAAAATTATAATTAATCAAAAAATTTAAAAGAGGTTATTTATTTTGGAATTAATGAATCTAATTTTATTATCCTAGGTATTAGAGTGAAGAAATCAGTCACACATATGGTAAGGGAATTTTCGAACCCAATTACCTTTATTTGGGTTATTCCTATTTCATTCCAAATTTTAGTGTGGATGTTAATTTAATACTCCTAAAATATATTTTCATTGTTCTTAACTTTTATTTTCATATACATACATGTTTATAAAATGGTTTTATGAAAAATACAGAGAATTTCCATAATAACCCTTTTTGCTAAAAACACATCTTTTACTTCTCTTGAGATTATTTCCTATTAACTCAGGATTGTTGATTAATATATAAGTATGTTATTTCATTTTTGGATCCCAATATATAATTCATTAATGTATTCATTATTAAATGGAACCCATTACTTTCCATGGGTTATTTTATATTTAAGATTGAAATACATTCTATGTAGAATGCATGATTATGTAAATGTAATGGTAGGATGGGTGCAGCATGAATTATATAGTGCACCAATGAATTGGGTAATTTGATTTATCTAATGAGATAATTATAAATATTAATGAAAATTATGTAAGTCATTTTCACAATGACAATATTGTAGTTATTCACATATTTTTTACGTGAACATGATCTAAGAGTTATTCACAAAAATGTTTGGTATTTGACAACTAATACATATTGTTTAATTATTGTACATAGACACATTACATGAATAATTATAATTCTTCCTCTCATGAATTTTTTTATGATTGCATGTTTATGTTATTCTAATGATGATTATGATCATCCAAGTTATATTGATTGATTTTCTTATTTATTCTCTTACTAGGCTTTTAGATTCCCCCTTCATTTGATGTATATCCTCATGTGATTAATAATACCAAGGAGTACTTGAGGTCCACTAAGAATATTGAGTATAAATAATTAAATAGTGTGTTTTTTTATTTAAATATTATGTTTCATCCAAATTTTCTCAACACACTAAAACTTTGGATCCTGATTTTGAAATACTATTATATTGTTTATCTTAAAAATGATTCAATAGTAATGTAATAAAAATTAGCTTCGATATATACACTATAGGAGGTCATATACATCATATAATAATAACATTTAAGAAATATCACATAGGTAATAAACCTCATCTCCCAACTCACCAGACCATTATTGTGGCACCAGCCACTCAGGACTAAGTTCTACACACAAGCATCGACATATTTTCCTTAGAACCACACCAACCTTCAAAATTCTATCACATTAAATGGGATAAACAAATAATTTTAATAAATTGATAAAATTATGATATTTAAAACTCAAAAAAATAATCATCATAATATAGAGAACACACAGGAAATAAAATCCTTCGTAAATAAGTCATAAATAATTTATTGACAATTACCTATCATAAAAAGATATAAAATCTTAAAAGATGAATATTCATGACAAAAACTAATGATCAATTTTAGAATCAAGTTGGAATAGATCCTTTGGAAACTTTTATATATATATATAAATTTTTCAGAAGTTAAATTAATTATCTCCAACAATTTTCTTCATAACATAAACCCTTCTTAAATATATCATACATAATACCATTCATAATAACATGGGGAAGGAAAAAATTATAACAGATGAGATCATATGTTTAGTAAGTGAAAAAAATGTTTGAAAAAAATGGATGATCTCATGAAAGAATAAGTTATGTATATGGGCATGAGATCTTGGATATAACTAAGAAAGTTCTTACCCAATCTATCATTAATCATAAATATGATCCACGTAATTAATCATTTTCATTTCAAAGAAATGAATTATAAGATTGAGAAATACATATAAATAAATATTAAAATATTATTTCATGTTATATAATTTTGAAACCATCAAAAATATAGATAGTATTTTATATTAAGATGACAACAATAGAGACCATCATATCATAGTGGAACCGTAATCAACACATGTTTCCCATATCAAAACATATTAGGAATCAAAACTTTATCCCATATTTTATCAAGTCCATTGACTTTTTTATAATATTATATAATTAAAGTTGACTTATTTACAACAAAATAGTAGCAAATTGTATTTTTTTCTTATATATAATCACAAATATCTCATTGTTTCTCATAGTATTCTCATGAGATATAAATATTTAACTAATGCACTAGAGAACTATATAATTTAGTACCCATCACGTAAATAAAATCATACATATGTGTAAAAAATATCATAATTAAATCATTAAATTATAATCCATATAATGGAAATGGGTTTTATAACAATTATTTATTGGAAAATACATAGAAAAGAAATATGTTTCATAATTGTAACCCATGGAAATAAAACAGGTTTCATAAGAATAAGTTTTAAAATTAAGTATTTCATAAACATATTGTCATTTTTATAATAAAACATATAGAGGAATAATTTGGATGGTATCATTGGATCTAATACACAGTAGATCATATATATATTCAAGGGTTATTGTCATTGATGAATAGAAACTCCATTAAAAGATCCTTAAAATTATTCTTGAGGAAAACAACATTTCCACTTTGAAAATAAATATTCAAAATTCAAAAATAACCCAAATAATAATACTAATTATTATTTTAATAACCATGGGAAATTGAAAAAGAAATATTTAAATCATAGAATTTTCCTTGATAGTGGGAAATACCATTCAAGCCATAACTGTTAAAATAATGATTCTTTTCACATTTTAAATAAAAATTAAAATATAAATCATTATCAAAATAAAAAGAATATTCATTTTAAACCATTTTGGAGAAATTCAAAAAAGGCTAAAAAAATTCATTAAAAATTACCGTAGAATGTTGAAAACACTCAATACAACATTTTTTAGAAACATGGAAATGCACCAAATTGTTTTTGACTCAAGAGTGATATAATTTTAATTATTCTTAGAAACAAAATTTTGGTATATTGAGTACATAAAAATTGAAAACATTTGAGGGTATTTGGAATCATATAGAAAAAAATAGATGAATATAAACTCAATAGTTTCTTAAGAGTTAGAACATAAAATTTCTTCATCAGAAGTATAATTAAAAATAATCTCGATAAAAATTAAATTTTCAGATAAAATCATTACAAATTTTGTAAATTTTGAATAATAAACCCCATGAAATCAATAAAATTTTATGAATATGTTAATCACAATAAAATATGTAAAAACATCATAAAATACATTCATGATCATTATATAAACCACATAAATAAATAAGTAGTGGATGAGGAATGTGTGTCATAGAAATAATTGTCAGTTGCAAATCACTTACATCATTGGTAACATTTGAATCATAAGACCCATGGAAGAATAAATTTTAATTAAACAATAAATATCCTGAGAATAAATAAATTCAGGACATAACATATCAAAGGGTTTGTATATAATCCTTATAAAATAAGGTAGGTGCATAACATAACTTCAGTCCCAATGATGACAATTTGAGATGAAAATCCCTAAACTCATGTCTCAGCTTCCTTAATAAAATTTTGATCCTCCTATATAAAAAACATATATTTAATATAAACATATTCAAAAACCATTATCTTATATATCATACAATATTTTACTTACCTGTAACCTTATATTACCCATTCTTAAAAAATTATGTGTTAAAATAAATATTTCAAGTTATAACTACTTAATTTTTCATATATGTTTTGGTTTGATAGTTTTAATACTTTTAATTTGATTATGGTAACATAATTTACATAATGTTAGTAATTTTATAAATCTGATAGATATTAATTATAAATTTTTTTTAGTGTTATCCATGAATGTTAAATACTAAAAAATGAATTACACCACTCATGGACAAGTTAGGTCATACACATGTGTGAAAGTTGTTTCCATTTCTCAATGGACAGTAATAAAGAAATGTGTGTTTTAATTAACATTTAAAAAATAATTTTTATACCATATATATCATATATATTCCTTAATCATTTCTTATTAACTTGAATGTCAATTTAAAATGAGAAATGTTTTACACTTCTTCATGGACATGGTAGTCCACACGTCCACACATGTAATGCTATCACTTTCAATCGGATTCGAAGGTAATATGGTAGATAAGATATTATAATTATATAAGTCTAATTGTTTTATAAATATAATGTTAATATTTTAAATTCTTTTTTATATCTTTCCTTGAGATGAGGTTATGGAAAAAAATTGAATAGGTTCATGAAGGTGGTAGTCTTCCATACGCATGATTGACTATTTATTTTCACATTTAAGGGAAGTGGGTATCGATGTAGGTTATGAAAGAAACATAATAACATATAAATAGATTGGTTATATTTATTTAATTATATATCATATTTTAATACAATATTAAGGACATGTAAGAATAAATAAAATAGAAATTCATGGTTTTATACTATACCTCATCTTTGAATAACATCTTTAGGTTTACTACTAAATCCTTTTTAAGACGGTTTACTAATAAAAAAGGAATCTAGGATATATAAATAGAATATTTATGGATTTTATTAGGTATTTTATGAGTTATAAGGATTTTAAAGTGTGAATAAAAGAGGATATGAGTGTCCTTTAATAAGTGAGGGATAAGACACAAATAGAAATTCGAAATAGAAATATATATATATACACATTTTACACACCCCAAAAGAAAAAAAATTATCATTAAAAAAACTAGATGCTATAAGGTCAATATATATCCATAATTTAGGATTTTTAAAAGTTATTAGGTCATTTTACCCCCAATAGTTTTGGTTTACCACTGATAAACCAATTTTAATGTTAAACACAATAAGGAATTTTTATTATTTATACTATTAATTAGGAGAAATAATTTATAAGGAATTATTATAAAATATTGTTCTTAATTTAATAAATATTTAATCAATTTTCAAAAATTAATTCATTGATGTGGGAATTTTTAATTTGAAAATAATCTTACTGACCCGAGGAAAAAGCTATTTTCAATGAAAATATTTTCATAAGAATAATACATTTTTATATCAGAATAGAAATTAAAATTGATTGAAAAGAATAAAATCACATTAGTAATAATATAATTGAACCAATTAAAATTTTAATAATATTTTTGAATACAATTTAACATTTTAAATACTTTTGTTGAAAAAACAGTTCTCAATAAAATCTGTATTTTTCACTATTGGTCAAATAAAAATATTTTGAGAAAATTATAAACAAATTTCACTATAATATATTTTAGATATGATGATTTCAAAATTAATTTAATTTATTATTATAAATTCTATAAAATTTTGTGAAAGTAAATCTATTATTTTTTTCAAAAAAAGGCATGAAAATCAATTTTTTTAAAAAACTAAATTTTCAATGTATATAAAGACATTATGAAAAATTAAATACTTATTTATTAATATATTTCTCTTTTATAATACCATCAAAATTAATTTTAATTTTAATTATCCTATTCATACATCCAAATTTATCGGACAATTTATAATTTCCACAATAAAATAGTATATCATGGATTATAAAATCAATGTTTCGTTTATTAAAAGCATTCAAATAAATTAAATTTATTTGAAAAAAATTTAATTAAATATCAGGCCGACATATTATACCCCACACAAATAAATTGTGTCTTTACAATTTTAACATTATATTGGTAATCAAGGGTTTTATATTTTAAAAAAAATTGTGTAAATCCCACATCGTAAAAGGGTTTATAAAACTCTATGTCAAAAATAGGGAATGGAAATAAAATAGTCGTCAAGAATAAAACATAACAAGGATTCTAAGTTGGAAAAAATGACAAAGAAGTGTAAATATTGACATGGAAGAAATTTTTAATACTCATATAGTGATGTAGGGTGATAGAGATCATAAATAATCGAAAATTTAATTATCATGATAATGTCAATGACCACCAAACCATAAACCAAATATGTGTGAAAATGACTATTGATTCTTTAGAAATGAAGGTAATAGGGTGAAATTTTTTATTTCAAGACTATCTTCATAATTTTGGTGGATTATATTAATATTTGGGAGTGAACACCATAAAATATAATTTCATGAATATTTTTTACGTAATAAAAAATTCATCTATTGGTTGTGCTTCGATCATTTTCCACTTCACTTCTTAGTTTGAGAAATAAATATTAAAGATTATTTATTGAGACTAAAGCACAGAAACAAAATTATAATGGATCATATAATACTTAAAATGTGTAAAAATATCTTACTCCTATCAATATAAATTAACCAAGTACCAAAATTGTCAGTGAAATGTGATTCCCAAAATAAGTAAACCAATGTATAAAGAAATAAAACAGTAATCAATAAACCCTAAACACAACACATAATGTTAAAAATATATCATTTGATAAATAATTAACCTAAAAATAGTATGACATAAGATTGAAACATGAATATTAGATTGATATGATCAGATATTCTTCCAAGACAAATTTAAGTTTTATCTCCAAATAACACCAATCACTCTGAATGTATCATACAAAAAATGAATAATCTCTAAGATTGCTAATCATTTCTATAAATAACTAGTAATCCACATGAAAATCGTATATTATTTCAAAATATATTTAATCCATTATTTCTAAAATAACATTAAATAATATTTTTTTTACATTAATCATATAGGGTTTCTAAACCAGTGAACTTGTTTCAAAAAAACAATAACCACTAAATTAATTTTCAATCCTATTGTTATCACTGTGCTAAAAAAATGTTCCCAAACAAATTTAATCACTATATTTAAAATTATTTTTAAAAATAAATTTCATTTTTTACCATGAAATCACCTGGTTAGTGGTAGTCATTCCACAATTATCATGCTTCGGTTGTGGGTTCAATCCCTGGATCCTTTAAAAATGTGATATGTTTTCATCTATACTAAACTATACTAATATAATTCTTATACCATCCCCATATATACGATAAAATAACTGAAAATAACCTTGATCATAAATCATCATATAATCCATTAAAGAAATCAATACAATTCGAATCATGAAAAGAGAATTATTCTCAAATAGTATTTCATGTTGAACCAAAGTGTTATACATAACATATCACAACAAAAATTGTCTAAAATTGTCATTAATCAAATTAAATTCCCATGGCATAAAATCTCAAAAGTCATGTTTTTTGAAATTGAACATGTTGCCACACTTAAACTCATTAACCCATGATGGTTTTTATAAAACTTATGTAAAACATATATGATTAAATAATTAACACAATCAATATGTGTTTCATGGTTCTAATATGAAAAAAACCACTGATAAAAATACTTCTATAACCAAATTCTTGAATCACTATAGATAACCAATTAAATATCTTCACATTAATGTTTGGAATAACATAGGTCCTTTATTTTTCAATGGAACAACCCTTTGTTTAGGGAATTAAAACAATTAATTCCCAAGTTACCTATATATAAGACATTGAATTCATCAAAAATTCTTTTTTATTTTCCATTTATATACACATATAAAAAATATTTTCCTCCATTTATTATATTTTTCTTGTTGTTTCTTACACCACTTTTAAGAAGTAGGAAATTGAACTTGTTTACCTATATTATCATTTCCAGTAGAAATTTCATCAAATTCAATTGTCATATTATTTTAGTTATTAATAAACTCCAACATTTTATATTGTTATTAATATACCAAGATAGGAGATTAAGAATAATTATTATATATTTCTCTCCACTCATCATCAATTTTGGTTTCTCATATCCCCCATGTTGTTTGTCACGTTCTATGATAACTTAATTTCTTCTCATCCTACCCATTGACTAAAACTAAATATTATTGAATAAGGAACATTAATATAGGTAGGAAACCACATAATCATGAAAAATAATTTAGTGGATTTCTAAATTAATACACATACTTTTAAATAAATAAAATATTAGGTACAAATTATGTAATCCATCTTCATCAACATTTAATATCATTCATGATGGTTTATGAAAAGGTTTTGAATTTACAAAAAATATAACCAGAGAGTGTCAAAATAGTTGTGCATATATTTTCATTATTGTGCATTGGGTGATGATAGAGTGAAAGGCCAATGGACCCTTTTCATAATTATTACACCTAGGTACAAATATACCATAACCACATTAAATTATAGTATCCATACAAAGATGTAATTTCTTAGAAACTCTTTACTCTATTATTTATCAAAATTCCAAGACATTTATCATCACATTGGTTTATCCATAGACTTATCGCAAGGGTTATCAATATTGTTTTCCCATCCCACTTTGTAATGGGTAAAACCCCTTTTTTATAGAAACTGTAGTTAAAACCGCCTCTCATAAATAGATATCACATTCTAATAGATGTATAATCATTAAAAAACATAATGATACATGAATGAATGTTATGGGTCTAGTTAATTTAGAAACATGGATTCACAAACAACTGGTTCATAAGTGAACCAGTATATCTCCAACTATTTTTATTATAAATAATACCTTTCTTAGACATATCATACATAATATATTTTTTATTTCATGGGGAAAGGAACCAAAATAAAGGGTGATCATAGATAATCAGTATTGGTAAACATGGGTGATATCAATTCATGATCATATAAAAGCATAATATAATCAAAAGGGTTTGAGATCAAGAATAAAAATTAAAAATTTTATCCCATATCTATAATAAATCCAAAATATGAAACATTGAATAAAACACTATGATTTCAAATACATGAATCATACTCGGGAGAAATCACCAAAATTAAATAAAAAATCATATGTTCATGAAATATAACTACAAAACCATCATAAATATAGAAACCCATACATATGTAAAGATAAAATACCAATACAATTAAATAGTTGTGAATTAGGCATCATCACAAGTTTCCCATATCAAAATGGACCAGTCATCATGAACTATTTCCCATAGAGGATCTAGAACATCAACATTTTTCCCATAGGGGATAAAGAACATCAACTTGTTTTCCATAATGGTTGAAACAAATCATATTGTTTCCCATAATGTGTCTAGTACAATATCCTATTTTCTTTATTATATGATGCAAATATACTATTTTCTCTTAGTTGATCATGAACATCCACTAGTTTCCCATAATAAATCAAGAATATAAGATTGTATACTATATAGGAGAAAGAAAAATATCTTGTTTGTCACAGTTATCACATGAGATAAAATGCATTATCTAAATCATTTGTGAGATATATAATTCCAATCACAGTTGTCATATAATAAAAATATTATATATATTTTTCACAAAATCATAAAACATTCAATATAGCATTTACCCATAAAGATAAAGTAGGATTTATATGCATTACACCATAGAAAAAAAAATTTAAAATAAACATGTTTAATAAGAATAACCAGTGGAAAATAAACATATTTGATATAAACAACCCATAAAAAATCAATGGGTTTCATAAGAATAACCCATGTAAAATAAAAGGGTTTCAAAAAAATAATTTCATCATAATAAAAAAGACATCTAGAGAAAGTATTAGGATGATATCATTGGATCATATATCTATTAGATCATAAGCACTATCTGGGGTTGTTTCCCCTGATGAATTTAAATACCACTAAAATATTATTAAAAACATTACTGAGGAAAATATAAATTATACATTGAAAATCACTTTATAAATTAATTTTTTCCCAAATATTAAATAATAAATATTATATTAAAATAAAAATATAAATTTGAAAGGAATATTTAAATAATTAAGTGGTCATGGTGGAGGTAAATATCATTTATTCCCACTTAAAATAAATATTTTCTCACATTTTTATTAAAAAAGTAAAATATACCACATTCCGAAAATGAAAAGAAATTACATTGAGTTTTCTGTAAAAAATCAACGGACGGTGAAAATTAATTTTTAAAATATATTAAATATAGTAAAATAATCTTTAAAATATTTTTACAAAATATGGACATCGATAAAAAATCATTTTTGACTGAAGAGAGAGATGTAGTCCATTTTTCATAAAAACATTCATTTACGATCTTGTGTATATAAATAGAGGAAAAATGAAAGAGAAATATGTATTATATAAAACAAACCATAGGAGATAAAAATTCATTAATTTATTTAGAGATATATTATGAAATTTATTTATCATAAATTTAATGATAAATAATAAAGTGATATTGTAACATAAAAAAATTATCACTTAGTTAAATTTTGAATCATAATCCTTAGGAAAGAAATGAATATATATATATATATGTAAATAAACATAAATTTCCTATAAATAATCACAAAATATATTCATGGACTGTATAAGCACCATATAAAAGAAATAATAAGTGAATATGGTATGTGTCTCACTGAAATAAAAGCAAGATGATAATTCCTTATTACTTTGGTAACTTATTTGATTATAAAAACCACGAATGAATAAGTTAAAATGAAACATTATATATAATTAGAATAAATAAATTAAATATATATATTTTAATAGGGTCTTTATAAACACCTCATAACAGAATATATTTTCATAACATAACTTATATCCATTAGAAGACATTTTGAGATAAAAATTCCTTACCACAAGTATGAATATCCATAATATGCATTTGAACCTCTTATATATATTTTTAGTATACATATATTCAATAAATATACTAGTATTTATCAAAACATCTATGATTTTTTTATAACCATTTATTATCATTCCGTTAACAATTCTTTGTTAAAATCACTTTTTCGGGTGAAAACTGCTTTGTTTTTAATGTATGTTTTTGTTCGGTAGATTTGAGTGTTTTACTTTTACTATTGTTTAATAATATGTATATTGTTAATAATGATATAAATATCATATAAATTAATTATATAAGTATTTTTATCCTCCATAAAATATTTTTATTCGATAATTAATTATACCGCTCATGGAGACGGTAGGTTGTACAAAAGCACGAACACAATTTAAATTTTCTTGAAAAATAAAAGGAAAGAAAGGTTAATATAAATTAAAAATTTAATAATAAATATAATATAATTTACATTACATATATTTATTAAATATATACTTATTACCATCCACTGAAAAATAAAATGCAAAATGTATCAAATCGCTTTGTAGAGGCAATAGTCCTTATGTATGCATGTCTATTGTCATCATTTACAAATGGATTGTAAATTAAGAAGGAATATATGATATTATAATTAATTAATAATAATAATGTATTAAATATCATAATAATATGTTAAATATATCATTATCTCTAGTCATGAGGGTTAGTGGTTGAAAGATAATTACCTCGGTTCACAAGCCAGTAGTCTGTTATGCACATGATCGATGGTTTCATTTCCAATATAATGGAAGTGTAGAATGATATAGGTTATTCCTGTAAAATAATAATAATAATAATAATAATAATAATAATAATATAATATATAATTATGTTTATATCATCATAGTTTTATAAGGTTTTATGGTTGTGGAAGATGAATTAAAACAAAAACACATGGTTTAGGGCTATACCTCATCCTTGAAACACCTCTTTACATTTACACTGAAAGAATTATTAAGAGGGATTCCAAATAAAACCATGTATACAATGATGTGTGAAGGGAATTAATTTAGGTATTTGGTCAGTTATTTGATAAAACAACATTATTATTAAATGTTAATAGGAGAGAAGAGTGGTTGTCCTTTTATAAGTGGGGGATAGGACACACTGGGATGTTTTGAAAATAAAAGATATACCAATGTTTTACACACCATTAAATGGATGAAACATTAATTATGATCATACTTTAGATGATATTTATTTGAAATATATACAAATAATAGTAATTCAAAAAACAATTATGTCATTTTAATCCATATCCTTTTCATTTAACTCTGAGTAAGCCCATTTTAATTATAATTGAAATAATTAATAATTAATATTTCCACTATTCATTATGGTAAAATATAAATCAAATTATTATATAATATTAATTATTAGGAATAAATATATAGAGTACATTATTAAAATTCAATTCATAAAATTGGCATAATTTTATTTAAAATAAAACCGCAGATGCAATAGAAATAATTTTCCAAATAAATAGTTTTCATAAGAATAAAAATAGTTTATATAAAAAACGAATAGAAAATTGATTCTAATGACCTATATTGGATCAATAATAATATATTTGAACTTATTATACATTTGAAACCATTACAATAGAAAATTTAAATTTTTAAAGACATTAAATTAAATGCAATTTTCAATAAAAATCATTATTTTTCACTAGTCTTAAAAATTTTTATCTTTTAAAAAATTTACCCAAAATTAACTATTAGATAATCTTGAAATGACTATTTAAAAAATAAATTTTATTTTTTCCAATAGTTTTTTGAAATATAAAAAATTTAATCTATTATTTGTTTAAAATAAATACATAATATACTTTTAGTTGAAAATAATAATAATTTTAAATGCATAGAAAGACATCAAAAATAAAATTAAAGTACTTATTTCTCAGTATTATTTATTTAATTAAAACCTCAATATATAATTTTTTAAATGTTTTTATCATATTCATAAATTTAAATTTAAATAATAGGTTATAAGATTTATTTTAAATAGTAAATTGTGGGTTTTTTAAACATGATGTTGCTTGTATTGAAAGCAATTGAAGAAATTAAATTAATTCAAAAACAATATTTCACTAAATCATGGGATATTATAGACTATACGTGGTCAAATTTGACAGAAATAATCATGCAAAAATCCCCCAATTCATTCCGATAAAATTAATTCAAAACAACCATTATTTTTTCTCAAAATTTATCACCTATTAGTTTACTCATTCCAGGACCTAGGGGTAAGTCTTATTCAAACAATTTTTTGAAAAATCCTTTCCATGTTTTGAAAACTCATTTCCAATCCATTTCAAAAATCACCAATTTTCTCGCAATATTTTTATTTTAATCCAAATAATATTTTTAAAATAAGATTTTAAAAACAAACCATTTTTCATTTGTCAGAGATAATAGAGGTTCGGTTGTCGTTTCTTTCTCGACCTTCTTTAGAAAGGGCTGCTCTCTTCAGGCTGAAGCATACGCTCTCCATGCAGGTCTTGAGTTGTGTTACAACAGAAACATCCCCCTTTATTCCATGGAAATGGACTCACTGGTCTTGCACAAGGAACTTTTTGTTCTCTTCCATACCCCTTGGACTATTGGGTATCATGTTCAGAGATATAGGAAGTTGTTTCATAACGGCCTAGAGATCTGTCATATTTGGCACGAAGGGAACAAAGCGGCTGATTATATTGCCTCTAAAGCTCCTTTGGATGATGTGTTCTTGTATTTTCATTGCAAATACTCTATTCCACCTGAAAGAGTGAGTATTGTTATGGGAGACACCCTTGGTTTTCATTATTTTAGGCCCTGTAATCCCCAACATTTTGTATTCCTCCTTCAGGTTCCCTTCCTTCAATAAAAAATTTATGATTATGTTGATGAATTCACACCCCCAAGAAAACCTATAATGTGCTCTAAAATATCCATCTGATTAATGAACCACCGTTAGATCATTTATAAAGATAAACATGCATGATAACTATTAGGATGACGCAGGCCTATCCCAAATTTATGGAGAAGCTAAAATAAGACATGAAATTATGAATGTAGTTATTTTCTAGGAGGAACATAAATTTAACATGACCAATAGATAATGAGTCTCAAATATGGCCATGTCCCATTACCTCACACCAAATACAATCAATTTAATTTTGTACCATGACTATTAATTCTTAGGCTAGTCAAAACACTACCTCAACTTCCACAACCCAGTATGGGATCATGAATGTCAAAAAAAGATAATTATAATACAATATATATATTTAAAATTTTAAAAAAATCATAATGACGAAAAACTCACCCTGTAGTCCATCAAATCCATAAAGGTTCTGTTTGAACTGCGAACACATCCTTGAGAACTTTTTTAAACACATAAATGTCATTAGGTTATATATTTTTAATTAAAACCCAAATTGGTATAATAGGTGATAAATAAATAATTTTTTCAAATGATGTATGAATCATGACTAACTGGATGGTTTCCATGACTAATGACCCCCAAGATTTTTCCAACCAAAATACATAACTTAAAAACACAATTTGATGGTTATATTAAAAAAAATTATTAAAACACTAATTAAATTTATTAAATAACATACCTTAAGAAAAAATGAATAATGGCTTGATTATAGTGTCCTGGGATTCCTTATATGATCTATATAATAAATCCCATTAATTAAAAATTTTTTCCACATGGTCTAGTTAAATCATGCATCCAAATCTTAACAAAAATTAGTGAATCTGAATGGAAAAAAACTGTTGAAGAAAAAGGGGATTAGAGGAGGATATCTTTCCCAAAGTTGACTAAACATTTCCACTAATATCGCTATTAAAAGTAAGGGGGAATAAAAAGAGGAAGGGCGGAGTGGTTAGATAAAAATATCCTCTTCCCACCACCCAAACACTCTAAAACACTACCAAAACATGACCTAGAAAAGACCCAAATACCCCCATTAACACACCCACAAAATAACCCTAATGGAAAACTAGTGGGCCTCATTAGTGACATATTTTCTTGAGTAGTGGAGAGTTTCTAGAAGAGCAGTCGAATGTGGCCTTAATAGAGTTATTGGGATACTTCTCAGCCCACTGTTATGCCGATGGGCTCTTTCTAGTAAGCCAATGGCATGTTGGAAAACCTAGATAACCTAAAAGCCTCCCCAATATCATCCTCATCCTCTTTTATGGCCATACGATCCTCATTTCATTTCCTAGACCACCCCTGGTGAATTAAAATTATCACAATTATTGAATGAAGCATTCCTCTCAAAATAAGTCATCAACCAGATATAAAAATTCAAATTCTATTGAGAATTTCATACTTATATTTATTTTGTAAATTAAAAAGTCCATAATATATCTATTGTTATCCCTAATATGTCATAATAAATCATGAAAAAATGTCTCCAGAACTATCACTATATAAAATTTTCAAAAAAACATTTCATATTCTATCTCTGAAGTAAAAATATTCTTCCACTGCACAATGCCAAAAAGCAATCCTAACTACACCAGCATCAAAAATCCCTGACAAAACTACGGAATGTATATTCTAAAAACTAGGCCTCAGACAATCAACATTTGTAGAACTAAAAAAAATTAACAAGGTCATTATTCTCCAACTATGAACCACATGAAACCAAAATAACACCCCTTCTATCCTCACATAGTGGTTTCCATCAACCTCAGTAGATGACCTATGATCACAAATAAATAATATGAGTTATCCCCAAACTCAAGCCATTGTATGAGTTTTTTTCTTTTTCAAA
The DNA here is from genome assembly GCA_963277665.1 of Viscum album. Taxonomy (NCBI): domain Eukaryota; kingdom Viridiplantae; phylum Streptophyta; class Magnoliopsida; order Santalales; family Viscaceae; genus Viscum; species Viscum album. The sequence goes on along the minus strand of OY728137.1, from coordinate 1,490,180,344 downwards.
ATCATGTTTTCCTAAAAACAATAAAATTAATGAAATACATTTTCTTTATAAATTCAAAACCAAGAAAACCATGATCAAATCAAGCCTCCCATATCTATAATAATTTTATTGACCTTTATAACTTTTTCAAGAGAAAAGATGATTATATTATAATTTTATTTAATTAATATAGATTATAAAAATTCAATTATTTTAAAAAATACCACCCATTGGCACATGTACCATTCCATTGATAGGATGTAATCACAATCCATGAATGGCCTTATGGCTCTCAACTAATCCCTATGACCCATATAATGTCCCATCCTTCCCACATTGGGATATTTAGTTCTACCAAACACTTTAGTCATCATAGAGAAACTAATACCAAAATAGTACAACCACAATAAACCTGAGATTGAAATGATGTCATATTGGCTAGGAATGCAATCGATCTACCTATCGTGTCCCAATATCACATCTCCACTTCTATATATTATATCTCATATAATAAATTCTCTGATACAATTTTGTAACACCCTGACAAAGGCTTCCTGAATGTCGCCTAAATGGGGGGTGCCATATCACCTTCTTCATATGTCCCATTAATTAGTGGTTTAAATTTTTTATAGAGGGACTAACATTGTTTTGTGGAGAATATTCCCTTTAAAATATTTTCTTATAACATTCCCAATTCTAAAAAAAATCAACATGACCCGCCCATATAATAGACGTCCCAATAACCTATTGAAAAAATTGGGAGGCCCTAGGACACTAAAAAATTTAAATATAATGTAAAGAAATATATATGATAAAAAACTACAAGATTAGATAAAATATAGAAGGACAATATCATATGAATCATAGACAATACATTTCCCACTATGTAGTACATTATAAATAATGACTAAAAATAAGTAAAATTGAAAGTAGCCTAACTCATATACACACATCTATATTCATATACTCCATGACCATATTATATATCCATTATTATACTATTATTCACTTCCTATGTCATGAGATAAAACATGATATTCTACCCATGTACACTGAAATACATGTAATGTACAAAGATAGGGGGTGAGTCTTACGATCATGTTGAAATCACCATTTACTCAACCAAAATGGTTTCTTCTATGGTCATGGGGATATTCATGCAACACACAAACACACACATATATATATATATATATATATATAGTATAGTTTATTCCATGAAATACCACTACTTGGATGACATAACATCCAAGAACAACAATCATGAAAACATACCTACTTTTACACCATGCCAAGTCCCACCAATCATTAGAACTTTTGATGTATGCTCTTTTGATCTATGATGGAATATATGTCATATAATTATCCATAAAATACTTGATTTATCTATATGTTGGAATGATCATCAATTTAGAACTCAGTAACATGTACATCCTATGGCCTTTTCCTGTCATATTCTCATAAAGTATTCAAACTTATCCTAGTATACAAAGGGAGGTCCATCAAGTCTCCCCAAACCATCCTCATAGTGTATATAGAGATCATAAAACACACTAAAACATCCTTATAGGTACTATGTAGGTCACTATATATCACACTAAACCATCCCCACATGCTCTAGGGAGGCTACATTCAAGCACACTGGCCCATCCCCAAAATTTCTAGGTGGCTATTACAAATCACCCCAACCCATCCCTATAGGTTCTAGTTATATAATTTTCTAGTACTCTATCCTATCACTGTGCACTCATGGATATCACATTCGTCATAAAATAAGCACACAAAAGAAATAACACAAAAGGAGGAAAAAAATTATTTCCACTCACCAACTCACCAATTGGGAACTACTCCCTATAGACCTAGTCCCATATTCAAGAATCCATAATGGTTACATAAACCCATCCCAAACCACTTAGTGTCCATCACTTTCTATAATATCATTTTTCTATATTGGTGTGAACTAAAAAAAGCTATAAAAATAACCATAAGGGTTAGTAAAATAATTGGAACACATAGGGAAAACATGCACTCTTAAATATATTATAACCCACACATTATCAATAAAACCTAATCCAACCAAAACTACTCTTTCAATAATTCCCATAATACTGATTTGAATCACCCATTATTTTACTTCAAAAATGTTCAAATCACCGCATTACTCTCTCTAGGCCCCCAGATCAAGCCTTGTTAAAAATTATCTAGAAAATACATTCCTATTTCGAAACCTATTTTCAAAATCACTTCACAAATCATCCATTTCCCCCCAAAAAACCATTTTAAAACAATTGTTTTTGAAATTACATTTTTAAAAGAAACCACTCTACTTTTAGAATCAAAAGCATGCCACCATGAAAACCCATAAGGATTGTCACTTCCCAAATTCATGAAAGGCACAAACATAAAACTATTTATCAGGATAAACATCCATGTTGACTATAATGATGATGCCTGATAGTCCCATACTTATAGTGAAACTCACAAAAGACATGTATTTATGTTGAAAATTATTGTGATTGAAGAAAAAATATTTAAAATAACCAAAAGACTGAGATTCTCAAAAAGTTCAAGTACACTACCTCAATCCAAATTTATTCTCTTTAATTATGCATATTTAAAACCTCTCACTAATCCCACAGAAACTGAATATTATTACTTATGATCCTATAATACATCAATTCTCTAAAAATAATTAATTATAATTTATAAAAAAATTAAAAAATATATTCCTTAAGTCAAACGACTCACCAGACGGTCCGTAAAATCCATTTGGGGTTCATGATAACCTCTAAAACATTCCCAAGATATTTCATAACTAATAAATGTCGTAAAATTAGTAAATTAATAAATATAATAATAAAACCCAAGTTGGTATAACATGAAAAAAAATCAATGGGTCTTCCAGTGATGTTTGACTCATGCGAAATCAGGTGTGTTCCACTCCCAACAAACCCCTGTCCATAAGCCATGAAAAACACTAATTTACATAGATAAAATTACAAAAAAAATATCTAATATTGTAGAAAAATCTTATTAAATTTGTACAATGACATACCTCTTAGAAAACTAATACCAATGACAAGATTATGGTATGTATAGAAGTCTTCTATTAGTCATACATGCAACCCCTTTATTTTCAATTATTTCACTATGATATAGACAAATCATGCCACCAAACCCAATCTATTCCATATAATACTATGGGAAGAACTATGGGGTGGAAGTTGTGGGGTAGAGGAATATATATTACATCAAATTACCTAAAAAAACCCAGAAAAACTACATGTACATAAATGGTTATTAAGGATATAAAATAGAGGGGAAGGATATCCAATATAGAATCCCATGTTGCCCAAACCATCTAAAACCAGACCAGGTCTGTAAAATAAAAAGAATCCCTCCCACAAAACCTTCAAACCAACCCCACTAATAATCTATTAGGAATCACTACCTAGTCGGTGGCTACAATAGTTTGTTGGGGTCACCTTCATAGATCTTGAGCTACTACCAAGATAACCATCCATCTCGTAGCCTCTTAGGAAGCCATGAAGTCCAAACCACCTTAACAATATCCTTTGGAGCCCCTCAGTTTCTCATTTGTTCCCCATTACATGTCCAAATTCTCCCCTATAAGTTTTCAACTACTCAGAAATCCAACTCGATATGTACCTCTCAAAATGATCCACTCACATTTTGAAAAAATTGAAATCTCATCTCTAATTTCCAACTAAAAAATGTATGGGTTGTTAAAATTTTATATAAGTAAGAATATAAACAATGATGGACATAATATTGAGGAAATTAAAAAAGTAGTTTAATATAACGATCATGATTATCCAAATATATTTAACATGTTTGATTGATATGAAATAATGTCATGGTATACTAGTAGTATGTAATAGACAATGTTTTCAGCCATGAAAAATATATAGAATTTGAACACTCAAAATTAAGAGAGTGAAATCTATATTATTGAACTACTTTATTCATTAAATGATATCTTACTAGAATATAAATATTTCCATGTTAAACATATGATTCTTAAAAGATATTATGGTTAAACAAAATTATATTTGAAATAATCCATTTCAATTCTATAATATTTTTCAAAGACCATAGATCACAAAAAAAAAATTTGATGTGGGATGACGCTCAATAAAATAAATTTTAATAAAAAAATCCATTTTGGATAGTGAATTACAAAAAATATAAATATTATACATAAATATAGAAGTGATGACACTATGAATAAATTAACATGTAATAAAAATATAATGTTTCAATATGGGAAACAATGTTACTGGGAAAATACTCCATAGTAGAAGAAATCTTTTCTTAAGTATCCTGAATTTAGAAATTGCTATAGAAACCTCTGTCTTGATCTGTCCATAAAAAAAATTAATAATGTTGGTGTATAATGTTGTTATCATAGTACATGGATAGTTATTTGGTTAAATTATAATCATCCTTAATGGATATAAATGAATAACATGTACATTATGTTCTCTCTAATTTTTTCAGAACCAACAGAACACGATAATGATATTGATGAATATTTAGCTCCATTGATCAAAGATCTTAAATTTTATTGGGATTCAAGTATAATGCTGTTTTATTCTTATAAAATTAAGAGTTCTCATTTATTTATATGTTTTTAGGGATGAAAAATAAAATTCATTATTTTGGAAAATTTTTAGGGTATAATATTAATGTAATTCTAGGTTTTCCAATATTTTAATAAGGCACACACTCAGTTTTGTTGAATTTTTTATTGAAGAATTCTAAATATTAACCCCAAAAATAGGAATTATGATCTTAGATGAAATAATTTTATGGGATTTTAGTTGAAGTTACATCACCTTCTCTATTAAAAACTAATGATATAATTTTGAAAGTAAAGGATATGATAACCATTTTGAGAAATAACTTTTTGGAAAATAATAATAAAATGGGGTGGAAAATGTAAATATTTTGTAGTTACCATATTGGAAAATTTGGAATGATATCAATTTTTTTGATGTTAATATATATATATTTATATGACATTTTCATTTGAAAATACTAAATTTAGATGAAGAAAAATATGTTTTCATAGCTAGGTTAGACATGATTTATTAGGGAATTAGGGATGTTTTTGTGGTAGTAAATGGTGAATGATAAAATTTTCTTCCTCTAGTGGAATAAAATTTTTCTAGGAAAGAGGGATCCCTTTTTTGAAAAATACATAATGATGTAATGCTTTTAGAGTTATGTTCATCATATATAAAGAATATCCCATTTATAACTTATTTGCAGTTAAATTAACAACAATCCAATGGTTATCATGGTTTGATGCAAGATTTACTACCTTGGGATTTTAATTGTATTCTACCTAAGAATATTTAACACATAACATAATTTTTTTGCTTACTTTTTTAAATATATATGTATTAAAATTATTATCATTGTAAAGTTTCAAACTAAAAATAATTATGTCATATTATGTGAATTGGTTATGTTCTTTTCATCTGCATTCTTTGATATAATGGTTCACATCATGGTTCACTTGGTTAGAGAGATCCCACAATGAATTTATGTATGTTTTAGATAGAAGTTATAAAACACAATAACATAAAAAACACATAATTATGAGTTTAATAACATTAATTTTATATTCCTACAAGATAATGATATTTTAGGTTTAGAGTTTTATAAAATTAGGAAAAAAAATTCAATGAAATTTTAAACATCCACATAGTGTACATTTTTTCATCAAAAACATTATTAAATAGACACATTTGTTTCATTATATAAAATTTTCGATCTTTTAATATGAGTCATAACAGTGGAAATATTTACCATTTATTATTTTCTAAACATAATTAGTTCCTATGAATCAAATTTAAATATTGGTATATGCATAAAAATATTAGCAAGGGATATAGAAAAATGAATCCCTTTAGTCTAGTGAAATGTTATAAACCATTAGAAATTATTGACTATTTAACAATATTCTTTGGACATAAAAATAAATAATAATCAACTATGACAATCAATATTTTATCATAGTAAAAATTTATATTACATAAAAATCATAAAAAACCATTAATATTTGATGAGACCTAGGAAAAATACGTTCCTATAAAACTATCATTTCAATTTTAAAATCTCACAAAACATCTTATTAAAATGAAAATATATTCATTAATACTCATATAAAGCATTGAAAATCATAAATGCATGTTGTGGCATCATAATTTAATTAGGGAATCACAAACAAGATAATTCTAATATTATCTTAAGGGTAACATATATTAGTTAACCATATCACTTCATATGAATAACTTATCACAATTTATCCATGTCAACTTCAAAGGTGTAATGTATCCCAATTTAACTATTTAAACATTATTGGAGTAAAATTATAGTTATATTCATCCATACTATATATGTAAGTTATCACTTACATCAATCCACATTACCCAATGCATTGGATAGATTTAATGGTCCTACATATCACATAATCGAAAAATCCCTTTAAGAGGGTTGGATCAATCCTCAATCCCTACTTAAATAAATATTTCCCAAGTATCATTTTTTAATATAATTTTTTTTAGTTTTCTATTTTTATCATAAAACCATTGAAAATATCATTTGAACCAATAATAAAAAGAACATTATATTTTCATATAATAATAAAGGGTAATATGATTTTATTTTTAATAAATTTTAAAATAAAAATATCCAAAAATAATTGGAATACGATATTATTTGAGAAACCATGAAAAAATTAGTCAAATATTGATAATTAATAACATTAATAATAGTGGGAAAATACAACCCCATGATAAATTTTCAAAAAACCTAAATTTTTTACTTTTATCAACAAAGTCAGCAATGTATTACATAAAAAACATTAAAAATATTGATATATTTTAATTATTATTAAATAAATAAAAATATATTTTTATATTAGTTTAATCACTAATTTTAGAATAATTAATATCATTCATGAAATATTTTACTAAACATGTATATTTAAAAAAATGTTTTTATTGGAATACATAAAAATATTTTTTTTAAAGAAATACATCTTACCTTGAGTTACATAATGCTTCTAAGATTTTTGAACTTCTAAATCAAAAATTTATATATATTTTTACCATATTTATATTATTTTTCAAACTCATTTCTTCATCAATATTCTTTTTAATTCATTTATTCTAATTTTCTATTTAAATATGAAATAAACTAAGATTATGTTCGATGTTTTGAGGTCGTTCTATCCAAAACAATATATAGTGTATTGACCATACTAAAAAGGGTCTTGGTTACATCACCTCTAGAATGTTAAAAATTATATATTTAAATGTTTAAATATTAAATATGCATTTTTATCCATCCATATAATACGTTCATGATAAATTAAATACATTATTTGATGGAGGAGAATATCTTAATGAATACATAAGTGATATTTTAGTTTTTCTAATTTATAAAGATGAAATGAATTAAACCAAGGTTTACATATAAAGTGTTAAAATCATACTATGTAAATCATACTTATGCATTAAATTCATCTTTATGTCAAGGAATGTGAAATGGTAGAAAAATTAAATGCATCGTTCATGGAAGATATAGTCCTCAAATACAATCAAGTGATGTTTCCATTTTCCCACTAATTAGTGGGTAATAAATTAGAAAATATATTATCATTAAAAAATAATAAATATGTAACAAATATAATATATATTAATTAAATAAAAATTTAAAACCATCCAGGTGAGATGAATATTAAAACGAAAATACATTTCTTTGTGTAGGGGGTAGTACACACGTACACATGAGTAACATTTTGTGTAAGAACACGGACCTTCCTTTCAAATATGTTTTTCCTTTTTTCTAGAGTTATTGAGAAAAGAGGAGTTTCTCGAAATTTTTGAAGTACATGGCATGTACTTTATAATTACATGTCGTGTACTTCGATGTCATGTGAGGACATGTGATGGCCTTGTCCAGGCCACACACATGGTCGTGTGGGGTGATGTGGAGGCCAGTTAAAGTAGAGTACAGAAAAGACTACTACACACTGTGTACTCCAAAAGTACATGCCATTTAGTTTCATTATTTTCATTAAATGGATCGGGCTTGCATCTGACCACCAGAATTCTCTTCTTCTAGGTCTCATTTGACCGAGAGAAGTCGTACGACACATGAAATTCTCTGAGCCCCCATGCCTCCATCCATTCTCTGAATCAACCACCGTCGACTGTGTTGGAATCGTAGCGGTATGCTCTCCCTTCTTCTAGATCATCATTTTCCAATTCCTTCTATTTTTCATGTTATCTTCGGTTTAGCGTTTGGTGAATTTTTGTAGATCTACGAAGTTATAAGGAGATTCAAGCTTCTTTGTTCAAGTATATTGATCTCCTACCATCAAGGTATGTGGTTTGTGCCTTTATGTTCGAAGTCTTTGAGTTTTGTGTACAATATCCACCAATACCCTTGAACAGGGTATTGCATGTTTACTGTTTTTCCCTTGTAGTTTTCTTGCCTTGTTAGTATGCTTGTGTAGACGTAATTAGGTTATGTATGAGGACAATTTCTATGCATGGATGTTTTTCCCGTGCCTTGTTCTGTTTATAACCTTTTCGTCTTGTTCAGCCATTAGCGGTTATACCAGTTTTTTATGCCTTCTGACCGTAGGATGGAGTGATGTCCCATGACAAGCTTGTTATGCTGTAGACTGGTTAGCCAAGTAGCACTGTAGGTTTACATTGGCCTTATAGCATTATTATTCATTGACTGTCTTGGGGCTATGGGAACCTTGTGATATGGACTATAAGGGGATAAACTGAGTGAGCTTCCTCAGAGAGTCTTAGACATTATAGGCCATAGGGGGTAAACTGAGTGAGCTTTCGAGATAGTATTTGATATTATAGAATACAGGAGGCTAGACCAAGTGAGATTCCTCAGAGAGTCTTTATATTTATAGACTACACGGGGGTAAACTGAGTGAGCTTCCTCGGAGAGTCTTTGTTTTGTTTGACTTTCCTTAAACCATTCCAAGATATAGGAGGAATTGACCAAGTGAGCTTCCTCAGAGATTTTGTGATTCGACCTGGGGATGTAAGAGGAATTGGCAGAGTGAGAATCCTCTTAGAGTCTCCAGACCATGAGGCTATAAGGCGATTTGACCGCGTGATCTGCCTTAGAGAGTCTATGACTACCTTAGACTATAAGGGGAATTGACTGAGCGTTCTTCCTCAGAGAGTCTTATAATTTTGTATGACCAAACCAGAGGGGTTAGGCTGGGTATACTTCCCAGGGGGTTGTTGGTACTTCTTGGATAGAACCATAGGGGATGGATGTGAGTAGTTTCCAAATGGATTCCTATTTGTGGTTAGCAGTTTTCTTCACTACTGCTTGTTGATCTATGGATTGTTTTTCGTTGTGTTTTATCCTATTTATTGTTTACCGTTTACTTCTTACTTTACTATTACCTACCATAAGCTCAGTAACTATTAGGCACATATCTTCAGGTGGTTTCCTACTGGGATTTAGTCTCACACCCTATTTGGGTCATTCTTTTTGGCCCAAACAGATTATATTACTGCAAGTATAGACAAGGGAAAGTGCCATTTGACTTCAAGTACTTTATTGCATTGGATAAAGAGAGCATAGGACCAAGATGAGGATTGCGATGATGAGGAGTTTATTATTTGTTTTTCTCTTTTCTTTGGTTTAGTATTCTATTTAGCATTGTGACTTGTTTGGATACATTCTTAGACATATATATCATGCATCATTTCATATATATGTGGGTGCCCCCATTGTTTATTGTTTTAGCCATCTGTTTTAAATTGTTGTTGGTTATTTACTACTTCCGCTATTGTATGCGTTGTTTACATCCACTATGTACTCTTCCAATGAGGGTATAGTTTCCCCAGTAACACACACAAGGCCCTCACTGCTAGTCGGTAGCCTCTGGCAATCAGGGAAATGCGCTTGAGGCCATGTGACCAACCGGGTACGAGGTGCCTCTGGGTGGGTTCCAGAACCGGGATGTTAAAAAGTGGTATTAGAGGAATTATTTTATCTTGACGTATTTTTTGGAGCCTATAGCCATGAATAATATGGAATATGAACTTGGTAATAAGTTATTCCCAGGAGTAGCTAACCCGTGTACATAGAAACGCCATACTACCTCGTTTATTATAATTTTACTAGTTTTTTACTTTTACAGTTGATTTGATTTCACCATTAGGTTATTCACATGACTTGTGTTGTTACCATTGTTGTTATTATAGTTGAATATCTTTCGTAACATGATGAGATGAGGGTATACCATCTTATGCATCATATGGGAACTTGTTAGAAATAACATTCCATGCATTCTTGCCATTCCATCTAGGATGCATTAGCGATTGCATGTTGTTGTGATAGACGTTTTGTATATTATGTATGTTGTTGAGATAGATTATTTGATATAATTTATTCTATTTGATAGAGAATATGTTCGTATATTACTTTTCTTAAATGGAAACCAAACATTAGTTCTTGAGGTTTTATCGGACTTCATGGACTAGAATTTGGGGGATCATTGCCTATTTTCCTTGTTATAACTTGTATGAGATGCCAGGATTTGATTCGCGAGGAGTATGGGCCCCCATGGATCAGAATTTGGCACTTTAACTATTTTTTTCTGTGTTTTCTGGGCTTTGGAGAAGTTTCTAAGATACTTCCTGAAAAAAACCAAAATACAGGGCGTGTACTTATTAATAAACGCCGTGTAGTTTTTAAACCGTGTCATTGACTGTGTGGGCAGAGACATGGTGTTGTGAAAAATTTTCAGGAACACGCTGTGTTGTAGTGACCGTGTGTCTACCTGTGTGGATAACGACATGGATGGATGGAAATTTGACTTTACATGTTGTGTCCTGTTATCACACGCCGTGCCATGTAACCTATGTACCCGGCCATGTCACGAACCACACGGGTCAGTGTTATCTTTTCGTAGCACACACCATGTTTGTTTCGAACACGCCATGTAGTATAACCTGGGTACACAGGCCGTGTCATTAACAACACAGGCTAGGTGAATCTTGTCCAATAAACGTTGTGTCTTCCTTGAACACGCCGTGTAGTTTTGTCTTAGGAGAGCCGTGTGACTTATCCGCGTAGAAGGACCCGGGAAGGGGAAGAGGATTCAAGTACACATCGTGTGTTTTGAGAACACGCCATGTGTTTTGGGTGTTACAAGACCAGTTTAGGCAAAGGTACATGTCCAGGTTAATGAATTCAAGGAACATGCCGTGTAGGTAGTGTACATGCCATGTAGTCATGTTTTGTAAAACTTGGATGTTTTCTTCCTCTTGTTCCCCTCTTACACTCCTTGTTTTCAGTCCTTGATAATTTTGATCTATGGTGTGCATTGACCTTGCAGACTCATGCCACCGAGACATCCTCCGGATGTCCACCAGTTGCAGGGCAGTGATCAGACATCGGACCTAGGCGATCAGGGGCTTCCCATATATTTATTTCTGTTGATTTTGAGGAGATCCTTGGGCTCTACATATTTTCCTCTGCTGATATCGTTCCGCTAGACACACCGTTGGGGGTAGGACGGGAAGTCTACGTTAGTGTATGGAGTTCCCTATAGAGGTTTCGGGGTGTCACTTCTTATGGGACCTCTATGTCCTAGAGATGACAGGATATGATTATGACGACCCGCCTTTTTATCACATAAACATTCATTACATTAAACAAAACTGATGATCTTTAAGGTTTAGAGTCTTGGAAACTAGGAACTTAATACATGAAAACATAAAACATTCTTCTTAAACACTTGAAAGGATTATCCTTATGTTTATCCTAGGTTCATTACTGCATCTCATAACCTAGAAGCATACAACAAAGGAAAGGGTGAGCATAAGGCCCAGTAAGGGAAAACAAGGGAAACAATGTACATGTGAACTTGAGATATATCAAAAAGTCATGAAAAATAACTTTAAGGCATGAGAAAGAGTTCATGAGGCATATCATAATAAAAATAATGTGTTTCATAACTAGAAGTTGTGGCTACAACATTTAACATATACAATCATTTCCGTTTCACCAAGTTCTATCCCGAAGGTGTCATTAAAAATTACTAAGGTTATTCACTAAGATATCATTAAAAATGGTCATTTATAGAGATTAAGTCTTTTCCCAAAGCATTGGAGAACTATCAGGGCACACCCTTAAATTTTCCTTTATTATCATGTGATACACATATATCATCATCAATAATTTCATAAACAACCCATTTAGCATAAAAAAATGGGTTTCATTTCATAATCATAATGTTTAAAAAATCTTCTTTAATGACATGATTTTTATGTCACTTTAAACCCACGGAAAAAGAAAATAGGTTATCATTTATGTAAATCCCAGAATTTAAAATACAAATTTTTGGTATATATGTGAATACCCCTTTAGAAGAAAGATCTTTGAGTATTCACTTAATAAAATAAAATAATTTGAGAAAAAGAGAGAGACATTTTGAGACGGAAATTCGGCAGCATAACAGCTATGTTGTAGATTTTAGAAAACATTGAAAAGAGAGGGGACATGGGTAACCCACTCATAAATGATCCATAAAATAGTATGGGGACAGAATATAAATGATTTCATAAAATGGTAATGAAATTCAAAAGATATACTATATGAAATGAAGAACATGAAAGGAAGACAAAAATAAGATTTCTCTTGTGAAAATTCGGCAGCCTAAAGGCTTCACTTAAACTTCAAAAAAAAATGACGAGATTAAACAGGGTCTCTCATCATATGAACATAAAATATCAGTATGATATATATAGAGATCATTCCCCAATATAATAAAAAGGAACTCGAAAGAATTGACAAGAGAATAGAACATGAAAATGAGATGGGTGAAAGAATCCCTAAAAAATTCAGCAGCCTAACGGCGTCACTTAAACTTCAAAACAATGAATTTAAGAGATAAAATAGGGTCTCTCATCATATGAACATAAATGATAAGTATGATATATATATATATCATAACCCAACATAATAAAAAGGAACTTGAAAGACATGACAAGAAAATAGAACTAGGAAATGAGAAGGGTGAATGAATCCATTACAAAAATTTCGGCAGCCTAAGGGCGCCACTTAAACATTCATAAAATGAAATGATGAGAGTAAAAGGGGTACTCTCACCAAATTTACATGAAAAGGGTAGTTAGAGAAATATAAAAGAACATCCTACAACATAAGAACAAGGAGCATAATAATTGACTTAAAAGATAGTATTTGAAAAGAAAGAGAGAGGTTGGATCCCTTACCTTAAAACGTAACTATTAAAACTCGAAGTTTGGGACCTTGAGGGCTTGGAGGCACCTCGAGAGGACTCTGTGGGAGGTAATGAGACCAAAGATTCATCGGGGGAGAGTTTGGAGTGAAAAATAATGGAGAAAGGGTGGGTATTTAAAGGGAATGGGAGGTGATACTTCAATAATATCAAGGGACACCTCACAAGTGGTTTTCTCAAAACCATGGGATCTCCCATGGAGTTAGGCCACATGCGGCCCCCATACAATAAGTCACCACCTTTGGTCTAACAACCCATAAAATATCTCATGAAATCATCATGAAATAGTTAAGATGTCATTAAACATACCGAAACCCTAAAACTGTATTTTTACTATTCACTAAAAATTCAACTTTCTCAGAAAAATCCCACAATTTCACCTTAACCAAATATCGATGCTCGGATTACAAAAATGAACTCCATTTTATAAAAATAATATTCTAAATAATTTAAAATTAATTTTTCACTAAATATACTATTCACCAAAAATTCATTTTTTTCAGAAAAATCCCCAAAAATTACCTTAACATAATATCGATGTTCTGAATTCAAAAATAAAGTCCATTTTATAAAAAAAATCTAAATTTTTTTAATTTAATTTATAATTAAAAAATAGTATTCACCCAAAAAAACTAATACTTGACTAATAATATCTGAAATAGTTATTTACCTATTTTATTGAATCACATTACTTAATCAAGGTTCCTAGAATATATTAATACTTTCTTTAAGTGATATTACTAATCCATTTTTTCATATTAGTAATCATAAGTGAAAAATCACTATTCATAATTTACTATTCACCAAAAACTATGTTGATCTTATTAGACTCTAAATTTTTTACTGAACCCATTTTCCGAAGACCATTTTTTGAAAATCATTACACATCAATAATTATTTAAGGTTTACATAAATATTTTAAAATATCCTTTTTCAAAATTCATCAATAAAATATATCCTATATTCATTCAAACATTTGAAAACTCCCAAACATTACTATAAGAAGAAAACACAAATTTATTTATAACAAAGGATTACACAATGAAGCAATTGTCTCCTTACATAGCCCCTTATAACCCCAGCATAGGGCCTAAGTGTAAGGTGTGCTAAGGAGAGAGAATCTGAGGGCGGATCGGCCAACATCGCACGAGTAATAATTTATATCAGTTTGAACTACCCGTGAAGGCGATTCTGTTCTAGCTTCACATGATGAAGTTCAACTTATGTTTGGTCCAGAGCAAATCCCAGTGGTGCTACCTCCTTCCCAAGTTCTGTTAGAAGGGCTTTGATCGGCCCAAGACTACTGTATGAGGCCATCGAATCTTTTTTCTATATTAATTAACCAAGATCACTTGTATTTAGAGACAATAGTCATAGTATTCAGTTTCCAATGGTCATACTGACTAACGGTCATATAATAGTCAAAACCCAATAGTCTCATTTTAATTATACTCATTTTATTAAATGAATTTTTATTGTTGAGTATGAAATCAAGTAACACACAAAATTAGGAAAGAATGTTTATTCAAAATTTCGGGTCGTTACTATCATCCCCCTTTATGAAATTGCGTTAGTGCAGTTTTTTAAAATTGGGCTTGGAAATTTCATTGAAAGTCCCACATCAGAAAAAAAAAGTTAGTAACACTATTACTTTAAAAGAATAAAATGAAGTGCAAATGTCACCCAAGTTAACCCATACTAGGATTCCATGTAGGAAAACATGGACATGGAGGAGAAAACAAAGGGTCACGTTCTGAGGTTGAGTGATAGAAAACATGATTAGGAGAAATTTAACAACAAGAAAATCACAAACTTATGATGGGTTAAATGGTATTTGATTTCCCAGTAGGAAACGTTAACAGGAAATGTTTTTGTTTTACCTTCATTTTCATAGTTTTGAGGAACTCATTTACTACATAGAATAAAAACATAAAGAAATATACATACCTTCATGTAGAGTTTAATGCTTTAATAAGTTTCTACCAAAACTAATATTTTCTCGAAATGATGAGCATTCAAAAACACTTGGTCTCATCAAAAGAACAAGAATAATCTTTTAGATAATCACGTAATCCACAAATGAAAAACTATCTATCCTTAATCATTTATCCCAAAAACATAAAGGGTAAGATAAAACAACTCTTCTAAAAGAAAGAACCCTATAGAAAGGGAAACTACATTAAATCTTCAAAGTTCCATGGTACTACCCAAAGTTCATCATAGACCATTCCATAATTAACTGTCCTTAATATTCCTCAAAATAAACCAAACTATGACTGAAAAACAAATATAAGAAGAATTTGATAACACAGTCTTCCAAGATAAATATTATCATTCATCTCTAGCCAACATCATCCACTCCTAACATATTATAACAAAACTAGCTAACCTAAACATATTTTCACAATGATAGGTTAATTATTTCTATAAGTAACCTATATTACCATAATTTCACCTTAAATTCGTCGATTCTTCAAAATATAAGTCATCCTTTACTCCTCAAAGAAAATACAATAGTAATATATTTACCTCGATCATATAGGGTTCCCAAAATAGTGAACATATTCAATAATAATTATCATCTTTTAATCCCCTAATCCACTTTATCAGATGAACATCCTTGAGACTTCATCTTCTTCTTCCTTGATGAATTTGGGCATTAAACTAGGTACAAATAAATAATTGTCATTTTTGATAGCTGGTTTGGAATAATCACAATATGTTCAACTTGATCTCTGATTATCTCTGTCATATTAATAGAGAAATCGTCACATTTCCTATCACATTGGTTGTTGGTACACGTTCTTCTATTTCCCGCCATTAATAAGGAAAAGAAAGTATAATTTGGGGCTTAAATACTTAGCCAATAATCATGAAAAGGAAACTTAAATCATATAAGGATAAACATGTAGAAGAAAAGTGTACCCTAGCTTGTGATCCCCTATGTTCCAATCTAGGTTATCCATGATCATATATTCTTATGTGAATCTTTATTTTATTTTATCTTTATCCCTTTAATAATGGTTCATACTAAGCTTATGAATTAACCAAATCATATCCTCCAGGAGTGTCATAACCAAGAGTGTAGCAAGGCCCGTTGTTGTGTACCAGTTCCCATTCGAGTCTATCTGAAAGTGGTGTTTTCGGGTTTTACCCCTATGTACATCTGTGCTAGAGCCACCTCTACCTACTCGTATCTAGACATGGATTTATTTTCGTGACAAGCCACTTACTCAATACACACCAAAATACTAGGAATATTTCCTATATTTAAACATTTCTATAGGGTTATTTCTAAAGTTTTCATATCCTAATTTCCACAAATAACTAAACCATCCTTTGATACCAACTATTCCAACCCGCCTTTTTATCACATAATCTTTCATTACATTAAACAAAACTGAGGATCTTTAAGGTTTAGTGTATTATAAAATAGGAAAATAATACATGAAAAGATAGAAAATTATTCTCAAACACTTGAAAGGATTCTCATTATGTTAATCCTAGGTTCATTACTGCATCTCATAACCTAGGAGCATACTTTAAAAGAAAGGGTGAGCAGAAGGCCCAGTATGGGAAAACAAGGGAAACCATTTACATGTGAACTTTAGATATATCAAAAAGTCATGAAAAAGAACTTTAAGGCATGAGAAAGAGTTCATGAGGCATATCATAATAAAAATAAAGTGTTTCATAACTTGAAGATGTGGCTAAAACATTTAACATGGATAATAAATTCTATTTCACAAAGGTCCATCCCCAAAGTGTCATTAAAAATTACCATGGTTATTCACCAAGATATCATTAAAAATGGTCATCTCTAGAGATTAAGTCTTTACCTAATGCATTGGAGCGCTATCAGGGCGCACCCTAAAATTTTCCTTTATTATCATGTGAGACACATATATCATCATCATAAATCATTTCATAAACAGCCCATATCGCATAAAATAAATGGGGTTCATTTCATTATCATAACGTTTTTAAGAAACTTCTTTAAAGACATGATCTTTATGTCACTTTAAACCCTCAAAAAAGGAAATATGGTCTCATGTATGTAAATCCCAGAATTTAAAATAGAATATTTTGGTATATATGTGAATAACCATTTAGAAGAAATATCTTTGAGTATTCACTTAATAAAATAAAGGTGTTTGAGAAAAATAGAGAGACATTTGGAGACAGAAATTCGGCAGCATAACGGCTATGTTGTAGGGTTTTAGAAAACATTGAAAAGAGAGGGGACATGGGTCACCCAGTCATAAATGATCCATAAAAAAGTAGGGGGACAAAATATAAATGATGTAAGAACATGGTAATGAAATTTTAAAGATATACCATATTAAATGAAGAACATAAAAGTGAGAAAAAAAATAATATTTCTCTTATGATAATTCGGCAGCCAAACAGTGTCACATAAATTTCAGAAAAAAGATTTGACGAGATAAAATAGGGTCTCTCATAATATGAACATAAAATATCATTATGATAGAAATCGAGATAATACCCCAACATAATAAAAAGGATCTTGAATGACTTGACAGGAAAATAGAACTTGAAAATGAGAAGGGTGAAAGAATCCCTTAAAAATTCGGCAGCCTAACGACATCACCTAAACATAAAAAAAATGAATTGAAGAGATCAAATAGGGTCTCTAATAATATAAACATAAAATATTAGTATGATAGATATAGAGATCACACCCCAACTTAATAAAAAGGAACTTGAAAGACTTGACAAGAAAATAGAACTTGAAAATTAGAAAGGTGAAAGAATCCATTACAAAAATTTCGGCAGCCTAACTGCGCAACATAAACATTCATAAAGAGAAATGATGATAGTAAGAGGGGATATCTCACCATATGAAGATGAAAATTTCAGTAAGTGGAATATAAAAGAACATCCTCCAATATATGAACATGGAGCATAAAATAAATGACTAAAAAAAGAGTATTTGAAAAGAAAGAGAGAGGTTGGATCCCTTACCTTAAAATGTAACTCTTAAAACTCAATGGTTGGGACCTTGAGGGCTTGATGGAACCTTGGGAGGACTCTTTGGGAGGTAATGAGACCATAGCTTCGTTGGGGGAGAGTTGGTCATGAAAACTAAAGGAGGAAAGGGTGGGTATTTATAAGGAAAGTGATGTGATACTTTAATAATTTCAAGGGACACCTCACAAGTGGTTTTCTCAAAACCATGGGCTCTCCCATGGTATTTCCCATGGAGTTAGACCACATGGGCCCCCATACAATAATTAATCACCTTTGGTCAGCCTGACCTAAAATATTTCATGACATCTTCATGAAATAATTATGATGTCATTAAACATACACAAATCCTAAAACTTTATTTTTTCTATTCACTGAAAATTCATCTTTCTCAGGAAAATCCAAAAATTTCACCTTAACCAAATATAGATGCTCTAATTACAAAAATGAACTCCATTTTATAAAAATAATTTTCTAAATAGTTTGAATTTCATTTTTAAATAAATACACTATTCCCTACAAATTCATTTTTTTTCAGAAAAATCCCTAAAAATTACCTTAACATAATATCAATTTTCTGATTTCAAAAATAATTTCCATTTTATAAAAATAATTTTCTAAATAATTTTAGTTTAATTTTTATTTAAAAACACTATTCACCTGAAAAAATAAATACTTGACTAATAATATCTGAAACAGTTATTAACCTTTTCTATTGAATCACATTACTTAATCAAGGTACCTAGATTATATTAATACTTTCTTAATGTGAGATTACAATTCCATATGGTCACATTTCAAATCCTAAGTGAAAAATCACTATTCATAATTTTCTATTAATCAAAAATTAAGTTGATCTTATTAGGCTCTGAATTTCATACTGAACAGATTTGAAGAATACCATTTTTTGAAAATCATTACACATCATTAATTATTTAAGGTTTATATAAATATTATAAAATATCCTTTTTCAGAATACATCAATAAAATATATCCTATATTCATTCGAACATTTGGAAACACACAAACTTCATAATAAGAATAAAACAAAATTTTATTTATAACAAAGGATTATACAACATAGCTATTTTCTCCTTACAAAGCCACTTATAACCCAAGCATAGGACCTAAGTGTAAGTTGTGATAAGGTGAGATAATCTGAGTGTGGCTCGACCAATATCGCAAGAGTTGTAATTTCTATCAGTTTGAACTTCTCTCAAAGGCGATTCCGTTATAGCTTTACACGATGAAGTTCAGCTTAGGTTTGGTCCACAGCAAAGCCCAGTGGTGCTACCTATTTCCCAAGTTCTGTTTGATGGGCTTCGATCAGCCCAAGACTGCTGAATGAGGCCATCGAAACTTCTTTCTATATTAATTACCCAAGATCACTTGTATTTAGATACAATAGTCACACCATTTAATTTCTAACGGTCATATTAACTAACGAGCATATAATAGTCAAAACCCAATAGTATCATTTTAATTATACTCATTTGATTAAATGAAAAAGTTTTGTTGAGTTTGAAATAAAATAACACACAAAATTAAGGAACAAGATTTATTCAAAATTTCGGGTCGTTACTATCTTCCCCCATTAACAAATTGCGTCCTCACAATTTTTTAAAATTGGGCTTGGAAATTTCCTTGAATGTCCCACATCGGAAAAAAGTCTGTAACACTATTACTTTAAATGAAGAAAATGAAGTACAAAAGTCACCCGAGTTAACCCATACTAGGATTTCATGTAGGAAAACATGGAAATGGAGGAGAAAAAAAAGGGTCACATTCTAAGGGAGAGTGATATAAAACATGATTAGGAGAAAGTTAAAAAAAGAAAATCAGAAACTTATGATGGGTTAAAGGGTATTTTATTTCCCAAAAGAAAATGCTAACAGACAACATTTTTGTTTTACGTTCCATTTCATAGTTTTGAGGAACTCATTTAATACATAGAATAAAAACATAAGGAAATATACCTACCTTCAAGTAGAGTTTAATCCTTTAATAAGTTTATACCAAAGCTAATCTTTTCTTCAAACGATAAGCCTTCAAAAACAATTGGTCTCATCATAGGAACAAGAATAATCTTCTATAAAATCAAGTAATCCACAAAAGAAAAACTATCTTTCTTTAATCATTTATCCTAAAAAAGAAAGGGTAAGAGAAAACAACTCTTCTAAAAAAAGAACCCCATAATAATGGAAAATACTTTAAATCTTCAAAGTTCCATGGTACTACCCAAATTTTATCATAGACCATTCCATAAAAAACTGTCCTAAATATTACTCAAAATAAACCAAACTAAGATTGAAACCCAAATATAAGAAGGATTTGATAACATAGTCTTCCAAGATAAACATTATCGTTCATCTCAAAATAGTATCATCCATTCCTAACATCTTATAACAAAAGTATCTAACCTAAACATGTTTTCCCTAAGATAGGTTAATCATTTCCATAAGTAACCAATATTACCATAAGTTCACCTTAAATTTGTCGATTCTTCAAAATATATGTCAACCTTTACTCCTCAACGAAAATATTGTAGTAATCTATTTACCTCGATCATATAGGGTTCCCAAAATAGTGAACATCTTCCAATTATAATAATCTTATAATCCCCTAATCAAATTTATCAAATGAACATCCTAGAGACTTCGACTTCTTCTTCCTGGATGAATTTCAGCATTCAACTAGGTACCAATTATTAATTGTGATTTTTGATAGCTGGTTTGGCATAATCACAATTTGTTCAACTTGATCTCTCTTCATCTATGCAATATTAATAGATAAATTGTCACCTTTCCTATCACATGGGTTGTTGGGACATGTTCTTCTATTTCCCGCAATTAACTAGGAAAAGAAAGTATAATTAGGGGATTAAATACTTTGCCAATAATCATGAAAAGGAAACTTAAAGAATAAAAGGATAAACATGTAGAAGAAATGTATACCCTAACTTGTGATCCACTAGGTTCCAATCTAGGTTATCCATGATCATATATTCAAATGTGAATATCTATTTTATTTATTCTTTTTCCCTTTATTAATGGTTCATACTAAGATTATGAATTTACCAAATCCTATCCCCTGGGAGTGTCGTAACCAAGAATGAAGCATGGCCCGTTGTTGTGTACTAATTCCCATTCGAGTCTATCTCAAAGCAGTGTTTTTGGGTTTTACCCCTATATACATCTGTGCTAGAGACACCTCTACCTGCTCGTATCTAGACATAGATTTATTTACTTGATAAACCACTTACTCAATACTCACCAAAATACTAGGAAGATTTCTTATATTTAAAATTTTCTATAGGGTTATTCCTAATGTTTTCATATCCTAATTTCCACAAATAAGGTAACAATCCATTGATACCAACTATGACCACCCACCTTTTTATCACATAAAATTTCATTACATTAAACAAAACTGAGGATCTTTAAGGTTTAAGGTCATGGAAACCAGAAACTTAATACATAAAAACATAAAACATTCTTCTTAAGAACTTGAAAGGCTTCTCCTTATGTTCATCCTAGGTTCATTACAACATCTTATAACCTGGGAGCATACATCAAAATAAATGGTGAGAAGAAGGCCGAGTAAGGTAAAACAAGAAAAACAATTTACATGTGAACTTGAGATATATCAAAAAGTCATGAAAAAGAACATTAAGGTGTGAGAAAGAGTTCATAAGGAATATCATAATAAAAATAACCTGTTTCATAACTTGAAGATGTGACTACAACATTTAACATAGACAACCATTTCCATTTCACCAAGGTCCATCCCTAAGGTTTCATTAAAAATTACCAAGGTTATTCACCAAGATATCCTTAAAAATGGTCATCTCTAGAGATTAAGTATTTACCCAATGCATTGGAGAGCAATCAGGGCGCACCCTTAAATTTGATTTTATTATCATGTGATCCACATATATAATCATCAATCATTTCATAAAAAACCCATATAGCATAAAAGAAATGGGTTTCATTTCATAATAATAACATTTTAATAAAACTTCTTTAAATACATGATCTTTATGTCACTTTAAACCCATGGAAAAGGAAAGCTGGTCTCATGTATGTAAATCCAAGAATTTAAAATAGAAAATTTTGGTATATATGTGAATACCCCTTTAGAAGAAATATATTTGAGTATTCACTTAATAAAATAAAAGAATTTGAGAAAAAGAGAGAGACATTTTGAGACAGAAATTCGGCAGCATAACGGCTATGTTGCGGGGTTTTAGAAAACATTGAAAAGAGAGGGGACATGGGTCACCCACTAATAAATGATCCATAAAACAGTAGGGGGTTAGAATATAAAGGATATAATAACATGTTAATGCAATTTTAAAGATATACCATATGAAATGAAGAACATGAAAGTAAGACAAAAATAAGATTTCTCTTATGAAAATTCGGCAGCATAACGGTGTCACTTAAACTTCAAAAAAAAACAATTGAAGAGATCATATAGGGTCTCTAATCATATGATCATAAAAGATCAGTATGTCAGATATAGAGATCGTACCCCAACATAATAAAAGGGAACTCTAAATACTTGACATGAAAATAGAACTTGAAAATGAGAAGGGTGAGAGAATCCCTTAAAAATTCGGCAGCCTAACGACGTCACTTAAACATCAAAAAAATGAAATGACGAGATAAAATAGAGTATCTCATAATATGAACATAATAGATCAGTATGATTGATATAGATATAATACCCCAACATAATAAAAAGTAACTTCAATGAATTGACAAGAAAATAGAACAAGAAAATGAGAAGGGTGAAAGAATCCGTTACAAAAATTTCGCCAGCCTAACGACGCCACTTAAACATTCATAAAATGAAATGATGAGAGTAAGAGTGGATATCTCATCATATGAACATGATAAGGTCATTAAGATGAATATAAAAGAACATCCTCCAACATAAGAACATGGAACATAAAATAAATGACTTAAAAGAGGGTATTTGAAAAGAAAGAGAGAGGTTGGGTCCCTTACCTTAAAACGTAACTCTTAAAACTCGAAGGTTGGGACCTTGAGGGCTTGGGGGCACCTTGGGCGGACTATTTGGGAGGTAATGAGACTAGAGCTTTGTTGGGGGAGTGTTGGTAGTAAAAACTAATGGAGGAAAGGGTGTGTACTTATAGGGAAAGGGAGGTGATACTTTAATAATATCAAGGGACACCTCACAAGTGATTTTCTAAAAACCATGGGCTCTCTCATGGTATTTCCCATGGAGTTAGTCCAAATGGGCCCCCATAAAATAATTCATTACCTTTGGCTTGCCAACCCTTAAAATATCTCATGACATCATCATGACATAGTTATGATGTCATTAAACATACTGAAACCCTAAAACTGCAATTTTTCTATTCCCGGAAAATTCTACTTTCTCAGAAATATCCCAAAATTTCACCTTAACCAAATATTGATGCTCTGATTACAAAAATGAACTCCATTTTATAAAAAGAATTTTCTAAATCTTTTTAATTTAATTTTTAAATAAAATTAACTATTCACCAAAAATTCATTTTTTCCAAAAAAATCCCCAAAAATTACCTTAACATAATATCGATGTTCTTAATTAAAAAATAATGTCCATTTTATAAAAATAATTTTCTAAATATTTTTAATTTAATATTTAATTAAAAAACACTATTCACCTGAAAAAACAAATACTTGACTATTTATATCTAAAACAGTTATTTACCTATTTTAGTGAATCAAATTACTTAATCAAGGTGCCTAAATTAAATTTATACTTTCTTTAAGTGAGATTACTAATCCATTTGGTCACATTTCTAATCCTAAGTGAAAAATCACTATTCATAATTTACTATTCATCAGAAATTAAGTTGATCTTATTAGACTCTAAATTTATTACTGAACACATTTCCAGAATAAATTTTTTTTTGAAAATCATTACACATCATTAATTTTTTAAGGATTACGTCAATATTTTAAAATATCCTTTTTCAAAATTAATCAATAAAATATATCCTATATTCATTCGAATAGTTGAGAACTCAAAAACATCACCATAAGAAGAAAACACAATTTTATTTATAACAAAGAAATACACAATGTAGTTATTGCCTCCTTACATAGCCCCTTATAACCCCAGCATAGGACCTAAGTGTAAGGTGTGGTAAGGTGAGAGAACCTGATGGCATCTCGACCAACATCGTACGAGTAGTAATTTCTATCAGTTTGAACTTCTCGCGAAGGCGATTCCATTCTAGCTTCACACGATGAATTTCAGCTTAGGTTTGGTCCAGAGAAAAGCCCAGTGGTGCTACCTTGTTCCCATGTTCTGTTAGATGGGCTTCGATCGGCCCATGACTACTGGATGAGGACATCAAATCTTCATTCTATATTAATTAACCATGATCACTTGTATTTAGAGACAATAGCCGCAACATTTAGTTTCTAATGGTCATACTGACTAACGGTCATATAATAGTCAAAAACCAATAGTCCCATTTTAATTATACTCATTTTATTAAATGAAAAAGTTTTGTTGAGTGTGAAATAAAATAACAGACAAAATTAACAAACAAGATTTATTCAAAATTTCGGGTCGTTACAATGATGTCATTTTCAGATTGGACTAGTTAGTACCATTCCAGGTAGTCATCGATTGCTATCTCCATAGTGTGAGTTTCATATCACTAGAGGGTGGATCCTTTCTACATAGAGGCAAGTGAGATGTCCAGGCGAGTCGAGCAGGACCTGAGCATCATGGGCTAAGAGGAATTACAACCCAGATTTCTAGTCTTTATCTAGATGACCAGGGGACTTTACAATTAGACATTCCTCTAGTAGTGGATCTTATCATAGATGTATTTTAAGAGGACTTTTCAGTTTTTCCTCTAGATCGTGAGGTATACTTCTCGATTGAGCTCGTGCTAGGAGTGGAATCGATGTCCATTCCTCCTTATAAGGATGGCTACACCTATGTTGCAGGAGATCAAGAAGCAGTTGGCGGAGTTACAGGCAAAGGGTTTCATCTGACCCAGTACACCTACTTGGGGTTCGCCTGTCTTGTTTGTGAAGAAGGCAGACGACACCCTCAGGCTTTGTGTGGATTATCAGAAGCTAAACTAGTTGGCAGTCAAAAACCGATATCCCTTATTTAGGATCAATGATCTCTCTGATCAGCTTCAAGGAACCTGTGAGTTCTTGAAGATTTACTTGAGATACGGTTATCACTAGTTGTGTGTTAGACCATCTGATATACATCTTACAACTTTCCGGAGTAGGTATGGTCTATAAAAGTATATGGTTATCTCGTTCGTTCTCAGGAAAGCGCCTACAGTTTTCATGTAACTGATGAAATGAGTGTTCCCTCCATACTTGGATTCCTTCATGGTGGTTTTTGGGGATGAATTCTTGGTGTACTCTCACACTCGACATGACCAGGCTACCCATCTTGAGATCGTTTTATGTACACTAAGGGAGCATCAGTTTTATTCTAAGCTATCGAAATGCCACTTTTGGGTGGATAAAATTCACTTCTTGGGTCATGTTATCTCAGATATGAGAGTATTAGTAGACCTAGAGAAAGTGAGAGTTGAAGTTTCATGGGATCAGCCGAATTATATCTTTGAGGTGTAGAGTTTTATAGGGGAGGCTAGATACTATAGACATTTCATACAGAACTATTCACACCTCGAATCACCACTAACAGGTCTGACCAAGAAAGGGGAAAAGTTCTTATGTTCAGATTCCTATGAGTCAGCCATTCAAGAGATGAAGGGGAGGTTGATGTCAGTACTAATACTAGTCTTTTTATAGCCGGGAAAGTGATATATTGTTTATTGTGATGCTTCAGGTATCGTGTTGGGAGCTATGTTGATGTAGGGAGATGGAGTGGTGGTGTACAAGTCTCGACAGTTGAGGCCACATGAGAGGAATTACCCGACGCACGATCTGGAGTTGGTAGATGTTGTTCATCCCTTACACTGTTGGAGAAATTATCTTCTGGGAGAGAATTTTTTGGTTTTCACTGACTACAAAAGTCTCAAGTACATCTTCACTCTGCGTGATCTAAATCTGAGACAGCGCATGTGGGTCGAGTATCTTCAGTCCTTTGACATTTAGCTTGCCTATACACCTAGGAAATGCAATGCAGTGGCTAACATGATGAGAAGGAGAACTCAGATATAGGCAGTTTAGGAGGACAACATTGAGTGGTATCTTATGGATCTATTCTCTGAGATGTGTTTTACGGTGCACGATAGAGAGGGGAAGAATTTTCTATGTTTCGTAGTTGTTTCATCTACTCTTCTCGACTGGGTATGGATGAGGAAAATATCAAACTTGGAAGGCCTATTCCTATGGGAGAGTGTGTCTGGAGGGGACCCTCTTCAAGGATGGACAATAGGTGAGGATACGATCATGCGTTTATAGGGAAGCGTATAGGGGCCATCAGATATATGCGAGGAGCTGATGCATGACTTTCATTCCCAATTTTCGCCAGTATTGGTCACCTGGTATAAAGAGAGATTTTGCTAGTTTGTTCATGAGGTGTTCCACTTGTCAGCATGTAAAATCAGTGCAATAGAAACCATCAGGTGTATTGTATCACTTACCCATTCCCGAGTGGAAGTGGAACAATGTCATAATGGACATTGTGACTGGTATTCCGAGGTCTCCTTGAGGGAATGATGCGTGTTGGGTTGTCATCTACATGCTTATGACGGTTTCTCATTTCTTGCCGACCAAGGAGACCATCAGTTTTTATGAGCTTGGACGGTTGTATGTCTGAGAGATTATATGTATACATGGAGTTCCACACTCCATTGTTTCGGATAGGGATGCATGTTTTACTTCTTGCTTCTGGAAAGGGCTTCAGAAGGCTTTGGGTACACACATACTTTTGAGTACAATATACCATCACCAGACAGAAGGACAGTCCGAACGTACGATTCAGGTGCTTGAGGATATGCTCTGAACTTTCATTCTGGACATTGGAGGTTCATGGTAGAAGCATATAACTCTTGTGGAGTTCACCTACAACAATAGTTTTCAAGAAACCATTCAGATGGGACCTTATAAGAATTTGTACAGTAGGCCATGCTAATCAACATTATGCTGACTAGAGTTAGGAGAGGAAACTTTATTGGGACCTCGTCTTGTTTAGGAGACCTCAGAGAAGATAGAGTTGATTTGGAAGAGAATGGATTTGGAATAGTCTCGACAGAAGTCTTATGCTGATCAGTGGAGATGACCAATAGAGTTTGAGGTCGAGGATCATGTTTTTCTGTGTGTCGCACCACGGTTGGGAAACAAGAGGACTCAGAGAGAGGGTAAGCTCTCACCAAGGTACGTCAGGCCATTTGAGGTGTTGAAGAGAGTTGGTTCAGTTATCTATCGGATTCAGTTACCTCAGAGGCACTAGGATATGCATGACGTCTTCCACGTTTCCCAGCTCCAACGTTACTTTTCAGAACCGTCTCATGTTTTTCAACCTGGGGAGGTTGAGCTCGAAGCAGATGCATCATTTTCGGAGCATCCTATCTGGATTGTAGATCACAGTACGAAGGTTATCTGTGGCCAGTCTGTTTCTCTGGTATAGGTGCTCTGGCAGCACGGGCGAGTATAGGATGAGACTTGGGAGAGGGAGGCTGATGTACGATCGCAGTGGCCAAAGATTTCGGGGTTTTTTGTTCTACACCTCGCAAGTGAATTTTGAGGAAGCATTTCATTAAGGGGGGATGTTTGTAAGAACCCGAACCTTCCTTTCAGGTATGTTTTTTCTTTTTCTGTAGTTTTTGATAAAAGAGGAGTTTCTGGAAATTTTTGAAGTACACGTTGTGTACTTTATAAGTACAGGCAATATACTTCGATGTTGTGTGAGGTCGTGTGCTGGTCGTGTCTGGGCCACAGACACGGTCGTGTGTGGTGATGTGGAGGCTGCTTAAGGTGAAGTACGGAAAATCCTAGTACACGCCGTGTACTTTCTATTTTTCATTAAATGAACCGGGCTCGCGTTTGACCACCAGAATCGACTTCTTCTAGGTCTCGTTTGACCGAGAGAAGTCGTACGACAACAAAACTTCTTCGAGCCCCCGTGCCTCCATTCGTTCTCTAAATCTAACATCGTCGATTGAATTTAAACCGTAGCGGTAATCTCTCCCTTCTTCTAGAGAATCATTTTCCAATTCCTTCTCTTTTGCAAGTTATCTTGGGTTGAAAATTTTGTGTGTTTTCATAGATCATTGACGTTTTAAAGAGATTCAAGCCTCATGGTTCAAGTATATTGATCTGCTGGCATAAGGGTAGGAGGTTTTTGACTTTCTGTTTGAAGTCTTTGAGTTTTGTATGCATTTGCCAACAATAACCTTGAACGGGGTATTGTGTGTTTACTGTTTTTCCCCTATAGTTTTCCTACCTTGATTTTATTCTTATGTAGAGTTAATTTGGTTATGTATAAGGATAATTTCTATGCTTGGATGTTTTTCCCATGCCTTGTTCTATTTACGACCTTTTGGTCGTGTTCATCCTTTGGTCGTTATACCTGTTTTCTGTGCCTTTTAACCGTAGGATTTAGTGTTGTTCCCTAACATGCTTGTTATGATGTAGACTGGTTAGCCATGTATCTATATAGGTTTACTTTGGCCTTATATAATTATTATGCACCGAATAGCAAAGGGTCGTGAGAACCTGGTGCTATAAACTATATGGGGATAGAGCGAGTGAGCTTCCTCATAGAGTCTTGGACATTATAGACCATAGGGGATAGTCTGAGTGAGCTTCCCAGAGAGCCTTGGGTATTATAGACTACCAGAGGATAGAACGAGTGATCTTCCACATAGATTATTGAGATTTATAAACTATACGTTGGTAGACCGAGTGATCTTCCTTAGAGAGTCTTTTTTTTTGAATTTCCTTAAACCATTCCAGTCTATAAGAGGAATTGAAAAAGTGATCTTCCTCATAGAGTTTGTGATTGACTTGAGGCTATAAGATGAATAGACAGAGTGAGATTCAATAGAGAGTCTCTAGAACTTGGGGATATAAGGGGATTTGACAGCGTGATCTAACTCAAAGAGTCCCTAACTACCTTAGACTATAAGGGGAATAGACTGAGCGTGCTTCCTCAAAGAGTCTTATAATTTTGTATGACCAAACCAGAGGGGTTGGGCAGAGTTTACTGCCCATAGGGTTGTTGGTAATTCTTGTATATGACCAGAGTGGATGGATGTGAGTACTTTCCAATGGGATTCCTATTTGTGGTTAGCGGTTTGCTTCAATTCTGCTTGTTGATATGTGAATTTTTTGCCGTTGTGTTTCATCATGTTTACTGTTTACTGTATACTGATTATTGTACTATTACCTACCATATACTCACTGACTATTAGGAATAGATATTCGAGTGGTTTCCTACTGGGATTTAGTCTCACACCCTATTTGGGTCATGCTTTTGGGCCCAAACAGATAATATTGATGTACGTATAGACAAGGGAAAGTGCCCATCGACTTCAGGTACATGATTGCATTAGAGCAAAAGAGCATGGGACCAAGCCAAGCCTTGCGATGCCAAGGAGTTGCTTATCTGTTTTTATTTTGTAATATGGTTTAGTATTGTATTCAACATTGTGATTTGTTTGGATGATTTCCTAGAAATATGTATCCTCCATCATTTCATATATATGTGTGTGCTCCAGTTGTTAATTATTTTAGCCTTCCGTTGTTTACTATTGTTGGTTATTTACTACTTCCGCTATTGTATGTGTTGTTTACTTCCGTTTTCTACTATGCCAATGAGGTAATAGTTTTCCCACTAACACACCTAAGACCCTCGCTGCTAGTCATCATCCTCTGGTATTTGGGGAAATGCGTTTGAGGCTATGTGACCAATTGGGTACGAGGCATCTCCGGGTGGCTTTCGGAACCAGGATGTTACATTTTGATTTTTTCATATGATAGAAATGAGATTGAAAATGTTCATACCTACAACATAATAAAATTTTAGCATCATAATGAAACTAATTTCATTATATTATTCTATTTATAATATTTTTGAGGATTTATAACAGTGAAAAACATTAATGAATTCTATTAAGTCCTTTCCTCTTCCTATGAAATTCCCCTCAGGATTAAGCTTAATATATTTATATGAGATATTTGTGGTCACACCAGGAGATTTTAAATGTGTTGTAGGAGGTGTGGTGAGGTATTTGGGAATAATATTTATAGAAAAAATAAATCCAATGTTCATTTTGAAATGTTATATTAAGTCCTCTTTTATTGGAAAAAATCAATGGGGTTTTAATAAATATTAATTCATTAAGGGTATATAATGTAATTTTAAAAATTCCTCAGATGTCACTTATAGGGCATGTGAAAT
The DNA here is from genome assembly GCA_963277665.1 of Viscum album. NCBI lineage: Eukaryota > Viridiplantae > Streptophyta > Magnoliopsida > Santalales > Viscaceae > Viscum > Viscum album. The sequence continues at coordinate 1,490,149,656 of OY728137.1, read as the reverse complement.
ATTTTAGAACATTTACCATAACTATTTTATTATCATATATTTTTTTATTTTTTTAAGTAAATTAATAAAATATTTTTTTAACATTAAATATCTTTAAATTCATATTAAAGAGTATTCAAATATATTCATTGTTAAGACAACAAGATAGAAATTAATATTAAATATAAACAATTTTACCATCACTTATACTTCATAATTATTATTAAAATTAATGGAAGGTCATAATTAATAAAAATATATTCCTTTTAATTCTTTTAAAACCATTTACTTGATTTTTCTACTACTTACATAAGTGTTATGTCAACATTTCATAAACATTTTAACTAATTTAAATGATTTAGATTTAATAATAAATAAATTTTATTTTAAATTTTAATAAAAAATATTTCGGTCTATAACAATTTTGTAATGTATTTTTATCCTTATTGTTATATTGAAAAATTATTTAGTGAGCACGAGTGGTATTTTTGTTTATAAAAATTTCATAGTATGAAAGAAATGTCATAATGAAAGAAAGTAGAAACAAATGGACTTAATTTTAATGGTATTATAATTTAAGTTATTAATACACTCATCTAATTCATTTTATAAAATATGTAGAGTTATTTTAACCTTATATATTAGTTTAAATCCGACATTAAACCTTTTCACCTTTAGTATGGTGAGCAAATATTTACCATGATATCGTAATTTTATGTCTAAAAATGAAATAGAACGTATTAAATAATTTGAATATTATTATTACAATTGTGGAATAATATTTTCAATATTAAATTTATATAATTGGTAATAATATTTCTTCAATAGATGCTCTCATAACATAATTAATTTTGTCTTATAGAAAAATATATTCCTTAGTCAAAAGAAGTTTTACAAGAAAATCATGTGTATAATTGATAACCATCACTTTTAATTGTCCATTATTAAAAAATTAAATTTATTAGAAAACATGATTAATCCAAAACGGAGTTAAAACATTTACCACCTAATTAAAAACAATGATCCAAAAATAGTTTTTTATTAGATTCAAAAAATAACTTCAGTTCCAAAAATTTATGCCAGAGTTTACAAATTAAACCTAATACATTAAAATTATTTTGTACACTCCATAAATAAATATTTTTTATATACAATATTTTTTATATATTTTTGATTCATTTTTATATCATAATGATTTAATATAGTTACGTTTTTTAAAAAACCAATATTTTACAATATTCAATAAAAATTTAACATTTTCAAAAAAACCCCAAAAACAAACTTATGCAAATTTTGAAATGATAAATTAAAAAACTAACCTAATTTCCAAAAATTATAATTCTAAAACTCATAAATTTTGTATTTTAAATAAAAATTAAAAATATAAATAAATTTTTTATAGGTAATGACACTTTAAATCATTAATGGTTTTTATCATATTTCATATCATTTAACAAAGTGTATTGATATATATTTTTTGGAAATTTTATAGTAATAATGTTTTGATGTTTACCATTTAATTTAATAAATTTATATACACTAATGTTTAGTGTTTTTAAGGATACCCAAGAATTTTATATATAAATGTTGCATCTTTTGATATGAATATTCAATTTGTCACATAAGAATAAACACCCTAGAACTGTATAGGTTTATTATATTTTGGAGAATAGACACATAATAAAATAATTCCTTGATAGACCATAAACATATCCCACAATGTTCTTCTCACATTGTACTCTTCTTATACACATCCTACTTAAAACATTTCTTCACATCATAAATAAAAAGAAACAAAAGAAATGGTAATGTCAGTTGCTAAATAATGTTAAATATAATAGATATCATTCATTAATAATAATTCATAATAATAAAATAATTATTGAATGATACTATCTCAATATAATAATAAATTCATACCCAATCAGTGAATGATCATTAATCATGAGTCATGATATAATGTTCTATCATAAAAAATGGAAGAAGTGATAAGAGTGTAATATTATTAATAGTTAAACGTAACACAATATAACATATCATAAGAATATGACATACAATTTTTATTTGAAAATAAGAATAAAAAATCATTTCCTTTGTCATGGAACACTTTCAAGACCATATTTGTGGATATAGCCATATATTGGATTGGGATCACTCCCCATTCCATAATTTCCTTTGTCAGGGATCACTGTCAAGTCTATCATAGTTGATAGAGTCCCTCACTAAAAATTGTTTCAATCCCTGTTATAGTATAAATTGTCGCCTGAAAAATAATTATATACTTGATAAATAAATGGTCTATATAATTATGGGAACACCATTCACACTCTGATAACTATACATATGTTTGCATAGTATCATAAATACATTTATCAAATCATAATTTGTTAAACAGAAATTGGTTTAAATATTTTTATCTTAACTTCATTAACCATAGTAAATTAATGAGTTTTCAATGAACCATCCTTCAAAAGTCATCATCATAGGTCATAGAAGGAAGTAAATTGGACAATATAATATGATCATATCCCGAATGAAGCATAATAATTCTTATTATATGTTTACATTGTAAGTACCCAGATTTTCAAATAAGCTATGGATCCATTTATTTTTAGTTTAAATCATTTTTAGGGACTTATGCGTGTATCCCTTTTGATTAAGGGTGGTTTAGATGTTTCTAGGGCTCATTCAGAGCCTGAAACCTGGTTTTGGGCATGTTTTGGTATGGCGAATGGTTATTAGAAACTGTGTGGGGCATGCTGCATAGTTAGACCAATTGTGTGATGTAACGCCCCGACCCCAGTTACCTAGAGTCGGTGCCTTATTGCGTAACATTGGCATGATCAAAAAAGATCAAGTCTCGAAAGACCGATTAGTTTAGTAGCCTTAAAAACACTAGATACATTCATAAATGTTACATTACATCATAAACTGAAATACTACTATATCAAAGTCTCCATAGTCCACACTCATATCCTCTTCTGACTATCCATGTAGGTCATTCAAAAAATACTTCTTCACATCCTGGAAAATATTAAAACATTGAAAGGGGTTAGCTCAGATTCTCAATAAATATAACAATATTGGGGAAGATTTCATAAATAAACATTAAAATTTAAGGAAATGTATAACTAAAACAAAAGCCTTTTTAAAATTGAACTTCAGCATAATATGGAAAAGATAAAATTAAATAATTTCATTTACTTACTCACATGGATATTCTACTAGTTGAATAATCCCATTCAATATCAATAACCACTTTCATAATGATGGAATGCATAATGCCAGACTATCATAACCACGTAGCCAAGGCCTCGTTCCAAGAACACAAATAAGATTTTGTAAAGGCCTCATGCCAAGACCCCAGTTTGTCTCATGAGACCTACGAATGCAAATTTTTTTTAGAATATAATTACATTTAAAATTTCTCAAATATTCTCTAGTGTTTTCTGAAAACATAATGCAATCTTCTGAAAAGAAAATAACTAATTCTGAGACTGCTCGACTAATTACAAGACATGATGGGTCCAAGCCCAATCCCTTCCTGTCTACCACAATCGAGAGTCGTGTTTTCTGAAAACATTTTTAATCTTGCGTTAAATACATATACATTTTCACTAGATTTTCATATATTTGAGTGAAATATCTCTCTCTTTTTTTAAATCATTTAAAAAAAGTTATGGCTTATAGAGGAAGACGAAACTCAAATAATAGTCACAGCGGTGAAGAAGTTGTTGTCGCCGCATATGTAAAAAGAACCCTCCTTTTTCATTTAGTAAAAACACTTTGTATAAAAATATTTCATTTTGAATAAAAGTAAATGTCAATGAGGTTTATACACCGTATAAAGGAAAGTTGTGTATAAAACAAAATATACCTCAATGAAAGGATATTGAGACGAAGTCCCTTACAAAGATCATTTTGTTAAATAAATCTATTATGTGTATTCACAATAAGTACACATAAATAAGTACAAATACAAAATAGGACATAATAATATCATGACATATTTTGAAAGTAGGAGATTAACCCAAAGAATAGAAATTGGGTTAAGAAATTCCCTTACCTCGTGTCCGACATGACTTGTCCGCTCTTTAACCTCCTGAATAATAAACTAGAGTTAATCTCTACCTTCCTAATAACATTTTTCAAGTTCATTATTCCTTTTATATCACTTATTACCATGTCATGAACATTATTTAATTATTTAAGTTTATAACAGTCGTTTTGTCGATCATAGGTACTTGAGTCAAAAATAAACTTCTTATAATTACACTTTGCTTATGTGGTAATATATCAATTATATCCATAATTATATTCATGATTTATATATCATATACATAATATATATCCATTATATACATTAATTTATAATATTACATAACATTTAGAGGTAAGAAATGAAATGCACCGTTCATGGAGACGGTAAGCCGTACGTACGCATGAATGCTAATTTCATTTATACTTAGTATTTAATGAAATGAAGTTATAATTATATAAAGGTATAATATAATTCCAGTATAATATAATATATTATACCATTTACTCCATCCTTTATACATCCCACATATGGAATTAATGATTCAAATCACTTTGAGGGGGCGGTAGTCCGCACTTCCTAAAATGAAATTATCGTGTTTGCCCATAATGGAAATCATAAAGTATGCCATAAATGAGAATTACATAAGAATAAGGAAAACATAAACATAATACATATATTATATATGAAAATAGTGTCATCAAAATGGCCACTATTAGAGGTGTTAAAAGAATATTGAACAATCATCGTTTCGTGATGCAGTATTTTGCCACCCACAAAAACAGTTTGTTATTTAACCATTAGATGAAGTTGTGTGTAAGTTTAAACAAAATAATTATCATAAAAACATCCTAGTATATTTTAGATACTAGTTTTGTAACAATATAATAGAATAAAAAGAGTTTAAGGGGTTGCAGAAGCAAAATAAAACAAAACAACATTAGAGAAGACATTACCTTAAAATCGGGTAACTCTTTTTGATTTGAGCCAAAGGCTTCCTTGGGAAGACTTCTGACAAGAGTTAGTCTTCTAGAAGTAAGGTAGGGAAGTTTAGAGAGTATTTTGGCAGAGGTTGGTTGATCCAAAAGGCGTTGATGGTGTGGGTAAGGTGGAAGTGGTGGGGGCTTTTATAAGAGGAGAGAAGGGGCACTCTTGGAAAGATTGAAATGTTAATTTATTATGAAATTCTTTTTCGGATTCTAAAAGTCCAAAACATATATATTTCTAGGTTAAGGTGATATGGGTTCTAAATATACTCATAAAATGGTTATCTGACATGTTTAATTCTTAGATTTTACATTATCGTTTCATTTTATTTAAATCGTTAATTAATGAGGTAATCGCTACATCATCATGGTGTCATAAATAATTTAATTTATATAATGTTTAAAAATTTAAAAAAAAATATTATGATGTAGGAAATATTTTTATATTTATAATTAATATTTATAGTCAAAACTATGACTATTATAACCCCATTTAAAAATTGTTTTAGTAAAACAACTCATGTTTGTGATAATTTTATTTTAACATTAAATAAAAAGTATTTAATGTCATTTTCCTACCATAGTGGCTCTATAGGGTCCCCATGTTGACCCATGGATTGTATTGGTCGGCCATGACTCGTCCAATAGGTGTAGGACATGTGTAAATTTATTTTTATATTTTTATAATATCACTTTTACCTTAAATTTCACTAATTACCTTTAATCGCGTTTAATTAAACCTAAAAGTTACTATTCACCAAAAAATTATTTTAATCCCATTGAACCAAATTTTAATTTCTAATATAAACCATGTATGTCGGATTTTTGAAAATCAAATCACAGAAGTGGTAATGTATCATTTAAATGAAAAATCAGTTTTTTTAACTACCACTTAGTGGTTTCACTATTCATCAAAAATTGAAGTTTTTCAGAACATTTCCAAAATTTCACCGTAAGATATAATTGATATTATGAATTCAAAAATGATGTCTCATTTAGAAAATTCCAAACATATAAGTTTCATTAATTAATTTTATAATTAATTCCCACTTTCACAACAAATAGCGTGTTTTTAAGAAATAATATATATCAAAAGATTGACAATTGTTTATGTCCAATTTCAAAGTGAAATTAATTCTAATGACCACCATTGGATAAAATGGTAAAAATATATTCTAATTATAATTTAAAACCACTCAATAGTATAATTTATCACTATAAATTATTTTGATTAAAAAAGTTGTTTTTAAGTATTTTTCACTATTCAAAACAAATTAGAAGTTCTTAGAAAAATACCAAAAATTCGACATAGGCTAATTTCAATATACCGAATCCAAAAATGAAGTCCATTTTGCAAGATAAAATTTATTAAATTTCAAAAATTAGGTATTACTATTCATAACGGCTACTTTCATTGGTTGTGATGTGTGTTAGAACTCGAAGTTGCGTACAACACACGGTACTGTATTATTCAGAGAGATGTGTACCGTGGAAGCTTGGGGTGTTACATTCTCCCCTCGTTCAAATAATTTCATCCTCGAAATTTCATATAACATCACTGTATAAAAAGACTCGGGTGATTCTTCATCATAAGTTCCTCTGGTTCCCACATTGCCTCCTCCATCTTATGGTTTCTCCATAGAACTTTTACTAGACGAGTCATCTGGTTTCTCAGCACTTGTTCTCTTGTATCAAGAATCCTGACGGGCTCTTCACAATAAGATAGATCAAGTTCCAGTTCTAATTCATCATAGGTGAGTACATGCGTTGGGTCAGGAATGTATTTTCTCAATAGTGATATGTGGAATATATCATGATCTCTGGAGAGACTTGACGACATTTCCAAACGATAAGCTACAACCCCAATTCGTTCTATAATTTCGAAGGGTCCGATGTACCTGGGACTCAATTTACCATTATTACCGAAATGTATAACTCCCTTCCATGGAGATACCATCAAGAAAACATGATCTCCTACCTGAAATTCCAAATCCTTCCTTCGGTTGTCGTCATAGCTCTTCTTCCTACTTTGAGCTGCTTTGATGTGGTTTTGGATTACTTTCACCTTTTCCATCGTTTCCTCCACCAGTTTTGGGCCTACAAGTTTTCTTTCACCAACATCATCCCAACAGGTTGGTGTGCGACATCTCTTTCTGTATAATGCTTCATATGGTGCCATCCAAATACTTGAATGGAATCTATTGTTATAGGAAAATTCTACCAAAGATAAAAATTGATCCCACATTCCTTGAAAGTCAAGTGAGCATGATCTCAACATGTCTTCTAAGGATTGAATAGTTCTTTCTGATTGTCCATCTATTTGAGGGTGGTAAGCAGTGGTCAAACGAAGTTCAGTATCCAAGGCCTTCTGAAGAATTTTCCAGAATCTTGATGTAAAACGAGGATCACGATCTGAGACAATCGACAGGGGTACTCCATGAAGTCTCACAACATCATTAATATACAGTCTTTCTAGACGTTCAAGTGATAGATCTTCTCTTATAGCAAGAAAATGTGCTGACTTTGTGAGACAATCAACAATTACCCATATTGCGTCATTTCTTCTAGGAGTCTTTGGTAGTCCCATGAAAAAATCCATCGTAATATTATCCAATTTCCACTCAGTTATGGGAAGAGGTTGCAATACTCCACCAGGCAGTTGCCTTCCTGCTTTTACTTGTTGAAAAACCATACATCTTGACACAAAATCAGCAATCTCCCTCTTCATGTTCTCCCCCCAAAAATGTCCCTTTAAATCTCTATACATCTTGGTGCTCCCAGGGTGTATAGAGAAATTGGAGCTATGATATTAATCCAACAATTCCCTCTTTAAATCAGATATATCGGGAACACAAAGTCTCCTCCCAAATTTGAAAATTCAATCTTCATACACAGTCACTCAATCGCCCATCATTCACAGCTTTAATATTCTTTTTCAACTCTTCATCATTGTCCTGAGAACAATTTATCCTTTCTAGTAAAGATGGTTTGGCAACCATTTGAAAAAAATTTGATGTTTCACCCTCCATGGTGATTCCCATATCCATCTTTACTAGATCTATGAAAATAGGATCCCTTTCCACTCTCATCATGTTCAAAACTCCATGATCTTTTCTACTCAAAGCATCTGCAACCTTATTATCCTTCCCTGGGTGGTAGTGTATCATGAAATCATAATCATTGAGTAGTTCAAGCCATCGCCTTTGCCTCATGTTGAGTTCTTTTTTGTGAGAAAATATATTTAAAACTCTTGTGATCGGTATATATCTCACATTTTTCACCATAGAGATAATGTCTCTATATCTTCAAGGAAAATATTACAGCAGCTAACTCAAGATCATGAGTAGGATAGCTCTACTCATGAATTTTTAGCTGTCGTGATGCATAAGCAATAACCCTCTTATTCTGCATAAGGACACAACCAAGTCCTTTCATTGATGCATCACTATAAATAATGAACCCATCATTCCTTGATAGTAGAGTCAATATAAGAGCATTGACTAATTATCACTTCAGTTCATCAAAACATTCTTCACACTTTTTGTCCAGATAAATTTAACCCCTTTACGCGTGAGCTTCTTCAATGGGTTAGCCAATCGGGCAAAATTCTGGACAAAAAATCGATAATAACCAGCCAAACCAATAATTTTGCGTACCTCAGTTAAACTCATCGGTGATGTCCATTCTTGGATTGCCTTGGTCTTAGAAGGATCAACAGAAATTACATCCTTAGAGACAACATGGCCAAGAAAAGAAATCTCCTGAATCTAGAATTCACACTTGCTAAACTTCCCATATAATTCATGCCTTCTAAGAGTTTTCAAGATAATGCGCAAGTGATTTTCATGATCTTCGTAGCTTTTGGAGTAGACCAAGATATCATCAATAAATAACACCACAAAATCATCAAGATATTCCTTGAAAACTCTATTCATTAGATCCATGAATATAGAGGGTTCAGTAGTCAATCCAAAAGGCATTACTGTAAACTCATAATGCCCGTACCTTGTCCAAAATGCTATCTTTGAAATGTCTTCCTTATTCATACACAACTGATGGTATCCTGATCGGAGGTCAATCTTTAAAAAGTATTGAGCTCCATGCAATTGGTCAAATAAATCACTAATGCGAGGTAGGGGATACTTTTTCTTTATTGTTATAGCATTGATCTCCCTGTAGTCAACAAGCAACCTCATAGATCCATCTTTCTTCTTAACAAAAAGGATAGGGGCTCCCCATGGAGAAACACTAGGGTGAATAAATCCCTTATTACTCAATTCCTCTAGTTGTTTCTTTAGTTAAACTAATTCCACTATGTCCATCCTATAAGGGGTCTTCGATATAGGCCTTGATCCAGGAATTAAATCAATGGAAAACTCAACTTCTCGATCTGGAGGATGTCCATGTAAATCTTCCGGAAACACATATTCATATTCTTTCACAATAGGTACATACTATATTTGAACATTACGTTCCTCACCCTCAGTGATTTCATTCTCTTCCTCCCCAATAATTGAATTTAGTTGAGCTACTGGGGGTGGAACGAAATAATAATTGGGTGGTGACGATTCTGCTCTAAAAATAAGGTGTTCCTTATCATCATCATCAAAAATCATAACCTCCTTCTTCTTACAATAAATCTTTTCATCATAGTCCAAAAGCCAATCCACACCGAGGATTATATCAAACTCAATCATAGGTATGACAATGAGATCAGCGGATAATGAATAGTTATGTGCTCTAATGGGGACTGATTCACAAAACTTTGTTGCAATAATACTTCCCTTAGGAGTTTTGACTGAAAATTCTCTTGTTAAATAAAATTGAAAATATCTAATTTTATTAGAAAATTAGGAAGATATGAAACAATGCGATGATCCAGAATCAAATAATGCATTTTCTAAAATGATGAAACCATTAAATTACCTGCCACTACTTCTTTCAAAGCTTCAACCTCAGCAGTAGTGATAACATAAGCTTGGCCTTGATCCCTTGGCCCCTTCCGAGGTAAGTTCCCCTGACCATTAGGAAATTAATTTTCATAATGTCCCATCCCTCTAAAATTATAGCATTCCACATTGACAACAACATTCTTTCCCTTGCAATAATGAGCTTGGTGGCCTTTTTCATCACACTTGTAACAGACTCCCATTCCCTTCAAGCAAGTACTGGGGTGTTTCTTTCCACATTTACTATAGGACTTCTATTCAACTCTTCCCTTCTTCCCCTTATTTCCATTTCCATATTGATCATAATATCTCTTCTTTTCTTGCTTTGCTTTAACGTCATAAGACTTAGATAATTCCTTTTCCATCTAGAGAGAACACGAGACAATATCTTCGTATGACGAGAAGGTTTGTGAGACTAATGCTCGACGAAAAAATGGTTTTAACCCATCAAAGAAATGATCATTCTTACTTCTTGGGTTATGTATATAATCTGCATCATGCCTTGCTACCCTTGTTAAGTTAGCCTCATACTTTGAGACATTCTCATCCTCCTTCTGCCTCAGACTCAGAAATTGTCTTTCCATATCTGCTCGATGGTCATGTGGAAAGTATTTTTCTAAGAAAAGATCTTTGAACTCTCTTCATTCAATATTTGATACTTCATCATCTTCCTTTGTATTTTGAATCAGCGACCACCATTGATCGGCATCTCCAGTGAGGCGGTAGACTGCCATGACAACCTTCTCCCTTTCGCTACTCCCCAAGGCATGGAATATTTTTTCTAAGGAGTTTATCCATTGCTCAGCTACTAATGGATTTGTACCCCCATTAAATGTTGGTGGTTGTTGCCTCATGAAGCGGTCTAACATTGATCCTCCATGTTGCGGATCAGGGTGCTCCATATGAGTAAGGTTATTATTCATATCATGAGTGGGTAGTCGCAGTATGGTAATAAGTTGATCAGCACCAGTTGTATCTCCAGATCCACAATAATTATCTTGAGCAGGAGGGAAATCCCTTCATGGAGTGCGTTCATTGATATAGTTTCCATTCCTTCCACTAGGCGCCATTTCTAAACAATGGCATAAACTAGATTAGTTTATAAATCAAAATACATAATTCCATACTTGTAAAATACTTAACATAAATTGAACTATTTATGGATATAATACATAATCATAAAAATGTTTTCTTTTAGGAAGTATATGATCATAACCATTCATAGTGGTTTTTAATGAAAATGAGAATTATCCTAAGCATATCCCCTGGGTGTGTCGTAACCAAGAATGCAGCAAGGCCCGTTGTCGTGCACCAGTTCCCGTTCGAGTCTAGCTCAAAGCGGTGTTTTCAGGTTTTACCCCTAGGTACATCTGTGTCAGATCCGCCTCTACCTGCGCGTTTCTAGATAGGGATGTATTACTCAGAAAACTCACAAAATCTCAATAATACCAAAATTCTAGGAAGTTCTTCTATACTAATCCTCAAAGCCTATATTTGGGCTATGTGCTCTAATCAGATTTTATCTAAATCTAGCTTCCAAGGTTAGTACTAAACTGCCTCTGATACCAACTATAATGCCCTGACCCTAGTTACCCAGAGTCAGTGCATTATTGCGTAACGTTTTCATGATAAAAAAAGATCAGGTCTCAAAAAACTGATTAGTTTAGTAGCCTTGGAAACACTAGATACATTCATAAATGTTACATTACATCATAAAGTGAAATACTAAAATAACAAAGTCTCCATAGACCACTCTCATATCCTCTTCTGACTATCCCTACAGGTCATTCATAAAATACTTTTTCACATCCTGGAAAATATTAAAACATTGAAAGGGGTGAGCTCAGATGCTCAGTAAGGATAACAATATTGCAGAAGATTTCATAAATAAACATTAACATTTAAGGCAATCTATAACTAAAACAAAAGCCTATTCAAAATTGATCTTCAGAATAATATGGAAAAAATAAAATTAAATAATGCCATTTACTTACTCACATGGATATTCTACTAGTCGAATAATCCCATTCAATATCAATAACAACTTTCATAATGATGGAATGCATAATACCAGACAATCATAACCATGTAGCCAAGGCCTCGTGCCAGGACCACAAATAATATTTTTTCAAGGCCTCGTGCCAAGAAACTAGTTTGTATCATGAGACCTACAGATGTAATTTTTTTTAGAATATAATTATGTTTAAAATTTCTCAAATATGCTCTAGTGTTTTTCTGATAACATAATGCAAGCTTTAGAAAACAAAATAACTAATTCTGAGACTTCTCCACTAATTACATGCTATGATGGGTCCACGCCCAATCCCTTCCTGTCTACCACACTCGAGAGTCTGGTTTTCTGAATACATTTTTATGCTTGTGTTAAATTCATATACATTTTCACTATATTTTCATATATTTGAGAGAAATATCTCTCTCTCTTTTTTAAATCATTTAAAAAAGTTTTGGCTTATAGAGGAAGTCGAAACTCAAATAATAGTCACAATGGCGGAGAAGTCGTTGTCTCCGTATATGTAAGAAAAAACATTCCTTTGGTCGTTTTGTAAAAATGCTTTGTATAAAAAGATTCCTTTTGAATAAAAGTAAAAGTCAAAGGGGTTTATACACTGTATAAAGGAAAGTTGTGTGTAAAACCAAATATGCCTCAATGAAAGAAGATTGAGACGAAGTCCCTTACAAAGATCTTTTTTTAAATAAATATATTATGTGTATTCACTATAAGTACACATAATGAAGTACAAACACAAGATATTACATAATAATATCATGACATATTTTGAAAGTAGGATATTAACCCAATGAATGGATATTGGGTTAAGAAATTCCCTTACCGTGTGTCCGACATGACTCGACCGCTCTTCAACCTCCTGAATAATAAACTAGAGTTAATCTCTACCTTTTTAAGAACATTTTTCAAGTTCATTATTCCTTTTATATCACTTATTACCATGTCATGAACATTATGTAATTATTTAAGTTTATAACGGTCGTTTTGTCGATCTTAGGTACTTGAGTAAAAAATAAACTTCTTATAATTAATCTCTGTTCATGTGGTAATATATCCATTATATCCATAATTATATTAATGATGTATATATCATATACAACATATATATCCAGTATATACATTCATTTATAATATTACATAACATTTAGAGGTAAGAAATGAAATGCACCGTTCATGGAGACGGTAATCCGTACGTACGCATGAACGCTACTTTCATTTCTATTTCATATTTAATGGAATGAAGATATAATTATATAAAGGTATAATATAATTCCAGTATAATATAATGTATAATACCATTTACTCCATCCTTTATACATCCCACATATGGAATTAATGATTCAAATCACTTTGAGGGGGCGGTAGTCCGCACTTCCTAAAATGAAATTATCATGTTTACCCACAATAAAAATCATAAAGTATGCCATAAATGAGAAATACAGAATCATAAGGAAAACATAAAGATAATATATATATCATATATGAAAATAGTGTCATCAAAATGGCCACCATTATAGGTGTTAAAAGAATATTGAACAATCATCGTTTCGTGAGGCAGTATTTCGCCACCCACAGAAACAGTATGTTCTTTAACCATTAGATTAAGGTGTGTGTAAGTGTAAACCAAATAATTATCATAAAAACATCCTAGTATATTTTATATACCTGTGTTCTTACAAAATAAAGTAATAAAAAGATTTTAATGGGGTGGAGAAGCAAAATAAAACAAAACAACATTAGAGAAGACATTAACTTAAAATCGGTAACTCTTTTTGATTTGAGCCAAAGGCTTCCTTGGGAACACTTCTGCCAAAAGTGAGGCTTCTAGAAGTAAGGGAGGGAAGATTAGAGAGTATTTTGGTAGAGTTTGGAAGATCCAAAAGGCTTTGAATGTGTGAGTAAGGTGGTAGTGGTGGGGGCATTTTATAAGAGGAGAGAAGGGGCACTATTGGAATGATTGAAATGTTACTTTATTATGAAATGATTTTTTGGATTCTAAAGGTTCCAAACTTATATATTTCTAGGTTAAGGTGATAAGGGTTCTAAATATACTCATACAATAGGTTTTTGTCAAGTTTGTCTCTTATATTTTACATTATCTTTTCATTTTATTTAAATCGTTAATTAATGAGGTAATCGCTGCATCATCATGGTGCCATAAATAATTTAATTTATTTAATGCTTAAAAATTATAAAAAAATATCATGATGTATTAAATCGTTTTATCTTTCTAATGAATATTTATAGTAAAAAATATGACTTTTATAAACCAATTTAAAAAGTGTTTTAGTAAAACAACTCAGGTTTGTGACATTTTTATTTTAACATTAAATAAAAAGTTTTTAATGTCATTATCCAACCAAAGTGGCTCCATGGGGTCCCCAAGTTGACCCATTGATTTTCTTTGTCGGCCATGACTCGTACAATTGGGGTAGTTCAAGCATAAAGGTATTTTCATATTATTATAATATCATTTTTACATTAAATTTCACTAATTACCTTTAATTGCTTTTAATTATACTTAAAAGTTACTATTCACCAATAAATTATTTTATTCCCATTGAACCACATTTTACTTCCTAATGACAACCATGTATGTAGGATTTTTGAAAATCAAATCTCAGAAGTGGTAATGTTTCATTTAAACGAAAAATTAGTTTTTTTAACTACCACTTAATGGTTTCACTATTCATCAAAAATTGAAGTTTTTCAAAACAATGCCAAAATTTCACCGTAAGCTATAATTGATATTCCGAATTCAAAAATGATGTCTATTTTTAAAAATTCCAAAAATATAAGTTGCATTAATTAATTTTATAAATAATTTCCGCTTTCACAACAAATAGCATGTTTTTAAGAAACAATATATATCAAAAGATTGACAATTGTTTATGTCCGATTTCAAAGTGAAATTAATTATAATGACCAACATTGGATAAAATGATAAAAATATATTATAATTATACTTTAAATCCACTAAATAGTATAATTTATCACTATAAATTATTTTAATTAAAAAAGTAGTTTTTAAATATTTTTCACTATTCAAAACAAATTGGAAGTTCTCAGAAAAATACCAAAAATTCAAAATAGGCTAATTTTGATATACCGAATCCAAAAACGAAGTCCATTTTGCAATATAAAATTTATAAAATTTCAAAAATTAGGTATTACTATTCATAACGGCTACTTTGATTGGTTGTGGTGTGTGTTAGAACTCAAAGTTTCGTACAACACACGCTACTGTATTATTCAGAGAGATGTGTACCATGGAAGCTTGGGGTGTTACATGTGATGTCAGACAATAGGGTCATTTTGGACCCACTGTTAGATTATAGCACATGGTAGAAGCCACACAGCTATGTGGTAGGACATATGAAAATTTGGTCCTTTGACAGAGACTTACGACATAGTAACAACATGGTTAGAGAGACCGTGCAGGTTAACAATGCAAGTGCCCCTATTTACTTTCAGAAACCATATGAAATTGTTCATGGTTAGACAAAATGTGCACCTAAACCATTAGACCTAGTTTATTTGGGTAAAATGATGTTTCTACCTTATTATTATTTTTAATCCTAAAAATCCTCCTCACTTGAATCATTGCACAACAAGGGGTCATGATGGGAGCTTCCTCTTGATCCAAATATTAGATTTGAGCCTGGTCTTCCATCAAATCACTATTTTGAATGTGGTTTGTCTCCTTGTATCAATAATATTTAGACTGTGATTCTTTTTTTGTATTCCCAATTCTTTAGGAAAGCCAATTTCTCTATTTTACTTTTAGGCTCATATGCACTAATATCCCATTCTTCATTCCTTAAACTTATTTCTCCTAAACATGGATGAATCTGGACTTGATACTAGACAATCTCTCCACAACCAAGCTAAGGTAGGCACTCTATGATTTTATTTTATAATTTGGTTATTTTTAGAAGTATTAGACGATATGCCGCTCATAGAACCGTCCGACGTGGCCCCATTTTTGAGCATGTTACTTGTAGTAGATGTTATAGGTCCTCATATGGATGGCCCTAGGTTCTGTTGTGGAATGTTTAAACCTATTTCCAGAATCTAGGTCACCCATGGTGGGTACTTATTGAAAATTACTTAAGTATGGCTTGTTTAATTGGGTTAATGGATTAATGGATTTGATTACATGAGTATGTATATTCATTGGTTGGTACCAATGTACTTATAGAGAATTTTATGCAATTTTGGTTGTTGGGTAGGTAAACCCAGGTATTGTGATAAATGGTAAATAGTGGAATATGGGTGGTCATACCCATATGGCTTTATTTAAAGGGAATAGAACACATGAGTGGTTATAATCATATTTTTTGTGATAATTGTGAGTGACTATACTCACGAAATGAATATTTATGGTTATAAGGGGTGGGTATACCCTTAAGATTTTGTTTAATGCCTTGTTTCAAAACAGATCATTGGGTGGTTAAACCCATGGTGTATGGTTAAATGGATGTTATGAGTGGGTATACTAATATGAAATGGAATTGTAAAATGGTTTATATGAGTGGGTATACACATATAGAAATAAGATAATTTATATGAGTGAGTATACTCATATGGATTGAATTGAATGAATGAATTATATATGCCATATACTTTTTCCTTGGATTTGAAATGCGGTAGAGAATGCCATGGGTTAATTATGACTATTGGGTATTGATTTTATGGGACGCCTCTGGCCTTTCTACCCCGTGGATCCATTTTTCTTGGACTCACATAGGACATATCGGTACACATGCTCCTAAGACTCTAACCACTACCAATAATTAGTTTCCACTAGGATTCCCACATGAATAAATGAGGTTTACTTGGTATTGTACACCTTGGATCCATCCCTTCGTGGAATACAATTTATTATATAGCACATATGTGGGATATGTGACTTCTTGTAACGGTATGGTTACGGCTTTTGGAGGCACTTCATTACATGGATAGGCTGTCGGTTATATAAGATAGAAGATTGTGCAGAGAGGTCCTGGGACTTTTTTACTTATGTATATCTACGGTGTTAGGAGAGAACATTCTTTATGGAGTCTTCATAATTTTTTGGGATTATTTGACAAAAGTAGTTATATTCCATGGGAATTTCAATTACAATACTCTTTTCATACTCTAGTTTTTCAAGTTGCACATTTCTACTTTGAATCATATAGACTTATGGGTGGTTACCAACAAGTATGTTTATCTCACACCATGTTTGGGCCTCGTGGTGACCCAAATAGATTATATTGTGTTAGGATATGTGAGAGGAAAGTACCCCAATTCAAGTTGATGATAATTTCATTGGAGGAGGATAGCATGGGACTATGGTGCAGCATGCAATACTACGGTGAAACCTTTTGGGTCTTTTCATCTTTTGGAAGACTTATATTATATTATATTGATATGAACTATTCTAAATTATTTCTAGAAACATGTATCCTCAAAATCAACAAATAAATGATATTTCTAGATTTCTTATGTATTCTTGCCTTGTCTTCTTTTTCACTTGGTTGCTTATTTATTTTCATCTACTATTGATTAGGATTGACATCCATAGTGATACTATAGCAATGTGGGAACAGTCTCCCAAAAGACTCACATAGTCTCTCAATACTTTCCAATAGCCTCTACTGTTTGGGGAGATGCACTTGAGTCCATGTATCCATCCAGGTTCGGGTCACTATTGAGTGGCTTCTGAGTACATGACATTAAAAAGTGGTGTTAGATGGTCTTTTATGGTTTGAATTAGGATTGTATGGATTTTTAACTA
Organism: Viscum album; assembly: GCA_963277665.1. NCBI lineage: Eukaryota > Viridiplantae > Streptophyta > Magnoliopsida > Santalales > Viscaceae > Viscum > Viscum album. The sequence continues at coordinate 1,490,131,892 of OY728137.1, read as the reverse complement.
TTATTGTTGATTAAATTTCATTTTAGGGTGACACACTTTAGTTAAACTGTTACATTGGATGCAATTATAGATTCTATTTTGGTTAAAACCAGATGAGATGAGGGAACTCCATGTTATACATCATATTGAAAGATGTTAGAAACCCCATTCCATGCATTATGCCCTACCATTTAGGATGCATTACTTATTTCATGATGTTTTGATAGTGATTCTGATATATGTCCCTACTTCTTTGATAGTTTTGGTGCAGTGAATTTAAGAGTAACATAATTATTTAATTTTTAAGTATTTTGGACCATTATGGATTGGGAAATGATGCACCAATGAAATGAAAATGATAAAGTGAATTGATATTTGTGAAATGAATGGGAACAATGTTTTGGGTTCATGAGATGTTATGGGACCCCAGGGATTCAGAAATGGTAACCCATTGGTTTTGATTTTTATGAAATATTAAAAGGTGAAATTCAAATGAAAACATGAAATTATGGATAGATACTTGACCTAGACCCATTTTTTTAGTGGGAAAGTAGCATAATTTATATTTGTTTTGATGGTTTTTCCTTAATAGGTCCTGGTATTGGGAGTTTTCTATGGGTTGTCTTGGTTTTAGGAGGGTTTTGACATGTCCTATGCCTTTGGGTTATGAACATTGAAGTTTTTCTTTTCTGAAGTGTGTGTTTGGCATTATAGAGTGATTCCACCACGACAACCTCAATTTGTACACTGCAAGGTAGGTGACTAAAACTCTTTGTAGGTGGTGGTCCATGGGGTACATGTTGATCTTCCCTTAGTTCTTGTTGCAGTAGTAGTGGTTGTTCCAAGCACAGGGTCTGAGGGACGGTTCTGGGATGGGTTCTTTTGATATATGTAGTCTTTCCAGGCTACATTGATGCATGCCCTAACTATGGATGAGCTGAAATAGGTGTTCGTAAAGTAGCATCCTCCCACATTTTTCGTCGATGCTGATCCATAGGCTATGATGCTATGTATTAAGACCACATTAGCAATTTTTTACCATCTAAAGACACCTCATGAGATGAGGTTCAATCTCTATTATTACATGCTAAATGGAACAAAAAAGAGAAGGTGTGATGTATTGAACTAGGATGATGAGCTATGAGATATGTGTTGGAATGATTTTCATAATAGCTTCTATGACTTCATTTACTCCAAAACTTTATAGGTAGAGTGAGGTAGTGATTTGAAGGATCTGAGAATAGGTGTAATGACAGTTATGGAATACTAATCAATCTTTATAGAGTTTCAGTGTTTTGTGCCAATGTAAAATACTGAGGATCTATCAATAGAGATATATTTTGAAAAAGGTTTTAGAAATGATATAAAATCTCAGGTCAACCTATTCAGATTGTATTCTTTCACTGTGAATGTGAATCACGTGCTGAGTACAAAGAAGAATCTGAGGAAATATTGGAGTGCAAAATAGGGGAGTTTTGTTCCTCGAACCATTGGATATATTTCATTAATAAGGAAGTGTTATTTTGAGGTTCTTGTGAGGTAAGCTCTAGTCAGAATATGATTAATGGTTGCTTAGTGTTTTTTCATTAATGTGGTAGGTAGGACCACATGAAGAATCAATGCGACCATGACCTAGTTGAATGCTGATATTAAGGCATAGTTGGGTACATAAAACATTTTTGTTGGACCTTACCTCCATCTATGTGTGTTAAGGGGACATTTCCAACATTAGGTTTAGAATTAGATTCCTCATATCCAAGTTAATAAGTGATCTAGAGCATTTTTTCTCTATTATTAAAATGTATTGGTGATCATGGAAGTGGTAGCCGAACACCATTTACACCAAGACATCAGAGTGGGACTCCTTTTGGCAGTGACATTGTGTCACTAGGCTATAGTGTAAGAAATTTCTATTCTGTGTAGCCTACCCTTGAGGATAAGGGTACATGACTATCTAATGTGATATGTACGATTTCAGTAGCTTCAAATATTGCATCTTCTCTTTTTTTATACGGGTGCATTACGTAGTTTTATATCTTCACATTTGGGAAAAATACATTGGATTATTGTTTTATATTCTGTGGGAGTTATGGTTCTAGACACAAAATTTGGAATTTGAATGGTAGATATGTTTCTTGGTAAGGAGTTCCCCCCTCTGAGGTTGGTGGGTGTCACATAATCTAGTGTTATTATGTCTTCATGATGATGGTTTGAAATAATTCTCATAATTTATTTGCTTGTGGCTTATTGGGATTATGTTGACTACTATCAGAAGAGGGGGAATATTACATCACCAGATGGTTAATTATTTACTCACAAGGGTGAATAGAATGTATAGGTTGGTCAAGCTATACGTGAGAATCATGGGATGGGTGGAGTGACTGACCAGATCACTAATTTGTTACTGGATTATCTGGGATTAAGTTAGGTGTACATTTCTCATGTGGTTGAGTGCTTTAGGGTAATGATTCCCAATGACAGTTTTGGTTTACCACCTAAGATAGGGGTGTAGTTCTCAATTTATCTAGTGTCAGGAGTTGCTCTGATATCCATTCCTCATTATAGGATGGCTATAAAAGTGTTTCTGGATCTCAAGAGGCAGATAGAGAATTTGGTGGTGAAGGGTTTTATTGAACCAATACTTCTATGTGGGTTCCATCATTCCTTTTTGTGAACAATTCAGATGGATCTCTTAGGAAATTCATAGAATATTAGAAACTGAACTATCTTATGGTTAAAAATTGTCCCTTACTACATATATATGACCTATGCGATTATCATTGAGATGATAGAGTATTCTTGAAAATTTATTTGACGTCATGGTGTTATCATGTTTGTGTTCGACCTATAGAAATACCTTGCACTACCTTTTATATAATGTATGGTCGATACAAGTATCTGGTTATGTTATTCGGTCTGATGAACGCATCAGTGGTTTTAATAGATTGGATGAACCAAGTGTTCCATCCTAACTTAGATTCTTATGTGGTGTCTTTGACGGAAAATATCTTGATGCATTATCACAATTTACATGATCATATTGACAATCTTGATATATTTTTTAATACAACGAGAGAAAATCAGTTATATACTAAAACATAAATGTTACACTTTTGGATGGATCATATTCTCTTTCTGGGTAACATCATCTCAATGAAAGGGGTATCAGCGGACCAAGATAAGGTGAGATTTGTATTTTCCTAAGAACATCCCATCAAATTTTTTTTACACTAGATGTTTCATGGGGATAACTTGTTACTACAAGAATTTTATACATGACTTCTCACACTTTATAATGAAATTGAAATGAGTGACTAAGTAGAGTGGGATGTTTTTGTGTTCATCTTGTTGCAAGAAAATCTTTCAGGAGAAAAAAGGAAGATTGAAATTATCACAAGTCAGGATACTGCCAGAGCAAGGAAAGAGCAACATGGTGTAATACGACACTTTAGGTATTGGGTTGGGGAAAGGGATGATGTAAGGGTATATAGTCATTGTGTATGGGTATCATAAGTTGAGGCCTCAGTAGAGGAATTACCTGATACATGATCTTGATTTAGCTATATTTGTACACGTATTACGATATAAGAGGCATTAATTATTTTGAGAGTGTTTTGTGGTATAAACAGACCATAAAATCCTTAAGTATAACTTTACACAATGTATTCTGAATTTGAGGAAGTGAAGGTGGGTAATGAACCTTCATTCTTTTGACTTTGAGCTAGCCTATATACCAGGTAAGTTAAATGTAGTGCCCAATGGACTGAGAAGGGGGCTAAGTTATAGGTAGTCCAATAGTCCAGTAGTGAGTGGAATCTTATGGTGTTGTTCTTTGATATCCAGCTAGAGGTCTTTGATTTTCAGGGAATGACTTTTATATCATCTTTAACCGTGACCTCAACTATCTGGGAGGGTGCCATGATGAGGTCACTCTCGTATTTTGAGGGCCTAGTCTTACAAGAGAGTGTGTCAAGTGAGAATCCACCTCTTGTTTGGTTAGAAGGTGGGGATGAGATCCTATGTATCCCTAGTCGTGTTTGGATTCTATGGGATATATGAAAGGAGTTGACATGAGAGTTTCATAATTCAACTTGGGAGGTGCATCCTGGGGTCACCAATATACATTGTGACTTTTTTCAGTTGTTATGGTGGCTATTTATGAAGTGGGATGTATCTGGTTCAGTTATGAAGTACTCCACCTATCAGTCGGTTAAGTAATAACACCTTCGACCTAATGGGGTTTACACAAGTTACCTATTTAAGAGTGGAAATTGGATGATTTCATAATCGATTTCATGAATGGTTTACCAAGGTCACCTCGATATAATGATGTGGTGTGGGTTACTGTTGATAGGGTTGAGAAGTTTTATTATTTCTTACTGATCAAGGATACCTTAAATGTTGATGAGATTGAAATGATGTATTTCTGTAAGATAGTATGGCTCCACAGGGTTCTAGGAACTATCATTTCGGATAGTGAAACCCACATTACATCCTATTTATAGAAGAGTTTTTAAATGGTATTGGGTACACAGGTGATTATTAGAACATCATACAACCCCCAGACTGATGTTCGGTCAATGTGTATGATACAGGTGCTATAGGAAATTCTGTGAGCATGTGTATTGGATTTTGATGGATATTGAGAGAGGCACATTACCTTGGATGTGTTTACCTATAATAATAGTTACCAGGAGGGGATATAGATGGAACCTTATGAGGATTTGTAAGGTAGGACATGTAGATCACCCCAATGACAGATGTAGGTAGGAGATGCAGATTAATCGGGACCATGTCTCATGTAGTATACTTCTGTGTTGGTCTCTTTGATTCAAAAGAGGATGGATACATCACAATATCATAAAAATTATTACACTGCTCACTGTAGATGACCTCTAGAGTTAGATGTTAGGGATCACATTTTTGTGCATGTTTCATTGAGGTTGGGACACAAACATATCAGGAGACATGGGAAGCTTTCACCATGATATGTCAGGTCGTTAGAAATTTTGGAGAGAGTTGGGTCGGTAGCATCTCGATTGTAGTTACCTCAGTGGTTCTGAGACATGCATGGAATATTCCATGTGTCTCGGCTGTACCTCTATCACTCAGACGCATATCATGGTTTTCATCAAAAGTAGTTTGAGTTACTTGACGATTCATCCTTCTTGGAGCACTCGATTCATATCGTTGATAGGAGCATGAAGGTTGTCCTAGGCTAGACAGTTCCTCTAGTATAGGTGGTATGGAAGCTTAACTCTTTATATGATGAGTCTTGGGAGTGGGAGGCCGACATTTGTGCTAAGTTACCATTGTTTTTCTTAGAACAATCATGAAAACCATTTTGAGAAAAATTTTGTTATGAATTTCTATAGGGGGACTGTAATAACCCATGTTTTTTATGAGGTAAATATACAATTATTGTTAGTTTAAATGATTTCTTATGGGATTATGTGTTTACCCATTTTGATCATTGGTGTTTTGGAGGTCTTTGGGGCTAATTCAGAGTCCATAAATTGTTTTTCTTCCATTTTTGTCCTGGTGCATGGTTAAAAGAAATCGTGATGGGATGTCTTTATAGTTAAAAAATATATGTGATTCAAGATAGAAGGGTTTCGTTGGATATATGTCTAGAATTTAGTGTATGGTAGAAGCCTCATGATTAGGTAGTAGGTCTACTAAAACTACAGACATTTGACAAAGACATACTGCATGGTTACTGCACATTTAAATTGACCGTGCATTGTAACTCTACGAGATCCCCTGTATACTTGTAACTACCATAAGAAATGGATACCTTTTATAAAATCCATTCACGAAGACCATGAGACCTTGTTTTTTTAGTTAAAGTGAAATTTTTTCCCAAGTTATGTTTCAAAACTAAAAATCCACCTCCCATGAATCATTGCGCAATAGTGGGAAATGATGGGAGCTTCCTCTTGTGCTTAATATAGTATTTGTTCCTAGTATTTCGTTAGATCTCTAATTCAAATGAAATCAAATTCCATGGATCCACAACGATATGGCCTTGATTCCTATTTATCCATTCCCGATTCTTCTAGAAATCTATTACACTTTTTGATTTTTGGTTTATATGCTCTAATATCCCATTCTTCATTATTTATACATATTTCTCCTAACACTGGATGAATCCAAACTCAATAATAGGTTAGCTATCCCCTACTGAGCCTACGTAGATGGTCTATGCATTTATTTTGATATTTGAGGCTTTTTAGAGTGATCAACCGATATTCTTCCAATCAAACCTTATGACGCATCCCAATTTTTGAGCGGCTAACTTGTAGTAGATGTATTCAGACCTAGTGAGGATGGCTATAACTTACATTGTCATTAATTGGCACCCGTTTCCAAAATCAAGGTCACCCATTGGGTATACCTATTGAAAATTCCTTAAGTAATCCATGTCTAATGAATTAAATGGGAAAAATTAATTTGATTATACAAGTGGGTATACTCATTTCTTTTTCCAACATTCATAAGGGGAATATGTAGCTGTTTTGGTTGTTGGGTGGGTAAACCCTAGTAGTGTGATAAAAGGTAAATGGTGAAATAAAATTGGATATGACCACATGGACTAATTAAAAGGGAAGAGAACACATGAGTGGGTTTAATCAGGCTGCGTGTAATAATTTTGAGTGAGTACACTCACTAGGAGTATTATTATGGTTATAAGGGGTGGGTATACCCATATTATTTTGATTTAATCCTTGTTTAAACTTGTGATCATTGGGTGGGTAAACCCATTCTGTATGATTAAGAGAATGTTATGAGTGTGCATAATCATGTGGAATGGAATTGGAAAATGTTATATATGAGTGGGTATACTCATATGGTTTGAATTGATTGAATGAATGATAGATGCCAATGACTACTCTCCATGGATTTAGAATATGGTAGTGAATGGATTGGGTTGATTATGCACACTGGTTTTTGATTCCATTGGATGAATCATGCCTTCCTATCCCATGGATCATGATTTATTGGAGTTGAATTTGACATGTCGGTACACATTCTCCTAGGAATCCTACCGGTTCCAAGACCATGTTTCCACTCAGATACCCATGAGCTTCAACAAGGATTCCTTGGTCATCTACACCTTGGATCTGACCCTTTATGGTCTACACTTTATTGTATAGTTAGGTTTTGGGATACTTGACATATTATTATGGCCATCCTGTGGATTTATGACACAATTAATTATACATCTTGGTTGTGGGTTACTTGAGAAAGATGATTGTACGATAAGGTTTTGTGACTTGTTTACTCGTGTATAACTTCCATGTTTGGCGCAAATGTTTGTTTCAGGGAGCCTTGAGTGGCTGTTGGGATTACTTGAATATTATATTTATCTTCTATTGGTAGTTACACTTATAATACAATTTTCCGACACTGGTTTTTCATGTTTCACATTTCCTCTTAGAATTGTATAGACTTCTGGGGGGTTACCTACTGGGTTGTTTATCTCAAAACCTATTTGGGCCTCCTCGGTGACCCAGATAGATAATATGGTGTAGGTGATGGAAGTGGAAAGAACCTGAGTTATTGTTATTGATAATCTCTTTGGAGTAGGAGAGCAGGGGACCAAGCCGAAGCATCAAATGCTCCTGAGATACATTATTGGTATTTTTTGTCTTTTTGAGAGTCTTTTTTTGTGTTATATTACTATACACTATTCTGGATTCTTTCTAGAATCATATATCATCTAAAAAAATATATATGTGAGGTTTCTATATTTTTTAATGTATTCTAGCCTTTTCCTTAATTTTAGTTGGTCTCTTATTTGTTCTCTTCCTCTAGTGATTGTGTTTGACTTTTGACGTGATACTCAAGTAATGAGGGCATAATATCTCCGATGAATCACATAGGCCCTCCTTGCTAGTGGATAACCACTAGAATCATGGGAGATGATCATGAGGCCATCTATCCAACCATGTTTTGGGAATTTTTGAGTGGCATTCAGGTTCGGGGCATTACAGACATAATTGAAAATTTTATTTTATAACAGAATATAAAATACACATTGAAAATCAAGGTTGAATATCCCTATATTTTTTGATATCATTAAAAAATAAAATTGATTAAGTATTGATAATAGAACATTCTTTATAAAAAAAATTAATATTCATGAATATTGAATGACATGATGGTGAAAAAATATGTTAATTCTATATACATTAAAATAATCATTCTTTTGACATTTTTTAAATTCTAAAAATTGAGGAATATTAAAAAAATTCAAAATATTTCTAATAATCAATTAAAAATAAATTAGAGTGTGGAAAAATGAAATTTTAAAATTATTCATATATATATTTAAAAACATCTAAAAAACATAAAATTTATCTCATAGGAAATGTATCACAGAAAAACCTTAAAAGAAATGAGATTGTAACATAAATCCTTATTATAAGTCCTATATTAAATAATATGCCTTAAAAGATCATGAATAATAAATATATATTTATTAAACACAAATTTCAAAACTATATTCACATATATTTAACTTTATATATCATTTTCTAATAATTCATAATTTCAATTTCCTTAAAAATTAATGATTAAAATAAAAATTCAAGATAAATTTGATCATTTTTCTGGAATATTTATGTTTTATGTTTCCAGTACTTTTACATTTTTCATGGGTTAATCATATATAACCTCTTAATAATTTAATTAATATCATATTAATTCAGTAAATACTCTTTTATAACCATTTATATATTGTGGTTATGAAAATTGATTACATCACTTCCTGGAGATGGTAGTCCATACATATGCCTGACTAATTCATCCATTTTTCAAGCGTTAGAACGAATGAAATGTAAACGAAATTTCAAATTTTATATAATCCTTATTATATAATAAATATCAAATATATTAAATTATTCTATCTATATAACAATCATTGAGTGATGGTGATTAAAAATGAAACACATCACATCATTAAGGAGGTAGTCTACATATATGCAAGTGTGATGTTTTCCTTCACCATAAAATAAAAAATTAGATATAAAGGGGGTTGACATAAAATAAAAAATTTATGTATATTTGATATATATATGTTATTTTAACATTATGGTAAATATAGTTTTTAAGGATATATAAGAAGAAATAATCCTAAATGATCTCGGTTAGGAGTTATACCTATTATTTGACAAATCTCATCTAGATCACTTCTTAAAGACTCGTGGGATTCTCTTTCAAGAAGAAAAAAACCTATGAAAACTTTATAAGGAATTTTATAACTAATTTTGGTACTGATTTTCAGAGATAAATGTCTTAATATGGAGTGAAGAAGAGAGGAGAGGAGGTGTCTATTTATAAGAGATGGGTGAATGATATTGGTAATAATTACCAACATTAATGAAATATAATGTAAAATTCAGGATAATGTGGGTCCAAATTTGATATATTCATAATATTGGATTATATAGGCTCTAAATATATTCTAAAGATATTAATTAAAAATTTTATGTTATTTTAACCACTATCTCTTAACATTAACACCATATTAAACCTTTTAATATTTACGGTGATAATGAATTTTTATCTCAGTTTCTATTAATTTGGTCAAAAAATGAATTAAACTATCTAAAATATTTCAAAAATATTATTTTAAATATGTATGTTAGTCTATAAAAGTCAATTCTTGTTAGAGGTAGAAATTAATTAAAAAATAAACTCATAAATTACAATGAATACAATTTAGAGAAATATACATTTCTCAAACATAAAATGTACATTATCTATTTTCTCCCTTGTAATAATTATTATGTGATTGTAAATTTATTTATGTGAATATATATACTGATCATAAAAAATATTAATAATAATATATTATTTTTTATGGAAAATGAAATAGATTTTTCCCAAATTTTTTTTTCTAAAATATGTTCTTTCTTACCGTCAAATAATTTTGTATTTGTTTCTATTAAATTAATAACCAACGTATGAATGATTATTAATTTGTTAAAAATTAATAAAAATATATTTCATTAATATAATAATTAATTTTTTATTAATTAATATAATATATAGAATAAAATAATACCAAGACATATTAATCATATTCATAAATTGATTTTATTTTCCACATTTAAATGTTTTAAATAATTTAAAATAGATAAAATAATTAATTAACGAATTATTTAATAAATATTAATTAATAATTTTTTATCCTTATTATTTTAAACAAATCTATCAAGTAGGTGATAACATCAGATTTAATAATAATATTTCAATAGTATACCATGATTCAGTTAATCTCAATGTTTTTTTATAAAAAACCCAACGAAGAATTTGAATATACTTAAATGAGAAATATAATATAAACTATTAGTGTTTTATATTGGGTATGTTATAAAATATTAAAAAAATAAATTAACGTAAAGTTATACATTCTAAAATTTCAGTGTGTTACACACTCCCCCTAAATTAATTATGTCAACATACATTTTTTTCTTACCATAAAGGGAGTATAATGAAAAATTTATAAAACTAGATGTATATTTTCCAGGATTTTTAATTTACTATTCATTACTTAGAAACAGGGTATTTAATATTTAAATATTTGATAAAACCATGTATATATTATTATAAGACACAAACATATTAAAAAGTTTCCAAAATGTTACTTATAATTAAGTGATATTTTTCATATGAGACTAAGTAGATTTATCTTCATATTTTTTGAGCTGTGGAATTATTTAATAAAAAAGATTTAGAATAAAAGAAAAAAATGCGTAAATGCTTTCATTCCATTGTATATGGATCAATTATCCCTTTTTTTGTGTTTCAATCAGTTTTTGATCTTTTATTTAACTTATATTCGAAAAGATAGATAACCATTATGAATTTATCTACCTTAACCAAAAAAATTAGGTTCTAATAGATCTTAATATCAACACAGGGATGCAAATTTGTTCATGATATTTATGTCAATTAAAAAACCAATATAGATATCATAGTTTAATATAATATCCAAAAGTAATAATTTTTAAAATAATAAAACAACAATTTGATATCAAAATCCTCAAATATAAAACCCGATGTTTAAAATAAATATATATTAGGTTCTTGGTTGCACTATTGCATTAAACACACAAACACCACAAACACAATCTAGAAAATAATTTCATAACCCTTATAATGGATAACCCACCCATCAAGACTTATTTATTCAATACATTGCATGAATGCCTAGTGGGCATGAAGCCTAATACATAGCCCAAAGGCCCAGTGCAGCATCATGCCTACATAATACTCCATGTATCACAAGGCCTGTTTCATTCCCACATCCCTTCATGCATTCTTCAGCACCTTCTTATGTCATTCATCATGCTTACTTTAGCGTTTTTACGAAAGAATTTTCTCCCACAAATACTTGAATCCAAATTATTAGAATATTTTGATAACATATTCTTCAAAATTGAATTGACCATTCAACTCCAAAAAACATTAATCAATCATAATGTAACATTAAAAATGTATATTCTCTAATCATATACTCTAAAAAATGAGATAATATTTTATATTAATAAATTGTTTATCCATAATGACATAATAAAACCACATATGATTACAAAATTTAACTCAATATTTATTCCTCGAATAATATCAGGAACATTAACATAAAATCCCATACTAGCTAAAACATTCCCATTTACCATTAATCCTATAATATTAAAAAAATATATAGTTGTCATTTCCCCAAGCAAATTTATCCACTTTATCAATAAATAAATTTTTTAATCCCATTGTAATCTACATGGTTAAATATTTTTTTTCAAAAAATGTAACAAATATTCCCCCCAATTAAATATAATTACCTCAACACCAAATTGCTTGTTAACCATGCATTTTTTCTTTACGTGATAAAATTTTAACCAATATAATAACATTATTCAAAAGCATTATTTATTTTAAATCATAAGATTAACCTGAGGGTTATATATAACTAAATCATGTATTCTTCCCAAATTCTAAGAAATCCCATAAAATATAAACAGAATTAATAAAACAAATGAGGTATCTATTTCTTGGAACAAAGGATTAACCTTAAAATTATTAGTCCATAATGGTATCATTAACTGCTAAATTATTCTTATAAAATAACATTACAACCTATAAATTTATTTAAACACTTTATCTACTACTAACTCTGACACCCTCTAACAAAAAAACACATAATTATGATTTCAAAGTGATGATTTTTATACTTATATCCCACAATCATTTAGGGTTAGAGTTTTGAGAATTAGTAAAATAATTCAATAAAAAGTGGGGGCTTCCAAAATGTTTAAAATATTTCCACCAATATAGGTTCTTAAATTTCAACACCAATTTATTTATAGAAAGAGTAAAATATTAGTTTAGTTAAAAACATAGAAACCCATAAAAATGTTTTTCATTTTAACAATATATTTTGATAATTTAAATTTAATAATAATCAAATGTTAAAATAGCCATATTCTCGATGAAAAATTTAAACACAATAGTAAATAAAGAATATCAATTAACTCATATTGATAAAACATGGGAAGCTATAAAAAAATTATTCCAAGTCAAACATTTCAATTTTTAAATTTTCCATACCTTCTTATTTAAATAAAATCTAATCCCTTAAAACTTATTTATATAAAATAAAAAAACATGGTGTCACCATTTTATGTAATACATTATCATGGAATCATCCAAAATGAGAATTTATATATTATCTTTGGAATAAATTAGATTATTAATTTATCACAGTATAATGTGAAAGGGTTAAAATACTATCTCTTAGAACCCACGTCAAAAAAGAGAAAATTTCTTTTCTCGATCCAACCAAATGAACATTCCATAGTCAAGAAGGAATGGTCAAGAGTGGTGTCAGGATGTGGTACCTCCTTTAAAGATTCCAATGAATTTTCTTAGTGAGAAAAAGAATACTTAAAGAACATATTTTGGCCTGAGGGGATCGTCATTAGTCTAATGATCTATTATAGTATTTGTGTGGTACTTGGTAGGGATAAAAAATGTTTTTTTAGAAACTAGTAACACATGGAGGAACTGGACTCAACAAACATATTAAAAATAGGGATTGTTATATTCTATATATGTCTTAGTTGTTTAAGTTAATTCTATCACTTTATTGGAGTAAATAATCACAACATTACCCCATACATTTAATAGGAGTAACTTATTACAAGTTAACTCTTTCTAATTCATATACACAATTTACTAGTTAATTTAAACTTATTCATATGTGTAGCTTATTATTTAACTCTATAAACATTACCTAATACATTTGAAAAAATTAACATACTCACCCATCACATAATGGAAAAAACATATAGGGGCTTGGGTCCCTATTGAATCCATACTTCCATAAATAATTATTGAGTATAATGTGTTAAAATCAAAAAATTATTATCTTTCAATTTTAATTATAAAACCACGATATACTCATTTGAATCAATAAGTAAAACAAAACTCAATTTAATAAATAAATAGAAATATTATTTTATTTTAAAAACCAATTAAATATGAAACTTCATTAGAATAAAAATATTAACATATTAATTTAAAAACCAATAGATATTTATTGGATTATTTTGTATAGATTATGATTAGGATTATACTAAAAAGAATTCATACGGTAAACATTAAGAAATTGTTTTTTATTTCAATTTTAAAAAGAACGTAAAAAGTGGCTTTTAGGGAAACATTGAATATATTCCTTTATAATAATTTATAAATAAAATAAAAAATAGTTTAAAATTACTTAAAAAACACTTTCAATTATATGTGTTTATAGTATTGAAAGATTTTACATAATATGGATATTATTGTAATAAAATGTTTAGAAAAATGTTTTAAATAAAAATCATTTACCTTGAGTCTCATCGTGATTTCCACATTCTTGAACGATTGAATAAAAAATATATCAATTATTTATATTCTTCTGAAAAATTTTAATTTTCATTAAATAATTATTATTAATTTTATTTCATTAATTACAGTGTTATTTTTAGTTATATAATTTTTTATGTTTACCTCAAATGTTTTGAGGTTGTTCGATCCAAAAAAGATTTGGTGTTTTGACCTTGGTAAAAGGGGAAATGGTTCCACTATCTAATTATTATTAAAAATTTTATATGTATCATATTTTCACATTCAATATAGTTTTTAAAACATCTATTTGGTGTTCTCATGAAAAAAATTACATCATATCAAGGAGGTGGTAGTCTACACATACGTGTGAGCAAATTTTTTATTTTTATAATGGTTGAAATTGAAATAAAGTTATAAAAGGTTAAAAATTTTAGAATCATAATAATATTATAAATATAATATTTATTCATTAGAAAAATCCTTATTACTATCCATTATATATATAAATGGAAAATGAAATGATCCATTCAAAGAAGGCAGTAGTCTGTATGTTTGTATAAATAAAATTTCAAATTTATAACATATGGGAAGGTAAAAAGATAGATAATATATAATAATTTTGTAATAATAAATATACCGTATTTTTAATAATTAAGGACCTAACCTTAAACATTACATTATCTTGAGTTAAGTCAAGACTTCACAGTGAGGATCTTTTCAGGTTTAGTGTTTTATAGAATTAGGCCATAACTATTACATAACAACATGAATATTACAAGTAGACACTATGTCCCAGTATCCATTTTTCATCAAGGGTGTTGATGAAAAACACCAAATTTAATTATGGATCTAAGACCAAATCACATTGTGAACCCATTAAGATTGAGATCTCTTGAAAATGATTCATAATTTAAATTATAGATCAAGAATATGGAAAAAAACGAGACATAAGGAAATTATATTTCCATAAAATGATTCTAGAATCACATAACATATGAATTCTATCCGCAAATCAAATTCCAAGAGATTTAAATGATAGGGATTCTGATTCACTAGTTCTATTATCAATTGAAGAAAAATAATGAATTCATAATATATTCTTATGTATATCCTTGATTATATCCAAAAAACATCAATCCATTAACAATCCAAGAATATAGAATTGATTCAATAATAATGGAGTTATAAAATGGTTGATTAAATATGGATTACTCCGAAACATCTATCGTTCTTAAGACTTCATGATCTTATCAAGAAGTGTTCACATTGACACACCAAATCCTCTAATGATAAACCAAGTAATCATCAGTGGGTTTATATTATATCTTCCATCCTAAAATAATAAGGGGGTTAATAAAATGTCTCTTTAATACACAACATACAACATTAGTTTTTTTATATTATATCTTCATTCGATCGTGATAACGTCACCAACAAGGTAAATCTCTCACTGATATATGAAGGATGTAAGAAAACATCCTCGGATCATAAGAAAGACCACTGTTCCATAACTGATTTGTGATCTACTTTTAGAAAGGAAAAATTACATTTCATGGATCTAAGAAACGCTCATTGTTTAGAAACCACTAGATTTTTACAATAAAGGAGATCCCAGGGTAGACGAATGAGAGTAACATGAATCAAGGGAGATGGTTTAAAATTCATAGTAATATATTAGGGGGATTATAATTTATTAATAAATAGGTTCAAAAAATATGTAGAGTTAACACCCATGGGGTTAATTTAGTCAACATCAGGACTGGATGAACTGATGAGCCAATGAACCTTACTAGCTCCTTGGTTCCACCCCACAAGTGTGGCAGTGGGATGCGCAAAACCATAAACACTAACTAGAAGACCATGGACTAGTTGGTGGGTTTCCCTAGATTTTAAATGGTATCCTTCTAGGCACTAATATCCAATCCCTTTATTGAATTCCTCCAACATCAAAATATGTTTCATTAATCACTTAAACTGACCTCTAAGATTTCCATTATAAGAAAAAATTAATATGGAAGGGATACATTATAAACATAATATCTCATAATGTTATTCAAAGGGACGATGTTATAGTAGGTGCTTGTAAACAAGGTATAGTAAATTTGGAAACATATAAGGGGATTTGTTTTTGATAAAATTAAACTCATAAATTCCATTTAGACAATTATACTGAGTACACTTTCATGCACAAAACTCAATGGCGCTTTAACAAAAATTAACCATTAAATGGACTTGAATGTAATTTTAAATATTCTAAGTGTCTAAAATATGAATTATGGAAGAAATTATAGACTTTTACCCATCCTAGATTCCCTCTAACATGTTTATTTATTTTTATAATTAATTAAAAAATATATTCTTTAACTTTATATATGATTAATATCATTTTTGGTATAGTTGACATAATTTTACATTAAATACATTAAAATAAGAAAGGATATAGAATATAATCACTTAAATCATCACTTTTATTCATAACTATCTTTAAAAATTCATGCAAAAACCTAATTCATATAGACCATATCACATTTAATGTTTCTAAAAGAATTTAAATTATTTTTATTCTACTTTCATTAAATTTTTGTAGACCATATATAAAAATTTTAGATAATATTTCTGTAATTTTAAATTTAAGATATATTTAAATAATTATTTTTTAATAATCAATATTTTGATTTTTCTTTATCACAATGCATGTTTACCATTTTCAGTAGCTCGAATAATTTTTATGAGAGTGAGTGTGACCTTTTTGTTAATATTATTTTTATAATATAAATCCAAATTCATAAGCAAATAAATTTTTACAGTCCCAAAATTTTATAACATATTAAATTTTAGGGGATAAATACACTCATGTAATCAAATTTAGATAATGTTTTGTTGTATTGCAGGCCTTATCACTTATTTTTACCAACCTTTAAATCATTTAGACTTTACAGTGGGGGGTAACTTTTTTTACTTTTGTAACATTGTTACATGACTAAAATTGTAATGGATATTGATTAATAATTTGAATGTAATGATTCAAAATATTTCATATACTATACCTGAATCCATTTCTATAGTTATTTGAAACCAATTTTTAATTAAGTACATGCAATGCAATGGGAAATGTTTTTTGAAAAAAAAAATTAAACATAAAAACAACTTTATAACAAAATATTTTATAGAATATATCCCCTTGAATTTTATTGGGTTATTATTAAATGAATAAATATTATTAAACATTTATATCAATATAAATAAAAATGTTACCATCAACCAACTTATGTAAATGAAAATAACTAAAAATAATTTTTTATTTTATTAAAATATAACTTAGGTTCTAAAAAGTTATGAAATGGGTTACCAATTCAAAATAATATTTCTAGATCCTTTATTTTTTCTCCATTAAAACAAATTTGTTATATGAAAATATATTATATATTTTTAATTCATGTTTATATCATAATGATTTCATATAAGATATAGAATTAGTAAAATCAATATTTTTTATAATTTACCCAACAATCGACCTCTTTAGAGAAATCCTACAAAAATATCCTTTGTTAATTTGGACATGTTTAGTTTTGAAATAAAATTTTTCTAAGTAAATTTTCTTTCCATATTTATAATTTTTTTATTTTAATGAAAATAAATAACATAATTAGAAATTTATTTTAAATAAATTAACCATGTTACACATTGAGGGTTTTAAAAATATTGCATATCTTTTTCTAATGTATGTTATTTTATTTCTTTCCATATTAGATGGTTTATGTAGATTCTAAAAGGGTATGTCAAAAATTTATGTTATCTTGATGGTTTTATTTTAGATTTATATATTTTTTAGAAATCCAGTAAATTATATAATGAATAAATTATTTATGAGGATAACATTGGTCTCCCAAAACCCCATCATAGTAGGTTCCCCATAGGAAAATGAAATAATTTAAAATATGATTTCATAATTAGCATTATAGACTTGAATAAAGATCACATCCTTATTTTTCTTAAATTTATATTGTTATAATCACATATTAAAAATCATAAATTATTTATTTAGAATTTGAATTCACCATAGGATTAAATATTATTATCATGTACTCGTAATAAATAGTTTATATAGTTTAAATTTTAATTTTTATAGGGTATATATATAAATTGGAATTAAATTCCAGAAAAAATTGGTTGATTTCTAGAAGGCCAAGTGTGAATGTATTATATTGTAATTTTTATATCATTATTAGTTAAACCTTATAAAAAAGGAACTGAATTAATGTAATATGATATAAAATAATAGATCTACTCTTGTGTTAAAAGTGATGAATGTATCTTGTACTAGGAGTGAAATCCAATTTATGTGAATATATTATTCATTGGAATTAAAAAAAATACTTGGTTGGGGTATTCAACATTACAAGTGTCAATTCTACAATACATATGGTGTGATAAAAAGAGTGTAGATAAAATTAAAAATTAGGATTCATGAAGGGGAATTTCACTATGGAAATAAGGATATACCTCTCATAATAGAATCACAATTAATGTAATTATTTCATACCATAGATCAAGTATATTAAAATGTTTTTATTTTCTATACTCATCTAATAAATCTATATTCTCAATTGAAAATTTCATTATGGATGACCCTTTTATTGGGATATTGCAATAATTTTTCTAGTGATCTGAATATAAAAAGGTTATTTTATTTCATGGGGTACTTTGAGGAGGGTTTTTGGATACTCGATAGATGGAATAAATATCTTCTAAACTTTAAGAATGAAAAGGCATAAAATGAAAAGAAATAATTTCTTTGATTATTTTTTATAAAAAACGTTTTTCTCAGAATATTATGTTTTCATTATTTCATTTTTGTAGTATTAATTAAATTTTTATCTACTTTTATAGATAATGGATTATATATATGCTGATTCTAGAATTATCAATGAATATCGTATTATTGATTATTAATTAGAGGAAATTTAATGAGGTTAAAAACATATGGCCTAAAAAATAAGAATAGTTTAACATGATAGTGATAATAAACATCATTAAGTCTAAATGTAGTGGTCTATAATTTGAGGTTGGATGGAATGCATGTGGTCATCCTATTTACCTCAATATATCCATTTTAATTAGTTTCATTGGTGTAAGTACTTGAATTCAAGTACTGATAGATATAGATATTTGGAACAATGATGTGGCTGCATTGAAGTTAACAACTAATGAATATAGTATGGTGAAATTTGGAAATAATTTTTATATTTAACCAATAAATTAATTAACGAAACCTTTAATTACTCTATATTATCCCATATAGTATTAATATTTACTAAAATATTATTTGAGGAAATTAATACTAAAGGTTGGGGTAAATGGTGGTATAGAATTTCAAACACTTCTTATAAAACATCATAGTAGGGATGTTGAGGGGAATGTAAAACCCTAATTACCAGCTTTCTACACACACTCCAAAAGCCAAGTAACCAGGTATGGTCTAGTTGGTTTTTATGAGGAGGAAGAATTTAAGTTATATTTTTAATGGTAATATTTTATTTCATTTTTTTATTAATCAATTTTATTTATATTTATTAACTTATGAAATAATAAATGTGTACATAAACTAAATAACTTGCATCAAAGTCTCTATACAACTATTGTAATAAAAGAAGTGGTATTCCTCTATTGAAAAAAATTGTATATATTTTAAATATAGAGTAAATTATTTATTGAATATAATAAAATAACATTATCATTGTTCATTTTATATATGTAGATTAATATATTGTACTATCAAGACAATTATATCACACATCATGTGATTTGAAATGAGGATCATGAAACCAAAATGAAAAATATTAAATTAAAACATATATAAAGTGTTAGATTCGTGTTTAATTAGGAAAGAATATATATATTTTTCTAATGTAATACTGTATTGTATAATAATGAAAAATAATTTTTTTTTATTATTTTCTGGTTTTTATATAAAAATCATATCCAAATTTATATAATGAATGACTATATTAATTAGATTTAAATTATCTAATATAATGTGTATTAATTAGTGTTATATGACTTGGAGTGTCACCCTGGGAATGGTTTGGAAAAGAAAACACATAGTGGGATTCAAATGAAAAAAATGATAAATATTTGACCACAAATAGATGCTCGAATGGAAACAATTATTTAGAAATCTAAAATGAAAAAATAGTTTCTTATAATGGATCAATGAGAAGAATGATCAAAGAAACTAATACAATAAGTGTTACTAATCCCCTCGTATTTATGGCTATCAAATATTCATAAATCCTTACCATACGCTAGGTAATTAATATTTTCATTATATTTTATATTAAATATTAATAAAAAAATTAATGATATATTTATCATACTAAAATTATATAGTGAAAATTTGATTATGATATATATCTATCACTACCAATTAATTTCCTTATTGAATGTGGAAAATTTTAAAATATCTAAGGTGATATTCAACATAATAAACAACTCTCATAATATCATGTGGGAGTAATGATTAATGTAACTGATTATCCGACTTTCATGATACCAATTCCCATTGATGATCATAATATTCTCATGGTAGAAATTTATATTATAAATTATATACCATGTATGTTTAGTCATATAGTCTTATAAGATAATATTTCATTTTGTCCTCTATTAATTATTTTATATTTGAAAACATTTTCAATTAATGAAAATTTTTTAAATTGAGGAATGTTATTAAAAAGGAGAGATAGAAAGATAAATAGAAAGTCGATACATGATAATCTAAAGGGTTTAATAATAGATCGAAAAAAATTAAGAGTAAAATTACCCCAAATATTTCATTGCTCAATTTATTGTCATCCAATAAGATAAAAATATAGACTATATTGAATATGAAGGAAAAACTAATATAGATTCCATTATAGTCATGATTAGTCATGAGAATGTAAATTTAATTCTCAATATTGAATGGTTGAGAGTTGTAGTTTCCAATGAATTCTTTAGGTAAAATTTCATTAATATTTTCCTAATTATTAAAATGATATGATTACTGTGGTTTCCAACTATTGATATTTTATAATAGGATATATATATCACACCAATCTAATGTCAATAACCTATGAATAAAAAGAAATATTCATTAGTCCCCAGGTCACTAATTCAAGAAAAATTAGGGTATGAGATTATATTTTAGTAATAGCACACAATGTAGACACAATATTTTTAATAAAAATAATAGATATAAATCTTCTCTTAATAACTTCTATAGTGGAGTAAAATGGGGCACGAAAATTAATTAAAAAATATTATTTTTTATATTACTTATTAATTTTATTTGATTTTTTTAATTCTTGGATTCCCATTGAGATAAAGTTAGGTACTAAAAAGATATATATTTTTGGATCCAATTCATTTATGTTCAACACATTTACTACACATGATGTACCAAATAATTTTTTATTAATTATATACACCAGTTTACACATAAAATTAAAATTAAATGTTTTATATTATGTTTCAAAAATAATTTTTTATGGTTGGTTGGTGTTTATTTTTCCTCAAAACTATGTTACATGGATAACCAATGTGGAAATGAAGCTGATGGATTTCTACAACTAGATTTTTATTTGGGTATATTTAAAATGATTTCACTATAACAAAAACTGATTATTTTTTACAGTGTTTATACTATTCCAAAATAGAATAATCACATCAATTATGGTTATTATATTTGTTTATTTATGAGAGATGTCATGTTTAATCCATAGTATAGCATCCCAAAATAAGATTTTCCCAATATGAATACAATTGCATATAAAATAATTATTAATTTTTTTATATATTTTTTAATTTTACAACCAATACTTTTAGAAATACAATTATTCAAGATGAAATAGATTTTTTGTAATGAGTGGGTAGATTTCATGGGGTCGAAATTTTTACAGACATCACGAAGTGGTGGTTTCCATCATATTTATTATTTAATTAAAATCCTAGAGATTATTAAGAGGGTTTTACCTTCAAATTATTTACTTAATTTTAAAATAATTATCATATGGAGTTTCTTTTTTATAATGGATGATATAACAATGTTACATATATGAGATATGAATCCAACAATATTTACAACGATAGACCTTTTCTATATTCAGGCCCATTTATATAATATGATGGATATATTAATTAATATTCCTCTCTTACATTTCAATCTATATTAAAAAATAAATAAAGGGTTAATTGGATTTTTGGGATTATAAAATTCTTTTGAAATAAAATGATAAATTTTATAGGACTATAATTTCAAAAATTAAACTATATGGTAGTGAGTGTCTGATATGACAAGAAACCTTGAATAAATAAAGAATATTTTAAATTGAATGGTTAATATTCACATGTGGATATAATAATATGGATAATAATAGAGACAACTTTTTTAGAAATAAACTTAGAGTGGACAAGATTTATTTGAATATGATAGAGACATGACTAATTTGGTGTATACATGTTAGAATAAGACCAAGATAATCAACAATGACATGGAATGATTAATAAAAATTCAATTTTTAAGAGGTGTATAGGATTATATATATGGAAACATTAATTAAAAACACATATAACATATAGAGATCATAGAAAACAAACTCACATTACCTTACTACATTAAAAAAATGAAACATGACTCATTTGTGATGTCTAGTAATCAAGAACATATATATCTAACATTTGGTGTAGAAAGTATAACCCAAAGTGATTATTCTCAATATAAAACTAAATAATTAGCTCAGATCAAATGAAATATACTCAAAAATACGAATATGTGATAAAATTTTTTTATAATTTATGTCAATTATCTATTATTCATTATTGATTTTTCATACCAAATCTCATATCAATCTAAAAAACTGTGACGCTGATATGGGAAAAAGTACATGCATTTATTTTAAAAGAAAAATTTTAGTTAAAAATGTATTAAACATAATTAAAATAAATCATATATTACTAAATTTTATTGTTACTTTTCAGAGAGTATTATTAAATACTTTTTATGAGTAGAAATTTACTTAACATAAATCCAATACACAGTGTAACCTATATTACTGAAAGTGGATGGTTTCATTTGAAAGTAAAATTTCTGTTCAAACATTCATCATATAATCAAAATTAATTTTTTTTCAAATATTTGAATTATAGTTTAGTTAAAATATATTTAATTCATTTATTAAAATTAGGAGTTAATAACACATCAATATAATATAAATTATGGATGGTATGTCTGAATGTGAATTTTGATTCAGTTTAAAAGTGATATTTTTATCAAAACATAGCTAACATTCCCAAAAAATGAATGCAAACTAGTATTATTATGATTATTAATGAAAAATATATATAATTCAATTGGATTGGATTTTCAAATAAAATATACAATATATTTAAAAGTGTACTATACATACTCAAAATAAAGAAAATGTAATCGGATTGACTTAAAAATTTTCAGAAATAATCAATATTAAATTTTTGATGGACGTTAATTAATATATAAAAAATTAAACCCATGGTATTTCTAAAATTATTAAGTGTTTTTTATTATTCTAAATGTGACATTTAAGTTCACAATGCACTTCACATAATAAAAATTAAGAAAAAAAACATGGATTTCCTCAATACTTAAGTTAAATGATTGATTATTAAATTTTAAATTATAGGTATTAAACACACTTGAATTTGATAAATGGTGTGTCTTATATGATAGATGGTTTTTCCATTTAAAAGTGGAATTTTAGTACAAACCATTCATCACATACTCAAAACTAAAAAAACAATCACTGACAACCATGATAATTTAAAAAATATCTATATATAATTTTTTTATGTGGACAAATTAAAATCAAATTGATGTTACAAAAGGTGTGTGAGGAATGAATAAAATGTTTTGATTTCATTTAAAAGGTCTCATTTTATTTCAAAACACATGATTCATTTTCAAAACAAAGATAACATGATTGGAGTTTTGTTAATAATTTTAGAAAAACAATAATTATTCTTCGTTGACATTTATTAGTTATGTTCACATCAATCAAACACAAGTTGTGACTGATATGGATGAAACTACATCTTTTCATTTAAAAGGTGCATTTTAGTTCAAAATTCATATCTTATAGTAAATTTAGTGAAAAATAATGAAATTTTCATGATAATTTAAGAAAATGAATTTTTAATCCATTTGTGACATGTATGAATGAAATGTATATTAATCTAATAATTCATGTTACTGGTATACCTTTATGTGTGTTTATTCAAATTATAAATGTTATCTCAGTTCAAAACGTACTTCACATTGTCAAAAAAGGTCAAAAATTTTCATATTGTTAATATAATTTTGGATTATATTACATTGTCTACTTGTGACACTTGGAAATTAACCCCACATTAATCTGACATGTAATATGGCCGGTATGATTGAAAGTGTATCACATCATCAAAATAGAGTAAACATACATGGAGTTTCATATTATATAATAATATTTTTTATTTATGTATAATGTTATCCTTCTTATTTATGTGTTATGTTTTATCATTAATTTCTTCCTTTTTAATTGTTTTTTCATTTAAGAATTATTACATTGTATTTATGTTATATTTGTTTCATTATTGTAATACTAAAATATGAATTGTTTTTATGATATTTACACACATAAATTATTTGAGTTGGGGGTGGTGTTTTTGATATGTGGAAGTGATACCATACCTAATTGGAAGGGGATCCATGGGTAACAGAATATAGGGTTACCTTATCTTAAATATTTTGAGTTTCTTTAGACTCATTAGGAAATTTTAAATCTTTATAATAAACATATTTATGTGATTTTAATGTATTGAAATTTATGATATGTGAACTTATTTCTAATTTCAATTTATTGTAATGTAAATTTATTTAGAAATTATTTATGTTTTATTTATTAGGATACTATAGTGTATATTGAATTTATTGGCACAATGTTTTAGGATAGGAATATAATCCGGACTTCTTTTAGAACTGTTAAAAGTTTTTTTATTCGTGTTAAAACCAACACTCATAAATTATATTTTTTTAAATGATAAAACTAATAACAAAAAAATTTATCTTCACTTTTTTAACATATATAAAATAAATACAATTTTATCATCATTGGTAACATAATTACTTTTTTTTATAGGTAAATCCAAAATCATGTTCTTTTAATACATAGGTTTGTATTAAATCCCTATAATTTCTCTTATTGTTTCTCATTGATTCTATCTTAGCCACCGCTAACAACATTATCCTTGGTGTAGTCATCTATTCAATCTGGAATACCCTTACCAACATTCATCCACACATACATGCTTCATCACTATTGTAACTACCAACTTCTACAAGCTTCTCTTCAACCATGTTCCCCACACACTTCCAAAGTTGGAGTTTTTTTAAATAAAAATCCATGAGGTTGTTTCTTTTTTTGGTGAAAGGAGGGGTATTTTTATCCCCATCAATCATGAACACTAGAATCATCCATGAGGTAGTCTCCTGTGATAAGAAAAAAAAATTAGTGACCCTTTTAGTATAAATATAAGGTTATTTCCCTATTAGTGTTTAATTTTAAAAGTATTTTTTTATTTAAAAGATAAATTTATTAAATTTATATTTTTTATATAATAAATTTTATGGGGTATTTTTATTCAATATATATTAATTTTCTACTAGGATATTTTTATGAGATATAAAATTAATTTTATAAGTAATTAATTAATGTAAAATAATGTATGTATGACATATAAAAATTTACATAAATAAATAGATATTAAAATGGTCTAGAGAGCATTTTCATATGTTTTTCAATTTTACTATTACAATGAATCATTGATCAAACAACTCATCTAACTTACCAAACCCACCTAAATATTAGGTGATTATTAAATTTTCCCTAGTGACATCCCTTTAATTTATAGTAATATTATTTGAAATAAACACGAGTTATTTGATAACTTCATTTACACAAAAACCTGTGTCTAAATAAATAATGATATAGTGATCCTTTATAAGTTACTCATAAAATTGTTAAGACTTAATATTAATAAAAACAATATGAAAAATATTTATATTGTTTTTAAAAAAGTAAAATGTTTTGATTAATAGATAACATATAAGTACCTAATTTTTAGTAATGTAATTTTATGTTTTAATAAAATTTACCTCAAAATTTTTTTAATTACATTTGTGCAGAACATTTAAAATTAATTTATACCATTTTTACAAATTTTATTTTATTGGTTGGGTATGATTTTTAAAAAATCATTAAATTAATATTATATTTAGTTGTTTTTTGGGATTTTTATAGGAATATTTATTTTTCAATGAATAGTGAAAAATACAAATTTTTGGACAACTGTCAATTAATTTTATTAAATAAATTAATTCAAAATTACTATTATGTTTTTTATTTTAAATTTAAGTAAAATATGCCTGCTATAATTATAAACTATCAAATTATATATACATGAATCAATATTATAATTTATATTGTTATGAGATCAATTCAATACTTACAAAAATTAAAAGAAAATATTTGTACGCACAAGGTGTTTTTATCTTAATAAGTTAAATAAATATATATTAAATATTTTTTTTAATTAAAATAATATATAATATTTTCAATAAAAATTTTTAACATTCATTTTCATGGTTTTACAAGGAATGAAATAGAAGGAAATTCAGTTCTATGCTTAAAAATTATTTTTTTCCAAAAAATGGGGTTTCATTGAGTTTTGTATGCTTTGTTATTGTTGAAATCATCCAATTGTAAACATTTAATAATAAAAAATTGAATAAAAAATTCGAATCATCAAAATTAATAAAATTGATTATGTAAAAAAATATTTTGGTAATAATTAATCTCAAAAAATAGGGAAATTTTGTTAACACTATTAAAGATAAACCATGTTTAGATGTAGGGGTTGCACTAAGAGATAAGGGTATTAATTCCACATAAACATGTGAAATTATTATTTTTAAAATATATTTAAACAATAAATGTTTTTATCTTTTTATAATTTTTCATTTTCCCACTTTATAAGGAAAATGACCCTTTATTATTGGAATCTTTTAAGTATCTCTATGAGTGTGCCTACTTTGACATATAATTGGAAAAATCCACTAATCCCATAATAACACAATTTGATATATATATATATATATATATATATATATATATATCAAAAAATACTTTCTATAAATACTTCCATTACTTTTTCCTTTCATCCTCGAGTCCCTTGCCACTCCTAATACTTGTCTTTCATGATATAAGGATTAATACAAATGAGTTATCTCAAAAAATATGTGTAAATATTATCTGAGAACATTTAATTTGACTTATTATTTAACATTATCTTAACCTATTTAATAAAAAATGATAATTTTATTTTAAAAATATTAAGATACTATTATGATTATTTCACAACTATTTCCCATATATTCTCTATTAAATGGGAAATGAAAGTAATGATCGTGTGTGTGTATGGACTACCTCCTATACATAATTACTTAATTCATTTTCCATCACCATCATTCAGGGATGGTTATTTTGATAGATTTAATTTATAATATATATATGTATATAATATTTATGATATAATATATATTACTGAAAGATAAAATTTTATATTTATTTTTGGTATTTCATTAATCAAAAAGTGGAAATCATCACTCATACGTACTTACGTACTACCATCTCCCCAAAGTGATATTAATTATTTTTCGTCACCAAATATTTTAAATGGTAATAATAAGGTATATAATGATTAAATACTTTACTTATGATAACATTAATATTCTCAAGATAGTGTAACAATGGTCAAAGTGCAAGGAACATAACTTCCAAACCAAAACATTTATGAAAAATGAAATAGTAATCACCTTGAAATGAGGATTTTAAAGTTGAATTTTTAAAATATCTGTGTTGAATGTTTAGTTTTGAAAATATATGGTATTACAGGATTGAATATTGTTATTATAAATAGTTATAATAAAATTTTATTTATTATATAGGTTTTTAGACAACATAAGAAGAAAGTTCAATTATATGATATACATGTCCCAAATCATATTTCTTTTTATTATTCTTAGAATTTTCCTAGATATTACATTTTTTTGTTCCTTTTTTCTCTATTCAAGTACTCAAGTAACTAATACAATGTTTTAATGATAACTGATATTATTTATATCTTTGGCCGGGAAAATGTTTTCTCGACTTCCATATTTTATTTGACTAATAGAATTTTTTAAAATCCATAATTATTGTGTAATTTTTTACACATTCCTTCATTATCAATAAAAATGATAAAAAATAATATTCTTTTTTTTTCAAAAATGGTACTTTTGACTTTTATTCTAAAATGTGAAAGTAATTTTTTGTTTCAACATAAACCACATGAAAAAATTATCCATATATAATAAATTATATTGTATTTGAAGCATAATTTACATATTTCCATGGACCTTTTAAAGAAAATCATTTTCCTTATTATTTTAGAAATTCTTATATATTAAATAATTGATTTCATATTGAAAATTGAATTTTCATAAAGAAATATTATAGTGAAATTTTAAAGGGATTGTATTTTAAAACAACATACTTTCATTTTTTTCGTTTACTGGTGATATGATCAAATGATACCATCTTTAATCATTATGTATGGTATTTAACTATGATGATAGAATATTTATAAAAACAAATTCATTTTCCACTACTTAATTTTTTATGTAATGAAATTTTTTTTTACAATATTGTGGAATAAATATGAATGTATTATGATTAAGAGAAAGGTTGTTCCCTTATATTCAACTGGTGAATCAGAACATGATCAATATTTTATAATCTTAAAGGGTAAGTGGTAGATTATCCTAATACCAATAGAGAGAATGTTAGAGGATAACCTAATCCTTAATTAGTTACATGGGTGGTCAGACCAAGACTATTGTGTAATGATTGTATTGGTGGTTATAATTTATGTTATATTTCAACTATTATTAACATTTCACACATTATTTCACTATTTAATAACATTCTCTAATACGAAATTAATAATCTCATGGATCATGATCATTAATTCTCTAATGAATTATATCTTATGAGCTTCCAAATCATTATTCATGATTCATATTTTTTGATCTATGAAATATTGAGAATGATTTTATAATTTTAGTTTCATTCATTCAAACCCTTATACTAATCATATTATCACATATGATCATTGACTAGAATCTAACAAATTTTAAATACTGAGCCTCTGATCCCACATATTCTTATGGTTCCTTTATGCATTTTATGAAGAAATGTTTTTACTATGATATGAGTAATAAATGTAATATATGAGAATAAATTATGGGAGATATTAAAGATATTTATTGAAATAATATGATTATATATTTAGTCTATAATGAGCCTAGTCCTTTATTTTCCTCTAAAATGTATTTTTTTGAAATGTATTAACAAATTATTTATACTCTGTAATATTTTGGTATGTAAAGTGTGGGTTACTACAGTTGGAATCATATGATGGTTTATTTATTTTTTCATTAATATTAGAAAACAATATTTATAACCCATAGGATTGGTATATGTATTGGATAATATCCAAAGATGTTTTAAACAAAGGAGTATAATTTTCTTGGAAAATACATCATTTTATAGATAATACAAAATGGATATAACCATGAAAGAATTTGACCTAGGGTTAACCACTCCAAATGAGAATGACTTGGTATTAACATGATCATAACCAGTTCTTAAAGATTGGTCCTAGAGCTATAAACATGAATAGAAAGTCCAAAGGTATTTTTATAGGTTATTTCACATTATCTTAATGAACAATAATATTGGATTTCGATAGGTTATTATATCGATAAACATTATTATGACTAAGATAGAATATATTAAATAGATTGTATCAAGAATGATTTCTAGATTATATAATTTCTTATTATGATTATTTTTACTTATACTTTGATTGTTTTTGTCAATGGATATAACTAGAATGATCCATGTTGACCATGAATTTGATGGAAAAAGAAATTATTTCCCTCCTGATAAACGGAATGTTAGGGGAGATGGAATATAAATTCATGTTGTTAAACTTATGCCACATTCTCAATGCATGAGTCATTCAGATCTTCTAAACTGTAAAAGGAGGTAAGAAAATACTTTTCAGTTCATCACGAGGAAGAATCCACCATTTATAGTGGCTTCACTGATCAATTCATTTCTGATCAATGGATTAATACCACTAAAAATATATTTTATGATCTTTATTGCAAATAAAATGAAAAAGTTATTTTATCTCTTATCATTTGAAGGATTAAGTGGATAAATTGTGGACTCTTCTCAATAATATGATTAAACAAAAATGAAATTTTTTCAAGGTTGTGTATTCCTTTATGATAGTGTTGAGAGAAACAATTATAAAGATTTATCAAGGGACTAGTAAGTTCATTAAGTTTTAAAAGAGAGGTAAATAGGAAGTTAGATAAAAAAGTGATGAGATGAAGTAAGTTAATGATGTGAATAGAGAGAAAGATCGACAATATGAACCACCCAAACTCAAATGAATCAAATTAAATTTGAATCGGTATCATTCTAACTATTTATTGAATTCAAGGGTTAATGTTGACGATTGACATCGTCAACCAGTTATGAAAAAAGAGAAAAAGAAATCTAATGCAGCCAATATTGATGAGGTAGGGTACTATAATGAAGTGGTTAAATGCACACATAACATCCTCTCGATCACTGGTAATGTCTTATTTTATTGAGTTTATACCCATTACTTATATCAATATGTCTATTATTTATAACACATTACCGCATCAGTTATTTTGATTTGAATTAGTATTAAAAACTCTTAATGGAAAGATTATCACATCTCATGTCAATTAGTCTTCTTCGATTTAAGTGTGTGGTAATGTGTTTCTTATAAATCGTGTCATTTTCCATCTTTTACAATTTGATGTTATTTTTTAATGGATTTAATTATTTTATGTAATGAAAATAAATATTTCTATAAAATGGAATTCAAATTGGAGATTATGAAACAAAATTTAGTTTTCTATCAGAGTGTGGATAAATATAAACTTATAAAAGAAATTACATATGTTTCAGGTACCTTTATTCATATTTGAAGGAGGTGTATATTTCGTTTGGTGGGGGAGAAAATCAAGTTTAATGATATTCGTATTGTACATGATTATGTTTATGTCTTTTCATAAAATTGTTTTAGTAATACACTGAATCATGATGTTAGGTTTTCAATATAACTCTAACCCTGTGGTATAATTATTTCAAATAAACTATATTTAATGGATATAATTGAGTTTTATGAATTAATTAATTAACTATAGGGGAATATTGATAATGATTCCCTTATTTATCTGTGTTATATTAGTTTAAACCTATTATTTTTGTTAAGAATAAATATGGTTCAATGTGACTCTACATTTATTATAAAAAATGAATAATGATCACAATCATGAAAAAGTATCCCCTTCCCTATATTGATTATTTGTTCAATCAATAACAAGGATATCGATATTTTTACAAGATTGATCTTTGATTCAAATATTATTAGTTGGGGATAAAAACAAAAGGAAACACAATACAAACTTATAATTTAATGTATGGAAACTATGAATTTATAGTGATGCCATTTTTTCTTACTAATTCCCCTATTATATTCCTAGATTTCATTAATTTAGTCTTTAGATATTAAATATATATATTTTTATATTACTTATAGATGATATACTTATGTATTACAATAAGAAGTAAGTGAATGGAAAACCACTTAATAAATTTATTAAAGACCCTGAAGAAGTAGTTGTTCTATAAAAAAAATTATGAACTGTTAATTTTGGCTATATAAATTTATATTTTTGGCTTGATAATCTCATGAATGGGTTTATCAGGGGATATATCAAAGGCATATGTTATTGAACATTGGCCTCGATGAACCACTATGTATGAGATCCAAAGTAGTATTATATTGGTTGGATATTATTGAAACTTTATAAAGTATTTATCATGGATATATAATCCAGTCACCATGTTAACATATAAATAACCTAGGTTCCTTTTGGTAGACGAATGTGAATAATATTATATGGAACTGAATAGAAGGTGGCCAGTGAACCGATGATCGAACTACCCTACAATGGATAATGGTTTATGATATACTATGAAGCCTAAAAGATGGGGATGCAATATGTTTTCCAACAGACTGATATATTGATAGTTTATTCCTCACACAAATTGATGGTTTATGAGAAAAATCTCCCAACTCTTCATTTAGAGCTTGCCACGTTAATTTACCTATTAATGATATTGAGACATTATATTTGTATAGATAGGTATAAAATATATACCAATAATAAAATTTCAATGTATATATTAAAATAGAAAGGTTTGAGTATTCCCTAGAGATGATGGTCAGAGATAATTATGAATTATGACTACTCAATTCATTTTGACCATGGGAAAGCAAATAGGGGGAAAATTTCCTTGAGTCAAAAGGGTCATGATTTATTATCTATGATGAGTATCACAAAATATTCTATATTTTTGGATATTAAATGGATTAATAGTAGAAAAATATCTTTCCAAATTAGGTTTTTTTTATCATTTTTCAAAAAAAAATGTGAAAATTGCCTTTAATTCCAGTATTTATAAAACCCAATCTAAAAAGTTACATTAAACCATGGGCTAAAAAATAAATTTTAATAATATAGATTAAATTTTGAGTTTTTTAAAAGAGGTGTTAAAATTTTATTTAAAAATTCATATTTATAAAACCTATCATAATAACATGTTATGAAAATTTTTAAAATGTACGGTTACTATATTTTTAATTTTTTAAATCACATTCTATCCAGTTTTTTCTTCCCCCTAGCAAATTAATCATGTAATTTAAATGTTTTTATACCTTTCTATGAATATATCAATTTATTCACTATTAATAATATTTCACAAGCCTTTTATCTCTCTTGTATTTTTTTATCATGTTACTTATATATTTTCTTTCAGTCTCATTAAAGGGGAAATCTATCTATATTTTAGTAATTTTTTTCTAATTATATATTTATTTATTAATTTATAATTGATATATTTTTTAATAAATACTAAACCTTAAATTACGATTAATATTTCATATAATATTTTCAAGCCAATTTTCATGTTTCCCTATGATTTTTTATCCTGAATGGAATGAATATCTAGAAACAATCTCTAATATCGGAGGAAATGAGTGTATGTTTGAGAATGAAGGAAAAATATTAACTCTGATATTTTTATTTTGTTAATAAATTTTCAAAATATAATATATATTTTTGATTAATTTTATGTTACGTGTCTAATAATTTATTTTGATTTCTTATCTTTTGATACTGATTATCCATATGACCGACATGAAAAATATGATTCCACTTTAGATATCAATATATCTAATATAAAACATTACATTTTGAATCAGTTTTATAGATAATTGATGTTAAAAGAACTCTTAATTTTATGTTGTCTTTCTTCAAAAACTATGCATTTCTGTTTTATATAATAAGTATTGAAAATAGTTTCCAACTACTACGAGTAAAAAATTAGTTAAAACTAACATTAGAATACAAAAAAATATGACATGATGTTTTTTTTTAATAGTAGATGGAACTTGAAATAAAATTAAATTAAGGAAGTCTTATCTTCCTCAGATTAGTGATCAACCATCTATATATTCAATGATTAAGAGTTTAAGGTCATGCTAAAACCATTACCCATACCAGAACTGAACTGAGAAATCATCACCCAAGAATTTTTAATTAGAATCCCCAAAATATATAAAGGAGATAATGGATGTTTTTTATATTTTATAACCTTAAGAAGATAGAACAATTAATTGATATCAGAGAATCATTCTATCTCGACCAACTTTTTTGGATTTAATTAAAGAGTTTGTAAGGATAAATGGTTTTCACATTCTGTTGTATCTAATAATGATTCAATTTATACAATGAAGTTCTGGATTATTATTTAGTAAATTTTTTAGATAATGTTTTATTTGATTAATGCATATCATTATCAATTACTTAGTTAGTATAAGATTAAAATTCAAACCATTGAGTATATTTTGAGTTTATATTCTCTATATTTCAAATGTGGTTTGGATCAATATCTTCCTTTCATCAAATTATATTATAATAGAAAACTTCAATAGAGAGTTCATATATATTCTTATGAAACAACTTATTGAAAATAAAGAATAACTCCAACATGTTGTAATGATGTTGGGGAATGAAATACATTGTCAACTGATCTAGAAAAATAAATGAAATAGAAGGTTTGACCCATTTAGTAGAACATCAGGGCAGTTTAGAGTTGATAAAGGAGTTATATTGAAAATCTATGGTGGGATTGGAATTTATAGTCAGTGAGAGGGAATTAAATTTAATTTATTCCTTGAAGAAGGTTAAATTAATCATAATGAATTATAATATCCTCCCTAGGAATATTTTTTTTCCTTCGAGATTCATGATCAAATAGGGATTATAGATTATTGCTTAGATCTTCTACCAAACCTCTATCAAATTCATGATGTGATCTAGGTAACAATTTTAATACAATGCCAATATGATCTGTAACATATATTGAACTCGTAGGATGAAACTATAGATAATGATCATTAAAATTAAGAACAATTATTAAATATATTTTATTATAGAGATAATGTTCTAAGTGTTAAGACTACTCACCGGTATAATGTTTTTTGGTGGAATAAAAAATTTGAGGAAGCCATATGTGAACCCAACAATGTGATGATCTTAATATATCCTAAGTTTTTTATATTAGAGTTATTTCAATTCAAGAGATAAATTATTTTCTAATTGGGGTAGATTACAACAGAAATTATTTTATATTTATTTTCATTGAAGTAAATATGAGGTTTTAAATTTTGTTCTTTACACAAAACCCGGAGTCTAAACAAACTATGACACAACGATCCTTTATAATGTAGATTTTAAATGAAAAGGTTTTATATCCACAATTTTAAAAATATCTATAATGGTTTTGAATAATTAATTTTTTTAAAGCTTCAAAAAGACGTATATAATTTTTAGTAAAGTCATGTTATGCTTCAAAAAAATATATTTTTTAAAAAAATGTTTTTTATTTCATTTTTAATGTCAAAATTATAATTATTTACTAAATTTGTAGAATTTTTTAGGGTATGTGTTTTTTTAAGTTATAAATTAATTATTCTCTTAGGTAAAATTTTGGGATTTTTCTAATTAAAATTTATTTTTTAGTGGGAAATGATAAATATGAGTTTCTTAAACCTATTTTTTCATTAAATCTTGTACTTTGAAATTCCAATTATTTTTTGAACATAATATTAAATTAGAATAAGTATGAATTAATTAAAAATAATCATATTAAATATATAAGAATTTTTATTATTATTTATTTTGGTATAATATCAATTATGGTCTAAAAACACATTTTTATAAAACAATGTTTTCTCTAAATAATATGTTTTTATCATAAAACAATTATATTAATCTCTACTAAATAATAATTACAATGAAAGTTGTATTATATATATTTAATGAAATGTTTTGACCTCAATTTTTTCTATTTTACAAGAAAATGGATAGGAGTAATTTTAGTTCTTTTTTTAATGATAAATTTTCTAAAATTGTGTTTTTGTTGGGTATTACACATATATATTAAATTAATTACAAAAATATATAAAACTTTAATGTAAGATCACATAAATATTGAGGTACACCCTTGTTTTAATTTTTTGATTAAATACTATAAAGTTGGTTGATGAGATGTTTGTCGAGTTTGTTCACTGTGTCGATGGTGTTTGGGGGGTTTATGAAACAAAATAAGGGAAATGTTCATTTAGTACACGTTTCGTGGTTGTCATATAGTTAAGAGTAACCATGCACCCTAACTGTGCATGCTGGGAGGAAGGGTGCATGGTTTTGTTGAAACTGTAAAAGGGGGAAATCTAAACAATACAGGCTTGAAGAGATCCAATTCACATGGTTGGTGCACATTATGTTAAACTGGGTAGTCTTCCAAGGTAATCATGTGACCTAGAACCTATTGGATTGAGTCCAATCTATGGATGGCACATAGTTTGGAAAACTATGTGGCCAAACCAAGTGTCTAATCAAAAGTGGTGTTTTACTCTTTTACCCCATTCAGAATTTATGTGTGTCACGAACCGTCCTCGGGGCCCGTGCCATGACTACCCCAATCCCACCTTCATAGGCCAGGGGCTGGAGACTAGCACCAAAGGTGTAAATCTTGAAAACTGGGAATGCATTGCCTTTAATAAAAGTAAACAAATACACAGAGTACAAGCGGAAGTATACACTAAGAACAAAAGAAAGTGCTGAAAATTAAGTGGTCCATAATATAAACCCATTCGAAAGTACAGATAAAACTAAAGAAAAGTACAGCAGAAAAAGAAAACAGTTGGAAGAAAGGAAGTATCTCCGGGGTCATCCTCCTCAGATCCTACCTGAAGGGTAGGTACAGATAGCGCAACTCCTGGATCGTCCACCATGGATCCTACCTGAAAGATACATATAGATTGCCTCCACAACGCTCTTTACCATCAACCTCCTCCGAGTATTGTCTTGCCATGAAGTCCACCTCCTAATACTAACTCGTCGTGAGTTCCACCTCCGGGTATCGTCCAGTCTTCAAACACTCGACTTCCGTCAGCACTGCCTGTCGTCTGCATCCAACACAACGAGGTGCGGGCATAGCCCGTGCAGGGGTGACTATAATGATACTCATTAGGGACCCCAAGACCCTCAAGGTCTCTCTGAATCCAACAAAGATAACCAAAAATAATATCCCAATAGATAACCTCTACTTAGGTATATGCCTATACATATGCCTAAGCTACCAAGTAACCCATCTCAATCATGACGAAATACAAAGATTATGAAATCAACGGATAACCAATACCCTAGTATATTCCCATACATATACCTAATTTTTCAAGTGACCTATCTCAATCATGAGGTAAACACAAAGGTCATAGACTCAGCTAAAACCCGGATTTTCATTATCGAAACCGTAACTGCTGAAGAGCCCCATCTCTGGAGTGTATAGTGATCCTGTCACGACTCCGAGGTACTGCTCACTAACCTAAGACTGTTGAGGTACTCCTCCTGTTGAGTACCGTGGGTCAGCCACCCAAACACAGTAGTACTTCCCATCAGGGTATGCCACCCAAACACAGTAGTGCATCCCCCCTAATAGCCTGCAGAGGTACTCTCCGAACGAGTACCGCGGGTCTGCAACCAAACAAGTAGTTCTCCGTTCGCCATGGGTCTGCACCCAAACAAATTAGTGCTCTGTCCACTCGTCTAGTCGACTCACTCCAAGTCGAGTCGGTCAAGCAGTCGTCAGGTCTCAGTCGGCTACACAGTCTCCATACTCCGTATGCTCATCTCTAGGAGGGTCCACTCAATGAGCTACTGGTTGATACTGCAAGTATCTCAAATTCCCACGAAGAAGTATCTCAAAGGATGGGCTCGTCTTAGGGGTCTCAACGCAACAGACGGTGCGTCAATCAGACGCCCGGTCTGTGAGTTACTAACATTTTTGTCCCAGGGGCCCGGTTGGTTTCGTGTGCGAACCAACCCGGCCGTATCTCAACTGTACCGAAAAATTTCATAGTGTAATCTCATAGGGACCGTTTCTCAATGTGAACACCAACGCTGCTGACGGGATATCAGCTTTTCTATTGCAGGGGCCTGGTTGGATTTCGGGTACAATCAAATCCGGACATTATAAAACTACAACCAAAACTCAGGCGATGTATTCCAAAAGTTCTGTCTCATCATGAGGAATCCAACAATGTCGACGAAATGTCAATCGGACGTCAGGAGCTCAAGATATAAGTGTTTCCGCTCCGAGGGCCTGGTTGGTTTCGTATACGAACCAACTCGGCCATACTCAAGTTTTCAAAACCTTGAGTGTAATATACCGAAATGACCGTCTCGATCCAAGGATCGCATAGCAGCTGACGGTGCATCGATCAGAGGTTTATAGGCCATGATATGGGAAAAATACTGTAAGAAGTCCAAAAGTGGGGGTTTTGGGCCCCAACGGACCCAGCCCTAGACCCCATGGGTCGGCCCGAACTAGGTCTGGGTCCGGCCCGCTTGGGCACGGCCCAGCGCACTGGCGCTGGCCAGGTGGCTGGATAGAAACGGCCGAGCGTTTGGGGTGCGGGGGGGGGGGGGGGGGGGGGGCGGGGGGCGCTGCCCCCGCCTATTTCATAACTGCTGCCCCCATGCGGGGGGTCGCTGCTTGTCCGGCCAGTCGGGGGTCGTAACCCCCGACCTGCCGGGTGTCGTAACCCCCGGCCTTCCGGGGGTCGTAACCCCTGGATCCTCCTCTGACCGGCCGACCCGCTCGGGTCGTCCGGCGGATGCCGCCACAGGAACGGCACAACTGGTCCCCCTTCTCGGACCTCGGCGGCCCGGAACCGGCCACCGGTCCCTGCTCCGCCGCAGCCTTGGTCCATCCGGCGTGGCGCGACGGCGTGGTGCCCCTCTGCCGCAGCCCCGCTCCGGCTGCAGTGTATACATGATTCTTCGGCGCGGTGTGACGGCACCACGACCTTGTTTGACTTCATTGGCGCGGCGCAATGGCGCCGCGCATCCTTGTCGCACGATCCTGCGCGTTGTGAAGGTATCGCGTCACATTCCTTCGAACCGCAGCAACAAAAGAATAAGGGAGGAGGGTCGGTCGTGTTTGTGCGGTTTGGCCCCCTCCCATTAATCAATATCAAGCAGCAAGGATTCACGATGAGTGACAATGGAAGTATTCACGAACAAAAGAAAAATCCCATACCTCGAGCATTGTTTAACAAAGGTTCATCGTGGAATTGAACGTCGCGGAAGAAGGCAGATCATCGCACCACGGAGGAACGGTGTCTCCCTTACTTTGACGCGGAAAGAAGGAATGAGGAGATGTGCATCAGGTCATCGATCTTCGAGGAAGGCATCTCTCACCGTCGTCTATCGTCGGAGGTCGGTGTTTTTCGCGTTCTTCGTTGAGGAGGAAGAACTTCAAGATGTTGAGCCGCTCTCTACAAAATCCTCCTGCACAACCCAAGAAACAACAATAAAATAAGGGTTGCCTTATTTTATTACTTACTCCAAATATTTTAAAACTCAAAATTGAATCAATCAATTAATTGAATTATTTGCAATGTCTAAACCTCCCAATTAAAAGAGGTGTTTCATAACAGATAAAAGCGAGGGTTGACATCATTTTAAGGGGGGGGGGTGCGGGTGCGTTACCTTATTAAAGGAGGGGGGTTTAGGAAGTTGAAAGGGTGGGGATCATGTGGGACCCACCTCACTATTAACCCCACATGGGTGGTTATTTCCACCCAACCTCTCTCCTTTGGACTTAACCACCTAAAAAAATAAAAATTAGAAGCACATTTTTATTTCTCTATAGTCTTAAACCACAAAATCAAACAACTCCCCCCATGAAAACACAACTCTGGAAAAGTTCTTATTAAGAAAAAATCAGCGTTCTAGTTTCAATGGTGCCCTCGGATTTCGATTCCAAGCATCGGTTCAAAATTTAGGAAAAAACCCCGCTCGTTCGTTCACTAAATGTACCCGAGCTAAACTTTGGAAATTGATTCTGGGCACACTGGGCCACGGAATCAGGTTCCATCAGAAACTGCGTTCTTGTAAAATCCCAAAGAAAATTAAGAAAAAAATTTCCTCGAATTTTACGGGTCTTTAAATTACTCCCACCTCAGGGTTTTACGTCCCCATAAAGCTACAACACAAACTAGGGAAACAAAAGTGGTACTGAGCACGCATCTGAGCCTTCTGCTCCCATGTGCTCACCTGGAGGTTCCTGTACTGCCATAGAAAGCGCACCCGAGGAATCAACTGTCCTTGTAGGATCCTCTCATGTCATTCATCGATCCCCACTAGAACCTCTGTGAGAGTCATCCCATCGCCCAAGTCCAGCTCCCCATGGTCGATGATATGCGTTGTGTCAAGCTCGTATCTCCTCATTTGAGATATGTGGAAGTCTTCGTGCACCTGATGCAACTGAGGTGGATGGGTCATGCAGTAAACCACCTCTCCTACCCTGCTGGGGACCTAGAAAGGTCCGTTGAACCTCGGAGATAACTTTTCACCTCGGCCACATCTCCGTAAACCTCGTCGAGGTGAGACCCGTATAAGGACGTGATCATCATCCTCGAACTCTAGAGGTCTCCAATTCCTGTTAGAACTGAATCTCAAAACAACTGCTGCAATTAGGTTAAGGTTGACCGACTCAAGAGTGATCGGTCGCACCCTCCTATGCATGAGTTTATCCTATGCCGCCTGGGGTTTCCTTTTCACCGACAAAGGAAAACCCAACCAGACATCATAGTTAAACCACAACCTTTTTGCATAACACCTTCAATTTGAATATGAGCTATGATTTCCCAGTACATACTCAAACCAACGTCATAAGGCCTCGACGCCATCACTAAGAGATTCCAGCCGAAACTCTCACCTCGAGGGTCTGACCACACTGTCAGCGTAAGTGTGATTATTGAGTCTTCTCCCAAGGTATATCCAGACGCTAGGGTCAAGTCTATGGCTTACTGGAAAATCTAGGCCTGGGATAAGATTTGTGAAAGGCAAGAATGATTCCTATCGACGTCTGTTACTATGGCAGCTAGTAGTGGACACAGACTGTCCCTTGAATCATTTATGGAGCCATTGGGTCACACTCCTTGACCACATGCAGCTGCATTCTTCTCCTTCCCTCCATCACCCTGAGCCTAGCGGGGACAACTAAGGTGGGTGGTTCTAGCATGTTAAAATGTACACCAACTCATGCTTCTCTCCTAGCTCTGCCTCTAGGTCTACTGCTTCGAAGACTCACATCTCCTTAAAGATTCCTCTTCTTGAAACATTTAACATGCTTGAGTCTCTTAGACTGGTTCAAGTTTCCTGTTTCTTACTGCACTGTGCAGTCTTCATCCGCTCCTCGATGATCTACACCTTCTTTGCCTACGATATGTAAGAGCTTCTTGGATTTCTCTTTTTCCGAAAATAGAAACTCAGTCTAATCCCCTGGATGAACCATGCCCATTTCCTAATATAGTCAATCCTGACATGAATGATGCATTCATGCCATGGATGACGTCGTAAGGCCTCGACGTAACTACCAAGAGTTCCAAATGTCACTCTCTCCTCCAAGGGTCGAGTCACACTATCGGCATTAGTGTGAGGTCCCTGGGTCTCCTCCAGTAGAAATATCAAAATTCAGGGTCAAGTCATCAGTTTTTAACCAGAACCTCTCAGTATCAACAGAACAAAAAGATAGGAAAGCAAACACCACAAAGATAAGTGTCTTTTATTATATCATCTCATAGTACAAAGACAAAAATACAACAGAAAAATGGAACTAGAAGTAAAAGGGGTGTATCCACTAGTTCCGCTCATGTCCACCTGGTCCCGGAGCTCTACTGCCTTGTCCACTGCTCAACTATTGCTTAAGCACCAACCGCTACTTCTGACTTAGTGGGTCCTCCAAAGCCTACGGATAAACTCTACAAGGGGGGGGGGGTCGGATAGTCACGTGCCAGGTGGCCCTTCCTACCACATTCATAACACTTCCAGCTCCTCATACAGCTGGCTCTGGTCCTCTTGGACCTCTGCATCATCTGTCTACTGCCCACATATGACTCGGCTACAGATCGAAAATCGTGCGGCAGCAGCAGAAGCTCCTGTAAACGCTCGGGTTGTAGAGCTATTGGCACAAACTCCACCCTGAAGAAGGTATCGAAGTCTTCCCATGTGAAGGTAATCTAGTCACAAAACTGGAACAAGTGGTTCCCCCATCTCTCAGCTGCTTCCTGAAGGAGGTTGGAAGCAATGATCACCATGAAGTCTGCTGGCATCCCCACTAGCCCGAAGACTCTCACCACAACCTCAATCCAATCCTCAGCCGCCTACGGGTCCATCTCTCCCCGGAACCTGGGTGGCCTCTGGCACTGGAACACGTGCGGTGCACTCAAGCAGTGTGCACCGCCTACTGCTGGTGCTGGTGGCATCGGTGGCCCAACGTATGGTAGTACCGCTGGTGCCTCTACTGGTGCCTCAACTGTAAGAGGGCCTTGTACCGAAGCCTCATTGCTCGGTAGGCTGTCAGTACGCACATCCCTCTGGGCTCTAGCTGGTCGTCCGTGGAATGGCATCCTGAAATATACAGACGTGACACAGTCAAACGATTTATACCTGGTGATCTGACTTGGTTTGAGCTGTTTTAAGAGAAAACCTTTGAAACACACATGCAATCAGTGTTTTCATGTACAAAGTCGGAAATCAGTTTTTAGGGTCCTAGTGTATGGATACGTCGGCCGCCCGCACCAACACTGGACTCCCTGAACTGAAAACCAAACTCGGTACTCAAAACATTATTTCTTCACAGAAAGAAAATATCAGAGTTATATGTTCTGCGGTAGAACTAACACCTCTGATACCAATTTGTCACGAACCATACTTGGGGACCGTGCTGTGACTACCCCAAGCCCGCCTTCATAGGACAGGGGCTGGCGAATTGCACCAAATATGTAAATCCCGATAACTGGGAAGACATTACCTTTAAAAAAAGTAAACAAACACACAGAGTACAAGAGGAAGTAAACACAAAGTACAAAAGAAAGTGCTGAAAAGTAAGTGGGCCAGAATACAAACCCATTAGAATGTACAGCTACAACTGAACAAAAGTACTACAGAAAAAGACAATAGCTGGAAGAAAGAAAGCATCTCCTAGTTCATTCTCCTCAGATCCTACCTAAAGGGTAGGTATAGATAGCGCAGCTCCTGGATCGTCCACCACAGATCCTACCTAAAGGGTAGGTACAGATATCCTCCACAACACTCTTTCCCATCAACCTCCTTCGAGTATCGTCTCGCTGTGATGTCCACATCCTGATAATGACTTGTCGTGATGTCCACCTCTGAGTATCATCCAGTCTTCAAACACTCGGCTTCCATCAACACTGCCCATCGTCTGCATCCAACACAATGAGGTGCGGGCATAGCCCATGCAGGGGTGAGTATAACGATACTTAATAAGGACCCCGAGACCGTCAAGGTCTCTCTAAATCCAACAAGGATAACCACATCGAAGATCTCAACAGATAACATCTACTTAGGTATATACGCATACATATACCTAAGTTACCAAGTAACCCATCTCTATCATGAGGAAACACAAATATTATGAAATCAATGGATAACCACTACCCAGGTATATTCCCATACATATTCCTAAGTTGTCGAGTGACCCATCTCATTCATGAGGTAAACACAAAGGTCATAGACTCAGCTCAAACCAGGATTTTCATTATCGAAACCATAACTACTGAAGCGCCCCATCTCTAGAGTGTAGAGTGATCCTGTCACGACTCCGAGGTACTGCTCACTAACCTAAGACTGTTGAGGTACTCCTCCTGTTGAGTACCGCGAGTCAGCTACCCAAACACAGTAGTGCTTCCCGCTGGGGTATGCCACCCAAACACAGTAGTGCATCCCCCCTAATAGCCTGTAGAGGTACTCTCCGGACGAGTACCGCGGGTCTTCACCCAAACAAGTAGTGCTCCATCCTCCATGGGTCTTCACCCAAACAATGTAGTGCTCTGTACACTATTCTAGTGGACTCACTCCAAGTCAAGTCGTTCAAGCAGTCGTCAGGTTTCAGTCGGATACATGGTCTTCGTACTCCGTACGCTCATCTCCGGGAGGGTCCGCTCCATGAGCTAATGGTTGATACTCCATGTATCTCAAAGTCCCATGAAGAAGTATCTCAAAGGACCGTCTCGTATTAGGGTTCTCAACACAATAGACGGCGCGTCAATCGGACGCCCGGTCTGTGAGTTACTATTTTTTCGTCCTGGGGGCCCGGTTGGTTTCTTGTGCGAACCAAATCGGCAGTATCTCAACTGTAACCCGAACTCTCATAGGGTAAGCTCATTGGGACCGTTTGTCAATGTGAATCCCAACGCCGCTGAAGGTTCGTCAAACAAACGATTGATCTGAAAGATATCAGCTTCTCCGTTCTAGGGGCCCGGTTGGATTTTGCGTACAATCCAACCCGGCCACTATCCAACTGTAACCAAAAGTCAGGAAAAGTATTCAAAAAGTTTAGTCTCATAGAGAGGAATCCAACAAAGTCAAAGGCACGTCAATCCGACGTCTGAAGATCAATATATAAGCGTTTCCGCTCTGAGGGCCCAGTTGGTTTCATATCTGAACCAACACGGTCGTACTCAAGTTCTCCGAAACCTTGAGTGTAATATACCGAAATGACCATCTCGATCCAAGGATCGCATCACAGCAGACAGTGCATTGATAGGTGGTTTGTAGCCCAAGATATGGGCAAAAGATCGTAAGAGGTCCGAAAGTGGGGGTTTTGGGCCCGGACCGACCGGGCCCGAGACCCCCTGGGTCGGCCCGCTTGGGCGCGGCCTGGCCTGAGCATGGCCTGGCTTGGGCATGGCCCGGCCTGGGCGCGGCGCGGCCCAGCTCGCTAGCGCTGGCCAGGGGGATCGGTCGAAACGGCCGAGCGTTTGGGGTGCAGGGGGGGGGGGGGGGCTGCTTCCCGCCTATTTTTTAACCACGACCCCCATGCGGGGGGCCGCTGCTTCTCCGGCCAGCCGGCGGTCGTAACCCCCTGCTCATCCTCTGACCGTCCGGCCCGCTCCGGCCGGCCGGCTGCTG
This sequence comes from Viscum album, assembly GCA_963277665.1. NCBI lineage: Eukaryota > Viridiplantae > Streptophyta > Magnoliopsida > Santalales > Viscaceae > Viscum > Viscum album. Next base: position 1,490,087,182 of record OY728137.1, on the reverse strand, counting down.
CTGCCACGGGACCGGCACGACTAGTCCCCCTGCTCCGACGCCAGCGGCCCGGAACCGGCCGCCGGTCCCTGCTCCACGGTAGCCTAAGGTCGCGGCCTTGGTCCCTCCGACATGACATGACGGGGATGCACCCCTCTGCCACATCCCCGCTCCGGCCATGGGGTTTCCGTGATTCTATGGCGCGGCGCGACGGTGCCACGACCTTGTTCGACTTCATCGGCACGGCACGACGGTGCCGCACATCCTTGTCGCACGATCTCGTGCGGTGCGACGACACCGTGTCACTTTCCTTCAAACTGAAACAACACAAGAATAAGGGAGGAGGGTCGGCCGTGTTTGTGCGGTCCAGCCCCCTCCCGTTAATCAATAGCAAGCGACAAGGATTCACGAAGAACAACAATGGAATTATTCACGAACAAAATCAAAATCCCCTACCTCGAGCATTGTTGAATGAATGCTCGTCGCGGAATTGAACGTCGTGGAAGAAGGTGGATCATCGCTTCGTGGAGGAACGATGTCTCCCTTCCTTTGACGCGGAAAGAAGGAATGACGAGATGCGTCTCGGTTCATCGATCTCCAAGGAAGGCGTCTCTCACTGTCGTCTGTCGTCGGAGGTCAGCGTTCTTCATTTTCATTATTGAGGAGGAAGAACTTCAAGACTTTGAGCTGTTCTCTCCGAAATCCTCCCTCACAACCCAAGAAACACCAATAAAATAAGTGTTTCCTTATTTTATTACTTATGCCAAATGTTTTAAAATTCAAAATTGAATCAATCAATTAATTGAATTAATTGCAACGTCTAAACCGCCCAATTAAAAGAGGTGTTTCATAACAAATAAAAGCAAGGGTTAAATTCATTTTAAGGGGGGGGGGGGGTGCGGGTGCGTTAGCTTATTAAAGGAGGGGGGTTTAGGAAGTTGAAACTGTGGTGTTCATGTGGGCCCCACCTCACTATTAACCCCACATGGGTGGTTAGTTGCACCCAACCTCCATCCTTAGGACCTAACCACCTAAAAGGAATAAAAATTAGAAGCACATTTTTATTTCCATGTAGTCTTAAACCACAAAATAAAACAACTCCCCCCGTGCAAACGCTACTCTGGAAAAGGTATTCTTAAAAAAAATTGGCATTGCGGTTTCAATGGTGCCCTCGGATTTCAATTCCGAGCATCGGTTCAAAAGTTATGAAAAAACCCGCTTGTTCGTTCACTGAACATACCTGAACTAATATTTTGAAATTGATTCTGGGCACACCGGGCCGCGGAATCAGGTGCCGTCAGAAAATGCGTTCTTTTAAAATCCCAAAAAAATTAAGAAAAAATTTCCCTTGAATTTTACGGGTCTTTACAAATTGTTATACCTGAGCGTTCTTCCACACTTCACCCCTAATAACCCTAGTGATGAACCAAAACATAGATGTCTTTCCAAGGATCAGTACTATTTGATTCTTATCAATTTAGAGTTTTTTGGGTGAAAATTGAAGATCATGGTAAGTCTAGTGCTTATCTTTGCTACTTTTTCTGGATTAGGTCTTCTAGAATGATACATATCCTTCTAGGGCCCTAAAACAATCTATCAACAGTTGGATCATAAGTTTCTGCTTCAAAGTGTGTTCAAATTCGAATCTACATCTATTGTTGAGCCTGTAGATTTATTTTGAACAAATGTAGGCGGTCTACATGTTATATAAAATAGTCTTCATGTTTGGTTTATGTGTGTGTCATTGTGATTTTGTGTTTTCTTACTGTGTACCTCATTATTTAGTATGATTTGGTAAATTGGTGGGCTAATGGATATATTATAACCCCCCACATCCCTTGTGGGATACATTGAGATTGATTAGACCCAATATAGGTCCACCCAGGAGGTGTTCCATTTCAAAAACCTATAAAATGGTATTTTTAAGCATCAAATAGAATTTTAATGAATTAGGGACCTTACTAAATGTGTTTAATAATTGATTTGGGATTTGAAATGGAACAAGGGTAGTTGTTTCTAGTGGTTAATGTGGTATAAGGGGTTGTTTTTCATGATATTCGTGGGTAAAATGAGTTATGGATTATAAAGGGGGAACCTTATTAATTTGAAAGGGTATGTTAACAATTAATGGGTTAATTAGGTTAATTCATGAAAATGATGTGTGTAAACAAGTTTTGGTATGATAATGGTTTATGTATTTAACGAACTAAAAATATTTAATGATATGTTTATAACTTGATTATGGTCTATTGGAATAGTTTATGAAATGAATAGTTCTTAAAGAATGTATAAATGTCTTGGTGGTGTGTTGGATATTGTAATTAGGCTCCTACAAGGGGTGGAATTTGATGAATGATCTCAACCCCAACCCTAGAATTCATGGGTTAGGGAGTCAGATTGAGGCTCTATACCCCTAACAGTTGAATTCTATAAGAATTCTGTGACTAAGGATCCAAGGTAAGTGTAAAGTGATTGAACCTAAAATGGTTTCCCTAGTAATATAGGGAACATAAAATATTCCCTTATGTATTGTAGTTGACTAGTATATACCATTGTCTTATAAATTAATTTCCTAACCCATGGAAAAAATATTGAAGTATTTAATATAAATTAATGGAAGCCAGATTATCTATTATTAAATTTTCAAGTCTTTTTGTACATTAATGAACTATATGTATAGTTTGGATATTTTTTTAGACAATTTTGGTTGTGGAATATAATGTTGTACTTGCACCCTGTTTAAGATTCCATTGGATGCCCAAGCAGACATCCTCTTTGTAGGTGCGGAAAAGGCCAAGGGCCCTGTCCAATATGGTTGAGTTGGGAGTGGATGTGAATGAATGAGGGATCCAAACCAAGTGTCATGACCGATGTTATGGGGTTTTTTATTTTATTTTTCTTATTTTGGGTTCTCATTACATTTGGCACTTTATGACATGTCATATCATATTTACTAATTTGTTGTGGTATTATACCCAGTTTTTGGGAAATATTTGGTAAAGAATGTTATGGGTCATTTCCTTTCCTTTTTTATTAATGTTACCTATTGTGGATCACTCTGGAAAAGATTATTCAGTCTCCCCACATGACCTATTAGACCCTCATATCTATTTGGATTCTTCTAGAGTACGTAGAGGTATAACTGAGGTCATATAGTTACTCATATTTGAGAGCCGTTTTAGTGGCCTCTTGGTTGAGGATGTTAAAAAGTTATATCAGAGAAATGTTATTTAATAATATTATAAAATTTTGGTATGGTGGAAGGGATCCTAGGATGTGTTAGGCCTTAGCAATGTGCTTGTTCATGGAATTATCTATCCCATGTATTTGGGAAAACCCAAGTTCCCAAGGTGGCATTATTGTTATTGATTTATTTTGTTAAAGTAAATTTATATTTTACAATTTGGTGATTCACTATATTTGAAATGTGAATTTATTATGATATTTTTCTCATGTTCTAAATAGTACAAGGTTGTTCATTAATTAATCATTTTTGGGGGCTAGGGGTATAGATGACATGTATTTTGTTGGGAACACATGGGAGGATGCATGGGACATGAAGGGTAAAAATCATTTCATTTTCATTGAAAATTAGAAGGAAGTGTTGTCTAATAAAGACGATGAAAATTTAAAAATAGAAATAATGTCAAATACTTGTTAATATATAGTGCCTAAGGGTAATTATAATGGGTTAAATTTTGGTGATGGAAAGTTGTGAAGATTGTAAGGTACCTAAGTAAAGAGGATTTATACTATGATGGTAAAATTGTTTGAAAGGGGTATCTAATGAAAGACTTGTGACTATGTTAGTTGGTTTACATACCATGACCCAGCCCCACAATATAGATTGATGGGGGTTGTGATAGTGGTGTAACAATACCCTTTGAGATAGTGTATGGAAAAAAGGTTGTTTATGGAAAGTGGAAATCATTCATTGGAACAAATTTTGGATGTTTTGAGTTACATTTTCATAGATGTGTTCTTGTAAGTATAGGATGATGCCACCATAATGTATTGAGCCGATTGGGTGAAAATATGATTCCACTGAGAATGATCATCTTGAGGATGATCAAGAAAATATGGTGGTTTAGTGCAATATGGGAGAAAAGAAGTTACATGGGAACTTTTCCCATTTTATGAAATTGATGTGACATGACCCAGGGAGGGTTGTTCCAAGTATGTTCAAGTTGACTATGAATTGTTACCTACAACCCACATTGAATTTTTATAAAGAGTTTGGAAGTGACACATTCATGTTCTTGATAGAGTCCACTGAAATTACACCAGATCACTTATAGACTCATCCTACGAAGAGATACTTGTTGCCATCTTACAATATTCAAGGTTAGGCAAGGCACTAGTGGGATGTTTTGGTTCATACCCAGAATCCTGATGGTATAACATGGTAATATTTGTAGGAAAATGTTTTTAGAATATTTATATCTGGAGACCGTGATGTAGGAGAAGGATGCATAATTTATGATGTTTACCCATGGGTCAATGTTAGTGCGGGATTGTGTTTTCCACTTCAATAAATTTAAAAACATCATTCCCACATTGGTAGGGGTTGAGATAACTATGGATAGATGATTATAGGATGGTATTATACCTGAGAATAATTCTTTGATGAATAAATTCTATTTGAAGAGGTTTGCGAAAGTGGTGGATCATTCCCTTATTTTAGAAAGAAATATTTAGGTGGGTTCATGTGGTGGCTTTATAGCTCTAGTCGAGTGATCGAGTGGTGCATATCTTGAAGTTTGAAAGTGTTTATTTTATATTTTTAACTATGTTGGTTTGTGAATGTGCACTCAAAAGGCAGAACTGGCCTCTTAGGGTACTGATTGAGTTTTCTTCAATTAGTGCGGTAGTCCAGGACACACAAGCGATTATTGTCCTCAACCACTAGTTGAGTGTTGGGCATGTAGTTACTTGGGGAAAGTGAAAAGGAACTGTAGGAACCCTAGATGGATATGTATTAATTCAGAATTGAGACTGATGTTGTGTGTATTCCAATGATCAATTACCCCCACTCCATGTAAGAAGTTTGAGATCTCCTAGTTAAACAGTTCAGGGTAATAGACATGGTACTCTAGGACGGGGGAATCCATATCAGTAGGGTATTGTGTCACCAAGAGCATAGGCTAGTGTTTTAGGTAGAGGGGTATTACTACTTCATGTAGTTCATCCTTCTCCTAGAGGTGGAGAGGCTGGTCTATTAATAGTTCAAGGTAAGATTATTGTATCTTACACTCCTTCTAGTGATTTTTTTGATATAGGTTCCTTTAATTATTTTATCACTACTAATTTTTTAGGTGGGTTGGGCATATTAGTGGAATATATATGTGGAGTTATGTCTATTGATTACACATTAGGAGTTCAGTTAGAAAAAATATGATAGTGTAAGGGGTGTTCCATCAAGGATGGTGGGTACTGTTTTTTGGGACTTGTTTGTCCTAGGGATGTTTGGTTTTGATTTTTTTTAGATCATGTATTGGATGTTTATGTACCATGAATACATGTACCATTAACACTTTAGGGTAAAATTAATGTCTCTATGGGAGTGTTTATATGTTCACCATTGGGAATGGGATATCTGACCAGGCTATACAAGGCAACTTTGTCAATAGTGGGGTAAAATCACATCCCAAGTCGCTTGTTCAGTGATTGATGATGGGGGAATATTTCAACATATATATCCACTTGTTATGGTTATGTTTTAAGATGTTCCTCATAAATATTAGGGCATCCACCCAAGATGGAGGTTGGGGTCATGATAGAGTTGATGCTGTGAGCTGAACCAGTTTTAATTGCACTATATAGAATGGCACCAACAGATCTTCAGGAACGCAAAACATAGCCTAATTAAATAGAGAATAAGGAGTTAATACATCCATTTAAACCACCTTATGGATATATAGCATTTATTTCCATGATGGTTGATGGATCCTTATGTTTTTATGTGGATTATAGTAATTAAAATTAGATGACAGTTATGAATAATTACCCTCTTCCTTGAATCAATGATCTTTTTGACTAGTTGAGAGATTCTGTAGTGTTTTCCAAAATTGATTTGAGATTAGGGTATCACAAGCTAATGGTGGGACCTTCTGATATACTACGGTCTAAATTCAAAAGAATTTATGGGTTATATGAGTTTTTTTCATGTTTTTTAGGTTGAACAATGTGCCAACATTGATTATTTCCCAAATTAACTGAATCATTCACCTGTACCAAGATCACATTTTAGTTTTCATTGTGGATGACAATAAGGTTTACTCCAAAACTCAGTAAGATCATGAAAAACATCATAACACTTTCTTTATTACACTAGGAGAGAATACTATATAAACCACGGTATGAATGTTTTATTTTTGGACTGATTGGTTTCGTTTTTTGGGTTACATCATCTCTGAGGTAGGTGTGTCATTGGACCTAGAGAAAGTGTAGGTTGTTGTATCTTGGGTGTATCTCAAAAAAAATTAATGTATAAAGTATTATTGGTTTTGAGGACTATTATAAATGGTTAATCGAGGATATTTATTATTTGGTAGCACAACTTTTATGCTTGAACAAGAATTGAATCATTTTTGAATGGCCTGAATCATTTGATGATTCTTTCCATGTGTTAAAGTAGAAGCTGAATCCTACAACAAATTTGAGCTACTAAAGTTGATTATATATTACTCATTGTTTTTTGACATATATAGTGTTTGTATTGGGGTAGTATTGATAGGGGAAAATTATATTGTGGTGTATGTGTTATAAAAATTGAGATCCCATGAACGAAATTACCCAATTCATGATCTCAAATTGCCTATGGAGCGTTACACCTTAAAGTAATAGAGTCACTACTTTTTGGGAGATAGGATTATTGTGTATACTAATCACAAGATCCTTAAATAAATTTTCTCCAAGAATGATTTGAATATTTGAAAACTAATAAGGGTTGAATACATTTAGTCCTTCAATTTTGAGATGTTTTACATGCGAGGAATGGGGAATAGTGTGGTAAATGCCTTGAGTCCAAAAACATAAATAATAACGGTTTAGGAATCCAGTTTTGAGTGGTGTATGATTAAATATTTTTCTTAGGATCATCTAGAGGTGAAGCATGTGAATGAGAAGATGACCATTTTATCCTTGGTAGAAGAGTCCACACTTCTAGGCTAGATTAAGGTGAGGTTGTATGTGGATCTATAGTGATTGGCTTTAATGGGTCATCTGGATGGTGGGGATCCACCTTCTAGTTGGACTGTTGGCGATGATGATATTATTTTTATTTTTGGACGAATTTATTTCATATATGAATCCATAAAGAGTTGATTTATGAGTTTAATACATCAAATAGGGTGGAGAACCCTAATTTGACCAAAATGTATTGTGATCATCATTAGATGTATTGACATCCAGGGATGAAGAAGAAACGTTCTTGTTTCATGGGATGATGAAATAAGTATATGTATATAATGGTAGAGCATCAGTGACCAGGTGGTTTGTTACATCCATTTCCCATTTCATAATTGATGTAGGATGATGTGAAAATGTGGTTTTTTTTGTAGTTATTCAAAGGATGCATCATAAAAATAATAATATTCAGGTGGTTGTGTATCAGTTGAACAAGGTCGCACATTTCATACAAATTCTAGAAACTTTTATTAATGACCAGTTGGGTGAGTTTTGTGATAGAGAGATAGTATGGTTACAATGGGTTTTAAAAATGATAGTTTTAGATTATGACCCACATTTAAATAGTTCTTCTGGTAAGGGTTATAGAGAGTGATGGGTATCTATGTATTTTTAAGTACATATTTCCATCTATAGGTGAACAGGAAATTCGAGTGTACTATTAAGGTGTTAGAGGACATGCGGAGCACATGAGTTCCATGTTTTCATTGATATTGGGGGAAGAACATGAAAATTATTTCATTCTCCTATAACTATAGTTAGAAAGAGATTATTTGAATGGAACCGTCTGAGATACATTATGGTTGACTTTGTAGATCACCATTTTGTTGGATGTAGGATGGAGAGTTAGAGTTTGTGGGGTTTAGTATCATGAAAGAGATGTTAGATTATGTTTAGTTAATATAAATTTGGATGTATATGTATTGGAGTAAGAGAGATTCCTATACATATCGACATCATAGACCTATTGATTTTACAGTGGGTGATAATGTGTTTTTTTAGTGTCATTGAGGTTGAGTCAATATTGGATTCTATAACATAGAATGTCAGCACCTATGTACATGAGGCCATTTGATCTAGTGGAGATGATCAGACTGGTGGTATACTGGTTGTCTCTTCCACAATGGTATTGTGGAAAAAAATGGATTTCATGAGTGAAAACATCAATTTTATTACCATGTCCCATCCCACGTGATCAATATTGATGATATTGATCTTGAGATTGATGCATCCTTTGAGGAGAATTTGGTTTGTATTTTAGATCATAGTGAAAATGTATTTTAGGGTAAAAATTTAACTTTAGTTCATGTTTTTTGGAAGTATGGGATGTTCATGAAGAATCATGGGAGTGGGAGATGTATATGACAGATTAGATTCCTAATATATTTATATTGATGCTTAGTGATTCTTGGGAAGTGAGGTTTCAAGGAAATCCATTATAAGGTGGGAAGGTTGTAATATCACATTCATTTTGAGGTACATACTTGTTTAAAATATTAGTTTAAATGTATTAAATATGGTTAATGAAATGTTTCCCAAGTCTTGGGGGGTGTAATAGGGGTTTGACACATGAAATAAAGGGGAAAATGGATATCTTGTTCAGGTTTCATGGTTGGCACATTGTTAGGAGTAAATATGCAACTTAACCGTGCATTCCTCGGGGAAGGTTGCATGGTTTGGGTGAAACATTTCAAGGGGGAAAGCCAAATTGTTTGAGCCTATAAAGATCCAATCTTTATAGTTGGTGCATGGTTTGTTAAATCATTTGGTATTTCCATGAAACCATGTGACCTTTCCCCTCTTGGAAAGTGGCTGGAACACAGTTGGTGCACGTGTTGGGAAACTATGTGGCCAAACCATGGGCCTCAATAAAAGTGGTGTTTTACCCTATTTCCACTTTTAGGATTTATGTGTTCTGCCCTATTTTCTTCTTAATTTCACCACTAGAAACCCTAGTTATTAACAAATAGATCATAGGATTCCCAAGGATCAAAATCATTAGATTCTGATATGTTTGGAGTGTTGTAGGGTGAAGATCAAAGATTGGCGTAATGCTAATGATTCTCTTTTCTCCTTTTCCTAGATTAAGTATTTTAAAATTAGTTTTATAATTTGAAGTTTCACAAACCCTATTTTCTAAATGGTTTATAAGATGAGGCTTTAAAGGGGGTTCTAATTCAATTTTAAGGCTGAGGTTAACTGTATGGTTTTCTTCAAAACTTAGGTAGGGAGTCTACAAGTTATATCTAATAGTCTTAACGTTTGGATTATGTGAAAGTGGTTGTGCTTTTGTGTTTTCTTGTTGTTTTCTTTATTTTTTTAGTAATATTTTGTTAATTGGTTGGGTAATGAATGTATTAAAATCTTTACGATCATTGTGGGATGTGTTGAGATTGATTAGACCTATTATTGGGCCACCTATGAGGAGTTCCATTTACTAATATTAGAAAATGATAATGTTAAGTATAATATTAATTTCTAATGTATTAGATCCTTGTTAAATGTGTTGACTAGTTGATTTGGGTTATGAAATAGAACAAGTGTGGTTTTTTCTAGTTTTTAACATGGCCCATGGGGGGTTTTTGGAATAATGTTAATAGGTTGTATGAGTTATGGGTTGTAAAGGTGAAAAATTTTTTATTTTTGAAGTAATGTAAATGATAAACATTTTCACTGGTTTAAGGAATGTAAATGAGGTGTGTAAATGGGTTAACGACTGAAGATTATTTATTTCTCAAATGAGCAAGGATTTTTTGTATGATACGTGTATTAATTTATTATGGTTTATTAGAGTGGTTAATGTAATGAATGGTTAATAAATAATGTGAAAATGGCTTGGTGGTATGTGGGATATTGGACTATGTCTCCTTCCACAGGTCGGAGTGGACTGAGGCTCTAAACCCCACAACAAAAATTCTTGGTTTAGGGAGTTTTACAGAGGCTCTATACCCCTATAAAATGCATTAGATAAGACTACGTGGAATGAGAATCCAAGGTATGTGTAATGTAATTGATCATGAAATGGTTTCCCTAGTGATATAAAGAACACAATTTATTCCCTTGTGCATAGTAGTTCAAAAACATAAGTCATTGTATTATAAATGAATTTCCTAACCCATGGAAAAAATAAAGAAATGTTTTAAGTGAATAATGTATATTAATATAAACAAGTTAATATCTTTTTCATATTATTATTCTATAAGTACTTTCATGAAATATCTATTTAGACTGAAAATTTTGTAGACACCACTGGTGGTGGCCTACTAGGTTTTACTACCACCCATCATGGGCCACCGTTGGCTAACCGAGAAGACTTCATGATTGCAGATTAGGACAGGTTAAAGGCCCCATGCTAGATGGTTGAGTTGGAAATTGATGTGAATGGATGAGGGATTTAAACCTTGAGTCATGAACCATTTTTCATTTTTTCATTTTATCTTATTTTCAGTTCTCTTTACATTTGGAACATTATGAAAGGAAATATCATATATACTATTTGGTTATGGGCTTGTACCCAGTTTTGGGAAATGTTTGATAATTAATCTTATGGGTTATTTAATTAATATTATTTAATAATGTTTTCGTATATGTATCACTATGGTAAAGAAGGTATATTATCCCCGTGTGGCCTATTAAACCCTCACTGGTAGTCATCAACCTCTGTTGTTTGGGGAGTCTTGACTGAGGTCATGTAACGAATTAGATATGGGCACCATTTTAGTGGAATCCATGATATGGATGTTACATTGAACATGTTAAAATGTATTGTATTTTTGTCAACATAATAATTAATACAATTTAACATGTTTAATTTAGTTTTTTTGTCAAAAATAAATAGTAGAAAATAATAAATTTTGTTACCATGGTTAAGGTTAAAACTATTTTTTCAGGGTGAGGTGTGGATCTATGATATAATTCTATGAATGCCACATAATTTATTAAAATTATTATTGGATGAAGATATTTAAATTTTATATTATCTTATCTTATAATTATTTTACTTTCTTTCAACATCCTTATGACATTAAACTTATATTATTTAAATCTTTTGAGCAATTCCATGTGTTTTCCTCCCCTTATACAAAGAAACATCATATCCCCTATATTCATAAATTTTTTCCTTTTATTATTGAAAATAACTACTTCAAATTCTTCCATGATTAATTAAATTCATCCTCAATCCAATTGAATTCTATTAATACCCATGATTCAAGACTTCACATACAATCTGAAGGTGGTCTCTCAAAAAATATGTATAATTATTAATTTATTCCTTTCAATTTTATTTATAATTAAACTTTATATAAAACTTTTGTGTCTAAAATAATTAAAAATAATGTATCAATAATTTATTGGGTTTTTATTGTGATAATGGTATAACCTTTTCAAAACTCTACACTATTTAATGATTAATTAAATTTTCACTCACCCGTACATGTGGACTACCTCCACTATATAGAGATATGATTCATTTTTTGATCATTAAGTTTCATTGATAGTAATAATGATGGATTTAATATATATATATATATATAATATTTATTATATAATAATTAGTTTTTAATTATGAATTAATATTTACCTTTCTTCTGTTTCATCAATCAAAAATTATAAAACATCACTCATTCTTACTTATAGAATACCATCTCTATGATGTGATGTAATTCATTTTTCATCACCTCTTAACTTTTATACTAATAAAATTGTATATAAGTATTAAATATTATAATTATTACATGATTAAGATTCTAGATATTATGCATCTTTAATCATATTTTAATTACCATATCTTTTAAACTAAAAATTTGATCAAAAACAAAATAGTTAATTCCTTCAAACAGATATTTAAATAATCAATTAATAATAAGTTGGTATTGAAAATTATTAAGAGGAAATAATATAATTTTATATGTTTTAATATGGTTTTTGTATATAATTGAAATAAATTTTAAACTATTATATAATATGGTAGAGTGCTTACAAAGCAAGTCACACTTGATGTTAGTTGTTTTTGTTAAAATGTTGTTTTTCTGAGATTATTTATTATTAAATTTTTAGTTGATGAAATAATATTATTTAACACTCTAAAATATTTACTATTTTATTATAATCTTGTTTTTTTTAAGATTACCTGTTTTCCTTCAATTTTACCCTTATTATATTATCGATTTTCCGAAAGAAAATATTTATGGGAAACAAACTTTATTTCACTATTTGGTTATGGATATTTTTCTTCAATGTTTATATTTAATTTAATATATTTTTATTATTTTTTTATCATTACATAATGTTTTTTAGATTTATTATAATGAAAATTTTACTTTCTGTAAAAAATAAAATCTATTTTTTTAATTTTCCATACGTGGTACTTTTCACTTTTTTATAAAAAATATAATAGGAATCTTGGTTATAACATACACCAGATGAAATAATTTTCCAGTCACCCTAATTTTTTTTCCAAAGTCATCCATTACACATTTCTATGTTTCACCGAAAATAAAATAATTTTAGTAATATTTTTGATATTTTGATATTATAAATAATTCATTTTGAAATAAAAATGGGTATTTTACTCAATAAATGTTCCAATGTCATTTTAATTGTATTAAAATTTATAATATAATGCTTCAATGTTTCTTATACTTTAAAATTTATTTGATAAAATGATACTACAATTATTATTTCCCTAGTTGATTTCTGATTATGATGATGAAATATCTATTAAATGTATTTTCTCTTCCACTTGTTAAAATTTAATGTAATTTTAAATGTTCCCTAATATTGTGGAATACCTATAAAAGGATTATAACAACGTGATAGGTGGGTCCATTATTTACCTACAATACATTAGGTAAAATTAAATATTTTATGAGCTTAATAAGTACACAAGAGGTCATCTCAAGACCAAAAGAGGATATAGTAAAGGTTATCCCATTCCTAAAATATGTTATATAGGTGATAATACTAAGACCAAATAGGGTCCATTGGAGGTTACTACGATCCCATAAGGGGTACATTAGATGTTATCCCAAGACCGTGTGATGGTACATGAGAGGTTATCCCAGTTTTGAATCAATGAAACTTTTTTGTTTACTAAAGACTAATAAGTGATAAATTTTTTAGTGGGTATCCTTGTGATATTATTTCAATGATTATGAATATTATGGATGTAACGACCCCAAACCCAGTAGCATGGAACCAGTGGTTAATTTTTTTTACTTTGGTATATAGTACAGGGAATCAAATCCCAAAGGACTAAATAATTTAATATTTTTGGAAACCAAGTTTTTTATATGAAACCGATTTTACATTGGAAAATGAATATACAACATAATACATAAAACAAATAATAAACTTCATCCTTGAAAACTCATTAAATTATATCTTTTTCATAACCAGTGTAATTGAAACAAAATAAGGGTGAGATCTAATTTTTTGTATGGGCCATGTGTAGCAGAAGCTATTATGCTTCAATAAAAATAATCAATAGGGAAAGTAAATAACTCATCAAAAATTCGATTAATTAATAAATTGAGAATAATAGTATATAAATAAATGATTATAAAATAATTCCATATAAATAATCACCTGATCTTGAAACGTGACCACATATATTCAAACAATAAGTTTAATCACATGGAATAACAATAATGAGGGAATTCAAAATTCGGAATCTCTTTACAATCAAGATATATCCTCAATATATTTACAATAAATATCTATTATAAAGGGACTTTATGTCTATTGGTAGAAGAAAATATAATTTTTCCAACTAATTCATCTCATGATACAACCATTGCATCTAATGGTCATTCATTAATGGGTCCTTAACCCATCTCTTTCATGGGAAAAGGAATCATCATATATCAAATAATGTATTAAATTAAAAAATAATGTGTCTTATCATAATATATATGTATAAAGAGTAAAATATATGTATTTAACATTATTTTCCATGTTATTAAAATAACGATAAAAGTAATCACAATATCTAAAAAATTGAATATGGACTAGGTAATAATCATATCCATGATATAAAAATATAGATATTTAATATAAATATAATTTTAATTTAATTATGATCATAAATATATCAAGGGTATAGTATATACACCACATAAAAAGTGAATTGGTGCATAATATAAAATAAGTCTCAATGGAATATAAATTGAGTCGAAATCATTCCAATGATCATATCATTGAAGTGGGCATCAATAAAAATGAACCTATTTTGTATATAAACATAAAATACAAATACAACAAGTGGATTTAAAACATAGGATTATAAAAATTTATTTAACATATAATATTTGAATGAAATATTCAATAAACTATAATTTTAAACCAATTTGCAAAAAATTAAGTTATGAAATCTGTTACCTCTCGATTCATGTTGGTTGTACGTGTTATAACCTATTGTGTAGTGGTTTTAAACAATTTATTAACTTATAAATAAACCACATTAATATTTATGACAAAATATATGATTATCTTATAACATTTTTCAATCTATTTGTTAATATTATTTTATTCATTTCACTATTTCTTTTGTTAATTACCATATTTTTTCATTCATATTTCCCATTAAATTTATCGATTCTCTTAATAGGATATAGATGCATCATTTGAATAATGATATTAAGTTTTAAAATTTATAATTTAGTCACTGATTTCATTATAACTATCCTTCAATTTTGGAAATAGAAAATTAATTTCATCATATCATGTATATGGTAGTTAATAGAAGGAGGACTGCACTTTTATAATTGAGATGAGGGACAATTTTGTAAATTCTTAAAATATTAAATTAATATAAATTTATTTTCCATTTAAAATGACCCAAAAGTGATTTATTTAAAATATAATTAGATTATGGGCCTAAATAAACTTATAAAATATTTTTAAGATATGTTTATGTCACATTCTTATCATTGTCATTTAGTTTAAACCCTTATTTAACCTCATTCACTCTTACCCTAGAAACATGGATTTTACTCCCTAATGGTCAATATTATAATGTTAAATGTAAAAAATAACCATAAACGTATAATTTATTATATGTTAATGATTACCCCATTAATTTGAAACAATCACATATTTTTACAATTTTTTATCTTTTGAAAAAAGTGTTATTTATATTTAAATATTATTAATTTAAAATGGGAAATAATAATTACTTTTAATTTTTGAAATACAAATAATTGACGATATATTTAACAAAATATTTAAATATATAACTAACATATCAAAGTCATCTAGAAAGATTTTTGACATCAAATATAAAAAATAATGTTTATTTTAATATTTTTAAAATATTTTATATTTTTTTCCCATTAGTAAAATTATTAGTCCATCATTATTATAAACGAATTCGAGGTGATTATTTATTCACGAAATTTAAAAAATATTACCCTATGGATGATAATTATTTGATATTTAATTATAATATTTATAGTTGAACATAGCCTTTGGATATCCCCATATTTAATGTATTTTAGCTATAAAAATATGATTGTGACATCATTGTCGTTTCTTTAAAGAAAATATATTAAATGACATAATAAAATATAAATTGATAAATGTACATATATTTAAACCATGAATGATTATAGATGAAATATACTAACAAAATAAAATCATGTAATGTTTAGAGTAATTTTATAGTCCTTATCATATTTCTTTTACACTTTATTTCTAGATTTTTACATAATTTACACTTTACCTTGGTAATAAAAATTATTAAGTTTACTATTCATATTTTCCAAACAGAAGATAATTATTTAATAATTTTGGACCATAAAAATATAAACATGGAATTTTTTTTTCAAAATTAATTCATATAATTGGAAGAAATTAATTTAAAATTAAACCCACACACGGGATGAAAAAGTGAGTTTTTGAAGTGAACATGTTCAAATGTTTACAATGTCTTTATTTCTAAATTAAATTCTAAAATGATTCAATTAAATAAATTACGTTAATATATATATATATTAATTATTTTTTAATTTAATACCAATTATAAGTATAAATAAACATTATAAATTATTTAGATGATAATATAGTTTTTAATTTAAAATCATTATTTTTAACTGTTCATCAAAAAACAAAACATATAAAAAAAATCTTCTCCCTAATATTATTTTAAAATTTAAAATTTATTAATAGAGTGTTTTTTTCAAATAATATTTATAAAATAGAAAAAATTTATTTTAGTAGTATGTGCTCCATTAAAAGGAGGAAAAAGTAAACTTAGAAAAAATACAACCTTTTATGCGTAAAATTTATATTTGTTCTTATCTTATGTATATAAAATATATTGGATCAATTTCAAAAAATTTGATTTAATATATAATATATATGATTTATTATGATCATTCAATAATAGTAATTAATTTAATTTCTTAGGCTAAACGATCTTTCGCACAATATAATAACATTTTAATAAAAACATTTCCTTTATATTCATTTGGTTTTTATATTCATTTATATTTAATTATTAACCACTAAATTGCAACATATATTTATCATAACTTATTTAATTATATTAATAACAAAAAATTAATGTATTGGAGATACTTTTCATTTTAAATAATAATATCAATAATATATCACAGTTCATTTAATGCTAGTTTTGCGTTAAACGTAAGTGATCGAAGAAGTTAAATTTTAAAAGAGTCATACAGTAAATTCTTGGGGTGTTACACTCTCTCCTTATTTAATAAATTTTATCCTCTAAATTTTGAGTTACACTATAAAAATAAAAGTTTTATACTTTAAAATTACTTTTTGGGAAACCCACATCCTTAATAAGATTAATAAAACATCCTATAAATAATAATGTATGGAAAATGTGAAGGTCACCAAAAAACTAGGCATTAGATTATGAGAACAATAGTGGAAGTGGAAAAATGGTCATTGAAGTGAAATATAACTATAGAGTATCAATATATAGTGATACGTAACATATTCATTATAATATAAACAATCACTAAACCTGAAATTGGTGATTGGTTGAAAGACCACTCATTTATGAGAAAGAAATGTAAACAAGTAATATTTTTGTTCAAAATAGTTTTCCTATTGTCTATGGATTCTTCTATAATCTAGATGAATTACTTGATAAAATAAACAAACATGATTCCATTTCATGTCATAATTATAATATCATAAATTTATTATGCTTAGATATATTTTCACTCCATATCTTAATAAAAAAAAGGATATTCAAGTAGATTTATTATTTCTTCTCAAAGACCATTTATTAAATAGTAATTCCATAAAGGCATTCCATTACTCTCTAAATATTTTTTGAAACTAAAATGTTATGAATGTGTTATCAAAAATAGTATCCAATTTTCAACATAATCCATTCCACAATTAGTCAATCATAAGACTCAACCAAAATATGTCTTCCCAAATTGAAAGGTCGAAAATTTATAGGGAAGATCACTAAATGCCCAAAATTATATTCCCCAAGAATCATATTGTAACTCTTAATGTCCCATACCTAATATCATTTAACATGATTATCTAAAAAATTTACTGAAATCAATCATGCTTCGAAAAATAAAATCATTGGTTCATGAAAATATTTCATAAATCCAAACATGTAGTAAATCCAAAAATCATTAAAAATGAAATAAAATCACTAACAAATCTATAAACATATCTTTATCATCAATTAGATATCTTTTTGTTTTTCAAAATATCAACTTTCTACAAAAATTAATTTTCTTGGTCATTGGTGTTATTCAACATATTCTCTTATATCTATTATGAAATGGTACTTCATTACAATCCTTATACATTTTAGGATTTTGATAAATAGGAAATCATTCATAAAATAATTTTACAACATAATTATTTAATACAAACACAAGAACATTAATCATTACACTACATTCTTAGAACATTAACTAAACTTCATCATATTATTCCTCCTACCTTTTATATGTTATTTGTAGCCTCATAATCATCATATGTATGAATTTAGAATGTATACACATTATGATTCACATCACATGGTTTTACCCTAGGACATCTATTTTCATCATTCCCAAACATTCAACACCTAAAATAGTAAACTATTGATGATTCCTTAGTAAGAACGTTATTTTCATCCTTTTAATAAAGAAAATATTCCATTTTTCAATTTAAATTACTTGATTCATGTCCTTTTTCCACACCCAAAATACTTTCCATTTCCATTACAACAATAAAATGGTATTTCCTTCTCACATTATCCACATATAGAAAATTTAATCTATTTTTCTCCATAGTCACTACTAATCAAGATCTAAGTGAACACTTTCCTTCTTTTCTTTTTGTGAGTCCTAGTGTTTGTTAAGGTTCTATATGTGAATCTTGTTAACTCATTTGGAAGAATCACAATATCCTTCACTCCGTTCATTATCAAAACATTGTTGATTACATTTATAATTATACTAGTTTCTTCAGTGTCTAATCATTTATTATATGAAAAAGAATATAATAATAAACACTTATCATTGTGGTAATTTACAAAGTCATGATGATATATTTATTGGATTTCTAAATCATGTCACTTTAACTATCTATGAATCCTTATGTTCAACCTAGGTTATCTTTTACCATTACCAAATATATTGAATGATATCATATATTTAGACATATCCTTATGGTTAAATATATGGTTATATTCCCCAATCTATGTTTTCCTAAATACATTTCCCAAGGTTTCTAGAAAACATGCCATAATACCAACTATAATAACCCTTTACCCTAGTTGCCTAGAGTTAGTGGTTACTTTATTATAATGAAATAAAATAACAAGAATTACATCCCAATGGGAAAATAATTTAGTTGTTTTGAATACCATTTTATATGCCTAAAACCCATTTTACATTGGGAAAAAATAAAACATAATATATAACAAAATCTAATAAACTAAATCCTTAAATTCTAATTTAAATATATCGTGTTCATAACATGTGGAAAAGAAAAAAATAAGGATGAGATCAAATTATAAGTAAGTTTTAAGTGTAGTGAAATCTATCATGTATCAATAATATTAATAAACATGGAAATTTAAATATATGATAAAAGATTACATTAATCAATAATATGTTCATAATATGGAAGAAGTAAAATATTATAAAATAATTCTATTTAAATAATCATATGAGCTTGGAACACGACCATAGACATTATAAGTAATCGATTAATCACATAGAATAAAAATAATGATGTAATGAATAATTTCAGGAATCAAAACTATAATTATATATACTCAAGAGAGTTATTTTCATGATCTTACCTCAAGGCAGTTTAAGTGTGTTGGTAGAAACCCATCAGATTTTGATAACTGATTTGTCCCATGAAACTACTAATGCATCGAGGGACTTATGTTAATAGGTACCCAACCCATACATTTAATTTCCAAATCATTACTCATATATATAATAACATATTTAATTCATAAATATTATTCATTATCATAAAATATTATTATTTATTAAAAGATATGGATTTAACATTATGTCCCTAGTTATTTAAATATCCATTATAGTAATCAACATATAAAAAAATTGATTATATATTAGGTAATAATCATGTCCATGATACTGGAATAAGAATTTTTATGATATATGAAATTTTATATCAATTATGATCATAAATAAATCAAAGGAAAAGTATATACACCACATATAATGTGAATTGGTGCAAAATAACAAAAAAGTCTGATGAAATATTAATTGAGTTGAAATCCTTACAATGATCAAATGATTAAAGTGGGAATTAATCAAAATAAATCAATTATGTTTATCAACTAGAAATCCGGATAAAACATTGGTAACTAAAACACAAGATAATAACATTTCTCTTCACACATAAACTTAGCACGACATAATAAATGAAGTAGATGGTAATCCAAATTGACTGACATTAACTTAAAACCCACTTACCTATCAGTTCATTTTGATTATATGTGGATTAACATCTTTTATAGTGGTTTTAATCATGTTATTAACTTATAATAGAACCATATTAATTTTTATAATATTATATATGATCCTATTATTACACATTACACCCAATTTATTTATAATATTATATTCATTTATCTATTTCTGGTATTAATTTCCTTTATTTTCTCATGCATGTTTTATAATGAAATATATCAGTTATCTTGTGTAAGATATAGAAACATTATCTAAAAAATTATATTAATGTTATAAATATCATATTTTATCATTAAATATATATTTATAACTATTATTGAAATTATGATATGAAAAATTTATCGCATCGCATTGTTGAGATGGTATGTCATACGTACACATGAGAGACAATATCATTCACCTAATGAATGAAAGGGTAAATTATCGAGTGATAAATTAAATTTTGAGTATTTATATAATTTCATATTTTTCATATATTTCTATTATTTCAATTTTTATAAATATCCTTGTATGGTGGTGATAAAAAAAATTACACCACAACATGTAGATTGTAAGTCATAAAATTCTTTCAATTTTCATAGGAGGAATAAAAGGTGGAATATGGTTGTCCCAAAATACAATTAACATATAATAATATATTTGATACTATATTTATTAATTTATAATTTAAAAAAATCATGAATACGAAGTAGACTAATAGATAATCTTGAAAGAGTGGGTAAAAATGAGTACCTCTTCTTTAGTAGATGTCATTTAGATCTATTCTTTAGGGATATAGGGTTGGTCTTCTATATGGAAAAGAACCTCTATAACATAAATATGGGTTTTTAAAAGATAAATGGGCAGATTATTGCTGACCTAGATGGGTCAATGTGGTGTAAGAAATTGATTTATTGAGTTACCCTTTATAAGTGAGGTGAGGGCCTCTTTTGTGTGAAAACCCCTATAAAATAATGTTAATGGTGAAAAAATACACTTTTTAAAATAATTAAAATGTAATTTAATGTTAGGTCATGTCTGGATATTATTCTGGTGTGGTGATGTGTGGTTTTTATATTGTGAGACACGATATGTGGTTTGTTTGGTCGTGCTTTTATGGTAGTGAGGTGATGGTGTTTTTGGCCATTGTTTTAGGGTGTTAAGGTGATTGTATATTATGTTATGCTTTTTGGGTGGTGTAGTGATAATTTGTTTTTTCTGTTCTTTTTTAGGTGATATGGTGATGGTTTATTTGGCCATGATTTAGGGGTGGTGAGGTGATAATTAATTTTTCAATGACTTCGAGGTGGATAAGAGAGAGTTCGATGGGAATGATAAGATGCTTGTGATGTGTGGTTATGTTTTTATGGAAACTCGGGTATTGATTGAATAATTATTTAATAACGATTGAAATTTCTAGGGTTTGGTTTGATTAAATGGATTAAAATGTCTAATCAAAAAATAAGTTATTTCTTGTGTGGTAAGATGCAGTTGTTGTTAAATAAAGTAATGAAAGGGATCTATAATAGAATAGGTTGGTCATGTGTGATGTGGTTTATGGATTGTGTGGTTTCATGTATTTATAAGTACTAGTAAAAGCATAGATACAAATATTTGATTATTGTTTTATTTTTAAAAAATATATTAGGATTGTGTGTGCCTATATGTACATATTTTTATATTCCTTGTCATCTCTAAATGAACCCACCCACGTCAAGACCTATGTGATGAAAAATATATTTTCATAAGGGGTTTTTACATCCAAATGATGAGGATATATGGATAGATACCCTCCCTTTCCTACTATCTCTTCTAGGAAAGTAGATATGGGCAGGATATAATGGTTGTATGTTATTTAGTGCACTATGTGATGACCCATATATTTTTTTTGGCGAAATGTGATTTCAAATTGGTATAGGTTAATGGTATTCATGTGATATTAAATATGAATATGTTGTTATAAGGTTTATATTTGGGTTTGTTCATGGAATGTGGATGGAACATGGTTTATTTAATTTATTTTCATGCTACTCTACTACTCGGGTTGTGGTCGAATTGTAATGGCCCAAGTGTTTATGGGTGAGATGAGATGTTACTATGCTATGGGATAACGGACCAAGTGTCTATGAGTTTCATGTGATGTAAACATGATGTCGATGGTGGTATATATTATTTGGAAGATATGGGAGCTCATGGATGTATGATGTTAGGGTGTTGTAGGAGAAAATAAATGGGAACATTTTGTAGGTTACCCTTTATCAATATAATAGATATTATTTTATTATACCTAGATTTCATTGTTTGGGGGGGGATTCCTTGGTGAGGATGGGGTCTATAGTTGATCATTTTAGGTCCTTTTAGTTCTTCTATTAACTCATGGGTTTATTAGTAAGTTTCTTTCAAATATGGTAGAGAGAAATTGGTTTTTATATTGAGTAAACCTGTATGCTTACCAAACATATGTAATTTTTTTTGGATTCCAGGAGGAATAAATAAAAAATATTAAACAATTATATCTTGGATAATAGGATAATTTCCTTTTCACTTATTTCTATTTACTTTTGGTATTTTACATTGGATTCTTTTAGCTGCATTAATTTTATTTTCACATTCATTATGGGATGGTTTTGGTTACATTTTATATTTTATATATTGGAGTTTCATTTGGATTATTCAACCTATCTCGTGATCCTATATTTGTATAGAGTGTAATGCCTTCCATTTAAAGAAACTTTTATACTTGAAAATCTAGTATGTAACCCATGCACTATAGGAGGACAGACTCGGGGGGTCATTATTTCTCTTCCCTCACAATGGTATCTTTGGTGGGAGGGGTTCATGACACTACCACACATTATACTCATATAAATTCATCCTTTAACATGTATATCTCTCAAGATCCCTATCTATTATATCCATATTAAAATTAGTTAATATTAGAAGGGTTGGAGGGTTGGTATTAATTATTGGGAGATTGTATGGTAAGGTTTCTTGAATCCTCATTTTCATTTCCAATTTGAAATTATTTTTTATGAACTATTTTGATCTCCCAATTAATATATATTTAAAATTATACATTTCCATTATATTATCATCCATTTATCATTAATCCTTGATATATTACCGATTCCATCTCATTATACCCTTTTCATTAGTTGTTAATATAGAAAAGTAAATATTTACTTTTACACACTCAATGATTCATTTTTGTAATTATTTTTAAAATATCATTTAAATGAACAATTTATATGATTATATGATTATAATTAAATTATATTATTATCATTTTGATCTATTATCACTGAGATAATTGCCATTCCTACCAATTAAACCCTTCACATAGGCTATTATTATGCCAGATATGGGGTTTATAACAATCTATTTTAATTTATGGATTTTAATTAATATATTATAATAAATGTTGGCCTCCCGCATCCTAAAATTTCCGAATTATATTTCAATGGTATAATAATGAGCTTAATATTTTATCCACAAAATATTTTACATCCTCTCTTTTTACGTGTGACAACCCATCTATTCTTAATAAGATTCACTTTAATGTGTTTTTAATTTTCATTATTATGAATTGATATATATTAAATAAAAACTTATATATGTATATATCATGTCACAAAATATATTATATAATCAATTATATATTCATAATTTTTTTAAGATTATTTTGTTTACATAATATCATAATGGATGTTATTATCAATAGATTTTTTAATTTCCTTAACATAAATTCTTATTTTTAACTTTTTAAAAAATTAATAATTAAATATATTTTAAATATATAATAATTTTAATTAAATAAATTTATATTCATATTAATTTTTTTTCAACAATTTAATCAATGTATGAAATACTGAATTGGGTTTTCATTTAAAAATAAAAGGTTAATTTAAAATAAACCATTTACAAGCATCATATGGTTGGATTTTAAAGTTGAATATATAAATTTTATAATTTTAATTTGATAATAAATATTTGTTTTTTATTTATCCTGAAAAAATTTCCTTTAGATGATTTTCTATGTTTCTTAATATAGTATATTGAGTAATAGTGAAAAATAGATTATATAAAATACAAAATCTTTTATGACATCAGCATAATATTAGGTAGAATTAAAATTTTAAAAAACCTTTTTATAGAAAATATATATATGTAAGGAGTGAAATAATTCATTTAGAAAAATTATCTAGAATTTTGAAACCTATGTTTTAAATTTTTGAAAATAATTGATATTTCATTTAAAAATTAATTTTCATCCTTTCCCTTGACATAATAATTAAAATTGGTAATTTCTATTTTGGAATAATTTTAAATCCAAAAAAATAATATATATTCAGTCATAAACTAATTAATGTTATAAGAATCAATGTTATACAAGATTTTGGTGTAAATTCATTTTTATAAATAAACATGCATTTTTCTGAAAACCTCTTTTTTCATTAAGCTTACTTTTAATAATCTTATTTTTACCAACTATTTATATAGAATACATTATGATGTTTTGATAAATTTTAATTATAGTTTTTAAAAAATTTATTATGATAAATTTTATATTCATTCATAAAAATAAGTTTCCATGGTAAAAGCCAACCCTCATTGAGGGTTAAATGTGTTTAAATGGTTAAATTATGTAATAAAATCATAATGTCA
The DNA here is from genome assembly GCA_963277665.1 of Viscum album. Lineage (NCBI taxonomy): Eukaryota > Viridiplantae > Streptophyta > Magnoliopsida > Santalales > Viscaceae > Viscum > Viscum album. The sequence continues at coordinate 1,490,062,427 of OY728137.1, read as the reverse complement.
TAAAAAATTACAAATAAATTAGTGGATAAAGGTTTTATTGGTCTTGAAATTTTCTCGTTTCAATTTTTATCCATTTTATAATTACTTTATTTGAAAATAGATTACTCTTTTTATATTATTCAGATTAATGTTACATGACTATCACCACTCTCACCAAGAAAAGGACATCTTCACCACCCATATATCATCACACATAAACTCTCAAAGCTTAAGAAAACTAAAAAATAATTCCCCATCCCAATTTCCAACCTTATATTGTTTTTTATCTAGAAAATATAAATCTAAGATGGATTAAGGAGCGATTTAATAGAGGTTTTTGAACAAAGATCTAATTTTATTATCCAAGTTCATTTATGTTTATTTCTGATTCAACAGTATAAAAATATATTATAAACACAAGAGAATAATTAAATTAGTATAGTTTTTATAATATCTTATTATTATGTTGATTTTAAAATTACTATCTAGATACCTCACGTCTATTGGAAAATGAAAATGCAACCCATGCTACAAATAGATTTCCACCTCCCTGAATGGTGTATTTCATTTTTCATCACATTATTACATGACTGATTAAAAAAATTAATTATATTAATAAGTTTGATATTAATAATATTATTTAGATTCTGAAATGATAATTTGGAATTTATATTAATAATATTAATAATAGATGGCCGTTGGAAAATTGAACTGCCTAAAATTCGTATTCCAAAAATAATTTTATTTAAATATATTTATGAAAACCCATTGAATGTTATAAATTATATTATAATATTTTGAGATATCATTAATATATAAATGATATATATTTTTACTAAAGAATGGTATTATTAATTTTTAAATCATTCATAAGATACCACATGTAGTTATTTTAAAATTAATAAAAAAATCATGTTTCTGGTTACATATTTAATAATCATACCTAAAATACTAAGGGAATAAAATAGTAACATCATAAAGTACTGAAAACCATTCCAAAAACATTAAATTTATAGAGGTAATAAATTAATTACCATGGAATAATAAAAAAATAATACAGAACAAGTCATTGAATATTTAAAACTAACAATATTAATGATCAAAGTTAACTAAAAATTGGAGAATAAATATTTAAAAATAAATACAAACCACTATTATAAAACATATTAATATTAATATTATATTTAAATAAATTATTAATGGGTATTATTTTATTATAAAGGATGTTAGAATGAATCCAACCAAGTAGAAATCCAAGGTACGAGCATTTGTAAATAAATTTTCTTTACCAAAGTTAAATTCATTCTTAATTGACTATTGTATTATTATATTATATGAATCATAAAATATTATTTATATAGTTTTTATTTCAAAATTTTCTTGTAATTACATTTATTTCACATAATATATACAATGATATATTCTTATTCCACATATTAGGATCATTATTGAGGTTCATTGTCTCAATTTTAATTCCTTGAGATATGCTTTATATTGTGACCGAGGTTTCATTTTCTATATGATAAATTTATCTTATTATTGTATTCATGATTAAAAAATAACTTTTATGTAATGATATTTTTTTACTAATTTCCTGATCTTACTGTTAAGTTCTTTTGAATCAAAGCTCACCGAAGCCCCAAGTGTCTTTCATCTCAGTATTCCTTTTTTGAGATATGTTTCCAATTATGAACCTATATTCCTTTATATGATTTATATAATTCCTCTTTAAAATATTATCCAATTTTTATTGTTTTGTTTGTATTATTTAATTTCCCCGTTTTAAGTTCTTTTTTTTCTATTAATTTTTATTGTAAAAATCCCTATGTGATTTTCATTAAAATTATTCTTCTAAAATATTTGAAGTATTTTATCAAATTCATTCATCTTATTATACGAATTATTTATATTTGTTCAAAAAATTTATTCCCTAAAAATAATTTATTATTTAATATTATTTTATATTATATTTTCCCTTATTTAAATAGGTTTCAAAAAACAATATTTTAACATTCACATATCACTTTTGAATCTTTACAGAAGTGTGAAATGAATTTATTTTAACGTTTACTGATGGATCATATTTTCTTATAATTTGGTCAATTCTACATTATTATGATTCCATTGAATGTTCATATGGTTCATCAAGGAAAATTATTTTTCTCTTGTATTTAAAATTTTCTTTTATAGTATAAATTATTAACGATATAAGTTGTTATATTTAAAACATTTAATTAATGTATTTTCAATTTTATTTCCCAACCATCCCTATAATGTTTTCTAATAACATTATTTCTCATATTACTATAGAATTTATGAAATGGATGATGTTTTTATTCCATTTTCATATTAATGGGAAATTATGTAACCTAATTTTATAGTAATTTTTATGGGTTATCTGATAATTCATATATTTATAAGTTGAGTGGTATGTTTTTATCCATGGATGAGTAAAAGTAAAAAAAAATTATGTATTATTCATGGTATAGTTCAATATAACTTTTTATTATGAGAGTTGATACTAGGATAACTCTCAATTTCCTTGGTTATTGATTTGATATCAAGTGAAATTGCTCTATAATTATCTCATGTAGATATTCCATTGTACGAGTAACTATTAGAGTGATCAAAATATTATGTTATAAATAACCTAAATGGTTATTTTTTGTAGTTTATGGTTTATTGCTATATTATTTTGAGAATTATTTAGATAATAATTTGAAACATATAATAGAAAAACACTATTAACGTGGAGTTGATGGTTATCATACTACATTGGAATAAGATTAAAGTCATCACATCCTATAGGATCAAATAGTACAACTATATTTGGTGATAAGATACATAAATGATTCTCATGATAAATTTAAAAACATAAAATAAAACATAAAATTTAATTTGTGAAATGTTTAATTTATTCTTGTATATCACATTAATAATTTATATTTCTCATCATGGTATCCTGAAGAAAGAAAAAAATAATAAATGGTGAGCTCAAATGCTCAGTAATGGTAATCATACTAAAAAATCTATCATCAAATATATAAGTCACTAATATTATGGGGGAGGTAAATGATAATTAAAAATTACATATAAATAATATAATAATGGTGGATTACATATGTGGATGAAATTATAAAATAAATAATCACATGGATAATAATGGATAGTTTCATATTAATAGAATACATAATGTCAGACATCATAATCATACAATCAGGGCCTCGTGCAATTATATCAGACATATATAGGTAATTATTACGCCAAATACCAAAACCAGTTTATATAATGAGACATACCGATTCACTGAGGGGATATAATGGGCCCTTACCATCACATAAAAATTCCAATTCATTAATAATTTGAAATAAATTAATATCAATTCAATTCAAAATCAACACAAACAATGATATTGAAAAAAAACTATCATACCAAATGTTAATATTTTCCATAGTTAATAAATAGAACAACATAACCATAAACCATTGAGAAAAATATTTTGGATACTATAATTTGATTATATACCAATTAAATCATTATAATAATAAAATTACATTTAGATAGATGAAAACCATATTAAAATAAATTGGTTCCTTTATTTGAAAACATAATAAAAATATCTTCTTATTTTGACAACATTGTATATAAAACTATTTTGAAATTGATAAAATGATTTTCTTTTCAATATTATAATAAAAAAATGTAATTTAAGCATCAAAAAAATTATGACGGTGGTAAAATATAATCATTCAAGAAATGTGAGAACAATGATTCCATTTTCACTTGTGGAAAAAACATAGAAGTACGACATTTGGAAAATGATAATTATATTCCTTTTAAAAAAATTAATATAAGTAAAATAATGTTAAAACGTATTTAAATACTCATTATGAAAATTTTAAAACATAATTGAAATAATTATAGTGAATATTGATATACAGAAGAGAGATTCCATACCAAAATGGGAAATAAGGTGGGTTTTCCATAAAAACATTTTTCCACCGTTTTTAGTACCAATGAGTTCAAATTCAAATTAAAATGAGTAAAATCCATAGATAGCCATATTTTATTAAAATAAATGGATTTAAAAAATATAAAAAGATTATAATTTCATTTAATTGAATTTAATATATATACATTTACAAATAAAAATGATATTATATAATAAACACTTACCTCAGACTTTCTCATGGTAGAACTCATTATATCACATTAAATAATAAATATAAGTTTATTAAATAATTTTTTTGGAATTGTTTTCACATATATTTAATTTATTAAGGTTCTTTTATTATCACTGGGAATCCATTTATTAAATAGTTCTTGTTTATGTTGATGAATTAATGTTGTTTATTCAATTTATCGAAAATTACATTTTTATATGGACAATTGGTAAAGGAGTTATGAAATTAATCGACCATCAAATATATTACATAATTTTATAAATATATATTTTTTTCATTATATAAATTTTTTTAATAATCCATTTTATTTAATTATAGATAAAAAATTACTTCACTTCATAGTGGTGGTATTCCACTCGTACAAATTAATGATGTTATCATTCTCCAATAGATGGCCGTGTAAAAAATTAAATTATAAATTATATTTATATAATACTAATAATTTCATAGAATTCATGTAAATTAATTAATTCCATGTTTATAAGTGCCCATATAAAATAGTGATGAAAATGAATTACACTACTATGTGGAGATGGTGGGCTATATATATGCATGATCAATGTTTTAATTTTCCATAGGATTGAAAGGATATAAAAAATAGATTTACCATTAAGTTACAAAATATAATTATTTTATTTATATTTATCTAATTATACTAATACGGTAATGAAATATATAGATTATTATTAGGAAAAAGGGTACTCGAAAATGATCGGTAAGAACATACACCTCTTCTTTTGGTGACCTCTTATGGGTTACACATTAAGCCTTCTTGAAGTGGTCTTTTTACTATAATAAGACCTAAAGTATGTGAAGAGGGATTTTGAGAAGTTTTTTTGTAGGTAATTGAAAAAACTAAATTGATCATATAGTTTCTAAAAGCGAGGATTGAGGTCTCCCTTATATATATGAGGTTGGTGGAAATCATATAAATACTAAAAAAAATATTATATAATATCGGTATTTCTCAAGTAAAGTGCGTAAAAAATAACATAGATTCAATGAATTTAAATTTAGTATTGAAATCCAAAAAACTAATGAGATCCAAAAAATTGTTTTTGTTTTTATAATGATTTTTCACTTTTATTTTAAAATTTTTGCACATATTAAATCTAAAATAAGTGATAAATTTTACTATGGTTATTTTTTATTAAATTCAATGATTAAATTGACATTATTACCTAATATTCGTTATTTTGATGAAATATATTTAATTCATTTTAAAAATATCCAATTTACATAATTTATTAAAATTAAAATGAATATATTCTCTTTATAAACAATGAAAATCATTCTTAGAAAAAATGGCTGTTTTTGGAATAAAAATGATTTTACAAGAAAGTCCTGAATAATTTCAATTCTAATAGTTTTAATTAGATAATGAAAAATTAAGGGATACTAATTTTTTTAAACGTAAAAAATTTAAAATAACCATATGAATACATGATTAAGAGAAATGAACCTAAAAAAAATTTTATTTGTACAAAAATATTACATAGATTTCAAAAATGCAAAGAGGATATTTCATAGTTGTGAAATATATTTTAATATGAGTCATTGAAATGAAATATCGTAGGTCAACCACAGACATGTCACATGGGCCAACATAAAACAAGGACCAAGAGGTGTTCTCGATTATCCTTGGCTGAAAACTAGGGTCGAGCATCAAATATTCTAATGTGATAATTGTTTAGACCCGAAATTATTGAAAATTAAATAAGTATTAACTGAACCGAAAATAAATAAAAACTTGTAATAGAAATAAAAAAATACATGCATACCTCTGTTTGATTCTATGGGTCATATAACGACCCATACGTTAAATACATTTTTATTAATTCAGAATTTAAGCATACTTATTACAACATATAACAAAACCATGATAGAATCATATAGGTATAGTGTCTTTAGAATCTGGGAAACATAAACGACTGGTTCATAAAGAATCTACATTGTCTCTCATTTATTTCATCATATATAGAGACCCTTTTTGGAATATCCTACTTAATAACCTTCTTTCTAACCCAGTGAAAATAAAACATACAAAAGGGTGAGCTCAAATTCTTAGTAAGGATAAATAAAAGAAATATCAATCATATTACATGCATAAGAACATAACATTTTGAAAATCTTAACCTGCAAAAGAGATCATAATATCATAACATAGGATAAATCATAGTTATGAAATTTAATCCCAATAATTATAACATATAACATGAAACTTTTTGTCACACACACATAATCATCGAAAATCATTTCATATTAGTCAATACTCCTTTCCAAAACTATCATAGTGGACAAAGTCCATTTCTGAACCAAGTTCACTCCTCATTCTAGTCCTATATCACTAAATCGGATTAACATTCCATTCCATCCATGTCTATCTCATGCGATATAAATCATTACCCAATGAATTGGATGGAGATATGGGTCCCACCCATGTCATAATGAAACCATTCTTATGTGTGACACAAAATACTAAATCATATATCATAGAAGAACCCATGTAATAAAAATGGGTTTCTTAAACATCATGCCATCATAACATAAACCATATAAGATAAAAGGACTTCAAAAAAATACTTCCATCATATCATAATATAATAAATGTTAAAATATGGATAGAAATAGAACCCTATATTATCTTACATGGAAAATAATTTTGATAAAACAATTGAACTCCATTCTTAATGAAAATATCCTTTCTACTTCAAAAACAATTTTCCTTTCGTAACATGTCATACAATTTTAAAATAAAAGAAGTTAATTTAAAATAAACATGAAAACATGTAAATGAAGCTTCATGGAAATAATGTTATATGAAATCATAAAAATCCATTCATTCCATATAAGTTAAAAAGAACATTCTTCTCGTACTTTGGCTGGAAAATTCAAAAAGTATTTCGTAATAAAAACAAAAAAATATTTCTTTCTTATCATTTACCAGAAATTAACCAATTAGTAAAATTGGATTTAAACAATTTTAGGAGGATAGAAGTAATATTAAATATTGAGGAAACATGTATGTGGATGATAAATATGCCCCAGTAAATTCCGAAGTATAAATAATCTTGGATAAAAATGAGATTGTGAGATTTTCCCCTACCATAGGTTCGATAAGCTTTGTACGTATCTGAACCTCTTGTATAATTATTTAAATAATGTCATTGATGTATTCCAGAATCATAGTAAGTATTATGATATCATATATCTTCATATTCTTATCTTTTTATTAATAATATTTCATTGCTACTTGGTATTCGGGTGTTCATTGCTTTACGTTATTATGCATGTTTTGTCAAATAAATTCTTATTCAAATTTTTAGATTATAGTCATATAATATAAAGAATTTAATTAGTATAATATATATCATATATATTCATTCAATTCATTTATACAATCATTATTCAATGGATATCATGTAGAATGAGTCGCATCACATCATGGAGATGGAAGACCGTACGTATGCACGAGGGATGATATCGTTCCCATAATTATATGAATGGAATAGGAGTTGATGATATAATATTTCAGAATCAGTTTCATGTTATAATAATCATATATAATGTAATTTTTTGACACCATTATACCCATCCAAGTAAGGTGGTGTTGGAAAACAAATTACACCACAGCGTGGAGACGGTATTCTGTACGTACGCACGCGCGGTGATTTCATTTTCCATAGGATGGATAGAAGGTGAAATCGGGTTGTTTCATATTTATAATAACACATCATTATATTATTGATACTTATGTTATTACTTTATAATCAAACAAATAAATAAAGTGAAGTAGAAAAAGAAAGAAACTTGAAAGAATCGGTAGAAGAGATTACCTCTTCCTTGACAGGTCTCTTTTAAACATCCTCTTAGGGCACTAGAGTTGGTCCTTTGAGAATACCAGAACCTCTATTATATAACTAGAGATGTTGAAAAGAGAAATGGGCAGGGGATGACCGATCATGAAGGCCGAAAATGGAGTGAGGAGGAGAGGGAGGAGGTGCCCTTTGATAAGAGGGGTGAGTGGCACCTTAGGAAAAACATAAAATATTATTTTATAATAAATTAATATTTGGTTTAAAATGGAATTAAAGTGACTTATTTCTAGAATAAGGGGGGGATGAGTCTAAATCCACTAAAAAAATGGGTTTTAGACACGTTTAGGTTACCATTTCAACCTTATCATTTACATTTAACTCTATGTTAAAGAATTTATCTTTTACCACGCCTTCTTGTATTCTTACACTATATTGTTAATAAACATACTATAAACTTCCAATAGAACCCAAATTGATTCATTAATGTCATATATATTATAATATAAGTCTTATGGCCGAAACTTATATTTTTGGTCATAGAATATTAATTAATAATTTAATATTTGTTTTAAAAACTCTTTTATGTCAATTTTGACTCTATATGGTTTTTGTTTTTGATAAATTCATACCAGCATTATTACGTCAAAAAAAATTCATCTAACCAACCTCAATATGTTATATTAACCTATAAAATTAGTTTAATTCATAAAAAGTCTCAAATTACATTTATTTTGGTATTTATAATATCGATTATGTTTAATATTTCATTCGTATGGTAATTACGGCATCATCATTGTGTCATAAATAAATTAAATTTTTTAAGGAATAAAAATTATAAATAAAATAACATTATATATAAAATCTTTTTAGATTTCTAACGAATAATTATAGTCTAATTTATTTTATGTATAAACCTATATTAAATTTTTTTTACTTATTAAACATTGATTTTAACTATTTTACCTATTCTTTGAATTAAAAAATAATAAATGTCCTAATCAAATACAAGTGGACCTAAATGGTTATATTTTTTTTCTTAAAGTTTTTTTTGGTCGAATTAAACTTATCCAATAGGATTATTACAAGTGTTAGGATAATAATAATATCCTTTTTACCCTTAATTACTCTATTTACTTTTAACCGTGGTAAATAAAAGTAGAAAGTTACTATTCACCAAAAATTATTTTATTCTTATTGAACCACATTTTCCTATTTGATATTAACTGTGTCTCTTGGAATTTAAAAATTCAACTCACAGAAGTGGTAAAGTTAATTTTTATGTAAATTTTCAAATTCTCTTAAGAGGAGGGTAAAAGACGGTAAAAAGTTCAATAATCTTTTTATATGTCTAAAATTATTATAAAATGAATCCAATGAATTAAATTGAAGTAATATATGTATTATGTATCTATCATGACCTAAAATAAATATAAATAAAATAATTAATTATTTAAATAAAAATTCTTTTTTAAACTATAACTTAGTGTTTTTCATTAATCATCAAAAATTGAAAGTTTTCAGAAAAATACCAAAAATTCTCCCTAAGATAATTTTGATATTCCAAATCCAAAAATAGTGTCCATTTTGAATGATAAAATTTATAAAATTTCAAAAAGTGGGTATTACTATTCATTGCGGCTAGTTTATATAATATTTTAATAACATATCATTGTTTAGTGAATCTCGGTATTACGTACAATGAAAGCTATCGAGGAAGGTTACTCTTGCGTGTAACGCAAGCCATGACAGTGTTGTGTGTAGTGGAAGATTCCTTTGGTGTTGTGTATAACATAATATATAAAAACAAAATATTTCTCATAAAATATCATGGTGTTACATTCTACCCCCCTTAAAAAGAATTTCGTCCTCGAAATTCGTCACTTCATAACAAACAGATGAGGATACCTCTCCCTCATCATATCCTCAAGTTCCCATTTATCATATTCTAATTAGCGGTTCCTCCATAATACTTCAATTAATAGAGTGGTCTTGTTTTGTAGAACCTTTTCACTACAATCCAGAATCTCTATTGGTTGTTCTTCATAAGAAAGATCTTGCTCCAGTGCTAAAAATTCTAAGCATAGTACATGTGAAGGATTGGGTATGTACTTTCTTAGGAGAGATACATGGAAAACATCATGAACTTGAGAGAGATTTAGTGGAAGTTCCAATCATTAAGCTACCTTCCCATCATGATCCAGTATTTCAAAAGGACCAATATACCTAGGGCTCAGCTTGCCCTTCTTTACAAATCTCATTACTCTCTACCAAGGAGATATTCGTAAGAACACTTTATCACCCACATCAAATTCTAGGTCTTTTCTTCGGTTGTCGGGATAACTTTTTTGTCAACTCTGAGCTGTTCTTATGTGTTGTTGAATAGATATTACCATTTCTGCCATCTCATCAACAAGATCAAGTCCTAATACATTTCTTTCCCCATATTCATCTTGGAAAGTTGGAGTTATGAATTTCCTTCCATAGAGAGCTTAATAAGGAGCCATCTGAATATTGGATTGAAAGCTATTATTATAAGAAAATTCTACCAAAGGTAGGTGTTGATCCCAAACACCTTTTAAATCTATAGAGAAAGCTCTCAACATTTCCTATAGAGTTCTAATTTTCCTCTCAGACTGACCGTCTGTCTGAGGATGATATGAAGTGCTGAAACTCAACTCCGTATCTATAGTATACTGAATACCTCGCCAAAACTTCTAGGTAAACCTCAGATCCAGATCAGATATAATGGAAAGTGGTACTCCATGTAGTCTTACCACATCCTTCACATATATCCTGGCAAGCTGATCAAGAGAGAAATATTCTCTAATAGCAATGAAGTGTGCCGACTCCGTAAGACGATCATCTATAACCTAGATACATTATTGCCTTTGGATGTTTTAGGAAGTCTAGTGACAAAGTCCATAATGATGTTTTCCCATTTCCATTATGGTATGGGTAATGGTTGTAACATCCCCTTATACTTCTGTCTCTCAGCTTTCACTTGATGAGAAACCAATCATCGAGAGGCATATTCAAAAACATCACTTTTCATGCCATCCCACCAGAAGTACTCCTTCAGGTCCCTATATATCTTCATGCTTCCAGGGTGAATAGAGAATAAAGAACTATGAGCTTCATCCAATATTTCCGTCTTTAATTTTCTGATGGGAGGAGCACAAACCTGATTCCTAAACCTTATTATTTCATCCCAATCAATGTGGAATTAAGGAACATTTCTCACCATCTTTTTTAACTCTATATCTTATTTCTGTGCCTCTTTAATCTTCCAATTTATAGATGGTTGAACATTCATTTGAGAAAGATAAGATTTTTCCCCTTCCATTATAATTATAAGATCCATCCTTTGTAAATCAAAAAATATTGGATCTTTTGTGATCCTCATCATGGATAAGCTAGCATTGTCTTGTCGACTTAATGCATCTGCCACATTTTTGTCTTTCCCAGGGTGGTAATGAATTGAGCAATCGTAATACTTAATCATATCCAACCATTTTCTTTGGCGCATATTCAGCTCCTTTTGTGTGATAATATACTTTAAAATTTTATGATAAGTATAAATATCAAACCTTTCACCATAAATATAATGCCTACAAATCTTTAATGCAATGATTATCACAGCTAATTCCAAATCATGTGTTGGGTAATTTTTCCCATGGATTTTCAACTGTCATGAGGCATATGCTATCACCTTATCATTTTTCATGAGAACACACCCCAATCCCTTCTTAGATGAATCATTGTAGATCACAAACTTTTCTCCACTACAAGGAAGTGTGAGCATAGGTGCACTGGATAACCTTCTTTTTAACTCCTTGAAATTCTCTTCACACTCATCCATCTAAAGTAACATAACTCCTTTTCGAGTCAACCTGGTGAGTGGATTAGATAATCGTGAAAAACATTTCACAAAATTTCAATAATATTCATCCAAACCAAGAAAACTTCGGATCTTAGTTACTGTTGTTGGTCTTGACCATCTTTCGATAAACTCTATTTTTTCTGGATCCATAGATATCCCATCTTTTGAGATTATGTTACCCAAAAATTAAACATTTCAAAGCCAAAATTCATACTTTGTAAATTTGGCAAAAATATTCTCATTTCTTAAGGTCATCAATACAATTTCAACTGATCTTCATGTTATTCCTTACTCTTTTAATATAAAAGAATATCATATATAAAGACTACCACAAACTGATCAAGATAGTCTCCAAAGACTCTATTCATTAGATCCATAAAGATATCAGGGGCATTAGTAAGACCAAATGGCATCACTATAAATTCATAGTGTTCATACCTTGTGCGGAAATCCATCTTTGGTATATCCTCCATTTTGACCCTTAATTGATGATAACATGAATGAAGATCAATCTTGGAAAATTATTGAGCTCCACATAGTTGGTCGAATAAATTATCAATTCATGGGAGAGTATATTTGTTCTTGATAGTGATCTTGTTAAGTTCTCAATAATCAATGCAGAGTCTCATTTATCCATCTTTCTTCTTAACAAACAGAACAGGTGCTCCCCAAGGAGATGCACTATGGCTTATGAATCCCTTATCAAGATTCTATTAGAGTTTCTTCTTCAATTCCTACAACTCAATTGGGGCCATTCTATAAGGTGTATTTGAAATGGGCATAGCACCTGGTATGAGTTCTTTTTAAAACTAAACATCACGATTTGGTGGAAGACCAGAAAATTCCTCTATAAAGACATCATCAAACTCTTATACTATGGGTGTATTCATAATCGTGAGTTTCTCTCCAACCATTTGAGATAAATAAACATCATTTATTGGAATCAAGACCCATAAGATGGAAGACATTTCCACTGGAAGGTTATATTCATCCTTGCATCGATAGATGATCATTGATTGACTTGGAATATGAAATGTGACTTCCCTTATTTGGGAATTGATATGATCTCCATATAAAGATAGACAATACATGCCACGATTCACATCAAATTCCACTATAGGAAGGATCACAGGATTTGTTGGAAGCACTTTCCCACAAACTTCAATCAGAGAATAATTTTAAACATTTGATGTACTGTTGTGCCACTATGAGCGTCACAGCTAACTCAACATCTAATTGTTGAGGTAATACGGTGATACCCTTAGAAAATTATTCAGAAATAAAATAGTGGATGGATCTAGAATCAAATAAAACATTTTCAACATTAGAGTGGATGGTAAGTGTACCTTTAGCCACATTATTATCGTACTCCACATCAACGATAGAAATTTCATGTGACATTCCTTTGTCTTTGGCCTTAAGAGTTTTTTGATGTCGATCATAATCAATAAACCTTAGATTAGGTCATTGATTAGCATAATTCCCCATTTCTTTACACTTGTAACATTGAAGTGTATGAGGTGCATTCTGTGTAGCCTTTTCTTAGTTCGCATCACTAGACATCTTTTTCCCATAATTGCGGCATTCAAATGCCCGATGACATTCTTTTCCACATTTGAAACATTTACATGTCCCTTTAAGACAATTCCCTCCATGTTTCTTTTCACACTTTGAGAATAAGGGAAAATTCATCTTCTTTTTAGTGTGGTCTTTAGACATCCCTTTGAATTCCTTTTTCCTATTCTTATCAAAACCATATGACTGATGGGTTACTCCAATCTCCATATCAACCTTGAGATTACATCAAACAATTTCCTCATAACTATTGAAGTCCCTTATGGCTAACGCCCTATGAAGACTTGGTTTTAAGCCACTAAAAAATCGATCGATCTTACTCTCAGGTTGGATAATAATTCTGGAATCGTACCTTGCATGTATTGTAAAATTTACTTCGTATGTACCAACCGACTCATCATCGTTTTTCTTCAGTTCAACAAACTCCTTCTCTATCTTTGTTCGAAGAATATGAGGGAAGTGCTTATTAAAAAATATGTTCTTGAACTTGTCCCATGACATGGACTCAATTTCGTCTCTTTTCCTCGTATTCTTGATAAGATTATACCTTTGATCAGCTTCACCTTCAAAACAATATAATGCTAAGATGACTTTATCATGTTCAGAACATTGAAGAACTGGAAATATCTTTTTAGTGGTTCTGATCTATTGTTCAGAGAATAATGGATCAGTAGACCCGCTGAATGAGGCTGGACGCTGCATCATGAAGGATTCAATAGAATTTTTCTCCTTCCTTTGCTCATTTGGAAGTCCTGCATGACTCATACCTTGAGAAACTTGTGTGATCATGGCTATAAGATTTTTCATTTTAGCTCCATTAATGTTTGGTTTCTCAAGGGGACAATCATTGCATTGTCTGTCGCATTCATCATTAACATTGTTCCTTCGGGTCCTAGCCATTGACTAAAACCAGTAATCATAGTCTGAGAAACACTAATCATAATAGGAAAAATACATAATCAAGAACAAAATTTCACACTTAAGGTCTTACAATAGTTTATTCATGGACATTTCTAAAACACTAATATTGTGTTCAATGCATAGACATATCCTTAGGGTTCTTACTAAGAATTTCACATCCTAGTTTCCAAAGGTTTACTATACCTTTCCTCTGATACAAACTATAATGACCCATACTTTACATACATTGTTATTACATCATAATTGATGAATACTTATTACAACATATACCAAACCATGATAGGACCGTATAAGTATAATGTCTTTAGAAACTGGGAAACATAAACAGTTGGTTCATAAATAATCTACATTGTCTCCCATTAATTTCATCATATCTAGAGTCCCTTTTTGGCATATGCTACTTAATACCCTTCTTCCTGACCTGAGGAAAATAAAACATACAAAACGGTGAGCTCAAATGCTCAGTAAGGGTAAAAAATGGAAATATCAATCATATTATATTCATAATAACATAACATTTTGAAAATATTAACATGAAAAAGAGATCATAATATCATAACATGGGATAAATCATAGTAGTGAAATGTAATCCCAATAATCATAACAAATAACATGATACTTTGTGGCATACAAACATAATCATCAAAAATCATTTCAAATTAGTCAAGACTCATTTCCAAGACTATCATAGTGGACAAAGTCCATTTCTGAACCAAGTTCACTCCTTGTTAGAGTTTTGTATCACTAAACCAGAATAATTTGTCATTCCATCCATGTCTATCTCATGAGATATTAATCTCTACCCAATGCATTGGAGTGAGATATAGGTCCCACCCATCTCATAATGAAACCATTCTTATGTGTTCCACAAAATCATAAATCATATATCATTTCACAACCCATGTAATAAAAATGGGATTCTTAAACATCATGACATCATAACATAAACCATATAAGAGAAATGGACTTCATAAAAATAATTCCATCATAACATAATCAAATCAATGTAAAAATACGGATAGAAACAAAACCCTATATTATCTTAGATGGAAAATAATTTTCATAAAACACTTTAACTACATCTTGAGGAAAATATCCTTTTTACTTCAAATTTTTTTTTACCTTTCCTAACATGTCATAAAATTTTAAACTAAAAGAAGTTAATTAAAAATAAACTTGAAAAATTTTAAAGGAAGATTCATGGAAATAATGTTATATGATATCATAAAAATCCATTCATTTCGTATAAGTTAAAAAAAATTATTCTCGTACTTTGGACGGAAAAGTCAAAATGTATCTTGTAATTAAAACAACAATAAATTACTTTCGTATCTTTTACTAAAAATTCAACAATAGGTAAAATTGGATTTAAACAATTGTAGGGGGATATAAATAATATTACATATTGAGGAAAAATGGATGTTGATGATAAATATTCCCCAGATAAAAATGAGATTGTGAGATTTTCCCTTAACATATGTTCAATAAGCTTTGTACGTATCGAAACCTCCTGTATAATTATTTTAATAATGTCACTGACATATTCCGGAATCATAGTAATTATTACGATATCATATATGGTCATATTCTTATCTTCTTATTAATAATATTTCATTACTACGTGTTATTCGAGTGTTCATTGCTTTATGTTCTTATGCGTGTTTTGTCGAATAAATTCTTATTCAACTTTTTATATTATAGATATATCATTTACAGAATGGTATTAGTATAATATATATCATATATATTCATTCAATTCATTTATATAATCAGTATTTAATTATGATCATATATAACAGGTCGCATCACATCGTGGAGACGGTATGCCATACGTACGCACGAGCGATGATATTCTTCCCATAATTATATGAATGGAATTGGAGTTGATGATATAATATTTCAGAATCGGTATCATGTTACAATAATCATATATAGTTATTTTTTACACCATTATACCAATCCACGTAAGGTGGTGGTGGAAAACAGATTACACCACGACGTGGAGACGGTATTCCTATATATGCACGCGCGGTGATTTCGTTTTCCATAGGATGGATAGAAGGTGAAATAGGATTTTTCATATTTATAATAACATATCGGTATATTAGTGATGCCTATGTTATTACTTTATAATGAAACAAGTAAATAAGAGGATGTATAAGAAGAAAGAAACTTGAATGAATTGGTAGAAGAGATTACATCTTCCTTGTCGTGTCTCTTTTAAACTTCCTCTTAGGGAACTAGAGTCGGTATTTTGAGAAAACCAGAACCTCTATGATATAACTAGAGATTTTAAGAAGATAAATGGTCAGGGGTTGGCAGATCTTGAAGGCTCAAAATAGTGTAAGGATGAGTGGGAGGAGGTGCCATTTTATAATAGGGGTGAGGGGCACCTTAGGAAAAACATTAAATATTATTTTATAATAAATTCATATTCAGTTTATAATCGCTCCAAAGTGACTTATTTCGAGGATAAGGCGGGGAGGGGTCTAAATCCGTTCAAACAATAGGTTTTAGACATTTTTAGGATACCATTTTAACCTTATCACATAGATTTAACTCTAAATTAATCAATATAACTTTTACTGTGTCTTCTTGTTTTCTTACACTATATGGTTAATAAACATACTATAAAATAACAATAGAACCCCTATTGGTTCATTAATGTCATATATATATTTAGATAAGTCATTTGGCAGTACCTTATATTTTTAAGAATATAATATCAATTAATAATGTAATATTTGTTTTAAAAATTCTTTTATGTCAATTTTGACACTATTTGGTATTTTTTTTTCTAAATTCACAAAAGCATTATCACTTCAAAAGAAATTCATCTAAACAACTGTAATATGTTATATTAACCTTTAAAATTATTGTAATTCATAAAATGTCTCAAATTTTATTTATTTGGGTATTTATAAAATCAATTGTGTTTAATATTTCATTAAAAAGGTAATTACTACATCATCATTATGTCATACATAAATTAAATTAGTTAATGTCTAAACAATTTATATAAAATACCATTATATAAGAAATATTTTTAGATTTATATTGAATATTTATAGTTTAATTTGTCTTATGTATGACCCTATATTAATTTTTTTTACTTATTAACATTGATTATAACTCTTTTAACTCTTCTTTGAATTAAATAATAATAAATGTCCAAATATAATACAAGTGGACCTAAATGGTTATATTTTATTACTAAGGTTGTTTTTGGTCGAATTAAACTTATCCAATAGAATTAGGACATGTTTTAGGGTAATAATAAGATCATTTTTACCCTTAATTACCCTATTTACTTTTAAGAGTAGTAAATAAAACTAAGAAGTTATTGTTCAAAGAAAATTATTTTTATCTTATTGAATCACATATTACTTCTTGATATTAACCATGTCTCTCTGATTTTCGAAATTCAACTCACTGAATTAGTAAAATAATTTTTTATGTAAATTTGAAAATTATCTTAGGAGGTGGGTAAAAGACGGTAAATAGTTTAATAAAATGTTTATATATCTAAAATTATTATAAAATGACTCTAATGAATTACATTGAAATTATATAGGTATTGTGTATCTATTTTGATATAAAATAAATTTAAATAAAATAAATAATTATTTTAATAAAAATTCTGTTTTAAACTATAACTTAGTGTTTTTCACTATTCATCAAAAATTGTAAGTTTTCAAAAAAATACCAAAAATTCTCCCTATGATAATTTTGATATTTCGAAGCCAAAAAATGGATTCCATTTTGAAAGAATTTTTTTTTAAAATTTCAAAAAAGTGGGTTTTACTATTCATAACAGCTAGTTTATATAATATTTTAATAACATATTGTTGTTTAATGAAACTCGGTATTGAGTACAAGCAAGCTATCGAGGAAGGATGCTATTGTGTATAATGCAATTCCAGACAGTGTTGTGTGTAGTGAAAGATTCATTTGGTGTTGTGTATAAAATAATAAATAAAAACAAAATATTTCCCATAAAATCTCAGTATGTTACAGGTCACCACCAACCACTCAACCCATATCACTCCACAATGATCGAGTCTGAGTTGGAAGTAGCATCAAAAGATAAAAAAGATATATCAGTATCTGAGTATTAAAAATCTAAAAATCAGTAGGAGTAACTAAATAAATAGATACATGTACCTTAGCTTTGACAATAAATTTAATTCATTACAGTTTGAAAATAATACCTACAAAAATATAGTTTTCTATTATTTTTACAAGCAAGTGCTACGCTTCCATTTTTATGGGAAAAAATTTATTAATATTCCAAAATAGAGTCAAAATAATGAAAAGTAATTTTGATAAATAACATAAAAATATAACCAGTTTTGGGAAAATAATTTTAATTTTGAAAGAAAAGTTTGTTTGTCACTTTATAAAAATACTAGAATATAGAGGAATGTTTAGTACATGTAAACCAGTGTTATGTCATCCATGGGACTTTCAATATGGTATAAGACATATTTATAATACTAACACATAATCAATCTATAGAAAAATAATTTCTCTATAATAACTACACAAATAGTCGATGACACCATCCCCGACTCGAAGGAGGGGTGCATCCAATGGACAGTCTGTTTATATACTAAGGACCTCTAGCCAGTGTGTAGTCTCAACTATTGTACTATGCCTACCTTACGTCCCACAAAACAGACGAAGTCATCCCATGAAAATTAAATGGTGGTGAATTTTATCAAGCTATCATATAAATATATATATATAATTCATTAGACCCAACCAAATCTTCCTTCTCAGCTAGGTTATCTAATCCTAAGTGTAAACCATTTCTATTTCACATATGATAAGAACAACCCACTTTTGCCATAACATAAGACAAATCAAAAATCTATCAAATTCAACACATTTTTATTTCATGTTTGAAACCACAAGGGTTGTTCTTCATTTCCATAAAATATTTCAAAATTTAATCCAGACCATAACACTTTAATGAAACACTTCCAGTTTAGAGAAAACATTTGACCAAATATTTTCAGTTCCAAAACCATACTTCACACATTTGATATAATTTCCCAAACTATTTTAAACATTTAAGAGAGTTCACAATTAAAGGTAATATTTTAAAGAGGCCTTAAAAAGGATCTCTAGCTGGATGTTAATTAAAATCATGGATGATAAGTGGAATATTATTTCAAAGAAACAAAACCAATGTTCAAAGAATTTATAAATAATATATAATTTAATAATATTTTTTTAAAAAATTAGAAATAAAATATTTCCAATTAAAGTATGGAACATTGTGATTCTACATCAATACATGTTTTTTATGAGGAAAATTAGAATCCATTCCTTTATTCTTACACTAAAATTAATTTATACCTATATATAAAAACACTTAACTACAATATATATATCCCCTTCATGAGGGAATGTATACA
Source organism: Viscum album (assembly GCA_963277665.1). NCBI lineage: Eukaryota > Viridiplantae > Streptophyta > Magnoliopsida > Santalales > Viscaceae > Viscum > Viscum album. The sequence continues at coordinate 1,490,042,647 of OY728137.1, read as the reverse complement.
ATGAGGGTATATATATACACCATACCCATGCATATGTTTATATGTCACCTTCATAAATTGTGGTTCAAAACACCCAATATAGAAATAAAAGAAACACATATATTATTAAAACCCTAATTAAAAATTGTGAAAATTTGAAGAAAAATTCAAAACCTACACAAAACCCAGGAAGAATCCATGACCATAAATGTATGTAGCAATAATCAGTACAAATCAAACCTCACAGACCCTATGAACCAATAATAAATCATGAAAAAACACATATATGAATTTGGTATGGCCTAAGAATTCATACCATATAGGGTAAAGAATAAAAAAAGTAAATAGGAGAAAACCATATGCTCTAGCATGGGAGAAACCAACTAGACGTGATCAAACCATGATGGAGGGATAGGAGGGGAAAAACTCGTGGCTAGGGAACACCTCTTAAGTGGAATCACATGAGCAAAAGATAGAGAGGGGTATCTGGATGCAAGAGGGGTAGGGGAGAGGGTGGTGTGTGATAGGTAATATAGGGGGATGGGTAAGGGTTTTTAATGATGATGATTATTACTTATTTAAAAAACACTTGCTGGGAACACTTGGTTTTTTTTTGCACAGTTTACCAAACCATACACCAACCATGTGCCATTTATTGGGGACATTAGACACCTACACGGGTTGGTTGAATAGTTTGATAAACCATGGGACAATAATGAAAAATCATTCTATCATTACGATAGATTCCCCTATATTACTTATGCACCATTTGGAAACCGTGTGTCAAAACCATGTGATTATAAAAAATACTCAAAAATCTTAAAATTAGGATATTAAAACACGTACACCCTAAAAAATATAAAATTAAATATATAATATGGGATTGTGTGTGATAATTCTCCCCACCATTAACAATCCCCCCCCCCCCCCACATGAATATCACCCCACCAAATGAGGAACAAAATCAAGACTGAAAACATATCATGACCCAAAAAAAACCATGAAATATGTTGTGAACTTTCAAATCCACAAGGCACACACAAAAATCATAGGAGGAGACTTAAAATATTCCCATAGTGGGACTCCCAACCATTAAGGAACTGACTAGCAGGGTGGTTTCACTCTGATAAATTCTCAACAAAACCACCCACCAAAATAATAAGGGTATAACTATACTGAATCGAACAAGCAACATGGAAAAGTAACATGTCATAGTTTCTGAAGACACAAGCACCTCAAAACAATTACCACCCAAAAAATAAAACTGATCCAAAGTAATAACTACCATTTAAGACAACATATTCCACAAGTCACAACCACAAAAATTTAAGGAAAGAGGATAGAAAGACCTCCATATTAAAGGTTTATAAGAATATAAAACTACAGTAGGGGAACCATTTAATGTTCACTAATCTGATGTTCAATAAACCATATTGGATGTTCAACCACACACCTTAAATATCTTTCAATATGTGAAAACCTTAACTCTCAGAAATATTGATGGATCCCTGATTTCATGAAGAATCTACATCCCCACATTAAGGAGTTTATAATACCTGACCAAAACTACTTATTTTATTTAAGTAACTTCATGGACTCCTTAAAGTATCACAAAAAAAACACTGATGACAAGACATTAGAGGATCACAATGATATGGCTTAGAGTTATTCTAACCGACCTCACGGGACGAAAATAATTTAGTGGTCTGTCAAATGGTAGGTAAAAACTGAAAAGGATGCATTTTTGGAATAGGGTTCTTAAGTTCACACTCCTCACTGTATGGGGAACATCCATGGGAACAAAAAAACTAGACAATATACTTTTATGAGTAGTCTTATGTGAAATATCTATATGAATAAACACAATCCTTGAACACTGGATAGAGAAACCTCATAAAAAGAGGGATTCAAAATGATCATTTAACAATATCAAGGGTAAGAATGAAACCCATTAATTAAAATGGTAATCATTCCCCTTTACTATTTGTTGACATTGTCGAGAATATGTGAGCTCCAGAACTTATTTCTCATTTACTTCCTCAATAATAAACCATTGAATGAAATTATTCTTGAATATCACCTAAAACATTACAAATCAAAAAAATTGCGGGACAATTCCCGTCCACTTTTCCAATCATGAAACTTTAAACATACCGAAGATAACTAGCACTATCGTGACATCTGGAGTTACCAAAATCTCAAATTCACACTCAACATTCCCAAGACACTCCAAATCATCTAACAAACACTGTTAACTATATAAAATAAAAAATTATTGAGAATATCTAAACTATACCACTTCACTAAGAGTTTGGGTAGGTCCAACTATTAGAAGAAGCTCACTAGAAAACATTTGAGTTTTTTTTGGTGGTATACTCTAAACATATGAAATAAAAAAACCAACTCAACAATGAACTTGAACCTAAAAAATTTTGCATTTTAAACCAAACTCCACACTTGTAAACCAACACATCACAAACCAAGAAAAATCAAATCAAACCTGAATACAAACAAAACAACAAAAACTTCCAAAAATAATTCAAACCCGTATTTTAAAAATCACAATATTAAAATTCACCCATTTTAAAATTCAATTACCCCTTTAGAAATTAAAATATGTTTTTCACATCTCAAATCATCATAAAAACCAAATCAAATTTTCCAATCCATTTTCCCATTTAAAGTTCTCATCCACTAATAAATCTGGATCCCACATCAAATTCAACGTTGAAACAATAAATTTAACAAAATGAATCAATTTCCATTTTAAAACTAATATTTATATGAAACAAATTCTCAAAAGAAACATTTTTCTTCTAGAATCCGTTCACACTAACCAAAATATGGGTAAATCATCTCCCATACGAAAATAAATGGAATAGAGTACAAATGCATAACCAGATCACATGGTTTTGAAGACCATGAAATAAGCATGAACTTACCACTAAAATCATATTGAACCATGCACTCGGGCTCCACAATTTTATCTATGCTATGTAAAGTATAACATCTCAGACCCAGAGGCCACTAAACTGGTGCTATGAGACGGGTCATCACATGACATCAAACACGCCTCCTTGAATGCCAGAGGTTGCCGACTAGTAGTGAGGGTCTAACGAGTCATATGGGGAGACTGTAATCTAATTACTAAAGTATGCCATAACAGAACATAATATAAATAGATGAAACAATGTCAAATACCAATAATAGAGTATAACCAAGCCTTTCACAAATAGGCTACAAACCACAAATCAAATACAACCATGTCATTCCATAATAGTAGTGCAAAGTGGATGATTTCCAAAATAAAACAAATGGCCAAAACTCCAAATGGTTCCTGACTCCGAGTCCCAATCCTTCTTGAGGTATATCCTGAGCTGAACTCAACATCTCAGAGTAGGGCCTATGCCCTTGTCCAGAACTACAACCAAGGGATCTACTTGGGTACCCAATGGCGACCCAAGTAGGGTATGAATACAAAACTCAGTAGGAAAACACTAATGGTTTCTACAAAATATAGAGTCTAATAGATAATGCGTTCTAGTTAAAAAAAAGTAATTTAAAAAAGGGACCATTCATGTGGCATTAGTTAACAAGGATCAATTAGTTCATGACTAGAATTCATCCCAATTCCATTTCTTATACCATATTCATTACATAATCCATGTTTATCACATGTTCAATGGGTTAGGCATAAATATCATCTTGAAAGGGGTCAAATGAAATTATTCACAATGTATAGAGAAAAAGGAAAGTATCAATATCACTAGGGATCCACATATCACACAACCACACTTCCTTCACCTTGGATCCTCAGTCCAGGTGAGATGACATCATTACAATACCCTCACCTTGGAGCCTCAGTCTAGGTGGAATGATGTTAGTACAAGAATCTCACCTTGGAGACTCAGTCCAGGTAGAATGAAATCAGTATAATAACCTCACCTTGAAGCCTTATTCCAAGTGGAATGAAACCATTGGGTTAATATAGCATCAAGCCTCATCCCTAACCCATGCATTAGGTTGGAGTTTAGAGCATCAGTCCAACTTGACCCATGGGTGTAGAACCTCAGTCAACACCCCACACTACCAAGCCATGTGCAAATGCTTATTTATCAAATCACCACAACCATACCATAACACAACCAAGTATATTCAATTCCATTGGAAGCCAAAATACATAACACAACATAATATAAAGAATTATATTTGGAATCAACATTCACAATTCATAACAAAAAATGGGAGTTAATACTATGCCACAATCCATTTACATAGTTACCACATTTCACGTCATTTTTCCATTTATCCTTGTTCCCTTTTTATCATTATTATCTCACTAATCATTTTTTTATTGTGCCTATCCCATTTTTCATTATTCATTAAGCCTAAATCAATGGGATCCATTACGAGGGTCATAATGTATTCCATTATTCTGTCTATTAATTTCCACATAATAACCCATTAACACAATTTCTAATTATAATTCATATCAATCTATCCAAATTCCCATTTCCATGCCCTAAACAATTATGTGTATTCAATAATCCCTTTGCCTTATCCAAATTTGTCTTTGTAAATTCATTAACCTATTTATCCCATTTATCATTTCAAAAGTATTTACCCACTTATGTATTTTAAATGAAATTCTCATATCACATAACACAATCCCATCATTACATTCAACCATTTAGGTGCCCCACAAAATTCTCATGTATTAACCGATTCCACAATTCATCCCCAATTCCCATTTCCCATGCTTACCTCACTAAGAATAGTCATGTATAATGATAACCCCTTAGCTTTTCCCTTATCTCACATAACCCATTTTTTAGGCAAACAACACCATCATAGGTCACTGCCCAACCAAGTTATATTACTAGGGCTCCCATTCACGTAATTAAAGCTTAAAATCAGATATACCCTAGGCTCTATGTTCTTACAGACATAACTAAACATACTGAGCAAAAATCTATGTCCGGGAACATGGGAACACCCCAAGGATGGCCCTAACATGGGTCACATCATCCGCCATGCATCTTGCAGGGATCTTGAGGGTTCCATTTAGTTGTTTAGACATTCTAAAAATTACATCACTATAATACCATGACAGAATCTTCACTAGAGGTTATGAATAAAAACACTACATGCACAAATCCCTATAAAACTCAAGGGATAAAACTTGTATACCACCTAAAAAAATCTGAGGATGAACACACTCTTAATTATGGCCTTGGATCTAGATGCAATATCCCCTTCAAAACCCAATCTAGAGCTTCAATCCACAACCAACAGTGCCCCAAACAACCAATAATTTATGGAAACCCACTATTGGAAGCCTGGGATGGAATGGTTTGTCACTAGGGTTATATGGGATGAAATGGAAGAAAATCCTGATTTGGGGTTTTAAATTATATGATTGAAGTTTTGTAAATTTCCCAACTTTTCAAGGCCGGATGGTTTACCCGCATAGTTTTCCACAACCATGTGCAAACCATGGGAGAGCTACTATCCATGAGAGGCCAGCCCGCATGACTTCCTGAGAATCACATATATTTTTCCCTAACCGTGTGGAGACCATGCTCAAGATAAGGTCTAAGGAGGGCTGTTCTGCACGGTCTATCCGCACCATTTCCCCTAACCATGCACAAAACATTCTCCTAGCACTTTTTGGGATTATTTCTCTTCTCTTCGCACCCTGAGCCCTCAGGGCACCCCCGTGCCTTCACATGAACTTTTGGAAACACTTATTCATCCAAAAAGAGAGCCCCAAACCATAACATAAAAAAGACATAACATAATAAAATCCGGGATCTTAAAAAGTCTCCACCTTATAATGGATCATCCTTGAGCCACTCTTTTGAGCATCACTTACTTCAATAACAAGGGATCATGCCACAAGGTCAACTAATCCACTCCCACATTCCATGATTCTGGATACACATCACAGGGCCACCGATCATGGATCAGGGGCACAAACCTTCCCCAGAAGCCTTCTTCACTACAACCACAACACGAGTTGAACACTCCCCAAGGGTCCATCCACTTCAACCATTCTCAACAAAAGAACTTCATGGTGAAAATTTAGGTGAAAACCCTAACTCACAACACATGGAAACATAAAACACAAAATAAAATAGTCATGGGTGAACCAATCGACACCTCATTGGCCTGATCATCTATACAATTAATGACCCAAATCACTAGGAATCATTTTCCAATTCCCTCAACTCTGAAGGTTAGCAAACCTAGTATCACCCGGGGGAAAACACACGATCCTTCTAACCACATTTCCTAATTATTTCACTCCACAAGTACACATCCAAACCCAATTCAAAATTGTTGGCTACTCGACCAGTTAACCATTCCAAGATCTCTACGAGGGCCAACTCACCCGAGAATTGACCACTCAATTCCTTCCAACCCAGAACTCTGATCATGTAATCAACCTACCATGTATCCAGTATAATTATTTATACCATTTTCTATTACATGTTACCTCCTCCATAGACAAAGTACCACCAGGACTCACCCTTCCTTCCCATTGTCTAACACATTCCAACTTATTTGGCCCAAGCATCCATAAGAGAATTACCCTACCTTGGCATCTAGTCGCACCATAACAACCATTAGGAAGACATATCGACACCATTCCTTCAGGTAATATGTTCATCCTAAACTCACTTAGGTTCAACTTTAGTTTTAAAGGTTATTTCTACTACAACATGAACCCGAAGGTGGGTGACTCTCACCTCACCCATTCTTGTTTACCATCTCAGGTCGAACCATCTTCGATTGGATTTCCCCAGAACACCCACTTGTAGAGATAGTTCATTCAATGAATTATAGAAAAATTCCATCATCACGACACTACCACCCCAAAACCTCCATCTACTTCACACATGGAATGTCACCACATCACATGGCCAAGGTGGACTCAACTTAACAACGTTCTTAAACCACATGAGGTAAATTATCATAGTCTAACCAAAATAATTGTAGGATTTATAAGACCCCATCAACTCTTGCCCCAACCTATTGTCATCTCTAACCACATCCTCCTATGACCAAATATGTGTATCACTATTTTCACTTGGGACCCCCTAAGATCGATCCAACACTTGGAACATTTTTCACCACAACCAAGTCCCATAAGCCTCACCGAGGAACCTTACAGGCACCTCACCAGTTCTTCATTGCTACACTAGTGCCAATACATCATCTAGATGTATTTATTATGCCCCAAGACTGATGTATCCCTCCCCACCTTAAGATTGTCATTATTGCTTCTCTTAAAGGGGATTTAAACCACCGTATATTTTACTCGATCACAAGCTGAACACCAGATATATAAGTGTCCATTTTCCTTTTCCCAATAAAAGAGAAAGAACATCACTGAGTGCCCGTTTTCAGATTCCATTAACAGAACACAAGGAATTTTTCGACATTCAGCCCATCCTGAGGTCCTCACCCTATGTCAACGAGGGTGCACATATCGTCATCAAAATACACACAAACCACTTCATTCCACGTAAACTCTATGATATAACCTCGTCCAACAAAAAACCTCCATGTCTCCTTGTGAGAGATAGATCTTATCAACATACCTGGGATGATGTCAAGATGTTAGGCATACTCGTCGCTAGCTACGGTATGCTAAAATGTCATCGAATAACACCACCACTAACTTATCTGTTTCTAATTTCAAGATATGGGACACCATGACCTTCTAGGAATCACAGGATTCCCTGATGAATGTGCCACATATACCCTTAACCATCAAAAATCTAGTGTGATTTCCTAAAAGGTTCAACCATTACTCCATAACCAAACCATTCATACAAAATGTTCAGCGACATAACCACCTTTACATTGGGTGTCACCATCGAGCGGAGGTATATAAACAAACATTAAATGCCCTTATATTAACTATTCAAAACAACTTCCAAGCCTCACATTGGTCCCATTAGAGGTTGAACAAAACCAACTCCCTTTACTGGAGTCACAACCAGGATAACCCATTGGCCATCTCTCCAGACCACAATTATCCTGACAGAAACAAAGAAAAGTGTGTGAATGGATCTCCCACTCTCATTCCGACGCACAATATGCATTGCATACAGAACAACAATATACTCTAGGTACCACACCAAAGGTGTACACATTCATCACCACTACAGGAAAAACATCCTCTCCAGAATTAGTGTATGTGTTTTTAATGTCTCTAATCACATGTTCACCAAGACCCTGACATCATCCTTAGGGTCCATCATTCACTCTGTATAGTCATGAACCACGAGAGTTTCCTCACTCACATTACCAAAAAACACCTCACAACCCAAAGGCCAAGGGTTCCCTAAACTCACCTACTAGGCCATATCATGACCAGAAAGACCTCAAAATCAAATCCCAAAATCACCACTAGGGAACTCCCACTGCCTCAACCCATGTATACATGGTTAAAACCGACAAATCCAAGGATACCCACCCTTGAACCCAAACATTATCTTTCCAAACATTTCATTCACTCGACACTTCAAAGGATTATTGACAAAATTTTACCATAGTTGGAAAAAATCTCACATTATCAACCTTAAACAAACCATTCTTCATATTCTATCCCAATGTTTATCATCACACATAGAAAACTACCCCTTACCATACCTACTGTGGTCATGGTCAACATTGGGTAACCAACTAACTCAAACAAAGTCATTCATCATCCTCTTCGAACCAACTTCTTCTTTCACAACATGACCCTTTCCAATTAGGCACATTTCCCATTTCACAAAATATTAAATCATCCTTATTAACACATTTACGCCTTTCATTAGGAGAAATCCATTAAAAATTTTTACAATCATTAAGAAACCCCTTTTTCTTCTGGAAACCAAATAAATCCTTACAATTTATCATAACCCAAAACTTTAACCAAGTCACAACATTTCTTTATACATGATATTCCTTAACTCTTTATCTGCATTCATTTTATTCTTCCTATTTCATTACAATTATTAAGAATCATGCTCTTTAAATATATCACAGAAGAAAAATGCATTCAACTTTCTATGCCACACACACCCATCTATTGTGTGTGCCTATAAAGATGCATGCCACCTATAACCTTAGGTGCCTGATATGATGCATGAATTCACATACCCATGCCATTCCAGTAATGAGTGAAATATCATAAATCAGTCAAATCACACAACATGTGCCTCACCCAATAGTGAAATATTGTTGAACTGTAACAACACACATCATGAACAACAATAACCACCCATGGTGACTTGGGTTTTCCCTTATACATGGGCTAGATACTCCCAAGCACGAGCTCATTACCAATGCCCGAACCTATCCTAATCTCATGTAAACCATCCCCAAATAGTAAGAGAGATAAAATAAATCCTCTGATAAAGCTTTTTAACATCCCCAACATAGAATCCACTGAACTGGTGCTTCGACCCGGGTCCACACATTACCTAAAGCGTGCCTCCCCATATGGTAGAGAATACTGGCTAGAAGAAAGTGTTTAATTAGTCCTGTCAAGAGACTATACCCTCTTTACCAGAGTAATCCATAGGAGAAAAAAATATAAATAGAGGAAAGAATGTGAAATACCAATAAAAGAGTATAACCATGAATTTCACTAAAAGGGTACAAACCAAAAAAAATACAACCATGTCATGCCATACTAGTAGTGTAAAGTGGAAGAATCCTAAAATAAAACAAATGGCCAAAACAAAAAATGGGTCCTGACTCCGAGTCCATGTCCTTCTACATGTACATCCCAATCCGTACTCAACATCTCATAGTAGGGCCTCAACCCTTGTCTTGACCCACAACCAAGGGATCTTATCGGGTACCCAATGACTGCCCGAGTGGCGTGTGAGTACAAAACTCTATAAGCAACCACCAACAGAATCTAAAAAATATCCAGTCTAATATTTAGTGCAAGAATGTAGAAAAATGGTATGTAAAACCAAGGATTGTTCGGGTTCCACTGGTTAACAAGGTTTATTTATTTCTTGAATAGAATTAATCTAAATTCCATTTCTTATACCATATTCATTACATAATCCATATTGATCACATGTTCCATGGGTTAGGCATAAATATCATCTACACAAGGGTTTAAGGAAATAATTCATAATGTATAGAGAAAACAAGGAAAGACCCTATCTCATTAGGGATACACATATCACATCAACACACTTTCCTCATCTTGGAGCCTCAGTCAAGATGGAATTACATCAGTACAATACCCTCACCTTGGTGCCTCAGTCCAGGTTGAATGACATCAGTACAATAACATCACCTTCGAGCCTCAGTCCAGGTGGAATGACATCAGTACAATAACTTCACCTTGGAGCCTCAATCTAGGTGGAATGCAACCGTTAGGGGAATAAGGCATTAGTCCTTATCCCTAACCCATGAATTAGGTATGGAGTTTAGAGAATCAATCCAACTCAACCCGTGGGAGTAGAACCTAAGTCATTACCCTACACTACCAAGCCATATGAACAAGGTTATTTATCAAATCACCACTATCATACGATAACACAACCATCTATATAAAATTCCATTGGATATCACAATACAAAACACTACATAACATAACAAATTACATTGGGAATCAACATTCACAATGCATAAAAAAACATGAAAATTAATACTATGCCACAACCCATTTACACATTTACCACATTTCACATCATTTAGCCATTTATCCCAGAACACTTCTTATCACCTTTATCTCACTAATCATTAATTCCTTGTGTCTTTCTAATTAGGAATAATTTATTAATCCAAACACACTATGATCTATTACCAGGGTCATAAACTATTCTATTATGGTCTCTAGTCATGTACACGTAATAACCCATTAACAAAATTTATAATTACAATTCATATCCATCAAGCCAAATTCCCATTTTCGTTCCTTAACCCATTATGTGTATTCAACAACCCCTTTGCCTTATCCAAATTAATCATTGGACATTCATTAACCCATTTAGACCATTTATCATTTCAAAATTATTTAACAACTTATACATTTAAAACAAAATTATCATATCACATTACACAATCCCTTCATTACAATCAATCATTTAGATGCACCACTAAATTCTCATGAATCAATCCATTAAAAAATTCATCCCCAATTCCCATTTCCCATGGTTATCTCACGAATCCAAATCATGTATAAAGATACCCTCTTATATTTTACCATTATCTCACGTAACCCCTATTTAAGCCAACAACACCCAAATAGGTCACCTCTTAAACCAAGGTATATTACTAGGGCTCACATTCACCTCCTTCAAGCTTGACATAAGATTCACCCTAGGATCTATGTTCTCACACACAAACCAACATTTACATAGCTAAAATATTTGTTTGAGAACTTGGGAAAACCCCGTGGGTGGCCCTAACATTGGTCACATAGTCCTCTATGCATCCTATTGGCATCTGGAGGTTTCTATTTGGTAGTATAGACATACTAAACATCACATCACAATAATGTCATGACATACTCTTCTTAAGAGGGTAAGAATAAAAACACTACATGAAAAATTATCTATAAATCTCAAGGGATAAAACTTATAGACCACCATCCTAAAATCTAATTATGTATGCACTATTAATTGTGGCCTTGGTGCTGGATTCAAGCACCCCTTAAACCCCAACCTGGAGCTTTGATCCGCAAACAACGACACTCCAATCTTCCGGGAATCGAAGGAAAACCGCCTCTTAGAAACTTTTTTCGGATTGGTTTGTCAATAGCTTTGTAGTTGATAATATGGAGGAAATTATAGAATTGGGGTTTTAAATATTAGGAGGGAAATTTGGTATATTTTTTAACTTTTCTAGGCCACATGGTTTACCAGCACGGTTTTCCAAACTGTGCGAAAACTATGTAGGAACTAATGTCCGCGAGTGGCCATCTCGCACGACTTCCTGGGAATCCCACACGGTTTTCCCTAATTGAGAAAAGATTGTGTTCAGGCTACTATCCGAGGATGGAAGGTTCGTATGGTCTACCCACACAGTTACCCTAACCATGCACAAACCGTGCGCCTAGCACCATATGGTCTGATTTCTCTTCTCTTCGTACCCCGAGCCCTCAGGGAACCCCAGAGCCTTCACGTGAGCTTCGAGAAACACTTATACAGCAAAAAAGTGATCGCCAAACCATAACATAAACAAATATTACCTCTTGAAAATCCAGGATCATAAATAAACTCACCATGTAGCCTCATATCACTTCTTTTGTTATCCCCCAACACACACTTGATAATAAAACTAACTAAACCCGAACAACATAATCCCAACACGAAAAATAATGTCTCATAACCCAACAACCCCTGATATTAAGGTTTTTTCAATATTAGTGGTGATCAGGAAATGACCCAATTCCTACCTCCAGATACATGACAATCCTATCACTACTCTACCAGACATCCCAAATAAGAAAGTTCACATTCAGTATATTTTCTTCACCAACCAACCTTCTTCAAAAACAAACTGATAACCTCAGTAGGCCCACAATATGTCTTGAGAGGTATTCCTGATCCTCTTAGGATGGTAACTATTGTTGTGAATCAAATATACTCAAGTGGAATTTTTTTTTCCAATTCATTAAAAAAAATATATAAAATAAACAATATAAAAATAAACACTAGTAATAGAATGAAAGGAAAACCCACATACCTCCACACGACCTTGTTGATCACCACCAACCACTAATCCAAAATCACACCATGCAAACTGAGTCTATGTTTGATTAATCACAATAAACTAAAAGAATAGAGCTATAAGAATGAGTATTAAAACTCAGTAGGCATTCCCAAATAAACTGCTCCCTATAAAATAACTTTAAAAGGAAAACCATGTCATCGGATTTCGGTGGTTAGTCGGGATGGCCAAGTTTAGCTCTATAATACTAACTTATAATAAATCTCTACCAGTAATGGTTATCTACAATCACTTACCAAAAACATTACAACACCTTCACTAGATTGATCAAGGGGAACATCCCATGGTTAATCAGGTATCCTACTCAGGGTCATTAGCGAGTTCATAATCTAGACTACTATACCATGTATTCATAGGCTCCCATCAATAAAGGTAATGCTTCCCATGAAAATTAAATGAAGGTTTGTTTTTTAAATCTATCTTAGACACACACACACACACACATATATATATATATCATATTCTTTTTAGAGAACCCCATCCGAATTCCCACCTTTTATCACCCACACTAATTAAATCCATTTTCCTTCTCAATTAATACAAGAACATACCGCTATACCCGGGACATATAACAAATCCCCAATTAATGACATGCATCAAATTTTTTATTCATGCGGCATTAATTATAAATATTTTTTCCGTTCAATAAAATATTTTAAAATGGAATTCCGGCCTTAACACTTTAAAGAAACACTTACATTGATATTTTGAGTTCTAAAAGCACACTTCACATGTTGAAAATAATTTAAAAATACATTTTAAATATTTGGGATACTTAACATTTAATGTTATGCTTGTAAATAGGCCAAAAACAAAAGTAACTCGTATAAGATGATATGTAAAATGATGGAAATAAAGTGGAATACCATTTACATGTATCACAATAAATTTTCAGTGTATTTACACTTAATATAATAATAACGATGCATTTAAAAAAATCAAAAAAAATATATATTTCAAATTAAAGGCTTGTAAATATGAATCTTACCTCAAAACATGTTTCTTTTAATAATGGAAATTCGAATACACTCTATTATACTTAAATACACATGAATTTATTTATATATATATAAATTCACCAATCTACAATATAGATATACCCATTTTAGAATGGAATATCTTTAAAGAGGTTATGTGTATATATAATCCATACCAATGAATATGTTTGTAAGTCACCTTATGGAATGGTATTCTAGAATACACATAAAAAACCAAAAACTCAAAAATTAGAAAAACCATAATTAATTTTTTTGTAAAATTGAAGAACCAAACAAAACATACTTGACACCCTTAGAGAAACCACTACGTGCCATAAATTTTCATGGATTGAATTGGAACAAATCAAACCTCATGGACCCTAATAGCCTAGAATCAAACAAGATAACACCCAAATCAGATTATGGTTTCCCTTGAATCATACCCCACAAATTGGAAAAGAATAAAACTAGAACAAAAGAAAACTATGATGACAGGGATATGAAAAGCCTATGGGATATGATGTCACCATAACATAGGGATATTGGAGGCATCACAAATGGTTGGAGGGCCCCTCTTGGGTAGCATCACATGAGAAGATATGGGATAAGGGGCTTCGACCATGTGAGGGGTAGAATGTATAGGTGTGGAGTGACTGTTAATGGGAGGGGAATAGTAAGGGTTTTTTATGATGATGACGAGGATGATTATTATTATTAATATGTCATTTTATAAACCACATGTTGGGAACACAAGACTTTGGCACACAATTTACCAAATTGTATGCCAATAACGCGCCCTATACTGGGCACTCCAAGGGCATACATGGGTTGGTTAACAATTTGATAAATTATGTGCTAACCAAGTGAAACTATTTTTTCATAATGAAAGATTCATCCACCTAGAGTACATATAGTTTCAGAAAAACATTAGCAGAAAATGTGGGATAAGAAATAATGCCTAAAATTATTCCAAATTTCAAAATTAAAACCCAAAATTTAAAAATAAAAAATAAAAAATAATCTAAAATAAATAATAACAATTTTAGTTGATATAATAATGTATCCTATTATGTATATATTTATTCAAAAAAAGGTTTCATAAATTTTATATTATTCAAATATCATTATAATTTCATAAAGGGTGGGAGTATTTGGAAAACTACTATTTATCACTATTAATACCAACAATAAACTCTTCATTAACAATCACATAAATTCAAACAAATATAATTTTTACACACTAAATTAAAAAATAAATTTCATTTAATCAAATTTAATTTATTAAAATTTTGAATTTATGTTTAAATCAGATTCATGAATAATTTTATGTTCATTATCAAAATATGTCTTTTCAAAGAAATGTTTGCTTACAATAATTAAATCTCACATGTTATATATTTCCCCCATTAAATAATATCCTTATAAAATATTACCATATCTTTAGCTCATGAATAGATATGTGAATTTATTTATTATAAATTCTTTTGGTCCCCACATCACTTATTCTATCTTTTTATATATCAAATTATTTTTTTACCATCTTTGTTTTTCGATTCCTTAATAGTTTTTCTCTTTTGTCATGAATCAGAAAAATATCTTTACAAAAAGGTAAATCAGGTCTCTATTCTATATCCTCATATGTGAGAACATAAAGTGGTGAATTCATGTACTTCCTCAATAATGAGATACTGAACACCTAATAAACATTAGGGAGGCTAGGTGTAATTTACATCAGTAATCCACCACATCAGTTCATTTCTGAATTTAAAAATGCCTAATGTACATAAGACATTAAATAGATTTATTTATAAAAATTATAACATCCCTACAAAAATTATATCTACCTCTTTAAATTATAAATACTTCCTTTAGTAATCAATATATATTTTATATCTACATTGACAATATTTTATATGTATCTAAATTGTACTCACTTTCACAATTTCCTCTTCCATGTGATCAAGAAAAATTAGCTTCCTTTCCACAAAATTATCTAAGAAATATTGAGAAAACCCCCACTTCATATAAAATGCATAATATTGTGGAATTTTATGGATTGAATGGAATCCATTTTTAATTGATACTTTAAAAAAGGTAAATAATAATTCCAAATTCATTGAATATTAATTTAGGATGATATTATTAAATATAATAATGCATTAATATTATCTTAAAATTTAACATACGTTTAATGATGATAGGTGAAATTAAAATGTTGTTTATTGTCAAGAAATTTCTAAATTGTCTTCCATAATTTCAATGAAAATAAACGACCATGATCCCATAAAATCCAAATTGGTTCACCCCAATGTATTAAAAACTAATTAATATAAATCCCTATGAGATTATTAAGAAGTGAATATTCCCTTATAGTAAATAATATTAAATATTGGTAAATAAATAAAAAATGAACCATATAAAATCATTCAATTTTATTTCTCTTTTAAATCCATTTAAAATGAAAAGAGTAATATCAGCCCATTTCAACAATGTAATAATTAAGGGTTTCGTAAATCCCTTGGTATATTATATCTTACACTTTTCCTATCAAAAAAATAAGCATCCAAAAATATAGTATTAATTTTATAAATTCATATTATCCCACATATAATATTCTATAATATACCAATACGTTTTATCTCTACCAGTTTGTATGGATAATTTTTATCATTAATATTAATTTAATAATTCTATTTTTATATCAATATTATATAGAACACAAATCGTAATTCTAAATATGAGAATACTATCATCATAAATGAACATTAAAAAATACCATCAATCAAAAAACTAATGTTCATTGAGTATTCTTATCATTAATTTGTGAATATTTTATTTTATTTATTAAGGATGGTATATGAATAACGTATAATATATGTGATGTTTCCTTTAAATTATTATTATGTCTATGTTTAATAAATCCATTAATATATGATCTTTTTTTTAAAACCTCATTTTAGTTAAAAATATTTGACCGTTAAAACTCAATGCATCAACCACATTATTATCTTTACCATGGTGGTTGTGTGTTGATCAATCAGAATACTTGAGAAGTTTTAACAATAAAATTTTCCTCACTATTATCACTAAATATGGGAAGATATATTTCAAACTTCTATGATTCCTATATATTTTATGTCATTTACTATAAAGGTAATGTCAATATATCTTCAATTAAAAGATTATAGTTTCAAAATCAATATCAAAGGTGGTATAATTCTATTCATGGACCTTTATTTACCTTTATTTAGTGGAAATGACTTTATCATTCTCTCTATGGACACATATATTTACATTAATTTATGAAACACCATATGTCAGAAATATATCCCATCATGATGGTAAAGACAATATTGGTTCATTGTCCAATATAATATTTAATTCTTTAAAAATATCTCTACATTCTTCTAGAAATATGATCATAACCCTTTTACATGTTAACATGGTTAATATGATAGAGAATTGTTTTTTTTTAAAATAAATTTTCGATATTAACTTGATAATCTAGGGAATCTATGTAACTAAGTTATATTCATTACAATTTTCCACTACATCACTAATTTTTTATTTAAAGGATACATTAATATTTTAGCTTTAATGAAAATTCGAAAAAGGCAATATTATTTTTTAACCAAAACATAATCATTTTATAAATTTTACATATATTATTTTCTCAAATAGGGAAGTGAAAGATTTATAAATAACTCTTATTCTCATTATAACATTTAGAATATATCATTATATCATAAATAAATACTACATTGAAATTATCGAGATGTTCTATGAGGACTCTATTCAACAAATTCGTACAAATAGTGGGTGAATTATTCTTACCAATGGAAATTACAGTAAATTTATAATTTCCAAACCTCATAATAAAAGTGGTATTTGGAATAACAACATTATTTATTCAAATTTGATAATACCCAGAATGAATATCAATCTTTGAAAAATACAAATCATCTAGATTTTGATTGAACAATTCCTCAACGAGGGATAGAGGATATATTTTTTTATAGCAATAACATTGATTTCCTATTAATCGAGGCATAACCACATACACCCATCTTTCTTTTAAACAAAAAGAATAGGGGATTTGAATTGTGAAACACAGTGTATTATTAATCTCTTATCATACAACTCTATATAATGAAAAATGTTTTATAAATGAAATTTCCTTATAAAGGAATAAATTCATAATTATGTAATGTATTTACAGAAAACCCATTAACTATATTTCATTTATTAATTTGGATAATTATAAAATATAGTCTTTTATATTTAAATTTCCATTAAGAACCATCACACACCCTACCATTTGTGTTTACGCTAGTGTAATAGGGGTTTATGTATCTAGACCATAGTAGTATAAATTTTTATTATAATTTTTTAATATAGTAATGATTAAATTTATGACTTTATATTATTACTTTACATTGTATTATTTAATGATTTTAAAAAAAATTGATACAATGAAAAAAAAAATTGATTTTGGGAAAAAATATAATTAAAATGAAAATTCCTTATTGATAAATTCAAGAGTTTTTGAAATAAATTATATTTTCCTGAAATATTCTTATTAAATAATATTAAATTATATATTAATTATAGTATAATTTAATTATTAATAATATAATTATATAAGGTTCAAATAAAAATTAGTGTCCTAAAAATATCAATTTTAATGTAAATAAGGATTTTTATTTAATGGTGAAAATTATAAAATTAAGAAAATTATTTTTTAAAAATAAATATTATTTCTGAAATAACAACATTTAAATTATCCCATAGTTAAATTTTCATAATTTATGGAGAGAGTTCAATTCTTGTGTAAAATTTAAATATTATATAAATTTATGGAATGTATTATAAAATCATAGCTTCTCAAAAGTGATTTAATAAATACAGGAAAAGGAATAAATTTATAAAAACATATTTTCACCTTAACATTATTAATTATTGATGTAATTTTATTAATTATAAAAAATTATAATTAATCTACCAAAAACTATATTATACTTTTTGGTATTATTTAAAAATGTTTATGATCATAGGAAACTTCTACATCATGAAAGATATTATTTTAAAATAAAATTAAATTCTTAGAAAAATAATATATTTCAAACCACTCCTATTTCATAGAAACTATTGGAATAAACCCTAGAAAGGTTTGTGTTATTTTTTATTTTATCACATATAATCCAAAAGTGAAGTGTAGAAATAAAAAATAACTCCCCTACAATTTTTTATAAAAACCCACCCAACCTCCTATTTCACTTCACTCACAATGCATTGAGAATTAATTTTGTGAAGACCTCTACCCCTGTACCCCATATTTGTTTCCTTTATTTAATACATTAGAATAGATACAAGATTCAATTTCCCAAAGGACCGATCATTTTAGTAGTCTTGAGTATCTTGATACATACACGGTATGCTTATTATATCAGTAATCAAATATAAAAAAATAGGATTATAATTACATCTATGAACTCATTAAAAAATTTCATCTTCAAATCATAGAAAAGATAAAAAATAAAAGGTTGTGATCAAATTCTCAATAAAGTTTAAATATAATAGAAGATTTCATGAATCAATAATAAACGAAACATAGTAAGTGAATAAAATACATGTAATTTAATCAACAAATTTTCAATCATGATTGGTTAAAAAGTAATTATTATTTCAATGTAAATTATAAAAAATAAATTCTATTTAATCAATAAATTGAGCATAATCTGAATCCATGGATAATATTTGAGTGAAAATATAATATGTAAAAATGATTATAAATTTAATGAAGTAAATACATAATAATATGGTCTCCATGATCACATAAATCTTGTTAATTCCACCATAAAGTCCTTTCACAATACGGTTTAATCATTGGGGGTAAAAACCCATTTAATATGACGAACTTTGTCAACCCTAGAGACAACGGTTGCATCTAGAGGTTATCGATAACCAAGCCCCACCCATGTTTCCATGTCCAAATATTTCCCTATATTTCCAAAATTATTTATTTAATTCATGAATTGATATGACTTATTAATTAATATTCTTTTTGAGTAAAAAATATATTGATCATTACTTCCTCATTTAATCAAATAAATTTTAATGTAAACACTGTATGAAGAATTGGTATAGAACATAAGATATAATCATATCAATGATATAAGAAAACTGTATATTTAATATAATAAACAATGAATAGTTATCATAAATAAAAAGGGTAGTATATACTCCATTGAAAAAGAAATAGGTTCATAACATTCAAAATATACCACAAAAAATGAGAATTGAGATGAATTCTTTTATGAAGATCATATCATTAATCAAATTAGTAGATTATTTATATTAAATGTAAATCTATATAAAATGGTGTAAATAAAAAAATATAACCAAAAATATATTTTAAACGTAACCTTAACATGATATAATCAATGATATATAAGTTTTACCCAATGAATGAAAATTGATTAATGAAATCCTACTCCACTTTTTGATTAAATAAACCATATTACTAATGAATCTAATATTTATAAATCTAAAAAAAATGAGTTAAATTAAGATAAATAAATTATGATGTTATATTTCATGTGTTAGTATACATACGCTATATAAGAACTATTGAATAAATCATATACCACACAGAAGTAAAAGTGTAATAAGAAAACCATGCCTTATGTCTGAAAGTGTTCTTAAATTATACTTAATGTCATAAATAATAAATTAGATACATTAATTACATAATTTATAAACTATTAATGATATATTTTATTTATTATAATTTTATTTAGTTCATTAAATATAATTTTGATGAGTTATAATGTGTGATTTTGTATTTCTAGGAGCATATGTTACACGTATTTAGGGTTGGTTCCACTATGTAAAATTACGGGAGTTTTTTTCAAATGGAATAAAACCCCATAAGTGAAATAAAATGGTATTAATATTGTTAAATAAATTAAAAAGATCCCAAAAAAAATTTTATGATAGGATGATGATTCATTATATAAAACATTAATTATAAATATTTTGTTTATTTTTGGGTGTTTATTCGACCATCACACGAACATTTTGTTTTATTTAGTATTTTGTCTAAAATTTAGTTGCAGAACATTAAAAATATTATAATGTAAATATTAAAATATTTTTAACCATAATAATGGTTTTATGAACAATATTGAAGGTGGTAACAGAAAATTGAAACTTGTCATCCATGAAGGAGGAAAATCGACACATTTTAAAAGATATTTTCAATTTTAAAATAAAAAGAGAAGACAATATATTTGATGATGGATAGTCCATTAAAAAAATAAAATTTAATTATATATATGATAATAGATTTGTCATTTCAATTTGTATAATGTTATTTTATGAGAGTATAATAGAAGAAAATTAATTAAAAGAGAAAGGAGGAGATTTTTATCTCTTAAATATTGTCTCTTTGAGAACCTCTTTAAGGAACATGACTTTGGTATTTTCATAATACAATGATTTATTTAATGAAATGAAGTGTATTTTGAAGGTAATTGGGTATAATATATAAAATATACAATTAATTTGAGGTTTTAGTAGAAGGGGTGCTGTGAGGATGTATTTATAGCGGAGGAGAGTGGTGTTTTTTTTGATCATTTTATTCATTTGTTTTTTTAGCTCATGACTATCAATAGTGTGGATTATTGTGACTTGGTAAATGAACTATTTAATTTGTGTTCTAAATAATTAGTCGGTACCTCATATATACATTATCCATCAACAAAAAATTCATTTATTTACAAATAATGTTAAATACCCTAAATTATCATATTACACAATTCACAAAAAAATCATCTATTTCAGAAAAAAAAACTCAAGAATTCACCCTAATCATTTTTTACTGTTTATTTTTCAAAAAGTAATACATTTTATGAAAATAATTTTCTAAATATGAAGAATTTAATTTGTAAATAAAATAATCATTTATTCAAAAAGTTATGATTTTATTATTAGAAATGATTTTATGACTCATTGGGAAATTAATTATGGTCTCATAAAAATATGATATAATTAAATTAAAAAATATTGATTTATGAATCTATTTTATGAAAATATAATTTATTCAATATATTAATATAAAATATTTAATAAAAATTTACATTTTAGAAAATTACTAACACCTAATTTTTCATTTTTAAACATTTATTTACATAATTTATGATATAATTATATAATATTTTGATTTATTAGATACCAAAATTTTATTTATACTTTCATAAATGAACTTTTTTCTTTAACTTGATAGATTATTATTCTTAAAAGTCACAATACAATTCCAACTGTCATGTTTAAATAATAATAGTCAATAGTATATCATGAATTATTTAACCGTGTATTGCATGAAATGTAAACTATCATATAAATTGAATTAATTTGAGAAGATATGTACCATAAAATATTGGGCTTTTATATTCATCCCTTTGATAATATGTTCTTATTTGATATTTTTCATGAATATTACCTTCTAAATAGATGAGGGTGGTTCTTTTTCATAACATCCTCAGGTTCCATGTTATTTATTCCATTTTATGGTTTCTCTAAAGAACCTTTAGCAATCAAGAAATTCAATTTTTCAATACTTTATCTCTAGTTTCATGATTCGTGATAGGATCTTCAATGTAAGAAAAATTAGGCTAGAATTTTATTTCTTCATAGGTGACGTGTACTTCCTTAATAATGATTTGTAGAACACATCATGTAATTTAGAGAGATAAGGTGGAATTTATGACCAGTAAGAAATAATGTCAAATAAATTAAATATTTTAAAGGTATTTTTCATTTAATTTATATTCTTTTTTTGTTTTGGGAGTTTCCCATGGTTTTATGGAGGAATATGTGAGTTTTCATTAATTGATCCAAACCGTGAGCCAAATTCCAGATTTAAAAATAAATTTTTTTCCTTTTATAACCTTTTCATTTTTTAAAATTTATCACTCATTCCAACTTCTAAATGTCCTCCCCTGACATATTAAAACCACAATTGAAATTTGGAACCATTATAAATCCATAAACAAGGTGTATTTTGGTTTTTATTTAAGAGATTGGGCCTGCCCGAAAGCCCATATCCAGTTTTAAAATTGAAATATATTTATTTAATAAATTATTAAATATTAAGTATATTTTGGTGATTCCAAGCCTCATAAAATCCCATTGAACCTAGAGGCGCGCCTAGTCTCTTTCCCTCCTCTTTGGAGCTCTTAGGAATCGATATTTTGGGACGAACATCCTAGGGTTAATCAAATCGGACAAATTTGAGGAGGTAAGTTCTTTCGATCATAACTCTTTCAATTTTTACTCCTTTTCTCCCATTTCTAAGAAGTTTATTATCATTTTCTTGAATTCCCAAATGTCTAGAGGACATGGTTTCGAACCTGGGGTTTAACCATGGGTTTTCTCGGTCATTTCTTGTGGTTTTTGGATTAATCTTGGTCCCTCTTGGTGCGGTGGGGGTGCGATTTGATTTTCACACAAACGATTCAAGGTTTTTACAAATATGGTATGTGGTTACACTTTGTATGAAATCATTGTGACATAGATACCGTGTTTATTATATTTTCTTGTTTAACCCATCGATTTTGTGCTGCAAAATATTTTTTAGTGGTGTTTGTAATGAAAGTGAATTTTAAGTGCCAATTTCATGTGAATTTTTTTTTTCATATAAATCATTCTTTGGTTGATTAAGGGCTTCCTTTTAATTTTTTAGATGACCTTATTGAACTGTATTATGGATTAAAATAAATTTTTAAATGTTTTTATTCTTTGGTTGTTGTTGGGAAATTGGTTTTGGGTGACGTTTGTTATGTAAATGGTTTTAAATTACCAATTGGTGTTGAATTGGGTGTTTTACATGGGTATTCTATGCGATGCTTATTGGGATTATTTCATAACTCATGTAATGGGTTTTAAAAAAAATTAGGGTGTGTTGGATTATTATTTGATAAATATGAGTATGAATGTGGTGTTCAAGTGGGATTTTCAAAGAGTTTTGGGTGAAAAACAAAGAAAGATTTGGAAAGGTTGTTTTATTGAAAGTCAATGTTTTTTGTTTTGTGTTTTATATGGTAGAAAATGTGTGTATCTAATGAACTGATTGTATGTGACCATTATTGTTGTTTTATATGAAAATGGATATATGTATCATTCTGAAATTGATTGAGCATCAAGGGGGAAGCCCGGGTACCTAGGTGGGGCAGATGTGTACCAGTACGACTAGTTGACCGGATGTGTTTTGTCTCAGTTTAACCTAGAATTTGGATAAATACAACTATAAATAAACTATTTGGATGATTATTGTGGACCAATAGGTTATGTTTATGTTCCCTATTAGTGGATCATGCACTAGAACGTATTTCACTATGGTTACATTACACCAAGGTATGAGGTACATGGGGCCCGAGACTATCTAGTGCCTAGGGGCATTCCCGATTTTGTTTCTCATTGTGTTTGCAGAATTTTTCCATGTATTTGGGTGTTTTGGGACAGAATTTACAGTATCTATCATGTTTATTTAAATGTTTTAACATTCTGAAAACTTTATCATGAAATTTTTTTTCAATTGAAAGTTGCATTTCATGGTTTTTTTCACTGCTTTTCTTTGCTTATTAAAACTGCTTGCCTTTTCACATTTTATTGCATGCTATTTGGAATAATTGGGTGATATAATATTGGGATTAGGCTTAAACCATACTTAAACCCCATGGTTGTACGTAGACTTGGTTATGTTTGACTCAGGTAAAGGAAATGCTAAGGGTGATGGCAGTTCAGGGTGTTAGTCCCCATCCTTGGGGCAGAGTTGTGGAGACGGCTTGGGGTGATGACCCCATTCCCTGTGGAGTCCATGGGGATGTTTTGTTGTTGTTTAATTGTGTATTTGGACCTTTTTTATTACATTTGAACTTATGTATTCAGTTATAGATTTTTGTATAAACATTGTTGGTATGAATTTTTCAGATTCATTTTATCAAATATTTTTTATGTTTGTTCTGTATACATATTCAGGTAAATTGTTCCTAAACCAAGATAAATGACACACAAGCACTTTTTCCAGCCTATGGAGATATGGAATGCCCTTTGGGCCTTTTCACGGGCTGGGTTTGGTTCTGGTTTTGGTGGTGACCAGATTCGTTTTGTGACAAAATGGTATCCGAGGGGGTTTCTGTTTTTGGGTTATATTGCTATTTTGGGATGAGTCGGGATAGTCAGGAGCTTGGATAGTCAGGGATTAGGGTTTTGGTTGTTAGTAGGGTTCCTGGGACACACCTCTAATGGAAGGCCTTGAGTCACCAGGGGACGTTGGAATTTAAGGATTGACTTCACTTCCAGGTGAGATGTGTGGGCTGCAAACCACATGTGGACATCGGGCAGAGGTGGAGTTGTTATTTCTAATATTACTAAAATCTGTTTAGATTATTTATATTTGATGTATTTGATTAAAATTTTCAGAATTATGGTATTGAATATTGTTTCATGACTGTTTCATTTTGTAGTAACATGCCTCCCCAGAAAGCTCACATGCGCCCACGGGAGGAACCTGGAGAGCGTTCACCCACACCAATCGATCAGAGGCAAGTCGAGGCGGTGGTCCAGGCTGTCCAAGCTCTAGGAAAAGGACCAAATCCTACTTTTTATCCACCTAGGGTAGAAGGGATGGGTCCTAGAAAATATAAATCTCAGGAGTTTTTGAAAAACCAGCCTCTTACATTCCAAGGTAGCTCAGAACCCCTGGAATCAGAGGAATGGCCTGAGAAGATTGAGTGTTTGTTTGAGTTCCTGGAAACACCTAAAGAGCTCAGGGAGAAGTGTGCCTCATTTATGTTGCAGTGTCCCCGCCATAAGTGGTGGGATTTAGTGCTTCAGGCTGGGAAGAATGAGCAGATACGCTGGGGAGATTTCAAGGTTGTCTTAAATGTACAGTATTTCCTTGAGGTGTTGTCTTATTCTAGGTCCAAATAGTTCATATAAATTGTTCCGAGGAATCTATCTATGCTGGAGAACTTCAACCGTTTCACTGATTTGGTGTGGTATGCTCCAGAAATTGTCTCTAATGAGCAGGAAAAGGCCCAGAGGTTTGAGAAACGCTAGCGACTAGAGATATACTCCCATGTGTTCTTGTTTAAGCTGAGGACCTATGATGAGGTCATTGATCGGGAGTGAATGTTGGAGATTTATAGGAATGGAAGGGCTGGTTTCAATGGTTTAGTATTAGCAGTGGGAATTGAAAGCTCCTCAGAGAAGAAAAGGAAGTGGGAGGATTGTGTGAAGAAAGGAGGAGGCAGTTCAGGGCACTCTTCCAGGCAGTTTTCTTCTATGGATTCTGAGGCATGATTGGTCGTGTAACACCAGTGTGGGAAGACCAGGCAGATCTATCCAGCATTTTCACTTCCTATGAATCCTTATTAACAGTGTGGAGGTATGGGGAATATTCATTATTATTGTGGTGTGGAACGTCCACATCTAAGTGGGGTAGGGTCAGTGGCTTCAAGAGAGTGCTAGCACAGTCCGAGCCATCGAGGACTGGGGGATTTCGATTTGGAAGCCATGGTGGTAGGGTTGGGTCACCTTCTTAGAAGACCTAGTTCCGGGCACAACCACAGACTAGCGGTCATCCTCAGGAAGATACTCGACATATCCATGTAGTGGATCAGGAACCAGCAGGATCAGAGGCAGGACCGTCGACAGTTCGAGGAACAGTTCTGATCGCATCTTCTATAGCTACTTCTCTTTTTTATACCAGCATTACGATTTAATTTATTTCTTCCTATTTTATGGACATGGTGAATTTTACAACTTAGATGATGTCTTTCTCCATGGAGTTGGTGACACCGCTGGGAAAGAAGAAGGAGCAAGGTCTCAGGTTCCCGCCGTGTGCTCTTTCTATATCAGGGGTCGAGATGGAGTGGGACCTATTGGCCTTAGATATGGACCCATTTGATTTCATTCTTGGGATATATTGGCTAGTACACTTCCAGGCATATATTAACTTCTACAGGAGGTGACTGTGTTTCATGATACCCGATGGGACTAGTCAGGTTTTTCGGGGAGAATGGGATCCTCGGTCAGGTTGCGCAGGACCTCTACTATGAGAGTTGGGAAGTATTACCTTCCATTTATCATTGCTCATGCTAGAGGATGATTGTATTTCCCCTGGAGGTCCACTACCTCATGTATTGAATGAGTTTCCCGGGGTATTCCCGGATGATTTCTATGGTTTTCCCCAGAAGCGGGATGTGGAGTTTTCAATTGATCTAGCATAAGGAACACTGTCGATACCTCTCCCCTCTTATCACATGGCCCCCATAGAGCGGAGGGAATTAACAATAAAACTGTAAGACTTAGAATCCAAAGGATTCATTCACCCGAGCTTCACTCCTTGGGCTGCTCCTGTGTTGTTCGCAAAAAAGGCTAACGGAACCCTCAGGTTGTGCATTGACTTTCGGAAGCTGCATAAGGAAAAAATTAAGAACAAATGCCCTTTGCGTAGAATAGATGATTTGTTCGATCCGTTGAAGGGGGAAAAGTGGTTCTCAAAAATATACTTGCATTCGGTTTATCACCAACTTAGGGTGAATAAGTCATATATCCCTAAGACAGCCTTCCGAAGAAGGTACGACCACTTTGAGTAACTGGTCAAGCCATTCGGATTGACCAATGCTCTAGTGGTCTTTATGGAACTCATGAACATGGTGTTCTATAAGAATCTCGATTCCTTCATTTTTGTGTTTGTGGATGAAATTCTAGTATACTTTGTATCTATTCAGGAACATGAACATCACTTGAGGATCATCTCGGGCACTTTGCGGGATCACAACCTCTAAAAAAGTTGATGAAGTCCACATGTTGGATTAGGGAAGTGACAAACCCGGGGCATGTTCTCTTTGAGCAGGGGGTTTCAGTGGACCCTGAGAAGATTAGTGCGATTATGTCATGGGAGAATCCAAAGAATGTGTTCAAGATCAGGAGTTTCCTTGGCCTGGCTAGTTATTATAGGTAATTCATTCGGGTTTTCTATCGGCTTGCATCTGAGATGACTGTGCTCACCTAGAAAGGGGTGAATTTTGTATGGGGTATAGAATGTTAGGAATCATTCGAGGAGCTAAATATGTGGTTGAATACTGCCCCAGTTCTGATTTTTCACGAGGCTGAGAAGAAGTATGTGGTCTATTGTGACACTTCAGGTAAGAGTCTTGGGTGCGTGCTTATGCAGGATGATCACGTGGTGGCATATGGCTCTCTCCAACTCTGACCACATGAAAATAATTCCTCGACCCATGACATGGAGTTGGTAGAGGTGATTCATGATTTGAAGACTTGGCATCACTACCTCTTTGGGGAGGATTTTGTGGTCTAATCTGATCACAAAAACTTATCCTATATCTTCTCACAGAAGGACCTAAACATGAGACAACATTGCTGGATCGAGTACTTTTAGGGGTTCAACATTGACATTATATATACCCCAGGAAAGGGTAATTTTGTGGCCGATGCTTTGAGAATAATAGTTACAGTGTAGGATTTGAGGAAGTCTAGCGATGAGTGGACTTTGATGGGGATCTTTTCAGAGATGCATGTGGAGACCAGCGAACATAGTAGAGGGGAATTTTTGGCGAGCGTCTAGTTGACTCCTTCTCTGTTGAAGTTGATTCAGTGGGAACATCCCAGTGATGATCTCTGTCTGTGGTCAAAGTAGTTTCTTTGTGGTGGGGAGACATCTTCTGATTGTTCGATGTCTCCCAAGGGTATCATGTGCTTTATGGGCCGTTCATTAGTGTCATTATCTCTGCAGAAGGTAGTGATGCAAGATAGCCACTAGTCTCAGTGGGTTGCCTATCTAGGTTCTTGTACAATGTATTAGAATGTCCATCGATAGTTTTGGTGGCCTGGTAGGAGACGGGACATAGTGGACATTGTGTCGAGATGCTACACATGCCAGGAAGTGAATGTAGAGCACCAAAGGTGTTCCGGTTTGCTCCAAACACTACCCATTTTTACATAGAAGTGGGACGAGGTCTCCGTGGTCTTAATTGTTGGCTTACCTCATACACCTTGTGGTAAGAAGGCCATTTGGGTGGAGATTGATCATCTGACGAAATCATCCCACTTCATTCCGATAAAAGATACAACTAAAGTGGATGAGTTGGGCTATTTGTATCTTTGGGAAGTGGTGAGACTTCATGGAATACCATCATCAATTGTCTCAGATAGATACCCCCACTTCACTTCTCGGGTGTGGGAAGGCCTTTAGAAGGCCTTGGGGTCTCAGATTAAGATGAACACGACATACCACTCTCAGACAAATGGCCAGAAGAAGCGGGTGAATCAAATTTTGGAGGACATGCTTCGTGTATATGTCCTAGACTTTTGTGGTTTTTGGGATAACTATTTGGAATTTGTTGAGTTTGCTTATAATAATAGTTACCAATCCTCAATTCGAATGGTCCCTTTTGAGGTGCTCTATGGTCAGCCATGTCAGTCCCCCCTATGTTGGGCTGAGGTAGGAGAGACTTTACTGTTGGGGCCAAGCCTTGTACAGGAGACTTTGGAGAAGGTCAAGTTGATCAAGAAATGCATGTTGACAGCTCATAGTAATCATAAATCTTATTCTGAATAGAGGAATAAAGACCTATAGTTTTCTGTGGGGGATAGGGTATTCTTGAAAGTGGCCCCTCGTCTGGGACATCATCGATTGGGGGAGAATGGTAAGATGATGATGTGGTATGACGGGCCCTTTGAGATCACCGAGCATATTGGAAAGGTGGAATATAGGTTGGATTTGACTTCTCAATTGACATCTATCCATGATTTCTTCAATGTCTCCAAGTTAAAGAAATACAACCTAGATCCATCCCATGTGCTGAGTTGGGAAGAACTGGAGCTAGAGCCTGATTTGTCTATTATTGAGAAGCCGGTGCAAATACTGGAATCCCAAGAGAAGGTTATTCGAGGGATGTCCATTCCGTTGGTACGAGTTCGTTGACAGCATGGTAATAATACACATGAGATATTGGAGTATAAGTCATGGGTTGAGGAAGAGTATTTGTTCCTGCTTTCTGATCAAGCATCAGGTTGACTTTTTGGGATGGAATGTTTTCATGGTGGGGAGAATTGTGACATACATGAAATATTTTAATGAAATATTTCATTTAATTCTCATTCATACTTTGGGGGGGGGGGGGGGTTCCCAAGGTTTAATGGAGGAATTGGTTAGTTTTCATGAAATGGGACAAACCGTGAGCCCAATTATAGATTTACAAATAAATGTTGTTTCTTTTAGAACATTCTCATTTTTTTAATATTTTTCACTAATTCCAATTCCTAAATGTCATACCTTGGCATATTAACACCACATGTAAAATTTTTAACCATTAGAAATCCATAAACATGGTGTATTTTGGTTTTTATTTATGGCATTGGGCCTGCCCGGAAGCCCATATCCAATTTTAAAAATGAATTTTATTTATTTAATAACTTATTCAATATTTAGTATTTTTTGGAGATTCTAAGTCTCACATGAGCCCATTGCACACAGAAATTCTTCCAATCTCTTTCCCCCATATTTGGAGCTCTTAGGCTTCTTCTTTTAGGAACTAAATTCCCAGGGTTTCTCAAATCATCCAAATTTGAGGTGGTATATTCTTTCCATCCTAACTCTTTAAATTCTTACTCATTTTCTCCCCTTTCTGTGAAGTGTTTTCTCATTTTATTGAAGTAAGAAATGTCCATAGGGTAGGTTTTAAAACCTAGGGTTTAACATTGGGCTTTCTAAGTCATTTATTGTGGTTTTAGGATTGATCTTGGTCCCTCTTGGTGTGGCGGTTGTGCGATTTGATTTTCGCATAAAGGATTCAAGTTTTTTACTAATTTGGTAGGTGATTCTACTTTGTATGGAATACCAGTTACATATATACTATTTTTAATTATTTCCATGTTCAAACCATTTATTTTGTGCTGAAAAAATTGGTTTTTGAGGTGTTTGTAATGCAAGTGAATTTTAAGTGCCAATTTCATGTGAAATTTGTGTTTTTGTTTTCATATAAATTATTTATTGGTTGATTAATAGCTTCATTTAAATTATTTAGTTGACCTTATTGAACTGTAATAGAGCTGATAATAATGTTTTAAATGTTATTATTATTTGGTTGTTGTTGCAAAATTGGTTTTGGGTGACGCTTGCTAAGAAAATGGTTTTTGAGTACTAATTTGGTGTTGAATTGGGTGTTTTACATGGGTATTCTATGCAATGATTATTAGGATTGTTTTATAACTCATGTAATGAGTTTAAATAAATTTTTATGGTGTGTTTGATTCTCTTTTGATAAATATTAGTATGAATATGGTGTTCATGTGGGGTTTTCAAAGAGTTTTGAGTGCAAAACAAGGAAAGATTTGGAGAAGTTGTTTTATTGAAACTCAATGTGTTTTGTTTTTTGTTTTAAATGGTAGAAAATGTGTATACATAATATGATGATTTTATGTGACCAGTAGTGGTTTTCTATATGAAAATGAATATATGTATCATTATATAATTGTTTGAGAACAAAGGGGGAAGCATGGGTACCTAGGTGGGGTGGATGTGTACTAGTACGACTAGTGGACCAGATGAGGTTTGTCTCTATTTCACCTAGAATTTGGATAACCAAAACCATAAATAAAATATTTTTATGATTATTAGGGACTAATATGTTATGGGTATGTTCCCTAATAGTGGATCATGCACGAGAACAGATTTTACTATGGTTATTGTACAGTGAGGTATGAGGTACATGCTGCCCGAGACTATGTAGTGCCTAGGGGTGTTCCCGATTTTGTTGCTCCATTTTGTTTGTGGTATTTTTCCATGTATTGGGGTGTTTTGGAAGTAATTTACAGTATCTAAAATGTCTATTAAAATGTGTGAACATTCTAAAAACATTATCTTAAAAAATGTTTTCAATTGAAAGTTGCATTTCTTGGATTTTATCACTACTTTTCTTTGCATATTAAAACTACATGCTTTTTTACATTGTATTGTATGATATTTGGAATCATTGGGTGGTATCCTATTGGGATTAGGCTTACACCCTACTTAATCACCTTGTGTGTAAGTAGACTTGGTTATGTGTGACTCTGCTAAAGGAAAGGCTAAGGGTGATGGCGGTTCAAGGTGTTAGTCACCATCATTGGGGTAGAGTTGTGGATACGGCCTGGGGGTGATGACCCCTTTCCATGTGGAGTCCATGGGACTATTTTGTTGCTATTTCATTTTGTATTTAGACCTTTTGCATTTCATTTGAACTTATGTATTCAGTTCAGGTTTTTTGTATAAACGTTGTTGGTATGAATTTTTCAGATTCATTTTATCAAATATTTTTTATTTTTTTTGTATATATATTCAGGTAAATCATTCCTAAAGAATGATAAATGATACCTGAGCACTTGTTCCAGTTCATGGGGATACGTAATGCCCTTTGTGCCTTATCAGATGCTGGGTTTGGTGCCGGTATTGGTGGTGACTAGATTTGGTCTGCGACAAACATACCGAATTCTTTATAGAATTATGAATGGTCCAATGTTCTTGGTGATTAATATACCGTTCTTGCTGAACCATATGACACCCTTATATAGATATACTTTCATAAAGACAAGATCCCCCACTTAAAATTATAAATATATTCTCATGTTTTCAGCATAACTCATTTTACATCTTTCATCTGTTTTTTTATAACTAAGAATAATATTAACATATTTCATTGTTTAATTGATATTTTTTGGTCCTATATGTTTCCTTTCCCCAATATCATCCCAACAGTTTGGAATACAAAATATCATACCACACATTTTTTTACGGGGCCATATGAATACTTGAATGGATACTATTATTGTAGAAAAACTATTACAAATGTAAATAATGATCCCACATAAAATTATTGTTATTTAAGAATGATCTCAAAATGTCATCCAATGTTTGAATATTCATTTTAGACTATCATTAATTCTTGTATTTTTAGGCGGTGCTCAAATAAATTTTAGTATCTGGGGATTTCTAAACATTCTTATAAAATTTTGATGTAAAATAGGGATCTTGATTAGACACAATCTACATAAGTGCACCATGAAGATATGAGAATTTATTTATATAGAGTCTTGTTAAGAACAATATGGTTAAATTTTATCTTATATCCAGAAAATGTGACTATTTTTTAATACCATCAACAATAGCCCATATAACATCACTCATTCTTGGTTTCCTTGGTACTCTTATAACAATTTTCATCGTAATGTAATCTCGCTTCCATATAAGAATTGTTAGATGAATCATTACTCCTCTAGAATGTTGTCTCTCACACTTAACTTATTAAAAAACTTGGCATCTTGACACATAGTTATCAATTTACTATTTCATATTATCCCTCAAAAAATGTTTTTAGGCCTCTATACATTTTTGTACAAATATTGTGTATAGATAAATTTGAGATATGAGCATCATCCAATAGTTCCCTTTTTATATCATGTATTAATGGAAAAAATAATCTCTATCCAAATTTCACAATTCAATACTCATACATACTACTTTTCAATTTTACATACTTAATGGATTTAATTTTCTTTTAGAAATTCTCATCATTAGATTAAGAGATTTTTTTCTTTCCCAATAAAAATAATTTTGAAACCATTTTAACAAGAATTGATGTTTCCCCTTCCTTGATAAATCAAATATCCTTCTTGAAAAAATCCATGAACATATGGTCCGTCTAAATTATCATCTGGGTGATAAATCCATGATCTTTCTAGTTTAATGCATCTAATACTTTATTTAAGTTTCCAAGGTGTTAGTGTATTGATAAATCATACTCTTTAAGTAACTCAAGCCAATGTATTTCCCTCATGTTGAGTAATTTATATGTAATGATTTATTCAAAACTTTGGTGATCCATATATATCTTACATCATTAAATGTAGTGATAGTGTCTTAATATCTATATAGAAAAGATTAAAGTTGATAACTCATGATATTGTGTTGGGTAATTTTTTTCACGACTAATCAAATTTCTTGATAAATGTGCCATAACATAATCATTTTTCAAAATGACACAACCCACCCTTTATTATAAGAATCTTTATATGTCACAAAACCGTAATTTCCTAATTATAAATTAAAAATTGGTTCATTGATTAATCTTTTATTCAGTTATTGAAAACGTTATTCACACACTTTTGTATATATGAACAAAAACCATTTATGTGTGAGCTCAGTTAAGGGGTTAGCCAATCGGGAATAATTATAAAGGAAACACCAATAGTAACCTACTAACCAATGAAACTATATACATTGGTTATGTTTTTGGGTTTAAGCCATTATGGGACTGCCTTTACCATTGATTAACAAACATGTATTCTATACATAGGGACATTATAGCCAAGAAATGAAATTTCTTGAAACCCGAATTTTCACATAATAAATTTTTTATAAATCACCTTCCTCCAAAGAGTATCAAGAATGATATGAAAGTGATTCTCATTGTCTTCATAGGTTATATAATATACCAAAATATTATCAATGAATACCCTATAAAATCCTCAAGATATTCATTGAATACTCTATTCATCCTATCCATTGAAATTGAGTGTAAATTATTCAATACAAAAGACAATAATATAAAATCATATTGTCCATACCTCATCCAATGAGCTGTCTTTAGAATTTATTCCCTATATACATGTAATTGATGATATCCCGAATGATGGTCAATCAACAAAAATATTGAGATCCATGAAGTTCACCAAATAAATCATAAATGCGAGGTAGAGGATACCTTTTGTTTATGGTAATTTTATTTATTTATATTCATTCAATGCATAGACTCATGGATCCATATTTACACTTAATAAAGAGAACATAGTTTCCCCATGGAGAAGCACTAAAGAGAATAAATCTTTGATTAAAAAAATCCTCTATTTGTTTTTTCAGCTCCACTAATTCTAAATTGGACAACCTATATAGATTATTTAACATTGGCCTTTCATGAAGGATTAAATTAATGTAAAATTAAACTTTATGATATTAAGGGTGTCAATATAATTCCTCAATAAATACATAAATTTATTCACATAAAATAATTATATCATCAATTTTAATTTTAACTTCTTCTTCCATAAATATTGATTTCCCTTCACCCAATGAAAATTCATTGAGTAATGATACTGGGGGTGGATCTAGATAAGATTATGATTATGATGTTTCTACTCTAAAGATATGTAATTCTATATCTTCCTCACAAATTTCAATTTCCTTATCATTCAAATAAATTCATGCATCATATTTTTCTAGTCCATAATTAGGATTTTATAAAAATAAACCATAGGCATGATGATATGGTCATTAAATAAATAATGTTTATGTGTCATAATGGAGATTTCTCTACAAATATTGTTTGCAATGAGACTTCTGTTAGGAGTTTTGACTTACAAATCCCTCATTAAATTAAAATGGAAAGGATTAATTTTCATGGAAAACTAGGTATATATAATATAGTGTGATGATCCAGAATCAAAAAATAAATTAGGCAAATTTGATGATTGGATTAACATACATTTCAGGAAATCATTGGGTACTTCTTCCTTAATTATAGTGATTGTATAAGCTTGGACATATCACCTTGTCCTCTTCCATGTATAATTCCCATGATGCTTCGGAAATTGGGTTGAATAATTCCACATTTCTTTTCAGTTGAAGCACTAGATGTAATCAAATTGTTTCCCCTTTCACTCATGAGATGGATGAAAATTCTATCCGCACATGTAACACACTCTTTCAATGTTAATACATATTCAAATATTGTTCTTCCATAAAATTCCACAAGATTTATAGCACTTCATTCTCTTTTTATTATTTGATTCATTAAATTTCCCATAGTTCATAGTCAAACTCTTCATATCAAAATTAGATTTGACTATATAAGATCTCCAAAAATACTTTTTTTAAGGCGCAAAGTACTATTTCATTATATGTTGAATTTTTTTTGGTAAATCAGTTCCCTTATTATGTTTTTCTTAATGATGACTTTGAAATGATCAATCATGATTTCTGAATTATATAGGTAATCAATAGAATACACGACATTTCTTGTAAAGTAATCCCCAGACTCAACAACACTCTCTTCATCCTTTTTCATTGTGTTAGTTAATTTTATATTCATTTCAATTCATTGATCATGAGGGAAATATTTTTTAAGGAATCTATTTTTTAAAACATATCCATTCCTTGTGTTTTATTTAATCTACTTCCATAGTATTATGGATCGATGGTCACCATTGATCAACATCTCCCCAAAGAAAATATTCTACTAGTACTACATTTTCAAGTCATTACATCCCAATTATATAAATGTATTTTAAGGGATTACATACATTTTTCATGTACCACTAGATTATAAGTCCCACTAAAATATAGTGGCTTCTATCAGATTAAATGATTTAAAATAGTTGTATCGGGTCATAAAGCATATTGTTCTTCCATTCAATTAAGGTTATTAGTTCGGACATGTGAAATCAATCCAAATATGGTAATGATGTTTTATCCTCCAACACAAACTATGTTTACATTATTAGAGGTAAATTCCTAAATTTTACATAGGCATTGATTCCATTTATTCTATTAGGTTCCACCACTAAATAATTCCACACAAAGAGTTAGGACATAATAATCATGATTATTGTGTCAAAAAATGAATATTATTCCTAATAGTGAATTTTTAAATACATTTTAAAATAATTATAGTTCTAAATTTGTTTGTGTATATTTTAAAATATAGTTCCCAAGGTCTCTAAAAAACATACACTAATACCAATTTTGAAGACCCCAACATCAGTAGCCCAGAGCTAACACCTTACTTTATTAAACTAATAAAGATAAAGCATTCAATTTATAATGGATCAATTAATTTAAAAGTCTAAAAGAACAAGATATATACATGGTACAATTAATACATTAGTAATGAAATATAAAATCTAATAAAAGAAATGAATTTCATCATTGAACTTATTAAATCATTTCATCATTAAAATCCCTTGAAAAAGAGAAAAAAATAATAGGATATGATCAAATGATCATTAATGGTTAAATAAAGTGGAATTTTTTGTGAATAAATAATATTAGAAAAATAATATATTACTATAATATCGACATTTAATGAAAAAAATTTAAATCATTATAGGAAAAAGTGTAATTTTTCTGGAAATAAAAAGAATTGGAACCCCACAAAGAGATCATCTGGAGATGCCTTAGCCAGGAAGAAGTTGTTTCTAGCTGAGATGACATTGCGTCCCATGGGGTAACAAATAGATCAGTGAGGGTTCATCACAGAAATCTATCATCCAGGTGAAGTGCACTCATTCTTCACACCCGATGAGACACCGGGTGACCCGACAAGACGAGTGGTACAAGGGAGGCGGAAATTCTACCAAGAGCGGGCTCCCTAAAATCAAACCCCATACCACACTGAACACCATTGGTAAAAACCTCCACCTCGAACCACTACGCCACCTCCGAACCAGAAAAAGTGTTATTGCGTAATGAGGTATTGGGTTGGCCTACCCACCTATGCACCACACATCCCCAGCGAGGCCCAAGGTGGGCAACCCTTGGGCTTATGCCACTTCTCAATGGGGAAGAGGAGCCCACGAGAGGAGCTCTGGCATATAATGGATAAAAATTATTGAATTAAATTGGGAGAAATTCTAAATAATTTTTATTCCATGATCTCAGGAATCATGGTATCTATACTATTATGAACTTTTACCATATGGTTTATTCATTGTGGGAAAAACCCCATTCAATATTCCCAACTTTTATGGCTTAAAAACTAATGAGGTTATCTGTAACTGATCCCCATATATGTATGTGTGTTAAAATAATTTAACATATATAAAAATTGATCAAAATAATTCTTGAATAATTATTCATTATCAATAAATATATGTATTTGTTAAAAGATACAGATTAATCATTATTTCCCTAGTTAATCAAATAACATTCCAAGTAAACACTATATGAAAAATTGAAATATGGGTTAGAAAATAATCATATAAAGGATTATTTTTTTAAATATATAATATAATATTCAATGAATAATGATCATAATTAAAATTTTCTGTATATATATTATAGAAAATCATACATGTTCATAATATTAAACATATTCCTCAATGAAATAAATTTTAGATGATTTCCTTTATGAGAATCATATTAATAATCAAATTAATAAATTACGTGTATTCACTGTATATTTATATAATACAAGTGGAAATAGAACATAAAATAATGAAAGGTAATTTTACTGATAATCTTATAATTACATAATCAATGAAATATAAGTTTAACCAAATGACAAAAAATTGTGTTCATAAATCCCTTACCACATTTTAATCAGTTGAATCATATGCCCCATGAATAAAATAATTACAAAATTAGACATTTAATACTAATAAGATAATAAAATTCATGATACAATATATTAAAGGGAATCATACATACTCAATACACATTAAATTACTATTGAATAAGGCATATATCTTATAGAAGTAAAAGTGAGACAAAAAAACCTTACCTTATGTCAGAAAGAGTTATTCACTTGTACTTAATATCCAGGATAATAAAATTAGACTCATTAATTACATAATTCACAAAATCATAAACATATATATATTTTATAATAATTTAACTAAATTCATTTATGGAAATATTTATGAGTTATAATGTTTAATTTCGTTGTTTGGGGAGCGTCAGTTTTGTGGTTTTATAAACATTTCCATTGTATATAAATATGGGGATTTCATTCAAATGGATGAAAAAAAATTAGTAGTGAAAATTATTAGAATTATTATGGATAAATAATTTTAAATTAACCCATATATAATTTTTTTCTTATATGAGGATGATTCATTAGATAAAACATTAATGATAAAATTCTTGGTTTATTTTTTTCAGTTTTTTCAGCCACCACAAACTAGTTTCATTTTAATTAATATTAAGTCTATAAATTAGGATAAAAACATAAAATAAGTTATAATATACATGTTAAAATATTTTTTAACAATAATTATTAATTTATAATCATAATTGAATGTGGTAAATCAAATAACTCGCCATCCGCGAAGGTGGTTAATTGGCACATCACAGATGATGTTTTCAATTTTTAATGAAAAAGAGAAGAAAATTAAATTGATTATGGATATTACATTAATAAAATTAACATATATAGTATACAAGATACAATAGTTATATTTCCTCTTCGGATAATAGTAGGTGAATAGAGGATAAAAAAATATAAGATATTAAAAGAGAAAGAAATAGGATTTTTCCACTTGAATATTGTCTTCTTTAGAACCCCCTTAATGAACAATGACTTGGTCTATTGGTAAGACAGTTAGGTATTAGAATTGGGGAAGAGGATTAGGTATAAATTAGGAAGAATTTAAAAGTTATAAAATTCATGGTAGGTTTGAGGTGAATGGGTTTGGATGTTTCATATTTTTAGAGGGAGAATAGGGGTGTTTATGATTATTTTATTATTTTATTTATTATTTTTGAAGAAAACTGTCAATTGGGTTGATTCATAGGACTAAGTAATGTAACTAGTGCATTATTGTTTTAAATCACTGTTTAATACCCCATCCATATAGCATTCATGACTCTGAAATTCATTTATATACTTATACTGTTAAATACTGTAAATTATCGTATTGCACTATTCACAAAAAATTCAATTATTATTCAAAAATCCCAAGAATAAAATCTAATAAATTTTCAAGATGTATATTTGAAAAATGGACTCTATTTCATGAAAATATTTTAATAAATATGATAATTATAAATTTTAATTAAAATAATAATTTATTAAAAATTATTAATTTTAATATTATAACAGATTTTATGTCAATTTGAATAATTAAATATGGTCTCATAAAATTATCTTATAATAATAAAGAAATATATATATATATTGATTTATGAATCAATTTTATATAAATAAATTTTTTTTTAAATCTTTATATAAATCATTATATTTTAAATAAATATCTACGTTTTTCAAAAATACCAACACATATTTTATAATTTTAAAAAATATATATTTACATATTCCATGATATAAATATATCATATTTTCATATATGAGATAACTAATTTTTTTATACTATCTTAGGTGAGGATATTATTTAAATAGACAAATTACTATTCTTAAGGTTTACATTACTATTCCAACAGTCATGTTAAAATAATAAAATTTAATTGTATGTCATGGTTCGTTTAAGCTTAGTGTTGTGTGCAATATATATTATCAAATTAATTTTATTGATTTAAGAAGATTCAAATAATAAAATATTGGGTTGTTATAAATTTATTTTATGTATCCCTCCTTATATTCCTACCAATGTTCTCTAATTCTCTTAAGAAGCTCCTCCCACACTTTTAGAAGAACCCTCTCAAAGTAATGAATTCTGTTATATTCCATTTTATTCAAGTAATTGATGTGTACTAAGCCTTTTGATTTCAATTTTTCAAGCTATAATTTGTTCTTAATCATCCATTTATGGTGTTTATGATTCTTAATTAACAAAATTCTACATTTCAATCTCTCATTAAACACTTCCATGAACTATTATGTGCACTCGTTATCCTGCCAAAATTTTTCTATGATCTTCCATGAAAAAGTTTTTTATTATGAATAATCATCCCCATTTATAATCAGTGGTATTCAAGTTTTTTTACATATAATTTATTCAATATGTGGTTCTATGTTTCTAATACAACCGATTATTCATGGGATTAAATGTAATGAAATGCATTCTTATGTTGTGTGATCTAGGTGGGATTTTTTTAATGTTTATGGTTTGAATGTGACATGTGGGCCATGTATTTTATTTCCATCCAATGCATTGGGTAATGTTTTTATCTCATGAGGTACCATATATAGGTAATTGTAGGATATACTAGGTATCGTTTGTTATGATGTATCAACATTTATCATTGAATTATGACATTGATTTCATGTTTTTTATTGATTCCACATTCACATGATTCCTTGATGTTATCATATTATATCATCATTTTATGTTCATGATTATGATTATCACCTTTATATATCACCCTCATATTCCTATTGTCTCACATGAACTTCTCTACATTATTCTAATTATTTTATTGGTCCTTTACTTTGATTTATAGGTGATCCATTTCCAATCTATGTTTAAGTCTGGAAATAAAATTTATACAAAAAATTGGTTGTTATACCTCTTCATTTAGTTCTTTAGTTCCACTAATTCCACTATTATCATGTCGTAATAGGTCATCGATATGGTTTTTTTACCATGTATGAGATCATTGGAGAACCCAACTTCACATTAAATTGGTTCTCTCGGTAGTTATTTTGGGAACACATTAGTTGGTTCTACTCTTTTTATCCATGAATTTATTTTTGGAGAGCTATTGGGGGTGGATCTAGAAACAACTTAGATGATGAAGCTTCCTGTATAAAGATAGTGGATTCTACAACTATTTCTTGAATCATAGCCTCCATCTCTTGGAAATATATAATATTATTATAATTTAAAATCCAATCCCTACAAAAGAACATATCAAAATAAAAAATAAGTATAAAAAAAAAGTTTAAAAAAGGGTATGAATATGAATCATAATGGGGATATAGTTACATATCTATGTTTTAATAATATTTTCATTATGAGTCTTTATTTATGAAAAATTTCATAAGTTTATAGCGAAATATTTTATTTAAACAGAATACATGTATGATACATAAGAGTGTGAATGTTGATTATCTAATAAATTATTAGTTAAATTGGAGGTTCTGATCAATGTACCTTCTACCAAATATTTTTGAAATTCGACCATAGTTTTTTTGATTTCATACAATTATTATTTCTACCTTGGACTTTTTTGAGAAATATTATATAGACACTTGTGGAATTCATTTTAATAGTGAAAAATATTCTTACCATTTAATAAAGAAAAATTTGTGTCTCCTTCCATTCACTTCCAATCATAGGTTATATGGAATTCCATTACAAACTCAATGAAATATCTGTTTCACATAAAGAAAGTTACGCCAGTTTTATTGTGATTTTCCCCTCCATTTCTTCATATTTATCATCATTGGACCATGGGGCCAATGGTTAACATTGTTGGGGTGGGATTGATAATGATAGAACCACTGGATTTATGGTGGTTGTGTGAATGATGATTGTATAGGTGTTTCGGAGATATATCATGATTGTTTTGGTGATAATGTGTGGATCTAGGATCTTGAGTGGCATCGATATTGGGAGGTAGATGATGGAAAATATGATGAATGAAGCTTCATTGTAACGATCCAAACATT
Source organism: Viscum album (assembly GCA_963277665.1). NCBI lineage: Eukaryota > Viridiplantae > Streptophyta > Magnoliopsida > Santalales > Viscaceae > Viscum > Viscum album. The sequence goes on along the minus strand of OY728137.1, from coordinate 1,490,000,520 downwards.
AATTAATGAAAATTCCTCTTGATATAATTAAATTTATTATAATGTAAAATTGTTATATAAAACATATGCACTTCTTTTGTTTTATTTTTTTTTGGATTTTAAAATACAATTAAAAACTTTTATCATTGCTAATATATTCGTTGAATAATGATCAAATAATTTGTATAAATATAGGGATTTAATGAATCTAGTATACCCATGAAAAGGAATAAATAGCCTCATATAGTATAATTTACACATGAGAAGCCCATTTTTCAGATCATTGGAAGGAGGTAGTCTCACTAGGCTTCTCTCTTGACCAAGCCCAAGCCAAACTTCAACATGTTAATCTTGAAATAAATCACCTATGGGAGAAGTTGATGTTTATAGTGATTACCACCCGAGCATTATTATCCAAGCTGCCCCAATAGTCTGTCACCATCGCATACTATACCCTTAGGTCTTATGAGGGTGTTATAAGTGGTTATGTAAAAATACCATAACACTATTATTGTGTTCATATAATAATGAATATACAATCATTTTTTATTGTTACTTTGCAAGTGACATTAGAAAAAAATTAATATTTTTAGTTAATGGTCAATTAATAATTATATTTTGATAAATTAATTGAATTTTTAGTAAATAATATTTTAATGAAATATTATTACTAAATTACATTTTTCGAATACAAATTATCGTACAATTTTCATACAATTGTAATTTTTATTATGGTTTGAAATATGTTTTTGTCAAAACTGATGATTTTTCAATAAAATTTTGTTATTATTTTAAATGTAAAAATTCAAATATTTTGAGATATTATTTAGATAAAAATAATATTTTTTTTGGATTCAGGAAGTCTAAATTATCTAACGGTGAAATTTTCATAATTTTCTAAGACAACCAAATTTTTGTGTAAAAATCAATGATCGTTAAAATATATAATGTCCTCTGTGATAGCATAATGACCAAATAGTGATGTAATAAAATACTATAAAAGGGATATTGGGCCAAAATATGTTGTATTTTTAAAATAATTTGATTTTATATTTGTTTGATAAATTTTATGGTGCCTTAGTGGACTCTCCATGACTTGTATAATATATTAACATTTTAAAATGATTTCTTTGAGAGTGATTCACGTCCACATAAGAAAGCCTAATATTTTAATAAGATCATCTATTGTCCTTATAGAATAATTTTTCCCACTCCCCATTGTAAAAAAACCATTATAAAAACCCATGTTATGGTTTTCGGTTTTGATTAGTTTATTGTGTGGCGTCCAAAACCTAAATAATAATAATGCTTTCTCATTTCCTACATAAGCCCACTCAATATCTCATTCCACTACACTAAAACCATTGGGAGCTCAACAAATCTATACCCTTATGTCTATAGAATCCTACCATGGTGCCCCAAGCTCCCAAGAATCATCTCTCAAGCCTCTCCCAAGACTTTTGGATCACACTTCCCAATAAGGGATCCTCACTCTCCTCTACTCCTTTCAAATTCAAACATCTTATTCGAATGTAGTTCTTGTAATTTAGAATGGTTATAAGGTAATTATTTTATAATCAGTATAATACAATCAATTTTATGTTATTTTAATGAGTTATTGTTTATCCTCCCTCATTTTTACACTTACCCTATCCAATACTATTCCGAATTTTCATTGGGGATTTCTTCCTTTCTCGTTTTTTCCATGTTTCATTATGTTGATATACCCTTGTTTTCAATTAAAAATGTTGTGGTATGATTTCTAACCTCCCCCATACATCCCTCTTTATGTTTTAATGATTATAAACCTCTTTCTCTCCCATTAATCCCTACCACGTATGCCAATTACCATGCCTAAATCTCGTAAGAGTTATTCCATTTCTCCTCTTACTTTACGATTATTTATTATGTTACACATTATATTTCCAAATTCCATGTGTTGGGACATGTATATATATAACCCCAACCTTCCCATTTTATGTACATATGATGAGATACCCCTTTCACCCTCATGAACTATTTTTATGAATTTTTATATCACGCTATTATGCTGTCGAAATTGTATAGAGATTTTCCATGACAAAATCATCAGGTAGTAAATACCATTCCCATTTAACTATCAAGGGTATTGAACTTTATGAAAATATAATTATTGATTATAGAATTTCATGTATGTATTCCACATTCCTTTATCATGTAAAAAATGATTGTGTTGAATGTTTCCATGTTATATGATCCATGTGGCACAGTTATTCAAGAAATGAAATGTTTATAAAGGGTTCACCCTGATAGCACTCCAATGAATTGGATAATGTTTAGTATCATGATATTCCATGTGAAATGATGTGTTACTCATAAATATTCATCTAAAACAAGGGTTTAATCATGCTTATTCATGTTCAATGAGGGTTTAATCATGCTAATTCATGTGCAATGAGGGTTTACTAATGCTAATTCATGTGCAATGAGGGTTTACTCATGCTAATTCATGTGACATAAAGGTTTAATCATGATAATATTTGTGAAATGAGACTTTTCTCATGATAATACCATGTTTTACATTGTTTCTACATTTCCTTGTTATGAAAATCATGCTATATCATGCCTTTATGTTCATGTTTTTCTAATACTCCATTACTATGAAAATTGAATAACATGTATTGTATTATTAATGTTATTCTTTGTTTACTACCTTACTTGGTTTTATCGCTCACCCTATTCATATATATTTCCTCACGTTATCCCATTAAATTCCATGTATGAAGGAATTTTGAGGTTATGTAAAAGAATTTTTCAATAAAGATTTTGTATTTTGTGATTTGAGCTGTTATGTAATGCTTTTAATTTCCCATGAAACTGGTTCTCTCAATCGCTATATTTGTATTTAAGTGATAATTTATGTAACAAATCATGTTTAATTTTGTAATTAATAGAATGGTTGTTATAGTTGATATCATAGGATATGTTTAGTTATTTTTTGGATTAGGATTTGAAAACCCTAGTGAAATCCTTAAGGATAAGAATAATTATAATAAAAACAACCATAACTTTTAGTGAGTATAGTGTAAGTGGATTATCATGTAAATACATCCATTTTTAGATAAGGACAAGTAGAGGTGTATCTGGCACGAATGTATCTAGGGGTAACACCCAAAAACACCACATTGAGCTAAACTCGAACAGGAACTGGTGCATGACAACAGGCCTTGATGCACTCTTGGATTGACACTCCATGGAGATAAGATTTATTATATTCATAAAAATAGTATGAAAAATTATTAAGGGAATAATAAAATTCCTAGAAGAATATATATTGGGAATTAGATCATGGTAACATAGTTTGAATCCTATAAATTCATAAGTTAAGGAAATAAATGTAATTTATAAGTTATCCATTTTGGTATTTGTATTCCACTTATGTGTTACCCCTAACTTACCTTTTATGCAAACCAATGACCAGTAATAAGAGGACTTAGGATAAGAACTGATGCACAGATCAATGTGACGACTGTTCAAATGATATTCCCAATCTGATGGGAGTGCGAATCAGAAACATTGTCGTGATAATCTCCTAGTTAACATATGTTTTTAATAGTAACATGTTCAAGTGGAATTTCCACCCCCCTAAGAAAGAGTGAGACACAACTAAGATGTTCATGTGAAAAAGGCCTCCTAATTTCAATGGATCATATGATCCCTCAATTGGAAAAAAAATGGATCAACTCAATTGAGAATATATTATCTATACATCAATGTTCCGAACAAGAGATGGTCCTTATAGATACTTATCTTATGGAGGGGGAGGCTGATCAATGGTTGATATTGATAAAAAATACGAAGAATAATGAATTGATCGAGGTGTTGGAATAGAAGGATTTTAAGAAAAAAAATTTGACATATACTTTCATTTTACCATCCAACATAAGATGTAAAAGGTATAACATTCCATCAAGAAAAAATACGACGAATCAATTGGAGTATATGAGGAAAACATCACTAGGCTTGCGAGATACACCACTGTCTTTGTCGTTATGACTGAATTCATGGTTGATGTCTTATTTGGATGCCTAAAACCTAGCCTATGGAAAGTCTTATAGATCATTGTCTTTGATACATATGAATTTTTATTATGTTCCCTCAAAGTCGAAATAGAAATCGGTGAATCTTAAGGGTATTGTGGGGATAATATGTAGAAAGTGGACTTTAATTCTAGTGGTACTATGGATAAATAAAATGGTGCTAAGATATTTCAACACCCCACATGCCATTGAAGTAGAAATAAATATGCTAGATATTTCTTGAAGGGGACGAAGAATTTTTTGGGGTGTGGAAGAAAAGGAAATTTAGCCATTAGTTGATAGAAATAAAACCCCGCTATTGAGTTGGAGGATAGGAACACTCCATTAAACACTCAACACATTGTTCATTGCATAAACTACAAGAACCAGTGCAATTTTCAAACAAGTTCCATAAACCCTGGGTTTTCTGAGGCAACCAACAACCTCTAAAAAATCCAGGGAGATATTTTTCCATCACTATATCTGATGATAACCCTGAAAATGAAGTGGTTATTGGTACACTATTTATTCATTCAATAATAGAAATTTACCTTTTTATACTAGTTCTATGCATTCTTTTGTATCACGGATGTTTAGTAGAACAATCCCAACACCACCAAAAATCATGGAAGTAGTGATGTCAGTGAGAATAGAAAATGGGGAAATCATTGCATCCTACAAATATAACTCCTCCATTGTCATAATCTATGGATTGAAATTTCTATAGAAACTTGTCATAATCTATCTTATATGATTTGATGCAATTATTGGAATGGATTGGATTTCCTTATGTAGAGCGAACAAAAATTGCTATGAGAAGGAAATCACTCTCCTTGTGGCCCATCGACCCCTGATTATGTACATGTGCAAGGAATAGGATGAATATTCTTGATCACCATTATGTCAAGTGTGGATATTATTACTCTATAATCATGCATATCTTTATCATATGATTGATTCTAAAGAAGAAACTATCCTTGAATCCATGCCTATTTTGAAAGAATTCACTAAAGTGTTTCCTGAGGAATTTCCATGTCTTCCTCTTACAGGAGATGTTGAATTATCTATTGATCATGTGCATAGGGATTTTCCAATATACAAGAATCTGATTAGAATCGATTTTATGGATCTTGAGGAGATAAATAAATAACAACAGGATATTCTAGGTAAAGGGTTTATATACCCAATTGCTTCACCATGGGGTGGACTGGTTTTCTTCATTAAGAATAAGGATGGTTCAATGTGCCTTTGAATTGATAATTGCGAGCTCAAAAAAATCAAGATAAAAACAAGTATTCTCTTCCATAAATTGATGACTTGTTTTATTGGATATGTGGAGCACTATAGTTCTCCAAGGTGGATCAACGGTTAGGATATTACCACACAAGGGTGAAGAAGGAGGATATTCCTAAGACTACTTTCCTAAAATGTACAAGCACTATGAATTCATAGTAATGCATTTTAGACTCACTAATTCTCCAGAAATATTCATGGAAATTATGTATAGTGTCTTTAGAGATGACCTTGACAATTTTGTGGTAGTATTTATAGAATATATTCTAATATACTCCAAAACCAATGAGAATCATTAGGAATATCAAAGAAAAATACTAGAGAACATGTGAAAGGAGATGATATATGAAAAGTACAGAAAATTTGAGTTCTAGTAGAAGACAGTCTCATTCATGGGTCATATCATCATGAGGAATTGGATATCTGTGGATCCCTCCAAGAAAAATGCAATTTAGGGATGGGTGAGGCTAACATCGGTGATGTATATCCATAGCATTCTAGGGTTAGCTGGATATTATCGTCGATTTGTGAGAAATGTATCATGATTTTCAAACCCTCATACTGAGATTACTCTAAAGGGAGTCAAATTTTTATTGGAGTGATGAATGCAAAGAGTGTTGGGACCAGGTTGAATGAAGATGAAAGTTTGAAGAGTTAGCTTTTGCAGAGTGTTGTATTTTGTTGTCAAAGGCGATAAATCAATTCACTGTGTAGAAGGATCATAAATCAGACGATGTTTTGCTGGTATGTATTTCACACATATCATGAGTTAGGAGAACTTGTGATGCAAGCCTTATGATGGAAAGGGGAGAAATGATGATGCCAGTTATATAATGTTTTGATTGGAAGGGATGATGCTGCTGGAAGATAGGAAAGATTCAGTCCCATTGCAACTCTGACGATGCTTAAGCTGATCTATCAAAGGATAAATATCACGATAGTGGGATTCGTGATAAGAGCAGAAGAATGGATATGGGAAGCAGTAAAGTGATAAAATGGCAAAGCAATAGACAATCTGGGGATGGTAGAAAAGCACAGTTTAAGGTGGCGCTGTTTTCCAGTGTTTTCCAAATTTTAGGGCCTGAAAATCGGGAGATGAAGAAATGTGCTTGGCAATGGATGTTGCGCTGAAGATGGTTTATACGTGCAAAAGAGTTATTCAAGGTCAGAACTATGAAACATGACAAAGGAATGGAGTGCGCGGAAATTTAGGCACGTTTCGCGCAAAAATAAAGTGGTGCGCGCAATATCTGCAGGATGCGCGAAATAGTAGCGGGTTGCGCGAAAAATCTGCGGGTTGCGCGAAAGATTGGCATGGTGCGCGAAATTGGGGAATGAAGTTTTCGCGCAAATGATGATTCGAGATCAGAAGATCAAAAATTGGCAAAGGCATAAAATGCGCGAAATATTGGAGCAGTGCGCGAAATCTGATGTCGCAGGAAAGATTGGGTTTGCGCGCAATATAGAACACGGTGCGGAATTTTGCGCGCAATTGGTGCTTAATGCTTAGAAGGATGAAAAATGGCAAAGGCATGAGGTGCGCGAAAACTTGAAGCATGGCGCGAAATATGAAGTTGCATAAAAGAGTTTTTACGCGCTTGGAGGAGGTTTTACGCGCGGATTAGTGGTTTTCGCGCGGGTTCAAAAATGCCTATAAATATGAGGCTAATCCCTGTTAGATGGGAATGCTCAACACTTAGAAGAAATCCTGAGCTCTGGTGCGCGTAAATTATATGCTAAGTGAGTTGCGCGAAAAGAGGAAAAGTTGCGCGTAAAAGGAAAGTTGCGCGAAAACGTTTTTCGCGCCAATAGGGGATTTTACGCGCAGGCCATTTGAATTGCGCGCAAGGCACCCTAAAGGCTGCGCGAAATATTTGGGGTCTTCGCACGTATTCAGTTGTGCACGAGAGAGTTCTTACCGGCTTCTGGGTAAGAAAGTGAAGATTTGTACTTCGGAGAATACATCTCTTTAATTGTAAAGAAGCACTGAAACATTGTGTTATCCTATTTGTGCTAAGAGGGAGCACACGCACTATTGGATTGTTTTCAAAGTGCTGCACGAGTGTAAGGGTATATCCTACTCGTTGTATTCCACATCGAAGGATTGTTTTCTAGTGGATTGTGTGGTACTGGATTATTTCCGTACCATACCAAGGACGTAGCTACTCTTGTTGAGTAGTGAACCTTGTAAATCTTGTGTTCCTGTGGATGTGTGTGTTCAGCAGGGAAGAAACTCTTTAACAGGAGGCGAAGGTTGTTTCAAAAAGGGGAAACTTAAAAAGAAAAAGATATCACTGATTCTCCCCTCCCCCTCTCAGTGATACTTGGATCCTGATTGGGAACTTCAAAGAGGGCTTCAAGTATTTAAAAAGGATTCTTATAATTGTGCCTATGATTACACTACCCACAATTAGAGAACGTTTCGTGGTATTCAGTTATTCTTTGAATAATTTCATGGGATGTGTGTTAATGAAAAATGACTAAGTCTTTGCCTATTATTCAAGGCAATTGGATGTTCATGAGAAATACTATCCAATAAATGATCTGGATTTGGAAGCAGAAATCTTTGATTATAAAATTTTGTAACATTAGCTATTTGGGGAGAAGTGTGAAATATATACAGATAAAAAATGATAGAAGTATATATTCACATAGAATGAACTAAATATGCGATAATGAAGATGGTTACAACTGATAAATTTCTATGACTGATCAATCCATTACCACACGTGGAAAGCAGACAAGGTGGAAGATGTTCTATGTAGAAAGGTTCCTGAAACTCTTTCATTGATGAGAATTGAGAAGGATAAAATCTTATTATATTTCAGGAATATGGAAATGGGAATCATAGAGAAGGGAAAATTTTAAATACTTTCCCAACTGATTTCTCAACTGTCTCTTTTGGAATGGTTAAAGGATTCTCGAAAAGATTATGTTGGATTTTATAAAAAAGGGAAATCCATTAGAAAATGTAAATACATGGAGATCATGGTAAATGAAGAATTAATTATGACATTTAGGTAAAGAATATGAGTTCCATTATGTACAATTTTATATATGAACATTAGGATGATGCACATAGTTTGAATTTATCCATTCCCCCAGGAAACACAAGGATGAATCAAGATATCCAAGTGGATTATTGTTGGGATAACATGAACAAGGAGATCAATGAGTATACATAAATGTTCATGATATGTCAAAAATTGAATAATAAGAGACCTAAATCTAAGGAGATGATTCAACCATTTCCCATACCAGTCTAGAAATGGAAAAACATCACTGTGGACTTTTTCACTGGACTTCTGAATACATCAAATGGAAACAATTCTCTCTGGGATGTGGATCATCATATAAAGACTGTACACTTAATTGTAGTTTTGGAGGATTTATCTTTTAATCAACTGGCACATATATACACTAGAGAAGTGGTAAGGCTACATGGAGTACCAATATCGATTGTATCCGATCAAGATCCACGATTCACATTAATGTTATTGAAGAATATCTAACACGCTCTGAATATGGAGATGAACTTTAGTATGAATTAACATCCCAAAACCGATGGTCAATCTAAGCATACTATTTTAACACTTGAGGAAATGGTGAGATCATTCTCAAAGGACTTCAATGGAGGATAGGATCAACATATTCCTCTGGTCGATTTCTCTTACAATAACAGTTTCCACTCAAGAATCCAAACAGCTCCTTATGAATCCCTTTATGGGATGATATGAGGAAGACTGGAATGTTGGGATGAATTTGGGGAGAGAAAATTCCTAGGTCATGAAATGGTCGATGATATTGTGGAGAAGGTTAAGAATATCTAGCATCCCACAAAACCTGCTCAGAGTCGACAAAGAATCCATGCAGACAATCATCAACAAGACCTAGATTTTGATGTTGGAAACATGGGGTTCCTCTACATATCACTATGGAAGAGATTTATGAGATTTGGGATGATGTTAAATCGTATTCCAAGGTACAATGACCCTTTTTAGATCCTTTATTGCATTGGAACAGTGGCCTATCGACTATAACTCCTACTAAAGTATCTCAAGTACATGATGTATTCCATTAATATTTCCTGAGGAAGTACATACTTGACCCATCACATGTACTCAATACAGAGGTGGTACCACTATAGAATGAACTCTCCTATGTCGAGAATAAATTGAAAATCCTATATCGTAGTGAAAAAGTTCTAACAAATAAGACAATGACCTTCATAAAAGTGTTGGAGAGAAACCAAAAGTTTGAAGAAGCAACGTGGGAATTAGATTAAGTGATGAAGTAGAGTTACCATCATCTATTTTAGTGTAGGAAAATAAAATTTTGAGGGAACAATTTCATAAGGGGGGAAGATTGTAATTACCGAAAATTTTATTAATGAAAATTCCTCTTGATCATGTTAAATGTATATTATGTAAAATGGTTATATAAAACATATAACATCCTTGGTTTTATGTTTTTGGATTTTAAAATACAGTTAAGAATTGTTATTGTTGCTAATATAGTTATTGAACAGTGATCACCTAATTATAATAAATATTGGGATTAAAATCATATTTACTCAGACAAAGGAAGTAGTGGAGTCATCTAGTAAAACCGCCCTATACGATGCCCATTTTTTGGAGCTTGGAAGGAGGTAGAATCACTTGGTTTCGCTTTGGACCAAGCCCAACCTAAGGTTTAACACATTGAGCCTGAATGGAATTTCCTAGGGATAAGTGGAAGTTAATAGAGATTACCACTATGATTATGTGCATATAATAAATAATATAAATTCATTTAGTTATTGTAACTTTTTATGTGATTTTTAAAACACAAATTTTATATTTAGTTAATATTTAATTAAAAAATATATTTTTATGAATTGATTTATTTTTAAATTAAATAATATTTTAATAATATATTATTAATAAATTACTTATTATTAAACATAAATGATCATACAATTTTTGTACAATCATAATTTTTATTATGGTTTAAAAGCTATTTTTAGAAAAACCCATGATTTTTTAATAAATGTCAATTTTTATTTTTAATGTAAAAAATTCATATATTTAGAAAATTATTTACAAAAAAATGAATATTTTTTTTGATTCATGATATCGAAATTATTTGATGGTGATTTTTTCATAATTTTCTAAGACAACAATATTTTTAGGTAAAAATTAAATACTAATTAAATATATAATGTGTTTTATGACATCATAATGACCCAATAGTGATTTAATAAAATAATATAAAAAGGGTTATTCAGCCAATATATGTTCTATACATAAAATAATGTTATTTTTTGCATTTTTTGATTAATTTTATGGTTCCTTAGTATACCCTCCAAGAATTATAAAATATTTTAATATTTTAAAATGTTTTCCTTAAGAGCGTGATTCACCTCCACATAATTAATCTTAATGTATTAATAGGTTTGGCCATTGGAATTATAAAATAATGTTTTCCACTACCATTTAGAAAAATCCTTGGGCAAAAACCATGAAATGTTTTGTGGTTTGGATCAGTGTAATGTGTGGTGTCCAAAACCAAAATAATAAAAAAATTACCTCTCTTTTCCTATATAAACCCACTAAATCTAAAATTACTCTACACTAAAACCATTTTGAGAACAAAAAAACTCTAAAATAATATCTTTTTAATAATCTCAGGGCACACAAAGCTCCCAATAAGTCTCTTTCGAGCCTCTCCGAAGCATTTGGGATCACACATCCAAGTAAGGGATCCTCACTCTCCTCTCCTGCTTTCAAATACAAGCATCTTAGTTGAAACATGTTCTTGTAATTCCAAATGGTTATAATATAATTATTTTATAATACTTATATTTGTATCAATTTTATGTAATTATAATTATGTATTCCTTATCCTCTATAATTTTATCAAGTACCTAAGCTGTTACCAAGTTGAATTTTCATAAGGGATTTCTTTTTTTCTCATCTTTTTCCTTGTTTCTTTATGTTCATATAACCATTTTATTTTCAATTAAAAATGTTGGGGTATGATTCCTCACCTCCCCATTCCTCTATACTTATCTTTTCATAATGATATATCCATTTCTCCCAAAGTAATTCATCCCACATACACTCATTAGCAAGCTGAAATCCAATAAGAGTTATTTAATTTCTCCTCTTTATTTAAGTTTCATTATTATGTTCCACATTATATATAAAAATTACATGTGTTGGGACATGTATCTATATTACCCCATTACATTACATTTCATGTACATGGGATGAGATACCCCTTCCTTTCTCATCATCCATTTTTATGAATTTTTATTTCACGTCGTTATGCTGCCGAAATTGCATCGTGATTTTCCATGCCAAATCAGCGTGTAGTGAATACCATGCCCATTTTACTATCAAGGGTATTAAAAATTATACACAATATAATTATTGATTATATAATTTTATGTATTTATTACACATTCTTTTATTGTGGAATAAATGATGATGGTGAATGATTCCATGTTATATGATCCATGTGGCACACTTATGCATGAAATTAAATGTTTATAATTGGTGTTCCATAATTGCACTCCTATGAATTGGGTAATTTTTAGTATCATGATACTCCAGGTCGAATGAGGGATTACTCATTCTAATTCATGTAAAATGAGGATTTAATCATTCTAATTCATGTTCAATGAGGGTTTACTCATGCTAATTCATGTGCAATGAGGGTTTATTCATGCTAATTCATGTGCAATGAGGGTTTTTTCATGCTAATTATTGTGACATGAGGGTTTAATCATTATAATCCATGAATAGTGAGCCTTGGATCATGATAATAGCATGTTTTATGTTGTTTCTATCATTCCTGGTTATGATAATCATGCTATACCATGCCTTTATGATCATGTTTCTCTTATTCTCTTTTGAAATGCATATTGCCAAACATGTATTGTATTCTTAATATTATTCCTTGTTTATTATTTACTAGGATTTATAGATCACTATTTTCTTATGTATGTCCTCATGTTATCCCATGAAATTCTAAGTATGAAATAATTTTGTGGTCATGTAAATTATGTTTTCAATAAAGATGTTCTATTTTGTGTTTTATGTTTTTATGTAGTGTTCCAAATTTCCAAACACACTAGACATCTCGATCCTCAGAGTTATATTTAGTGTAAGTTTATATAATAAATCATGTTTAAATATGTAATAATGACTAGTGTTGTTATATTTGGTATCAAATTATAGGTTTACTAAATTATTTTATTAGGATTAGAAAACCATAGTGAAATCCTTAGGGACCATACTAAGTATAATAAAAACATCCCTAAATTTTGGTTTGTATAGAGTAAGAGGTTTATCAATAAAATAAATCCATGTCTAGATATGGACAAGTATAGTTGGATCTGGAACAGATGTATCTGGGGGTTAGACCCGAAAACATCACTTTGAGCTAGACTTGAAAGGGAACTCGTGCACAACAATGGGCCTTGCTACACTCTTTGTTCGAAAATCCAAGGGGATATGCTTTATGAAATTCACAATCATAGTATCAACAATTATTGAGGGAATAAAAAATGCTTGAAAGAATATATCTAGGGAAGTAGATCATGTATAATATATATTTATGCCTATAAATTTATAATTAAGTTAAATAAATGTAATTTATAAGGTATCCCTTTTTTATTTGGATTCCCTTTATGTGTTACCCCTATCTTTACTTTCATTCCTGCCAATGGCCGGCAATAGGAGGACTCAAGCTAATAACGGATGAAAAGATCAATGTGATTAATGTTCAAATGAGATTACATGTGACACCTCCACCCCAGTTACCTAGAGTCAGTGCATTATTACATATCATTGGCATGATCATAAGAAAGATCATGTCTCGAAATACCGATTACTTTAGTTTCCTTGGAATAACTAGATACATTCATAATGTTTACATTACATCATAAATTGAAAACTACTAAAAAACATATTGTCTTCATTTACCCTCATATTATCCCTGCAAGTCATTCATAAATTACTTCTTCACATCCTAGCCAAAATAAAACACTGAAAGGGGTGAGCTCAGATGCTCAGTAAGGATAACAATATAGCGGAAACATTCATCAAAAAACATAAACATTTAAGGCAATGTATAGCTAAAACAAAAGCCTTTTAAACTTAAGCTTCATCATAAAATGGAAAATAAAAAATGAAATAATCCCATTTACTTATTCACATGGATATTCTACTAGTCGAATAATCACATGAAATATCAATAACCACTTTCATAAAGATGGAATGCATAATGCCAGACTATCATAACCACAAAGCCAAGGCCTCGTGCCAAGACTACAAGTATGATTTTGTCAAGGCCTCGTTCCAAGACACTAGTATGTCTCTTGATACCTACAGAAGCATCAAGGATCTATAGCGGGCTCCACCCGTCAGTTACTAAGTCCAATTCATTCCTCATATGAACAGGTTTAAACAAATCATAAACATTCTTATAATAACTACCACACAAAATGTAAATACTTTCTCTATAAACCATGAATGGTATAAAAATAACACATCCATAGTAAAACATATCACAAAACCTTCAATACAAGGTGGAAGTATTGTTTCATAATAACTCAAGTTCAAAGAAGCTTGAAATTTATCAAAGGATGTTTACATAGATGAAATCAAAACTATTTAAGAGAAATATCTCTTTTTTTGAAATCATTTAAATGTAATATATTTATAAAATAAAACATTTAATTTGAAAATATCATTATAATCTTCTAAGGGAAGCTTTGAATATTTTATAATGGCAGAAAATAGCCTCACCCGTCGTATAAGTTAAAAAAACATTCTTTCCTTAATTCTGTCGAAAAGGTTAAAAAGGACCTTGTTTGCAAAACGACGGAAATATTCCTTTATAAACATCTTATAAAAATTCAAACAAGGTTATAAATGAATTTAACACATATTCTGTAAAATATTAAAAATGTTTTGAAAAACATTTTTAAGAAACATGGATGTGAAAGATAAAGAGATCCCAGTAGATAATTAGGTATAAACAACCTCGAATAATGAAGAGATTTTGAAATAAACCCTTACCTTGTACTTTTACTTAGTCTATGGTATGTTAACCTCCTTTATAATAGTTAAAACATAGTTATTAAATTATAAAAGAACCATATACATAATTATGATATCATATATGATATTTTAACATTGATTTGTTAATAATATCTTAGTATTATCATTTTTTCGGGTGTTAATTTACTCGTTTTATTTTATATGTTTTGTTACATAAGTCATGTTTGTTATGGATAGGTTGTACCTTATTCATATCCAGAATGATATAATTTTCTTAAACATAAATTTTAATCATCAAATGAGAATTAGTCTTGAATGTATATGATGGGGAATGAATCTCATCGCGTTCGTGGGGACGGTAGTCCGTACGTACGCACGAGCGACAATATCATTCTTTTGATATTAAAATAATATATAATTGGATGATATATCATATATAAAGAATCATTATCATGTTATATTTATTATTTAAATGAATTACACATCATTATTATATCCATCTAAATAATAATATATTGAATAACAATTACACCACGATGTGGAGACGGTAGGCCGTACGTACGCACGTATGGTGACATGTCATTCAAAGGATGGATAGAATACTGAATATGGTTGTACCATATTTATAATAATATAAAATTATATATGAGATACTGGATTTATTATTTTAGAATGGGGATAACTAAGAAAGAAGAAGTTGAAGAAGAAATGAACTTGAAAAAGGGTGGTGAAAACATTACCTCTTGTTCGGGTTCTTCCTTTTTCTTTTATCTAAAAGGCTCCATAGGTTGGCATTATGATCACAATAAGGCCTCTAGGTTGTAGTGAGGGATGTTTAGAGAGTATTTGGTTAGGTTTTGGCCAAGTGAAGGGGCTTTGAATGTGTGAATTAGTGAGAAGGGGGAGTTCCCTTTTATAAGAGGGGTGAGAGACACCTTTGGAAAAGCTAAAAATATTATTTTATAATAAATTAATATTCGGTTTATAATGGCTCAAAATTATATTATTTTAAGGTTAATGTGTGGATGGGTAGAAAAACACTCCACCAATAGAATTTAGATAGGTTTGGGTCATTATATTAACCTTATCCTTTAGTTTTAACTCTTAGTTAATTAGTTTTGACACTTACCATGTCACTTTGTATTTTTATATTATATAGTCAATAAACTTACTATATACCACCAAGAGACCCTGACAAGTTGTCCATTAATTATAAACCTATCATGATATAAGTCTCTTGTCCAAACCGTATATTTTTAGAAATTTAATATCAATTAATAATATAATATTTGTTTTAAAAACTCTTTTTTGTCAATTTTGACACTATTGGGTATTTTGTTTTTGATAAGTTCATAAAAGCATTATTACGTCAAAAAAAATTTATATAACCAATACTAATATGTCATATTATCCTAGAAAATTAGTTTAACTCATAACAATTCTCAAATTACATTTATTTTGACATTTATAATATCGATTATTTTAATATTTCATTAATTAGGTAATTACTCTGTCACCATTTTGTCATAAATAAAATAAATTCTTTAATATCTAAAAGTTATAAATAAAATACCATTATGTATTAAATCTTTTTTATATTTATAATGAATATTTACAATCGAATTTATCTTGTGTATATCTCTATATTAAAAATGTTTTAGTAAATAAACGTTGATTTTAACTCTTTTAACTCTTCTTTGAATTAAATAATAATAAATATCCAAATCTAATCCAAGTGGACCTAAATGATAATATTTTATTCCTAAGGTTGTTTTTGGTCGAGATAAACTTTTACAATAGAATTAGAACATGTGTTAGGGTAATATTAATATCATTTTTACCCTTAATTACCCTATTTACTTTGAACCGTGGTAAATAAAAGAAAAAAGTTACTATTTACCAAAAATTATTTTCATCTCATTGAACCAAATTTTACTACTTGATATTAACCGTGTCTCTCGGATTTTCAGAATTCCTCTCACAGAAGTGGTAAAATTAAGTTTTATGTGAATTTCATAATTCTCCTAGGAGGTGGGTAAAAGACGGTGAAAAGTTCAATAAAACTTTTATATATCTAAATTTATTCCAAACTAACTCCAATGAATTACATTGAACTTATATATGTATTATGTATCTATTTTGACCATAAATAAAATAAATAATTATTTAAATAAAAAATTCGGTTTTAAACTCTAACTTAGTGTTTTTTCACTATTCATAAAAAATTGAACGTTTATAGAAAAATACCAAAATTTCACCCTAGGATAATTTCAATATTCCGAATCCAAAAATGAAGTACATTTTGAAATATAAAATTAATAAAATTTAAAAAAGTGGTTATTATTATTCATAACGGCTAGTTTGATTGGTTGTGGTGTGTGTGTTAGAACTCGAAGTTGCGTACAACACATGCTACTGTATTATTGAAAGGGAAGCGTACTGTGGAAGCTTGGGGTGTCACATTCTCCCCTACTTCATATAATTGCATCCTCAAAATTTCTAGAAAATTATTGTATAAATAGTCTCGGGTGATTCTTTATCATAAGTTCCTCAGGTTCCCATGTTGCCTCTTCCATCTTATGGTTTCTCCATAGAACTTTTACCAGACGAGTCGTCCGGTTTCTCAACACTAGTTCTCTGGTACAAAGAATCCTGATGGGCTCTTCACAATAAGACAGATCGGGTTCCAGTTCTAGTTCCTCATAAGTGAGTACATGTGTTGGGTCAGGCATGTATTTCCTCAACATTGATACATGGAACACCTCATGAAATTTGGAGAGACTTGGAGGCATTGCCAAACGGTAAGCTACAACCCCAATTCGTTCTAGAATTTCAAAAGGTCCGAAGTACCTGGGACTCAATTTACCCTTCATACCGAAATATATAATTCCCTTCAATGGAGATACCTTCAAGAAAACATGATCTCCTACTTGAAATTCCATATCCTTCCTTCGGTTATCGGCATAGCTCTTCTGCCTACTTTGAGCTGCTTTGATGTCTTTTTCGATTACCTTTACCTTCTCCATTGTTTCCCCCACCAGTTCTAGGCCTACAAGTTTTCGTATACCAATGTCATCCCAACAGGTTGGTGTCCGACATCTCTTTCCATATAACGCTTCATATGGTGCCATCTAAATACTCGAATAGAAGCAATTGTTATAGGAAAATTCTACTAGAGGTAAATATTGATCTCACATACCCTGAAAGTCAAGAGAGAAGGATCTCAACATGTCTTCAAAGGTTTGAATAGCACGTTTTGATTGTCCATCTGTTTGAGGGTGGTAGTAAGTGCTTAATTGAAGTTCAGTATCCATGTATTTTTGAAGACTTTTCCAGAATCTTGATGTAAAATGGGGATCACGATCCGAGATAATCGATAGGGGTACTCCATGAAGTCTCACAACATCATTAATATATAGCCTTACTAGATGTTCAAGTGGTAAATCCTCCCTTACAGGAAGGAAATGTGCTGACATAGTAAGACGATCAACAGTGACCCATATTGCATCGTTCCTTCTAGGAATCATTGGTAGTCCCATGACAAAGTCCATCATTATATTATCCCACTTCCACTCAGGTATGGGAAGAGGTTGCAATACTCCACCAGGATTTTTCCTTCCAGCATTCACTTGTTGACAAACCATACATCTTGACACAAAATCAGAAATCTCCCTCTTTAGGTTGTCCCACCAAAAATGTTCCTTCAAGTCTCTATACATTTGGGTGCTCCCAGGGTGTATAGAGAAATTGGAAATATGAGCATCGTCCAACAATTCCCTTTTTAGATCAGGTATATTGGGAACACAAAGACTCTTCCCAAATTTCAAAATTCCATCTTCATACCCAAAGTCATTCAGTCTCCCATGATTCATAGCATTAATCTTCTTTTGAAACTCTTCATCACCAATCTAAGAACTCTTTATCCTTTCTTGTAAAGATGGTTTTGCAACCATTTGAAAAATTATTGATGTTTCACCTTCCATGGTAATTCCCATATCCATCTTCACTAGATCTACGAAAATAGAATCCCTTTCAATTCTCGTCATGTTCAAAACTCCATGATATTTTCTGCTCAAATCATCTGCCACCTTATTTTCCTTCCCCATGTGGTAGTGTATCGTGCAATCATGATCCTTGAGTTGTTCAATCCATCTCCTTTCCTCACATTGAGTTCTTTTTGAGAGAAAATTTACTTCAAACTCTTGTGATCAGTATAAATCTCACATTTTTCACCATAGAGGTAGTGCCTCTATATCATCAAGGAAATGATCACAGCTGCTAACTCGAGATCATGAGTAGGATGTTTTTGCTCCTGAATTTTCAACTGTCCCGATGCATAGGCAATAACCCTATCATTCTGCATAAGGACACATCCATGTCCTTTCTTCGATGCATCACTATAAATAACGAACTCATCATTCCCCGATGGTAGAGTCAATATATGATCATTGACTAATCTTCTCTTCAGTTCTTCGAAACATTCTTCACACTCTTTTGTCCAAACAAATTTAACCCCTTTACGTGTGAGCTTTGTTAATGGGCTAGCCAACCGGGAAAAATTCTGTACGAAACGTCGATAATAACCTGCTAAACCAATAAAAATACTTACCTCGGTTATATTCATAGGTGCTGTCAATTCTTGTATTGCCTTGGTCTTAGAAGGATCAACATAGATTCTATATTTAGAGACAATATGGATAAGAAATGAAATCTCTTGAATCCATAATTCAAACTTGCTAAACATCCAATATAATTCATGTCTTCTTAGAGTCTTCAGGATAATGTGCAAATGAATTTCATGATCTTCATAACTTTTCGAGTATACCAAGATATCATCAATAAATACCACAACACAATCATCGAGATATTCCTTGAAAACTCTATTCATTGGATCTATGAATACAGAGGGTGCATTAGTCAGCCCAAAAGAAATTACTGTAAACTCGTAATGCCCGTACCTTGTTCGAAATGATGTCTTCGGAATGTCTTCCTTCTTCACACACAACTGATGGTATCCAAATCAAAGGTCAATCTTTCAAAAGTATTGAGCTCCATGCAGTTGGTCAAATAAATCATCAATGCGATGTAGGGGATACTTGATCTTTATTGTTATAGCATTGATCTCCCTATAGTCGATACATAACCTCATAGATCCTTCTTTCTTTTTAACAAAAAGAACAGGGCCTCCCCATTGAGAAATAGTAGGGAGAATAAATCCCTTATTACTCAATTCATCTAGTTGTTTATTTAGTTCAACTAATTCCACAGTGGCCATTCTATAAGGGGTCTTCAATATAAGCCTTGATCTAGAAATTAAATCAATGGAAAATTCAACTTATCGTTCTGGAGGATGTCCAGGTAAATCTTCTGGAAACACATCTACATATTCATTCACAATAGGTACATCCTCTATTTGAACATTCCATTCCTCACCCATTTTTAATTAATTCTCTTCCTTCCCAATAATTGAATTTAGTTGAGCTACTGGGGGTGGATCAAGATAAGAATTAGGTGGTGATGATTCCGCCCTAAAGATAAGGTGTTCCTTATCATCATCATCAAAAATCATAACCTCCTTCTTCTTAAAATAAATCTTCACATCATGGTATAAAATCCAATCAATACCGAGGATTATATCAAACTCAACCATAGGTACGACGATGAGATCAGCAGATAAAGAAATTTTAAGTGCTCTAATGGGGACTGATTCAAAAAACATTGTTGCAATGATACATCCCCTAGGAGTTTTAAATGACAACTCCCTTATTAACTAAAATTTGAAATATCAAATTTTCATAGAAAACTGGGTAGATATGAAACAATGCAATGATCCAGAATCAAATAATGCATTTTCTAAACTTGAGGAAACCATTAAATTACCTGCCACTACGTCTTTCGGAGCTTCTACAATAGTTGTAGTGATAGCATAAGCTTGGAATTGATCTCTTGACCTTTTCTAAGGTAAGCTCCCTGGACTCCTAGGACATTCATTTGCATAATGTCCAATCTCCCTGTAATTGTACATTAGACATTGGTAGCTTCCTTCTTCCCCTTGCAATCACAAGCTTGGTGGAATTTTTCACCACACTTGTAACAGACTCTCATTCCTTTTAAGCAAGTATCGAGGAGTTTCTTCCCATATTTATTGTAGGATGGATATTCAACATTTCCCTTCATCCCGTTATTTCCATTCACAGATTGATCAGCAAATCTCTTCTTCTCTTGCTTTTCTTTAATGTCATAAGACTTAGAGAATTTTCTTTCTGTCTTGATAGCACATGAGACAATGTCTTTGTACGACGAGAAGGATTGTGAGACTAATGCACGATAGAGAAATGGTTTTAACCAATCAAAGAAACGATCAATATTACTTCTTGTGTTACGTATATAATATCCAACATACCTTAATAACCTCATAAAGTTAGCCTCATACTTTGAGACATTCTCATCCTCCTTTTGTCTCAGACTCAGAAATGGCCTTTCCCTATCTGCTCGATGGTCATGAGAAAAGTATTTCATTAAAAATAGATCTTTGAACTCCCTCCTTTCCATATTTTATACTTCATCATCTTACTTCTTGTTTTGAATAAATGACCACCATTAATCAGCATCTCCAGTGAGGCGATAAACTGCCATGACAACATTATCCCTTTCACTACTCCCCAAAGACTGATATATTTTCTCTAGGGAACTTATCCATTGCTCAGCTACAAATGGATTTTTACTCCCATTGAATTTTTGTGGTTGTGCCTTATGAAGCGGTCTAACATTGATCCTTCATGTTGCGGATCAGGGTGATCCATAGGAGTAAGGTTATTATTCATAACCTGAGTGAGATGTCCCAATATAGTGATATGTTGATCAGCACTAGTTGTATCACCAGCTCCACTATAATTATCTTGAGCAAGAGGAAAATCCCTACATGGAGTGCATGCATTGATACAGTTTCCATTTCTTCCACTAGGTGCAATTTCTAAACAAAGGCATAAATTAGATCAGTTTATGAATCAAAATACATAATTCCACACTTAACATAAATTTAACTATTTATGGATATAATCCATTATCATAAAAATGTTTTTGTTGAGGATGGATATAATTATAAACACTTCCTAATGAATTTTATTGAAAATGAGAGTTATTCTAAGAATATCCCCCAGGAGTGTCATAACCAAAAGTGTAGAAAGTCCCGTTGTCGTGCACCAGTTCCCATTTGAGTCTATCTCAAAGTAGTGTTTTTGGGTTTTACCCCTAGGTACATTTTTGTTAGATCCGCCTCTACCTGCTCGTATCCAGACATGGATGTATTGCTCGGAAAACTCACAAAATATCTACAATACCAAAATTCTAGGAAGTTATTCTATGCTAATCCTCAAAGTACATCTTAAATCTATATGCTCTAATCAGAGTTTATCTAAATCTAGCTTCCAAGGTTTGTACTAAACTTCACTCTGATACCAAATGTAATGCCCCGACCCCAGTTACCTAGAGTCGGTGCATTATTACATATCATTGTCATGATCACAAGAAATATCAAGTCTCGAAAGACCGATTAGTTTAGTAGCCTTGGAATAACTAGATACATTCATAAAGTTTACATTACATCATTAAGTAAAAACTACTACAATGACATCTTGTCTTCATATCCCCTCATATTATCCCTACAAGTCATTTATAAATTACTTCTTCACATCCTAGGAAAAATAAAACATTAAAAGGGGTGAGCTCAGATGCTCTGTAAAGATAACAATATAGCGGAAACATTCATAAATAAACATAAACATTTAAGGCAATGTATAGCTAAAACAAAAGCATTTTAAACTTGAACTTCATCATAATATGGAAAAGATAAAATGAAATAATTCCATTTACTTATTCACATGGATATTCTACTAGTCGAATAATCACATGCAATATCAATAACCACTTTCATAATGATGGAATGCATAATGCCAGACTATCATAACCACGTAGCCAAGGCCTCGTGCTAAGACTACAAGTAAGATTTTTTCAAGGCCTCATGCCAAGACAATAGTTTGTATCATGATACCTACTAATGCATCTTGGGGCTATAGTGGGATCCACCCATCACTTATTAAGTCAAATTCAATCCTCATATGAACAAGTTTAAACATATCATAAACATTCGTGTTAAAACTAGCATACGAAATGTAAATACTTTCTCCATAAACCATGAATGGTAAAAAAATAACACATCCACAGTAAAACATATCAAAAAAAATTCAATAAAATGTGGAAGTTTTGTTTCATAATAACTCAACATCAAATAAGCTTAAAATTCATCAAAGGATGTTGACATAGATGAAATCGAAACTATTTGAGAGAAATATCTCTTTTTTTGAAATCATTTAAAAGACACATAATTATAAAATAAAACATTTACTTTGAAAATATCCTGATAAGCTTGTAAGGTAAGCTTTGAATATTTGATAATGGTGGAAAATATCCACACCCACCGTATAAGTTAAAAAAACATTTTTACCTTAATTCTGTCGAAAAGGTTAAAAAAGACCATGTTTGGAAAATGACGGAAAGATTCCTTTATAAACATCTTATAAAAAGTCAAAAAAGTGTATAAATGAATTTAACCCATATTCTGTAAAATATCTATAATGTTTTGAAAAACATTTTTAAGAAACATGGATGTGGATGATAAAGAGATCCCAGTAGATAATTAGGTATAAACAGCCTCGAATAATGAAGAGATTGTGAAATGAACCCTTACCTTTTACTTTTCATTAGTCGATGGTATGTTAACCTCATGTATTATAGTTGAAACATTGTTATTAAATTATACATGAACCATATACATAATTATGATATCATATATGATCTTTTAACACTTATTTGTTAATAATATCTTAGTATTATAAATTTTTTCGGGTGTTAACTTAATTGTTTTCTTTTATATGTTTTGTTACATAAGACATGTTTGTTATGGATAGTTTTTACATTATTCATATCCAGAATGATATAATGTCCTTATAAATTACTTTTAATCATCAAATGAGTATTAGTCTTGA
This sequence comes from Viscum album, assembly GCA_963277665.1. Classification (NCBI taxonomy): domain Eukaryota; kingdom Viridiplantae; phylum Streptophyta; class Magnoliopsida; order Santalales; family Viscaceae; genus Viscum; species Viscum album. The sequence goes on along the minus strand of OY728137.1, from coordinate 1,489,977,096 downwards.
ATGGACACGATGTGGAATGAATCTCATCGCGTTCATGGAGACGGTAGTCCGTACGTACGCACGAGCGACAATATCATGCAAGTGATATTAAAATAATATATAATTGGATGATAGATAATATATAAAGAATCATTATCATGTTATATTTATTATTTAAATGAATTACTCTTCATTATTATACCCATGTAAATAAAAAATATATTGAATAACAATTACACCACGACGTAGAGACGGTAGGTTTTATGTACGCACGTATGGTGGCATGCCATTCAAAGGATGGATAGAATAATGAATATGGTTGTACCATATTTATAATAATTTCACATTATATAGGAGATACTGGATTTATTATTTCAAATTGGGAATAAGAAAGAAATAATAATTTGAAGAAGAAATGAACTTGAAAACGGGTGGTGAAAACATTTCCTCTTTTTCGGGTTCTTCATTTTGATTTGATCAAAAGGACTCCATAGGTTGGGTTTCTGATCCAACTAAGGCCTCTAGGTTGTATTGAGGGAAGTTGAGAGAGTATTTGGTCAGCGGTTGGCCGAGCGAAGGGGATTTGAATGTGTGAATTAGTGAGAAGGGGGAGTGCCCTTTTATAAGAGGGGTGAGGGGCACCTTTGGAAAAGCTAGAAATATTATTTTATATGAATTACTATTCGGTTTATAATGGCTTAAAAGGGGATTATTTAAATTATAATGTGGGTATGGGTCTAAAACCACTCAACCAATAGAAGTTATATAGATTTGGGTCATTATATTAACCTTATATTTTAGTTTTAACTCTTAGTTAATTAGTTTGACACTTACCATGTCACTTTGTATTTTTATATTATATAGTTAATAAACATACTATATACCTCCAAGAGACCCCGAAGTGAACCATTAATGATACACCTATTATTATATAAGTCTCTTGGTCGATCATTAGGTTTTTAGAAATTTAATATCAATTAATAATATAATATTTGTTTTAAAAACTCTTTTATGTCAATTTTGACACTATTGGGTATTTTCTTTTTGATAAGTTCATAAAAACATTATTACTTCGAAAAAAATTTATATAAATAATACTAATGTGTCATATTAACCTATAAAATTATCATAATTTATAAAAAGTCTCAAATTACATTTATTTTGTTATTTATAATATCAATTTTTTTTAATATTTCACTAATTAGGTAATTACTCCATCACCATTGTATCATAAATAAATTTAATTATGTAATGTCTACAAATTATAAATAAGATACCATTATGTAGGAAATATTTTTCTATTTATAATTAATATTTACAATCTAATTTATATTATGTATAACTCTATATTAAAAATGTTTTAGTAAATAAACATTGATTTTAACTCTTTTAACTCTTCTTTGAATTAAATAATAATAAATGTCCTTATCTAATACAAGTGGACATAAATGATAATATTTTATTCCTAAGGTTTTTTGGTCGCGATACACTTGTCCAATATAATTAGGACATTTTTTAGAGTAATATTAATATCATTTTTACCCTTAATCACCCTATTTACTTTTAACTGTGGTAAATAAAAGTAATAAAGTTACTATTCATAAAAAATTATTTTCATCTCATTGAACCAAATTTTACTCCTTGATATTAACTGTGTCTCTCATATTTTTGAAATTCCACTCACAGAAGAGGTAAAATTATGTTTTATGTGAATTTCCAAATTCTCCTAGGAGGTGGGTAAAAGACGATGAAAAGTTCAATAAAATTTTTATATATCTAAAATTATTCTAAAAAAACTCCAATTAATTACTTTGAAATTATATAGGTATTATGTATCTATTTTTACATTAATTAAATTTAAATAAAATAAAAAATTATTAAAATAAAAAATTTGGTTTTAAACTATAACTTAGTGTTTTTTCACTATTCATCAAAAATTGAAAGTCTTTAGAAAAATACCAAAATTTCACCCTAGTATAATTTCATTATTTCGAATCCAAAAATGATGTCCATTTTGAAAGATAAAATTTATAAAATTTAAAAAAGTGGTTATTACTATTCATAACGGCTATTTTGATTGGTTGTGGTGTGTGTGTTAGAACTCGAAGTTGCGTACAACATACGCTACTGTATTATTGAAAGGGAAGTGTACTGTGGAAGATTGGGGTGTTAAATTACAAATAAGATAGGAGTCGGAATCAAAAACATTGTCATAATAATATCTCAATTAACTCATGTTTTTAATAGAAACATGGGTCAATAGAAATGCCCCCCCTCCCCTAAAGAAAAACAAGCCGCAATTAAGAGGTTCTTGAGACAAAGGCCTCCTAATTTTAATGGATCATCATATCCCTCAATCTTTGAATAATGGATCAAATCCATTGAGAAAATATTATCAATCCTTAAATGTTATGAACATGATAATGTTCTTCTGGCTACTTATCGTATAGAATGTGAAGCTGGTCAGTGGGGGCATTGATAAAAAATACTATGCATGAGAAAGTGATCAAGGTGTTGGAAGGGATTGATTTCCAAAAAATGTTTTTCAATAAATATTTTCCTTGAACCCTATGACTTAAGATGGTATGTTACTTCCTTTCCATAAAGAAAAATGATGACGAATCCATAGGATCATATGAGGAAAACATCCCATGTCTTGCATGATATTCCTATGGCTTTTTCGTTACCCCAGAATGAAAGGTTGACTATTTATTTGTGGGATAAAAACTATCTCATGGAATGCCCTAGTGATCCGTGACTTCGATAACTATGAGGTAATGGTCTTATGTGAGCTCAAAGTAGAAATAATGATTGGAGAATCTCAGAAGTATATTGGGGATACAAAGTGTAAAGTGGACTTTAATTATGGAGGTCTGATGGATAAATATGATGATTCTAGGAAATTTCATCACCACACTTTCCAATGGTCTGTAAATAAGAACCACAAAAATTTCTTGAAGGGGTGAGGAAATGATTTAAGTGAGGAAGAGAAGGGAACCTATCCATTAATTTCTAGAAATAAATACCTACCGATGTGATAGAGGAGAGGAATGATCCATTCAACCCTGAATGCATTTTTCATTACTTCAACTACAAATAACCATGGCATTTTTTCAACCATTTTTCTAAGCCATGAGTTTTAGGAGGCAACCAACAACCTCTAAGGTAGCAAGAGAAAGCCTTTTCCATCACTACTACATAAGAGAACCTAGATAACAAAGTGATGACAGGTACACTAGTTATCCATTAAAAAATAGTGAATATAATTTTTTATTCTGGTTCCATGTATTCTTTTATTTCCTAGATGTTTATTAGAGAAATCCCAACCCCACCACAAATAAAGGAATTAGAGATGTTGGTGATAATAGAAATTGGTAAATCATTGCATCCAATGAATATAACTCCCCCACTTTTACAATTTGTTGATTGAACTTCCCAACAGACCTTTTAATACTCAATCTGGGGGAATTTGATGTAATTAATTGAATGTATTTGATTTCCCTTTATAGAGACAAGATAAATTTTCGTGTGATAAAAATCACTCTACATATGGAGAATTGACCCCCCAATTCAATATATGTGGAAGGAGGATGACGAATATTATTTAGCACTATCATCTCAAGAGTGGGTATTACTAACCTATAAGAATGTTTATCTTTCTCACATGATTGAGTCTAAGTAAGCAACCATCCTTGAAGATATTCCTAATATGAGGGAATTTGCAGAAGTGTTTCCCAAGGAATTTTATGGTCTTTCACCAAGAAGAGTTGTTGAATTCTCAATTGATCTTATACCTGGGGATTTTACAATATCCAATACATCGTATAGAATAGATGTTACGGAGGTTTAGGATCTATAGAAAAAACCACATAAGAATCTAGATAAAGGGTTTATACACCCAAGGGATTCACCGTGGGGTGCACAAATCCTCTTCATCAAGAAGAAGGATTGCTCAATGCTTCTTTGCAATGATTATCATGAGATCAACTAAATCACGATAAAAAACAAGTATCATTTCCCACAAATTTATGACTTGTTTGACCATATATTTTGAGAACAATAATTGTCCAAGGTGGATATGCGGTCGAGGTATTGTAAAGTAATGGCGGAGAAGGAGGATAACCCCAAGACTACTTTTCCTATAATGTACGATCACTATGAATTAATAGTAATGCCTTTATGACTCTGTAATTCTATATAAATCATCATGTACTTTATGAATAGAGTATTTATAGATTACCATGACAAAAATTTGGTAGTCTTCATTGAAAATATTCTAATATACTATAAAACAAAAGAGGAGCATGAAATGCATATAAGCACTATACTAGAAAACTTATAAAAGGAGAAGCACTCTGCAAAGCATAGAATGTTTGAGTTATGGTTGAAGGATGTCTCATTCATGGGTTATATCATCATAATAAATGAGATATATGTGGATCCTTCAAGGAAAAAATAAAATTGAGTGATATTCCAGGCTAACATGGATCCATTCCTCTTAGATTTGATGAAGATGGACATGTGAATAATAATGAAGGGAACATCATCAGTTTAACAAAAATGATTTCTCAACTGTCTCTTTTGGAATGGTTAAAGGATTCTAGAATGGATGATGTGGGATTCCAATAAAATGAAAACTATAGAGAAAGGGAAATCTTTGTAGATCAATGTTAATGATGAAGGAATTGTGAGATTTGGGTCATGAATATTTGTTCCATAAAGTCCATAGTAAAAGAATGAACATTTGGATGATTCACATAGTTCGAATTTCTCCATTCACCTAGGAAACACAAATATGTATCGAGATATATAAGATCATTATCCATGGGATAACATGAAGAAGGAGACCATTGAGTATATATGAAAGTGCCAGGTATGTCAGCATGTGAAGGCTGAGCGACAAAATTTTAATGGGATGATGAAACCATTACCCATACAAACATAGAAATGGGAAAACATTATAATGGACATTGTCCTTGGAATTAAGAATACATACATAGGAAACAATGATATATGGGTTGTGGGGGATCGTCTTACAAAGTTAACGCACTTCATTTCAATTTAGGAGTATTTCCCATTGGATCAACTTGAACGGATATAAATCAGAGAAGTCATCAGACATAATGGAGTGACACTGTCTATTTTATCCGATCAAGATCCAAGATTCATAGTTATGTTACAGAAGATTCTCCAACACACTCAAAATACTAAGATGGAAATCAGTACTGATTATCATCCTCAAACTGATGGAAAATATAAAGGCTCTATCCAAACACATGAGAGCATGTAGAGAGCATTTTCAATAGACTTAAAGGATGATGGGATCAACATATTCCTCTTGTGGAGTTCACTTAAAATATTAGTTTCCACTCAATCATCCAAATGGCTCCATATGAATCCCTTTATGGGAAGAGGTGCAGAACACCGACATGTTGGGATGATGTTGGGGAGATAAAACTTCTAGTACAAAAAATGGTCTAAGAAATGGCGGAGAAGGTTAGGACCATACACCATCTCACTAAAGATGTTCAGAGTAAAAAATAGAGCTATACTGATAACATCGATAACACCTAGAACTTGATGTTGGAGACATGAAATTATTCCACATATCACCGTGGAAGATATTTATGAGATATAAGAAGAAGGGAAAGCTTATTCCAAGGTACATTAGCCATTTTGAGATCCTTGATGGCATTGTACCAGCTACCTAACTACTAGAACTCCCACCAAACCTAGCTCAAATACATGATGTATTCAATTTATTATTTTTTAGGAAGTACATAATTGACCCATGGTATGTACTCAATCCAGAGGTGGTACCATTAGAGAATTACCTCTCCTTTGAAGAGAAGAAAAAGAAGATCCTAGATCGTAGAGAAAATGTTCTATAAAATAAGATAACACCCCTCATCGAAGTGTGGTGGAGAAACCAAAATTTTGAAGAATTAATGAGGGATTTGAAGGGAGTGATGAGGCAGAGTTACCCACAACATTTTTAGTGTGGGAAAAGAAAATTTCGAGGGTGAAAATTCTTAACTGGGGAATATTTTCATGAGACAAACTTTTATTAGTGGAAGTTCCTGTTGAACTAATTAAATGTACTATTATGTAAAAATATTATAAAAAATATTCACTTACTTGGTTTTTTGTTTTTATATTTTAAAATACGGTTACGAATCGATACCATTGCTATTATAGACATTTAACAGTGATAAAATGATTAGTATAAATATTGGGATTTAAAAAATCCAATTTACTCAGAAGAAGGAAGTGATGCACTCATCCAGTAGAATTACTCCATATGAAGCCCATTTATCAGTGCTTGAGAATGAGGTAGCGTCACTAGGATTTTCTTTGGACAATGACCAATCTAAGCATCAACATGTTATGTTTAAACAAAATCACCTATGAGAGAAGTGGAAGTTTATAGAGATTACCACCAGAGGGATGTTATAAGAGTTTCCCCAAGAGTCTATCACCATCGCACACCTTATCATTAGTTATTATTCATTTTATATAGTATGTTATATAAAAATACCCTAGTACTATTATTATTTTCATCGAATAAAATATATACATTCATTTTATTATTGTTACTTTGTTACTAATTTTTAAGTCACAAATAGTTTTTTAGTTAATATTCAGTTAACAAATCTATTTTGACGAGTTAATGTATTTTTGAATGAAATAATATTTAAATAAAATATTATTACTAAACAAATTTTTATTAAATATAAACGATTGTACAATTTTTATACAATTGTAATTTTTATTAAGGTTTGAAAGCTTTTTTTTCAAAACCCATGACTTTTAATAAATGTTGGTTTTTATTATAAAAGTATATTTTCAAATAATTATAAAATTGTATAGATAAAATGAATATTATTTTTGGATTCATGATTTAAAAATTATATAACTACTAATTGTTTCATTATTTTATGAGACATCTGAATTTTTGGGTAAAAATTAAATACTGTTTAAATATATAATGTGTTTTATGGCATCATAATGACACAATAGTGATGTAATAAAATAATATAAAAGTAATATTCATCAAATATATGTTATAACTTTAAAATAAATTTATTTTATATTTTTTTGATTATTTTGATGGTACTTTAGTGGACCCTCCAAGGCTTCTAAAATATTATATCATTTTAAAGTCATTTTCTTGAGAGTGTGACTCACCTCCACATAATCAAGCCTAAAATTTTAATAATATTGGAAATTGACCCTATAAATTAATGTTTTCCACACCCCTTTGGAAAAACCCATTGGAATAAACCATGGTATGGTTTGTGGTATTGGTTTGTTTAATGTGTGTTGTCCAAAAACTAAATAATAAAGAATGCTCTCTCCTTTCTGATATAAACCCAGTCAATATCCATTCTTATTCCCTCAAAAATTTGGATCTCAACCAAATAATGAACTCATCTCTCTAGAATCCTCTCAATGAACCCCATGATCCCATTAATCCTCTCGAAAGTATCTCCCAGGCCTTTGGGATCACACTTCCACTTAAGGGATCCTCACTATCCTCTCCCCCTTTCAAATTCAGGCATCTTATCTGAAAGTGGTTCTTGTAATTTAAATTGTTTATAATTTAAATCATTTATAATCATTCTATTAATATAAATTTTATGTTATTTAGACAAGTTATTGTTTATCCTCCTTCATTTGTAGCATTACCTGAGTCATTACCATGGTGAATTTTCGTAAGGGATTTCTTCTTTTCTCATTTCTGTCCAAGTTTCTTTATGTTGATATACCATTTTATTTTCAATTCAAAATGTTGTAGTATGATTTCTCACTTCCCCCCTACTTCCCTTCTTACATTGGTGTGATGAGATACCTCTTCCTCTATCATTAATCCCTCCCATGTACACCTGTTACCATGCAAAGATTTCGTAACAGTTATTCCATTTCTCCTCTTTCTTCAAGTTTTTTTTATTTTGTTGCACCTTGTATTTCCAAATTACATGAATTGGAACATATATCTATATGACTCACATACATTAAATTTCATTTAAATATTGTTATATACCCATTTCTCTCCAATAAACCATTTTTATGAATTTTTATTTCATGTTGTTATGCTACTGAAATCGTACTGCAATTATTGATGCCAAAATCATCATGTCAAGAATACAATTCCCATTTCACTATCAAGGTTATTCACCTTTATGATCATATAATTATTTGTCATATTATATCATGTATGTATTCCACATTACTTTATTAGGTAATAAATGAGGATACTGAGTGATTCCATGTTATATAATCCATGTGCCACACTTATGCATAAAGTGAAATGTTTATAAAGGGTGCACCCTGATAGTGTATTAGTGCATTGGATAATGTTTAGTATAATCATAAGATTTGTACAATAAGGTCTTAATCATTATAGTTCATCCGAAACTAGGTATTAATCATGCTAATTCATGTGCAATGATTGTTTACTCATGCTAATTCATGTGCAATGAGGTTTTACTCATGCTAATACATGTACAATGAGGGTTTATTCAAGATAATTCATATTCCATGATGATTTAATCATGATAATCCTTGTTCAATAATCCATGGATCATGGTAATATCATGTTTTATGTTGTTACCACATTTCCATTATATGATAATCATGTTATATCATGCCATTATGTTCATGTTTCTCTTATTCTCCATTGATATACCTATTTCCTAACATGTATTTTATTCTTCATGTTATGCCTTGTTTACAACCTTATTGGGCATTATAGCTCACCCTTTTTTTATGTATGTTCTCACATTATCCCATGCAATTATAACTATGAAGGAATGTTAGGGTCATGTAAAATATGTTTTAATGAAGATGTTTTATTTTGTGATTTATGTTGATATGTAATGATCCTAATTTCCCAATAAACTAGACCTCTTAATCCTCAGAGTTGTCATAAGTGCATGTTTATGTAAAAAAATGTTTTAATATTAAAGAAAGAGAGGTTTGTTATATTCACGATTCATGTGGATTGTTATATTCTTATTTATATCCCTCAATGTTTGGGAATCAGTGTTTGGAGGGGTGGGGGTCCATCGATAATGAGGGGTAAAATGATTAAAATTACAAAGGTGTTTGTCGATAATTTTTTAAAATCAATACTATTCTGCATGGGGGAAAAAGAATACATGGTGGGTACTCAAGAAGAATACATTCGGTATAGAATCTCCTATATGATTATAGGGTTACAGGGAGAGTTAATGATCACACTCTCTGTGGTTAGGCTCACACGTCTTGTGACCCTACTCAAATTTCCATGTCGTGTGCTAGATGAACACACCAATGAACTTATGTGAGATGACACATTGTGTAATACAGGAAAAAACATGCTTTATATGGAATGTGGGAATAACTAGATACAAGTATAGGTACATATGAATGTCCTAAAGTATACAGACAAGTGCTGGAGCACATGGGTAGGCTCTAAATACCTGCGGCATACTGTGTACCCCCATTACATTCTATGTATGATGACATAGATTTCAAGTCATGACCACAGTAGAATGTGACTATACAATTATTTGGGTTCATACATTCCGAGGACCCTCAATACTCAATGTGTATTCTCACATAAATTTTTTCCACTCAGATCCCCTTCATTTGAACATATATTTTGGACCACGACTAGTTTATACTATGTAATTTTCTCCATTGAATTTGATGGTTTCCTTCATTATGGAATACAAGAAAAAATAAGAGTTTTTTTGAGTGTGTCACATATTTTAGTAATTATAGATTATATTAGTGATATGGGAATGATAGTTAGAGATATGTCAGGATTAGAACTCCCCTATCACACCGAGGCATGGGTCCCCACACGATTTATAAATATAGTGATGGTACTCCCTTACAGTAGGACTAGATCCTCTATTTATGTAGTGGTACTCCACCATCATTAAGCTTTGTCAATACATGAATCCCACAAGGGAGTTATGGTCCCCACTTATATAGAGTGAAGTAGTGAGGATAGGGACCCACCACACATATTATAACAATGTTTCATTTCATGTTGGGAATTAGTGAAAGAATTTTTGAAATTTAGGAAGACCCATCGACTTTGGTTGGGCTGTGATATGGAGATCCCCCCATCATATACGGTTTTAATTATGATAATATTTATATATATTGGGATTTTTTCCACTATATTTTGGTGGAGATGATATTTTTTTTGTATATCTATATCCCTCAATTTATTGATTTTTATGTGTCATACTGTGTATGTTTATAATCACCCCTACATGGGATTTTCACACATGATTCATATCTTTTGCAGATGACATATATATCAGTAATGACTTTGGTGGAGCTTAGTAATATTTAGGTTTAATGTGCATGTATGGTTATTAAGAATTGGATATTATGAGCAGCTTCCTACCAATATTAATTTATTGTAGTTGTTTTTAGGTTGAGACTTTAGTTTTGGTTGGGTGTTTATTTTCATCATTTGTTATATTATACATCTTTATTTCATTACCCTATAAGTCTTTTGATCCATGATTATAGTCTAGAAGTTATTGTCATTGATATTCCTCTGTACCTTTTTATAGATATATTTGGGTGCATCCTTATAGGTATATTAGGAAAATTCCTCCCATTTCATTTATTCCTTCCCTGTTCTTGTCACCAACCACTAGATTATTTCAGGTGGGATTGGGGTTTTGGTGGTCGTCTTTCCACCCACTATGTGGGCCATAATAGGTTGGATCGTTACTCTCTATGTGAAAAAAATGATATTTTCATATATTTAGATTCATCTATAGATTATTTTATAGGGTTTAGATAAATAATATATGTTATTAGAAACCTATTTTCATGGTTTATACTAAACATCATTAGATACCAAATATACAACCTTGATTATAGTAATCATGGGTCAGTTGTTATTTTACCATATTGGAACAAGATAAAAGCGACCAAATAACAATGGGTCGAATAGTTTAGTAGTCCTGGGAGAAATGATTCATACATAATAAATGGTGATCTTAAATGATAAGTAAAGGAAACAATAAGAAGAATCTATCACTGAATAAAAGAAATATTCATTGATATGGAAGAGTTAAAAAATAATGAAATGTTCCATAAAACTAATATCATTAAAGTTAATATATAAATGTTTGATATAATAACATAAATCATAACATGGATAAGAATAACTAGTTTCATAAGGATATAATGAACAATGTTAAACATCATAATAATTCCATAAACTTCCCATGCTAAGACATTATACAATAATTGGTATTGTGTACACTAAATACACATACTATCTTTTCAATAGAGTGCCAAAATATTCATCTATGTCCTATAATTGTCATAAAAATCATATACTATGTCATTTTTAGTCATCATATTAATGAAATGAAAAATAATTCAATACATAAACAATATAAATATTTATATATATATAATAGCATAAGAAATGTTAATTTTTACCGTACTCAATAAATAGAACATCATAATAATAATACACCAATAGAAATAATATGTATGGTATGATTATAGTATATCTGTCATAAATAAAAATAATACTAAAAATAAATTAATATTGAAAAATGTTAAAATATCATTAATAGAGAATTTCAGAATTTTATTGAATATATAACAAGATTATAATTTTCTTTTGATAACATGTTAAATAATTATTTCCAAAATATTGTTAAAATTATTTCATTTTAAAATAACCATGTAAACATAACAAGAAAATTATTTCCTCATTTTTTGGTAAAAATTAAAATGTAAAAAATTCATAAAATCTTCTGAATATTAAATTAAATCAATTTTAAGAATATTAAATATTGGTGAAAATGAAATTAAAAAATCAGTATGTAATCATAAAATTACATTAAAACACTATAGGAAGCACTTATACCTAGGAGAATGATTTTTGAACAAAAAAATAATTAATGTCGGTTTTCTATAAAATCATTTTATATTCCATATTAGGAATCAAAGGGAGGAAAATGAAAAACATACATGTAAAATAATTATATAACCATATGATAATAAAATAAATAGGATTTCAAATGATAAATTTTTTATAATTTCCTTCAATTTATGTGTACGTATAAACAATCCAAAATAAAAATGAGATTGATGAAAAACCCCATACAATAGACTTATACTTTGAAAAAAACATTGTATCCTATGGAATAATTAATTAAAAATAGTTAAATACTATATAAAAACATTATTAATCTATATTTAATTTTTAAGGATCTTTTATTATTATTTTTTACTCATTCATTGAATATTTCTTTTTTGTACGTTGATTAATTGATATTGTTCAGTTAATTTCTCAAAAACTAATTCTGTATATTTAGTAGGGTTAAAGGTGTTATTAAATAGTATCATTGTGTTATTAAGGTTAATAATTTTATGAATATAATTTTTTTAATTTTTTTTAATTTTATAATCATCCATGTATGGTGGTAATAAAAAAACAAATCATCTCACTTCATTGTGTTAGACGTCTATACATACGCACAAACAACAATATCATTATCAAACAGAGCGAAGGGTATAACGGTAGATGTAATATATTAGTAATAAATTCATTATTATTTCATAAATAATATATATATATATAATTTACATATTTATAACCATTCATGTAAATTATTGATGAAAATTTAATTACATTGTTACATAGTGATGGTAGGTTGTACTTATGCATAGAGAGGGTTCCATTTTACATAGGATAAAAAAAGATAGAAAAAAGATATATGATAAACATAAACCATATTTTTATTTTTTAAATAATAAATTAATTATTTTAATTTTTTTAGTTAATATATGCAGGATATTAATGAAGAAATGAACTTGAAAAGGATCATTATATAAATATACATGTTCTTTTGGTAACCCATGTTTGATTACCCCATAAGAATTATTGAAGTGGAATTTTAATGATACTAGAACCTCTGAAATTTTTATATGGATGTATAAAGGTATGTTGGTATTCGTTTATAGATATAACTAGCTCAATTAGTGTGGATAAGAGATGATAGGTGGTGACCTTTTTGAAAGTGATGTGTTTGGGAAACCTTATAATGTTGAAATAGTTATAATATAATATCAGTCTTATTGAAGTAAATTGGATCCTAATTATTATATAATAAAATATGACAATTTTAATGTCAAAATAAACGAAAACAATGAGATTTATAATTTTTTTGGTCTCCATAATTCTTATTAATTCATTTTTACCATCTTAACTCATCTTTCTCTTACCCGAGATGATAAATATTTACCTTTTTTATAATTCATTATGAACAAAAAATAAGCTGAACATAATATCAAATATTAATAACAATTATTTTAAAAAATAAAATCTATTATTTAATATTCAATATATATCAGTGGTAATAATATTTTTAATATTTTATTATAAAATTAAACAAAAAAAAATTAAAAAATCATTGTTTTAAGAATATATCAATATTACAATGAAATAAAATTTAATATTGATCTCATTAGAATTAACATGATAAAATTAAATAAAATTTGTTTTTTTATTTAAAAATATAATAAAACAAAAAAAATTATATGAATACCATATTAAGAGAAAATAACCCAAAAAACATTTTAATAGAAACATGACATAGATTTCCCAAATTTTAAGCAAAGATTTATATGTACAACATTAAATATTTATATGAATTTTATTACTTATAAAATATAATTTTTTTAATAATAGTTGTATCAAAAACATTAATTTATTATTATATTATTATAATATAATAAAATTGGATGTATTTGTAAAATCGATATTTATTCACTATTTACTAGAGAAACAAATTGTTTTAGAAAAATCTAAAAAATCAACCTAAACTTTTTTAGATATGATGAATTCCAAAATAATATTTATTTAATCATTTTTGATATTTAGATTTTTAATAAAAATTTTGAACAAAGCTATATGAATAATGATATATTTTATTACGAAATAAAATATTACATGCTATAATAGATGATCAAGTGTTAAAAAATATATATATATGTTATATTTTCATTGTGCACAATTATTGAATCATGAATTCAAAATATTTTTAATTATTCTACATTTGAATCTTCATCATGTGACTCTAGATTTACAATCTATGTTTTATGGGTTGTGATTTAAATAAGATATGTTCATACACCTTTATTGTTTTTCTTACCCACATGATTATGTTATACTCAATTATTATCTTGAATTAGTAACACATGTGATTACCCTTCTAGAGAGTTTGAGAATATCATTATTTAGTTTAAATTCAATATATTTCAATGAATTATTTTATATTATATATGTTAAGAAGGGTATCATATGGTGATATTTTTTTTAATATGTAGAATAATTACTATGCAATAAGAAATTCCAGGAATAATATGAAAAATAAACATTTTAAGAGAAAGTTATGGGTTTTGGAAAGTTAGGGTATTTTTTATTCTCAAATACTATAAACCTAAAAGGTATCCCATATCTTTTTGAGTAAATATTGTTTTTTTATATTGTAATTATCAATGATTTAATTTTTATATCTTTTGTTAGTGTCAAATACAATACATATAGGATATTTTTTAGTAGTTGATTTAGTTATATAATTCCAATGAATCTCAGTTTGTATTAATCTTGGATTTATATAACTTTGAAGGATATGATTTTATTAAATTTGGATAATATTAGAGATGTGGATACCATTACTGGTTGATAATTGTAAGGTTGATCAGAAGTTTCGAAGAATAAATTCAACTATTGAGGTGTTATGTTATTGGATATTGAGGTGATTAATGATATTTTTAAATATTTTTATGAGGTATCTAGGGTAATACATGATTTTGGTTTAGATAACCCTCTATGTTTTTTTATTTGATGTCGAGGTAAATTTGGTTAATAGGGGAAATGATTTCATTGATTTTGGTAAAATATTATCCCATATTAGTATGAAAAATAATTTCTGTATATACATGTTTGGTATGTGACATTATGAGTGACTATTGTATTTTGGTAAAGAATCCTTTTTGATTTTGGAAGTCTATGTGATCAGAAATTTCATATTTTTTGGTATCTAATTTGGTCAACCATGAGTTGATGATTTTAATGGTTCAATTATTTATTTAATTATTTATATTAATTTTGGGGTTTCCTATAATTATGAGGTATTTTAGATTAAAGGATTACTTCATCATATGATGCATTATTAATTTTTCAATTTTTATTATCATTACACACGATATCAATTTTTCACATTTGGTTAGAGATAAGTGTAATAACATAATATATAAATCCTTTATAGAATGTAAAATATAATATTTTTGTGGATCTCATGATCCATTAATAATTTGGTTAAAAACATATGTGGTGGGAGATGCAATTATTTCCCTAATGAGTAATCGAATAGGAAGGGAGCTATTATGAAAAATATAATCGTCTTCTAAACTAACTATATCATATTTGAATAAAAAAATAACTGTGATAGACTAAAAAATATACAATGTAAAAATTACCTATTTATTCTTCCATGAGACAAAAACAAAAAATATGGTTTCAAACATCTAACATGATAATTTAATTTTGATTATCTACTAATTAGAATGTGAATATCATAAATAGTATACATTTTTAGAGTTCTTTAATATTATTGGTTGAGTTATTGATCAAAACCCAAATGGTGTAATAATTTTTGACCATTCCTCTTGAAATGTCCTTTATACTACACCCAATGCCCTTAACATAGCCTTCCACGATGACTAAAATTGCATCTTTAATATTTTCTCCTGACTAGATTTGGCACTTTTACACTCTTATGAGGACTCCTTACCAAACTACTTCAGAAGTCATACCATAGAAAACTAGATGTATGTTGTAGGGAAGATTCATGCGATTATAGGTTTGCTGTAACACTTCCCCGCATTGGATGAATTACAACACAACCTCCCCCAATGAAACAAGAGAATCAATCACACTTATCTTCCCTTTTATTTCACCTAATTACTATTATAACTTTATATGGTCGAATAGTATTCACCATCCATGGGTACAATATATTTTCCTATATAAAATTTTGTATTCTAATGATCTCATCATATTTTCAAAACATTATTAGAATTATTCTTGACCAAATTACTTATTTTAACCACATCATAAATGTAACACCCCTGATTTGAGGTATTTAACAATTATTTATTCCTTTTCCAGTGTATAAATTTGTTCAGAATGGTTTGGGAGAGTTTGGATGTTTATTAGGAAGGTTTTAATTCTTTTATAATAGTGCATGGTTTGATGGTCGTTAGTGAAAACCCTGAATTTGTCCTAGGATCCCATGGGAATTAAGGTAGAGGGCTCTGAGAAGGTAAATAGTTATCATATGATTTTCTA
This sequence comes from Viscum album, assembly GCA_963277665.1. Classification (NCBI taxonomy): domain Eukaryota; kingdom Viridiplantae; phylum Streptophyta; class Magnoliopsida; order Santalales; family Viscaceae; genus Viscum; species Viscum album. The sequence goes on along the minus strand of OY728137.1, from coordinate 1,489,960,724 downwards.
AACCATTTGGACTCCCTAGGTAAATATTGAAACAAGGGAAAACATGATTTTTCATAGTTGGTTCAATATTTTTCTGATATTTGGAGCCCAGTATACGAGGCAGCCTCTTTAGTTGTATTAGGCTAATGGTTAGCACATATTTTTCTTTACTGTATGGATAAATCAGTAGGGATTAAATATCATCTTTTTAAAAAATGCACCTGAGGTTATTTTAACCATAAACAATCATTTAATCACCATTTCAACCCTCAATTGGGATTTCATTCTCTTTAAGGATATGGAACCTCTCCCACACTCTGTAGAAGTGATTCGAAGGGTTTTCAAGGTACAATAAAGTAGAATCATCATTGGTAGGTCTCTTTTGTGGTAGTTTTCTTTGGATTTTAGGGATCTAATCTCCCTTATATAGTGGTATATTATATCTAGTTTTGTTTCATATATATCTAGGGTTATTTTTTCTACAAATGGTTATTTTTTGATAATTCTAGGTTGTCGGAAAAGATCCTAGGCGTTTTTGAGGAGTTTCAACATGGTTTGTTGAGCTTTTGGATAGGTTATTAATTTTCATCAAAACCCTAAAGGTTGGGGGAATTACTCTCTACTCCTATAGCTATAACTTCATGGATTGATTTGAAATTAATTGGGTTTGTTTGAAATTGTTTTGCGAGACATGGTTGGAATCCATTTTTTGAAGATTTTTGGATTTTTGGGAAAATATGATATTGTTGTGAATTATGTTTGGTTGTTGGATTTTAAAATGATTATTTTAAAATTGGTTTCTAGGTTTGAATTATGTAAATGTTATTTAAAAATGATTTTAAATAATGACATTATATTATTGAAATGATTTTTAGAATATATGTTTTTTGTAAAATGATTTAAATTGTAGTTCGGAATAGATATGGCTTAAAAGAATTTTCAATTAATTGTTGATGTTATTTATATGGATTTGAAATGTGTGTTGTAATTATTTTGGCTTAAATGGTTTATTTTTTTGACAAATATTGGTTGATTTGTTTTTTGAAAAATAAATTGCATGGGATGAATAATTGTTATGAAATACCACCATCAATGGATTAGAATATGGCATGAAGTTGAACAATAAAAATGGGACATGGTTGGATGTTAAGTTACACATTCAATGGTATCTTTGAAATCCTATGGATAGGTTGTGTCTATGATTGAGAAATTAATTCCACCATGCAATATGAATAGGGTTATTTCAACATGAGATGAAAAAATTGGTTGATGACTTGTTTGGTTGCATTCATTGAAAATGTGTTTGTTGGGTACAAAGTTTTGGTAAGGATGTGTTTCAATTACCTGAAATTATTTATTATTAGAAATAGTTTTATACAAATGTGATAAATTGTTCTATCCAAGCGGTGTGAGTAGAAAAGTCATCTAGGGAAATTCTTCAGAGTACTATTACTCATCCCATTCTTTGTCCCATGGGTGATTTTACATTTATTGTACATCAGGACATAGGTAATAGAAATTAATATCATTCCTATAGTGGTTCCTCATGATGCATGGTCTATTATGGAGTTGGATAATGATGCTTGGTGTGGAGCTATGGAGTTATGTCATAGTCTCTTCAAGATTTTTATGTTAGTTTTCTTCTAGTTAATCAAATTAGGTACTGGTATGGTTTGGTAGTATTGTAGTTCTAATTGTATTCTAATGGATTTATTTTGAGTTGTATACATTGGAGTCATTCATCATGTAGTTGTGTTCTTGGTAACGGTATGTTTGTTTAGTTACATTATTTCTTATAGGGAAAATTTTACCCCAATGGTAAATGAAGTCCATGGATTTTATTTTCATCCTCTATCATTATAGAAATGTCACCTAATCCCAAGTTACACCTATTCCTAGATTAAAGTCAATGGAGAGGGGTGGGATGTTATAATTGGTATCAGCTTGTTGTGTCCTTGAATAAAAAGTGAAAACAATGTTGTTAGGCCAATTGGCATTGATCTTGTTAGTATGGTAGTTTTAATTCATCTTGGTTTATCTGTTGAGTTGGGATGGTATCAAGGAGTAGTATTATTGGAACATTAAATTCACAACATAAAAATTAATGTCAAACCTTTTTATGATGAAATTCATGTAACACGAGAATTTGGTACAATAATGTTTTGGAGAAACTTATAGGAATTAGAATCTCATTTTCCTGGGGTTATCCAATGAGAAGAGCATATTATGCTTGGTAAAAAATAATTCCCACTAATATCTCATATCTCATTTGAATTAATAATTTATATTGTGGTATAACTGTGTTGGTTTTTGGAAAATTGTGATTTTGAAAAGAGAATGGTAGTGGTCTTTTGAAAATGGGTGGATTTTCAAAACATGGGGTATTTCTAAAAAATTATTGAACATGAGGAAGGTTGAACATTAGAAATCAGGGTAGTGATAGTATTTGATGTTATAAAATTTGAAATTTCTATGCCTTTAGTTTCTACACAGTGTCACTTGTTGTGGTTTTTTTATATAAATGGAAGTGGGTGGACCTCGTAGAGACTAACCAGAGGAAGATGAAAAAATGTGCCTCACCTGAGCCCCATGTGATGTGTAAAGGTAGAAGGTGTGGATGAACAAGATGAATCGAACATTAAATTTCCTAGTCACATGGGTGGTGTTGATGTTCATGTTATCAATGTACATGTTGGAAGATAATGCACATCAGTGATAGCAGTTACTGTTCTAGGCTAGAGAGGGCCAAGGTATGACATTAGAGGATTTTTTGGAATATTTTAAAAAACAATTCTACCTTATATGTTAAAATTCAGTTAAAATGGATTTTTTATTCTTAAATAGTATACATTTTTTGTTATGGAGTCTGCAGACAAATTCTTGAACCTAGTTAGGTTCACAACTGAGATTATTGAAAGCATGTCTTTGATGGAAAGTAGATTTAAATTAGGGTTGATTTAGGAAAGTTGAATCTTTTTTGCATGGTCAGATTATGGATTAGTATTCAATGGTGGGATTACCGAATTTTCCTCTTAAAACCTCGAGCATGGTATAATGATTCTGATGGGGATCTATAATCCACTTGATGTGAGATTGTATGAAACCACCTAGAGCATACCACAGTTGAAACTATATGGGGCCTCCTTAGTGATATTTTTGAAGTTATCTAAGGTCAGGTGTTTGTGACACTCCTCAGGGATCACATGGGGTCTTATAAATCCATATAACGATGGAGATAAACTACAAATATTCAGTAGAAAAGAGTTTTAAAGGGTGATTTAAGGAACACCATGACTCCTCAATGGGTGAAATTTCAGATGGTTAATAAAAGGTAGATTGTGGAAAGTAAAAACATTGTATAGAGATGAGTTGGATGTGGTGGATGATCAGTCAGAACAATCCATAATTACAGGTACGGTTATTTTTAATTCTTACTATAGGCATGAATTTTATGATAAATATGTATCTCGTTATTTCATTGCTACTCATTCTGATGATTTGTTTAGTATAAATGAGAAAATGATGCCTTTTATTTTGAATCCTCAAATTCATATGGGTAAAGAGAGTGCCAAGACATTCTGTATAGAGCATGTTCCTGAGTTGTGAATGGGGTTGAGTTGAATTGGGACTTCTCAGTGCTTGAGATGTATGTTTATGATACAATATTGGGTATTGATTGATTGATGATGCTTAACTCCCACATCGTCTATTATGTGAGAATGGTTCATTTCATGTCTGCTGATTACATCGATCACTTCTTTAGAGGATATAAAAATATAAAAGTGGGTGCAATTACCTTGTTTGAACCAGAAATTGAGATGATCTAATATTAGTTGGTGTATTTTTCTATATCATTGATAAAAGATATTGGGATAAATAGTTTTACAGTGATTGTTGATTGATTTCTATATTTTATTCCTAAATATTTCTCATGGTTTCCACATATAATAGAAGATAATATTACAATTAACCTATATCCTGGGTCCAGTCCTATCAAAAATCCATCTTACTAGGTGGAACCAATAGAGTTAAGGGAATTAAAAGTGCAGTTGAAGGACCTGAATGACAAATGGTTCATCCCACCTTGAACAGCTGTCATGACCCATCCCCCAGGGTCTATGTCGGGACTACCCCAAGCCCACCTTCCATTGGCCAGGGGCTGGCGAATATCACCAAAGGTGTAAATCCATAAGATGAGAAGGAATATCCTTTATAACATGAAAATGAACACAATGGAGTTCAAGATGGAAATAAAACACTAAATGAAACTGCATACAAAAAGAGTGATGAAAAGTAAAAGGGGGGCCAGAAATACAATCACAACAATAAAGCACAAAATACTGAAATTACAAGTTCTGGGAAAAAGGAAAATGGATCCTGGATCATCCACTAGGAAGTCTTACCTGAAGGGTAGGAACCGATAGTCTCTATAGCACTGCACGTCTGTCCGTCTCCCCCATGGACCATCATGCAGTGTGGTTCACCTCTAGGTATCGTCCAGTCCTAGTGCTCTCAGCATCATTCAATGCTGTCTATCACCTGCATCCCACATAATGAGGTGCGGACATAGCCCGTGCAGGGGTGTGTGTAACGATACTCAATAAGGACCCTGTTTCCCCCAAGGTCTCACAAAAACCAACAAGGATAATCCAGATATTATGAATTCAATATATAACCTCCCTTAGGTATATGCCCATACATATACCTAAGTTATCAAATAATCCATCTCAATCATGAGGTAAACACAAAAGTTACTGACTCAGCTCAAACCAGGATTTTATTCTTGGGGTAGGATCAAGTAAAATCCCCAATCATACAGTCGAAAAATTGGCTGCTGGAGAACTCTTCCTCTATCGAGTACAGTGGGCCTACAGCAACACTAAGGTGAATCCCACTAACCTTGGACTGCGGAGGTACTCCTCCTGTCGAGTAATGTGGGTCTCCTAAATCACCAAGACGCTCCCACCATGTGTCTGCCGCATCACCAAGGAGCTCCCCCTCGTAGCCTGCTAAGGTACTCCTCATGTCGCATTCCATGGGTCTGCCGCGACACCAAGGCGCTCCCCACTGTGGGTCTGCCACGACATCAAGGAACTCCCCACTGGGCTAGTCGAGTAACTCCGAGTCGAATCGGTCAGTAGTCGTCAAGTCTCAACTAGCTACTATGTCTATGCACTATGCTTGCTCATCTCCGAGAGGATCCACCCCACAAGCCACAACTAGATACTCAAACTATCAAAAAATCCAATGAAGAAGTATCTCAAAGTTCCACCATGTCATAGAGGTCTCAATGAAACAGACGGCGCTTCAATCAAACGCCTGGTCTATGAGTTATTAGCCTTTCTATACCGGGGGCCCGGTTGGATTCGTACATGATCCAACGAAACCGAATCTCAACTATACCCTGAACTCTAGTGGGGTATACTCAAAGGGGCCTTAACGCTCCAAGAAAACCATCGATGCTTATGGTTCGTCAAATAGTTGTCTAGTGCCAAAGATATGGGCTAAAAAACTAATGGGGTCAGTAGTGGGCCCGGGTCCGGTCCGACCCGGTCAGACCGACCCAGTCGGACTGTTTGGGCCGGCCTGTTAGGTTCGTCCTGGCCCTCTGGGCCATGCCTTGCAGGTTGCGTGGGCATTTCGGCCCAGAGCGCCGCGATGGTGCGGCTAAGGTGGCACAGAGAGAACGAGGCACGTGGGCTAGCCCGGTTCAGTCGGGCGCAGAGGAGGCAGCCGGTCGAGGCGCCAGGTGAGCCTTTGGGCAGCCGGGCAGGCTAGGAGGCGGCCGGGAATGCCGACGGGGCACTTCCGGCTTAGGGCAGGGGCTCTGCTCGGCGAGCAGAGCAGCGATCGGGGGTGCGATCGGGGCCGGTTTTCCCGGTGGTGGTGCGGGAGGCCTTGGGGGTGGCGCAGATCACGAAGGCCATGGGGAGCACAGATTTTGTCTTTTCTACCTTTGTCGCCTCATTGCTTCGTCCCCATGCCGAAGATCATCATAAACAAGAACATCAGAGGGGTTGGGCCATTTTGGTTTTCCCTGCACCCTCCGCGTTTAGGGTGGTAACATTTTTCTTATTAAGGAGTGAGAAAGATTAACATCAATTTTATTACAACATCTGTGACGACTCCTTTCCAACTTAATAAGAGAACAAGGAATGTTGTATTACTCAAATTAACCACTACCATGATCATTGGTCATCAACGGAGTCAGGGGGAAGAAGACGAAGGAGATCGTCGTTCGTCGCGTCCTCCACACACTTTCAATCTCAAGCTCATGTGTTGGCTCATTGATGAAGATATGGAGGGAATGTCGGTTGATGATGTCCCATGTCTGTAGATGCTCCGAGGAAGAAGTAGAATAAGGCCAGTGTTCTTCTTAGTCAAAGGAATTCTTCATTGGGATATTTTTCCAAATAATCCTCCTCTCAAAGCTGCCACCAAAATGAACAATTCCATCCAAAATAATAATAGATTGTGTTTATATATAATTTAATTTTTTGGCACAAAATTCAATATGGTGAATTAAATTAACTGGCTCCACCTAATTCATGTGAAGTATTTGGCATAATAAATTATGTGTTGGCTCAAATAAAGGAAGGGGGTGTGGAGAGACTCTCCCTCTTTAGTGAGGAGAGTTGAGAGGTTTTCCTCTCCCACCATTAATAGGGGGTTTAGTCCCATGTGGTCCCCACATCATAACCTATCGAGGGAGGTTAGGTTCAGGTGGGCCCCACCACCATAACTTCTCATGGGAGGTTAATGTGTGTGGTCCAACAACCAACCTCCATGAGGAGGTTTTTAACCATCAAATAAAAATTAAGCCATGTGCTTTATTTTTATTTAATTAATTTTCTAAAAACCCAAAAACTCACTTTTATTCTCAACCAACTATCATCGAGGTGATAGTCTTATTAAGAGAATATTAGTGTTTGGAGTTCAACGGTTCCCTCAAGTTTCAATCCTGAGCACTGGTTCAAAAGTTATAAAAACCCACTCGTATGTTTACTGAACGTACCTGAACAAATCTTCAGAAATTAATTTCTAGCACACCGGGCCTCAGAATCACGCGCCTTCATTTTTAGAGGACTCATAAAATTCAAATGTATTTATGAAAAAAACATTCCATGAAATTTCCGGGTCTTTACATTCTTCCCACCTCAGGGTTTAAATCCTCGTAATCTACAACTCAAACTAAGGGAACTAGTTGGGGTACTGAGCACGCATCTGAGCCTCCCGCTCCCATGAGCTCTTATAGAGTTTCCCATGAGGCCTGTGAACAAGCACCAGAGGTATTGACCATCCACATAGGACCCTCTGTTTTCAATCCTCAATCTCCACTGTAACCTCCGTAAACTTCTCCCCATCATTGACATCCAGCTCACCATGGTCGATGATGTGGGAAAGGTCATGCACGTATCTCCTCAGCTAAGATACATGGAAGACATCATGCACCAAGTGCATCTGAGGTGGAAGAGGTAATTGATAAGCCTCCTCCCCAACTCTGCTGAGGAACTGGAAAGGTCTGATGAATCTCCGATATAACTTGCCACCTCGGCCAAATCTACGTAGACCTCAGTGAGGCGAGACACGTAGAAATTCATGGTCCCCATCCTCGAACTCTAGAGGTCTCTGTATCCTGTCAGTATACGACTTATGTCTTCTATATACTGTCTTGATCCACTATTGGATGATCTACACCTTCTCAATGGTAGTTTGTACCATCTCTGGTCCCACTAGTGCTGACTCCCTAGGGTCAGTCCCACATAAGGGTGATCTGCAACGTCACTCGTATAACGCCTCAAAATGTTCCATCCCTATGTTGGAGTGATAGCTTTTTTTTGTACGAAAACTCCACCAAAGTCAAGTTATCCTCCAAACTATGATCGAAGTCGAGGACACATGCACAGAACATGTCCTTGAGAGTCTAAATGGTTCTCTCAGTCTGGCCATCCGTCTGAGGATGGAAATTGATGCTCAGATGAAGCTATGTCCTGAAAGCCTCCAGAAACCCCTTCCACAGCCGAGAAGTAAACTGTGTGTCATGATTGTAGACAATCATCGATGGTAATCCTTGTATCCACACAATCACTTTCATGTAGAGGAGTCCCAATATCTTTAATGAAACATGGTCTCTAATCTGTAAGAAGTGGGACAACTTAGTGAGTCGGTCGAGGATCACCCAAATCAATTCATGACCCCTGGATGTACATGGAAGTCCTGTCTGGAAGTCTACAGATATCCCATCTCACTTCCACTCTGGGTCCTCTAAAGGCTACAGAAAGCCTACTGGTACCTGGTGCTCTGCCTTCACTTGCTGACAAATGAGGCATCAAGAGACAAACTCTGATACAACCTTCTACATACCTGGACACAAGTGATGTCGTCGAATGTCCTGGTACTTCTTCACCACTTCTGTATGTACCGCTAATGGGGATGTGTGGAACTCTCTCAAAACTTCATATTGAAGTGACACTGGTACCATATTACATCCTTAGAAGAGTATAGAATGCTCTCCAACTTTAAAAAATCCATCAGGTGCTTGCCCTGTGGATATCTAAGCACGTCTTTTCTCACAGTCAGCATCGCCATGTTGTGCCTCCCTGACTCGATGAATAAGTGGGGGAGTGACTGTAAGGGAATGAAGGAAAGATGTCCATATCAATCCACAATGGATATCTGTAAAGTAGTTAGCCACTCCGTCGCCTCGCCTAGCAGCTATATACCAGATCTTCTGTTGAGTGCATCTGCTACAACGTTCCCCTTTCTAGGAGTATAGAATATCTTGAAGTCATTTTCCTAGAGGAACTCAATCCATCACCGCAGTCTTAGGTTCAGGTCCTTCTAAGAGAATATATACCTAAGACTCTTGTGATCAGAGTACATGGTAAAACATTCACCCATCAGATAGTGTCGCCACATCTTCAAGGCGAAGACCACTACTGCTAACTCTAGGACATGGGTTGCATAGTTCTGCTCATGTTGTCTCAACTACCGAGAACCATACACCATCACTGCTCGCTCATGCATCAGGACACACCCAAGTCTAGTCCCTGATGCCTCACAGTAGACCACGTACCCTACACCTTCCTCCAGAAGCATCAATATGGGGGCACTAGTCAGCCTCTACCTCAGCTCTTGAATGCTCTACTGGCATCTCTCTGACCACATGAATGGTTTCCCTTTCTTTATCAAGGATTATTGTGGTGCTGCAACTCTGGAGAAGTCTGGAACGAGTCTCGGGTAGTATCCAGCCAATCCTAGGAAACTACGTTCCTCCGTCACTCTCCTAGGTGGATCCCAAGAAAGCATCGCCTCAATCTTCGCTGCATCTAATGCCACTGCAGCCTCTGAGATGATGTGTCCCAAAAAGTGAACCTATTTGATCCAAAACTAGAACTTTGAGAGCTCACCATAAATCCGGTGCTCCCGGAGTGTGTCTAGTACTACCTTAAAATGGTTGGCATGCTCCTCCTCAGTAGTGGAGTAGATCATGATGTCATCGATGAAGACTACGACAATGCGATTGAGGAAAGGCTAGAAAATCCTGTTCATGAGTCCCATGAACACCAATGGAGTTTTGGTTATGCCAAAAGTCATAACCAGGAACTCGTAGTGGCTGCACCGACATATGAATGCTGACTTCTACACATCCTCGTCTCGAACTATGAGTTGGTGATAGCCTGATCTGAGTTCTATCTTTGAGAACCATCGTACTCCCTTCAACTAATCAAAGAGGTTTTCAATGCTCTGGAGTGTGTACTTTTTCTTCACAGTCACCTGGTTCAGGAATCTGTAGTGAATACAAAGCCTCAAGCTTCCATATACCTTCTTGGTGAACTAAATCGAAGCAGCCCAGGGAGAAACGCTGGGCTGGATGAATACCTTCCCATGCAAGTCCTCCAGTTGTACCTACAGTTCAAAATGCTCAGCAAGAGCCATATGATATGTTGGAGTAGATATTGGTGTCGTCCCGGGGTAGAGGTCAATGTAGAACTCCACCTCTCTGCGAGGAGGTATTCCTGGGACATTATCAGGGAAAACATCTGCGTACTGGTCCACCACTATAGGATAATCTAGACTCTCCACATCAACTTCCCTGAGGGTAATTCAAGACAATTGATGAGTGAACGGTGGTAATCTCCTCCAGAAAAATCCATCCTATGCTGGAGAGGCTCCCTTCTCGCCGGTGAAGGTGAATTTGGTCCCATCCGTGCGGACAGACCACACTTTGCGCCTAATACTATCGATCTGCGCATGGAATGTAGATAACCAGTCTATACCCAAGATGATGTTGTAAGGACTCGACGCCACTACAAAGAGATCCCAACCAAAGATCTCGCCTCCTAGAGTAATCTTTCACTACCGGAACCAGTGTGTAATCGTCATGTCTGCTCCCGTAGGAGTCTCTAGCTGTAAGGATTGAGCCAACGGCTCCGTCGGAATCTCAAAGCTCTGAACGAGGTCAGTGGAAAAAAATAGTGACTGGAACCTATGTCTATAATAATAATAACTATGGTAGAGTAGACACGTATCATTCCTCAAATCATCTCCGGTGCACCGTGATCATAAGCCTGAGCTGCCTGGAGATAAGCTCTCCCATGTCCACCAACTCCCTATGGTCGAGGTGGACCTCTTGCTGGTGGTGGCGGTAACACCTCGAAATGTCACCCACAGCCAGATGTACGACCAGATCCTCTGCCACATCCACTTTCTCCCTGCAGACTGCCACGATCGAATCCTTGTCTCTTCTTGGGAGACCCTTCGATCATCTGTGGATCATATGAATGGCGGGTCGGACAGTCATTATCCATGTGACCCTGCCTGCCACACGAGTAAAACTACCTGCTCCTGGTTTGTCTGGATCTGTCTCCAGTGACCCGCACAACTGATCCTTAGTCAGGAAGTCATCCACCTATTGGTCTAGTCCACATAGAGCTCTATGACATATGTCTGCTGTCAGCTGCAGAAGACTCTGCTACGTGTTGACTGGTGGTGGATATCGCTACTGGAGACTTCTCAACAAGGAATCTCTCCACCAGGAGGTATCTCTCAAGCACCCCATCATACATCTGGATGTTGAGTGAGATCATCAAAGACCTAATATCTCACTTGATCCCCTGATCGAAGGCCCATGCTCTGATGAATGGGTCCCATATCATATCAGTGGAGTAGAACGAGAGGACAGTGATCCTCACTGAGTACTGTGCCACCGTCATGCTGCCCCATTGTAGGTGAAGTGCCTCCTGTATCCACACTACACGTAGGGTGGATACTATAAATTATTCCCAAAACAGGCTCTCAAATTCTGCCCAGAGATGTGTCTCCTCGTCATGCACCTGGAGCATCAGGCTTCACCATCTTCTTACTACTTCCTGAAGGAGACTCGCTTCAAATATCACCAGAAGTTCTGCTGGTATCCCTACCAGTCTGATGACTCTCACCACAGCCTCCAGTATATCCTCAGGTACTTGCAGGTCTGACTTACCCCTGAACCTGGGAGTCCTCTAGCGCTGGAACTCGTGTAGTAGGCTAAAGCGGTGTGCATCGTCTACTACTCAGGTTGGTGGCATCGGTGGCCCAACAGGAAGTGGTACTACTGGTGCCTCCCCTGGAAAAGAGCCCTGCACCAGAGCCTCGTCTCTCGGTGGGATATCTTCACGTACAAATCCTGGGGCTCTAGCTGGTCGTCCATGGGGAGGCATCACAAAATAATCAGATGCGAAATAGTCAAATGATTATACCAGGTGAGCTAACCTGGTTGAGCTGACATAAATAAAATTTTGAAAACACACATGCAATTAGTGTTTCCGTGCATTGAGTTGGAAATCAGCAGTCATAGCCCTAGTGTATGGAGACATCGGCTGCCGCACCAAGACTAGACTCCCTGAACTAAAAATCAAACTCAGTCCCTTTAAAACTATTTCTTTACAGAAAAGATCAGAGTCCGAAGTTCTGTGGTAGAATTGACCGCTCTGATACAAAATTTTCACCACCCTTCCCCCGAGGACCATGCCATGACTACCCCAATCCCGCCTTCCATAGGCTAGGGGCTAGCGACTAGCACCAAAGGGATAATTCTCTATACTGGGAAGGCATTGCATTTATAACTTAAAAACGCACACAACAGAGTATGAGATGGAAACAAAACACAAAATAAAACTGTTTATTAAAGGAGTACTGAAAAGTAAAAGGTGGTCGGAAATACAAGACCAACTATAAAGTACAAGGAGACTGAAAGTAAAAGTACTGGAAAAAAGGAAAATGACTCCTGGATCGTCCATCGGGAAATCCTACCTGAATGCTGGTACATATAGCCTCCACAACACTCCACCTATTTCTATCTCCTCTATGCACTGTCACGTCATGTAGTCCACCTCCGGGTACCATCTAGTCCTGGTGCTCTCAGCCTCGATCAACGCTGTCTGTCATCTACATCCAACACAACAAGGTGCGGGCATAGCCAGTGCAGGGGTGAGTATAACGATACTCACTAGGGACCCTGAGACCCTCAAGGTCTCACAAAATCCAACAAGGATAAACCAAAAAGAAATAATTCAAAAGATAACCTCACGTAGGTATATTCCCATATATATACTTATGTTATCATGTAATCCATCTCAATCATGAGGTAAAAACAAAAGTTGCTGACTAAGCTTAAACCAGGATTTTATTCTAGGGGTAGTATCAAGTAAAATCCCCAGTCACACTGTCGAAAGCTCGGCTGCTGGAGAACTCCTCCTCTATCGAGTACAGTGGGTATGCCGCGACACCAAAGTGCTTCCCACTAACCATGGACTACTAAGGTACTCCTCCTTTCGAGTACTGTAGGTCAATTTCATCACCAAGGTGCTCCCCACCCTGGGTCTGCCACATCACCAAGGCGGTCCCCCTCGTAGCCTGCTGAGGTACACATCCTTTCGAGTACTGTGGGTCTACCGTGACACCAAGGCGCTCCCCACTTTGGGTCTTCCATGACACCAAGGATCTCCCCACTGGGATAGCTAAGTCACTCCGAGTCGAATCGTTCAATAGTCATCAGGTCTCATCCAGCTACTAGTTCTCTGTGCTATGCTCGCTCGTCTCTGGGAGGATCAGCTCCACGAGCGTTTTGTCGATATTCCAACTATCATGAATTCCCATGAGGAATTATCTCAAATGTGTTCCACATCATAGAGGTCTCACTACAATAGACGACTCATCAATCAGACGCCCGGTATGTGAGTAATTTTCTTTTTAGTCTTAGGGGCTCAGTTGGATTTGTGCATGTTCCAACCTGACCGAATCTCAACTATACCCTGAACTCTTGTGAGATATACTCAATGGTACCATCACACTCCATGAAAACCCGTACCACTGATGGTTCTTCAAATGGTCGTCTGCTGCCAAAGATATTGTCAATGAATGTAAAGGGGTCGGTAGTGGGCCTGGGTCCTGTCCGACCTGGTCAGACCCAGTCTGGGCCCACCCGGTCAGACCAGTTAGGTCTGGCCCAGTCCACTGGGCGAGCCAGCCAGTTAGGTTCGGCTTGGCCTGCTGGTCCCAACACAGTAGGTCTTGTGGGCGGTTCATCCCGGGCTCGGGGCCCATTCGTCCCAGAGCGCGTGGCCCGGCGCAGTTTGGCCGAGCGCACAGGAGAAGGCTGGGTAGGCCAGGAGGCGGAAGGGTAGGCGGGTCGGTCGGCTGCTGGGCAGGGCATGGCCAGGCCGACAGGTGGGCTGGCTGGCGGACGGACAGGGCTTGACCAGGCCGGAAAGCATCCAGGTAGGGCACCTAGCGGGACTGCGGGCGGCCGGGTGGCAGCTGGGCAGGCCAACGGGGCGCATGTCGGCTCAGGGAAGCGGTTTGGCACTGCGGGTCACACAGCTGGCCAGGGCTCGGCTAGGGTGGTTTGGCTGGCGGTGGTGTGGGATGCCGCAGGGGTGGCTTGGATCACGGAGGCCATGGGTAGCATGACCTTCTTCTTCACCACCTTCATCGCCTCGTTGCTTCATCACAATGCCAAAGATCATCATAAACAGGAACGACAGAGGGGTCGGGCCTTGTTGGTCTGGCCTGCACCCTCTACGTTTAGAATGGTAACATTTGGATAATCAAGTAGTAAGAAAGATGATATTCAATTGTTTTTCAACATCCATGATGACTCTTTTTAAACCAATGAAGATAATAAGTAAAGTAGTATTACTCAAAATAACCCCTAACATGATCGTTGGTCGTCGATGGAGTTGCAATGAAGCAGTCAGAAGAGATCTTCATTCATCGTGTCCGGTGCACAATTTCAATCTCAAGCTCGTGCGTCAGATCGTTGAATATGATGTGGACGGAAAGTCGGTTGAAGATGTCCCACATCGATAGGAGCTTTGAGGAAGAAGTATTAGAATGTTTTCATTTTTCGTATTCGAAGGTGTTCTTCATTGGGAGCTTTCTCCCAATAATCCTCCTCTCAACGTTACCACTAAAATGAACAATGCCATCCAAAATAATAATTTATTGTGTTTATCTATTATTTAATTTGTTGGAAAAAAATTCAAAAGGGTGAATTAAATTAATTGGATCCACCTAATTAATATAAGGGATTTTGCATAATAAATTATGCATTGGATGAAATAAAGCAGGGGGTGTGGAGAGAATGTCCCTCATTAATAAGGGGAGTTGAGAGGTTTTCATCTCCCACCATTAATAGGGGGTTTATTCCCGTGTGGTACCCAAGTCATAACCTCTAACGAGAGGTCAGGTTCTGGTGGGCCCCACCACCAGAACCCCTCATGGGATGTAAAGGTGTGGTGGTCCCACCTCCAACATCCATGAGGAGGTTATTAACCATCAAATAAAAATTATGCCACACACGTTATTTTTATTTAATTCATTCTGTAGAAACCCCAAAAGTATCTTTTATTCTTGACTAACTACCGTCGAGGTGACAGTCTTCATAAGCGAATATTGTCTCTACGAGTTCAACAGTGACATCAGATTTCAATTCCGAGCACCGGTTTAAAAGATATAAAAACCTGCTCGTATGTTTACTGCATATACCGGAACAAAACTTCATAAATTGAATTTGGGTACACCAGGCCTCGGAATCATGCACCATCAATTTTCGTGGACTCGTAAAATTCTCTGGTATTTAAGAAAACACTTTTCCACAGAATTTCTGAGTCTTTACAACATCTCTATGGGAATCAGTTTTCTTATTCATTAAAAATGTGGATCGAACTCTTCGATTATGTGCTGATTATCGTACTTTTAAACAAGTTATCATAAAAAATTGATATCCAATCCCATTAATTTATGATCTATTCGATTAGTTGAGGGGTGGACAGTGGTTCTCCAAAATTGAAATGGGATTAGGATATCATCAATTAATAGTGCAGAAAAGGGGATATTCCAAAAAATATGAAGGAGTAGATGTGTCCAGTATGAGAATGTGGTTATGCCCATTGGTCATATGAATAATCTTAAGGTGTTTATGGAATTGAAAAATCAGGTATTTCAGAGATTTATGGATTCTTTTGTGGTGTTGTTTGGGGATTATATATTGGGGTATTTATAGGTAAGGGGGTCATGAGAAATAATTGGAAATATTAGTTCAAATATTAAGAGATCACCAGTTGAATTCCAAATTATCAAAGTGTGAGTTTTGAATACAAGAGTTATATTTCCCTGGCCATGTTATTTATGAGAAAATTGTTTTATAAGATACAGAGAATATATAGGTTTTTATCTCTTGGAAACTACTAAATAATATTTTTTAGATTCGAATAATCCTTGGTATAGCAGGTTATTACCAACAAATATTTTGTGACTTCTCATAGATGGACTCACCAATGATAGCTCTAATGAGAAACAATGTTCATTTCCATTGAATGAGGAATGTCATAAGTCTTTTGAAGAGATTAATGGTCACCATTTGTCTACCCCAAACATGTGTTTTCTAGAACCATTGAAAGGTAACTTGGTGTATTATGATGCATCAAGATTAGTATTGGGGTGTATTATCTTGGAAGGGGATCATGTGGTTTTGTATGACTCATTAAAACTTAGGATTAATCAAAATAACTACCCCACACATGATTTGGAGTTGGCGATGGTGGTTCATGATTCCAAAATATGGCATTATTAACTCATTATTGATAAATTCATGGTGTTTACTGGTCATAAAATCTTGAATAAAATTTTCTTATAGAGATATTTGAATTTTAGTAGAATGAGATTGATAGAGTATCTCTAGATGTATGACTTTGACTTTATGTATACATTGGGTATATATAATTCTGTTGAATATGTAATATGTAGAAAATAAAATGATTAGGTGGAAAAAGAAGCCTCATATCAGTGGAATTTAATGTCGGTCATAACAGATATACTTTTGTAATGTGAATACTGAGGTGATATAGAGGTTTTATTTGAACTTAATTAGTTCCAGGTATTTTGGTACTGGTTAAAAAGGCCCATGCCTCTGATTCAGAGTTTGTGGCTATGAGGTTGAGACTCAGTAATGTGGATACCATTGAGGAAATGAAACTAGATGGTAATTCATTACTGTGGTTTCAGAACTGGATGATTGTACTGGTTTCTTTTCATGAAAAACTTCTTAGTGAAAACCATCATTCGAGAAGGGTTGTCCATCCAATGTTTCAAAAAATGTATATAGAATTGAAATTTATTTTTTAGTGGTCAATTTTGATGAGTAAAGAAGATGAGTTTGTATCAAGATGCATGAATTGTCAGCAATTCAAGGGAAAGCATTAATGACATACGAGTATGTGGCAGTTATTAACAATCCTTGTACAGAAATAAGAGTATACTTCTATGGATTGTGTTAGAGGTCTCCCAAAAATGGTTAGAAATACTGATTCTATACGAGTGATTGTGGATCGGCTCATAAAGTCATATGAGTTCATCCATATTCTTAAATCTCATATAGTGGATGATATATACAAAATATATATCTATGAGGTAGTAAAAAGTAATGGGGTACTGAATTTGATTATATCATATTGGTTTTAAAGTTTCATGTCTCATTTCTATAAATCCTTACCACAAGCCATTGGGACACAATTGAATATGAGTACAATGTATCATCCTCAAACTGATTGAAAATCCGAGAGGACAATACAAATTTAAGAATATATGTTACGTGCTTGTGTGATAGAATTTGGTGGATCATGGGAAGATATCATTCCATGGGTGGAGTTCTTGTATAGTGAAAATTATTAAGCCTTGATACATATGGATCCGTTTGAAGAATTGTATGGCCATCCGTGATGTTTTTCACTTTTTTGGGTGGAAATTGGTGAGGCTTTGATGGTTGGAACATGCCTTGTCTTAGAGACTAAAGAGAATATAATGTTGATTAGAAATATAATGGAGGCATATTAATGTAATCAAAAATTATTTGTGGACCATCTTCAATGGTCGGTGTTGTTTTATCTTGGTAATCATATGTTCTTAGAAATGTCTCCTCAACTTCGACATAATTATTTTTGGAAAGCAGGGAATGTTTTATCTGAATTACATAGGATCTTTCGAGATACATGAGTGGGTTGGAGAGGATGAATATCAGTTGGATTATACTCCATGGGTTATTGACTTAGGTGATCTATTTCATGTATCTCATTTTAAAATGTATCTCATTTTAATATGTATCAACCGCATCCTGACCATGTAATTCGATGGTATCATGTTGAGTTGGAGTCGGATACGTAATTAGTGCACATACTAGTATAGATTATGGATGGGTAAGAGATATTATTTCCTAGGAAAAAACATTTACCTAGTGTGGGATTTGAGGAAACATGGTCAGATTAAATATGACTCTTGGGAATGGTAGAATTAGACAGTTAGGAAATGGCCAAAGCACTTTTGCGAAAGCCATGGTTTTCAACATTATGTGGATGAAAAGGCCCAGGGTGGGGTATATTTATCACCCCTAGTTTGAGTTATGTAACATTTATTTATTCCTTTTTATGTGTATAATGTGGTTAGGAATGGTTTGTGAGATTTGGGATCGTTTTGGGAATATTTTATGAATTCTAAAAGGGTGCATGGTTTGAGAATGGTGAGTGAAAACCGTTCAGATTCTCTATGAAAACCATGTACATTGAGTTATAGGTCTCTAATAAGACACATGGTTAGGGAATTATTTTCCTAACTATGTGGCTAACCGGGCCCAATAAAAAGTGTGGTTTTTTTAAAATGGACCTAACCTAATTCTAACCCTAAAACCCTTATTTCTACCCCACTTAAACCCTCGCTTAGTTTTACCTTCTCTCATAGGCTAGAGAACCTCTCCAACTCATTTTATAAGAAATTATAATGGTTTTATGGGTTCAGTAATGCCTTATCATCCTTGGAAAGTCTCCGTTGTGGTAGTTTTATTATGTTTTCTTAGATCTACTCTCATGTGTCTCCTGGTATCTTAGAACTAGTTCTTTTGTGGATCGATCAAGGGTTTTAATGGACAATAATGGTTAGATTTTTCTTCTTTGATGTTATAGGAATATATATAAGGTGGTTTTGTGATGATTCAACCACTGTTTGTGAGATATTGGTTTTGATCTTCATTTTTATCAAAAAATACTATTAATGGTCAGGCCATTCACTCTTGACTCGACTTTCTAGAACATGAAATCTTGATTTCAAATTAATTATTTTGATTGAAATTTATTGTGAACTTCTTTCTGAAAAGCTTTTATGAAATCCATTTCTAGATGATTTTGGGGTTTGAGGAAAAATATGATATTGTTGTGCATTGTGCTTGGTTGGTGGATGTTTACATGATGATTTTAAAATTAGTTTCTTGGAATGATTTACCTAAATGATTTGTGAACATGGATTTAAATAGAATTTTTAATTTATTGAGGTGATCTTCGGAAGAAATGTTTTTTGTATAATGGTTTGAAATATTGTTTTTCATGAATGTGTGTTACGGTGATTTTCAATAAATGGTTGAGTTTTTTGAAGTGGTTTGATCATATGTGTTGGAAATGTTGTTTGGATTAAAGGATTTTTTTTGAAAAATATTTATTCATATGTTCTTCGAAAATGAAATAGTATAGGATGGATACTTGGAAAGAATTAGCACCATCAAATGATTGTATGTGTAATTAAGTACTATAATAAAAATGGGGTGGGGTCATACGTGTAGTTACACCATCAATGGTAACACCAAACTCATGTGGTTTTGTTGTTTGTTTGGTTGAGAAATTTGTATGGACACATGAGTTGAATTGGGTTATTCCAACATGATATAGAAAAATTGGTTGATGACTTGTTTGATTTCTTCCCTTGAAATTGTGTTTGTTGGGTAAACCGTTTTGGTAAGGATGTGTTTGGCTTGCAGGAAATTGTTTCTTGTCTGAAATGGTTTTATATGCAATTTTTTCTCATACATATGATATTGATTTTTCTATCATAGTTTTTTGAGTAGGGATTTTATTTGGTGAAGCCCTAGTGAGTATTTTTACTCACTCCCAACATCGGAACAAGGGTTCTTTTTAAGATATTATACATCATAACATTGGTAAGGGTAAGGTATCTCATTTTTTTAGTGGTGCCTCATGATGCGTGAGATTTCTTGGAGTTGTAGAATTGGGATATCTTTGGATCAATGGAAATATTTCATAGTGTCTTCGAGTTTTTTGGGCCAGTCTTCCTCTTTTTACTCTGATTGGGTAATAGTATGGTATTTTATTATTATAGTTTGCATTATTTTCTATTTGATTTATTTTTAAATTTATACATTGGAAGCATGCATTGTTACATCCTGATATTTTAAAAGGAAGCAATGTGTGCTTAAATGAACAACTAAAAAATATGTGACCTTTATAAACTATCCCTTAAAAATAATTTTTCCTCTTATGTGTTTTGAATTTCAAAAAATGGACACACACGGTTGCAATCAAAAAGTTTTTTAGAGTATTATGGAATAAACTTAATTTTTTGTGAACAGTAACCTACCCTTATGAATAGTAATATACATATATAAATAGTAATGTACCCTTTTTATTAATAACAAGACCCTTATGAATAGTGATGAAACCTTATGAATATTAACATGACCCTTATGAATAATAATGTACTCTTATGAATAGTTACTTGAACCTTACTAATCGTAATGTACCCTTATGAATAGTAAATTCCCTAATGAAATTATAAATTAAATTTATCCATCTTAGAAGTGTAAATATTATATAATTATTCCATTACATAAGTAAATAAATATTTTCAAAATTATTAATTATGTTTTGGTATTTTGTAAGTCATATATATTTTATTAAATATTTATGATTAATTTAATAAATTAAAAGAAAATTTATTTTCATAAAATTCATTCATAAATAAGTATGTTTATGACTTGTGATTATAATATAATTTCAAGATAACTTATGTAATTTTTCAAAGTGTGAGAAAAGTAGTTTTAATTTTTAAATTGTATTTTTCTTGTAAATTATTATTTTATTAAAAAATTAAATTATTCATGTTTAGAAAAGTATTTAATAAAATGGAGTTAATTTTTTTATTCTAGATGTCGAAAAATGATTGTGGTGAATTTTTGGTAATTTTCTAAACATGTTAATTGCTTATGGATATTGAAATAGGATAATTTAAATATTTAGATAAATACTTGATTTATGGAGGCATGGATGATGTTTTGCTGATTTAAGAAAAATTATCTTGAAATCACATTCAATTGTTACTATTTTTGGTATTGGAAGCATAACTATTGCGATTCTTTTGAAAAAATAAAAAAATAATGATTAAAATAAGGGAAAACCCCTCCTCTGTTCCACTATAAATACCACCCATCCCCCTCTTCCCCTCACACCTCTAACGCCTTGATCCTTGTGTAAGTTCATCCAAATACTCCTCTAAAGCCCCTTCCTGAAGACCATGACCTTTTGGACTCACCAAAATGCCAAAACAAAGGGCCTTACGAAGGATCTATAGGAGAAGAAATCAGGAGGTAAACATCCCCTTTTGTATTCTTTCTTTTCTTTTCATTTACTTTTCTATTTTTCTTCTTTACTCACCTCCCATTATCAAAGAGGAATGAGTGATCCGGTTTATCGATATTCTACATGTCATAATTTTATGGGAGATTTTCCATTATACTTCTTCTCCTCCCCCACTTATTTTAGAAATTAAAACATCATCTGTGATGTGTCAAATTACCGTCATCGTGGATGACAAGATTTCCAATTCTGTTACTTCCTTCAAGACTGGTTATGAAACCCTTTTTATGGTGGAACCATATTTTAATATATATATATATATATATATATTATCTTATATATGTTTTTTTAATCATTTTTTACAAATTATATAAATTTACAAAACAAACTGAGTTCTATATTTTCAAAGAATAACCAAAATGATCTAAATGAACATCATTAATGTTTTAACTAATAAATCATCATCACATAAGAATTAACATGATACATGGTATAATTTACAGTTAAGGAAACATTAAAATACCTTTACCTTCAGCTTTTGGAGTCTCTCTTACAACTGACAAGAAAATCCATTATGAACCGCTCATGGAAACCATGTAATGCACCCACCCAAAAAAATGGAATTAACAAAATATTATTAATGAATGGGAATAATGATGTAATAAAAGGGGCAATAAAGTAGTTATAGACATGAATATGTTTATTTAAAATATTAATAAAACTATTTTAACATTAATATTGGAGGTTTAAAAATGTTTGAAGTAAGGTAATTCTGAGGTGAGGGAATTGTTTACCCAATTTCCATTCTTTGGGATAACCTTCTACTTCATTACTTATTTGGTATTAAATATTTATGTAACTAAATTTTTTAATTTTATGTTTAATTATATATATTTACAATTTATATACATATTAAATACACTTTATCAAGTATTACTTTGATTATATTATTTTTTTCGGGGCATTTCTTATAAAATCATCTTCTAAAAATTCTTTTAAAAAAAATTCAAAAGCAATGTTTTAATTAAATTATACATGTTGTGTGATTATGTTATGGTTCCAGGGAATTTTTAATGATTAAGGGTGGGACCAATATTTACCTCTAATCCATTGGGTATGATTATGTTAGAGGTCAGTTGTATGTTTATTCTAAGTGTAATTGTGATAGTTACACCACAAGGTAGCAGTGAGGGTTAAATTGTAAGGTAGATGTGAGGGTTACATTGTAAGTTAGTCATGGGAGTTACATTGTAAGGTATCCATTATGGTTACAAATAATATGGTATCTATGATGGTTACTATTTTACATAATTAATTCCTCATGTTTCCAATATGTTTTATTTATGTTATATATGTTTTTAGAAATTATGTATATTATACTTTATGGATAATGAGTATGCCTTGTAGAAATGTTTTTATATGTTTAAATGTATTTATGAACAAATAATTCATTTCCTTCTTTTTATATCCATTACCAATCTATTTTTCTCATCCCATGTTTTTAAAATATTTTCTATTGGAATCTTTACAAGTTCAATGGACCATTAAGGTGCTAATGTAGATGATTCCATTTATTTATATTAGTTATTAATTTTTGTGAACTCTAAATCAATATATATAAGTTGTTCTATAATTATCTATAAACTAGACTGAAAATGACTTCATTTGTTTAATGTAATATGTATTTTCCAGTTATCTATTATATAAAAAAATACACAGCATGTTTTGTTACTGAATAGAGATGTGCGGGTTCAGGGATTTATAATTGGTATCATAGGAATGGTATAAAAAAATTTAGAGATTAGATGTTGTCTTTTTATAAAAAAAATTATGTGATAGTGTTTACTTTTAAATATATAGTTAATTAATTACAAATAAGAAAATAGATTTTCTAAATTATCGATATGTAAATATAGAAATATAAGTAAAATGGACGAATGGTGAGGGAACAATTCCTTTAGGGGGGATAATGTAACATCCTTATATATTAAAATGAATCAATATGTGATTAAATAAACTACTCAATACTATGTGACCTATATAAACTAACCATTAATCATAGTTTTTCTGCTTCTGTGTTTTGAATTTCCAAAAATAGGCACACACCGTTGCGATATTTATGTCTTTTTGGATTTTGATCGAATAAACTAATTTTTTGTTGAATATTAACATACCCATATAATTATCAACATACCCTTATGAATATTATTGTACACGTATGAATAGTAACATGACCCTTATGAATAGTAATGTAACCTTATAAATCGTTTGTTGATTCTTATGAATAGTAACGTACCCTTATGAATACTAAATTCCCTAATGAAATTATAAACAATCTTATCTATCTTATAAATGTCATTATGATATAATTATGTCATAATATAAGTAAATAAATATTTTAAAAAATATTGATTAAGTGTTGGTATTTTTGTAAGTCATATATATTTAATTACAAATTTATGGTTAATTTCGTAATTTTAGAGGAAATTTATTTTCCTAAAATTTAGTGAGAAATATTTATTTTTATGACTTATGATTATACAATAATTTTTAGAGTCTTTAAGTTATTTTTCAAAGTGTTATAAAAACAGTTTTAATTTTAAAATTGTATTTTTTATTTAAATTATGATTTTATTAATAAATTAAATTAATCATGTTTATAAAATTATTTCGATAAATTTGAATTCATATTTCGATTATAGATGTCGAAAAATGTTTTGTGGTGAATTTTTGGTAATTTTCTGAAATACTTGAGTTTTTTTATGGATTGTGAAATACAATAATTTGAAAAATAATCTAAATACAAGATTTATGGAGTAATGGTTGATGTTTTTATTCTTTTAGCACACATATCTCAAACTCACATGCACATATTACTATTTTGGTATTTGAATCATATATATTTCTATTTTTGTAGAGTAATAATTAAATAATGATTAAAATAAGGGAAAACAATTTCTCTCCTCTACTATAAATACCTCTCACCCCCCCTTCCTCCCACACCTCTCTAGACTTGAGAATTTCCTTTGTTCTGAAAAATACTCCTCTATAGACCCTTACACATTCTCAAGATCTTCTATTCTCACTAAAAGGCCCAAACTGTGGTCCTTAAGAAGGATCTGATAGAGACGAGATCAAGAGGTAAACATCCTCTATTGTTTTCTTTATTTTCTTTTCATTTTCTTTTATATTCTTCTTATTTCATCACATCCCCTTATACAATAGGCATGGATTTTCTATTATCCTTTAATCTTGTTTATGGAAGATTAACCACTGTACTTATTATCCTCCCCACTTATTTTAGAAATTAAAACCCCGTCCGTGATGTGTCGATTTACCGACATCGTGGATGTTGTAATTTCAATTTCTTTTACATCCTTCCATACTGGTCATGAAATGATTTTTATGTTTTAAACTGATTCTAACTTATATATTATATCATATTTAAGATTATTTTATCATTTCATATAGATGATATTAATTTACAAAACAAAATGAGCTTGATATTATCAAAAACCATCAAAATGAACTAAACAAACATTATTAATTTTTTAACTAATGAATCTTCATCATATAAGAATTATAGATGATAAATATTATAATTTATAGTTAAGGAAACATGAAAATACCATTCAATTCCACTTATGTATTTTCTCTTACAACCGACATGAAAAACCACTATGTACCACACATGGAAACCATGTAATGCATGCACCTGTAATAATTGAATTAATAAAATATTATTGATGAATGGGTGGAATGATGTTATAAAATGATCATGAAAAGTTTTCTAAAAATGAAAACAATTCTATAAAATATTAATAAAACTATTTTAGCCTTTATATAGGAGGTTCAAACATGATTGATGAAAGGAAAACACGAGGTAAGGGAATTCTAACCCGATTTCTAATATTTGGGTTAACCTTATACTTTATTATTTATGTTGTATTAAAATTGTTTATGTCATTATTTTTTCATATAATGTTTAATTATGAGGATTTAAAGTTTATATACATATTTCATCCACTTTATTAAGCCTCACATCAATTATTTGATTTATTTAAGGGGTATTTCTTTTAAAATCCTCTTAAAAATTATTTTTAAAAAATTCAACAACAATGTTTTTATGAAATTATTCATGTTATATAGTAATTGTTAAGGTATGTAGAGATTTTTTATGATTGAGGGTGGGATGTATATTTTCCTACAATGCATTGAGAATGATTATGTTAAAGGTCATCTGTATGTTTAATCCATGTGTAACTGTGATGGTTACACTATAAGGTAGCTACAAGTGATACATTGTAAGGTAGCTGTGAGGGTAACATTGTAAGGTATCCCTGATGGTTACATTTTAAGGTTTCCCTATGGGTTAAAAATAATATATTATCCATGACAGTTATAAATCTATGTAATTAAGTTCTCATTTTTCCTACTTGTTTTATTTATGTTCTATATGTTTTTAAAAAGAATTTATATGATACATTATGTATAAAGAGTATGTATTAGGAAAATGTTTGCATATGTTTAAAATTATTTATGAACTAATGGTTTATTTATTTTTTTATATCACTTTCTGAAATATTTTTTTATCCCATGTTTTTAAAATGGTTTCCACAAGAATTTGTAGAATTTCAGAGGACATATAAGGTGCAAATTTAGATTAATCCAGTTATTTATATTACCTATTAATTTTTGTAAACTATGATTAAATATATGTATGTTTTTGTCTAATTCTATATATCCTAGTCTGAAAAAGGCCCTCATTTGTTTAATATAATTTTTATTTTTCAGTAATCTGTCGTACATAAAAAATACACACCATGTTTTAGTATTGAATCCATATATGTGGGTTCACGTATTTAAAGTTGGTATTAGAAGAATGGTCCAAAAAACATTGGAGAATAGACGTTGTAATTTTGTAGAAAAAATTAAGTGATAGTGGTTACTTTTAAGCTTCTAGTTATTTATGCACACATAAAAAATAGTTTTTCTAAATTATTGATATGGAAATTTTGAAATATAAGTACAATGAAAGAATTGCGAGGGCATACTCATTGGGGGGGGGGGTAATGTAACATCCTAAAATTTTAAAAGTAAACATTATGTGCTTAAATTAAATACTAACTACTATGTTAACTTTATAAACTAACCAATAAACATAATTCTTCCTCTTCCATGTTTTGAAAAAAAATTTGACACACACAGTTGCAATCTATATGTTTTTTGGAGCAGGATAGAACAAAAATAATATTTGGTGACTAGTAACCTACCATTATGAACAGTAACATACCCTTATGATTAGTAATATCCCTTTATGAATAGTAACACAACCCTTATGATTTGTAATGTTCCCTTATGAATAGTAAAATTGCCCTTATGAATAGTAATGTACCCGTATAAATGGTAACTTGAACGTTATGAATAGTAATGTACCCTTATGAATAGAAAATTCCCCAATGAAATTATAAATAAAATTTATCTATCATATAAGTTTTAATATTATATAATTGAGTCATAATATAAGTTAAAATATATTCTAAAAATAATTGATTATGTTTTGGTAGTTTTGTAAGTCATATATGTTTAAATAAAAATTTATGATTAATTTAATAATTTAAATAAAAAATTATTTTCCTAAAATGTATTAATATATAATTAGTTTTATAACTTATGATTATAATATAATTTTATGATACCTTAAGTAATATTTCAATGCGTAAGAAAAGAATTTTTAATTTTAAAATTGTATTTTCCATGTAAATTTTGATATTATTTAAAATTTACATTAATCATGTTTGGAAAATTATTTTGATAAAATTGAATTCATTTTTGTATTCTACATGTCTATAAAATGTTGGGGTATATTTGTGGTAATTTTTTGAAACACATGAAATTTTTATGAATAGTGAAATTTGATAATTTAAAAAATTAATCTAAATACTAGATTTATGGTGTCATGGATGATGTTTTTCTCATTTAAGCCCACTAATCTCATTCTCACATGGGCTTATTTATATTCTTTCTTTGAATCAGAATTGTTGCTTGTCTTGTAGAAAAATAATATTATAATAAATAAAATAAGGGAAAACTCCACCCCTCTTCCACTATAAATACAACCCATCCCCCCTTCCTACGACACCTCTAAATCCTTTAAACTTGACTACGTTTAAAAAAACTCCTTTATAGATCCTTCCCCATTCCCAAGACCTTCTAGTCTCACCAAAAGGCCAAAACCAAGGGCCTTAAGAAGGATCTCATGGAGAAGAGATCAAGAGGTAAACTCCCTCTATTGTTTTCATTCTTTTCTTTTCATTTTTTATATTCTTATTATTTAATCAACTCCCCTTATACTAGAGGAAATAATGATCCAGTATCATACATATTATTGATGTCATCATGTTTTCAGAAGATTTACCCTTATACTTCTTCTCCTCCCCCACTTTTTTTAGAAAGTAAAACACAGTCTGTGATGTGTTGATTTACTGACATCATGGATTATGGGATTTCAATTTCTTTTACTTTTGTAAAGACTCGTCATGAAAATAATTTTATTGTTGAACCAGATTATAATTTATTTTTTATTTTTTATATAATGTTATGTAATAATTTTTTACACAAGATATAAATATACTAAAAAAATGAGTTTGTTATTTTCAAAGAACCACCAAAATGATCTAAACAAACAACATCAATGTCTTCACTAATAAAGCATCATAATATAAGAATTATTAGTGATAAAAAGTATAATTTAAGTTTAATTAAACAATAAAATAAAATTCTATTATACTTATGGAGTTTCTATTACAATTGACATGAAAATCCATTAATAACAGCTCATGGAAACCATGTAATGCAGGCACTTGAAACAATAGAACAAAAAAATATTATTCATGAATGGGTGGAATGATGTTAAAAACGATCTTTAATAGTGTTATAAACATGAATATGTTTATTTATAATATTAAAATAACTATTTTAACCTTCATACAAGAAGTTTAAACACATTTGATATATGGAAAACCCAATGTAATGGAATTCTTAACCCGATTACCATTCTTTGGGTTAATCTTCTACTTTGTTATTTATGTAGTATTAAAATTGTTTATGTGATAAATTTTGTTTATATTATGTTTAATGTTTTGTATATATAGTGTATTTACATATTCTATCCTCTCTATTAAGTCTCTCTTCAATTATATGATTTTTGTAAGGGGCATTTCTTTTAAAACCATCTTTTAAAAAATATGTTTTAAAAACCCGAAAAGAAATGTTTTTATGAAATTATTAATGTCGTATGATTACGTTCCAATTATTGGGAATTTTTTATGATTAACGGTTGTTCCTATATTTCTCTCCAATGCATTGCGCATGATTATGTTGGGTGTCAGCCGTATTGTTACTCCATGTGTAACTGCGATGGTTACACCATAAGTTAGCCGGGAGGGTCACATTATAAGGTAGTCATTACGGTTACATTGTAAGGTAGCTGTGAGGGTTAAATTATAAGGTACCTATTATGGTTACAAATAATATTAAAGTAATGGTTCTTACAATTGAATGTAATTAATGCCCCAATTTTTGTACATGTTTTATTTAGTTTCTCTATGTTTTCACAAAGTACATATATGAAACATTATTGATAAAGAGCATGTCTTGTGAAAATATAATCATATGTTTAAAATTATTTATGGACTAATAGTTCATTTATTTTTTTATATTCTTTACGGGGATATTTTTATCATCTAATGTTTTTTAAATATTATTCCACAGAAAACTTTAGAAGTTCAAACGAACTTTAAGGCATTAATAAAGATGAATCCAGTTATTTATATTAGCTATTAATTTATGTAAACTCTGATTCAATATATGAAATTGTTTGTCTAATTCTCAAAATCATTGATCAAAAGGGGCCTCATTTTCTTAATGTACTTTGTATTTTTTAGTTATCTATTATAAAAAAATCACAACATGTTTAAGTACTGAATCTAGAATAGCAGGTTAAAGGGTTTACATGAATCATGTAGTTGGGATTCTTGATAATGGAATGTTTGGTTGGTTACATTATTTATTATAGGGAAGATTTTCTCACACTAGTTATTGAGTCCAATGGATTTCATAACCAGCCATTTTCATCTTAGGGGTGTTTCTTAGGGCCAAGAAAAAACCTATACCTCAACTCCTGTCAATGTGGAGGAGCGATATGTTACATAAAACCTTTGTAACTAGATGTTTTAATTCCTTTATAATTATTGTATATAATTCAAAATAATGGTTTATTTGTATTCATACTCTATTCCAACCGTGATAAATCTTGAAACACATATTACATAGAAATATATATCTTATAAAATAAATATTAATCATTTAATATATTCTCAAATAACTTAAAGTTATTATCTTTATATTTCCCCATATACTTGATAAAAAACAATGAATTCTGTTGCTATACCGTTTTAAAATAATCCCAAAACACAATTTCTATTCATTTTAAAGTTTAAAAAAATTATATGGTTGGGCTTTTATAACAACACCACTTTCTTCTCTATGCCAGCATCACCCCCAATGATGAAGGGGTTTTCTTTTAAAACATTGAGGCCCTACCCACCTTTATCAAAAAAATAATGACTAACATCCCTACTAATAATTATATAGTATACACAATTGAACTCACCAGTTAAGGTTACAATGGATCATATTCCCTTACTAATTTTCCTCAACCATGTCCACCCAAATATATTATACGTAAAACATTCTACGTCACACAAACTAACTAATTGAAATAAAATAGTCTTTCTATCATTAATTATTACATATTCATATTCAATCAATTAAAAATTAATATTAAATACTAGAAATAAATAATTTTTTGACTTGAAATATAATTCTTGTATGAAAAACTATTTTCATTAAATTAATTTCTTCTGACGAGACCCTTAATATTCCATTATTGTTTCGTGGACTCTTTCTTGTTCCATCCAATAATATGTTGACACATGAAAAAAATAGATCAAAAACCTCCATCTATATGAAAAATCCAATTAACATTTTGTTCACTATAAATAGGAAAGATATATCTTTTTATAGGAATATTTTATGTCCAATTATTTATATTCCACATACATAATAGAATTCAGAGGACCTAAATAAAAAAACAATGATACAATTTTATGAAGCTATAACCCCAGATCTTAAATCCCAATACCAGAGATAAGGTTCCTCATGGGATAAAAAGGATTCACTAGTTTATCAGTATTACTGAAAAAAATGATGAATAAGATAAATTTATTAATTAATAAATTTCCATTGATAAGAGAAACCAAAGGAAGCATATTAATCGATAAAAATTTGAATATAAATATAATATCAAAACATTACACTAAAAAAATTTCTATACAAAAAATAAAATTCTAAAGAAAACTATTGAGGCTCATGATGCAATTAAATAAATTGATCAAACCCTAAGCTACTAACTCCTATATTATATAAATAACATGGAACTATAGATCCACAATAATGATGAATTTATACTTACACTTTCTTATAACATAGTCAATCATTTCCACATGTCCATCAATGTGAACATGTTTAGCTTGACTCTAAAGTAAAAATGACTTATTAAATGACCCCAATTCACTTCCATGGATGAGAAATTTCAATATTAAAATCCAATTAACAATAATAAATAATTTTTTTTATTTGCCCAGAATCATTGAAAATTGAAAATAATTAATAATCATTATTTTTAAAATTTTATAAATTTTAAAAAATATTAAATCAATGACTGATTCTAAAAATAATAAAAACATATTTTACCTCTAAAAACTCACCTAAAAATATCCAACTTCATAACCTATACTAAAATATATAATTTTAAATAAATAATATAAAATTTCATTCAATCCAATCTCTAAAGAAAAGTATTGTGTTCCCTAGAATATAATCAAAGAACAATATTTCTGAAAAATAATCACCAATAACACAGAATTACTTATAATAATATAATAAATCAACATTGTATTGATTTCTCAAGTAATAAATCCATGTTTACAATGTAATATTTTATAACTTCCTGAACTTTTATAAATAAAATTTCCCATATGATTTAATTAAATAACTTATTATATAATATGATTATTGAAAAAGTATTAAATTATTTTAAGTGATCACAAGTATTAAATTATTGAAAAATTATTAAATTATTGGATTTAAGTGATCTTTTGGAATAACTAATATTGATTATATATCTATTGAAATGTTATCACAAGATTTGTATAAATTTAGTGTTTTTAAAAAATCTAATTTACATAGAAAAATTAAGTGATGTCCTCAAAAATTGGAATCAGAACCTATAAATCCAATTTATTTGAGCTTCTGTGGGAGATAGAATCTCTAGTATTTTTCACTTATCAAATCATAATCTGAAATCTAACAAATAATGAATGAGTATATCCATTTACAAGAGAACCCTATGTTCATCATTATCACAACCCAAACAATATATGTTGAACCACCCCATGAAAGTCTAACCGTCATTGACCTTACTCTTAGTGTGTATTCTAGTGTATTTAAGGGATATTTAAAAATAAACAATAAATATGAGTATTTATATTATTTTTTATAAAATTATAATTATTTTTTCATTCTATTATTGTTACTTTGTACATGATTTTTATTTTGATACAATTAAATACAAATATTATTTTTGTGCAATATTAAAATTCAATTAAAGAATTTTATTTTGATGAATTAATTAATTTTTAAAAAATAAAAAAATTTAATAAAATTTTAATTTTAATTAATTTTCATTAAATATAGAAGATCATATAATAAGTATAAAATGAAATGAAATTTTTACAATGGGTTAAAATCTTTTCTTGCCGAAAAACCCATAATTTCTTAATAAATGGTGATTCTAATAATAAAATTTTAAATATACAAATATATAAAATTATTTAGATAAAATTAATAATATTTTGGGAATAATAAATTTTAAATTATACAATGGGGAATATTTACATATTTAATGAGATAGTCGAATTATTTGGTAAAAATTAAATATCTAATAAATATAATTTGTGTATTTGACATCAAAATGAACCAAAAGTAAGGTAATAAACACCATAAATGGTTTCGAGGACAAAATCTATTTTTTTTCATTTAAAATAGTTAGATTTTATGTTTATTTGATTAATTCTATATGGACATTGTGAATCCACAAAATCCATTAAAATATTTTAAAGATTTAAAATCATTTCTTTAACAATATAACACACCTCCACATGTGAAAGGGAATTAACATATTAATCTTGTAACCTAATGTTATAAATCAATTAATTCCAATCCCATTTGGTAGAAACCATTAAAAAACCATGGGAATGTTTTAGTTGTTATTTTTTTATTATATAGAGTCCCAAACCAAAGATTTAGAAATGATAAGGAATTACACTCTTATTTCCTACATTACCACTCCAAAGCTCCAAATTATCTTCCCTAAAAATACATAGAGAATGTCCTTACTCTTCCCTCCTCTATCTAGTGTCCTCCAAGGGTACCCCCAATCCCTCAAGAAGCTCCTCCCATGAACTTGGAGTGACACACTAAAGTAAGAGATCTTTACCTTTCTCCACTTTATTCGAGTCTTTTATTATCCTTATTGATTTTACCTCCATTTTCTTATAAGGGGATATGTTTTTCAATACCCCCATTATATTCTATTCTATTTATCAATTATTATATACATATTTCACTCTCATAAAACAATTTTGTGAATTGTAAATCAATGTGAGTATGTTGCAAAAATTTCACCGCAATTTTGCATGCCAAAACAATTTTGTTATAAATACAATACCAATTTTTAATTTATGAAATTAAACATTATAGACATATAATTATTTTAAATGGGAATTACATATATTTATTACACTCTCCATTATTGTTTAATAAAATATTAATATGAATGAATTCATATTCTATAATTTATGTGGCACACTTAAGCATGAGAATGAAATGATGTGACAGATGAACCCAAAATTATATATCTCTCTAATGAAATGGGAAATGTTTAGTGTCATAAGATGTCATGTTTGGATGGGGAATGAACCTAATTATTTTAAGGTACCTTTTCCATCATTATTTCTTGTATGTTATCCTTGATCTATGTTTATGATATAGTGTTTTATGTTTTTTCCACATTTCCCATGTTTTCATTATGATTATAATGATATATCTTGTCTCATTGTTCATGTTTATGATTATCACTAATTTTATGACCCATTTAAATTCTTATTGTCTAACATATATTAACACTTTACATTTTACTCCATATTTATTCCATTATCGGGATTTATATCTCACCCCTTTCTTATGTATGTTCGTATATTATCCCATGTAGTTTTATGTATGAGAATGTTTAGCATGTTTTCAATAATGATTATGTTTTTCTTGTTTTATGTTTTTATTTAATGTAACTAATTCACAAATACGCTAGAATTATTGATTATTCAGGTTGTACTATGTATAATATTATGTAATAAATCATGAACTAATGTGTAAAAATTATAAATGTTGTTAGAGTTGGCATCAATGAAAATGTTTGGTTATTTTCGGATTATGATTCGAAAACTCATGAAAAATCCTTATTTAAAATAGTAAGTATAATAAATTATCCCTAAATTTCTGTAATTATAAAGTAATTTATTTATTAATAAAATTCTTCCATGTCTAGATACTAATGGTATATGTTGATGTAACATAGATGTACATAGGGGTAAAACCTTAAATCATAGGGTTGAGCTAGACTCAATCAATAATGGGTGCATGAAATGGATCCTTAATACACAACTAGTTTGACACTCCCGAGTGATATGCTTGGGAAAATTCACAATTAAATTATGAAAAATTTTTAAGGTAACAAAAATACTGATAGGTGTTAATGATATAAAACATATCTTGGATAACATAGATAGACGAATAGAAATTTATAAGTTATGGAAATACATGTAATTCATAATTTATACATTTAATGTCACTAGATTCCAAATTTATTATTGTAATAGTCAAAGAATAATCATCTCTAATTTTCCTTTAATTAAATCAAATGGTCATAAATTGGAGGAATTAGGTAAAAAGTTAATGTAATGGGAAATGTGCTGACTTACCTAATGGGAAGACCAACTAGATTGAAGGAGGAATGAAAAACATTATGAAGATACTCTATAAGAAGACTCATGTTCTGAATAAAAACTTATAGCTGGGGAATCATTCAAATCCCCCTAATAGAGAACAAGATGTGATTGAGACCATTACGTGAAATGGAAACCAATATTCAATGGATCATTTTATCCCTTAATCATGGAACAATGTATGAAATCTATTGATATGATCTTCTAAATCCTTTAATAGTATGAGTTTGAGAAGGTTCTATGTGCTATTTATCATGTAGATGGATAATTTGATTAGTGGTGGGAATTTATCAAGAATAATAATCCTAAGGAAGATATCAGAAAGAATTATTGAAAATGTTTTTCAACAAATAATTTCCTTTCACTCTCCAACTTGTAATTGAAAGGGATATTCACTCCTAAAGTAAAAAATATGATGAATCTATATCGGATTATGAGGAAAAATTCACAAGACATGAATTATACACCATCAACATTGTCATTACCCTAGAACTCAATGTTGACTTCTTATTTGGTGGTCTAAAACATATTCTATGAAAATGACGTGTGGTCCGTGACATTGATGGATATATGTAAATTATCTAATGTTCTCTCATAGTCAAAATGAAGATCAGATAATATCGAGGGTATTGCAAGGGTAAGAAGTAGAAAGTGGAGATTAATTCTTGTGGAATGATAGAGAAGTCTAATGTTGCCAAGAAATATCAACATCCCATATATCAAATGTATGGAATGAACCAGTAAAAAAATTCACTAAGGGGGGAAAATATGATTTTGTGTGGGAAGGTAGCGAACCTAGATTGAGACTTCAAAAAGGAGAAACCCACCCATGTCATGGAATAAAGGAATACTTCAGTCAACCTTCAACACATTTTCTATTGCATCAACTATAGGGAACTAATAAAATTTAAATGATTTTTCACTAATCCTTGAGTTTCAAGACAAAATCAATAACCTCTAAGGAAGCAAGGGAAAGTTTTTCTATCACAACCACTGAGGTGGATCTCGAAAATGAAATTCTTATAGGTAAAATAGGTATTTATTAAATAATAGTGAACATAATTTTTGATTATGGTTCTACACATTCGTTCATATCAAAAATGTTTAGTAGAACTGTTAAAGCATCCCTACGAAGCAAGGTAGTTGAACTATTGATTAAAATGGAAAATGGATAAATTATTTTATCTCATGTATATAACTCATCCCATATCAAATTTTGTGGATGAACATTACTTGAAACATTTTCATAATCCTTTTGGTTAAATTTGATGCAATATTAGTTTTGGATTGGATTTTACTACATAGAGCCAACATAAATTTCCAGGAGAAGGAAATCACCCTCCGTATTATATATCACTCCTCGATTTATTACAAGTGCAAAAAGAGGATGAACTTTTTTAGCACCATGATCTCAATGATGGATATTATTTCCCTATGAGAAATTGTATCTTGATCAAATGATTGAGTCTATGGAAATAATCATCGTTGAATACATGCCCATTATGAGGGAATACATTGATATGTTTCCCAAGGAATTTTCTTGTATTTCTATGATATGAGAGGTTGAATTTTCAATCGGTCCTAAACAATGGGCACTAAAATTATCCAATACACCATATATAATATGTATTGTGGAACTTTATAATCTAAAGGAATAACTATAAGAGAATCTAGATAAATGTTTCACATGCCCAACTACTTTTCCATAGTGGGCACTTATCCTCTATTATATGAAGAAGGAAGAATCATTGAGCCTTTACATTTATTATCAATATCACAACAAGATAATGATAAATAATAATGATCTTATAATGTATATTTACGACCTGTTTGAGAAGCTATGTAGAGAAAAATATATCTCAAAGGTGGATCTATGGTTAGGATATTACCAAGTTATGGTGGAGAAAGAGGATATCCCCATGACTTGTTTTTGTACAAGGTACGAGCACTATGAGTTCATAGTAATTCAATTTAGACTCACATGTGATCTAGAAATTTTTATTAAAATGATGAATATATAACTTAGAGATTACATCAAAAAAATTGTGGTATTTTTTATAGAAGATGTTGTAATATACTAAAAAATCAAGGAGGAGTATGAGAATCATCTGAGAAATGTGATAAATACCTTATGAAATGATAATTTTCATTCCAACTAGATATTATTTGATTTATAGTTGATGGAAGTATAAATTTTTGGGTATTTCATCACATGCAATTGGATATATATAGACCCTTCAAAGACAAAAATCATTCGAATGATGGTTGAGGTAAAAATTTGTTATAGATATCCATTATTTCCATAAATTATATTGGTAATATCATCAATTTGGGATAAAGTTATCATGATTATGAAACATATTGGCCACGATAACTCAGTATGGATTCATGTTTACCTGGAATGATGAATTTGAATAGAGCTTCATAGATTTGAAAAGGAGGCATATCACTACCCCTATTCTAACACTCCCCACAAGTGGAGAACTTCTCATGGTATACAATGATGCTTCTAAGAAGGTATTTTTATGTGTGAAGATGAATATGGAAAAAGTCATATCATATGATTCAATGTATTTGAATGTTCACAAGTAGAACTAACTAAAACATGTTTTGGAGTTGTTTGCAATGATATTAACTTTGAAAATATTGTGGCACTGTCTCTTTGGGGAGAAGTTTGAAATATATATGGATACCATAAGAATCATTTATATATTCCCATAGAAAGAGATTAATATGAACTATTGAATATGGTTAGTGTTCATCAAAGACTATAAAGGTTAAATCATCTATAATATTAGGAATGTGAATAAAGTGTCAGATTTTCTAAGTAGAATTGTTCTGGTAATTCTATTATTGATGGGAATTTATAGTTATATGATATTTCTATATTTGGAAAGGATGGTTATGTGAATCATAATGGATGGAACATCATCAAACCTTTTAAAATCGATTATCTAATTATATCTTCCGGAGAGGTTAATGGATTCTCAAAGAGGTGATGTAGGAATTCAAAATAAGGTGGAAAGTATCTGAAAATGGAAATCCTCATAGTTAAATGTTAATGAAGAAGGATTCATGAAATTAGGGTTAAGACTATGTGTA
Organism: Viscum album; assembly: GCA_963277665.1. Lineage (NCBI taxonomy): Eukaryota > Viridiplantae > Streptophyta > Magnoliopsida > Santalales > Viscaceae > Viscum > Viscum album. Next base: position 1,489,923,508 of record OY728137.1, on the reverse strand, counting down.
CCATAAAATCCCAATTTAAAGAAAAAGATATTGGATGATGCACATAGCTCAATTATCTCCATCCCCTTAAGAAACATGAAGATGTAATGAGATCTCCAAGAGCACTATTGGTGGAACAATATGATTAAGTAGATCACATTGTATACATAAAGATAACTTGTATGTCACCATGTTAAAGAAGAAAGGAATAAATCCAAGGGGATTATTCAACCATTACCCATGCCTACATGGAAATGGAAAAAATCCCCATGGAATTTGTCAATGGCCTTATAAAGACATTAAGAGTAAATAATTCCATATAGTTTGTGGAGTATCATCTTAAAAAGACTGAGAAATTTATTCTTATTTGAGATGATTTATCACTCAACCAACTTATTAAGATCAAAATTAGAGAATTGGTGAGTTTACATAGCAGATAAATATATATTATATCTGATTGAGACCCCCAAATTTACCACCATGTCTAGGAAGAGTATCCAAAATGATCTAAATACATAGTTGAACATTATCACAGATTTTCACCCTAAACCTGATGCCCAATCTTTGTAGAATATCCAAAAACTAAAGGAAATATTATGTTCATGCTCAATTGATTTCAAAGGAGGATGATATTAACATATACCTCTGATCTAGTAATCTTCAAAAAATAATTTCCACTCAATCATAAAAATGGTTATTTATGAATCCATTTATGGGATGAGGTGAAGAACACAAACATGTTGGGATGAAGTTGGGGAAAAAACTTCTAGGCTTTGATATGGTCTATGGGATCTTGAAAAATGCTCAGACCATTCAGCAGCACATCATGGTTGCTAAGGGATAATAGAATGTTTATGATTTAATTGTCGACAAGACATATTGTTTTATTTTAGATATATGGTATTCTTATGCATATCTCTATGGATGAAGGCCCAAGGATTTGAGAATGTGGGAATGCATAGTCAAATATACATCACCCCATTGAGATCCTTTCTCGCATCAGAGTGGTGGCCTTTTGACTAGAACTCCATCCTAACATATCCCAAGTACATTATTTATTCCATGTATACCTATTGAGGAAGGACATACAATACCCCTCACATGTACTTAATCCATAGGTGGTTCTATTAAAGAATGAACATTACAATGATGAGTGGCCAATGGTGGTATTTGATCATAGAGAAAAATTTCAACAATATATGACAATTCACCTTATCAAAGTGATTTGGAAAACTGAATGTTTTGAACAATTGATATGGGAACTGGATGATTTTATTAAATAAAGTCATTATCATCTATTTCAGTGTGGTAAATGACAACGTCTAGGGAAAATTTTCTAAAGGGGGAAGATTTTAATGACATAAACATTTATAAATAATATTTCCCTTATGATTTAATTAAATTTATTATTATAAAATATAATTATAGAAAACAAATAAATGTCAATACTGGAAAATATTCCTTTACCAACGCTTCAAAACCGTTGGTAAGGGTTGTATAAACATTGGTATAATATATACCAACAGTTATCAAAACTCTGGGGAAGTAAGGAGGAGGGAAAGAGATATACCAACGGTTTGTGGAAAACCATTGTCATATCTTAGGATATTTAACTTATACCAATGGTTTTACATAACTGTTAGTATAAATTTTTCACCAACGGTTTGAAACTATTGGTAAAACGTTGTTATAAAACTCCCAATGCCAGTGGTTCTAAACCGTTGGCATAGGCCATGCAGGTATAATTCCTATGCCAATAGTTTACAACCATTGTCCTAGGATATGTTGGGAAATTGCAGCAGAAGGTTACTGCAATGAGTGGTGAGCTGCTGTTGTCCAGGCCTCTTTCAGTGATTTCCACGCCTGTATTTCCAGTCCTGAATTGAATACATACATAGAATGAAAACATATATAACAAAAAAAATAATTCCAAATCAATTATTTTCCACCTTTCAGAAACTATACACATATAAGATTAAAACATAACTCATAAGGCAATTATAAACATACATAATTGATTTAGAATTCAATTCTGAGAGACAATTATATGTACAATCTCAAATTCAATTCATAATTGACTACTAAATTAAATACATATATAAGTTATTTATCAATCATGAATACAACACATACAAAACTAAATACATAATTATTTGTTTTATACCGAATTAGGAATAATTACAAAATTGCATTTTGTATAACACATACACGATTGAATAAAGAAATTAGAAGCTAATAACCCAAAAATAAGTAAATGGATAAATGGCTTCAACCAAACACAAATATAATGTCTCATGATTTGGGGCAGGTGTGTTTTAACTTAGTGATTATGATAATGGTTGTGTATCAATGAGATTATATAACCTAGGGAATATAGTTGTCCTTGGCGTTATAAATGGCATGTGTTTTAGAATAGGAGTAGGAGTTACTCACAAGAGAAGTGGATTGTGTGGGGCTAGACCATGGATCCTTGTGCTCATGTATCAACACAATCCGAATATATTTGGTTGGTTTTCCGTATTCCAGTTGATTTTACTTAAAATGATGTCCATTTTAAACAAAAGACAGACACTTTGAGTGATATGGGCCACACTAGGCCTCGGATTGAGGCGGGGTTGACTCGTACAAGTCACAAATGACCCATGGATCGTTGTCCTGAAGTATCAACAGAATCCGAATGAATTTAGTCAGTTTTTCATATGCCAGTTATTGTTTTCACTTAAAATGTTGTCCATTTAAAACAAAAGTGAGACACTATGAGTTGTACCAGCCACATCGTGCCTCGGATTGAGGTGCGAATGAATCATACACATCAAAAATGACCCATGTATCGTTGTACTAAATTATCAGCAGAATACAAAGACATTTGGTTGGTTTTCCGTATATCAGTTGTTGTTTTCACTTAAAATGTTGTCCATTGAAAATAAAAGAGCGACACTTTGAGTGGTACCGGCCAACCCGTACCTTGGATTGAAGTGAGGTTGACTCGTACACATCACATATGACTTATGGATCATTGTGCTAAAGTATCAACACAATCACAATATGTTTGGTTGGTTTCCCATATGTCTTTTTTTTACTTGAAATAGTGTCCATTTTAAACAAAAGACATACACATAGAGTGATACCCACCACACTGTGCCTTGGATGGAGTTGGGGTTGACTCATACACATCATAAATGATCCATGGATCATTTTACTGAAGTATCAATAGAATCTGAATGTTTTTGGTTGGTTTTATGTATGACAGTTGTTGTTTTCACTTAAAATGATGACAATTTCAAACAAAGGTGAGACACTTTGAGTGGTACCGGCCAAACCGTGCTTCAGATTGAGGCATGGTTGAATCGTACACGTCAAAAATGCACTATGGATTGTTTTTATAATGTATCAATAGAATCCAAACAAGTTTGGTCTGTTTTTAGTTTGGATGTTGTTTTTACATAAAACAATGTCCATTTTAAACAAAAGACAGACACTTCGAGTGATACCCGCCACACTGTGCCTCAGATTGAGTTAGAGTTGACTCATACACATCCAAAATGACCGATGGATCGTTTTCATGAAGTATCAATAGATTCCGAATGCGTTTGTTTCATTTTTTGTATCCTAGTGGTTGTTTTCACTTAAAATGTTGTCCATTCAAATAAAAGTGAGAAACATTGAGTGGTACCAGCCAAACCATGCCTCATATTGAGACTTGGTTGACTCTTACATGTCACAAATGACCCATGGATAGTATTTCTAAAGTATCAACACAATAATAATATGTTTAGTTAGTTTTCCGTATGGCTGTTGTTTTTACATAAAATAGTGTCTATTTCAAACAAAAGTGAGACTCTTTGAGTGGTACCGGGAACAACATGCCTCAGATTGTAGTGAAGTTGACTCATAAACGTCACAAATGACCCATGTATCATTTTACTAATGTATCAACAGAATCTGGATGCATTTGGTCAGTTTTATATATGTCAGTTGTTGTTTTTCACTTAAAATGTTTTCCATTTCAAATAAAAGTGAGACACTTTGAATGGTATCAGCGATAATGTGCCTCACATTGAGGCACTATTGATTCTTACACATCAAAAACTACTTATGGATTGTTTTGATAAAGTATAAACATAATCACAATATTTTTGGTTAGTTTTCCATATGTCTCTTGTTTTTATTTAAAACAATGTCTATTTTAAACATAAGACAGACACTTCAAGTGATACCGGCCACACTGTGCCTCAGATTGAGTTGAGGTTGACTCTTACATGTAAAAAGTGACCCATATATCATTGTACTGATGTATCAACATAATGAGAATGCGTTTGGTAAATTTTCCGTATCACAGTTTCTTGTTTTCACTTAAAATGTTGTCCATTTCAAACAAAAGTGAGACACTTTGAGTGGTACTGGCCACACTGTTCCTCAGATTGAGATGGGGTTTACTTGTACAGGTCAAAAATGACCCATGGATAGTTTTACTAAAGTATCAATATAATACCAATACATTTGGTTTGTTTTCCATATGTCAGTTGTTGTTTTCACATAAAATGTTGTCCATTTCAAATAAAAGTGAGACACTTTGAGTGGTACTGGACAAACTGTTCCTCTGATTAAGGCTCGGTTGATTCTTACATGTCACAAATGACATATGGATTGTTGTGCTAAAGTATTTACACAATCAGAATATGATTGGTCGGTTTTCTATATGTCTATTATTTTTACTTAAAACAGCGTCCATTTTAAACAAAAGACAGACAGTTCGAGTGATACCCACCACACCATGCCTCGGATTGAGTCAGGGTTTACTTTCACACATCACAAATGACACATGGATCGTTTTCATGAATTATAAATAGAATCCAAATGCATATGGTTAGTTTTCCCTAGGCCAGTTGTTATTTTCACATATAATGTTTTCAATTTGAAATAAAAGTGAGACACTTTGAGTGGTTCTGGCCAAACCGTGCCTTGGATTGAGGCGCGGTTGACTCATTCATGTCAAAAATGACCAATGGATCATTGTGCTAATGTATCAACGCAATCAGAATAAGTTTGGTTGGTTTTATATATGCCAGTTTTTGTTTTCACTTAAAATTTTTTCCATTTCAAACAAAAAGGAGACACTTTGAGTGGTACCGGCCACACCATGCCTCGGATTGAGATGTTGATTACTTGAACATGTCATAAATGACCCATAGAGAATTGTTATAAAGTATCAACAGAATCCGAATATGTTTGGTTGGTTTTCTATATTTCAGTTGCTGTTTTCACTTAAAATGTTGTCCATTTTAAATAAAAGTGTGACACTTTGAGTGTTACTGGCCAAATCGCGCTGCATATTGATGCATGGTTGACTCGTACATGTCATAAATGACTTATGGATCATTTTGATAAACTATCAACTGAATCAAAATATGGTTGGTCAGCTTTCCCTATGTCTATTGTTTTTACTTAAAACAATGTCCATTTTAAACCAAAGATAGACACTTCGAGTGATACCCGCCACATCATCCCTCAAATTGAGTCAGGGTTGACTCGTACACATCAAAAATGACCCATGAATTTTTTTTCTAAAGTATCAACAAAATCCAATTGCGTTTAGTTTGTTTTCTGTATGTAATTTTCTATTTCCACATAAAATGTTGTCCATTTCAATTAAAAGTGAGACACTTTGAGTGGAAACGGTCAAACCATTCCTCAGATTGAGGAGTGGTTGACTCATACATGTCAAAAATGACCTATGGATCGTTGTTCTAAAGAATCAACACAATCAGAATACAGCTGGTCAGTTTTCCATATGGCTGTTTTTTTCACTTAAAACAATGGTCATTTTAAACAAAAGACAGACAATTTCAGTGATACCCGCCACATTGTGCCTCAGATTGAGTCGGGGTTGACTCTTACATGTCACAAATGACCGATTAATAATTTTCTAAAAGTATCCACAGAATCTGAATGCATTTGGTTGGTTTTCCCTATGTCAGTTGTTGTTTTCACTTGAAATGTTGTCCATTTCAGATAAAAGTGAGACACTTTGAGTGGTACCGGCCAAACCATACCTCGGATTGAGGCACGTTTGACTCGTACATATCCCAAATGACCCATGGATCGTTATGATAAAGTATCAACACAATCAGAATATGTTTGGTTGGTTATCCGTATGGCTGTTGTTTGTACTTAAAACAGTGTCCATTTCAAACAAACGTGAGACACTTTGAGTGGTATCGGCCACACTATTACTCGGATTGAGATGGTGTTGTCTCATACACATCAGAAATGACCCATGGATCGTTTTTCTAATGTATCAACAGAATCTGGATGTGTTTGTTTGGTTTTCCGTATGTCAATTATTGTTTTTAGTTAAAATGTTGCCTATTTCAAATAAAAGTGAGACACTTGGAGTGGTACCGGAAATACTGTGCCTCGGAATGAGGTGCAGCTAACTCGTACACGTCTAAAATGACATATGGATCGTTTTTATAGAGTATCAACACAATCTGAATATGTTTGGTCAGTTTTCCAGATGTCTGTTGTTTTTACTTAAAATAGTGTCCATTTCAAAGAAAAGTGAGACACGTTGAGTGGTACTGGCCACACTGTGCCTCGAATTGAGGAATGGTAGACTGGTACATGTCTGAAATGACCCATGGATAATTTTTCTAATGTATCAAAATAATCCGGATGCGTTTTGTTGGTTTTTCATATTTCAGTTGTTTTTTTCACTTAAAATGATGTCCATTTCAAATAAAAGTGAGACACTTTGAGTGGTACCCACCAAAATGTGACTCGGATTGAGGTACAGCTGACTCGTCCATGTCTCAAATGACTTATGGATCATTGTTCTAAAGTATCAACATAATCAGAATACATTTGTTCAGTTTTCCATATGTCTATTGTTTTTTTACAAAACATAGTGTCCATTTTAAACAAAAGATAGATACTTCGAGTGATACCCGCCACACCGTGCCTTGGATTGATTTGGGGTTGACTTTTACACGTCAAAAATGACCCATGAATCATTTTCCTGGTGTATCAAAAGAATCAGAATGCATTTGGTCAGGTTTCCATATGCCAGTTGTTGTTTTCACTTAAAATGTTGTCCATTTCAAATAAAAGTGAGACACTTAGAGTAGTTATGGACAAACCGTGCCTTAGATTGAGGTGTTTTTGACTTTTACAGGTCACAAATAACCAATAGATCGTTGTAATAAAGTATAAACACAATATGAAAACATTTGGTCAGTTTTCCGTATGGGTGTTGTTTTTACATAAAATAGTGTCCATTTTAAACAAAAGACAGACACTTCGAGTGATACCCACCAAACCGTGCCTCAAATTGAGTCAGGGATGAATTTTACACAACACAAATGACCCATGGATCGTTTTCCGGAAGTATCAATAGAATCTGAATGCGTTTTGTCGGTTTTACATATGTCAATTGTTGTTTTCACTTAAAATGTTGTCCATTTCAAATAAAAGTGAGACACTTTGAGTGGTATCGGCTAAACCGTGCCTCAGATTTTTGTACAGTTGGCGACTCATACACATTACAAATGACCAAAATTAATATGTTTAGATTATATTGTGTAGTATATGTTTCACAATTGCCTTACTTGGGTTTCATTCAATAATATATTTAACCAGCTTTTTATCATGAAACTTTACATGTGTTAAATACATTCGAGTTTCTGAAGTTGGATAAAGTGTAGCGTACTCTTATAGAGTTCTCCAACCACTTTGTCGAGTTGCTGAATCTGACATTGGATCTTTTCAAAAATTATTACATAAAATCTTGTAGTTTTGGGATGGGACTAAGGGACAATGTTTGGTTGATGCTAGTTATTTTTAGCCTTCCAACCTTTCTGGTGGTATTTGATAATGTATATTTTTCTGAAGAATACATATTTGGAAGGATAGACTTGGGAGGAGCTTTAGTGGATGCAATAATTATTCAAAGTTCATATTTATTTTAAAACAGAAGTAGAAAAGTGTCCAGTATTTGGTCAAAAATAAAGAGTTATACTAAATTCAAAAATATCCATACCATAGTGAAAACCCTGGTTCAAAAATAAAGAGTTATACAGAATTCAAAAATGTAAAGGATCTATCTGCCTCTAATCACCATCACCATCAACACTGTCATCAGTAACCTCGTCCTCACCACCATATCTATCCTCATCGTCATCCTCATCATCTTCACCATGCTCATCCTCGGCCCCATCCCCCCCTCGACCCCATCCCCCCCCCACGGCCCCATCCTCACACTCATCCTCATCCTTATCCTTGCCCTCATCCTCTTCATCTTCCTCGCCATCACCCAGAACATCATCATCTCAACCGCCACTAGAACAGCTGTTTGGTGAATTTGATAATGCGCCCATCGACGACATATATGTCTGAAAAGCCACGCTGGACTCTGGTGTAAGTGATGAAGATAAATCTTTGATCAGTTTATAAATTATTTCTCCCTCATTTGAACCTATTATTCCAACTCTATGATCATTTTATTAGACTATCTTGAATGATCCTTGACTTTTTCCAACTCAGTGGTTCTAGAATGGATACCTGGAGAGGACCAATACCACATCGGTACTATATTCTTACTAGGTCGGTACCATACTCGACCAGAGTGCTCATCTCCCAAAACCTGATATAAATGATCATGTGGCCATAAATTGTTAGGCTATTGGGAATCAAGGTCCTCTAAAGAATCCTTCCAATAATATTAATAGATTATTAAATTTCAAAATAGATATTCAACTTTGAAATAAACAAATTAAAATATACATTCGTTTCTTGTGTCGGTTCATTAACTACATTTTCGTCTTTTTTCTTTCTACTCAAGAAAAAAAAAATTTTCTCGAGGGATACGTCCTTTAAATTTATTAATTTGTGCTTCTGTAATGACATTGAAGAAATATAAAGTTAATGTATAATCATATATTCAATATTCAATAAATCACATAATCTAAGCAAGAAAAAATAAAATGGGCAAGTCCTAAAGATAATTATAAACAACTATATAGTACCAGCTGCCTCTCATGATCTGACATTGTAGTGCACCCCAAAGTGTGGAGGTATTGATTTGATTCAATATGTTTTTTTGTTTTTTTCAAAATATTCCTAAATAATGTTTAAAAATAGATAAGATAATATTAATGCAAAATATGAAAACTGTAATTTAAATACCTTAAATTGGATTAATACCTTATATTTGGCAGTCACCCAATGGGTAATCATTTGGCGATATTCCTCTATCAGACAGTCATCCATGATTGGTAATGTCTCCAACTCTGTGCCCACTCTATCAGACTAGCCAACATACATCTCATGCATATAAGCTCTCCAAATCTCTCCTAGCTCATTTAAATGCGCTGGTCGTGCACGTTCACCATCAGGGAAGTTAAACTGAAGTTGACACCCAATAGATTAATTCATATAAATACAAAAATACTACATTAAATCCAATATATGTTTTATCCATATTTGTGCCCACACATTATCCTTGACTTCATGTGGTAGATTTCTCCAAGAGAGAGGGATGGCCAGAATAATGTCGGAGTATTCGGCTAGCTTCACAAAAAATCCCCGACATACCTTCCCAGATTTATCAATCATCTTTCCATCATCAATTTATTCAACGATCAACGGTGTCTGGTAGTTCCATACCACACACAAGTGAGTACGCCCCCTCCCCCACCTACTATCTGTGGATGAATCTGTTATTAAATAAAAAACATATCAGAACAAGTTATATTAAAAATAAATTTTGGTATAAAAATTTGTTAGAGTTATATGAATATAAATGTTCTAGTGGGATCAATGGGTGTCACTGGATGTACAGAAGCTAACGGAATATCTTGTACAGGTGGGGTGTCACGCAATGTATGCTCCTCATCCACATACTATGTCGGAGCAGGAGTCAAAGATGGTGGAATATAATTGCTCAGAGAGAAACAGAAGAAAAAGATGACGGCATTGACGTCTTTCCTACTGGTAGTGTAAACCTTGGAGGCATAAATATCTCGTGTGTCCTTAATGACACACCAGGATCAAAATGGGGCCTAGAATATACGTCTGTGGTAGGGGCATAGTCCAATCGGGTACGACTAGTGGATCGTCTAACTCTCACACCATGAGCCCTCATACCACCAGCCTCAGTACCGAGACCACAATATGATCCTATAACTCTAACACCACCCCCTCCTACCACTAGCCTCTGTACTTGGAGAAATATCAGGATCCATGTCAGGTATCTCTCATCTAGGGGGTGGGTCCTGAAAAAAAGTTTAACACAAAAGTAAACACATGATGTTATAAGTTATTGCAATATATATATTTGAAATAAAATTCTCACAATTGGGATGAGTGGAGGAAGGCCCATATGTGTCATGAGAATATTATTTTTTGTCATCTTTTTCCACTGACTCTCTTCAATGGGTGTCATTTCCTAAAATTAAAATAAATATGGAAGTAATTGGAAACAGATAACTAATGTGTAAACCAAAAAACAAAATATATATAAACCATTCTGGTAAAAAACATGAAGAAACAGAAGATTTATGGTTGTTTGATGTTAAGTACTAGGATATACACTCTGAATGATGTAGGTGAAACATGTAGGTGAGAACATGTCTATATGATTCTATATATTTCCCACCACAACTTCGGGTTCACTATAAACTCTGATAATTGAGCTATTGGAGTCATCATAAGTAGTCAATGAATTGCTTTCAATTTCAGTAGGGATAGTGTCAACATCATCATCACCATCATCAAAACTGTGTCTGGGATTTACTTCAATAATTACACTGAATTTAGGATGACCAAGATCTTTGGCATAAAAAACTCATTTCACCATTGATGCCAATACCTTTGGTTCATCGGTGGCAAGAGTGTGATTCCTGTCAATAACCCGAAATAAAAAATCATCAATAAAGGTGCCTTTCCTTGTCATTGAATCAAAAAATTGACATTTCATCATCATGACTCGACCATGTGAGTAATAATTCAAGATTATTATTTTCTCCATGAATCCATAATAAGCTACATTTTCAGTATGAGGTCTATTATCCAATGAACTAGCATAATAGTCTGTTGTGGAATTTATCATAACACCATCATACTGTGTTCTCATGTTTCATGCTCATTCAGTGATAATAAATTTGTATCCATTGATCACAAGTGACTTAAAAGCACGAAACATGGTATTAGGATCAAAATTCAAAGCTCTTATTTCTTCAGAAACAGAGTCTGTAGGAAAACTCGATACCAGAAATATAAACAAATAGTAAACTTAATTAAATATTGTTTTTATTTTGTTTTTATAGATATATTTTTACCATCAATTTCAACCAAGAAGAAAAACCTTTTCTATGAAAAGTCTCTTTCCATCTCAGAGATAAATAACGATTCTTTCTATATATCAATTATTTATGTTCCCTGTAGTTAATAATAATAATAGTTTAACAAATATTTAAAATTACAAGAGATACGATAAGATATAAATTTACAATTTACTTACTTGATATACTCATCGAACAAATCCCAATTGACCAACATTATGCGGTGTGCAACCGCTCGCTCATCAAGGCTTAATGTCGTCAATGTATATGTTACCGGAATTCCTCATGTCTGAGGAAGTGAAAAAAAATTGGATTCAATTTTCTCATACTATTCTTCTTCATTTCTCATTGTTCTGTTTATTCTCGTAGTAATATCAAACAAATACATTGAAAAGAAATCCATAAATTCTTGATCCAAGTAACCATTCACAATAGAACCTTCGGGATAATTCCAATTCCAAACCTATGATTTCAATGTGTACATGTTTCTTTCAGTTGGATACATCTAATGGAAAGCAACAAGTCCACCAAGAAGTATTTCGGTCAGAAGATGGACAGTTAGATGCAACATGCATGTAAAAAATAGAGGAAATATATTCTCTAACTCACACGAAATTAATGGTGTATCTGCCAAATTTTTTTTCAAGATGTATTTGAAAAAATTCTTAGCAAAATCACCTCTAAAAAATAACACAACCTAATAACAAAGACTCTTACATTATTGGATAAGAGATGATGGTTTTCTATTAGAATCAACTCATGCAAAAGGGCACGATAATCATCAGTCTTCAAAGATTTTAGCTTTAACTTTTTTCTATTGACCCATTTTGATATATTCCTTGGATAGCCATCAGGAACTTTAATAGTCTCTAGCATTTCTAGAAATTGATTTTTTTCAGTAGGTTCCATCACATAAGAAGCACGTGGAACATGCCATTTATTTTCACTCATATAGACATGATGCAATTCTGGTCTAATCCCCCAATCTACCAAGTCACGTCGAGATCATATATCATATTTTGTCTTCAACTTTACATTTATAATAATCAAAAGGAACATTTCACATATATTCCTTTCAAAGTACATTATGTCTAAACAATAACGTAACAAGTTGGTTGACCAATATGACAACTCAAAGAATATACTCTTCCACTAAAAATTTTAATAGGTATCACTGGAAACATTTTTACTCTTTCTTGATTTCATTACACCGTTCCCAAATGAATAACTGAAATATTTCAATTCATTAAGCACATTATTTCCAGACATAAACTGAGGTGGATCATCAGCCTCCATGGTATTGTCAAATCATTTGACGATTGTTTCTATATGGATGGTTTATTGGACAGAATCGTCCATGTTTGCTAAAACTAAAACTACCACGATATTTCAGTCTTATCGATTGAGTATTCTTCATACAAATAGGGAATGAAAATTTTCCTTTTCTTCTCCATCAACACATCATTTCATAAGAAGGAAAATCATTGATCATCCACATAAGCGTAGCACGCATCTGAAATATGTCTTTTGAACATGCATCAGATGTGGGAACACAAACATCCCAATGATGTTTCAACAATTTTATTAATGGTTTTATGTATACATATATATCATTGTTGGGATTAAAAGGTCTAGATATCAGTATAATCAAGAAAGTTTAAGGCTTTTTCATACACAACCATGGGGAAAGGTTATAAATGTGTATAAAAACCATCCATGTGTTGTGGGAAGTAAGCATCTGTCCAAATGAATTAAAACCGTCACATGAAAGACTCAGTCTCACATTATACATGTTGGCTGCAAATTCGGGATATCGAGCATCAAATATCTACCATGAAAATCCATCTGCAGGGTGCACCAACTCTTCATTATTCTTTTTTCTCTTGGTGTCATGCCATCTCATTTTTAATGATATTTCGTCAGATATGAAATGGTTTTGTAATCCGGGGATCAATGGAAAGTTCCACATTACTTTTTGTGGCACACGAGATGCTATTCCAACATCTTTTGGCTTCTATCAAGAGGTTCCACATTTGATACAATCATTTCTTTCAGCAGTTTCTTCCCAAAATAAGCTATAATCATTCGGGCAAGCATGAATTATTTTAGAGAATCCAAGTTCATCAACTAACTTCCATGTCATATAGTGGGTTGAGAGAATATATGCATCATCTAGAAGTAATTCTTTCAAGAAGGTAAGAATTTAATCAATTAAATATTTTTAATCCCATAAATAGATTCCCCATGAAACAATCAGATTAAAAATTCCAACTTTTTTATTTTACCACATTATCGATATAGTGGAGTCATCGCAACATCATTCAATTTTCTCACCCTATCAACATCATCATTTTCATTGGATGCATCATGTGTGATTGTATCGAAATCCTATTGGTTGGACATCCATTACATCTCATGATGCCAAATAAATGGAAACCGATCATATATCAATCTCTCCAATTCAGTCCTATCATTCGGATCATCAAAATTTTGAGATTCCATTTTCTCTCCATTGTGATACTAAACATAATAGTTTGTTTGGAAACCATATTTGGTTATATGATAGCTAACTGCTTCATGAATCAACCAAGGTCTTCCAACATAATTAGAACATGTGAAGTGTATTTGACCACTATCCAAATCTTTATCAAATGAAAAATCTAAAATGTTGTTCAAATTATTTTGAAAATCGTTTGAAATCCGATCAGTTTCGTACATCCAACTTCTACCCATTAGGTAATTTTTTTTAAATATGTAATTTCAAATAAATTCAATAATATTAAAGTTCAGTAAAAAAATATTTAGGTAAATGACAATTGTTTAATTTAAATAAATTCATAACTGACACATTATTCTATATGATAATCATATTAAGAAATATTAAAAAATATACTGTATATAAGAAAATAAGATACAGAATTGCTATTGTCTATATTCAAGGACATACTAGTAAGATATTGGAAGTGGATCAAAGAATACATAATCTTTCAGGGTCTTCTTGGGAGTACGTGAGTTGTATACATTAACTTCTTCTGGGAGATGAGTATGAGGATTAAGAAGAATATCACATCAAAAGTAGTTATGGCCTTATCAAGTTTCACCATAGCCATGGATTAAAGGATCATAGGTTTGGTGCCATAGATCCTAGTTTGGTAGGGTGTATTCATTGAATCATACCCCAATTGATTTTGGAGAGGGACCTTCAATAGTTATAGGTATGGACTTGATTATATTAATGTTATTAGTTCCCCAATGTACTCCTTGGTCTTCACATTCATTTATTTACGTTCTCATTTTTTCTTTTTTTTGTGGTTCTTGATAGATTTTACCACTATTTTTAGGGCCTTAAAACAAGCCTTTAGAAAATGATGGATCATTATTAGAAATGACCAATGTTTCCTGTAGTGGTTGTATGATATAGACACTAAGGGTTTATCATGATCTAATATATTAATAACATTGATGTTATTTTTGGTACGAGACAGTTTACATATTATAAATATCACATTATTTTTTATAATAAGTGGATTTATTTTACCACCCCTAACGAATTGGAGTACATTATTACTTGGGATTGAAACCAAGAGGTATGAAGATCATGTCCATGCATAGCCATTATTGGGTTAATTAGGGAATAGATGGTACGTGTGGTTCTAAGAATGAGGAGGCACTGATGTCCGGGGTCCAGGGAGGAGGGTGGGGGGGGGGGCTGTCTAGGTTCCAGGAAACTGGGGGGTTGTCCTAGGTCTAGAAAGGTGGGTGGGGGTTGACTGGTGTCCAGGGAGGAGGGGGGCTATCCAGGGTCTAGGATGGAGGGTGGGGGGCTGTCCGGGGTCTGGGGAGGAGGGTGGGGGGATTTCTAGGGTCCAGGAAGGAGGGGGTTTTCCTCGGTCTAGGTAGTAGGGGGTTGTCATGGGTGGACCTCAAAGAACCTAATGGGGTTCCACTCTATAGTTCTGAGAATATATTATCCAAATCTATAATGATTCCACCTGTAAACATGAAAACTTTAAATCAGTGCCTACTCTAATGACATGACATTTAAGGGATATGTGTTTTGTGAAAAGCCTATACATTACAGTGATGTTCATGAATGATGTTTTTTCCCATATGTGTATGGAATTGAGAAATGAGAATGATTTATTCCATTTAACCAATGTTATAGTGTAAGTTTAGGATGATTTCTTGCATTTAACCAATGTTCTAGTTAATTTTTAGGTGTGGTGAGTTAGAAACCATGTTAGGCATGTCATTAGAACATGTGTTCTTCCATTTAACCATGTAGTCTTGAATTTTTGGGATGAAGGTGTTTTGACTGAGCTAATTACTACCCACTCTAGAGTATGGCCAACACATCATGTGGGTATACCCATGAAACAAAGCCACGTGTAAAAGGGATGTTATCAGCACCCCATTTGGTCAAACATACTTTTCACCATAAGGGATAGGCCATGTATATTTACATGGAAATCCAAGTCATGTACTGTGTGTACATTCCCATGTACATTCCAATGACACTAGATTATCGTAGACACTATGTCAACCATTATACACACCATGTGAACCCTTATACTATATCATCATTATTACAACCATTAAAAACAACTTATTAAACAACATCACTTGTCAAATATAATCAAATTGAACATAAATCAATAATAATATTGGATATATCAAGTAAAATGAAGTCATGCTATATTACATCCTAAATGACCACCCACAATCATGATTAATGACCACAAAGATCCCCTTTTGGCCAAAACAAAAGTGAAAACAACATCACTTGTAGTCAAATTGAACATAAATCATTAATAATATTTGGTATATCATGTAAAATGAAGTAATACTATATTAGATCCTAAATGACCACCCACAACCATGATTAATGATCACAAAGAACCCCTTTCGGTCAAATCGAATATGAAAACAAAAACACATAATTACAGAACAACAAAATCAAGGAATCACTTACAGATTTGATGTGTAGAAGAACAAAATTCTTTTATTGAAGATGGATCGATATGTGGAATAAGTTTTGCAGGAGGAAGACTGGATTTAGAGTACCAATACAACTGAGCGGAACTGCAATTGGGTAGAGGGGGAATGGATGTCCGATCTGTATTTAGGGTAATTTTTTCCCAACATTTTTTAAAAACTGTTGGGAATGTAGGTCTTTAACAATGGTTTCAGTACACTGTTGGTAAAAAAGTTACATGTAAGGCCTTTACCAATGGTTTTTCAAAACCGTTGCTAAAATCTTGTATAAGATCACCTATTCCAATAGTTTACATACACCATTGATATACATAGACGTTCTAAACAGTTTACATAAACCGTTGGGATGTAAGTGTTGGTAAAAGTTTTGTTTCCAGTAGTGATAACCCTTTTTATATTCTATCAAATTTAAATGACAATTAAGCATAATTTCCATTGATAATATAGTCGTTTAATAATGATCTCATGATTTTTATGAATTTCAAGTTTTAACAATTCTAATTGACATAGAAAAAGGAAGTGATGACCTTAATAAGTGGGATCATACCCTATGAATCAGATTTATCAGAAATTCAATGGGAGATAGAATCACTGGGATTTTTCCTTAACATAGACAAAGTAGAGGTCTAATAACTTAATAATGTGTGAAACTGTTTATTGAAAAAGTTCAATCTCATCGAGATGACGACCCAAACCATTTACGCTGAACCACCCCATGAATGTATCACTATCACACACCTTATTATTAGTGAGTTTTATAGTTTTTTAAAGGGATATGTAACATAACCCTAGAAATATGTTCATATACATTATTTTTATATAATAATGAATGTATTTTCATCCTATTATTTTTACCTTATAAATGATTTTTATTTTTATATAACAAAACAAAAAAAGTATGTTTGATAAAATTCAAATTTAATGAAACACATTATTTTAAATAATTAATGTATTTTTTAAATAATAATATTTTTATAAAATAATATTTATTAAATTTTAATTTTTATATTAATTTTATGATTTCAAATGCAATTTTTATAAGGATTTAAAAAATATTATTGTCCAAAAAACCAATCATTTATCAGAAAATGCATATTATTATTTTAAAATTGAAAATGGACATACATTGAATTTTATTTTGAAAAAAATAATATTATTTTTTGAAATTAGATTACTGAGATTATCCAATGGTGATTTTTCATATATTTCTAAGAGTGTCAAATTTTTGGGTAAAAAGTTAAATAACATATAAATATAGAGTGAGTATTATGACATCATAATGACCCAAAAGTTAATTAAAATATTCTAAAATATATATATATGACTAAATGAATGTTTTACCATTAAAATAAAGTGATTATATGTTTATTAGATTAATTTTATAAAGCACTTTTGAATCATCCAAAACCATTAATATATTTTAAGGTTTCAAAATTGTTTCTTTAAGAGTATAAATAACTAAGATATAATAAGTGTTATTATTTTATTATTTTAAATTCTTTGAATTATAAAATAATTTAAACCACTTAATTTTATAATTAATAATGAGAAAGAAGCATGGTTACATTTTTATTTTTTATATATTTTTTTTATAAATTCAGAAAAACATTATTTGAGAAAAAATAAATAATTACCCTCTCATTTCCAATATAAACCCACGTAATCATTAATTTATCATCATTAAAAATATTTGGATCATGTCATTAGACATATCTCCCATCTCTAGAGTCCTCCCATGGTCTACCCAATCTTCCAAGAAGCTCATCCCAATCATTTTTAGTCACAAAATAATGTATGGGACATTTTCCTTTCTCCTATATATTTAAATACATTTTTTACCTTATGTATTTTGTCTTATTTTACTTATGGTTGAATATTTTAATTGAAACAACCCAAAAATTTATAAAAAAAATTCTCTTTTGATTTAATTAAATGAATTATAATGTAATTTGATTTTAGAAAACACATGCAACCTCTTTTTATTTTATGATATCAAATTGGATTTAAATTATTTTCAATCAAATTTATAGTTGATAATATTGCCTTTTAATAGTGATCATTTGATTATTATAACCACCGGGTTGTAAAAAACAATTTACACTAAAAAAATCATAGCCTCAACCAGTATGATTGTATTGTATAATGCCCAATTAACTAAGCTTCTGAGGGAGATAAAATCTATGATATTTAACCTAGACCTAGTTCAATCTCTGATCCAAAAAATAAAGCATGAGAAACCCCATTTATGGGTGAAATTCACACTCATCAAGATCACAAGACAAACCAGGTTCTCCAAACCACCTCATGACAATCTCACCAGCATGCGCCTTACTCTTAGGGAACATTCTACTGTATTAAAGCGATATGTACCAGGAACCTAGAAATATGAGTATGTACATTATTTTATATAGAATAATTAATATATTTTCATCATGTCATTTTTACTTTATAAATGATTATTATTTTGATATGATAAAAAAAGTTATTTTTTGTTATATTCAAATTCAATTAATAAATATATTTTGACGAATAAAAGGATTTTTGAAATAAATAAAATTTTAATAAAATTTTATTATTAAAAAAATTATCAAATACAAATGGTTATATTATTTTAATGTTGTCAATTGTAAATTTTATAAAATTTTGAAAAATATTATTGTCAAAAACCTAAAATTTACCTATCACTGTCTATTATTATTTTAGAAGTGAAAGATAATATATTTATAAAATTATTTGGATTAAATGAATATTATTTCTTGAATCATAATGTCAAAATTATCCAAGAGTAACATTTTCATAATTTTATGAGATATTCTAATATTCAAGTAAAAATTAAATACTATATAAATATACATTGTTTATTATGACACCATAATGTCCCAAAATAATGTAATGAATACATTAAAGGGTATCCAAGAACAAATCTATGTTTTCAATTTAAGATATTTTAATTTTATGTTTATTTTATTTACCTTATTAAGCCTTTTTTATTCCTCCGAAACAATTATTATTATTAAATGATTTTAAATTATTTCATTAAGAGCGTGACTCATCTACACATAATCAGGGGAATTATTTTATTATGTTCAGCCCTTAGGAATATAAAATAACTAAAACAACACTAATTTGAAAAAACCCATGGGAAAAACCATGGTATGATTTCTTGTTTTTCCTATTTAATCTTATCGAGACCAAAACATAAAAAATTAATAAATCCATCTTTTTTCCTATATAAACTCCCATGATCCAACATATCATTAATAAAACTTCATTTATCATGTACATAATATTCCTTCCTCACTCTAGAGTCCTCCCAAGGTTCCCACAACCTCTCATGAATCCACACTCAATATTTTTGAATTTCACACCCACTTAAGGGATCCTCACCTTTTCTTCTTTTATCATGTTTTTTTATTTTATTATACTTTATATTCAAAATTTATAATGTTGGGGAATACATTTATATGTACCATTTACTCCACGTTTAATGTAATATCGATGAATTACCCTTTTAAATGTCACCAATATTTTTTTATGTATTTTCAATTGATGTTTTTATGCTTCAAAAATTTCACTGGGGGATTTCGTGCCAAAAATAGGTTTATTGAATACCGATACCCAATTTGTATCAACGGTGTTCACATTTTAGGACTTGTTGTTAATTTATTAGGTAATTAAATGTGTTTGTTCCAAACTTTATTTTCATGGATATAAAAGTGATGAAAAATAATTTTGTGGTTTTATGATCTACATGGTAGACTAAAGCATGAGAATGAAATGAATGTGACGAGTGGGATTAGAATTATATAGCACTCAAATTCATTGGGTAATGTTTACAATCATAATAAATCATGTTGGTATAAGAAGTTAACCTAATGTCCTTATGGTTTTTTTCACTATGAACTCTTTTTAGGTTTATCCTTGACCTATTCTTATGATGCAATGTTTTAAGTTGTGCCCACATTTCCCATGTTGCCATCTGGATTATCATGATATATCTTTCCTTATTGTTCATATTCCTTTTATTCCCCATTAATATGCCTATAGTCTGAAATTTATTTCATTATTCATGTTTTTACATGTTTATTCTCTTTATGAGATTTATAGCTCACCCCATTCTTGTTAATGTTCACTGGTTATCCCATGCAGTTACATGTTTAGTGATATATTACCATCATGTCAAGGATGTTTTCAATATTGTTGTTGAATCTCATGTTATAATTTGTTATGTATTTTTACTAATCCCAAAAGTCAGTTGATTTTTCAATTTTTCAGGTTGTATTAAGTGATATCTTATGTAATAAATCATATAATAATGTGTAATAAGGATCATGGTTTTTATAGTTGCTATCAAAAAAATGTTTAGTTATTTTTTGGATTAGGATTAGATAACCCTAGATAAAGCATGATGTATAATACTAAGTATAATAAAACCTCTATAAATATAAGTAAGTTTAGGTTAAGTGGTTTATCAATAAAATACATCCTTGTTTTGATACAACAAGTGAATTTGGTTTTATCAGAGATGCACCTAGTGGAATCAACTATGAAAAGGTGTCCAAGTCTTGAGTTAGGGTAACATGGTATACAATAAAAATACTTATTGTACACTTGGTTTGACACTCCTAAGGAAATTAATTGATAAATTAATAAGCTCATTATGAACCATTACTATGGGAACAAAAATTACTATAAGAATATAAGTTATAAATTATACCCTGGATAACATAGATTGAAGACAAGAAATTCAGAAGTTAATAAAATATATGTAATGTATATGAAATCTATTTAATTTTATTGTATTACACTTTATGTGATTAATAATTTAAAAAATAATAATTCTTAATTTTTCTTTTGTTTTATCCAATGGATGGAAATAGGATGAATCTGGTAATCAATTAATGTGACATGCAATTTGATGATTTCCCTAAAGAGATGCCCAACCTGATGCGAGATGAAATAAAAAACATCATAATGATACTCCCTCAGTGAAAAAAGGTTCTAAATAGAATTATAGATAATGAGGAGCATCCAAATACCCTTAATTGAGAACATGTTGCGTCTGGGTCCTTTATACGACGAAGGCCTCTGACATTCAATATATAATATGATCCTTTACTTGAGGACCAATGGATCCACTCTATTGAGAAGATATTCCTTATCCTTTAATGCTCTGAGCAAGAAACAATTCTACTATATTTTTATCTTAGGAATGGTGAAGCTGATTAGGGGTACACAACAATTAAAAATATGATGCTCTTGGAGGAGATATAAGCGTTGGGGTGGAAGGAATTCCCGAAAATATTTTTCAAAAATTATTTTTCTCAAAATCTCTATCTTAAAATGTAAATGGATTTTATTTCCATCAGGGAAAATGATGGAGAATCTGTCAGGGTGTTTATGGAAAACATCAAAATACTTTCATGATATATCTCTAGATTTTTCTTCACCACAAAATGAAAGGTTTTCCACTTCTTTGTTGGGCTAAATCCTTGTCTATGAAATCCTTGGTGATCAGTGACTTTAAAAACTATGAGTAAACTTCCCCAAGTTCCCTCAATGATGAAATGATGATTAGAGAATCTCAAGGGAATCACAGGGATAAGAAGTGTAAATTTGAGTTTAATTATGGAATTCTGATGGAAAAATTAAACAGTTCTATGAAATTTCAATATCTGACTTGTCAAATGTGTGGGAATAAGAACCCCAAAAATTTATTAAATTGGATGAGGAAATTATTTAGGTTCTTGAAGGAGGGGAACCTAGCTAAAGTCTATAGATAAGGGGAACTCATCAATGTGATAGAGTAAATGAATTTTATGGTACGACCTCATCATATTGTTCATTAGTTTGACCACAAGTATTTGAGAAACATAACAAACCAATGACCTAAGACAAGAGTTTTTGCAGACAACCAACAACCTCCACAGTTTCAAGGGCATGATTTTTTTATCACAACCACCAAAGAGGATCGTGACAATGAAATCGTGATAGGTACACTAGTTATTCATTCTATATTAGAGAATTTACATTTTATTCTTGTTCAATTAATTATATAATATCAAAAAAATTAGTATATCTATTAAATCACCATACACATCATTAGAGTTGGGTTTCCGGTGCCAATAGGAAATGAGGCAATTTTTTTTATTACAAGTATATAACTCCTACCCTACCAAATTTTTCAGTATGAACATCCATTCAAACCATTTAATACTCAATTTGGTGTAATTTGGTGAAATTATGGGCATGAATTTGTTTTACCTATATAGAGACAACATAAACATCCATGAGAATGAAATTCATCCCTGTACTGTGAATCCACCCCCAATTTTGTACAAGCTCCAACAGGATGATGAATCTTATTTAGCACTATCATATCAACCATGGATATTATTTAGCAATGACAAAGAATTTCTAGAACAAATAATTGAGTCTAATAAAATAACCATCCTTGAAGACATTCCCTATTGTGACGGAATATGTCCATGTTTTTTCTGAGGAACTGTTTTGTATTCCTCCAAGATTAGAGGTTGAATTCAAATTGAAATTATATATGGGGAATATCCATTATCCATGAATCTATATATAATGGATTTTGTGAATCTTAGTGAGATAATAAAATAACTACATAATAATTTAGATAAAGGGTTCATACACCCAAGTGCTTCACCATGGGGTACACAAGTCCTCTTCATCAAGAAGAAGGATGGATTAACGCATATTTTACATGATTGTTGTGGGATCAACAAGATCATGATAAAGAAAATGTATCCTATTCTATGGATTAATTTATTGTTCTATCATCTTTTTGGAGAATAATAATTTTTCAAGGTGGATCTTGATTTGATATATTATCAATTAAGGGTGAAGAAGGAATATATTCCTAAGGTGGCTTCTCATAAAATTTACAGTAACTATGAGCTCATAGTAATTCCATTTAGACTAAATAATGGTCTAACAGTGTTCATGGAAATAATAAATAGTGTCTTTAGTGATTACCTAGACAAATATTACGTAGTATATATAGATTATATTCTAATATACACTAAAATGAAGAAGGAGCATAAGGAGCCTATAAACACTATTCTAAAGACTGTATGAAAGGAGAATCATTATGCCATGTAAAAAAGAATATGATTCCTTGTTTAAGGAAGTCTCATTAATGAGGAATATCATTACAGGTGATGAGATATCTGTGGAACCATAAAAAATAGAAGCAAATAATGGATGGTCGAGAAAATTGTTTTTCTATATATCCGTAGTTTCCTTGGATTAGCTAGGTATTATCGTCAATTTGTGAGAAATATCTCATGATTTTCAAACCCTCTTACCAAGATAACATATAATGTAGTCATGTTTTCTTATAAAGATGAATGTGATGTGATATGGAATTAGTTGAAAAGAAGGATTTTTACTGCCCTTGTGCTCCCACTACCCATAAGCGGAGATATTTTCATGGTATTTACTGATTATTGGGAAAAGGGATAGGGATGTGTGTTAATTTATAATGATAAAGTCATATCCTATGCTTCAAGGTAGTTGAATGTTCATGAACAGAACTAACCAACACATTATATGGAGGTGTTTGATATGATCTTCACTATAAAACATCTATGGAATTATTTCATTGGGGGAAGTGTAAAGTATATATTTATCAGAAAAATGTCAAATATATATTCACATATAACGGGAATAATATGCTTCATTGAATATGGTTAGAACTAATCAAAGACTATGACTACTCAATCCACTACCATCCTGGGAAATCAAATAATGAAACACATTATCTATGTATAAATCACATTGTAATTCATTTTTTATTGATAATTGAGAAGGAAATGATCTTATTTAATTGGAAGAGTTTTTCATGGAAGTAATAAATGAAGGAACATCATAAATCCTTTCACAAATTATTTCTCAACAGTCATATAAGTAGAGGTTATGAGATACTGAATGAGATGATGTGGAAATTTAGAAGAAAGTGGGAACTATATTAAAAGGGAAACCTCAAAGTTTAATGGAAATGAATAAGGAATTGATAGATTTGATTCAATACTATGTGTTCCATAAAATATTGAGTTAAATAATGAATTATTATATGATTCACATAGTTTGAGTTTATTCATGAACCCCAGAAGAAAAAATATGTACCGATATCTTCAATGTAAGTATTGGTGGGACAATATAATGAAGAATATCACTTAATATACATCAATGTGAATATTATATCACCAAGTGATGAATATAACGAAAACGTATAAGGGGATTATGAATCCATTACCAATACCCAAATGGAAATTACATAACATCACAATAGACTTTGTCCCCTACGTCCAAAGACATCCATAGGAAACAATGATGTTGGTGTTTTTGTGGATAGTCATACAAAGACTGCACACTTCTTTGCATTTCAAGAGGATTTATTACTCAACAAAATTTCACAAATAAAAATCCATGAAGTCAAAAGTATTTATGATGTATCACTATCTATTGTATCTAAACAATATCCAAGATTCAACTCAATGTTATGGAAAATTATTCAACATTCTATATGCGTTGAGTTGAAATTAAGCATGTATTATCACCCATAAACTATTGTAAAATCAAAATTGATAGTCCAGATACATGAGGAAATGTTTAGATCATGCTTAATTTCCATCAATGTTGGATTAGACCAACACATCACATTTTTCGAGTTCCCTTGAAATAAACGGTTTCCACTTGAGAATCAATGTAAGATGTGAATAACACCCAAAAAATAGGATATTATTGTAGAAGACAAAACTAATATGTCCTAAAATGGAATATGAAATGGTGGAAAAGGTTAAGTGCATTATGTATCAATTCCATGTTTTTTATATTCAAAAAAGGGATATACTAACAATCATCTATGAGACATAAATTTTGAGGTTTGAGGCATGGTATTCCTCCTCATATCTCCATGGAAGAATGTGATGACATTTGGGATGAAGGGAATGCTTAGTCTATGATTGTTTGGTTCTATTGTTTTCCTTGATCACATCATAGTAGTTTCATACCAACTAGAACTCCCACAAAAACTATCTGAAGTATATGTTTTCTTCCATGATTCTTATTCAGAATGTATATACCAATCCCGTCATATATACTCAATCCATAGATAGTACTATTGTAGAATGATCATTCCTATTAGGAGGATCAGGTGAAGATCATAGATCGTAGTGATAGATTTTTATGAAATAAGACAAAGAAACTTTTCAATGTTTTTTGGAGAAACTAAAAACATGAAGAAGTGATGTGGGAATTAGAGGATGTGAAGAAAGGGAGTTACCATCATATATTCTATTATATGATATGAAAATTTTAATGGAGAAATTTCTTAATTGGGGAATATTTTAATGTCTTGAAAAGTTATAAAAAACTTCCCGTTTGATTTAATTAAATGTATAATTATGTAATGTGGTTATATAAAACACATGAAATACTTATATTTTATTAGATAAAAATGTATTTAAATGAATGTTAAAAATATTTAACATTGATGGTGTATCCATATAACAATGATCATAAGATTAGAATGAATATAGGGGTTTAACAAAACCAATAGAGAGAGAAAAAGAACTGTTGAACTCAACTAGTAGGATAATACACCATGAAGCCCATTTATCCGAGATTCTGAGGGAGATTTTATCATTGGGATTTTCCCCAATCCAATCCCATGTTTATATCCATCAAAAATATCATGAGAAAACACATTTAAGGGAGGATTTCAAGATCATCAAGATCACAACTCACACAATGTTCTCCCAACCACCCCAAGAAAATATCATCATCGAAAACCATTCTATTACGAGGTATTCTGCTGTATTGAAGGGATATGTATCAATAATCTCGAAATATGAGTTTGTACAATATTTTTTATATAATAATAAATACATTTTCTTCATGTTATTGTTACTTTATAAAAGATTTAAATTTTGATATTACAAACCACGAATAGTATTTTTTTTGTAATATTAAAAATCAATAAAGGAATTTATTTTGAGGAATTAATTGATTTTAGAAATAATTTTTGATTAAAATATAATTATTATATAATTTTTTTGGATATAAATTTTTATATATTATTTATGAAGTTAATTTTATTTTTTTATAATTGTTTGAAAATTGTTATTGTAAAAAACCCAAAATTTCTCTATAACTGTCGATTATGATTTTAGAATAAAAAAATAATATATTTAAAAAATTTGCGGTAAATGAATATTATTTTTGGGGTCAAAAAATATAAATTATCCAATGGAAATTTTTCATAATTTTCTCAGATAGTCGAGTTCTTGGGTAAAAAATAGACATCATATTAAAGTACATTGTGTATTAAGACATTGTATAGGACCAAAGTGATGTAATAACTAATATAATGGGTATACGAACCAAAATATATGTTTTAAATTTAAAATAATGTAATTTTATTTTTATTTACCCAAATTGCCTGAAGGCCTTATTTTTTATTGATTTTTTGATATCCCCCTTTCATGGGATGGGGGGAACCCTTATAAGGCCCATAGGATCAGATATTACCTGGCCCGTAGGCTGAGGAGATTATATGAACAGATGGTCTTATGGAATTAGACCAAACAATCTACAAAGAATTGCCCCTCCCTAGCATTTGCATCATGATAGTAGCTCTCCACCATCGCTTGGCCATCTAGCTATGCTTCTCTTACAAGCACAGGCTGGTCCTGATGTCATAGCCATACCCTCTTATTCTGAAAAATCCATTTGGCTCTAATCTCATGAGTGCACCTGATCAGAATCCTCTTCTCGGGATGCTCTTTTTTTGCAATGTCTATCTGGGTCAACAGTATGTGGCTCGAAGGCGTTAAAGGTGGCCCAAAATCCCATCTGACCCAATGGCCTTGGTGGACCAAAAGCCTTAAGGACTCCAAGCCCAAACCGGTGGTCCAAGGTGAATAGTTCATGCTACTACAGTACTGAACATTAACTACTATAGTAACTACTATTGTAATAGCTATAATACCTGCTACAGTGCATGCTTTTTTTACTTCTATAGTACCCTAGGAAATATTCCTCTACCTGGTTTTGAACCTAGGAATCCTCCAAACCAATAATTATATTTTAAGGTTTTAATATCATTTTTTCAAGAGTGTGACTCACCTCCACATAAGAAAGGGAATTATTTGTTTATATTCGAACCTTGGGATCATAAAATAATTAGAACCACTCTCATTTCCATGGGAAAATATAATGACATGGTTAGTGTTTTGGTTATTTAATTTTGTATAGTACATAACATAAATAATAAAGAAATCCTTCTCGTTTACTATATAAACTCACCCAACCTCCCACTTATATTCATTAAAAAATCATTAAGAGATCCCTTAGATTTACCTACCATATCTAGAGCTCTCTAAAGGGTCCCCCAAGAACTCATGTATCCCTTCTCAATATTTTTGAGTCGCACACTCAAATAACGGATCCTCACCTTCACTTATTTAATAAATTTTCTTTATTTTATTATACCATATATTCCTAATTTATAATATTATGGAATGTTTTTCCATGTCCCATTTACATTAAATATAATTTTTGAATAATGAGATATGTTTTTTTTCTCCCATCAATGTTATTTGTGAATTTTTTAGTGAAACCATTATGCTACTGAAATATCGTTGTTGTATTTCACACCAAAAAAATATGGAGTGAATAACCATATGGAATTCCAATCAATGGTGTACAATTTTATGAACTTATTCTTTATTTATCGAGGAATTATGTGTATATGTTCCACACTTCATGATTTTGGAATAAAAAAGTGATGAAAAATGATTCCATGTTTTATGATCTAGGTGGAACACTTAAGCATGAAAATGAAATGAATGTGAACGGTGTGTCGGGAATAACATAGTGCTATAATGAAATGGGTAAAGTTTGATATCATGATGTGTTAGGTTGGGAAATGGAGTGAACCTTATTACATTATGTGACATTTTCCACCATGTAGTACTGGTGGGTTTAGCCTTGACCTATATTTATGATGCAATGTTTTATATTTTTCCCACATTTATGATGGCGCTCTTATGATTATCATGATATATCATGCTATATCATGAATTATTGTCCATGTTCTTTTAAATTACACATTTATATACATATTGTCTAACATGTTTTTCTTTCATTATGTTATGCCTTGTTTATTCTCTTAATGACCTATATAGCTCACCCCTTTCTTTTGCATGTTCCAAGGTTATATCATGTAGTTTTAAGTTTGATGGAATTTTATGATCACGTAAAGGACATTTTCAATATTGTTTTTGTATCTCTTGTTATAAGTTGTCATGTAATGTACCTAATTCCCAATGTCACTAGAATTTTTGATAATACGGGATGTATAAAGTGAAATATTATGTAAGAAATCATGTATTAATGTGTAATAAAGAGTGTGGTTGTTATATTATTTATTATTCAACTTAATATCAAATTGATCTACAAATGACGAGAGAATAATTTGACTCATATGAAACCATATAATTTTTAATTGAGGTTGTTATGATGTAGAATGTTCACCATGATTTTTCATGCCACTACCACAAAAACAGTATTCCCAGCGCCACACTTTTATCAACGCTAATAAAAAAGCGCTTATAAAGGGGGTACCTTTATCAGTGCTAAAAAAAGCGCTGATAAAAGTGCCACTTTATCAGAGATTTTTTAGCACTGATAAAGGTACCCCCATTAACAGCACTTTTTTTAGCAATGTTAAAGGTACCCCCTTTTATCAGTGCTTTTTAGTTAGCACTGATAATGGGGGGTCTTTATCAGCACATTTAAAAAAATCTCTGATAAAGGGTCTACTTAAAAAAAATTCATAAAATAAAATATATTAATATTTAAATATATATTTATTTTTATATTGATATAAATATTATATGTATTTTTTAAATATAATTTTTAATACATTTTAGATTAGTATAAATATACAGTTACACTTAATATATAAAATATTTAGTGAAAATGGCATATAAAAAAACTAAATTTTTTTATTTAATAATTTTCTAATTATTGTGGAGTAATAGTCATTTAATAACAATTTTATGACAAAAAAATAAAAAAAATTCCAGAAAAGATCCAAAATCTGTTGAAAACGCAACTCGAACTTCAAATGGCCATAACATTTAATCCGCGTGTCCGTTTGAGCTCTACCACATCTCTTATCGAAGCATGCGACGAGCTCTACATATTAATGACCAGGGGAACCCTGGTCATGGTTTTTTCGAGGCCAAAAAAGGCCCACGAGGCATCCAAAACTGAGTTTTTACTAGGTGTACCCCGATTTTTTAGCATTTTGTGGAGTTTTAGCCTCATTTAAGGGGGTATTATAGGATTTTTTTGGTGGGAAATGAATTTATTCCAAGGTATTACATTCATATTGATATTATTTCATTGAAATTATATAGTTTTTTTTATAATTACCTACTATTTATAATCAAATACATAACAATATATATATATTTTATATATTAACACACAAAAATTTAATTATATATATAAATAATAAAATATATTTACATATAAAATATATTAGCTTTATCTAAAGAATAACTAATATCCATTTTATTTAAAATACAAATATATGAATATTTATATACATATATATTAATCTAATTATATATATTTATAAATATATATATATATTAATCTAACTATATATAAATCTATTAATATAACTATATATATTAATATGATTATAAATATATATATATATTAATATCACTATAAATATATATATTAATATCACTAAAAATATATATATTAATATAAATACATATTACTATACCAATAAATATTACAATATATATATATAAGGATATAAATTAATATAACTATATCTATATTAATATAAATATATATGAATATACGAATAAATATAACTAAATATATATATATATATATATTTAGATATCATGAAATGGTAAACAAATCACAATAGAGGAGTGGTAAGGGCTTAGGTGTGTTGGGGGGAGGTCTCTAGTTGAAAACCTGGTGGAGGCAGGGGTACATGCGCATGGGGGAATATTGGAGCTAGCACTGATAAAGGGTCGAGGGGGTGCGTGGGGGCACTAGAGGGGGGAGAAAAATCACTATATAATGGGGGGGGGGGGGGCTCAAGCAATTTAAAATCTCCCTGATTTGTCGGATATTTTTATTTTTTTTTAATTTTTTGTATTTTTTGATATTTTTTTATTATTTAACTTTTATCAATGCTTTCAAAAAAGCGCTGATAAAGGAGGTCCTTTATTAGTACTAAAAAGGAAGCACTGATAAAGTAAGTTCTGATAAAAGGCCCATTTTATCAGCGATTTTTTAGCACTGATAAAAGAGCCCTTTTATCAGCGCTTTTTTTACCCTTGATAAAAGGTGTCTTTATCAGCGCTTTTTGGAGCACTGATAAAGGGGACCCCCTTTATCTACTCCATCTTTAAAAGTTCTTTAATATCACTAATAAAAGGTGGTTTTTAGCACTGATAAAAGGGGTATTTGTAGTAGTGTTCCAAAATAATTATGTAATGAATAATATAACCATTTCCCATCAAGGGTATTCATTTTTATACACTTATACTTCTTTGGATTGGGACTCACATGGATTTATTACACACTCTTTAATCTTTGAATAAAATATGGTGATTAATGAATCCTTTTTTAGGATTTATGTGGATCACTTAATCATGATAATGAAATGATGTGACAGATACTCCCAAAATTATATAGCACTCCAATGTATTGCGTGATGTTTAGTCTCACGAGACTTCACGTTGGGAAAAAGAGTGAACCAGATTCTTTTATATAAAATTTTCAAACATGATATCTTGGATGTTATCCTTGATCTATGTCTCTAATAATTACCAACTTAATAATCCTTCTATATATCATTTTTTTTATTTCTGAACATATTCCAATTTTAATGGTTGTGTGTCAACCATATAAAAAAATAAAAACAAAAAACAATATCCCAAAAAGAATGAAAAATTAACATCCAAGAATATTTGAAACAGTACCCCAATCTCTAGATTTCATCACAACATATTTGAGTGTAATTTAACAACTCTAAATATGAAAAGGAAAATTCATATATTTGATTAAAAATCTATTCAGCTAAAAAAATTTCTTATTGAAGGATAAAACCTAGAAATCACTCTTTTAACATTACCAACTGTAAAACCGATATGAAAAACCATTTTATTTTCAAAAAAACAATCTCTACTGAAAAATAAGTTTTCAAATAAAATAAAAAATACTATGAAAGGAATTAATTCATATAAAAACAATTTATATAAAAAAGAAATGTTTTTTTCAAAAATATACTCTTATAAACACATGTTATAATTTATATTCCTATTTAATCATAATAAATAAATAATTAATAAAAATTTAGCTAATCTCAAAAAAGTTATTGAGTTTACTTACAAAAATCTGTCATTAATAGAAAAGTCCAAATTTTTGTAGTCAAAATTTACATAAAAGAATCCAACGTTGAATCCATATCAAAATAGAAAAATATCTAGTCATTCCAATAGATTCATGATTCCAATATTTATATATATATATATATATTAAATAGAGATTAATTAATTACACGATTGATAAAGGTATAGATCCTATAAAAAACTAAATCAATATTATATTACTTATAATATGACGTTCATCTAATCAATCCTCAAAATGAACTCATTTTTTCTTATGTAAGAATCCTAAATTCCTATAAAAAGAAATCCAAGATTTTATAAGTCAAATGGAGGGTTGAAATGTGTGTTAAAGGAGAAAATGTTAGTTTTAAAAAATATAATTAATCCTTATACATATATTTATCCCATAAGCTCTACCAATTGTGTTGACAACCATGTTTAAATTCCATTCCTACCTTCCATGATGAATGGTTAGATCACATGGATCCTCTAAACATGTGACTAATAACATGTAATTATAGAATTTTTTATTTCCTTACTTTTTTAGGACACTTGGATTTGAATTATATGGGATTTCCACAATTATATCCATATTACACTGACACTATTTCATTACAACGAAGAAAACATAAAAAACAAGAAAAAATGAACATATCCTTTAGATTTAAGTAATCAATTTATAGTTGAATTGTTATTTAATAATGTACTGAAATTTATATTTCTTATCACCTTTTTAAGAAACATGTATATCCTAAATGGATTGTAAACTATTCATTAGTAATAAATTTACCATGATCCTTTTTTATAACATGGAATCAACAAAAATTCAATGTATTAATAATATCAAGGTTTTAGTTTGATTTCATGGATCTCATAAGTATGTCATCTGTTATATTTTAGTTATTTTTATTCTAAATTAAATGATTTTAGGAGAAATGTTTTAGTTTTATGGTAATTTCATATCCCATGGATTGTGAGGAGTTCCCATGAAAGGCATATAATGAAGAGAGTAAATGAAACATGACCAATGCATTATCCAAGGTGATAATATAGAATAACCATGTGTTTTGGGGTTGGTGGCCAAAGTTAATTATGTGTTTGGTTAATGGTGTTGAATGAATGTGAAGCTAGATCATCCAGTCATGTTAAGGTTACATAATTTATCATTTATAATAATAATTATTCTATAACTAACCACATTAATTGTCAGAAATAAACTTTAAATTATCATAATGCTTCTTTAGATAAATTCTATTTTTAATTTTTAATTGATTAATGATTCATATATATTTATGGTTGATTATACAATCATAATATCATCATATTGATCTAAATGATCTCGCATATTATTCCTAGTACATCATTTCTAGTTTTATTATATTTATTTGGATAGATCTATGTCTTAGAAGTAAATATATGACTATGGAATTATATAATGAATTATAAACAGGTTCATCATGATTTCATAAATGTTTAGATTCCACTAAATGATAGATATAGTAAATCCCAACATTAGGTCTAGGGTTTCAAATAATTTTACAATCATCATCAAATTTATATGGATCTTATTCAGTAATTATGATATTTCGGTTCCTTTTTATTTGATTTATATACTTTTAGGTTGTTTTTATACATTGAATATCTTTGAAATTATAGTTTATATTTGAATATATAGATATTTGTTTCTTAGGTTTGATAAAGGGTGGGAAATTAGTGTTTAAGGAATAAACCATTGGGTTTATTTATTAAATGAGTTTTTTATGAACGTTAAATTTTAGGCATCCTAAACTAGTTATGTAACAAATTTTGTTTATAAGGATGAATTGGGAAAACTATTTTTTTGAAGAAAAATGGGTTTGATAAGAAATATATTTAGAAATGAGTAATGAACAAGGTGTACATGTTATGAATAGAATTACTATTTAGTTGAGATAGACATGAAACACCATCATATGTGTGATATTTATAGTAAAATCCATAAAACAAGATACTCAGTTATGTGTAACAATCACCTGTGGGTGTATACTATAGTCATAAGAATGAATTTCATGAAAAATTAATTATTATTTATATTATATCGTTACTTTATAATGACTATCAAATTCAATGAAATTATCATAGAACTATAAAGGGTTTCCTTGTTTTGGAAAAATAATAGTTTCATTATTTTTGAATACATCTATGGTTTTTTTCTAAAAGTTTTTCATATTTTTTATTCTATTAAAATGTCTTATCCTATTTTTAATTAAATTAGTTACATTATTGGTAATAGGTCTTTCATGGGATTTTATGAGATTCATAAATAATTCTATCAGGTATTTGTCTACTCATCCCTACCAAAATATATCAGTGTGCATATAGATGTCCTATGTAATGATAAAAGAAAGAGAATGGATCATGTATTATTTGGAAATTTATCTTAGGATGTATTCTTGCCGTGTATGTGGTGTAATTAAATAGTGTATTGTAAGATGAGTTATCATATAAACATTGTACTGTAATCACTATCCATCATCATATAATTTTTGGATATGTGACTTTTTACCATATCATTACACTCTATCATGTCTCTAGTTTTCATAATGATTATTTAATAAAATTAATATAATTTTAAATATTTTTTTTTATTTTTAACAAATGTATATTGGTTTAAATTGATGTAAAATCATCTCAAATTATTGATTTTATCCCTTCAAACTCATTTATAACCTGAAGTGATTGGGAGATGTTCCTAAACATAAATAGTGATCTTGTCTCAAATATCTGGATTTGGGATCCTTTGTTAGATTCAAAATATAATGGTATAATATTTGTGTTACAAATGATTAGGTTTTATAAATTTGTTTGAATTAGGAATAAGGTTTTTATAACTCATTATATACCCATAAAAGAGTATAGCTAACCCATTAATGGTGATATTAGAGTTATCAATGTTTTTTCGTAATAAAAATGGTGATAAATATCCCTTGAAAAATATTATTATGTTGTGCTTGATATAGGTATATATAAATAATAGGTTGGTAAAGACAATATGTTCTTCCATCATTATTGAAATATAAAGGGATTCCATATATGTTAATTATATTTTCAAAATGGATTTACTATTATAATGTTGATTTCTAATATTTCTTAGATTTTTTTATGATAAATAACATGGATTAAGTATTTTTTTCTCATGTGATATTTTATTTCATCAGAATAAGTCACTAGGTTATGAATAGATCCACAAATATATATATATATATATATATATATATGAGATATTGTGTTGCAATCCTTGTGTATTAAGTATTGAAAATGTATTTGTGTGTATTTTCTGAATTTTATGTTTTTATTTGTGGTGCCATGGACATACCTCTACATAGAGATATTATTCATGATAAATAGTGTATAAATATGGTTAGTGGATCTATTTATTAGAAAATTTCTTGAAGACAATTGAGTGTTCCCAAACACTAGATCATGTTGGTTCAAGTGATCCACATGCTTGGGATGAAAATAGAGTAAGAGTGACCTGAGGAAATAGATAATGATTTATTATTCCTAATTAATAATAATTATATCTTAAGGGTTGAGGAAAATTTATTAGAATATGTGTTTTTGATTGGGAGGATGAATTGAATATTATTATTATTTTGCATGCCTAAGACACAAAATATAAAGTTTTCTACTTATATTCTATGATAAGAATCTTCTATGTGGGGAGGGTGGTAAGACTGTAGATGCCAATATTGAACACTATATTACAGGGTATGGGTTTTAGAAGTTGTTAAATAACACATTCTAACCAAAAAACATGATTTTATAAATTTATAAAGATTTCCATGAGTAGGAGAAGGTTAAAATGATAGTGTTTTATTACACTACACACTTTACAAATTCACTTTTTATTTTATGTCAAAGTTAATAAATAATTATAGTTTCAAGTCACCAAGGTTTATAATGACCCTTTGACTTGATATTTGATCAAAAATTATTATGATTTACATTTACCCTCAAGTAAGGTTACCATTATTATATTATAACTCATTTAATGTAGGAATATCCTAATAAATATATAAGACATCCCCAGACTAGGAATAATGGTAAATTTATTATGATCTATAATGTTCTATGTAATGGAACAAGAATGGGAGGTTCCAATCAAACATATTAGCCAAAAATGTATTTGAATAAATTAATGAAATATTAAGTCGAATCTATAGTGATGACTTGTATAAATCCTTGCCTAGGATTATATCATAAGGGTTGGCGACAAGTGGTTATTATTGAGAATATGTATTAGGATTTTGAGGTTGGACCCATAATGGTGGGAGTTACTCTTCCTACTAAATCAAATATGGTCAGTAGTGTGTTTGATATGGATCTATCTCATTCATTCATAACTTTATGAGTGGAAAACTAGTCGAATTTTCATATAGATACAAGGTCATACACCATTAATATTGAAATACATATTAAAATAAAAAATGAATATTATCTCATGTATCTTTCTTTTTTCATTATAATTTGTGATGTAGGAATATTATGTGACATTTCAGTTTAAATGATAAACACATGTGATAAAATAATTAGGATGAATTGGATGAAGAAATTTAAGGCATGTATCAACTAATATGGAAGTGGAGTTTCCATTGCTTTATCTGGTGGGAGTTTTCAATATGTTAACGTGTAATGGGTAATTCATGATAGTTTTTTGACCAATAATTAATGACCACTTATATTTTACATCACAATTATTTAGGTTTGTTATTAAATTAGAAGAGTCTAATAATTCAACTCATTTTATTATAGTGATGAAGCATTTATTGGATACATTATTTGAAAAATAATATGTACTACCCCCAAACCGATACATGAAGTTATTGAATGAATTTTTTCATTATATGATCCCAATATCATTACCTTAATATTTTATAGGACCTAAAGAGGTTCGAGATTCAAATATTTAGAATGAGTATTGAAAGGGAAAAGAATTTATTTGACCAAAAAATTCACCATGGGTGGTTCCAATTCTATTCACTAATATGAATAAAATTTTCTTGG
The DNA here is from genome assembly GCA_963277665.1 of Viscum album. Taxonomy (NCBI): domain Eukaryota; kingdom Viridiplantae; phylum Streptophyta; class Magnoliopsida; order Santalales; family Viscaceae; genus Viscum; species Viscum album. Next base: position 1,489,886,685 of record OY728137.1, on the reverse strand, counting down.
AATTATGAATCAACATCCATAAGTTCAATTCAGTTAATGTGGATAATAAATAAAATAAAACATTCATTTATGATATTTCTACCCAACTAAAGGGAACATAGTGTTTAACAAAGATTAATTTTAAATAGGGATTCCACTGGGGTGAGGTTAATAGAGGCAGACATTGAAAAGGAAAATTTAAATCGAATGTATGAGAATTATGTTAAAAAATTGTGGTTTATGGGTTTACTAATACATTTTTAGTTCTTTTTATATCCTTTATAAATATTTTATTCCGTAAATAACATTAATTATTCTTAATTTTGAATGTTGAAAACAATCTGACACTATCCTAGACTAAAGTAGGTTCTTAAGAAGTGTATGAAAAATATTTTGGAGATGTATTGGGACCACATATTTTAGTAAATAATATCAAAATTAAATTTTTAGATTCATAAACTGATGTTATTGGGACACAAAATTTATAAGATGTTTACTAAGGTGAACACAAGTAATGTTTATATTGTGATTTCATAAAATTAACCTAGAAATATATGTAATGTTTTAAAGACAAGGAATGTTTACCAATGAGAGGGTTGGGGTGGGTTGAAATTAGTGGTTTTTTTTACGAATTAACATTATTTGATATTCTTCCTTTTCAACATATTAGAGTTATATATCCACTAAATATAATCTCATAACATCACAACTTGTACTGTTTTATTGAATAGAAAAGATACACATCATATTTAAAAGGTTCATTATAAAATTATGAAAAATTATATGTTGGTTGGACACCCTAACATGGTTTCACTACTTTAATATTACTATCAATTATTGTTTATTTTGAAGTAGTGGGTTATACACCCTGATATTATATCCTCCAATTGATCCTTATTCTACACCATACCTACACACACTTATATCATATATAGTTATACATGCTAACCTTCTTCCTATTCTTCTACTAGTTATTCAACCCAACTATGAGCCTCTTTATAAACTATTTATACACCCCAGTTATAATAACATTATTCTAGATTTTTTGATCCAATAGTAGAACTATCTTATTTTTCTTTATATGATCCTCATCCCAGAAACTAAAGGATCAAGATTTAAAATTTACAACATCATTATATTTAATGGATTCTTGGAATATGTATAGTAATATTTAAACTCCTTCCATATTTGTTGCAATATTAATTCTCATGACCTTTTATATATACTATGGTATGTCCCCTTTAGGAACAACCAAAAGCATCTAAAAATATATCCTAGGTATGTTATGTATATGTCTCTCAGAATAATATTATAATATGAATATGATTTATGAATTATTATACTAATCATTAATACCTCAAGAATATATTTATATCCACTAAATAACACCATCAAAATATTAAGAATCCATCCTAGAAAGATCCACACATTACATACATGGTTATTACTTCAGAATTGAAGCATACTTATTACAACATATAACAAAACCATGATAGGACCATATAGGTATAGTGTCTTTAGAAACTGGGAAACATAAACAACTGGTTCATCAATCATCTACATTCTCTCCCATTTATTTCATCATATCTAGAGTCCCTTTTATCATATCCTACTTAATAACCCTCTCCATAACCTGGGGAAAAGAAAACATACAAAAGAGTGAGCTCAAATGCTCAGTAAGGGTTAATAAAAGAAATATCAATCATATCATATTCATAAGAACATTATATTTTGAAAATATTAACCTACAAAGAAGATCATAATATCATAACATGTGATAAATCATAGTTGTGAAATTTAATCCCAATAATCATAACATAAAACAGGAAACATTGTGTCATAAACACATAATCATAGAAAATAATTTCAAATTAGTCATGGCTCTTTTCCAAGACCATCATAGCGGAAAAAGTCCATTACCGAACCGAGTTCACTCCTCATTCCAGTCTTGTATCACTAAACTTGATTAACTTTCCATTACAGCCATGTCTATCTCATGATATATAAATATTTACCCAATGGAGTGGAGGGATATATAGGTCCTAACCATCTCATAATGAAACCATTCTTATATGTGCCCCAAAATCATAAATCATATATCATAACATAACCCATGTAATAAAAGTGGGATTCTTAAACTTCATTCCATCATAACATAATCCATGTAAGATAAAAGGACATCATAAAAATAATTCCATCATAACAAAATCATATAAATGTAAAAATAGGTATAGAAACATAACCCTATATTATCTTAGATGTAAAATAATTTTTAGAAAACACTTGAACTTCATTATTGAGGAAAATATCCTTTCTACATCAATTTTTTTCATTTCTTAAAATGTCAAAAAAATTTAAACTAAAAGAAGTTGATTAAAAATAAACATGAAAACTTGCAAAGGATGCTTCATGGAAATAATGTTCTATGAAATCATAAAAATCCATTCATGCCATATAAGTTAAAAAAACATTCTTCTCGTACTTTGTCCGGAAAAGTCAAAAAGTACCTCGTACTTAAAACGATAAAAGATTCCTTTCATAGCCTTTACTAAAAACTAACCAATGGGTAAAATTGGATTTAAACAGTTTTAGGAGGATAGAAATAATTTTACATATTTATGGAACATTGATGTGGATGATAAATATGCCCTAGTAATTACCGAAGTATATACCATCTCGGATAAAAATTGAGATTGCATGATTTTCCATTACCTTAGGTCCGATTTTCTTTGTACATATCTGAATATCTTGTATAATGATATAAATAATGTCATTGACTTATTAAAGAATCATATTAATTATTATGATATCATATATGGTTTTATTCTTATCTTCTTATTAATAATATTTCATTACTACTTATTATTTGGGTGGTTATTGCTTTATGTTCATATGCGTCTTTTGTCGAATAAATTTTTATTATTCTTTTTAGGTTATAGATAACTAATTTAAATAATGGTATTAGTATAATATATATCATATTTAATAATTAAATTCATTTATATTATCATTATTCAATGAAGATTATGTAAAACAAGTTGCATCATACGCACGAGCGATGATATCATTCCCATGATCATGGAATTGTATTGAAGTGTAAGTATACTATTTCAGAATCAATATCACTTTACAATAATCATATATAGTTATTCTTTACACCTTTATGCCCATCCAAGTAAGGTGGTGGTGGAAAACTGATTACACCACGACGTGGAGATGGTATTCTGTACGTACGCATGCGCGATGATTTCGTTTTCCGTAGGATGGTTAGAAGGTGAAACATGGTTGTTTAATATTTAGAATAACATATAATTATATGAGTGATACTGATGTTATCACATCATAATGAAACAACTAAAGAAGAGTAAGTAGAAGGAGAAATAAATTTGAAAGAATCAGAAACAGATATTACCTCTTCTTCAACATGCCTCTTTGAAACCTCCTCTTAGGGAACTAAAACTGGTCTTTGAAGAAGACCAGGACCTCTAGTATGTTTCTAGAGAAGTTCATAAGGGAAATGGTCAGGGGTTGGCCGAGCATGAAGGCTCAAAATGGTGTTAGGAGGAGAGGGAGGAGGTTCCCTTTTATAAGGGAGGAGAGGGGCACCTTAGAATAGACATAAAATATTATTTTATAATAAAGTCATATTCGGTTTATAATAGCTCCAAATTAATTTATTTTGAAGCTAAAGTGGGTATGGGTCGAAATCATCTCAACCAATAGGTTTTAGACAAGTTTAGGTTACTAATTTAACCTTATCATTTAGATTTAACTCTAAGTTAAATATTTTACCTTTACCATGTCTTCTTTTTTTATTACACTATGTGGTTAATAAACTTACTATAACAAGATAAAAGAACCCCAAGTGGTTAATTATAAATATATATGACCTTATCTAAGTCATTTTTATGAACCTTGGTGTTTTAGATATAAAATATCAATTGATAATATAATATTTGTTTTAAAAACTAATTTATGTAAATTTTGACACTATTTGGTAATTGATTTTTTGTGAAAATTATAACAGCATGATTAGTTAGAAAAAAGTTACTTAAATCAATAAGGTAATTACTGCATCATCATTGTGTCATAAATAAATTAAAAATTTTAATGTCAATAAATTATAAATAAAATACCATTAGGTATTATCTTTGTAATGAATATTTATAGTCTAATTTATCTTATGTATAACAATATAATAAAAAAAATTAGTTATTAAACTTCAATTTAAAATATTTTAACTCTTATTTAAATAAAATAATAATAAATGTGGTAATCTAATCCAAGGGGAGATAAATGGTCATATTTTATTCCTAAGGATATTTTTGGACAAATTAAACTTATCCACTAAAATTAGGACATGTGTTAGGATAGTAATAATATCATTTTTACCCTTAATTACCCTAGTTACTTTTAACTGTGGCAAATAAAAGTAAAATGTTACTATTCACCAAAAATTATTTTTATCTTATTTATCCATATTTTACTCCTAGATATTAACCGTGTCTCTCGGATTTTCAATATTCAACTCACAGAAGTGGTAAAATTATGTTTTATGTACAATTGAAAATGCTCATAGGAGGTGGGTATAAGACGGTGAAAAGTTCAATAAAATTTTTATATATCTAAAATTATCATAAAATTACACCAATGAATTACATTGAACTTATATAAGTAATATTTTTCTATTTTTACCTAAAATAAATTTACACAAAATAAATTATTATTTAAATAAAAAGTCAGTTTTAACAAACAACTCAGTGTTTTCACTATTCATCAAAAATTGAATGTTTTTTGAAATATACAAATAATTCACCCTAGGGTAATTTCGATATTCTGAATCCAAAAATGAAGTCCATTTTTAAAGATAAAATTCATAAAATTTCAAAAAGTGGGTATTACTATTCAGAACAGCCAATTTATCTAGTATTTTAATAACATATCGTTGTTTATTGAAACTCGATATTGCGTACATCACACACTATCGAGGAAGGTTTCTCTTGCATATAACACAAGCCAAGATAGTGTTGTTTGTAATGAAATAATACATTGATGTTGCATATAACATAAGACATAAAAAATATATACTTCTCATAAAATATCGTGGTGTTGCATTCTACCCCACTTTAAATGAATTTCGCCCTCGAAATTCGTCACTTCATAACAAACAGATGAGGATACCTCTCTCTCATCATATCCTACAGCTCCCATGTAGCTTCTTCTAATTGGTGTTTACTCTATAAAACATTCACCAAGATAGTGGTCTTGTGCCGTAGAACTTTTTCACTACAATCCAGAATCTCTATCGGTTGTTCTTCATAAGAAAGATCATGCTCCAACAGTACAACTTCTGAGCTTAGTACATGTTAAGGATTAGGTATGTATTTTCTCAGGAGAGATACATGGAACACATTATGAACATGAGAGATATTCGGTGGAAGCGCTAATCAGTAAGCTACCTTCCCAACACGATCCAGTATTTTGAAAGAACCGATATACCTAGGGCTCAGCTTTCCCTTCCTTCCAAATCTCATCACTATCTTCCATGGAGATATTCGTAAGAACACATTATCACCCACTTCAAACTCTAGATATTTTATTCGGTTGTCGGCATAAATTTCTTGTCAACTCTGAGATGCATTTATTAGTTGTTGGATAGATCTAACCTTTTCTGCCATCATATCAATAAGATCAGGTCCTAATATAATTCTTTCCCCAACTTCATCCCAGCAAGTTGGAGTCCTATATTTCTTTCCATATAGTGCTTCATAAAGAGCCATCTGAATACTATATTGAAAGATATTATTATAAGAAAATTCCACCAAAGGTAGTTGTTGATCCCAACCACCTTTGAAATCCATTGAGCAAACTCTTAACATATCTTCTAGAGTTTGAATTGTTCTCTCAGACTGATCATCTGTCTGAGGATGATAAGCAGTGATGAAACTCATCTCTATATCTAGAGTATGCTGAAGACTTTTCCAAAACATCGAGGTAAACCAGGGATCCCGAACAAGTATAATGGAAAGTGGTACTCTATGAAATCTTACCACTTCCTTTATATATATCCTGGAAAATTGATCAAGAAAAAAATCTTCTATAATAGCAAAGAAGTGTTCCGACTTCATAAGATGATCAACTTTAACCCAGATAGCATTATTTCCATTGGATGTTTTTGGATGTCCAGTGACAAAGTCCATAGTGATGTTTTCCCATTTCCATTTGGCTATGGGTAATGGTTGTAACATCCCCTTAGACTTATGTCTCTCACCTTTCACTTACTGACAAACCAAGCATCAAGAGACATATTCAGCAACATCTCTTTTCATGCCATCCCACCAGAAGTACTCTTTCAGGTCCCTATACATCTTCGTGCTTCTAGGATTAATTGATAATGAAGAACTATGAGCCTCATCTAGAAGATCCATCTGTAATTCTGTTATGGGAGGAACACAATCCTGATTCCGGAACCTTATTATCTCATCACAATCAAGGTTGAATTTAGGAACATTTCTCACCTTCTTTTGTAACTCTAAATCTTCTTTTTGTGCCTTTTTAATCTTCACTTGTATAGATAGTTTAACATTCATTTGATAAAGATAATAATTTTCCCCTTCCATTATAATTCCAAGATCCATCCTTTTCAAATCCATAAATATTGGATCTTTTGTGATCCTCATCATGGATAAGCTAGCATGGTCTTATTGACTTAATGCATCTTCCACATTGTTTTCTTTCCGAGGGTGATAGTGAATTGAGTAGTCATAATCCTTAATCAGCTCCAACCATCTTCTTTGGTGAATATTCAGCCCCTTTTGTGTGAAAAAATACTTTAAATTTTTATGATTAGTATAAATATCACACCTTTCACCATAAAGATAATGCCTCCAAATAATTGATGCAAAGATTACTGCGGATAAAACCAAATCATGGGTTGGGTAATTTTGCTCATGGATTTTCAACTATCATGAGGCATAAGCTATCACCATATCATTTTTCCTGATAAAACACCCTATTACCTTCATGGATTAATCGTTGTAGATCACAAACCTTTCTCCACTACATGGTAGTGTGAGCACAGGTGCACCGGATAACCTTCATTTTAACTCTTTGAAATTTTCTTCACACTCCTTCGTACACACAAACTTAACTCCTTTTCGAGTCAACCTAGTGAGTGGATTAGATAATCATGAAAAATATTTCACAAAAATTCGATAATATCCAGCCAAACCAAGAAAACTACAGATCTCAGTTTCTGACGTTGGTCTTGAACATCATTCAATAACCCCTTTTTTTATTGGATCCACAGAAATCCCTTCTTTTGAGATTATGCGACCCAAAAACGAAACTTTTTGAAGCCAAAATTCACACGTGGTAAATTTGGCATAAATCTTCTCCTTTCATAGGGTCTTTAATACAATTCTCAAGTGATCTTCATGTTATTCCTTTCTCTTTGAATAGACTAGAATATATTCAATAAAGACTACCACAAATTGATCAAGATAGTCACTAAAGACTCTATTAATCAGATCCATGAAGACTGCAGGAGAATTAGTAAGACCAAATGGCATCACTATAAATTCATAGTCTCCATACCTTATACGAAAAGTCGTCTTTAGTATATCCTCCTTTTGACCCTTAATTGATGATCCCCTGAAAGAAGGTAAATCTTAGAAAAGTATTGAGCTCCGCGTAGTTGGTCAAATAAGTTATCAATGCGTGGGAGAGGATATTTCTTCTTGATAGTGATCCTGTTATGTTCTTGATAATCAATGTAGATTCTCATTGATCCATCTTTCTTCATAACAAATAGAACAGGTGATCCCCAAGGTGATGCACTAGGGCATTTGAATCCTTTATAAAGATTCTCTTGGAGTTGGTTATTCAATTACTGCAAATCAATTGGGGCCATTCTATAGGGTGTCTTTGAATCAGGCATATCACCCCGTATGAGTTCTATTGGAAACTCAACTTCACGATTTGGTGGACGACCTGTCTATTCCTCCAGAAAGACATCATCAATCTCCCGTACAATGGGTGTCTTCTTAATCATGAGTTTATCTCCAACCGTTTGATATAAATAACCTTTATTTATTGGAATCATGACCCATAAGATGGAAGAAATTTCCACTGGAAGGTTATATTCATCCTTCCATCGATAGATGATAGTAGATTGATCGGGAATATTAAATGTGATTTCCCTTCTTTGGAAATTGATATGAGCTCTGTATAAAGAAAGCCAATCCATGCTAATAATCACATCAAATTCGACTATAGGAAGGATCACAATATTTGCAGGAAGCAATTTCCCACAAACATCAATTGGAGAAGAATTATGAACTTTTGATGCAACTATTGTGCCATTAGGGGTTGTCACAGCTAACTCAACATCTAACTACTGAGGTAATATGGAAATACCCTTAGAAAATTCTTTTTAAATAAAAGAATGGGTGGATCTAGAATCAAATAAAACATTTGCTACATCAGAGTGGATGGTAAGTGTACCTTTCACCACTTCATTATCATACTCCACAACACCAATATAAATTTCATGTGACTTTCCTTTGTCTTTGGCCTTAATAGTTTTTTGACATCGATCATCATCAACAACCCCTAGATTAGGTCATTGATTGGCATAATTCCCCATTTCCTTGCACTTGAAACATTGAAGTGTAGCAGGTGAATTTTGTGTATCCCTTTCTTTATTCGCATCATTAGTCATATTCTTCCCATTATTTCGACATTTAAATTCCCGATGAAATTTTTTCCACACTTAAATCATTTACCTGTCCCTTTAAGACAATTACCTACATGTTTCTTTCCACACATTTAAAATAAGGTAAAAGTCGTCTTCTTTTCAGTGTGGTCTTTAGATTTTCCCTTGAATTCCATTTTCCAGTTCTTATCAAACCAATATGACTGATGGCCTACTCTAATATCTATCTCAACCTTGAGAGCACATCGAAGAATTTCCTCGTAGCTGTTGAAGTCCCTTATGTCTAACACCCTTCTATGACTTGGTTTTAAGCCACGAATTAATTGATCGATCTTTCTCTCAGGTTGGATAATAATTCCAGAAGCGTACCTTGAAAGTCTTGTAAAATTTTCTTCGTCGGTACCAACCGATTCATCATCCTTTTAGTCTAGTTCAAGATTCATATTCTCCATCTTTTTATGAAGAATATGAGAGAATTACATATTGGAAAATTAGTTCTTGAACTCATCCCATTCTATGGACTCAATTTCATCCCTTTGCCTGATATTCTTAATAAGATTCCACCATTGATCAGCTTCACCTTCCAAACGATATACAACTAAGATGAATTTATCATGTTCAGAACATTGCTGGACTGAAAATATCATTTCAGTGGTACTAATCCATTTTTCATCCCCAAATGGGCCAAAATACCCGCTGAATGAAGGTGGAAACTACCTCATGAAGGATTCAATAGAATTTTGCTCATTATTTTGCTCGTTTGGAAGTCCTTCATGATTCATATCTTGAGAAAGTTGGGTGAGCATGGCTACATGATTTTTCATTCCATCTCCCATAACTTCTCGTTTCTCAGGGGGAAAATCATTGCATTTCCCGTCGCATTCCGCATTAACACGGTTCTTTCAGGTTCCATCCATTGACTAAAACCAAGAAGCATAGTGTGAGAAACACTAATCATAACATGAAAACCACATAATCAAGAATAAAATTTTAGGTCTTATCATAGGTTTTTCACGGCCATTTCTAAAACACTTATATTGTGTTCAATGATTAGACATATCCTTAGAGTTCTTACTAAGGATTTCACATCCTAGTTGCCAAAGGATGACAATACCTTTCCGATGATACAAATTATAACAACCCATACATTACATACAAGGTTATTAATTCAGAATTGAAGCATACTTATTATAACATATAACAATCCCATGATATGACTGTATAGGTATAGTGTCTTTAGAAACTGGGAAACATAAACAACTGGTTCATAAATCATTCACATTGTCTCCTCTTTACTTCCTCATATCTATAGTCCCTTTTGGCATATCCTACTTAATACAATTTTGTCTGACCTGGGGAAAAGAAAACATGCAAAAGGGTGAGCTCAAATGCTCAGCAAGGTTAAACAAAAGAAATATCAATCATATCATATTCATAAGAACATAATATTTTGAAAATATTAACCAGAAAAAAAGATCATAATATCATAACATTGGATAAATCATAGTAGTGAAATGTAATCCCAATAATCATAACTTAAAATAAGAAACTTTGTGGAATACACACATATTCATAGAAAATAATTTCATATTAGTCAATGATATTTTCCAAGACCATCATATTAGAAAAGGTCCATTACTGAACCGAGTTCACTCTTCATTCCAGTCATATACCACAAAATCGGATTAACTTGCCGTTCCAGCCATTTTTATCTCATGAGATATAAATATTTACCCAATGCATAGGAGGGAGATATAGGTCCCACCCATCTCATAATTAAACCATTCATATGTGTGCCACAAAATCATAAAGCATATATCATAGCATAACCCATGTAATAAAAATGGGATTCTTAAACATCATGCCATTATAAAAAAATCCTTGTCAAATAAAATGACTTCATAAAAATAATTCCATCATAACATAATAAAATAAATGTAAAAATAGGGATAGAAACAGAACCCTATATTAACGTAGATGTAAAATAATTTTGATAAAACACTTGAACTCTATTCTTGAGGAAAATATCCTTTCTACTTCAAAAACATTTTTCTTTTCTTAACATATTAAACAATTTTAAACTAAAAGATGTTGATTAAAAATAGAAATGAAAACTTTTAAAGGAATCTTCATGCAAATAATGTTCTATTAAATCATAATAATCCATTCATGCAGTATAAGTTAAGAAACATTCTTCTCGTACTTTGGCTGGAAAAATCAAAAAGTACCTCCTACTAAAAATTAAAAAAGATTACTTTCATATCTTTTACTAAAAACTCAACAATGGGTAAAATTGGATTTAAATAATTGTATGAGGATTGAAATAATATTACATATTGACGAAACATGTATGTGGATGATAAATATGCCCCAGTAATTACCGAAGTATAAACAATCTCTGATAAAAATTAATATTGTGAGATTTTCCCTTACCTTAGGTCCAATTTTCTTCGTACGTATCTAAACATCCTTTATAATGATTTAAATAATGTCATTGACTTATTACAGAATCATATTAATTGTTATGATATCATATATGGTCATATTCTTATCTTTTTATTAATAATTTTTCATTACTAGTTGTTATTCGGGTGTTCATTGCTTTATGTTCTTATGCGTGTTTTGTCGAATAAATTCTTATTATTCTTTTTAGGTTATAGCTAAATAATTTAAAAAATGGTATGAGTATAATATATATCATATTTATTAATTAAATTCATTTATATAATCATTAATCAATGATGATCATGTAAAACGAGTCGCATCACATCGTGGAGACGGTAGGCCGTATGTACGCACGAGCGATGATATCATTCCCATGATCATGGAATTGTATTAAAGTTTATGTATACTATTTCAAAATCAATATAAAATTACAATAATCATATTAGTTATTCTTTACACCATTATACATATCCAAGGAAGGTGGTGGTGGAAAACAGATTACACCACGGCTTGGAGACGGTATTCCGTACTTATGCGCGCGTAGTGATTTCATTTTCCATAGGATGGTTAGAAGTTGAAACATGGTTGTTTCATATTTATAATAAAATATCAGTATATTAGTGATACTGATGTTATTACTTCATAATGAAATAACTAAGGAAGAGGAAGCAGAAGGAGAAATAAATTTAAAATAATCTGTAACGGATATTACCTCTTCTTAAACATGCCTATTTGAAACCTCCTCTTAGGGCACTAAAATTGGTCTTTTAAGAAGAACATGACCTCTAGTATGTTTCTAGGGAAGTTGATAAGAGAAATGTGCAATTTTTGGCCGACCATAATGGCTCAAAATGGTGTGATGAGGAGAGGGAGGAGGTTCCCTTTTATAAGGGAGGAGAGGGGCACCTTAAGAAAAACTTAAAATATTATTTTATAATAAAGTTATATTCCATTAATAATAGCTCCAAATTGAAATATTTAGTAGATAAAGTGGGTATGAGTATAAATAACCTCAAAAAATAGGTTTTAGTCAAGTTTAGGTTACTATTTTAACCTAGTCAGTTAGATTTAACTCTAAGTTAACTATTTTAACTTTTACCGTGTCTTCTTTTTTTCTTACACTATATGGTTAATAAATTTACTATAATAAGACAAAAGAACCAAAAGTGGTTAATTATTAATATATATAAAATTATCTATGTCATGTGGATGAACGTTAGATTTTTAGAAATAAAATAAAAATTAATAATATAAGATTTTTTTTAAAAACTATTTTATGTCAATTTTGACACTATTTGGTAATTGATTTTTGTGAAACTTATAACATCATGATTAGTTAGAAAAAGTTAATTAAATCAATAATAACATGTCATATTAACCTATAAAATTAGTGGAATTCATAAAAAGTTTCATATTACATTTATTTGGTTATTTATAACATCAATTATGTTAATATTTCATTAATAAGGTAATTACTACATCATCATTATGTCACAAATAAATTATATTATATAATGTCTAAAAACTATAAATAAAATACCATTATGTAAAAAATAGTTTTATCTTTCTAATGAATGTTTATAGTCGAATTTATCTTATGTATAACCATATATTAAAAATGTTTTAGTTATTAAATGTTGATTTTAACTATTTTAACTTTTCTTTAAATAAAATAATAATAAATGTCCTAATCTAATCCAATTGGACCTAAATTGTCATATTTTATTCCTAATGTAATTTTTTGACGATTTAAACTTATACAATAAAATTAAGACATGTTTTATGGTAATAATAATATAATTTTTACCCTTTATTACATAATTTACTTTTAACCGTGGTAAATAAAAGTAAAAAGATACTATTCACCAAAAATTATTTTTATCTTATTGAACCAAATGATACTCCATGATATTAACCGTGTCTTTCAGATTTTCGAAATTTAACTCATGGAAGCGGTAAAATTATGTTTTATATACAATTGCAAATGCTCCTAGGAGGTGGGTAAAAGACGGTGAAATGTTCAATAAAATTTTTATATATCTAAAATTATTATAAAATGACTCCAATGAATTACATTGATATTATATACGTATTATGTATCTATTTTTACCAAAAAAAATTTAACGATAATAAATTAGTATTTAAATAAAAAATAGGTTTTAACCAATAAGTCAGTGTTTTCACTATTCATAAAAAAGTGAGTGTTTTCAGAAAAATAACAAATATTCACCCTAGGATAATTTCGATATTCCGAATCCAAAAAAAAATTCTATTTTGAAATATAAAATTCATAAAATTTCAAAAATTCGGTATTACTATTCATAACTTCTAGTTTATATAATATTTTAAAAATATATTGTTGTTTAGTGAAACTTGATATTGCGTACAACACACGTTATCGAGGAAGGTTGATCTTCCATATAACGCAAGACAAAATAGTGTTCTATGTAATGAAAGATTCCTTTGATGATGGGTATAACATAAGACATAAAAAAAATATACTTCTCATAAAATATCAGGGTGTTACACATCCAATGTTGGAAACTACATTATATATTTTTGCAGGATTTTCGATATTTTGAACACATTTAATACTCAATTATATCTCATATAAATTAAAAGAAAAAACATTATTTTAAACTCCATGAGAATTGTGAGTATAATTATTTCTATGATAATAAATATCTTGATCCCAACTTATCCAAAAATCTTGACTCTTTTAAATATGTGAAGGAATAAGATATCATATTCTGTTGTTCATGTCATTTCTAAACATGAACATAATTTGTCATTGAGATGTTCCTATTTGGTTTAAACTTCTCATGGTTGATGAATTAACACTTCAAATCAATAGTCTTGAATATAGTAAATTAATATATTATGATAGGCCAAGGTAACATGATTTATTCTTAATTTTTACTATGGAATTTTTATGAAACAACTTTCTTCAAGTTTGGTTGGTATAGCTACTTTGAGAACTTCATGTTGTAATAAATCTAAGTAGTTCACAGTGAGGTTGGTACATCTATCATCACTATAGTTTAGTTTCCATGACTACTCAAAAACACTTGAATAATAAGTTTAATTACCATTATTAATTAATTCTTATGGTAGACTTGATGCATATTATAATTCATGACTTGTTTGTGTGGTAGATCGATATAGAAATCATGAAGACTCCTGCAGGTTGTCAAGACATAAGGAGGGAAGTTATGAATTATAATCCATCATATAGTCTTATTATGATAATTCAGAGGATCCCTATAAATTATAAAATGACACACTAGGCATGGTAGATCCATCATTAGGATAGGGTTTTGAATGAATAAAGAATATGTGTTTCTTGATCAAATGAAGATTATTGATCAGATTTGATTATTGGTGTTATATGATTATTATCTGTTGTGTAGAAACTATTACCACATCTCATTAATCTCAAATTGGACCCTCTATCAACATTACACCACATAATAATAAATCCATCATTACCAACTAATAAGAACAAGCATCGGTGTCTCCAAATACTACCCTCAAGCTACGCATTCCTCCCGACACATAATAAGATAACATCCTTATTCACATGTTCTTAATTTACTACATATGTTCCATACATGTTCCCCTTCCTACATATTCATAGACTCTTGATATTTCATAGACATATATAAATATATATGTGTGTGTGTGTAATGGTTAGATATAACTATATCCCAAATGGTAGACAAATTCTGACATGCGTGGTCGAGAAAGTTCATTGGATTCATTTTCTTGAACCATTTTAAACTATCCAAATAAAAATATTTACCCAAAATTTCCAAGCAACACATCTAAAAATTTATTCTCATCGAATATTCCTCCTGAAAAATATATATATTTTCATGTAATTATATTGAAATACATTCATCAAATCTCATCATAATTTTTATATTGCAAATGAAGTAAAATATCCAAACTCTAATTGAATATGTCATTTACATTAATGAACTATATAAAAAAATTAGATATTAAATAGATCATTAAATTTTCCACTTAATATGGAAGAAAAATTTCAATTTTATATAATGAAATGGATTATAATCCATGATATTGAATTCTATATCTGGATTCCATAACAAACCTACAAGAATCATCATCTCATTGCTTCATTGAACACATATAGATCCATTGAAAAAAATGAAACTCTTCATTGGAATCTTCAATATACACCTTTTAAATTATTAAACATACTAATAATAGGGAAACTAAATATGTCTGATCCTATTTATTATTTATTTTACCCTTTATTTATAATAAGTTCAATGTCCATTGAAAGGGTCTTCCCTGTTTTTCTTATTACTTCCAAGGAACTCTAATTCCTTTCCCACATCTCTAATATACTATATAGATATATACCACATGGTTCAATTATGAAATAATAATTATGTTTTAAAATCTAATTCTACTTGAAAAGTACTAAGGTTTAAAATGATATAGTTAAATCAATTGTTTTACATCTGATACATAAACTCATAAACATGAGCAATGTTTTAGATATATTTCTCATTTCTCAAATAGGGGTTGTGTAGAATAAATTTATCTTTAAATTTGTTATAGATGACACACATATCAACATAATCATTAAGAATATCTATTTTAAAGAACTAAACTACGAATTTTTAACATATTTTATTTAAAAAACACTCTTCATTTATAAATATTTTTTGTATATACAAACATATCAGATGAAAGTGTGAATAGATTACCATTTTTAAATAATAAATTATTTTAAAAAATTTTATTATTTAACATATAAAAACTTCATATATATTTTTATTCCCATCAAGGGATACATTTTATTCATATTTTCTTTGGTTATTTGGAGAAACCATAAAGATATCCATATTTTATTATCCACTTGTGATATATCAAAACCCTCTTCTTAAATTCGCATCATGTTTTATCCAAAAACATATGATTATAATGAATAATGAGAAACCTCATTGTTTTTATTAAATAATATTATAAGGTATATTTTCCTCCCATTATCGATTTATTTTTCTTTTTAGTCTCTTATTGGGACATTATTACATCATTATTAACAAAATTCATTAACAGTGAACATACATTCTTCTAATGAATTGACTTGTCACCTGATTTTTTTCTCAAACATAGCCTTCTTTATTTTCAACTAACTGCCTGGTTATAACTCCCCATGAACTTAATTCACTTGTTTACATTTATCACTTGAACTAACTTTTTCTTCGTTATTTTTTAGTGGAGACAAAATTTTCTGTCTAATGAAACATTTTTCTTTGACTTATCTACACATATTAACATATCACATTCCTTCATTAATTTTTAATTCTTTAATAAAATATCAAAATTTATATTTGTAATTTTATTCACATTCAAAAAATATGGATCATTAATTATTATCCTATTAATTGAAACCTTATATTTTTGACCTTTATTATAAATCTACAAAATTATTTATTCAATTTCTATGTGTTCCATGGAAAAATATTATTCTATCATAATAAATTTTTGTGTCCATACCATCTAAAAAACTATTAGACACATGGAATATTTGATCATCAACATGAAGGAATTATATTTATATAGGTTTTAGTGTTTTCTTACATATAATTTAATAATTATTATGTCAGGGTTGTTTATTCATGGAATATTTATCACTCCATGAATTTGAATAGGGCCTCTAATTTTTCATATTCCAAACATCCTAATATTTTTTTACTACCTACAATATTGAAATATTATATTTTATTTATATATGATTAATTGTAAATTTACATTCCCCCAAGTGAATTTTCTTATCACTAATTTGAGAAGACAATTCTTTTTCATCTATTGATTTATTTTTAAGTTAGCTAAATTTTTTATAAAAATTGTAGAAAACAATACATATTAATGGTGTGTTTGTTAGTTCTTATTTCTTATGAACTATCACCATCTCAGGGCCTCATACCATCTTCTCAAAATTGGCCACATTAATTAAACTATCCTTTATATATATAATTCCTTCATCATTTTTAGATTCTTTTTTTAATCTATTTATCAAAGTTTTCAAGGAGATTGATCTATTAAAGAAGTGGACTAATATTTAATGATGAGTAAAATATATCTATTCATCTTATCAGATTCTTTATTGGGAAGTTTATGAAAAGGTTTCCATTTCCATTAAAAAACATAAACATTGGTAATTATTTTTTCTCTCCAGTCACATTACCCTTTTGATCAGTCTTGAAATAATGGAAATGATCTCATTGAAATCATTGGAATTACCATTAAAATTTGGTACCTAATTTCTCATAAAAAAAATTCCTCTACCCATCAATACTTATTGGATGTCAAGAGGTAATCTACTTATATAACATTGTAAAATCTTCAATATGGTTCAAAACTAGGGGTATAAATTCTTGGTTTCTTGTTATAAAATATATTTATTTTATATCAAACCTAGTAAACCTATTTGATTTATTGATCCACTCATTTCATCGTCAAATCCTTTACTCATGTGTAGTATTAATGAATGATACATAAAAACATAATATTTAATATGTTAGGCATAATATATTACTATATTCCATGATGGTTATTCCAAAATACATTGATTATCTAGTATAGTATTATTATCAATTACACTAGATTAAGAAAGAAATGGTTATAAAACCTAGTAGTCAATATACTAGTTTATTAGGTTTTCAAACCACATCGACCAACTATTTTTCCATGGATGGTTATACACCTGAAACTCCTTCTTCTTAATTGACTTGTTATACACCCCATATAAGACCGTGTTCAGTAGATAGTTGTACACCGTATTTACAAGATACTTCTACAAGATATTGATTTAAATGTAATATTATATCCTTATTCATCAGATGATCCACCCCCATGAGATTATAGGATCTTGATTTCTCATGTATGAATTCAAGATCTTCATTAGATTTTTGTAATAAGATTGTTGGTCTTGAATCATATTTTATATTTGATACATTCCATATTCTTATAACTTTTCTCGAATATCCCTTTGTATCTCCTACAGTGTCAATAAGCTTCTGATAAACTTGTACTTCTGATACATGATATATTAGTCTCCCATAATGATACAAGAATATCAACTATAGTGATGAATTATTCTATATTAATTCATTACCAATGACATATAATTATATTCACCTACCAATATCATGTGAATATTTTATTCCCCCTCGATCAGCGAATATCTTTAATTATCGATAAAATTTTATTATTTTCTAAATAATTATAAAATCATTTTAATCCCATATAAATTTTTACCAAAAATATTATTTTATTCTCTATGAGACTTCATCTTTTAATAATTTTTATAACATTAAATATCACAATATATCTTTCTAATCAAATATCACTACTTTTAAACACCCGTAGGACATTATATCTGATATTTTTTCATTACATGTTGTGGAAATAATAGTAAACTAATTTAAATAATATTCCTATTGTGACCAAAATATCTATGAACTCTGATTAAATACACAAAGGGATTAGGACTTCTTCTATATTCTGGCAGTTTTCTAATAACCACATCCCACTCATCTTTTACTTATAATCTCACACAAATTCTCAATGGTCATGGGATCTCTTTTATTTTTATTAATTTTGAAATGAACATAATTTATTATCTTAAAAATAATTTTATATTATAAATAATGTAATATTAAAATCTATGAATCAATTTCACATGTATACATTGAACTCACATTTCCTAGAGTATAAAACAGAAAATATTTATGATTGTAACTAATGAATGAGTGTCACGTACATTGAGATTCTCTTAAGATAGACTATATAACACTACATTCCATTTATCATTTGATATACATTAATTCAAGTGAAACTTCATGCATGTATAATTTTCATGAACTCACCCACTCAATTATCATGAACATGCCTATTCTGTAAGTGAATATCCATGGATGATTAGATATTATTAGTAGGTCTAAAAATTATGTTGTTTATGACCTAATATTTTATGGTTTTTATTCCCTAATATGGTTGATAATCATCCCATGATAGGATGATAAACCATGATGGACCACCTACAGTCGACAATGAAATGATTATGAATTATCTTCATTTTCTTGTTGTAGGTCCAACTATCTTGGAATCTCTATTTCATAATATATAGATCCTTATTTTTCATACATTACTATTAAAAAAAATTTAAGACAAAAATATTATTGTTATAAATTAAGGGATCAAAAGGTGTAGTACCTTTGGAAAATGAGGATCATACATTTTTTTCATTAAAAGAACATAAACATTTATTTAAATAATTCTTCTATATCCTTCTAAAATATTTTGTTCTCCATTGAAAATGTTTTCACCCGAGGATATAAATTATTGAATGGGGTTAGCTAAAATTAGAGTAAAAATATGAACTAGGGATATAAATCAATATAACATTAGTGAGAACAATAGCCATCATTACCTCATAAAAATAGAAACATTATCATCAGCATGACGACAATTTTTTATAAAGGCATAAAATGTGGAAATTCATAGAGATAGATCATCATGTCATAGTAGTCAAATACCACAAAAAGTTGTTCACAAAGATGACATCACGTTCACACAAAACATATGTAAATAATCATAACAAAATTATTGATAAAAAATATAGAATTATGTTCATATGTTATACCTTATATCTCATAGGATAAATAAAATTACCCAATTCATTAGAGGTATATATAATTCTTGTCCCACCTTTCACATCATATTATTCTCATAATCATGCATGCCACATAGACCGTATAACAATCATACTCATGAAATAACCAATTGAATGAAATTGGGTTCATATGTATTTCATAGAGAATACATTATTGAATAACATTGGGTTTCAAAAATTGAAAATGTATGTGATACTTTTTAACAATTGATCCTTTTTATTTTGAGAATAAACAACACAAGATGAGTCAAATATATGTTTTGGAAAAAATGTCTTCTTGGAAAATATTTGTATTAGGCATTAAAATCAATGTGGAAGCATGTATATCACTAAATAAAAATTGAATATTTTTGAAATTATATGTAATAATAATTAGAGTAATATCCATAATGTATTTTAAGTGAATCATGGATGACATCAAGAAAATAAGTTTGGTTCAAGGACCCCCTTACTTTAAATCTTTCATTATTTTGTCAGTTTTCTGTATCCTAAAAAATAAATATGGATTAATAAATAATATTTTGAGATGTGAATTGTTATAATTTTTCTAATATTATTTCATTATAAATATTGGATTATAGTTTATGAATATATTTTTAACATTGAATTATTTTGGTATAATGTTTTCATAAAAGATTCACTTTTTGTTTTTATTTACCTATTTTTTCTCAAAATAATTTATACGTAAGTATAATTAAATATATAATCCTAAAGTACATATATTTATATATTTATATGTTATATATAATTCAATTTTTTTTATATAAAGTGGTTATAAGAATCTACTTTGTAATGTATCTATATGTTGTTATCCTACCATTGATGAGACATTGTCTAAAGATTGGGAAAGAGAAATTTGAGATTTAAATATATAGTAAATATGACAATTAATGTAGGTTAAAATAATTAATATAAGGGTAAATTAGTGCCTAATTTATATTATAATTGTTTTTTAAATGGGTTGTGAAAAATGAATGTGAACAAAGAAAAAAAGAAAATATTTAATTAAAACATACATAACCCTCGATGTTGCTTCTCTTGAACGCCACTAGAAATACCTAGATATTTGGAGTTGTATTACTATAGAAATTCCCAATGGATTATGAGGGACTAGAAAGAAAGGATTTTAATATTAGTTAAAATTTGTAAAGTGGGTGATGAGTGGTTTTCCAAGGGGAGGTAGTAGGGCTATTTACAATTGATGGGATGAGTGTTTTTAGATTTAAATTTTGAATAAAATATTATATCAAATTTAAGAACAAATTTCAACATAATAGGTGTATCTTTAATTATAAAATTCATGTCATAAAAATGAACTAATAATTTATATAAATATAGTTTCACCAATGATGTATTTTATTTTATTAAAGATTAATTAAAACAAAATAAAATTAATTTCCAAACATGAAATAGATTTTACAAAACCTAAAGTCAAAATTGAAAACATAAAATAAAAATTTTCTTTTTTCCCTATTTTCTTTTTAATAAACTAATGAATTCAAATTATGAAGGGTATTGGATATATTAAACCCAATATATTATATTTATAGATTATTTAAATTGTAAAAAATCAGTATTAAATGTTTTAAATTTGATTTAATGTTTTCATCAACATTTAATTCTAAAAATCATATCCCATCAAGTGTAAATAACTTTATTATCTACCCATAGAAAACCACTTGTCACTCAATTTACAAATTATAATCAATACTAAAATCCATCTTTTCATTTCACTTATAACCCATAGGGATTTTCTTTAGTAATCCAACTAAAACAATCAAGGGTGATTTAGTGTCGTTCAAGAGAAGAAACATCGAGGATTAACTATGTTTTAATTAACTATTCTATTTTTTTAAATTACATTATCACCATGAATTTAAAAACAAACAATTATAATATAAATTAGGTAGTAATTTAAACTTATATTAACTATGTCAACATACATTAATTATCATATTTAATATATATATAAATATCAAAATTCACTTTCCCAATCTCTCGACACTGTCTCATTAATGGTTAGATGACAACATATGGAGAAATTTAAAGTCAATTCTTATAAACACCTTCAATCATGGAATGCATGAATTATATATAACATATAAATATATAATTATATGTATTATAGGTTTTTATATTTAACTATACTTACATCCATATTATTTTTTTACATAAATAGGTATATCGAAACAAAACGGGAATTTTTTTTGAAAACATCTTATAAAAATAATTCAATGTTAAAAAAAGAGTGTTATAAAATATAATCTAGATATTATAATGGATAAAGAGTAAAAAAATAAACATAATTCACATCTCAAACTATGATTCATTATTCCATATTTATTCATATAAAAATATATTTTTTGTAGTCAAATTTAAAATTTCAATGGTCGCATTTCCTTTATCAATTTATTTTTATTCCCTCATTTAGTCTTCAAATAAATTTAATTATATTGATGGGGATTAGATCCTTAAATAATTACCATTATAATGGGGTTTCCATCAACTATCATAATGACATTAATTAATTAATTAATGTGTTTTTAGGTTTTATATGTGTTTTATGTGTATAGTAATACATAATACCCATAAATTTTAAGAAAGAAATATCATTTATAAAATCTAGTTCATTTCATTATTCCCCCTTTATAAATTTCAACCCCTAAATGTCTACTCATATTCGTGGTTGGGAATAAGTGTGGGTCGTACTATTTCTTTATTTACTCTTATTCCCATGTCATCTATTCATACTTATGGTTCCTCCAAATAAATATTAAAATGTGATGTGTCTTGTTCCATAGAACTTTAACTCTATGGTCCAATATTTTCATTGGATTCTCTTCATATTAGAGGTCATACTCATGTTGTACCACTCTTGAATTTAGTAAATATGAGGGGTTGGGTATATATAATGATGATATGTGTGGATAACATCATAAACATGATCCATATAGGATGTATGTTCAAGAGTATATGACACTTCTCTTATAAGATCAAGGATCTCAAAGGTGCCAGTGTACCTAGGGATAAGACTCTCTTTCTTTACAAACCTCATGAGTCTATTATATAGGGATACTCCAAAGAAAATTTTATCTATAATATTATACTCATAGTATATTCATTGGTTGTCATCATAGCTCATCTTTCAAATTGTAACATGTTTTTTATTTTTTTATGATGCCTTGAACATTCTCTATTATATATCGCAAAATATCAAGTCCATGTATGCATCATTCGCCAACTTCATCCCAACAAGACAATGTTCTGCATCGCTTCCCATATATTGCTTCTTTTAAATCCATTTGGGTACTCCAGTGGAAGGTCTTTTTATATGATAACTCAACCAATGGAATATGATGATCCCATAATCCTTTAAACATCATTGATAAGGCTCTTAGCATGTCCTAGAGCATCTGAATAGTTATTTTAGAGTGGTCGTTAGTTTTTCAATGATAATTCATGATGAAATTCAAATTTTTTACCCAAATCATATTTAATTATTATCCATAATTTACAAGTGAACCATTAATCATGATCAAATATGATCAAAAGTTGAATACCATATACCCTTATCACTTCCCTGAGGTATATCATAGAATTTTTGTCTAGCATGAAATCCCCCCAAATGGAAATGAAGTGGGAAGTTTTAGTGAGTAGATATTCCATTAACCGTATCATATTTTTTCATTTAGATTTCTTTTGGAGACCAGTGAAAAAGTCTATAGGGATGTTCTCCCTTTTTCAAAGGGGTTTAGAAAATAGTTCCATCATTCATTTTTATTTATTTCGCACCATCATCATCGATGTCAAACTCATGTACCTTCCCTTACATTACTGATCTCACCTTATTTTGTATCTTCATATCATCCCTTTGTGCCTCCTTGATCATATCTTGGTTATATTTGTGTTCAATAAGTTTGGTAAGAAAGGAATTATTCACATCCATTATGAATTCTAGACCAATTCATTGTATATGCATGGATATAGGGTCTTTCCCAGTCCACATTAGAGATAGAGTAGCATGTTATATTCTTTTAAGAGAATAAGCTACCTTATCAACATTTATAGTATGGTTTGGAATAGAGAAATCATATCCATTGGTTAACTATAACCAACATCTGTGAAACATGTTGACCTCCTTCTATGTGAATATACACATTATACAATTATTATCAGTTTATATAGAACTATTTTCATCATACAGGTAGTGCTTCAAAATCATCAGAGCAATGATCAGACCAACTAAGTCTATATAATTTGTCAGGTAGTTTAGATCATTAATATTCGATAATTTTGAGGCATAGCCTACGACTTTATCATTCTACATGAATATTCAATGCAATAGCTTATTTGAAGAACATATTTATATCACAAATCCATATCCACTAGTTAATAGTGTGAGTCCATAAATAGTGACGAGCCTCTTCATGATATAGTTAATGATTAACTCGCATTATTCCTTCAAAACATACTTTATACCTTTATATGTTAGAATAGTTACAAGACAAGGAAACCCTGAGAAATACCCCACAAAATATCAGTAGTCTATTTGATGTTTAGAAAACTAAATATTTCCATGACACTAGTGATTCTAAGACATTGCTAAATTTATTTTTTATGGGTCTACAAAAATTATTTCAATTGTGATCATATTCCCCATGAATGTGACTTGATACTTTCAAAAGTCACTCTTTTGGAATATAGAATTCATTCTCTCTTTCATTAATTTAACCATAACAATCCTTATATTCTTATCATGTACCTATTTTCTCTTGTATTAAATGAAAATATAATAAATAAAGACTACCATAAATATTCCTAGGTAGTATCTAAATACTCTATTCATTAAACCCATGTTGTTCTCATGTTAATTGGTAATTAAAAAGTGAATAACTATGAAATCATAGTTTCCATACCATGTATACAAGGATTCCTTCATAATATCATCAATATTTTCCCACAGTTAATGATATCTAGAATGAAGATTCACTATTGAGAAAAACTCAGATCCTCAATGATGATCAAACAAGTCATAAGTCCTTGGTGGATGATATTTATTTTTTTTGGAGATATTGTTGAGATCCCAAAAATTTAATCCTTTTCCACACTGATCCATATTTCATTTTGAAAAAGACAATCATACCTCCCTAAGGAGATAGACTATGTTGTATGAGAACTTCTTCCAAATACTCTTGAAACTGCTTATTTAACTCCTTCAGTTTGATAGGGGTAATCCGATTTTAGAATTTATATAAATGTGTGGTTCTTGGTATGAGATATATTGGGAACTCTACCTCAAGATATCATTTATTTTGGGTAACTTTTAGGAAATACACCAGTATATTTCCTCATAATAAAAATTTACTCATGTTTAATGTTTTATTTTGATGTAACTCTTTAGTTCAGGTAAACTTCTTGAGAAGGTATCCAGAACCAAATTATTTGGTGATTTTTCATATAATATTTAAGATAATAGATACATTTATATAGGATCATGGGATGGTTTAGAATAGGAAAATATATTTCTTTTTCATGATCGTGGATGTGTGATCTATATAATGAGAGCTAATCCTTTCCCAATATAGACTTGAATTACACTAAGATAATGATTAAAATAATTAAAAAGATAATTTTCCCACATACAGAAACATGATTAGAGTCCAACACTCAGGTTGAAAAAATATCACCACAATGTTTTTTAGAGAAAAATATTCTTCAAGATATCAGGGATTTTATTCAAATGTTCTAAAAAACATTAAGGATATAAAGGAATTCATATAAAAAAATGAAATAATAATTTTTCCATTTTTGATTGAAATGTTTTTATACCATTTAAGAATTTATTTTCTTGCTCCACATTAGAAGTAGTGATGGCCTTTGATGTCCCTTAATCCTTTAGATTTGGTGCCTCCTTTTACTCAATCATGTTGGCTAGATTATTCATGTATCATTGACAATTATTAGCTTGATGGCCTTCTCTACCACACATGATGAATTTTCATGTCCCTTTTAGGAAATTACCATGATGTTTCTTCATGAATTTTCTATATTTGGGTGGTTGGATCCTATTTCCTTTTTTTATTTGACCCACCAGCTCGAAATTCCATTGTTTTCTTTTTTATCTCCATAACCATGGGACCGGTCTATAAACTCCACCTCTACATGGAAGGAATATTAAACCACTTATTCATAACTACTGAAGTCTTTGATATCTAGATGCTTTATATGGTGTTGTTTTATACCGTTAATGAACCCATATACTTTTCAATCATTGTTGATTACAAAACTCAAGGATTATCTTGAAACCCTAGGGAAATTCGCATATAGATACAT
The DNA here is from genome assembly GCA_963277665.1 of Viscum album. Lineage (NCBI taxonomy): Eukaryota > Viridiplantae > Streptophyta > Magnoliopsida > Santalales > Viscaceae > Viscum > Viscum album. The sequence goes on along the minus strand of OY728137.1, from coordinate 1,489,860,499 downwards.
GATAGATTCACCTTCCTTTTTCTATATAACTATGTATTTTGTCTCTATATATGTTTATATTGTTCATGGAAAATACATATTATGAAATATTTTGTTAAGGGCTTTTAATCCAACAATTCTATTTCATCCTTTTGATTATTGTTTTTAATCAAGGCTCATCATTGATCAGCCTATCCAATTAAATGATAGAAGGCCAGACTCAGCTTCTCCTTCTTATAACAATGTATCACTGAAAATATATTATCCATTTATTTAACCAACTATTCAATGACATGTGCATAATATGTTCCACTATATATCAGTGGTCATATCTACAAGAGGGACTAAATGACTAGTTTCTTCTTTATAGGAAAAGGTGGATGTTCAATTTGGTTCATGTTATTTTTATATCCTAAGAATACTCTATAAGAATCACCATATATTTTTTAACTCAACCTCCCATGGAATTGGGGATTTTGTTTGGACAATAATTTAGTTTTACCTCACACAAGTTGTTGGCACGGTTTATATGTTTTCACACCATTTGGTAAAATACAAATGTTGGAAAAAAATTTAAATAAAAAATAATGAATAATTTAATCTTCCATGAAACAAAAACTAAAGGATTAACTTATATTAACCCTATATATTTCATTTTATAAAAATATTTGTATTGGCTTTTTTACCTAAAAATATGTTTATTTGTATGGTTTTTAATATTACTTTATATTAATAATTCCAAAATTAACTGAACCATAACATTGATAGTTACCCTTCTACTTCTAACATTACTATTACATTATTCAATATATAAAGAACAAAATAGTTATGCATTTAAACATTGAATGACGATGAATAAAAAAACGAATCAATAATACATGTGTGAGAATAATAATTATCATCACATAATAATCCTAAGAGCAACATAATAATCTTGAGGGAAACATTTGATAAATTCATGGAATTTTTAAATGAAAATAATGAAATGTCATGTTATATTGGTTAAATACCACACATATATGTGAAAAATGATTGCATATTTTTCTCATATAAAAGATGTGAATAATCACAACATCATCATTGTGAAAAAACATATTATAATATTCATGGATAATACACAGTGTCTCATGTTTTAAATCACATTAAACAGTTCATTATAGGGATATATAATTCCATTCTCACCCATCACATCATAAAATTTACATAATCACACATGCCACATATAACGTATACCAATCACAGTCCAGAAATAACCCATTTAATGGAATGTGTTTTATATGGAATTAAAAAATAATATATTCATGAATAAACATTAGTGTCCCCCAAAAAAATGGTTATACAAAGGAAAATGATCATTTTTTTGACTGTTAAACAACTAATGAGGATTCCAAAAATTTTTTTGGAAAAAGACTGTTTTTTCAAAAATCATTGTATTTTTCATAAAAAAAAATTGTGGAATCATGAATAACCATAAATAAAAGGGGTATAATAGTGAAAGGATATTTATGAAATAATAGATAAATATCCATATGGTAATTTAAGTGTTAGAGGGAATACCCAATGAAATAAAGTTGGTATCGAGAATCCCTTTTCTATAAAACCCCTTTATTTTATCACTTTTCTACCACCTTGATAGAAATCATATGATTATTAAAACATAGTTACATAGGTAAATTATGTTCATTTATTAAACTATTTATTTTTATAATTATTTAATGATATTTTACAAATGTCTTTGTCAAACATGAATTGCTTTGATACCATGTTTTTATTAAATTTTTATATTTTGTTTCGATTTCACTATTTTCATTCAAAGTCATTTATAAATAAGTATAATTAACTCCATAATATTAAAATATATGTAATTATATAATTATATATTATATAAAATTTTTAATTTCTATCCATTATTATGGTTATAAATATAAAATTGGCAATGTCTCTGTAAGCAGTTAGACGACCTTTGATGGGACATTGTCAAATGAGAGAGAAAGTAAATTTTGAAATTTATATGAATATAATTTAAAAATGATACTTCTAATTGGATAGAATAATTAATATAATTTTAAATTAATTTCTAATTAGTCTTATATGTTTTATTACTGAAAGGGGTGTTGAAAAAAAGAGAGATAACTAGAAGAAAAAGAGAAGAGTCAATCGAAACTTACTTTATCCTCAATGTAAAATCAATTGTATAACACTAAAAATCCCTTGATTTTTGGAGTTATATTAATCCATAACGTCTATATTTATTTTTATGGTGCTTTCGAGGAATGATTTTGGAAAGTTATAGTCTTTGGAATGTTATGGATGAGTGGTTTTCCATGGGGAAGGATTGGGGTTATTGGGAGTATTTTAAAAAAAAAACATTAATGAAATATTATATCAATGGTGAATCTTGTAAAAGTAAATTTTTTCAAATATAAATCATATATAAATATAATATATTGTTTTTAAGACTTTAAATACACTTTAAAATTCTAATTCAATAGTTTATTAAAATGAAATCTGTAAATAATATAAATATTTATTTTAAGAAATCACATTTAGTTTCGTGTGTTGGATATAAAACATAATATTGAAATTTAATTTTGTTTCTTAATGAATAATTTATGTAATAAAATATATCATTTACAAAAAAAAGTTATATAAAGTGTTATTTAATTAATAAATAAGGAATGATGTAACTTAAGATACATTGATTATGTAGAAAACAATATTTTTACCATTCACTAGAAAATTGAAGTATAAAAAAAATTACCAAAAATCACCCTTCAAAAATTATGATGTGATGATTAAAAAATAATATTAGTTTTACAAAAATAAATTTATTACATAGGTAAATTTAATTTATAATATAAAAATAATTCTTCAAGTTGTTTAACCAAGGTATTAGTTTTTCAACATTAAAATTTTTATATTTACGTAAATTACTCATGAAAAAAATATTTATATAATAATGTATTATTTTGAGGTTAAATTAATTTTCCAATGGTCACATTACCTCCTATAAATACATCTTCATTCTTTCATTTATTATTATCCTCAAATCCTCTCAAGGTTCTCTACTTGAATTTTATATTATGTTGATTATTTTAATACTAATCTATTCTTTTGTAGTTTTTTTATGGTATGGATGGTTTAATCTAGTTGTGGTGATCCATATTATCCCATTTTATAGTTTTTTCCATTTTTTCCTTGTAATAAATGGCATTTTAATTGAGTTATTCATTTTATAATGTAATTATTTTACTTACTGGAGAATTGGGTTCTCAGTTTCTATATTTTTTATGTGTATTATAATATAAATAAACATTCATTTAAAGAAATAATAACCTTAAAAACTATAGGTCATTACACAAAACAACTCATTGTAGGTCTTTGTGCGGTCAGTCCATCTCTTCACATGGTAGCTCAGTTTGTAAGTTAACTTAACAATACTCACATGGTCAATTGAGTGATCATGAGAACAAACTACATGTGATATATTTAAATATTATGGTTTTTCGTGACCTATTTTTGGGGTAGATCCATCTACCCTTCATTTAAAATCTTGCAGTACACCATGAAATAATGCAAAAATTATATATTATGGTTAATACAGAAGACATTTTGTGGTAATATAGGGGATAAAAATCAATAATCTAATTTTTAAACATATCTAGTTGATCCATTTTAAAACTAGTATTTTAAATGGTTCAAGAAAAAAATGGATTTTGATTAATGGAAATATTTTTTTGATCTGATAACTCATGTAATATATGAATCATTTATGCTTTATAAATTGTACCTCTTTCACACTAATCCCACATTGATCCTTATATAATAATGCACCAAATTAAAACAAAATACCTCCTCCTTAGCCTAGAATAACATACCTAAGTGTTTTCTAATTCCTCTGTCTAGCCTCAAATGTTTCCCCACATATGAGAGGCTAAGGTTCTACTTATGTTTTTCCTTCTAGCACAGGTGTGTTCCATGAATGTGCCCCTTCCTTCCACTATACACACTCTACCTCTATGTCACCCATATGACGGTATGGGATATCCAAGTAGAATTTGCAAACAGATTATTGGTCGTTCCCAGATGTGTGGTTGATCTAGTTCCTTTTTATCCTTCACCATAACAATCATTTAATCTAATCCCTTAAAGAGACATTGTCAAAATATTACCACACCATATCTCACAAATTCAGCTCATATATTTTTTTATAAGTAGTGAATATATTTTTTCATTCCCTTCAAAAATATATATTCATAAAATATCATCATACTTTTATTTCCATAAAATGGTAAATTCTAAAAAATCTAGTATCCCATTTCATTTCCATTCAAAAGCCCTTCAATTATTTTTTAGAAAATGGAATATTACGTTTTCCATTCAATATGGTATGAACATTTAATGAATATACACATAAATATATAATAAATCATGATATACAATTCCATCTCATGATTCAATAACAATACTCCAAATATCATCACCTTATTTATTCATCAAAAAATATTTTTCCATTTATAATTAATGAATTTTTTTACTTATGACATTCAAAGATTCTGATTTTCCTTAAATTGGTAGGATACAATTGAAAATTTATTCAAATAATTTCTAAGTTAGTGTATCCAGAGATGGTACTGACTCCAGAAGTCATGAATATTGAAAGGGATTAAAATTTAAAATCATATTTTTTTAATTATATGGGTATGTTTACTTATACACCGATTTTGATCATTCTAGATTCTGATAAAGGGGTTTTTGGGAATTTTGGGGCATTTTAATCTTTACTAGGGTGTTTAATCAAGAGAGGGGATAATGTGATCTTAGATTCATTAATGTGGTTATGAATCCCTGAAAATAAATATCCCACATAGGATAGGGGAGTTAATAATGGTTGTTGAATCACTGAATATTTATATAAATTAACTGTTTGGGGAGATTTATAGAATATTGGGTCAAAAAATATTAAGATATACTTTATCTCTAGTTGATAAAAATTCGAGGTGATAGAGGTTGGTGGAGTATATTTTTTAATTTCAACATTGAGTTTACCTATAATCTAAAGAATTATACTTTTGAAATTGATTCTTTGAGTTAATAGTTCATGTAGAAATGGAATTGAATGGGTATTGGATGATAATGGGATTCATAGAATGTTTGCATCTTGATTCTTTTAAAGATGGAAGAAAAATTATGTTATGTTGGAATGCTGGCTATTATATTTTCATCTATCAAATAATGGTGGGAGAAAAGATCATTTTTTAATTAAATATAGTTGGTGATAGCTTCAATGATGGGGAGTCCAGGAAAGGGTTGTCTCTAGTGGTGGAAACAATACACTTATTTTGGATAGTTTTTGGGTCCATAAATTTTGAATAATTGCGTTATAGATGAGTTCTATAACATTAGCTGGGAATTTCAGCTCTAGGTGGAGATGTTGTATCATAAAATTAGATGGAATTTTGTTGGGTCAAGGATTCATACATTTTTTATTTCTGATGACTCTTCAGGTATATATTATTAGTGGATATAAGTATAGTATTAGTAACATGTTAAATCTTTTAATAATTTTATTAATATATTGTTCAAGTGGAAGGATATCATGATAAATTTTATGATTGATTTCCCTAGATAAAAAATGATTCATGATATGATAGAGATTATTATGGATTAACTCCTATAATCTACCACTTCATTCATATCAAGAAAAAATTTCATTAGAAAAAATAGAAATATTTTTTAGATGGTGTGGTAAGGGTTCATGGATTTGTATCATTTATTTTGTAAAATAAGGATCCTTGATTTTTAAAAAATGGGATAGGTTTACTAAAATTTATGGGTTCTAAATAGTATATGAGTATGAAATAACACCCTTATATCGATGGTTAGAGAAAACATTCCATAAAAAGTTTAGAGGAATTGAATTATGTTTATATAATGGGTTTTGTGATATCTTAAATTGATCAAATTTATTTAGTGAATTTTGTATTCTATAATTGCTATCAAGAATAAATTTAGATACTTTAATTCATGGTGTTTTATAGAATATCATTTTTGAACTCTATAGTGTTATGTGGAATAGGGAGAGAGATCCCATTTAAGACCAATATTTGTTCAAGAGATAATACATTTGGTTCACCGAATTAAAATTTATTTGGGGTAGGTCAGACATGGAATAATCATTATATAGATATTCAATTATGATTATTGGACTTCATAGTCCAGTATTGAGTCTTCTTGTGGTAGAATTGTTTCCTTGGAAATAAAACACTGACAAATTAGTGATTTTTTTGACCGAAATATATAAGGATATTCATGATTATTTAGGGTAAAACAGATGTAGTATATCATCTTATGTTGAAACTTATGTTTCTGGTAGTGCATATTTCCATCATTATTTCTATTATATGGGAATAAAAACTAGACCCTTATAAAGGATTTAATTGTGATGTGATGGAATTAAAACTATATAAATAATTTTGGGAATGGAAAGTGATAATTTTTAACTAGAAATATAATATCATAAAAGCAAACTTTCTTCTACCTATGAGAGTATTTTGGACCCATAAACTCATTAAAATGGAAACATTGGAAAGTGATTATCATATAATAAAAAAATGGATGGTTTTTTTGGTAGTTTGATTATTGATGGAGTTTAAAATATGAAAAGTCCTATAGTGAGGGAATTTTAATTTATCAGGTCTGATAGATTCTTCCCACATCGCGATTTCGTAAAAAAATATATAAATTTGGTGTATTTTGGAGTATATTATATGATTCATGGTTTGGAAAATTATACATTGACTATATGGTGTGAATTTAAATACATCTGGTAAAAGTGTTAGGGTTTTCAAAGTTGTTTCCCAGGATTATGTGACCATTAAATATGGATGTGCAGTCTAGGTTTATTGGGTATAGTGGCCTTCATAGTCAGTTCACCTTCATAGGTGATCGTGAAACCTAAGAATTTTGATATGTTCAAGTTATTTGATTTTCCATTAGATATAAAAATTATCCCCTTATATAAACAATTGGTGGATTTAACTGGACTTTTGATGACCCCATTGATTCTTGAGAGATAAATTAAGGGTTTTCTATCAATGAATGATGCTGTTATATCTATGGTTTTCCAGAATTCGTCGGATTATAGGTTTTATCTCAATAATAATATGTGTTATTCTATTTGATACATCCCTAATATTTTAACATCCATTAATTTGGTAGATCAATCATATTTGAATAGATATGAGGATTTATAGTTATATATTTAATCTTCAATTAGAGAATTGTGATTTTTTATTTTTAGGTATTGAGGGATGGGTTAATTATTTAAAATATCATAACCTTGTTTTATGATCATCATACTATCATCATCTATGGTAGGTAGATCTTATTCAAGGATTAAATTATTTCTATTACTTTTTATTTGGTTGATGTGTTTTTAGTTTTTTTTCCTTTGAAAAATAATTATCAAATAATTTAACAGAAATTATTTTATTTATTGATGTTTCCTATTTTTGATAAATGTTTTGAAGTCAGCTTTTTTCGAGAAAACATGGGATTTGGTTTCAAAATGGGCATTTTAAATGTAATTCATTGGTTAGCCTAAGAGTTATGGGTATAGGATTTAGATTAAATGGGATATTTAAGAAAAAATCCATGATGTGAAATTGTTTAAATTAATGATTGATTATTTCATGAGAAATTATCGAGAAGATTTGGGTATGGATGGAAGAGTGTTTTTCTTGAGATATAATATAAGGACCAGACCTTAAATATAACATAATCCCGAATTTATGTTCACAGTTCATTCTCTTAAATGTTAAGATCATTTTATATTTAGAGTTTTAGATAATTATTTCATAAATCATATAAAAACCCAACAAATTCATAGTGGAAACTTCTTATTAGTATCAATTTTTTTCCATAATAAAAAACATTTAAAATAAATCATGATTTCTATTTAGAGAATATATATATGAATTTAAACTTGACATCTTACCTTAACATACCTATATTTAAAACCTGTAAAAAAAATTAATTTTGGGATGTGAACTAAAATATCATTAATGAACATAAAATGAATAAAACAAATTGATCCCCTAAAACAACGTAAAAATCATATAATATTTAACATTACCTCAAATGTTCTTTGAATGTATGATGTAAGATAATTCCACATGAAAAAAAACATTTTTATCAAGGAAATATTTTAGAACTCATTGAAAAACTAAACGAACTTATTGGTGAGTTAGTGTATCATATTCACAAAACCATTTAAAACCCTTTAAATAGAAATAACCATATGTTAAACTTCTAATATAATCATTACCCAATGAATTGTAGATATATAATGGTTCTCACCCTTCTTATAAGATATATTAGGTAACCTATTTATTATGATCATTAATGAGGCTTAGCCCTTATTATAATATATATCATGCTCACCCAGTTTTCGGGAGTTCAAATGGTGATTAAAAAGTTTTGTATGTTATATTTGGCTCATCCATTGTTCAAAAAATATAATGTGGATCGACCCTTCATATAAGATATATCGGTCTCACCGAGGATTTATAACGGGGTTAACACTTCATAAATGATATATCACGCTCACTCATTTTAAATATTTATCAACTACCAGGATACAAATAAAACACTATATTATATCATTTTTTAATCATAAACCATTATAAAAATTCCTTTAAACCCATATGAAAAGAACTTTGGAAAAAAAATATCTTTTTATTTTAAAACCCCGTTTTCCATACAAAAATAATTACAGAAAGAGAATTAGGGCTTTTAATTTAATGAACCATTAAATATTTCATTGGAATCCATAAATTCAATAACAATTATAGTGGAAGATATGTCATGATAATTTTATATGTTATGAATAGAACATTCCTTTAATTGTTTTTCGAAAGATTCTGTATAAATCATGTAAAATTATTCCTCTATAAATGCATTAAAAATAATGAATACAAGATAAATATATTTAAATATATACAAATTTTACATCCATATCAAAATTTTATAAATTTATTATAAAAAAATGGCCTTAGAAAATATTTAGTTTGAATGAATACATTAAAAGATAGTTATTTTTAAAGAAATGTCCCATATAACATTGGAAATATTTGAATCATAAGACCTACGAAAAGAAAAACATTAAAAAACTATAAATATAGTGACATGATAGAACTAATCTGACAGAATATGTCAAATTGTCTATATAAAAATAAAAAAAATTGACATGAAGTCCCTTACCATGAGTCCAACTTGTCAAGTGTTAATTAATTAAGTCAATGTTATATGTTTCGACCACATTCAACTTATGTGTCAAAAATGACTTTGGTAAGATGAAAATGTTAAAATATGATATTATTTAAATATATCTAGAAAAATAATCATAGAATAATTATACATTTTATTAATCAATTGTAATTTTAGTACCAATCATGAAATTTTGATTTATGAAATGAAGTACATTATGATCAGGGAGACGGTAGGTCGTACATACACATTAGTAACATTTCCATATATCTAAAATCACTATGGAAAGTTGATAAGTAATATTAGATACTTAAATAATGATCATAATATAATATATCCCATCTTATTTATCTATATATACTAATATATATCATCAATGTGTTTGGGTGAATAAATTATTTTCACATTGTTTCGTGAAGGGGTTATTGCAAACGTTCACGAAGGACGTTATCATTTCTCAGTGAGTGAAAATAAATAAGAAAATTATATATTATCTTTTAATAATTATAAATATGTATTTTATATCATAATAAATCTATTTATATCATATAAATTCATTATCTTTACCCTTATTACCTTCCATGTAAAGAGTTAGTGAAAATGAATCACATCGCTTCACGAAGGGCTAGTCTGCCACACACACGAGCGACATTATAAAATCATCACATGAATGAAAATTAAAAAATGTATATATGATATTATTAATCAAAATATATAAGTATGTAACAAATATCATACAAATATTTTATATTTAACATCACAACCAACTATGAGCGGTGGTAATGGAAAACATAATAACACCGATTCACTAGGTGGTGGTACATCACACACATGAATGATGATTCTATAAAACATTTGATAGAATAAGATAATTATTTAGGTTATTAAATTAAAATAATAAAATTTTAGTATATTTAAGATTCTGGTATTACTATATAAATATGTTTTAGTAAGAATTGAAGGTTGTGGTGGAAGAAATAAATCAAAAACACACATTGACGAACTTTACCTATTCTTCATGTATCCTCCATAGGATTAATTAAAAATGTCTTTAATTGTTACATTTAGTCCCCAAATATGGATTATAGGATGATATGAGGGAATTTATGAAGGTATCTGGGATGTTCATGGACGAAATATGAGGATTTATGGTCTAAATAAGATAATAAAGGAAGAAGACTTTTATAAATGAGGAGTGGCATTTTTTAAAATACAAAAAATTATTAAATAAATTGAAGTCACACACAACTCATGTGGCACTAAAATTTATTAATCATGGTGGGGAGGTTTTATATAGTTGAAAAAACATCCACAACACAATAATAGTGTACAAAACTGATCTTTTATAAATAAAATTCCATTTATAGTTGAATTTAATTCCCCATAATGTATTATGCTTGTAAAAAACACATGAACTTTTTTGGTTTTGCTACATCCAACCAGATCTAATATATATTTTGGAATAATAACCATTGATAATATATACATTGAAAAGTGATAAAATTATTAGTATAAATATAGGGAATGGCTAAATCTAAATGACATAGAAAAATGAAGTGATGACTTTTTCCAATAGGATAATGCTGTTTAAATCCAAGTTATCAATGATTCGATGGGATATAAAATTACATTACACTTTCCTTCAATAATCAAAATTTTATATTCAATAATTAAATCAAGGGAAAAACTATTATAGGATAATTAAAAGCTCATGGAGATCACTGCTCTAACCATGTAAACCAAATCAACCTATAAAAATCTCAACATCGCAAACCTTACCCTTAGGGAACATGCTGGTGTAACAAAGGTATGCATATAATGTTTCTAATAATATGAATATTTATATTTTTATTTAAATAAATTTATTCTTATATCTACTTCTTGTTTTTGTTACCTTAAAAATGACTTCTATTTTGATATGATTAACATAAAATTGTATTTTTGGGTAATATGAAATTTCAAAAAAGTCATTTCAATTGATGAATTAATTGATTTATTAAGTAAATTATATTAAAATAAAAAAACGAAATAATTTTTATTAAATATAATTCATAATATTATTTTTTTAAACTCAAATTTATTTTTTATCAGGGTTAAAAAACTATTATTTTCAAAAAAACCCGACTGTTCTCAATAAATATAAATTACTGTTTTGAAATTTAGTGTTCAAATAATTATAAGATTATTCTTATAAAATAATTATTTTATTTTTATTCGTCGCATTGAAATTACCTAGTAGTTAACTTTTTCTAATTTTCTAATTCATTATAATTTTAGGTTAATAATTAAGTAGGGTATAAATATACAGTCTATATTATGACATCTTAGTGACCCAAAAGTGGTATAATAAATTCTATAAATGGTATAAGAGACCAAATATATGTTACCACCATAAAATGATGTTTTTTTGGTTATTTTATTATTTTATTATTGAATTTATGAATCCTCCAAAACATATATTATATTTTAATGTTTCAAAACCATTTCTTTACAAACATGATTGAATTCCAAAACACCAAGGGTAATATTTTAATCACCCAACCTATTTTAGATATAAAATAATGGAAACCAATACTATTTCTAATAAAACATGTTCAAAACCCACGTAAAGGTTTTTTTGGTTTTGAATACATTATTATATATATTTCAAAAACTATGTTTGAAAAATAATAAAGAACTCGCCTAAATTATCCTAAATAATCCCACCCAATATCCTACTAATATTCACTAAACACATTACAGAAAATCCTTATTCTACCATCCCCTCTTTAAATTCCTCCCAATGTTCCCCAAATCACTTAATAAGTAACTCCCAATCTTTTGGAATCATCCTATTATGATAGGGGAGTTTTTAGTTCTCCTCTTTATTCAAGAATATTATTCTTTTTGTGCATTTCATTTCCCATTCATTAAGTGGGGATATTTTGTACACATACCTCATATTTTAAATTTTTTTATAAATTATTATAGATCCGATTCCATATCATCAAAAAAAATTAGGATTATTTGAGTACTACTATTATGCTACAGAAATTCTAATGTGATATTTCCATACAAAACGTTTACATTGTAAATACCATCATTATCAACACTTTATGGTATTAAAATACATATAAATATGCTCATTTTATTGGTGAATTCCAGGTATGTATTCCAAAATCTTTGATCATTTAATTTAATAAGATATAATATGATCCTATGTTTAATGATCTATTTATATCGTTTATTCATGTACAAGACAAAAAAGTGATAGGTGCACCCAAAATTACACCGCACATAAATGTATTAGGTAATGTTTCTGCATCATGAGATATAATGAATGAGATTAGGGAGTGAACCCAGTATATCATGGTAGTTATTCCACCTTTTTATGGTGTGTCTTTGGTTATACTTGTCCAATTTTAATGATTTCTTGTTTATAGTATTTTCATTTATGTTATCATGCTATATCATGACACTTTTTTCATGTTTATGATTGAAAATCGTTTTTTTGAACCATTTTCATGCATATTTTATAACTTGTAATACGTTTTTCATTTTATTACATGTTTACTACCTTTTTGGGATTTGTATCTCACCCCTTTATTAGTTATGTCCCCATTTTTTCCTATACATTGTTAAGAAAGATTGAATATTATGGGAATGAAAAGGTAGTTTTCATTAATGAAGTTGTACCACCTATTATTATGTAGTAATGTAATGTAACTAATTAGGCAAATACATTAAACTTATTAATATTATAGGTTGTAATATATGTGCTTTTTGATAAATAAATAATTAATGTAAAATACTGAGAAGTGTTGTTATAGTTGGTATGAAAGAAATGTGTATTTATTTTGGGGATTTGGACTAGAAAACTATAATAAAAGCCTTATGGATAAGACTAAACATACGAATACAACAATAAATTGATTTAAATAATAATTTCAGTTTATTATAAGAAAATGAATATTTTTATCAATACTGTAAGTGGATTTTTCCCTCGCATATATGTAACAATGTGTAACACCTAAAAACATAATATTGAGATAGACTCAATCAGGAATTAGTGCACAACAATGGGCCTTACTGTTTACATGGTTTGACACTCTCATGGGATATGAATTTTAAAATTGATATGATCGTTACGAAAAATTATTAATGCATAAAAATAAATATATAAGTGTATATGTTAGTAAATAGATCATATATAACTTAGATTTTGTCCTAGATATTTCTTAGTTAAGGGATAAATTTCATTTATAAACAACTTATTTAATTTTATTTTATTCTAGTTTTTTATTTAAAATTTTTAAATTATTCACCCCTAATATTTATTTTTTAAAATCCAATTTATGGAATATGGAGAATACAAATGGAAAACTAATGTGATGGGAAATGCAATGATTGACCAAATGAAGTGCGTAACATGATTAGATATCAAGTAAGGGATACTATGATTATTATAAAACAATTATAAAGAATTATAATTAACAACTAGAATTTAGTTTAATTCCAAAATATGTCAAAGTAGTGGATGAAGACTTCTCAAATAATTTCATCTAATAACGATGATAAAATAGATAGTACCAAATTTCCTTTATAGAAAATTTTTTTAAACAATAATGAGTGGAAATTTGAAAAAGGAACCATGATATTTTTTATGTGTAGAAAATATGGAATAAAAAAGTAACGTTTTATTGAAAAGTGATTTTTTTTGAAAAAAATGGGAAATTTTATGGATTTAAATAATGTTATACTAATAGAATCTTATGCGGTTTTATGTTGAAAATGTGAAAACATTTGGCATTACACAAGCCAATTATCTATTCAAAGGGCTAAGAAGCATGATGAGCACTAAATATATCCTAGATTAAAGGAATAAGGAAATTCCTTTGTTGAGAGAAATTATGATGATTAAATAAAATGGAACATATTCTTAAAATTAGTATATTTTCGATTTTATTTATATTAATTCAATTTTAGTTTATCTTGAATGAACAATGAGTCACCACCAAAAATTATTTCACATCATCGAGAAAAAACTTCTATGATTTGGTATCGTATGTTGAGGTTTGTTGGAATGTTCAACCTAAATGTATTTTTAATACCCATTTATTGAAATTTTATTTTATCCATGTTAGGTAATGTTTTTACTTTTATAAATACAACATAAATTTCTTAGATAAAGAATTCAACCTTAGTACTATGAATCACCTTATGCATATACTTTGGTATCATCATCTCATTTATGGATATTATTTTTCTATGAAAAAGTGTATCAAGATAAAATTATCGAGCCGTTGGAAAAGATCATCCTTAACGATATGTCTATTGTGAGGGAATAAACAGATGTTATTATAGAAGAATTTATCTATATCTCTCTGAAATGATTCATTTAGTTCATAATCAAACTTATTCCTGGACCTTGTAACTTTCCTAGGGAATAGAATCACAAAAAATGAGACATCTATAGACCCTTAAAAGATATGGTCATTTTAATAACATCCAAAACCATCCGATATGAAAGAAATTATTAGTTTCATTGGATTATATAGGCACTATCATAGATTTTTTAGAAATCTCTCACCTTTTAAAACCTTTTAATCATGTTATCTCACAAGGGATTAAATATTTCTTAAAATAATAATTTTGAGGAGAGATTCAATGAGTTTAAAAAGAGGCTTATCACTTCAAATGTACTTACACTACCCACAAGTGGGAAACATTTCATAGTATACACTGATTCTTTAATGAATGGATTGGGATAATTACTAATTCAGAATGAGAAAGTGATATCATATGTCCCATGGTAATTGAGTTTTTATGAACAGAACATCCTAATACATCATATAGAGTTCACTGAACTATTCTTCATATTGAAAATATGATAGCATTGTCTCATAGGGGAGATGTATGAAATATATATGGATCAAAATAGCCTTAATTATATATTCACACAGAAAATTATTAATGTTCTCTAGAAAATTTGGTTAGAAATTTTTATGGAAAATGACTTCTAAATCCACTACAATATTGGAATAGAGAATAGATTGGTATATTCTCTATTTAGAAAGGATCCAAAAATATTAAAATTAAAGATAATTGATATGTATTATATAATCATGTACTTGAAAAGGACGAACATGAGAATCATAAAGTAATGAACATAATAAATTCATTCAGAAAATATTTCTCAAACATCCATTTTATAAAAGGTAATGGATGTTCAAAGAGACGATGTGGATATTCTGAAGAAAGTAGAAGCCATAAGAAATCATAAATCCATAGAGTTCAAAATTAAAAATGGATTTGTAATATTAGTGTCATGAATATGTGTACCATAAAATTCTATGTTAATGAATGGGTTATTTAATGATGATCATATGTTGACCTTCTCCATATATAAATGTAGGACAAATATGTATCAATATCTCAAGGAGAACTACTAGGTGGACAATATTAAGTAAGATATCATGGAATATACATCATGTTATCTTGTATGTCAGTATGTTAATTAAGAAAGAAAAAAAATACCAGGGGATGATCCAACCATTACCTATACCTACATCGAGAAAGAAAACAATACCATATAATTTTTTATAGGTCTAAAGAAGTCATCATGAGTAAATAATGACATGTCTGTTTTGGTGGGTTTCCATATGAAGAAAGATCACTCCATTACAAATCAATATGACTTCTCACTCGATCCACATTCAAGGATATACAGTACATAAGTGGTGAGGATGTATAGAATAACACAATCTATTGTATCTGATCGAGATTCAAGATTTTCCACCAATTTTTGGAGGAGTCTCCAATAAGATCTAAATATAGAGTTGAACATCATAGAGAATTATAAACCTAATGATTTAAAAGACTATTATGAATCATAAGCATTAATAATATATCCAATAAATAGTGAACATGTTATTAGTTTAAATATAGGGTTTTGATAAATCCAATTAACACAAATAAATGACGTGATGGTCTTAACCAATATGATCATTCCCCATTAATAGCATTTATTTTAGCTTCTAAGGGAGATAACATCTTAGGTATTTTTTCTTAACCAATCAGAAGATGAGATATTAAAACCAAATCAAGAGTGAATCTTTTTATGGGATATTTTCAAGGCCATCAAGACCATGACCCAAACCATGTATGCTAAACCACCCCATTAAAACACCTCCATCATACACCTTACCCTTAGAAAACAATATAGTTTAATAAATATATATGTATCAAAACCCTGATAATATAAAATTATATTTTTTATTTTCAATATAATAACTCTTGTATTTAATTCTTCTTGTTGTTAAATTCTTAATGATTTTGATTTTGATATGGTAAAATAGAAAATGTACATTTGGGTAATATACAAATTAAAATAATATATTCCATCTGATGAATTAATAGATTTTATAAAGAAATTATATTTTAGATAAACAATATTAATAAATAATTTTTATTTAATATAAATTATAATTTATAATTTATGAATTTAAATTTAATTTTAATAAGTGTTTGAAAATAGTTATTATCAAAAAATCCTAGAATTCCTAAATAAATTTTAATTCATATTTTAAAAGTAAAAATTCACATATTGATATAATTATATCTATAAAATTGATATTATTCCTAGAATTAGAACGTAAATATTATCCAATAAATAATTTTTCGTAATTTTCTAATACATTTGAATTTTTTAGGAATAAATTAAATATGGACTAATTATACATTGTGTATTATAACCTCATAATGAACAAATATTTATCTAATAAATGTATAAAGGGAATATAGGACTAAATATTTCTTTCCAATTTTAAATAATGTGATTTTAAGGTTATTTTATTAGTTTTATAATGCCTTTTTGAATCCTTCAAAACTTATATTATATTTTATGGTTTTAGAATCATCTTGTTATAAACATGACCCACTTCTACATGACCATGATTAATATATAACTATATAGCCCTTATCATTATTAAAAAAAGTAAACAACTCCTAATTTGAAGAATCTTGGGAAACCCCCATGAGAAGCTTTGTGATTTTGATTACATTATTATATAGAGTTGAGAACCTTTGTTTGAGAAATTATAATGCACATCCCACTCTTTTCATATATAAACCCAATCGTTCCCCCTTATTGTTCACTCAAAAAAACCATAAATCACATAAATAATCTTCCCTCTTATCTATAGAGTCCTCCCAAGATACCCCCAAGATCTTTAGATGCTCCTCCGATTCTTTTGTATTCATCCTTTCAAGGCAAGGGATCATTTCATTTTCCTATTTTTTTATGCATCCTCTTTATTTTTATGCCACTTATTTCTGATTATTAATGTTGGGATATGTTTTTATACATCCCTTTTACCACCCATTTTATTTCCAAATTATGATAGACCCATTTTTCTCTCATGAATCCATTTTAATAATCTTTATGTATTGTAGTTTGGTTGCGGAAATTTAAATGATATTTTTCAATGTCAAACCATTATATTTTGAATACTATCACAATTTCAACTCAAGGGGTTTCACCTATATATTCATATAAGCCTTTGATTAGGTACATCCATGTATTTATTCCATAATCCTTGATCATGAAATTAAATTTAATAAAAAATTATCATACCTAAAATGACCTACGTGGCACACTAATGCCTGTAGATGATAAGAAAGTGATTGGTGTGACTGGAATTAAATAGTTCTCCAAATTTTTGGGAACTTTTTTAGGCTAATGATACACAATTAAATGGAATTGAGTGTAAACCTAATAAACCATGTGACTTTCTACAACATTTTATGATGTCTTTAAGCTAATCCTTTACCTATTCTTAATATGTGACGTCTAATTCTTTTTTCTCTTTTCTATTATTCATTTATTATATCATGATATATCATGTATATTTTTTCATGTTTATGATTCTCACCCATTTTTATCTATATTTAGAATCCCTACTGTCTAACATGTAATACATTTATCATGTTATTCCTTGTTTCATATCATACTTGAATTAATATCTCAACCTTTCTTATTTCCCCCCACAGTTACCCCATGCAGTACTAAGAAAAATATAATATTATGGTCATGTTATGGATGTTTTCAATAAATTTGATGTACCATTTATTATCATGTTTTAATGTAACCTACCTTATAACAGAAATAAAATAAAATTATTGGTCTTCTGGGTTTCAATACATTTTCACTTATATAATAAATCATGAATTAATGTTACTTAAAATAAATGTTTTCACAAATAATTTCATTTTTATCATGTTATTTCTAATTTTTGATATTTAATCAATTTTACCTATTTATGTTTTACCATGATAACTTGTGTCTTTTTATTTACCTTGGTAATTTACTATTTAAAATTTATATCAAATTATATTTATTAGATAATGTATACATAAACATTCCAAATATGAAATCAAATTTATTAAATTAATATTTTATGTATGGGTAAAATAAATTTAATTTAAAACATGTCTAATGTGCCAAACTCCATTTTAATATTAATCACAGTAATTAATATTAAATGATTTCATAGGTTGATATTATTTAAAATTAAACTTAAATGATTAGAAAATATAAATTATTTTGATTCCAAATATATAATTAATTTTTCCAAATTCAACTCATAGAAGTGGCATATTTTAATTTAAAATTAATCCCATATGTAAGATGAGAAAGACAGTTCAAAGAGAACATGATGAAATGTTAAAAAAAATTATCAAAATTTAATATAAAAATGGTTTAAATAGACTAAATTGGATTTAAATATATATAATATAACTAATATTATTTAAAAAAAGTTTATAATGTAATCTAAAAAGTATACAGATTCTAGATAAAAATATGTTTTTCAATTAAAATGTAGTATTTTCTATATTCATCCAAAAAACAATTCTTTTCAGAAAAAATACAAAAACATTCCCTTGATTAATTTGCGTATAATTATTTAAAAAATGAGGATAATTTTTTAAAATAATTTTTCTATATTTGGAAAAAATTAATTTTAAATTATGTGGGAAAAGAGTGACTAAACTATCTTTTAGAAAAATACAGTTTTTTAAAATATAATTATTTTTATATTTAATTGTTTTAATTTAATATATAACTAACAGATATAAATTTTATATATATTTATACCATATAATTTTCATAACTTATTTAGCTCTATTCATAAACTCCAAATTAACGGCACTATTATAATGATAATATATTTCTCATTTCATTTAATCTCAGTATTTCATGTCATTTACGTTATTTAATATATTATTCTTTTCATAAAATATCAATGTCTTACATCCCCACTCCATGATAATAAATTTCCTTGTCAGAAATTTAACATTATCTTGAAAATCAATGGTTAATCATCAAAATAAGTTTGATGACCTCAAACCCATAAACCTATGATGTTTTAAAAGACCACTTGATTCGTCATAAATGAACATATTATGATAAATGTTTTATTTTAAATACATTTTTATTAGTTTTTAGGAATTCATTTACATTATTGACTAAAATTATAGTTAAATATACTTAATTATATAGTATAATTTAGTTAATAAATTAATTTCCACCACACTCTCATATTTTATCAAATTATGAGTATCCAATAGGAATTTGTTATGACCGAAGCACTAAATTTAACTTTTAATAGATCGTGTAATCCAAAATAAGATAATCAAATTTTCTTCATAAATTTAGACACTATTAATAACCTAATATTTTTACAAAACATTACTGGGATACACTTTATAAAAATATTTTTTCACCTAATTAAAAAATCAAAATTTAATCACATGATTTTAAGATATCATTTTTATAAAATTTATTCCTTATAAAATTCCAAAAAAATATGTTGAAAATACTAAATATTAAGCTTAATATATAAATATCATATTAACCCTAATGGTTATCAATACCTCAATACTCATGTCCAAAAAATGTAAATGCATACTTTACATTAAACTAAATCGTCATGTATACATAAAACCAATAAATAATTACCAAAGTTTCATTAATCACATTTTGATTTCATTACCTAAAACCAAAAAAAATTATGTTTAAAACTCTAAATTTTTCTTTAATATTTAAAAATATAGATCTTCAAAGTGTTTTGACCACTTCACCAGATGAACCAAACTCAGTTGTAGTAATGAAAAATGATTTTTTCACACCATTTTATTTCCGATAAAGATATGTTCCACCATGATTAAATAGCATTGGACATATATTAGTATAATAACCAAACAAATTTCACCTAAAACATCTCACCACAGACTGAATATTAGTAATCTAATTCTATGAATATTCATAAATCTTTTCATTGTATTCATGAACCCTATGAACAATCTTACCATGAAGGTAAAAATTTTATTCATGTCCTGAAAAACATTATAAATGTCTTTTTTTGCAATTGGAATAAAATTCATAACTACCATTAAAATTATTAGTTGGTTGTCTTCCATTTACTACCACTTTGACTATTATTTAATACTATTATTAGATGGAACATATATATACAGAAAATCCTTCTCAAAGTTCTAACCAAACAAACCACTTTATAAGATCATCTAAACTATCATGATGAAAAATATCTTCATTAAATTAGTTTCTATCTCATATTAAACTAGTTTATTTTATTATTAGTGTGTCAAATAATAACTGGAGCATACCATTCCAGGTTTGTGAATTTTTTATCACACATGACCACTAAATCTTCATGAAGTTTCTTCATCTCAATGAGTTTTTTCTCTATCATGAACTAAAAAACCTTAGGAAAATATTTCTCAAAGAATAGGTTCTTAAATGTTTACCTTCCGATGGAATCATGATAATATTTATCTCTAAAATTATATACCAAAGGCCATTATAGATCATAATCACCTTAAAAATGATAAAAGTATTGGTTTACGTTTTTATGTTTTTAACATCCCATGATATTAAATATCACCTCTTGAGAATTGATCCATACTCTCGCATCCACTTAGATGACCCATTGAATGATTTGTGTGTTTCCTCTTGAAATGATCCACTGTAGAAATTTTCTTTGTTGGTAGATATAGATCTATACTAGAATATATTCCAATACTATTAATATATTGTGTCCAATGATCCATCACCTTAATAAGCTATTTTTTTCCAATTCCAACTATCTCATCATGCTGATTTACAAGGATATTTTTTTCATTATGTGTTACCACTATAGAATTATTATTTGCAATATTCAAAACCATTCTGAATTAAAATATTTTAGATTAAGAAACATGGTAATATTAAATTAATATATTATTTAAACATAAAAATAAAGTAAAATCATCCAAGGAAAAAAATTAACACTATAAAAAACTCTAAAATTGTTTAAATCATCATATTATATCATCTAAAATGAATAAATCGTAAACAGTACATGTTTTCCAATTTTATGGTATGAGTTTATTATCTTAAATTTTAAAATCTTTTTAGGTTTATAGTTCTATAGAGTTAGTATATACCTCATACAAAAAACCATAAAATAAAAATTTGACACATTTGATTTATATATATTTTACCTGTAATAAAAAACTATTAAATTAAATCACTATTTCATTTCATGAAAAATATCTATGACTTTCAACATGCATTATTCCTTTCCCTTAACAAGCCTAACACCCCTTTAAAATTGTTATAAAATGATGGATGAGAATAATAATATTACCAAGGGACATAAAATGAAATATAATATTTTCTCTAATTAAAAATATGAATAATTATATATTATTTTCATTTACCATAAATGTTTTTTATGTGTATGATGTAAAACATTTTTATACGAAAAACACACACATGTTTTTATCAAATAAATCCTTTAAAATTCATAAAAATAAATTAAAACCCCTATATTAGAGATGTAGAGAAACATATTTATTAAACCCTTTAAAACCCATTTTAATTTCAATAATCATATAGAGGACTATTAATATAGTCGTTACCCAATGCTTTGGAGAGCTATGATGAGGATAACCCTTCGTATAGTCTATGTCACAAATTCCCATTTTCATGAGACATAATAGCGCTCATCCCCTATATAATCTATATCTAGAAAAATATTTTATTATTAGCTATAATTGGGATCAACTATTTATATAATCTATATCAGGCTCACTTTTTTCTTCATGATCTATAATGGGGATCAACTCTTTTTATAAGCTATATCGGGTCACCTAATATATGTAGCAGGATTAAAATCTTTTTATAAATTTTATCCAGTGCAACCATTTCATATAATTCTCAAGTACCATATCCTAAATAAATAAAACATACTTACAACTTATCATTATAAAACCCTTGTAAAAACACTTTTAAACCCATATGAAAAACACTTTTGGAAATAAATATAATTTTATTTTTAAACCCCATTTTCAAAACCATTATAACTAATAAATGTAAGGATATTTCCATATTTAATAAAAAATCAAATCATTTTAGGGAATATAGATATTAAATAATAGTCATGGTGGTGGAAAATTCATTCTCACCTTGTATGTTATGAATAAAACATTCCTTTTTATAAATTTTCAAAATGTTTTTTATAAACAATGTAAAAATATTCCTCTGGGAAAAAATTGAAAATAACATAAATATTTACATTAAGTTTAATTTATAAATATTTTATTTACATATTAAATTTTCATAAATTCATTTTAAAAACATGTACATGCAAAATATAGAGTTCAAAAGAAAATGTTAAAACCGAATTTCCTTAAAAGAAAAGTCCCTTATAAATTTGGAAATTTATAAATCATAATCCCCATGAAAAAATAACATTAAAAAATATATAAATATCATGACAATAGAGAAATCCCTGAAATGAAACTCAAAGGGGATATATATAAACCTTATAGAAGTTTATAGGTTTGTAACATAAGAATATGTCCCAATGAAAGGAAATCTAGGTGACGACTATTACCATAACTTTGACTTGTCACATGTATCTTTATCTCCCAGAATAACAAAATTATGTAAACTTTTATTTTCATGAAAACCTTTATCAAGTTTATTACTTCTTTTATTTCATTTATTATCATGATATATATAACTACATAATCAATTAAGTATTCAATATATGTCTAGAAAAAATTAGTCTTGTATGTCAAAAATAAATTTGTTGTGATGAATATGGTAAAATAGTTCATTATTTAAAATCTAAAGAATATTAAAAAAATAATTATAATTTTTATTAATAAATAATAAATTAAATACCAATAATGAAATTCATTTTAGAGAAATGGGGTATGTTACGATTAAAGGTATGATAGTTAGTACATACACATGGGTAACATTCCCATTTATAGACAATCATTACTGAAAGGCGATAAATAATATATTATCAATAAATAATGATTGAAATATCATATTAAAAATAAAATTTCTCAAAATATAATTATATATATAATCCATGTGGTGTGGTGATGAAAATAGAGTAACATGTCATTGTGAAGGTGACAGTCCACACATTCATAAATGTTGTAACCATTACCCAATAAGTGAAATGATAAGATATATAATTTTATATTATCTTTTAAGAATGAAAAATATTTCATTAATATCATATTTAGTTCATTTATATCACAATTTTTAAGTATCATTACCATTATTACCTTCCATGTAAAGCATTAGTGAAAAAAATATCATCTCTTGGTGAGGTGTTAGTATGCCTTACACGTGAGAGACATTTTCGTATCCCATACAGTATAGAATGAAAAAACAAATTTTATATGATATAATGAATCCATGGAAAAATTTATTTTATTAAAATCATATATGTATATACCTTATATTCTTCATCATACCCAACTATGTAATGGGGTAATGAAAAAACGGATGACATATATTCTTACAGTGGAAGTTCTCCCTACACGATAAGAATGATTTCATAACACATTTCATAGAAGATGATAATAATTTAAGATATTACATTAAAATAATGAAATATAATTATATGTAATGTACTTAGGTTATTACATAATCATGTTTGAAGAATAATTTAATGGTGTGGCGGAATAAATTAAACAAAAAACGTTCATTGATGAACATTTACTATTCTTTTGGTATCCTCCCTAGGTTTTCACCAATGGCCATTATTGGATATTGTTTTTACCATAATAAGGATGTTAAGATGATATGATAGAAATTTTTGTGGTATTTTGGAATGTATTTTCTCAATTGAGAAGGTTTGAAGGTGTCAGGAAGAGAGGATAGGGGGTATCCTTTTATAATTGAGGAGAAGTAACAATTTTGTAAATACTCGAAATTATTTGACAATGGGAGATCACTATCACCACACATGGATTAAAAATTGATTAATAATTTAGGGTAGGTTATATGCGGTTGATTAAATCCTCCCCCACAGAAAAGTAATCAAATTTTTATCATGTTATTCCTTATTATTTTAGTTTACCCAATTTTACCATTTTTGTTTTTACTATAGTAATTTGTAACATATTAAATACCAAGGTAGTTTGTCATTTATGTATAAAACAAAATTATATTTATTAGATAATTTAGAAAAAATTATTTTAAATATAAAATTTAATATTCTAAATAAAAATCCCATGTGTGTGTAAAGTGAATTTTTATACCAAGGCATGTAATGAGCTAAACCAAATTTAACCCTTAATCATGATAATTAATTTTAAGAGTTTTCACTAGTATCTATGTTCAAAAATTAACTAGAAATTATTAAATAATATAAATAATTATTATTACATTAAAATTATCCATTTTTCTAAATTTAATTCAAAATATTTCTAGAATTTAATATGAAATTAATATTGTAGATGTGATGAGAAAGCAAATCATCAAAGAGAAAATATTGACAAGTTTACAATGGTTTTATATCAAAATTAAACATTAAAATTACTCCCAAGAGATAAATTGGTTTAGTATATATATATATATATTACCTAATATCACAATGAAAATAATTTATAATAGAATTTAACATTACAAATCATTGAAACAAAATGGTCGATTTCAGTTATAATTTATAAAATTTCACTATAAATTATAAAATGAAGACTTTTAGAAAAATAACAATACATTAACCTAGTATAATTTATATTTTATTATTTAAAAAAAGAATTATAAATTTTCACAAAAATTCTAAAATTGAAAAAAAAAATTATACATACAAAGAATGACTAAATCTTCTTTTAGAAAAATACAGTATTTCAAATAAAATTATATTTTCGTTAAAATGTTTCTAATTATATAAATCATAAATATATATCCACTTTATTTATGTTTATACTGTATATTTTTTATAATGTATTCATTACTATTCATATCATCTAATTTAATGATGAGTTTATAAAGGTAATATATTTCAAGGGTTGTTTAAGCACAATATTGCATTTCTTTTTTGTTATCAAAGAGATTTTTATTTTTTAAAAATCTCCTAGTGATAAATAAATGGAAAGATACATAATACTAGTGATATATATGAGGTTGAACATGATATGTAAGAATACTTTTGGTGGTTTGGGATACAAAATATTTATATTACGTGATCATAGATAAATATTTATGGTCAAATTCATTATAAATAATCTTGAATCCTTGTCTTATAAGGAGTATCTTTGATATTATATCTGAACATGGAAGGTATCCTACAGTTTAAAAAACAATAATCTTAATTATTTTCATATTTTAATTTTATTTTATCTGTAACTATAATAAAATATTTCTTATTTAAACATATATTAACTTGTTTCCAATTAAAGTGGTTACATGGTGGAATATATGACTTTAAATGGACTGTATGAGTGTTTTGAGTAATCCGGTAGGGTATTTTTATACTCATACTAACCCAAGTATCTCAATTTTCATGTTGATATTTTATTTTATAGTAAGGTATCGGAAAGGGCCTCATATTCTATGGTGATGGATCCTAGGTTTTGAGTTCATGGTGGATACATCAATATTTCCTAGGAATTGCAAGAGGAGTTAGACAATCCATATATGATAAGAATCATCTTAATATATCACCTCATTTTGGGACAATTCTTTGTCCTTTTTTCCCTTATAATTTTTTTAGTTTTATTATTTCATTAAAATATTTTTTATTTATTCTTAGTTTTTGAAATAAAATTTTTAAATTTATTTTAAAAGGTTTTTGTTTTAAATTTTCAGAATATTGTTCCCCATGATTTTATTTATCTATTGGTAATATTTTATATCTTATTGCAATCTAGTAGTATGATTTAGTCCATGACGTTATCGATGAATGTGTTTTGGGGTGTGGGATTTTGGGATGTGGTCACTCTACTAAGGGTTATATATTTCTTCCCACCATTGGAAATTCCATTCTTATAAATTAAATGTAATTAATCTTAAAATTCCCATCTCATTGTTTCCACATATGATATTCTATCCCATCTGTCTCTTTTTTAACTCTTCTTTGATTTCATAAATCTTGAACGTATAAAATGTTTCATCCCCATTATATATTCTATTACATGAAAATAATCAATAACAATATTTTAAAAAATTCCATATTTTGTTCTTATTAAACTTCACAATAAATAAGGATATGAGAAACAATAAATTTATATTTACTCACTTGATAAATGTGAAATACATCATGATCGTAATTATATCTATTGAAAATAACTATAGATACACCATTTATATGACTTGTTTAGAAATTTAAAATGGCGCAACATAATTTGATGTTAAATCCACTAGCTTTTTGGGAAATTAATTCTAAAACTGAAGAGAAAAATATACTAAGATGTTATAACCATATAAAAAATATAATTTTTATGATCGATATAATGCATAATATAAGTTCTAATGAAAATTCATTGTTATTCACGTCACTGAAAAATTAATTGTTTTATTCGTCTATATCACAAAACTAGTAATTAAGTGTTATAACAAATATTTTAGTGTAAAATTACATTTAATAGTTCACAAATTTTTGATATCTTTTCTAACATTAAATATCAAACCAATATGAAAAATGCATTATATATTTAATAAAAGAGTTTACTATATTAAAAACATTAAACTGTAATAGAATTTATGAAATATACAATAAACATAGTAATGAAAATTAGATAATGAATAAGGTATTAACCAAATAAGATGTTTATAGCATTAAAGTATTCATCATCATAGTCTTCTATGAAGATCATATCATATATTAGAATTATGAAAAAAAATGAAGAACATTAGAAACAAAGATATCATTTTGATGAATAAAATATTATGAATGACTGATATAAGTATATATGTTTCTATAGAGAAATCGAAAAGGTAATATGATCATTTTATAGATTTAGATATGGTTTCATGAAATATATTTTTCTTGGATGCACATATAACCAATGGGTATATTATATTTGATATAACTGGAAAGTAACCATTTTTCAAAAATTATTACTATATATAATATATATATATATATATATATTAAATTTAAAATTTTAATTTTTTATATATTTCAACTTTGCAATAATTATATAAAAGTTAGTTTTTAATTTTGATTTATTTTTTTTGAAAAAAATATAATGGTGGAAAAAATATTTATGATAGTAATAAAGACAATTTATGTAATTAGGTAAAGTGATAAATTACTTGTGACCCATTTCAAAATATTTTTTGGTTTAGGTAAGGGATGACCATTGGCCATTATGTTTCCTATTTTTAGAACACTTCATGATAAAATTAAATTAATTATATATTTAAGAATGTGTTTTTTCAACCATTCAATTCATAAACATCAATAAAAGGACCCATATTCTAAATATTTTGAACTGAATCACTCATTCATTTTATTCTCAAATATCTAAAAAAATCACTTTGTAATATATCTTTTCCTTGTTTAATATTCCCTAGTTTCAATAAGGATAATAAAATCATTAAAAACCAATGAATGATATCAATGAATTAAAGTTTCCACTTAGTACGTAACAACAACTTATATTCTTTTTTGTTTATTCTCATCATTCCTCATCTTAAATATTTCATAACACAATTGTATAATATAAATAATATCATTTTGAATAAAATTAAATGAAACAAATATAATTTAATATAATTCCATAATTTGAATGTTTGCACAGTACCATTACTGATAGACACTTCCCCATGTGTGTTATCTGATGACTAGGGGCTGACAAATAGTGTTTAAAGTCTAGGGGAACTATTGGGGGAATGATTTTTCTTATTTTAGAGATATACCAATTCAATCGGGGATTATTATATGAAATCCACATGACTTATCCATTTATCCTAAATCCTAAAAAATGGAATTATTTTTTAGATATACTGGTTTTGCCTATAAAATAGTAAAAATAAATATCAATATAAATCTCACAAAAAATATGAATGAAACAAATTAAGATTGAAAATCAAATGATATTACTAATAATAAAACTCATGATAATATTAAACATATATGTTGATAATCCAAGACATGTCAATCCAAATCTAGGTTTTCCTTTCTGCAATTACATATGGAGATTAATCTTTCTATGTGGCATCAAAATCTACTAGGTCTACTAGGTGTCCATAAAATCATAAAAACCTTCCTCCAACTCATTCCTAAATTGAAATAATAGTGGATATATATTTTCCATGATGAATATGCATGGTGTGTGTCTATAAATCACCAGGGAACCACTAATGATTTTTGTGAAAAAAATCCATTATGTAAATTAGTGCACGAATGACATGAAACTCTCTGAAATTAAAACACAATATACAAATATATCCTATAAACCTAGGAAATTTTATCAACTAATTTGTTGAATAAATATTTATACACACTTTTCTATGAGGCAGGAAAATTTGATATCATAATTTAAATATTAGAGCAATATAACGTCATTAGTAATAAAGTAAACCTACTATAGTCCTTACTGAAAAAATAACCATAATACATGTCCACATTATGGGAGTTTTCGATTACAGGTTCATAAAACATCTCATTATTTATAGGTGGTATCAAAAAAATATGTATATATATATATAATCATCCTCACCCAAGAGGCCTCTCATTTTCCCATAGGCTCAAATTATATACATGAATCTATATCATTTTATCCTAAGTGGACCCTCTTCTTTTTTTGGGAGGATGTTTATAAATGTATCCGAAATAATTAATTATATAAAGATAGTAATATTCTCATAACAAATAAATATATATTTGTATCTAAAAAACCTCACATTTGAGGCCAATCATCCAATCATATTAAAAACAAGTGTCTGTGTTTAACCCTATTCTTCAAGAGGCCTATACCCTTATCAAGAGTAACTCATCATAAATACAGGTAAATACACACACACACACACATACATATATATATATATTACATGACATGTATATATTATAAACATCCTAAGATGGAACCTAATTTTTTTAATATAATGTTATATAGAATAAATAGAAAAAACAATTCAATACATATGTAATGCTATAAAAGAGAACTATAAGGATAATAATCATGTTAATATCAAAATATAACAACATGAATACATGATATTGAATTAATAACCCTACTCAAGATACATAAAGTATGAATTCCCAAACATATTATATATCAAATATGATATTTCGAATCAAAAAGAGGAAATATAAATATAAATTAATTTATTGAAATAAAAAAAATTAAAACATCATTAAACTCGGTTAGAATGATAAATAAGAAATAATTTCAAATTCTAAACCTCTAAGTCCGTAACATGTAATTATGGGATTGAAATCACACATAATAAGTGTAATTATATTATTAATGCAAAGAACATATATTGAAACCCTTTTTAAGTTTATATTGATGTTAATCATGTGATATAATTTTACAAATTATTTATATATCACGTAATGACATGAAATAAAATAATAAAAAACCTTATTAAATAGCATTTCTCCCATTAAAATACATGAATATTGGGAAAATAATCAATAAATTTATGGACTCTCTCAATCATATTTAATTCCATATTAAATATAGATGGTATATCGTATAAAAATCTACATATAACTAAAAACAATGTACATTATTAATAAAGAATATAAAAATAACAATATTCAAATTATGAAGAAGTAATAATATATATTTATATGAAAACATGGTACGATAATGCCTTGGCATTCTGAAGCCTCTAATCTATTTAATCAACATTAAGTGATTTTTTTTATAAATAACACATATTTATAAAATAAATCTATTTTAGTTTTTATTTCATGCACAATATCATGTTTTCTTTCCCATAAAAAATGGGGAGATATCCTAAAGTGATAAAGGAATAGTTATTCTCAAATTTTCATCACTCAATAATCCTAGGAACCACATGAGTATGGGAAATAATGAATATCATGAATCATTAGTAGTACTTATAACTTATCCTTATCCTCTAACATTGGTTTTAAATACTTAAATATCCACATCCTTGTTACCTAATCAATATTTGTATTGAATCAACCCCTTATATGACTTTTAAAAATACCTCATCACATAAGAAAAATATAATTTCTATGAATTAAACTAACCCTAACCTTTCAAGGTTCATACATAAGAATCATTTGGACATAAACCATATATTTTTATAAATATTTCTCCAAATTTCCATTTTATCCACCAAAAATGATCTGTGATTATTCAAACAGAACCCGAAATTAATCACAACCAATTGATATTCAAGAGTCATAGATAAATATTTTGTTATAAATTTTAATATAATAATAGATGATGTTTTATTTTTTAGTTATATAATATCTTGATATATCTATATCAAAACAACTCTACACTATCAACAACAACTATTCATGCTTATCCTATGAGATAGTTACTTATACAGTCAATCAATTAAGGGTGATGTCTAATTTATATTATAAATGTATATTGAAATTTTATATCCAATACTCTATTATAGAGAAACTCTTTAATCTACACTATACAACACTGGATGTCCATATATTCTTCTATAATCATAATACAATGAATATATTTGGGAAGTATTCTTTAATTGGAAAATTATTTGGATATAATTTGGAATATAATTACTTTTAGTGAATTATAAATTTTTATTTACACATGATTTGTGTCCCACTAAATACCATCAACTAATAAATATGTTATCATTTTTCCCCATTCAAGGAATAAATTGCCTTTTATTGAAGAAGCCAATGTGAAGCCTAAACTTCTATAACAATAGAATCACATAAGACAACCTCTATGATATTAAACCAATTTAATCATGAAAATGATCTTATTCTGATATAATAAATGATGTCATACCCAACATTATATTTTCTATAACTTTTTCCCTTTGATCTCCTAATGTAAATAATTCTATATTTTCACTTTAGCATCTAGAATCATAATCTATGAATTCAATTACATTATTGACCTTTTACGTAATCCATTCTTGACACTATATGTTGTCATTGTTTTTCAAAAAGTCATATTCCTTAATACATATATATCTCCTCACCATGATATTTGATTTAGATGTATCACATCCTTATAAGGAGTATATAATCCATAGATATGATTTTTTGGTTAAAAAACACATTATACAGTTTATATAAGCATTTGAACCATATTGAGTGTGTAATTTATAGAAACAATATACTAGGTATATGAGAGAATAAATTTTTCCAAGATGATATTACAATACATTTTTTGAAATTTCACTTTACCTACTTGTAAAATGAATAACCATTCAGCCTAATACTCAAAATCGAAGCTTGAAAACAATATGTGAAATAATTATTCTAACAATGAATTAGTTTTTAACAATATTTTTTTTAATTCACCATGTCCAAATTCATCACTTAATGTAAAATATGACTCCACGTATCAAACTCTAATCATAAACTATATTGAATCTATGACCTATAATCCATGTGTATCACCCCAAGTGTTCACAATATTTTCATTTTAGAATAAATATATTTTTGTTACTTATTTGGATAAATATCAACACCATGTTAATATTACATTTCAAAAAACACTAAAATTATCATTATACACATGAAACAATAATATGTTTTGGGTTATATAAAATACAGAGTTTCCAAGATAGCTTGCATTGCATGTAAGATGATTTTTAACAATTTACAATATATAATTACTATTATTATTTATAATGAGAAAATATCTATTTGAGATTAAATATTAAGTTATAAAAGGGATTAAATAACTTATGAAAATATATGGTTTTATTCATCAGTTTTTAATTTATTATAAGTGAATATAAAATCCAATTGAATATGAATGAAAAAATTTTAGAAAAAAACTAATTTTATACACAAAAAGTGTATTATCCTAATAAACTAATTTAATTTTTATTAGTGAATGAACATTACTATAATTATATAATATATATCCAACCAAATGTCTTGACATCGAAAAAATATTTTTTATAGTTATGAGACAAGAAAAAATCTAATTACATGTATAAATATTAATATTTTTCAAATGAATGTTTTTTCTGCTTTTAGTGGAACACTTGTTTTAGAACCAAATTTTGACAGTATTCTATATTATATATGAAAAAATAAAATTAATTTTATCAAATAAACATTTAAAAATTATATTAGTGGGATTTTTTGTTATTATTCTGAGATGTTTGATTTTTTTAATTAATAGTGATAGATACACAATTTTAATTGAAAATTAACTTTTCATATATATTATTTTGGATGTAAAATTATATAATGAATTTTTTAAAAGAAAAATTGAAAACTTATACATCTTTTAATTCAATTATTTTCATTTTAATCATATTTTTATTTATTTTGATATAAAAACATTGTAATATTAAGAAATTTTTTACATTAAATCCCCCATGTTATTATTGTGTCTCTAGGATTCGTTTTAATTTAACTACTGTCACTTATGTGATTTGAATACTAAAATATATATTAAATATTTGGAATCCTTAAATTTTATAATTCAAAGTAATATAAACATATTTTTTGTCCAAAAATATTAGCGAGATCAATTATAATTAATTATAATGATTATGGTAAAATGAGAATACATTCTGGTTAATCATTAATATCAAGGGGGGAAATATTATATAAATTTTTCCAAAAAACAATTTTTAGTCCATATTTATACCATATACACTATTACATAAAATATATATTTTTATTGGAGTCATGTTATGTATGTGTGACCTCTAAATAGTGTTTACCTTTTGGTATTTACAAGAATTCCACTCCTCCTCCTGAATTAATATTTGATCACCCCTCCCACTAATTTAGACATATAAATCCATTTGTATCATAAAAAACCATGAAAAATAAATTACCAAAATCCATAAAATAATCCTATAATAATTAATTTTTTAATACAACAAAAAATCGATGTGCTTTGGTGCAAACCAAAATGAGTTACTCAAAGAAGTGGTAACATTATTCATGGAGCACTCAGGTTTTATTTCTTTCCCCACCCATTCAATAATACTTATATCATGATTATATAATAACCTCAGTATCTCTAATATACATATATATTTTTATGCTACGGTAATTACCTAAAATGTTACACATTTCCATTAAATTTGATACACAATCATCATTCATTTGTACGGAAAACTACCGCCCCATGAACCAATGTCATTTATTCCCCCATTACTATCTTTCGTGGTTGGGAATAACTATTTATTTATAGATTATAGAAGTCTGTATTTCTATTTATGATGCAGTTATGATTATTTAAATAATATATAACAAATAGCTTCAAGAATTCCATTATGTGGGAATACGAATAAATCATTTGGGGTGTGTGGACTATCCCCTCCACAAAGCAATGTGACTTGTTCACACATTTCACGGAATGTATTAATGATTGATTTAAAAAATGTATTTCATATATATGACATAAAAAATATAATTTAATTACAATACAAATATATATCATTTAATTTTTTTCTTCTAATATGATAACAAAATGGATGAAGGGTTCCTGAATACATACAACCTACCATTTGTAAGAAATGGGATGTTAATCTCCAATAAATAAATATTAGGGATTAATTTGAATAAATATTTACATAATATATATTACATTTAATTCATTTATAAAATTATACATATGGTCAAATAATTATCTTATTAAGAGGAAGAAATATATATTTTTAATATACTCGAAAAACTAGGAAATTAACACCTATGACAATGAAAATAATGAAATATTATTAAAAATGGTATTAAGATATTATAATAAGATTATATATTATATTATTAATATTATTATGGTACAAATATATGTTAATTACATTATTAAAACCATTTTAAGAGATTTTAAGGAGTGTTGAATCAAAACAATGTGCATGGTAAGGGATTATTCCTCAAATTAAAATCCATTGAGAATTATTTGTTATTATGCACCAATTTACATTAATGTGTTGTATATACTACCATTTTTAATATAATATCATGATTCAATCACAATTCAATGTATTTTATGTTTCAATTTTTATTATCTAATCTACGGTTTTTGAAATGAAAATTTCCATTTGGTAAATATTGTCATTGCATTATCAGTTTTTTTGGATTGTTAAATTTTTATTAAAAATATAACTTCCTTAATACCATTTCCATTGAAAATTTAATTTATTTTCAATATCAATACTCATATATGATGGGTATTATTATTTTATAAATTTTGTTCCATATTTACATGTGTCTTACACTTTTAAATATATTTGATTATATATGAAAATATTGTTAAATCCATATCTTTTACTCATTATAGATATTTGGAAGGAACATTTTTTCTTAATTAAACATATCATTTGATATTTGATTATTGATTTGGATAGGTATGAAACCTGTGGGTATCATATATAGATAGACCTTTGATGCATCAATAGTCTCATAAGATGAATTATTTGGCCAATCAGATGTGGTTTTACCTAGTATGATGTAAACCATCTTATGAAAGGTCTTTATTATAAATCTATTGTGTACCTAGGAAACACGTTGTCAAATAATATATAATTTAATTAATTCATATTCATTTAATGGTTATCCATGATATTTTTACTTTAGCATTATCTATGGATTCAATTTACTGTCATTTTATTGAGTAAATGGCATGTGTTTCAGTTAGTCACATTTTTGTATTGATTTTTCCTTATCATGATATATAAATGGAATGTGTTCATAGTTATTTGACTTTCCATGTTCATTATAATCATTTATTTTTTATTTATTCCTATTTACTTAACCATTAGAGATTATTTTAACACAATATTATTTTGTTTCCTTTCCCCTGGTTATGAAGATGAATTCTTTGAATGAGTTTCATGGATGTTGAGATTTTACTTTTTTTGTTCTTTATTTCTGTTCCCCAATGTAATATGGGTATCATGTATGTAATATGGTTTTCCAAAACATCTAAAATATTCGTTCCTTCGGGATTTAATTCCTTACAATCATTATAATTTAATTATGTAAGGAACCAGCTCCGTGATTTTGGAGCCATAGTCATTGCAGTTGTTATCAAATGAAGGTTAATTGAATCCCTAGAAACTAGATTTAGGAAAATATGTATTAGAGAAAAAAACAATAATATATACTTTGAATATATCATTAGAATAATATAAAACTAGTTTATGTTGATTCAAATGTTTTTTATGTTTTCCATTTCCTTTTTTGAAATCACAAACTCTTTCCTTAAAACATAAATAACAAATCATTTATTTGTAAAGTTATTTATATATTTTTGTAGAAAAAATATTTTTTTACCAAAAATATGATTATTGTTAAAGTATTTGTGAATATAAACACACTTTATACATCATATTTCTTCCAATGAGAATGAATTCAATAAAGATCCAAATCATCTTTATCAATTCTAATTTAAAGTCTTTATGTCTTTTCCTCATATTGATGGATTTTTTTTAATCAGGCTTGAAATCAGAACTAATAGCATTAAAATCCCACTCATAATGATAATCATAATTACATTCTGTAATAAAACCCTTCAGATTGACTAATGATTAAAAATATGTACACAAAAAACTATATTCTATCTTAAAAAAACCTATTTCAATTTAAATGTTTTATAAATTTTTTTTGAAAGAATTATTTTATAATATGACTGTTGATGTTCCAGGTGTCGAAATACTTGTGAAAGTTTAGTATAAAATATGATCATTTTAGGATAAAGATGACCATTCAGAAATTGGATCTAAATACCAGGTCATTTAATGATTTTGTATGCTGATGTAGACACACTTATAGGCATCGGGTGAACACTCTACATATTTTGCTACTATGAATGATCTCTAAATCTTATAAGAGTGAACTATTGTTCCTTGTACATGTAATATTTTTTGAGTTCATCTTTGTAATTTCTTTGTCGATCTGATCATGTTAATATCATAGAGGGATTACTCAGATAGTGATATGGATAATCTGATCATTTAGTCTAGGGCATGTTGGGATAGAAAAATAGGGAATCTGATTAGCTGGATCCAAGACTTGTGGGGGTAGAAAGATGAAAAATTTTATCATCATATTGAGAGTTAACAAGTATTCTGAGATAGAAAAATAATCGTATTGAGGTTTTCACCAGTAAGATAAATATTGTCTTTCTTATATGTATAAAATAAGGGACCTTTATTCTAGGTTATTGGATACTATAACATTTGGGTTAAAATAAATATATTCATTGGTATTGCTTATTTTATTAATAGTCTTTTATTTTCTCTACATGTTATAGAATTTGATACTTATATAATCTTGTTTATATTTGTGTTTTGTTTATCATAATACATTTGATTATGATACATTTTTTATAAATGGTATTACCCTGTGAATTCATTTTTACATTGATTATGATTCTATACTCTATAATATATAATCAATATATTTTTAATTACTATGATATTTCATATTAATTATGATTATGATTCTTTATGTATTAATTTTATTTTGTGAATACGAATAATCTATGAATATGTTACCACATCTTAAATAATATAATTCTTTATGCTATAATTATATAATTTCTTTAATATGTATGGAATATATATTGGAATATACCTTATTATGAAATTTCTATTACTTGACCCTACGGACAAGTTCGACTACAATTTGAATACCTAAGAGGATTTTGAAATATTATTTTTTCAAACTTCAAAAAAATAAGTTTCTTTCTAGATTAAAAATTATTTTTTTAATCTAAGATTCACTCCTATTGTACAAAGGTATCTACATATAAATTTTGATATAATAATTGGTAATAGAGACTTGTATTTGTATTGTTGATACAATTTATTGGAATAAAAGAATATTTCCACCGATCATTATATTTTTTATTTTATTTTCTTTACCATTGCAATATAGTCTTCATTTTTATATACTTTTTGTTTATACATCATATTTTCACTAACCCGTATTGTGGAATTTTTTTTATTTTTAAAAGATGGAATAATTAAATTTCATATCTATTGATAATCATAATCCTAAAAGAACACCACTATTTAATGGAAGTGCTTATGAATATTATTGAGATAAAATGGAGACTTTGGTGACTAAAATAGTGGTAGATAGTTTTTTAATGACTTGTGATTATGTTATTCATGATAAATAAGTCAAAACCATTATCAATCAAGAAAAATAGGTATATCTATTGAATTACCAGGTAGAAAAATAAATTATTATGTTCTCTGAAAAGAAATATATATAGGAATATTTTTTTCTTGTGGAGAAGCTAGTTACATCAAGAAAAAGTTAAATATTACACATTATATAACCTTAAAAGTTGTTGATACTAGAAGAAAGATACATTGATTTCACTATCAAGCATTTGAATTTCTATACAGTGAAATAGTTGTACAATTACAACAAAAATTATGAAAGTTGTAAAAAATTTACATTTAATGGGAAAAAAATATTAGAAGTTGAAATTCTTATTGAGAAGACAATATATAATGCCCAAGAAATGAGAATCTAATATAATAGTTTTTGATTAATCAAGTAAGATAATTTTTTTACTCTTAATGATATATTTGGAAATCTTTTGAAATATGAGAATAAAATGAAAAGATATGTAGAGAAATCCAATAATAACAATGGTGGATTTTCGTTTAATTATACAATAGTTCAAAAAATTATAAGACTTTATAAAAATTGGTAAAGTCATAAAATAATAATAATGATGTTATTCAATCAGATTCAAGTGATTATGAACATTCATAAAATGAATTGTAAAATTGATCTTAATGAATGAACCAGATTTTACGTAAAAATGAATACGAGTATTATTATAAGAAATATAACGAGGATAATAATAAAAAAGACTACTTCTCAGGTTTCATACATTGAATTTAAGAGAGCTAAAAATAGAAGAACTGATTCCCCAAATCTGAAATGGAAAAATATAAAGGATAAATATTTTGATAGAAATCAAAAAATATATTACATGTTAAAAGGAAAGAAATTAATAAAATATAATGATTCGTGGAGTGCTATAATAGGAGACTCTTTAGATGATTATTCTGATAATGAAAATTTTGAACACAAGAATGTTGATCCCATTTCTAGAATACCTTCTAAAAATAATCATTTCATAGCCAAGGTATATCCTGAAAAATTCTTAACTAACAATTCATTATGTAAAAATTACCCTGATGAGATAAATTATAAATCATGGGATAAAGAATCTACCTCAACAGAAAATAATACTCTACATGCATATGTTGAAGTTTCTTTTGTTGAAAAAATCCTTCAAAATAAAAATTGAAATGTTTTTAAAAACACGATAAATAAAATTCAAGGATTAATATTTTAACAGAATCAATTTCCTATATCTATACAGAACCCGATAAAATTATTTTTGAAAAATATACTATTTTTAATGATTTATAAAAATTAATATCTAAAAATAATTCTATATAAACTATTTTTGGAAAAATAAATTCTAAAAAATACATGTGAGGATAATACTTTATTTATTAGACAAATATATGAAATTTATTATCAACAAAAACAATTGTTAAAATTTAATTTTTGAAAAGACATGTTTGATAGGGTGTTCAAAAAAATTCAACCACATGTTACTAGTTCTAGAATGGGTTATACGCATCAACAAATTCTTTTTAGTAAAAATTAATTTGTACCAAAAGATGATATCTATTACACAATGTATCAAATTAGAGGACATTGAAAATAATAATTTTTCTCTGAATAAATTTCAATATACAAGTTTCCAAAAGAACTATTGTTCACAAAGAATGTGGATTTTATAAATTTTACTTGCTGAAATTTCTTGAGCCTAAGAATGTATGGGTTTGGAAAGTCCCACTGTTCTCCTTTTAGGAGAAAAAAAGAACAAAAAAATAACTCAGCGTAAATGGATAGGGGTTCTCCTGACATATTACTAGTAATAATGATTTCATTGGAATTATTATCAAGATTAAAGGTGGAATAGTTAATTTCTAAGATAATTCACATAGAGATTTTTTTGGTATAAGTAAAATAGTTTGTTTTGGAAAAACATTAATTTCAAACGTTTTGTTTGTTGATGGTTTTAAGAAAAACCATATATGTATAAGTCAATTATGTGATGAATGTTACCCTGTGAATTTTAGGAATGATAAATTTTTAGTAAACACTTCCAAGGATGAATTTATTCTTTCTTAACCTTGAAATGAGAATTTTTACACACTAAACTTATAATTTCGATAGGATATAGGACTTATATTTCCATGGTGCAATGGAAGACTAATATAGGTTACGGGATAGAAGATTAAGAAAATGTAACCTTAGAAACATATTCCAGTTTACTAGGATAATACATTTTTAGGATCTACGAAAACATAGATTTGATTTTACAAAATTCAGTGACCCTTGTCAACAGAGTAAGAAACATATGCCATGATTTAAATATATTAGTGATGTAACACCCCGAGATTTTATGAAAAATATTCGTTTTAATTTCATTAATGTCTTTTGTTATACGCTACACCAAAAAGAGCTTTCAAAACACACATCTATGACCTGGCTTGAATTTCACGCAATCACGACCTTTCACGATAGCGTGTGTTGTACGCAACACCAAGTTTCGCTAAACGACGATATACTATTAAAATATTATTAAAACTATCCGTTATGAATATTAATAACCACTTTTTGAAATTTTGTAAATTTTATTTTATAAAATGGACTTCCTTTTTGGATTCGGAATAACTAAATTAGCTTAGGGTGAAATTTTGGTAATTTTCGGATAACATTCATATTTTGATTAATAGTGGAAATTACTAAATTTTAATTAAAAAAAACTTTTTTCAATCGAAATAATTAATAGTGATAAATTATTAATTTGAGTGGTTTTAAAGTATATTAAGAATATATTTTAACAATTTAATACAATTATTGTCATTGGATGTAATTTCACATTTAAACCAGTTATAAACAAGCTTAAATCTTTTGATAGTTATTATCTCTTAAAAACACGCTATTTGTTTTGATGACGGGAATTAATTTTTAAAATAGTTAATGCAACTAATATGTTTTGAATTTGGTAAAATAGACATAATTTTTGAGTTCATAATATCAAATATAGCTTAGGCCTAATTTTTGGTATTTTTCTGAAAACTTTCAATTTTTGATGAATAGTGAAACCACTAAGTGGTAGTTAAAAAAAACCGAATTGTTCATAAAACTTAATTTTACCGCTTATGTGAGTGGAATTTCAAAAATCTGAGAGACATTGTTGATGTCAGTAAGTAAAATGTGGTTCAATGAGATAAAAATAATTTTTTGGTGAATAGTAACTTTTTACTTTTTTACCACGGTTAAAAGTAAATATAGTCATTAAGGGTAGAAATGATATTATTATTACCCTAACAAATGTCCTAATTCTATTGGACAAGTTTAATTAGACCAAAAACAAACTTATGAATAAAATATGACCATTTAGGCCCACTTGGATTAGATTAGGACATTTATTATTAATTTATTTAAAGAAGGGTTAAAAGAGTTAAAATCAAAGATTATTTACTAAAACATTTTTAATATAGGGTTATACATAAGATAAATTAGTATATAAATACTCATTAGAAATATAAAAAGATTTCATACATAATGATATTTTATTTATAATTTTTAGACATTAAATAAATTAATTTATTTATGACACAATGATGATGCAGTAATTACCATAATAGTGAAAATTTTTAATAATTGATATTATAAATACCGAAATAACTATAATTTGAGCCTTTTTATGAATTCCACTAATTTTATAGGTTAATATGACATGTTATTATTGATTTAATTAACGTTTTTAGAACTTATCATTCTGTTATCATTTTCAAAAAAATCAATTACTAAATAGTGTCAAAATTGACATAAAATAGTTTTTAAAACAAATATTATATTATTATTTGTTATTTTATTCCTAAAAATCTAAGGTTCGGCCAAATGACTTAACTAAGGTTATATATATTAATAATAAACAACTTGGGGTTCTTTTGGCTTCTTATAGTGGTTTATTAACCTTATAGTGTAAGAACACAAGAAGACACGATAAAAGTAAAATTATTTAACTTAATGTTAAATCTAAATGATATGGTTAAAATAGGAATCTAAACTTGTCTAAATTCTATTGGATGAGAGGGCTTCGACCCATACCCACCTTATCCACTAAATAAATCAATTAGGAGCTATTTAAAACCGAACTTGACTTTATAATAAAATAATATGTTTAGTTATTCCAAAGGTGCCCCTCTCCTCCCTTATAAAAGGGCACCTCCTCCCTCTCTTCCTCACACAACTTTGAGCCTTCAAGCTCGGCCAACCCCTGCCAAATTCTCCTCTCCACTTCCCTAGAAACATCCTAGAGGTTTTGGTCTTCCTCAAAGACAAATTTTAGTGCCCTAAGAGGAGGTCTCAAATAGGTGCTTCAAAGAAGATGTAATTTCCGTTACCGATTCTTTCAACTTTATATTTTCTTCCACTTCTTCTTCTTAGGTTGTTTCATTATGAAGTAATAACATCAGTATCACTAATATACTAATATGTTATTATAAGTATGAAACAACCCTATTTCACCATCTATCCATCCTAAGGAAAACAAAATCACCGCGCGTGCGTACGTACGGAATACCGTCTCCACGCCGTTGTGTAATCTGTTTTTCCACCAATACCTTACATGGATGGGTATTATGGTGTAAAGAATAACTATACTTAGTTATTATAACATATTAATGATTCTAATATATTTTATCATCCACTACAATTCAATTCAATAATTATGGAAATGATATCATCGCTCGTGCATACGTACGGACTACCGTCTCCACGACGCGATGAGATTCATTCTCCATGTTAACCATTTAAGAATGATTATAAAGTATATA
Source organism: Viscum album (assembly GCA_963277665.1). Lineage (NCBI taxonomy): Eukaryota > Viridiplantae > Streptophyta > Magnoliopsida > Santalales > Viscaceae > Viscum > Viscum album. Next base: position 1,489,817,883 of record OY728137.1, on the reverse strand, counting down.
TAAGAAATAATAATGAAATATATGACATTATAAAGCTATTGGACATATGTGTATATATATGTATGTCATCTACTTAATTCCACTCAATTCAATAACGAAAATAAAACAGCGTTCATGCGTACGTACGGCCTACCGTCTCCATGAACGGTGTATTTCTTTCCATTTAACGATCCATTATATATATATGTATATTATGAATATATATTATATATAAATCATGTTTTATATTCTATAATTAAGTAATAATGATCTAAGTAATCACATGAATAATTACAAGTTAAAACACGAACGACAAATGAGACGATTTTACCCAAAACGCTACTTTAACATGAATTTACAAAAGAACGGGTAATATAAAGTCATAAGTGAACAATATATGATATAATAACAATGAATATGATTCTGTAATAAGTCAATGACATTATATAAATCATTATACAGGAGGTCCGGACACTTACGAAGCAAATCAGACCTAAGGTAAGGGATAATTTCGCAAATCTCATTTTTATCTGAGATTGCTTATTCGTAAATATTTACTGGGGTGTATTTTATCATCCACATCCATTTTTACTCATATGTAATATTAATATCCTTATACAATAGTTTATATCCAATTTTACCCTTCGGTGAGTTTTTAGTAAAATATATGAAAGGAATCTTTTGTCGTTTTTCATATGAGGTACTTTTTGACTTTTCCGACAAAAGTACGTGAAGAATGTTTTTTTTAACTTATACGGCATGAATGGATTTTTAATACATTATTTCCAAGAAGCCTCCTTTACAAGTTTTAAAGTTTATTTTTAATCAACTTCTTTTAGTTTAAAATTGTATGACATGTTAAGAAAGGAAAAATGTTTTTGAAGTAGAAAGGATATTTTCCTCAAGAATGGAGTTCAAGTGTTTTATCAAAAAAAATTTCCATCTAGGATAATAAAGGGTTCTGTTTATATCCCTATTATTACATTGATTTGATTATGTTGTGATGGAATTATTTTTATGAATTCCTTTATCTTATATGAGTTGTTTTATGATGTCATGATGTTTAATATTCCCATTGTTACTACATAGGTTATGCAATGATGTATGATTTATGATTTTGTGGCACACATAATAATGGTATAATTATGAGATTTGTGGGACCTATATCTCCCTCCAATGCATTGGTTAAAGATTTTATATCTGATGATATAGACATGGCTAGAACGGTAGGTTATACCAGTTCAGTGAAACAGGACTGAAACGAGGGTGACTCGGTTCAGAAATTGACTTTGTCCACTAAGATAGTCATGGCAATGAGTCTTGACAAATAAGATATGATTCTCTATGATTATGTGTTTATGCCACAAAGTTTCATGTTTTAAGTTATGATTATTGTGACTACATTTCACTTCCATGATTTATCCCATGTTATGAAATTATGATCTCTTTTATAGGTTAAGATTTCCAAAAGTTATGTGCTTATGTATATGATGTGATTGATATTTATTTTGTTTACCCTTACTGTGCATTTGAGCTCACCCTTTTATGTTTTCATTTCCCCAGGATATAAAGAATGGTTTTAGGTAAAAAAGGGAGATCTTTATGGGAGATTTAGAAGATCTTTCACCACTATTAGAAGATTATATTCCGAGTTTCCAAAGACACTAAACTATTACGGTCCTTGTGTGTGTGTTTTTGTTATGTAATAAGAATTCCGCAATGTAATGTAATGTCAATGTACGTCAGGATACGGGTCTCTACAAGTGAAGTCTCAACTTCTTATGATTTAAAATTAGTTCAAATGGATTTATTTGGTCATTTATAATCTAGAAGTATTTGTTGTATTTAATATCTATTTTTCTTAGTTATTTATTACAATAGATGTACATTGGTATTTTTTCTAGGAAATAAATATGATTCATTTTTTTTATTTTAAAACATTAGTACAAAACATTAAAAATGAGAACAATTTTACCTTGATTACTAATCATAGTAAACATTATGTAGAATTTTTAAATTCATATTTCCAAACATTTTGAATTAATAAAGTAATTACACAGAACTTCTCATCTCTTATAACTCCTCAATAAAATGATGTTTTTGAAAGAATAAATCATATTATTCAATATAAAAATAAACATGTTGAGTGAATACTCAATTTCCAAACATTTTTGTGATGAAATGGTTAGTACTACTTTCTATACAATAAATTATGTTTAATTTAAACCTTTATTAAAAAAAACTCCTTATGAGTTGTCTGCAAGATGAAAACATAATGTTTCTAACTTTAGAGTACTTGGATGTATAGTTTTCATCCTGAATACAAAAGTTAATTAATAATAATTCGACCCCAAATCTGATTAAGGTATATTTTTAGGATATTCCACTTCCTCTACGGAATATGAATTTTTTTTTAAAAAAATTATCATATTTTTTATGAAACAATACATGTTAAATTTTATGAAATTTATCCTTTTGATTTTAAACAAACCTAACTAACATCCTGAGACATGTTTTCTAAAACTGATTTTCAGCATTTTGATTAAATATTCTTCTAATAAGTAAAATATTCATGAAATGGTTTCTGAAGTATTTACCCGAGAAAATTTTCTACCTTATATTGATGAAATTTTTATAAATTACCCAATTCAATTATTTAGTAGAAATTATCCTAGTTATATTGATGAAGAAAATCAACCCTCTTGAACTAGAAGTTCATTAAAAAATTAAATAAACATCTTAATTTTCATTCTCAATTTGAACTATAAAATCCCAATGACCATTTATGTGATGAGTATTGGATTAATAAAAAAATATGAGTTAATGAATTCTAAATGAAAAATTTCTGGACCTTGGTTGAAATTTATAGAGAAAAATCAGTAATTAGAATAAAATGGTTTTTCAGAAACAAGTGTGATGAAAATGATATAATCATTAGAAATAATGTTATAAATTTTACTAAATTTTATAATCAATAATAAGGAATATAATATGAAGAAAACTATTATTATATAACTATAATTTATTCTATTCATATTCTATTACCCTTTACAGCATTCTTTAATTTTAATCTATTTCAAATAGATGTAAAGTGTGATTTCCAAAATAGTTATGTACAAGAAAGTGTTTTTTGTTGGAAAACCTCCTGGTATAAAAGATAAAAAATAGCCTTAATACATTTATAAACCTAAAAAATCTTTATATGATCTTAATCAAGACCCTAGATCTTGGTATTATAGACTAACATGATTTTTGTTACAAAACAATTATGTTAAGGGAACTGTTGATCCAAATATTTTTGTAATGAACATTAATAAAAATATTACGAATTTTAAAATTTTTTTTTGATGACAATATATTTAGATCAACTCAAAAATATTATATATATATATATGAATCCTAAGACATTTGAGATTGAAATGAGTATGAGGGTGAGTTAACATTTTTTTCTTGGTTTACAAATTTCTCAAAAACTAGAATATACCTATATATCGATATAAGTATACAATAAATATTCTTAAAATTTATAAATACAAAAATTATAAAAGTATTAATAATCAAATATATACCTCAAATACACCTGATCCTAATGATGTTGTCCAACCAGTTGAACAAAAAAAATTTAGAGGTATGATAGTAATTTTACTATACATAATTTCTCGTACCCCAAAATTAATATGTTATGTATGATAATTATTAAGTATTCAATAAAATCCAATACAAGCCCATCTAAATTTTGTAAAATAATTTTTTTGTTATCTAAATGGAAATATGGATTTATGACCTTTTTAGTCATCTAGAAATGTTTTTTAATTAACATGTTTTTCAAATTTTGAATTTGGTGTTTATGGATTAGATAGAAAATGTACTTCTTGAATATGTCATTTATTATGAGATTACATAGTTTCTTAGTCTTGCCAAAAACAACATTCAGTATCACTTTCCACTGTAAAAGCTCAATATATGGAAGGTGGAAGTTGTTTTTCTCAAGTGTTTTGGGTGAAACACACACTAACTTATTATGGCATGAGTTTTAAAAAATCTCAAATACTATGTAATAACACTTGTTCCATTACTTTATATTAACAACCTTCAAATAACTCTTAATAAAAACAAATAGATATTACACATCAAATTCTTAGGGATCACACACAAAACCAAATTTTTTCTTATAATTTATCAGAATGCAATAATATCTTTTTGATATCATTACAAAACCATTACCTTATGACATATTTGAATAACTTAAATAGAATATAGGAATGATTATTAAAATGTAAACATTAATATATACTTCTTATTAAAAAATTCTCTTCAAATAAATTTACCCCTTTTCCATAAGGGTAGTACATATGAATATTGTTTACAAAACCTTTATATTTTCAAAATATATTATTTTTAAAAAAATTAATGATTTTTCTGAATTGGAATTTTTCAATCAGATTTAGAAAAAAATTTCTGGAGATTCAAATTATAATTGGAAAATTTTTCTGATAAGAAAAAAATATAACGTATTTTTGTTATAATTAGATTTTCAATATTAATAGTTTTTTAATTAATATTTAATGACATATAATAATTGAGTTTTAATTATTTTTTATTATTTTTAACTATTTCAATCAATTATTTTATTAAAATAAAAAAAATTATCATAAGGATGATTTCCCTTTGAAAAGGTATTCTTATTCTCTTTTATATTTTAATACTAATTAATTATAAAAACATTTATCATTTTTTGCAGTTATTTTCATGTTTTCTTTTCAAATAGTTTTCTAAACGTTTTCACTCAAAACCATAAAATAATTTAATAAAACCTCAATACTTGATAATTTTTTAAGAAAATATTTCTTCACATATTCTATCACCCCCCCTAATGTCTCAAAACTGATATTTCCGATTTCTCACTTGAAGTGCTACCTCATTTATATCTCTGAATCTAAATTCTTTTATCTATGTAAGAATCATCAGTTTCATCTCAAAATAGGACATCACCCACAATGAACTATGTGAAAAGGTTTGTTTTAAAAAAAAATTATAGTTTTAATATCTTTTTATAAGAAGTATGATACTCTTTGAGAAGGGTGATAGATTTTCATGGTTGGAAACATTATGTGGGGAAATGTCATACCCTGATTATGATTTGTTCTATCAGAATTTTGTTAAATAGTTTTATGATTTTTTAATTTTTTTAATGAAAATGGAACATAAATGTTATCTTTCAAAATTTATCTGAAATTATATAAGAGGACGCCTAGGGAAGCTTCTGGTTTCTTAAAAAAAATTGATGAAGGAGGTTCATTTTTCCCATATCAATAATTACTATATTCAAATAGTATGTCTGTTACTGAAATAGGTGAAAATTAATTGTTCAAAAACATACTGATGATGAACCAAGTAAACTAATTGACATTATTCTATATCAATGAGTTTTAACCCTTTAGATTTAAGGATTTATGATTCTGATAAAAGGTGATCGAGATATTTTAAATGTACCTGATATTTTTATTTTGGATTCATTGGTGAATATGAGAGAAATAATTTTTGTAGTATTTTTTCTATTGAATGTTAAGAACATATAATCCATGTCAATCAAGTCTCAAAGATTAATGTTTCATGATTTTATTAGTATGTTGACTATATGAAGTATATAGTATTTAAATATTTATATCATGTTTGAACCTATAAGTGAAATGATTGTGTTTAAAATTGAAGATACAATTAGAAGAATGAAGTTATTTTTTTATTTAGAATCAGTGTTTTTCATTAATAATTATTCAATTTTATACATTTCAGGAAGAACCTTTTTCAGTAAAAAATAAATAAAGTAGAAAAAAAAATAAAGGATGAATCTCTTCCTCTAAATATAGAAAACAAACTAAATAAGATTCTAATGAAGTATAAAAAAATTTGAGAAGAAAATGGGTAGAAATAAAATAAGGAGATCCATAAATTGGTCTTAACCTAGATTGAGATTTTGGATTAATATCACATGGTGAAGAAGTTTTAGAGAAACAAACTAAAGAAAAGAAACATAAAAATAATTTATCAAAAGCATAATTGTGGAATGATTTATAATAGGTGTAAAATTGGGCTTTGCAAATATAGTTTTTCCAAATCTATATTATAGAATGTCTTTTCAAGAAATAAATATTTTTAATACTAATTCTCCATCAATTTAAGCCAATGGAAAATAATTTGTTGTACGTAAAGAATCTATTCTAGTTAGAAAAGAAGATTTTTCATCAGAGTCTCAAACTGTGAACAATTTTATTAAATATATAGTGAAACATGATAAAGGTGTTGAAGTAGATAGTATCTTCAAGAAAATAAAAGGGCTAAGAAGAATAAAATGATTAATATAATGAAGATTAATATGTTTAATAAATTCAAGATAATGAATATTCCGATAAGAAAGAGGCGAATCATTCAGAACAAATTCCTTCTAAGCTTCACAACCCTCATCATAACAATTGTATTCTTTTGGAAATTGTTAAGGGAAGAATTTTAGTCAATAAAATAAAAAATATCAATCAATTAGAGAACTTTAATCTTAATACAAGAGGGTTGAGCAACATTGAAACTATATATCTAAAGGTAAAATCATTGTTCTTGATGCAATATAATTTTCTAATAAAAAGAAAAAATTGGTGTAAAAGAATGGGAAAATGAAATTAGCTTAACAAAAAATCAGAACTAGTCAAAGAAACCATCAATCCAAATCATATTCTCTGAATATAATTACAAATCTAGGACATTAAATCTTTCAAACATTGAGTAGATTAGTGAAAAAATTCCATAAATTACTAGGTTGGGAAAATGGTTTATTTTGTTGGTGATAATCACTTAAATGACTAGAATTCAATGAAATATTTAAGATACACATTAATATGATTGGAAGAAGACTTCAAAATTTTAAGGAATTTCCCAAGTATCACAAGAAGTGTTGAAAACATGGTAAAATGGCCTCATAGTGTTGATTATGATATCGACCTTCATGGTGATAACGTTGGGAAAGTCAATAAATATCTGGATAAATCTTATATTACATTCAGTAGTCTTATAATAGATATAGACACTAGGGATAATTATCATGAATTTTTTAAAAAAAATCTATGAAAAAATACAAGATATTTGTAATTTAGAAATGAGATTAAAAATTATACTCAGTGAGATTTCAATATTCAGGTTCTATAAAGACAAAATTTTTGATATAAAGAATCACAATGATGCCTTATAAAAAAGGACAATGCTCAGGAAGATTAGAAGATGTATTTGGAATTAAATATAAAGGAATAAAATGACAAGATTCAAATTCTGGATGAAATAATATCGGATCATGAATAGAAAATCATGTATTAGGAAGAGATTATAGCTAATGATGAAAAAGATTAAAAATATGTCATGAATTTTAATACAATTTTCAAATCCTTAATGATGAAGAAATATTGACTTCATAAAACCATTGTTTTATTTTTTTTGTTTGGACATTCAATGAAAGGATTTTCACCTAGATGGGTTTTTGTGAACATATTCCAATTATTTTGGTTGAATGTTCTTTCATTTTTTTATATGATCAAGATATTTATTATTGAATTTTATTATATTTGTTTTTATAATCCTTTTCGTGTATTTCCTGATTTTTCTTGATTCCTTTTTTATAATCTCCCAAGGGGATAATTTTATAGATAGAAGATAATTTTATTGAATGGGGAAGATTATTTAAGGAAAGGGTATAAATAGTTCCAAATAATAGAATAAGATCATTAGGGGTTTTCTCATCATAATGTGGAGTTAGTAGTATTAACTACCATATTAAGATGAGTTTTAATCTTAGGGGGGGATAATTATTTGTATAAATATGATGTATCTAAGCTATAATGGAATTAAATTTTATTATTGAATATAATGTTTCATTTAATTCTTGTTGTATTTTCTTTCCAAAAAAGGATGGTATTATTGATTCAAAAGTTTCATTTTAAGTTTTCCATTACTTTTGTTTTAGAAATCATAAACTCCTTCTTAAATATTTCATTTCTAAATCATTCATGTACAAAATATTTTACGAAATTATTTTTACAAAACATATTCTCTTTACCATAATTTGAATTAGTTTTAAGTTATTTTTTAATATAAACACACATTATTCATTGTAATTATCTTCACAATCATGGATCAGATAGTTATTAGAGTTACCTTTATCAAATCTGGTTTAAAGAATTTTTTTCTTGTCTTTGTAATGATAAATTTTTTATAATAGGACTTGACGTTGGAAATGATAGAATATAAATCATATTCATAAATAGAATCTTAATTACATTCTATAAGAAAAATTATCAAATTAACAATAGTTTATGATTCTAAACTTGTAAAAATATATTCTATCATAATTGTTTATCTATTTTATAGAAAAAGTTGTATATTAAAATGGTGTTGTTCATTCTATTATAATTTGACTTTTGATGTTCCAGGTTTCTATGACATTCCAAAAATCTCTATGAAAATTTTAATATTGGAGGATCAATATGACTATTGTGGAGTTTCATATAAATACCATGTAAGTTTAAGAATCTGTAAGAATATTTAGACTCATGTAGAGTCACTATGTGAATACTCTTCATATTTTTCTATTGCATGAGAGTGCTAAATCATACAATATTTATCTTTTTTTCAATTTATTTTTAATCCTTTTGAGTTTTTATTTTTTGTTGTTTAGTGAATCTGATCATGTGAATATGATTGATGGATAATAGGTATAGTGAGACAAATAATCTAGTCATCTAATCAAGTGATTTTGAGGTTAGTGAGGTAGAGAATCTAACCAGCTTGATTAAGGTCTTGCAGGTACATCAAGATAGAAAATATGACCATCGTATCGAGGGATCATAGGGATAGTTTGATAGACCGATAATCACATTGAAGGATTTATATGGTAAGAGGAAGACATAATTTCATGTAAGTATAAAATTATGGGCCATTATTCTAGTTTATTTAATACCCAACTCTTTGCGTTAAAATAAGTGTATTCATTTGTATTACTTGTTTCATTACACGCATTTTATTCCCACTTCTAGTTATTGAATGTGATTATTTTAAAATCATATTTCTATTTATATTTTGTTTATAATAATATATATGATTACGATATATTTTTTCTATTCTATTTTCCCTTATTAATATGTCTTTACATTGATTAAAATTATATAGAATTTAAGATAAAATCAATATATTTTTAAATACTCTAATATATCACAACCATAGTGATTAGGATTCTTTCTGTATTCATTTTATTCCATTAATACAAATAAACACTAAATAAACTTCCACTTCTTATAAATAAAATTATATACTCATTAAAGATTGAATCTTTTTACAAACAGTAGAGTGCATCTCAAATCTACCAAATTATGATATTTTTATTAGTAGACCCTAGTTACATGTCTGATTACAATTTTAATACATTAGAGGTTTTGTGAGTACAAATCATTTAACCATGTTAAAAAAAATGTCAAGGTTAAAAATAAAGTATTTTCAATCAACAATTCAACCCCATATTGTATTTATCCATCTAAATATATATTTAGATCAAATAATTTGTTATTATGAGATTATTTATACATAAAATATTCAATTTATGTTAGGTATCCTACTAGTTTTTGGATATAACTTATTTTTCATATTGTGATGATCTAATCCAATACATTCCATTTTTTAGAAATTGATCATTAAAGGAATAATGATATCAATACTCATGGACAATTAAGAGATTTCCATACCGAGGGAACCAACATAGGTGGTATCAGAATGGAAGAAGTTTTGTCTATTTTAGGGAATATTAATTAGGTTATGTAATATAGATACTTCCAGATGGGGAAACCTCTTCAATAGAGATACTCTCCTATGTTGAATCGCATTATACAAACAGGGAACCCATTATTGAGTGGGATTATGGATCCATTAGATATTGAACAATAGATTATGTCTTTAGCGATGATATTTGTGGCATTGAGAAGCGGTGAGAAGGAAAATGTAAACTTTGAATTGAATTTTATCAATATCCATGCTAATTGATGGTGGTTTTTGATCTAGAATAATAGTGTATAATAGAAAATTGATCTCAGGGAATGGAAATCATTTAAGGAGACATTATTTGAAAAAAATTTCTCCCTTCATGAATAAATAAAAATAAATAGAATGTTATTTATTTTATATGAAAAATGAAGAAGATTGTTTTATAGTGTATGAAGATACCTTCACAAGGTTTGATAAGTGTGATACAGATTACATATGCAACTTGTAATGCAATATTTACCATTTATTTGAAGTTACTATGCCTAGTGTATGAAGGGGAATGGTCCCTATATATTTTTCTTCATATGATGAAATATTTTTATTTTATATCTTGAATTATAAGTAATTATCAAATTCTTAAAACATTGAAGGGAAGATAGTGATGAATAAGAAAACATAGCAAAATATGGAAAAAGGGAATAAGGGAAAGTTGAATTTCCCCATATATGAAAATTGTGTAATGAATCGCCATGGGATGGCTAGTATGGATTTTGGATTTATTATAAGTATGAAAATTAGGGTCTCTATGAAATAGATTACATTGTAAATGATAAAAAAATATGTTATTTTTTGTCAAAAATTCAAGGATATGGAGAACTACATAATTTAATGAACCAAGCATATAGAGAATATACCTATGATGATTCCAAGGGATCATGGAAATGATTATTCTATTGATATAGCTTAAGTTGAATGAATAATTTTTTCCTATATTTGGATCCTCGAATAATGTTGTAAGATTATATTGTCGATGATACCCTGGTTATATATATTATTAAACTCATAAGGATTGTGATGTAGTAATTTTTCATCAAGGATTTAATATCATGTGATGTTTGGTACAATTGACCATGAAAACTTACTCATTAACAATATTAACATCACATAAAACATATGATTTATGGAAAAAGAATTCCAAAAATATTCCTAATTTTAATATAATTATTTTTAGATAAAGAGATAAATACTATAGATAAGGTAAATTGGATATTACTGGGTACCTTGGAACATATTACTGATTTTTTGAAGAAAAGGTTTATGAAATCATTAATGGAGATTACTACTTTTTGTATTTGAGTAACATATGAAATAATCTATGTTCTATATAAGTAATACAGAATCTTGAATGTTTTCAAACAAGGTATTAGCATAATTCAAGTTATTAAAATGTTTTAAGAGAATACATGATGAAGTTATATACATGTTTGGAATGTGACAATTACGATGTGATTTATGTTATTGAATGATTAATGATAAGTTCATTTTGGATGTTTAGTGATATTATTTATAATTATTTAGATCATATTCTTGTTAACAAATAAACAATTAATGAAATAGATAATGTTGATCCTGGAATGAGGTTCTCGATATTAGTGTACTACTTCACTGTATGATACAACTTATGTTAAGACATGTATTATTAATAGATCAAATGAATAACCAAAAGATAATACATTTCTTATGAAATAAAAATATATCTTGTTACTATATTTTAAAAAATTATTAAAGAGTGAAATCATTCCTCAACTCTACGGAAAAGGGTCTTGAAAAAAAAATATTATCTTAATACCTTAATTTTTTAACCAATTCATTGTTTAATAATATAATATGTATAGTTTTGATCCTCTAAACATTATATTTACCACTTAAATTATTATGATCATTTTTCTCAATCACGCTCCATAAAAAACATGATAGTCAAATTTCACTTCCATGTTTATGTTTTCACTAATGTTCTCATTTTAGAAAGCTTAGTTTTGTGATAACCTTCACATTTACATTTTTATATTATTATAAATATTTGTTTTAAACACTATTAATGATGTGGGTTTTCATATTTTTTTTCAAATATCAATCCCGTGATTACTAAGAATAAAATTTAATTTAAAGGAAATAATTTATTTAAGGTGGGGAGAATGTAACACCCAATGACTTTGTAATATTTTAATTTTAAAATAAATTAAATTTTGTTTAAAGATTTATTTATAATAAAATAAAATTAATTATTACTCTATACACAACACTATGATTATATTTTAGTAATTAATAACTACATTGGTTTTCATTACACACAATATTGAGTTTCTGGGATAGCTTACGTTACATGCAAGACCGATTTTTACAAAACCATAATATATTATTAATATTAGTATTTAAAATTAAAATTATCACATAAATGTTAAATGAGATTTTATTTATCATATTAAATTACTTATGATAAATATATAATTTAATTAATTTATTACCAAATACAATTATTATAAAAACCAATTGAAAATAATGAATTTTTTTAAAAACAAACTATTTTTATATGCCAATGGAGTTTTATCCTAATAAAGTAAATTAATAATTATTATTTAATTATAGATTTTTATTTTATATATGTTATATATTTAATAAAAAAATGTACATGGACAAAATAGATTTTATATTCATAAGATTTGAACAAATCCCATTTTATGCATGAAATGCTATATTTTTCAAAAGGTTGTTTTATCACCTTTTATTCAAACACTTTTATTAAAACCTAAATTTGAATTTTTATTTAATATTAAATGAAAAAATAAACATAAATTTTTGAGGAGAAATTTTAAATTTATCTTAGGCGGATTTTTTGGTATTTCTCTTTCAATTTTCATATTTTATAAATTGTAAAAATACTAAATTTTAATTGAAAATTTTATTTTCATCCAAATTATTTATAATTTTAATTTATATATTGATTTTTTAAGTATTAATAGATAAAGTATGAATATATTAACATAATTTAGGTCAATTTAATCGTATTTACATTGAATTTGGATATAAAACATATTAAACTTTTTAAGCTTTTCCCTTAAAAATCCTCATTTCTCATTGTGTCTGTTGATTACTTTTAAATTAATTTAATCTACTACCAGGATTGGAAAAAAGGATTAAATATTAGAAATAATAATAAATTATAATCATTATAAAATTTATCCCAGTTTTTTGATGAAAAATATTTTTTGAAAGCAATTAAAATTAATTATAGCAATTAAGGTAAAAATTAGTTCACTCAGTGGATAAACTATAATCTTAAGGGGTTAATGGCCTAGAAAATTTTTGAAAACCTATTTTATGGAAATATTTAGACCATAAAACCTATTTTATATAAAATATTTAATTCTTTTATTATAATTATGCAAGAAAGACATCTGAATATAGTTTACACATTGGTATTTACAAGAATGCCATTCTACTATAAAACGGCACTAATCCCTCCAACTTATTCACACCTATAACACAATTTGGATCACCCAAAACCATACCTTATAATCTCTGAATATTCACAATATCATAATATAATCATCACATTGTGAATATAGAAAACCAAGGAAGTCAGTTTTTGAAATCCAAAAGAAGTTACCCGAAAAAGAGATTACATTCTTCAACGAGCACGTCAGTTTTATTTCATTCCCCACCCCTTAAAATTTAGTTATAAATTATTACATAGTAAACTGAATATTCTTAATATACTTACATAATGTTATGTTATGTTATAAAATATACCACTTTACATACTTATATTAAATGGGATACAAAATTATCGTTCGGGTGTACGGCGGACTACCGCCTAGTAAACTAATGTCTTTAGTTCTTTCATTACCACCTTTAATGGATGGTGATAATGATATATTTTTAGTTTATATTTTTTATTATCATATATATGATGTATATTTTTCTTCTTAAATTATTATATAATACATACCTTCATTATTTCTATACTTTGGGAATAAAATAACATTGTTTGTGGATGTGTGGACTACCGTTTCCTCAAACAGATGTGATTCATGCATGATTTACATGGAATGTGTTAATGGTGGTTTTAATAGATACATGTGATATATATTACATAAATAATATAATATAATTATAACACAAATATACATATATATATATATATATCATTTACTTTTGTTTCTTTGAATTAGATAAGAGAATTTATGTCGGGTTCATGCATATGTATGACCTACAGTCTCAATGAACAATGAATTTCATCTCCAATCACTAAATATTATAGAGTATTATAAATAAATAAATACTTAATATATAAAATATTTATGTCTTAATTTAACTTTTTTAGATTATGAAATCATTATTGATGAAATAGGAACAAAACATTCAAGCCAAAACATACTCGAAAAACTTAGAAATTAATATATGAAATAGTGAAAATAATGTAAGACTATAAAAAAAATGGGTAATAAGATATTATAACAAGATAATATATGAAATTATAAATATGATTATTTTCTGGTAAAAGTTAATAACTTGATTAAACTCGTTATTCATGTGGATAAAGTGTGTGTAACCGAAAGGATGTGTAAGGGAAGTGATTTTGTAACAATTTACATTCCATTGAGATTTATTTGATAATATCCACTAATAACATTAATTTGTTGTATATACTTCCCCTTTTAATTTAATATCACAATTCAGTCTTACTTCATGGTATTTTAAAATTCATAGTGAATTATCTTGTCCAAGGTTTTTTACATGAAAATTTCCATATTGTAATAGTTATCATTGAAATATCACTTTCTTTTGGGGTTATTGAATTTCTCATGAAACTATAACTTATTTATGAAAATTTTCCATTTTAAATTAATTTTACTTAAAATTTCAATACCATTATTTAATTGTTATAATTTTTCCTCAACATTATACCATTTTCCATACTATGTACACTATGAATGCTATTTCATTAGCCTAGGAAATATTTATTAATCATTATATTTTACTAAATATAGATATTTGATAAAGAAAACTGTTAATAAATAAAATATATTATTTGATATATGTTGAATTATTTTTAATGATATGACATGTGTTTGTCTTGGTTTTAGATATCTCCTCGATGAATGGTAGTCTAATGAGATGAATCATTTAGAAAATATAGTGGGTTTTTACCCATTATTTATATACCATCTTGTAAAAGGTATTGATGGTAAAGGTATCATGTACCTAAGAAACATAGAATAAAATAATTGGTAATTACCTTAATTAATATTTTTTTTATCCATGATATTTTTAGTTTGAAAATATCTATGGATTTAGTTCATTCCAAGTTTATTGATTAAATGTCATGTGTTTCATTTTCACACCTTTCTATATTTATTTTTATTTATCTACTTATATAAATGGAATTAGTGCTTAGTTATTTACCTTTCCAATGTTTTCTATTGTCATTGAATAATTATTTATTCCATTATACATGAGCCATACTGAGAATTTTAGCTCACCATTATTTTGTTTCCTTTTTATAAGATGTGGACATGAATTCTTTGATTGACTTTCAAGGATGATATGATTTTACTTTTTATTGCTTTATTTTCATTCCAAAATGTAATATGCGTATAATGTGTGTAATCTAGTTTTCAAAAACTACTCAAATATTCAGTCCATGAGGATTTTATTCCATATAATCACACTAATGTAAGGA
The DNA here is from genome assembly GCA_963277665.1 of Viscum album. NCBI lineage: Eukaryota > Viridiplantae > Streptophyta > Magnoliopsida > Santalales > Viscaceae > Viscum > Viscum album. The sequence continues at coordinate 1,489,802,372 of OY728137.1, read as the reverse complement.
AATAAGGAACATAATCATTGATTTTGGGGTTACGGTCATTATAAAAAGAACAAAAACTTCCCTAAGAACCCATTTATATAAAACATAATGGGAATTCAATATGATATAACTTTCAAGTAAGGCCATTTGTTTAAAATTTTAAACAGGGTCGCCTAAATTTTTATGATTTTGGCCTTTTTGGAACACCTCATAATGTGTATAATCGTACTGTTATTAAACTAATATACTTATCCAAAACTATCATACTATCAACCATAAACACCATTCAAGATTTTAACCTATAAAAACTTATGTGAACTCATAATTATGAGATAATTTTATAGGTCTACAACTAACTAATTATTATAACAGTCCCCATCCCATTAAACTAGGGCTTCTAATCAATTTTATCATAGAACATCAATCTCAATGATATAATTTGATAACTTATTCAAGTCACCATTTATAATATAATTAAATAAATGGGAATTGTATTAAAACTATGTTCCCAATAATTTTTTTATCCTAATAATTAAATTATAATTTAAAATTCATCTCATTTAAAAAATGCTACAAAAGATCATTTTTGTATGAAAAAAAATAATTTAAAATATATCATTATAAATACTATTTAAATTTCATTTAAAAAAGTTAATTAATTCTTTAAATACTGATTAATTTTAGGAATCAAAAATTACTATTAGTGTACCAATTTAAGTAAAAAACAATCATAGAGAAATACATCACTTCAAAAAATATAAATTATAAACTGTAATTTACTTCTAGAAAAATCCATTAATAACATTATTTGGTGAATCATTTAATTTAAATCATCAAAAAAATGTTAAAAACACAGGAATAAGAAATTAATTAATTACCACACCACAAATAAAGCAGTCATGAAAGAATCAATTAATATATTTGTTTCTTAAATTTGATTAATTTTTTTAGATTTTAAATGTTTTAAGAATGGAAATGAACATGTCCCTATGTGACTTAATAAAAATGATTCATGCTCAATAAAAACATTTTCTACCAATGAATCACCATGATGGTTTTTTATTTTGATTATATCATTCTCGGGATACTCAAAACAAATTCATACACATTTTTAAAGTGTCTAACCCAAATTTCACTAGTAACTGGATGTTCCTTTAAAAATTGGTTTTTCACAACTTTTATGTATTTTTTATCTTTTCCCATGGTATAATGTAATATACATAAAAAGTAAATCCTCTAAATTAAAAACTACACTCTAATACCCCTTGTACTGTGTTTGACCCAAATACCCACACAAAACTAGAACCAGACCACTACTACACAAAGAATGTTCCCAAATCCCCATTGGATAAATAATGATGTGAATGGTTTAAAATAATTATTTTTGAATTATTTGATATATTTTCAATATACATGATGTTAATAGTTAATGTTTTATTTAAAATAACAAAATCCGTCAATTTATCAAACATTCCAAATTAAATAATTAGATCTTGTTTGGCGAGAGGTACCCATTGTACCTATACAACAATAATAATATACAAATATATTTATTCAGCTAATATAACACAATGTTCAAAAATTAAAATATTATATAGTATAAACTGAAAATCAAGATTGACAATCAAAATGAAATAGTATCTATAATATATGGTGATAGTCAAAGACATGATGTACCAAAAGTGGGATCCCTAAGATCTATGTCAGCATAGATACCTAAACATCTAAAAAAATCCACATCCCAAAAGTCTATTATGTTTCTATATATTAATAAAAACATCTAACATACTTCTACATGAAATGAAATAAGATATCCTTCCTATGAATATAGTGCATATGCAAAGAGCGACTGTAAGAAACAGTTTTGATACACTAATGTTGTCAATAAAATATTAATTGTACAAATGAGTTCCTTAAGGAAAATGCATGATATTCAATAGGTGTATAATATAAAAAATAGAAATTTATAATTTTATCAAAAAAATTTGTGATAAATTTGTAGACATGATTTTTTATCAGGATAGTAAATAAATTATCATTCTTATTTTATAATGCTTATAAAATAAAAACAAGAATTAACCAAACCTAATTATTTCCATGCATGGAATCCATGCATGTTACATGTATATCGTATTAGTCATGTCCATTATGGGTGGCTATGAAATTCAATACTCTATAGAGGTGACATATATATATCCCTAATCATAAACATATACATAACTCTCCCAAATATGAGGCCTCTCTCGTCATTAAAAGGAAATCATTATATATATATATATGTATATAGATATCCATGTTTAATAGGAATAAATAATAAAATATAGAACCTGAAAAATAATTATTTAAACATTTATATGGATTACATAAAAAAACTAATGGGACACATCTGTTATAACAATAGATAAAACATTTACAGATAACTATAACTCTGATACAAAAATATAAAAACATAGAATCATGGGATTCACATGATAAACCTAAATAAGATAAATGGATGTGGCACTATCCAACATTTAATATATGAAAAATAATTTTTTAAATGAAAAAAATGAATTAAAACATTACCGTAAATGTGGGTAGACCAAAAACATGTTAATTTTTTAAAATATTTTTAGAAACTAAAATGGAATAATATCAAGTATCGTATATCGAATTACATAACATGGATTAAAGGGCATGGAAATACACATAACAAGGGTAATTATCCTTTAAACACTATTTACATGAATGGAACCCAATATGAAAATTGAAATTGATGTAAAAAATATGAAAAACATTAACATCGTTTGAGTTAATCTAAGTGTCATATAATAAATTAAAATTGAATTCTTAAGCATACTTTATCTCAAAATTGTGTATAAGTATAGATAAGACAAGGACTACATTTATAGAACCCACAATCATGGTAAATGTAGTACTAAAAAATAAATGAATATCCTATCAAAATGATAATATCGCTAATAATCCTAGACTTGTTTTATAATATTAATAATCTTGTTATCATGAAGAAATAAGAATGTAGATTCAAATTAATAAATTCCACATCAAATAATATATCATATTTGATCCATTATCTCATTTATCAATAACATGGATGTCTTATTTAAAAATACTTATTTTTAAATGGTATGTCTGTATCCTTAATATTTTATTCAATATATGATGTTGCTACACGAATTTTCACACAGCTGAGATATCCATATTATGAACATGATTACGCCCTCTATGAAGGTCTTCACCCATGAATACATAAAACCATCTAGTTATATAAAAAATGGTGTGTTTGCATTGAAGATACATTTTGAGATGTGATAAAGACTTTATAACTTTTCCTTATCATGCATAATTGGAATGAAATATATAAATAACCACTATGAAATAACATTGTTAATAGGGTCAATAAATTTAACACCCAACTAACTTTTAAAAATAACCCTATTAAATTATAATAAATATATTTAACATGATTTCAACTAACCCAATATTTTCCAAGATCTCACTTACTGATAATAGAGAGATAAAAAACCATTAAATAGTTTTGTATCTATGAATAAGGTTAATCTACCAGGAAATAACTTTAAGTATAGATACACCTACCATCATTATTCATTTCCTGAAGAAAAGTCTTGGGTCAATGTGGAATCATCGAGCATCATTTTATCAATCCTTAGAAATATATGACAAAAACAATTAAATAGAAAATGAAGGGTTAAAATTATATTTATCGGAATCCCCTATACCCATAACATAATTAAAAAACATTAATCCCAAACACAGTGAATTAGGATGATTTATCTTTATTCAATGAAGGATATCTTTTAGGTCAGAAAATACCTCTTACCAGAGATCTGTGAAAAATTATATATAATAAGGTAACTGGTAGGGACCAAATTGCATGGTTTATTAGAATAAATATTTCTTATAATCAACATTTTATTGGGGTTGAAGCACCATAATTTGAATAATAAGATACCTTTTTTGGATATATATATAACATAGTGGGTAATGTGAGATAAAATAGAGAAATTGTTGTGAAGAAGCATAGAATCATAGACATAACATTGTTACTTCAAACATATGAAATAATATACCACTGATGGAGGAGATAAAAGCATGGGAATATTAGGGTAGATCTATCTGTATACTTAGTATATCTTATGGGTTTTTAAATTTTCATGAGTTTGATAATTTTTTATTAATAAAATTAAATTTATTTACATAGTAAAAAATTAAAAAATATATCAGGGATACCAGAATTTTGATTTGTATCCGTCACATTTCTAGTGAGATCAATGATTTTTATATCTACTACCCTCCATTTCCAGAGCTCTAGTGACCCTCCACCAAAACTCTAGTGTCCTCTATGGAAATTTTGTTCCTTCCACTAACATCCTAACCAAATACTATATCTTTGAACCTATTTCTAAAATTATTTACATCAGGAATGACTTTTAAAATTATTTTTTCTAAATTAAAAATCCATTCCTAACAAAATAGAAAATTTTCATTCTCTGGAAAATATGATGATTGATAAACCCTTCTTCCATAGATATAACTACGATATGGGTATTTATAAATAATTTCATACCCATCTGTGAAAATATATTGTGTTCTTGTGTAGATCAATTTAACCAGCCACATTAATGATGCTATAATACATTAATAAGGGTTAATTACAAAAATATTAATTTTTCTAATATATGAAATTAAGGATTTATTTAATTAATATGTTCATTTATAAAATGATAATTTATATAATTATATTTTTAAATTAAATTATTTATTTGGATGGATTAAAAGATAATTAAAATGGAAATTTCTTAAATAATCACTTTAATCCAATACAAGGATAACTACGAAATAATCATTGGACTCGATAACTTTATCAAACAAATCTACAATAATTATATAAAATTTTTAGATATCTTGAACACATGATCAAAATTCAAGGAATAAAACTATCATATAGAAGCAAGCATGGAACAAATAGAATAAATAATAATTAATGATTAATATTAACTATTAAAATAATTATAAAATTTTTCATAAAAAATATAAATTAATGAGATCAATTAAAATAATAATAAATATGGTTCTAAAATATATTAACTATGAATTTGATTTTATTATAAATTTAGAGTTCATCAATGAAATTAAATATATAAGGGGTGGGTTTTATTTACTTAACCTAATCTCCATTCATTGAATTGTACTCTTTATTCTTTAGATATATTCATATCTGTTGTTTAAATTTGAGCATTTGGTTATATTTTATTAATTTTATTTCTACTTATTTTATATGGACTTAAAAAAACTCAAAACCACCATTCTAATTGATTCATATGACAAAAACTATCTTTATGAAGGATACATTATGCCAACTATTTTTGGTATTTCTATCACATATCCATATTCATTCATGCCAAAAACAATAGTTTTGTATATTTTGAGAGTTAGATATTTAGTATCTTATTTTCCACTCATATTTATTATTAAATTTATATAATGGAAATAGTATTTCCCTTTTATCGATATATATTTTATCAAATTGTTAAAAATTTCATTTAAAGAATTTCATTCATTTTTTAAATCATTTCATATCCCCCTAATTTTCAATGAATTTATATATATTTTTTATTTTATAATATACTTAATTGGGATGTTTTTTATTAAAATAAAAAATAAAAACTCATTTTTATAATTTATAAAATTTATTTTCCCGGTGAATTATAACATCAGTTTTAAAAAAACATCAGCAAATAAATAAGAACACTTTTTTTTTATTACTCTTCCATTTAAAATTATTATTCTATAATTTCAAACAAAAAAAATTATTTTATATCATTTATGTGTCTCCCTTAACATTTATTGATTATATGGTTCTTTTAGTTGTTATTAAATATAATTCCAAATTGCATCTTATGTGAAACCTTATGGAAATGTTATGTAACTCATTTTATTTCAATATGTTAATTAATATATAATTTACAATAAATATCATATAGTACACATATTTATGAACATGTGACTATGTGATGGGTGAACTCATAATTTTATATTAGTTAAATTCATCGAGTAAAACATTATATATTATAATATTTGTAAGTTATATGAAAATGGTGGTTAGAATAGTCTATAATATTTTGGGACATAGGTGGTTAGTCCTGTCCATTATGATATGAATGTTTTAGTTTTAAAACGCATCATATGTTTCATGTCTATATGCTTATGATTTTTATAATATGTTAATTTAAATCACCATGGATCATTTTTTTATGATTTCACATTCGTACTTCATAACATACAATATGTCTTCTTGATCAACTATTTTTTGGGTTCTGAGATTCTATTCCATGATCAATGGTAATTATATCATTCCTAATGATTTTTTTATGATTCCATAATTTTATTTAATTAATAATTCCATTTATTTTATGTTCATGTAAAATTAATGTTTAATATCTACTCATTTGTTCTGTATTAATTATGAGTTGTTATTTCTTTAATGAGTATCTGAGAACCCCTTTCTCTCATGTTTTTGATATCTCCATGTAACATATAAGAGTATTATTTATGATATTATTATAATGGAATTAAGTGTGAGGGAATGTTTTTAGAAATACTATGTTAAAAAATAAAATGTTTTTGTAGTTAATCTCAGAATATGTTAAACCATTAGCTCTTTAGGGTGTGTTCTATTTGGGTAATATAATGTATAATTATTTAAAGTGATTTAACATATTGATATCTCATTTATAGATTCCAAATATACTCAAGGTAGGTGGGTTCAGGTGGGTTTGGGTATTCATAAAGGATATGTAGATTGATGTTCTTGTTTCCAACATACGATTCAATGTTTTTTTTAATAAAAAACGGGGCTTCATATAAAAATTATAAATTCCATATTTTGTTTTATCAATTCATATAAAAGTGGGGTTTCGTTAATTTTAATTATTAAGAAATGTTTTATAAGAGAATTAAATTTAATGATACCTTGGATAAACTATAATGTCATCTGTTTAAATGAAGGTGTCAGGAATAAAGCTTTTTAATATTAATTTTCATATTTTTCTTGTTTTTAATCAAATTTTATTAGATATTATCATCAGTTACCAAAATTTATTTGGTTATATTTAATTATTGAAAGTAAAATGAAAAATAGGTAATCAGTGATAAGTACACATATTATCTATTCAAGAAATTTGAAATTCTTATTTTATTATTATTATAATAATTACTTTATATCTCATAATATTTCAAAGATTACAGATTCACCAAATTAAAAATTGGATATTAAGTTATCATTGAAAGAACATGATGGTGTTCTGATATATTTCAAGTGTATCACACTTCATTAATTATTATTTATATGAATATGTAATATAATTGTTTTTATTATTATCATGGTTGAATATGATGAGTTATTAAGAATGGATTGTCGCTATCTTTTCAAATATCTCATATCAATTCGTGGGAATAAAATATATCATTTATTATAAAAACATTACCCCATGATAATATATCATTTTAAGGAATATTATGCAATTTATTTGGAATAGAATTCCTTTATATTTGGTTTGATAATAAATAATGAAGTATATTAAGTCAAAATTGCTATAGAGTATACAACATTGATGATATGGAAATTTTGGAGGAATATATCAATGCCTTTAAGAATATATTTCCATAGTTTTCCCTGAGATCATGTGGTTAGTTTTTTTACTAAAATCATACTAGTTGATAGGTAGATATCATATTGTGCTTATTTAATTGACGTAATTTAATTATTATAAATGATGACGCAATAATAAGAAAAAAATTAAAATAGTTATCTAAACCCAATTTTTTTAACATGTGGTGAACCAATAATCTATTTTAATAATAATAATATCATATCAATGCATCAATAAATTGACTATGATGAGCTTGAAAAGATTAAAATCAAGAACAGGTATATATTATCCTATATTGATATCTTGTTAAATAATTTATTGGGGATCGACTCATATCAAGGGTAGATACTTTGTTTGTATATCATTAACTGAGGGTTAAACCGGATGATATAACTAATATATCCTTTTTGTTAGACATGAATAATATGAATAAATGTTATTTCAATATGTTATATAGTACTATAGAATTTAAACACCACATCCCTATACTACAAGTCAATAGGAAACCTATTATTTTATTATTATAATAGAAATTGTTTAGGTCCATATATAAGAGTATAAGTCATAAATTTTATAATTTTAATTATCTAAAACTTATATCATTTTTTCAATCATAATATTTAATTTCACTAAGGGTTAATTGTTTGATATTTATTTAAAAAATTTTAGTTTTAGGAGAATATTGGAAACAACTGATTTTGGAAAAACTTTTATTTAATTTTGTAATTAGTTTAAAATTAAAATTGTGGTTTGTTTTTTGTTTTTAAGAAACATGAGATCAATTTTATTAAAAATTATCAAACTAGTTCAATAAGAACAATCATTATTTTATTTTGGTTTACGGTTATTTTAATGCATAAATAGTTTTTTAAGAATTATTTTTCATTACATTTTATGAACATATATTAAAATTAGTTTCGTTTACTTCTAAAATTTGAATCATAAAAAATGGATTTTAAAATTATACATAGGAGGTTCATATTTTGTAATTTGGATAATTTCATTTTTTTCATTACTAATTGTACCTTTGGTAAAAATATTACCCCCATGGTAAAATTGTAAAATGGTTTCATTAATGTTATGAACTTCTATTTAGGTCCCAATATCACATATCAATTCTCAATTGATTATTATATTTTGATACTCATCACATAAGTTTCTTAATTCAATTTTTTAAGTTATACTTGACTATGAGTAAACTACTAAATACATTTACACATTATGAAAAATTACAAGATTTTCATTCACCAAAATTAAAAAATACCACATCATATAATCCATGATTAAATAACATTGAGAACTCTAAATTATAAATTTAATGGATTAATAAATTAACTAAATACTCACCCAAATCCTAGAGGTATTGGTATGACACAACTACAAACCTATGAGGTCTTGATGTTTAAGGCAAAAGAGGTTTTCCAAATAAGAGGTATAACTATTAACTGATTTATATAATGTTTATTACATCATTTAGATCATAAATAACATTCATATAAATGATGATATAAAAATATTTTTATATCTGACATACTAAAATCATTTATACTTATGGGAAATCCCATTTCAATTTCCTTTTCTATCCTATGTCAAATGAAAACATATCTTGTGCATAAATGTTGACAAACACCAAAACAATATGATATATATTATTAATCATTTACTGCCATTTAAGGTGATGAATATAAAATAAATGAAAATAAATCTTCTTATATAATTATTATTTTTTAAAAAATATAATATATTGTCTAACATTTTAACATTACTTCTGTAAAAAATTGTTAATTTTGCTCATGCATATGTGAGAACTACAAACTCCATAAAGTTACATCATTAATTTTTCAACTATAAACTAAATGGATAGTAATAATTTTATTTTAATGAATAATAATAATATTTATTATTATTATTATTATTATATAAATTTAAACCTTTATACAATTTATTTTATTTCTATACACTAGAAAGATAGTAATATCACTCAGATGTTTTTAGGGACTATCATCTCCATGATTAGATTGTTTTTTCACTTTACATGAATGGTTTCAATGGATGGTTATAAAATTATATTTAAATTTTAAACAAAATAATTTTAAATTCTATAATATTTAGGAGGTGATGAATACATCACCAAGTTGTATGGACCAGAACCTTCAAGTAGAAATATATATGGAAAACAGAATGGTTAACACTAAAATATTAGTATTTATGAAAAATTATTTAAGAATTGATATGAATAAATTTTTATGGAATATTATATTGTAATATAATTCCAAATATTTTTCTTATACAGATGTATAATAAGTAGAAATTTCTTATACAGAATATTATAGGGTTTCCAACAAAGAAGAAGTGAGTAAAAAGTTTTAATTTTTTAATCCTTATCTTATTTAGGATTGTTATATCTATGTTTCAATGAGGATAATTATATAATATTTCTCTTTTAAAACCCATCTATGTTCTTATCCTATAGTTATTTTATGGGTTTTCAAGAATTCATTTTCCAGTTATTAGTTTTTTACTAAAAACCATAAAAAAAATTAAAACAGAAGTTAACTTTATTCTTATTTTTGTTGAATAATATTTCCCTTCCAAATACATATTAATTATATTAAAAGATATATTTTGAATTATATACATAATTTAAATCTAGAAAAGTCAATTTAATTTAAATTTTTATTTTAAATTCATTTTTTTAAATGTAATCTTATTAAAATGTTTCTTACAAGTCATTTTTCAAATTTTATTGAAAGGTGAAAATGATATTTTTTTAGATTTAAAACTAGACTGTATTTTCACACCATAGATTTTTTATTTTTTATCATTAAAATATTCCATGGATTATGAAATAAAATATTATTCATAATTTTTTGGGGAATATTTTGTTTTAAAATATTTTCAATAGAAAAAGATATTTTTTATTGTTTCTAAAGAAACATTCTATTGCATTTATAAATGTGTTACACATGAATGTCCACATTTATTAAATGTTTTCACATTTTAGTAAGAATATAATATAATTTTATCCTCATCTCATTTATATAAATGGATTATGATCATTTTGTTCTATTTATTAAATGGGGAAAGTATTGATATTTCACATTGAAGTTTTTATTAAGATTTTTAATGATAATTATTTATTATATTATTATTAATTTCTTCATATGATAAATAAATTAGACATAGAAAATGATAGGTGGCCACTAGTATTAGATATCATTTTGATTTATTGGTCAAAAAATGAGAAAAATAGCTCTGGAATTTGGAAAAGGCCTTACCAATTTATCCATAATGCCTTTCAAAAAGTCCTTAACTATAATATTATTATATCCTCCATTATTAAGTATGTGAGTATGAAACCATTTATTAGAATCCATGTGATTATTTCTTTGGTATTTCATTCATGGATATGTTACACTTTCATGATATTAATTATATGGAATATTTAATTATTTCTATATCCTCTATTCTAATATGGTTTAATTTATTCTTTGATAGATTCTGCTACTTGCTTTACCCTCTTGAGAATCATATATCGCACTTTATTATCATTTCTATTTCATAAGTCACCATGACGTAAAATTTTAATGATTTTAGGGATATAATATACAAAATTATAATGTTTTCTACCGAACCTTATATTTTATTCGACATTTTTTAATGGATGGTGAAAAATATTTTTTGTAACTAATCTTGGAATACAAATAAACTAGTCGTTCGTATTAGATGATATATCTTGTTTTTTACCAAGGTATAAAGTAAACCATCTTCTATCAATTACTGGAGTTTTCGTGTTATAGTTGGTATAAAGTGATGTTTTATAGGAAACATAGGTATGATATCTATAGGAACATAGTATAACAAACATAGATTACTTTGATAAGAAATTATTACATTCAATTAACTCTTATACAATAGTTTACATACATAAGAATCATATTTTATATTTCAATATTCTAGATGTTATAAACTAATCTAGAATATTTCACTGCTTATAAGTGAGGATTAGTGGAATGAATGGAACTTATAACAACCCCATTCACATATAGGGATTTTTCCAAAGGGTTAATCCAAAGAACAAAATTAGAATAATGTTAAAGATGGTTATATAATAACTATATAGGGTCACTTGACTTAGTCAATGAATAATAAACTAGCTTGTACGGAGAAACTTTCTGATAAAAAACATGGTACAATGAGCTTGGAATTAGTCACTAAACAACAAAATCTCTCACTAAATCTTCCCACTAATCTATTAGTTTATTATTAATGGATTGAGTCATCAGATAATATATTTACTACGTTGTGAAGTAGTTAAGGAGTGATATTTATCATGGAAATCTATCATTCAAAAAGATACACTGATCAATTTTGGTCACTAATCTAGAAAAATGTGGGTTATAGGAGATATAAAGTATATAATAACGTAATTTTAAAGTGATATTATTAAATAAATACATTCGTCAGGAGACAGAATTGATATAAAAATTAAATTAATAAATATAGAGAAAAATTAAGTGGAATATTGTGTGACTATAAAGTTAACATCACAAGTTTGTTAACACATGTTGCATATTATGCACATAAATAAATATGTAAGATTAATAACTACTTTTATTTCATACAAACACGGCTTATATTGGAATTATCCTCTAAAAATGTTTCATTATATGAGGATATAGTATGAACTTCCATGATGAAAGAAGAAAAATTCTATAAGTCTCATATTTTAATGGAAATCAAAAAATGAAATAGGGGATTATCACTCTATGGAAATAAATAAAATATAACAGAATATGTAAATGGTATAATTTCAAAAAAGTAATAGTTGTCGAATGAAACACAAAATAATGAATAAAAATGATGGAGATTTTCCTTTAAAAATATAGATAAAAGAAAATAAAGTTAGTTATTTCATGGGAATTAAAGGGGCCACAAATGTTTAATACATCAATTATAAGGACATGGGACACTATATGAATGAATTACTTATTTTTAAATTAAATTCACCTTCAAAATATTCTATGGGATAAATTAAAAAGTAAATAAATCTCTAATATGTGGTTTAAGCCCCAAAATATTTGATTTTAGGTACTTTGATAGTAAAATGAATGATATCTACTTCTCAATTTTAAATTAGATCAAAACAAACTTTTAAAAATAATTTTATTAATAATATCATTATATCATCCCCTTACACTATAAATAAGGGTTTCCAATCAAGATTCATAATTGAAATATTATTGAAAAAATAAATATTGAGAAATATCAATTAGGAATCATAGATAATAATTTAATAATTTATATTAAAATGAATAATTTCAAAAATAATTAGATTATTGATTATTAAGGTATAAAGTAACACTTGTATTAAATGGAAAAATCATTATATAATATTTTATAGGTCAACCATCAGTGTCTCACAATAATGTAATTCTGGGAAAAGAGGGAGAAGAAATATTATCCAGGGATGGGGAATACATCATAATTTAGATTAAGTTTTTTTATTGAGGAATAAATTAATATATTTCTAAAAGAATTTCAAAGAAATAAAATTCTCTATAAAGATTAGTTTTCTATTTAACTCATCCATAGTTCCAAACTTATATCGGAGACCCCCTATAGAATAACATCACAAAAATTGTTATAGTTTAATAAATATCTACAGGAGTTATGCAATAAAGTGGAAATACTGCATAATTGTTTACCTTAAGGGGGACCTGTCCTATTTGTGAAAAAAGAGTATGGGTCTATAAATTTTTCCCCCAAATATAGTAATATCAGTTCTATTAATTTAAACAATATGTATGATTTCCCACGGGTAATGAATTTTTTGATCAAAACCAAGGAGTTATTTTTTTCGATTATTGGTCATTATTACAATTATCATCCATTAAGAGTGAATAATTTTGATATACAACACACAACATTTCATAAAAGGTATATTAATTATAAGTTTATTTTAATTTCACTAGAATTAATTTAATCATGATATTTTTTACATATATACTGAATAGAGTATTTAAAGATTATATAAACAACTCTATGGTAGTATTCAACGATGATATATTGATATAATTCAAAATAAATAAAAATTTGAAGAATCGTTTTTTAATAGTTCTTGAGACTATCATAGAAAAATATTAATACTATAAATTATCTTAGTGTGAATTTTAGATTCTAGTAGGTTTTTTTATTTTCAATATTATATCTAAGGATATAATATCCCTTGAACCTTCAAACAGATGGGTATTCAAAAAATGGGACACACTTATGAATAACTTTTAGATATATAGTTTTCTTAGTTTATCATGTTACTATTAGTGGTTTGATCAAAAATATTCTTTATTAGACAACCTATTAACCAAGATGACATGTAAATGTGTTAAATTCACATGTTAAAGAGAATATAAATAATATTTTGAAGAAATATTGATGATATTTATTTATTAATAACTATTTAATTTATCATTAAGAAAGGTATGGATTATAAAATTTGTCGATACATCAAAGAAAAGATATAGTAATTTTCTTTTGAAAAATGATTTTTTGGTTTCTTATGATGCTTGGTAATTGAAGATCTATAAACATAACTATCAGCCTTCGGATCATGAGTAGGTAAAAAGAATCATTTCTTTAAATATATGGGGGGCACTGTATGAATATTGAAATATATGACATTTAGATATACCCCAAATGTTAGAAGTATATATTCCCTTAGAAATATCTCAACATGAGGAAAATTATATTGTTATAACTTCTCATGGACTATGGTTTCTCAATACACTACCACTATGGAAATGAAAATAAGGTGGTGATACATTGAGTAGGGGGGAAATTGAGTTATAACTATGATTAGAATTAAAAATGAATTGATATTAAGTAATTTATTAAATTTGGATATGGTAATTGTTAGGTAAGGGGAAACATCATTAATTTTCTCTTTAATTGCTAAAATATATTTACTAAAAAATATATAGAAGTAATATCATGATGATATTAGTTTACAAGGAAATATTAAAGTAGTGAATAATTAAAACATGTTAGATTTTATAAATAAAAAAATATTTTTAATGTTTAAGAAGAGGTTATGTGTAAAATCCAAATTGGAGCTGAAAATAGAGCTACTATATTAAGCATATATCAGAAAATTATCTATACACAATACTCTATAGCATCCTTGAATCTAGTAACCAATATATAGTGATTACTTGTTTTTTGGTATAAGATATAAGGGATCACACAATCCATAATTAATCAGATAATTAGTCTTGAATAATTAGAAACATATATATATTCAATATAATATTACAAATTAAAAACATAACATCAATAACATTATTGATTAATTGATCATCCAATGTTTCCTTCTTCTCAACATGGGGATGGAAAAAAAATAAATCCCGAGGTTATCTTTTTTATAATGGTTACGTATAGTGGATGGAATCATGAGTTAATAAGAAAAAATGAATATTTTAACGATTATAATAAACACAGTGAATTAAATAAAAAACTCGAAGTCAATGTACATCCATGGATAATATCAATATATTAATCAGAAGGATAATAAAAAATAAATTCTAATTAAATGATATTCCAAAATCAAATCATTCATCAACATACCATCAAGGCCTTGTTAAAGATATCATGAATATTGCCATTGTGTCCTCAAAAAAAACTTGTTTTATATTGTCAAGTCCTCTCTAAACAGACATATTACATAAAAGGGTAATTTATACACTAGATACCCAATAACTATAGGATAATCGTACAATATTGTCCCATAAATCATAATAATTTGGTTTGTCACATAATATATTTCAATGCATAATTGGTTTATCTATATCCCTCCCCCTCCCATAAAATGAACATACTTTGAATTCCACATATTTTGAATGATTAATATAATTAATTCTAAAAATGACTAAAAAGTGACAATTATAAATACTGAATATAGAATATGAATCATCAATATTTAAGAGTAAGAGAAAATAAAATTAATTAAATAATTCAATAAATGGGTAACATAATTAATAATATTATATGATTGATTTGACATCGGAGTGTCGGAAATGGTTTTTTTAAAACCATGAAAAAAATATGCCTATATAGGAGAAGATAATGTCCAAATAAATGATTGAGGGTGATAGTGAATGTGATGAGAATGTTAATGACTAAAAACCCATAAAATAAATTTTTTTGAAACAATACCATTAATTCATCATATATTATTTTTTTTACAAAAACCTATCCATTTTTTTTAGAATGGAAAATAGAAGAAATATGTTTAAAATAAGTTCACTATATCTTTTTATGGAAAAAATGTTATAAATAACATCCAACATTATATTCATAAATATATGAAAACAATAACTTTTTATCTCTGATATATTTTAAATAAAAGATCATTGAATATTTTGATAATATTATAATTTATGATAACCATGGAAAAATTTAAAAGAATATTCAATATAATGAATGGTTATTACAATGAGAAATTCCATTCGGTACGGAAAATGTTAAAAGATATATTTCTTTTTCAATTGTTGTGAAAAGATGGAATGTACTTTTTTAAAATGAAAAGAAGATTCCTTTTAATTTTTTTTGAAGAAAATGGAATATGGAAGAAAATGACTTCAAATAATCATTGGAGTCTAAATATAAATTTTCTTGACATATTAATTGAAAAAAAAAATTCGAGTCTAAAAAAATTAATATTTATAGTAAATATTCTTTCATGATATAATTTTTCAAAGGTGGAGAATATACACCATGTTAATGAAATTAGGAGCATAATTTAAATCACATCTCATTAAAGTGAAAATAAGACGAAATTACCCTTAAGTAAAGAACAACATACTTTGAATGTTCTCTTAATTTACAGTATAATAAATTATAATTTTTAATAAATAAATAACATAACCAAATTCATATTACCAATAAATATATGATTCAATTATAACATTATATCACCATTTAATTTACAATTCTTTTCTAACATCATCATCCTGGGTGCTAACTATTGCATTTTTCTTGTAATTTTTGGTAATTTATATTTAACCCCTACATATTAGTAACGATTTTATCATAAATAAAATTTAAATCCTAAAATAATAATAATTATTTTATATTAAATAGAAATTCATGGATGAATGAAAGACATGAAAAATGAATCAGATCACATCATAAAGGTGGTAGTCCACATATTCTTATGAATGGCATTATCACTTTCCAACAGATTAAATGGTAAGTGGGTAAGTAATATATTAAAATTTAAGATTCATAATTATGTCATTAATATCATATATTTTAATTAAATGCATCATAATAATCGATCATGTTAGGATAGGATGAAAAACAAAGCACATCACCACATGGTGGTGGTATTCCATCCATATACATGAGTGATGTTTTCACTTCTCAAAAGTAGGATATGGATAGTAATATAGCTTCATAAATTATCTAAATAACAATTAAATAATTTGATGATAATTATTTTATTATGTTATCTTGGATAGTATAGGAATTTAATATGGTATAATAAGAAATAAAATTGTAGAACTCAGCTAATAAACATACCTATATTTAGAAATCCCTCATTGGCTTACACATTATTCCATTATAAGATGGTCATAGGGTAATATAGGAAATATATATGATATAGGTTTGGAATATGGAAGGTATTTTTTTAGGTGATAGAGGATATAAGTTGTTAAATTATTTTTCTAAAATAGTGGATATGGGTGAACATATATAAGTGTAGTGGGTAGAAATCAGGTGAATAATTGATATATTAATAAAAAACATGCTTCTAACTCATGTAAAATGTATGAAAAATATAATATAATTGAAAATAATGATTATATGGTCTCTATATTATAAAAAAATTATTTTGAGAAGTATAACTGTCATTTTAAACCTTATTTTCAGAATAATTATTTCATTAACCCCCATTAACATAAACCATTGTAATAAAAGTTACACTCTTTAAGATTCCTAAAGGTGATTTAGAAAAATAATATTTGAAATACTATTTATCATTAATCATGGATTAAACCTTTTCCCATCCACATGAATAATTTAAGGATTTTTATAATTTTTTAATTTATTTAAAAATAATTTTCAAAAATAAAACACAGATTAAGGTCATTTTAAAGACTATTCACATATATTGACCTAAAAACCATCCAGATAAAAATGGAATTCAATATAAACTCTATAAAATAATTATTTTTATAATTAAATATTTTTTTTCCATTTTTCATCTCAAATATATTACTTTTTCGAATTATTTATTTTATATTTTGACTCGTTAGACAAGTGATATGTCATTGTGTTATAAGCAATCATGGAAATTATGCGATCCGTGAAATTAAATAAGTATCATAAAATTAATATTTTTCATCTAACAAATAACAATAAATGATCTTTAATATATTATTTTTTCCAATATGAAATAAATATATAATTTATTAAAATATGTGAGTGAAATTTGGAATTTTTTCTTAACTTAAAATAACATAAAGTTTCTAATCAAAGGAATGTGGAACCAAAATGACTTGTATAAAAAATTGGGATTATTTTTTAGGAATTAAACTCATGAAGTTAAAAAAATAATACTTTTGGGATGATTTTATTAAAATATCCTAAATTTTTAACTATAAATAACATATCTTACTTGTTACCGTAGTGGTAATCTTTTACAACAATTAAGATTCATTAAGAAAAAATGATATTAAATGGGATTCCAAACTAAAAAATACTGATTTTATGTGTGAAATCCATTTTTAATGATACCATTCCTTTAACTTTTATTATTTTTTTTATATTAGCATGTAAGACGGCTCTTAGATATTTTCTATAAAAAAATTTCTTAAGCATAAAAATAATTATAAAAAATAAAAAATATTAATATTTTTTTAGAATTAATTAGATTTATTTTTTTCAAAAGTATTTTATGATACTTTTTAATAAAATAAAAAAATAAAATTTTTCTTTTAAATAAATTTATTTAATGAATGAAATAACAGTAGTGCAAAAATCCACAGATTTCACTATTTAATAAAAAAATATTTAAATAAAAATATGAATAAATAATCCTAATAATATTAATGAATTATGAAATCCAAAATTAAATCATATTTTAATATAAAATTTATAATATTGGTAGAAATTACTTATAATATCCCTACATATATTAAAATAAAAACCATTTTTGAATAAAATATATTTTTTAAGCATAAAAACTATTATCATTACATTACTAATAAATATAATGTAATGATTTTTATTTCACTAAATTATATATATATATATATATATATATAATATAAATAATTAATTATAATAGTTTTTAATACTTATTAATTTGTTCTATCAAGATTGAAATACATTTCACATCTAAAAACAGTTTTATGAAAAATATATATTTTCCCTTAAAAACAATTTCTCTTTTTTTTCAAATTTATTTTTTACATTTTCAAAATTCCCATTTATGATTTATTATTCAATTTATTAAAGAAAATAATTCTATACATATTTCATAATCTGGTTATTCTTATTGATACCCTCTAAACCAATTACAACGGAATAATTGTCATATTTAAATAACAATATATCATGGTTCATTTATGATTGTTATTGAGCATGTTGTATACTACCAAATATAGTGTTCATTGAAAATAAAATATATACCAAAATCATTAGTTATTATAAGCACAATATTGTAAAGTGATTTAAGAGAAGTGGGATGGTTTTAAGTGAGAAATTATAGACTACGTGTCCAGATGCTTGTTGTGTGAGCTATTAAATATTGAATGAAAACATCTAAGGATAGTCATATTTCCTAAGGCTATACAAATATGATTGTTGTAAAATGTTACAATGTACATTTTCACTGAAAATAGTAAGGATACTATGAAGAATGATGTAATATTGGTCATTGTTTATCACCTTACCATGTATGAACATTTCCTAAAAGAAAGGAAAACACTTCCCCAATAGGGCCTTACTCGACTCTCTATTCATGAAATTGGTGGGCATCAAGGTGCACCTGTATCAGTTTTATCATATAATTACCCCAAGACCACATCATAATTTTAGAGTATTTGTTAGGAAGACTCAATGTAGAGGCACATTGGAGGAAAACTTGTCATCCTCAAAATGATAGATAGTATAAAAGGGCTATTATAACACTAGAAGAACTGTAGAGATATAGACCACATGAATTTATGGTATGTGGGATAAATATCTAAATATGCTTTAATTTTCATATAATAATTTGTTTTATTGAAGAATCAACATGGAATTCCATAAAATATTGTACATCAATAGATTTCATAAAAAAATATTTTTGGAATAAGATATAGAACGGAATCTTGTATGTCCATAACTTTTCAAGAAGACAAATATAAAGTTATGTGATATTAAAAATAATATCATGACATCATAGTGTGGGACAAAGAGATATGTCAACAACTGAAATAAGGATCATGAATTTCAAGAAGCTAATCATGTTTTCTTAATGGAATACCCATGAAAATGAGTTATAAGATTTGGTAAATTGGTTACTTATTCCCTATGCACAATAGACCTCTTAAAATTTATACTATATTTAATTTTTTTTATTTTTGATATGTTATTCAACCCAAAATATATATAGTACATGATTTCTTCCAGGATTATTTTTTAAAGAAATATATGATTTATCAAACACATGTACTCACATATAATGGATTATATTTATAAACTTTATTATCAAACAATAAATATCCAGAATAAATTCTCAACAATATAGAGAAAGTTTTCTGGTATTGGACATCCTGGGTGGTAAAGGCTCTTTGGATAAATAAAAAAAAAACAGTAGTTAATATGAGACCCAAAATATGAATAAGGAAGTGTTAACCACATTTCAATAACAACTAATATTTATAACAATTTTGGTCATAAACTTATCTGTATGGGAATAATATAATACTTTATATCATCCCATAACCGATAAAAAACATCTCCAAAATATTGGCCAAAGAATATCATATTAATTTATAATTGTAATTGAAAATGTTCATTGTTATATTTAAAAGTAAACTTGATAAATTTTATAATTTAAATTTTATAAAATGGATATAATTTTTCATTTATAAGGTTCATTTCACCCTAGGGTTATTTTCATCTATTATTCAAAAATTAATTAATTTTTGATGAATAGTGAAAATATTTGATTTTTGAAAAAACTATCATTTCATTTGTTAAAGTAAACATTTTTAAAATCCCAATTAAAATTTTAATTTGGAATTAATGTAACTTAATATAAATTTTATTTAATATAATATAATTAATTTAAATATAATAGTTAAAATATTTTATTTTCATATAATATTATGTTTATTCATAAAAATATATCTGCTTACGACAACTATTTTTTCCATTTTCCACAATTATATTAAACCAAATTTGTTCCATTTTTCAAAAATGAATATCTAAAAATCTAATACATATTTAAATTCAAGATGATCAGATTTTTTTATGATGTTATTTTAGTTCTTGTTCATTATATATAACAAAAATGTTAGAAATGTTATAACCATGTTAAAGGGGTAAAACATGTTAATATGGATAAAACATTATGATTTTTTAAAAAAATTTATATTATATATTATTTGATGAGTTCATTTTTACAATTATCACCATATATTTTTGGTTTATTTTATTGTTTAACATTTCCATGAGTTTTACAATTATAATATATATAAGTTTTGGATAATTATGAATAGTCCACTTCCCTATCATATAAAAGGGAACACTAACTCCTCACTTATTCAATAACTTTGAGATAAATATCATTTACAATCCCAAAGAAAATCCCATCCTAAATTGATAACCCATATCATTGAGGTCTTGGTCACCCCAAAATTCCAGCCTGTGAAGGCTTCAACCATAATTCAATGATTGTTTTCCAAAATATATGTATAAGTCTTAACCAATTTCTTTCATGGTTATTTATTTTTTAACATCCACTGATACAATCATAACCAAAATTATATAATAACACCAACATCCAAAATATAAATAAATATTATTATGTTTATAGTATAATAATTTTTAATCTCCTTTCCCATCTAATAGGAAATAAAAACATCACCAGTGTGTGTATATGGACTACCACCACACCAAAGCGATGTGTTTCATTTTTCATCACTGTCTCTGACATATGTCTAGGAAGATTAATTAATTCATATATAATATAATTTATTACATTATTAATATTGTGCAAATATAAGATATTATCTACCCTTTTTCTTCTATACATCAAAATTTATAAAATCCATCATGTGTATGTGTGGACTACCACCTCCATGATGTGATGTGATTAAATTTTCATTTCCTCCTTATATAAATAGTGTTAAATAATGTCTTTATAAATAATTATGGTAATTATATTATAATTATTATTCTTTCAAATTTGTGATTTATCTACTCTTTTCCATTTTATTTCATTATAAAAATGAAAACGTTGTTTATGCTGGAATACAAAATATTGTCTCCATCAAATGATGTATTTTATTTTTCAAATTTTTTTTAATAGATGATTCATTATTTATATTGAATATATAAAAATGAAAATATTAACTATTTTAGGATTCCCTAGATAATGAATCTGTGATCGAGGTTCAATTAATAGAACCATTGAACCAAAACATGTGTATAAAATGAAATGGTAAACAATTAAATATCAATTTTAGTAAAAACATATTTATAAATGGAGAAGAATAATTTATTAATGAATAAAATATTTTATGATAAATTATAAAATTGTTATTATATAGATTAATAATAAATATAATTTTATTATTTTCATGATTAGTGCATGCCCATCCAAGTGGAAGTCCGAATAAAGGGTTTATTTTGAACTCACATCCCTATTTGGTAATGTTTGTGTTTGAGTTTCCATTATCATAATAATATAATATCTATCACTTGAACCCCATTTATTTTTATCACGTCTACCTATTTATAGGTTTTTAATTTATACATTCCATTTTATCTCTTTTTGGTTCATAAATCCGTCAAGAAATACATAGAATAAAAGATGAACTAATTCTCTCTTTTTGTTCATAAACCTTTATTACACATCCACATTAATTAATTTACTAAAATTATAATTTATTATATAACAAAATATTTTTTAAATGTTAATTTTTTTTATTTTTCTTTATAATCATTTTAAAAAAAAACTTTTTAACATGTATGTTAAAAATCATTTTTTACTTTTCACAAAAGAGGGAAGTGAATGTTATCAACGTTTACTACAAGAACTTATTTTCCTAAAATAATTTTCATTATTCATAATCAATATTTCCCTGCAATTTCTATGGTTAAACAAAAAAATATTTCCTATATTCATTGATTTTTATTTATAAAATATTCCAAAAGAAAAACATAATAATTCATTTTTAATGGATTCTTTTTAATGTATTTTAAATGGGTTTTTATCCATGTAAACTATTTTGAAAAATTATTATACATCACTGGAGTAAAATTTTAATGATATCATCATGCTTATTTCTTTAGCTATATTTTGATCATGGTTTTTTAATTATTAAATAAGGAAAATATAGACATTTTTATGTTAGTTTTAGAATATAAATTATTATGTTGGTCCTATATTTTATTAATATTCATTTTTTTATATGATAAATGAATTATTCAATGTATGTGATGGTTTAGACTGATGTTAGAAATCCAATTGATTCATTTTAATTCCCATCAAACAAAAATTTCAGGTAGTTAATATAGATGAAATTTTCATATATTCTAATATAAATGAATAATATGAATTGTAATTGAGGTATTTTTAAAGATCATAATAATGGAAAACACGTACAATGAATTCAAAAATTTTAAATTTTTTTTGTAAAAAATATATTTCTTGTATTATAGAATTTTATAAAGGGAATATATTTGGATCCATTCATCCTTAGGCCAATATCAATTATAGTGACCAACATTTATCATGTATATGTTAGATACTATTAATGATTTGGTTTAAATAAATCATGATGATAAAGTAAAAAAATGATGATAACATCAAAGAGAGAGAAGTTTCTTTAGAAATAATAAAATCAAGATAGTTTTAATGAGAATAAGAAGAGAATCGCCAATAATAATATACTCACACTACTTACTATTGAATAATTGAATTTGATATATTGTGATTATTAAAATATTTTTAATGGGTTTTTTTCTAATAAAAATCTATAATGAGATAAATTACTCTTTATAACAATTAATATTGATAAGAAAAATTAACCAACATATTCTCTTGAGTTAGTGGAATAAATAAATTAAAATTTTAATGAGGAATTATATTAATATAGAAAAATTTCAAATATATAGTGAGAAAAAAAGAGTAAAGTATATTTTTAAATATACGAATTATAACATGCATAAAATGTTATGTTTAATATTGATACAGAATTTCAATATATTATAATAATGGAAAAATTCATTGATTTTATAACTAGAAAGGATCATGGTACCTTAATCAATTAAAATGATTTAATGAGACATAATATTAATTTATATATAAATGATTGAAATAAAAATTATAAGATAAGGCATGATAACCAATATTAAAAAAATTATTTTTCAACCTTGTACCCAATTGAAGACCAATAATGAATGAAATATGATATGGGTAAATTCAAGATAATAGAAAATATTCAACATATTGACCTTTTTAATGGTAAAATTATATAATTTGGAATATAAATATTTATCCCATATATACATAAAAATGATTGAAATTTTGGATACTTAACCTATAATATAATTCTTTGCTCACCAAAGAAGTAAAAATACATATAGATATAACAAAGAGTTATTTTTTATAAAAAAACTAAAGGGGTGCATTATGATTCTCTATTTTCCAAAAATTATGTTTAGAAGACCAAAGTATGAGCAGATGATTCAGAAATTACTAATAGATATATATAAATGAAATATGTCATAATGGATTTCATCATGGGTCATCCTAGACTTATATAGGTGACAATGTTAATTGTGTTCTATTTAATCACTTTATAAATTCAGCACAATTCATCCCCATTTGAGAATATTTCTCACACTGTGAACATTCTATGATATATATAAATGAATTATTAATGCTTAACTAGATACTAATTTCAATTCATACAAAACAAAATTCATTGTTTACATCAAATTATTATTAATGTATTAAAAAATAATAACATGTAAAAATGAATTTTAAAACTTGTTATCACATATATAATGACGGTCAGTCTAAAATTAACATTTAGAATATTGAATATATACTCAGATCTATCTTTATGGACTTTAATTGAGTCAAAAATTAAAATGGTAGTATATAAAACTTTTTATAGGAAGAAACGTAGAACTTTTACATACTAGGATGGAGTTTGAGAGAGGAATTAGTAGGGGATAAATATTACCTAAGAAACGAATAATAGGTTCTACAAAAGTCAAAAAAATTATTAAAGAAGCCCAATGTTCATATATGATTTATTATAATAATTGGTGGGATTTAGATATAAAAGTTATATATATAAATATTACATAAAATATTACTATATAAGAGGGTTATTAAATTTTTTGAAGAATGAATATTTGATCCCCTAATAGATCCACCCCTTTTGAATTATTGATCACATGAAGACTAAGTAATATTTATTAGTGCTTATAAAAAAACATCTGATGAGTGAGAAACATATTTCATGTGTCACGTTTGAAGAATTATAGGGAAAATATATTACATGTAAAGGATATAATGTTAATCAAGCTAGACCATGACCTCTGTTATAATGGATGATTATAATAGATAATTGATTTCAAATAGAATTACATTTAAAACACAACCACTTATTTAGTCAATGTTTCCTTGAAAAAATATGAGCGTGAGGAAGAGATATGGAAAACCATATATATAATGAGTCAAAAGTACCAATATATGTTTTCACCCTAGTAATGAAATTTATGTGGTTCAATTTCATGATACATTATTCTAAATGACATATTTATAATTCTATAATTTTAAAATAAAAATAAAATTCAAGTTCAACTTATATAAACTTATATAATATTTTTGTTCCCTTTATGGAAATTCATAATTCATATGACTTATTCTATAAGGGTGATCTCAAACAATATACTTTAAAAAAATAACGATGTCAATTAAACCTTAATTAATTAGATGATAATTTTAAAACACTCTAGTTTTTAGGAATTTATCATTATCACTAATGTTTTTGGAGATTTTGTGATGAGTTCGATACACCATTCATCAATTAAAAGAAGGGAAATCACTCTATAATTACTAGGATGCCCAAGGATGATTGGCATAAATTCATTATCATTACACTGCATCAAGGTATTATTTCTATCATTGGTTTATTTTTTTAAATGTTACATAAAATATTTAATTTATGTGAGGTTTCATTTTACATGCTCTATTTTTCTTGTTATAATCATTTGATTCTAATATTGTGTTATCAAAGAGTTCTAAGGACAATAAGTGAGCATCATTTACATAAATAATAAAACAAGTGTTACGAATAATTTTTCGGTTGATTCAATTCTTTTAATGAAGGAGGATATCTACGATAAGATATTTTGACTTCAAAAAACTATTTGAAAGAACAATGGGTTATGACTTGTCTCTAAAACTATGGAGGAATATCTAGGTATAAGTGTTTTGGATTCAGATCATTCGGCATATTAGTATTTCATTTAAGATAATGAATGTTATATAAATCTATGTATAAACCCTCTTCTAGATTTGGATAAAATAGATATGATGTTCCAAGTATAAGAATATGATGATAACATTCAATAATAATTTT
This sequence comes from Viscum album, assembly GCA_963277665.1. Lineage (NCBI taxonomy): Eukaryota > Viridiplantae > Streptophyta > Magnoliopsida > Santalales > Viscaceae > Viscum > Viscum album. The sequence goes on along the minus strand of OY728137.1, from coordinate 1,489,775,842 downwards.
AATTTGTGTATGGATTATAATAAAAAAATATTCATTATTTTCAAGTTTGTTTCCATGTATTCCTCCTTGTTCCATTTAGTTTTCTTATTTCATATAGTTCATATAAATGAAATTTTTCTTTCATTTAATTTTTTTATATTATTAGTATTATATTTTTAAATATATATATATTTTAAACCCTGAATGTATTTTAGAGGGTTGAATTCTATAGGTATTTTAATGTTTTAATTTAACCCCACTCCTCTTGAATATTTCATGCTAGGAAAATATTTTATATTAGTGAAGGCCCCTTTTAAAATTAAACTAACATATATATTAAAAAATATTATTTTAAAATTTATTATTTATTATATATTATAATATTAAAGAACAGGAATCATATTCTTCTAACATTTTTTGGAGATGATTATGAGTATTGGAGGTCCATAATAAAGATGTTTTATAATTAACATTGGTATATATAACTACCAGATAATTTCTATTAAATAATAATATTATGAGGAGGATATTCAAAATTTTATTACAGAGGAGAACGATAAATATTAAATTAAACAAAAAATATATAATACAATTTTGTGTTATATTTTTAATAATATATATAATCGGATTACTTCTGTTTTCATAATTTATATATTTTGTGTAAAACTAGATATTACACATTTTTCATCTTTTTAATTGTTTATGGAAATAAGACCTATATTACATATAGATTATCATTATTTTGATTTCTCTCTTGGATAATTAGTTTTTTAGTTGAACAATATGTGTATAAAAGTGGTTAATCATTTGAAATCACATGATGTGAATGAGAATAAAAATGATTTATTTATAAGATTTTTTTGGTGTTAGGATATATGAGAATTTATACAAATGAAATGAAGAGTAATAAACATCCAAGAGTTTATGATCTGATCCACAACATAATGAAATATGGTAATAAATTCAAGAGAAATATTTAGAAGTGGAGAAGAATGAATAGAGTTATATCATCAACCACAACATTCCTAGCCGTTATATAGAAGTACAATACTCAAAGAATACTCTTAAGAATATTTTTTATAATAGTAATTAAAAAATTATTGGATTATATTTTTATAAGTATTCAATTCATGTGGGGAAAATATTTTAAAATAACATCCAAAATGATAATTGAAATAAAAAAATATGATATGTTAACACCAGAATAAAGGATTATAAGAAATATTCTAATGTCTCCTTTTTTAATAATATAGTAATCTTCAAAAAATGTATAATTATTTTCCATGATTAAAATAAAAATTCAATGTGTATCAAATATTCTCAAATTTTATGTGAAATTTTTTTTGAAGTCCAGTCAAATCTGGAATATTAATGAATATAAATCTTTAAAAAGTGGATCAGATTGTGATTATAGCTAAAATATCATGGTTTTTCTGAATAATTAATAAGGGGTAAATATTTGTTTCTAACAGTACAATTAAATATATCATAAATGTGTCCTTATATTAATCTTATATTATTCCTCATATGACCAAATTGAGTCTATATTATTTAAAAAAATAATGGTATATGTGATGGATGTTGATATGAAATTTAAAATTCATTAAAGAATGTTCATAAGAAAAGGAAGATACTATAGAATATATTAATATTATTCAAAATCTAACATCTTAATAGGATGCCAAATGTATTTTCATTTCATCAACTATTGAAAATATCGATGAGGATGTAAAAATAAAATCTAATGATGATTTTTTAAAAAAACAATCCAATTTTTTTTCCACAAGGGAGAACATCAATAAAATTTTAGACTTATTGAAATCATTTAAGGATTTAAATTTTATTAGTTATTCATATTATCGAGAGTAACATTTTCATTCCAATTATTTTTTTTTCTAAAAAGTGAACTGTTTTATACTAAATGTGAATGGAGAGATCACTAAAATATTTTAAGGTCCTAAAATAAAAATAAATAATTCAAATTGAATAGAGGTTTTATTTATATGCTTATTTTACCAATTAAAAATTCTAGGGTTCAATAGGTCTGGGTTTCCAAGGATTTCATTTATAATACTTTTAGTATAATTTATAATTGGGTACTGAACTCTCAATTTTTCTTTAAAGGTATGCATACAAGAGTATATAATCAAAATAAATTTTATTTGGATATATAGGATTATCTGTAAATGTAATCATAATATTTAACGAATTAATGAAGTTCATTAATGAGATTAACTTTTTTTACCTTCTATATGTGTATTTTTATTCTTTTATTTACATATTTTGGAATAGAAATGTTATTTGTGATAAATTACATGCTGAATATATAAAAAATCAATGAATTTTTATATTGAAGGTAATGGAGTGTTTAAAACATCTTTCATAAATATTTATTTATCTATGATATTGTTTCATGAGAGGTGGAATATACATATTGAATGATAGTTTTTTAATACTTATATTTCAGAATGGAGAAAATATCATAATGTTAATTTACTATATTTATCTATTTAATAATTTCAAGTATCCATAGTAACTGAATTTTTTAATGAAAGTTTTGATTTATTCCTTAACTGAGATTTGAAATTACATTTCTATTGTGAGGAAAATATAAATATTCATTAATTATGTGATAAATGGATGAGGATCACCATTCTTATCTATAAATACATATGTGGAACGATGTACTCTCCATATCATCATTTTTTATGGAGACCTATATTTTTTTATGATTTTTTATATTCATTCAACATCTATTCATTATGAAATCTTCTAGATATTTATAGTCATGGTAAATTTTTTAGGAAAAGATGGATGGTTTTAATCAGTATAATTTGATGTTGTGTTCCTAAATAGATTTATTCAATTCAATGGTTGTGATTTTATAGAATTATCTTGTAAGTAGTTTTACATGTTTTATCAATTAATATTTCAATTATTTTATCCCATTGTATATATTAAATAAATTGATATGAAAATTAATGTTAGTTTTATCATTCAATGATGATAGTTATCTATATCTTTACATAATTGTATTGAATCAATTGTCCAAATGATAAAAGTATAAACTATATTTTTATTGGGTAATCCTGAAAATGTTCATAAAGTCATTAGAAAAATAATTCCATGGATAATATTTTCAGAGTTAGTTAAATGTTATACAAAATGAAAATACTTGACCTTGGATATAAATTGTCATATAGGTAACTTAAGGGTTCTTAATTCCAATGAAAGGATGCAAGGAAAAGATCAACAATCAATATTTTTATGTACCATATTTAATAAATGGAATTAGGAAATTTAAAATTATTATATTCATATGGGATTAGATTTATCACTTATATTTGTGGAGATAAATATTCTTCAATATTCAATAATATCGAATTTTATTTTGATTAAGACATTAAATTAGGATTGAAACTATTCATAATTTGATTTAAAATCCTTCTATGAGTATAGAATAGAAGAAACAAAATTTATTTAAAAAAACTATGGAAAAGGATAATAGAATAATATCTACGAATAGAGAATAGATATAGAAGAACTGTGAGGAATTTCAAACATTTATTACTAAGTAGAAAAATAAGAGATAGCATTTGGTATAACCATAGAAGAAGTTATGCAATGAATATAATAATATGACAAATATAATATGACATAGAATAATAATATTTTTTCATTGAATGTGAAGACAATTAGGTTATTTTTGACACTGCTAACGGTTGTACTGGCTAGTTATGATAATTTTAGACTATAGAAGATGGAATTTTTTATAACATAAGTTGGAAAATGGAAGGTAAAATAAATATAATCTAGTGTAAAACCATTTTATTAATTCCATTCAAAACCATCTATTGAAATATAAAAAATAATAATAATAAAAAAATATAGATAAACTAAAATTGAAGATATTAACACATCATTATGTCCCTATTTTTCTATTGTTGGAAAACACTTCATATTTTGAATTACATAAATCCGAAAGTAGATCATAAAATTTTCATTAAGATGATTCTACTTCCATTAATTTATAGATGTTTTTGAAGTATATTTCATACTAATATTTTCAAAATATATTATCACAATAAAAATTAAATAAATTAATATATAAAGAATGGAATGATATTGGAATAGAGGATGAAAAGTGAAAATTTATATCTGAAAGCCATTTTTATATTGTAAATATCACTCCAGAAAAGAAATATCAGTTATAATAGAATCATGAAGATAAATTCTCTTTTTATTAATCAAATAATGTTTCAAATATAGAATCAAATGATCAATCCTATATAAGTCTTGATTGGGTTGAAGGCCAATTTTTTCTTGAATACTCAAATCGATAAGGTATATAAGGATAGGTACACTCAAATTGAAATTAATACGAGTTCAAGTGTTTTGAATGATTAGAGTGTTAGTACCCAACATCATAGTCATAGAATGAGATTCATGGTCAGTGAGTTCATATTATGAGTAATATTCTTGACATCAAATATACATGTCTTCCCAAATTTCGAAACAAAAGTACAATGGAGGATTATATTAACTATTAATATATTAATAAAAAAATATCAATATGATAATAAATCCCTTAATATGATAACACTTTTCTGAAATGAATATTTCATTACCACTGTTATAGGCTATGAAAACAACAATATTAGATTAAAGAATATAAACCAAATAAATTTTTTTAAAAAATAATTTTACTTTAATATTTATTTAATTAGTGGAATCCTTTATTCATATTATAATATATTTGTTATTGTTTTTTAGGTATTAATGTATTATTTAAATTATTAACATGGGAAATATTTGTAGATACGGTTATTTACAAGCATGGAGAATAAATTCTTATCATATATCATATATTTTTGGGGAAATATTTTGAAGAGAATATTGATTTATTATTTTCACATTAGTAAAATTTCAATACACTTTTACATTATATTTTTTCAAAAAAGGTGAATATTGATGAGTTGTTTTCATAAATTATTATTTTTAATCATTTGTTTTATGAATTTAAATACACAATATCTTCTATGAATCATAAATTGATTTTGATTTAGTTTTGTTTGACCAATTTCATATTACGAATCACAGGTTCTAGATTTCGTGGTTCCAAACCTTGTACCATCAATAACATCATGAATTTACGTGAACCATAATATAAAAGGACATTGTGTAGATATTTTATATGTTATTTATAACTAATATCAATTCTAGATTTGTGTGGATATTATATCACAATTTTGTCACATTATTAATCTATTAATAATTATGCCAAGGGGGTCTGGATTAGTAGATATCATATGGATAAACATATATTTTAGAGATATATATTACCTTAGATTTTTTGTGATTATGTTTTTTTAAATAATATCTGGGAATTTTTAGGTGACATCTCATCATAAAAGATATTTTTTCCTTTTACAATCATTTTATTCTTATCATATTTTATAAAAGTGTTTTGTTAGTCATAAAAGATTTTTCAAAGAAAACTAGGATCAATAATTACTTATGGATTAAAAAATAGTTAATTCCAAAATTTTGATTAAATATGAGAAAGTGTGTAAGACAATTCAATTTTCAAACTCTGTTTGATATTATCCTAGTATAATAATAGCTTCTGATTTTATTGAAGAATATCATGGGATGAGAGAAAGTTCATCATATCCCTTGATCAACGTTGTTTCCATTCTAGAACATGTGAATTATTTAGATCTTTGTATTGATCGTCCTAATATATTAAATCAAAAAGTATAGATGTTTTGAATGAAGAAACCAGGTGAAAACCTTTAGAAATATTTTATAGGGGTATATAGATTGTTATTTAGAACCATATTATTTTTCTATGTTCTTTTATTCCAATATTATTTCATGTTTCACTAATTTATTTTACATAGTATAGTTTATAACTTCACTAACACAATAATTCAACAGACTTGTATGGATTTAATACAATTCCATTTTTCCTTGGATGTAGATGCACTAATAAAGCTTATTCAATACCAAATACCTAAATGAATGCTTTTTGGGTATATAAAAGTACTAGCTGAAGAATCCGAAGAGACAATCAATTTAATGTTGGATCATTATTGAGATACATTAAATTTGAAAAGGTTAAATCTAATTAGAATTATGTCACAATATATAGAGAGTTACTTTAGAAAATTATTGTTTAGTAATGTTATAGATGTGTGACTTAGAGATTATGTTATTTTAAATGATTTTTTTATATGTAAAGTAATTTATGCAATTTTATGGAGTTATAAATGATAATATATATCATAGGATTCAATAAGGAGGGGTAATGTGGCCAATGGATAATGGGGTTCATTGTTATCATATAATTCATTTATAATTTATGTTTATATTTTATAGAATAGTTATTACACCATCTATTAAATATGGTAGTGAGTGTTATCCTTTTGTGTGAAATCGGGAAATAAGTGAAGAAGAAATTTAAATTTTAAATACACATTTTGATAAAATAAACTGAATAATATTTGAAGTAAATGTGTTTGATAGAAAAAAATTGTTTGGATTTTATTCAAGTGAAAATGATTGAAAATATATTAAGATAGTTTATATTTTTTATAAAAAGACCTAAGAATACACTGATTAATATTGTAATATAAATGACACATTCAATTATTAAAAGGGATAACGGTAGACCATAATGTAACCTTAAAAAATAATTCATGATGATCTTATTATAAATGGTGATAATGAAAATATTGCCTTTAGTATAGTTACTTGATAATATTTTTACCATGTAGCGTACCCCATTTAATTGTATTTAAGGGTTTTTTTCTGTTTTTATTACTTTTTTAGTTTAAATCATGAATATTTTTACCATCCAATTCTTAGAATTTATAATTTTTTATGTTTTAAAAATATTGATCATGTCTTAAACACAACATTGAAAAAAATGAATGATGACTTGATTTATTAAGGTAATATATTATAATATAAAATTAAATAAAAAATAAAAGAATACAAAACATCTATATGAATCATAAATAGGAAAATTATAATTTGAATAAAAACATATGTAAATTAAAAAAATTAATTCACGAATTATTGATCTTCTTGGCCTCCCTTGAAGTCATGCCACCAAGTATAACTATGGAAATTATTTTTAAAAATAGAAATATGATAAATATTTTGAGAAAGTACATAGGATTAATGAAATTAGTGAAGTATTTATGATTACATAATAAAATGTAAATGGAAATATGATTATTTTATAGGCACTAGATATATGATCATTAACCATTAATATAATCAATGGGTCTATTAATGTATATAAGTTATTCTTACATTACTTTTCTATATGTTAAAACTATAATATTAATTATAAAGTTTATTTGTAATGAAATTGTAATTAATAATTATGAAATTAAATCATAAGGTAATTAAAATGTGAAAATGTCTTATATTACCAAAAAATGCACATTTTTATAAGTGTGTTTTCATTTTTAAAATTAAATATAGCACCATTAATGATTAATTTTATTATAATTTTATGTATTTATATATAAATAATAACATCAAAATTTTGAAATTTTCTTTAATTTATAATAAATATGAATAAATTTATTTTATGTTGAAAATGAAATTATTCTAAAAACATATATATTCTTTATTATTATTTTAAAGATAATTTTAATGAAATATTGAATTTATATTTAATAAAATAGATTTTATATTGGGAATTATTAGTTATAAATGAGTAAATATAGTTTATCAAAACTTTTGGAAAATTATTTAGCTATTGAGGTGAAAAATGAGTTAATATAGTACACATAACAATGTGGTACAAAGTGAAAATGTTGAGTAAAGTGATATATTTTGACTAAAAGTTATCAAAAATTTATGTATATGGTGGAATAAGTTATCCAAAACCATTATTTTACTCAATTTAGGTTCACTTTATTATATAAATTATAATCCCTCCAATACATGGTATGAGTGTTTTGAAATATTTTACATAAGCTCATAAATAAAATGACATATCATGTGTCCAATCCAAAAAAACACTCACTTTATTTCTAAACTAGTAACCACCCAAATGTTACTTTTTAATAATCATTTACTACACGTGGAATTAGATAGTCTCATTAATGATTCCTAAATCCTAAAAACCAAAAGAATTATTTCTGAGAAGTTAATTTTTCTACTTAGTATGTTACAACACCTTCTATATTATTATATTATTTGTCTCCTCAAACATCCCGTTCTTAATTTTTATTTATCTCTCTTGTTTAATAATAGTAATAGAATTGTCATTAGTTTTTAAAGATAATTCTCTAAAATAATTTTAAAAATATTACCAAAATAATATACTAAACATGTTTGGTTTAGTTTAACAAAGTAGATTAATGATTTTTTAATATTTCTATAAGGGTTAAATTAATAAATAAATTAAATTTTTATTTATTTTTTATGTAAAAAAATATACAATTAATTTCTTAATGTTGGAGGTCATTATAAACCACAAGTATACTTGCACACCATGTATTTTGTGGGTGTATCATTAATCCGTGCAAACATGGATTAGAAGCCTCACTTTCTACTAAAATTTTTATTTAATGTTTCAAATTATTAAATTGTAATATGTATATTTATTTTTATTAATAAAATTATTTCTATAAATGATTTAATAAGAGAAAAGGAAATTTTTTTAGCATATCCTCGTGAAATCATAATGTTACAGTAAATAAATATTCACGGTGTTCTATAAATATATAAAACATATATAAATAATTTCTATGAAATTTCTAGAATTCATGTGAACCTAGACAAGGGGAATGGTTTGAAACTGTCTCATTAAAGAATTCATTGAAAAATAGAACAATTAACACCCAATTATTAATATTAACTATGAATGATTAAAAAATGGGTAACAAAAATATAAATAAATTTTCTTCAGTGAAATAAATATAAATTCTATTATCTTTTGAATTAATAATAAAGATGAATTTATATAATTGAATGTTAGAATTCATCCAAGAAAACCAGATCTATGGTAAGGGTTATCTTGACAAACCGTTCTTTAATTGAGTATAGATTTTTTTCATTTGTGATAATCTCTTATATTCGCTTATTTTTATAAATTAAATTTTCTTATTTTCTTCCTCTTATTTTGATGGGTGTTAATTCCTCATTCTCAAAATAATTATATAGATTTATTCACATACCATAAAAATATAATGTTGTAAATGAAAATTTCAACCCACTTTATTTTATTACTCTTCCATATCCTTTTTGGTTCTACCCATAAGTACTTTTTCCTATTCTAAATATTATATGTATTTTGTTTTATAAAAATAATATTTATCTATAAATCGATTTAAAATATAATTATATATATATATTATATTTATATAAATGTAAACCCTAAAAACATTAAAAGTAATTCATTCATATTTATGTAATTTATTATCCTTCCCTTTTTAATTTCAGTAATTTAGATATATTTATATTCAATTTTACTTTCTAAATATTCTTTATTATGAAGATAAATATTTTAAATCCTTTTTAATTATTTTTTAAAAATAAATTTGATTTTAAAATAAAACATTGTTTTTATGAAATATGCACTAAAAATTTTTATTTAAAATTATTTATGTTCCCCCATAAAAATTATCTTAATATATTTTTATTTTAGGGGATTTAATTTTGGGTAGCATCTAATTGAATTACTTATTGATTATTTGATGATATTGTTAGTCCATTCATTTGTGATATAATTTTTTTGATTCTTATCCCTGAAATATGTTATGATATCTTAAACATAGTATTATACTACATTTATAATTTACTTCTCAGTGGATTATGATTATTGTTTTATTATTTAAATTTATTTTTACACATTATATAATATGTTTTCTTCATCATCATTTTAAGGTTCTATCATTCTATTACAAGATCTACGATTATGAAATAATTCCTCATTATCACATCCTATTATTATATAGTTTTATTAAACTATTATTTCATTTAGAAATTATCCATACCTTAAATATTAATGATATAATATTAAGTTATATCTGAATTAGTTATAGTTTCCATCCTTTCTGAATGATTTATGGCACTCTTTTCATAAATTTATTATTTATCTATTCAATGAAGAAGAGTATGAAGTATGATATTTATAACAAGGAATAAAATATGGAGATATTTTATGACTGAAATATAATCAATTTTGTAAAATAATATGGAGGTGTATTTAATATACAGAGACACTAAACCTTTGGGTTATATGAAAATGTCTTATTTAGGATATCTAATGTATAATAATATAAAATGATGTAACATATATTAATTTAATGCCCATATCATCTAACTAAGATATATATCTAAAAAATATGGATCCAAAATAATTGTAATCATTATTTTCATCCATGTACCACTTCAAAAATATCCATCCTGATTGAATTTCGAAAATTTATTTTATAATGAAATTAAACTTTAGTAATTTTTTCCTACAATGATACTATAATGTACCACAAGAAATATCATACTCTATTTGAAGGATTTTTTTATTTTTGATCGATCTAGGGATGATAATTTGCATTCATATTCAATATTGTACTCATATCATTCAGAATTACCTTCCAAAAAACTAAAAGTAAAATTATATATATTGATATATCAAAGTATATATATAAAGTTATTAATGATAATTAACTTCATCTAAATTGGTTAAACTCAATTAATCTGTCAAACACATTTGTAAAATAGGTAATAAATGATATAACATCCTGATATGATCCACAACTACTCAAATCTCCACATCCATTCAGTGTAATCTCATTAGAATAATAAATAAATCCATAGATATGTTTTCCTATTTATAAATAATTATATAAAACGTTGAAATATACAAGAAAGTCATAAATTCTTGAACTTAAACCACATAAAATTAAAACACCATCAAGAAGAACCAATTATATCCATCTTTATTCCATAAAAGAAAAATTTATTATTATTATCATGATATGAATTTTTATCTCTATGGTGAATAAACCAAGTTGGTGATGAAAAAATTCATAATTACCTCTAATCATGTAATAACTATTCAGATTAGTTTCTCTTTAACACTCATACATGTTATCCTCATAATTTAATATATCACATATCCTCTTATATTCAGATTCAGATAATATTCACTTTTACCTAATAAAAATGAAATCATTTAACCCTATCAACAAAAATACATTGTGATACCCCAATTTTATTACATAGAGAAGATAATATTAAATAATATTAATTAACTAAAAAATAAATTCTTCATCTTTCACCCATTGAGTTTCAAATTTTAGGATTAAATAATCAAAGAAAATCATTTCATTTCCCTTATTTATAATATAATTTACATCAAAATTATAAATATAATCAATCCATAATAATTGTGTTATGTTCAAGTGAATTTTAGATAAGAAATAATTTATTATTTTATAATCAATTTAATAAATGAAATTATATACAAATGGGTTATTTATCTAACTCACCAAAGAATAATTTTTAAATCCAATTCCAAACCATTTATAGGATATTTCTCAAATGTGGACATATGTCATCACATTATCTCCATCCATCCACATAAATCTCTAACATACTATAGATGGATTATAAAAAGTTGAATATATATTATCGTATTCATCTTGTTTCTATTATAGGATAAAATTAATATTTCCCTACTATTATTAAAATATTCATGCAAGTACTCATTCCAAGACTTGGTCCCCTTGAGACCCCTCTCTCGGTGATCAATAGAATAAAGGGTGAACCATTAAGCCATATTTAAATAATACAATGCTTGTAATTAGAAAAATGAGTGTATAAATATCACATATATTGGAGTAATTTACCTCATATATGGTATAAGTTTAAATAAAAATATCAAATAAAATATCATGTTTAATAATTGATGAACGTGATGAAGAAAATAACAATATAAAAAATTTTCTATATAAAATTATAACTATAAGGCGAAAAAAATGAATGAAAATGAAGATTGACGATAATATGATTACAATGTTCTATGTATACCCATACTTTATACCATCCATACCAAAATTATATAAATTAATTCCCCCATCACCGTCATAAACATGATCATGAATATCATATTATAGATTGTAAAATTAGTGGTGAGTCTAAAAAAGCTTTGTAAGTTATTACCAATGAATGAAATTTAGTAATGTGATCAGAGTTTACTTATCTATCTATTGGTGTAAAAAATAGCCTAGAAAACCATCCCACCCTCATGTAAGTTCAAAATAATCTATAACTACCTCCATAAACCCCATAAAAACACTCCCAACATGACAAGGATATATATATATATATAATCAATCACATAACCTAAAAACCATAACAATCTGAGCCTCTATAAGTGACACCACAATTCAATGGTGGTCTTTTATCAATGTCACATTCCATGAAACTGACCTGTCTCTCTAAATTATATATAGTAACTGTAATCATCCCCATAATCATCAATTTTTTTCTATAAATAGAGTGAGGAGAAATAACTATTCAATTTACCATCAGATAAGGTACACTCTTATATGTTGTTTGGAGACACCCATTCTCCACTTTCATTGGTGGTTATTCACATAGTGAATAAATATACTTAATAACATAAATAATAATATATAAAATATTCTTAAATACAATCCAAGGATCAATATCATAATCAAACAAAGATACACATATCAACATATCTTTTTCGTTCCAAGACCAATTAATTTATCTAAATCTTGAAATATATAATAAAATTATCTTATTAACCTCCACCTAGGAATTACAAAAATTTATGGGAATAAAAAGGTTAATATTATTTTAAAACCCCAACTATTTTAACCTGAATCTAGTACCAATTTCATTACATTTCCAATGATTCAGGGGGATGATTCCCAAAGGATAGACCAGTTTAGCTGTTTTGAAGAACCATATATATTCATTATACCAATTTCAAATTGGGAATAGAAAATAAAATATATTTCATAACAAAATAAAATGAACTACATCCATGGAAACTTATTCAAATATTTATTCATTATATCATGGGGAAAGGGAACAAAATATCGGTGAGCTCAAATGCTCTATAAGGGTTACGACCAAAAAATGATATAATGAATCAATATATAATAATAAATCTGGTTTGGTGAATAATGTAACACACATAACATTTAATAAATAACTTGTCTATCATAATTAGATATAACAAAATAAATATTTAAATGTAAATAACTAAATAACAATTCTATTTAATCAATATTCTAATAATAAACTCCATATAGAGTAATATCATTGTGACAATATCATGGATAATAATTATAACTGAATTGTCAACGAAGAAAATGGTTATTTATTGAAACTTCTAATCTTAAGAATCGTGATACATCTTCCACACAATAAAATCACAATATTATTTAGAACTACTTGTATAAGACCATTTTACATGTCCAACTGATTTGTATCATGAGACTTATCCATGCATTGAGTGTTTAAATAAACTCAGTCACTGCACATCACTAGATATCTGAAGAATTACTCATATTTCAAATAATCAATTTAATTCATGAATAATATTCCATGTCAAAAAATATTTTTATTGAGTAAAGAGCATGAATTTGTAAATATTTCTAAATGTAATTAATTAATATCTGAAGTATTAAATGTATTTAAGAATAGAATATAATTTAAGAAATATTTATATCCGTGATTAAAAAAATATTAACAGAATATAACTAAAACACTCACCATCATGAATAAATAGTTATTCATGTTAAATGTATTAATGGGGTACTTTATAAAACACCTAAAAGATAACAAGTTCATATTATAAAATATCATTCACTAAAATAGAAATTGAGATAGAATCCCTTAAATTGATCATAATGTTAAATTGATAATAAATTAATTTATTATGTCTATAAAATGTATATTTAAATCAAAAAAAATCAAATAAAAAAAATATTTGATAAATTCTTTATACACATAGTGTTATAAATTCAATGATAATAAAGATGAGATATAACCCAAAGAAAATAAATTTAGTTATGAAATTAATTAACACTATATAATTTTCATTTAAATTCTCATTTGATGAAATAATTATATAAAAATAAAATTAACTAGATGATTTATGAATTTGGGAAATTACATGAAAATTAGTCTTTATGTACACCATACAAAATAAATTAGGCACACAAAAATAAATTATTCCTCAATGAAGGGAAATTGAGACGAAGTCCCTTACCATATACTTTCTTTTAGATAATTGTGATTAAAAATATTGTATAATGGATTTAGAAATGTTATTAATTTATACTAGAACTACATTCACAATTATAATATCATATATTATCATGTTATTATATTTTACAAAATTTTGGCAATAATATATTATTATTTTCATTGATTCGGGTGTTAATTGCATAGTTTTCTAAAGCGCATTTTGTTATCAAAGATTTTTTTCTTTTATATAACATATAAATACATATAATATAAAATTATATTGACGTTTAAAATATCATATTTCCTCATTATAAATTTCTTTATAAAAATTTATGAGAATTTGGAAATGGAAAATGAATCGCAACATGTCATGGAGATGGTTGGTTGTGTATACACAAAAGTGACTATATCATTACAGTTACAAGTAATGTGGAAAGGAATTGGGTGATATAATAATTTTGAATAATTATTATAATGTCATAAATATCACATAAATTCATTAATTTCACCCTTATTACATGAATTGAAATGTTTTCATGAAAAAATAAACACATCGCTTTTCAAGGCGGTAGTCCACTGCACACACGAGTGAATTTATCATATGTTAAATAGAATATAAAATAAAAAGGTATTTTGGAATTTAAAATACATAAGTATATTTATATCATAAATATAATATATATGTTTTAAATACATAAATATATCCTTCCCTTAATGATGGTGATTAAAAATAAATTAAATCTATTCACGATGTTGCAGTCTGCATTATGCATAATCCATATTTTTAGTTCACATTAGATCAATGAAAATATAGATATAGGTAATTAAATTAGAATAATAATGTCACAAAAAATGGTATATAATGATGATATTAAACTCTCATTATTGAATATTATTTCTAGTGTGTTTAATAAGAAATAAAATAAAAACACTCATTTAGGAACGTTCCATGTCCTTTGGACGACCACCTTAGGTATTTACAAAAATCATCTCTATGATAGATTTATAATCAAACAAGGTTTTATATATATAGATTAGGTAATTAGAAAATTTATTCTATTTTAGAAATTAGGTGATAAAAATTTCTTTTTGTGTTTGAATAGTTGATAAGTGGTAGATTCATTTAATAAGTGGGGGGAGAGGAATAACATGGAATATTTCAAAAGAAACAATTAAACCAAAATTTAATGATTAAAAAGCCCCCCAAAGGGGTTATTAGTATCCCTTATAGGTTATAAGTACGTAATAGTTCCCTAAAATTGGTGTTTAAAATGTATACATGTCATTTAAACACGTATATTTGTCGTTCAACTTCTAGGTAAATTACTTTTTATCATTCCACAGTAATTAAATTTTCCGGTTTTTACTAATATTAATAGTCCAAAATAAAGATAAACATTGTAGATTAGATAAATTATGTTTATACAAATTTTTAAATACATTATTTAAAATTCAATTCATTGAATTGATGGAATACAATTTTAATTATACCCACAGACCCGATCAAAAAGTGGGATTCTGATTGAAAAATTCTCATAGATATGTATTATTTTTATATATAAATTAAACATAAAATTTATCCAAATGAAATAAATTAGTTAAATATTATATTTTTAATCTATGTTTAATTGGAAACAATTTTTTAATTTTTTTAAAATTTTTAAATGATTTAAACAAAAAGGATATATTCAATAAAAATTGGTATTTTTGATATTCATCAAAAAATGATACTTTTTCAGAAAAATCACAAAATTTAACCTAATATAATTTGTATATTATTAATTAAAATATAAAGTTAATTATATAAAATAAATTTTATATAAGTTAAAAAAATAAAATCTATCATAAGTTGGAGAGAATCGACTAAATCATTTTCATTGAAAAAAATAGAGTTTTTCAGAAAACTTTTATTTTAAAATGAAATGATTCATATTATTATTTGTAATATGTAGATAAAAAATAAAAATTTTGAGAACTATTTTTTAAACTTTATTTAGTCATACTCATTCATATATTTTTAATGGATTGGTTGTTGTGGTCATGTTTATATAATATTTTTATAAAAAATCATGTTTCCATTAAACCCAGAGTTGTCTGCATTGAAATATATTAAAGAGGATAAATTTATTTAAATATAAATAAATCACAAGGTATAAGGGTGTTACATTATTACCTCATATATAAATTCTATCCTTGAAATTTCATTTATATTTACCTCTAAATATATTAGTTTAGTTCTTCTTCATTAGATCCAATTCTTCCCACATTTCTTCCTCTATTGTGGGATTTTCCCAAAGTGCCTTTACCATTCAAGTCATTTGATTCCAAAATACATAATCTCCAGTGTCGAAAATATGGATGGACTCATCATTGTAAGTTAAATCATCTAAAAATTATATTTCAGGGGTGAGAAAATCTGTTGGGTATTTTATGTACTTTCTTAATAGTGATATATAGAACACATCATGTACTTTTGAGATACTTGGTGGAATTTACAAAGGATATGCATCAACTACAATTATATTATAAATTTCAAAGGGTCTGAATTATATGGATATCATGCTTCCGTTTTCTGAACATTTTGAAACCCTTCTATATAAAAACTATCATGAAAACATGATCTCTCACTTGAAATATAAAATCCTTCATTTCAATGATAGAATAACTCATTTTCCAAGATTTAGTTGGTTTATTGGGAACATTAATAGTCATTACCTTAATTGTCGTTTCTTAAAAAAGTGAAAGTAATATAATTTTTTATTCTCCAGACTAATCCTTACATGTTTGAGTATGACATATCATTCTATATAATGTTTCATATGGTGAAATTTTATACATGAATGAAATCTATTATTATAGTAAAATTATACCAATACTGAATACTTATCCCACATAAATTAAAAATAATGTTAGAACAACCTTATAATTTCTTTTTTTGGATAGTCCTTTTAATCAATCCATTAGATTGATAATGGTAAACATTACTCAAATAAACCTCAGTATCACGTGACCTAAGAAGACTCTTCCGGAATTTTATTATTAAATAGAGATCATGACCATAAATAATTGAAAAAGTTGAACCATTGAGTCTTAAAAATTCATTAATTTAGATCCTTGTGAGTTGATCGAGGGGTAAATTTTTTCTTATAGAAAGGAATTTTGGGGCTTGGTAAGGTATTGGACAATTATCCATATTAAATAATTCATTCTAGGAGAATTTGGTTGTTCTGTAATAATGTCCATTGTAATGTCATATAATATCCACATTGGAATAGTGAGATGTTAAATGAATCCACCAAGATATTGTCTTTGAGTCTTGACCTATTGAAAAAAATCAATCATCTTGATACATAGTCAACAATTTCTTATTTCATATTCTCCCACCGAATTTATTCACACAAACCCATGTACATCTTAGGGATACCATGGTGTATAAGGAAATTTGAGGTATGAGAATCAAACAACAATTACCTTTCAAAATCGGGTATATATGGAACGCATATTCTCTTTCGATTTTCATTGATTCCATAATCAAATTTTTTTTGAAAACATAACATCCTTCGTAGCGTTAATTTTACTCTAAAAATCATCATGATCATATTTTGAACTTTTTATATTTTATTATAAATATTATTGTCAAATAATTTTAAAAATGAGATATGTATCACATTAATTAAAAATTCCCATTTCTATTTTTACTAGATCCTTTAACATAGAACCCATTTAAATCCTCAATTCATTTAGAACTCCATGATCTTTTATACTCAATGAATTTTTTTACATTATTATATTTTCATTGGTGGTTGTGTATTGAGAAATCAAAATCCTTATTTATTTCATGTAAACTCTTTTTCTATATCTGAAAAAAAATTCTATGAAAATATGGATTTAATGATTTTATGCTATATATAAATATTGTTTCTTTCACTATATAAATAATGTCTCTATATCATCAAATAAAATATTAATGTTTCCAATTAACAGTCATGTGTTGGACAGTTATATTCATGATCATTCAAATTCCTCAATTAATATCTTATAACATAATAATTTTTGAAAAGGAAACAATACATTACATTATTCAATGTATCGTAATATATTACAAACCCATCATTTCTTAATAGTAATGTAAATATTGGGGCATTAAAAATAATGACTTCGTTTTGTGAAAACATTTTTTACACTCTTTTTCCCAAATAAATGTATCCCATCTACATGAATCACTAGTTATTAGGTTATCCAATTAGTAAAAATTCTGAATAAATCTTGGATTGTAACCAACAAAGACAATAAAACATCATTCCTTGGTTATGTTCATGGTTTTAGGCCATTATCAAACTACATTTAGATTTTTTGGATCAAATGATACCACATCATTTGACTCAATTTCTCCATGAAAATAATCTTCATGAATATATAAGTCACTCTTAATAAATTTTCATAAAAATCATTTCATTAATGACTCTCAAGAATAATCTTTAATTGAATATCATGGTCTTTAAACTTTTTTTAGCACACATTGATAATCGTATTGAATAAAACATAAAAAAATTAATATATTCCATTAATAACTTATTCATTAGATCTATATAAAAGGTAAATTAGTAAATCCAAATAGAATTACTATAAAATATTAATGTCCATACCTCATTCAGAAATATATCTTCCAAATTCCTTCATTCATTACTCATAATTGATGATACTGTGATCAAAGTTCAATTGTTCGAAAATATTGAGCTCAATAAATTTATTCTAATAAGTCAACATAGATAGGTGGATGATATTTTTTATGTATTGAAATTGATTTTATTTCCCTACAATAAACACAAATATTTAGGGATAATTCATTCTTCTTATTGCAGAGAATATGGGCTCCCTACGGTGCGATACTAGAGAATATAAATCCTTTACCACAGAACACCTATTATCATTTGTTCAACACCACTAACTCTATAATGGAAATTATATATGGCCTTTGATATTGGTCTTCCATTAGGGATGAAATAAATAGTAATATCAATAGTACACTATGGTGGATTTCTATGTAGTTCCAGTGGAAATACATCATTGTCTTCCAATCAAATAGTTACAGCATAAATTTGAATATTACCTTCTCCATCAATCACTTTTGTGTACTATTAAACCCCAAGAATCTCATTCATAAGAGATACTAATATTTTATCTATACAAGACTCATATGAAGAAGTATCCACTCACACTATATATAATTATACATCATTATCAAAAATAAAAACTTTCTTCCATTTTCAATAAATATTTTATGATATTTTCAAATCTAGACTATTCCCAGTATTATTTAAAAGTCAACCATTGATATAATTATAAATTACACAAAATTGAGAATTTTTTTATGCCACAATTAGGAATAAATAACACATCATATTTCTAGTGATTATTACCCTTAGAGATTGGACTATAAACTCCCTTTTAAAACTAAAACAGATATGTATAATTTTATTTAAAAATTGGGTTGTTATAAAATAGTGTGTGGATCTATAATTAAATAATCCATTATCCAAACTTGAGGATATGATTCCAATACAATCAAATATATTATTAGGAACATCCACCTATGTTTTTGGGTTCATGTAAGTTTGGTATTCTCCCCTTGGACTCTCTTGTGGTATGTTCCCTTGATTTTTGGGACATTATTGTGAATAATTACACATTTCATTACAAATAATGAACTGGACATCATTGATTTTTTCAACCACTTTCATTTAATATTTAGATGACCTTTATATCCACAATTAAAAAAATCATTACATTTAATAATTTCCCATGAGTATTCATTCTATAGTTTGTATAATGTGGAAATTTCTTCGTTATCATCTTCCTCTATCATGAATTCCATTTTACCTAGTGTCTGGATGATCACTTATTCTCTAGATTTCGATTGAATATTTAATATCTAGATAATTAATTTTTAAATTTTATGGAGCTTAAAAAAATTCAATATATGATGAAAATTTTTGAGATAACCAAACCCTTCATAATCATGGTTTAAGACATTAAAATAAATGTTCAATATTTCTATCCATGTTGTGTTTGTAATCCATAGAATAATTTGTTATCCTATTATTGGTAGACTCATAATTTTTAACACTTTTTTATTCATTATGCTTGGGAACTTTTTATCCGTTTCAGTTTTTTCTTAATAGGGAAATATTTCTCAGTGAATGTATTCTTAAAAATAGTTCCCTTAAATGAGTTGTATTTCCTCTTACTCCATACAATTATTGAATAATGACTACAATTTATCGAACATTACTTTAATAAATATACACTAGAAGTATACCAATTACTTTTTATTCACTTCCCTAGTCTATTAATATCTTCTCCATAGACTTAATCCTTTTCTCAGCTACCATTGGATTAGTAGTCCCAATAAATGATGGGATCTTCTATTTCATGAGGATATCTTATATAGGATAATCACATTTTGAAATAAAACTTATATTAAAATAGAAAATAATGAATTGTTAATATCAAAATAATAAAATTAGATTCTTTTGGGATATCTTTATTTTTAAATCCATCATAATGGGTTGTAATTGAAATGTGAAGTATAATAGGAATATCCTCTAATAGTGTCATATTAGGTGTATAGTAAAGCTCAATTTCATGCACTAGGTAGGGATTAGGTCAAACCCAATGCACCATTTTCCTAGTTATTTCACCTAGGTGCATTTGTTCCAAAACCACATCTACATGTAGTATCCACAAGAGGATGTATTTCATGGAAAAACAATATAATATATTCCTTAACAAAACATTAAGTTATTATTATATACTTATCCTCAAATTCTATCATAAGATTATCTTCCCTAATATATTTTTTTCGTAATCTATTTCCTAGAGTTTCTAATAAATCTTATTTGATACCAACTGTAAGAACCACTACTCCAGTAACCCAAAGTTGGTGCCTATTTTATTTAATTGGCATATTTACAAGGGATTAAACCCCAATGGGTTGATCAATTTAGTAGTTTTTCATAACCATATTTTTACATGAAACCCATTTTATATTGGTAATATTAAATAGAGTATATTACATGACAAAATAAAATTAATTCCATCCATGAAAACCCATTCAATGATTTATTTTTAATATCCTGATGAAATGATGAAAAATAAGGGTGATATAAAATTCCAAGTAAGGGTTATGTACAATGAAAACAATAATAAATCAATATAAAATGGTCAAAATAAATAGGTTAATAGTTTAACAGACATGTCATTTTATCAAATAAAATAGATAAAATAATTTTAAAACCAATATTAAATACTTAAATGTAAATAACTGATCACACATTCAATTTAATAAATAAAATGAAAAATAAATGCATCAATATATAATAACATTTTGAAAATATGATAAAAAATATTAATTATTGAATTATAAATGAAGAAAGGGATTAATTATTATACATCAAGATCATAGGAATCATGATACCACTACCAAAAATACCTTTCACAAGATGGTTTAAAACTATTGGTAGTATGCCATTTTAATTTACCAACTAATTTCGCTCATGACACCAGTCGATGAATTTTGTGGCTATATAATTCAGACCCACACCCATCATATAATGTCGAAATAATTCTTCATATGTAGAATAATCAATTTAATTCATTAATAATATATTTTTTCTTAAAATACCCACATTGATTAATGAACAAAAATTTATCAGTATTTACCCATTTCATTGATTAACTTCCAAAGTAAACATTGTATATAAGAATGTTATATGTTTTAAAAAAATATTAATATCTATATCACAGTAAATATAGATAAAATAGAATTTAAACATTAACCATCATGAATAAATATTTATTCCTGTTAAATACATCTACGTGGTTGTATAAAAATCATAAAAAATTGAATAGGTTTATATTAACAAATATGTTTCACTGAAATGCTAATTGATACGAAATCCACCACAATAATCATATTCATGAAGTGAAAATTAATGAATCAATTATTTGTATAAAATGTAAATCCTTAATAAACAAGTTTAAATACTGAAAAAGATATTCAGAATTAATTACAATAATAATCCTCGAATGTTTACGACAATTAATATTTAAAATGACCAAATGAAAGGGAATTGATTTTTGATGTTCATTGCCACATGACAATTTTCATGTAAAATTTCAATGGATTAAATAATTAAAATTAAAAATAAAATTAAAATTAATTATGAAGTATTCATTATATTAAATTGAAAATGAGTTATTATGTAAACCATATAAAATAAATTTGGTGCATATTAAAAGAATATTCCTCAGGGAAGAGAAATTGAGAAGAAGTCTGTTAACGTATGCCTTACATTATATGAACATGATTTATACTCATGTGTAATTTTTTTAGTTATTATATTAATATATTATAGAACCATATTACACATATAATATCATATATGAACTTATTATTTTATTTTAACAAAAAAAATTTAATAATATTTAATTATATTCATTGTTTCAAGTGTTAATTGCATTATTTTCTCAAAATTGGTTTTTCATTAATGTTTCATTTCATGTGAATACGATATATATCCATATTCTAAATAATAATGTCAATTTAATAAATATAATTCTTACACTTAATGTATAGTTTTAGAACTCTCTATGAATGTTGGACATTTGAGATGAGTCACATCACATTGTGGCGACGGTTGTCCATGTCAAAAATAACATATACATGTTTTTAATTTCTCATTATATCTATCCATGATATTTAGTTATGGTAAAATAATTAAATCAGTTCAAAAAAAGCTCAATAGTATAAAAATGGTATTTAATGTCAAAAATATGATGTTGGTTTCTTATAAACAGATTAAAAATATGTTTGTAAACAATTGTTTCTGAAAGTTATAATAGAAAAAGTCACCAATTTTTTATTCGACATTGGATTTGTAAAAAATTGATGCCATGAATACCCATCGACATCATTTTTTGTGTCCGTTTTTATAGAAACCAGCACCAAAATGGAAAAAATAAAATATTTTTCATGACATTTTTTTAAAAAACTGATTCCAAAAATTTAAAACAATACCATATTTTAGATCATTTCAAATTAATCGATTTGACAAGCCATGGAGCTAAAACGAAGCTAGAAATTAATTGTTATGGATGTGGAAATTTGACCTTCACATAGCAGAGTTTTAAAAAAGTAAATCTTTAGAAGAAAATAAATTTTAATCCATAAAATTTTTTTTTCTGCGGCTAGTTAAATTTAAGCTTACAAAATTTTCAAAGTCATAGTATTTTTTTATAAAAATTGGTGTTCAATTTTTTAAAAACTGGGGACAAAAATATATCATTTTATTTTACAGAATCATTTTTTGATAATAGACCCCAAAACTATTTTTTTATTTTATATTTATGTTTCATTTTTTTTAATAACCGAAATAGAAAATATTTTTTTTTAATTTTTTTCATCCATTTTTGTAAAAACCAAAATAAAAAATATAATATTTTTCTTTTTAGCATCGACTTTTAAAAAACCTACCACAAAAAAGTATATAAAAATATGCGGGGTTAGTATTTCATTTTTTTACATAGGGTGTTTCACATTTTACAATGAAAACAAAATTTTTGTACAAATACATTGAAAATATTTTTCTTACTATAAGAAAATCCATTTTCTCATTCACTCATCCTTTTCAACCACTTCAATTAAATTAAATTTTCAACATGTATTCAATAAATGATTGCAACATTGTATATAATTTTGTAATTTAATAAATTTATTATTATTTTCTTCATTTATAAACATCTATACAATCTTCAATAAAATTATTATTTATTCTTATAAAGTAGTTACAAATATAGAACAACTGTATGAGATTTACTAACTGAGCTGAAAAATTCATTATCGACCACCGTTTAAATTATTGTATGAGTCAAAACCTAAAACAAAGATATATTTTGGTAAACAACGTTTCATTTTGATGGAAACTCCTCAAATAATTGTATTATGTTTGAA
This sequence comes from Viscum album, assembly GCA_963277665.1. Classification (NCBI taxonomy): domain Eukaryota; kingdom Viridiplantae; phylum Streptophyta; class Magnoliopsida; order Santalales; family Viscaceae; genus Viscum; species Viscum album. The sequence goes on along the minus strand of OY728137.1, from coordinate 1,489,751,595 downwards.
TCCATACATTTTTTTATTTCATTTGTTATATGTGACTTTCAATCATGTTTCTTATGATTTTATTGAATAACGGTGTATCCATCGAAACATTCAGATGTCCAATATCCCATGGCCATAAATTTTTATCCTTAACTCAGTTTTATCTCCACAACCAGTTAAATCAAACCTTATGAAATTAATTAAAATAAAGTAGTTTTTTCGTTTTATTTAAAAAAATAGTCAAAAAAATTGTATTATTTATAAACTATTTTCATAGGAGTTCTAAAAACATCTACATCAAAAATAAAGTTTCGTAACTTTTTTTCATCGACTTCATTGAATATTGATCCAAAAATGTTATCATTGGTTTTATTTTTCATCATTTTTGTAAAAAATGCAAAAAAAAATTGGAATTGGTTTATAAAAACCCACATCAAAATTCTTATTATTCATGTCGGCGGCTACAATCTCAATCAAATATTGACAAAAGGGTCAATTTTTTAATTAGTCGGTAGTATGTCATACTCATGATCGATAGTTTCATATACTTATTGATGGAATAGTAGATATATATATATATATGTCACTAAATTAATATAATAACATCTTAGTATATTTTAGATACTAGAGTTGTTATACTATCATTATTTAACAATATTTTATAAAGTTGGAAGAAAATATAAATTAAAAACTCTAGTTTTGGAACCTTGACCCTCTTTTAGATGACCGCATTAGGATTAAACAAAAATAAATCTATGATGGATTTATGATAAAATAAATGGATTCGATTATGTTTCTAGCGAAGTATTTAAGTTATTTTAGAATGTATTGGGTCATCCAAAAGTGTGAATAAGTCTATATATGGGGTGGCCATTTATAATTTGTGGAGAGAGAAAGCATTGAATTTTAGACAAGAAACAACTACAACCAGTTTCCAATAATTAAAAATGCCAAAAAATTTGTTATTTACCCTATTGATAAAGTCTATAAAAGTATAAAAATCGGGTTTCAGACAGGTAGGGTGGTTATTTTAATTCTTATCATATTATTTTAACCCCTGGTAAATAAATATTTACCAGAAGTGCACAAAATAAATTCAACATCTTTTGAAATTCAAAATGTTCAAAAATAAATTTTAAATCCTTAGATACTATAAATTATTTTAATTAAAAATATTTAATCAATTTTTTCAAATTCAATTCATAGTATTGGAAGAATCTAATTTAAAAATATACCCACAAATGCAATGAAAAAGAGGCTTTCCAAATTTTATATATATATCGAAATTTTTAAAAATGAAATTGAAACCGAAACATTATCCCAATAAAAAAATTATATAAATTGTGAGATAATTGATCTATTTTCACTTTAAAACAAATTTTATTTTTAATTTTACTTTTTAATCAATTTAAATGAAAATGTATCTTTTAATAAAAATCATTGTTTTCAGTATTCATCATAAATTAAAACATTTCATAAAACTTCAAAATAATAACCCGATGAAAATTTTTCATTTCAAATTTATATAAAAAATTAAATTTTATAAAATAAATTTTCAAAAAGTGTCAAAAATTAATTGTACCATATGTACACAAGAAGTGATAAAACTATTTTCATTGAAAAAATTTAATTTTTTTGAAAAATATTATTTTAGATTAGAATGATTTTTATATTTATTTATAATAAATATAAGAATTATGAAAATTTTTAAACTATATATGTTTTTCCTAGTTTATATATTAATTTTCATAATATCCATTTTAACATATAAGTTATAAGGGTCATTTTTAAAAAATATTTTTATAGAGTATTTGTTGGAGAAAATCCCTCAAGGTGAATATGAGTTTTTTTGGGATGATTGTGTTAGTTTAAAATATAGGATAATAGAGTTATTTTTTGGGTTACATTGTGATTTTTGAAAAGGTGTGCTGAAAAAAACCATGAAAAATTAATGGATTCAATGGAAGTAAAAAAATTGTGTAATCATGTTAGAAAAGGCATAAAATTCATCAAGTTGTGGTGTTTTCCAATAGTCATGTATTTCATAGAGGACTGGGGTTTTAGAAAGATATATTGTTTTTTTAATGATGGATAATTCATGAAATAAATATGGTTTTTTATTCAATTGAGATATTCATTTTTAATGGGAAATTTCCTAGAAAATCTCACAAAATAAAGGATTTTTATGCCCATGAATTACAGGAATTGTAAAGAGGAATTATCTAGGTTGAAATATTTCTTAAAGGGGTAATAAATGTACATAAATATGTGGTTAAACCACTCATTTAAATAAAGTAATCCTAAATAAAAATGCAATGGATTTGAATATACAATGGTCTTTTATGAAGGATTTTTCCATTGTGAACGATTTTACATGGGCATTCGTTTTTAGAAGAATGTTTCTAAAGGTTATATAAGATTCTCCAATGTATTGAGTTTTGAGAAAGGTTTGAGATTCCAATTAGTTGTGAGATTTGTGTAATAATAATGTTCTGTGATGAATTTTGATGTTTCCAAAAGGATGGAGAAATATTTTTTCACAAATATAAATACTATGAGATTCACAATGGATCAACCAATTAATCTACTGTAAAGACGTAGTAATCAATTGGATGAATGTGCAACATAATTTTTCACCAAGTGACATGTAATAAAAATTCATTCAAGTGATCAAAAAATTATTCTTCAAAAGAGTAGTGAGAATAATTTAGTTGAGAGGGAAGTTAGTTTTCAAATTGTGCATGGTTGTAAACCGATATGGAAAATGAGTCTGATCAGAACATTGTAATTAAAATACACTTTAGTGGATTTGGTACATAGTAAAATTTACATAATATACTCCTTGGATATATCCCAGTGAGGGTAAACTATATAAAATTTATTTACCTCGTTAATTTTTTATTTATTTTCATACATTTCTTCATGAAAGGGATAAAAGAGTGTTTTGATTGACAATAAATTTTTTTTGAAGGGGTAGTGGTTTTAATATTTCACACCCTAATTCCACCCCCTTAGAGTATTTTACAAAGTCTGTCTAATATTATCATGTTTCATTTAAACCTGGTGTTGTATCCATCACACATTATGGAAGATATTTAATTTATTTACAAGGAAATAAATGATAACATCTTTGGGTGTTACACATATATACATGACATAAAACACATGAATATCTTATGAATTTAAATAATGAATATAAATTCTATTTCAACCACCAAGAATAAACATTATGTATTAATCATCTGGACTATACACTACACATTATATGCAATTCACTTTATTAATAAAATTCATGAATCTAAATAATAAAGAACTATATCATTAACCTATTGAGAGTTATATCATCCAACAACACCACCTAGTATCACTACTATTGGACATAGAATTAGAGAGAACTCTATCTATAACCTTGTTATTATTTCTCCAACTAATTAATTATTATTAATAATTAAATGTCTCATCCCTTCCAAAAATTTGTAAAAACTACATTTATCAAATTAATTCCATCATAATCATAAACTACTTCCAAAACAACCTAATAAAAAAGTCCACAATTAGTTATTAAAATTTAATCTGATTTTGAAATTCAATGGATGGAAAGTTATAGAGAATGATGTAATCTCCTTGACTCCCAAGACTCAAAATATGTAGATAGACAATAACATGGCCTCCATCCATTGAATATGAAATTCATAAAGAGAAATTGAAAAATCATATTGACTTTACAGACCCTTTAAATGTTAACCCATGGATATATGGTCTTCTAATCATATTTTATAACTATCTCGATGTATTATGTAAATCAATAAAATGAAAAGAGAAGAATAACATTGTAATTATCATACCCTCTAGATCCATTATTTAGATTTCAATCCCCTACCATACTTCTATTGAAAAACACTTCAATATAAATTTCTTACAAAACATCTAAAAGTACTTCATATAAGTGGTAATGGGAGAGATTAGAAGGATTTTGAAGTTTTTCAATGAAAAATATTCCATTAAAACTATCCATAATTATTGACATCATCTGTAACTAAAATCAAATAATGCCTAAACATCAACTATCACTATCCCTTTATTTGGATTCCATTATTTAGAAAAATTGTTCAAACTTCTCTAAAGGGTTTATTCAGATTTTATATTCAATATGAAGTGAAAACATATAAACTTTTAATATATTTCTTCAATAATAACCCACACCCATGATCAAATTTTTGGTGTAATTTGGGAAATAAGAACATATCCATGTAAATTTATTTTATAATAGATTTTTTCGCAAAATAAAATCTATCAAAATATAACTCACCAATTTAATTCATTTCAAATAAATTCCATTTAAAATTTTGTAACACCCAAAAATTTTACAATATATTGATTTTTTGAAAAGAATTATTTTATTTAATAGCATAAATTATATAAAACACTGATTTTATATGAAACACGCATCTCTATTAAAATAATAGTATTCATACATGAGAGTTATAACCTAGTTGTTAAGGACTTACTAAATTATAAAAACAATATCATTTAAACATTTATAAAATAAACTCAATAGTTATTTATTTTTTAAAAAATAAATATGAATCATTTTAATGAACTAGAAATTTTTTCTTAAAAACATTATTTTTATTAAAAGAATTTTTAGGTGTGATCTATTCGCATAATTTAAAATAAAATTTTACCATTTTTTGATAATTTAATTTAAAAAACTGTCTCCATATTTGAAATTATAATTTATAAATTTTCTTAGGGTTAATTGTTTGTATTTTAATAGAATTTTTTGTTTTTAATGAATAGAAAAAAATCCTAATTTTTATTTTAAACCTCCTTTTTGTTTAATAAATTTATAGCCCAGTATAAATTTCAAATGGTTTATAAGGTAAAATTTGTATAACGATATATTTATTAATCTTAAATTGGTTATATTAATCAGTTTCATATCATATTTTTATATGAAATGTTGTTATTCTTTTGACGGTTTTTTTGGAAAAGAGTTTCTCTATGAATCTATGAATTACATTTAGAATAGGATTATTATAATTATATGAATTTAATTATGTAAAATGGATTATATATTTTAAATGAACATTTATATATATATATATATATCAGATAATTTCAAATTAATTATTTACCATAATTAATAACAAAAAAGTAACAATTAATTATTGACGTAAAGGTGAAAATGGGTTTACGAAGTGTTAAACTGAAAAGATAGGGGTTAAAAATAACCTGAAAATTGTACAACACCCTTTTGGTAGACATATTTTGACCTTATAAAATATATTTCTCTAGAATTTTCAACGTTGGATCCTTTTTCATGTGATAAAATATCCATTCAATTTATTCTTTTCAAAAATTACATGTTTCTGCTCCCCCAGATATAAAATCTTAACCCCTCCATTCACTTATTTATAGCTCTAAAGAACATTTGATCACCAAAAAACATTCAAAATCTCTCCAAAATTCCTTTTACATATTATAAAACCGTTTGTCTTAAAATAATACCAACACCGATATTCTAAAGAGGATATCCAAAAGAGGTTTCTCTAAGATATGGTAATAATCATAAAAAAGATCTTTCATTTTCTTTCTACTATTACCATATTCGATTATATTTTATAAATTCAAATATTATAAAAACACTATCTTTTATATAAAGTGATGTTATTATTCTGATGTAATAATATTTATCCATCTCATACTGCATAAATTGGGAAATGAAATACTAGATCTTGTGTAAGGTGTCCTTGCACCACGAGATTTGACATAACTCTTCTTCCATCAACAAATATCCTTAAAAATTACTTGTTTGGTATTTACTGAATAAATCACTTATTGGTGGCTACATGAGAACCCACTTGATTCAAAATTCATATTCAGAATTCAAATCCAAAATCCATCACCATCTAAAGAGATTTTTCATTGAGCATAGTGATACCAATGAATTCAATGCCTCAATAAATTGACCAGACCATCTATCAACATTGTTTCACAATCCCCTCATCAACCACATGTTCACATAGACTATCACCCAATATAGTCGTTACCGATATGCCTACCCATGTGAACAAGCCCATCCTCTATTTCCTGACTAACACCAAAAACATGATTAATGAAAATATAACCGATACCATAAAACATAACAGGTTTAGTCTTCAGGAACATAACTAGAATAGAAATATATAAAAAAATCATTAGTCATTGATCTGAAACAACAACACCTTATCATTGATCTGAAAAATTGAAACTAAAACCTATCATTGATTTGTAGGAAGAATAAAAAAAATTTACTTATCCAAATCATTACTAAAACAAAATATCTAATGAAATTGAAATAGAAACCTTAAACTCATATAATAAACCTGAGGTCAAATTCTAGTCAAGACTAAATTACAATACCACGATCATAGGGACAACAAAAAGAGAGAAAACCAGAAAAAACACCTGATAAAAAACATTGAACCCCAATAAAATAGAAGAAAATCATGAGTCGTGAATCATGAAGTACCAGTGAACTCCCAACCATAAAATCCCAAAAAAAACCATAAAAGTCAGTACATTTTACTAAAATGGAGTCTGGTGCAATTGATATGGTTGTAAGAGCAGAGGACAATACAAATAAGGACTCATGATTGATCAGAAATGATAGAGTGGAATCTGAAGCACCTAAAGACATTGATGATACCCATATTACACAAAATATTTTAGTTACCAAAACTATAATCACCTCCCAAACCTCTGAAAAGAATACTAATCATGAAAAAAATGGGGACAAGCATGGGGGATCTGTTAGTAAGGGAAGCTATAGTTAGTGCTCGATGTCAAAAAAGAAGGAGGAATCAACCCAAAAGGGGAATGGGAAAAGAGTGTGAAATGTAGAGAATATATAAAAAATAGTGATGAGAATGGAATTAGGGATCTATAAAATCAGGGTCACTGTCCTTCAATGAAATGCACAGTAAACCCTATGTGAGGGTGCTACTGATAACGAGAGGATGACCAGGGGAGTGGGGCTCCATCCCCTCCATCAACACACATCACAATTATATAAAATGATCAAATTAATATATATATATATATATAATATTTTTTATATTATTATAATTATATATTTATAATATAAATATTCCATTGTAAATTGAATTCTATTTAATATCTGATAATGTCACTTGTGTGTACAATGGACTACTACCACTAGTAGTGAGGTGATTAGTTATTCACGTACACATTACTTAAAATGTAATAAAGATAAATTTAAGGAATATATGTGATATATATGAAATGATATTTATTATTTAAAATTATTATATAACCTACTTTCTTTCCCTTTCACCCATAATGTAATTATATTATTTCTCATGCATACGTATGTCCTACAGTCTCCATGAAAAGATGTGATTCATTTTCTATGTCAATCATCAAGAATTATTCTAAAAATTGTATCTAATGAGTAAGTATTATATTTATGACATTGATATCATTCTATATATAGTGTGTATATATATCCAATAAAAACGGGAAAAAAAAATTTCATGACAAAACGCACATGAGAAAATGAGGCAATTAACCCCCAAAACAATGAAAATAATGAAATATTACAAAAAACATGTGGTTCAATATTATAATACGATAATATATGATATTCTAAATACAAATATGGTTCTATAATAAATTAATTACATTCTCATAAACATTATAATAGATATTAATGAATTTTCAACTAAAAGGAAGTGTGAAGTAAGGTATTCAGTATCAGTTTCCATTATAATTGAAATGGATTTATTAATATACACCTAATAAATTTTATGTGGTGTATATGATTCCAATTGCATCTATTTAAAATGAATTACTATTTATTTTTGATATTTTTGTTAAAATTCAATTTTATTCTTTCGTGGTGTATAATTTAAAATATTTCTTAGTGGTATGAATCTATTTTAAATTTTTTGTTTCTTTTTTGGATTTCTATTACTCTTGTTGAACGAATAAATTCATATATAATTCATAAGATCCATTTTTTAATTTTAAAATTCCATATTTTATGTATTTTTTCCATGATTATTACCTATAAAATATACCATTTGAACTTATGATCTTTACTTTTAATGTTATTTGATTAATTTGGGAAATATTGATAAACATTTAATATTTACTCAATAATATTATTAGAGGATAAGGGATATTATTCATGATTTAAGTATATTATTTTATATTTAATTAACTATTTGGACATTTAGTGATATCTAGTGAACATTATTATATTTCCACTTGATGTATCAGTAATGCCATGAGGAAAATTAGTTATCTAGAATCAAATGTTTTTTACCCCCATTTTTATGATGTCTTCTGAAAATTCTTGATAATAGATGTGTCATGATTCCTAAAATCAATAAATAGAATAAAACATAATTTCCTTCATTTAGAATTTTGTTACTATTATTATCTATGATATTTATTTATTAATTGTATCTCTATATTCATTTCATTCTTAGTTTATTACGAAAATGGAATGTTTGTTCAGTAATTTACCTTGACATAAAGATTATGCATTGTCTAATCATGAAATTACAATTATTTGTTAAATGAAATGTGTTTTTATTTATTTACTATTCCAAATTGACAATTCTTTATATAATCATGATTATTATGTTATTGATTAAATATAATGTGTGTCCAGTTATTTACCATACCATATTAATTATTATTTATTGATTTATAATCGATTCCTCCATACATAACCATAAAAAGAATTTGAGATCACCTAGATCTTATTTATTTTCCCCAGGATATGAAGACAAATTCTTTAAATGACATTTTTCCTTTATTAATTTTTTACATTACTATGGTTTTTATTTATTTAATTCCAAAGGTAAAATGGGTATCATGTATGTATTTGGTTATGCAAGTCTACTAAATAAGTCAATACGTAGAGATTTGTTCCCTTATATCTTATGAAAATTAAATAAAGAGGAAACCCGATATGGGTTAATAAGTAATAGTTATTATAGTTGGTATTAGATAAATCTTATCATAAATTATGTGGAAAATATTAAAGAGAACATATTATAGGGAATATAACCCTATGATATACTCAGATTATAAGTATATAAAAACACTCAAAATTCCTTTGGTAAGGTGTATATTATTTAGTTTTTCCTAGAAATAAATCCAGGTTTTGATATTAGAAGTGGATTTTGTTCTATAATATATGTACTTAGTGGAAAAACCCTAAAAAAGGTGTGTCAGTATTTACTAAATTATTACCTAGTGCACAAAAACAAGACATACTGTACTCCTGTATAAAAAATCATAAGATACATTTTCAGGATAATTAAAATTCTATTTATATCACATCTTAAAGGATTTTAAAATAAATACATTGCCAAATAAACTACATAAATAATTTTATGATTATATTTTTTTTAAACCATTGATGTTATGTCTTACACATAAATTAGATTTATTGATTATGATTCATAATTCATAATTTTTTGAGCTAATGTAGTAAATAAAATTATTTATAATTTATTCTTGGATAAATGAATGGTATCAATACTCATGTACAATATTTATTTATCACTATTAATATGTCCCATACAGTTGGTATTTGAATATAGAAAATCATTTCTATATTATGGAAATGTAATGAGGTTTTTCTAAATAACATTTCAATAATGGAGATACCTTTTATTCTATATCATGATTATACTATGTTCGATGGATTCATGTGATAAAATACCATATCATTTAATGTCTATTATAATCTAGTGGTTTATGATAATTATATTAAGTCCATTAAAGAAATATTTATAGAATTGGGATGTGATGAAAAGGAATGTGTTATACCAGAAGTATACAATCTCAAGAGTGATGTTGGTCAATGGTGTTTGTTTTTCTTGAATAATAGAGTGGAAGAAGAAATATAATATATTAAATATTTTTTAATATAAATTAACTAAAAAATATTTCCCACTTGAATAATGAATAGAAATTAAGAAGGAGTTTATTATCATTATGAAAATATAAAATTAATGTGTTGTGGTGTATGAGGCGTCATTCGCAAGACTGTTCAGGTATGTTATAGATCACATACACAATACATAATGGATGAACAAACATTTCATTTAAGGGATTATTCTATGTATCCAACTGGAAAATGTATCTCAATCATTTTCATTATAAAATTAAATATTCTTATGTGACATAAAAATGGATAAAGAATTCTCTAGGTCATATACAACCATAATATACAAAAGATAATAAAATTTAGATTGAGCACCGAGTAAAATGGGATGCATCAATAGAGAATAAGAGAACTATTAAATTTTTACCTTGTGAAAACTATGGAAATAAACATCCTAGGAAATGATATATGTTCATCAAAGTTTATGTCAAGTGTAGTAATAAGGGTTATTTGTATCATGAGTACAAGGGGAAGAAACAAATCCAAGATGTATAGTGCTTCCATTGAAAATAAATGGGGCATTATTCAAACTAATTTCATAAGAATGACGGGTATCGACCATAGATGAGTCTAAAGAGAGAATACCAAGTGTATGTAATCACTATTGCTTAAGTGGATGTTCTTAATGGAGTACTATAAAGTACATTAATCATAGATTCTAATATATAAAATTATTTAATTGATTCTGACTCTTTTCCCTTATATATATATTCCAGGTTATCTATGCAAATTAGATATTTCATCAGCATTATTGTGAGATATATATAAATCACAAATCCATGGAGAAGTCTCATAAAAATAAATATCTGTCAGGGAATCCCCATTATGACACATATGAATTCCTTATTTATGGACTAAATAAAACTACCAATGGTTGAATTTGTATAATCTTCAGAATAGAATACCATTCAAAATTAGATTAAAATATTTATTAATAGGGGAGGAAAATATTTATTCATAATGAAGATTACAAATCCCATATCTTTAGATCAGATACATCATCATCTAATCCATGTCTATATCCAACCCCATTATCACTTCTGAATGAGATTTGTGGGGATGAATAACAAACCAAATTTGCAGATATATAATTTAATATTTTCATTGAGAATGTAACTATTGTACATGAATGAATTGATGTATTTTATGTTGAATTTCAAGAAAATAACATATAGTGTAATGTTTTGTTTTCCACTGAGTTAATCATTTATGTAAGACCAATATCAAACACTCTATATAAAATGTCTTCTAAAGAGCTAGTAGTTTTAAATAAATAACTAGAGCAACAATTTAATCAGGGATTTATTCATGTTTATGTTTCACAATGAGTTGCACATATTCTCTTCATTAAGGAGAAATATGGATCCATGAGGCTATGTATTTATTCTAGGGATGTAAATACCAATTCGAAATAAAAAAAGTGCCATCTGCCATAAATTCATGACTTATTTGATCAACATCATGATGCTCGATATTTATTAAATATTGCCCTTCATTTTGGGTATTATCAATTACGAGTAAAAAATAAATAAAAACTAAAGTCATAATTATGAATGTGGTATTGAAATAATGTGTATATAGTAATTCCATTTGTATTGACTACTTGACCCTCCATTTCTTTAGATTTAATGAATAGAGTATTCAAGGAATATATTGATGATTCTATTATGGTACCAAATAATGATATCTTGGGGTATTTTACGAGCTATTAGGACTATGATAATCACATAAATATCAATCCTAAGACTCGTATAAGAAAATAGTTATATGGTATGTTTAGAAAGTGTTATTTTAGGCTTTAAGAATTTTCTATTCTTTACTATGAAGTCTCCATGTATAGAATCTCAGTTGATCCTTCCATGAAAAAAGGCATTTATAAAATATCCCACAATAATGAACACAACTTGAGAACATGGATTTTTTATTATATAAGATTAATATCACTGATTCATTCAGAATTTATCTCGATTGGTTGACCGATTAACTAAGATTACACGTAAATGGGTTAAGTTTAAATTGAAAAAGGAATTTGGAGTTTTGTATGATGAATTGATGTGAAGATTGGTTAATAATTTTATTTTGAATATACCATAATGGAATAATGGGTTTGTGATAGATATTGATTAATGAAAGAATGTAGAAGGTTTTTTTCTATCTGAAAACATATAAATTTATAGAATTTTCATTAAGGGAGATAAAGACTCTAGAAAAAAACTATCCAACCGATGATACTAAGTTGGAATTCATAATCAATTACTGAAATATGTGGATACATTACCTCTGTGTATGAATATGATATATATATATATATATAGAAAATAATAAAATAAATACATATTTTTATTAAAATATATTAACATGATGAAATGTTAATGGCTCAAGCTACTCAATGATTATAATTGTTCAATACAGTACCACCTGCTGAATTAATATAAGGGATTCCAAGAATTAAGAAGCAATGATAATGGTGTTATTTTAAAAATTATGACTAAGAGGGATCCAAATATCGTTGATATATTAAATATGGATATGGTAATTGTTAAAGAAGGGGAGACATCCATCATTTTTCAAATTGTTTTGAAACTAACATTATTGGAAAATATATAATTTTATCAATATGATGATGATAATTTCCAGAAAAAATTTAATGGGGTGAATTATTATATTTTAGAATACTTAATTTTATAAGATGTGTAAAAAACTTTAGATAGATATTACTTGTTTCATATATACCCATGATGTAATGAGAGTTTTCGAATGATGCTCAGATCCTGAGTTTCTCTATACAACCAAGTAGTAGCATATATGTATAGGTATTTTACGGGACATTTTTATGGGATGAAACGACATAGGAAATTTTTAAATATGAATAAAGATGTTGGTTCTTTTGAAGAATGAAATATTATAGATAATATACTAGAGGATTCATGCAACCTATTCTTATTCTGTTGTAGAAATGGGATTAAATTACAATAAACATTATTACAGGACTCTTAAAGACTCTTAGAAAGAATAATGCAATATCGGTTATTGTTGATCAATTAATAAAATATAAACACTTACTTTATATAATAGAATATATTTCACTTTATTTCATCACAAGGAACAAGATTAATTAAGTTATAATATTTCATGGTGCACCATTTTTTATTATGTTTGATCATGATCCCAATTTTACAACAAAATTTCGGATGACTCTTCAGAATGATATTAATATTAATATTTATTAGAGCACCACGTACATTCTCAGAGTAATGGATTTTCCAAAAGGAATACTAATATATTTCAACATAGGTTTTGGTCATTCTAAATTTACTTTAAAGTTATGTGGGTTCAATATTTACCTTTAGTACAGTTTTTATAACAAATTTTCCATTAAAATATTTAAATGGCACCATGAAAAGAATTATATAGAATGAAATGGTGTACTTAAAATTTTTGTGGCGAAGTTTGTAAATTTGAAAAATTATTACTATGGCCTGTTAAAGAGATAATCACATGGGTAAATACTATTCATTCTAATATAAACATATCTTAAATTAAGAAAAATTGTTATGCTGAAAATAATAGGACCGATCTAGATTTTCTTGTGGTAAATTATTTTTTCATGGATATAACATTATGGAATGGTGTCATAGGGTTAAAAAATATGTGAACAATTTTTCCTAGGTACATCAGACCCTTTATGATTATTTAACGGTTTGGAGTTGTGGATTATCATTTGGATATTTCACCAAGTATCTCTAAAGTACAATATGTGTTTCATATGTCATTGTTAAAAAATGTATTCCATACCTAACAAAGTTTCTCAAATATGAAGAGATTTAATTATAACCAAATATATTATACTATGAGAAAAACATAAATATTATAAATAAAAGAGATCATGTATCATGGAGTTTGAGAACTCTGCAGGTTATAGTACTTGGGAGATATCATAAAAGTGAGGAATTAAGATGGGAACGAAGGTGTGTGATTATAAAAAAATAATATATTTTGTTTAGATAGTAATATATTTGAAATATATAGGATTAAATTTTTGTTTGAGGGTAGAATATAACACCATAAGATGTTACAGTACATTAATTTTAGAATTACCATAATCTCTTTTGATATATTATGATATATACAACAAAGAGTTTAAAAAAACATATTAATCTATTAAATTATTGTTTTTAAAACATGACTGTTATTACTATGAAATTACAGAATAAAATTTTTATGAAATCTATTTAGTTATAATTCATAAATTATATTATATGGTAATCTATTTATTATAAGAAATCATTTTAATGAAAAATATATGTTTTTAGAAAAATTATATTTTATCAACAATATGGTTCGGTCACACTTTGAAAAAAAAATTAATTTAATGTTTACCAATTTTAGATAATATATATATTAAAAATAACAACCTTTTTGATATTATCATATCAAAATATCATAGTATGATATTTAGGAATATTTCATAAAGGAGTTGTTTTTCAATTAATAGTAAGAAATAATTAATTGATTAGTAATTTACTTTTTGTTTCAATAATGTATGAGACAAATTCTATTTTAATATGGGTTTAAAAGTAAAATTAGTAAAATTATATATTTCTTAATGACAATTAATTCACTATAATAAATTTCATATTGATTTTTTAAAAACTTTTTTAACTTTTGAATGTTTTCCTTTAGAAAACCTATTTTTTCATGCATCTATGATTTTAATTTTCAATTAAATTATTCCACTTCTCTAAATATAATTTGGGAAAATAGATTCTGTATATAGAATAAAAAAAATTTATTATATAATAGGTAAATCCAAATATTTTTACCATAATGAATTTTTAAAATAGTAAAAATCAATTACCAACGTTAAGGTGAAAATGAGTTTACCATGGGTCAAACTAAGAATATAAGGGTTAAAAATGATCTAAAACATGTTGAAAACACATTTTATGGAGATTTTGTTACCTTATAACCTCAATTAATATATAATTACCCACTTATAAGACTTTTGGAATGTGTAAAATATTGGTATACATTATTATTTTTGGAAATAAAATTTGCATAATCTCCCCCACTTATTAAAGGCCACTCCCACCCTTCACTTCTTCAAACCACTCAAGACCATTTGATCGACCTAAAGCAGTCAAAATACCTATTAATAATACTTATCCATATTATATATCTTTTGATCTTATAAAAATAACAACCCTATTATCCTTAAGTGATAATCAAAAGGAGGTATCTCTATGAGATGCCAGTCATTTTACCGAAGATATTTCATTTCCTTTCTTATTTTAGAATGCTAAAATAATTAAAAAATATAAAATATAAAAAATAATGTATTTAATATAATTATATGTTATTATGTAGACTATGTAATATTTATCTGTCTCCTCCTCCATCAAATGGGAAACGAAATCGTCAATTGTGTATATGACAGACTGCTTCCTCACTAACTGATGGAACTCATATTCCATTAACACATATAATGATTGTATATATTAATAGATTTAATGTTTTTGTATATATATTATATTTAATATATTATCAAACTTCTGTAATTATAATTTCTCATATATCTTATTACATTCCATGTTGTTTAAACAAAATAACATTATTCATGTTTGTAGTTGACTATGACCTTGTGAAGTGATGTGAAGCGATTTTTAATTAAGATTTAAATTAACAGTAATAAGGATAAATTTAGTGAATATATGTGATACATATTGAATGATGTTTATTATTTAAAATTTATATATAACCCACTTCTATACCCTTTCACTCATTAATGTAATCATATTGTCGCTTGTTCATACGTATGAACTATCATCTCCCAAAAAAATGTGATTCATTTTGCATGTTCAACAATCAAGAATAATTCTAAAAATATATCTAATGAGGTAATATGATATTTTTAACATTAATAACATTATTTAGATAATGTATCTATGTCATATGGATAGGAAATTTGACATTGATGACAAAACATGCATGATAGAAAAAGTAAATTATCACCCAAAACAATGAAATTAATGATATATTATTAATAATAGGGTGGTAAAATGGTATAAAAAGATCATATGTCACATTTTAAAATTTAAAAAGGTTATGGTATAAATTAATAACATGCCTAATACCACTATACATGAGGTTAAATCATGTCCAATAAAATGTATTCCTAAGGGAATGAATTTTACATCATATTCAATTTCATTGACACATATTTGTTTATATACACTTATTCAATTTAATTTGGTATATATAATGAATCATGAATCTATATTAAATAAATACATATTTTTTATTAATGTTTAGTGTTAAAATTCTAGTTTATTCCTATATGGTGTATAATTTAAATGGTTTTAATGTGTATATAATCTATTTTACTATTTTATTTTATTTTGGGATTGATTTTACTCTTATTGAAGGAATGTTATAATTTATCCTTTATAAGATCCACTAACTCTCCTAAAAATACATATTTTTTTTATCCAGCAAACAATTATTTCTTAAACCATATTCAATTTTTTTATATAGTATTTTTATGGAATTTTTTTAATTAACTGGAGAAATATTGTTAAATCTCTATTCTTTGTCCAATATAGTTATTTGATGATGAGGTATATTATTCGTAAATTAAATTGATTATTGTATTTATGATCAATTAATTGGACATGTAGTCTTGGTTGGAAAAAAAATTATATATCCCCTCATTTAATTAGTAGTCCCATGAGTCGATTCAGTATGCTATCATTAAATGGGGTTTTACCCGTACTTTTAAACTCTGTTATGAAATTTATTGAATATAGATGTATCATGATTGCTAAGATTATAGGGACCCTGCATTTACTTACATTACTATTATATAATTATAATGATAAACGACATAAAATAACTCCAAACTAGTAGCGAATGGATTATTTTCTTGGGGAAACTAGGATTATACATTAAATTTAAAATATATATCATAATTTGTATTGAATTCGTACTTATCTATCTTCTTAAGGGCTCTCAATTTGTCATTAGTACATTTAATCACCTAAGGATATACATAAAAAAGGGGTAAACAAAAGCTCATTAATAGGATTGAGAAAGACATGAATCAATATAACAATATTTTAGAATAATAATCATCATCATAACATATGCATGGTATCACCATCATAATTAAGAGAGAAAGCTTTAGATAATGGCATGGAATATGTAAATTAAAAAAAATGAAACATCATGTCTTAGTGGTAAACTACCACACATAGTTGTGAAAAAATATAGCATAATTTTCTTCAATATTTCAATATTTCTCATGATATACATCACATTAACAAACACATTAGAGCACTATATAATTCTGGGAACACTTATCATATCACAAAATTTATATTGTGCTATATAATTCCAAACTCACCCATCACATCATAACATTTACATTATCATGCCTCCCACATAGAACATATACCAATATTGAACATAAAATATAACATGAAAAGAAATTGGTTTCATTTAATAATGAATATGTTCATTTATAAACACTAGTGATCCTAAAAGAAAATAAAATAACATATTTTCTATAATAATCATCAATTTCTTGTAAATAATCAACAATATCACAAGGACTAAAATGTGTGTATTTAGAAATATGAGTTCTTTTGAAAAAATATTGTATTTTTCACAAATACATATTGGTAACATGCATATCATTGAAAAGATAATATAATTATGACTAAATAGTATATTGGAATATTAATGTAATATCCATACTAATGATGTAGTGAAAGAAGGAAGACCCAATAAATGACAGCTGCATTGGAGAATTCCCCATATTTTATGTCTGAATATATTCTATGCATTAATATCATTTATAATAACATCCGATTAATTAATTAACAAATCCAAAAACATTTATACTTTAATTTTATTCATATTGTTTAATTATGTTCATTTATGGCCATTAAGATGAGTTATAGAGTTTAATTTACTCATTCAGGAGTATTCGTTTTCATGGTTTTCATGATTGGTTTGTTTGTATACATGAATAAAAGATCATGGATAATGTGTATAAATATCTGTAAATTTTATTTTATGTTATTAATGATAAAATATAAGTTAAATTATCTTATAGATAATTTTTATATGGCATGATGATAAATCATTAGATAGACGTTAATTATGATCATTTTAGGTTAATTTTGGTGGGTTTTCAATCCCATTGAACACCTTTTGTTTTATCATGTACAGTTATGTATTCAGGTTAGTTACACAACCTAAAGTTGTTTTTAAAATAAATTTTAAATATGTTACAACCATTATAATGGTTTTATTATCATACTTTATGGTGTTAATTTAAAACTAAACTGTATCACCCACAATTTCTGTACATTGTTACATCACGGATGGAAATTTCATTTTTTGAAAAAAAATAAGGATAGGGGAAAGTTAAATAAAAAATACTCCCTTATCATGATATAATTATAGTATATAACTGATACTAGAGCTGTCATCCCATTTATAGAAAGGTATGTGAGTAGAAAAAATGAAAATAAATGAAATTGAAAGGAAATTAAAATGAAAATAAATAGGTTTACCTCTTCAATTATCCTATTGAGAACCACCTCAAGGAACCTAGGATTAGTATTTCAATGATAAAAAGAGCTATTGGACATGGGGGATGGGCTTGAGAAGAGTATTGTATAAAACATGGACATGTCTCAAAGCATGAGAGGTGTGATGAAATGAGTTGTCGAGGGGTGGTATTTATAGAGGTAGAGAGGGGTGCTTTAACTCATTATTATATCCATTAGTTTATTATTTTGGAACAGGAATATGAATATTTTGGTTGTTCCCCTCTGTGGAGTTGATACTTCAAGCATGGAGCAATGGAACGCTACTTTTGAAACCTGGCTGGAATCACCTACATGAATGGTCTATGTACTTTAATGTTTCACGTGCAAGAAATTCTTTTTCTCAGGTTTGGGTTCTCCTTCATGGACTCAATTGGGTCCTTTGGCACCCGAAGATTTTGCTTGATATCGGTACTACTATTGGAACTCCCATTCTCCTTGATAAAGAGATTGAAGATGTCCGTTAAGGTCACTTATCCAGAATATTGGTAGAGAAAGATCTCATCTCTACACTGATTGACAAGGTAATCCTCTCTACACATTCTGAAAATATCCAAATTGATGTTGAATTTGAAAAAAGGCCACTTTTCTGTAATCATTGTATGGCTGTTGGGCATTCTTTGGACTTATGTCGGAGGAACACCCCTTGTGATGAATGTGGTAGGACGGGCCACCCATCAAATCTCTGTCGAAGGAAAAAACAAATGAAAGTTACTTCTTTGGAAAAGGCTTCCATTCATGATGGTGACTCAAGTAAAGAGTCACCTCCTGCTACTTCTAATGTTCTGATTACTGGGAAGTCTGGTTAACTGTCGACTGAGGGTGGTGCTACGCGCAGAGAGTCATTTTTGGTTGATGTAGAGAATTTTGTCTCGCAATTTCCTCTTAAAGACAAAGAAAATCTAGTGGATGTTTCCCCCACAAGAGACCTTAGTGGTCCCCCATGTGTAATTTTGAACCAAGTACAACTAATTGAGATTTCTTTACTTGTGATGGATGTGGGGAAACAGGTTGAGGATCAATAGGAACCCCTTATTGGTAAATAAGGGGATGTTACAGATGTTGATGGAGAAAAGGCTTGCTTCACTACTCCGAACAGTGGTGGATCTCTCTCCTTCAAGGATGTGGTCATGGATGGGGAGGCAAGGATGACTGATGTTGAGGATTTTACTTCTGTTCCTATAAGGAGAATACAATGCAAGGATTACTCTAAAAATCCTAAGACGGTGTCGACTAGATCAGCTTCAAAGGTCTCAAAAAAATTTGATGAAAATTATTGGAAGGCCTTTAACAAAGATAAGACTCAATTGAAATGGGATCCTTCTAGAGACCCTGATTATGGGAATGACATGTCATATTATGAATTTTAGTTTTTGAGAATGAGGGCATTACTGATTGTGTGACCCCTTTTGCCTCCTACCTATTTTCTCTTTTCTTTATTGAATAAAGGGTCAGAAGCTTTTGCTTCTTAATTGGCCTTTTAAAAAAATGTATTCTAGAATAATTCAAAAAAATTAACCCTAACTATTTTTCAATTTATATAATTAAAAAATGAACACAATTTTATGAAAATATTTTTTTAAGTATTAGTAATTTAATTTTTAATTAATACTATCATTTACATAGAAAATATAAATTTTAAATTTATAATTGATTTTGTAACACATTGATGAACTACTTTAGGTCTCGTAAATTTATCTTAATATTATAAGACATAATATTATTAATATATGAATACATTTTATGAAAAAAAATTCATTTAAATTATTATATTATTCATATCATTTAAATTAAATATTTAAGACTAACTAAAATAGAAGCACTTAATTAATAATTTTTAATGTATTTATTTACATAGACTATAGTATATTTATATTATTATTTTATTTTTTAATATTACTAATTTTTATTTATACTTTCATTGGTGAGGTTCCAATTATTATTTATTGATTTAATATTCATAAGGGTCATATTTTTATTCCTATTGTAAAGTTATTATTTCATCGGTATAGGATCCTTAACATCTAGAGATACTTATTGTTTCATTAATTAATCATTTATAAAGTTAATATGATAGTAGATATGTAATTTTATTTTATTTATTCTATATAAAATTAATATAATATTAGATAATTTACATTAATAAAAGTTTCGGTTGTTCCATTCCTCCCCCTTTTGTACCACCTTTGAGTTTATTACATGTGAGAGATCTAGTATATACTTTCTTAAGAGTGTTACATGAAAAAATTATGAACACAAGCCTTATTCAGTGGCTCTGAATTCCAATAATCCACTAATCTTATGTAATAAAATGATCTCAATGTGGATAGTGTACCTTAGTCATATCTTACCTTTTATTACAAATTGCATGAATCTCTTTCATGGTGATATTTTATGAAATGGTTTATCTCTAATGAATAACTAAAAGTCAATTTGATAGTTTTCAACATATCCCTTTTGCCAATTCTATGCGGCTTTAATATGTTGTAGGATGGATTAAAAATTATCTATCATTTAATGCACAATATCAGGTCCAAGTATATTTCTTTTTCTAACTTCATCCCAACAGGTTGGAGTTCTACAATGTTTTCCATACAGAGCTTTATATGGATCCATGTAAATACTCAAGTGGAAGCTATTGTGGTATGAGAACTAAAAAAAGGGGACATCATGATCCCATCAATCTTTGAATTATAATGAGTAGGATCTCAGAATATATTTGAGTGTACGAATAGTCCATTTGAATTTTTCATTAGTTTGTAGGTGATACATCGTGCTCAAATTTAATTCATTACAAAAATGAATATTGAAGTCTCATCCAAAATTTTTATGTGATCTTGGGATTAGGATCAGAGACAATAGAGACTGAATCCCCATGAAGTCTCACAACATCCTTCACATATATCATTTCATGTTGTTCAAGTGAGAGATCTTCCCAGATAGATATAAAGAGGATCGACTTGGTGAGACGGTCAACCAAAATCATATCACATTATTTCCTTTAGGTATCTTTTGGGGACATGTGACAAAGTCCATAGTGAAATTCTCCCATTTCCACATCGGTATAAGAAACATTTTCATCATCCCATTGGAAAATTTTACTTTCTCTAACTTGTTGACATATCAACCAACTTGAGATATACCCTAAAATATCCTTCATCAAGTTATTCCACCAGAAGTGTTCTCTAAGATCACAGTACATCATGGTATGACCAGGATGGATAGAGAAATTTGATATGCATACATTATACAATAGATCATTGCATATCCCAAGTGTTGAAGGCACAAAAAAATCCCCCTTCCATACTAAATCACACCATGATCATCAATATGGAACCCCTATAGCTTCCCTTTCTTTAACAAATTCACCTTTCTTTGTTACTCTAGATCATCCCTTTGGGCCTCCTGAATTTTTTCTTGGATATATGGTAGGGAGATAATTTCGGCAAGGTATGATGCATTCTCTTCCATTATAAATTTAAAATACATTCTTTTCATATCCATGAATATAGGTTTTTTTCAATCTTCAGCATAGATAGGGTAGAAAGTTCATTTCTTTTATGTGAATCAACTACCTTGTTTTCCTTGCCATGATAATAGTTAATAGATCAATCGAAGTCCATGATAAGGTCTAACTGTATCCCTTGTCACTTTTTGATATTATTTTGTTTGAATATATAATCTTGGATCTTATGATCGGTATATATTTTGCACTTATCATCATATAGGTAGTGTTCCCATATTTTCAAAAACAAAATCATATATTCTAACTCTAGATCATGTTTTATGTGGTTATGCTCATGGATATTCGACTTCTGTGAGGTTTAGGATATCACATTATCATTTTTCCTAAGTAGATAACCCCATGATTTATTTTAAGAATCCCTGAATATCACAAAACATTTTCCACTTTTCGGTAATGTGTATACATGTGCAGTGATTATCCTCTTCATTATCTCCATGAATCTTTCCTCAAATTCTTCCATCAAGACATAATTTACCCATTTCAATGTTTACATAATTAGCGGGCTTGATAATCATGAAATATTCCTCAAAAAAATTGGTAATACCTAGTTAATCCAAGCAAACCATGAATTGTTGTAACACAATATGTCCTGGTCCATTCCTTAATTACCTTTGTTTTTGAAGGGTCCACAAAAATTCCCTCACCTGGGATCACATTTCTTAAAAATGTGACTTTATATATCAAAAATACCCACTTTCTAATCATGGCGTAATACATCTCCTTCTATTATGTTTCCAACACAGGACTTAGATGTTTTTCATATTCAAAAATTCTCTTTGAGTAAATGAGAGTATCATTATTAAACACTAGGACACATTTTTTGAGGTATAGTATAAATATCCTATTATTGATATCCAGGAAGATTGGAAGGGAATTAGTAGGTCTGAAGAGAATCCCCGGAAATTAATATTGCTTATACCTTGTACAAGAGGCAGCCTTTTGAATGTATTCCTTATTCACATTAAGCTGATTATATCCCAAATGGAGATCCACCTTTGAGAAGTACTAATCTTCTAATATCTGATCGAAGAAGACATCAATCATTATAAGAGGGTACTTGATCTTTATGGTTACCTTTTTTTAGTTCCCAATAATTGAAACATAGTCACATTGATCCATTTTTTTTCTTGACTAAGTGAAGTGGTGCACCCAAAGGTGATGCAATAGAGAATATGAACCCTTTATCCAAATGCTCATGTAGCTGCTTCATTAACTCCTCCATTTTGATAGGAACCATCCTATATGTATACTTTGATATAGGAGTATCTCTAGGTATGTGTCCATTTTAGAACTATACCTCATAATATGTGGGGAGTCTTGGTAAATCTTTAGAAAATACATCACCATATTATCTCACAATGTGAATTTCTCTGTGGTTGATACCACCATTTCTCTAAACCTTTTAGTGACGTATGATTCTTCATAACGAATCAATAACAACACTATTTAAGGATTTTCCAAAAGGTATTCATTATCTTCATTGAATTTGTAGAGGAACATGGGATGGTTCAAAATATGAAAAGATATTTTTTTTCAAGATACTTTATATGTGCGCTGTATAATGAGATCCAATCCATTACCATTATAGTATCGAATTCAACCAAGGGAAGTATCACAAGAATCCAAGGATATTATTCCCACATATGATAATATAAGAAGATTCCAACACTGGGGTGGCTACGATTAAACCGCTATTTGTTTTTACATATATCTATACTTTAAGGATTCATTCCATCAATTCAATTGTTCTAAACAATTTCATGATATAAAGTAATGCATAGAACCCGAACCAAATAAGACCTTTTACATTATAGAGTGAATAGGAAGTGTACCTTGTATGAATTAGTTTTATTACATCACTATATTAGTAGTGATAGAATAAGATTACGTTTATCCTTTGGATTTTTTGGGTTATGACATTGATTACCCTAGTGGAATAAAAGTTTATCGCACTGGTTTTCAAAGATCCCATGCTCCCTACATTTGTACCATTGAAACATGTGTGGTTATCTTCTTTGCTCTACCACTTGGTCATACATCCTACTGTTTTTTCATTATTACTATGTTTCGTGGCTTCCTCTCCCACCCATGACACATTTCACCATCAATTTGAGGTAGTTCTCATGATTCTTCTTCCCATATTTAAGACATTTGGGTGGTTGAGTTTTCTTTCCACCTTTCTCATTATATAACAGATCTTCATACTCCACCATTCATTTCATATAATCATAGGCATGGGACCATTTTCCAAACTCTATATCCATATTGAGAGAACATTGAAAATCTTCTTCATATCTCCAAAAGTATTGAATTTTTAGTGCCTTTTTATGGTTTGGTTTTAAAACACTAATGAATTTATCAATTTTCTATCAGTATTTATAACAAACCCTTAAGCATTCCTCGCAATCATTGTGGAATTTTCTTAATAATCCATATTCGATTCTCCTTACTTTTTCTATTTCCCTATGAATTATGTTTAAATATTTATATTAAGAGTTCAATGGAAGTAAATTTTTTGATACATATCATCAAGTCTACCCACTCCATATCGTCACATTTGTCCTATAGCTTGGTGTATGTAATCAAATTCCACCATTGATCATCATCTCCATCTAAATGATTTACCACAAGAGTCACCTTCTTGATCTCAGAATAGTAATGAATAGAAAATATATTCTCTATTTAGTTTACCTACTATTTTGAAATTACTATATTAGAAGATCCACTAAATTTTGGTGGTTGTTTCTACATAAAACACTTGATATCAAATTTTTTCCTCTTAGATAATGGGATATGTTATTCATTATTGAGTTTATTATTTATAACCCGAGCTAGCTTGGTAATCATTACCAAAAAATATTGATCTCCAACCAATAAAATTGGGGATTCCATTAGTGAAATCATTTCATTTTCCCTTACATGAGTTTTTGGATGGGTTTCTCCTGGTTCCCACCATTTTCTAAAATAAAAAAGGCTAGAGCAAAACATAAGTCATCAAATCCTGAATAAAAAATTTATTCCTTTGTGGAAGTAAGTCTAAAAAGGTATCATATGGGATCCCTATGTTTAGAATTTTATAAAACTTATCTTCCTTTTGGATTAATTATAATTAGTCTCATTCTAATGGTATTCATTAATATTATTTAATCTTAATTTCCAAATAAACTAAATCATTCTCTGATTCTAACTATACTGACAATACTTTCTCTTAAATAACTATTACATCATTATAATGATAAAAACATAATATCATTACCCAATGGGGATACAATGGTTTAGTGTGTTTGGAAAACAATGACCATATATTAAACTGTCAAACTAAAACATAAATATTTATATAATTTATTCTTCTATAGCTTATTATTTTCCCCAAATTCTCCTTAGTACAAGTAATCATCTAAGGATACACATCACAATGTGGTGAGCTAAAAGTCCAGTAAGAGGATAGGGAAAGGCATGACTCAATATCAAATTATAAGATCATCTTCATCATCATCATAAAATAATCCCGGTATCATCATCATAATTATGAGAGGATTCATTAGATAAAGTCATGGAATATGGTAATGCATAAAAATGAAACATGGTGTCTTAGTAGTATACTACAACACATAGTTTTGAACAAATCCATAATAATGTTTACACATGTTTCACATTATAATAAGATAAATCACATTTTCCAACTAATTAGTGTGATATATAATTCTTGTCATACTCATCACATTATAACATTTGCATTGCGCTATATAATTTTGGGCCCACCCATCAGAACATAACATTTACATTATGATGCATGCCACATAAAACGTAATCAATATTAACATAAAATATATCATGGATAGAAATGGGTTTCATTTCATAATGCATACATTCATTAATAAACATTGGTTTTCCAAAAATAAATAGGTACTAACATATTTGGTATATGAATTATCATTTTTGAGTGAAGAAAAACCCATCTTAAGAGAATAAAAAGATGTGTTTTTCGAAAGAAGAGTTATTTTGGAAAAATAATTGATTTTCTTAAAACCATATTGGTAAACTGTATATCCCATAATAGAAATTATATAGATGAAGAAATTATATATGTTAATTTAGGGCCATTTTTACGAGTTATATTTTGTAATTTCATTGTTTAGAGCATTCATTTTTATGGTTTTCATGATTAGTTTGCTTGTATAAATGAATAAACGTTCAAGTAAAATAATGATAAATATGTAGAATTGTTATTATATGTCATTAGTGATATTAGATAAGTAAAATTATCTTATAATTAATTTGCTTATATGGTATGAGGAGCAATCATTACATAAGAGTTAATGATACTCGTTTTTGGATTATTTTGGCGGTTTTTCGATCACAACAAACTCGTTCTATTTTATTATTTAGTATTATGTATGTATTTTAGTTATATAAAATAAATAGGGTTTCTAAATAAAATATAAAATATTTGTCAATGACTATAAATGATTTATTTACATCCTTTAACATGGTAAAGGAAAATGATTGTGCATCGCCCACAAATCTGTCAATTGACACAGCATGGGCAGAGATTTCAATTTTAGAATAAGAGAGTGGGGGGAGGGAGGGAGGGGATTAATTAAATTTCTTATGTTAAAATGATATATTTATTATATATAAATTATTTTGTATTTATAATTTAATTTCGATAAATGGAGGTGGGTAGAGAATAAGAAAAGGAATGAAATTGAAAATAAGTTAAATGAAAAATAAAAAGGATTTACCTATTTAATTCACCTATTGAGAACCTTTTCAAGAACCCTTTTCTTTTTATTTTAAAGAGACAAATATCTCCCAGATTTTTTGTAGGTTATTGGGAAGAGTATTTAGGACAACCTGGAAGAGGATTAAAGAATAAGGGGTTTGAGGAAAAGAGGTCGTGAGGGGTGGTATTTGTAGTGGAGGGTAGGGGTGTTTTCTCATTAATATATTTGTTACTTTATTTCTTCGAATAAAGACTTTGAATAGTTTTGGAATTATCTTTAAATATATCAAAACAATGATTGAAATTTTTATATTTTGATCTTACGAAATCTTTATGTCATCTATAACTCCATAAATCAAGTATTTATCTTTTATTGTAAATTATCGTATTTTACTATTAAAAAAGTTCTAGTATATTAGAAAAATAAAAAAAATACCCTAACCATTTTTCAATCTATATAATCAAAAAATCGAATCTATTTTAAGAAAATAATTTTCAAAATATGGGTAATTTCATTTTTATTTATAATCCTCATTTACATAGAGAATACATATTTTAAAATTATAACTGATTTTATAACACATTGAGGAATTAATTAAGGTATCATAAAATTATATTAAAATCATATGACAATAAAATATTAATTTCTGAATAAATTTTATGAAAATAAAATTTCTTTTAAATTGTTATTTTAATCATAAAAGTTTAATTCAATATTTTTGACCTGAAAAAATATAAACACTCAATTAATTATATTTAGAATAATTATTTATATAAAATGTGATATAAATATATAAATATATAATTTTTAAGATTCCTTAATTTTATTTATACATTTATATGTGAGGTTATTATTCTTTTTTTTAGATTACTATTTATATTGTTCATATTACTATTCATATGTTTAGGTTTCTATTTCATCGATATAGGTTCCTTATATTCTAGTAATTCATTTTTGTGACGTTTTTATTATGTTATCTATGTGATTTTATATTTTTTATACTATATGAAATTACTATAAGAAGGTAGAAATTCCATTGAAAATAGTTTTTTTCGTTACAAAGATCGTGATGTCCAACAATTAAGCATTTCATTCATTCACAATTCAATTATTATTTTTTTCATTATATTTTTTTCATTGATATTATCTCTGGATGCATTTGACTCTCATTTTATTAATTAAGTGGGATGTGTGTTCCGTATTAAATATAATCATGTTATTGGATAAATGAAATGTGTATATTTTTATTTTCCATGAAATATTGACTATACCATATCTAAACATGATAGTCACATTTTTTATTAAATGAAATATGTGTTCAAGTATTTATCTTTTCAAATTCATTAAGCCTAATTGATTTATGATATATTTTATTCTACTTAACCATTTTTAGGTATTTGAGATCACCCTTCTCTTGATTCATTTCCCTAATATTTGAAGATTAATTCATTGAATGAATTCAAGGATGTTGAATGTTTTCCATTACTATGTTATTTATTATTTTTATTCCTAATATAAAATGTGTATCATGTACGTATTTTTTTGAAATAATACAAAATGTATACATCCTTGGTGATTTGATCTGTTGTATACTATTCCAATTTAATAAATTTGTCACCGACCTAACTTAATTAAAGTCGAGGTCACTACGAATGATTTAAAATAAAAAGGTTGATGGTGAAAATTTCTCAATATGGAATTGAAATTTTATATAGGGAAAATATTTCATAATCAATCATAGAAATTATCACATGATAAATGGCATGATTAATGGGGAAAGTCAAAGGAAATGATAAAATAAGCATAATTTGAAATTATTAATTCAAGGAATAAAATAGGGTGAGATGAATTTTGAGTCAATAAAAATAATATATAATCAATCATAAAAAAATTTCACAATTTAAAACATTTAACAAGAGAATTTAAATGATGATGTTCATTGGAAAGTGGAAAAATATACAACATGACATCATATATAAAATTAAAGACTTACTACCTTGAAAACATAAAATTGTAGATAAAGTCCCATAATTTATTATATTTATATCCAATCATATACATGTCATCTCATGTAATATTAACCAACAACCAATTAATTATAGGCATATATAATTATGGTCCAACCTGAGTATCATAATATGCACAACATATGTTCTCCACATAGGAAAAAATACATCAACTGATTAATATTCCTAACAACATAAAACCATAAAAATTAAATTGGTTTACATTTAAGTTATCATATTTATATGTAAATACCCTTCAATTAATATAATTATGTAAAATGTATTTACATCATATGGGTAAAAGGTTTGATTGATCATCCAATAATCACCCCAATCAATTATTTTGCGGGTGTCTATATCAATGTCTTTTAACCTATATAAAAAACGACATATTTAAAATATTATTGAATGTACAAACATAAATAGAATAATAATTATGTTTTAGTAAATAGTACTTTAATTGTATAGGGATACCAAAAATAAATGATAATTTGTTAATATTTCTAAAGAGCATATAAATTCTCCAAAGAATAACCTTTGAGACTATCAAACCAATTGTCAAGTTATGCCAACTTATCATCCCCTGAGTGAAGATGGAGTTAGCCCCAAAACAACAATTTTTAGTTAGTTACTATAATGTATATATATACCAGATCCTATATGCACTTTTTATCAATAAATATATTTCATTGATATAAATCCCATACTTCTTAAATTTATCAATATATTAGGATGTTTCACGACTATATGAATGTTTAACATTATAATGACATGTAACTATGTTATAATGGGAGGAAATAGTGATCAATAATTAGAAATATAAAAATGAATTTATTAAAAGGAATAATAATAACTTCCACATTGAAATGAAAATGTATTATAATTAGAAACACAATTAAAAAAGGGAAGTGGTTAAGAACCCTTACTTTAACATATTATTTCCTTAAATAATTGCTATAATGATAAGTTATAAATAATATCTATTTAAAAATTTATAAAAAGGTTGATAATAAAATAGATTTATAATTATTCCACTATATAAAAAAAATGACATTATAATAATGGTTTTAAAATGAATAAGAAAGTGGATGAGTGGGAACCCATACCTTGTAAGGACGCTTTAAAAATATCGAAATGAGATCATCATGGTCTTTGAGACTCCTTGTAATGATTCTAGATTGAATAAATTTAGGGAAATTCATGCTCATAGGATTTAGAGTAAAGAAGAATGGGAGAATTGATGGTTATTTATAGCAAAAGAGATGCATTATTATATTAATTTCTAATCACAGTTTTTGCACACTAAGTAACAAAAAATCCAAAACAAATTGAACTGATCATGGTTTGTTAAAGGGGATGTCGATTTTAATATTTTAAAAATATTTAATATTTGTATGTGAGAAAAATTACATTTTATAATAGTATTTAAAATAAAAAATATATATTTTGTTTTGTAAGATTCATTAAAGGTTTATAAAGATGGACTTATTAGATTAAAATTAATTATTTTAATAAAAACAATTCATTTTTATTTGATTAGGAAATTTATGTTACTTTTCAAATAACATTAATTTCATTATGATGTCATTAAATATAATGTATATTAACACTATATTTAATTTAAACATAATAAATTTCGATGTCTCAAAAAATTAGAAAAAATATACATTGGATAATTTCAATATGATGATTTCAAAAATGAACTAATTTTTATCAAATGAAAATTATAAAATTTAGAAATATATCTTTTAATTATGACTATTTAATAACTTTATTTATTTGTGTATTAAAACATTTTCATTTTTTATTTGTTATTACATTTACATTTAAGATTATTACATAATTATTACATAGTAGTTAATTAATTATTAATCATTTTAAACATAAATAATTTATGAATTTATTCTTCAAATTAAGTGTAATTGATCTTTTTTGTATATAACATATGTAATTATTCTGATGAAATGAAAATAAATATTTTACATTTTTTAAAAGTATGCATTATCAAACAATCATTAAAAATATATTATAAAAAGACCCTATATAGAAATTGAATCACATTATCAAAAAAAATTATTAATATTTGAAACAGTTATATTATTATATAACAATGTTTATTATTTTTTAGAGGATTTATATTACGTATGAGATATATACATATTCTATGATAAAAAACATTTAGAAATTAAATATACTATAATATAATTATAAATTAATGATAAAGTTTCATCATTGTGTAAAAATTTTATTTAACCACTCATCATATGTATAACATAAAATTTTATATTAAATTTACATTAATATGTCACAACCTTGTAACATTTATAGAATATTCCATACTATGTTATAAATTGGATTGTAATAACATAAATATTTTGATGATATGAAATTAAAACTATGAATTTATGTAGTTATAAAAAAAA
Organism: Viscum album; assembly: GCA_963277665.1. Lineage (NCBI taxonomy): Eukaryota > Viridiplantae > Streptophyta > Magnoliopsida > Santalales > Viscaceae > Viscum > Viscum album. Next base: position 1,489,720,349 of record OY728137.1, on the reverse strand, counting down.
TATGTAAAAGGCCTATCAATGTTGAAAAAAATATTGTATTAAAACAAATTAAAATTTCCAATTCCATTATACATGAATTAATATTTTGATGAAAATTATGAAAAGTAATAAATTTATTGTTAAATATGTTTATAGACGTTTGTTTCATATTATTCAAAAAATGAAAATCATTTTCCATTTATGTATATATTCTACGAAATAAAATATGTAAAATTATTCATTAGAAATCATGGTAGTAACATTTTCCCCTTTAAATAATTTATGTCCTTATGAATTTTACTCATTAATAACCAATTTTTAATGCATATGACTATTATCATGAGCCAAAATAACAAAATTAAAAATTAAAATTAATTTAAGCAGTGATAATATCATGTGGTCATATATTATTTTTTAGTCATATTACCCTAGAGAACATGGTTTTTATCTAAGGATTTAAACCAAAACATAAAAATTATAATTCCAAAAAATAAACAAAATCTTCCCTAATACCAAAACATATTACCCTACAATGATCTTCTAGATTAGGTATTAAATATAAAATCATTCAATACATTAATTCATTAAAAAAACCCAAGATATACTATTTGGTGACTTTGAGAACTATGTATATATCTATCTACATTTATGGTATAATACATATTTCTTCCAAAAAAATTTCACAAACAACTATCCAATGTATATAAAAATTTAAAATTAGGCCCAATACAAAGAAAAAAACAATATTGAGTACAATGTGTCATAGAAGATTGTGTTTAGTACCAAGTACAAAACATAACATCTCATGAGAAATAAAATTTTATTCTATGCACTTCAGGGATATATAATTATGTTCTGACCGCTCACATAATAATATGAAAATGAATAATTTATTATATAAGGAAAACATTCATAAATCCATTAATAGGCAAAAAATGATAAACCTATGGAAAGTGAATGGCTATGCAATAAAATTATGTAAATCACAAATAAAATATTATTTTATTTTAAAAATTATTTAAATTTAATTCACAAAATGTTAAATTTTATACATATCAATAAATAATTTCCCTAGTCGATTGATATATGATTATCTAGGTGAATATTCAACCATATACATAAAAATAATAGGATATTCACAACGTGATAGAAATTAACCAAATAAAAGGATTGATAATAAGTTAATATTGATAAGCATGTTAATTATTTTGTAATATTTAAAGGAAATCTTCCTAAATTCACTTTTGTAAAAAATATTTAAATAATCCCAAGAATATCCCCCCAATAGTGTCAAACCAACTGTGAAGTTAGGATACCTTTTTAATCACTATGTGAAGGATAATTTAATAACCAACCAACATTTTAATTGTTTTAACACAATATGAATCTATTCTAACTCTTATATACAATTATTTTTCTCGATAGAGATTTCATTGTTTGGAAATCTAACACATTTCTATGAAACAAAAAAATTATGTTTTTTCATGGATATTCAAAAGATTTATATTTATAAACAGTTGAGAAGGTGGTCAATAGAAAGTAATAGAGATATATCATTAATAATATAATATTTTATTCAAACAAATGATTTAATATATGATTAAAAATTTAAATTAAAAGGAATTATAAATGATAACAAAATTAGATAAAGTGAAGAGGTTAGGAACCCTTACATTTACATAATAACCTATCAAGGAAAGTCTTCAATGAGGCGATATAAGTATTCTCTCATTAATAATATATCTAAGGGATGATAATAAAATTTAACAATATGAATATAAATATATAATTTTTAATTTTAAAAGACATTACAATAACAAATTATTATTGAAAAGGAATGATGGGGAGTATTAACCCTTCCCATACATCGTATTTCTTTAAATCTTGATAAGATATCTTTAGGACCATAAAGACTACTTAAAAATTCTACTGTGAGTGTAAATTAGAGGAAATTCATGATGCAATCCAAGTTACTAAATAGGAGTGGGAGAATGTGTGTTATTTATTGAAAAAAGGGGGATTTTGTTTTATTTATTTATTAACAAAGGGTTTTGATGCTATGTTATAAAAATTGTTAAGACATTATCCATCCCAAAGTTTTTTCCCTTTTTTCTAAAAATTGGATGAAATTTTAACTATTTTTAATGTTTTTGGGTCAATTTATCTTTTTTAAATATTATTTGGGAAGTGGATGATATTCTATTTAATATTGAATTATTTTGAAATGTTTAAAATATTTAATATTTTAGATGAATAATTATAGGTACATAAAATCATACAATTACTTCTAAATATTTTAATTTGATTTAAAATCCATTTTTTCAATGAAATAATTTATTATTTTTATTAAATCACTTTTATTTCATTATAATTTCATTAAACATATCATATATTAATAATGAAATAAATTTTTTTAAAAAAATGTGACTATTTTGGAATATTGTAAAAAAATAAATGTAAGATAATTTTCAAATGTGGATTATAGAAAATGATGTATTTTTTTATAATTAAACCCCTAAAATTTATGAATTTACCTTTTAAAACAATCTCATAATATATGGGAAATCATTATTTTAAATAAAAATAATTCTTTTTTGGGGTGATAACATTTATATTTGTACTTATCTCTTATTTTTTTACGTGGCTGGTAACTAAATGTTTTTATTTCTAAATCAAAAATGATATTGAATTTATACTTCTAATTTAGTGGTATTTAAATTTTAAATATGTAATTGATATAATAATTTTATTGAAACAAACTATATACACAATGATTTTAATGTTAATTTATTTACTTTGCTACTTTTCTAAAAAGACTAAATAATCAATCATTTATAACCATTTTATGAATTTATGACATTATACGTTATATGAAGGAAATTCTAAAAAAATATTTTTTAAAAAAATAATTAAATAACATTCTACTAAAATTTTTAGAAAATTATTTTTGTCTAATAAAATTTGTACATACAATATGATAAAAACCATTTAACAATTAATTATATATAATGTAATTAATAATTTAAGAAAAATTATTATTCTAGTGTAAATTTTATATTTTTTCATTCAATGTATATGTCATATAAATAGTTATATGATATTACATTAATATACTAAGAATATGTGACTTTGAAAACTTATGAAATACTACTTTGACCATTGTTTTCATATAGCATAATTAATATGATAATGTGAATATATGACTCTAAACTAATGTATTTATAAAACCCTAAATGTTAAAAAAATCATAAGTAATGAAAATTAAATTTTATAAAACTATTTTAATAAATTATATTCCATTATACATGAATTAATTATTTCAAATAAAATTACTATGAAAATAAATTCTGTGATAAAAATGAATACAAATTATTTGTTTATATTTTAAAAAGAAACAAATTTATTTAGAATTAAAATTTATATTTTATGAAATAAACGTTTTCAAAATATTTATGGGAAATCTTGGTCACTGAATATTTAGACTCAATCCTTATTTTAAATCTGGGAAGTTAGTGTTACTTATACCATACGTAACTAGCTTTTAGAGGGACCACACCTTTGAGAATACAAAGATTCAATCATAAGGGCTTCATCATTCTAATAAAAACGTTTCTAATATGTGCTGATCTTTATTCCACCCATATAAAATGAAATAAATTCATTAAATGGATGAAAGACCACATCTCAACCATTTTATTGTACACTAAATAGTAAAAATATTATATAAAATGGAAGAAAAAAACAAAAAAACTAACAGAATAGAAAAATAATAAAGATAATCCACTTACAAATTTATTGAATTAATTTGATGATCCTATAATACTTTTAACATATATATAGGAAAGAATAAATTAATTACCTCCTAAAATAAATCCCCCATGATAAAGAAAACATGAACCATACTATCACTTCTGTCATTCCACTAGACCTCTATACATATACATATCAAATAAAACTATAAAATGGGATGTCTCTATTTAATCAACAAAATAAAAACTTCTAAATTTCACTATACTCCCACAAAATTCAATGTCATGACATTTTTCTCTATATTTTTACTAAGCATAGACAGATAAAATATAATATATTGGAAAAATTAATGAAATAAGAACCATATAGACCTAATTATAAGATAGGAATCCAAATATATATAAAGAAACTATATTGGACCCACTAAAAAATAGACATTGAAGATCCACCATTAAATTTGAAACATACGACAATGGGTAAACACCTTATTCCCAATGATGTGGATTTGGCTAATTTATAATTATATGATAATATTTAAGTTTAAAATTATAATTATTTTTCTTAAGATACAAATAAACAATGTGAACCATTTAATATTCATGATCCTTCATATTTCTACACCCAAACATACACACCCTAATCGATTTTAAAACATTTAACAGAAGAATGTCCTAAAAATCCTAAAATATATAACTACTATATTCATTAAAATGTAAAAAAAACTGATCTATACAACCAAACATCAATGAAAATAATGCAAAATAAGTAAATATTATAAAATTAAACCACATCTATGACTCTATCTCCCTGATATTATCCAACACTCAATAATGCCTTTAATGAAATCAAATTAAATGAATCAAATTCTAATGAAAAACCTTACCCTGTAATACATAGATATCAATTAGATACTATATAAATTTAATATCTTCATAGATATCTAAATACCTCTAAAAAATCCTATAAAAGGATTTTAAAAATTCTTATTCAATTGTAAATGATGAAACATATCATGTAATCTCTATAAACTAGGTAGTTGTATCAATCTATACATTACATCACCAAATTCTAAAATCACCCTGAATACCCTGTATACAACATCGATAACTTAAAACATATACTATATATTTATTATCCAAATAATAAAGAAACTCATTGAAATACATGATATCTAATTTCAAACTCTTATATCCAATTCTGATAGAAAATATAATATTAAAATGAATCTTACTAATCATCACCCTCTCCTGAATCAATTTCACCTGATTGAATATACTGTACAAAAAATCCAAACCAATTGATAATATCCCTATAATATATAAACTATAAAATTTGGATTAGAAAGGGTGATAAAATAATTAATTTTCTTGTGTGTACTTATGGAATAATAGTAGATGTTTTTTTAAGCGATGTTTATCAAACGTAAATGTTAATCCCATGAACCCATCGAATCCATAAATCATTACCACCGTATATCCTCTAATGTAATTATTATACACCTAATTTAAAAACATTTATATGAATTAAATTATTTATATATATATAACTAGGATCTATAATCATCATACATTCAAATACACATATATGATTTAAACATTTTAACAAATTTATATTCAATTGAACACAGAATGCCATATAATATAACCAAAAATTTCATTTAAAATACCATTAAATAATCTACATAAGGCTACCCATGAATGAGTGATAAATATAAATAAATTATTATATAATAAACAACTACCCAAATAATAAGGGATCCATTACGTGCATGAGTATATAAAATCATAAATACATGGATATATCTTCCAACTTCTACACTAAAATTTAAAATGGTATAATAATACAGTGAGAAAATGATTCTCACCCTTTAACAAGTCATAGATGATAAATATATCCAAAAATTCTATAGTATTACTCTGTAATCCTAAACAATACATTAATTCCTATAAAAATAGTTTTTAACAATTTATTAATTCAAAATAAAATAAAAATCATTAAATATCAAGAACAATATTTAAAACATTATCTAAATATGAAAATACTTCCCAAAAATTAAAATTAATTATTTCCCATTTTTGGAATAATTTATAGGTGAAACACCCAAAAATCATTCTCCCTAATTGTAAAAAAATATATCTCAATTAATAAATTTTCACCTATTGTTCAAAGGAATAATTCCCAAACATTTGATAAATATTTGACGAACCATATCTCATTTAGATATCAAGAAAAGAAGTTAGAAATTCCATAATCATCCTCCAATCATCAACTGACTCTCAACTGTAATCATAATTTGTTTTCCAAAAAAATAATTTATGACTATATTTTCACATACATGTATTTATGTGACTAAAATATCATAATCCTGAAGCTATATAATTAATCCCTTTGTACTCAAATTCATATCCCACTATGCAATGATAAAAGACAATATATTATGGTCTGTAATGATCTTAAAATTACCAGTAAAATGTTTATTCATCCATAACATGCATGAAAGACCCACAACATGCATCGTTGGAGCATGGATACAAAATTAATGTTCAAGATGATGTAACCATATAGATTGATATTAAATTATATAAAAACACCTTATCAAAATACAACCTATTATTAAATATAAAACTACACACTAAATCTCATAATGACTTCCCACCCCTGGAAAACATAAAATGGGTCTATTATTCAATTTATCCTTTAAATAGTGAACAATTATCTAACACTACAATTTTGAATTCAATCGTAACCTTTCCAAGTCGAGGCATATTATACTGATGAAAATATGTTCTGAACATCCTATAATAGACTGTTTAACCATGGAAACATTGTTCCTCAATGAAAGTATAGGGTAAATATCATTTCATAACTATATCTACCATCACAAGTTTGGTTACTAAACCACTGTTTAAAATAACATGGTCTTGGAAATAAATATCATTTATCTAGAAAAAATATATAGCTAAATTCAATATGACTATTACTCTTGTAAAACAATATTGAAAAACTACATATTAGAAACGTAGTCTTCCTCTATCCTCAAATAATATAACATAGCATTGAAAAATATAATCATATACAGGTCTTGAAATAATAAAATGACTCATTGTGTGAATCAAACAAATATAACCACAACATTCATCACACAATTAAATTCTATTATAGTAATAATATCATTACAATATCAGTAATCATTATTTATAATATCGTCATTTATAATCCACAAGTGGTGATATTTTACAATGTAAGTAGATCTTTATAAATATAATTTCACCTCTAATAATATCAATTAGATCATAAATACATAAAATGGATAAAGGTTTTTAAATATCACTTAGTTAAAATGATTATAATCTGTAGATATCCTTTAGTTACCATCCAAAATAATAGAAAAAATAATGGGTTCATCCCATGGTGATATAATAGATCGAATGTAACATATCGTTAGTAATCATCATTTTGATCAAAAATCTCACAAAAAATAGTTAGAATAAATATTTAAAAAGGTAAAAATATTGTTATAGTACTAGGATGTTTCTTAATAAAAAACTCAAATTCAAGCTATAGAGGTAAAATCAAAATCTTCTATGAAAACATTAAGAACCACCCAAATAATAGTAGGAAATAATTTCAAAGATACATCCATTGTATGTAACAGCAGAACCATTCCCTAACAAAAAACAATAAATCTATCATAAATTTATAAGCATAACATTTTTAAGGAATGATAACACAATAAAAATAAAAAATCCCACCTTAATGAAATTTTTCATCCTTGAAGAAGATAAATCAATATAAAACATCATCTCACTGGCATCTAAATTTTTTTTGTTTACTCAACCCCTTGAAACATAAATCCAACTCATCAAAAAGCTTATAAAAACAATGGCCTAACTAAATATGATGTCTATAAATAATTAAGAATTATTTTAATATAAAAATAGAATAACTTAATACACTTATTGAACCATTACCACAAAAAATATAAATATATTCAAATTATTCTCTCCCAACAACATTACCATTATCACACCAATATACATAACTACCTCATCCATGATAATATTATTATATCTAAGGTCACAATACACCAAAAAACCATTACCCTTGACCATCACCTCCAATATATTGGGGATTTATAAGATTGAGAACCTGTAATTTATGAATCTAATACTGTAATGGACTTGAAACATATTGAGTAGGATATGTCAGTATTACAGTATACTCCTACCTAGATTGACCTCCTATGAAATATGGATGACCATAATAATTATTTTCATCACTACTATAATAGAAACAAATTTAGTTTCCACCACCTCTCATTAATCATTTACTACCATCCCTTGATGACGAAGCTCATTCTTAAAGAGACCATTATCCATCAGGGAAGAACCATAAATTTTTTTTTCAATAATAACATTGAATCCCATCTATAATTCAAATATTTCTCTCTACAATCACATTTGATTGATATTTTTTCCTATTCTACAAAAAATCTTTTATATCAACAGTATCAATACCCTAAATGTATGTATTAATCCATGAGCCATCATTTAGTAATAAATCTTAATATTAATCACCCCAAAATTTTTCTAACCCCCATTTCCTTATTAGATTGTATATATAACGAATAATACAACAAACTGATAAATATTATTTTGAAATCATTAACATCAAAAAATACATGTAATATAGATATAAATTTTTAAAGGTAACCAACTAATTATGTCTTTAATAAGAACTATAAACATAGCCTTGAATAGAGTTCATCAGACCAATGTATTGGGTAGATCCACTATAAAAATAATTTAATACTAAAAATTTGATCATTTTACTAATCGTATAGTTTAATATATTTGATACACTATTGATACCCAAACCAAATCAAATTTTGTATCCACGTCCTATAGTAAATTCTATTTCCATATATCTAAAATAAATCACATATACTTTGATGTATACTATATCTAAAAACACAATAATGATTCATCCCAAGAATAATCTACAATCAAAAATACCTGATCAAGTATCTAACAAAATAGATTTGTCTATTATAGATCCCCATATTTCATGAGAATCTTGTGATTAAAATTAAATATAAATATTGAAGATAAATCAATATATTATGAAATTATGGTGAAATAGATGGTTTATATTAATATATATTTGGTTTCCTTCATCTACTCTCTTTGAATTATATGTCTATTAGAAAAAAATCTCTATGACCTATATATAATTATATGATGCACGTCAACTACCAATAATATTACCTCATAGATAAAACCCACTCTCATTGTAATGATATATTGTGGGAGTAGGTCATTACCTAGAATCATAGTGTGTTATGAGTCGATAATAGGTTTTCATGGCTTACTTCAACTTATTAAGACCATGTATACTGCTTCCATACCACTGGCCGCATCCTCTCTTGTTTCTACTTAAAAAATCAAAATATAATTTATTATGATAATCTATCATTAAGGGACCACACCATGACCCCTCAATGGGATATCAAGTGAATTATAGCTAAAAACCCATGATTGTATCTAATAATATTGAGGATAGCATTGAATATTGATGTTTTATATCATAATCTCACATAGTATGATTTTTGAGAATAAAAAAATCATAGTATTGTTTTTTATAGTATAAAAAGTAATTTCAGGTATTAAAAAGAAATAATATGAAGAAAATTTTCATAGTGTTAAATGTTATAAAATCGAAAATAAAATTAAAAAACCAACAAAATAAAAAAAACACAATTCCTTAGAAATGATAAACATCTAATCATCTATCTCACCACATATCATCAAACCATAAATATATCACCGACTATCACCACCACCAATACACTCTTGAATATCTAAGAAAGGTATAAAAAGATTTGGGTAATTAAACTAATAGAGTCAGATCCCACTAAAGATACCGACAATATCAAAATGATAAGATCGTATTAATGAACTTTTGAGTAAAAAATATTAAAAAAAACTTATCTAATCTTTTTTGAGGTCCTTAAACTCTCATGCCAACCCACATCTAATGAAAAGAATACTCTCTAAATCAATATAATATAAATATACAATGATTAACATAAATAACTTAATTAGAATATGGAACCATAAAATCATCACACACTTCACATATAATATACTTTTAATATATCATATTATTAAATAAACCCACTGATATAATGGTCAAATTAAATCCATAACCATTAAAATAATAAAAAAATTATTTTTGAATGGGGTGAGGAGAAAGTCGTCTTTAAAATGGATAGTCAAAATGTCACACTCTACTTATATGTTTCTATATACTCATATTTAGTGGTAATTCATATGAAAAATGAATATATCACCTCACTAAAAAAACGTATCACACGATTATGGTATATAAAAACACTTACACAGTACCTTCATGAAATATAGGTGATATATCTTAGTACACCTATACGATCCCATGGACTTATAGACCATCTTGAGAATATGTTATCACACAAAATCATTACTATAAAATCCTCCAAGGAATCAACGATGTCATAGGTATAAAATTGAGAAACTACATATCAAGGAAAATACATCATAAGAATCAAGTAAGAATCTAAATAAAAATGAAACCTTTATTTTCTACCTATTAGAATATAAATTTAGAACCCATAATTTGGAACAAACCATTTAGATACTCTATTCTCAATAAAAAATCAAGATATATTCTCTAGAAATATATCAGTACTAGCCACAAAATTCGAAAATTAATTCATACAACATTTGGTCCCACTATTGCTTATCATGCCTAACAACCTATTACATCAAAAACCACTAAATTTAAAACACACAAGTCATGTCATTAACAACTACACCCATAATAAAAAATCATATTTTAATCCACTAGGATAATTCAAATATATGTATAATAACATCGGAAAAACATCCAAATTAATACCATCTTAAACCAAATAATTTTAATTTTTTTAATCATCATCATATTGAATATTATTCTATAATTTAAATTATAAATATAAGTAAATAATGGGATATTTAATTTTTAATTCAATATCTTTTGAATCTTACCCTTAATAACTACTACTACAATACTGAATCCTTTAAATTCAACATCATAGAACAGAAAAGTAAAGAAGGTATAAACCTTTAAAAATATTCAAATTTAAACCCCTCAAATCCTAATCTTATGACCATATGTGCAAATCATGTATATTTAATATATTAAATAAAATATAAAAAATAAAATTAACACCTTAATAATAACACACTTTGAATTCATCCTTTATAATTCAACTCCAAAATTTTTATTTACATGATAATCTAAAAATATCCATTCATTACATCACTTATATAAATTAATCATAGATGTGAAAACATGAGATAGGGGAATGAGATTTTTATTTTTGAAAAGTTAAACCACCCATTAAATCATATTAAATTTGAAAATTTATTCAAAAATTTAATTAAATAAGTCTTCATATTCTAATTGATCCCTCCCTATATTCCTCTTTCTTTCCACCAGTTTAAAACAAAGTTTAAATTTTCTTTGATTTGAAAATATTTCCAAAACAATAATAATGTAATTATATACCTCTATATGGTAATAAAGAACAAATTCCAAAAACAACCCACTATTAAAAATAACCTCGCTCAAATCTAAAGGTATAATCAATTCATAAATAAACCATTTAAGAAACAGCCATACTCTTGTATACCATCAATAAACACATATCAATCCATCGTTTTGTCACTGTATATATATGTGTTAAAAATATAAATAATAATGATAAGATCCAGCCACAATAATATTCAACCAATAAAATGGATATGATGTAAAAAAGTAGATTTTATAGGAATAAATTTTTTTAAATAGAGAATACAACATGAAACACCACACCTAAACAAACCACGATATACTATTTGAATGTGAATTGTATAATATAATAACTAAAATTGGAATTATTATTAAGAATTTCTTCTTTTATGATATAATGTACAAATATTTTAGATGATGAAAATATATATGTAAAAATGAATAATTTTTTAGTAAATTATTTACATTTTTAAAAAATATATTTTGGCTCAGAAATGTTTTCTTGGTGAGAAAATTAAATTAATTTTCTTTGAATTTTAGAGATTGAATTTTACAGACTGATCATGTTTTTAGAAATAATATTTTATAAATTAACATATTTTTACATTTTATGATATTTCATAAAAGTTTTATTTTTCAATGAGTAGTAAAAATTACATCTTTTTGTAAAACTATTATTTCATTTCAATAAATTAAACAACATAAAACATGCATTGAAAACTGAATTTGATTTCAGATATACCTAATTTTAATTTATTTACATTTAATATAATTAATTACATGTTAATCATCTTTAATCTAGATTTTTTAATATGTTAATTTTTAGGCTTAGAAATATTTTTTTTGAAAATTGTATTTAGTGCATAATGATTCATAATTTTAATTAATTAAAATATACTATAATAAGGAATTATTTAAATTTAAATTTTATGTTATATATATATGTGTTAATTCAAATTCATGTAATGATTATTACTAGTCAGAGTGTCAATGTCAGAACGTCTTATGTTTTAAAAATATATTTCTTGAAAAATCATTTTTAATCACATTTTGCGGGTTCATTTTTCTATTCAATGCCTCCAGTTATATAAATTGATTTTGATAAAATTTATTACATATTTTAAATTATAATAATTAATATTATTTAATATGGTTGAATTGTTTTTTAGATATAATTAATACAAAAAATCATTAAGAAATTTCACCGTGGTAAAAGGGTTAATCGTGTAAACCTAGGTTAAAACTATGCAATTGGCCACGATTATTCAATTTTGTTGTTATTGGATGAGTTTACTTAGGTTCTTATCACTTTATTATAGATATTCAATTATTTATGGGTCACTTTCCAGTGAAAATTTCCTATATAATAATTAATGTAAATATATGGACTATGTATCACTCTCTTTGCATTAAATATATCATATATGTTCACGTAGGATAAAAATAAGCGATGAAGAAATATTAATGTTTATTTTGAGTATAATGAAATTTTTTTAACGATAGTAATTTTTTAAATTTTATATTTATTTTATATTTACCAAAAACGTTATATATAACGATTATACAACCCTTGAAGAAAATAAGGAAAAATAAAGTTAAATGATTTTTAAAACATTAAAAGAATTGTATTTGGGATTATTTGTGGCTAAAAATAGTTTTATATTTAAAAATGATGATTTAATTTTCATTACATTATTTTTTTCTAAATTAATTATTATCTTTTTCCATTAATATCACATTAAATGAATAGAATCAAAAATTACATTAATGAAATTATATTTTAAATAGTGATTTTATTAAAATATTTAAAAATCCTAAGAACATGTTAGAGGAAAATTATTAATATAATGTTTCTAAAATTTAATACATTTCATATTTATAATACACTTTTTATCTTATAACATAAATTATAACCCTTTCAGTTTGAAAAAGATGATATTGTGCTTAAGGATAAAAGGAGTTTACTGGGGGGCTAAACAAAGTAATAAGGGTTACCTTCTAAATATTCAGTTATAGATCATATTTTATGGGAATATTTAAACATTATAATATCACATTTTTTATTACCTGTCCATTGTGTTGTGTTTTAAAAGAATATGACCTTATTAAAATTTATATATTTATTGAAATTCCAGAAGTGCCTCTCTCCTCACTTATAAAAGGATAAATACTCTCATCTTTACTTGAAACTTCAAGAACCATTTTATTCATCCATGAAAAACACAAATCCATTCCTCACTTCTATTCACATAACCTATTGTCCTTTTAAGGGTTAGAAAAACCTTATAGGAGTTATTTTGGTTTAAACCTATATAGGTTGTCTGAAAAAAGAGGTCTCATTCTTAACCAATCCATTTTCAATTAATTATTATTACACTTACATAAAATATTATTCAACCATGATGATTTAAAAAAATATGTATCTACCATATAATTATTTATTTTAATGTAAAGGTAATACCCAATAATATTTTTCTATTCCATCAAATGGTGAGTTAAACCCTATTTAGTGTGTACAACAGACTACCTCCCCACGAATCGATTGTACATATGTGTGGAATAGAACATCAATAAATATAAGTGACTAGTTATTCATCACCACATCACTTGTATGATTTATATATGTGTATATTTTAGGAAATAGTTTGGTATTTAGTATATTTTAATCATACTTTATGGAAAAAATAATACATAAATCCTTTACGTGATGATCTTTGAAATGTAGAAACCTTAATAATGTGTATGTGTAGCCAATTGTCTCCATGATTTTATCAAAGATCATTTTTTATAAATTTATATCACGGATAGTAGTAAAGTTATAATTTATCTATAATGATAAAACTAAATTCATTATTATTATTCTATATATGATTGAAAAATCACATCTTTTACCACAACCAAACTACTAAATCCATTTTCAATATAGGAGGTGATTATGGCCAAAACATCCAATGTGAAAATAATTGATTATGTAATTAAATATAAAATTGTAATAAATAAAATAAAATAAATAATAAATATTAGTAATATTAGTAATCTTGTAAATAATTAACATTATTTTATTATTCTAGATGATGAAGGTCATACATGATGATTCAGAACTGTGGAATGTGTTTCTATATCAATTTTCATTAATTTAGGCATATTTTATTATCATGAATAAGATTTCATCTATATTGTGTATATAATTACCCTTTAGTATGTTATATAATTATTCTCAATATTTTAAAGTTATTTAAATTTTCATTTTAAGTTATTATTTCAATTGGATCAATATTTAAATATTACCAAAGTGGTATATATTTTCTTAATTAAATTTCTATTCATTGGGTTATACGTATAATTCACAAAATATTTTATGCCTTGATTATATATTAAATTAGAAATTATTTAATTTAATTTAATTTAAACTTTTTTTTGGTTTATTATTTTTAGGCACAATTACATTATTTATTAACTCTCACTTCAATGATATGATCATTCTATGGGATTTGGTCTCAATTTTCCTTTATTTAGGAATATATTTTTTATTATACACCTAATTTATTTTATATAATTTTTATATTGATATTTGACATGTTATATAATGATTATGAACATGTTCATGATATTCAATTTCCTATTTTATGTGATTCATTCATAGTTATTAATATTCAAAACATACCTAAGTGGTAAGGGATGCGTAAATTTTCATTCAATGGGATACAAATCAGCTCCCTTGACTATGTTTTTCCTTGATTTTGTGTGAAATGTCCAATAATTTTATTTTATTTTATTTCCACTATTATTTATTGGATTTACATCTATAATAAATAATAACTTACTTGGTTAATTTTCACTTCAATTATCGGATCTTTTTAAGGTATTCCACCTCAAAATTGTTTATTGAGGAAACTTTTAATATTATGGACCTAATTTATTTTATCTAGATTATTTACTAACTATTTTACATATTTCATCATTAATAATTTATAATTAATGTTATTTTAATATGAAATTCATTTTAATTTAACCAAGTGGATTTGACTTGAAAGTTCACAGAACGGTGATGAATTTTATAACTTAGTTTCTTTTCATTGGGCCGTATTTATTCTTTACTATCATTGATGTTTTATGATTATGTTTATATTGACTATTGAATATATAATTTTTAATATCATTATTTATTATGTATATTTGTATTTTATTAACATAAAAATTTAATTTATTAATTAATTTTCAAACGTATAATATTTGTAAGAGACTTTATCTCAATTTCCACTCCATGGAAACATATTTGGTATTATGCACCTATTTATTTTTAGGAGGTTTTTCTACTTACCCAATGATATGTAATATAATAATTCCATTTTTATTCATGCTATTTAACTATTGATATGATTTTATTTCTTTCGTAGGGTTTAAGATTCAATAGATACAAAATTTTAATTGTTTTATTTCACAATCCCAACATTATTCAAGATCGATTTTGTTTAAGTATCTATTAGGACTATTTTTTATATAATCGGATTTATTTTTGACAGTACTGATTATTATTCTAAACTATATGTTTTACTCTAATTTTAAACTAATTATGTACCCATGATTCCAAAATCATCTTTTTAAGGAAAACTGATATTGTTTTTTCACTCGGTTAGAAATCTTATTCTTCCATATCGATATTTTTCATGAAATGACTTTAATATTATTTTAAATATTATAAATTTATTTATTACTTAAAATTTTACCAATGATTAATTTTTTTAAATAATTTTTTCAAAGGAATATTCATTTTGTTTTACAAATTAAGAACATTTGAATTTTTACTGTTAATGTGGAAGGTGAATTTGTTATATTAATTATCATGAAAATAATTTCTTAATGTAGTAACATTTAACTTTATTGATTTTTCCTTTATAATATTATTTTTTTATTTTAAATAAAATCGTTTTTACAAATATTCATTAAATTTTTTGGTTTTAAAAGTTGATATCAAAATGAAAATGGTATTGTCCTCAAGAATGTTTTTAGAGATTTTTTATAGGATTTCTATCGATAAAAAACAAATATTTATTTTACTTAAAACCAATGGGAAATGTTTTAATGATAACATAATTATTATTTCTCAAAAAATGTTAAGTCATTTTGACATTGAAATGTATTAATATTGACTTTATTTATTAATTTTGCAGTCCTTAACATAATATTTAAAGACACATTTTTTTGTGATAATTGGAAATTAAAATTCTTATTAAATATCAATATTATTTGTATCATGTATATTTATATTAACCAAAGAATATTTCATTTATGAATACAATGTTTTTCTAAGAAATCCATTTGATTGAGTGGAGAAAATTTTATATTTCTTATTTTTTACATAGTACAGATATTTATAGACAATGTATATTTTTTACAAATTTAAATGGACATTCAATATATGAGGAATGAATTGGACATGCATTAATAGATGGGTCCCAATTATAGATATCCTATCTATTAAAAAAATGTTCACATGTGACAAATTATTAATTTAACATTAAATGATTTTATGCTCTATACCTACCCATCGATTAAACTATTTTAGAACAAGGATTTTATGGTATAAATATCATAATGTCGGAAAGAATGGAATCCAATGTTAGGTATTTCATTCATTTAAAATTCAGTTATTAATATCCATGATATTAATTCCTTGATATTATCAGTGCTTGCTTTTTCTATCATGTTATTGATTTAGTTGAATTTGTTTTCAGTTATTTACCTCACCATATTTGTTATGTATTATTTAGTCCTGTTAGCTTCCATTGTACATAACCCTTACAGAGAATTTTATCTCACCACTAATTTTTCATAATATCCACTATATTTGAAAAATGAATCATTGAATGAGTTCAATCATATAGAATATTTACATTTACTATATTATAATTTTATATTTTCAAATTTAATGTGATATTCGTGCTTGTATCTTATCTAGATAGATTTATAAACTAATTGAAACTTTATGTTGAGATATATTGTATATAATACCAATGTTTTAAATTAACCCATATCTATGGGATTCTATGGTGGAGTTCATTATATTGGGTAGCCTATAAAGTTTAGAATAAGACTTAATAACATTATTGTGGGAATGAAAGATTAAGGAAACAATGGTGTAATGCCTACCATAGTAAATAAGGGTTAAATTCCTACCACTACCATGTGTAATGTGATGGTAATTATTACATTGTTTTTAATTAAATGGTTTACTAAATAAAAATTATATTGACTTTGGGAAACATATTATATGATAAAATATTTTTTTGTTGATTAATGATGTTTTGGGAGATATTTTATTGTGTTCAGGTATATATAACCATTATATTTATCATAAATGATTATTTCGGAATAATATAATTACTTTTCTGTAAATGTATGTTCATAGGTATGTAATCACATTTGTGTTTAATACATTCTTTAATTTTATGAAAATTGAGATTAATTGGGATGTAAGGTCCTTTAATTTTTAAATAATCTTGTCAAACCTTTGTTTTAGATTTTTATGTAAAATATATCATTTTCTTACATAAGGGTTAAAAGGTTTTTCTATTATATTATCATGTGGTAACTATTTCTATTGAGTTTTGTATTTAATGATATACATAATACCTTATTATTATTTTACGGGTCTTATAATCCATTAAAAGTTAATTTTAGTGCATGGTAAATTAATATTAATCATGGATATTCATTTCTTGTAGAAATAAATAAACTGAAATTTTATAAAAACACAACGAAAATATGAAATTGTGATTATAAAATAAAAATATATCAAGTAAAAAAAATTATTGTGTCCTCTATTTTTATTGAAAAATAATCCAACATCATTATGAACAGGATCATGAAAATAAGGTTATACATTTACCTTCATTTCTAATAAATCAATTCATTTTTCAATAATCACTTGTTCATGGATTTTTGTCATTATAATCATTTTGTTTATGATTTAGGTAACTCTTTACTAGTGATTGGGAATTATATTTATCTTATATGTCCATACATTCAAATCCCATTAATTTTCATCAATCTGTATACATTGTTTTGCGTTCTTGTATATGACTATCGTACTTCCTTTTCCCTTATTTAAAAAGAATATTTATTTACCCTTTATGATGTGGTTTACCCAAAATAGAAAATTTTAAATAAAAAACCCTTGATCTCTAAGAACATGTACAAATTTCTATTATGTGATTTATTAAAATTTATTAAAACATAACACCTTAATATTTTAAAATAATAACATTTTTTTGATATCATATATGACACACAACACCATGACAAAAAGAAATATGATATAATATTTATACATGACTATTTTAAACATTCTATTAAAATTTTGTATAAGAATTTGAGTAAACAATTTTTAAAATTATGTAAAAATATTTTACACGAACAAAATATATTGGTCAATAGGGTCTAAAGTTATAGTAAAACCTTTTAATGATTCAAAAATAAATTTTCGTCAAAAATTATTCAATTTATATTCATAAGGAAATAATATAAATAATTTATACAAATTTTAGAAATTTTACTATACAAAATGAACATCAATTTTGAAATCAACATGTGAAAATTAACATTTCCTAGAAATTTGGGATTTTATTGAAAGGACATTTTTTAGTGATAGTGAAAAACACTATTTTTTATAACAAATTCATTTATTTTATATAATATACGATAATAAAAAAATACCATTATGATTTTAATTTGTTTTTATAGTTACATAAGTAGTCCTTAGATTGTTTTCATATAATTAATTTCATTTTAATAATTTTTGTGCCTGATTTTTGAAAAAGATTTCCTTTAGGATTCAGAGACATTTTTCAAAAACAAAATACATACATATTGATTCTCTGTTTTAATTAATTTAAATAATACTTTTTGATGAATAATTTAGGTAAAATTTATAGATTACATATCTATATATAATTAACAAATTTTATAAAATGATAATTACTAGTTCAAATGTAAATTTAAGATCATTTAATGCTTGAAAAAGAAAGGTTATCGAAAACTATTTTTTGAAATGTTATTTGGTTTCAATTTAAAATTAAATTTGACCAAGTATATTAATTGAATTTCCAAAATTTTATTCTATATTTTTAATATGAATCATTAATATTTAGTAATTATATCAACTTAATATTTTATTATAATGATTAGTAAAAGTGGTAAAATTTTATCACTATTGTAATAGAGTAAATCATGTTATCCAATGTTACAAGTAATAGATTAATATCAATTTTGGGGAGTGGTTCTTTAATTAATCGGACAATTTTATATGATAATTACCTATATAAAATTTTGATGTAAAGAAAGAGAAAAAATACTACCCAGTTTTAATTATATTTTTCATAGATATTCTCATATTAACAAAAATAATTGGTGGATGAATATTAAAAGTAATTTTCAGTATAGTGAAATTATTTTCATCATGGTAATTAACTTATAATTTTTAGTGATTATATAGTTACCTTAAATTACTATATAATGTTCACACACTGCATGTGGAAAGAGTGGAAAACTAATGGTAAATTGCATTAAGAATATTAAAACAAATATATTTCATATGAATTCTGGTTCCAAAAGAATTTGAATTTTATAATTATTTATTATTTAAGAGGTAATTTATTATAATATGTATTCATTATTATCATCATATCCTTAAATTAAAATTTAAAGTATATTGTCCAAATGACATTAATGATATTTCATATTTTTTAATATTTATTCATTTTTTAGAAACCTCAATATCCTAAAAGTGAAAAATAAATTAATAAATGGAAAAAAGATGACTTCAATTTTCCATTTATTATCCAATTTTCACTTAAATTTAAAATTATAACCCTTTTATTTAGAATAATATGGTTACTGTAGTTAAGGTAAATACATGTTTAACGAGTTTTGAACTATGACATAATAGATATTTGAAAATTATACTCCTCCCCATCATATTATATGACCATATATTTACCTTATACTATCCCAAATTAGAATGTTAGTTCATTTTATTGTATCTAAATTTAATATAACCAATCTATAATTTAATATTTTAAAATATTCTAAAGGTTACCCTCCCTCACTTATAAAATGGATCATCCTCTCCTCTTTTCATCATAATTCAATAACCACTTAGTTAATAAAATTTCTAGAAAATCTATTAAACAATTTGTTTGAAATTTCATAGAGGTATGTTTTATTATTGAACATTCCTTGGAAGGCATTTGATGTAAACATAACGAGGTTGTTTCAAAAAGTGGTATCATACATAACAGATATTTTTTATTTTATTACTTATTTTTTCAGATATAAATCTTATAAAACCACGATTATTTAATAAAATCAACATCTCTCTATTATTGAGATATTTTTATAACAATGTATTAACCTATATACATATCATCGTCGATCAAAAGGGAAATTAAATTGTTGTTCGTGTGTATGGAAGACTACATGTCTGTGAGCCAATGTAATTTTTTTACCTCACTAAAGCTCAATGATGATTTTAGTGTTGAATTTATTATATATTTTTTTATATTTTTCATGAACAATTAATAATTCCTTAAATATACTGTATCATATAATTTTATTCCATTAAACTCATTTAAATATGCTAACGTCTCCCATGAATACAAGTGGATTGCCACCTCAACTATGTGTTGTGATACATTTATTATCACCGCAACAAATTTATGATATATATAAATATATTTATGTAAAAAATATTTTATTATTTATATCATTATAATTATATAAAAATAAAATAACACTTATATTATTTCAATAATGATCATTGAATAATTGAAATATTACTCATGCATATGTATGGCCTACTATCCCCATGACTGTAACATAGTTAATTTTAAATAAATATATTTTATGATTGATTATAAAAATAATTGATGCAAACAAATTATAGTTATTTCATGATTATCATTCTGTATATTATAGAATAATGAACAATTTTACAATATCCAGCCTACCAAATTCATTTTCAACATATGAACCGAATATCAACAAAACATTAGGTGTGAAAAGAATTGATCAAGTAATTAAATATAACATGTTAATATAATAAATATAATAAATAATAAACATTAAAAGGGTTCTTAAGGAAGTATGTAATCTAAAAAGTGTTTTTTTATTAAAGAATATATAGAACGTATGAGAAGAGTCAAACATGACGAAAGGGATTCAATTTCAATTTTAATTTAGTGAGTAATATTTTATTGTTATAAACATAATTGGTTTCAAATAGTTTATCTACAACCCCTTCAACATGTTATATCATGATTTTCATTAGTTTATGAAATTTAATTTTTTATTTTAATATATTCATTCATGGTTTTTAAAAGTGGAAGGTAACCAAAGTGGTAAGGCATATCTTAACTCAATTTCTATTCATTAGGTTGTACATGTAAATAATTGACTATATTATGAAATGATTATCTATGAAATTAACTCTAAATTTATTATATTTTATTTCAAATTATTTTACGTGTATCTAATTTTTTCAAACATAATCACTTCATTGATTAATTACTACTTTCATGATAAAGTCATTATAGGGGATTCCATCTCAATATCCCTTCTATGAGGTATATTTTATTATTACACATCTAAATTTTTTTATATGGTGTATTTAATTCCTCATTTACATGTTTTATAACTATTATACTTATTTTCAGGATATATTATGTTTTCCGAAGTAATCATATCCATGGTATTATGATTTAAATGTTATCAATGGGGTAAGAGGTTTTTTGAATCAATTTCCATTCATTGGGTTATACATCAACATTATTAACTATGTTATGAAATTATTATCTGTGTAATTACCTCTGAATATTTTATGTTTTATTTCCTCATTTATTTTTTATAATTCAATTCTTCACCCATAGTAACTTCAATTGTTAATTATTACATCAATTGTGAGGTATTTGTAAGGGATTTCATCTCAATTTACCTTCATTGAGGAATATTTTAATGTAATGGACCAAATATAATTTATATCATACATATGATTAAATTTTTTATTATTATATCATGAATACATATATGTAATTGTATTTTATTTTATTTTTAAATTAACTTCATGAAATGGGATTTGATTTTCATGATATCATGTGGAAAGGTGCTTCCTAATTAAATTTATTTTCTCTAGGTTATATTAATTCTTCATTGTCTATGACATTTTATGATTATAGGTGTATTTAATTTTTATTATTTAATTTTTTATCCACAATTGTTTTATGATTATTTATGTTTAAAATCATAATTAATTCATTGAGTAATCCTCACACCAATGGTATAATCAATGTAATAGATTCTGTAATAATTTCTACTCTGTTGAGACATATTTTTTATTATTTTCCTTTTTATATTTATGGAGTGTATATATTTCCCACTTGATAGTTTATGTCATTAATATATATTTATTCATGTTATTTATTATATCATTTTAATTTAATTCCTTCATAGAGACTATAATTCAAAAACTTTCAAAGGGGTAGGGCATCATTATTCGAGATTATTTATTTTTATGTTTTATTTTAGAGTATTATTTTATCTTTATATATAAAACATAATTTATATTATCATTCTCTAGATATTTATAGAAATTATAAGTTCTCATTTTATTTTACACGCTTTATGTACTCATGAAACTAAAATCAAGTTTATAAGAAAACCCAACATTGTTGCTCAACTCATTTTATTTTTTTTTATTCCATAACAATATATTTATTAAAAAAATTAAAGAATACTGCTAATATTATTCAATGATTTATTAATTAAATTTTACCCATGATTTTTCTTTTAAAAATGTTTTTAAAGGAAATATATTAAAATTTTAAATGAAACTATTTTTCATAATATTATAAAAATATATTGTTTTTAAAAGTGGTTTTCAAAATGAAAATGATATTTTTCTGAAAAATGATTTTTATTTTTATTTTTTTCATTTTTACTCATAAATGAAAAAACAATTTATTTTAATTTTACACTCCCAGGGATATGTTTTTATGATATTTTCATTCTCCTTTCTCTGTATGGTTAATGATTATTTTGACTAGAAGAATTATGTACATTTATTTACATGGTTAATTTGGTGGTTTGAAAAAAAATTCATAAAAAATAAGCATTCTTGTAAACATTAGACATTAAATTTATCCTAAATATCCATATTTTTTGTATCATGTGTATGAATATTTATTACAATATATATAATTTCATCATATGGTGTTTTACCATGAAATATATTTGATTTACTGGGGATGTACTAATATTCTGTATTATTTTCTCAATGTAGATATTTATTGATAAAGAATACTATTTTTGAAATTAAATGATCATATAATATATGTCGAAATAATTGTACACGTATTTATGTGTGGGTCCTAATTATAGATATCACATTGAAGCAATTATTTGTCTCGCGAGATAAACCAGTAAGCTAGCATTAAATAGTTCCCTAGTGTATACCTATCTATCAATTAAACTACCATGGTGTAAGGATTTGAGGGTATATATATCATGATTTGTAAAATAATTATTTCCAATATTTTTTATTTCCTTTTTTGATAATTCAATAATTATTATCCATGATATTCTAGCATTGATATTATCCATTGATTCGTTTTTTATTCTTTAAATGGAATGTGTTTTCAAATATTTACCTTTCTATATTTATTTTAACATATTTACTAATGATAAATTCCTATGTATATAAAACATACTGAGTATTTGACATCACCCATTACTTTGCTTCCTTTCCTAGGGATATAAATATTGAATCATTAAAGGAAGCTAATGATACATAAAATTTCTTTTCATTGTGTTCTATTTTTATGTTTTCAATTTTATTGACAGATTCAATAATGTGTATATTTTACAAATAATAAAGAACGATTTAATCCTCTAGGATGTGTTCACTTGTATCGAATTCCAATTTATTTAATTAAACACTAGGTATGGGTCATTACATTAAGGGATTATATACAAAACCCCTCAAATAACTCATGCTTCAAACTAAAAATATTTTATATTTATGCACATAATAAATTCATTCCCATTTTGTTATTAAAGGGGTAAAACAAAATAAAGGTAACCTGATTGATCTATCAATAAAATTGGAAGACCAAAAATGAAGACTAAAACCAAAATAATATTTCTTCCTCACACTATCTACTAAAAGAATATTCCACAAACTCTAATTTTGAATAACAATAAAAAATATCATTTTCAATAAACCAAACCAAGATGTTTATATTTCCATGCACTCCCTCTGAATTTTGTGTTTCTAACTCTTCTACCAAATTTACTCCAAACAAGGGGTAAATCTATCATAACATAAAAATATAAGAATAAATCCATTGGATCTTTATTTATAAGAATGGGAAATAATATTATCAAGAAAAATTATCTTCCACCCAATATAAATATTAATATAAAAATTATCTAATTAAGATTAAAAAACTCTGGGATTAACATAACATTTAAAATATAAATTATAGAAAATTTTGGAATCCAAGTCCATCAGTAAGATAAAAAATTTAAAAACTACCACAATGTAGAAAATTCAAAATAAATGAATGTATAAATTCCAAAAACTCAAAAACATCAATGTTTAAACATCTATGCCATATTTTCCTATAACATTCTAAATTTCCATGATCTTCTAATCATATTTTAAGAAAACCAAGAAAACAACTTATTAATATATTAAAATTATACATCCAACAAGATAAATATTTGAATCTTGAAAATGATCTTGGGTTTTTTCCAAGAATACAATGTATTAAACTTATCAATGTTCAAAAAATTTATTCCTCCCTATATAATATTATCATAATAACATTAAATGATAAAACATTAAAAGGAGCTAGAATAATTATTATACAACATGTTTTCCTATAATGTTTATAAATTGATTTCAAAATATATTTCTTACACCTGTTATAATATAAAATAAATTATAATTGTATAAAAAATAATTCCACAAAAGTGTTAATAAATATATATATATTTTAAATATCATTCCTCAATTCAAAAAAAAATATGTGGGATTATTTGTAACATCATATTTAAATAAAGAATATTACATTTTCATATTTAATAATATTTATATATTATTTATTAATTTTACTTTAATGGAGATTCTATGTTCTATGGCTTACCCAATACACAACAACTGGTTTCTTTGAAATATTATGTTACACACAACATTGGGTCATACTGAAAAATACTAATATAATATTATTATTTTAAATGTTAGTTAACACATTGCCACTATATTGAAGGAAATGAACATAACTAACTACAATATGATTATACATGTTTGTTGAATGTTTTTAAATTTATCCAATAAATTTTAGAGGCATAATATGAGAATAAATATAAATTTAAGCTTAATTTACTTTAAATCATTGATTTACATCCTTTTCCTGGGGAACCCTCATTAAATCTCGTTTTGGTCACTTTTATATGTTCTATTTGAAAAATTAAAATTGTTCTTCATAATCAGGATATCTAAATTCACTATGGGTAATTTTTTGTATTTTTCGGATAAAATTCATTTTTAGATGAATAATGAAAAATAATGTATTTTAATTTAAATATGCTTTTTAATGAAATTTATTTATATTTTTAGGTTATCTTTTTAATTGTTTGTAAAGTGTATTTAGATTATATTTTTACCATTTAATCCAACGGTGATCATTAGAATTAATTTCATGTCGAAGTTGGACATAAATAAGTGATAATATTTTGATAGATATTGTTTTTTAGGAGCACGCTATTTATTTTGACAACAAGAATTAATTTTAAATTAATTAATGCTACTTCTATGTTTTGAATTTTTTTAAAATAGAAATAATTTTTAATTCAGAATATAAAATATAGCTTAGGCTAATGTATGGTATTTTTTTTGAAAAACATTAACTGTTTATAAATAGTGAAACCACTTAGTAGTAGTTAAAAATTGAATATTTCATTTAAATAAAATTTTAACACTTTTGTGAATTTAATTTCAAAAATCAGAAATACATGGTTGTTATTAGTAAGTAAAATGTGATTTAATAAGTTGAAAATATATTTTGGTTAAAAGTAACTTTTGACTTTATTTATCGCCGTTAAATGTAAATAGGGTAATTCAAGGTAAAAAAATATTATAATAATAAAACATTATTTTAAAACTTGTCTTACCCTTATTTGTTGAGTCATGGCCGATCATGGGTATCCTTGTGGCAATTTTGGGACCCCATGGATCAACTTAAGAGTGATAATGACACTTTATTTCAATTAACTTAATGTAAAGGCAAAAATGTCAGAACCAAATATCTTTTAGTAAATTAATTTTTACATGGGATTATATAAGTTATATTTTATACTATAAATATTATTTGGAAAGATAAAATGATTTACAAAAACATGGTATTTGTTTTATAATTTTTAGAATCAAATAAATAAAATTATTTTTAACACAAAAATGATGCAGTATTTACCGCATTAATAAATGATTTAAATAAATAAGATTATAAATATTCAAATACCATCCAAAACCTATCCATTCATATTTTATGAATTTATTTTGACCATGAGTCATCTTATCTTCTCTCTTAATTAGTTTTGGACCTTTATAAACCGAAAAACATTATATAATAAGATAATATTTTCACACATTCTTAAAGAAAACCTCTTCCCCCTTATAAAAATCCCTCACCTCTAACCCATTCCCCACACCAATCAAGTCCCTTGGATTGTCCAACCACTACCCAAATAATCTATAATGATCCCTATATTCCACCTAGAAGACTTACCTTACACATAATGAAATTCAAGAAGTCCTTTTGGTTCAAACCAAAGAGAGTTACCCGAACAAAAAGTAAGAGTTTCTCTTAAATTCTTTTATTTTATTTTACTAATCCAACCCATAAACACTTTTATTCCTTTATTTTATAACACCACCAGTATTATAAATATACTAGGATGTTTTTATGAGAATTATTCTAACTACACCTACACACACCTCCATATAATGGGTAAAGAACATACTATTTCTATAGATGATGAACTACTGCCTCAGAAAACTATGATTATTCAAATATCTCCTACCCACTATCATGGTGGACATTATGATAAAAAATTATCTATATATGATATATATATTATTTTTATGTTTTTTATTCTTCTTTATTTTTTCATTTATATCATACCTTTGTGGTTTCCATTATGGGTAAACGCGATAATTTCAATTGAGGAATCGCGGACAAACACCACCTCAAAGGGATATGAACCGTTCATACCATACTTGGGACATATAAAGAATGTATTTATTGAAATTATATATATTATTATACTATAATTATAATATAACTATTTATCATTATTTTTTCATTCAATTAAAGTACAAAATTGAAATAAAAGAAGTGTTTTTGCGTATGTACGGCTTACCCTCTCCATGAACGGTGCATTTCATTTCTTATCTCTGAATGTCATATACTGTTATAAATACATATATATACTAGATATATAAGATATATATGATATATATAAAATTAATATATTTCTAGAGATAATGGAATTTTGACCACATGGACAAATTGTAATTATAACAAGTTCGTTTTTAACTCAAATTCTGAACAACGACAAAATATCCAATATGAACTCAGATAATTAACTAATTGTTATAGAAAGTTAATAAGTGATAAAAAATGAATAGTAAACTTGAAAATGTTTTAATATAAGTATAAATTTATATAATTGAATTATTCATGAAGAACCCAGAACGTACGAGTCATGTTGGACACGAGGTTAGGAGAATTCTTATCTCACTTTTAATTCTATGAGATTTCCATTATTCCTCACTTATTCATTTCATGTGGTGTGTTGTGTACAGACATTTGGTATATATTGTCATTATTCTCATTATATTCATGGTATTATATTATGCATTTGGTGGTTATTAACTTTTGGTCATACGACTCAATTGATTACAACGTGATAAAGGGTTTCATCTCACTTCTTATTCCGGTGAGATTCAGGCTATAGTTTCCTCTGTCTCCTTTTGTGTGGTGTATGTATTTCCCAAGATTGTAAAATTTATATAATTTAATTTAAATTATGGGTATGTAAATTTTCATTGTATGATATTTCTTTCATGGTGTGTATGTTTCATAAGTTATCAAATCGGTAAAGGAACGTTTCACCCTCCCCTTTTTAAATAGACTATTTTTGTTATGTCTTTTAATTTACATCTTATTATATTGGGATAAGTTATTTTATATCCTTATTGATGTAAATTTTATATAAATGTGATGAGATATCATTTCTTATCTCATCAAATCATTTTATGAATTTTAATGTGACGTCGTTAGGCTATTGAATTTTTGCAAGGCAACTTCTTAACCCAATTTCATTTCTTTGGGTCAAACTTGTACTTCATGAATATATTGTCTTAGGAATATGTGTGAATGTAAAATTATTGTTTTACACATAAAATCTACTTATATTTGGTTTATTATTATTTTTTATTCATAACTAGGTAATTGATTTATCCTTAATCAAAGGATATTGTCTTTATAAGGGACTTCGTCTCAATTTACATTCCATTGAGACTTCATTATTGTTATGCATCAATTCACTCTAATATAATGCATATAATTTACATTGGAATATTATATCATGAATAACATTATTCTCATGATACTATAATATTCTGATGAAATTTTATTCCTCAATTATTTGTATTCAAGCATCTTTTATTTTGTTAAAAACTCTTTAAATAAAATATAATTTTAAATGTTTTAGTGAATTCTTATTCTAATTATTTGTAACTAATTTACATGTTTTAAAAATGGGTTTAATAATTTATTTATATGTAAATTAATGTTTTAAAATTGAAATTCCATTTAAAATATTCAAAGTTGTATGGGAAACTTTTGTTCAAAAATCCCTGTTTAAATGGTTTTTGAAAATGGATTGTTTATTTCAATATCTTGAAATTATTTCTTATGATATAAAAAGAAATATTTTTTTTGAAATGTTTATATTTGAAATATTTTATGTCAAATGATGGTTCGTGAACATTTGAAGGGTGTTTACGTGATAAACCAAATGACGGGTGGTGTCGTGATAAACCAGGACGGGTGGTTACATTATAACCTAAAATGCATTGGGTATGGAAGTCGGCCATACGGCTATTCCATTTTTTGATATGTGTGGAAGTCTACTGAATGGTTATTCCATTTATATATTCTTATTTCCCAAGTTACCTTTATATTTTATGTGTTCTTTATATAGTTTTATGGTATTATTTTGATTGTAAAAGGGTCATCAAGGATCTTTTGTTCAGTAAAGAGTATTTTCTACTTTATAATGGTGAAAAGTATTACTTAGGATAATGTATTCCTGGTTTACATGTCATTTTAAAGAAAATAATGGTATTCCTTCTTTTTTAACCCCTTACTACGCATTTTTCTAATACCATGTTTTTTAAATGTTTTTCACAGGACGTGAAGTTGAATAGGGTCAAGGATGATATCAGTGAAAAGTTATGCTATCCAAAACATGGAACTAGAGATGTTTCTTTTTATGAGTTTTTATTGTATGAAAAATGTATAATAAGTAGTAGTTTCTACTTGTAATACTCATATCGTTGTGTAATAGTTATGGCCTAATTATCTAAAACTCTAAACCTAAAAAGATCTTCAATGTGAAGTCTTGACTTTACTCAAGATTATGTAATGTTTAAGGTCTGGACCTTACTGTTGGTATCAGAGGTTGGTTTAAATAAAATTATATGATAGGGTGTAATTTAAGCATAAGTGACATAACCATGATGGTTAGAATATTAGAAAGAGTCGTAGTTATTTTAGAAGTGCTAAATGGTTATTACATTTTGGGGTGAAAAATGAAAGGTTTTAGATGACCATTGAGGATAAATTATGTTATTGTTATTTTGGAGGAATTTGTCTCTCTCTTTTTTATTGTTCTTAAATTGTATAGTTTTTTAAGAAGGACAACATGTAGACTGTGTGACAACCGGTCGCATCAGACAAAACTGTGAGAATTGAACCCACAACCAAAGTGCTATTGGGATTTATCTCCTTCCACTGGACTACGTGAAGTCCCTAGTTATTATGACTAATTACTTTTAGTTAAATGATTTTATTGATCAAGAATATTTTTATTTTGGATTATATGTTTTATCAAATAGTCATTATTATTATAAGAAAATTATTTGGTGATTATTTTATAAATGATATTTTGGAAGACATTCTCTCTTTTGGGAACACTATATGCTTAAGGAAAATAGAATACCTTGGGATTTAAATTATAGAGTAATGGTTGAAATATTGTGTTTGAATAATATCTGTTTTTAATGTAGACATTAGTTTATTTGGGTTATTTATGGAAACGATTAACCTGTCATTGAGAATATGTGATTAGGTTAATTACACTTCAGTATGAGACTTTAAGAGTAGTGGAAGTTTTGGGGGATAAATATTAAGATTTAATGTGGAAGACTATGTGATTTAAATCCTTCTGAGTTTTGTGTTTGAATATTAATTTTGACTATTTGGAAGAATTTTAAGGAATTTTATTTATAGAATGGTCTTTCTTGATCTTTGGGTACTTTTTGTTCAATTTTAGAGATTAATAGTAGTATTTATTTTTATAAAGGATTATCCTTTTGGGGAATTATATGATCTCGTTCTAACGATTTTGGTTTTAGTTAATGTCTAATGACAATGGAAATATATATTTCATCTTCTTTGGATTATTTGATTCTCTCGAAGATGATTATAACACTTTTAATGTGAACAAGGAATTTGGATTACTCATCGTTTGGAGAGAATATGAGTTTGTGTTAGAAAATATAGTAAAGGATGAAAGTCTACAAGGCAATTAAGTATGTTTCCTTACGTTTTTAGTTAAGCTCTTAAATAGATTCCTGAATTAAACTTTAGTTAATACAAAAACATTGTATGTAAACTTTTCCTACTAGGGAATCAAAGGCTTTTTAACCCATAACAAGTCTGTGATTTTATGGCGGTTAACTTTCTCCTAATCATGTTTTCTATCACCCTCCATCAGAAGATGATGGTTTTTTTCTCCTCTATATCCATGTTTTCATGGAATCAAAGTATGGGTTATCTGGGGTCACATTTGTACATAACTTTATTTCTTTTAATGTGATAGTTTTATTTATTGTTTTTCTAATGTGGGACTCTCAATGAAGTTTCTAATCCCAATTTTAAAATTGTAAGGATGAAATTCTGAAAAGGGGGAAAGGATGTAACATCCGAGGTAAATAAAGAATATGAAATTTTCATATATATTAATATTTATAAATTAATTATTAATTTTAGTTTAAAGGTGATGCTATGTTTGATGGCATACCTGATACACAATAACAGTATTCTTTGAAATCTTACGTTGCACACAACGTTGGGTCATAATGAAAAATAATAATATAATATTATTATTTTAAATAGTAGTTAACACCTTGACATTGTATTGGTGGGAATGAACAGAACTAACTACAATAAAATTTTACAATTTTTTAAAAAAAAATTACAGTTATCAAATAAAAATTAGAGGATTAAAATGTGAATAAATCTAATTTTAAGCCTAATTTACTTTAAAAGGTTGATTTACCGCATTTTGATGGAGAACCCTCATTAAATCAACTTTTAGTAACTTTTATATGTTATATTTGGAAAATTATAATTTTTATTTAGAATAGGGACATAAAAATTCACATTCAGTAAAATTTTGGTATTTGTCTAATAAAACTCATTTTTTGATGAATAGTAAAAAAATAAATTAATTTAATTCAAATATACATTTTAATGTAATGTATTTATATTTTTAGGTTACCTTTTTAATTGGTTTTAAATTTAATTATATTATATTTTTAAAATTTAATCTAATGGTGATCATTGAAATTATTTTCACATTGAAATTGGAATAAACAAGTGTCAATCTTTTGATAGATATTGTTTTTTAAAAACATGCTATTTGTTTTGAAAATAGGAATTAATTTTAAATTTATTAATGAAACTTATATGTTTTTAATTTTTTAAAATAGGCATCATTTTTTAATTTGGAATATCAAATATATCTTAGGCTTAATTTTTTGTATTTTTCTGAAAACCTTCATTTTTTAGGAATAGTGAAACCACTTAATAATAGTTGAAAACTGGATTTTCATTTAAATGAACTTTTACCGCTATTGTGAATTTAATTTAAAAAATTCAATATACATGGTTGTTATTAGTAAGTAATATGTGGTTCAATAAGAAGAAAATAATTTTTGGTGAATACTAACTTTTGACTTGTATTTACCATGGCTAAAGGTAAATATGGTAATTCATGTTAAAAAGATTATTATAATAATAAAAAATTAATTTAACAGTTATCTTAACATTAAATTTTGAGTCATAGAGGACCATGGGTATCATTTTCTAAATTTTGGAACCCCAGGGAGCCACATAAGAGTGATAATGACACATTAGTTTAATTAACACAAAGTAAAGGCAAAAATGTCAAAAACAAATATATTTTAGTTAATTAATTTTTACATGGGGTTATATAAGTTATCTTTTCTACTATAAAAATAATTTGGAAATATAAAAATATTTCTAACATAATGGTATTTTGTTTATATTTTTTAAACATGAATTAAATTAAATTATTTATAACACAAAAATGATGTAGTATTTAACTCAATAATAAATGATTTAAATAAGTAAGATTATAAATATTAAAATACCATTTGAAGCCTATAAAAATATTACTGGATGAATTACATTAGACCATGAATTGCCTTATCATCGACCTTAAAGAGTTTTTAACCTTTAGAAACCGAAAAACGTTATATAATAAAATAATATTTTCACACTTTCCTAAAGAACCCCTCCTCCTGCTTATAAAAAGCGCTCACCTCTAACCCATTCCACACACCTCTCAAGCCCTTGTCTAGTCCAAATCCTACCCAAATAAGCTCTCATGACCCATATACTCCTCTTACAGGTCTTACATTAGGCAGAAAGCACTTCAAGATGTCCTTTTGGTTCAAACCAGAGGGAGTTACCCGAATTAAAGGTAACAATTTCTCTTAAATTCTTTTCTCTAACTTTACGTCTCCTACCCCTAAACTATTTGTATTCCTCTATTTTATAACAACACCAGTATCTTTAATATACTATGATGTTTATATGATATGTAATCGAACCAAACTGACACACACCTACATCTAATGGGTAAAAAACATACTGTTTCTGTGGATGGTGAACTATTGCCTCACGAAATGATGATTGTTCAAATATATCCTACCACCTCTCATGGTGGCCATTATGATGGAAGTTTATTTATATATTATTATATATTATTTTTATTTTTTCTTTATTCTACTATATTATTTCATTTATATCATGCCTTTATGGTTTCCATTATGGTTAAAGGCTATAATTTCATTAGGGAAGTGCGGACAACCGCCCCATCAAAGTGATATGACATGTTCATACCATACGTGGGAAATATAAAGGATGAATATATCTAAATAATGTGTAATTTTATACTAGAATTATAATATAACTATGTATCATTATGTTATCATCCAAATAAACTACAAAATTGAAATTAAAGTAGTGTTCATGCGTACGTACGACTTACCATCTCCATGAATGGTGTATTTCATTTCTTATATCTAAATGTTATGTAATGTTATAAATAAATATATATACTATATATATAATATATATTTTATATCTAAATCATAAATATCATTCTGTAGATAAAAGAATTTTGACCACATGGACAAATTTTAATTATAACAAGTTAATTTTTAACTCAACTACCGAACATTGACAAAATGTATGCTAGGAACTCAAATAATTAACTAAATGATATAGAAAAAATAAGTGATATAAAAGGAATAATAAACATGAAAATCATATAAAGTAAGTATAAATTAACAAAAGTTAATTTATTCCGAAGAACCTAGAACATATTAGTCCAGTTGGACCCGAGGTAAGGAGATTTTTTATCTCACTTTTAATTCCATGTGATTTCCATTGTTCACCACTTATTCATTGCATGTAGTCTATTGTGTACTAACATTTGATATATATTATCATGATTATAATTATATTTATTGTAATATATGATTCATTTTGTGGTTATTAACTTTTGGTCATATGACTCAATTGGTTACAACGTGGTAAAGGGTTTCATCTCACTTTTTATTCCCATGAGATTCATTCTATATTTGCCACTATATCCTTTTGAGTGGTGTATGTACTACCCATGATTGTATTATTTCTATAATATAGTTTCAATTATGGGTATTTAAATCTTAATTTTTTTATCTTTAAACCATGGGGTGTAGGTTTCATAAGTTACCAAATCGGTAAGGGAATCTTTCACCCACCTCTTTTTAAAAAGACTTTTTTTTGTTATGTCTTTTAATTTACATTTTATTATGTTGGGATAAGTTCTTCTATATCCTTATTAATGAAAATTTTATTTCCAAGTTATTAAATAACATTTTTTATCTCATAAACTCATTTTATGAATTTTAAAGTGACACTGTTTGGCTATAATTTTTTTTGCAAGGGAACTTCTTAACCCAATTTCACTTATTTGGGTTAAACTTGTACTTCTTGAATATGTCGTCCAATGAATATGTGTGAATGACCTATTATTTTTTTACACATAATATCCACTTATATTGGGTGTATTATTATTTTTCACACATACTTATGTTATTGATTAATCTTTAATCAAAGGATACAGTCTTTATAAGGGACTTTGTCTCAATTTACATTCCATTGAGACTTCATTGTTGTTATGGACAAATTCACTCTTATATGGTGTATATACTATCCTTTTGAATATTATATCTTTAATACCTTTATTCTCATGATATTATGATTTCTTGATTAAATTTTATCCCTCAATTATAATTATTCAAGCGTCAATCATTTTGTTAAAAAATCTTTAACTAAAATATCATTTTAAGTGATTTAAATATTTATTCTTCTAAATATTTCTCATTAATGTACATGATTTCAAAATGGTTTAAAGGATTTATTTTTATATACATTAATGTTTTAAAATTTAAATTCCTTTTAAAATCTTCATAGTGGTATGGGACACATTGATTCAAAAATCTATTTTTAAATGGTCTTTTAAAATGGATTGATTATTTCAATATCTTGAAATTATTTCATATGGTTGAAAATGAAATGATATTAGTGAAATGTTTATATTTTCAATATTGTATGTGTTATTATGGTAGTTGGAAATTTTATGGTTGGTTACGTGATAAACCAAATGATAGGTGGTGCCATGATAAACCAGGACAGGTGGTTACATTATTACCTCCAATGCATTGGGTAAGGAAGCCAGCCTTATGGGTATTCCATTTAGTGATATGTCTAGAAGTCGACCATATGGTTTTTCCATTTTATACATTTATGTCCCATGTTGACTTCATATTTTCTGTGTTTATTATATAGGTTTTATGGTAATATTTTGGTTATAAAAGAGTAAGCAATTATCTTTTATTTAATAAAGATTATTTACTACTTTATAAAGGTGAAATGTATTCCTTATGATAAAGTGTTCGTGGTATATTAATTTTTTTGAAAAAATAATAGTTTTCAATATTTGTGTATCCCTAATTGAGATTTTTGGTCATCCCAAGTTTCTGAAATGGTTTTCACAGGACATGAAGTGGAATAGGGTCATGGATGTTATCAATGAAATGTCATGTTGTCTAAAACATGGAACTAGACATGTTTATTTTAAAGAGTTTTAATTTTACAAAAAATGTATACTGGGTAGCAATGTCTACTTGTAAATTTCATGTTTTTATATAATGGTTATGGCTTAATTCTCTAAAAGTCTAAACATAAAATATCCTCAATGTGAAGTCTTGAATTAACTCAAGATTGGGTAATGTTTAATGTCGAGTCCTTACATTATCAGTAACTCTGAATGGAATAACACAAAAAATTTAGGATCTATAGTTGTTTCAAAACCCATCATTAGAATGTCTTTCAATTTCACCTAGATTTGGTGATATCCTAATATTTTGTAAATCCTGTAAAAAAAATTTCCACTTGTTAGTTAATAAAACAAGTAATAAATCCAAGGTATATATTATATTTATTCCACATTATTATTTTATTTATTTTTTGATAACCATTGTATAATTTCAAATTACAAATAATTTTCAAGGTAACCTAGTCCTATACTCTCATGGTGAAACACTACATAAAATAATTGCATTATTCTTATAGTTATTAATATTTTCAATTAGTACTTGAAATTCTCTAGGTGTCATAGGAAAAAAAGGAAATATATTGGAATTTTTCTACTTAGTAAATTATAACGAATAATACATCCTACTTTTATTAAATTAATTAAATTATTTTGGATGCGTGTTTTGTATAGAGACCCAAGCCTTGACCACATGTTATTTAATTAATTTTAAAATATTTTATAGAAAATTAAATTCTTGGCTCTAGGTTCTAGTGTCTTTAGAGTATTAGACACATAAATACAAGGTTTTAAATCATAAAATAATTGTGTTTATTTGAACTTCTAAGAGTTATCATAACCCCAATAGGTCATCTAAATAAATAATAGGATAATATATGAATATAAATAATGAAAATAATTAACCATAAATTCCAATAAAATAATGAAAATGGTAAGGTATAACAACATGGGATGCATAACATGACATCATAAAGGCAATGATCATTAGAATGGAATCATGGAATAAATAAATGATAACATTAGAGCATGGAGTAAACATGATCATATCATACGAACATGGCATCATTAGAATGTATAAATATTATATACAAGAAATCATTACCGTATGTCATCGATCATAGTATAACACACCATAATTTTATGATATATTTCTAGCTTTTGATGCACAACAGACCATGTTTAAAAAACCATGCAAAGAGATTAAAATATTTTTATATGATAGTGATTGTCAATCAACTGTATTGGTAGGTAAGAATATCATTAAACACATTATTAAATATATTTTTAAAACTTTTATTTCAATTTTTTATTAACTATTAGAAAATTATTACAAAATTGTGAGTAAAAGTTTTTAGTCTTCAATGATATGTTTTCATCAAAAATGATTTTTTTTCATTTTTTATATTAATATTATTATTAATTTCATTAGATTTTTGAAATTTTATTTTAAAAAATTGTATAATTTTTCAAAACATATTGTAATTATTATCATAGGGTTAAGTATTGGATTTTTTCTTGGAAAATATTATTTTTCTAGAAAATAATGAAAATGAATATTTGGTTGTTATACTACCAGTTATTTTCAATAAAAATTTAATTTTAAAGGTTTTAATATATTTTTAAGAATTTTGATAAATATTTAAAAGATAAATTTCATTCAAAATATTTTAATTATACCCATATGATTAATATTTTACATTATTTTGATATATAATAATTTTTATGATTAAAATACATTTTTCTAAAAATACATTTTCATCACATTTTGAGAGTTTATTTTTGATACTTATAAGAATTTAATTTGATATACTGGACTATATATTATGATTATAGGGGTTAAAATTGTTCAAATATTCCTATTTTATTTTTAGAATTAATGAAAACTAAATGTTCTAAAATTCATCACCTAAGAAAAGGGTAAATTGGTTACTTAATGTTTGAAACTAATGTTATAAGGATTTATATTCGTTCAAACACTTGCCATATTTTCATTTTATGAAAATTTATTCGTAATAATCCAAAAAAATAATATATGAACATTTGGTCCATTTATCATTGATTTTTAACTTTATAATATTTATGTAAAGGATAAACTCAAAAAGGACACTCTATTTCTTTTAAAATATATAATATTTTGTGACATTGATAAAAATAAATAATAGCCTATTATAAATTATTATTTTAAATACCCATGAATTTAATTTTATTATTTTTATTTATTTTTATTTTTATTATGGAAATAATTATCTTAAATTATTATGTAACGTTGATACAATGCATATGAAAGAAGTAAAAAGGAAAGTAACTTATTATTATAACATTGAGAATAATATTTTTTCTTGAGTTATAGAGTACCAAAAATTTTATATATACAT
The DNA here is from genome assembly GCA_963277665.1 of Viscum album. Lineage (NCBI taxonomy): Eukaryota > Viridiplantae > Streptophyta > Magnoliopsida > Santalales > Viscaceae > Viscum > Viscum album. The sequence goes on along the minus strand of OY728137.1, from coordinate 1,489,681,836 downwards.
ATACCATATTAGGGATGTTTTAAAGGTTTATATTTTATCTTAATGGTTATATTTATGTCTTTTATGTCATTTGAAATTAAAAATTAAAAAAATGATATTATGTATTTTTTTAATATAAAATACGATATTAAATTATTTAAAATATATAAAAATGTTTCATAAAAAATTTGAATATGATATACACTAAATTATCATCCAAATTTAATTTACATATATCTTTTTATTTTATTGTTTCATTCTTTCCCCCTAACTATTAAAAAAATATTTTTATCCATGTAATTATCAAAAGGGTTAACAGTGGATTAAAACTGATAGATAAGGGTTAAAATATCAACAAAACATTTCCAAATTTTATTAAATGAGATTTTATAGAATAAAAATATAATTTAATTTGAATTATATTTACTTGGTGTTATATTTTTCTTGAAAACTAAGATATTTTAATTTTATACATTAGATAATTCCATATGTGCCCCTCCTCCCACATATAAAAGGACACTCCTTCCCTCTTTTATTCACTCTACCTTGATCCGTATTTCCCAGCCAATACATACAAAACTAAATTCCCAATTTTCATATAAATTATTTATAATTTTTTTAATTCAATGAAAACCATTAAATGGGTCTTTGAGAAGGTATCTAAATGAAGTATATCGAAGAAGTTATAATTGTCATTACACACTCATTGATTTTTATTTATAATTAAAATTTCACAAGTTATGTTATCACATTCCTATAATAAAAATTAAGGTATTAAAATATACTTATAAGTTATTTTTATTTCAGAACCACAAATTTCTTTCTCATTTCCATCATATATAATGTGAAAATATCAATCATATGTGCGTACGATATTCTTTTTCCACCTTGTAGTGTTACTACATTTTCATCTCCTCATTACTTAGTTGGTTTAAAATATTGTAATAATATATATATATATATATATTAAGTTTATCACATAAGTAGAATTATTATATTATAAAATCATATCTACATTTTTCACTTTCATTCCATTTAAAAAGGATAACGTCTCCCTAGTGTGCTGGTGAACTACCACATTCATAGAGAAATATGATCAATTTTTCATTTCAAATTTACATGTATAGTAATAGAGATCTATTTAATGAATATATATGATATATATGATATAAAAACTTTTTAAATATTAATTTTTATTTACCTTTCCCTTTTTATATTTTTTAAAAATGAAAACAATGTTACGATTTATGTATGGATTTCCATCTCCATGAATGACGCTATTATGTTTTCCATATGTGCCTTTATAGAAGGGATAAATATTTATAATGAATATACATGATATTTTCATAATCATTAATATTTTGGATATGTTTTAACAACAATCAAACTATAAGCACCAGAACTACTGAATAAAAATTATCATTAAATAGAAAGTAGTTAAAAATTGAAATACTTATAATAATAATATATTGTTAACAAAAGGGTCAAAGGATATTATAAATGGATCATATATGATATTATATATATTTTATACAGTTTAATTATATATGTATTGTAATTCTATGTTTAATATATTTGAGGTCAAAATGAATTATGAAGAAATTCTTTATTGAGGTAAGATATTTCATCTCAATTTTTTTACCACTGAAACAAATTTGGTATTATGTGAAAATTTATTTTTATATTGGGTATATAAATACCTTTTATGTTATTAATATGAATTTATATTTATTCATAATTATTAATTTTATGATCCAATTTTACTATTTTAAGTGGTTATATTAAAAATTAAACCAAAGAAGTCAAAATTTATTTTACAACCTCATTACTTGGGATCTCTTATTTTCATTAAAGGGATATTATAATCTATCCATCATAAAAATAATCTATTTTATTTTCAGATTTATATTTATTAATATTACATGATTTCATCTAAATTTTCCTCTCTTTAAATAATTAATCAATAAAATATATTTTTAAAATAAAATATGATCTTAATTTTCTTTTGATCTGGTATATTTTTCTTATATGTCCATATATTTCACAATTGGTTTTGAAAATTATTTTATTTCGTCAAATGATTTATTAAAAAACTTTTAAACTAACCATAACATTTTAAATATTTTTAATAGAATTTTTCTAATGTTTTATGAAAGTGTCATTTTCAACATTCTTTATAAAATTTTTAATCAAATAAATTTTATAGTATGTGTCATTAAGAGACATTCCCACCACCATAACCATTTTTTATATTTATATTCTTCTTAATGTTTTCAATTGTCTTAAAAATAAAACTATTTAATGAAAAAAATAATTTTCTCAGTTCTATTATATTTATTTCTTCATATGATATAATATTATTACAGAACCTATATTACTATTTAATTTATAGCCAAATTTAATATCTTATTAATTTTTGGGTCATTACCTTTCTTTTGAAATATTCACTTAAATTCTCTAACTCTTCATTAGAAAATATATTTATCATATATATATATATATATTCTATGTATCATGGATATTTTTATTTTATATGTAATATACCATTTATATATATGGTGTTTTATTAAAAAAATTATTTTATTCTATTGGGTGAATTTTGATATTCTATATCCTTTACTCAATACGGATTTTTTTATTTGGTTTATTGTTTATGAATTTAATTGATAATTAAATATTTGATTAATGCATTGGATATGCAATGATGAGTGGGTCCTAGATATAGATTTCCCCTCAAATCCTTGATAGGCATCATGGGACAAACCTGTTGGATAACCTTACTAAATATGTTTTTAGTATATACCCACCTGATGTTAAAATTATCTTGGGGAAAGGCCTTGATGGTAATGATATATTTAAAAATAAGATCATGAAATCCAATAGTAATCATTTACTTCATTATAAATTTAGTTATTATTTTCCAAGAAATTATTACTATGATTATATATTTTTAGGAAATTCATGCTCATGTTATTGATTAAATGATATATGCTTTCCATTATATAATTTTCTTAATTATTATAACTTATTTAATTATAATTTCATCCAATATATACAACCATTACATATAATCTAAGATCACCGTTTATTGTTTTCCTTCCATATGATATAAAGAATGATATTTGGGTTAATATTAATGTTTTGAGAATTTTTCTTATGTTTTGTCTTTAATTTTTCGAATGTAATATAGGAAACATACTTATATTCAGTTATTCCCAGTGATTATGAGATAAATCATACTATGATATTATTTAGGGATGGTATCTAATTGAAAGAGGTGAATCAAAACTAATAGATAATTTAGGAATTTTCTGGATAAGAATATAAATAACGTTTGTGTTTGAATTAAGTGGATCACAACCATATTAGGTTACATAGCTCGGGTTATGATACAAACATTATCTATATGGAGAAACCTATTGTTCCACAATGAGATTCAACTATATTGGGTAACTTTTTATGGAATAAGCCTATATGAATTAATGGGTTGATAAGTAAATTGTTAGATAAAAATGTGTAATATATTTCAAAAAGATATTCTTAGATTTGGGATGTTATGAATGTAAAAAATCTATTCTAGTAGGGTATTAGTTGAGACGAAAGTCTTATCAATGTTGGTATCCAAAATACTTAAGTGGTTAATGAAATAAAATTCATTGATTTGATACCTATAAAAGTTACATTTTTCACAAAAAAATTCCCTTAGAGTAGTGAGATGAATCATAACGAATTATCCTAAATTTAAAGATAATGGAAGATGAAATTGGGGTGGAGTTTGAGGCTAGCTTCACATGATGATATATACAAGTTTCAAAGTACATATATAATATCTAAATAAATATTGGTTGTTTATTTGATATCCTTAAAACATGTATTCAATGGGAATATATTTCTCAAATTCTTTCATCCTATGATTATATAGTTTCATGTTTTATTATGAAAGAGAAACAGTTTGTTATATCATTTATATCAAAGGGAAATATAGATAAGCAAAGGTTGGATGATCACTATGAAAATAGAATAACATCAATAAAGAATAATGGAAGGAATAAAATTTTATTATATAAAAATTGAGGAAATAAAAATCATGTAAAATGATTGGAGGTCATGGGAGTTTGTTTTAATTGTGAAGATATGGTTCATCTGTGTAATGGGTATTAGTCAAATAAATAATCAACTACAATCATGTGATTAAAGTATAAATATTGTGAATATTTTATTCATTATCAAAATTACTTCCCTAAGTTTCAAGGTAGCATACCATATAAAAACACAAATGAAGAAACCGCACAAATGTAATTAATACATCTACTATGAATGTTCCAAGCGATATGGTGAAAGGTATACGTCTCATCTACTCTTGAAGTGAATTGTTTATATTTGATTTAGTTTATAAACACTCTTTTGTATATAAATAATTTTCTATAGTAATTATATCCCCATATCAATGATTTCATATTGGGTTGTTATTTTAAACTTCTATAGGTTATATGATCACATCTCATTTCTATAATTTCTATTTGATAGAAGTCTACGGGAATGAACATTATAGAAATCAAGTTATTAATATTCTAATTGAAATTTATGTATTCCTAAGAAGGCATTTGATCTCATAGTATGTATCCCATGTCAATATTTGAAGAAGAGAAGATACATTCTATATTTATAATCCACCTATGATAGATTATGAGTTTGAGAATAAACCGAACCTACATGAGAGATCTTTATCTATTATATTTGTTGAGAAACTCATATTACAATTATTCCAAATGTGAATGAGTTTTCTAATTTCTCTATAGAACTGTTTCATAGTACTTACCCAAATCATGATGATTAGTTTTTAATAGAACTCATACCTAGGTAAATATATATTTTATAGGATCTATATCGAATAACTATGATATGGTTATAGGAATTGAAGAAAAAACACTAGGAGATTTTTTTAAGGGATTTATGTGTCCTAGGGCATCACTATGTGGTGAACGAATTATCTTTTTAAGAGTAAAAGTGGGTAAATTCATCATTTTATTGATTATTACGAACTTAAAATTCACTATTATAGTAATTTTTTGGATTTTTCATTGTGAATGCTATCTCTATTAATTTAATGAAAATGTATTTACATATTACTAGGATCAATCCATTGTAATAAATATATATTTTATTACTATATATTATATGTATAAAGAATATCATTAATAACATTTTATTATTGTGATGATTAAGATATGGATGTACAATATATAATAAAATTTAACAATTGTGAATTTTGGATTTAGAAAGAGTAAATTTTGTGTCGTATAATCAAATGTGAGGATATATTGGTGGATCCCCAAAGATGGGTATTTTTTAGAAATAGCCTTGACCAATCATAATAACTAAGATCAATAGTTTCGATGTGTTATTTAGATACTACCTATCATTTTAAGAGTTTACTCATGGATATCCAATCAATACAACATTTTGACTCTAAAGTGAAAAAAGTTCTTATGAAAACATTAAAATTGGATAGAATTTAATTGAATATAATTGAAGTTTGGTCAGTGTACCAGTAATAACACTAACATACAATAGATAGTGGTTTTTTATATTTGATGATGCATAAAACAAATGAATTATTTGTTTACTCTGGCAGATTGAAATGGTGAAAGCATATCACTATTGCCAATTATAAAATAATTAAAAAAATACAAATAAAATGATTTGAAGTTAGAAGTACTAATTGTTGAATTGAAAATGTAGATGCATTATCTGTAAGGTGAAAGGTGTGATATATATAATGATCATAAAATATATATTTATAATTTAAAAGTTAAATAATTGTATATTCCAAAAAAATTATGGTTGAAATTGATCAAATATTATGACTTTTCAATACAATATGACCCTCGAAAGGAGAACAAGGTGGTTGTTTCTTTGATTCATAAATACCATGATAATTTTCTCATAATTTGGATTTAATTAGATCCAATAGTGATGGAATTACAAAATTTGGATATTTAAATATTGAGGGAAGGGGATAGTTCTTGTCTTTCTCATATGAAAGTTCAACTATCTCTCCATTAGGGGATTATCTAGACAATGAAGAAGTGGAATTATTGAGTATGTTAAGGATTATTCCCAGGTTCAGCTGTGGTCATACTAGAATAATATTATATAGCAATTGATTATGTGATCCATCAATACTCGATTTAAAAAAATGAGTTTTTGGATGAAGGTCAAAATTTATCATTCTATATACATATTGGAATTAAAAAAATATGTATAGATATTTGGAAGAGTATTTTTGGTGGGGAAAAATGAAATGGGATATTTCATATTATATATCTTGGTGATTGGTGTTTTTACATTTCATGAACAAGAGATAAATGTAGAAGGTGGTGTTTCAACCATTGCACATACATAAATGGAAATGGAAAAACATTACCATGTATTTAATCACTGTAATCCCCAAAAAAACTGAATGGTATAATTTTATTGGGGTAGTGGTTGATTACCATTTGAAATCAGTGAATTTTAACACTATTAGTAAATATTTCTCCATTTAATATCTTACATGGTTATACATTAAGGTTATCTTGAGATTCAATAGAATAATTCTCTTAATTGTATCTGATATGGATTCTATTTTTACCTTGATGTTCTTTATAAGCCTTCATTGGGATATGAATACATAGTAAAGTTTCACAGATAATAATCATACTAAAAAATCTGTCCAGTTTGAGTGGAAAATTAATAATATAGAGGAAATTTTATCATCTTTCTCTATATATTTATATGTTTTTTGGTATCAACATATTTATTTGGAATAATTTTATTACAAAGATATCTTTAATTTGAGAACTAATATGGATCCTTATAAAGGCCGATATATAAGGAAGCATATAACTCTTTAGTGTTGGGATGAAGTCTATGAAAAAAAATTGGGACCAAATCTATCTAATAAAATGGAAAATATGGTTATATACCTCTAATATCACACCAGGTAATCTCAAATTTGACTGAAATAATTTGTTGTCTATCATATGTGAGTTTGATATTTTGGAGATTGTGAAAAGATATTCCAATGAATAAATCCATGGAATAATATAATTATATTTTGATTAGATTGAAAAATAATCACTAGATATACATGTCCCTTTGAAATTATTGATCGTATCATGTTGTTTTCTTATCTCTTGGAACATTAACTAAATCTCTCTCAAGATCATGATGTATTCTATATATAATTATTAAGGAAGTACACACTTGATCATTCACATGTACTAAACTCATAGGTCCAATCAAAGGTGAAATATTTATCGTTTGGGGAACAAATAGTGTATATTATGGAATATAGATAAAAAATGCTATGAAACAATAACATTCACCCAGTCCATGTTTTCTGGTTAAATCATAAAATTGAGGAAACAGTGTGGGAACATACGGATGTGATGAGGCATAAGTATCCCTCTTTTGTGTATTATAGTGATTTAATTTAAAAACCAAAATTCATATGGGGTGAATAGAAGACCATAATATACTTTGATAAATTTCCATTCCAAATAATTTAATTTAGTTGATATCTTCTGATTCACACAACATCATGTATTAATGAACCTTGAAAAAAAATTAAAAAATAATTACATGAAATTCATCACCAATCCTTTATATTGTAATGTACGAATAACCATAACCATATTATGAAAATACGTATAAAAATTTATTTAAATTTATTTATTAAATAATAGGAAATATGTACTCAATTGTTTTCCAACCCATTTTATTCTTCAATAATATATTTTTTCAAAAATTGTTTTTTATTATATTTTTATATGGATATTATAAATATATTCCATTGCATTTTGAAATTTAATTTGATAAAAAGGTTATCATTTTTGAAATAATCATGACATAATATTATTAGGGTTAAAGTTTTTGATTTTATCTAAAAAGGATTATTTGTCAGTGAATAGAGAAATAAAATGATTTTTTAAAACAAATATTTTTTCCTTTAAAAATGTAATTTAAAATATACAATTAATTTTTTTATTTGGAATTAATTTTATATAAGATCCATTTTATTTAAAATAATTTAATTAATTACATTAGTATCAGCATTTTACATGATTTTTTAGTGTTAGTTTTTATATTGAAAACATCTTTTTGTGGAAAATATTTTTTCATCCATTTTATACTATTTATTTTAAAAATTATATTAATTGAATTTGATAAAATAGAATCCAAAATTTCAATTATGAGGAGCAAATGTTGTAATTTTTTCCTTTTACTTATAAGGATTTAGGAATAGAAACATTGGTAAAATTTATCACATCAGTAAAAGGTATATGATGTACTTAACGTTAAAAGCTAATAGGCTATAGAATAAAAATCATTAAAAAACATTAAATTTTTTCATTTTATGAGTTTATTTCATCCATAACCATCCAAACATTTAAAATAATACCTTTGATCTAATTATCTTATAATTTTACCTATATAATATTTACATAAACGATGTTGTTAGTAATGTTACTCTCAATATTTTAATACATTTTATATTTTATAATATGGATAAAAATAAACTATGTTCCATTATAAATGATTATCTAAAATAATTTTTCAATTTTTTATCATTTTAATTTATTTTAATTTTTAGTGATAAAATAATTATCTCAAATACAAACATAACACAGCATCAATGCTTGTGTATGTAGTAATAAAATTAAGAATATTTATTTTAAAAACACAAAAAGAAATAAATTTGGTTGATTCATAATTTACCACGAGTTTTATTAATACAAATAACATATTATAGATTTTTAATATGTTAATATTTTAATACCATTTTTATACTGATGTCATTAATGAAAAATTAGATTAATTATATCAATAATCACATTAATGATATTTTATAATAAATAATATTTTATTAAATAAATAAAAATTCATTAAAATATACATTTTATTCCTGTAAATGGGATATGGTTGAAATTATAAAATATGTTCCTTTTATTTATCACTTTTCTATAAATAAAAACACTATTGACCCCTATATTATAAAAAATTAATCTTGCAATGATTTTCAAGAGGGTTATTGAGGGGTTGAAACTAAGATATAATGATGAAAAAAACAAAAATTTCTCCAAATATTATTGAATGAGTGGATTGAAACTCATAATCATATTATATTCTAATTATATCAATTTTGAAACATTTTTCTTGGATATTTTATATATTATGTTGACACTTTCAATAACTCCAAGAGTTCCCCTCCCCTAACTAATAAAAGGAGATCCCTTATCTATTTTTATTTCACCACTTTGAGCCTCCTATAATGACTAAAACCAACCCAATTCTCTTCTTTAATTACATTTAAATTAATAAGTTTTTTGTATTGATAAAATACCAATTAAATTGTCTTCAATAAGGTATATAAAAAAATTATACCGAAGAATAGCTAATCATATTTACAGACTCCTTCATGTTTATTTCTTCTTACTAGAACACTAAATATATTGTATATATAACAAAATAATAAATGTAAAGTCATAAATATTCTGATATGTTTTTATTATTATGGGATAACCATGTTCCATCTATTTTCTATCAAATAAAAATTGAAACATTACTCATGTGTACATATAACTTTTCATCTCCAAATAATGGTGAAATTTATCTTTCATCCCCACATTACATGGATGTTTATAAACATAGAAATAATTAATATATATTAAATTTGAGAAATAATTTTTATTATTGAATTATAATATCATATAAACTATTTTACTTTTAAATTATTTAGAGAATGAAAATGTCGCTCATTCATATGTGTGTAATATTGTAATGGTCAATGCCCTCCCACTCCTCTACTTTTCTAATTTTGAGTGTTGGAGGTGTTTGGGGGAGGTTCTGAGAGTCTTTAGTGGAATTTAATGGTTTATTAGAATTTATGAAGGGGTTACACATCATATAAGTTGATTATACAATGTGAATATTTGTTTCACAAATTTTATATGGATGGTTCATGATGGGTATTTTTATCAGTTTTTAGTAATTAATAAGAAAAATAATAGGTGACATATTTTTTGGCATAAGTTGAACATAGGGGATTACATGATGTGAAAGTTTATAACATATCTTGTAAACCCCTATCCACTTCAGTTTTAAAATTCTTTTAAGGATGAACCATCATTCATTAGGTTGAAGTTTCTTTTTTACTCTCAATTTGGTTAAACACTAGGCACCCCAAGGTGTTCTTCGAGCACTTTTCTATCCCTTTTTGATTCTTTGATTTCTATGGTTCATCGTTTTTGATCCATTTTCGATACATGTTGAGTTATCTTCTTGTTCTCATACGTTTTCTTATGTTCTTATCTTAGGGTTTTTCTATGGTGGTGTTTCATTGGTTGGGGGTGCGTTTACATTGTGTTTTTCGACCAACCATTGGTGTAGTATTGGTTTATCCACATGTTTTTTGTGTAATTGTGGTTACCAAGAATTTTCTTCTTCGCCCTGTGTTGTAAAAAAAATTAGAAATATTCATTAAGGTATGATTTTCCTCATTTCACTTTATTGTGTATCATCTGGTAGGGGTTTATTTTTTTTAACTATAGAACATGGTGGTGTAGGATAAATTAATAGAAATTTAAATTGGTTAATTGAATTGAAAGGGGAAATGTGGTTTGATGTGAATTATATTACAACATTGGTAATGTTTTTTGATATTGTGAATTATACGGTCCTGATGCGCCATTAAAAATTAAGGTCATTGGAGATTTATTTTCACTGGATATATGTTTTTGACTATTATGAATGTTGTGATTATTTTTGAATCACCCTATATAAGGCCCCATCCTTAAACCTTACTTAATCTTGAGTTATTACAAGATTACGCATTGAGGATCTTTTCGGGTTTAGAGTTTTAGAGAATTAGATCATAAAACTTGCATTACATTCCACATATAAACAAAGTGGTTACATAAAGATAGTATTCTTCATTCCATCAATGGAAACACATTTAAAATAAAACATCGATTATTTCTTGACACATCCTTGACTCTATCATCTTATCATGTACCTTTCCCTTGACCTGTGAAAAACATTTCAAAAACTTGGGATGAGCATAAAAACTCAGTATGGGTTATAAAAAAAACATGGAAAGAAATCATGACTTCATATATACATAAGAATGAAATCATTCTTTACCCATAAAACATAGGCACTTTAACATACCTCATAAAATCATGAATAAAACATAGAAATCATAATACGTAAAGGTAACTTGAGGCATTCATAACATTCTTACGTAGGGAGTAACCCTCTTGGTTACATTTGGAATACCCATCACAGTATATTCCCTAAAATGTCTTCGGATAAACCTTAACGTTTCACTCCTTCGCGTTACCTAATGCATTGGAGAGCTATAACGGGCTCACCTGCCCTTAGGTTATCACGGAACCACCCGTCTTCATAATAATGCCCAAGAACCATAACATAATCATATCACATAAAACATACGTAAAGGAAAAATAAAATTTCCACATTTCAATCACGAGATATCAATAAAACACATTGATATAAAAACATTATGAAAACCATTTTCAATACCAAAATAAAAGAAAAGTAAAACATGGTGTTTATTTTTCTTAAAAAAAAGTATGGCTTGTAGAGGAAGCCGAAACTCAAATAATGGTCACGACGGCGGAGAAGTCGTTGTCGCCGCATACGTACGACAAAAACATTACCTTTTGTCGTTTAGTAAATGCTTAGTATAAAAAAGATTCCTTTTGAATAAACGTAAAAGTCAAAGGGGTTTATACACCGTATAAAAGAAAGTTGTGTATAAAATAAAATATGCCTCAACGAAAGGAGATTGAGACGAAGTCCCATACCTCGTATCCGACTTGACCCGACCGTTCTTTAATCTCCTGAATAATAAACTTGAGTTACTCTCTACTTGCTTAAGAACCTTTTTCAAGTTCATTATTCCTTTTATACCATGTTATGGACATCATGTAATCATTTAAGTTAATAATGTTCATTTTGTCGGTATTTGGTTCTTAAGTCAAAAATAGACTTCTTACACTTACATGTTGTTAATTTGGTCAAAGTTTCATTATATCCAGAATGGTATTCATGATGTAGATATTATATATGTCATATATATCCAGTACATACATTCATTTATAATATTACATAATCATTTAGAGGTAAGAAATGAAATGCACCGTTCATGGAGACGGTAAGCAGTACCTACGCATGAACGCAACTTCCATTTCTATTTCGTATTTTCTGGAATGGAATCATAATGATATATAAGTATATTATAATTCCAGTATAATAACATATATAATATCATAAACTTTATCCTTTACACATCCCACATATGGTATTAACGAATCAAATCACTTTCAGGGGGCGGTAGTCCGCACTTCCTAAAATGAAGATATCATGTTTACCCATAATGGAAACCATAAAGGTGTGCCCAAAATGAATAAAACAGAAGCTTAAGGAAAACATAAACATATTATATATCATATATAAAAATATTTACATCATAATGGCCACCTTTGAAGGTGTTAAATGAGTGTTGAACAATCATCGTTTCGAGAGGCAGAATTTCGCCATCCACGGAAACCGTATATTCTTTAACCATTTGATGTAGTTGTGTGAGAGTGTAGCTCAAATAAATCTTATAACAACATCGTAGTATATTTAAGATACTGTTGTTGTTACAAAAGAAGTAAATAAAAAGAGTTAAGGGGTTGGAGAAGCAAAATAAAACAAATGAACATGAGAGGATGAATTACCTTTAAAAGTGTAACTCCTTTTGATTTGAGCCTAAAGGCTTCCTTTGAAAGGTTTCTGCCCAAAGGGAATCCTCTAAGATGAGGAGAGGGATGTGGAGACAGTAAATGGGCAGGGTTTGGCCGAGCCAAAGGCTTGAATAGTGTGTGAAATGAGGTAGAGGTGGGGGCCTTTTATAAGAGAAGAAGAGGGGCACTTTTGGAAAGTAAAGAAACATTACTTTATTTGAAAATGTTTTTCGGTTTCAAAAGGTCCCAAATTGATATAATTCGTGTATAAGGTGATAAGGGTTCGAAATACACTCATCCAATTGGTTTTGGACATGTGTAGTTCATAGATTTTATATTATCTTTCCATTTTATTTAAATCATCAAATAATGATGTCATCGCTGCATCATTATTATGTCATAAATAATTTATTTTAGTTAATGTCTAAAAATCATAAAGAAAATACTATGATGTAGGAAATCGTTTTAGCTTTCCAATTACTATTTATAATCAAAAATATGATCTTTATAACCCCATGTAAAAATTGTTTTTGTAAAACATCTCTTGTTTGTTTCATTTTTACCTTAACATTTAATAAAAAGTTATTTATGTCATTTCCAAACCAAAGTGTCTCCATGGGGTCCCCAAGTTGACCCATGGCTTGTCTTGGTCATCCATGACACAACCAATAATGTTGGGACATGTGTCTAGGTCATTTCATATTATTAAAGCATTATTTATACCTTAACTACCCTAATTACCACTAATCGCGATTAAGAACTTAATAAGTTACTATTCACCAAAAAATTATTTTAATCTCATTGAACCACATTTTACTTCTTAATGACAACCATGTATGTAGGTTTTTCAAAATTCAATATACATTAGTGGTAAACTTTCATTTAACTGAAAAATCAGTTTGCTTGATTACCACTTAGTGGTTTCACTATTCATCAAAAATTGAAGTTTTTCAGAAAATTACCAAAAATTCACCCTCAGCTATATTTGATATTCAGAATTCAAAAATAAAGTCTATTTTACAAAATTCAAATCATATAAGTCACATTAATTAATTTAATAATTAATTCCCACTGCCAGAGCAAATAGCGTGTTTTTACAAAACAATAAGTATCAAAAGATTGACACCAGTTTAAGTCTAATTTCAAAGTGAAATTGATTCCGATGACCACCATTGGATTAAATGGTAAAAATATATTCATATTACACATTAAGACCAATTCAAAAGATAATATAATCATATAAATAAATTAAATTAAAAAGCAGTTTTGATGTAAAATGCAGTATTTTTCACTTTTCATTAAAAAATGAACCTTGTCCGAAAAATACCAAAAATTCACACAAAGTAAATTTTGATGTCCCAATCATAAAGAATAAGTTTATTTTGACAAAAATAGTTTATAAAACTGTCAAAAGATAAATTTAAAAAGTGTTTTCCATCATAAGGCAGTAAAACAATCTTTTAAGAATATTAGTGTATTCCATGCTTAAGATTGGATTTATTTCCATTTTAAGCCTCTAAAACACTATCTTAATCATTAATAGACATAGGTAAAAATATCTATTATTCATTACTTACTTGGGATGTTACATCCTTCCCCCCTTTAGAGAATTGCGTCCCCTGAATTTATTTACTTATCGAATAAATGGGGGTACTTATCCCTCATTGCATTTTCAGATTCCCATGTTGCCTCTTCAATCATGTGGTTTTTCCACAAAACCTTTACCTGGTGAATCACTTTATTTCGTAACACTTTCGCCCTGTGGTCAAGAATCTGGACCGGTTGTTTCTCATAAGATAGGTTCTCTTCCAGCTGAACTACCTCTGGACTCAAAACATGAGATGGATCTGGCATATACTTTCTCAACATCGAAACGTGAAAATCATTGTGTACCTGAGATAAACTCGGAGGTAAAGCCACTAGGTATGCAACTGATCCAACTCTTTCCAGAATTTCGTATGGTCCAATGAACCTTGGACTCAACTTTCCTTTCTTACCAAATATCATCACACTTTTCCAAGGAGAAACCTTGAGAAAAACATGATCACCTACCTCGAAAGATAGATCCTTCCTCCGGTTATCCGCATAACTCTTCTGCCTTCTCTGAGCTGTTCTCATGTGTTTCTGAATCAGCTGAACTTTTTCTGCCATCTCTTCTACCAATTCTGGTCCCATCAACTTCCTTTCACCCACTTCATCCCAGAATGCTGGAGTTCGACACCGCTTCCCATATAATGCCTGAAATGGTGCCATCTGTATACTGGAATGAAAACTGTTATTATATGAAAACTCAACCAATGAAAGATGTTGGTCCCAACTTCCCTGATAATCCATAGAACAAGCTCGTAGCATATCCTCCAATGTCTGAATTGTTCGTTCTGACTGCCCATCTGATTGAGGATGAAAAGCTGTACTAAAATTTAATTCAGTACCCAATGACTTCTAAAGGCCTTTCCAAAAGTTAGAAGTAAACCTGGGATCACGATCCGATACAATGGAGAGAGGAACTCCATGTAACCTGACTATCTCTTTAAGATACAAACGGGAAAGTTGATCAAGAGAGAAAGTATCTCGTATAGCAAGGAAATTAGCAGATTTGGTCAAGCGATCAATAATAACCCAGATTGCATTATTACCTCGAGATGTCTTCGGTAATCCAACAACAAAGTCCATGGATATATTCTACCATTTCCACTCTGGCACTGGTAAAGGATGAAGCATCCCTTTCGGTAATTTCCGCTCTGCTTTAACCTGTTGACATGTCAAACACTTCACAGTAAAATCAGCAATATCTCTTTTCATTCCATCCCACCAGTAATACTCCCGCAGATCTCTATACATCTTAGTACTGCCCAGATGAACTGAAAACGGAGAACTATGAGCTTCACATAAAAACTCTCTCTTCAACTGTGAATCACAAGGCACACACAATCTCTTCCCAAATATCAAAACACAATCATTATCAATGTTGAATTCAGGCAACTTACCTTTCTGAACCAGCTCTACCTTTTTCTGCAACTCACTTTCTTGCTTCTGTGCTTGCTTGATTCTATCTGATAGAGAAGATCTCACTGATACCTGAAACAAAACAGAAGGACTTCCTGCACCAACAACTTCTATGCCAAAGTTCATCAAATCGTTAACCAAAGGATCACGTTCCAAATGAAACATTGTTAATGAAGCATTACTTTTTCGACTCAAAGCATCATCCACTTTATTTGCCTTCCCCGGATGGTAATGAATTGTACAATCATAATCCTTGATTAATTACAGCCATCTCCTTTGTCTCATGTTTAACTCTTTCTGAGTGAATATATACTTTAAACGTTTGTGATCGGTATATATTTCACACTTTACTCCATACAAATGATGCCTCCAAATTTTTAAAGCAAAAACAACAGCAGCTAGTTCCAAATCATGTGTAGGGTAATTTACCTCATGATTTTTCAACTGTCGTGAAGCATAAGCAATTACATGATCATTCTGCATTAGGATGCAACCAAGTCCCTTCAATGAAGCATCACTGTATATAACAAACTCACCATTCCTGGAAGGTAGTGCCAAGACTGGAGCACTCACCAATCTTCTTTTCAATTCCTGAAAACAATCATCACATTCTTTTGTCCAGATAAACTTAACACCCTTCCGAGTTAGCTTAGTCATTGGACTAGATAACCGTGAAAAATTTCTAACAAACCTTCGGTAATAGCCCGCCAAACCAAAGAAGCTACGAATCTCAGTTACATTTGTGGGTCTTGGCCATTCTTCCACAACTTTTGTTTTTGCAGGATCAACAGTTATTCCATCTTTAGAAACAATGTGACCAAGGAAAGAAATTTGTTGCAACCAAAACTCACACTTGCTGAATTTCCCATATAGTTTCTTTTCTTTTAAGGTTTTCAAGATAACCCTTAAATGTCTTTCATGCTCCTCTTTACTTTTAGAAAACACCAAAATATCATCAATGAAAACCACCACAAACTTATCCAAGAACTCATGGAAAATTCTATTCATTAAGTCCATGAATACAGCAGGTGCATTGGTTAGACCAAAAGGCATTACTACAAATTCATAATGGTCATATCTCGTACAGAACACGGTATTCGAAATTTCTGCCTCCTTTACCTTTAGCTGATGGTACCCCGATCTCAAGTAAATCTTTGAGAAAAACTGAGCCCCCTGAAGCTGATCAAACAAATCATCGATATGAGGCAAAGGATATTTTTTCTTAACAGTGATATTATTCAAGGCTCTATAATCAATGCAAAGTCTCATAGAACCATCTTTCTTTTTAACAAATAAAACAGGAGCACCCCATGGTGATGTGCTAGGTCTAATGAAACCTTTCTCTAATAAATCTTGCAATTGCTCCTTCAACTCTAAAAGTTCAATTTGTACCATTCGATAAGGGGGTTTTGAAATTGTCTTAGCATCAGGAACTAAGTCAACAGTAAACTCAACTTCCCGATCTGGTATTATTCCAGGCAACTCATCAGGAAAAACATCAGGATACTCATTTACCACTGGAATATCATTAATCTGAACAGTTCCTTTATTTTCAACGACGTGTGCAAGGTAACATTCATTTCCATCTTTTACAAGTTTCTCGGCCTCTTGATAAGTTATCAAAAGTAAGGGTTCATTCTTGTAAACAAACTGAAAGTCTTTCTGAAAAGAAACTTCTTTAGCTCTACAGTCAATCTTAGCATGGTAAATAGAGAGCCAATCCATACCCAGGATAACATCAAACTCAACTAGAGGTAGAACAATAAGGTTTGCAAGTAGGTTCTTTCCACAGATAAGGATAGGAAGATTCTTATAAATTCTTTTTTCCTCAACACTTCCCCCAGGTTTTTTTACCAAAAGTTCAGGAGTCATTTCTTGAGATGGTATTCCCATTTTACTAGAAAAGGTTTTAGAGATGAAAGAATGTGTAGACCCCGAATCAAACAACACACTGGCATAATCTGAAAAAACAAACAAAGTACCTGATACAACTTCATTTGATGGCCCGACATCTGCTGAAGTAGTTGCAAAGGATTTCAACACCCCTTTCTACTTGTAGTCTAACTGCTTCCCATCATTCAAGCTCTTTGTCGGACACTCATTTGCATAGTGACCCATCTCATTGCACTTAAAACATTTCACTAACTGTAAATCAAATTTGTTCTTACCTTCACCTTGATCCTTTTCAGTGCAATCACGAGCCTTATGTCCTATCTTACCACATCGGTAGAACTTCCCAGAATTCAAAAGACATTCCCCAGTATGCCTTTTCCCACATTTATCACAAACTGGAAACTTATTTCTCTTACCATCAGACTTTTTTGAAGAATTCTTACCTTTCTCCTGCCACCTCGGTCTCTTCTTCTGCTTGTTGTTATAGAAAACTTGGTCATCAGCAAACTCCATTTCTACCTTCTCAGCACATCGAACAAGCTTTTCATAACTTTTAAACTCACGAGAATCCAATGCGCTTCGATACTTTGGCTTTAATCCTGAGTTAAAACGATTGATTTTACTATCAAGGTCCCGGATAAAATTTGGAGCATACCTTTCCAATCGAGTGAACCTTTCTTCATAGGCAGCCACTGAGTCTTCCTCTTGCCTCAATTCCAAGAATTGCTTTTCCATCCTAAGTCGAACATCCTTAGGAAAATACTTCTCAAGAAACATACCTTTGAATTCATCCCAGTCAAGAGCATCAATCTCATCGGCATCCCTGATATTTTTAACCATAGACCACCACTGATCTACTTCACCCTGCAAACGGTAAATTCCAAGACTAACCTTTTGATTATATGAACACCCCATGACATCAAAAATCTTCTCCAGTGCTTTAATCCACCCTTCAGCTAGCACAGGGTCAGATGATCCTATGAATGATGGTGGATGTTGCCTCATGAAATGTTCCACCACTGACATGTTCATCTACGGTTGGTCTGGCTGATCTCGTGCATGGATACCACTGCCATTTATCGCTTGATTCAACTGCGCCATCACTACAAAAAATTGTTCAGTTCCAATTCCGACCATTTCTGGATGCTGATTCGGAAGGTTATTTCCTTCTGTATGCCTTCCAAGCACAGATTCCATGTTTCCTCTGCGGAAAACCATTCTGAACAAACATGTCTTAGATGAAGCAACATGGTAATCTTTAAATGCTATATCATTTCAAAAAAAAAATTTGGATAATCATTTAATATAATTCTAACTCCTAATGTTATCTAAACTGACCTTTGATACCAACTATAAGGCCCCAGCCTTAAACCTTAATTAATCTTGAGTTATTACAAGATTACGCATTGAGGATCTTTTCGGGTTTAGAGTTTTAGAGAATTAGATCATAAAACTTGCATTACATTCCACATATAAACAATGTGGTTACATAAAGATTGTATTCTTCATTCCCATCAATGGGAACACATTTAAAATAAAACATGGATTATTTCTTGACACATCCTTGACTCTATCATCTTATCATGTACCTTTCCCTTGACCTGTGAAAAACATTTCAAAAACATGGGATGAGCATAAAATCTCAGTATGGGTTATAAAAAAACATGGAAAGGAATCATGAGTTCATATATACATAAGAATGAAATCATACTTCACCCATAAAACATAGGCAATTTAACATACCTCATAAAATCATGAATAAAACATAGAAATCATAATACGTAAAGGTAACTTGAGGCATTCATAACATTCTTACGTTGGGAGTAACCCTCTTGGTTACGTTTGGAATACCCATCACAGTATATTCCCTAAAATCTCTTCGGAGAAACCTTAACGTTTCACTCCTTCGCGTTACCCAATGCATTGGAGAGCTATAACGGGCTCACCCGCCCTTAGTTTATCACGGAACCACCCGTCTTCATAATAATGCCCAAGAACTATAACATAATCATATCACATAAAACATGCATAAAGGAAACATAAAATTTCCACATTTCAATCACGAGATATCAATAAAACACATTGATATAAAAACATTATGAAAACCATTTTCAATACCAAAATAAAAGAAAAGTAAAACATGGTGTTTATTTTTCTTAAAAAAAAGTATGGCTTGTAGAGGAAGCCGAAACTCAAATAACGGTCACGACGGCGGAGAAGTCGTTGTCGCCGCATACGTACGACAAAAACATTCCCTTTTGTCGTTTAGTAAATGCTTCGTATAAAAAAGATTCCTTTTGAATAAACGTAAAAGTCAAAGGGGTTTATACACCGTATAAAAGAAAGTTGTGTATAAAATAAAATATGCCTCAACGAAAGGAGATTGAGACGAAGTCCCATACCTCGTATCCGACTTGACCCGACCGTTATTTAATCTCCTGAATAATAAACTTGAGTTAATCTCTACTTGCTTAAGAACCTTTTTCAAGTTAATTATTCCTTTTATACCATGTTATGGTCATCATGTAATCATTTAAGTTAATAATGTTCATTTTGTCGGTATTTGGTTCTTAAGTCAAAAATAGACTTCTTACACTTACATGTTGTTAATTTGGTCAAAGTTTCATTATATCCAGAATGGTATTCATGATGTAGATATCATATATGTCATATATATCCAGTACATACATTCATTTATAATATTACATAATCATTTAGAGGTAAGAAATGAAATGCACCGTTCATGGAGACGGTAAGCCGTACGTACGCATGAACGCTACTTCCATTTCTATTTCATATTTTCTGGAATGGAATCATAATGATATATAAGTATATTATAATTCCAGTATAATAACATATATAATATCATTAACTTTATCCTTTACACATCCCACATATGGTATTAACGAATCAAATCACTTTCAGGGGGCGGTAGTCCGCACTTCCTAAAATGAAGATATCGTGTTTACCCATAATGGAAACCATAAAGGTGTGCCCAAAATGAAAAAAACAGAAGCTTAAGGAAAACATAAACATATTATATATCATATATAAAAATAGTGACATCATAATTGCCACCTTTGAAGGTGTTAAATGAGTGTTGAACAATCATCGTTTCGGGAGGCAGAATTTCACCATCCACGGAAACCGTATGTTCTTTAACCATTTGATGTAGTTGTGTGAGAGTGTAGCTCAAATAAATCTTATAACAACATCCTAGTATATTTAAGATACTGTTGTTCTTACAAAATAAGTAAATAAAAAGATTTTAGGGGGTTGGAGAAGCAAAATAAAACAAATGAACATGAGAGGATGAATTACCTTTAAAAGTGTAACTCCTTTTAATTCCCGCTGCCAGAGCAAATAGCGTGTTTTTACAAAACAATAAGTATCAAAAGATTGACACTAGTTTAAGTCTAATTTCAAAGTGAAATTGATTCCAATGACCACCATTGGATTAAATGGTAAAAATATATTCATATTACAAATTAAGACCAATTCAAAAGATAATCTAATCATATAAATAAATTAGATTAAAAAGCAGTTTTGATGTAAAATGCAATATTTTTCACTATTCATTAAAAAATGAACCTTGTCAGAAAAATACCAAAACTTCACACAAAGTAAATTTTGATGTCCCAATCATAAAAAATAAGTTTATTTTGACAAAAATAGTTTATAAAACTATCAAAAGATAAATTTAAAAAGGGTTTTCCATCATAAGGCAGTAAAACAATCTTTTAAGAATATTAGTGTATTCCATGCTTAAGATTAGATTTATTTCCATTTTAAGCCTCTAAAACACTATCTTAATCATTAATAGACATTGGTAAAAATATCTATTATTCATTACATACTTGGGATGTTACACCCTAAATATGAATTGGTTAATTTCATATAATTTTCAAATGAATAGTTTTCCCCATGATTTTGGTTTTTGTGGAAACACCACTAAAACGAAGTGAAATTCGATAAAAATCCATTTTAAACACGTTAAAAGTTATCTAGATGTGTTTTTTCTTGCTCATGCTTATGGGATAGAGATGTGTGGTTAGAAAATGTGGGGGTTGGTAGTTTATGTAGTTATGCTTTCAGGATGTTGAGGAGGTGGTTTGTTTGTTCATGGTTTTGGGACGGTGTGGTGATGGTGTGTTGAGTTATTTGTGGAATGTTGTTGTTCTATGCTAGATACCTGAGTGGTGATGGAATAAAAAATAGTTATTTAATAATGTTTAATATAAAATGGGTTGGTTTGGATAATGGGATGAAATTGTTTAATGGATAATTAAATGATTTGTTATGAGGCTAAATGTGGTTGACTCTAAATAATGAAATGAAGGGTTCTTTAACATCTGAAATGATTATTGAAAACACTAATTAATTCATTTAGAGGTAGTAGCAAAAGTGATGGTGATGTGAGTTGGTTAGTTAGTTTTCAATCCCATTGGTTTATCTTGTGTTATATTATCTATATAAATATATATGTACACAATGTATATTCTTGTGATTTCTATACGCAACCCACCAATGTTGTTCACTATGTTCCAAACTCTCAAATCATCATGTGGGCGGCATCCTTCCCAACATTCTAGTGGAGGGATGGATGGTTGGCCACCCTCTCTTCCCTACTCCTTTTTCCAGGTGATACAGTTGTTTCATAGGATCTGATGATTGATATTATGTTAGAGCATTATATTATAAGATGCGGTATCACAAGTGTCTTTATGATTAGTTTTGATGTGGTCACATATGTGTCTTTCGGATGAGTTGTGATATGATATCCCAAGTGTCTTCAGGATGAGATGTGATGTGGAATCCCAGATGTCATTTGTATGAGATGTGATGTAACAAGATGTGATGTGATGTGTTTTGTTTTGAGGCTTATTTTTGTGTGGCCAGAATGTGTTGTGAGCCCAACTGTGTTTGGGTGAGATATGTTACGAGTCCCATGTGTGTGCAGGTGAGTTGTTATGTGTTATATTTAGAATAGGTGGGAGCGCCATGACATTTTTTTGATGGGGTGTGAGAGAATATAATTAGTGGGAAGGTGGTTTTGGGTACCCAATCATCTATGTTATTTTCCTTATATTATATTACTAGGATTTTGTTATTTGGTGACCATTCCTTAGCGAGCCTGGGATGGTTAGTATACCAATTTTGGTGTTATTTTTTCATCTATTTTCTCACATGTTCGTTAGTATCATTCTTTAACATGTGAATAAAAGACATTGGTTTCATACTGAGTATATTTGTACACTCATCCAAAATATATAAACCTTTTTAAGGTTTCCAAAATGATTACACAAACCTTGTTGGACCATAATATCTCACATCATTAACCATTGTCGTGTCACTGATTTAGCTTTTCTTTTGGGTATTTAATTTAGAGACTTTATTATATTTGTATTTTTTCTATTTATAACTGCATGTGGGATTGTTTTTGGATTTCCTTTTTTATATATGTATTGTATTTGTGTTATGTATGATTCAACCTATCTTTCAATGTTGTTTCCTTGTAAAGTGTAATGCCTCCATATTTTTAGATTTGTACACCCTTGGTTCTAGTCTCCATTCTATGGCGTACTGAAGATGGGACTCAGGGGTCATTATCTGTCTCCACATAATTTGGTATCTATGGAGGGAAAGAGAAAAGACATAACGGTATTAGATTTGATTGTTGTGATATTGGATAGAGTTTTATGTTAAGAATAGTGAATATTCTATTGGTAGATATGGAAAAAATTTCAATTGACCTTGGTATTCGACGTAGACTAGGGAGACCAGCTAGGACAAGGGATTTTAAGGCCCCCATGATCCAATGCATGAACTCTGAATTTATTTAGTGACCATATGAGATTTAAAGGCCTTCAAGGCAAAGGCACATGAAAGGTACATGAATCATAATAACTTTTTTATTGTTTTAATTGGTTTGTTTTTGGAAGGATGACATAGATAACGAAAGGAAATAATTGAGTTAAAAATAATTTTAATAACACTATATACTGCACTGGATTAGGAAATCCTTATTTTCCTTTCAAATAAGGATCTTGGTCATTGTCTTCATGTGGCTTAGGTAGTTGAGGTTTAGTGGGAAGATCGTGTTAATTGTTATAGGCTTAATCCAGTTTGGGATGATGGTCAATGTCATTGGACATTGTGTGCATTCTAGCGGCATGCTTTGGGAAAGTACAGGGGAAGTGTTATAGTAGTGGTGTTATTGAGCTGGATGGAGTATCTCAAGATATCATTTATTTTTATATGGTCCCTAATGGATTAATTGGTCCCATTTGGAGTCATTCATATTAGGGGAGATATGTTTCAGTGGTGGAAGATGTATTTGGAAGAGCATAAGGAGATAGACATTTTGTTAGTTGAATTCCCAAAGAAGTTCTGAGCAGAGTTCCTTTTTTCGACCATGAAGGTAGTTAATCAGATGGATCTTATTTCTCTTCAACAAGGGATCATGTCAGTGTGAGATAAAGGAATCATTCTCAAGTACCTTCTTTGTATTTTCATAGATATTTTTTAAGACGAGGTTTCTCATGCGAGAAGTACTGAGGATGAAATCCATCCTTCTATCTATTATGAAATTAATCATTTTATGTTGGTCAATATCTATCATATTATATTCTAATTATATCAATTTTGAAACATTTTTCTTGGATATTTTATATATTATGTTGACACTTTCAATAACTCCAAGAGTTCCCCTCCCCTAACTAATAAAAGGAGATCCCTTATCTATTTTTATTTCACCACTTTGAGCCTCCTATAATGACTAAAACCAACCCAATTCTCTTCTTTAATTACATTTAAATTAATAAGTTTTTTTGTATTGATAAAATACCAATTAAATTGTCTTCAATAAGGTATATAAAAAAATTATACCGAAGAATAGCTAATCATATTTACAGACTCCTTCATGTTTATTTCTTCTTACTAGAACACTAAATATATTGTATATATAACAAAATAATAAATGTAAAGTCATAAATATTCTGATATGTTTTTATTATTATGGGATAACCATGTTCCATCTATTTTCTATCAAATAAAAATTGAAACATTACTCATGTGTACATATAACTTTTCATCTCCAAATAATGGTGAAATTTATCTTTCATCCCCACATTACATGGATGTTTATAAACATAGAAATAATTAATATATATTAAATTTGAGAAATAATTTTTATTATTGAATTATAATATCATATAAACTATTTTACTTTTAAATTATTTAGAGAATGAAAATGTCGCTCATTCATATGTGTGTAATATTGTAATGGTCAATGCCCTCCCACTCCTCTACTTTTCTAATTTTGAGTGTTGGAGGTGTTTGGGGGAGGTTCTGAGAGTCTTTAGTGGAATTTAATGGTTTATTAGAATTTATGAAGGGGTTACACATCATATAAGTTGATTATACAATGTGAATATTTGTTTCACAAATTTTATATGGATGGTTCATGATGGGTATTTTTATCAGTTTTTAGTAATTAATAAGAAAAATAATAGGTGACATATTTTTTGGCATAAGTTGAACATAGGGGATTACATGATGTGAAAGTTTATAACATATCTTGTAAACCCCTATCCAATTCAGTTTTAAAATTCTTTTAAGGATGAACCATCATTCATTAGGTTGAAGTTTCTTTTTTACTCTCAATTTGGTTAAACACTAGGCACCCCAAGGTGTTCTTCGAGCACTTTTCTATCCCTTTTTGATTCTTTGATTTCTATGGTTCATCGTTTTTGATCCATTTTCGATACATGTTGAGTTATCTTCTTGTTCTCATACGTTTTCTTATGTTCTTATCTTAGGGTTTTTCTATGGTGGTGTTTCATTGGTTGGGGGTGCGTTTACATTGTGTTTTTCGACCAACCATTGGTGTAGTATTGGTTTATCCACATGTTTTTTGTGTAATTGTGGTTACCAAGAATTTTCTTCTTCGCCCTGTGTTGTAAAAAAATTAGAAATATTCATTAAGGTATGATTTTCCTCATTTCACTTTATTGTGTATCATCTGGTAGGGGTTTATTTTTTTTAACTATAGAACATGGTGGTGTAGGATAAATTAATAGAAATTTAAATTGGTTAATTGAATTGAAAGGGGAAATGTGGTTTGATGTGAATTATATTACAACATTGGTAATGTTTTTTGATATTGTGAATTATACGGTCCTGATGCGCCATTAAAAATTAAGGTCATTGGAGATTTATTTTCACTGGATATATGTTTTTGACTATTATGAATGTTGTGATTATTTTTGAATCACCCTATATAAGGCCCCAGCCTTAAACCTTACTTAATCTTGAGTTATTACAAGATTACGCATTGAGGATCTTTTCGGGTTTAGAGTTTTAGAGAATTAGATCATAAAACTTGAATTACATTCCACATATAAACAAAGTGGTTACATAAAGATAGTATTCTTCATTCCATCAATGGAAACACATTTAAAATAAAACATCGATTATTTCTTGACACATCCTTGACTCTATCATCTTATCATGTACCTTTCCCTTGACCTGTGAAAAACATTTCAAAAACTTGGGATGAGCATAAAAACTCAGTATGGGTTATAAAAAAACATGGAAAGAAATCATGACTTCATATATACATAAGAATGAAATCATACTTTACCCATAAAACATAGGCACTTTAACATACCTCATAAAATCATGAATAAAACATAGAAATCATAATACGTAAAGGTAACTTGAGGCATTCATAACATTCTTACGTAGGGAGTAACCCTCTTGGTTACATTTGGAATACCCATCACAGTATATTCCCTAAAATTTCTTCAGATAAACCTTAACGTTTCACTCCTTCGCGTTACCTAATGCATTGGAGAGCTATAACGGGCTCACCTGCCCTTAGGTTATCACGGAACCACCCATCTTCATAATAATGCCCAAGAACCATAACATAATCATATCACATAAAACATGCGTAAAGGAAAAATAAAATTTCCACATTTCAATCACGAGATATCAATAAAACACATTGATATAAAAACATTATGAAAACCATTTTCAATACCAAAATAAAAGAAAAGTAAAACATGGTGTTTATTTTTCTTAAAAAAAGTATGGCTTGTAGAGGAAGCCGAAACTCAAATAATGGTCACGACGGCGGAGAAGTCGTTGTCGCCGCATACGTACGACAAAAACATTACCTTTTGTCGTTTAGTAAATGCTTAGTATAAAAAAGATTCCTTTTGAATAAACGTAAAAGTAAAAGGGGTTTATACACCGTATAAAAGAAAGTTGTGTATAAAATAAAATATGCCTCAACGAAAGGAGATTGAGACGAAGTCCCATACCTCGTATCCGACTTGACCCGACCGTTCTTTAATCTCCTGAATAATAAACTTGAGTTACTCTCTACTTGCTTAAGAACCTTTTTCAAGTTCATTATTCCTTTTATACCATGTTATGGACATCATGTAATCATTTAAGTTAATAATGTTCATTTTGTCGGTATTTGGTTCTTAAGTCAAAAATAGACTTCTTACACTTACATGTTGTTAATTTGGTCAAAGTTTCATTATATCCAGAATGGTATTCATGATGTAGATATTATATATGTCATATATATCCAGTACATACATTCATTTATAATATTACATAATCATTTAGAGGTAAGAAATGAAATGCACCGTTCATGGAGACGGTAAGCCGTACGTACGCATGAACGCAACTTCCATTTCTATTTCGTATTTTCTGAAATGGAATCATAATGATATATAAGTATATTATAATTCCAGTATAATAACAAATATAATATCATAAACTTTATCCTTTACACATCCCACATATGGTATTAACGAATCAAATCATTTTCAGGGGGCGGTAGTCCGCACTTCCTAAAATGAAGATATCATGTTTACCCATAATGGAAACCATAAAGGTGTGCCCAAAATGAATAAAACAGAAGCTTAAGGAAAACATAAACATATTATATATCATATATAAAAATATTGACATCATAATGGCCACCTTTGAAGGTGTTAAATGAGTGTTGAACAATCATCGTTTCGAGAGGCAGAATTTCGCCATCCACGGAAACCGTATATTCTTTAACCATTTGATGTAGTTGTGTGAGAGTGTAGCTCAAATAAATCTTATAACAACATCGTAGTATATTTAAGATACTGTTGTTGTTACAAAAGAAGTAAATAAAAAGTGTTAAGGGGTTGGAGAAGCAAAATAAAACAAATGAACATGAGAGGATGAATTACCTTTAAAAGTGTAACTCCTTTTGATTTGAGCCTAAAGGCTTCCTTTGAAAGGTTTCTGCCCAAAGGGAATCCTCTAAGATGAGGAGAGGGATGTGGAGACAGTAAATGGGCAGGGTTTGGCCGAGCCAAAGGCTTGAATAGTGTGTGAAATGAGGTAGAGGTGGGGGCCTTTTATAAGAGAAGAAGAGGGGCACTTTTGGAAAGTAAAGAAACATTACTTTATTTGAAAATGTTTTTCGGTTTCAAAAGGTCCCAAATTGATATAATTCGTGTATAAGGTGATAAGGGTTCGAAATACACTCATCCAATTGGTTTTGGACATGTGTAGTTCATAGATTTTATATTATCTTTCCATTTTATTTAAATCATCAAATAATGATGTCATCGCTGCATCATTATTATGTCATAAATAATTTATTTTAGTTAATGTCTAAAAATCATAAAGAAAATACTATGATGTAGGAAATCGTTTTAGCTTTCCAATTACTATTTATAATCAAAAATATGATCTTTATAACCCCATGTAAAAATTGTTTTTGTACAACATCTCTTGTTTGTTTCATTTTTACCTTAACATTTAATAAAAAGTTATTTATGTCATTTCCAAACCAAAGTGTCTCCATGGGGTCCCCAAGTTGACCCATGGCTTGTCTTGGTCATCCATGACACAACCAATAAGGTTGGGACATGTGTCTAGGTCATTTCATATTATTAAAGCATTATTTATACCTTAACTACCCTAATTACCACTAATCGCGATTAAGAACTTAATAAGTTACTATTCACCAAAAAATTATTTTAATCTCATTGAACCACATTTTACTTCTTAATGAAAACCATGTATGTAGGATTTTCAAAATTCAATATACATTAGTGGTAAACTTTCATTTAACTGAAAAATCAGTTTGCTTGATTACCACTTAGTGGTTTCACTATTCATCAAAAATTGAAGTTTTTCAGAAAATTACCAAAAATTCACCCTCAGCTATATTTGATATTCAGAATTCAAAAATAAAGTCTATTTTACAAAATTCAAATCATATAAGTCACATTAATTAATTTAATAATTAATTCCCGCTGCCAGAGCAAATAGAGTGTTTTTACAAAACAATAAGTATCAAAAGATTGACACCAGTTTAAGTCTAATTTCAAAGTGAAATTGATTCCGATGACCACCATTGGATTAAATGGTAAAAATATATTCATATTACACATTAAGACCAATTCAAAAGATAATCTAATCATATAAATAAATTAAATTAAAAAGCAGTTTTGATGTAAAATGCAGTATTTTTCACTATTCATTAAAAAATGAACCTTGTCCGAAAAATACCAAAAATTCACACAAAGTAAATTTTGATGTCCCAATCATAAAGAATAAGTTTATTTTGACAAAAATAGTTTATAAAACTGTCAAAAGATAAATTTAAAAAGGGCTTTCCATCATAAGGCAGTAAAACAATCTTTAAAGAATATTAGTGTATTCCATGCTTAAGATTGGATTTATTTCCATTTTAAGCCTCTAAAACACTATCTTAATCATTAATAGACATAGGTAAAAATATCTATTATTCATTACTTACTTGGGATGTTACATCCTTCCCCCCTTTAGAGAATTGCGTCCCCTGAATTTATTTACTTATCGAATAAATGGGGGTACTTATCCCTCATTGCATTTTCAGATTCCCATGTTGCCTCTTCAATCATGTGGTTTTTCCACAAAACCTTTACCTAGTGAATCACTTTATTTCGTAACACTTTCGCCCTGTGGTCAAGAATCTGGACCGGTTGTTCCTCATAAGATAGGTTCTCTTCCAGCTGAACTACCTCTGGACTCAAAACATGAGATGGATCTGGCATATACTTTCTCAACATCGAAACGTGAAAATCATTGTGTACCTGAGATAAACTCGGAGGTAAAGCCACTAGGTATGCAACTGATCCAACTCTTTCCAGAATTTCGTATGGTCCAATGAACCTTGGACTCAACTTTCCTTTCTTACCAAATATCATCACACTTTTCCAAGGAGAAACCTTGAGAAAAACATGATCACCTACCTCGAAAGATAGATCCTTCCTCCGGTTATCCGCATAACTCTTCTGCCTTCTCTGAGCTGTTCTCATGTGTTTCTGAATCAGCTGAACTTTTTCTGCCATCTCTTCTACCAATTCTGGTCCCATCAACTTCCTTTCACCCACTTCATCCCAGAAAGTTGGAGTTCGACACCGCTTCCCATATAATGCCTGAAATGGTGCCATCTGTATACTGGAATGAAAACTGTTATTATATGAAAACTCAACCAATGAAAGATGTTGGTCCCAACTTCCCTGATAATCCATAGAACAAGCTCGTAGCATATCCTCCAATGTCTGAATTGTTCGTTCTGACTGCCCATCTGATTGAGGATGAAAAGCTGTACTAAAATTTAATTCAGTACCCAACGACTTCTAAAGGCCTTTCCAAAAGTTAGAAGTAAACCTGGGATCACGATCCGATACAATGGAGAGAGGAACTCCATGTAACCTGACTATCTCTTTAAGATACAAACGGGAAAGTTGATCAAGAGAGAAAGTATCTCGTATAGCAAGGAAATGAGCAGATTTGGTCAAGCGATCAATAATAACCCAGATTGCATTATTACCTCGAGATGTCTTCGGTAATCCAACAACAAAGTCCATGGATATATTCTCCCATTTCCAATCTGGCACTGGTAAAGGATGAAGCATCCCTTTTGGTAATTTCCGCTCTGCTTTAACCTGTTGACATGTCAAACACTTCACAGTAAAATCAGCAATATCTCTTTTCATTCCATCCCACCAGTAATACTCCCGCAGATCTCTATACATCTTAGTACTGCCCAGATGAACTGAAAACGGAGAACTATGAGCTTCACATAAAAACTCTCTCTTCAACTGTGAATCACAAGGCACACACAATCTCTTCCCAAATCTCAAAACACAATCATTATCAATGTTGAATTCAGGCAACTTACCTTTCTGAACCAGCTCTACCTTTTTCTGCAACTCACTTTCTTGCTTCTGTGCTTGCTTGATTCTATCTGATAGAGAAGATCTCACTGATACCTGAAACAAAACAGAAGGACTTCCTGCACCAACAACTTCTATGCCAAAGTTCATCAAATCGTTAACCAAAGGATCACGTTCCAAATGCAACATTGTTAATGAAGCATTACTTTTTCGACTCAAAGCATCAGCCACTTTATTTGCCTTCCCCGGATGGTAATGAATTGTACAATCATAATCCTTGATTAATTACAGCCATCTCCTTTGTCTCATGTTTAACTCTTTCTGAGTGAATATATACTTTAAACTTTTGTGATCGGTATATATTTCACACTTTACTCCATACAAATGATGCCTCCAAATTTTTAAAGCAAAAACAACAGCAGCTAGTTCCAAATCATGTGTAGGGTAATTTACCTCATGATTTTTCAACTGTCGTGAAGCATAAGCAATTACATGATCATTCTGCATTAGGATGCAACCAAGTCCCTTCAATGAAGCATCACTGTATATAACAAACTCACCATTCCTGGAAGGTAGTGCCAAGACTGGAGCACTCACCAATCTTCTTTTCAATTCCTGAAAACAATCATCACATTCTTTTGTCCAGATAAACTTAACACCCTTCCGAGTTAGCTTAGTCATTGGACTAGATAACCGTGAAAAATTTCTAACAAACCTTCGGTAATAGCCCGCCAAACCAAAGAAGCTACGAATCTCAGTTACATTTGTGGGTCTTGGCCATTCTTCCACAACTTTTGTTTTCGCAGGATCAATAGTTATTCTATCTTTAGAAACAATGTGACCAAGGAAAGAAATTTGTTGCAACCAAAACTCACACTTGCTGAATTTCCCATATAGTTTCTTTTCTTTTAAGGTTTTCAAGATAACCCTTAAATGTCTTTCATGCTCCTCTTTAATTTTAGAAAACACCAAAATATCATCAATGAAAACCACCACAAACTTATCCAAGAACTCATGGAAAATTCTATTCATTAAGTCCATGAATACAGCAGGTGCATTGGTTAGACCAAAAGGCATTACTACAAATTCATAATGGTCATATCTCGTACAGAACACGGTATTCGAAATTTCTGCCTCCTTTACCTTTAGCTGATGGTACCCCGATCTCAAGTAAATCTTTGAGAAAAACTGAGCCCCCTGGAGCTGATCAAACAAATCATCGATATGAGGCAAAGGATATTTTTTCTTAACAGTGATATTATTCAAGGCTCTATAATAAATGCAAAGTCTCATAGAACCATCTTTCTTTTTAACAAATAAAACAGGAGCACCCCATGGTGATGTGCTAGGTCTAATGAAACCTTTCTCTAATAAATCATGCAATTGATCCTTCAACTCTAAAAGTTCAATTTGTACCATTCGATAAGGGGGTTTTGAAATTGTCTTAGCATCAGGAACTAAGTCAACAGTAAACTCAACTTCCCGATCTGGTATTATTCCAGGCAACTCATCAGGAAAAACATCAGGATACTCATTTACCACTGGAATATCATTAATCTGAACAGTTCCTTTATTTTCAAAGACGTGTGCAAGGTAACATTCATTTCCATCTTTTACAAGTTTCTCGGCCTCTTGATAAGTTATCAAAAGTAAGGGTTCATTCTTGTAAACAAACTGAAAGTCTTTCTGAAAAGAAACTTCTTTAGCTCTACAGTCAATCTTAGCATGGTAAATAGAGAGCCAATCCCTACCCAGGATAACATCAAACTCAACTAGAGGTAGAACAATAAGGTTTGCAAGTAGGTTCTTTCCACAGATAAGGATAGGAAGATTCTTATAAATTCTTTTTTCCTCAACACTTCCCCCAGGTGTTTTTACCAAAAGTTCAGGAGTCATTTCTTGAGATGGTATTCCCATTTTACTAGAAAAGGTTTTAGAGATGAAAGAATGTGTAGACCCCGAATCAAACAACACACTGGCATAATCTGAAAAAACAAACAAAGTACCTGATACAACTTCATTTGATGGCCCGACATCTGCTGAAGTAGTTGCAAAGGATTTCAACACCCCTTTCTACTTGTAGTCTAACTGCATCCCATCATTCAAGCTCTTTGTCGGACACTCATTTGCATAGTGACCCATCTCATTGCACTTAAAACATTTCACTAACTGTAAATCAAATTTGTTCTTACCTTCACCTTGATCCTTTTCAGTGCAATCACGAGCCTTATGTCCTATCTTACCACATCGGTAGAACTTCCCAGAATTCAAAAGACATTCCCCAGTATGCCTTTTCCCACATTTATCACAAACTGGAAACTTATTTCTCTTACCATCAGACTTTTTTGAAGAATTCTTACCTTTCTCCTGCCACCTCGGTCTCTTCTTCTGCTTGTTGTTATAGAAAACTTGGTCATCAGCAAACTCCATTTCTACCTTCTCAGCACATCGAACAAGCTTTTCATAACTTTTAAACTCACGAGAATCCAATGCGCTTCGATACTTTGGCTTTAATCCTGAGTTAAAACGATTGATTTTACTATCAAGGTCCCGGATAAAATTTGGAGCATACCTTTCCAATCGAGTGAACCTTTCTTCATAGGCAGCCACTGAGTCTTCCTCTTGCCTCAATTCCAAGAATTGCTTTTCCATCCTAAGTCGAACATCCTTAGGAAAATACTTCTCAAGAAACATACCTTTGAATTCATCCCAGTCAAGAGCATCAATCTCATCGGCATCCCTGATATTTTTAACCATAGACCACCACTGATCTACTTCACCCTGCAAACGGTAAATGCCAAGACTAACCTTTTGATTATATGAACACCCCATGACATCAAAAATCTTCTCCAGTGCTTTAATCCACCCTTCAGCTAGCACAGGGTCAGATGATCCTATGAATGATGGTGGATGTTGCCTCATGAAATGTTCCACCACTGACATGTTCCTCTGCGGTTGGTCTGGCTGATCTCGTGCATGGATACCACTGCCATTTATCGCTTGATTCAACTGCGCCATCACTACAAAAAATTGTTCAGTTCCAATTCCGACCATTTCTGGATGCTGATTCGGAAGGTTATTTCCTTCTGTATGCCTTCCAAGCACAGATTCCCTGTTTCCTCTGCGGAAAACCATTCTGAACAAACATGTCTTAGATGAAGCAACATGGTAATCTTTAAATGCTATATCATTTCAAAAAAAATTTGGATAATCATTTAATATAATTCTAACTCCTAATGTTATCTAAACTGACCTTTGATACCAACTATAAGGCCCCAGCCTTAAACCTTAATTAATCTTGAGTTATTACAAGATTACGCATTGAGGATCTTTTCAGGTTTAGAGTTTTAGAGAATTAGATCATAAAACTTGCATTACATTCCACATATAAACAATGTGGTTACATAAAGATTGTATTCTTCATTCCCATCAATGGGAACACATTTAAAATAAAACATGGATTATTTCTTGACACATCCTTGACTCTATCATCTTATCATGTACCTTTCCCTTGACCTGTGAAAAACATTTCAAAAACATGGGATGAGCATAAAATCTCAGTATGGGTTATAAAAAAACATGGAAAGGAATCATGAGTTCATATATACATAAGAATGAAATCATACTTCACCCATAAAACATAGGCAATTTAACATACCTCATAAAATCATGAATAAAACATAGAAATCATAATACGTAAAGGTAACTTGAGGCATTCATAACATTCTTACGTTGGGAGTAACCCTCTTGGTTACGTTTGGAATACCCATCACAGTATAATCCCTAAAATCTCTTCGGAGAAACCTTAACGTTTCACTCCTTCGCGTTACCCAATGCATTGGAGAGCTATAACGGGCTCACCCGCCCTTAGTTTATCACGGAACCACCCGTCTTCATAATAATGCCCAAGAACTATAACATAATCATATCACATAAAACATGCATAAAGGAAACATAAAATTTCCACATTTCAATCACGAGATATCAATAAAACACATTGATATAAAAACATTATGAAAACCATTTTCAATACCAAAACAAAAGAAAAGTAAAACATGGTGTTTATTTTTCTTAAAAAAAAGTATGGCTTGTAGAGGAAGCCGAAACTCAAATAACGGTCACGACGGCGGAGAAGTCGTTGTCGCCGCATACGTACGACAAAAACATTCCCTTTTGTCGTTTAGTAAATGCTTCGTATAAAAAAGATTCCTTTTGAATAAACGTAAAAGTCAAAGGGGTTTATACACCGTATAAAAGAAAGTTGTGTATAAAATAAAATATGCCTCAACGAAAGGAGATTGAGACGAAGTCCCATACCTCGTATCCGACTTGACCCGACCGTTATTTAATCTCCTGAATAATAAACTTGAGTTAATCTATACTTGCTTAAGAACCTTTTTCAAGTTAATTATTTCTTTTATACCATGTTATGGTCATCATGTAATCATTTAAGTTAATAATGTTCATTTTGTCGGTATTTGGTTCTTAAGTCAAAAATAGACTTCTTACACTTACATGTTGTTAATTTGGTCAAAGTTTCATTATATCCAGAATGGTATTCATGATGTAGATATCATATATGTCATATATATCCAGTACATACATTCATTTATAATATTACATAATCATTTAGAGGTAAGAAATGAAATGCACCATTCATGGAGACGGTAAGCCGTACGTACGCATGAACGCTACTTCCATTTCTATTTCATATTTTCTGGAATGGAATCATAATGATATATAAGTATATTATAATTCCAGTATAATAACATATATAATGTCATTAACTTTATCCTTTACACATCCCACATATGGTATTAACGAATCAAATCACTTTCAGGGGGCGGTAGTCCGCACTTCCTAAAATGAAGATATCGTGTTTACCCATAATGGAAACCATAAAGGTGTGCCAAAAATGAAAAAAACAGAAGCTTAAGGAAAACATAAACATATTATATATCATATATAAAAATAGTGACATCATAATTGCCACCTTTGAAGGTGTTAAATGAGTGTTGAACAATCATCGTTTCGGGAGGCAGAATTTCACCATCCACGGAAACCGTATGTTCTTTAACCATTTGATGTAGTTGTGTGAGAGTGTAGCTCAAATAAATCTTATAACAACATCCTAGTATATTTAAGATACTGTTGTTCTTACAAAATAAGTAAATAAAAAGATTTTAGGGGGTTGGAGAAGCAAAATAAAACAAATGAACATGAGAGGATGAATTACCTTTAAAAGTGTAACTCCTTTTAATTCCCGCTGCCAGAGCAAATAGCGTGTTTTTACAAAACAATAAGTATCAAAAGATTGACACTAGTTTAAGTCTAATTTCAAAGTGAAATTGATTCCAATGACCACCATTGGATTAAATGGTAAAAATATATTCATATTACAAATTAAGACCAATTCAAAAGATAATCTAATCATATAAATAAATTAGATTAAAAAGCAGTTTTGATGTAAAATGCAATATTTTTCACTATTCATTAAAAAATGAACCTTGTCAGAAAAATACCAAAAATTCACACAAAGTAAATTTTGATATCCCAATCATAAAAAATAAGTTTATTTTGACAAAAATAGTTTATAAAACTATCAAAAGATAAATTTAAAAAGGGTTTTCCATCATAAGGCAGTAAAACAATCTTTTAAGAATATTAGTGTATTCCATGCTTAAGATTAGATTTATTTCCATTTTAAGCCTCTAAAACACTATCTTAATCATTAATAGACATTGGTAAAAATATCTATTATTCATTACATACTTGGGATGTTACACCCTAAATATGAATTGGTTAATTTCATATAATTTTCAAATGAATAGTTTTCCCCATGATTTTGGTTTTTGTGGAAACACCACTAAAACGAAGTGAAATTCGATAAAAATCCATTTTAAACACGTTAAAAGTTATCTAGATGTGTTTTTTCTTGCTCATGCTTATGGGATAGAGATGTGTGGTTAGAAAATGTGGGGGTTGGTAGTTTATGTAGTTATGCTTTCAGGATGTTGAGGAGGTGGTTTGTTTGTTCATGGTTTTGGGACGGTGTGGTGATGGTGTGTTGAGTTATTTGTGGAATGTTGTTGTTCTATGCTAGATACCTGAGTGGTGATGGAATAAAAAATAGTTATTTAATAATGTTTAATATAAAATGGGTTGGTTTGGATAATGGGATGAAATTGTTTAATGGATAATTAAATGATTTGTTATGAGGCTAAATGTGGTTGACTCTAAATAATGAAATGAAGGGTTCTTTAACATCTGAAATGATTATTGAAAACACTAATTAATTCATTTAGAGGTAGTAGCAAAAGTGATGGTGATGTGAGTTGGTTAGTTAGTTTTCAATCCCATTGGTTTATCTTGTGTTATATTATCTATATAAATATATATGTACACAATGTATATTCTTGTGATTTCTATACGCAACCCACCAATGTTGTTCACTATGTTCCAAACTCTCAAATCATCATGTGGGCGGCATCCTTCCCAACATTCTAGTGGAGGGATGGATGGTTGGCCACCCTCTCTTCCCTACTCCTTTTTCCAGGTGATACAGTTGTTTCATAGGATCTGATGATTGATATTATGTTAGAGCATTATATTATAAGATGCGGTATCACAAGTGTCTTTATGATTAGTTTTGATGTGGTCACATATGTGTCTTTCGGATGAGTTGTGATATGATATCCCAAGTGTCTTCAGGATGAGATGTGATGTGGAATCCCAGATGTCATTTGTATGAGATGTGATGTAACAAGATGTGATGTGATGTGTTTTGTTTTGAGGCTTATTTTTGTGTGGCCAGAATGTGTTGTGAGCCCAACTGTGTTTGGGTGAGATATGTTACGAGTCCCATGTGTGTGCAGGTGAGTTGTTATGTGTTATATTTAGAATAGGTGGGAGCGCCATGACATTTTTTTGATGGGGTGTGAGAGAATATAATTAGTGGGAAGGTGGTTTTGGGTACCCAATCATCTATGTTATTTTCCTTATATTATATTACTAGGATTTTGTTATTTGGTGACCATTCCTTAGCGAGCCTGGGATGGTTAGTATACCAATTTTGGTGTTATTTTTTCATCTATTTTCTCACATGTTTGTTAGTATCATTCTTTAACATGTGAATAAAAGACATTGGTTTCATACTGAGTATATTTGTACACTCATCCAAAATATATAAACCTTTTTAAGGTTTCCAAAATGATTGCACAAACCTTGTTGGACCATAATATCTCACATCATTAACCATTGTCGTGTCACTGATTTAGCTTTTCTTTTGGGTATTTAATTTAGAGACTTTATTATATTTGTATTTTTTCTATTTATAACTGCATGTGGGATTGTTTTTGGATTTCCTTTTTTATATATGTATTGTATTTGTGTTATGTATGATTCAACCTATCTTTCAATGTTGTTTCCTTGTAAAGTGTAATGCCTCCATATTTTTAGATTTGTACACCCTTGGTTCTAGTCTCCATTCTATAGCGTACTGAAGATGGGACTCAGGGGTCATTATCTGTCTCCACATAATTTGGTATCTATGGAGGGAAAGAGAAAAGACATAACGGTATTAGATTTGATTGTTGTGATATTGGATAGAGTTTTATGTTAAGAATAGTGAATATTCTATTGGTAGATATGGAAAAAATTTCAATTGACCTTGGTATTCGACGTAGACTAGGGAGACCAGCTAGGACAAGGGATTTTAAGGCCCCCATGATCCAATGCATGAACTCTGAATTTATTTAGTGACCATATGAGATTTAAAGGCCTTCAAGGCAAAGGCACATGAAAGGTACATGAATCATAATAACTTTTTTATTGTTTTAATTGGTTTGTTTTGGGAAGGATGACATAGATAACGAAAGGAAATAATTGAGTTAAAAATAATTTTAATAACACTATATACTGCACTGGATTAGGAAATCCTTATTTTCCTTTCAAATAAGGATCTTGGTCATTGTCTTCATGTGGCTTAGGTAGTTGAGGTTTAGTGGGAAGATCGTGTTAATTGTTATAGGCTTAATCCAGTTTGGGATGATGGTCAATGTCATTGGACATTGTGTGCATTCTAGCGGCATGCTTTGGGAAAGTACAGGGGAAGTGTTATAGTAGTGGTGTTATTGAGCTGGATGGAGTATCTCAAGATATCATTTATTTTTATATGGTCCCTAATGGATTAATTGGTCCCATTTGGAGTCATTCATATTAGGGGAGATATGTTTCAGTGGTGGAAGATGTATTTGGAAGAGCATAAGGAGATAGACATTTTGTTAGTTGAATTCCCAAAGAAGTTCTGAGCAGAGTTCCTTTTTTCGACCATGAAGGTAGTTAATCAGATGGATCTTATTTCTCTTCAACAAGGGATCATGTCAGTGTGAGATAAAGGAATCATTCTCAAGTACCTTCTTTGTATTTTCATAGATATTTTTTAAGACGAGGTTTCTCATGCGAGAAGTACTGAGGATGAAATCCTTCCTTCTATCTATTATGAAATTAATCATTTTATGTTGGTCAATATCTATCAGATCAAGAGAAGGCATAGTTTATAAATATTATGCACTTGCAAGGAGGTTTTTCCTGAGAGGGGAACTAACATGGTTATTCAAGGGGTAGAGTGGTTAGTGGCAGGCCTCAGGTGCCCAAATCTTTTTGGCTTTGACCAGGTGGGAGTCGACCTCAGTAGTTTCCTTTTAGGACATCCAGTGCCAGTGGTTTTTTATATTATTTTAAGAATCATCCCAATTTATTTCGTTTATGTGGTTTGTTTCCATATCTAGAACCATCTCCCATTGGTTCCATGATCTCAATTGTGTGGAGGTGGTCAAGTTCAATGTCAGTCTTAGTAATAGTTTCCAGAGAGACTGTTTCAGTGGTAAGGGCAATAGATTTTTCCCCGCTGAGGGGAGTTGGAGATGGTAGAGGCCAACCTTTGGATGTTCCTCATGTTCAAGGACAACTAACTGATCATGGCTGTAGAGTGGGTCATCAGCAGAGAGGTAGATGATTTGGTCATGGTCAGTTGAATGCAATGGATGTAGATGTTCTAGAGGGGACATAGATCTTTAGAGGTTATATTATTATTTTTAATACATTTTCCTATTCCTTTTTAGATTCAGGAGATTCACACTCTTTTTTTGAACATTATATATCCCATCCTCTAGAAATAGACATAGAGAGGTTTTTTATTCCCATACTGTAGACTAAAAAATTTGGATTCTTGACTATCTTGTTTGATATGTGCTGATGGTGTAGACTAACGATAGGGCCACATCAGTCCCATGTGGATTTTTTCTTGTTATAGATGATTCCATACAATTTTATCCTTAGAATCAAATTTTTTAATCAAATAGGTTCTATTATTGAATTATTCTAGATGAGAGTCATGTTTTTTGATGTGGATGGTTAGTGTGTGGTTTTTTCGATGGGTAGTGTTTTTTGGAGGGAGGTTGGCGTGTAGA
Organism: Viscum album; assembly: GCA_963277665.1. Taxonomy (NCBI): domain Eukaryota; kingdom Viridiplantae; phylum Streptophyta; class Magnoliopsida; order Santalales; family Viscaceae; genus Viscum; species Viscum album. Next base: position 1,489,641,456 of record OY728137.1, on the reverse strand, counting down.
GACCCATATTAATATTTTAGATTATTTTATACTTTATTTAGTAGACACTAGGATTGTAGATATTTCCCGGGTCATTGGGGAGTTTATGGATGTTTTCCCTATGGATGTTTTGATGCTACCCCATCGAAATGATGTTGAGTTTAGGATAGACTTATATCCTGATTCCTCTCCAATTTCAATGGATCCTAAACAAACAGAACCTCCTAAGCTATGGGAGTTGGTAATTAAAAATAGGATCAGATGTATAAGTGTTTCATCCATCTTATTTTAGTATTGTGGGGTTCTCTCGTGTTTTTATCACATAAGGAAGATGGTGGTCTAATGTAGTCTATAGACTACTAGAGGTGGAATTAGGTGATAGTTAAAAACTATTACCCCCTCCCAAGGATAAATGGTGTTTTCTACCAACTACGAGTGGTGATATGGTTGTATTGAATCGATCTACTCTCTACATATCACCCATTGTGAGTAAATGAGGATGATATCCCAATGACTACATTCATATGTAGGTATGGGTACATCGAGTTTGTTGTGATGCCATTCGGTGTTACAGGCGCATCAGTTATTTTAATGGGGATTATGAACTCCATGTTCCTTGAATTCCTCAATCGGTTCTTCTTCGTATTCATTAGTGATATCTTAATCTACTCAAAGTTAGAAGAGGATCATGACATGTATCTCAGAAATAACTTTCATGCTCTTTGACCCCACAAACACCATGAAGTGTTTTCCAAGTGTATGTTATTAACAAGAGATGTTCAGTTTTTCAAGAATGTGGTGTCTTATAGGGGTGTGTTAGTAGACCCATTTATTTATAAAGAAATATATTCTTGGTAAGAACCAAATAAAATAGTAGAGGTTCACAATTTTATTGGTCTTTTCTGAAACTATTATAGGTTTATTCCCAATTAATCATGAGTTTCAATTTAGTTGATATATTTGACAAGGAAGGACCAAGCTTTTTTGGGGAGTGATCAGTTCGAAGAAGTGTATGTTTACCTAAATGTGAATTTTTTGGCTGACTCATTTAGTATGAAGTCATAAAAGGGTACTATTAAATAGTTTACAGACGCTTAGAGAGAAAAGGAAGAGTTGGAAGCCTTTCACATAGATATAATGGTGGGTTGTGGTAGAGGTTGTATATTACATATGAAGGTGAAGTATTATCTAATGTTGTATGTGGAGGAGTCTCAATGGGGGAAACATAGTAAAGAGGTGATTAATAATCCTGTTATCCATAGTGATTCTCTGGAGGAATGGTAAGAAGATGGTCATAAGTGCAGGTTATTTCATGGAAGGTTTCTTGATCCGGTAGCAATTTTAAAGGGAGTTTTTCATTAGTTTCGTAACTCAACTTTTTTGGTACACCCTAGATATTCCATGATTTACCATGTCTTATGGGTGTAATTTTGGTTGACCTATATTAAAAATTATGTGTAAAAGTTGTGGTTCAGTGTTTCGTTTTCTAGTAGGTGATGGTCCGGTATGGTGTTTACAATGGTGTGTTTTTCAGCCAATGGATGTTCCCATGTGAAAATGGGATGACATATCATAGATTTCATCATAGTGATACTCATAAATTAGGGGGTTATTGATTCTATTTGGGTGATAGTAGATTGGCTGAGGAAATTTCCCCACTTCATGGAAATAATGGAGTTTGGTTTAGTGGATGATTTTTCGATGAGGTGCATGGATGGAGTGGTGCAGTTGCATGAAGTTTTGATGTACATTGTATTAGATATGGATGCATGTTTTAACTCACAAGTCAGGAGTGGATTGAAACATGCTTTTGGTACTTAGTAATGCCTCAAAACTACTTTCCACCTTCACATAGATGAGAAAATAGAATATACTATCCAGATGTTAGAGGATATGTTGCAGTTGTGCATCATGAAACTTGGTGGATCTTTAGTTAATTTCCTTCCCTTGGGGGTGTTTTACTAAAATAATAGCTATCAATCTTCCATTGGTGGGGCTATATTTGAGTCTTTGTGAGGGATACTGTGTCGTTCTATGTTGTGTTAGAGAAAGGTTGCAGAGACAGATGTTCTTTATCGTAATGTGGTGTAGAGAACAAAAACAAATTAGCTCATTCGTAATAGTATGAAGGCAGTACATGACCAGAAGAAGTCGTATGATGATCATAGAATGAGGCCTTGGAGTTTGAGTTTTGGAACCTTGTGTTATTGGAGGTTTCCCATGATGCGGGTACCGAAATTTTGGTAGAGTGAGTAAGCTTTCTCCTAGGTAGGTTGCGCCCTTTGAGATTCTAGGGAGAGTTGATATGGTGAAACACTGGTTGTAATTTACAATGCAATTGGATAGGTTCCACGAAGTCATTGAAATATGTCATCTTCTTCAGTATCTTCATGATTACCCCCATTTCATTGACTGTGGAGAGTTGATATCGAGGATGACATGACATTTTTGTAATGGCTAGTAGTGATCTAGGATAATCAAGAGCAGGTGTTTCATGGATAAACCATCCCTTATATTTCCTAGTTTTGGAGGAATTGAATCCTAGAGGAGAGAAATTGGGAGGGATAAATTAAAATTAAGGCCTTGTTCTCAGAGTTTTTTTATGTTTTTATTTACTTTTATTTTCTTTTTAATGTGATTTTTAACCATATTTTATGAAATGTGTTATTTTCCTTATTTTATAGGTGTTTAGTGTGATGTTTTGTAAGTAAAAAATATGACACTTTTAGGATAATATTCCTAATTAATATCCATTAATTGTGATTCTACTAACCCATATGAGCAAGTATGTGCCCCCCAGAACAGATAGTTTCCTAACCTGGAGGATGAAATCCCATGATATGTGTATTTGGGATAGTGTAGTTTATTGGCTGTGAATTTGTTGTGTTGTGGTGTGGTTTTGTAAGAGGATATGGATTTTTTTCTGAAGTGGTGATGATGTTTTGTGGGAAGTGTGAGGTTATTTGGTTTGGATTGTTTAGTCAGTGGTAACATTTGAGGTGTGACCAGGTCCTTGAGAGGTATCTCAGAATGTGGTTTTTTGGAACCCTTTTTCTTCTTGAATTGGTTTTGGATTATTGAGGGTGATAAAAATTTCAGGGATATATGATTTAAGTTTATATTCACACCTAGTTCACTACTATTCTGGTTTTGAGTTTTGGAGGTGTTCGGGGGAGGTTATGCTAGTTTTTCTTGGAAGCTATAGTTGCAGCAGAACTACTATCGGAGTCATATGTTGTGTGGGTTTATTAGATGATGTGAACGTTTCCTTCATGGATTGTATAGGGTGGGTTCTTGATGTGAAGTTTTTCAGGTTTTAATAAATAATAAAATTATTAGGCGACACACGTTTCAGTAAAATTTGAACACTAATGATTACACTATGTGAAAGGGGATTACACATCGTGTAAACCCCTTATCCAGTGTTTAAAACAAAAATGGGACAAACCCTTATTCCTTCATAGGTCTATTATTTTCCCTATAATTTTTTTCAAACCCAAGGGTCCTAAGATTTTCTTCAAGCCCTTAACCTCGCTCATTGGTATGTTGATCATAAAGGTTTTCATTGGCAATCTATAGTCGTCTCACGGTGAGTAATTTTTTTGTTATCAATAGTTATCATTTGCTCATCTCTTGAGGATCCATTGTGGTGGTGCTTCTTTGATATTGGGTGCATTTTGATTGAAATTTTTAAAATTCTTTTTTTGTAGTGTAGGTTTATCTACAATTTTCTAATGCAATGGTGGTTTTATGATGATTTCTTTTTCCTTTTACGGTGCACAATGAGTTGGAAGACTTATTTGAGGTTGGATTTCCCTCGTTTATAATTATTTTGTATCATTTGGGAGAGGTTTATTTTTTTAAGTATGTATTATAGTTGGGATGGATTAATTAAAGATGATAGAAATTTTTTAATTAAATTTAAAGTGGATATGGGGTTTGATTCACATGCTTTTACAGCTATGGTATTTTTTTTTATATTTTGAATTGTACAAAATTGATGCCCCTCTAAAAATTGTTTTTTGGTGGATTTTTTACGCTAGATATGTTTATTGTATCCATTGTAACAATTTGGATTGTTTTGTTATCACCCTAAATGGAATGGGGTGATTACATATACTAGGATAATGAAATGGGTGCCCTAAGATTTGGGTTTGTGTGATAAAGCCCCTAAAACAAAGTGGAATTTGATATAATACCACTTGTAAACATGTAAAAAGTTATCTTGATTTGTGGTTGTTTGGCCATACTTGTGAGATGATGATGTATGGTTTGGGCATGTGGGGGATGATAGTTTTTGTGGTTGTTCCCTTGGGTGGTGAGGTGATGGTGTGTCGATCTGTTTTTGGAAAGTGGTTGTGCTACGATAGATACCCGACTAGTGAGCAAATAAATAGATAATTATTCGATATTGTTTAAAATGGCATGGGTTGGTTAGGATAATGGGATTAAAATGGCTAACTAATAATTAAATTATGGGTTATATGGTTAAATTTTATTGAGGCTAAATTAATAAATAAAGGGATCTTCACCATTGAAAATGAATTTTTAATATACTAATAATTGATTTTATAGGTAGCAAAATTAATGATGTTGATGTGATTTGGTTAGTTTGTTTATAAACTCGTAGATTGGTCTTGTGTTATTTTTCTATATATATGTACACACTATATATTCTCGTGATTTTTATATGTACTCCAACCAATGTTGAGCATTATGTGTTGAACACCCATATCATCGCGCGAGGGGTTTTTATCCCAACATCCCAGTGGGAGGATGGATGGATAACCACCTAATCTGTCCTGCTCCCTCTTCCAAGAGAGGATGGTATTTCATAGGGTGGGATGGACAAATGTCTGTTAGTGCACTATGTGATGATATTTTGTATCCTATGTGTCTTTAGGATGTGTTGTTATGTGGTCTCCCATGTATATTTGCAATGAACTGGGATGTGTTGTCTAGGGTGTCTTCGGGATGGGAAGTGATGTGATATCCTATGGTTATTTGAGATTAGATATGACATGATGAGATATAATGTAAATTTATTTTTTGTGAGGACTAGGTGTGTGAGGGGTAGATGTGTTATATGGCCCAATTGTGTGCGAATTGGATGTGAATTTTTATATTTTGAAGAAGTGGGAGAACTACATTTTTTGTTTTTGGGGTGTGAGTGTGTATAATTAGTGGGAAAGTGGTTCGGGGTACCCTATCATTGATATTATTTAATTTATATTATATTACCTGGCTTGGGTTATTAAGGGAGTGTTCCATGGTGATGTTGGGATGGTTAGTATATCTGTTTAGGTTCTTTTTTGTTCTCGTGTTCTCTCACATGTGTATTAGTATGTTTCTTTCTCAGGTTCATGAGATACTTTTTTTTTCCTAATGAGTATACTTTTATGCTCATTCTATGTATATAAAACTATTTTTTGGTTTTTAGGAAAATTTTGTGGACTGTGTTGGACCTTACTCACTCAGATCCTTGATTGTTGCTATTTCACTACTTTGTCTTCACTTTTGGGTATTTAATTTGGACACTTTATTATATTTGTATCAGTTCAATTTAGACATGAATGTGTGATGGTTTTTGGATTTCATTTCATATTCATGTCTTAGAGTTGTATTTTGGATGATTCATATTTTATATCGATCATGTTTCTTTATAAAAAGTAATGTCTCCCATATTTTGATATTTTTTACACCAATGGTGTTAGTCACCATCCCAAGGCCTATTAGAGGCAAGAATTGGGGGTCTTCATTTCTCTCCCCTCATTGCAATATATTTGGATGAGGGGGTCCTGACGACTACCATCTCCACGAACTGAGGTGACATATTTTTCATTTCCCTTTAACATGGATGATAATAAGGATATATTTAAAGAATATATATGATATATATGACAAAATTATATATTAAAGGGGAATTATTATTCACCGTTCTTTCATTCCAACTATTGAAAAGTGAAAATATAATTTATATGTACGTACAACCTTCCTTTTAGATGAATAGTTTAATTCCATTTTCAATGTCAATATTTTATGAATTTCAATAAATATATATATATAATGAAAATATATGATCCTTATATAATGATTACCATTATATGGTTAATGTTTCTAATATTAATGTTCAAGGACTGGAGATATTGAATTAAGATTTGGTTGAAAAATGAAGCAGTTTACATCTAAAACGTTGATTATAATAAAACATTATCCACAAGCACATAAAAATATGTTATAAATTGATCATATATTTTATTATATATGTGTATATGGTTCTGTTATATAATTATAATAAATAATAATTTCTTATATATGAGGATAAAAGAACTTATGAGTCACATAAAACATGAGTAATGGAATTGCATCATTATTATGACTTTATTGAAAAATATTTTTCATTTATACCAAATTTATATTTATATGTTTTATATAATACCAAGATGATGTATATAACATTGTAACATCCCAAACATGGATTCCACTCAACAGTTCCCCAAGCCTAGTTCTCCCATTAGGAACTAGCGCATCTCCACAAATGCTAGCGACTAATGACTTCCTATGAGGTCCTAGGTGTGTTTGTGGAGAGACTATGACCTCATCTCAAGAGTGTATCACAAAAAAATATTAATAACATACAGGTATAATATGTAGTAAATCATATAGAAAATATGTAAACTGTATATAAATGATAAATAAACAATAACTGAAGTCATCCCATACACACAATAATGAACTTGTTAGGTTTTAACAAAAATATCGAAAATATGTATACATTACATATATATAATACATACCAAAAATGTAAAAAAAAATTGAATGTAACCCTACTGGAATCATATGCCTCATATCATCCAACACTCAGTTTCTCATAATCCACAATAATGAACCTATGGTTGGTCGAGTTCCATTATCCATACCTGCAATCATATATTCTGTTTGGGTACCCAATGATAGCCCAAATATGGTATGAGATATAATCCACATTCGAAACAACCAAAGATCTTGTTCCAATTATTTAGTTATTATATAAATATATAATTGTAATGTGTAGGAATAAATTTAACAAGTAAAGGATTTAATAAAAAATAAACATCCTATAGGTCTAGGTTCTCATTTTATACCAATTCATTTAATCAAATCCATTTGAGCAATAAGTAGCTCATTTAATAGTCATGCATGTATCATATGTTATCTTTTCCATTTAAAAATTCATTATTATAATTTTAATAATTCCAGAGACCTTGCATAATTCCTCACATCCCCAGTGTTAATATGATGAAGGATACCTTAGTAGGTTATCCATGAAGTGTTAGATAAAGACTGCATCCTAGCTTGTTTTCGGAATTTGTTGACACGTCATCCATTTCATTTAATTCATTATTCAATTTTTAAGATGAGCATATCCACGTAGTTCCTAAATTGGAATCCAGGTATCCCTCAAGGTATAACGTAAACCAATACCCTACGAGCCCATCCATGGAGAACCTCAAGAACTCAAGTATCACTCTAGGTGTGGTACACCATCAATGCAAATCAAGTCCATCATTGGTGGTCCACCATGGGAGACCAAGTATCACCGAATGAATATTGATTGAATTACCATTGAGTCCATCCTTTTCAGTATCATATTAATTCATGTATCACTCATCATATAAATGTCTAGCCTCATACTCCTCCTTGGCAGTCTACTAGGGAGTCAAAGTATCACTCAGGCATAACTATATTAAGTTATTTATATCAAATTGATTGAATTTAAAGTGTGAAATTATTTTAAGGGGGTATAACATAACGCCCTAAGATTTTATTATATATTTATCATTAAATAATTTTCATTTATTCTAGAGCTTGTGATTTATGCAACATCATTTTTAGACGAACCGTGACAAAATATAAAAATATTATTATATGAATAACATCACCAAGAAATTATAATAGTGGGAACGAATAAGTTCAACCAAATTTTCAAAAATATAAAGAAATATTTTATTTAATTTAAAATTATTTATTAACTCTTATTAAATAAGTATTAATTTTTTAAAATCCAATTTATGCTTCAATATTATGTTTCCTTCAAAAATGATTATGAATCAATTTTGTTTATAGATAACATAATTAAATTATTATACTTGTATAAATTGAATTTTATAATAATTATATTATTTTTTAAATGATCTTGTCAATATTATCGTATGTTGACCTATATTATTTTTTCAAAATGATTTATTTTTCAGTGAATAGTGCAAAATACCGATTTCTTTATAAAAATATTTTTTATTTTATTTAAATAAATTAATTCAAAACTACCATTATATTTTGGATTTATATTTATTTAATTTCCATTTTATTTAATATTATATATTAAAGAACATTTATATCACCATTTTAAAAAATGTTTATATAATTCATTTTTAGGATAAAAACACATTATCTGGAAAACTCTTTTTCATCGATGTTTTGGGTTTTATTTTTTAAATTATTATTTTTAAACATATTTGAATTTTATTTTCATAAAATTAATTATATATTTTGAATCACGAGGTTAAAATTTGGTAAATAATCCCCTTTAATATTTTTAGAAATATTTGTGAATTATATCACCTCTAGAAGTGGTTAATCAGGTAATTAAGGTAACAACTAATGTGATGTACTCTTAAATTAACAAAACGCTTTAAGTTATTCTATTGGATGATTATATTTTATTCATAATCTTAAAAATATTATAAATATTCCCTTTTTCATTTAAATTTAATTTTTACAATTATAATATTTGTGTAAAATGTACAGTTAAAAATTATACCTTCTTGTTTTTAATATATATAATATTTTTTGAAAGTGATAAAAAAAATATGTTTTGTAATAAATGGTTATTTAAAATATTAAATCATTTTTTTAAAATTTTAATTTTTTTTATTTTATTATTAATGAAATAATTAACTTATATGCATACAGAACAGAAACATTGTGCATCTATTAGCAGTGGAGAAATCAAGTAAATTATTTAAAATACTCTAAAAGAAATATTTTTCTGGGGTCAGTTGTAGTGTCCAAAAAATATTTATAGATACATAAAAAATAATATGGATGTGTAGAAGGATTATATATTAATAAAATTACACTCATTGTGATTATAAAATCAAATTAAATAAATAGTTTTGAAAAATGATACTAATTATATATTAAATAAAAAAATATTTTATTAAATTGTTTAAAATAATAAAAAATTCATATCGAAAAACAAATTAATTGTCTATATTTGTTAATACAAACCAATTTTAATTAATGGGCTTGTTTTTTATATTATTTTTATTAAACCCATATATAGTAAAAAAACATTGATATAACCGTAATCTTTAAAAGGGTTAACGAGGTGTTAAATCTAATCGATTATGGTGAATAAAAACAAAACATTTATCCATTTTGATTGGAATGATAATATTTAGACTAATAATATTATTATCATATAATAATAACAATTTGGATGTATTTTTTAGTTACAATTATTTAAATTTAATTTAATACTTTAGGTAATTACGAGAATTCCCCTCCACTCACTTACAAATGGACACCCATTCTCCCTTTTCATTGCTCTACCATGAGAAAACTAGATCCACTGATCTCCTTAAAATAATCTTCTAAACATATCTAAACACAAATTAGTGGCTTTTCTTTCTTAAACTACCTTTATAAGGGAATTAATATTGTATTTAAAGGAAGCTTACTAAAGAAAAAGTAATGGTCTTTACAGACTCTTCCAAAACAATTTATTCTTATACTTACTAAAAATATATTTTACCCATCCTAAATTAAATAATGCTTCATCCTTAATATACTATTATTTTATTATTTTCATGGTAAAACAATATTAAATATCATTTCAAAACGATGAAAATAGAAAACGTCGCTCGTCCGTATGTACGACTTACCATCTTCATATAATGGTGTCATCCATTTTTCATCACCACTTTACATTGGTGGTTATAAAGATGTAAATAATTAATATATAGGATATTTATGAAAAAATTATAAATCTAAAATTATAATATCATATCTACCTTTTAACATACCAATCTATTTGAAAATGTTAACTTCGCTCATACTTATTTGGGGACTACCACCTTAATAAAGTGATTTGATCCATTTTTCATTTCAACATTACACAGATGGTAATAAAGATGAATTTAATAAATATAAAACACATATTGTAAAATAATGATTCAATAATGTTTAATTGATATATAATTATCTTTATATCAATCCATTGAAATGTAAAAATTGTATTCATGTGTACATACAACTTACCATCTTCATGAATAGTATAGTTCATTTTTCTGTCTCTCACTTTTTTAGATGAATATATATGTGTATATATAATTTGTATATATGAAATTTATATCATGACTAAAAGTATATATATTATAAAACCATAATAAATGTACAAGGACTAGAACTGCCGAACCAAGATTTTCATAAAAAATGATGCAATTAACACCTAAATAAAGAAAATTATAAAATATTTTTAACAATTGGGTGATAAGATGTTATAAATGGATCATATATGATATTATTGATATCTACTAGTCTCTATTATATAATTATGTTAAATATAAATCTATTATATAAGAGGTTAAACACACTAATGAGGCATGTTAAATGTGAAGTAAGAGATTTCATCTCTATTTTATCCCTAATTAAACCTATTTGGTATTATGAACCTATTTCATTTTTATGTTATCAATATAATAAAACATTGATTTATATAACATCAATGTATCTTTATTCATAAATATTAATATTTCAATTAAATTTTTCTCTTTCAATGGGTTACAATTTAATAGTTTCCAAAGTGGTAAAATTGATGTTATGATATCATTTTTCATGGATTAGTTATTTTTTCTTTGGAATAATTTTATATTATATCCTTCATAATATATATATATATCATTATCCTTTAGATATTTAATTATTTTCCTATTTTTCTCCCAATTTCTCCTCTCTTCGTAACATGACTCATGAAAAAAAATGTTAAAAATACAAATCAAATATATTTATCTTTTTTTATCAGGTATATTTTTATTTTATATTCATATTTTTAAAAATTATTTCACAAAAGTCCCTTTTTTAATCAAATAATTCTTTAAGTAAATTTATGTTATCATCAATGTTTAAAAAAAATTTAATTTAAACTTTTCAATTTTTCTAAAAGCATCATTTTTTTCTTTCTTTATAAAAATTCAAACTGAATGATTTTTTATTGTATAAAATGTTAACATACTTTCCCATGGCCATAATCATCATTAATTTTATTAATATTATTATACAATTTTTATAATGATTTTAAATATAAATTATTAAATTAATACTTGTTTTTATTTTTCCCATCCATTTCTTATTTTCCTCCAAAAGATATGAATTTATTACAAAAATAAATATATATAATGAATTGATGGTAGTCTTTTATCAATTATTAATTTTATGGTCATTAATATTCACATGTAATATTAAATTTATTTTTATCATAATTCTTTATAAATTAAATTTCTATTAAATATATATATTCTTTTTATCTTCAATATTCTTATTTCATAAAAAATATATCAATTCTACATATGTGGTTTTACTATGAATGTTATTTGATTTACTGGGGAAATCGTAATATTATATATTCATTACATAATAAAGATAATAATGGATAAGTTATGTTGTTTATGATTTGATTTTATCATTCAATATGTGAGGAAGTCATTCAACATTTATTGATGGGTGGGTCCTAGTTATAGAAATTCCATCGATGTAACTATAGGTCTTAGGAGACAATCCAATTTTACAAAAATTTTAAATGGCTCTTTAGGGTATACCTACCCATTGATTATACTATCTTTTCATAAGAAATTAGTTCTAAATATAACATCATATCTGAGATAGTGACATCCAAATATTAATATTTTCCTTTATTTACAATTATGTTAAAATTATCCTTGAGATTATTTAATTACTCATTAATGAATTTTATGCTCAAGTTATTGACAAAATGACTTGTTTTTTAATTTATATACCTTTATATAATGATTATTAATTATTTAATCATGATAGATTCTATTGTACATAACCCTTACTGAGGATATAAACCCACTCTTTTTTCCCTTTCCCTAAGATAGGAATAATGATATTATAAATAAAATCAATGATGCGAGAATGTTTTTATGCTATTTATTTCATATTTACAATGAAATATGGGAATCATGTATGTATTATGAACTTTGATACTACTAAATTGTCCCATTATTCATGTTGAGATCCCTTGTATATTTTACTATTATAATAAAGGAGAGACTAGATCTGGGTTACTAGAGTTAGGTATTCTATATATGTACCATTTCTTAAGATAATTGCATTGTCAATGCATCTATATATTATATAGGTATGAATGGCCTGAGGGCCTTCTTTTTTATTGATTTTTGATAACCACACATTCAAGGGTTGAGGGGGAACCCTTACAAGGCGATTATGCTTAGATATTACATTACCCATAGGCTTGGTAGCATTATAGGACCTGTATGTCTTAAGAAAATCATACAGAATATGACTACTTGAAACAGCCCCTCCCAAACATCTGAATTGTGATTATCTCCCCACCATTTCATGGATGTTTGGCTAGTTGTCCTATGTAAAGATTCTCATGCCTATTACCGAAATAAATTCCATACCCCATCATTATTCTAAATTAATTATCCCTTCCCTGGGGAATGTGTCTTTCTCTTGAATCCTCCTCTAAATCCAGTTCCTTATAGAATCTGTCTAGGAATCTACATTTCAAGAGGCCCTGATGTCCTTGGGGTGTCCCAAAGACCTTGAGGTTTTCCGAAAGCCTAACTGACCCAAAGGCCTGGGTGGCCCGAAGGCCTTAAGGATGCCAAGCACAAACTGGTGTCCCAAGGTGAATAGTTTCAACTACTACAGTACCGAACAATACCTACCACAGTACCTACTACAGTACCCATACAGTACTGCATCAGTACTTCCTACAGTACCACACATAGTCCTAATATAGTTCATTCTACAGTACCTACACAATACATCTTGGGTGATTCGGATCTTGTATCTAGGATAAATTTTGAGGGTAGTATTGATCGAGTTTCTAACCCTGTTGTCCTGGGATTCACTTTTAGAATTATGGGTAGATGATAATGATTTAGAAAATACATCAATTGTAGGGCATTCATTTTATAGACCGTGGAATAATTTAAGTTCTTATTTTCCAAGAGAATGACTGTGAGTTTTTATGTATAGATAATGTTGACTTTCATAGAGGGAATGGTTCATGATTTAGGTATGTGAACTGAGTTTTAATAACAAGTGACTAATGTTTTCATAAGTTTGGTTATTTTATTAGGTGGTATAGGAGTGCACATCAATTATGTTTTGATGATATTGATATGGTACATTACAGTTATATGTAGTTTCATTGAGTTATGATGGGTCAATGAGCATCTATATATTTATCTATGAAGGTTATTTCAGATGAAACACTTTTGGGACATGCTAATCAAAGTTTTAATGTGAATGATACTTCTTGACTCATTGATGATGATTACCTCAAGGATGGAAACGTGTTAGTATTTTTTTGGATGTGAGCATGGCCCTAAAAAGAAAAAAAATTGCGACAAAGGAACCTATTGTAGTTTCCCTCAAGAAGTAATATAGGGAAATCCATATGGTGTGGAGGGAACTGTTATCCATTGGTGTTTCTAAACCATATTATGATTGAAAATTAAAAATTATTCAATGAAAACATTCTTATTATCTAGGGATGTGTGACAATTTATGTTTTGTTATAGTGATTTCATATGAGTGGGATGTTCAAATCCAATCAAATCAAGTTGTAATGGATAATGCATTGGTTGTGGAGGAATGATACAATTTGTGTAGGATAATTATTTCTTGATACTGGTCCTCAAATTGTAAATTTGGAGTTTATATCCAGTTATTATAAAAATTTTCTTTTATCTAGTCCCATGATGAATACCATATTTGAGAAGATGAAGTAGTATGGAGAAATGATTGTGCATTGGAGTCTATCTTTGAATCATTTTGTTGTGATTCATGAATTATTCAGATAAGAGGTGTGTCAGTTCTCAAGGGGAGAGAATAAATGATATTTTCGTTGTTGAAGGGCCCAATAGGTAATTTTCACTAATCATTTGGCTTATAATTTTGTGTATATATTGAAATTATCCTGAAATGTCTTCAAAAATGAAGAAATTATGAGTGAAGGATAAGAATGTGTGTCAATAGTAGTAGTCAATAACCTTCACGAAATGTAATTCAATGGATTACCTCCTAGTGTTTTGATATATAATTGGGTGTGTTGTTATAGAGACCATGATAAGATGGTTTTTGGGATAATGAAAATACTTTTCAATATAAAATTATGATGGTGGGGAGTGTTTTTTATCCAAATTTAAATTTTTGGGTTAATCAATATAATATGTTGTTCAATAATATTATAGAATCATTAAATAATGAAAATATGGTTTCTCTATAAAAATAGGTAGGGAAAATAATCTTATTTATTTTGTAGTGATTATTGCAAGTGGTAGCTCATGTTTCTATGAGTTGAGCACATTGTTTTAGGAGTTTCATAACTGGAGTGTGTTAGAGGTCTAGAGATTGAACGTGGTGAGTTAGTTATAAATTCATGACTAGGTATTTTCAGGATTATTATTTAAAAGATTTTATAGCCTTCATAGGAGTGAGAATTATTAAGGTGGTAAAGTTGTAAAACCCTATCCCTTTCCAAAATGGGAAGGTAAACGAGAAATTAATTTTATTGAATCTTTCGAGTTATTTTTTTATGAACCGAAATTATTATATATAATATGATAGTTCATGTATCCCATGATTATAAATTTGGATATGGTTTGGTGGAAAAGATGTCTCTTTAGTTCTAAGCTGAGTCTTGGGATCTTTGGGATAGTTTTTAGATTGATTTTTTTGATTCATCCAAAGACATACATATTTGTATGAATGGTTTTGGACAAACCATCATGAAATTTGAGTATGAGGCATTTCCAAGTTTATTTTTTAGAGTTTATATTTTATATACATTTTCAACTCATGTTTCAGGGTAATTAGTTTGTATTTCCAAGAAAATTATGTGAGGTCTCTTAGACCTAGGTCGTGGTGAATGGTTTTCATATGTTTTTAGAAAGGATATTCAAAAAGTTGTAGATTAATTATAGAGGGTTTCTCACCATTTCTTATGGTTTTTCAAACTGTGTGACCAAAACACATAAGATAACTTGACATATATTGTGAATGTGTTAGTTATAGATCATATCATGGGTAACCATGATGAAAAACTCTATGGATTATTTCAATGGAGTAAAGAACTAATTTTCCATCTTTATTTTTAAAGGGGTAGTATAATTTTCTTCCTCTACCTCATGTGTTCCCCCAAACCCTCTGAACCTCCCTTCCTTCTTTTAATCCCCTTCATTTGACATGATTTTGGGTGAGTTCATCGGTGGCTTAATCTAATACTCATACTCAATGGTTTCCATTTTGATTTTCTATTGTTTTATCTCTAATTCAATTTACATGGTTTCGTTTTTTGTTATCATTTAATTAAAGCATATTGATATTGGATATTATTAATTGGGATATCATAATTCCTACTGAAAGGACATATCAATATAGTATCATCATACCTTCATGGGGTTATTTTTGGTAGATATGTCACAATATAATTATTTCTATGGTTTTTATATTTAAATATATTTATTTGGACATTAATTTGGTTTTTCCTAGTTGGGATTTTTCCTATAGAGATATTGTGAGCATGCCATGGAAAATTCAGATGATTATTGTCATGATTTCTATGTTCCAGGAGTAACTAGTGTGAATTTGGACATAATCCATAATTGAATTTATTTTTTAATGAATTATAAATTCTAAAAAGAAATAAATTATTTATTATAAATTATTTGTAAATAATTATTTGATATTAGGACATGATATAAGTGCTCATGATACTGATGTGTTCTTTGAGTGATCCTAATTAATAAGTTTGAGTGTGATTTTAAAATTAGAAGGGGATAATAAATGAGGTATCTGGTTCAATGTACAATTCCTCTAGTATTACATATTTTATTTATATTCATGTGATATATGTGGTCTCACCACTAAGGTCATCCAACCAATTAAAAAAAATTACAATTAAAATTGAATTTCATGCAGGAGTTGGATAATGTTACAAGGAAAACATTATAACATTGTGAATTAGATTAATTACCTTAGTTGTTGATGGTTGAGGCTTTGATGACATATGTATGCCTCAAGACACTTAGTCCATATGGGGTGTCATGTTAAATTAAATGAAAAACAATGATTTTCTTCAAGATTAGTGCCTTAGGGTCCTCTAGGTAGTGGTGGATATTGACTTGAGATGAATGGCCAATGGGAAATCAATATGAAAACCATGTGATTATTTAAAGATGCGGTATAGGAGAGATAACCATGGTTTGAGTATTCCACCTCATTCTAGATGTGAGTACCTAGTTGGGTATATCCCAAGTACGACTTGACAGATAGAACGAGTGTCACTATAAAAATCCTTTATTATAGGGGTTTATTTTTATATTAAATTGTGTCAAAACACCCTCTAAGTACATTAGGTATGGTTACATGTAATGGTTTATAATGTTACCAACTAATGAAATTCGAGGTGGTTTTTGTAAAGTGTTTATTAGGTAGAGATAGATTACAAGTTATTGAATTAAATGGGGTTTAAACCACCCTTTATTTCTAAATAAAAATACATATGTATACATATTTGGGTAAGGTTTAATCCCCCCAGAATTTCCTTAACAATTAGAGTCAATTCAAACCACCCCTAATTGAGCTGTATGCATATATTTAGGGGTTTTTCTCAGAAGCACCTCTAAGATGAAATTTTTTTTGATGGGTTTTATATTAGGGGTAGTTGAACCCACCTCTAATTGAGCTGTATGCATATATTTAAGGGAATGTTTCAATCCCAATCCTATTTGACACCAAATTAGAGAGTGTTGAACCCCCTAAAATTAACATTCATTTTTGGAGTGCTTTTTAGAACCACCACTAAATTTTTTAAATCCAAAATAATTTTATTCATTTCCCCTCCACCGCCCACTAAATATTATCCTATAACATTTCCCACAGCCTCCCTCATCTAATAATGTTACCACAATCCACATTTCCACATGTCCATTCCAAAGTCCATACACATGGCATTGATTTTCTCACTTTCCTCGCTAACATGTGAAAATGGCCAGCTATGAGTTTCGAACCTGGGTTACTCTTTATATGAATTTTCACCTCTACCAACATGCCATGCATTTTTGAGTTAATTAAATACACATGATTATATTTTTATATATTAGTATTTTTAATAACATAAATATTATTTTCATAAATCTTTAATTTCATTTAAATAAGTAACCTATATATACTTTTTTAGAAAATAATATATATATATATGTTTATATTATGTATTAATTTATATTTATTATAACACATATATATTTTTTTAAGTTCAGATATATTTTTCAAGTGTATATATATACATTTGAGTAAATATTTTTTTTACATATAATAATTATATTTATTTATGTATATACGCATATATAAATTTATTTATGTAAATTAATTACACACTTAAATTCGTATTTATATACTTAAAAACATTTTGATATATTATATACATGTTTATTTATATAATATATATATATATATATGTAAATTTATTTAATATATTTATATGATTCCTTCGAAAATTTATTAATATAATGTATTTCATGAAAAATATATAATTATGTAAGAAATAATTTTTTTAAAATAAATATATATAGATATATGGATATATATACATACAATTAAATTATTTTATATTATATATTATGAATATAAATATATATAATATATCGACCATCAAATAAATTATTTATATAATATATACATGTTTATTTATATGCAAGTGTGGGTATCAGTAAAATCTATTCTTATCATTATTATAATATAAATTATAAAGACAATAATTGTTTTCATATGATACTTTTTTTGAATAAGCTATATATATATATATCACCTGTTTATTCCTTTATATTTTATTTTATTATTATTACATGAAAAAGTATTTTATAAAATAAATATATATTAATGTACACATTATAAAATTATTTTTATGTATACTTATAAATAAAATTAAATACAATCATAAAAATACATTATATAATATGTTTATATAACTAATTTTAATAAATTTATATATTTATATATATATATATATATTAATTATTTTTATTAAAAAAAGTGGGGGTTCAAAATCCCCACCAACTATATATATTAGAGGGGGTTCTGAACCCACTATCATTTAAGATATTCTAGTGTTTTTGGAGTAGATAATAACCTCATTGATTAGAGGAGTTTATGAACCACCTCTAATTTCTAAAATTCTAGGTGGTTCAAATCCCTCTATAAAATCCTATCGGATATTTAAAAAATGTAAAAAAAAATATAGTGGGTTCATAACCCCTCAAATTTTTTGAATAGTGGGGAATGTCCATAACCACCTCAAATTTTGAGAGAAAAAAAATTTAGTTAGTTATAAAAAACCTTCTATAAATATCCACCTATAATCTAATATTTTTTAGTGTGTGGGATCTATACTTGGATGACTATAAAGGGAGTGGGATTCAGGCATTTACCCTTGTGTAGATTTTTTTTGGAGTCCAATGAGCCTTTGATGAGACTAGTTTATATTGAGGGGTTTTGTTCCCTCTCAGTGAAAAATTTCGACCAGTGTTACATGTGAGAGATATAGAAACCCACAAGGTGTTTTCATGCATGATGTGACCATGGGAACCATAGTGGAATCCCTAGTGAGTTTATTGACACTATGGAGGGTGTGTATATAAATTTGGTGGTGATGATTGTGTATCCCCCCTTAGAACTTGAATTGAACCTAAAAGAAAATAATGGTAATTATATTGATTAGTCATGTAATTGAGGGAACAATATAATGTTTTGGGATGGTTTTAGGTAGTAGGGTGTCCCCATAAAGATATGTTGCATGATATACTATGTTTGGAATTTAGTACCCACATAGATAAACTAAGATGCATGGGATTCTTGGTACATGCTTCCAAGATCCAAAATTCATTCCTTTTACATGATTTATATTTTCTAGGATATCCTCTTATTATTAAGGAATATGTGATGTGACATTCACATGTGTAATGAGGGCATGATTTTTATTTACTAGGTCAACCTTCTGGGAATCATTTTTCCACTAATTCATATTTCCTTTGATTGTATCCTTGTAATTTGGAAGAGGGGATGTGACCCTTCCTTTTTTTTCATATGAGAATGATTTTACTATATTATCAAGGAATACATCCTAGGAATCATCCATGGGCCTTATATTTCTAGGTATGATTCTAGAACATTTTTAGAGACACCCTGACATTGGATAAACAATGTTTATGTATTACATAGGTTTAATGTGAGAATTTGAGGATTGAGATTTTTTTATTACGGTTTTTTGGTTACATTTTTACTCATCAAAGAATGTAACATGAACATAAACTCTTCATTATTGGGTATATATGGCTCCAAAATGGCGGTTCCATATGATTTTGTATAGACACCCAATGGGGGAGGCCATAGAATTTAAGAACCAAGCCGACTTCACTGGTTGTAGTTTCTTATTGGGAAGAGACCAGAAGTTGCATGATTGAGCAGCATATTACAGATATAGCAGATACATGTAAGAGGTCAGGCTCATTGAATTTATAAAGAATCATTCAGATTTATTTTGTTCTTCAAATTCTATTGTATAAGGGACTACCTGGTAGGCAATATATCTTGATTTATGAATGTGATTTTGTATAAAATATTATTGAATCTTCATATTTTTATATAAGTATAATTCTTTATTATTATGGTTACTTCGATTATTTTGTATTGATGTCTTTTTTAATTTACTAATATAAATTATAGACCATTGGGGATCTTGGGGATCTTTATTTAATGTTTATATATTTGGGGTTGTCTATCATATGGATGTGTCATGCCAAAAAAATGTAGGTCTAGATATAACCCACAAGAAATAATCATGATGATATAGTCTCTAAAAGATTAATTTATTCAAACAATACTAGTCAAAAGCCTATCGTGTGTGTTGAGGAATGATTTAGTTCAAGTGGATCCCCTTCCTGTGTTTTATTCAGTATACTTGCACAAGATAATTATAATAAATATCCTTTCGTTTTTAATTTTTTTGTAAATGAGAGATTCATTAAACAAGGGAATTTTTTTTAAAAAAAATTAAATATTAAATAAATACAAATAATGAATAATTTTCAAAGTAGTTGGAAAATTTTTCTATGTAGTAAACATTAAAAAACCAATCACTCCTTTATAAATAATGTCAAAAATAAAATTTATGGGAAACATAGAAAAGATTCATTTTAAAAAATAATAAAAATAAAGAATACATGAAACTGAACATAAAAAGATACTTATGTGTATATAATAATATTACTGAAACAATATAATGAATTTGGATGTGGAATAGAAATAGGTAGTTAATTGAAATTATTTGAAAACCTTTTAAACAATTTTTTAAAATAAAAACCCATAAAACATTTAAAATAAAAAACCCCTTGAAATAAACAACATGATGGGGGACTTAAAATATGATGATTATAAATATATTCATGATATAATATGTTATAGTTATTCCATACACCATTTTAATCAAAATACTTCATAATTTGTAGCATGTATCAGTGAAGTCAACTTGATTGATAAAACACTTACCAAGATTATAACATGGGTTGTATGAATATAACAATGAAGATATTTTGAAAAAAAAAATATTTCCACATAAAAAGTGTGGAAAAAAAATATAAAACAATTAGTAGTGATGGATCACATAATCATAAAGTAACATAATCAATGAAGGAAATAAATAACTCAATAAATATTAATAGAGTTAAGAAATCTCTTATGGGTTTGGTAATAGCTAGAATGTACATGAAAATAGTCAATGAAATAGACATAAATAACATTGAAAAACATTTATTTATCATCAAAAATGTAAATGGATAGAAATTACACCATGATAATGAAGGATAGGTGCATAATTTAAAATATTAATCATGAAATATAAATTGATAAAAATGAACCATTGAGTCTTATATATCACTTGATTAAAAATCCATTAAAAATGATTTAGGGTATTTAAATCCAATGATATATATAAAAAATATATATATAATGTTTTCATGGGATATTGAATCAAAATAACAACATATGAAATTACTCATAGTGCAGAAAATGTATCATGTCTCAACAAATTAAAATTGATACTTAGAAAAATTACTTAGGACTTATACATAATCCAACATGACCTAAAATACAAGTATAAAACATTAAGATTTATTTTTCAAATGATTTAAAACCTTATTAAATGTAATATAACTTTGTACACCCATTAAAAATTTCTTATTTCCCATATAGTAATTTTTAATTGTTAAAAATAGCATTCCAATGTTAAGCGTTCTGTTTCTCTTACATGAATTGGTTTGGTGATTAGGGTCATTATGTATTTATAATGGTTTCACCACCTCTATGATGTTTATTTTAAACTTAATTATGTGTTTTATATATTTTTGGAGTACCTTGTCATTTTAATAGAACATATTCTTGAATTTCATATTGAAGGATTAAAAATTACTTTTTTAAGTGATTAATAATTAAATAAATGAATTGAAATGAATACTAAATAAAATTTTATATATTACTACAATAAAATTTTGAAAATAATAAATAAATTATTAATTATTACAAATTATTACTAGTATTTATTTTTTTTATTCATGAGATAAAATTTAATGTAATTTTTATGTAGATGGTAAAACCAACCTATACAAGAACACATTATAATGATTGAAAGAGTAGGAACATGTTATTTTATAGTGATAATATCAAAAATATATAATAATAATGGATTACATTGTTTTGAATTCAGATATCAGATTCATGAAGAGGTAGATAAAAAATATATGGAAGAACAATCATGGAGAATATATTTCTTACATTGATATCTTGAATTATCTCTTGAATTACCTCTTGAAAAAGAGAGTTTTATAAACATATATTATGTTCAAAACATTAAAAAATTTAAGATATTATTATTAAAGAAATGAGTATGGATTATTATATGGTAGTTTTCAAATTTTTCGAGTATCATTGATGGGGTTTTGAGGAGATCCTTTTATAAGTTAGAGGAGTGGCATTTTTGGAATATTTATTTATAAACATAAAAATTGGTAGTCACTATCAAAGAAGGTGGATCCAATATGGGTAAAAATTGACAACTAATAATGGGGTAATTCAATAATTCCACTATAAATCCATTTAAATATAATTTATTTGTATATTTTGGGGCAATATCCCTTAATTGTTACATTTTATCATATTTAACCATTATAAAGGTGAAAAAATATTACTATGATAACTTATTTTTATGAATAAAGAATATTTTTTAACTAGAAAATTTGAAAAATATGATTCAAAATTTGAAAACCATTTTTCAATATTCAATTCATATAAGAAGAAAAAAATAATTTTAATTAAAATATTCATAACACAGTAACATTTTTTTAAAAAAATATGGACTCATTAAGCATAAAAATAAATATACCAAAAAATAATTCATAGTATTAATACATTTGAAGTTCATTGGTTTATTGATAAAGAAGGAAATTTGTGGGAAATTAAAATAAATCCAAAATTGGATGGATCACTTCAATTACATAATTAAAATAAAATAACTAAAATACTATTTTTGTAGTTAAAAAAGTTATTACTTATGAAGTAAAAAATTTAAGATATGATTTCTAAATGAACCATATTAATTTTAAATGAAATATTTTAAACAATAAATTCATTTTTAGTTAAGAAAATAAATTGTCTATTTTTATTTCGTTCTAATATCATAATGATTTCATATGATTTACTCTATTTGTAAAAACTATTTTTTTCATTAATAAAATAAAAATAAACGGTTTTAGAAAAATCCTAAAAATTATTTCTAAGATAATTTTTATTTGATGATTCCAAAAATATTTTCATTTTTTAAAACTCAAATGAAGATATAAAATATAATGGAAAACAATTTTATCTAAAATTGAATATCTATAATTTAATTTTTTTCAAACTTATATCAAATAAATTACCAATTAAATAATTTTTTTAATATTTGTTTGTACATAGAAACGTTTTATTATAATAATAATTTAAATATGGATAAAAAAATATAGAAAACATAAATTCGATTCTATGAAAAATATCTATTGTTTACCTCAATTGGTATTAATCACCTTTAGTTTAAATAAGTTACATACATTCTAGAAATTAAATTTAATCAAATCATTGGTATTATAAAACATAAATAATTCCATAAAATTATAATACTACTATATAATAAATTAAAATATATGTTTTTATAATATAAAATCTAATTATCCTTTTAATTTCATGAGGTTTTGTTGTTATTTTAATTTTCATAATAATGACTCAAATTTTATTCGCATAATGTCACGATTTTTCACTATAATTTAAAAAAACATCATAGTTCATTTTATTTTAGGGTTTCATTTGACAAAAGACATTCTTTATATTATTTATATGTATACTAAAATATATGGGTGTCACATAATAGAAGATTAGGTCAACTTTTAATAGATATGATAAGTTATATAAGTGTACTTATTGATATTGAAAATAATATTCCAAAAAATAATTATCATTATTAAAAAATACATGAAGATAAAGATACTACATTTGAATAACATAAATTTACAAATTTAGAATTAGATTATTGATCTAGTATAAAGATAAATCTTTTATAAGATATGTTGTTTATTTTCATAGAACATATAGACAACATGTATAAGGTTCTGTAAATACTACCATAAATTAATACCTAGTAAGCATTTTTCAATATTAGTGTGGATTCTCATTTCTCAAAATCATGGATGACTATTCTATACCAAAAACATTGTAATAAAACCTATAAGTTTAACTTCAAATATGTGATTAATAAAAACATCTAGAACCTTAGAATATTGGGACACAATAATAATTTTATATATGTTAACATCAACAACATTAATCATAAGAATGAATCCCTTATGTAGATAATAGATGATCTCAATTAAATAAATCAATGACCAAGAGAAAAGAAACTAGAAAAATAATTATTTCATTGAAAATGTTAACCAAATGAATAAATTTCAAATTCCATTTTACATTAATTTTTTTTAATTAATGGAATCACTTGTTCCTTTTCTACCAAACATGTTATTATTTTTTATATCTATATTTTTTTTAAAATCATGAAGGGGGATAAATATTTGTTTGTATGTTACTTTTATAAAGTGAGAGAAATAATTTATTCCAGTATTATAATTTTGGGGAGTAATTTAGAAAAATAGGGAGTTTTCTTCCTATCAAATTTTTAAAAATTACATTACATTTATGTCTTTTAATTTTCAAAATGGGCAATATATTTGAGTGATTTCCAAAAATAATTTTATCCAGATTCCTTTTTAAAATTTTAATACACATCTTTTTATTCATTTTCTAACATGAGATTTGATTTAATTTTTTTTATATATCTCCATCTACTAAATCACATATTCAAAATGGACTAATTCAAAAACTTCAACATTCAATAACATCATTAAGTCATAAAATATTTAATAATGTAGAAGATCGTGTTAAAGATACTATTTATGTTGGAAGTAATAAATATAATATAAGTGCACACTGATTTTTTATGAGTTTTTTATATTGTTATTCTATAAATATAATTCCAAGGGATTATTATTTATAGTTGGATCACACTAATGAATATATATTCAAGAGATATACATGATCTCAGTGTTTGAGTTCATTTTTTGTGATTTTAGGGAACCATTTTATGTGAGGACTCATTAAAAAATCTATATGTTTATTATTGTCATCAATTTATTCTAATCATTTTTTATTAAAGGGTTATAGGTATAATAACCACTCTTTTAGTGTTCTATGTTTGACGAAGTCCTATGGATAATTAATTCTCTAATTCATATCTCGTATTCAATGAGACGTTCTAGGGTAAGATATTACTATTTTCGAACTCTATTCGAATAAGACTAATGATAATACATTCTTTTAACTGTATAAAATAAGTTTTTGGGATAATGTCTTGTTCTTATGATTCACTGATAGAAGCAATTCCCATTCATGAACTGTGTATCCTTTAATTATAGGTATTGATATTAATATCTCTTTGGATCAAAATTGAATAAGTTTGAGGATAAGTACTTATTGATATACTTTAATAATATTATTTAAGGTTAAAAGTATTTTTATTCAGAACCTCACTGTTCTGTTAAGTTCTATTATTATCTATATTCCTGCTTTTTTATTTTATTTCTCTATCTTTGATATTTAAACACTTCAAAACACTTATTCCACTTCATTTTATTTATGTACTTACTATCATATTTCAAACATTGTATCATCTAAACCACCACCATATTTAGGAGGGAAGAATGTTTTAAGTTTTCAAAATCATCAACTTGTATTGAACACAATGTTGAACTAAAATGAACAATTTCTTTATTTGTTAAGTTATTATGTTACTGTATATATTGAAAAAAAAATATAATACATAAAATCTCTATGAAAATAATTATAAAAATTAAAAAAGAAATAAAATGACATGTTTATAAAGGGACTTCAAGCTTGAAGTATTAATTATTGTGGTTTCCCATGAAGATAATACCGAAAGTATAACTATGAAAAGAATGGAAAAAAATAGTAAATATCAGAGGCATTTAGATTATGTCAATAAATAGAATTATTTTAGGGATGTAAATAAGATTATATATATGAATTTAAATGGTAATATGGCTATTATATGGTAGTTTGGTAAATAGTCACTGAATATATATATATATATAATCAATGGGTATGTTAATGTTGACATAATTTTCATGTAATTATTTTATATAAGTAGTTAATATATTATAAATAACACATTAAATATATAAATTACATATCATAAAAAAATATGAAAAAAACTGAGATAAATCATCATTGAAAATATCTTATATTATAGAAAATGTGTTTATTTTTTAAGGGGTTATATATTATTTTTAAAATTAAACATTCCAAATTTAATGATTAATTTAATATAAAATTATTACTTTGATATATAATAAAATAAATTAAAAATCGTGGAATGATTATTAATTAGTAGAAAATAACAATAAATTCATTTGTTATTAAAAAATATATTTTCATAAAAAAATTTGTATTCTTTAATTTTATATTAAATTTTATTTTATTAATATACATAAATTGAATTTAAGAAACCGAATTTTATATTTAAATAATCAATTTAAACTACTAAATTTGATCAATTTTATTCCTGAGGGAAAACGTTGGGTGACGAGGTAAAAAAAGAGTTATAACGATAAAAGATTATTATAGTTAAAATATAAAATAACAAGAAAAATGAAAAATTATCACTAAAAGTTATCAAAAAAATCGGTGAATGAGGGAATAAATGACACATATCCTTAATTTTTTCACTTTTGAGTACTTTAATAGAGTAATTACCTTCCTACTATTTTTAATATATAATTTTTTGAAATTATGACATCGAAAATTAGGTATAAAAGAACCCCTCCGGTAACCCAAACGAAACATATATCACTTAGTTTATCCATGAATATCTTCCAAAATGTTTCCCCGTAAAAATCCTTTACCACATATGGAGACACCTAGTTTCATGAAGGATCCTTAAATTCTAATAAATTGCAGATGGTTTCTAAAGTTGGAAATGTTTTAACATAGTATGTAACAATGCATTGTTTTTATTTTCATTTTATATTATGAATAATACAAAAATTAAAAATTATTTAAAAATATGATATATTATAAATAATATCACTATCATTACTAAAATATTAAATTATGAAAAAATAATTTTATATTCATCACTTAAATTATATTATCTTCAAGTAGGGTTTGGTTTAACCCCTATAAGAATGATGTTTTAATATTTTTAGTATGAATGATAATGAGAACCTATATTATATTTACATTTAATATTAATGGGGAAAATAAGTAATGATAACAATTATTTAATGGTAGTTATTATAGTTATATGTATTGAAAAAATAAATCTTCTAATTGATTTAGTAATCAAAAAATAGAAATTTTATAACTGATCAATCTGAACTATTACAGTAACATCCTTTAAATAATCATTAGTGTCCAGAAATTTTTCAAATATATTAAATTAATTAAAATGTCATGTATAGATTTTATGCTAATATGATCATTGAGAATGGTTTTAAACCGTAATACTGTTGTATGTGTTGAAAAGTGGAACAATTACGACCCTAAGATTAATATTAAATATGAATGGCAAATATATAGGTAATAAAAATATATAAATAAATTGTATTAACAAAAATAAATATAAAATGTTCTTCTTTATGAATAAAAGTTAAACATAAATTATTTATACTATAATTTAGAATGTGTCAATACAATCAGAAATCTATCTGAAAGATTTTCTTTACTCTATCGCCATTCAATTAGTCACACTCATTATTATTTTTAATATTATTCTATATTACATATATTCTTTCCTAAAATTTTAATATATTTTGTTTCCTCTTATTTTAAAGGTATATTACACATCCTTATTGTAATAATAATTTACTGGTTTTCATATCTTAAAAAGAGTATTTTTTTAAGGATAATTTTCACATACTATTTTTGGTATTTACGTTCATTATCTATGTACTTTCTTACCGTAAATGTGTATTTTTTATATTTTAAAAATAATACAAATTATTTTTTATAACAGTAATATTTAACATTAATCCTAATAAAGTACAAATTTTTATGGATTTTTTAGATATATGTTTCTCCTAACCAGAGAAAAAATTAAATGATAAACATCTCTCATCTACAAAATATTTGATATATTTCACTTTTCTTTCACTAATTTTGTTGTACTTATTTCCAAAGTTAAATTATTTACATTTTTTATTATTTTTTTAGAAATATTAGTTTTTTATACATTTAAAAAAATTAAATATTCTTGTAACATTTCTTTTATAAAAGATATGTCATCAATTAAGAGTTCGTATCTTTCATGTGTCATCCACTAAATTCACTTATGATAATGTTATTTTGGGTGATTGAATTATTAGTATCATCCAATCAACTTCCTTATTTCTTCCTAAATGATGTCTTATGGAAATTTTATATAAATCATTTTATTAACCTTTGTTAATAGATTTGTGATGTTTGTATTATATTGTAACAAACCGACCTGAATACCCTCCCAAATTGGCACCTGATCTGATATGCCACAAACCCAAAGGGCACTCACATTCCCCACAGACAATCAAATAGAATCCTGGCATCAAACAACAAAAAGAGGGAACAATTTATCCCATCCTAATACAACTACAGAGAACACACACACACACACACATATATATATACAATATATAAAGGAATATATATTACATAACTAGATGCAGATAGATGAAACCAAAGAAAAACAATAGTAGAACAATCCCCAAGTACATGTACAATGAAAAAGGACAAAGAGGATAAGAAACCCAAAAAATCATTTAATAGAGTTGGAAAACCTGCATAATCTCAGTATCAATTTACCCAAACATAGAAGACCAAAACCTTAACACCTCACTGTGGTGGATTTCCATTCACTACATCAAAATACATACAATGTTCTACGCACCGCTGAAGAAGTTTGAATGGTGTGAAATAATAGGATCAATAGGGTCCAACTAGGTGTTCAATAACAAGTATCTTTAAAAATAACTCAATTGTTCAAATTTCTAATAAAACATGGAATAATAAGCATAAAGGTATGATTTATCAAAAGCATGGTAAAATTTGTTCCTTTTCTAACAATTACAAAAGAAAGACTGGTATATTTATTTCAAATAAAATTCTTGAAAATAAAAATTCTAAGTATTTAAAAGATAAAGAATAGGTAAATCATTCCATGGAACTCAACATATCATTTTATAAGACGACTCATACCACAAAAATTTACTACTTCATAAAATGTTCCTATAACACAAGCCTAAAGGGAAGAGAAACACCCCTTGACTGAACCTCCCCACAATATCAAACATGTCCCTTGAACAATAATCCATGAGATTACAGAAGATACTCATGATTAATTCCCCTACTAGTTACATGGAAAATAGACCTATGTTAATCCTTCCACCAACATACATGAAGCTTTCCATGTGCTATATTTCATAAATCATCTCAATACGTTGAAAATGACCCTTTTCCATATACAAAAAACTAGGGAAAACCCACATTTTATCAAAAAATCTATGTATAAACACCAAAAAAAAATTCCAATTAATTTGTAAATAGTTTTAATGATGAAATATAATTCATCAAGAACAATATAGAAATAAAACAACCTAACATAAAAAAAATGGGCTCATAAATGACCATGATAAATCCACTAATAAGAAGAACATAATAATGAAAACGGAGGAACTAGAATGAATTCAAACATCTTATAATTGATTGAACTCAAACAAATGATGGAGGAGAATTGGAAAAAATGTAGAACTCAAGAAGGAACACCCACCTCCCCACATCCAATGGGGGAAACAGCCACAGAACAAGATTCTACCATTTCTCATGAATATGAATAGGAGGAATCAGCATTATCAATCATGAACCTAATAACACAACACCATGAAACTACCATGGTCAAGGAAATGAAGAAGAAGAAGTTACTACTCACCTGAAGATAGGATATCCAAATTCCATGCTAACCCAATGCCAAACGGATTAATCAGTATAGATAAGAGACTCTCAAAATCATTAGATAAGACTTGTAGATTGAGAGAAAAAAGAGATGCCAGAGAATGAAATGAAACATCACTCGCATTATGCCCTAAAATTCATTCTCATGATCATTTCATGACATGTAATACATTAAGACATCCAGTAATCCACAATGATCACATGAACCAAAAAACCCATCACATTTGTAATTAAAATTGATCTTTTATCATTAAAAATTGTGAAACCATTACACTACGTGTAATCCTTTCAATATTTTTACACATTTTACAACTTCTGCCTGGATATAAAATAAATATTGGGTATCCTCTTTACTTTTTTTCAAATCAACCAGCAAGAAACAGAGAACTCCAAAACTAAATAGGGAATCCAATGAACTCAAGGAAACTCATAAAAAACCATTAACACATTTATACCAAAATTATATTAATTCAAACATACATCCCACTTCAAAAATTAAGTTTTTTCACCAAAAAAATTATATCCATCATTTGGATTCCCAATATGGACCTAATTATAGAGTTAAACATGATAAAGGAATAGAATTATCTGAAACCAGATAACGTTATTTTACAAACTCCCCATCATAATACATTACATCTCAGGGAAGTTATTTGGAATAATTAGGTCTGGTAAAGATTTAAGTCCACATATCCCTCAAAAACTAATCATACCCACATGTCTCAGGATAACCTGATCCATGATTCTATGATACTTAGATGATTGGAATAGTATTCCCACAAAATACACTCACATTAGACTCAATAAAAAAATACATTGTTCAATGAAAAAAATAAGCTCTAACTTAATATCTTCCCAACTTAGAACATGAGAGGGATCATGATGTTATTTTGTTAGATATTATATGTTGAAAACTCAATGAATTGTTTTCATCTGAATCATATATTCCTTCATATAACCAACTTTCCCAATCCACTCAATGACCTCAAATGGTCTACCATATCTCGAATCCAACATTATCTGTTTTCAAAAAGAATGATGGCCTAATTTAGGAGACAATTCCAAGAAAACATGGTCACCTAAAAAAATTATAATGGAAAACACAGTTAATATTTATAATATTTCTATCAAGTCTGTAATGCTACCAGATGCTGAGAAATATCTTCAGTCATTATTGACATCTTCAATAAAAGCTCAATCAAACCAAAATAAGCTTCACCCCCATCCCCCTCTTCCCATAAAATAGGTGACCTACACAGGTGACCATAAAGATTATCAATGGGATCCATTATGATTAATGAATTAAGAAAATTGTTATATGAAAACTCATAAAGTCCCATATGTATATGCCATGATCAAAGAAAATCTAAGATCTAGGAATAATGTATTTCCTCCAAAATCTGAATAACATGCTCCAGCTGACCATTATTCTATTGATGATTAGTTTTACTCAATCTGACCTGAGTCCATATTGCCTCATGGATACATCTCCAGAACCTTGAACTAATCCTTGGATACCTCTCAATAAAAACAAAAGGAACCCCATGTAACATCACCAATTATTCTACATACAACATACCTATATCTTCATCTTTTGTGGTGTCCCTAATCAGAATAAAATGAGATTAATTTATCAACATTTCAATCAATACCCACATATAATTACTCACATGGGGAGTCTATGTAAACTCAAAAACAGTTCGTGGACTCCTCATTAAATTTCAAAATGGGCACTAAAAGAGACTGAAGAAATCCAAAAGGTTTCAAATTCTCTTGTGTTATCTGTTGATATATGTAAGATGGGGACACATAATTAGTAATGTCACACTTCATACAAAAACACCAGAACCATCATTTCATTATACAATTCATCTTCAAAGATTGCAGATAAGTGGCACAAGAATAAAGATGAAAATCAAACAAAACTGAGGTCCTTTCAAATGCATATATGAAAAAAAGATCTCTAAAACTATAAATACCATCTAAAGTGAGATTATTATGAGAATAGTTCTCCCCATAATATAGGGTTTCTTGAATTATTATGAAGTCAAAATCCTACTACTGACTCTGTAGAATTGACTAAATGAGATATGATGATAACAAAACAATAGTCAGAATTATACAAAAAATGTCCACATGAGCATCCAAATGTAACTAAGAAAAAATTACTATAAGGTTCAACTCTTCCTTCAATTCTAGAATAGTTTACAATGGTACTTGTTTTCTAAGAGCATTTGCAACGAACTTACCCATCATTGGGGTGTAGGCAATATCAAAGTCAAAATTATGAAGGTATTCCAACCAACACCACTATAGAATATTAAAGAATTTATGAGAGAAGATATATCTTAAATTATTATGGTCAGAAAATACTGTGAGATTTTCCCCAAAAAGTGAATTCCACCAACACTTAAGAATATGCATAATGGTGGTAAGATCTAAATCAGGATTTTGATCATTCTTCTCATGTGGTCAAATCTAATGAGAAATATAATCCAACGTATGATCATCCTGTATGATCACACATTGAAACCTAGTGCCAAAAGAATGATAGAAAACTACATACCCTTTATTAGGCTCATGTAAGATCGGAATAGGAGCTAGTGTTAGATGGCCATTAATATCATCAAAATATGACTGACACTTTGCATCCCATGAAAATTTAACCAATATTCTAATATGATACGTCAAAGGTGATGCCAATTTTTAAAAATACTTAATGAGCCTTCAATAGTAAGTAGAATGACCATGGAATACTTGAATTTCAATGACATTTCATGGATCTTCCCATGAAAAATAAGCCCTTACCTTCTCAGTTTTAACTGATAAGTCATGATCATAAATAATGTGCCACAAAATTTCACTTATTGAATCCCAATGATTAATTTTGAGACCATTATATATAAATAGTTTCTCCTCAGGATTTCCAAAACCAAAATTATTTGGATATCATCCATATTCTTTGTTCTTGAATAAGCAAAAATTAAATATATGAACACTAACAAATATTTTATTAGATACTATTATAATATCAAATTCATATAGTCAATTCCATCTTTATGAGCATTAGTTAGAGAAAACAACATCACAAGATATTATTAATGGATATAATAGCTCTTGAAAGAAATATTCGGTATATAACACAAACTAACTCTGAGATAATGATAACACAACTAAAGATCAGTTTTAAAGAACAACCTTTCACAATTTAATTGATCAAAAAAATCATGAACATGAATAAAAGGATACTTTTCTTAAATATTACTTAGTTCAATTACTGATAGTCTACGAATAATTGGAGCTAACCATCTTCCTTTTGGGAAAAGATCACTAGAGCTACCGAAGGGGAAACATTAGGGTGAAAAAAACTTTTTCATCAAGTTATATAACTAATCCTTAATCTCTTTCATCACCACTGGTTCCATATGATTAAAAGGTATCGATATAAGTTTTATCCTTAGAACTAGTTAAATTATAAACTTTAGGTATCTCTCTAGATGAAGTCCGCATTAATTATTTCGAACTACATCAGAAAAATATCAAACAATGCCAGGAAGATAAAAAATAGATGAAAAATCATCAATCTCAATAGAAATAGAAGAAATCAAACAACTAATCTCTTGGTGGAAAGGCACTGCACAACTAGACCTTGGATCCAACTCTCCCTAAAACACACGTAAGATCCCATCATCCGCAAGAAATGATACACGCTGATGATAATAATCAACCTCATCTCAATGAGAAAAAATCCAATCCATATAGATATGATAACAAATTGATCCATATTGAGAATAATAAAATACATGAGTAACACAATATCAACAATAAAATGCGTATAAGAAGAAAACCAAAACCCATTTTCTTTATTATTTCCAATAGGTGTTACTAACTCCATAAAATTGGAAATTATTTTCGTTGGAAGGTTAATCATATAAACACAATATCTTGATACAAACAAGTGGGACACA
Source organism: Viscum album (assembly GCA_963277665.1). Lineage (NCBI taxonomy): Eukaryota > Viridiplantae > Streptophyta > Magnoliopsida > Santalales > Viscaceae > Viscum > Viscum album. The sequence goes on along the minus strand of OY728137.1, from coordinate 1,489,607,560 downwards.
CCAGTATAAAATAAATAAATCACTATTGAGGATGAAATTAAGATGGTATATAGCACTCTCGTTGGATCCACATCAACCTGTACAACATACTCATCTATTGAGTGAAGGTGCTTCACTCATGAGGCTTTTGGGTAGATCCCTGTAGTTATTTAAAACATTGACTACTATATTGAGTCCTTCAGAACTGACAATCCCTAACCATATCAAAGAGTGGACATATCTTGTCAAAAATGTTGTAGATGAAAAGAACGCCCATAGATATTACACATATTTTCTATTGTAGGACAAGAATGTAATTTTTGTTTGACCTTTCCAAACTCATAGAGTTTTAGGGGCACACTTCTAGATGTAACAAGAGGTTCTGGGGAGACATGTTGTCGAGAACCACCTCCACCACTCATATAATGATCCTTACACTTCCAATTTTTCTCGGGCATACCACTGAAGATTCCACTAGGTGGACGTGAAGGGGATCAATATTCAACCTTCACATCCATATTCATTTCTTCCATCATAGACAAATACAATATCTCTACAATGTCCAAAATACTCATCCTAAATACCTACAATATAATATCTTGTCACAAACCCTACATGTATTTATGAGCCTTCAACTGGTCATTATTTATAACCTACAATGCAAAATGTACAATCTCAGCAAACTGATTGGTGTATTTTAACACTACACACCAAACATGTGATAATGACCATAACTCTAGAGAAATCCCCATCATTAGTGACTCTATAAAAATATTTCAATATAAAAGATTCATTAAATCCTTCCAGTCTATATCAAAATTCTTATTAGTTTGTACCAAGAAATCCCACCACCTCTTATTGGGTTCCTCAAGTTATAATTCCACACACTTTATATGGATATTCTTTGGTTTTTCCATAATGTGAAAGATATGATCGATCTTTTCTATCAAGTCCTCCACCTCTTGAGTTTCATTTGTACCTTTATAGAATGGTGTCATCTCATGCAAGAACATACACAATCGATCCAAATCTCCTACATCTCACAATAATACCTCAAATTTCGTATACTAAACTTGTGGCACATTATCATCACTGGAAAAAAAATCATGAATGAAATCCTAGATAATGTCATGATCCATTAGACAATTCTCTTAAGGAGCACCAGTTGTACCCTCCAGAGGAACTCTAGGAATATGCCTCAGATGAATACTAATGCACACCGAAATAAAAAAATAATCATACAATAGAACAATCTCAATAAAAAATAGATAAACCATAAGAAAAAACTCATACCAACAAATAGAGCTCAAAAAAATACACACACATCCCAGAATCCCATAGTAACTTCATTGTCATCATGGAAAGAGTAGTCCAAGCACTCACCATAACATACCTTCCGTGTCCCAAAAATACTATCTATAGTATAATTGATTTACCAATACATGGAATATTGATGAAATACCACCTATGATTCAAAACTAAAATGAACCCGCCTGAATACCATCTCAAAAAGTACCTAACCTGATACGCCACATACCCGAAGGGAATTACAAATCTGAATGGGTCGTTGACTAGCACACAAGCATCAAACAAAAAATATAGGAAAAAACTTATATCAACATGAAGAAACGTCATAAAACATGTATATATATAATGAGACAAAATTTGAAGGAGTATATATATTCCAAAACTGAATGAAGATAAGAGAATTCAAAGAAAAATAGTAGTATAAAAACTTGTATGTACAAGTTCAATCACAAAGGTCTAACAAAACCAAAAAACTAACTACTATATTTGATGTCATGGGAAGACCCCCACCATCTCATTGTATTTCTACCCAAACTCAGAAAACAAAAATCTCATCACCTCACAACATCTATTTTAATTTTCATACATCGAAATACAAAAAAAGGTGTTTGCACCACTGAATAAGTGAATTGGGTGTTAGATAACAAACACAATAGGGTCCCTCCTGGGGGTTCAATAATAAGTATTTGTACAAAAAAAATCAATTAGGCTCATTTAAATAAAACATGGAATTATAAGTAGTAAATTAGTTTTTATCATAAACATGGTAAGCATTATACATTTCATAACAATTCTAAAAAAGGTAGATATATCAATTTCAAATCCAAAGCATGAATATAAAAAGTAAAATAATTTCATTTACAAGTAATATGTAAATCATTAAACGAAACTCAAAATTTTAGGCTAGTAGACTACACATACAATAAAAAATTACTAGTTCACAACAAGCCCCTATAACGTAGGACTACGAAGTAGAGAAACACCCCCTGAGTGAACCTCCAAACAATGTAACACAAGTCCCTAGAACAACAGGACACAGGAGAAGAGAAGATCCTCATCCAAAAATCCCCCAATGGTAGCAGGGATGATGGACATGAGATAAATCTTCCACATACATACCCATGTCTTCCCATGTGTTTTATTTCTTCATTCATTTCGATGCTTCAAAAAATAACACATTTTCTATTTAACTACAACAAGGGAAAAGAACATTTTACGACAAATATTGTGAAACCAAAAAAATCTGATTCATTTATAAATAATTTTATAAATAATAAAGAAATATAATTCATCCAACACAGGATACATATGGAACCACATTCAACAATACTCAGGTTTTCCCACACCCACGAAGGATCCACCAATAAAAAGAATGCAACAATGACAACAGAGGGCCAAGAACCAATCTACACATCTTAAAAATGATTAAATTCAACCAAAGGGTTGGAAGAAAAGTGGAAACAATGTGTACCTCAATAACAAACACCCACTGAACCATAAAAATCAAAGAAAACAACCCCTGAACTAGATCACACCACAAATCTGGAAGAGGAACATGAGGAATAATAATTTATGATCATGAACCTGATAATGTAATACAACAGTGCTACCATGATCAAGGAAACAAATAATTATAAATTCATTCTTAGTCTAAGATATGAGATCCGATATACTTGATTAACTAACATGAAATGGATCAATATGAACCAAACATACACTCCCAAAATCACCATATAAGCCTTCTAGATTGAGTGAAAAATGAACCGTGGAAGAAAGAAATTTAACATGACTCCCATGGTTCCATAAAAGTCTTGATAATGATAATTACAATGATTGTAATCCATTTACATGTCATGTAATCCATAGGGGTAGTATACACCAAAAAACCAATACCATTTAGAATTAAAACTGATCTTTTATCATCACATATCACGTAACCATTACATGGAGTGTAATCCTTTCACTTTGTTTGTACATTTCCAGAATTGTGTTGAGCAATCATATACACATCATGTAACCACTTTAAATATCGTATAATCACCCATTATATAGTATAAAACTCTACAACCAACTAGGGCATCCTCTATACTTGGGAAAAAACACAAAAACCATTAACACATATATACTCGAACATTAATTCACTTGGGAAGAAACAATTAATTCAAACACATCGATAACTGAACATTAATTAATTTTTATAAGAAATAATCTCCATCCTTAGAAGTCTCAAGTCACACCAAATTAAATAGTAAAACAAGAAAAGTTAAGAGATTGCCTAAAATTAGGTAACAGGATATCACATATATCTTATGGTACACATATGTATGGTTATATAATTTTTTATGGGTGAGTTGGGAAATATATATATTTCTCCAATGAATTGGGTAATGATTCATATCCCATGGGATTTTTATGTCATAGGAAATATGTTGTTATCTGAAGCATTAATGTTATGGGACATAAAATATTATCCATGTCCACTAGGATATGAATGTTTTAGTTGTAAAAATTGAAATATATTAAGAGTTACTATGCTTATGATTTTTTCACACTTTTAAATTGTGATTCCATATATTATTATCATTGTCTATTGATTTCAAATTATTATTTCAGGGTAATATATTTTCTTGATTTTCTGATTTTTGTTTCTTCATTCCATTCCATTATATATGATTATGTTATCATTATTCATGATCACTTTACTTTATTAAATGGTTTGATTTAATTTATAATTTATTTTTAATTAGGTTTAAGTACCTTACAATTTTATCAATTAATTTTAAGTACTTTGTGAATCATTTTTATGTTTTCTATAAATTTTAAACAATTGAGTTACTATTTTATTGTGTTTTTCATATATAATAGTAATTAGAATGTATTTTATATTTTAATTTTATAAAATGAAATAATATATGAAGAAATTTCTATAAATTAGATATAAGTTGTTTTTTAATTCAAAACAGTAACATAACTAATTTTCAAAGGCACTAAACTTTTGGGATATGGGGGTGTGTATTATTCTAGATATGTAATATAAAAATATATAAAAATATGAAATTTATATACATTAAATGCTTATATTATCTCACAAATATAATTTTCCCTAAAACTATGACCCAACATAATGGTAATCATTAGGTTATTCTAAGTAAAACATCAAAATGATTCATATAAATTGATGTTTGATAATTTCATTTATAATAAAAAAACTAACAGAACTTTATTTCACAATAATTTTATAAAGACCCAAACAATATTTCAAAGAAAATTTTCATGAATATTTATTTTCATTTAATATTTTTAATATTTATAAGAATGATAAGATCCATTCTAATACAACATTGTAATCGCTAAATTCTGAATTCTCTTCCAAAACCTCAATATGAAACACTAACATTGATCCATTATTATAGATGCAGGAACTCCTTTTGGTTAAACTACATCCTTTGCAAGTATTTTTCTCAATTCACCTATCAAATAAATTTATAAAATATATAATAAATGAAATAACATTGTGAGTGGATCCACAAAAACCAAAATCACATCACTCATTCATGGAAATCTTAGTATACTAATAAAAAAATCCTTTAAGATATACTCCCATATTCATATCAATATAAAAATAGTGACCTATAAACATTGATGTTAAAAATTTATAGCCTTTAACTACTAAAAATTTTAAATCCATGGGAAAAAATCAGTTATCTCCTTCTATATTACTGAAAATAAAAGTTTATTATTGTTATAATGAAACATATTGGTGGCTCTCTAGTGAATGGCTGAACATGAATTTTAAAAATAATTCCTAATAAAATCATATAAAAAAAGAAAATATAAATCTCATCTTAAAATAGAGATTTAATTATGATTTTAATCACCATCCAAAAATTGTCTTCCTATAATTTATTTTATCATATATCCTTTTAAATTCATATTGAAATAATTTCCATATTTTATCTTCTCAAAAATTAAAAGTGTGACTTCAATCAATCTAAATACAATGTCGTCTCCTTTATTTTTTACGTCTAGATGATAATATTCTCTAATAATTTTAAATGACTAAATAGATTCTCATATTTCTGAATGAACTAATAAACTAAAATATTTCACTTCCCATGTGTATAAAATAATTCAAATCTAATTTTTAAAGCTAATTAAACCGTATAACTTTTTTAACATATAAATGTCTACGATAAAATATATATGTTACACTTTTTTGATATTTGAAAAATATAAACACCTTCTCAAATAAGTAATGTTTCTAAATATTTAATAAATTAATGAATATAGAAAAATAAAAATAATTTAATAGATAGTCATTCTCATGTGATCATAATTTTTCAATCTATAAGCCACAAAATTATCTCATTTCATTGAGACATATTTCACACCAAATCTAGATTAATAACAATAGATTTAATATCTATAACACTGTTCAACTACTTTCAATAATAATGATAAATTATGCATCCCCAATAATTAATAAAAATATATTTGCAATAACACATGCCACAACATAAACCCTTTTATACCCTTTGGATATTAATATAATCAAGTGTGTCACCCCATTGAAGATTTAAATAACTCAAGGACTCATTTTGGAAACTAAGTTAATAAATCACACCAATATATGAAGAAATTATTTCATAACATGATATCAATGTAATATAAAATATCTAAATTAATATCATGAATACATAAATGTATTTAAAAATATTATATTATCAATATTATTCTATTGTAATATAAAACTATAAACCCCAAAAAAATAAATATAATATAATATAACCTATATTATAAGTAAGATCCCAGTTTTTCCAATGGAGAATAGATCCTTTATATTTTTGTTTAAAAAATTATTTGAATGTTCCAAGGAGTTTAATGAAGGTATCTAGAGAATCTGGGGATTCTTCAGAGCTAGTGTATTTTTTTAGAGGAAACATGTGAGGTGCATGGGTAGTGTATGGTTACTATTAACCTAGCACCTCAAATCACGTGTCCCAACATGGGAGTAAAATTTCTATTAAACCATGTATGGGAGATGCATAACCTTATAGGGTTGATTTATAAAAATATAGAGGTAATGAATAGGATATTCATACTTTTCAAATCATTACACTATCCCGTGTGAGGGGGTGACAACCGAGACAGTGCTAATGCAAAATTAGAAAACATTTTGGCCAACCGTGTAGCCTAATCATGAACTCGTTAGAAAATTTCAAAATTCCCTACTTTCCCATAATTCTCATTACCACCTCCTATATTTTCATTTCCCTTCACTGACACATCAATCCTCCATCGCATTGAGAGTCCCTTGGTCTATCAAGCAAGGATTCTATCCTCCATCCATGAATGAAATATGATTTAATAGACATTCATCTCTTTCAATATGTAACAGTACGATCTTCAATCCTATTCTATAATTTATTTTTTCTTTTTCCCTTATGGAATATTAATTAAATTTGATAAAATATTTCCTATTTTTAGTCTATTCACCTATTTATTTGATTTCTCCCATTCTAGTATATATTAAAGGCCAATACTAGATTAAAATATTTCTACCACCTTAATGTAAGTGACCTAATGATTTACTTGAAACTATTGTAATTTTATATCATGATCCATTGTGATTTATTCCAGACCTTCAAGGAATTAACATTAAAATGAGTAAATCCCATTTTAATTAATGACCCATTTTTATAAATACTCTCTTGACCCTTGTTATTGTCAAAGATCATCCACCTTAATGAGTTCCATCCCTTTGTGTGTTTTTATTTAATTCTATGAAATTAAAAATAATTTTGTAACAAAACCATTTTCAATATAAATTTAGATCAATACCATATTTTAATGGCCTAATAGAATTTAATGAAAATTCAATGAAACAACCATTTCATTTCATTCTTATATAAACATGTGATTTTCCACTGGAATAAATTAAATATATAAAGGTTGGAAATTATTTTTTAGATTATAGTGAATTAGTTCGAGAAATTTGATTATTATTAATATATGGCCATGTATATTGGTCATTGTGACATTTTCAGGTAATGTGTTGGACATAATGCTCTAGGATTCCTTGATGTGTGTTGTTGGACATGACATTTCACATCATTTATAGGATGTTGGACATGAAGTTTCACATTTTTTGTTTGAAAATCGAAAATGATGATTCATGTTTCATTATTTAGGATGTTAAAATGGAATTTTACATCATTGGTTGGTTTTGTTAGGAATGATGACACATTACTCTATGATTAGGAATATTAGGCTAAATTCCATTATTTATTTTGAGTCTCATATGTTTATGAATGTATGCCTTGGTTTAATTCCTCAGGTCCAAGTTAGTACAACTTATCCATATACATATAATTATATATGTCATACATAAAATATATTTATATATATACACATAGTTATTCATATATACACTTAGTGACATATGTTTAGATACATTTCATCTTAGGACGAAGTAGTTAGAGTAATTTGGGTGTTCTTTAAGAACTCTCTCCAACTTGGTTTCAGTAATATGGATGCTTTTTATTTTTCATTTGTTGACATAGGTCATTTTATACACAATAGATAAATTATCCTAGGCATTTTTTGTGGTGTCTTACTTAGATTTACTCACACCCTGTTTGAATCATCGATTAGTACCAAAAGAAAACTCATGAATATAGGTAGGAAAAAGGGAAGCCTCCGGCTTTAGACATGTGATAACTCTTAAAAGGGAGGAATATGAAAGACGAGGAACAATATTATGAACAATATTATTTTAGAGAATATTTTTGTTTTTTTTTAATTTTTATATCTTTTTATATATGTATGCTTATTTATTCTCTTATATTCCCATTTTTGTATAATATAAAAACATGACATTATTATTTATATTACTCTGGTTAATATTTATTCAATAAATTCAATTTATCTAGATGATTGATTATACAATTATATTAAATTTTTCTATTTTCATTGTTAATTAATTTATCATATTGATGTGATCTACTATGATCATGATGGTATTGTCTTTGCACTGTAGCATCACAAACCCTCGCTGCTAGTCAACAGCCTCTAGCATTTGAGGAGGTGTTCTTGAGGCCATGTTTCCAACCAGACTGATCAATTATTTATGAATCAGTCATACGATGTCACAATATACAAAAAATTCTATACATATTCTCAAATATTGTACTAACCATGTATTAAATAATAAGTTAATGACCCCAAAACTACCATGAAAATTATCTTTAATATTATACGAGATATTTCAGAAGTAGGGATATGTCTATAAAATCCTAGAAGGTATCTACAAAATCATCCACTTATGGTAATCTTTCTAAATAGTACTTTTGTATCTAGAGGTGAAAAGCATAAAACAAAAAACCAACCCACACTCAGGTATGTTCCAAAACCTTTAGAGATACCCAAAAATTTTCCAATAATCACACTACCAAAATAAAAAGGGAATGTATATAATATATCATGCTCATTAAAAATCATCAACTTTAGGACCCCCAAAAATCATGCCAAAACATGCTATTATCCTTATACAAAAATTCACGTTTCCTCTCATGAAGTCATTTTTGAAGCTTCCAAATTATATACATATGTATTACCGTAATCATCAATCGATTTTTAAAAATAATATAGGGATAAATAGCTACTACGTTTCCAATATGATAATCTATGCACTATAATGATATTGGGACACTTTTGTACTTTTTCATAACATGGGTGGTGATTCTCTCAGGGAATTATTATAATTCATTACCTGAATAATGTCACATATAATATTCATATAAATAAATTCATTCATTAAATCATTTTAAAACCCAACGTGCACATATAACCATATATCTGGAAACAAATTCCCAAAAATTAAATCTGGATCTTGAGATATCTATATATATTATCATACTATCATCTACCTTGGAATCAAAAAGATCATGGGGAGGAAAAAGGATAACAATAAATTTACGAAAAAAATAATACAATAATCTAGTCAAAATTTAAGAAATTTCCAAAACATCTATTTTCATCATTGGAATACAACTTCTGCTTCCATCATCAGAAATTCACCTTCTATACACATTATGTGGAATTAACTTTATAGATAAATTTTATTGAAATGTATCATCTGAAACAACAAAATATTTCTATAGATACCATTATAATCATTAAATAAACTATATTTCTTCTCAAATATAGGATCATATCTTTAGAGACTACTCTATCTAGAATATGCATGTTAAGTCTCCAACCACACCATTAGTAATAAGAATAAAAGGTTGAATCCTTTTATATTATTCCTCTATAACCATTAGAATTAGGTATGAAAATTTCAAATCAAATACTTTAGAAAAAAAAATTATCTTAATAATCACATAACACCATTACCTAATAAATTGTTACTAGAGTTTAACAAAAAATTGATAGAAATAATGATGAGGATTTAATCTTATAGAAACTCTAGAATCAAACTATACATATCCAATAGTATTAGGAGTCCATCCATTGTATATGTGAATATTAAAAATAGAAGTAAATAATTCAATAACCTTATAACCCCTCCAATTTTTTTTCTCTTTAAGGATGTTATTTTTACCATATATGCTAACCATTAAAAGGGAAATTTTAATATAATATAAATAGAATATAATAATAATTATATGATAGTCTCACATTATAGATCCTTTATTTGAATTTTACCTCCACAATAGTCCTACTATTTTATCACATATATCTATCCATGTGATATATTATTTTTAAAACGCCATAATTTGGGAGGAAATGAGATAGAGGGGAAGGAGACTAATATTTTTTACAATGATATTTATTTCATAAAAACTATCAATAATTTCACACATTAACTATAACTCAATTCAATAAAAGATTCACCATCCACCAACTTACTCACTTTATTTAGATTGATTTATTCAGACACATTACAAAATTTTATATAACATTTTGAGTTAATCCATATTTGAAATCAATGGAGTGATAATTATGTTTATCATCCATAACAAGAATTTGGAAGGACAACACCTTCCATAATACAATTATTCAATCAAAAGTCTTTTATCATTTTGATAAATATGTTTTTCAGGTCGAACCGTAATTAACCCCGCCTTATGAAATTATATAATCATCCAAAAATTATCTCCTTCTATATCAAAACCATCCATATCCAATAATACATCACCCAAAAATATAGGGAATTAATAAAATTTAAGAAAAATAATCAAACAAAAACTTTCTCATCACCATAAAGATTTTCTACTTCTCAAATTACAGAAATCATCTGCATAGTGTCATCCTAATGGAAAACTATAAATAAGGTAGTCAAACTCACTTAAATGCAAAACAAAATCTGTGTAAAAATAGAGAATAAGTTTAATACTTTAAAATATACAATTTTACGATTAATATATACCAATAACACTCTATCCAACTATAAAATGGGAGGTCCCTATTAGATAAAAATTCAAACCACTTCAATTTCACTGTACACTCTTCAAATTAAAAGGCTTTAAATTTTTTCTACATTTTCTCCAAATTTAGAGATGTAAAATATTATTGAGTGGGAAAACATAATAAATTTACACTTTAGAGAACTATTTATATTCATGGGGTCATTTTCTAACAAATAAAACTATCTGACACTTGATAGAAACTTAATATTTAAGATACTACAATCAATATGAAAATTAAACCCAATGATAAACACTACATTATAGATTTAAAGGAATTTATAAAATTTAAATATTTAATTATATTAAAATTTATAATTTTAAAAATTTCTCAGAAGATATAATATGATACATGTCCCTTGAAAAATTGAAAAACTATGATACTTCAACACTATAAAAACTACACCCTCCCCACTTTTATAACATTTATACAGTTAAATTCAAGAAAAAAAAATCACAGGATATACAACCATTCCATTCATTCACACATAAATAAAATAACTCTTACAACCATAAATTAAAGGGGAAATTAGGGAACTAAAAAATGATTTAGAATTCTAAACCTCATATACGACACCCACTCCTTGATACTATCCTCAACTCACTGATATGTCCAACCCACAAAAATCAATAGAATTATATTACATTGAAAAACCCTCTCCTAAAAATCCTATACCATTACTATATACTCAACAAATTATATATACTCATCCAAATCTAACTCATTCCATGAAATCAAATAAATTGAAGTTGTGTATACTTCCTCGGTTTTAAAAGATGGAACACATAATGGAATCCTACTGAAATAGGTATAAGTTCCACTATATACATATATCACAAATTTTCTATGACACCCAAAAAATCCAAAATAACAAAAAATACAACATTTTATGTATGGTAAATATTCATTTTCCAAATCATAGAGACACTCAAAAAATGATATATAACCTCTAATCTCATCCTCTCAAAAATAAATTTCACTTGATTAAACAGAATGTATAGCAAATAAAGAAGAATAAAAAATATCTATCTAAAAGTTACCCAATATAATATATATTAAAATGTTGGAAAAAAATTCATCTTATGTTGTTATATATATTCAAAAATTATATATGTTACATTAAGTAAAGTCTTTCAAATATATGTGTTTAACCAATGAACTACAAAAATCAAATATTCATGATTATTGTACATCCTCCAAATACTGAAACATACTCTTAATCTAATAATAATTATATGGTTGAAAGTTAGTTCTTAGATATAACTATGATATTGAACTATTATATATTCCATACAATATCAAATATGTTATCTGTTTATCACATTTAAATGTAATTAAATAAGGAACACCATATAATATCACTATATCATATTTATATAATAATTTTAATGTGTCTAATTAATATTACTCTATAATTGGTAATAAATAGACAAAAATAAACAATAAATTAATAACTAACCATATATGATATTAAAATTTAAGTGAATGAGGCAATCCAAACATAAAATACATGGATATTTCCTTTTAATTCTGTTATATAATTGACAATGGTAGTAATAATCATAATGACACTAGATGCTAAAACATAACCGACTTATTGGTGAGGAATCATTCTATAATCTACACCACATTCCTCTTTAAACAAAACCACCATATTTTTCCCTCAGGAACATGATACATTTTCTATGGCATCCCACCTTTTTATTATATAACGTTTCATTATATTTTACAAAATTAAGGATCATTAAAGTTTTTGTATTGTAAAAAAAGAACATAAAACATTATAACATGATAACATTTTTCTAATAAACTTGAAAGTATTCTTCATTTATTCATAATCTGTAAAAGTAAAACAACTCATAACCTAGGGACCTACATCAGAGTAATGGCTTGTCATAATTCTATATAAGGGAAAACAAAGGGAAATAGTTTACATGTGAATTAGAGAGTTATCAATAAGAACATGAGGAATTTTCATGAAGGATTGACAAAGAGGCATGTAATAAAAATAATAACTCAAATAATAACATTAAAATGTGGATAAATTATTTAATTTATACATTCATAAGAATATCACTAAGTTTTATCTCCAAGGTTTTATAAAAATTACCAATGATATTCACCAATGAATTATAAAATTATCATCAATAGAGATTAATTTATTTACCCAATGCATTGATGTACTATTTGGGAACACCATTAATATTTGATTATTTTTGTTTGATCCACATAGATAATAATCAAAAAAATCATAAATAACATATAGAGAATAAAATAAATGGGGTTCATATCAAAATCATGGTGTTTTAAAAAAGTTCTTAAAATCATGATTGTTATGTCATCTATAACCCATAAAAAGTGAATGATGGTTTTATGTTTGTAAATTCTGAAATAAAACAAATCATTTTTATAACATGAAAAATACCCCTTTAAATTAAAATATTTGTATATTCGCATTGATAAAATAATATAATTTCTTTAAAAAAAGAGTGATTTTGAGATAAAAAATCTACAACATATTCAAAAAGAAACATGTTTTAATAAAACATAAAAAATAGTGGGTAAAACAGTCATCCATTAATAAAAGAATAACAATAAATTATAGGAACTAAGTAAAATTTAAATAAGAACATGGTATGGATGATTGAAATGCATACCAGATAAAAGGAAGTTGTAACGAAAAGAGAAGATGAGAATATCCATTATATTGAAGTCTAATATCTAAAACTCTATGATCGTAACCATGGGGAATTTAGAAAACCTTATGAGAACTCCATTTGAGGTAACACTATCAGATATTAAAGGGGGAGATTATAAAATGAATTTAAATGATGGAATTGGTGGTTATTTATAGTAAAATAGTGATTTTTTATTATTAATGTTTAATGACACCTCAGTAGTGGTATTTAAAAACCTATGGGAATTCCCATGATATTTTCCAATGGTATTGGAATCATGGGGACCTAATATCTTATTTTATCCCAAAATATTATAGCATAGTTCTTAAATAATTATTAAATCACTGATGATTTCATTAAAAACACTAAAAACAAAAAAGTCTATTTTTATTATTCACTGAAAAAATATTTCATAAGAATCTCGTAAATTCACCATAAAATTATATAGACCTTTTGATTTATAAAATTAAATTTATTTTTTCATAATAGTTTCCTAAATATAAAAAAATTAATTTTTCACACAAAAAACATAATTGTTAAAAATAATAGATGATAGAAAATGCATATTAAACTGCATTGTAAAGTTTTTGACACTTAAAAAAATATTTTATCATTTTTAATTAAAAAAAATTGTATTTTTAGGACTCTATTTATTTAAAATTAACATTATTAATAAATATATCTCTCAGAAAAGTACTATTTTTTCCTAAAAATCAATTTATTAAATTCTATCCCAATTTTAATGTAAAACAATTCTTAAAACAAAAATGATGAAATAAAAATTTTATTTAAACAAAGGGATTACATTTTAAGTAACTATGGTCTTTAAAAAAATTCCCTTTAAACAATTTTATATGACCTATGGGTAAGGTTTGTGATGATGACGAACTCTTGTGGTAGATCAGATAACATTTCCTGAGTGGTAATATCCAATAACTTGAAATTTTCTCGAATTTGATTTTGTCTAAGATGAAAATGTTGAAGCTCAACTTGGTCTTGGTCAAGAGAGAAGCCTAGTGATTCTTCCACCCTCCCAAGCACCGTAAAATGGGCTTCATATGGAATGAGTCTACCAAATGAGGCCATCTCCTCTTCTTTCTACGTTAATTATCCGTTTCCATTTCTATTTATAAACAACATTTATAATGTTAAAAAAATTGTTGTTTCAAGTAGTCATATTAAACAACAGTCATAATTGATCAATGGTCATATAATGGTAGAAACCTAATGGTTATATTTCATTTATTCTTATATATTTTTATTTATTATGAAATAATAAAACATAAATTTTAATGAAATAAATATTAATTAATAGTTTAAGACATTACATTCTTACCCCATTAAGAAATTACATCCCCAAAATTTCAACTCATACCCTCAGAAGAGATAAGGTGTGGGTACTTCTCCATTAACGCCTCTTTTGTTTCCCATGTTTATTCTACATAGTTTTAGTTCCTCTATAACACTTTAACAGGGTGGGTAGTCATGTTGGGTAGAACATTGTCTCTAAGTTCCATGATCTCCAACAGCCTCTCCATATAAGAGATTTTGTGTTATAGTTGTACCAACAATAGATTAAATTTATGTGAAGGGTTAGGAATAAACCTACTCAAGAGAGATATGTGGAAAACAAAATGAACATGTGAATAATTTAGAGGAAGTTCAATCCTATAGGCCACTGATCTTACATGATCAAGGATTTCATAGGTGCCAATTTACCTAGGGATGAGATTACATTTCTTTAAAATCCCGATGAATCTCTTTCAAGGTGAAATTTTAAGGAATACTTAATCACTAACTAATAAATCCTAGTCCCTTTAACATTTTTCAGAAAAACTCTTCTACCGAATTTGAGCATCCATTATGTGTTGTTGGATGACATGAACCTTTTCTTTAATCAATTACACAAGATCAGACCTAAAAAGAGTTATCTCACTAGGTTCATCCAAAAAATTTGTAGTATTAAAATTCATTCCATATAGAGATGTATAAGGTTCTATTTGAATGCTCAAATGAAACCTATTGTTGTAAAAGAACTCAACTAATGAGAGATGTTGATCCCATTTTCCTTTAAAATCCATTGAGCATGTTCTCAACATTTCCTCAAGTGTTTGAATATTCCTTTCATATTGGAAATCCGTTTTGGGGAGAGAGGTCATATTGAAATTCAATTTAGTACTCAATTCATGTTTAATACTTCTGCATAATTTTTATGTGAACCTAGGATCACGATCAGATATGATACAGAGTGTCACCCCATGCAGCCTTAAAATGTCCCTCATATAAATCCTAGAAAGTTGATCAAGAGATAATTCTTCCTGAATAGATATAAAATGGGAAATATTTGTGAGATGGTCCACTATTACCCATATGTAGTTATTTCCTTTTGAATTTCATAGGAGACCAATGAAAAATCCCATAGTGACATTGTCCCACTTTTAAGTTGTTATGGGTAGTTGTTGTAATACCCCTTTAAGAAGTTGGCATTCTACCTTCACTTGATGAAACATGAATAACAATTTAGGGTAGTCGTCAATCTCTATTTCTATGTTATCCAACCAATAATGATCATGAATACCCCTATACATTTTAGTGCTTCCAGGATGTATAGGGAATGTAGAGCTATAAGTTTCATCCATCACCTCCTTAATTATTTTTTGAATAAATAGATCACATAGTCTTCTATGAAATTTCAGTACACCTCCTTTATCAATATTGAAATCTAGAAACTTCTAATCCTTCATAGGATTAATCATTTTCTGTAACAAAGGATGTTATTTTGGAGATTTCCTTATCTTCTCTAGTAATTATGGTTGAGAAATCATTTGGGATAGGGTTAATGATGTCCCTTCCCATACGATTCACACACGTATTTTTATTAAGTCTTTGATTATCAAATCTCTTTGAATCCTCATCATTGCTAGGAAAATAGTTTTTTACCTACTTAATTAATTAATGACATTGTTTTCTCTTCTAAGATGATAATGAATTGAACAATCATATTCATTTTGAAGTTCCAACCGTCTCCTCTGTCTCTTGTTCAATTCCTTTTATGTGAAAATATACTTTAAACATTTATGGCTTTTGTGTATATCCAATTTATCCCCATAATGATAGTTCTTCCAAATAATTATAGAAAAAACATCCACAACGATCTTTAGATCACGCATTGGATATTTCTTCTCATGATCCTCTTACTGTAAAGAATAATAAGTAATCACCTTGTCATTTTTCATGAGGATGAACCCAATCCATTTAAGAGATGCATTTCTAACAATTATGAATCCTTATTTGACTGAGGGTTAGGTTAAAATATGTGGCATAACCAATCTATTCATTAGATCTTTGAAATTTTACTCACAATCATTTCTCCATATGAACATAACCCCTTTTCTATTTAACATGGTTAGTGGATTAGAATGTCAAAAACCGAATCTGGTCGCCTTCACAATCGGCACCCGACCCGGTCCATGGCAAGACCCGAAGGGCGTAACCAATCTCCACGGGCTGGCACAAGTGCCTGGGTATCATAAAATGATAATTGGGAACGATTTACCCGAGTTTATAAACTTAAACCGACAAAAGAGTCCAATAAAACAAATCTTGATTTTTCAAATAAATCGTCTTTTACAAAATTTCAGAACTGAAATACATAAGTTAAAACTATGTTTAAAGACCATTATAATGGTACATAACCAAATAAGGACAGCCCAAGAACCTCCACAAGGAAAGAGGCACTGCCCTCATGCTATCTCCACGACACTGCATCCCAATGGACAACTAAAAACCAGAATCAATGGCATAAATCCTGTTCCCAAACCTGTGACATAAAATATGAAAATCTACTTACACCCAAAAGTGTAAGTAGAGTGTGAGTGAAATCCCAGTAGGATACCAACACTAATAGATTCCATGTGATAAACATTTAATGGCAAAAAGCATGCAAGTTTTCAAAGACATGAGATGCTAGTTAAATTTTCTAAAAGATGTCACATTAAATATAAAATAGTTTTCAGGTGGGCTAATTTAAAGAATAAAAACATTTAAAATAAATACCATATCTACTTAATTTTCCAGCCTCTCATACCGTATACCGACGGTAAGAACAAAGTATCCAGTGAGCACAATCAATGGGAAATAACCCCTAGGCACTAGCTAGCTGCGGGTCCCAGGTACCTCGTATCTCGGTGAGAGTAACCATCACAAATATCCATTCTCATGCATGAGCCACTAGTAGGGAACATACCCATAACCTATTGGTCCCCAATCATCATCATCATAGTTTAGTTAGAGTTGTAAGCGTCAATCTTCCTAAGTGAAACTGAGGCCAAACCCCACGGATTCACTAGCATACTAGTACACGTCCACCCACATAGATACCCGAGTTTTCCCTTTGTGCTCAAACAAGTTCAGCAATCCAATAAGTATAGTTCTCACATGAAAATATCACTTACACATCACAAATTAACCAAACAGTCCCATGTACATCACACAAGTCAAAAATTCCACTTTTCATTCAAATGCATTTTGAAATCAAACTCAATCCAAATTGCCTACAACCCTTTTCACATTTCTTTAACACTTCCACATATCCATTAAACAATTTTATAAAACCATTACAAGATATTCAACTCACATAACAGCCCACACACATATCACACAATACCCTTCTCACCTTCACAATTCATTTTACAAATAAACTCACATGAAATATCCCACACCCGAGTTTCGCACACAAAACACAATTTAGTAAAACATTTTGACAATTTATAATAATTTTTAAAAATGTTTAACAACTCAAATCACCACTTTACCATTCAAAACCCCACATTAGGTGAACACACTCACCCAAACAGTACATATACACCCTTTCCCAACTTTGTTTAACCAAATAAAACATTTGAAATTTTTATAAAACAAACCCAAGAGGTATAACCATTGTTTGCACACTAAACCCATTTCAAAACCCTAATTTAAAAGCAAAATCATACCAATACCAATCCAAAATAGAATTTATCAGCCCTAAACAATTATTAAACAACCCCCAAGTGTTATAAAAATACATCAAATAATACCACAAAGATACACATGAATAACACACGTTTTCATAAATCACCTTCAAAAAGTACAACAGGTTTTTACGTCTTAAACTCAATAAAAAACCTACTTTCAAGGCCAACATGACAATAAGGAATTAACAAACCAGAATTGTAACCCCCTTTCAAGACTAATAAATCACTTTCATATGTTATAAACTAAACCCAAACATTACCTCAAGAGTCACACATGAAAAGTATCCAATATCAAGCTATAATGCAACTAAAAATTAAATGTTTAACCAAATCCATAAAAACTGTTTTCACAACACATAAAACAGATTATAAACATGCTAAATTAATAATCCATGCAAGCTAACTCATCATAAAATTGCTACACATGGAATCCCCTACCCTTTTGAGTCGAAACCCTCAAAACTTGGTGCGAAACCTTAAGTGCACCACCGTTGCACCAAAAGGAATATAAATCTAGACCTAAACCACAATAATTTACCCAAAAGACACCAAATCAGACATTAGGATCGAACCCCAACTTCTGGACATGAGGGACTTCATGAAAAAGGAAATAAAACTAAAAAGGGATGGAAGGAACTAAGAATGAATTCCCTTACTTGAAATATCTTGAAGGAATCGGCCCCAATCCACAAAATAATGAATCACCAAGTACCCAAAACTGGTATGGAGGTTCAAAGGATTCGTATTAGGTCATGTGGGGACTGAAATGGGGGAAAAGGGATGAAAAATGAAGGTGTTAGGAAAGGATCAATTTACCTCTCCAAATCTGCCTGATTTTAGAAACCCTAATAAGTACAGTACTAAATCGCGACGAAGAAGAGATCGAAAGAGGGGAGAGAGATCTTGGTCGCGTATCTGGGTTCAAGGGGCGCATTTGAGGCTTTGAATCACCAAACAATACTTAAAAATGAATAAGTTATTAATTAATGAAATTGTATTTTTAAAACTGGAATTGGGCTTTCGGGAAGGCCCAATCCCTTAAATAAAAACCAACATAAACCTAGGTTATGGATTTCCAAA
Source organism: Viscum album (assembly GCA_963277665.1). Taxonomy (NCBI): domain Eukaryota; kingdom Viridiplantae; phylum Streptophyta; class Magnoliopsida; order Santalales; family Viscaceae; genus Viscum; species Viscum album. The sequence goes on along the minus strand of OY728137.1, from coordinate 1,489,588,032 downwards.
GGCTCCATATTTTTATTGAGGTGTTAATATATCAGGGGAGGACATTTAAGAGTTGGAATTAGTGACAAATATTAAAAAATTAAAAAGTTATAAAAGAAATAAAATTTATTTTTAAATCTGGAATTGGGTTCACGGTTTGACCCAATTCATGAAAACTCACATATTCTCCATAAAACCTTTGGAAACCCCCAAAACAAAGAATTAATGGAAATTAAAATAAAAAAACATTTAAAATAATCTATGTATGTGACAATTCTCCCCTCCATGAGATCTTTCTGCCCCAGAAAGTCACAGCAAGGCGAAAGTAACAACCAAACCCAACTGAGAAACCAAGAGGTACTCCCTTGTCAGGTTTCTCCCCCAAAGGCCAAAACACCACCAGTGATCAATTAATGAAGGATTAATTTCACAAAAAAAAACTTACACCACTTTCCTGAAATAATAAATCACATTCATAATTGATCCCAAAATAAAACTCCTCAAACACTATCTGAACAAGACTCAAGCAATTCACCCAAACGAACAATAACATTGAACAAGGTTACACTTACCTTACTTTAACTAATACATTGGGCACTCTCAAGTCCCAAATTTTACCCAAGGAATATGTAAGTTGTTAGATATCTCCAAATGATATTACCTACTTCCCATAAAATACCAAGGAAAAACATGAGTAACTTGTATGAAGAGACACAAATGGGCTCCCCACCATAAGAGACAACTTAATTTTTTTTCCCGAGACAGAATCAAGACACTAATAGGGGAAGGCCCAAACAGACTCCCTAGTACAAGGGGTATACATCCATTAGAAATTTACAAAATAATATGCACGATACACATGGTGGGTCTTCCCACCACAAGAACCAACCATCTTAACCGACCGGTGTGGGCCGACATGAAAAGACCCCAAAATTAAAGAGTTGGGACGGTCACACGGTTAGTCTGCACAGTTTGAGAAACTGTGTGATAACTATGTGGATCCTTATATCTGCATGGTTATTTTTTTTGTTCATGGTTAGAACTAACCATGTGAAAACCGTGTGCTCAACTTGTCTAGACAAATTTCCAACCATTCTCCAAAGACTCAATGGAAACCAAAGGGGGAGGGAATAACATTGTGTGATGAAATGGGTACAAAACCCTCCACCTATTTCCACCGAACGGGAACTACAGAAGAAATATGATGACACCATAGGTTTAAACTCTTCCTATCTTTCATACTGAGGATATGACATTGTACAAGGGTTTAAATGACACTGGGGTTTCCCCTGAATACGCGCCAGCTTCTCTCCGGGACCTATGGCTGGAGCTCAAAATATTGAAGCATCTTCGGCCATGCAGTTTGGTTGTTGAAACCCCTATGTGGAACTTCTTCTTTCGGTGCCATAAACAACAACACCGCATACCCTGATGGGTTCATCAAGACATAACACACTCCATAACTCACTTTACCAAAACCATACATTTCACTGAAACAGGGGATCAGAATAAGAACACACATCGCACCTTGTTTATTTGGGTGAGAAACAACAGAAGGGTAGGACACGTATAAACACCGTCCTCTATGATAGAGGATTTGATGTTTTTTCCAAGGGATACATACTCCCAACATAACAGAGAACCTAAGAGGATTGTGTGACCTTGACCTTTACAGTCAAAAGAGAACACAACATCACAATGCGTCACCGAACATGACCCTTGGGATTGAAAGAAACAATACATTGAACATGACTATATTCCAAGTCCCTAAACAATAGACAAGTCCAAAAAGTGGACACAATATCCTATCAGGACCAAAATCTAAAAATTGGTTGTTTAATAATAACTCTTGCTTCAAGGAAACTATGAAGAACCCAGAGGCCCTCTTAGATACCTTCATGACACTCATCCACACTAACAACCAAAGAACACTTCCACCTTCGATGAATCATGAAACTTAAGAAACCAATGCCTCTTTCAACCTTCAACAAGAACTATCCCACTACAAGAGGATCTACAAATCAACTAAATGAATGGTTGTAGACTCAATCAACAATGATCTATAAAATATTCCTTATATTGATCAACTGAAGGATTTTCCAATGGAGAAACAATACGGGTTGCACTTCAGTTGTGCACTAACCCTAAATGGGGGCGTACCTTATCCAACGGGAGAACCCAAGGACCAAACCAAGATGGTCCATTGGTCAAAAAAACCATAAACCAGATCCAATCAAATGAAGGTAACCACTATAATGGTGTCCTGAAACATATCTCAGAGGAGACTACTAACCGGTCCTTCTACCTAGCTTACTGACAAAACATAATCCCAAAACACAGTTCAAATAAGAGGGGTTATTGGACTAAAAAAACATCCCACAAAAACAACATCTTCAAATACCCATAATACAAACCATCCCAAAACTATTCATCAAGACATTATGTTTTTTCTTTAAAACCATTTCTTTGAAAACAAGCGGTTCAGCGGTAAGAGTATCGACCAATGGTACCCCATGGGCCTCATACATGCATATTTTTGTGCCACACCAGACACCCACCACATATCCGTCCCGACACTCATCCAGTTATGCCATCAACCATCCATCATCCCATATAACCCAAAGCATGTGGTCACTAATGGAAATACCAAAGGTTAAAAAAAATTCTTTCCACTTTTCAAAACCAAAACGGTCAACCAACGCATCCCTTTTTTCTCATAACCGCTAACCATGAGATCAAAATCCCAACTCACATCTTACAAAAAAATTCAAAAAGTCACAACCATTTAGAAAATAACTCACATTCAAGATATTCACATCAATTTCAAAACATCTCACCCCATTAAAACACACTTTGATTGTTTAGAAAACTCTATTGGAAACACTTTTCAAAACCAACTTCAATACAGTTTCTACCTTCAAAAGAGGTGTAATCACACCATTTTCTATTTCAAAATAATTCTGAATATTTAGTTCCAAAATTTCATAAATCATACCATTCCATCTTTATTTGAAAATCATTTCACAAAAACATTACACTTCTTAAAACCAAGTCACTTTAAAACCAAAGTTCCAAGATTTCAAAACTAAAGAACACAAGACAATGCGAGAGGAAACTAGTTTCAGTGGGTGACTTGGACATATGGTTTGCGGCCATATTCCAATCACTTCACTGTCACAGAGAGTGTTCTAGGGAATATCCCCAGCTCCACATGGCTTGACAGACCCTGCGAGCTCATTGAGACCATTAACCCAACTCTCTTTTCATTTCCCCTAATCATCATCCAACCAAGAAAACCAAAAGACATAGACAAATCCCAACTTCCCATGGTGACTTGAATCCTGAAATGTGGTGTGGTGATCAAGCACACTACCCATAACCAGAATTCCATGTCCCAACAATCATAAATCTATACTATCCTGACTATTTCCCAAATAACATGACTCAAATGGAGCGAACCTCCTCTGATACCATTTTGTCACAAACCGAATCTGGTCGCCTTCAAAATCGGCACCCGACCCGGTCCATGGAAAGACCCGAAGGTCATTCCAGATCCCCATGGGCTGGCACAAGTGCCTGGTATCATAAAATGATAATTGGAAACAATTTACCTGAGTTTATAAACTTAAAACGACAATAGAGTCCAATAAAACAAATCTGGATTTTTCAACTAAAACCGTCGTTTACAAAATTTCAGAACTGAAATACATAAGTTAAAACTATGTTTAAAGACCATTAAAATGGTACATAACCAAATAAGGACAGCCCAAGATCCTCCACAGGGAAAGAGGCACCACCCTCACGCTATCTCCACGACGCTGCATCCCAATGGACAACTAAAAACCTGAATCAATGGCATAAATCCTATACCCAAACCTGTGACATAAAATAAGCAATTCTACTTACACCCAAAGGTGTAAGTAGGGTGTGATAGAAAGCCCAGTAGGATACCACCACTAATAGATTCCATGTGATTAACATTTAATGGTGAAAAACATGCAAGTTTTCAAAGACATGAGATTCTAGTTAAAATTTCTAAAAGATGCAACATTAAATAAAAATAGTTTTCAGGTGGGCTAATTTAAAGAATAAAATCATTTAAAATAAATACCATATCTACAGAATTTTCCAGCCTCTCATACCGTATATTGACGGTATGAACAAAGTATCCAGTGAGCACAATCAATGGGAAATAACCCCTAGGCACTAGCTAGATGTGGGTCCCAGGTACCTCGTATCTCGGTGAGAGTAACCATCACAAATATCCATTCTCGTGCACGATCCACTAGTAGGGAACACACCCATGACCTAGTGGTCCCCAATCATCATAATCATAGTTTAGTTAGAGTTGTAAGCGTCAATCTTGCTAAGTGAAACTCAGGCCAAACCCCACGGATTGACTAGCATACTAGTACACGTCCACCCACCTAGATACTCGGGTTTTCCCCTTGTGCTCAAACAAGTTCAGCAATCCAAGAAGTATAGTTCTCAAATGAAAATATCACTTACACATCACTAATTAACCAAACAGCCCCATATACATCACGCAAGTCAAAAATTCCACTTTTCATTCAAATGCATTTTGAAATCAAACTCACTCCAAATTTCCTACAACACTTTTCACATTTCTTTAACACTTCCACAAATCCATTAAACAATTTTATAAAACCATTAAAAGATATCCAACTCACATAATAGCCCACACACATGTCACACAATACCCTTCTCACCTTCACAATTCATTTTATAAATAAACTCACATGAAATATCCCACACCCGTGTTTCGCACACAAAACACAATTTAGTAAAACATTTCGACAATTTATAATAAATTCTAAAAATGTTTAACATCTCAAATCACCACTTTACCATTCAAAAACCCACATTAGGTGAACACACTCACCCAAATAGTACATATACACTCTTTCCCAACTTTGTTTAACCAAATAAAACATTTTCAATTTTTATAAAACAAACCAAAGACGTATAACCATTGTTTGCATACTAAACCCATTTCAAAACCCTCATTTAAAAGCAAAATCATACCAATACCAATCCAAAACAGAAATTTTCAGCCCTAAACAATTATTAAAACACCCCAAATGTTATAAAAATACATCAAATAAAACCACAAAGATACACATGAAAAAACACATGTTTTCATAAATCACCTTCAAAAAGTACAACCGGTTTTTACACCTTAAACTCATTAAAAAAACCTACTTTCAAGGCCAACATGACAATAAGGAATTAAAAAACCATAATTGGCACCCCCTTTCAAGACTAATAAATCACTTTCATATGTTATAAACTAATCCCAAACATTACCTCCAGAGTCACACATGAAAAGTAACCAATTTCAAGCTATAATGAAACTAAAAATTAAATGTTTAACCAAATCCATAAAAACTGTTTTCACAGCACATAAAACAGATTATAAACATGCTAAATTAATAATCCATGCAAGCTAACTCATCATAAAATGGCTACACATAGAATCACCTGCCCTTTTGAGTCGAAACCCTCAAAAATTGGTGTGAAACATTAAGTGCACCACTGTTGCACCAAAAGGCATATAAATCCAGACCTAAACCACAATAATTTACCCAAAAGACACCAAATCAGACATTAGGATCGATCCCCAACTTCTGGACATGAGGAAATTCATGAAAAAGGAAATAAAACTAAAAGAGGATTGAAGGAACCAAGAAGGAATTCCCTTACTTGAAATATCTTGAAGTAATCGGCCCCAATCCAACAAATAATGAATCACCAATTACCAAAAACTGGTATGGAGGTTCTAAGGATTCATATTAGGTCATGTGGGGACTGAAATTGGGGAAAAAGGATGAAAAATGAACGTGTTATGAAAGTATCAATTTACCTCTCCAAATCAGCCCGATTTTAGAAACCCTAATAAGTTCAGTTCTAAATCGAGACTAAGAAGAGCTCCAATGAGGGGAGAGAGAGCTTGGGCGCGCGGCTGGGTTCAAAGGGCGCATTAGAGGCTTTGAATCACCAAAAAATACTTAAATATGAATAAGTTATTAATTAATCAAATTGTATTTTTAAAACTGGAATTGGGCTTTCGGGCAGGCCCAATCCCTAAAATAAAAACCAACATAAACCTTGGCTATGGATTTCCATAGGCTCCAAATTTTAATTGAGGTGTTAATATATCAGGGGAGGACATTTAAGAGTTGGAATTAGTGACAAATATTAAAAAAAAGAAAAATTTATAAAAGAAATAAAATTTATTTTTAAATCTGGAATTGGGTTCACGGTTTGACCCAATTCATGAAAACTCACATATTCTCCATAAAACCTTTGGAAACCCCCAAAACAAAGAATTAATGGAAATTAAAATAAAAGTACATTTAAAATAATCTATGTATGTGACATAGAAATTCATGAATTTTTTTCACAAACCTCCTATAATATCCTAAAAAACCAAGGATACTATGAATCTCTGTTGTTATTGTAGTATGAATCCATTCCTCTATAATCTTTTCCATTTTAGGTTCAACTGATATTCCTTCACTAGTTATAATGTGACCCAAGAACGAAACATTATGTAACCCATACTCACACTTTCTAAACTTCCCAAAAAGTCCATCCTTCCATAGAGTTTTCTAAATACCAATTAGATGATCCTCATGCTTCTCACAAATTTTCAAATATACTCTAATATCATCAATAAAAACTATAAAAATTCAAGTTAGTCCTTTAATACTCTATTCAAAAAATCCATTAAATATATTAAGGCAATTTTTCAAGCCAAAGGTCATAACAAATAACTCATAATTACAGTATCTTGATCAGAAGGCAGTCTTTGGAATTTCTTCATTCTTCGCCTTCAATTTATGATAAGAAGATCGAATATCAATCATGGAGAATAACACGGACCCACACAGCTTGTAAAATAAATCTTCACTTCTTGTAAGTGGGTACTTTGTATTCATAGTGATGTTTTTATGTTCTTTATAATCATCACATAGCTACATTTATCCACTATTCTTCTTCACAAATAGAATTGGTGAACCCTATGGAGACACACTTGGCTGGATAAAACCCTTCTCAAAAAATATCATTGAGTTTCTTCTTTAATTTCTCTATCTCTACATTTTCCTTTTTTAAGGATTTTTTAAATCGTCTTGATAAAATGAATGAGGTCAATGAATAACTCTACCTCTCTATAAGGTAGAGGTCAAGGAAACTCCTTAGGAAATACTTTAATGTATTCTTGAACTATGTGAACATTATCTATCTATATACTTTCATTACCCATTCATCTTAAATGATAATCTCCATAAATAGGGCTATTGGTGGTGCTTCTAGAATTCATTTTAGATATCTCCACATTGAAAACAATTGTAGGTTTCTCTTTCTAAACTAATGCTATTTTGTATCTTCTGTAGTTGATTTTAGAATTATACTTTGAGATCCATTCCATTCCTAGTATTATTTCAAACTACAACATAGGAATGACTACTATATTTTCGATGAGATTATTCTCACCAAGGTAAATACTATAGTTTATAAATACTATTGTTTCTTAGATAATCCATCCATGAGTCTCAGTATATAACACTACATTTTTATGTTCATGGATTGATTCTATATGCTTTTCAAGCATATAATAAATAAAAATAATTAATAGAACCAGAATAAAAAAATTACTTTATAGCATTAAGTGAGCAAAAATATTACCATCCACCAAATAATTTGCAGCATCAACTTCAAACATCATGATAGAAAAACAACATCTTATTACCCTTGGCCTATGCTAATTTTGATGGTGGTTACCCTCCAATACCCTCATATTTGGATAGTTATTTGAAAAGTGACATAGTTTTTTACACTTGAAGCATTAGACATTAGTTATGTCGTGCACTATCTTCCCTTTTTCATTAGTGGTGAGAATTTGAGGCTGCACCTTGTTATGACAATTCCAAGTGATATGGCCATCTCTTCCACACTTGTTACACTTCCTGCTCTAAAGAAGTAAGTTCTCTGAATGATTCTTCCCACATTTATTTCACATGGGATGTTTCACATGCTTTCTTCGACTTCCCTAATAAAAGATCCTCCCTATGTTTTGCTACATTTATCTCATATTTTTTTGGATTTATGGGACTGCTACATCTCACCAAACTGCAGTCCGATATTCATAGCACTTTTCCTGATCTCCATAGAGATATCATTGTCTCGAATGGCTAGATTCTTCCAATGATGAGGTCATAGTCCACTGAATAATCCAATAAACTTCCCATTAGTATACATAAAAAATTCATAGGTGTAAAGTGAAATCATTTTTAATTTCAACTTGTAGCTTCCCACAGATTCATTCTCCTTCTACTTAAGTTCGTGAAATTATTTCTCTATTTCCATTCTCAATGAATGAGGTAAATACTTATTGAAGATGATATATAGGAACTATTCCTACTCCATAGCTTCAATATCTCCTCTTGGCCTCATGTTTCTAAATAATTAATACCAATAATCAGATTATCCCTCTTAGCTATAAATATTCAGGGTGACTCTCTCTTTCTCAGAATTGTAAGGTACATAAATATATTTTCTATTGAGTTTATCCACTATTAAGAAATCTATGGGTCTATAGATCCAATAAATGATGGTTTTAATTGACACATAAAGGATTAAATATAATGTTATTCCCTTCATGGACAAATAAGACTCTCATCTTGATTTAAGTTATTTATCATAAATTGAGCATGATGATTCATTATTCTCTTGAATTATTCCATTTCATATTTCATCGGAGGGCTGTCTCCGCATGGTCTGTTGCAGAGACCATTTGGACGGTTCCTCCCATTTACCGACATTTTATAAAAGAATAAACAATTAGTGAGAAAATTGTTTCATTTAATAATCTTATTAGACAAAAAGATTTTTATGTATTAAAACATCACACATAAATACATTATTTATTATCAAAAATTACATTTTCTATAAATCCTTTATAATGCTTCATAAAAATCTTGTGATTAAAAAAAATATCCCCGGGAAGTGTCAAAACTAGAGTGTTGTAAAGCCTGTAGTCGTGCACTAGTTCTTGTTCGAGTCTATCACAATGAAGGGTTTTTAATTTTTACCTCTAGATACATCTGTGCAAGATCTACATCCACTTATTCACATCCAGACAAGGATTTCATTATTTTGAAGCCACTTACATAATATTTCAATAGTATTCCCATAATTTTTCTTATATATAAACATTTCCTTAGGTTTCTTCCTAAATTTTATGAAATCCTAATTTTCATTAATAACTGAACTATAATTTGATACCAACTGTGGAATCCCACCTTTTTATTACATAACCTTTCACTAAATTTTACAAAACTGGGGATCTTTAAAGTTTAGTGTCTTTGAAATAAAGTATATAATACATTAAAACATGAAACGATGTCTCTAATACACCTAAATGTATTATTAATTTGTTAAACCTATGTAAAATTACACCAACTCATAATCGATGGATATAATCAAAAGAAAGTGTGAGCATAAGTCCTAGTAATGGAAAACAAGGGAAACATTTTACATGTGAACTTTATAGATATCAATAAGAACCTAAGGAATTTTCATAAAGTCATGAGAAAGAGGCACACCATAACAATAAGAACCTGAATCATGACATAAAAATATGGATACAATATTTAATTTATACATTAACAATCATATCATGAAGGTCCATCCCCAAGGTTTCATAAAAATTATCAAGGTTATTCAAAAAGGTATCGTAAAACATTTCATATCTGGAGATTCATTTCTTTACCCAATTACTTAAAGCACTATCAGGACTCACACGTGATATTTCATTATTTTCATGTGAGTCACATAGATCATAATAAAAAATTTCATATATTATTCATAGAGAATAAGAAAATGGGGTTCATATCAAAATCATGGCATTTTAAAATGTTCATTAAAACAAGATCATTATGTCATTTATATCCCACAAAAAGGGAATTAGGGTTTTATGTATGTATATTTCAAAATAAAATAAATACTTTCTATGTATTTATAAATATCCATTGAAATGAAACTGTTTTATATATTCGCATAATGAAAATAAAATAATTTTCTAAGAATAAGAGAGAGATTTTGAGACTAAATGTTTTCTACATATAGGGTCACCCATTCTTAAAAGACTCATAATACATTAAAGGGATAGATTAAAATCTGAATAAGAACCTGGTATTTGAATTTTAAAGACATACCAAATAAAAGAGTTATTGTAAACAACAGAGATGTTGAGAAATCCCTTACATTGAAGAAGACTCGTAATACATTATAAGGATAGATTAAAATGTAAATAAGAACATGGTATGTGAATTTTAAATACATATCAAATAAAAGAGTTATTGTAAAGAAAAGAGATGTTGAGAAATCCATTACCTTGAAGGGTAACTTCTAAAACTCTAGGATCGGAACCATGGGATATTGGGGAAACCATTGAATGAATATTTGTTAGTTAATACTATTATATTTTCTTGGGGTGATTTATTAATGAATCTAAATGATGGAATGGGTGGGTATTTATAGTAGAAGAGATATTTTTTATTAATTTCTGGGGACCCCTTGATTGTGGTATTTACAAATCCATGGGCTTACCCATTGTATTTTCCCAAGGTATTTTTCCTTGGTATTGGAAACATGGGACAAATCATATTATATTTTCTTCCTCAAGAGTCTACCATCAGTATTATATCATTATTACATCACTAATTATGTCATTAAACATGCAAGAAACTCAAAACTGTATTTTTACAATTCTTTGAAACAAAAAATATTTCAAAAGAACTCATAAATTTACTAAGAATTAATATCAATCATTAAAAATGAAAATTGACAGTTATTTTATCAAAATAATTCTATAAATATTATAAATTTCAATTTTAACTCTAAATAATTATTTATTAAAAATAATTGTGGATAGAAAATCCATAGAAAAATATATTGTAAAGTTTTCAACACTTAAAAAAGTAGAATTATTTTTTCATTTTTAATGAAAAAGAAATTTTTATAAAACACTATTTAGTAATAATAATAAACATTAATAAAATATAAAAAATATTATATTAAATTATATATCTCTGAAAAGTATAATTGTTACCTAAAAAAACAATTTATCAAACTCTACCTCAATTTTTTAGTTAAACAATTCCTAAAACAGAAATGATTAAATTACATTTTTATTTAAACAATAGGATTACATTTTGGTAAACTAGGGCATAGATACATAACCCCTTAAAACACCCTCATATGACCTAAGGTTAAGGTTTGTGAGGGTGATGGACTCTTTGGGAAGCTCAGATTTCATTTCCCATATGATAATCACTACTAACGTGAACTTATACCGTTGTTGATTTCATTCAAGATCAACATGTTGAAGCTCCACTTGGGATTGGTCCAAAATGGAGACCAATGACGCTACCTCCATAGTAAGCTCCTAAAAATGGGATTCATATGGTAAGAGTCTACTGGATGAGTCCTATAAAGACCCAAAAATTCCATATAAAATTTTTAAAAATTATTTGGCATTAATACGAGTGTGTGAAAAATGAAGACACTTAATTCAGAGGCCCAGTGTGCCTGAAACTAATTTGTAAAATTTTTGAGGTACATTTAGTAAACAAAAATGTTTCCTTTTGTAGATTTTGAACTAGTTCTCAGATTAAAAATCCTAAGGAACCATTGAATATATTGTGTCAATATTCTTTTAAGGGATTCTTAACTTAAAATGAAGTAGGTCGAGTGAAAAATTAAGTTTTTTGGACTTATAAAGATATAATAAAATAGGAAAGAAATTTTTTTTCTTATTATCCTATGTCTTATTGGGAAATGTTGGTGGGGCCGATGGGTTTTCAATCACTTAAATGTCTTGAATCTTCGATTGTGTAACCACACAGTTGGTAATGAAGAGGTTCATTAATTAAAAACTCATTAATGAACCTAATTAATTCATTCGATGTGTTACTCACCATTACCCTCTTTTTAAATGGATATCGGGGTGGTGTTTTTGACACATCTTAATTAAGCAAGGAACATCTAGAAAAGTATTATAGTTTTTTCCACTAAAAAAGAATGGAAGCTTGGAGGGAAACAATCTGGGATTGATGAATGCCATCAACTTCTTCCAACAATGATTTTTTACCGTCACAACTGCAACACCTCTAATGATTCTAGAGGTAGGGTTTTTTTATTGTTTAAATCTTGAGTTTTCTATTGATTAATACTATGAATTTGTTAAATCAATTACTACCCCTTGTCGTGATCCTAATGCAGAGGGCATGGACCAAGAAAATATGGCTTGAACCCTCTGACACTTGATTTATAGTTTTGTTCATCATAGATGAATTTTTAAATTTGACAGAAAACTGAATCAGAGGGTCACGCAACAGGGGAGGCATCTCGGGAGGCCCATAGGCGCAAAAATAATTGGAAACAGAGCTCTATATCATCTTCAGAACCATGAGGAAGATACACCAGTATCGCACCGGTGACACTGGGCGATGGAGGCAGTCTATGCTCACTGGCCAAAGAAAGAGGTGGTTCTGCTCGGTTCCACTGCGGACCGGATGGGTGGTCGGCCCTTTCCCGGCTGCGCTGTTAGAAGGTAGCGCATCGTCGTGCGACACATGATGGGGTCGTGGCTTTGAAGCCACGACGAAGGGTGGCCCACACACCATGGGTCCCGTAGCCATCCACGGTGTCTCCATGTGCTGCCACCAATTTCATAAAATCTGAATAACTTTTGTGCCTTGCGGGAAGGGTGGAGCGACCCCCTTCACATGGGTCACCTGGCTGGCAGACTGCACCAGCCTTTGAGTCAGATTATGCCCATCGAAAGTGGGTTGGTTCGGTCCATGACCTAGTGGGCTGAGGCCATGTCCCAAAGGGCCGAGATCACCGTGTCCTACCCCTCTTGGTTCAGCCCAACTGGTTCAAGGTGGGTCAGGTCTGTCCGACCAGGTGGGACCGAACCCAGACCCGTTTCAACCCAGATACACATAAAAGGTCGTATCTCGCAAACCATATGTTAGTTTGATGAACCGTCTGTGGTTATAGAATCTGTGAAATAATAAGGTTCTTTTTAGATAATCTACATTAGTTTTGAATAATGTAGGAGTATGGACTGGTTGGGTCGTACTCGAATCCAACCAAGTCCTCGACATTAAAATGCCTATAACTATCAGACCGGGCATCCGATTGACGTTCCTCCTATTGTGTTAGAACACTTATGACATGGCAGATCATAGGGTTAATTATTCATTTGACTTTGTTTTGTTTTAGATATAATGTATTGATTGAGGAGCAGATTCTCACGGAATCAAGCGTGCTTTGTACGGGAATCTAGTGGCTCACTATGAGGTGGAGATTGGAGGTAGATCTTGCAGATGTGAGTACATAGTGATCCTATTTTGGTCAGCACTGAGCAATCCTTTGTAGATCAGAACCAAGGGATCATGTGTGGATGATAACGTAGAAATCTTATGTGGATCAATAACTAGAGATTCGATATGGAGCAGCACCTAGCGATCTTGTGGGGATTAGCACCTATCGATCCTGTGTGGGTCAGCGCTCAGGGATCCCATGTGGGTCAGTGCATACAGATACTGTGTGGGTCAGTGGGGGTTTGTACCTATCGATCCTTGGAGGGTCGGATCCTATGTGGGTCAGCGAGGGTTAGTACCTATCTATCTTAGGAAGGTTGGATCTTGTGTGGGTCAGTGGGGGTTAGTGCATATTGATCCTCTATGGGTTAACAGTAGTTCCTTCTACCAAAATTAGATGACCCAGCCTTACGAATAATCATCTTTACTTCTTTAAATAAGTTATATTTTGTTTGAGCCGAGTCTTTTCTTTGGGAATGGTGATTTAAATCATACATTGTGTTTTTTCCTTTATGGAATTATAAGATTCCTTTGAGGGTATCAGAAACCCTACTGGGTGTTGTTATACTCACCCCTGCATGGGATTTTCCATCACATTGTTGTGCCTTATAAAGACAACGGGATGCCTTGACTGAGACTTAGGGTGCTTGGAACTGATGGTGGATGGCGGTGATGGTTGAAGTGGAGAGCTTTGGAGATGAGTTGTACCTACCCTTTAGGTAGGATCTATGGTGGACGGTCCTAGGAGTTGTCTTCTATTTTTTTGTAGTTTTATATTTTACTTGATCTTTTATTCCGACCCTTTTACTTTTATAACACAATTTTACTACAACATCTTTACTACTTGGTTGCATCTAGTTGTGTTTCTGGACTGTGTTTTGGTACAGTTTAAAAGGAAATTTCTTCCCATTTTAGGGATACACCTTTCTAGTGTTAGTCGACATCCCCTAGCCTATATAAGGTAGGATTGTGGTTGTCATAGAATGGGCCTCAGAGACAGTTCAAGACAAAGTGGTATCAGAGGAGTCGGCTCTACTAAAGAACTAGGACTCTGATCTTTTCAATGGAGAAATAATGTTAAATTTTGAGTGTGGTTTTCAGTTTGGGGAGTCTAGTGTGGGCGTTGTGGATGAGGTATCCACACACCAGGACCCTGAATTCTGATTTCAAACTTGGTACACAAAAACCTTAATTACCTGTGTTTTGGAAATGTTTTAATTTTGATCTATTTTAAATCAGCTAACTAGGTATAAATTTTTTACCATGGAGCACCTTCTAATTTTCAGGATGTCTTTGCATAGATAGAAAGTTGGGATTCTAGAGAGAGTACATGATGATGACCCACTGAGTGATGAGGTATCGAAGTAGGGCGCTCTTACTATGTTGGAATCATCAGGTGGTGTACCAGAAACACCATCACTCAGAGGCGAACAGTTCCCACAAGCCCCATGAGAATAGCATGCCCGCCGAATGATTGCATTGCATGAGTTCCAGAGATAGAGGCCACTGAGGATTCGAGGTGGGATAGATATGCAGAAATCTAAGGACTAGAAGAAGGTTGTGGCATGGGTTTTCCACCACGTTGAGACACCAAAAATGAAGATTGTGATTCTAGCTACTAGCCTATTCCAGGTTACTGTAGGGAGATGGTGGGGTATGATGCACCCGATTCATAAGGAGTCGACACTTGACTGGTTGGATTTTGAGGCCCTCTTCCGAATGGATTTTATACCACCTACCTTACTCTCAATGAATATCTAGGAGATGCTGCAATTATAGAAGGGTGGCCTATCAATGGCCCAGTACTCCGTGAGATTCACTGACCTCTCACGCTACTCAACTGATATGGTAAGAGACCCTTTCTTCAGAGCCTAGGACTTTGATCAGGGTCTCTGGCGGGAGATCAGAGCATCGATGATTTCACTAAATATCCTGACATAGGCTGTAGTGCCTGAGTGATCATTATTGGTGGAGATAATCTTAGCTAAGAAGGCACCGACGGTGAAATCCAACACTGGACGATAGGTATCCAAGTCATCTACCATAGGTAGTAGGCATATGATTTATAGGTCCAACTGGGCCAGACCTTCTGGAGGATGACCCCAGGATGTAGGGTCGGAGGTGCGGACCTCATGATATGGATTAGGCTTGAAGAGGAGAATACTGAGTATTACAAGTGGTAGGTAGGTCCACATTTTGCTCGTGAATGCTTGACCAACTTTACCAATGATCAGAAGATGGTCGTGGGACCTCCAAGGAAGAGGTTGAGGTTCGAGTGAGTGGGGTCCCCAGGGTAGTAGACATGGCATAAGAGTAGGTCATGAAGTAGGTGGTGGACAATGGTTTGAGGTTCTACCACCACCACCCCTAGGTGGTCTACCCCGACCACAGGGAATAGGTAGACAAGGGAAATATCTAATTTAGTCAGCAGATGACTATGACCATGAAACTATTGATATTATTATAGGTATTATCTGTTTCTATTATACCCAAGATGCAGTTTTTAGAGACACAGGTACCAGTCACTCTTTTATTGGCATAGCACCCGTTCGATGCTTGGAGATTCTGATGGAACCATTGGCTCGATCCTTATGATTAGAGACTCCTACGAGAGAATATTTGACAATTACACACCGGTAAAAATAGTGTGATCTTACCTTATTATGTGAGAGATTCATCTGGGATCTCCTAGTAGAAGTGTCGAGGGTTTATGACTTCATCTTAGGTATGGACTAGCAATCCATAGTCCACCCTCAGATCGATTATTTTAGGCACAAAGTGCAGTGTGTCAGTGATGATGGGACCAGGTTTTCTTTCACTGGCGAGAGGGGAACTTTTTCAGCACAAGATTGACTTACTTAAAGTAGGGTGTAGCCAATCACATAGTAGTTGGCTAGCCTTACCCTCAAATCAGTTGACATGAGGATTCTGATTTTTCATGCAGTGGTGGACCAGTATGCTAGTGTCTTTCCTGTTGATGTTCCAGGACTACCTCCTCACAGAGAGGTAGAATTCTACATCGACCTGTACCCCAGGACAACACTGATATCTATGTCAGAGTAACAGATATCTCCCCTGGATCTTGATGATTTTTAGGTACAGTTTGAGGAATTGCAGGGGAAGGGGTTGATAAGGACCATTGTTTCCCTATGGGCATCCCTGATTTTGTTCACGAATATGGTAGATGGGAGTATGATGTTTTGTGTCAATTATCTATGCCTTAAACCACTGACCATGAAGAATGAGTATCCACTCCCTATTATTGATGATTTCTTCGACCATTTGAAGGGAGCTCGATGTCTTTCAAAGACAAAACTCATACAAGTCTTTCACCAGCTTAGGTTATGGGATGAGGACGTACCAAACACATCTGTCAGATGTCGGTATGAACATTACGAGTTCTTAGTGACTCCCTTTGGCATATACAATGCTCTGATAGTGTTAATGGGGCTCAAAAATAGGATCTCCCCACCCTACCTCAATCATTTCGTGGTGGTCTTCATTAACGACATCTTGATATACTCAGAGTCGTCGGAGGCGCACGCCACATACCTACAGATAGATCTGGATACACTATGAGAGCACCAGATTTATGGTAAAATCTCAAAGGTCCAGTTCTTCATATGAGAAGTCCACTTCATGGGGCACATTACCTCGAAGGATGGAGTTGAAGTGGATCAGATGAAGATAGAGGCAGTGCTTGCTTGGGAGCCACCCATGAGTGTGAATGAGGTGATAATCTTCCGAGGATTCGTTGGGAACTAATGATGATTTGTACGTGACTTTTCTAGAGTTATGGAACCCTTTTCAGCTTTGAAAAAGAATGGATAGCCCTTAATGTAGACAAATAGATGACAACAGAATTTTCAGGAGTTGAGGTTAAGGATAAAAAGTGCCCCCATCTTGAGGCTACCAAAATATGGGAATTGATTATATAGTAAACTATAATGTATCAGGGACTGAAATAGGTTTTTCCCTAATGTAGGATCAAGAATTGATCGCTTACGGCTAATGGTAGTTGAGATATCATGAGAAAAACTACATTACCCATGTTGAAGATGTTGCAGCACTACACGATTGGTGAATGGTTTATTATTTACTCTGATCGAAATAGTCTCTGTTATATCCTCTTATATAAGGACATGAACCTGAGACATCGGTGAAGGAAGGAGTTATTCTAGAACTATGAATAAGAGATAATCTATACGTCTTGGAAGGGAAACATAGTAGCAGATTCCCTCCGCAAGAGGACTTTTCTAGAGTTGTTGAGTGAGGAGACATAGTAACCGGCCACATTGCTGTTATCCTTCATATATTGTGATGGAGTGTCTTACCTTTAGTATATGATAGTTAGACCCCCAATCCTTCAGCAAGTCAGGGTGGCATAACTTGGGTATGTAGACTACGAGGCTCAACATGATAAGATATCTTCACGATAGGCTCCATATGGATATTCTAAAGGTAGAGAGCACATCATTTAATTCAGAGGACTCAACATGGTACCAGTGACACTATGAGTGGAGGTGTTTAGGGAGTTCCACACATCCCATTTGGAGGTACATCTTAGAGTGGAGAAGATGTACCAGGACCTTCGATATTAGTACTGGTGTCCAAGGATGATGAAAGAAGTGGCAGAGTTCATATCACGATGCCTCACTTGCCAGCAAGTGAAGGATGAGCATCAGGTACTAGTAGCCTTTGCGTAGCCACTTGAGGTACAGGAGTGGAAGTGGGATGGTATATCCATAGACTTCGTGATTGGGCTACCACATATGTCCAGGGGACGCGATTCCATTTGGGTGATTGTTGACTAGTTTATATAGTTAGCCCACTTCCTACGCATCTAAGAGTAGGGATCTGTAGAGATCTTGGTGCGCCTCTACCTATAAGAGTCTTTACGGCTTCATGGGGTTCCATTGATGATCATCTCATATCGTGACGCATGTTTTACATCCCATTTATAGAAGTGATTACATGAGGAATTCAGGATATAGCTATGCTTGAGCACCACCTTTCACCCTCATACAGATGGTCAAACAGAGCAGACCATATATACACTCAAGGAAATGCTTTGTTCCTGTGTACTAGATTTTGGTCATAGTTGTGAGGACCACCTGCCAATTGTGGAGTTCACTTACAACAACTATTATCACTCCACCATTTTAATGGCTCTATTTAAGGCCATATATGAGTGACCATGTAGATCAACTATATGGTGGACAGACTGAAGGGAGTCAGTACTTATGGGCCCAGAGTTCCTACATGATATCATGGAGAAGGTGAAGATCATACATGAGAGGATGAAGAATGAATAGATCCAGAAGAAGTGTTATGAAGACTGGAGACAGTGACCCTTGGAGTTTAAGGAAGGAGACCAGGTCTTCCTATAGGTCTGTCCCCGATGAAGATTCCAGAGGATTGGTTGTGATGTAAAGTAATTTCTGAGGTTCATCAGGCCATTTTAGGTCCTCAACAGAGTAGGTGAGGTGGCATACCACCTAGCTCTTCTGCCACATATGAATAAAGTGCATAATGTTTTCATTGTGTCGCAGCTGAGCAGGTACGTACCTGATCCATCACTTGTTATCGACTGGGGAGATCTGTACATAGATGATGGGGAGAAATTTGAGGAGTTCCTAATGGAGATAGAGGATTGATAAGAGTAAGTCCTTTGTGGAAGGTTGCTTCCTCTGGTGTGAGTTCGCTGGTAGCAAGGGAATCTCCATGAGAGCACATGATAGCAGGAGGCTCAGATATGGGCTCAGTACCCCCATTTGTTCCCCTAGTTTTGTTGTTTCTATCAAAGAATAATATACCTATGGCGGGGGACTGTAAAGACATGGAAGTTTCATATAAATGTTTTTAAAATTATTTGGGATTATAAAGAGTCTAGAAAAATTGACGATGCTCAATTCTGAGCCCCATTTTTCCCAAAACAAAATTTTAAACTCTTTTTAAGGCATGTTCAGTAAAATTATGGGGGTAATTCTCTATCATTTGAACCAATGCTCAGATTAAAAATCCAAGGGCACTGTTGAATCTGTAGTGCTAATATTCACTTATGGGAGGATTAAATTCGACCGCAGTATGTCATGTGAAAAAGTAATTTTTTTGTCTTTTTTAGAAAAAATAAAATAACAGTAAAATTCTTATTTTATTTTCCTTCCTTTTATTGAGTGGTGGTGGTGAGACCAATGGGTTTTCAAGCCATTTAATTTATTGAAAATTTGATTGGATAACCACACAATTAGGAATTAAGAGGTTCATTAATTAAAAACTCATTAACAAACCTCATTAATTATTTCTATTCATTACTCACCCTTCCAATCTTTTTAAATAAAGCTTGGGATGGGGATTTTGACACAAATTCATCATGAAATGAACCTATGGAAATGTACAGCGGCATCTTCCACTGATAAAAAATAGAAGATTGGATGACAATGATCCAGGATCAAAAAATGCTGGCGACTTCATCCAGCGAGGACTCTTCTTTTGTCACAACCATGAAACCTCCAACAATTCTTGAGGTATGGGGTTTTATCTTTTTTATCTCTAGAGTTTTTTCTTGATTAATTATTTGTGTTTTTTTGAATAAATTACTCCCCCTCGTTGGGAAGCTAACGCGGAGGGTGCAAGCCAAACAAACAAGGATCAGACCCACCACCGCTTGTTTTATTGTTGCGTACATTGTGGATGAATTTTTGAATCTGACAGCAATGCAAATCAGAGGGTCACACAATTATGAAAACATATCAGGAGGCCCATAGGCATAGACAGAAGTGGAAACGGAGCTCTGGAGCGTCGTTGGAACCCCGTAAAAGAGGTGTTGGCCTGGCAGCACAAAAGACCGGTGCTGGCAGGCGAGGGAGGCTGGTAGCGGTCATCGGCTATGGAAGGTGGAGGTGTCATGGGGGACCAGATCGAAGGTCGACCCTTAGCATTCCATGTTGGCAGAGAGCGTCACGCCGTCACGCACTATGAGCGATGGTTGTGGCTTCGAAGTTGTGGCAAAATGGGGCCCGCACCCCATGGGTCCTGATGCTAGCAGAGGCGGTGTAACATCCAATGTAAAAAAAGAATAATACATATTTTATATTTAATAAAAAAATTAATTACATAGTAATTTTATTTTAAAGAGGTTTCTATGTTTGATAGCGTACCCAATACACAACAACAGGTTTCTTTGAAATCTTATGTTTCACCCTAATAATATATTATTATTATTTTAAATGGAAGTTAACTCATAGCCATTATATTGGAGGGAATGAAAAAAATAACTACTATATGATTATACATGTTTGTTAAATGTATTTACTTTTATCTAATAAACGTTAGAGGCTTAAAATGTGAACGGATCTAATTTTAAGTATAATTTACATTAAAAGGTTGATTTACCACCTTTTAATGGTGAACCCTCTTTAAATGTAGTTTTTCTCACTTTAATATATTATATATGACCAAATAAAATCCTTATTTAGAACGGGGACATAAAAATTTACTTTCTGTAAATATTTATAATCTTTTTGATAAAGTTCATTTTTTTAAAGAATAGTGAAAAACATTTATTTTAATTCAAAACACTGTTTTAATCTAATTTTTTTATATGGTTAGATTATATTTTTAATTGGTTTTAAAGTGTAATTAGAATATATTTTTACCATTTAACCAAATTTTTGTCATTGGTATTAATTTCACTTTGAAATTGGACATAAACAAGTGTTAATCTTTTGATAGTTATTGTTTCTTAAAAACACACTATTTGCTTAACGAGAATTGATATTAAATTAATTAATGCAACATCTATGTTTATAATTTGATAAAATAGACATAATTTTCTGATTCGGAATATCAATGACAGCTTAGGCTGTATTTTTGGTATTTTTCTGAAAAACGTCAATTTTTGATGAATAGTGAAACCACTTAGTAGTAGTTAAAAAACTGACGTTTTCATTTAAATGAAATTTTACCACTTCTGTGAATTGAATTTCAAAAATATGACATACCTTGTTGTTATTAGTAAGTAAAATGTGGTTTAATAAGATGAAAATAATTTTTGATGAATTGTATCTTTTGACGTTTATTTGTCGCGGTTAAAGGTAAATATGGTAAATCAAGGTAAAAAGAATATTATAATAATTCAAAATTACCTTAACACCTGTACGAAACTTATTGGTTAAGTAATTTACAACCATGGGTATATTTTTGTAGATTTTGTGACCCCACTGAGCCACATGGGAGTTGTAATGACACTTTAGATAAATTAACTTAATGTAAAGGCAAAAATGATGTAAACAAACATATTTTAGTAAATCATTTTTAAAATGGGGTTATATAAGTCATATTTTAGACTATATATATTCTTTAGAAATATAAAAACAATTCCAACATCATGGTATTTGTTTAAATAATTTTTAGACATCGAATAAATAAAATCAATTATGACATAATAATGTTGGAGTGTTTACCGCATTAATAAATCATTTAATTAAATAAAATTATTAATATTAAAATAAAATCAAATACCTGTATAATTAGTTTTGGATGATTTTATTTCGACCATGATTGTTCTTATCTATGACTCTAATGATTTTTGGACCTTTAGAAACCGAATATCATTATATAATGAAATAATATTTTCAAACATTCCTAAAGAGCCCCTCCTCCCCCTTATAAAAGGAGACCATTTCTATCCAATTAATCACAACTTTAAAGCATTTTGGATCATCAAAACTCTTCCCAATTAACCTTTCTACATCCATATCTTCCAACTAGAAGCCTTACCTTAGGCATAAGTTACTTCAATAAACCATTTTGGTTCAAACCAACGGAAGATACCCAAATTAAAGGTAACAACTTCTCCTAACTTCTTTTATTTTATTTTACTTCTCCAACCCCTAAGCTCCTTTTATTCATTTCTTTTATAAAAAAATTATCCCCAATGTACAAGGATGTTTTTATGAGAATTATTAGAACTACACTTACACACATCTCCATCTAATGGGTGAATAACATACTCTTTCTATGGATGGCAAACTAATGCCTCACGATACGATGATTCTTCGATTATCTCCCACTACCTCTCATGGAGGACATTAATATGGAACTGTATTTATATATAATATATTTTATGTTTATGTTTTATTTTTTGCTTCTTTATTTTCCATGTATATCATACCTTTATGGTTTCCATAATGTGTAAACGCGATTATTTCATTTGAGAAAGTGTGGACTACACCCCCTCAAAGTGATATGACTCGTTCATGCCATACATGAGACATATAAAGGATGGATTTAATTATATTATATGATAGTATACTAGAATTATTAAATACCTATAAATCAATATGTTTTAATTCCATCAAAATAAGAAATATAAATGTATGTAGAATTCATGCGTACATACGACCTCCCATCTCCATGAACGGTGCATTTAATTTATTACCTATAGAGGTTATTTACGATTATAAATACATGTATATAATAAGTATATATATGATATAAATGATATCTAAATCGTGGATGACATTCTGGATGTAATACAATTTTGACCATGTGAACAACTTGTAACTATATGGTGTTCATTTTTGACTCAATTACCAAATATCGACAAAACTAACGTTATTAACATAAATGATTACGTAATGTTTATAACATGTTAATAAGTGATGTAAAAGGAATAATAAACTTTAAAAAGTTTCTTATGTAGGTATAAATTAACATTAGTTTATTATTCAGGATATTAAAGAACGAACCTATCAATTCGGACACGAGGTAAGGGACTTCATCTTAATCTCCTTTCATTGAGGCATATTTTGTATTAATACAAGACTTTATTTTATACGTTGTATAATCACCCTTGAATTTTCAAAGGGAATACTTTTCTAAAAATCTTTTTACTAAATGAAAAAAATGAATGATTCTTTTCACGAAAGCGGTGAAAGTTACCTTTCTGTCATCGCGAGTATTATTTGTTCTTTAGCTTCCTTAACAAGACGTAATGTTTTTTTCGCGGAAAATAAAAACAATATACTCTTTTATGTATTTTTGTATTGAAAATGTTTTTGATAATGGATTTTTTATGTCAATATATTTAACTAATATACTATGATTGAAAAGTGTAAATAATTTCTTTCCTTTATATTTTTATGTGTTTTTATTTTATAATGGTACTTGGAAATTTGACGGGTGGTTACATGATAAACCGAATAACAGGTGGTGCCGTGATAAACCAAGATGAGTGGTTACGTTATAACCTCCAATGCATTGGGTATGAAAGCCATCCGTATGGCTATTCCATTTAGTGACATGTGTGGAAGTCGACTGTATGGATATTCTATTTTAGTATATTTATTTCCCAAGTTACCTTTATATGTTATGCGTTCTTTATATGGATTTATGTTAATATTTTGGTTAGAAAAGGGTCAGTAGTGATATTTTATTCAGTAAAAAGTATTTACTAACTCATAAAGGTAAAAAGTATTACTTATGTTAAAGTATTCATGGTTTACTTGTTATTTTGAAAAATTAACCATTTTCTATTTTTGTGTATCCCTTATTGAGGTTTTAATGATCATCCAATGTTTTTAAAATGTTTTTCATAGGACATAATGTGGAATAGGGTCAAGGATGGGATCATGGAAAAGTCATGTTTTTCATAAACATGGAACTAGACATGACTCTTTTTTTCAAGAGTTCTTGGTTTGTGATAAAAATGGAAACTGAGTAGAGGTTTCAACTTTGTTTTTTTCTTTGAAATGAAATGTAAAAGTTATTTCCTAATTATATAAAATTATAAACATATAAAGATCCTTAATGGGAATTATTCATTTAATTCATGATTATGTAATTTTTTAAGGTCAGGTCCTTATAGTTGGTATCAGAGGTCAGTTTAGAAAACTTTAGGAGTTAGGGTATTGTTAAATAAATTTCCATAAATTAATTTATGGTAATATTGAAATTAAATATCATTTATAGATTACCATGTTGCTTCCCCTAAAATATTTCTGTGTTCAGAATGGTTTTCCACATAGGAAATAGGGAAGCTATATTGGGATGATATCAGGAAGAAGGAAACCATCCAAATCAGCAACCTGACATGGTCAAGATCAGAACTGAACATTTTTTTGCAGTGATGGAATAGTTTACGTAGGCTATAAATGGTAGTGCAATCCATGCATGAGATAATCCATATCCACCGCAGAGGAACATGTTAGTGGTGGAGCATTTCATGAGGCAACATCCTCGATATTTCATAGGATCATCTGACCCTGTGCTAGCAAAAGGGTGGATTAAAGCACTATAGAAAATTCTTGATGTCATGGGGAGTTCAAAACATCAAAAGGTTAGTTCTGTTGTTTACCTTTTCGAAGGTGAAGCTGGTCAGTGGTGGTCGATGGTGAAAAATATCAGGGATAGTGAGGAGATTGATGCTCTTGATTGGGATGAATTCTATGGTATGTTTCTTGAGAAATATTTTCCTAAGGTGGTTCATATTTGGATGGAAAAACAATTCCTGGAATTGAGGTTGGAGGGTGACTCAGTGGATGCTTATGAAGAAAATTTCACTCAACAGGCAAGGAATGCACCAAATTTTATCCGAGATCTTGATAGTTAGAAAATCGATTTTACTTAAAAAAATGCCATGATATCGAAAATCATTAGCCTCTCATGAGTTCAAAAGTTAGGAAAAACATTTTCAATGTGCAAAGAAGGTGGAAATGGAGTTTAACGATGATCAGGTGTTCATTGAAAAACAACAGAATACGAGGTCCAGTTGGTAGACAATGGGAAATAATTCATCAAAGAAGCCTAAAGGTAATAAAATTAAATATCCAACTTGTGAAAAGTGTGGTAAAAAAGCATCCTGGAGAATTTTTATCAAAATCTGGAAAGTGCTTCTAGTGTGGTAAGTTTGGTCATATAGCTCATAACTATAAAGAAGATGATCAAGCAAGAAATGAAAAGCCATCGGAAATATTTTTTAAGTGTAATGAAATGGGTCATTATTAAAATGAGTCTCTAGGGAAGAAGTCAACTAAGGGAAAGTAGATAGACTACAAGAAGAAAGGGGTGGTGAAATCCGTTGAAACTACTTCAGGAGATGTTGGGCCATCAAACGAAGTAATATCAGGTACACTGTTTTCTTGTTCAGATTATGCCAAAGTACTATTTGATTCATGGTCTACACACTCATTCATTTCTGAGAATCTTTCTAGTAAATTTGGATTTCCATCTCAAGATATGAATACAGAACTTAGGGTAAAAACACCTGGAGGAAATTTTGAGACAAAAAGAAATTATAAGAATGTTACAATCGTTTTGTGAGGAAAGAATCTACCTGAAAACCTTATTGTTTTTTATATAGTAGAGTTTGATGTAATTTTGGGCATGGATTGGCTATCTGTTTATCATGCTAAGATTGACTGTAGAACTAAATAGGTTTCATTTCAGAAAGATTCATAGTTTGTCTACAAGAATAAACCCTTACTTTTGATAACATATCAAGAATCTGATAAACTAGTAAAATATGGAAATGAATGTTACCTTGCACAAAATGATTAAAATAAAGGAAATATTCAGATTAATGATGTTCAAGTGGTAAATGAGTACCTTAATGTTTTACCTGATGAATTACCTTTTATTATACCTGATTGAGAAGTTGAATTTACTATTGAATTAGTTCCTGATGCTAAGCCAATTTCAAATCCCCCTTATCGAATGGGCCAATTGAAATTTTAGTGTTAAAGAAGCAAATACATGAGATTTTAGATAACGATTTCATTTGACCTAGCACCTCACCATGGGGTGATTCTATCTTTTTTGTTAAAAATAAAGATTGTTCAATGAGACATTTCATTGATTATAGAGAATTGAATAACATCATTGTTAATAACAAGTATCCTTTACCTAATATCGATGATTTGTTTGATCAGCTCCAGGGAGCTTAGTATTTTTTGAAGATTGAATTGAGATCGGGGTACCACCAATTGAAAGTGAAAGAAGTAGACATTCCAAAGAATGCATATTGTACTAGATATGGACATTATGAATTTGTAGTTATGCCTTTTGTTTTATCCAATGCCCCTGCTATATTCATTGATCTTATAAATATAATTTTCTGTGAGTTCTTGGATAATTTTGTGGTTGTGTTAATTGATGATATTTTGGTTTATTCCATAAGCAAATAAGAACATTAATGTAATTTAAGGGTTGTCATGCAAACCTTAACAGAAAATAAACATTATGGGAAATTCAAAAAGTGTGAGTTTTGGTTACAACAAATTTCTTTCCTTGGTCACATTGTTTTAGAAAATTGAATAATTATTGATCCTGCAAAAAAAGTGTTTGAAGAATGGCCAAGACCCACAAATATAACCTAGATCGGTAGTATTCATGGTTTGAAAGGATATTACACGAGGTTTGTTGAAAATTTTGAACTGTTATCTATTCTAATTACTAAGTTAACTCGAAAAGGGGTTAAGTTCATTTGGATAAAAGAATGTGATGATTGTTTTCAGGAATTGAAAAGAATATTGGTGAATGAAAAAGTTTTGGCATTTCCATCCAGAAATGTTGAGTTTCTTATCTACAGTGATGCTTCGATTAAAGAACACGGGTGTGTCCTAGTGTAGAATGATCAAGTAATTTCTTATGCTTCACGTCAGTTGAAACCACATGAGTTAAATTACCCTACACTAGATTTATAATTAGCTGATGTTTTTTTTTACTTTAAAATTTTGGTGGCATCATTTTTATGGAGTAAAATGTAAAATATATAGACCAAAAAAGTTTAAATTATATATTCACTCAGAGAGAATTGAACATGAGACAAAGGAGATGGTAGGAATTAATTAAGGATTATGATTGCATGATCCCTTACCATTTGGGAAAATCAAATAAAATGGATGATGCTTTGAGTCAAAAAGGTAATGTCTCATTAACCATGTCGCGTTTAGAATGAGATCCTTTGGTTTTTGATTTGATGAACTTTGGCAAAGAAGTTATTGGTGCAGAAAATTCTTTTGTTTTGTTTTAGGTGTCAGTGAAATCATCTCTTTCAGACAGAATAAAGAAAGTGTAGAAAAGAAGATAGTGATTTGCAGAAAAAGGTAGAGTTGGTTCAGAAGGGTAAGTTGCATAATTTTAACATTGATAATAACTATTTTTTGAGGTTTGGGAAGAAGTTATGTGTGCCTTGTGATTCATAGTTGAAGAATGAGTTATTATGTGAAGCTCATAGTTCTCTGTTTTCAGTTCATCCTAGTAGTACTAAGATGTACAAAGATATTTGGGAGTATTACTGGTGGGATGGAATGAAAAGAGATACTTCTTATTTTAATGTGATGTGTTTGACTTGTCAATAGGTTAAAGAAGAGTGGAAGTTACTGAAAGGGTTTTTTCAGTCATTACTAGTGCTAGAGTGTTAATGGGAAAATCTATCCAGGGACTTTATTGTGGGATTACATAAGACATCTCGAGGTAATAATGCAATTTGGGTTATTATTGATTTATTGACTAATTCTACTCATTTTTATCATATTCGATATACATTGTCTCTAGATCAACTTCCTCGGTTGAATTTTAAAGGATATTCAGGTTGCATGGAGTTCCCCCTCTATTGTATCTGATCGTGATCCTAGGTTTACTTCTAACTTTTGGAAAGGCCTTCAAAAGTCATTGGGTACTAAATTAAATTTTAGTACATCTTTTCATCCTCAATCAGATGGGTAGTCAGAACGAACAATTCATACCTTGGAGGATATGCTATGTGCTTTTTCAGAGGATTACTAGGGAAGTTGGGTCCAACATCTATCTTTGGCTGAACTTTATTATAAGAAAACTTTTCGTTCTATTATACAGATCGCTCTATTTGAGGCATTAGATGGAATGAATTGTCGAACTCAAGCTTTTTGAGATGAAGTAGCTGAAAGGAAGCTGATGGGACCAGAATTGGTAGAAGAGATGGCTGAGAAAGTTTAGTTGATTCAGAAGCACATGAGAACTGCTCAGAGAAGACAAAAAAGTTATGCGGATAACCAGAGGAAGGATATTTTTTTTTGAGGTAGTTGATCATGTATTTTTCAAAGTTTATACATGGAAAAGTGTGATGCGTTTTGGTATGAACTGAATGTTGAGTAGGAGGTTTATTGGACCCTATGAAATCCTGGAGAAAGTAAGATCAGTTGTGTTTAGAGTGGCTTTACCTCTAATTTTATCCCAGGAACACAATGTTTTTCATGTTTCGATGTTGAGAAATTATATTCCAGATCAATCTCATGGTTTGAGTCCAGAAGAAGTTCAGTTGGAAGAGAATCTCTCTTATGAAGAACAACCAGTCGAGATTGTTGACCGTAAAGAGCAAGTTTTGCAGAATAAGTAAATTCACCAGGTAAAGGTTTCGTGGAAAAACCATATGATTGATGAGGCAACATGGGAATCTGAAAATGCTATGAGGGATAAATACCCCAATTATTTTGATAAGTGAATAAAAATTGTGAGGATGAAATTTCCAAAAGGGGGGAAGGATGTAACATCCTAGGTAAATAAAAAATAAGACACATTTCTTATTTATTAAAATTTGTGAGTTAAATATTAATTTTACTTTAAGGGGTCTCTATGTTCAATAGCATACCCGATACGCAAGAACGGTTTTCTGTGAAATCATAAGTTGCACACTATGAATATAATATTATTATTTAAAATGGAAGTTATGTCCTAGTAATTGTATTGGAGAGAATGAACAAAACTAACTACAATATTATTATACATGTTTGTTAAATGTATTTACTTTAATCCAATAAATGTTTTGGGCTTAAAATGTGAATGAATCTTATTTTAAGCATAATTTACATTAAAAAATTGATTTACCACCTTTAAATGAGGAAACCTCTTTAAATATAGTTTTAGTCACTTTAATACATTCTCTTTGACCACATAAAATCTTTCTTTAGAATGGGTACATCAAAATTTACTTTGTGTAAATTTGTATAATTTTTCCGATAAAGTTCATTTTTTAATGAACAGTGAAAAACATTGTATTTTAATTCAAAACTATGTTTTAATATAAAATATTTATATTGATATATTAAATTTTTATTTGTTTTTATAGTTTAATTAAAATATATTTTTACCATTTAATCTGATTTTGGTCATTGGAATTAATTTCACTTCGAAAGTTGACATAAACAAGTGTCAATCTTTTGATAGTTATTGTTTCTTAAAAACACGCTATTTGTTTTAACAATGGGAATTAATTTTAAATTAATTAATGACACTTCTATGATTATAATTTGGTAAAATAGATATAATTTATGAATTTGGAATATCAAATATAGCTTGTGCAGTATTTTTTGTATTTTTTAAAAAAAATCAATTTTTGATGAATAGTGAAACCACTTAGTAGTAGTTAAAAAACAGACTTTTTCATTTCAATGAAATTTTACCACTTCTGTGAATTGAATTTTGAAAACCCGATAGACATGGTTATTATTCTTAAGTAAAATTTGGTTCAATAAGATTACAATAGTTTTTGGTGAGTAGTAACTTTATTACTATTATTTGCCGCGGTTAAAGGTAAATAGGTTAAATCAAGGTAAAAAGAATAATATAATAATTAAACATTACCTCAACACTTGTCCAAAACTTATTGGTTGAGTCATTTACGTCCCTATACATCTTTGGGACGATTTTTGGACCCCATTGAGCCATTTTTGAGTGATATTGACACTTTAGATAAATTAGCTTAATGTAAAGGCAAAAATGACATAAACAAAAACATTTTAGTAAATTCATTTTAAAAAGGAGTTATATAAGTAATATTTTAAACTATAAATATTATTTAGAAAGATAAAAATATTTCCTACATCATGGTATTTTTTTTAATTTTTATACATTGAATAAATAAAATTATTTATGACACAATAATGATGTAGTGTTTACCTCATTAATAAATCATTTAATTAAATGAGATTATTAATACTAAAATAACATCTAAAACATGTCCAATTCTTATTGGATGATTTTATTTATACCATTAGTCATCTTATCTTCTACTCTAATGATTTTTGGACCTTTAGAAACCAAATATCATTATATAATAAAATAATATTTTCACACTTTCCTAAAGATCCACCCCTTATAAAAAGAGTCCATTTATATCCAATTTCTCACACCTCTCAAGCCTTTTAGATTGTAAAAACTCAGCCCAATTAAGTTCCCTAAATACCTCTCTTCCACCTATAATACTTACATTAGTTATAAGGCACTTCAACAAACCATTTTGGTTCAAACCAAAGGAAGTTACACAAATTAAAGGTAACAATTTCTCTTATCTTATTTTCTTTTACTTTACTTCTCCAACCCCTAAACTCTTTTTATTCCATTATTTTATAAAAACACCAGTACCATAAATATACTAGGATTTTGTTATTAGAATTATTATAACTACATTTACACACACCTCTCTCTAATGGGTGAAGAACATACAATTTCTGTGGATGGAAAACTAACGCCTCACGAAACGATGATTGTTCAATTATCTCCAACATCCTATCATGGTGGCCATTAAGATGGAACATTATTTATATATGATATATATTATGATTTTTTTTCCTTATGCTTCTATTTTTTCCATTTATATCATACCTTTACGGTTTCCATAATGGGTAAACGCGATAATTTCTTTTGAGGAAGTGCGGACTACCGCCCCCTCAAAGTGATATGACTCGTTCATGACCTACGTGGAACATATAAAGTATGGAGTTAATTATATTATATGATATTATAATTGAATTATAATATAAGAATGTATCATTATTTTTTAATTCCATTAAAATAATAAATATAAATGGATGTATTGTTCATGTGTAAGTGTGGCCTACTGTCTCCATGAATGGTGCATTTCATTTCATACCTCCAAATGTTTTCTACTATTATAAATACATCTATATAATGGGTATATATGATATATATGATATCTAAATCATGGATATCATTCTTGATATAATTCAATTTTTACCATGTGAACAACTTGTGACTATATGGTGTTTATTTTCGACTCAAGTACCAAATATTGACAAAAAGAACGTTATTAACTTAAATGAATATGTAATGTTTATAACATGGTAAGAAGTGATATTAAAGGAATAATGAACTTTTAAAAATTTTCTCAAGCAAGTAGAAATTAAAATTTGTTTATTATTTTGGATATTAAAGAATGAACGGGTCAATTCGGACACGAGGTAAGGGGCTTCGTCTCAATCTCCTTTCATTGAGGCATATTTTGTTTTAATACATGACTTTCTTTTATACTCTGTATAAACACCCTTGATTTTTCAAATGGAATCTTTTTATATAAATTGTTTTACTAAATGACAAAAATGAATGTATCTTTTAACGTATGCGGTGACAATGACCTTTCCACTGTCATGAGTATTATTTTTTCTTTGGCTTGCTTAACAAGCCCTAATGTATTTTTTTCAAGGAAAATAAATAACATATACTATTTTATGTATTTTGGTATTGAATATGGTTTTGATAATGGATTTTTTATGTCAATATTTTTTACTGATATATTTTTATTGAAATGTGGAAATATTTTCTTTCTTTTATATTTGTTTCATGTGTTATGATTTTATAATGGTACCTAGAAATTTGATGGGTGGTTACATGATAAACCTAATGATGGGTGGTGCTGTGATAAACCAGGATGGGTGGTTACGTTATAACCTCCAATTCATTGGGTATGGAAGTTGGCTGTATGGCTATTATATTTAGTGATATGTGTTGAAGTCGACCGTATGGTTATTCCATTTAAGTAAGTTTATGTCCCTAATATGATTTATATGTCATGTGTTCTTTATATAGATTTTATGGTAATCTATTGGTTAAAAAGGGTACGTAGTGATCTTTTATTCAATGAAGAGTACTTACTACTTCATAATGGTGAAAATTATTACTTATGTTAAAGTATTCATGGTTTATTTATTATTTTGAAAAACTATCAGTTTTCCTTCTTTGGGTATCCCTTACTGAGCTTTTTATGCCCATCCCATGTTTCTGGAATGTTTTTCACTGGACATATTGTGGAATAGGGTAAAGGATGGTATCAATGAAATGTCATGTTGTTCATAATCACAGAAAAAGACATTACTCTTTTTTTAAAGAGTTCTTGTTCTGTGAAAAAAAATAGAAACTGAATAGAGGTGTCTACTTTGTCTTTTTTTAAATGAAATGTAATAGTTATGGCCTAATTCTCTAAAACTATAAACTTGAAAATATCCTTAATGTGAACTATTCATTTAATTCATGATTATGTAATGTTTTAAGGTCGAGTCCTTATAGGCGGTGCCACACAGCTCAACCGATTTCATAAAAGTCGAAGGGATTTTATGTCATTGGGGAAGGGGGCGTGACCCCCTCCATGTGGGTGACTTGGCTGGTTAACCATGCCTAGCCAAAGCCGGTTGGGTCGGTCCACAACCTAGTATGATGATCTCGTAAGGGTCTAGTCAACTAGGGTCGGCCCATCCTGTTTGGGTTGGCCCAGGGCGGGTCTGTCCAACCAAGGCGGACCAAACCCTAACCCATTTCAAACTAGATACGCTTATATGCCCATATCTCGTAAACTAGATGTCTATTTGATGAACTGTTTGTGGCGCTGAAATCCTTGGAACAAGATGGTCCTTTTGAGATACTCCACCTGAATTTTGCAGATTTTTAGATTATGACCGAGTGGGATCGTACCAGAATCCAACTGGTCCCTCGGCATTAAAATGTATATAACTCTCAGATCATGCGTCTAATTAGTGTGCCTTATCTTTCATTGGAACACTTTATGGCATGATAGATCATTGGGTTAATTATTATTTGGACTTCATTCCAATTTAAATATGATTGATGGCTTAACGAGAAGATTCTCATAGAATCAAGTGTGATTTGTTTGGGAATCCATTGGCTGGCTATGTGGTAGAGATTTGAGGCAGATCTTGAGAAGGTCAGTACCTAGAGAACCTATGCGAGTCCACAACAAGAAATACTTTTTGGATCATCACCTAGAAATCCAGTGTGGATCACCACCCTCTGATACTATGTGGATCATCACCATGCGATCCTATATGGATCAGCACCTAGCGATTCTGTGTGGATCACCACCTATCGATCCTGTGTGTGTCAGATGCTATGTGGGTCAGCTCTCAACGATCCTATGTGGGTCAGCGCATACCGATCATGTGTGGGTCATATCCTGTGTCGTTCAATGGGTTTAGTAATGATCAATCATGGGTGGGTCAGATCCTATGTGGGTCAGCGGGGGTTAGTACCTATCGATCATGGATGGGTCAGCAGCAATGCCTCTAAAAAAATAAGATGATCTAGCCTTACGACTAATCATTTGTACTTATATACTTATGTTATACCTAGTTTGAGTTGAGTCTTTTCTTTGTGCTTGGTTATTGAGATCATACTTTGTGATTTTCCTTTATGGAATTTTGAGAGAACTACGGGGGTCTCAGGGTCCTTACTAGGTATTATTATACTTACCCATGCACATGGCTTCGCTCACTCCTTATTCTTTATTGTGTAGATGACATGTATCCTTGACTGATACTCGGTGATCTTGGACCTGACAGTGGATAGTAGTGTCGGTTGAAGTGGAGATCTTTGCAGAGGAGATTTACCGACCATTCAGGTAGGATCCTTGGTGGACGATCCCAGGAGCTGTTTACTGTTTTCTGTTGTAGTTGTATCTTTCAATTTGGCTTGTATTCCATCCCCTTTACTTTCAGTACACACTTTTACTACTGTAGTTTTACATCGGGGTTGCATCCTTTTGTGTTCTTGGAATTTTCGTTGGTACACGTTTAAATTCAATGCCTTTCCATTTTAGGGATTCACCTTTCGAGCACTAGTCTCCAACCCCTGGCCTATAAGAGGTGGGCTTGGGGTTGTCACGACACGGGCCCCAGGGGACGGGTCATGAAAAGTCCATTGAATCTTATTTTGGAATTAATTATATATTATCTTTTCTCTTTATAAACAATAATTATAATGTTAAAAATTTATTATTGTTTCTAATGATCATATTTACGAACAGTCATATTGACCAACTGTCATGTTACGGTTGAAACCCGATGGATACATTTCTATTGTGCTTGAATAGTTTTACTGATTGCGACATAGTAAAACATACATTTTCAGGTATCAAAATATTATTCAATAGTTCGGTGCATTACATTTTCTCTCCTCTAGGAAAAAAACCTAATGAAAACTCATGAAACTCTAATAAAACCTTCATATTTATGTTTTATAAAAGAAATGACTTACCTAAAAATAAAACCAATTATTTTCCATGTTTGAACAAATCATTAGGTACATCATTATAAAAAAATATCATGCCATAAATATAAATCAAGATCTTATATATAAGACATTATCACATATTTTGAGTAGGAATAATTCCATAGCATATGATAAAAATTGGATTAACTATCCATAATTACTATATCAAAAAAAATTACAACCTCCTCTATCATAATCACCTTTTCAAAAAAATATTGACTTAGATCACCATAATACTTCCAATAAATATAATTTATAACTATATTAACATTTATATACATTTCCCTGATCTAAAAATCAAAATCATAATGGAATATAATTCATCTCTTAAAGAAAATTATTTTCCACAAAGAAAATATATAACACAAGCTCTTTTGGTCCTTAAAGATCATAAAAGGAACAAAAAAAATATGCAACTATATCATCCAGGAAAACACCTCATATTCCAACTCTAGTTCATAGTTATTGCATTCAAATTCATGAGGGTGTCAGCATCTAGCTACATATGAAATAATAAAACACTCTCAAATTAAAACCCAACCTAAACCTATATGTAAAACATCATAATACATATCATAAGAAACAACCTCATTTGGAATCCTTATAAAAATCCCCCATGTAAAATTCATCATTAGACTATAAAAAACTATATGAAATTTAATTTAAAAAAATATTTAACCATTCATAGCCATGTATTATTAATCTGAGAAAACAATAATCTAAAATTTTTGATGTAGCCTGCTAAATTAGGGAAACAACATTCTTCTAAGATATCATAAGGTGATTGTCAGGGAAATACAATTTTTATCATCCTCAGGTCATTTAAAACAACACACGTTAAATTAATATTACATAGTAAATAATCCTTATTATTTTTTAAACAATACTTAGATAAATTTTTTTGAAACTTATAATTATGCAACAAACCCAAGACAATATACAAATTATTAACATACTCATGATCTAATCATAGATAGACTATCATATCAATAATAAATATCACCCTAAACTTATCAATAAATTGTTTTCAAAGTCATTTAATTAACCCATTATGTATTTTTAGTGAATTTATCAAAATTATTTACATCATTATGAACTCTTAATTTCAATACCTAGTTTGAAAAATAAATATTTAGAATATCATCATTTAAAATTCTCAATTGATGATATATGCAATGAAAATAAATCTTCAAAAAAAATTGACCTCTAAAAATACCAATTGGATGATTATTCATTAAAATATGGTCAATAATATTCACTATAACATAATTAAAATTTTTATAATATATATAAATCCTTAGGTTTCAATTATTCTTATTAGAAAAACGAACTTCTTCATAACCTAGTGATAAAATAGAATAGATGAAAATTTTCATTAGTAATCATTATTGTGATCTCAAAGTTCAAAAACAACATTTGGATTCATTATAGATAATGGAATAAATATATGATTTCTACTAGTATATAACATAATGTTGAACTCAAATTCATTCCATATAAGTAAACGCTCGATGTTCTAAAAAATTCTGGAAGCACTCAAACAAAAGAATGAAAACCATTCACATGGAAATACATTTCATGTGATATCACACATGGTAATAATTATGAAATTGTATAAAGAAGAAATCATATAGATATAGAATAACTGTCATGATCTCCCTTAAAAACAAATAGATTACTATTAAACCCTGATAAAATAACCCAAATCTAGTAACAGTCACCCATTCCCTCAACAAAAACTATCAACCCATGCTACTAATGACATAAAAACTAATAATGAAGAATGATATAATCGCAAGAAAAATTATCTTATACTATATTAATCTCACATACTCAAAAAAAATTTACTTAATCAATAACATCATCGAACAGGGATTGACCAATATAGTGATTGAGTTGACCTCTCAAATGAAAAATAAAACTCAGGAATGAGGGTTAAAAAATGAAACACTAGAAATCACTTATGTCTTTCAATATATAAGTAGTATTTGAATGTGAAATTATCAATCCACACAATACCTTTTTACCCAAGACCACAAAAAACATTAATATCTTGAAATTGTGCACACCCAACTACACCCACATGATGGTCCTAATGATTACCTCTACCTCATCATTAGAACTAATATTAAACATGAGGTCACGATATACTAACCAACATATAACAATTACCATCTCCTCATATAATTTGAGTACTAATAGAATTATGGACATGATATTGATGAAATTCCAACTATAAAGGACATAGAAACTATTCCGGTGGATAGTTCCGAATCACAATACACTCTTTCTTCAACAAATCTTCTTTAAAAGATAGAAACTCATGTTAAATATATCTAACACTATTATAAGAAAAATATACTGATCGTATAAAACCTCAGGAGAATAATTAAATACAATATCTTGATGAATAAGATTAATCTTAAAGTGACCATGTGTGTTCATGATATAACCTTAACTGTATTTTATAATGAGAACTCTGAGGAGTATATCTATTTTTATTAGTACGTCATTTAGCCACCTATGATAGAGAATCATTCCTAGTCAAAACTAACATATCGATATCTAAAATATCAATCCCCTCCAAAAAAATGTATTGATCCTCTGAGAACCTATCAACATTTGAATCATCGGATGATTCACCACCAAAATTTTTTTAAACCCCAACTCATTACAAGTCATCATATCTAATGAAAAATTCTAAAAAATCATAAATCTAACTCTCGTATATAAGAAACGTAATCAATTAAAATAGATATTAAAAAATAATAGTACTAAATTTATTAGGTTACTAAATGTAACTCAATATGAAACTACTTCTAATATGATGTTCATTGTGTTGAATGTTCAGATTGATCCCTTGGGTAAATTAGTCACCACTATAAATTTGATACCTTAAATAATATTACAGGTAAAAATACATGATATAATACCAATTTTGAATACAACTAAAATTATTTGTTCAACTCTGCTATTGATTTATTATCCCCTTTATTTGAGATAGATAAATCATACACAGATAAATAATACCACAAAAAACACATTAATGATGGTTCCTAAGAACCATACTCTATCAAAACAACATATTAATATCTCCATCAGACAAGATTGTGATATTGAATCTACCAATATTTCCTAGCTATGTTGTCATGAAATATATTTATATATATAATTAAAATAAATCTATAATCAAATTCTACCCATTGAAACTTTTTTGCGGATTATATATCTAGTTTCATTAGTCTATCCCATTTGAATAATCATTGTATGAGCACAAAAGATTACAATGTCCTATTATAACTATATCATTAATTATTTCCACCAATAATAATAACCAATATATTAAAAATTCCCCTATGTAATTATTAATATATGACTAGGGTAATTCCATATAATCACTTATAATTATACACCCATAGTTGGTCTCCTTGTCCTACATAAATTTATTAACTTCATGTATATTATTATCAATCCAACAGCTATAAACTCACACATGTCTACATCAAACACTATCCTAGTCATGGCTGTGATACGACTATATCATATGGGAGATAAAATATGACCACTCTATGTCCCAATAAGATATTTTATTGTGACACATCAGTCCCACCTTTAATAGGATAGAGGGTCACATTAAAAACATAGGGTATAAATCACACACTAATAGGAAGCTCTTATTTAATAAAAAATATATCATTGTAAAGTATAGATAAATCTCTAAAGTATGATAATGTATAAAAAATTAGTTTATTTCAAGAATAATATTATGGTATGAAAAGTTTTAAAATTGGAAATATAATTAAAAACCGAAAGAAATAAAAAAACAAGTAAAATAATTATTCCCCACCAATGGTAAACATATTTTCATATATTATACTATCTATATAAAAACCATTAATACAATATTATTTAACACCACTAACAACATAAGAAAAAATATCTAAAAAAAAGTTATAAAAATATTTGTTAAAAATAAACATACATAGTCATTTCCAAATTACACTACATATATACTAATATGATAATATAATATTAATGCATCAATTAGTGAAAAAGGGAAACCCAAAAACCATATCCACTATGTTGTATGGTCCATAACCACTCATGATATCATATGTCTAACCATAATAAAATTCCATAAATCAAAATCACATAATGATAATACGTCCCACCCTACTAAAATAATTATAATATGGACCCAAAAATTTTGATGACCCTAAGACTATCAGTCTCATATCTGTTACTAAAAACCTATAATTTTATAAATTAACTATGGTACCAAGTGATATTATACAATATAATCATTCAAATATTTCACATTATTTTTACATATCACAATAATCTCACACAACTCAATGTTGCTATTTTTTTAGTGACTTTGATGAATAGTTAGATGGGAAATATATTTAATAAAACATGTGAACATATATCAATATATGAACCATATTATACTCCCTTAAAATAATCTCATGGGGTTTATTCATCTTCATAACCTAAAGAATTTGAAACATAATAAAGGGTTTCTATCAGATGCTCATTAAGGTTATATATTAGAAATATTAATCAAATATCATATGTGATTAGAAGATGATCATATGGGTATAATCGGGATATATAATAATGTCATTCCCAAAAAATTATATAACATAAATCATGTTACAAGAAAAATGTTTTCATTCCAAAGAGTGTGGAATCACTATCTAACAAATATGATCCATGAGAGTATAACAACAAGATACAAGATAAATTTGGATCAAAAATTTATTATATTGACCCATACTATTAATAAATAAATATCACAATTTTTTAGTTGAATATTCAATACATAACATTATGATCCATGATATAATTTTATAGATTTAGTTTATTTGGAACCAGTGATACATAAAAAACATATTCATAAAATATATACATCATCTACCACTATGTTATTCACTAATAGAACACTTCTTGGCCTTATTATACACAAATCCTAACTTCAAAACATAGGGAATGGAAACCTAAGAAAGTGTTAGATCAGATTATCAGTGATAGTAAATAATAGAGTTATCATTGGTCATTAAAATATATCATGAGTAAAATGGTAAGAGAACATGATCATAAAATTTTAAAACCAAACCCAGTATATCATATGTCATAAACATGAATCATGTCATAAAAAATACAGGTTCCTAATGAATGAATCATAATGGAATGAAATAACATGAGAAATAAAAATTTAATATTGAAATAAGACATATGTTTGTGGGATAGGCATAAGAATCGAAAATAATTTCCATATTATTCAAGGATCAATACCAAGACTATCAAATTGTATTTGTATCACTCCCCAAACTATTTTAAACTTAGTCAAGCTTCATTATAAATCTATAATAGTGGATATAATCCGTTAATAAACTAGGTTCATCCACATTCCATTCTTTATTATATCATTAGATATCCATCTTTACCTAATGCATTGGAGAGATTTATAATTCACGGTCCAGAAATCATGTAATGAAAATAATATATATGGGTTCTATAATATCATAAAAGAATACAAAATATCATACTCCTTGAAAAGGAAATAGGTTTTAATAAAATTGAATCATTATATAATACCATAACCCATATAAAATAAATAGGTTTCAAAACATAATTAACCCATTAGAATGAATTAGGTGTCATTTAATTATCTTTAAATCAATATAATTATAATACATACACAAAAAGATAGTGGATAGAATCATTTGATCATATACCGAGAAAAACAAAAGTAACATCAAGGATTTTATCATGGATGAATAATAACATTAATAGGTCACTAGAAAATTTCATGAGTAAAATAACATTTTCATTTGAAATAAAATAATTAAAATATAAAATATTATAAAATATTAAGGAAAACATTTTATATGAAAAGATCCGTGGAAATTTCTAAATAATTATTCAAAATATTGATCACTCATGGAATTGGGGAAAATATTTAATGTAGTATATGTAAAAATAATAATTTTTTTACATTTTTGTACAATATAAAAGGTAACTCCAATTGAAAATAAAAATAATATTCATTTGTAATTTTTTATAAAAAATAAATCCTTTTTAATATTGAATTAAAATTTTTGAATTAAAATATTAAAATATTATTGAAGATATATTTCAAAAATAATGTGCATTTAAGACAATGGTTTCCAACGGAATAGTTTAACATGGTCAGCTTACCCTAAAAATATCATTTCTGTATTTGGACGATTAAAAGAGTGCAAAATGAAAATAAAACATTGAATACCCCGAAATTAATATAGGTGAAGAAAATTGATGAGTTTCTTGAGAGTTACATCTTAAAATTTCCTCAACTGAAACCTAATCTAAAACAATCCTGTGAAATAATGAGATTGTAACATAAAACTATTTCCTCGAGTTTGGATTTTTTCAAAGGAATAAAATCCTCCTTCGTAATAAGTATAAATTCATTATACGTCTATACCAATGTAATATAAATACTTATTATATCATTTATGATCTATTTAAAACACTCAAATAACCATTTATAAATAATTACTTACTAAAATCATCATTTTTAGGTGATAAATATTTCTTGAGATTTTAAATTCCTTATTTACGGTCTATATACATTTATCAAGGTAAAATAAACTTCATAAATTTAAAAATGATACATATATGATATATATTCACACTGTTATAAATATGGGATTTGATAGTGCTAATAAAAGGGATTTATCTACGTTATGAAAGTGCTGATAATGCAAGAGATGTTAAAGGGATAGCTTTAATAGAGCTAGTCAAAAGCACTGATAAAGGGCCCATTAACATCTCTAAAAAATGCTAATAAAGGTGGAATTTATTAGTTCTTTTTTAGCGTTGGTAGAGGCCCCACATATAATGGAGGATAATTTTTTTACGAACCTGAAACACCTTTGATCAACACTCCCCCCCCCCTATATCAGCACTTTTACCCACTCACCCGTATGACCACCCCCATCTACGCTTTAGATAATTCGACCCTCCCACATGTGCCCGTACCTCCAGCATCATTTTAACATGAGACCTCTGGCACATATGCATGTTCCTTTTCCTCTCCTTTATATTGTTTTGTTTACCATTTTATGATATATCTATATATTTATATAGGTATCCTTACCTTTTTTATCCATATATTAATATATATGTTTATATATATATATATGTAGTTATATATATTTTTTCAGTACATATTTAAATTATGTTTTTTGTGTCTGTGTGTGTTTATAAATACATACACACATACATACATACATACATATAAGTTCATATATAAACATAATTATACATATTTTAATTTATTTACATATATTATATATTAATATATATTTTTTTTTGAATTTATAGATAAATATTTATTTTTTTATCCATACACGCACACTAACATATATATATATAGAAACATTATATATACATTAATTGTATAAGTAAATAAATATTCATACATTTTTATTGTAAATAAAATTGATTTTGATTTTTATTTAGATAAGGTTTATATATTGAGAAATATATTGTATATTTTACTATGTTTTAATATTTATTTAAAAATTAAAATTTCATGTATAAATATATGAAAATATTTTTATATTTTTATATATTAGATTATAAATAATTGTAAAATATTGAAAATGATAAAACTTCAAAAAACATAATATCAATATGAATATATGACCTTGGAATAAATTCATTCTCCACCAACAAAAGACAACAAGACCCCCATAAACAGTTCTAAAAATCCATCGATGGTTAAAAAAATTGAGGTTCCCTGACTATAATCTTAGTTTTAGAGGCCTTCTGGGCCATTATAGCTATAGAAATATGATTATGGGTTCCCTTAGTCACCATGGAATAGATATCTTCGCAAGATTTAATTTTATATGTGGTAAAACTAAAACGGACACCCAAATCAAAAGTTATTTCTGTTTGAATTTTGAGTTACATTTTCAACTTATTTTAGATCATTTATTTATTTTTTGATTTTTAGAATCTACAAAATGTTATTAAATGACTATTAACCGATAATGATTAGAAAATTTATAACTAAAAATAATTTTTAAATATTTTATAACCCATTTTCACTAAATATATTATATATTAAATGTAAATTATTATTTTACCTTATCTAAAACATAATTAAAGAATATATATTATATTTTTTTCAATATATTTTTTTTATATATTAATTTATTATTTTTCATGAAATTTATATATTTTTTATGAAATATACAATTTATTAGAACAATAACGAAGTCACTGATAAAGTCACACTATTTATCAATTCTTTTTCTAGAGCTAACAAAGAGACACCTTTAACATCACCTTTTTAGCACTCTTAAATAACTCCTTTAACAGTTCTTTTTCTAGTACTAGCATAGGGGGTTTTTAAAAGTTCTTTTAGTTAGTGCTATTAAATTTATAATGTCAGTTAACCCTATTTTTGTAGTATTATATATATATATAAATATATTTATTTATTTATAGTCATCCATAAAAGGTATATATTGAAAAATTAATTACACTATTCATGGTGACTGTATGTTGTACATACACAAGAACGATGTTTTCACTTTTTGGAATATTTAATGAAATAAATTTAAATAATTATTCAACATTTAAAAAATATTT
This sequence comes from Viscum album, assembly GCA_963277665.1. NCBI lineage: Eukaryota > Viridiplantae > Streptophyta > Magnoliopsida > Santalales > Viscaceae > Viscum > Viscum album. Next base: position 1,489,544,650 of record OY728137.1, on the reverse strand, counting down.
AATATATATTCATTACATATAAAATTCTTAGCAATCAAATAAAATAGGAATTACAAATAAATCGTATTGCTTTTTTGAGGTGGTAGTTCCCACATATGCACATGTGAAATTATTATTTTCCATGGGATTAGAAGGTATTGCAGTAGATCCCATATTATAATTCCAAATGTATCATAATATCATAAAAATAATATTTAAAATTTAAACACATTATAATAACAGTCCATGAAAAATGGTGATGGAAAATGTATTGCATCTCTACAAGGTTGTAGGAGTCCACACCTGTGCATGAGGGATACATTCACTTCCCATTTGATGGAATAGTGGGCGCATATTGGTGGTTACATGATCATAATAAAATTTATGGATATTGAGGATAATAAATCTATTATTTTATGATAAACAATATACCTTTAGAGGAGGTATAATAATAAATAAATTAAAATATGTTGGGTAAGATGATTATCTCTTCTTTAGTAGGCCTCCTTTAGATCATTTCTTTGGGACCCTTAGAATGGTATTTTAGTAATTAAAATTCCAATAATTATTATAAAGGGAAGTTAAGAGGATAATTTTTCTAGGATTTTATAATATATAATTCTCAAATTGGTTTAAATAATATTTAGGATAGGTTTCATAAAATATTAAAATACAATTAACTTATTCTTAACAAAAATTATTCAAAATGGATAGATATTAGAAGGTGGGGATAAACATGAGATTTCATAAAATATTAAAATACAATTAACTTATTCTTAACAAAAATTATTCAAAATGGATAGATATTAGAAGGTGGGATTGAGAGAGGTTTAAATTTTCCAAATAATATTATTTAGATAATTTTAATGTGAAAAATTACCTTATTCTATTTTTTAACACCCCCCCCCCCCGATAAACTAATTATAACATTAATCTGAGTTATGTTTTTTAATGTTTTTAATATTCATTACAAAATAAATTTAGTGTCCATATTACCAAATGTGGATATGATTATTCAAAATGTGGAATAAATTTTCTAAAATCGAATCTCTAAAATTTTATAAAATTAATTCTAAGATAAACTACAATAATTGTAATGAAAAGCAATTTTCCTGAAAAAATGTTTTCTTAATTATATAATGTATTTATACTAAAATCCAAAAAAATAATTAAATAAAATGGCCATAATAATATTTTTAATAATATTAATGGAATAAAAATTCTTTTAATCATAATATAAAACAAAATTAATATTTAAAATCATTTAAATGAAATGTAATTTTTTAATAAAAAATAGTATTATTATTATTCATCGAAAAATAACTCATCTTAGAAAATTATAAAAACATCACATGAAGGTAGTTTTGAAATTTTGATTTCCAAAATGATGTTAATTTTTTCAAAATTATTTTCTTTAATTATAAAAAAATAATTATATTATCTACCAACAAAAAAATAAAAACTATTTTTAAGGAAAATGTATTTTTAAAAAAATATAAAACTTTAATAAAATTTCTATACTTATTAATCTGTATATTTTATTTATCTTAAAATTTTATAAATATTTATAAAGTATTCTTTTCTTCATAATAAAACATATATTATGGCTTTGTCATAAGGGTATACTATATTATAGATTATTTAGAATTAAGGTTTCTTGTGCCAGAAGCTAATTAAAAAATTAAATTTATTTAAAAATAAATTTATCATAAAATCAGGGGAGTTTCATTATACCACCATTAAAATGAATTTTTTCTTATAAAATCTATCACTTTGATACAAAAAATAAGATAAATTATTTTCATCAAAACTGTGGGTTCACATATAGCTTGTTTGAATTAATAATTCATCACGGAACATTATTTAGGTGAGTATTCATGTTTTTTTATAAAATTATCACTTTGATACAAGATGTATACTATTAATTTTTTTTAGGAAATATCATCCTCAAATTGTATGAACTTTGAGTTTAGTACATGTGAAGGATTGGGTATGTACTTCCTCATTAGAGATACATGGAACACATCATCAACTTGATAGAAGATATGTGGAATCATCAATAAATAAGCTATAATCCATAATCCTTCAAGAATATAGAAAGAGATAATATATATATATGGACCATATATCAAAACCTTCTAAAAAAATCAAATTCTCGATTCCACTAAAGACTGTAAATATAAGTTTTCTATCGATTGTGAGCATCCATGATGTTATACTGAAGGGATTTGACTTTATCTATCATTTCCTCATCTGTATCAAGTCCTAGTTGCGTTCTTTGTCAAACTTTGATCCAATATTCTGGAGTTATACACTTGTTTCCATAGAGGAATTTATTATAATCCATCTGAATTCCCAAGTGAAAGCTATTTTTGAATAAAAATTAGATCAGAGTATGTTTCTAATCCTAATCATCATTGAAATAAATTTATAAGGAAATAAATATATCTATAGGGGTTTAATGGATCTATCATACCGAACATGTGATTATTGATGATAAGAACTACAAAAAAACAACTCTGAATCACCATCATGATGAAGATATTACTAGAAATTTGAGGTAAAGTATAGATTTCAATCAGATACAAAAAAATGCATTAATCCAATTTGCCTTAACACTATAGTATTATATATTTTAGATAAATGATCAAGAGATAAATCTTCTCTGAAAGTAATGAATTATGTTTACTTTATAAGGTAATTAGCTAAAATCCAAAGGTATTTATGTCCCTTAAACCTTTTGGGGAGTCTAATGACAAAATACATGGTGATTATTTCCTTTTTTTTGTAATGGTATGTGTAATTAGAATAACATATCCCTTGGATTATATCACTCAACCATAAATTTTTGACATACTAATCACTGATATATATATTCTATGTTTTCTCCTCCCATGTTGTCCCAACAAAAAAAATCTTTTAGATCACTATACATCTTCATTATTCTAGTATAAAAAGAGAATAATAAACTATGAGATTCATCCAATAGATCCTTCTTCATGTTCTGTATTGGAGAGGAACAAATGGGGTTTCATAACCTTATCATTTCATCACAATAATGGTTGAATGAAAAACAATTCATGTCTTTATTTTGTAGTTTTGCATATTATTTTTGCTTATATTTAACCTATAACTAGATATATGGTTGAACCCACATATGAGAAGGATAATATTTTCAACCATCCTTTGGGATTTCTAGAACTATACCTTATAAATCCAAATATATTGTATCTTTTTTGATCCCCGTCATAGTTAAGATAGGAGGATTCGTTGACCTAAAAGAATCAACCACCTTGTTTTATTTCCTAGGGTGGTATTGTATTAAGCTACCATAATATTTAATCAACTCAAACCATCTTCGTTGGTATATATTCAACTCTTTTTGAGTAAATTTATACATAAATATATTTTTATTAGTGTAAATGTTGCATATTTATTAATAAAGATAATAACTCCATTAATTTAACACCAAAATTTCTAGATCTAACTCCAAATCAAGAGTTGGTAAATTTTTCCCATGAACATTCAATTTATTTCATAAATATTATATAGCTACAAAATTCTGCATTAAGAAATATCTTACTCCCTTTTTCGATGCATCACTAGAGAACACCAAACCCTCTACATCCTTCTCTTTAGTTCCTTGAACTATTTCTAATAGTCATATATTCAAATCAAATAGGCTCCCTTCCATGATAACATGCTATCTAGATCTGAAAGTTGTGAGAAATTTTACCCAAGGAATATATAATATCCAACCATACTATGGATCTCATTCACCTTAATCGGTCTGATCCAATGTTAAATGAATTATGTCTTTGATATATCAATAGATATACCCTCTCTTGATATTATATGACCAAAAAATGAAACATTTTTATCTCCAAAATTTATAGCTTGTGTCTTTTTTATACAAATTATACTTCCTTAGGATCTGTAGCACAATCTATAATTATAATTTATTCTATTAATTTCTCTTTGAATATATAATAATGTCATCTATAAAATGTACCACAACTAGATCAATGTCATATATAAAATCAATATTCATTAAATTAATCAATATATGTGGGGAATTAGTAAGACCAAATGGAATAATTATAAATTCATATTTTTCTTACCGTGTAAAAAATGTTATCTTAGTTATATTCTCTTTATTGAACCTCAATTGATGATATTAAGAATGATGGTCAAATATGGAAATGTAATGATCTCCATATACTTGATCAAATAGGACATCATTACAGTGTATAGTATAATTTTTCTTGATAGTTATCTTTTTAGTTTTTAGATAATCAATACAGGGTCGAAATGATCCATCTATAATCTTGACAAAAAGAGCTGGTGAAACCTTGGGTGACGCACATGGTTGAATAGATTCCTTTTAAATATTTTACTTTAGTTTATTATTTGATTATTATAAATAAATTGAGGATATTCTATAAAAAATTCTTTAAAATAGTAGTAACACATAGTATTCATTCTATTAAAAACTCAACTTGAAAATTTAGTGTAAGACACAGAAACCCTTCCAAGAAAACATAAAAAACACCCATTCATTAGGTTTATCTTAAATTTTAATATCATCCTCAACCGTTGGACATAAACACCAATATAATAGGAATTATGACCCATATAATGAATTTGGTTTTCATTAAAAGTTTATATTTATCATCACACTAATAAAAGTTCATTGGGTTTTTTGGAATATAAAATGGGACCTATGTTCCTTAAATGTTGATGTAGTATTTATATATATAAATCCAATCCATTCCAAATATAATGAAAAATTCATCTAGAGGGAGAATGACATTGTTTTCATGAATCACATTCCAAAATACATCAATAAACAAAGAATCATAAACTTGATATGGAATAATAAAATTATTGGGTGTTTTTCCAAAATTTCAACATCCAATCATTGGTATGTTATTGTGATACCCATATAAAATTATATATATATAAAATATTGGTTAGATCTAGAATCAAATATGATATTATTAGTTCTATTTTTATATGTTTAATGTTCCTTTACCATGTTATTATCATAGTGTTCTCATGATATTTCCATTTATCTGTAGAATTCAGAGGTTTCTAATGTCAATCATTATCCTTAACCATAAAATTTTTCATTAGATATAATAAGTATCATATTCCATATATTTGAATCAATGATGTATGGGTGTTTCATGTTTTTACTATTTCTCAATGTTTCTTTCATTAACAGGTCTATTCACACCAATTCTTCATTTTATTTCCTAATGACATTCATTTCCACAATTAAAATTTTATTAGTCCTAGTAAAAAAAATTCATCCATGTTTCCCACAAAACATTAAGCATAAAAGAAATATAAACTTCTTCCTTCCATGTCTTTGGAAACATCTGTTGAATTCCATATTTTCTCTTATAAAAACCAAGATATTGATAGGAACCTCCAAAATCCATATTTACCATGATAGAACACATATTTTTTCATTATAGATTCAAAATTCACTTAGAGATAACACCCATAAATAATTTTTTTAAGAATCAAAAATAATTTATCCACCTTACATTCATGTTGGATGATAATATCAAAATCATACCTCAGAAACCTTGTAAAAGTTTCCTCAAATATACTAACAAATTAATAATCCTTCTACTTTAGCACAAGGAATTCCTTCTCTAATTTCTTATGTAGAATATGTGTAAAATACTTATTAAATAGTATTACCAAAAACTCATCCCACTCTAGAGAGTATGTTTTTCATGTTTCGCAATGCTCCTGATTAGATTGCATAATTCAAATTCTTCACCTTCAAAAAGATAAATAGTTGAAATAAATTTTTCATGTTCCAAAAATATAATAACAAAAAATATATTTTCAGTGATACAAATCCATTACATAGAAATTAAGGGATCAATATACACTTAAAAAGAAGGTAGATGTTTTCTCATAAATAAATCAATAGGACATTCTTCCCACCTTTTCTCATTTTTAAGCATTGTATGATTCTTGTATTGGGAATGTTTTAAAACAATATCATTAATATTTTTAATTCTAGTTACCATAATATTTGTTTTCTTGAGAGGTAAATAATTTAATTCCATATCACATCCATCATTAATATGGTTCTTTTAGATTATATCCCTTGACTAAAACCAAGTATCATAGTTTGATAAACAATTTTCATAGTGGGAAACCACATAATGATGAAAAATCATTTATAGGATGTGTAAATCCAGACACATTCTTTTCAATCCATTAAACCTTATGATTAATCAAAGTAATGTATGATAATTACCAAATAAAAATAGATTTTTAACTCATATTTATAATTATCATTATGGTTTTTACTAAATTCTTCTTATCTTAGTTTCAAAGGTAACTAAAACATACTCTAATGGTAAATATATCGACCCATACTTTTTATACATAAATATCTTATTTAATTATATTTATATTCAAAAAATGACATTATGATCCACATATAAATCATATAAGTTTAATGTCTTTGGAATCCAAGATACATATAAAACTAATTCATAAGAGATCTACATCATCTCTCACTATGTTCTTTGTAGCTAGACCACTTCCTTGACATATCATATTGAAAACACCTCCTTATATCATATAGAATAGAATCATAAAAAATTATTATCTCAATTTCATTTTCATCGAAAATAAAAGATATATCAATGGCCATTTAATCATATCTTGAGCATATCGTTATGATAAAATGAGCATAACATCTTAAAACCATACCAACCATATCATTGATCATTAACATGAATCATAGAAAAAATCATGGCAGTTCATAACACAAGAATCATAAATGAACCAAATAACATGATATATTAGAACATAACATTGATATAAGAAATAAGTTTTTTGGAATACACATAAGCAAAACAAATCATTTCTATAGTAGTCAAGCCTCACTATCAAGACAATAATAGTGGATCAGTTTCACTCCCCAATCCACCATTTCCTTAGTTAGGGTTCACTCCCAAGACTATTATAGTGTACCATGTACCTAAATAAACTAGGTCTACTCCCCATTCTATCCCTTATTATCTCATGAGATATCCATCATTACCCAATGTATTGGATGCATATATAATTCTTTCCCAACCCATCATATAATTAAAATACTGCATATTTTTTCCATAAAATTATAAAATATTTATTATAAAATTCGACAACAAAAATAATTGAGTTTTATAAACATTTCATTATTACATCATAGATTAAACTATGTAAAAGGAATGGGTGTCATAAAATAATATACATGTCGAAAAGAAATAGATTTCATGGAATCATATTTAAATATTCATCATTATAATCCATATAAATAATAAAACTATATTGCATCATTGGATCATATCACAATTAAAATATAATTAACAACAATTATTTTATAATGGATGAAAAATTAATTTAATAATCATTCGATCATTTCAGGAGAAAAATATACTTATCATTTGAAATAACTTATTTGAAATATAAAACATTCAAAATTAATTTTATAATCATTGGATCATTTCAAGATGTTTCTTAGGCAGGTCAACCTCTACAAACAAAAAATAATGAATTATTTTCAAGGGTTGTAAGGAGGGATTAGTTTCTCATACTTCTTTTTCTATTTAGAAACCAGGCGCCATAGTACCTAAGTGATTTTCAAGGGTTGTAAGCAAGAATCCTGAAACAGCAAAGATAAAATCGAAAGAAGGTGAGGGTTATCTGGCCATGATGACTATGTAACCTATTAAGGAAGGATCACATGTGTTTTTTGGAACTCATATTATGAAATATGATCATGTGAGGGGGGGCAGGGGGTAGGGGTGGGTGGAGGGTGGGCTGGGGGTAGGGTGGTGGGGGGTAGGGGCAGGGGAGAAGTCTGTAGGGCTGGGGGTAGGGGGCTGGGTGGAGTGGGGCAGGGGGCACGGGTCAGGGGGTAGGGGGGAGGGGGAGGGGGATGGTCAGAATGTTTCCTCACCTCCTCCTTCTCCCTTTCCTCCTAGCCAGGATATTTTTCCTCACTGATGTCGCTGGACTAGGACAACACGCTTCTGTCACGCCGTTGTCACGCCACGGTCCTGCCACGGTCACCCTGCGGTCACACTACGGTCACCCCACGGTCACACCGTGACTTGGCCCTGCTCTAGGAAAACACCATGCGGCGGTTCATAGTGATAGTATTCCATGAGTCTTTTGATCAATGTTGATACAGACCAATCACAATTTTTCCGGTGGGGTAATGACCGGAATGTTGCCCCGCCTTCTCTCACTCCATTCTCTCTTGGCCAGAATATACTGCCATCCAGATGTCGCTAGACCGGGCCAACATGCCACGGTCAGGCCACAGTCACGCCATGATTTGGCCCTGATCTAAGACGACACCCCACAACAGTTTGTAGTGATAATATTCCATGAGTCTTGTGATCAATGTTGAGACATAATAATCACAATTTCTACCGGCGGGGTGAGGGCCAGAATGTTTCCCTGCCACCTCCCACTCCCTTCACTCCAGGACGAAAGATCCTACCCCGTGGATGTCGCTGGACCGGGCCAACATGCCAAAGTCATGCCGCGGTCATGCCGTGGTTATGCCATGGTCACGACGCGGTCATTCCACGGTCACGCCACGGTAATGCCGTGATTTGGGCCTACTCCAGGATGACACCCCATGATGGTTTGCAGTGATAGTATTCCATGAGTGTTGTAATCAATGTTGATGCTGACTAATCACAATTTCTGCCTGCGGGGTGATGACTATATTGTTTCCCCACCTCCTCCCGCTCTCTTCACTCCTGGATGGAAGATGCTCCCCCGTGGATGTTGCTGGACCGGGCCAACATGCCGCGATCATGCTGCGGCCACACTGCGGTAATGTCGTGATTTAGACCTGCTCCAGCCACATCCATCCCACACTAGCCCCCTTCCACCTTCATTTCAGCCCGCTGCCACTAGAATTCCAACCCGCAACAGCCCCCTCCCACCTTCGAATCAGCCCGCACCATCCCCCCAGCACCTGCAACCAGCCCCCATCCAACAGCCTTCCAGCCCCCTTCCATCTGAATTCGAGCCCGCACCAGCCGCCATCCTCATGCAATGTAGCTCGCACTAGCCACCACACCAGCCACCACCCCCAGCCTCCTACAAAACACTCATTCCAGCCCTTTTCCACCTTAAAAACAGCACCAGCCACCGGTTCCAACCCTCACTAGCCCCCAACCTCTTTCATCCCATCTTGCACCAGTCCCTCCCACCAGACCGAATAAAAATCTTTGAATAAATAAATCCTGAAGGCATACCTAGGAACCCCAGAATCAAGATGGTAGCCCCATAATAATTCATGGGTAACAAGATTCTTAGGATGAATTGGTTTTGGTACTGAAGGTTGAGGATATTTTTATCCAACATTAGATTTATGAGTCTCTTAAGGTTGTTTTTGTGACCATCCTATAAGAGGGTCTGAGTAATAAGTGGTGGAAGTCTATTATTCAGACTAATACAAACAAAGACTATTCTTGGAAAAGTTTCAAGGGATTTTTCATTCAGCATTATTTCATAATGAACTGAAGGTACTGATAGCTATAGATCTTTCTTGGAGGGTTTGTCTAGGTGGGGTGTCCAAGGGCTGTCCGGAGGGGGGTGTCGGGGGGTCTGCAGGGTAGGGGGAGGGTGCAAGTGGGGTGTCTAGGAGGGGCTATATAGGGGGTGTCTATGGGCTCTCTGGGGAGTCTGCAGGGTAGGGTGCAGGTGGGGGGTCTAGGAGGGGCTATCTAGGAGGGTGCCCAAGGGCTGTCCATGGGGGTTCGGGAGGTCTGTAGCACTTTTGATTTCCAGCCTGCAGCCACTGTAGCACTTTCAACAAAGCTGGCTGCCATTCACTGTAGCGACACACACTCCCTTTTCAAATAGTGATAGTCTTCTCCATTGATTTATAGCCCATTTTCAGGCTAGGGTTATGACTGAAAAATCCTCTGTAATTTTTTGCTCCAGAATAGTGAAATTCTACCACTCCACTGGATATAGGTATTATTCCTAAACCACGTAAATCGATGTGTTCTCATTGTTTTCATTTCCTATATATTTTGTTTCATTTATCATTTCTGATGTTGTGACTCCCGATGATTCTGCAACAGCATGAAACCTGTACGTGAGGGAATTTGGTGGTCGTAGTTACTACGCCCAGGTATACAACCACATAGTCCACACCTGTTTCGACAAGACATGCAAGCAGTGTAATATGGGAGGATCGAGCCTGAGTGCACCATGGAAAGGAATCCTAGGAAGACCCTACGACATCTATAGAACCATGAATGGGAGGAATGAAGAAACATGGGGTTATGTTTCACAGGTGTGGAAAACCTTATAGTTCAATGCACAAATTCATAGATTCAAAGATGAGAGTGCTACTACTGGGTAAAGATGAAGTACGTCGGGACAAGAAAGCATAAGTGATGACTGGGTTCATTGCACCAGACGAAGGGTTGTCCTAGGTCGAGGCATAATGTCATGTTTTTTAGAATCATGGGTTAGGCACCTACTATCAATCCCAACATAGAGAATACTTATACTCAATGAAAGTAGAGGGTTGTGTGTTTGGGATCCCCATTTTAATCCAAGTGGATAGCGGTGCAACTCACAATTTCATTTCACCTATGTTGTCTACACTACTAGGCTTTGTCGTCCTCAACACAAAAAAAATAATGTTTCGAACTCGGGGATGGGCATAGAATGTGGTACCATGGTCTGTGCCAACAATTTTGTGACGCCGAAGTCTTGGATTTAGGAGGACTAGATTTAATTCTAGAAATTTCTGGGTTGCGAAATTTGGGAGACGTCCAAATTAATTGGAAGACCATGAACATGGAATTCACTGTTGGTGGACAAGTGTATACTCCTTAAGAAGTTGTTCAGGTAGAGATGGTAGTCTCCATACATGTTCTAACCAGTCCTCTCAATGGGGGGATGCAATATTAAAAGAAATCTAGAAAATATAAACTCTATGGGAACAAACCTCTACGAAAGCAACCACATGGCATGGAAAACTCACTCAACAATGTTCAGTAGCTTCAGCTAAAGAATCTATTCAGGAAACTACAAATATTATTAAGCGAACCCCGAGGCCTCCCTCTATGGAGACAATGCTACCGTAAAGTCAATTTGGTCCGGGGGCTATTCTTGGTATCAGTTAGACCCTTTCTATACACACACTCTCAAAAGAACAAGATAGAAAGTAAAGTCCAAGAATTGCTTCAATTTGGAACCATTCGAACTAGCACAAGTGTTTATTCTAGTCCGGTATTATTAGTAAAAAAAGATGGTTCACTATGGGTGTGAGTGGACTACTGGGCCCTCGACAAGGTAACCATCCTTGACAAGTTCCCAATACCAATTGTCGAAGAATTATTGGATGAATTGCATGGGGTGACTTATTTCTCTAAACTAGACCTTAAATTCAGCTACCATCAAATTTGGATCCACGATGAAGATGTGGAAAAAATAGTTTTCAACATGCATAATGGACACCTTGAATACTTGGTAATTCCATTTTGACTCACTAATGTCCCACGAACATTCCAAGACACTATGACCGAACTATTCTGACCCCTACTCCATGAGTTTGTTCTTATATTTTTCAATGATATTTTAATTTGCAGTCGGGAGTGGAACTCCCATTTACCACATTAGAAAGCCATATTACAGATTTTGTAGGATCACCATCTCCTTTTCAATCAAAATAAATGTACATTTGCTCAACATGAGGTTGCCTATATGGGTCACATTATTTCACCGATAGGGGTTTCCATGGACCCCTCTAAAATTCGAACGGGTTTGAACTGGAAGATGCCTACTTTGTTAAGGATGCCTGTAGGTTTCTAGGACTTAGGGGGTATTACAAAATGTTCATCTTGGGTTACAGAACCATTGATCAACCCTTTTAGATGTTGAATCAAAAGGAAAACTTCCATTGGATTGAGGAAATGCGGAAAGCCTTCGAGCACTTGCAACATGCTATTACAATTTCCCCAGTTCTAGCTTTACCAAACTTCTCAAAAATGTTTGAGGTACTGTGTGATGCGTCCATCCATGGCGTGGGTGTAGTGCTCATGCAAGACTACAAACTTGTTGCTTACTTGAGAGAAGCCTTGTCCAAGAAGAATCTCTCTTAATCTACCTATGAAAAGGAGATCACAGTGTTTGATCTAAGCCATCTGACACTAGCGACTCTATCTGTTTGGTAGGCCTTTTACAGTGTTTTCTAACCAGAAGAGCCAGAAATTATTATTAAAACAATGCATAACCACATAGGATTATAAATGTTGGATTGAAAATCAGCTGGGGTATCGCTTTGCAGTCAAATATAATCCTGGAAGATACAACACAACCATTGATGCTCTCTCCCAGAAGGAGGAAGGCCAATATGAACTCCCCCTAATCCAATCTTGTCCAATGTGGCCCGAAGCAAATGACCTTTTGGTCTGTGTCCACAAATATCCTTACCTCGGAAAGATTATACATTAGTTATAGTCTGGTGGCGAAGACCCTAAAGGATTCAGTTATTCACATGGCACGCTTCGGTTTAATGGACGATTGGTGATATTGAGTACCTCCCATTGGATTCGAATTCTTATAGAAGAATTTCATTCCTCCCCACAAGGGGGAATTCCGGTTACCACAGAACTTATAGGGTGGTCATGTGACAAATTTTGAAATATTTTCAGTAGTAAAATATGTGTCAATGATGTAATTATTCGACCTCATCACCAGCAGGGCTATTACAGCCATTGGAGATTCCTGATGCAATGTGGGAGGATATTTCAATTGATTTTATTAAAGGGCTTCCCAAATCATAGGGATTTGATGTGATCCTTGTGGTCATGGACAAAATCTAAATATTCCCACTTTGTTTCCTTAAAGTATCCCTCTATTGAAAAAGAAATAGGTTAAATTTTCATGGGGGAGGTTGTCCGACTTCATGGAATTCCCAAATCAATTGCTAGTGATTGCAATCCACTATTTATATGAAATTTTTGGGTAAAACTATTTCAGCTGCTGGACATTAATCTTATGATGTGTTTCGCTTACCATCCACAAATGGATGGCCAGACGAAATCAACTGGTGATTAGAAACATATCTCCAAAGCTTTGCTAATGAGCAACCAAAAGGGTGGTTCTTAGGACTACCTTGGGCAGAACTCACCTATAACACTACATGGCATGTAACCATAAATTGCACTCTTTTAAGGTGGTCTATGGATGGAAACCCCCCAAGAATCTTTACTTTCCAACCCAGTGAGGTACAGGTCGAGGCCATCACGTAGGCATTACTAGAAAGTGATGAGACCCAAAAGCAACTCAAGCATCACTGATCCCAAGCCCAGAATTACATGCAGCGGCACACAAATAAACTTTGTGAAAATTCTTTTCAAGTTTGGGGACAAGTTTATTTGAAACTTCTCCTCTACAACCAACAATGATCCGCTCACCGCATTAACCAGAAGATGTTTTCCATATGGTCTTTTTACCATAGTTTAAAAAGTTGGTCTTGTAGCCTATAAGCTGGAATTACCTTCTGAAACACGAATCATCTAGTTTTTCACATATCCTAGCTTGAAAAATCTATTAGCACTCAGGCTTTATAGTCCAACCAACCCAACAACATAGACATGGAATCTACAGAAGCAATTGAGCCCAAGGAAGAGCTCTCCAAATGCACTATTCTACATGATAGTTTGGCAGTCCCCCAATGGCTGATCAAATGGAAGGGGCACCAAGTGGATGAAGCAACTTGGGAGCACAACTACCTTCTTTGAAATCAATTCCCTTACTTCAGTCTTGCGGAAAAGGATGATCTTCCGAACAGGGAGAGTGATTGGACAAGAGATCCCTCGGGAACCAAAAAGTATATACCAGGAGGGGGATGTCCAGGTTCTGGGGGGTGTCTAGGGGGGATGTCCAGGGTCGGGGGGTGGGGGTCTGTCATGGAGGGTATGTCCAGGGTTTATCTTTGGGGGGTTTGTCCTGGGTGTCTGGGGGTGTCTAAGGTTGGGGGGGGGGGGGGGGGCAGGACTGGTAGGGGAGGGGGGAACTAGCAGGGGGAGGGGGGGAACTACCAGGGGGGCTGGTAGGGGGACTGGCAGGGGAGGGGGGTAACTGGAAAGGGGGTGCAAGGGAAGGGGTGTCTAGGTTCTGGGGGGTATCTAGGGGGATCTGTCCAGGGTTTGGGGGGTGTCCACGTTTTGGTGGGGGGGTTCAGGGTCTGCCCAAGAGGGGGTGAGGGGGGGTCTGTCCAGAGGAGTGGGGGGTCTGGGGTGTCTAGGTTCTGGGGGGTGGCTGTCCAAGGGAGTGGAGGTTTGGGCTGTCCAGGATGATCTGTCCAGGGTATGGTGGTGTCCTGGGTCTATTTAATGGGTGTCCAAGGTCTATACGGGGGGTGTCCAGGTTCTGTCTTCGGGGGGGTGTCATGGGTCTATCTAGGGGTGTCCAGGTTCTGTATGGGGGTGTCCAGGGTGTGCCTAGGGAGGTGTCCAGGGTCTGTCCCGGGGTTGTTTAGGGTCTGTCCGGGAAGTGTATAGGGTCTGTCTGGGGGGGGGGGGGCGTCCAAGGTCTATCCAGGAGGGGGGGCTTTGCAGGGGGCTCTCCAGGGGGTTATATAGGGCGGGGGTGTCCAATGTCCATTAGGTAGGGGTCTACAAGGGGAGGGCTACTACAGGGGGGTGTGCAAGGGGTGGGGGCTATTTTGTTATTATTTCCCAGACCCTATAGCCACGGTTAGAAATTGTGGCTTTAGGTCCATTTACACGTTTATAAACCATAGCTAATGGTTTAATGCCACAGTTTCTAATCTTGGAAATAAACTGTATTCCTCCTCTAGTATAGCCACATTTTTAAAATGTGGCTATAGGGATATTACCACGGTTTGAACTGTGGCTGTATACCTATATCCACGGTTGGAATTGTGGATATAGACCTAAAGCTACGGTTCCAAACCATGGCTATAAGTTTAGGCCTATAGCCACACCAAACTTAGCCACGATATCTCAAACCGTGGCTATTACCTATAGCCACGGTTTTAAACTGTGGATATAGAATGAATTTCCAGTAGTGTTAAAACCAATAATATCTATTTTTCAAATTTAAACTCACATAAGTGGTAACTTATTTTTAATTCTAATGTTGCTAGAAGGCATGTAAAAGAGACATTTAAAAGTTCAGTAAGTTTTTATGACTAACTTTATTATAAAACGTTTCTAATTAACAATATGTTATTAATATATATATATTTAATTTATTTTTACATTGAAATTAAATTTATTTTTTAATAATTATTAAAATGAAAAATTTAGTTTTTAACTATAATGAAATTTTTCACTATCCTTAAAAAATGAAAATTTTTAGGAAAATGAAAAAAATCTCCCTAAGATAAATTATATATTATGATTCAAAAAATTAATTCAATTTTAGAAAATAAAATTAAAAAATTTCATAAAGTGGTTAATATTATTCATAACATCTTTTTAAATGATTAGTTTGATACACCATAGTGCGCTCAAAATATGTATTTCATGCAGCGCAAGCTATAGAATATTTTTAAGAAGAGTCATACAATGAAATCTTGGGGTGTTACATTATTACCTCCTTCAATAAATGGTTTCCACTCAATTTATAAATTCATGTTTTGTACCTATGGTTCGACCATACAAAATTCTTTTATTGTAATCTTACATCGAAATAAGGGTCAATAAAAATTCAACATCAAAAGAAAGAAATAATATATGAAGGTTACTATAGTTAACACATATAACGCATCCATGTAAAAACCTGGAAATAAATGAAACATATAATCATCATGTCCTGATGGAGACTGATAATGAACATGATTAAGAGAATGTAGACAATCACAAACCACAAAATACGTGATGATATAAGAGACTATTTGATTCCATGAGAAAAGTACTAGGATAAAAATTTTTGTTTCAAGATCCTTTCCCTAGAGTTGAATAATTAATTTAATTCCAAGACAATGAACACAAGGAATCCTATTTACTGGAAAATTATAGTAGCATCCTTTAACTAATTTCTATAACAAACTCATTTTTCTCTTCAAAAGATAATTAAATTCAAAAATATTTTATTTATCTTAATCATATGGGGTTCCAAAAATGACCTTATACTTTATCTACTATACCATTTAAATAAATAAAACTATGTTACACTAATCTGGACACTAGGTGTTCTAGTGGTTTGTGATTCACTTTATCACTCTTCAGTTGTGGGATTAAGTCTTGTGGCCCTAATGAATGTGATTGGTTGTCGTCCAAGCTACAAGTTGTCATTTTTCTAAAAACATATTATTATAATATTCAAAAAAATAACCTTATGAAATGTTTTAACATTAAATCATATTATCCATTGTTAAATACAATCCATTCCAACCTTTAAACTTATCAAAAATACTTCAATCCAAATTAATAGTCCAATAAGGTCTCAATATTTCCAAAATCTATCTTCACATAATATTTTACTCAAAAAAATAATGTTGTTTCTATTTTCATATTGAAAATATATGAATACATCGATCATATTAAAACATTAATTAAAAAATCAATGCTCCCAAATCCTTAAAATATATATACTGTAGTAGAATCAATTTATATCCCATAATTCTCAAAACTAGAATATCATACCTTAATTCATAAATCCAAAAACACAAATAAATTAATTATTCCACTGACAATACTAATAGAGTAAGATTTACCTTGGTACCTTGGATTTTTATGAGTTATATCTCTTTAAAACTTTGGAGAATCATTTTCATAATGTCCTATATCATTTTAATTTTAGAATTGCACATTTTTAGGTTCTTTATTTCCCTTAAAATCATGAGCATGATGGCCTTCCTCTCCAATCTTAATGTAAACTTTTTTTCCTTTTAAGTAGACACCATGATGTTTCCTTCAAAAATTATCACATGTGGGAAAATCCTTCTTCTCCTTCTTTCCATCATCTGTCTCTTTCTCCAACATCACCTTATTCTCTTTATTTCCATTAATGTTATAAAACATAGATAATGTTTTATCATTATTGATAGCATGTGAGACTATATCATCATATGATGCAAAATTTTTAGAGACCAAATCCTTTTTGTGAAATTGATTTAACCCATCAAATAATCGATGAATCTTTATCATATTTTAATTTATATAGTCTATATCATGTCTTGATAATCTTGTGAAGTTGGTTCATAATTTAAACAGTTCTTATCCTCCCTTTTCTTTAGATGCAGAAATTTCATTTCCACATCTGATCGTTGTTTATAGGGAAAGTATTTTTCTAATAATTTTTTTTAAATTCCATAAATTAAATATTTCCTAACTCTTCATCCTCCTTCGTATTTTTGAATTAGTGACCACCCTTGATTTTGATCACCTGATTGATGATAATCTTCCATAAATTTATTTTCCATTTCGTTGCTCCTCAAAGGGAAAAAAATAACTTTCATATGGAATTTATCCACTACTCACTATCAAATGGATTTATAGTCTCATTGAATTTTTATGGATATTGACTTATTAAGTTGTCTAACATTGATCCTCCACATTGGAAATTGGGATTATCCATACAGGTAAGGTTATATTTCATAACCTGTGTCAGTTGTCTCAGTTTGGTTATAATATGCTCAATACTAGTGGCAGATCCTGTTTCAACATCATTATCTTTCAATGGAGGAAATCCCTACAAGGATTATGTGTATTGATAAGATTTACATTACTTCCCCTAGGATACATTTATAATGAAATGGAAGACATTATATTATGAATCAAAACATATAATTTCAAATTAATAAATAACATAACATAAATTGAAAAATTTATCCATAGCTTATTTCATTGTCATAAACATGGTTTCTTTGGAGAAATATTTACTTTTTAATCCTTTATAATGGTTTGAAAATAAAATTGAAATTTTCCAAATATTAGCCCCATGGATTGTCAAAGCAGATGTGCAGTATGGCTCGTTGTCGGGTTCCAGGTTACACAAAGTTAAGCCTGACACACATTGTAGGAGTTGTTACTCCTATGTACATTTTTTCCAAAACCATGTCCACATGTAGTATCCAAATAGGGATGAATTTCAAGGAATAACCACATAATCACAACCTTTATAAAATTATATAATATTCATCTAAACATATCCTCAAGGTCTTCATTAAGGTTTTGTTCCATAATATATGTTCTATAAATCTAGTTTCCAATGTTGTTGCTAAACTTCCTATGATACCAACTGTAACTTCATGACCTCGGAATCCTAGAGTCTATGCATTATTTTAGTACATTGGAATGATTATGAGGAATAAAATCCTAAATGATCAAATATTTTAGTAGTTTAGGAAACCCAGATTACATACATGAACTTTACATTATAATTAATTACAAAAAAATAAAACATAGATAATACATTGAAATTCTATTATTCACCTAGCAGAACCTTTCATATAAATCACAATACAAATCTTGGAATCTTGGGAAAATAATTCATAAGAAAGGGGTGATATCAGATTCTCAGTAAGGGTAAATACTATAATTTAAGCATCATAAAAATTCCTAAACATTTATGGAAATGTATAAAACTGAAACAGAATCCTTTTAAACCTAATCATGAGAATAAAATGGAAAAATAAATCAAATAATTACAATTAAATATTCAAATAAATATTATACTAGTATAAAAATCACATATAATATCAATAACTAATCTCATAAAGATTGAATGCATAATACCAAACATTTGAAACATACCATCGAGGCCTCGACCAAGAATCTGAAATTAATTGGTTATGGCCCAGTCTAAAAACATATCTGAATATAAATGGGAAAGGCCTCAGCTACGTACATATCTTATTTTCTCATGAGACCAACCGATGCATTTAGGGGTTATAGTGGGCCCCAACCATCACTTACAAAGTCCAATTAATTCCTCATATGAATGGGGTAAAACATAATCAAGAAAACATTCATATTAAAACATTCATACAAATTGATAATAAATTAACTACAAACCATGAAAATTATAAAAATAGAACATCTAATGTCCAATATATAATAAACTATTCAATAAAATATGGTAGATTATATAATTATAAATCAACCTCAATTAGGCATGAAATCCAACAATGAATGTTAACATATATGTAAATAATCCAATAAAATCATCAAAAAATCATGAGTGAAATTCCCCTTTATTACATGGAAATCATTTAAAATCTATGAAATTATAAAAAAATAATTTACTTTGAAAATAACATTTGTAATATTCGAAGTTAAAATTAAAAATTTTCATCATCAGGATAGTAGAATAATCCACTCTTGCCCCATAAGTTAAGAAACATTCTTTCGTTCTAATAAGTCATAAACTACCCCGTTTGGAAAATGAAAAATGATTCATTTCAAACCATTTTATAAAAAGTAAAACCTAGTTAAATTTTTTTTTGAATATTTGTATAATAATGTAAAAAATAAATTGGGAAAAAATTTAAGAAACTTGTACATAGATGATAAATATTCCCCAGAAGATACTTATGTATAAACAGTCTTGAATAAAAATGAGATTGTGAAATTAACCCTTTCCTCATACTTTCCTTTTGTTAGATGTCCTTTAATCTCTTAGATAATGGTTTAAATTTTTTTGATAATTTATTCCAACCATATCAATTATTTATGATATCATATTTGATTCATTTAAGACTATATATTTCTTTTTTATTAACAATTACAAGTTGAAACAACATTTTGGGTTATAAACTCTTTGTTAATCATTCATGTTTTGACTTGTTATTATTGATCATATTGCTTAGATCATGATTTAATTACTTATAGAATATAAATAATGATTTATATATCATATATATTTATTGTATATATATAATATTAAATTTAAATCATTGTTCATTAATATGGTAGGTCATACATACACAAGAATAATGTTTCTATTTTCCTATCGTATTGAATGGATGAAAGTAAATGACATGTGTGTGTGTGTGGGTATTGTTACTATAGCATTATTATTTCATATATTACATAATTATTCATTATATATATATATATTATTATTATTATAAGGCTAATTTGGACGTTGAATCTTATCACACTGTGGAGACTATAGGTCATACGTACGCACGAGCGATGATATCACTCATTTAATAGTAAAAGTGTAATGAAATGGATGGTATGTTAATGATAAAGAATAAATACCTTGTAATAATTATTATTTATATCCATTATATTCATCATTATAACTATCCAAAAAAATTGGTAATGAAAAATAGAAACCACAATGTGGAGACGGTATGTAGTACATACGTACACATAGTGATATTTTTATTAGTAGGATGGATAAAAGTTGGAATATGGATTTCCCATAAACATAATACAACTTTATAATATGGATAATACTATATTTTTTACATAATTATTGAAATAATATATTAATATTAAGTATAAGAAGATAATAAATTGAATTGAATTGATAAAACAATTACCTCTTCATCGAGTATCACCTTTTGATTTCGAGAAAAGGACTTCCTAGGATGACACTTATTCCAAAAGTATGGAATATAGGAATAAGTGATGGAAGTTTTAAGGATAAATTGTCTAGGTTTTTCCCATCCAAAGGTTTTTAGAGGTGTTTAAAAATGAGAAGGACAAGTGTCATCTTATAAAAGAGGGGAGGGGCACTTTAGGAAACTTTTAAAATATTATGTTAATATAAATTAATTTTCAACTCCAAATGGCTCAAAAGTGAATTATTTAAAATAGTAGATGAGGATGAGTATAAATCCTATAAACTAATGATTTTTAAACATGGTCAGGTCACAAAATCAACATTATCATTTGGATTTAACCCTTAGGTAAACACTTTAACTCTTATCGTAACAACCTGGCTTTTTACTCTTAAGGTTAATATGGTTACAATAAAATTCCAAAAGAACCCCAATTAGATCATTTATAAAATATTTAACATTATACTATTTAACTAGCCAATATATATATTTTTATTAAATTTATATAATTTAAAAAATATATTATTTATTTTAAATTCTCATTTATGTCCATTTTGACATTATTTCATACATGACATTTTAAAAAATATTAACAACTTGTTTCATTCAAAGAAAATATATTCAATCATCTCTATAAGGTAATATTAATCCAAAAAAAATGTATGGAATCAAATATTTCAAATTATATTTATTTTAATATTATTAATATCATTTAATTGATTCTTCCTTTATTAAATCAATTACTCTGTCATCATTGTGTCACCCTTTAATTTAATTACTTATTTTCAAAAAAATTAAATAGTTTACCTTGATGTATATAAACATTTTATCATTATAAATACTATTTATAATTTAAATATATCTTTTTAAACCCCTTTATTAAAAATTATATTGTTATTAAAAAAATATACTACATTTTCAACTCATTTTTAGATAAATTATAATTAATGTCATAACATTACAAAAGTAGCATAAAAATGATCATAATTTATTTATATGGTTTATTCTGGTCCCGAAACACATATAATATGAAATTATAAAAAAATAGGGCAATGTTATAATATTATAATATTATATTGAACATTAATTACTCGAATTTCTATTAACCGAGGTAAGTAAATTAAAATTTACTAAAGTTAATATTCACCAAAAAATTTAATTTGATCATATTAGGATCTAAATATAATTCCTTTTTTATCCTTTCATGTTTTATTTAAAAATACAACTCATAGAAGTGGATAAATTATGTTTAATGCTAATGTGGCGAGAAGGCGGGTTAAAGAGGCGTTCAAACGTTCAATATGTTTTTATACATAATTTTAATATAAAATGTTTCCAATTACCTAAATTGGTTTAATATATATATTATAAATATATTGTGACTATAAAAAATAATTTATTTAATAATAATTATGTAAACAGAAAAATCTTCTTTTAACTACAATGCAGTATTCTTCAATATTCTTCGAAAAATGAAACATTTTAGAAAAATATGAAAAATTAAACCTAAGATAATTTTTATATTAAGAATTGAAAAATTAATCCTATTTTGATAAATGATATTTTTAAATTTCAAAATGTTCTTAATACAATTTATAACATCCTTTTAAGAAAATAGTCAGATAGATCATAGTGCGCTCTATCTTAATGTTGTGTGCAGAGCAAGTTATTAAATTTATTAAAAAAATAAGTGTACCATGAAATATTAGGGTGTTACAATATATATATTTATATATTTATAGTCTTATATTTAAATTTGAGAAAGAAAAATGGATTACTCCATTAATGGGGACGATAGGGGGTACTTAAGCATAAATGACATTTTCAATTTCAATTGATTGAACAAAATAAATATAAATTATTATTCGCCTTTAAATATTCATTATTATATCATATATATCATATATATATATATATATAACATATCCGTATTATCATTATAGTTATATAGGAATGAAAATAAAATTGCATCGCTTCAAGAATGTGGTAGTCCACACATATGCATAGGATACGTTATAGTTTTTGAAAGGATTGGAAGGTAATAAGGTACATATGATATAATAATTTTAAAATTCCAATTAAATCATAACAATATTATAAAAAATTTAATCCCATAATAACTACAATCCTTGAAATATGTTGATGGAAAATAAATTGTATAACTATATGGATGGAGTAGTCCATACATATGCATGAGTGATACATTCAATTAAAATTCAATAGAATAGAGGTGGAATATCGTTCTTTATATAATAAGAATAAATTTTAATTATATTTATGATACTGTAGAAACACTTTTATGAAAAATAAAACATATTTTGATGAGTTATATGATGAAATTAATTGAAAGTGGCTGGGAATGATGATTGCCTCTTCTTTTGTTGGTGTCCTCTAGATCCTATCATAAGAACCCTTGTAATGTTATTTAAATATTTAAATCACCTCTACATAGTGTATAAGAAAGTTTATTATTGTATTATTTCGGGTTTTGTCTTGATAAAATTCTCAAAGTGGAATAATGAAGGCAAAGGATAGGTTCCCTTTTATATGTAGGGAAGATGGAACCCAAGTAATTTCATAATATATTAAAATATAATAAAGTCATTTTCAATGAAATGATTCCAAAAGTAATGGTATTGAAAATTTGGATATTATTTTGACTAAATATAGATAAAAAAATATTTATACATATTTAATTTTAAAAATTATATTTATCTCTTGGTTTATACCCCTTGGTAAATTAATCGTAACCATAACTACGGTGAGTTTTTTTATTATTTTTATTCATTATGAAAAAAATGAAAGTGTCATAATTAGAAATTTTAAATTTTTTTATTCAAAATACTGAATCCATTTTATCAAATTTAATCTATAATATTGGTAGAAATTACATTTAAATAAATTCAAAAATTTTGATGAAATACAATTTTCAAGAAGAAATGTTATATTAACCAGATAAAGTATATATACCAAAATCTAGAAAACATTATTTCTAGTGAACATAATTGGATTATTAATAATATAAATTCATTTATTTAACATTTTATAACATTTCAAAAAATGACAATTTACAATCCTTTAAATGAAAATGAGGTTTTCAATAAAAATCAAGACTTTTTAACTCTTCATCAAAAAATTATTTTGTTCAGAAAATTATGAATATTCACACTGTGTTGTTTTATAAATATTTATTTAAAAATTTATGTTCATGTTTTCATATAAATTTGTAAAAAATATAAAATAAATTAAATTTATTATAAAATGATTATATCATAAAATCACATAATGTTATAGTAACATAAGGAAACATCCCTATAATGAACCACCCCATGGGAGCTTGAGATAAGAATACATAAATTTTTCAAAAATATTTCACTTAAATTAGTATAGTTACCATTATATTCTTGAGACGCACCATTACTACTCTTGCTAATGGGAAACTAAAAACACTTACAAATACTTTTCTCATTAGATATAAACATTTAACAAATACATTCACATGTGATATAGGACACCACTAATCATTCATCTATAAAATAATGTTCCATATAATATAAATTGTTCACCATTTCATAAAGAACCCATGTAAGTAAAATTAATTTCATAACCTTTTCAAAACCATTCAAAATATTATTGATCACATGATAAAAACATGAAAAATAAATGGGCATCCAAAAACATTTAATAATAATATAGGTCAATATCCTTCATAAAGGATTTTGTTATTCTCGGTATCTACAATAAATATAAAAAAGGAATAATGTTTAGTAAATAATATTCCATAATAAATTTATGTATAGAGTCTAGGTCAAATCTATTTAATCAAGGAAATGGAGAACATTGTATTCCAAAAGTAAAGGAATTTGAAAAAAAAAATTATGTTTATTCATTGTGGATGGTTAGGAAAAAAAGATATGACAAATAACATCTTTGACTAAAAATATAATTACATAATACATCCCTATAAATAAATTGGTTTGTATAATTTCAATTATAGCATAGATCAATAATAATCCACGTTAAATGGAAATGAATTAGGTGAAAAACACTTTTTTTGAAATTTATAAAAATTACTTTGGAAATAAGATAAATCTAAGATATTTTGAAATAACTTTGAAATAAATATTTTACAAAACTATAATAGAGAATAATATTTTTTTAAAACCACGAATACATATATATATATATATATATATATATATTGTTTCTTGTAAAAAGAGAATGGCGGTGGAAATATTTCATTTGATGAAAACTCTAAATAGATAAGTTTTTAACACTTTAAATAAAATGAACCATAAGGAAAATGATAAAAATGTCATTAAAATCTTTAAAAAAGTTCAAGTATTGTAATATGAAATTATTTAATTATTTAGTCATAGATATGGGCGGTCTCAAAAGAATCTACTGTATATAGAAATGGAAAGTTGGAGTTTCTTGAGAAAAAAATAGGGTTGATTTCCTTAGAATGGGTACATAATGATTTATGGGGGGAAATTAGATATGGAGAAGATAATTAAAGACCCAATAATTATTTTAGGTTAATAAAATTATAGTGGTTTTTTTCATAAAAGTATAAAAATATTCTAGATGTTTTTTATTTTGAAATGAATCTTTATTGGAAAATGATATTGGTGAGAAAAACCTCATGGTATGGGTAATGTGAGAATCAAATATTCCTAATAGAAATATCATGAAGTAGAAATTAAAATATTATTAATTGGAATATATTTAATACTTTAAATATATAGGGTTGAAAATAAACCATATAAAAGAAATTTGGGTGTACAATATACAACATGTATCATGAAAATAAATTCGAGACAATTAACCACTTATAATCATAGAAACATTCAAAAAAACCCTTGATGGATATAATTAATAATGAAAAAAAATTAATATAATAATTATATAATCATGATAAAATCATTAAAGTGTAATTTTATAAACCATTCTAAATAAAACATTGTATATAAAAATAAATATGTCTCATGTAGTGAAAATTTGAGACAAAATTCCCTTTTCTTAATTCTTTACTTTCACTGAAGCACAAGAATCTCCTATGTAAAAAAATATCTATCAAATTTTCCAATTTTAGTATATTATTAATATATATAAACTTTTATAAAAATTATACATAATTATCCATGATAGGTATATTAGTTAGTTATTAAATATTTTCAATATCATGTGTGTGTAATATTTATTGTTTTGTGTTGGTTTCATAATAGCGGGATTATTCATCATTATTATAAAAAATTTAATAGTTAAATATAAAAAAATATATATTAATTGATATATTATAATTAATTTTAATTTCCTTTTATTGGTTTTTTGTTATGGGATTTAATGATGAAATTGAAAATTAGAATGTTCGGGTGATTTATAACTAACTGATGGTGGTAACTTAATTAATGTGTTTAATATTAATATTATTATTATTGAAGTATACCAAATTATTTAATTTCATATTTATATGATATAATATCATTAATTAAGTTATCATAGTCATATATTATATTATATTATATCATTGTCTGTGTATGTGGTCAGACTGACCTAAACATGAACACACCATAATTAATGGATGATTAGGAACATGAAAGTGGTTTATTTTAGAATAATATCATTTTAAAATTAGAATAATGGTATTTTTTATATAATTCAATTTTTTGAATAATAATTGAATAAATTTTAAAAAATATTAAAGAAATTAAATAAAATAAGATATGTTAATTTATAGATCTGGTAGTTCGTAAAA
Organism: Viscum album; assembly: GCA_963277665.1. NCBI lineage: Eukaryota > Viridiplantae > Streptophyta > Magnoliopsida > Santalales > Viscaceae > Viscum > Viscum album. The sequence goes on along the minus strand of OY728137.1, from coordinate 1,489,518,356 downwards.
CACAGGGTTAACATTTTATTTTTCAAATAAATAGCTCGAAAGAAGCTTGGTTATAATTTTCATCCTCATATTAATAATTATATTATATATTTCATATTTAATACTAAATTTAACTTTTATAATACATTAAAATAAGTAGAGGTGAAAAAAGAAGATGTTATCTCTCTGTTGAGACGGTAGTCCACAAAACGTAAGAATAATGATTTTGTTTTTCTTAATTAAAAAGTGAAATTGTGGTTAATATTTATTTTTCTCGAATAATAAAATCTAGTTACAATTATTAATTATTTTTTATATATTAATTTTAAAATCATATAAGGGAAACTAAGATATAAATGAAAATTTGATAGGGAAAATAATGAGTACTCATTTTGAAATATTTTCTATTTTTCTTAGAAGATTCATATAAAATGGATTCCATAATAAAATATATATTAAAAATAGGATCAATGAAATTTAAAATGATCATAAGGTAACTATAATGTGATTATTTTCACATAGAAACTGAATTCTTGGTTTGGACATGACGGGGTGCTGAGAGGCCCCTTTCATAAGTGGTTAGAATTACACTTTTGAAAATATTTTCTGTAAATATAAAGAGAGAACAATTTTAGAAAATAAAGAATAATACGAAAATTATAATAATGGATTTTGGAATTATATATGGTTGATATAACTCATCTATTCACTTTTACACATGTTTTTAATTCCATTACTCTAAGGATTTTTACCTTTATCTTTTTTATTGTACTGAGGAAACTAATTTTTACCTATGTAAATTAATTTTAATACATAAAACTAAAATAAATATAATAAAATAATTTATTATCAGTTATTATAAATATTTAACATATATTATTAGATAAAACTTATATGAAAAATAATTTCAGCATTACTGCATTTAACTTGTAAAAACAAGTTTACTAAAATTCATCTTGAAGATAAAAAATTATTTGTATGATAAAAATATACAAGCCCTTTATTTTCATGATATAAATGGGTTTATTATAAAATAAATTATGTGGTTTTCAATTCAATTCAAAAATATATTGTACCAAAAAAATATTTCATTTAAATAAAATCCTACAAAATGGTAAATATTACATAATTAATTGAACATTGGATTTCTAAATTCATAAGAGAATTTTGAAATATATGGTTTTACTCCTTAAACAAATATTTGATCATGAATGTTTTTAATGAAATTTTTTGTTATAATTACATCTTTATATAGTCATAAATGTTGTAATTTTAGTAAAACTATATTTTTAATGTTCACAGACAAACATTTATTTCATATAATTATTAAACAATAACCCTAAGTTAATTTAATTATTCAATATTAATAAATAAATTTATCTTTATAAAATTAAAATTATAGAATTAATATATTTAGATATTTAAATTAAAATATAAATTATAAATAAAAACTGTTTTTAATTAAAACATGAAATTAAAACATCATATGTATTTAATCATATTTTATATAAATTTATAAATAATGTAATGTTGAAATATTATATTATAAATATAAATATTACCTATTATAACAAACATTTTACTGTGATCAAGTTGTTTCGTAATACCATTTGTTATTGTTCATTTAAAAGAATCTTTTTTAAAATATTAATCAATGAAAAAATAATATGTACTTTATTTATTTGATTATTATCATTTTAATTTTAAATTATTATATTGTTAATGTAATTTTTTTATCTCATGGTTTGTTGTAGTTTGGTGTTGTGTTACTTCAGTGTTATGTACCACACAAGATATTGAAGTTAATATTATTTTAATATGTCAAAAATATCTAGCCCTTAAAAGAATAATATTGCATTATTCTAATAACTTACTCCCAATGTGACACCTCATAACACTATCATGTTACCTTAATTATCACATTATATCCATAATCATGTCCACAATCATATATTTTTGTCCATAAATAGAGTGATAAGAAAATTCATAATCTGATGGGTATCTCATATGTCACACACTACTTGGAAGTATGGATATAATATTATTCATAGACGATTCATTTATAAAATGTCTATATATCATCAATAAAAGCATATAACATGTAATTATGATATTTTTAAACCCATATCAAATACCATAAATCCGAAATGTTATATATCTCACCACCACTCTAGCATCTCATGCCCAAATAGTACATATGGACCTCATAATATTACACAAAATAATTACACTAACTTCCGCATAAGAAACATTAATTTCCGGGGTAAAAATTAAGGAAACCATATATCCTAAGAAAAATATATATGAAGATTCAAAAAAAATATAATGAAAAAAACCTTATTTTCGTTATCTAGAATATGAATTTAGGATCCATCATATGAAATATACCTTTTGGATGCACTATCCAGATACATTGTTTATAAATAAATCATTATTAACCTCTCCATTTACCATTAGATACTAACAGTATATGGATTCACTATTTCTTATCACACCAGCTAGCCAATCACAATATAAACCACTCAATCAAGAAAAAAATGTCATGTCTCTAACCTCCTTATCTAAAAAAATTAATATTGGAGGTATCCCATAAGTCTCTTCATATATACCAACAGAAACCAAAAAAACACCATAAAAATTATTACCTTCTATACAAAAACATCTAAATTATATCTCATCATTATCAACTATTATAATTACATTCATCATTATTTATATAGATAAATAAATAATTAATTAATTAAGTTCTATTTAGTACTCTCTAGAAACCAACCTCTATAACATCCACTATCAGATTCTGTCCTCTAAATTCAAGAGAATCAAATATAGAAGGAAAAAAGGAATAAACCTTACGACCCATTCATAATTTAAAGTAAAAATTAATTTTCCTTTAACCATATTTACAAACTTCATCATTGGAAAATATCAAGCGTAAGAAATGGGAGATAACATGAAAACTCTGATGGTGATAGTCTTAAAATCTATCATTATAAATTCAAATTTAATAACATACTTTCACATAACAATATCTATTTATTACAACCCTTATAGAAAAAAACCACTTAATAAGAAAAATGTGACAGGGTAACAATTCAAGATATTTTCAACGATAAACCTCCTATTAAAAAATATAGACATTTAGAAATTAGTGAAAAAATCATATTTAATAAGGCTTCAACATCCACATGGCCTCTCCCTCACATTGTATTCCATGATTCAAATTCACTATATTAATTTTATACAATTTTAAACATTATAAAAATTCAAAATAAATTATTTATCTACTTCAATAAAAAATTAATGGTCAATATTAAGAAGGACCGCACATTTCAAAAATACCTTTTATTAAACCTATTGGTTTAGTCAATCTCTAAATAATGTTTTTTAGAAACACCCAACCTTAGCCATACCTTCACAAAAAACATTAAAATCCAAATTTTTATCTCTTTATATAGCAAAACTAGAAAAATTCATTCAAATATCTGCTCAAAAACATATTGTAATAATAAAATTCCTGGGAGACCTCTCAAAAAAAACATGTTCACAACTAAAAATAAAATATGGTTTAAATTTACCAACATAAATCACAAATTACAAGCATAAGAGAAATAAATTAAGGTAACCAAAATCATCTACCTTTAAATATAAAATTCCACTTATAATATGAAAAATAGAAGACTTCAGTCCCTTACCACCTTCCACGGAACCACTAATTCACTACCACTTGTTTTGAACTATTAAAATGCACATATTTAATCAACCAAACCAAACAATCTAGATTACTTTATACTCCCTATTAATTCCAATTTTGAAACACTTCCTCTAAATTACATCCAAACAAATTGAAGATTTATTATAGAAGGGAAACATATGAAATATAATTTTATGAACCTATTTATAAAAAAGGTTCTTATACTATCTAGAAAAAAATTATTTACCCCAGTACAAAATTGATAGTAAAACTTTTCTAATCAAAATAAAACACACACTCTATGATGAATATAAAATTTCACATAGATTATAATTGTTCAAATTTAAATACAGTATCATATATAAATTAAAAAATTAATAGAATCTCACTATTTATAAAATGAAAAAAAAATTGAATATATAATTTTTACAAACACCAATATAGCTATGTTAGGACCTTAATATCACTTATCACTAAAGCATAATTTATTTTCCATATTATAACAAACATATATGAAGACTATTAATAAATCATGAATAAAATATTGGTAATGTCTGGAATATTTTGGAAATATTTTCATCTCAACGATTATATTAGGTTTTATCCAAGATACGATAGCCTTTAACATATCATGGTCAATAAATATTATAACTTACTCAATAACGTCCACAATATAATTCAAATTTTGAGAACATGTATCATATTTTGAAATATTATCATACAAGTTTAAAACCTATAATGTTTCTAAAATGATTTCCAAATATCATTATTGGATTAATTTTAATGTCAAATAAATTATAATGTCATAAAAAATAATACAAAAAAGAGTTAATATGTGTGTATATATATATTTGATTGTTCCTCAATTATATCAAGGCCATGGGATCATTATTAACTCTGAATGACATCATCAAAAATTTATAATTTATATAGTTTTATTAAAAAAATCATTATAATGTATCTCCCTTTCATCCTTAGTTGGTTATATCCTAATATTTTTCAATCTTCTAAAAACATTTCACTCCATTTATTTGATCATATAACTTATTAGTTCATGGTAGATTGTAATTATTATTCTCTATTACTTTATTCAATTTTTTTTATAAATAATTTATAATTATAAATTACCACTAACATTATTTGTAAACAAATTATGTGATCTCATGGTTAATCTCACTACCAATTAAACAAATTTCACTATTAGTTATTAAGTATTAAATTTAATTCTTGAAATTTTATAGGTGTCATGTAATAATAAAGAAATGATTTTAATCATTCTCTAGCTAACATATCAGTGGAGAATTATACATCCCACTTTTACTAATGTGTAGAAATTTATTTACAGAAAATGTTAATGTATTTATCCACCACTACCAAATTCATAGGTTTATTCAACTATTATATGACACAACCCTACCAATTGAAAAATAATGTGCTATAGTTTTAAACAATGACATCGACTTGACATTAATTAAAATATTACTCCCATTGGGAAGTTTGATTATTCCCATATATTAAAATAATATATTCTCCATAGATATAATAGTCAATATGATCCTAAAAAGTCACCAACTAATCCATTCAGAAATATAATTCATGCATTTTTATATCAAAAACTTAAAAATGCCACGATATGTCAAAATTTAACTCAATAAAATAATATGTACAATTAAATCCTTGTTCATTAAGTTCACATAATGATGTTTTAATATTTATGGAATGAGGCATTAAATAAAAACAATTTGGTTGATCAATTATAAACATATATAAAAAGGAATAAGATACACATACATTAAAAAATATAGTGATAAAATTTGTTGAAATTAGTGAATTTCCTTGAGAACTTTTAGACCTGACCCTATCCATTATTGTTATATTCATTATAGTGAAATTATATCATTAATTTTATAATTATGACACTTTCATGGATTGAAACTCTTCTTTTCCTAATATATAAATACTACAAATCAAAATTCATTTTCTATAAAGCTTGTACTATATATATAATTATAATACTCAATACTAGAATCCATATTGAATAATGGGTAATAAATTCCTAGATAGTCTACCACATTGCTGACTTTCATTTGGATCATTAGTACAGTTCTACTTCATAATCTACTTTCTGACACATTGATAATACTAAATATGGATCCTTTTTTTGGAAGAATTAAAGATAAAAAAATTAATTTTCCACCTCTCCAGTGGAAGAAATTTTATTTCTTATTAAACCCATTAAGTATACTCAAACATCCCACTAGTTAAATACTAAAATTTATTTCACTATAATGATTCACAGTATCTTCTTATTTAATTTATTATTAATTCAGTTCTTAAAAAAATGTAGGTGATTTAAATATTATTACCATCAAAAACCATTTTCAATTCCTCATTTCAAATCTCTAAAAAATGATATTTTCAAGGGTGATAGAATCCAATAAAAATAAAAACATCTCAAAAAATAAGAAATATACTCTATAATAATAATTATCTCATACATAAATTCTAGTTACTCTCTATCCTTCTTTATAATTATTATCTTTGGGTAAAATTATTTTTTAAATAGTTTCTAAAATTATATCCTAGGAATATACTCATACATATTCACCCCCATTATGGTATCCCATCATTTTTGTGCTATTACACCCGATATATAATCTACAAAAGATAATTTAAAATTATAAAGGTTATAGGGTAATTACAAAATGATATTGATACTCCTCAAAAAATTCATAACCACCTAAAATCTATCATCACAAATGAACATGGGAGTATTTTTCCTGTAACATGTTGAGTCCTCATCAGCTTACCTGAACCTAGAGTGATCCAAATCTTATCTTGTTTATTGGATAAGTAAAACCAAATAATACAATATAATAAGTAAATCAATCATGTTATCATACCTACATAAATGATCAAGTTCACTTCATATAGAAATTTATTTAATTAAAAATATATAATTAAATATTTCCAATAACTAAAGATAAAAATCAGTATTTATTGATTTTTTTAGAAAACACCACATCATATTTTATAAAGACTAAATTTTAAATATATCTAAAAGTCACATAACAATCATTAATCATGTGTTTATAATTTCAAGTAATGTTTACATATAAATTATTTAAAAAATTCAAAATAATCATTTACAAAATAATTTTAAAATCCCTTTGAATAATAATAGTCAATGATCACATTTATCAATACCATTCCCTGGTAATGAGATAATTTCAAAATCGATAAATAAGTAATATCATATCTATCCAGGTCAAAAATGATTTATAAACACAATTCTTGTCTAACCCATGATAAATAATGACACATATCATGATATAATAAATAGAATATACTATATGATATTCACTAACTCCTTAATTTATATAAAATTCTTAATAAGTCTATTTCCACTATAATGAGGTTTAAAGTGAATTATATATATATATCCATTTCCAACCATCATATTATCACACCTACCATATCATTCCCAAGACTTAAGAAGAAAATATTTATTATACAATATTTTAATGTATTTACTCATATAATAGCATTTATAAATTGTTTGGGCTACCAAACATATCCCATGATTCTAAAAAACTAGCCCTATTAGGTAAAAATAATCTGTTAAGGGAATGATTTACATAAAATGTAAAAATCAACAAAATATTCAAAAATAATTATTCATTATAAACCAATAATAAATTATTTTAAAACAAATTTAAAAACAATTCATAGTTTTGTTGATAAAAAATAAAAACATGTGTCTTATCATACACATAATAGTGGAAATAAAATAAAAGTCATTCCTCTATAGTTATTGAACTGCCTCTATTTTAATTTCATCTAAATATTAAAACATCTCTCCTCTTTAAGATAGCCTATGATCAATAAATAATGAATAAAAACTCTTGATTTTCCATCATCATAACATATAAAATCTATAATAACATCAATTTATTCATAGAGGAGGACATTAAACCATTACCCGAGAGAATTTTTAAAAAAAATATATTGAATGTTCCTTAAATAACTTTCTATATATATATATATATCAAGGAAATTTTATGAAAACATAAATACATTATAATAAAAATATTTTATAAAAACCCTTTTCTTATAATTAGATCATACATTCATAGAAAAAATGAATCCACCCAAATCATAAAAGTGTTTAGGAAGAAAAGAGAAAGACAACCAAGTTTAACCTTAAAACATTCAATCATAAAATGATATCTTCATTTACAAAAATTATATCAAAATTATAACGTGTCCCAAAAAAGAAAGGCATCATGATCTATGAACATTTAGAAAAAATTCAATGTGTTCATTGTCCCGTATATTGAACGTTGTGTAGTAAAATAATACCATAATGGTATTTTTTCATATATCTATGGAAAATTTATCACCCTCCATGCTCCTTCATTAATCCATTTTTCTTACACTCATTTTTTACTTGTACTTCTACACATTTATCATGTAATGGGTTACAATCAATTTTTTAAAAAATAGTTTTCAAAAACATCAAAAATGATAACATATTTAAAACAATTTTTACTAAAATACAATATTTTTAATCAATGGTTGACTTAAAAATAAAAAAAAAATCATAAATTTAAATATTTATTTTTTGTGAAAATTATAAAATACCATTCACTATTAAATCTGTGATTTTATAAAAAATCATGATTTATCAAATCAAATACATTATTTCTCTAATAACTGTGATTTATTAAATAAAATATAATTAATAATTATTTGATAAATATAAGTGATTATAATGATATTTTTTATTCAAAAAAATAACAATAATCTATTAATATATTAAAAACTATCATTGTAAAGGATAAAATCTGACTACAATTTGGGTTCCAAGAATATTTCTGATCTCTGATCATAGATATCATTCTTAATCAAATATAATAATACATGTCATAAAATAATTTATATAATAAGAAATTATATCTTATTAAAATATAATTGAAAGAGTTTTTAAGAGTGACAAGGGATAAAAAATATAGATATAAAAATAAAGATAATAGATATAGGATATCATGTTTTCAATTCAAGTTCTATCTATTCAATCCATTAAAAATAATGATCATTGGATGGACGAATCCCTTTAAATTAAACCCAAAACATCCCAATGTATATTAAAATATGGTTTTATCATTTAATGAGGGGAAATTATGGAAAATAATTTATTTAAATATCATTTTCGTTTACCCCACATGCATGTATATAATTCATGATTATTTAACCATTAACCAAAATGTGCATTTTTTATTACCCTGGATTTATTTAAAGGAAAAGATAATATATATGGTAATTTTACAATGCACCAAACTATATATTTCCTACTACCTAATGATCTATGAAATAATTGGTATTCTTATATGATCTTTGAATCATTTTACTGAACCATGAAACTTCAAAAAAACATAATACCTAGTAGGACTCTAGGGAATAATCACATACATGATTAACGGTGACACAAAACATGAAATGAATTTGATAAAATTATTTAGGTGTAAATATATTTATTATTATTACATTTTTATGGATAAAATATGATATAATGTTATATAATAAAATATTTTATCACAAAACATAATATCTACTAATAATATATATATAAGTGATTTTTGTTGATTCAATATGAAATGTAAGTAATAAAATATTTATATATTACTAGAAAAAATTATTCCATTAATAGAAATTTATATTTATATGATATATTTCTTTAATTCCTTTCATCCATTTATATAATCTGATGATACTCAGAAAAACATGGAATACCTTCAGAAAATTTAAATTATAGATATACGATAAAAGTACTATGATAATTTTTATTGAAAATAAATGATATATTTTATTTTTTAAAATATTATTTTACAAAACATAAAATACAGTTATAGAATATAATACATGAAAAAATATAGATATAAACAGGTATATATGTGAGAGTGAGATAGATATTTTATGATAGATTGAACATGAAATAATAGAACATACCATAATTTTTATTTGACACAACATCATATTTGTGAATTATTAATAAATGATTACAAGGAATTGATTTATCTATAGATTTATATAAATAAAATAAGAATTATTGTAACCTTTATATACTTATTCCATCACATTGAAATAAAATGGTATCAAACTATTTATACGATAGTCGAGATAATCATCTAAGGAATGTTGTAACTAATATTATTCTCTAATCTATTAATATCTTAGGTCACTAAAAATATTGAAAGGTATATAATAAAAAACTAGAAACATAAAATTACATACTTCATTTTATTACTACCAACTTCTATATCTCTCAAATCCCATTTTTTTGTACTTTTAAATAGCCACATTACGGTTACTTGGGAACAAATCATAATAATATATAAGAAAAAATATTCAATAAATCACCAGATAACACCCACAAAACACTAATATACTACCTATACATACAAAAAAATAAACTAAACTAGATCCATCTTTCCTTGAGTCAGTATGATTCTATTCTAGTGGTAGTAAACAACATGTTCCAATTAGATCCATGTGAAGAATTTTTAGTGCTTCAATTCCCATGCGTCATAGAAAGTGATTTATATCAAGAAGGTATCCTATTAATAACATCACTATAACATAAAAACCATTATTATCATGTTAAATCACCATATTAAGAATAACCACATCCACATTAGAACCACAATTAAACTAAAACAACATTCATTGTCGAAAGTTGAACACTTATTAACAATAAAAAAATCCATCGAAAACACTACTAGATTCCCACAATGTAAAATCACCACCTCTAAGTAATATTATTTCAAGATATGAACTCAGATACTTCTATTGAGAATCACTAAAGTGGCCATTAAATCAAATACTATTTGAAGCAATGCATCATTACCAACACATGGATTTTACACATTATTCTGTTTCTTTGGAATATAATTTTCTACTAGTACTAGATATACATCATTGGGAAACTATATAAGTATATCAAAATGGGACTAATGAATATTTTGAAAAAAAATGAAAATGGGAAATGAGATCATTGAAGGAACACATATTTAGATATATTGGATTTTTTGGTCAAAAACATTAAAATATGTCAAATAGTATTTTAGATATGGGTTGATAAACCACATAATGTTTTAGGAATCATGAAACCTCAATAGTAATATATAAATAAAAATATATTATTTTATTCTTGAGCATGTGTGTCGATTCAGTATTTTTTTATTCTCTTAATCAATGCATCGTAGGGGAATAATAATGTAGTGTTTTTGTAATGAATATGTTGTTTATGCTAGGGTTGGTGTTTTTTCATTAACAGCTATGGTACCGGGATGGCCCATCAGAGATGCATCGTTTAATGAAACTAATTAAAATTTATTTATTTAATTTAGAATTGTAATGACCTAAAATTTCTTGATAAATACCTTATTATAATTTCTCTCTTTACTTACCCACATCAATATTAAAGCAACCCATAGATCAAGAGAGTGTATAATGGTCATATCTTGTCAGAACTAACATATAATTGAGGGAATATGATTGGATATTTGATGGTGAATTTGATCAAATAATGTGGAAACAAAAAAATAAACCTAAGATGGATTGAAGTGATGGATTCTGTGACATGAGGTAGGATTCTATCCTTAAAATTCATTTCTCAATAACAACTAAAAGTTTTTATGAAATCCTCTAATTATATATTGTTACCATTTTTTTTAGTCACTTGAATTATAATCCCCTTTATTGGTGTGGTATACCTTTAGGAAATCAACTTATTAAATCTATGAATTTTTGTATTGAATATTTTATTCATGTTTAGACACTTGATATTTATTTATATATTCAAGGTTTTTCATATAAGTTTTCATAGTTTTATTGGTGTCATAAGTCCTTGAAATTGATATATGAAAAATAATATATATATTAAATCATGTATGCACATGTTTTTTTGGATATACTAGTTTACCTATTCATTGTATTCTCATATTGGTAATATGATACTATAGTGAACCCTGGGACCTTGTCTTTACCCTATGTATGACATATGTTTTGTTCACATTAGGATTTAGGGTGATGTGACATCAATAACGTAGAATTAGACAAAATAAATTAATTATTATAATTAATTAGTTTCATTTTATATCAAATAAATGTAATCATATTTAATCACCATGATTTTTAATCTCTATGGGTAGATACATAACCCTAATATATTGATCCTGATAGATTTACACTATTGTATAAAACCATCAATGATGAAATTATTCAGGATTGAGGTTTGATAAATGGACTTTGTAGGGAAATCCATGAATGACATAATTCTTGAATATCATCTTTGAAACCACCAGATATCAGTTATTCACTAAAGGTTGATCCATTAATGACTTTGGTCTTTTTATTTATGCATTTTTTCATATTATTTTTTAATTAAATCATATATTCTATATATGTTGATTTACCATTATTATTCTCATTATTGGAATAACCCTTTTAAGTTAATTATTTCTATTATCCCTATATTTACTCTATTCTATGGGAATTATTTTATTTGAAAATTGTCACTATAGTTTCAATTTATAGTAGGGTTTACAATGGTGAAATATGAACTCACATCATTTATTTTTTTCTTTCTACACATTTATTTGTATGGTCAATATATGCTGATGGAAGGTTGGATATTAACTATCGATAACGTTCAAAATGTGATCGAATTATAGATTTACAATGGGTTTTGAAATAAATGGATTATATAATGTTTTGTGAAAACATTTGCAGATTATTGATGGATTGTGGATGGAAGACAAAGGAAAAAATCTCATGAAGAAACAAGGACATATGGTAGTAGTTTATAATGGGTAAAAGAATTTCCTTATTCAAGAGATATGTGATCAGAATCTAGATACCAATGAAGATTCTAGAATGATCCATGAATCTAAATGATTAGGTAGTGATTATATAGGAAGATTCGGGAGTTTTAGTTAATATTTGATGGAAATATTATATTTATGTAAAGAACTCGACTAAACTCCATGTATTCTGGTGAAACACACGTCGATTAATCCACATTCTTCAATGGATATGGATTCCATGTTACGTAAAAAATCACATGTCGTAGGGTTGGACCCATATTATATGTAAATATACCTGGCATGTAAGGCTATCTACAGGGAGAAAATTCTCTAAACCATGTGTAGTCTCATACTCCATGTGTTTAACATCCCATATCTAGAATCCACTGAGAGATTCCCCTTACCCACTGGTCACAAGGCCTCAAGCACATTTCCCCAACTGCCAGAGGCTGCCGACTATCAGTGATTTCCTTGGGTGTGATTGTGGTGGAACAATTCCCTCATTGGAAGAGTAACACAGTGGATGTAAAACACAAAATAATAGTGGAAGAAATAATATTACCATACTAAAAAAACAATGGAAAACTGAAGAGATAAACAACTGGAGAACATATATAATGACTCCTGATACATATCTCTAGGAAAGAAGCCAAAAAAGTTATAATGTTGAAATATCATACCAAACCAATGTACAAGAATACCACACACAGCTCCACATCATCTCCAGCCAATGCTTGGTCCCATGTTCTCCAGCTCCAAAGTAGCCAAGTACCTATAGTATTAGGGAGCGTTCCCTTATCAATACCTACAACAATATAATCTGTTTTGTCCTAAAACCATGTCCCAAATAGGGTGTGAGACTAAATACAAGTAGGAAATCCCCAAGAGATCTGTGCCAAAGAGTCAGTGTATATATATGGAAGGAAAAAAAACAAAATAAGTAGTAAACCATGAAGTAATTTGCAGTAAACATTCTTATAGTTATGAAGAATTCAATACCACATATCCAATAAGCATGTAATCACAAACAGGTGACCCTATAGGAAGTATTCATATCCTATACCCTATGGTCCTACCTAGAAAACACAGGCAACCCTCTCGGAAGCCCAGAAAGTCTCACCCCTATGGATCAACTTTTGAATAAACACTCTATGGAAGCACGCATTTTCAATTCCCCCTATAGTCATGTGTGATCAAAGACTCTCTGAGGAAGAACGGACCATCAATTTCCCCTATAGTATTTTAACAGTAACCTACATGCACTATGAGGAAGCACTCAACATCAATTCCTCTTGTAGCCTCGCAACATAACTATAGAGACTTTGAGGGAGCACTCAACATCAACCACCCCTATGGCCTCGTAGTATGATAATAATTACAAACATTCTAGAGAATCCCTTACGTCCATTCTCCCTATGGTCTACTACACCAGGTTCTCAGTGCCCTGTGTAAGTCAATCGAGCATATAGATGCAAAGTGGCCAATGTAAACATCATGAACTACTTGGATAACCAATATACAACATAATAGCATGTCATATATCAATCACCCTATCCTAATGATACTAGGCATGGGAAACAAACAGCACCCTAACAGGAAAACTAGAACAAATGGTCAAAATAAGAAAACATGGGGAAACACTCAATATCATGGAAATGTAAACCCTATTCTCAACAAATAACCTTGATCTAAAAAACTGGGGCATAACAGGCACTAAATATGGCTAGAACCATAAACGTGCAATACCCCATTCATGGATATTGGGAGCGTTTTCATATAAAACTCAAAGACTATCTTCAAAAAAGCACAAACCACCAACCTATGTGTTATAGGAACATTATACATGAGCCTCAAGCCATGAATCACTCAAAATCACTATATATCTAAAAAAATATCAAAAAGGTCAACTGAAGATAACTTTCTAAATATGAGGAATCATTAAATTAAGATCTAGGAAACGGAAGAGCTTACCGAGGCTACCCCAACGCAATTGACAGTGTTCGATTCAGAGAATGGGTGATCAGTTGGGGGATCAGAGAAGTTCAATTGTCGTACGGTCTCTCTCGGTCGAACCAGACCTAGAAGAAGATTTTTATGTCTGTCACACGTGACCCTGGTGAATTTAATAGAATAAATTTACATGATTGGAAATTTCATAGAACACAGTGTGTACTTACCTTAACCGGTCCCTACATTAGGTGGTGTCTATGTCACTACACACTGCTGTATGCATGGCTGTGACACGGCTAGCACTCGGCTACCTGCAGTAACCAATACACAGCGTGTACTCATAATGTACATGGCATGTACTAAACAAATTTCTAAAAAAAACTCTATTTATCATAAATGACCATAAAAATCATACCTGAAAAGAAGAAATGGATTCTTACAAACGTCCCCCCTTAAAAAACATTATCACAGAATTTCCCTAGCAAGGCAGCGTAGAAGAATAATCCTTAAAAAACTTCAACTATAGTGATTGTACATCGGTCACCTTCTCCCAAGTCTAATCTTGTACTCACCCATGTTTCCATATCACTCATACCAGAGGAACAGACCGTCCACGGAGAACCTTCATACTATGATCAAAAATCTATATTAGATGCTCCTTAAACGAGGATCCCACCTCCAAATCAAACTCTTCGGGATGAAGAACATAATATAGGTAGGAAAAATAATATCAATGCTATGAAATGTAAAAGATGTCATGGATAGCCCAGTACCTCTGAGGTAGCTGCAACTGATATGAAACTGGCCCGACTCTCTTCAAAACCTCAAACGGCCTGACGTACCTCGATGAAAGCTTAACCTCTCCTTCCTCCAGCCAACATAACGGTGATCGACATGGCCTACCACACAAATCCTCATAAGGAGACATCGGAATAGTTTCTTGAAAACTATTATTGTTATAAAACTCCACAAGATGTATGCGCATCTCCCAAGAACCTCCAAAACCAAGGATGCATGCTCGTAGAATATCCTCAAGAACCTGAATCGTATGTTTGGACTGGACATCTGTCTGAGGGTAGTAAGTTGTACTGAAAAGTACCTATGTACCCAAATCCTTTTATAGCCCCTGCCAGACCCAAGATGTAAAACATGTGTCCCTGTCTAAAACAATGGAGTGTGGAACTCCATGTAAATGTACAATCTCACGGATGTGCAACCGTCCCATCTCATCAACAATAAAGGTATCCTTGATTGGAAAGAAGTGAGAAACCTTCTTGAGTCTATCAATGATAACCCATGCAGAATCATTCCCTCGAGGCGACCACTGTAAACGTGTCAGGAAATCTATCACAACATCATTCCACTTCCACTCTAGAATGGGTAACTGTTATAAAAGCCCCATGGGTCACTGATGATCCCCCTCCACATATTGACAGGTGGAACACCTCATGATGAACCCAACAACATCTTTCTTCATACCTGGCCACCTATAAAGACGGTGTGGATCACGATACATCTTGGTGACACCATGATGAACTGCCCAAACTGAGGAATTAAAGTCTCGCATCAACTCCTCACGTATATCTTCTAAAACACAAATGCACCCATGGAAATGAAAGATCTCTTCCTATCCTATAGTCCATCCAGGAATTGGGTCCTCTCCTGAAACACTCTCACATAGGACTAGTCCTTCAGAATCTAATAGTTTCCTCGACCGCACTCGATCAATCATAGTAGAGGTAACAATTATAGAAGATAGAAACATTTTCATCTGACTATTTTGTACCTCCAAATGCATCTTCGAGAGTAGAGCCATAAGCTGAAACTCACTACTAGCCTCCTGAACTTCTTGGATTTGAATCCTCATACTCAACGCGTCAGCCACAACGTTTCCTTTCCCGGGCATAAAGGAATGCTCAAAGTCAAAAGATTGAAGGTACTCAAGCCACCTTTGTTGTCTCAAATTCAGTTCAAGCTGGTGAAGAAATACTTGATACTTTTTTGGTTGGTGAAAACTACAAAATGATCTCCCAAAAGATAATGTCTCCAACAGTATAAGTCATGAACAACTGCTGCCAACTCAAGATTATGCGTTGGCTAATTACTATCATGTGTCCTCAACTACTGAGACCTCTACGCAATGAATCCTTCTCCCTGCATAATCACTGATCCCAGCATGACACCTGAAGCATCACAATAAATAGTGTAGATATTGACAGGCTTTTGAAATACTAGTATCGGTGCAGATTTCATCCTCCCCTTCAACTCCTGAAAGGCTGACTCACAAGAATATGACCACAAGTACTTCACAGCCTTCATAGTCAGGACCATCAATGGTGTTGTTAAGCATGAGAAGTCATTTATAAAATTCATATAGTATTCAACCAGCCCTAGAAAACTTCTTACCTCAAATACATTGTTCGTCTAATCCCAGAAACTAATACTCTCACTTTATTTGGGCCTACTGATACTCATGTCTCTAAGATAACACAACCCATGAAGTGAATCTGGTCCATCAAAAAGTGGAATTTTGAGAGCATAGCACATAACTGATGCTCTATCAGTGTGCTCAAAACTATCTCAAGATGGGTGGGATGGTCATGTAGAGTGTAAGATTACACCAATATATCATCTATGAAGACCACCACAAAGGAATCATTGTATGGGTGGAACACTTGGTTCATCAGTGCCATGAAGACCACAGGCGCGTTCGTGAGACCAAACGGAAAAACCATATATCCATATAGACCATACCTACTCTGAAAGGCTATATGAGGTATATCTAATGGTATGACATGCTGCTGAAGATAAACGGATCTCAAGTCAATTTTTGAGAACTCCTGAGATCCTCATAGATGACCAAAGAGATCATCAATCCTCGAAAAGGGATATCAGTTCTTGACCATCAACTGGATCAACTTCTGATAATCCATGCAAAGTTGAAGGTTATCATCCTCCTTCTTCACAAACAGGGTAGGAGAACCCAAAAAATATGTAATTGGTCTGATGAAAACCTTTAAATGAAACTCCTCCAACTTCTTCATGAGCTCCTACAACTCTGGTGTAGCCATTCTATAAAGGGTAATTGACAGCAGTGTCGCTCCTGGAATGAGCTCAATAAAAAATTCTACCTCTCATTCCAGAGGTAAACCTAAAATTTTTCTAGAAACACATCCCTAAAATGATCCACCACTAAAGTAAATTCCAACTATGAAGTCCCTTGGTCATTCAGATATAGACTAGTAATCTGGACAGAAACACCTCCCAACCCATGATGATCGGGTCCTGCTCTGCTAGCTTCGACATATCATTTTCCTATATAAAGAAATGATATGCCTTCTGGTGATGTGAAACTCACCCTACATGGATAGAAATCGACAATTTCTTGGAAGGTAACTAACCAATCCATTCTGATATTGATGCTGTAGCCTGTCATCTTTAGGACGAAAAGGTTCCAAAAGAAGTGACACCCAACAACCTCAATAGGTAACTTCTTTCACTGACTTACACATGCCATTCAAGATCCCAAAAATGTGTCTAACATCATGATATCAGCAGAAGAAATGATACAGAGCCCATGGCTCCCCACAAGAGCAATATATATAATTCTATGGGAATCCCCTGTATCGAAAAGAGAAGAAGCTAAAACTAAGGAAATTATGATCGTACCTCAGAAAGTAGAGGGTCCGGGATCCTGCTCCTGCTGGGTGTACTCCAATGAAAAAGTATAGACTATTCCATGGCCTTGTGACTCTGCCTGACAACCCTGAACTGATCTAACATGTTGACTTTGAAAGCCTGGAAACCGGATACCTCAACCAAGACCTACTCCTTGACCCAAACGTTTGGAAGAACTCCAGTTCCCAAACTAAGGAGAAATAGTTGGTTCTTCTCCTAAACGAGAAGTCATATAAGTACCCCTATCACCACATGTAGGTGATAATATATGAAAGAAGTGATGAAGATGACCCATCTTCCCACAAGATTGGCACTCCATTAGGTCTCTCTGGCAATGTGGTCTCATATCCCCAAAATTCTGACACTAGTTTCATACCACATGGCTACCTGAATGTGCATTCTGCCTACTCGGATCTCCACATGTAATCTCCCTGTGGCGCTTCCTCCTATCAACTAGCGAAGCAATAACTTTGGATGATGAACCTCCCTAGCTCACATATCCTAAATCCATAAGATTATTCTCTGTGATTAGTTCCTAGTTGACTATAGAAGATATCAAAGTCAACCAGAAGATGTTCACCTGAGCCTGAATGTCCTATCTAAGATCATCATCAAACTTCCTTGCCAGGAACAACCCATCTCGCCCTGGAAAAGGTGTAAAGCCCTATAGATCAGTGAAGCAAGAAGAGTACTCCATAATAGAAAGAGTACCCTAATCCAAACTCATGAACTCTTGGGCTTGATCATCTCTCAAGCTCTCTGGATAGATGTAATTATAGAAGGTACACTAAAACTCATCCCTTTCCACATCCTATCGATGTCCTGCCTGTGATATCACATCCCACTGTCTATTGGTGGAATCTCGAAGCATATATGTTGCGAGCTTGACCCTCCTCTCCAGGGGCATCTTCATGTGCATGAAGATTGTCAGCGTGGCCTCCACCCATGACATGGAAGCCTGGGGTCCTCCTTCCCCCAAAAAAGTGGGAGGATGCTGCTGCAGGAAAAATCGCGTCAGCTCTGCCATTGATGGGGTAAGGTGCGGTACTCCATAGAAGGTCTGCATGATCCTTATAAATCCCTCTCAGAATTTTTCATCAGCACATGTGCCCAGAATGACGGCTGGTTCCAAGACTGGCACAAGGATTTTATGGAAGTCCCTGATGAACCATTTTCGGTGTCTTATCGTTGCCCTGTAACTGGAGTACAATCGGAGGATGTCTTGATGGCATGACTCTGCAAGGTTAAACGAACACCTTTGATCAAGATTATCAAGCACTGAAAACAGAAATGTTAAGAAAGTAATAGGAGAAATAAAGAATTCATGTTTTAAAAAACATGGATACATGGTGTGTATACATAAATACATAGTGTGTTCCCTTAAAACTTTCTCATGGGAGTGCACTTCTGCCAAAACTGCTCGTGTGACACCCCAAACACAAAACGTGTTGTCCTAACACCCGATGTGTACTTGAATCCTCTTCCCCTACCCGAGTCCTTCTACATGACTAAGCTACACAGTTCTCATATAACAAGACTACACAGTGTGGTTTTCCTAGACATGGTGTGTACTAGACGATCTTCACTGACCCGTGTTGTTAGTGGCATAGACGAATACACAACCCACACTGCATGGCATGTTCTTGATGACAGCGACATGTACTAATGAATTTCCAACGACCAGTGTTGTTAGTTACATGGCCGGATTCTAAGGATTACAATATACGGCGTGTTCAATACTGACACGATGTGTATTTCTTACGTTTTTATTCATTTGGGTCGTTAGTCACATGGGCAGACAGATGGTCTAAACACACTGCGTGTATGTCTGGTACGTGGTGTGTCCCACAAAAAAATTCTCCCATCCCCGTGTCTATGCCCTCATGGCCAGCAGCATAGTTAGAGACTACACGGCGTGTACATAGAGTAAAAGGCGTGTACTTAAGAAAAATAGTTTCTTCTAGAATAGAAGTGCACATGGCATGTATTCAAAACTACAAGATGTGTATTCTGGGTTTTTCCAGATAGTATGCCTCATAAACTACACTGGATCCCATAAAAACACTAAAACGAACATGAAAGTGCCAAATTCTGATCCCTGAGATCCCATACTCCCCTAAAGTCAAAGCTAGGAATATCTTACATGTCATATTCTGGGAAAAAAGTATTGATTCACCAATTTCATGTACATAAGGGCCTATGACACCTCAAGAACCAAAGTTTGGTGTTCATTCAAGAAAATACTTACACAAATCAACACCCTTTCAAACAGTAGGTATTTTATCAAACCATATATCATAACAACATGCATATCTAGAATAACATCTATCACAACAACATGAAATTGCTAATGCACCCTAAATGACATGGCCAGAATGCATGACATATGATTTCTAGTATGTGCCTCTATGATGCAAGAGATGGAATACCCTCATCTAATTGGGTTGATACTGAAATAAACCCTCAATAATATCAACAAGAATATCACAAAGCATGTGAATCGCCCAACGGTGAAATCAAATCAACTGTAAAATTGAAAAAATAGAAAATTTCAATAAACGAGGTCAATTGGGTTTTCCCTGTACACAGGTAAGTTACTCTCGGGCACAACTTATTACCAAGTACCTATTTCCATCTAATCCTTGACTATAGGTTCCAAATAGTATGTCAAGAAGAAAATATTTCCTCTAATACCACTGTTTATCATCCTGGTTCTAGATGCCGCACAGAGATGCCCTATACCCAGTTGGTCACAAGGCCTCTAGCACATTTCCCCAAACACCAGTGGCTTCCAACTACCAGTGAGGGCCTTGGGTATGATAGTGGGGAGACTAAGCCCTCATTGTCAGAGTAACACAGTGAAAGTAAAACACAAAGCAATAGCGGAAGCAGAAATATTACAAAATAAAAAGAAACATCAAAAGACTGAAGAAATAAATAACTGGATAAAATATATAACGATGTATGATACATATCTCTAGGAAATCAGGAAAACAAGTCAAAATGATGAAATATAGTACCCAACCAATGTACAACAAAAATAGTAAACAACCCCAGAGCATCACAAGCCAAATATTGGTCCCATGCTCTCCAACTACAAATTAGTCAAGTACATGTAGTAGTAGGGTACTTTCTTTACCTTTACCTATAACAATATAATCTATTTGGGTGCAAAACAGGGCCCAAACCGTGTGTCAGACTAAATCCCAGTAGGCTACAACCAAGAGATGTGTGCCTAATAGTCAGTTAATATATATGGCAGGCAATAAAAAAATTAGTAGTAAACAAGGAAGTACTCAACAATAAAAATTCTTATAGTTTCAAATCATTCAATAGCACATGTCAGTTAAGTAGATAATCACAAATAGGTAACCCTATGGAAAGTACTCACAACCTATACATTATGGTCTTACCTAGAAAACACAAGAAAACCTCTAAGAATCACACACAGTCTCTCCCCTCTGGTTCAACTTTAGAATAGACTCTTCGAGGAAGCACTCATCGTCAATTCCCCCTATAGCCATGTGTGATCAAAGACTCTCTAAGGAAGCACTCGCCATCAATTCTTCTTATATTCTTTTAATGGTAACCTATAAGAACTCTGAGGGAGCTCTCAACTTCAATTCCTCATATGGATTTGTAACATAACTATAGAAACTCGGAGGGAGCACTCAACCTCAATCCCCCCTATGGTCTCATAGTATGATAATAATTACAGAAACTCCAGAGAATCCCTTATGACCATTCTCCCTATGGTCTACTACACTAGTTTCTCCTAGCCTCGTGTAAGTCGGACGAGAATAGAGAATAAAAGAGGCCAAAGTAAACCCTAAGAACTACTTGGCTAACCATTATACACTATAATAGCATGTAAGATAAACAATCACTCCATCCTAATGATACTAGGCATGGGAAAAAACAATAGCCTAATGGGAAATCTAGACCAAACGGTCAAAATAAGAAAAGATGGGAAAATCTTCAATAGCATGCAAAAATAAACCATATTTTCAAAAAATAACCTCTATCCAAACAAACTTGGGCATAACAAGCAATCAATAAGGATAAAACATAAATGTGCATTACCTCGTTCTTGGGTATTGAGAACATTTCCACATAATACTCAAGGATTGTCTATGGAAAGGTACAAACCACCAACCTCGGTGTTGTAGGATCATTAGACGTGAACCTCAACCTTTAATCGCCCAAGAACACCATAGATCTAGGTAAACGCTCAAAACTCTCAATTGAAGATAACTTGATAAAGAGGATGAATCAGATTAAAAATATCTTGGAGAAGGAAGAGATTTCTGAGGTGATCCCAACACAATATATAGTGGTTGATTCAGAGAATGGGTGCTTGATCAGAGGCTCAAAGAAGTTATGTGGTCGTAAGGTCTCTCTCAGGAAAACCGGACCTAGAAAAAGATGGTTATGTCTATCAGACGCAACCTCGGTACGTCTCATGAAAAAAAAGCATACAATGTATACTCTCAAGGTACATTGCGTGTACCTACCTTAACCGGTCCCTGCATTAGGTGGTCTCTGGGTGACCGCACACGGCTGTGAGCAGAGCCATGACATGGCCAGAACCAGGCTACCTACTTTAACCAAGTAGACGCCATGTACTCATATAGTACATGGCGTGTACTTAGAAATGTCCAAAAAAACCCTTATTTCTAAAAACGACCAGAATATAAAGACATTCCTGAAAAGAAGATCGAGGTTCTTATAATTTTCATCGGATCAGGTGCTTTGTATATAAGATTTCACATGGAATATTGGATTGAGATATATAACCAAATTATAACATGGGAGTACACTCCATGTACCATGATATACACACCATGTAATTCTTCCATAATTTTAGACCTACCATATATCATTTTCAATGACTTATAATTGGACCCCTAATTTTTCCTTTCTATATATAATTTCATGTAGGATGTGATGATACCCTCTGTTTTAAAATCATTTATATAGAATGATGTTTCGTGAGCCATTTAGTACTTCCAAAATAGTTGGATGGCATTAAGACTTCAGTTTAATATCAAAATATTAATAGAAATTGGAAGCCCCTTTCAAAACATGAATTTATTGGGGAATGGATCACACAATTCCTATAAATATAATATTTAATTCCCCCACTCATATAAACTCTAGGGCAGGGGTATTCTATCGGTGGAGTAGAACCCTCTCATCATCGATAATTTATAAGGTTAAAGGTGTCTACCTTCATGACGTTAGAACCTAATTTTACAAGATATTTCATTAGTGATTAATGGTACTTGCACCCTATCTACTATGGATTACATTGTTCTAATAAAATGAAGACCATAATTTTACTTATTGTTGTAGATAGACTCATCAACATTAGCATGTTGTGAAGATCGATAGCTTCATCACTCTCTCTCCCTCTCTCTATTTAGTTCTTTCTATGAGAATATCTATTATTGGTTTTCTTTCCCACTTCTTATCTTATGGTTTTATATCATCATCTTATTTATGAGGATTTAGTATAGGAGTTTTTCTAGAAGTGTTCCCTCCTGTAGAGTATTTATAAATTGTAACACCTTGAGATTTTAAAATAGGAACACCATGTTTGATACTGCGTATGAAATGAAACAATTAAAATTGGATGATATATTAACAACTTCAAAATTTATGATATATTTATTTTTAGATAAATTTAATCTCATTGATATCTTGCAATATAAGTTACACTACTTTTGAATGAAATATGATAGTCTATTAAAATATTATTATGACCAATATAAAATAGTTGATAAGATGGAGGGCCTTAATAGTAATATCTAAAATATGAAAATTATATGTTTTAAACATGTATAAAACAAATTAAGTGGTTATCTATTTATTATAGGTAAAATAATAAAAATTTATAAGAAAAAAATCAGAAAAAAATGTATTTTCTCAAAAAAATGGTTTATTCATGCTTCACTTAGATAAATTTTAAAAAATAAAATTACGAAACATTATTTGAATGAATAAAAATACTTTTTGAAAAATAAATTTAATAATTATCTTTTATTGAATTTTTAGAATTCTTTAAAAGTATTAATTTTTAAAAGAATGGAAAAAATTAATGATTTTTATTATAAAATGTCTTTTAATTTAAATTATTTATAAAGTTAAATTATATTTTAAATTGGTTTTAAAGAATAATTAGTTAAAATATATTACAATTTAACTAATTCAGGTCATTAGAATCAATTTCATATTACTTTTTAATATTAAATAATTTTATACATATGGTTTTCCAATAACTGAAAATAACACTTAATTAATCTCATATAAACCACATTTATACATTTTTTATATTATGAAACCAATATATAAATGCATTACATTAATCATCAAGATGTTTTCAGAAGACTATGTAATGTTTTTAACTATGAATTATTGTTTTACTTCTTCTTATAACTCTTTAAAAATATTTTCAATTTATGATAAAATAAAAACACCAGAATATTATATATACTTAAAAAATTTTATTTTAATTTCAAAATAAATATCCACCTACATTTTTATAATGTAATTAGGTTAAACCTAAAGTGGTTGTCCAAAGAATAGTTTAAACCTAAAGAGGATGTCGGAATAATTGATAATGTTTTTAACTATGAATTTTTTTTACTTATTCTTATTATAATTTTTGATTCTATTTCCATAACCGCCTCTCATTTCATCATATAATGAGGTATTTAATGTTCATATGAGACATTTAAGACCTTACTATACATATATAATTACAATAAAACATCTATCTTCTTACCTCCCAACCCATTGGAAAACAATAATATCTCCCATGTGTATGGAAGACTATTTCCTCACGAACCGATGTGATTTGGTTTTTATTTATCTTTGAATTGGATTATAATAATGGTATATTAAATTATTATATATTATATTTTAATAATATATATAATTTTATATCTTTTGTATCATATATACCTTTTTAATTTCCTTTATATTTGGGATACAATATAATGTTATTCATGTGTACGACATATTATCGCCTCATAAAGTGATATGATTCGTTTTTCACTAATTCATTACATAGAAGTGAATTAATGTAAATTTAATTACATATGAAAAATATATTACATATAAATTATTCTTTATGGTTAATATATTATTTAAATTTCTACTATTTTATCTTTCGATTAAATAGAAAATATGTTCATGTGTATGTACAGCCTACCGTCTCCATGAATGGTGTATTTAATTTTCAATGTATTTATTTAATAGATTATTATAAATATATATATCATAAATATATATGATATTTATATAATAGGAAACAATATATATATGTTTTAACCATGATCAAAGTATGATGAATAAAAATAAAAAATCAAAAAATACAAAAAAAATAGTTACTGCTAGAAATATAATTTTAACATTGAATTATTATTAAAATTTAAAAAGTAGTTGTATATAGTATGATATATATAATTAAATTTAAATAATATATTTACAATGAAATTATATTTATTATAATTGTGTTTTGTTCACATAAAAAAGAATTCAAAAAATTGGTAAAGGTTTCTCATCTCACTTTTACTTCCGTGAGACATTTGTCTTATTCACCACTTTCTCATTTGGGTGGTTTATATAATACCCCAATAAATATGATATATCATTAATATATTTCTCTTATAGAAATTTAAGGTTTAATTTAATTAATTTATTTCATGGTGATTATGATTGAAAATTTAACAAAGTGGTAAGTGTTTATTTCAAATCTCATCATTATTTTGGATTGCTTTTGATTAAGTCTCCATTTGGGAAATTATTTGATATTATATCTTAAAATAAATTATTTTTTTCTCCCATAGTTAAAAATGATCTATTTAAAATAATATTACTAGTTTTTTCACTCTTTTGTACTTTAATTTTTTGTGAAAATGCTTTAATGAAAATCCATATTTATTTTTCTCTTTGGTCAAAAATCATTTTTCATTAAAGTCACTTATTTATAAAAATGTTTTTTAAAATTTTAAAAATTATTTATTAAATAAAATTTTACCCATTTTTACTAGTTTCAAAAAATATAATCTTCATTTGGTTTTCAAAACAACTCTCATTTTCATTTTACTAAAAATGTGAAATGAATATTTGCTTTAATGTATACATCATAAATGGAGTATCCTTCCATCGTGGACAATCATTATTTTAATGATTATATAATATTTTTCAACTTTTATTATCAAATAAATTATTTTAAAAATAGAGTGTCACCTTTTTATAAAATATGACTTTCAATGTGAAAAGTTTTTTTTTCATTATTTGTTTAATGACATTTTTATAGAAATTATATTCATAGCTGACATATATACTTTATTATACTAATGATAAATTTGGGATATATTGTATTGATGTCATAGTTAATATTTATTTTTCTAATTTATGATACTTTTGACTGAGCACGTACAATTTTATTAACATTCACCATATTATTATAGATGGTTAATGATTATGTTTATTTCATTGGGGTAAGTATTAATATATAATATGTTTTTTTTCCAATGTTCATGTTTTTTATAATGTTATTCCCATTTAATATTAATAATTCATTAGACTTTGTATGTGATGGGTGGGGCCTAGTTATACATAACCCCTCCATGCATCGATAGGACTCATGATACAAATCCGTTAGCCAAATTAGATAGGTTTATACCCATAATTTAAAATTGTTTTGTGAATACTCTCAATAGTTACAGATGTACAATATTATGTATTCCCTCATTATGATATTAGTTTTTTCTATGTAATTATTCTTTTAGATAGAATCTATATGGATAAGGTTTAAGCTTATATGATTATTTGTATGAATTTATTTGATCATTATTTATTTCTTCCATATTATTCTCAGTTTACAGATTAAATGGAATGTGTTTTCGTTATTTTCCTTCCTATGTTTACTGTAAATATTTATTCACGATACATTCTTATGCAATTTTAAACATACTAAAAATTTTATCTCCCCAAATTCGTAGGTATGATTTTATTTTGGATACCATGAAGTATTTTTTTTATTGATATATAGGGAAATTCTTAGGGGAATAATGGTTTTCATGATGAAATAATTTTTTGTATTTTATATTTAAACTGTAATGTGAAATTAAAAAACATATCTTGTCTACGTAAACTACTAAAAAAATAGGTTTTTTAGGATGTGATACATTATATCTAGCGACAATGTACTAAATTAGACATTAACATTAGGTTAATGGAGTTGGGGTCATTACAGTTGGTATTAGTGGAATTGTAGTAGAAACCATAGGAACTATATTTAGAAAAACAAAGATTATAGAACAAAACCATATGATAGTAATTAAAAATAATTATAGGAAAGTGTAATAAGGTTTTGATATAATAGATATTATTTGTGTTTTCCAATCAATAAATATTTTTATGGATACTATAAGTGGATATGATTCTAGGGAAGATGTACCTAGGTGTAATAACTCTAAAAAAGGAATATCAGACATGATTCAAGTATTACATGGAACATGTAAATATACTTTAATGTGCACATGGTTTTACAGTCGTAGGGTCTAGGAATAGGATAATTGGTTTTTTTTCAATCCTTTATTAAGGGTTTGAAAATATTTTTATGATTTTAATAAATTCCCAAGGAATCCTTGTTTACGATTATGAGATAATCTCTACATAAATTTTCCAATTTATCTTAATTGTTTCACTATTATTGGGATTTTACATTATGTTTCATAATTTAATAACCTAAAATAGTGTATTCAAATTTATATAAATGGATCCTAGTGTAATTAATGGGAATTAAATCAATTAATATTCCCCTTGAATGGATTTAATTCCATGGAATGATAATGGAGATATAGATGGAGATAAAATTAGAAATGTATAAATTTTTTCCATATTGGGGTATCTAGATCAGGTTATGACCAATAACCATTCCTATATAGAGTAACCTTTTTATCCATCATGTGGTGTAACAATGTTAGACCAGTTCATTCATCAGCAACACCCATCATTCTATAAGACTACAAATCCATTATTCGTTGAGCAATGGATAAGTTCCATAGAGAAGGTATTTAAATGAAAGTGAGAAAGTTGTCATGTAATTTTTTCATCTCTCAAGAAATGTGGATCAATAGTGATTAGTGATTGAAAGCACTAAGGATAAAAAAGAAATAACAAGCATGGGACAGAAATATTTTAAGGTACTCTTCTTGGAATGGTATTTTTTTCTACCAATTAACAGATATAGAGATAAAATTATTTAATCTAAGAAAAAATATATTTGAAAATGTTTCTAAGTATAAAACCAAATTTACAAGATTATCAAGTCATCTTACAGACTACACACATAATCCAATGATTAAGAATGATAGTTTATTTGATGGGATTAAGATGATTATTTGAATGTAAATAGTCACTCAAATATTCTCATCATACAGGGACATAGTATCATTTGGTATAAATATAGAGAAATAATTGTCCAAGGGTAATGACTCTAAGCAGAATCAAGAAAAGAAAATTATGGCAGAGAAAAATATGGATAAAGGGAAGAAGGTAATTACTGATTTTTTTTCCATATGATAATTCTTTAAATAAACACCCTCATACATTCTTTAAGGCAATGAGAGTTTTCTAAAAGTGATGTTTGAAATGCCATTATGATAATTATTTAAGGGAAAGAAATAATTTTCCAATGTTCAATGCTTAAAATGAAATAAAATAGGGCATTGTGTAAACAAATTCCTCACACATCAACAGAATATATATCAAAAGATTCTATGGGATCAAGGGAAATCTTAATATTATATTAAAAATGAAGTGGAATGATTAATTTTCTTCATTTTAGATTGAAGAATTATTTTATATATGTATCATCATCAAGGATATTATAGAATGTATAAGTTTGTATTACTATACATTTTATTTTAGAATTTTAGTATATATTCAATAGTATTAATGAATAATAAAAGTGATTTAGTAAAAACATGAACTTATATGAAAACACATGATTGATGAAATATAACCCTTAATATAGTATTTATTTTTATACAATAATTAAATATGGTATTTAATTCTTATTATTGGAGATATAGAAATTTATTTGTGATTTGAGAGTTTATGTTACCTTTTATGGAGTTTAATTCATGTTTACATTTATATAATATATTGGAAGATCTATTATTTTATTTTGGGAAGCATTCTTGTTTTCATTAATGTTTTATGGATATCGAGGTATTCAAACATATGTAATGTTACATTAATATACACTTTATATAGTCTTGGGAATATAATATTGATTTAGTGTCCTTTATTTATTTGTTTTGACTTCGAATTATTATAGACATGTTTTAGATGATTCTTATGTTTATCTATGCATGGAACAGATTATGTTTAACGTTTTATGTTAAATGACAATTGATTATAACAATTATAGTTTGGGAAAATATCAAGAGTCGGAAGGAATGATTTTTCCTTATAATAATCTGTAAATTAGTATATTTAGTGCTTTAGACATAAAAGATCCTTTTGGGTATTCATTTCATAGAGTAAGAGATAAAGTAGGAATTGATAAAAAGACAACCACATGATGAAATTGGTAGGTATATTTTCTATTTTCCCTTCCATAATGGCAAGAGAATCCCTCAACATTAGTAAATCTATCATTAGAAAAAAGTATTTTACTTTTATATAAATTTATTTTTAATTAATGTCTTTCTAAATTATCACATATTTATGATTTTTTCCATTAAATATATCATGAAATTATTCTCTATCACTCTATATTAATCATTGATCCAAATTATTCTCTTCTATGTCCATTTTTCATTTTCGACCAATTCTCTCCTACTTGGAAACCTCTTTTGTTTTTATGGATGAACTAAATACATTCTTTTTTATCTTATCATGTGTATGTTTTATTAAAAAAATTTATGATGTGGGTTTAAAACAAATGTATTTTCTAATTTAAAAACTTTTATTATTGGGATCACAGTTAAATTTTGAGGCCAAACTTTATTTAAGGCTGGTAAACTATAATACCCTAAGATTTTAAAAGAAATAAAATCATTTCCTATAACATTGATGAAAAACATAAAAAAATTATATGATAATGTAACACCTTGATACTTTTTAATATAATTAATTCTAAATAAATTCAATCTCTTTGATAGCTTGTAGTTCATATAACACATAGTTTGACCGAAATTTGAAACTCTATTAAAATAATATTTTTACCATTATAACCTATATGTTAAGATATAGGGAATGACTATTGATATTTAGATTATAAAACTTATATGTTTTATACATGTATAAAATAAATCAAATGTTTATATATATATTTAAAATAAAATAAGAATCATTTGAATGAAAAAGAAATGGTTTCTAAAACTACATTCTTACTAAAAGGCGGTATATTTGCACTTTGCACACATAATTTAGAATTATTTTTTACCAATTTTAGAAAATTTAATTTCAAAAAATATAATTCATTTTTAAAATATACAAATAAAATTTATCTTTGTCTTAATTTTTGAATTTTTTTAAATATTATTTTTAATGAATAGTGAAAAACACTACTTTATATTGAAAAATACAATTTAATT
Source organism: Viscum album (assembly GCA_963277665.1). Taxonomy (NCBI): domain Eukaryota; kingdom Viridiplantae; phylum Streptophyta; class Magnoliopsida; order Santalales; family Viscaceae; genus Viscum; species Viscum album. Next base: position 1,489,487,568 of record OY728137.1, on the reverse strand, counting down.
TAAATTATTTAAAAATTTAAATTTAAATTTAAAATTGTTTTTATGTAAAATTAGTTAAATAATATTAATATTTAACTAATGCATGTAATTTTAATAAAGTTTATATTAAATTTTGATATTAAAACATTCTATACTTATAATAATTTTCTCTTTGAAACTCTATTTTTCATTGCGACTGCATGTATAATTTAAAATGAGATTATGAAAATTATGTGAATTAAATTTATAAAAATGGATTATATATTTTCAATCATTATAAATTATAATATCTAATAATTTCATCTTAATTTTTTACCATTATGAATAGAAAAAACTGTAAAAATTAATTTTCACAATTATTGTAAAAAATAATTTATCGGGGATTAAATAGGGTTTAACAATGACCTAAAACATGTTAATACTCTATTTTATGACCATATCTCTAACATTTCACCTATTATATTTGATATTGGGCAATGATTTAGACTCTATTCAAGGGAAACACATGGGAATACCTTTTTCTTTTAAAAAATTTAAATTGTGCCACTAATCAAACTTACAAAAGGATACGCCCTGTCGTCCACTATTCAAACATCCTAATCCATTTGATTCATAAAATACCAAACCAACCCACATAATTTATCTTCTAAAAAATAATATTGTTATTGGTTAGATCATAAACCCAATATATAAAGGCTCGAGGTTATACCTAAAGAGGTTGTCTGAAGAAGAGGTAAAGATTTCAACTTTTTCTTTTTCTTTTACTTATTTATATAACACCATCAAATATATTATAATTTTTATTAAATAATTAAAATATTATATATTATATCTTTAAATGTTATTATTTTAAATTTATAACCTATATACATCTCCACTTCTATCAAATGGGATATGAAATCATTATTTTTGTGTATGATGGACTACTGCCTCACAGACCAATGTTAATTGTTTTCCATCACAACCTCTCAAAAATAAATATAATTATAGAATTCATATTTATATGAGATATTTATGATATTATTATCCTAATATAATTATAATATCACATATAACTTCTTACTATCCAATATATTGGGAAATAACAGTATCGCATGTGTGTACGGTAAACTACCACATCACTAACCAATGTAATGTGTTTTTCATTTCTATTTTGATTAGATGGTAATGAAGATATATTAAATTAATTTATATCACATTTTTTTACCTAATTTTATTTTTTATTTGTTACCTCACAGCTATCATCTTTCTTTTCATTCCTTGGGGGATGTGATAAGGTTATTTATTTATACGACGGACTACCACCTCGCGAAGAAATGTGAATCTTTTTTCACTAAAACTTTGAATGGAAGGTAATTAAGTTAAATTAAATTAATATTTGTGATATATATGAAAACAAATTATTCTACATTTTTTATATATTATTTAATTTTAATTAATTTAAAATATTTTGAGAATGGAAACAGTGTGCATGTGGACGTATGTCCTATCATCTCAATGAACAGTGTAGTGCATTTTCTGTATATAAATTTTATGGATTAATCTAAATAAATATATAATAAATTTATATTAAATTTATATAATTTTTAATTTTTTTTATATTATCCATCCATGATCAAATTTAGATGAAAGAAACTAACAAATCAAATCATACACAAAAAACAAAACAGTTATTACCCAGATCATGATTTTAACAAAGAATAGTAAATAAACGGGTAATAAAATTCAATAGTAATAATTATATGCTATGATATATATATTTATTTTGTATTTTGTATTTATAATAAACTTATATTTATTATACATAACGTTCATTCATGTATGAAGGAATTTAAATAACATGGTAAGGGTTTCTCTTCTCACTTCTACTTGCGTGAGACATATGTCATATTCACCACTTATTCCTTGGTGTGGTGTATATAATAGAATTGTTGATATGTTATATAATGAATCTATTATACATTATAGAATTTACTGTTTTACTTAAATTTATTCCTTTCATGTGTCTTATGATTCAAAATTTACCAAAGAGGTAAATGTTTATTTCATAATCTCATCGTTATTCAGGATTATTTTTTTTCAAGTCTCCCTTAGGGGAATAATTTGATATTTCTAATAAAAATGGTATATTTTCATATAATATGGTTATTAATGGTATATATTAAATAATATCTAAATTTATAAACTCTACAGTACATAAAATTATAGATAATGTTTTTTAAGAAAATCAAACATTGTTTTTTATCTTCAGGTGAAAATTCCATTTTCATCCAAATATATAATTTATAAAAAAAAATTCAATAAAATTTCCGTATAAAAATGATTTTTTAAATAATTTTTTACCCATTTATACTTTTTAAAATAAATTTCAAAGAATATTCATGACATTTTATGAACAAGGTCTACTGGGTTTTTACTAAAAACATGAAAGGAATATTTATTTTAACATGTATTACATGAATAAAATTTAGCAATATCATGACCACTAAATGTTTTAATGTTTTTTATAAGTTTCAATAGATAATTTGGAAAATTTTATTTTCAAACTGTTTTTTATCAATCACTTTTAAATGGTCATTTTCAAAGTGGAACGGTTATTTTCCTCAAGATTGTTTTTAGTAGAATGTTTATGGTAATTATATTCAACAACAACAACGACCCTTTCTTTTACATATGATACACTAGGGATATTTCATATTGATATCATGAATACAATTAATTTGTTTTATTTGTGATAAATTTGATAGAATATGTTCAATTTTATTTCAATTCACCATATTATTCTGGATGGTTTATGATTATGTATATTTTATTATAGTATGTATTAACATTTTATCTAACATTTTTTCAATACGAATGTTTATTTTTATTATGTTTCACCACATTCATATGAAGAATACATTGTAATTAATATTTAATGGGTGTCGATGGATTATACATATCCCATCGATGCATCGAAAGACCTCCTAATACAAATTATTTGGACAAATTAGACTCGTTTCAAACAACATATTTAAATTTTCTTGTGAATGGTCTTAACAGCTTTAGATTTATGACATTAAGCATTCCCAAATTATATGATTAGTTATTTATAAGTGATTATTCGATTAGTTATAATATCCACTAATAATATTCAATCCTATGTGATTATTTAGATGTATTTATTTGATTATCATTTATTTCTTCCATATTATAGTTAGTAAATTTACTAAATGCAATGTGTTTCAAAAAACATCCATTCCATATTGATTATGATTATTTATTCATGATATCATTCATTATAAAATTAAAATTAATACATATATAAGAATTTTTTATTTTCCCTATGATAAGAGGAAGTGTTTTGTGATTGATATGCATGGGTATGTTGAGGTGAATATAGGTATTAATAATGAAAACACATTTTATATTTTATGAATAAATGTAATGTAAATTTAAATTATGTGTCTATTTTATAAAGACTACAAATATATTTTTCCTTTAATATGTGATAACTTGTATCTAGTGACAATGTAATAATTTTTACACTGGTTCTAAGTTACCATTGTCAATTTTATAGAAGAAATTCTTCCATGTGATAAGAGTCAATTGGATTTGCTGCTAGTATTTTAGATTTATGTCCATCTGTATATTGAGGAGAAGATTTTTCCAATGGTATAAGATGATTTTTACTATATGATTAGTGTGTTTATTGAGTTTCATGGGAATATACCGGTTAGGTTATATAGTGATCTTAATCCACTTGTAGGAAAGGATTGGATGGAGTTTGTAGCCTATGAATTAAAACTCATGTGGAACCCAAATAATTTAAATTTTATTCAAGAAAATAGTATTTCAAATGAATTAGTCAAGAGTTGGATGATTCTAATCAATTATACCCATGATAAGGTAACCCTATTAGGAGTGGAGTTTTAGCACATGGTCTATAATGAGTATTATCCTTTAACATTGTGCTCTATGTAGATTTAATAGATTCTAGAGTTGAATTAGCATGATGTGATTGTTTTAGAGTATGGGTTGTGATTCAATGTCCTCATGTTTAAATCTCTCAATAGTATGAGCGATATATAGTTTTGAGAACAAAATTTTGAACATGGCCTCTATAGGGTAATTCAAGCTATCATCGTATCTCTATGAATTTTTACATTTTACAATGATATATAGATATCCTTGGTGATAAAGAAATTCTTGATAATTATAGAGAAGAGTCACCTGCTATAGTTGACAATATTCAGAATTTCAGTTCTTAACATATGAGGTCCTAATATAATCATTCTTAGTTTTTGGGACTAGCATCGCAGGGATCTTACAAAGGGTTCTGTCACCTGGTAGATATGATATAATAACCTTATGATGAGTTTTTCACATAGTGAATGATTTTCCAAAATGGTGTGTTGTAGGTGGTTGATAGGTAGTGAACATAACACCGCCATATAGCCATTGTCTTAAAATGGGATCCCTCGAGGGTATTTATGGTGAATTTAGGAATGTGAAGATAATTTATGGTAATGAAAATCCCTCATAAGAGGAGATATAGGTTTGGTATAATGTTATTACCTTCTTCCACCACCACTAACTAGTGTTCCATATTAGTCTCATTTGGCTAGTGGATGAGGACATGTTCATCTACAAGCTAAAGAGTAATATGATAGAGTTTTCCATGAGATGAGTAAATGAATGTTTCTCTTGAAGATGTATCATAACCACCTTCACTTATAGATTTATATTTTTACAATGAACAAGACAGTAGAACTAGACCGATATTTTATATGGATTATTAGATAACCCAGGACATGATTTGGCATTATAGGTTATAGTTGGAGTACATTCGGTGTGTCCCCCTGGGTATCCCTCGTATTTTTTACTAAAAAATATTATGATAACTTGATGCAATGTGTTGATCATCATAGCCTAACCCTGGTGATGAGAAAAACAAGTACCCTCTTCTAAGGATTGAGGAACACCTAGAATAGTTGAAATTTAAGATATGGTTTGTGAATATAGAACCTAGGTTTGGCTAATACCGATTATGGGTTTATGAGGAATATATTCTGAAGATGTAATTTCGATGTCACTCACGGAATTATTAGTTTTTTATGATTCCCATTGCTGTGAATAATTTCCCTACAATCTTAATGAGAATTATGATCATTATATTTTTGGATTTCTTAGATTATTTAATGGTTATCTTCATCAATGAAATTATTATTTACTCTTTTCTAGAGGAGTACAATAAGAAATATTTTAGGATGATGATAGGCATACACTAGAAGAAATGATTATATAGTTTTATCTAGAAGTTTAAATTATGAATTAATGAGGTGCAATTTTTAGGATATTTTATCTCAGATCAGGATTTAGCTATGGACGTAGAAATGATATAGGTAGAGTTATTTTGGGACCCTCCAAAGAGTGTGTTTTAGGTGAAGAGTTTTCTTGGTTTTACTGGGTACTATAAAATATTTTTTGAATACATTTATATGATTATGGCTCTATATAATTCATTTACATGAAAAAAATTGTTTTCCAAGACAGAGAATTATCATAAATTCATCGAGGATATAATTCATAGGTTAATTGATGATCTTATTTTGAGGTTACTATAGTAGGGTCTTGTTTAGAGAGTGTTCTTAGATGACTCGGATGTTAATATAATAGTTTTGTTGTTATATAAGTAGGTAATGATGACTTATATGTCTATTATTTAGATACCCCTTGAGCAGATATACATGGCCCATGATTTTTAGTGGGTAGTAGTATTTGTTTCCATAAATATGCGGAGGTATTAACTTCTATGTGAGAAATTGTTGGTTTAATCAAACTACCAAAGTCTCAAGTATATCATTTTTTAGAGATAACTCAACCTTATATAGGGGATTTTTGTGGAGTTCATTCATAAATACAACATTGAGATAGTAATTACTCTAGGGAAGGTGGACATAGTATAAGATTTATTTAACAGAAAATCTCAATCTCACATAGTGAAAGATGTTTAATTTTTTTTCTCTTTCTTGATAACCTTGTTAGATAAGAAAGTGTGATAATTAATTTATAGCTTATGATGATGGATTCACCTCTTCTTAAACATGTGATAGAGTATCAGTTTTGAAACATAGATTGTGGTGTTCATTGAAAACATATATCATCTGAAAATTCACTAAACATATTTTTTTGAATATATAGTTCACAAAATTATTTTTCATGGATGGATTGTGGTTTTGGTCACATTGCATGAATAGGTGCGGAGAGAGTTCCATTCCATTATCTTAATGGTACATCTCTAATTGAAGAAGAACTAATCGGACCATTAGTAGCAGTTTTGGTTTGATAGAATGAGATTGAGTGTTTCTTTGATTTCATCTCAGTGCCTCACCTACCAATAGGTGAAGGTGTAACATCAGTTCCCGGTAGTCTTGACTCAAAATCCTTAGATCATAGAGTGGAAATGGGTTACCACATTCAAGGGTATTATGAAAGGGAATTTAATGACAATGAGAGGATATAAATCTATGTCAGTGATTTTTAATCAACTTACCATTTCAGAAAACTTATTTACCATTTGTAATAAGTATTTTGTGGTGCTTTTTGGTTGATTTTATGTATGTGAGATCAAATTACTTATTGGGGTACCCTCAATGATTGTCAAGGTCCATGGTTATTTGTTCACAACACAGTTTTGGAGAGGTTTTTAGGAAGATTTTGGTATGCAATTACATATGAGAATGATATTACACCCCAAAATAAATGGATAGACCCAACATACAATCCATGTTTCAAAGTACATTCTTATAGAATGTGTGATGTAGTTCAATTAGAGTTTATATTATCACCAATAATTTTTGGCGTTATCTTATAATAACATATATAACTCCACATTCGGCATAAATCCATTCAATGATCTATATGTTTTACCCTACATTTCATGTTTGTACATTATGGAAATTGTTGATTCATTACTTATTGGGCCAAATATGGTGAAGATTAAATTAGAGAAAGTTTAAGTGGTCTGAGAGTGAACGAAAAATGCTCAGAGATAGTAAAAATATAGCATTGAAACTTGTCATAGGCCCTTGGCATTTTATTAGAGATACCATGTGTTCTTGGGAGTATCTCCATGATGAGGTTTGTGATTGTTTGTTCAGGGGGGATATTTATCCCAGAGGATCATTGGATCATTCCAAATACTTCACAGTATTAGTGAGGTTTCTTATCTCGTAAATTTACACCAATATTAAGACTGAGTGCATGATGTATTTAGCGTGTCATAGATAAAGAGATACATGCATTAGATGCCTTATATTATTGACCATTTCATGCTAGAGTATGAGGATAGAGCTACCATTACAGACTGACATGTGTCCATTAAGTATTAGTAGAAGAAGATCCGTTATTGTTGAACTCTCCTATAGTTTTGAGTTATTTGGTAGCATTGGAACATCTATGAGATGTCTTAGGGGAATGATAGCGAGATTTGGGATTAGTACCATCACTTTTTTTTAGTAAGATTCCACTATTTAGTGGCTAATAATATTTGGTAGGGAGAATATATCAACTCTTATTTTTATACATTGTTTATTGGGATATTTATACATTTGATAAAAGAAATTTAATCAGAGTTATCATGAACTTATGGGTGTCATAGTGCCCCAAAATTGATAAATTAAAAATATTAATTATATGAAATCATGCACCCATATCAATTTTCAAAAAAAAAATCCCATATATAAATGTATTTAATGTGGAATTAGATATTTCGGTTGAATACATGACCTGGGGTCTGTAGTACAAGAAACACAATTTTTATATACATTGGGTTTCTGGGTGATGCACAGTCAGGAATAGAGAATTTGATGAATTTAATTAATTAAACTACATGATTCTATTAATTATCTAACACAATGATTTCCTCCTATTTAATAATCATCAGAACCATTATCTTGGTTTGGTTTTATAAACCTAAGATATTGAGAGTGATATATCATCATAGTAGGAGAAAAAAATGATGGTCAAATAAAATATAATCAATGATTTAAAAATGAACTCTTCATGGATCATCCTTGATAATGAAATTATTAGATATCATCATCAATACCATCATGAATCCACTCTTCACTAGTAGTCAATCCATTTTATTATGTATGGATTTTTATTTATATATTTCTATCCAATTATTCTAGATTTTCGGTATGGATTATATATATATTGATTTCACAGTATTATTCTCATTATTTATATATCCCTATCAATCTATAAGGTTGTATGTGTTTTCCAAATATGTTATACAAATTAATCTCCTTACTTGTCATATTTGATAACCTCTAAAACTTTTTCTTACCCTCCAATAATATTTAAAACTTATAGTGTCTTCCTTAGAAGATAAACTAGTTCTGCAAAATAGGAAGTGGATACTCAAGATAAAGAAGATGAACTTATTGAAGACTATATTTGAAACCTACTCAAATGTTCTCAGGAAGAAGAATCACCAATGGCTATAAAACCTTGAATAGATTTTGGAATTTTATGATATTGAAGAAATAAATAAAAAACAAGTCCATGAAAATGGAAACCATACCACCCAAGAATTTTTGGTTAGGTAATATGCTCTGAGACCTATGGTGAATCAACTACTCCCTTTACATCACACAAAATATCAATTGGAGGGAGATAACTAGAATTGATCCTAGTGACTTCTCATATAGTGAAAAATGCACAAGCTAAGAAAATGATAGAGGAAGCATTGATATCAACTCGTCCTATTTTAAATATATATAGATGATTATGGGTGTATATAAGGTGGTAATGAGGATATGTGATTGTGATTTTTTTGGGTGAGGGAATCATTTTCATCATGAAATGGGTAGCCAGAATCTAACTACCTATGAGGATTTGAGCATGATCAATGTTTCTAGAAGACTTTTTAGTAGTGATAAAGGCATATAGATGTATTATAGTAATGTTATTGGAGGAAGATTAGGTTTTGGTTAAATACCCCACTACATTCCATATAGTTTGTTTCAAAACACACCATGTAGTTTTATTTCATTAGTGGATAGGGTTTCCATGTCTAGTTAAATATCACAAATCAAGTGGTTAGGCCAACACATTGTGTGACTCTACTAGGCCAGTTGAGCTGTGTATAAGAAGTAAATTCCATGTACCTTTCGTATTCTCATAATCCATGTGCCTCAACTAAAATGTCACATATATGGATTTTCACACACTATATTGGGATGTATGATATGACCATGGGAGAACCTGGGAGTATAACCTATGTAACTGAATGGATATCTGGTGTGATATTTTTAGAATTTATTTCCTATCATATCTATTTCTTAAAGACTTATATTTAAACCCAAAATTATCCCTTCCTATGTATAATTCTGAATTTAACAAGATGATGATTTTTTTCATCTTCAAAGATATGGGGTGAGGTGGTGCTAGTGGTTTTCTTCTTCTAGAATGGTTGGTTTGTGTGGAGACTCAAGTGTGATCAATGGTGAAACACCTGGGTTGGAAAACCCCAGATTACCCCCAATTGTTTGGAATGGGCCCTCAATATCTTATAGACGTTGTATTGTAAAACCCCCAAACATACCCAGAGGAATGGGTCTTATATCTTTGGATTGGATCCCCTATTCCTTGAGCATAGATGAGTCTTGGGTCATCCACCCTCTTAGGTTTGAACCCCCTCTATCATGACAAGCCATTAGTGTTACATGGTTCCTTTATATTAGTTTATGATGGTATTTCGCTATTATGACCCAGAAAACACTAGCACTGGGAGATAAAGATATACTAATAATCCTTAGCTAGTTGTGAAGATCACGAACTTATGATCACTCTTTGTATGGTTACTTCTATGAAAATATATATTGTTGAGTTTCTTTCCTTTTACATGTCTTATGAGTTATGAGAACTATATATATCTATTTCATCCCATTTTTTGGGTATTTCTACTGGGTATGTATATACTCAAACCCAAATGGGCCTTTTACAGACATGTGGCTTCTAATATAGGTGATAAAATGTTAGATAGTTACCTTGGATGTACTAGTGTTTTCTTAGCATAGAAATACATGGTTATGGTGATAGATGGATGTGGTTAGAAGTAGGGTAGATAAGGAGAACCTTAATCCCCATAAATTTTTATTATTGAAAAAAAAAATTTATGTTTGTGTGTGTATTTTCCCTTTTATACTATGGATTAATTTATGTTGTTACAAATTGTTTATTCTTAGGGATTATTGCATGATTTGTTTCATCTCGGGTTAGAACTATTTTATTTGTCTTTTATTGTTGTGATATACATAGGGGAGTGTATTTGTATAAGTTCATTATGTTAAGTCATCCCATGTGTGATATTCTTACTTGGAACTAGACTTCATCTCATGTCCTATTAGAGGTGGTTTGGGGGTTTAAAACTCTGCATATCTCAAGTCCAGGTGGGGCCCCTATGGATAAGGATATGAAAAAAATTTCATTCAATGATTTTGTATTATTTTACTCCTTATCCATATTCACGTATTCCCATTTTATGAAGCCATATTATTATATTAATCAAGTATTTTCAATGTAAATGAATTTTTGAGCTCTATATATTCATATAAGTCATCATTTTTTTTCATCTGAATAATTACCACCAACCATCACCTTAACCTATGTTTAATCCTTGGGGGTTTTTAGAATGGAATATTAATGACATCCAGTGTTATTGTGGATAGTTTTCTATAGTGAAGGTGGGGATATTATTTAGGTATTAGGTTAAGGTATCATGTGGTGGTGGGTAAAACCTATGTTGGATGTGTGATGTGGATTGAGTCCAATGATGGTGGTTTGAAGGTGGGGACACATGATGGTAATAGGGAGGGTGAAACTAGGTGGTAAATTTGATGTAGGGGTTAAGTCAATCTGCATCGACAGATATTAATGTGGAGATTGAGCCTGGTAGAGGGAGGAGGTTATGAGAGTGAATAAGGGGTGTTTTCAAGGAGGATATCAACCACATCAGTGGTTAGGGATGAAATATGTTGAGTCCACTATGGTCATTTGGGAACAATAATTTGGTAAGGGAAAGGTTAAGGTTCCACACTCAATATTCTAGTCTAATTGGGACCATACAGTGCTCTACCCTTCACATAGTGGGGATACATTTGAGCGAGTCTCAAACTGACACCCTTGGCATAGGTAGCACACAATCCTAAATAGGTGTACAAGACCATTTTGTGGGTCCTTTTAGTGTTCCCATAACCATGGTGTTAATAATTTTTTTAAGCTAGCTAGGTTTACAGTTTAAACAAATCGGTGAGGGCCAATACTGGGTCTAATTCTCTATACAGTATCCAGAGCATGGGTATCCATGGGATCCACTCACCAATTCATGGTGAATTTCATACCATCGGGGATAAACTATCCTCGTACACATTTTCCCAATTGGAATTATTGAGGGACACCATTTGACCCCATTATGCTGGTGTGGGTTGTTTTGCATAATTTTTTCACTATTTGTCAGTTTTATAAAAATTAAGTGCCTATCCTGAGTTTTTTTCCGTTCATATATTGATATTGTAGTCATCTTGGTAATTTCAGTACACTTTCCTATTAAGTTATAAAATGGACATGGATATTTCGGACGAACAACAGGGATCAATCATGATGATTGATGTATTCATGGGGTTAGGTACACCCTCATCTGTTGTGTGTATCATAAAGAGGTGTAGGTCCAATACACTATTGATCAAGATTTTTACTCTATTATTTATTGTATCCTATTTGGTGTGAAGGTTGTCTAACAATTTTTTAGTCCCCACCTCATCATTACTATGATACTTAGTGCGTAGTACCTATATATGTGTAGTTAGGTACCCCCCATCTTTGGTGTGTTGTTTGATGAGGAATGAGTGCTCTAATATATGTATGTTGATATCAGTTTTCTCATGTCACAACATTCTCCAATCCAAATCAATCCAATACCTATAGTGAAGGAAATATTGAACACTTAATCCTACCTCCAAAATACTTTAGTTGGAGACTATCATTGAATTTATAAAAGAGGCATATTAGTGTCATCACCGTCATGAAATCCTATGAAAAATAAAAGAACCACCAACCAAAACCAAATAAATTTCATTTCAAAAATAAATTTCAATAATATAATTTGACCAATATTTCAAAAAAAAATTAAGAAAATATATGCAAAAAGATCACCCATAATCCATCAAAGACAGCTAAACAATATCCCCATCCATATAGGCATGTCATATAAACTATAATAGACCATAACTTTCTGTCCTATTACATTTATTTTTTGGAAGTGGGAAGTGTTTTAGAGTAGGCTTGGGGAGGTTATATAGTTTTTTTATGTGAATGACAGTTGTTATATGAAACTCACAAATTGAAAAGGGAACACAACATGAATTGGTGGTTCAGTACCTGTATAGTCTGCCAAATTCATGGATTGTATGTTGACGAAGTGGGGGTCTTTAAAATGGATTCCATTTATGAAATAAATTCGTGAAGTGTTAATAAATAATAGACAAGGTAAAGTGAATTTAGGAGGAATTTTCAGTTTTTTTAAATCCTGGGTATTTAAAGTACAGAATGCAATACGTGTCATAAAACTGGTGGTATCCATAATATTTTATAACCCTTTTATCTGATTCCTTTCATCCGACTACAATGTTCCCTCTCTCATTCTTGTGGAACCCAAGTATCCTTCAAAGGATCATCCATCCCTTTTCCTACTACTTAAATTTTAAGGCATTCAGGGGTATTTTATTAGTAGTGTAGGGTGATTTATCCACTTTATCCCCTTGTTTCCCTTCAGATCTTATTTTGGGCTTCACTATGGTGGTGTGATTTTGGATTGGCGGTTTTTTAAACCACATTTTTATGGATCTTTGGTGATGTGTATGTGATGTGCAGGTTGATCCATGGTTATTTCTTGCGGTTGTGGCTTGTTGGAAATTCTTCATCCCTGTGTGACATGGAGCATGTTTTCAAATCGACATTGATGTAGGGAATCCCTTGCTCCTATTTATTGTGTATCATCTTAGAGGATTTTTGTTTTTTTATCTATGGGGTAGTTTTTTATGGATAAATTTAATATAATGACTAGGTTAAATTGTAATTGAAGGTGGTAAGGATAATGATCCACATGTTTTTACAGATTTGAAATTATTTTGATATTTAGATTACAAATTCATGATGTTATACTATAAAATATGGTCATTGGGGGATTTGTTTTCACTATTTTACATGTGTTGTGAAACCCATATTGTGCAGTTCTTGTAACATCAACCTAAAATGGAAATTGACTAACCACATATATTTTTCTTCTGAAATGGTTTCCCCAGTATTACGACTAGTGTGATAATTCCCCTAAAATAATTTGGAATGTGATAGAATCTCATTTATTAAATCTAGAAAATGTTCTTCGATGTATTGGTATGTGTGTCCATGTTTTGGGGTGGAGCTTTTTGTTTGTGATATGATGTGCGCATGTTGGTTGAGATGTTGTCTTGATTTTGGTGTAGGGAAGTTGTATGTTTTTGTCCACGCTTTTGTGACAATGATGCGGAGGTTGTTTGATCGTGCTTGTGGGTCGGTGAGGCAATGGTCTGATAACGATGAAGTGTGGCTTGTGATGAGTGGTTGTGTTGTGATAGATAAAAGATTAGTGATGAAATAATTACTTAATAATGATTAAAATGCGTAGAGTTGGTTTGGCTAATGGTATGGAAATGATTAATGAACAAATAATTGATGGGATGTGTGGATAAATGTGTTATATTCATAATAATGAAATGAAAGGGGTTGGATAATAGAATTGGTATGTGGTTTGATGTGGTTTTTGGTTTGTGTGGTGTTATCCATTAAGAGGTGGTAGAAAAAGTGATGATGTTGGGAGTGAGGTAGAGTTGGGTTGTGAACCCATTTGTTGGGATTGAATGTGGTTATATGTTTATACATATATATTATTGCAATTTATATATTCACCCCAACCACATTGAGGAATGTGTGTCGATTAGCATATATTCACAAGAGGGGTTATTTTTCCAACTTCATGGTGATGAGGATGGATGGATGGCTACCCGCTCTATCCCACTCTCTCATCCAGAAGAGTATATATGAATAGTTTGTGAAGTACATAGGCCACTTAGTGAAGTAGATGATGACCCATGTTTCTTCATATGACTTGAGATATGACTGTTTTGTGAGTTATTTTCCAATTAGTCTTCTAGAGTGATGTGATATGATTATGATATGGGGAGATTTATGGTTGGGTTCATGCATGGTAAAAGAAGTTAATGAGTTGTAGTTCCATCATGTTGTTGTTGAATTAGAACTATAGTTATTGAATTGGTTGTTTTCTATTGGCCCAGGTGTCTTTAGGCGAGATGGGATGTAACTGTGTTATGGGGTGATGGACCAGGTGTACTTGGATGAGATGGAACGTGACCATTTTATAGGGAGGTGGTGTAGGTGTATTTGGGTGTGATGGGTTATAACTATGCTCTAGGATGGATTTATATGTTATTTGGGAGATGTGGGAGTGCTAGGGAGTATGACTCTGTGGTGTGAGATTGGAAAACAAGTGGGAAGGTGGTGGAGGGTGACCTTTATTTATATTCTTCATATTCTGTTATTACACATGGATTTCATTATTTAGTGATTATGTCTGGGTGGGGGTGGGGTGGATAGTTGACTGATTTATGTGTCTGTTTTTTTTATGTTTTCTCATATGTTCATTAGTGTACTTCTTTCACATTTTCATAAGAGACTTAGTTTTTCATACTAAGTATACTTGTTTCTAATCTAGAGTATAGAAATTTATTTTTATAATTCCATGATAATTATATGGATTTTACTAGATAGAACTATCTTGAACCTTTTTAGACAGTTACTTTGTCGCTAAATTATATTTTCTTCAGTATATTTACTTTTTGAATCATTTATATTTACTTTTTTATAAATTAATTATTTATGGGATGGTTTTGGTTTCATTATAAACTATAGGTTAATGTTTTTTATGATTTATTCATCTTATATTTGTATCATATATTATTATATAGGGTTATTCCATCCATTTCATAATATTTTTATATCCCTGGTGCTATTTTCCAACTTGAGGCTAACCGAAAGCAGGACATGGTGGGTTATTATCACTCTCCCCTCATTTTGGTATATTTTTTGGGAGGGATTCATGATAGAGTGGTATCAGAGGTGATGGTTGATATATATTATAGAGTATAGATTTAAACACATTGAGGATTGAAGGGGTTGGTATGGAACCGGTTCTAGATAACCTTTGTGTGTGACATAGGCTTGGGATACCAGGTAAGACACAATATTATAGGGCCCCTCCTGAGCTACTGTAAAGACTCTTATCTTATTGAATGAACATGTGAGGTGGAAGTATTTCTTGATTAGATACCTAATAGAGGTACATGAATCATGATAAATTGTGTTCTAATTTTAATTGGGATGTTTTGGGATGGTTAAAAACATAAATACAATTACAATAAAAAAATCATAATGTGAGGCCTAGAGAATTATTTTTTTTACTTTCAACAATATATATTATATATGTACCACATGGTGTTCCTGATTTGGAGGTTCGGTTGGCAGATCTGGTTTATTCTCGTAGGGTTGATCATATGGAGGAAGATGATCCTTGGAAGAGGTTATGTTATTCTTTTCAGTGGAACGCTTTGGGGAAGTAAAATGGTAGTGTCTTGGATGTGAAGACAAAGACATGGATGGAAAATCTCGATATAATTTCAGTATGACTCAAGGACCTAGTGGGAGACTAGGTCCCTTTCTAATATTTTCATATGTGGGGAGATACACAACAGTGGTGGATGTTTCATCTGGGTGAGTGGAATGATGTATATGTTTCATGGGTTAACTTCCAGAAATTTTTTTGGCCCCAGTTATTTTCATCACCATGAATATATTTTAGTGGTAGGAGATTATTTCTCTTTATAAGGTTAGTATGTTAGCGGTAGAGTTTGGAATAAAGTATATGGACCTTTTTCATTTTCCAATGATCTTTTTCCAAATAAGGAGTCTTGTGTGAGACATCCTAAGGAGACACTTCATCCATCAATCTTGTATTTTGTTACTCCATTTTCATTTCAAACATATTCAGATGTTCGAAATAAGGTGGACAGATTAAGTGGATTCAATCATAAGGAGTTGTACTATGAGAGTTGAATCAATAAGGTTCCTCAAGGCATAGAGTTTTTAGTGGTGGGTCTCATGCACTAGGACATTGACTAGTGGCGATTCGACCTTAATAGTTTAACATATGACCTTCTATTTCTAGTAGTTTCCATTATTTTTCTACAGATATCAGGATAGTTTGTTTTTTATGTGGGGTTTGTGTCCAAATATAGAATCAGTGCCTAATGATTCTTTGAGAAAAATGTTTCGTGGAGATGGTCAGGTTTAGTGTCATCCTCGAAATAAATATCTCCTAAGATCATTTCAACCATAGGGGAAGTATATTATGCTCCATTTATGGGAGATGGAGGGGGTAGAGGCTTGCCTTATGATGTACCTTGGGTTTATGGACCATGACCCGAGAATGTCTGTGGAGGTGGTCATCAGTAATGAGGTAGAGAATCTAGGTGTGGTTAGCTTAACGTAGTGGAGGAAAACGTTCTAGAGGAACCAAATATTATTCGACATATTCTTAGTTATTCATCTACCATTATTTGCATCTTATTTGAATCATGATATTCACATTGCTTTATTAAACCCACTATAGTCTATGATCAAGGATTAGACATAGAGAGGCTTCTCATTCCCCTAGTGTTAACTACTCCAATTGGAAGATATTCCATATGTGTAAATGTTTACTAGGGGTGTAGACTTATTATGGGTCCATATTAGTCTTGTTTGGATGTTTTATTGACATAGAAGTATCCATACGATGTAATCCTAGGACTCCATTTCTTGTATTCCTTATGTTCTATTATCTACATCTTCTCAAAGAGAGTAGTATTATTGGATGTGGATGGTTAATATGTAGTTTTTGTTGGTGAGAAGTGTTTCCAGGATGGTAGTTACGGTGTGGAGAGCCTTCATTCATTTATGGATTACTTATTGGTGTAATCAGTGGATATTGGGTTAGTGAGGATCCCCAAGTTCATTGGGTAGTTTCTAGTTTTTTTAGCAAAGGAGGTTGTGAAGTTACCCCCTCGATGTGTTGATCAATTATTGATAGAATTGTAGTAGTATGCTTCTTTGATTTTGATGGATTACTATTGAAAAGAACCTATAGAGTTGTGTGATTTGAGGATATATGTTGATGATCTGATGAAAATGTGTTTCATCTGACCCAATGTGTCATCATGGGGTTCTCTAGTGTTTTTCACCAAGAAGGAAAACTATAGTCTATGATTATGTATATACATACAAAGGTTGAATAATGTGATAGTCAAAAATCATTACCCTATTTTGTGGAAAGATTTTGTTTTCAACCTGTTTAGAGGGGTGAGATGGTTTTCTATAATCTATCTATAGTTTTAATATCACCAGCTGATGGTAAAGGGGGATGATATCCCTAATATTGAATTCAGATGTAGTTATGGGAAATTTTATTTTCTATTCATATGGTTCAATTTTAAAAATGCATGAGCTATGTTTATGGTGCTTATGAACTTCATTTTATAAGGGTTCCTATAATATTTCATTATCAAATTCATCGATGATATCTTATTCTACTTGAATACATAGTTAGAGCATGACAATCATCTCAAAGTTGTTTTATAGGTCCTTTTATGCCACCAAATTTATATGGAGTTTTCCAAGTATGATTTGGGAACTGATTCATTTCCATGGGCATGTGGTTTCTTACCAAGGAGTACTAGTTGACCCATCGAATGTTTAGGTAGTGTTTTATTTGGTATCACCCAAGAACATGGTTGAGGTTCAATGTTTTATAGGTATTTATGGCTATTATCACATGTTTTTTCTCTATTTATGTTGATTTATAGTCACATTGATAGTGTTGACCATAAAGCATAATGCTTTTTTTTGTGAACTGGTCAATCATAGACAGTGTTTAGTTACCCAAAGGGTAATTTAGTTAGTGCACTAGGACTTTAGTTTCTCGAGGTGGGTGAATTGTTTTTGGTGTTTCTTGATGCTTCCTAACGATACTTGGGATGTGTGTTGATAAAACAATGGGTAGTTATCTCTTATGGGTCTAGGTTGTTAAATCCCCACAAGCATAACAATGCCACCAATTATTTAGAGCAAGTAGAAGTTTTGTTCACACCGATGTTTTGGATGAATTACCACATCAGAGAGGGCTTTGTGATCGTTATGAATCATAAGAGTTAGATGAATACCATTTCATAGCATGATATGAATCGGTTCCAATGGAGGTGGATGGATTTTTTTTTCAGGATTCTGATTTTGAGATAAATTGATCCTCCAGAAAGGGTATTGTTGTAGCCATGTTTTGAGGAGAAATTCATGGATGGATTTTTTTAGTAGTCTTGGGATGTTTGGAAAAGAATGAGGTACTTGTAAGCCTTTCACATAGATGCAAGTGTGGATTATGTTAGTGGATATATTTTCATGTAGAGGCACATTCTTCTTTGATGTGTCATGTGGAGGTGCCTCAGTAGGGTGACTCAGAGTAATTGGTGATATGTGATCATGTAAACCATGGTGATACTCCATAGGTATAGATGGAGGATGCCCATAACAAGGTGTTATTTTATCAGAGTTTAGTTGTTTCAGTAGTGATATATGGGGGGATCTTTCAAATTCTTCAAAGATCACCTTTTGCAGTACAGTCAGGTGTATCAAATATGTATCATGGATAAAGGGTTCATTTTTGGTTGACCAGGATGAAATAGTTTGTGGTGATGTTTTTTGTGATGTTTTTAGTTTGACAGGAGTTAAATGATGAGCATCGTGTTCCTGGTGTTTTTTAGGCATTATATGTTCTTTAGTAGAAGAGGGAAAACATCTCAATAGATTTCATCACAGTGTAACCCCAATCTCTATGATGTTGTGATGTTATCTATGTGATCATTAGTCTATTGAACAAATCATCCCATTTTATAGAGATCAATGATTCGAGTGTAGTGGATTCTTTGGATAAGTTGTTTTCGGGTGAGTTGGTGCAATTTCATGGACTTATAAGACCCATTGTATAATATAGGGATATTCACTTTTTACCTCACAATATTGGACGGGATAAAATAATGATTTTGGAACTTAGTTATGTCTTAGTACTAATTTACACCATTAGAAAGATGATAACATGGAGAAAACTATCCAGACATTGGAGGATATGTTGTGGGCATGAATCATAGACTTTGGCATATTGTGGTAAAACCCATTTCCCTTTGTCGAGTTTTTTTACAATAACAGCTATCACTCAACCATAATAATGGTTTTATTTGAGGATTTATATTATTGAAATTTTTTTCTCAATTTTATTGGATGAAAGAAGAAGATGGAAAAGTTCTTAGATAGAATGTGGGTCAGATCAAAATATAGAGCGTTTTGTGTGTTCATGATATGATGAAAGCAGTACTGGACTGAAAGAGGTCCTATGTCAATCATAGGAGGAGGGATTTTGAGTTCAATGTTGGGGAACACTTATTCATTATGGGTTTCCATTAGAGTTGGATGTAGAGGTTTATCGGGTGGAGTAATCTTTCTCCCATGTTTATTGGGACCTTGAGGTTCTTGGGGTCTATTGGAAAGGTGGAATATTGGTTGGTGTTTCCACCACAGATGGATAGGTTCCAAGACGTCTTCCACATCTCTCATCATTTATGGTATCTTCATGATGAATATCATGTCCTTGACATGGGAGGTTTGAATATCGAGGATCACGATATTTTCATGGAGTGACTAGTAGAGATCTAAGATCACCAAGATAAGGCATTATGTGGTTAGACCATTCCATTGGTTCATGTTTTTTGGAGGTATGTTTTCAGGGAGAATAGTACTTTGGAATGTGAGGAACAAATGCAATCCTAGTACAATGTGATATTTTGACATTTTCCTTACTCAATTTGTCTTGTGATGTGATGTTTGGATATAGATATGTTTTTTGATGTGATATTTCCTTAATGTATATTGTGTAATAAAATCCCTGACATATGAAATGGGGAGAACCTGAGTCCTATTTGACATAAATTAATTATTTTGTGATTAATCTCATGTGAGCGAGTCAGTACTAACCAAACTGTATAGTATCTTGAAATAGATTTGGTAATTCCCTAATTCGTATAGTGTGGTTTTGTTAAAGGAGGTGGTTTGTGGTTGTGTAGTGTTTTTTCATGGGTGTTTTGGTCGATGTGTTTTTCTTGTGTAAGCATTCATGAGTAGTGATATCCTTGAGAGGTATCTCCTGAGGTGGTTATTTGGACCCCTTTCCTTCTGGGATTGGTTTTAGATTCTCAAGGGGTGATAATAATTTGAGAGGTATATGATTTAAATTGATATACCTTATTGGCCAGTTACATCTCCATTTGGTAATTTTGAGGTGTTTTAGGGGAGACATGAGGATTTTCTGTGGTTATTGGAGGAGAAATTCAGTTATTTTGGGAAATGGACGTCATGAAAGAGTTACATGACCTGAATTAGTGGTTCTCCGCTTATGTAGCACACTAGTTTCACAGATTATATCTAGATAATGGGGGAACATATGAAATGGATTCAAGTCATGAAATAAATTCATGATGCATAATTAATTAAAGGATGAGGTGACATCACTTTCATAGGGAGTTGGAATTTTTTGGAAACCCAAGGATTACACAATGTGAATGGAATACATGTTGTGAAACTAGTGGGATATATTTTTTTTATTAAAAATTTAGTTGGTTATTTTCATTTGGATCCACCTCTCCCTTTCTCATTATGGAGGAAATCTACATGCCTTCATATGATTTTCCATCCTATTTCTCCCTTCTTCAATTCAAATGGTTCTTGTGGTTGCCTGTTGGAGATCCATGTTGATTTCTTCACTTTATACCCTTGTTTCAGTTTTGATATTCTTTTTAGATTCTCAATGGTGGTTTAGTCTTTCATTATGGAATGTGTGGGTTTTGTTTTGATGGATTTTCATTGAATGTTGATTCATGGGTTTTTCTATTTTTTTGGTTTGTGGGAATTTATTCTTCACCCTAAAATGAACCATGAGTTGGAAAAGCTTCTTTGAGTTATGGAATCCCTCATTTTACATTATTATGTATCAGGAAATATAGGTAATCTTTTTTTATCAATGGGGGATGTTTTTCTAGTTTAATTATTGATAAATAATTGGTTAAATTGAAATTTAAGGGGTGAAGGGGAATTATGGTAATTTTTTACAACAATGAAATTATTGTGATGTTATGATTGTATAGTATTAATGCCTTAATTAATATTCTCACATATAGGGGTTTTGTTTGTGTTGTTTAAAAAGTTCTTGTACAATCAATGTTGTGGGGGTTTTGGTGAAATCATCCTAAAATGGAAATTTACTGACCACTTATATTTGGATAATGAAATGGTTTCCCCAGGATTATGGATTTTGTGATAACAACCCTATAATTAAGTGGAATGTTATATAATCCACATTTTTAAATCTGTAAAATTATCTTTGATGTGTTGTGATGGGTGGAAATGTTGTGGTGAGATGATGTGTGTTTAAATGAAATTTGGGATGATGAGTGATATGTGGTCATGTTTTTGGGATGGCGAGGTGGTGGTTGTTTTGTCAGGATTTTGCGGTGGTGATGTGGGGGGTTTTTATATACTCATTTTGGGTGGTTAGGTGGAGGCTTTGTCCATTATTGTGGGGTGGTGATGTGCTTTTTAGTTGACCCAATTTATGGGAAGGTGTGGTTGTGGTTGTTTATCTATGCTTGTGTTCTAGCGAGGCAATTTTGTGATGGAGATGATGAGATTCTTGTAATTTGTGGTTTCATAGTTCTTAATTCCTTGTTAGTGAAGTGATAATAATTTAATATTGAGTGAAATGGTTGGGGTTTGGTTTAGATACTGATAATTAAACTATTAAATAACAAATTAATGATATGATATGTGGATAAATACGGTTGATAAAAAATAATAAATTTAAAGTGGTTGAGTAATAGTATTTGTTGGTGGTCAGATGTTGTTTGTGGATTGTGTGGTTTTATGCATTTAGAGGTGAAGGTAAAAGTGAAAATGTTGCAAGTAGGTTTGAATTTTTTTTGTGAACCCATAGGTTGGGATTATATGTGTCTATATGTATATTCTTGTATATTCCTTGTTATTTCAACATGCACCACTCCCATTTCGAGCACTATGTTCTAACAACCATATATTCACATAGGAGGTGTTTTCTACATCATCATGGTGATAAGGATGGATTACTGTCTATCCACTCTTTTTTAACTCTAACATCCAAGTGAGTGGATATGAATATTGTGTTCATCTAGCGGTTTGTTAGTGCATTAGTGGATGTCCGATCTATCTTTGGGTACGATGTGAAATAACCATGTTGTGTGGCCCTGGTGTCTTTAGATGATATATGATATGTCTATTCTATGTGGAGTGTTATGGTGGGGTTGTACAAGGTAGGAGTTGGGTATGAGGTTGATGTCCTTCATGTTAAAGATACCCTACAACTCTTTTTATGGAATTGGTTTTCATGTGAAGGCTTGGGTGTCTTCAGTAAAGATGTGATGTGGTCGTGCTCTAGGGTAATGGCCCATGTGTCTTCAGGCAAGATGGGATGTGAATGTGCTATAGAGAAGTGAACTAGGTGTATGTTTGTGTGATGTGGTGTGATCGTGCAATGGGGCAGTGGTATATGTTATTCAGAATATATGGGAGCACCAAGCCATATGAAATTGGGGTGTGAGATCGAAAAAAATAGTGTGAAAGCGATGTGGGGTACCCTTTATTGATATGAATATTATTATATGATTACACAGGGATTCCATTTTATGGTGAGAAATTCTTCATGAGTTTTGGATGGATACATGTCATTTTTATGTTATATTGGTTTTTTTGTTTTATCATATGTGGATTAGAATTATTCTTTAACATGTTCAAGAGTTATTAAACATTCCATATTGAATATACTTGTTTAGTCACCCAATGTATTTAAACATATTTTTAGGTTTATAAGAGAATTACATGGATCTTCCTAGATATTTCAATCTTATAACATTTTAGATTGATTTTGTGTCGCTGCTTCATCTTTTCTTCTCTTTATTTAATTTTGAAGTCATTTCATTTCTCCCTTTTTATTCATACATGCATTGTGGAATGGTTCTGGTTTCTTGAAAAATTATTTCATGGAGTATCTTGTGGATGATTCATCTTATCCCATAATCCTATATTATTATAGTGGGAAATTCCTAAATTTTCAAGAGATTTTAGTAACCTTGGTGATAGTCACTAACCCAGGGCCTACTGAATCTAGGTCTAGGGGGTCATTATCTCTCTCTTCACATTGTGGTATCATCACTGAGAGGGGTTCATGAACCAAACAAAAATAAATATATGGATTGGTGGGCACATGGGATTACTCAGTAAGATC
Source organism: Viscum album (assembly GCA_963277665.1). Classification (NCBI taxonomy): domain Eukaryota; kingdom Viridiplantae; phylum Streptophyta; class Magnoliopsida; order Santalales; family Viscaceae; genus Viscum; species Viscum album. The sequence continues at coordinate 1,489,464,038 of OY728137.1, read as the reverse complement.
ATCCTTATAAAAAATCAATATATGCGTGAAACATATATGCATGAGTGTGCTTGAGCGATGTCACCTATGTAAATCATATCCACCTATATTTTCACATCACAATTTTTGTTTTATTCTTTTATTTCATTTTATATTTTTTATATTTGTTTCTCTCTTAAGTTTCGGGTATTCCAGATTTAAATTTCAATTTTTTGTCTATTTTTATTTAGTTGAACATTTTATATGAACAATTAAAGGGAAACCATGAGACCTCTTGTGGCTGGGTCTCTTTTCAGATAATTTTGAAATTTCACTATTTGAGTTTCCTGGGCTGTACAGAGTTTGACAAAAACTGTGTGGAACCATGGAGAAACTATGCAGGTCTTTTGGTGTCTCTTGTTGATGTTACATGGACTAAAATAATTTAGGAAAATCATGAATAAGGCATGTACATGGTTTTGTAATTTTTACAGTACCATGTCACACAGTGGGTACACATTTTACCAAACCATACAGGTGACTGATGTGTCCAGTAAGAGCCACACAGTTGGGACATGGTTTTGGAAACCATGAGACCTAACTATTCACATATCTCAAGTTTCATAAAAATGTAAAATTGTCTTTCTATCCTCACATATTTATAACCCTACAATATACATATCTATTTATCTAATTTTGTGTGACAGCATGAATCCACCTCCCCTTTTTTATAAGTTTCCTCTCCTCTCCACAGGCTTTGATCTAGGGTTTTCTTTTAGGTTTTGGGGTGATTTCTCCACTTAATATTATTCTCTATTCTTTGTCCTCCTTATTTTTATATTATCTATTGGGTTCCTCTTTAACATTTTTATTTTGATTCCATGTTTCATGTTTATATGGGTTTGAGTTGGGTATTTTTGTTCTTAAGGTTCCCATCAGATGTTCTTTCCCCTTTGAGCCTTCGTGGAGTTTATTATGGTTTGAGTTGTTATATCATTTGTGATTTTAAATAGGATCCATTTTAACGTGGACATTAAATTTATGAATATGTTTATTGTTTTATTATCTCAACTTCCTTATATGATAATTATTGATCTATGATTTTTAAATTAATTTCTTTATGTGAAATAATGTACTTTCTGCTTGGTTCTAATTATTTTGGAACTATTATGTTCAGTTTTTCACACTATGTTCTGGATAGAATTCTTTTTATGGATTTTTTAATTGATTCAACATTTCTAAATGATAGTTTTGGATTGGTAAATGTATTTGGATTTGAAATTTAGGGTATGGGTTTCTTAAATGTGTTTCTAAGTTGTTTGGATATGAAAATTATGTGTTGGATTTATGATTTTAAAAGTGGGGTTTGATTGTTCTTAATAAATTGTTTGACATATGAAGCTTTTATAAGGCTAATATGGAAGTTGTGAAAAATTTGATTCCCATGACAATTATACATGGATAATTTGTATTCCTTGGTTATGTTGAATGATATGGGAGGTCTCCAGTGTTGACTCCTTCATGATCACTTAGTTGAAAGGAATGATAATGATCCTTGGATTGGTTTGTGTAAGGCCCCAACCCCAGAAACCCAGAGTTGGTGCATTATTACATATCATTGGCATTATCACAAAAGATCAAGTCTCAAAAGGCCGATGAGTTTAGTAGCCTTGGAAGTACAAGATACATTCATAAGGATTACATTATAACATAAAATGGAAAACTAAAACAACAATGATTCTATAGACAAAACAGAGATCCCATAGAATATCCCTAAATGTCAGTCATAATATACTTCTTCGCATCACGAGAAAAATAAAACATAGGAATGGGTGAGCTCAGATGCTCAGTATGGATAAAAATATAGCAGAAACATTCATAAATAAGAATAAACATTTAAGGAAATGTATAAAACTAAAACAAAATAATTTTCATCATAAACTTCATTATAATATGGAAAATATAAATCAAAATAATTCCATTTACTTACTCACATGGATATTCTACTTGTCGAATAATCACTTCCAATATAAATATCCACTTTCAAAATGATGGAATGCATAATGCCATACTTTATAACCACATAGTCAAGGTCTTGTGCCAAGACTACAAATAAAATTTTTTCATGGCCTTGTGCCAAGACACTAGTTTGCCTCGCGAGACCTACAAATGCATCGAGGAGCTATAGTGGGCTCCACCTGTCACTTACTAAGTCCATTGCATTACGCATATGAAAAGGTTTAAACATAACATTAAAATTTTTATTAAGAATATCATAAGAAATGTAAATACATTATCCATAAACCATGAATGGTATAAAAATAACACATCCACATTAAAAAATATCACAAAAACTTCAATACAATATTAATGTTTTATATTATAATAAATCAATTTCAAATAATCCTAAAATCAATCAAAGGATGTTGACATAGATGAAATCAAATGAATTTTAGAGAAATATCTCTTTATATTTTTAAATCATTTAAGAGTCACATAATTATAAAGAAAGCATTTATTTTGAAAATATTCTTATATGATTGTATGGGATGCTTAGATGATGGTATAACAGCAGAAAATAGCTGCTCCCACTGTATAGGTTAAAGAACATTCTTACCTAATTTTTTTCGAAAAGGAAATAAGGTACCTTGTTTGGAAAATGAAGAAAAGATTACTTTAAACACATTTATAAAAAGTAAAACTAGTTTATAAATGACTTTAAAACATAGTCTAGTAAATATTACAAATGTTTTGGAATACATTTTTTTGAATCATGGATGTGGAAGATAAAGAGGTCCCAGTAGATAAATACGTAAAAACAACCTAGGATAATAAAGAGATTGTGAAATTACCCCTTACCTTGTACTTTTCCTTGGTTGAGGGTAGGTTATACTTCTATATAATGGTGATATAATTGTTAATAAATTATACAACAATCATATACATTACTATGATACCATATATGATCTTTTAAAATTTATGTATTAATGATATCTTAGTATTATCGTCGTTTTGGGTGTTAACTAATTTGTTTTCCTTTATATGATTTGTTACATAAGTAATGTTTGTTATGGATAGGATGTATCTTATTCATATTCATAATGATATTAAGTCTTTAAACATTATTTTTAATCATCTAATGAAAATCAGTATTGATTGGATACGATGGGGAATGAATCTCATCGCGTTCGTGGAGACGGTAATCCGTACGTACGCACAAGAAACAATTTCATTCTTTTGATATTAAAATAACGTATAATTGGATTTTATATCATATATACAGAATCATTATCATGTTATATTTTTTATTCACATCAATTACACATCATTATTATACCCATCCAAATAATAATTTATTGAATAATAATTACACCACGATGTGGAGACGGTAAGTCGTACGTACGCACGTATGGTGACATGTCATTGAAAGGATGGATAGAATAATGAATATGGTTGTACCATATTTATAATAACATCACATTATATATAAGATACTAGATTTATTATTTTATAATGGAAAAAACTAAGAATGGGGAAGTGAATGAAGAAAGAAACTTGAACGAGGTGATGAACTATTTACCTCTTCTATGGAATATTACTTTTGATTTGATCAAAAGGTCACCTTAGGATGGATTTATGAATAAATTAAGGCCTCCAAGATTAAGGGAGGACAGTTTACATGGTATTTTGTCAGGGTTTGGTCGAGCCAAATGGCTCTGAAGATGTGAATTAGAGAGAAGGGGGAGTGCCCTTTTATAAGAGGGGTGAGGGGAACCTTAGGAAAAGTTAGGAATATTATTTTATAATAAATGATTTTTAGGTTTATAGTGGATCAAAAATTAATTATTTAAATGATAAGGTGGTAATGGGTTGAAAACCACTCTAATAATAGGTTTTATATAGGTTTGGGTCACTATATTAACTTTATCTTTTAGATTTAACTCTTAGTTAAATAGTTTGACATTTACCATGTCTCTTTGTATTTTTATATTATATGGTTAATATACATACTAAAAACTTCCAACATATCCTCAAGTGGTTCATTAATGACATATATAATATTATTTAAGGCTTTTTCCCGAAATTTTGGTTTTTATGAATAGAATATAAATTAATAATATAAAATTTGTTTTAAAAATCTTTTATGTCAATTTTGACACTATTTGGTATTTTGTTTTTTCTAAATTCATAACATCATTATTACGTAGAAAAAAATCATATAACTAACCCAAAAATGTCATATGATCCTATAAAATTATTGAAATAAAAAAACTATTTCAAATTTTATTTATTTGGATATTTAAAATATCAATTATTTTAATCATTCATTAAAACAGTAATTACTGCATGATCATTGTGTCAAAAATAAATTTAATTATTTAATGTCTAAAAATTATATATATAATACAATTATGTAGGAAATATTTTTATATTTCTAATGAATATATATAGTAAATTTTATATTGTGTTTAACCTATATTAAAAATGGTTTAGTTATTAAACATTGAATTTAACTCTTTTAACTCTTCTTTAAATAAAATAATAATAAATGTCCTAATCTAATCCAAGTGGACCAAATAGGTTCATATTTTATTCCTAATGTTGTTTTTGGTCGAATTATACTTATCCAATAGAATTAATAAACGTGTTAGGGTAATAATAATATCATTTTTACCCTTAATTCCCTTATTTACTTTTAACCGTTGTAAATAAAAGTAAAAAAGTTATTATTAATAAAAAAATATTTTCATCTTATTGAACCTAATTTTGTTTACTGATATCAACCATGTCTCTCAGATTTTTTAAATTCAACTCACAAAAGCGGTAAAAGTATGTTTTATGTAAATTTGCAAATGATCCTAGGAGGTGGGTAAAAGATGGTAAACAGTTCAATAAACTTTTTATATATCTAAAATTATTATAAACTGACTCCAATGAATTACATTGAAAATATATAGGTATTATGTATCTATTTTGACCTAAAATAAATTTAAATAAAATAAATAATTATTTAAATAACAATTCACTTTTAAACTATAACTCAGTGTTTTCACTATTCTAAAAAAATGAATGTTTTCAGAAAAATACAAAAAAATCACCCTATGCTAATTTCAATATTCCGAATCCAAAAATGAAGTCCATTTTGAAATAAAAAATTTATAAAATTTAAAAAAGTGGGTACTAATATTCATAACTACTATTTTTATTGGCTGTGGTGTATTAGAACTCAAAGTTGTGTATAACACATGCTATTGTATTATTCAAAGAGAAGCGTATTGTGGAAGCTTGGGGTGTTACATTATCCCCTCCTTCAAATAATTTCGTCCTCAAAATTTCTAGAATATTACTGCATAAAAATACTCAAGTGGTTCTTTATCATATGGTCCTCAGGTTCCCATGTTGCCTCTTCCATCTTATTGTTTCTCCATAGATTTTTTCTCAGACTAGTCATCTGGTTTCTCAGCACTTGTTCTCTTTTATCGAGAATCTTGACAGGCTCTTCGCAATAAGACAAATCAGGTTACAGTTCTAATTCCTTATAGGTGAGTACATACGTTGGGTCAGGCATGTATTTTCTCAATAGTCATACATGGAACACATCGTGAACTTTGGAGAGACTTGGCAGCATTGAAAAATGGTAATCTACTTCCCCAATTCGATATAGAATTTCTAAAGGTCCGATGTACGTGGGACTTAATTTTCCCGACTTACCGAAACGTATAACAACCTTCCATGGAGATACCTTGAAGAAAACATGGTCTCCTACCTGAAATTCCAAATCCTTTCTTTGGTTATCGGTATATATCTTTTTCCTACTTTGAGCTGCTTTGATGTGGGTTTGTGTTACCTTCACCTTTTCCATCATTTCCTCCACAATATCAGGGAATACAAGTTTTCTTTTACCAACATCATCCCAACAGGCTGGTGTGCGACATCTCTTTCTGTATAACGCTTCATATGGTGCCATATGAATACTTTAATGGATGGTATTGTTATAGGAAAATTCTACCATAGGTAAATATTGATCCCACATACCTTGAAAGTCAAGTGAGCATGATCTCAAAAATTATTATAATGTTTAAGTAGTCCATTTTGATTTTCCATCAGATTGGGGGTGGTAGGCACTGCTCAAACGATGTTCAGTATCCAGGGATTTTTGAAGAATTTTCCTGAATCTTGATATAAAATGTGGATCAAGATCTGATACAATTGATATAGGTACTCCATGAAGTCTCACAACATCATTAATATATATTCATGCTAGTTATTCAAGTGGTAAATCTTCTCTTATAGAAAATGAATGTGCTGACATGGTAATACGGTCAACAATGACCCATATTGAATCGTTCCTTCTAGGATTCTTTGGTAGTACCATGAAAAATTCCATCATAATATTGTCCCATTTCCACTTAGGTATGGGAAGAGGTTTCAATACTCCTCCCGGTTGTTGCCATCCAGCTTTCACTTGTTGACAAACAATACATCTTGACACAAAATCAGAAATATCCCTCTTCATGTTGTCCCACCAAAAATGTTCCTTCAAATATCTATACATTTTGGTGCTCCCAGGGTGAATAAAGAAATTGGAACTATGAGAATCATCCAAAAACTCTCTTTTTATATCAGGTATATCAAGAACAAATATTATTTTCCAAAATTTCAAAATTTCATCTTCATATATGAAGTCACCCAATCTACCATTATTCATAGATTTAATCTTCTTTTGAAACTCCTCTTCAGCATCATCAAAACTTTGTATCCTTTTTAATGAATATGGATTGGAAACCATTTGAGAAATTATTGATAATCCACCGTCCAAGGTTATTCCCATATCCATCTTTACTAGATCCATCAGAATAGGATCCCATTCAACTCTCATCTTTTTTAAAACCCCACGATATTTTCTACTAAAAGCATCTGCCACCTTATTTTCCTTCCCCGGGTGGTACTGTATTGTGAAATCATAATATTTGAGTAGTTCAAGCCATCATCTTTGCCTCATGTTGAGTTATTTCGGTGAGAAAATATAATTCAAACTCTTTTGATCGGTATATATCTCCCATTTTTTCACCACAGAGATAATGTATCAGTATCGTTACGAAAATATTATAGCTGCTAACTCAAGATCATGAGTATGATTGTTTTTATCATGAATTTTTAGCTATTTTGATGAATAGGCAATAACCTTACCATTCTACATAAGGACACAACTATTTCCTTTCTTTGATGCATCACTATAAAAAACCAACCCATAATTCCTTGATGGTAGAGTCAATATAAGAACATTGACTAATCTTCTCTTCAGTTCTTCAAAACATTATTCACACTCTTTTTTCCATTCAAATTTAACCCCTTTACATGTGATCTTGGATAATGGGTTAGCCAATCGGGATAAATTATTGATGAAAAGCCGATAATAACCTGTTAAACCAATAAAACTACGTACCTCATTTATAATCGTCGGTGCTGGCCATTCTTGGATTCCTCTTGTCGTAGAAGGATCAATGATGATTCAATCCTTAGAGACAATATGGAAAAGAAATTAAATCTCCTGAATCAATAATTTACAATTGAAAAACATCACATATAATTCAACTCTTCTAAGAGTCTTTAAAATAATATGCAAGTGATTTTCATGATCTTCGTAGATTTTAGAGTATACCATGATATCATCAATAAATACCACTAAAAAGTCATCAAGATATTCCTTGAAAACTATATTCATTATATTGATGAAGACATAGGGTGAATGAGTCAATCCAAAAGGCAATACTGCAGTCTTGTAATGTCTATACATGGTTCGAAATGTTGTTTTCAGAATGTCTTCCTTCTTCACACACAACTGATGATATCCAGATCACAGGTCAATCTTTGAAAAGTATTGAGCTCCACGAAGTTGGAAGAATAAATAAAAAATGCGAGGTACGGGATACTTGTTCTTTATTGTTATAGCATTGATCTCCCTGTAGTCAATGCACAACCTCATAAATCCATCATTTTTCTTAACGAAAAATGACACGGGCTCCTAATGGAAAAACACGTGGGCGAATAAATCCTTTATTACTCAATTACTATAGTTGTTTCTTTAGTTCCACTAATTCCACTGTGGCCATTCTATAAGGGGTCTTCGATATGGGCCTTGAACCAGGAATTAAATCAATGGAAAACTCAATTTCTCGTTCTAGAGGATGTCCAAGTAAATCCTCTAGAAATAAATCAACATACTCTTGCACAATAGGTGCATCCTCTATTTGAACATTATTTTCCTCACCCATAGTTATTTCATTCTCTTCCTCTCTAATTATTAAATTTAATTGAGATACTGGTGGTGGATCTAGATAAGAATGTGGTGGTGATGTTTCTTCTCTAAAGATAAGGTGTTCTTTATCATCGTCATCAAAAATAGTAACCTCCTTCTTATTACAATAAATTTTTTCAACATGGTCTGAAATCCAATCCATACCAAGGATTATATCAAATTCAATCATGTGTATGATGATGAGATTAGAAGATAAAGAACATTTATATTTCCTAATGGGAACTGATTCACAAAACATTTTAGCAATGATACCTCCCTTAGGAATTTTGACTGACAAATCCGTTGTTAAATCAAATTGAAAATATCTAATTTTCATATAAAACTAGGAAGATATGAAACAATGCAATGATATAGAATTAAATAAATCATTGCCTAAACTTGAGGAAACCATTAAATTACCTACCACTACATCTTTAAGAGATTCATCATTAGTAGTAGTGATAACATAATCTTGGCCTTGATCCCTTGGGCTTTTCCAAGGTAAGTTCCCCTGACTCTTAGTTCATTCATTCACATAATGCCCCCTTTCTCTACAATTGTATCAAAAAACATTAACATCCCCTTTCTTCCCCTTACAATCACGAGTTTGGTGGATTTTTTCACAACACTTATAATAGACTCCCATTCCCATCAGACAAGTACCGAGGTGTTTCTTCCCACATTTACTGTAGGATGGATATTAAACTTTTACCTTCTTCCCCTTATTTCAATTTCCAGCGTGTTCAGCAGATCTCTTATTCTCTTTCTTTTCTTTAATGTGGTATCACTTAGAGAATTATTTTTCTGTCCTAATATCACATGAGACAATATCTTCATATAATGAGAAGGATTGTGAGAGTAATGCTCGACAGAGAAATGGTTTTAACCCATCAAGTAAATGATCAATCTTACTTCTTGAGTTATGTATATAATATGCAGCATGCCTCGCTAACCTTTTAAAGTTTGCTTCATACTTTTTGACATTCTCATCCTCTTTTTTCATCGGACTCAGAAATCTTCTTTCCATATCTGCTCGATGGTCATGAGGATAGTATTTTTCTATGAAAAGTTCTTTAAACTCCCTCCATTCCATATTTGATACTTAATAATCTTTATTTGTGTTTTGAATCAATTACCAAAAATGATCAGCATCTCCAGTGAGACGGTAAACTACCATGACAACTTTTTCTCTTTTGCTGCTCCCCAAGGCATGGAATATTTTCTATAAGTAATTTATCCATTTATAATATTCTAGTGGATTTTTAACCCCATTTAATGTTGGTGGTTGTTGCCTAATGAAGCGATCTAACATTGATCCTCCAGACTGCATATCAGGGTTCTCCATACGGGTAAGGTTATTATTTATAACCTAAGTGAGTATTCCCAATATAGTGATAAGCTGATCAGCACTAGTTGTATCATCAACTACACTATAATTATCTTGAGAAGGAGGGAATTACCTACATGGAGTGTGTGCATTTATACAGTTTCCATTCCTTCCACTAGGCTCCATTTGTAAACAATGGCATACACTATATTAGGTTATGAATCACAATACCTAAATTGAAACTTGTAAAACACTTAACAGAAATTGATCATTTTATGGATATAATCCATAATCATAACAAAATTTTCTTTGAGGATGTATATACTTATATACCCTTCATAATGTTTTGTAAAGAAAATGAGAATTATCCTAAGCATATCCCCTGGGAGTGTCGTAACCAAGAGTTCATCAAGGCCCGTTGTCATGAACTAGTTCCCGTTTGAGTCTAGATCAAAGCGTTGTTTTCAGTTTTTACCCCTAGGTACATCTGTGCCAGAGCCGCCTCTACCTGCTCATATCCAGACATGGATGTATTACTTGGAAACCTCAAAAAATCACTATAATACCTAAATTCTAGGAAGTTCTTCTACACTAATCCTAAAAGTATATCTTAGGGCTATGTGCCCTAATAATACTTTATCTAAATCTAGTTTCCAAGGTTTGTACTAAATTTCTTATGAAACCAACTATAATTCCCCAACCCCCAAATCCCAGAGTTGGTGCATTATTATGTATCATTGGCATGATAAAAAAAAAGATCAAGTCTCGAAAAACAGATTAGTTTAGTATCCTTGAAAGTACTAGATAAATTCAAAAGGTTTACATTACATAATAAAATAGAAAACTACAACAACGTTGATTCCATAAACAACACTGAGATCCCATAGACTATCCTAGAAGTTCATTCATAATATACTCCTTCACATCCTTGGAAAAATAAAACATAGAAAGGGGTGATCTTAGATGCTCAGTAAGGATAACAATCTAGCATAAAATTTCAATAATAAGCATAAACATTTAAGGCAATGTATAGAACTAAAAGAAAAGCCTTTTCAAAAAACACTTCATCATAATATGAAAAATATAAATCAAAATAATTCCATTTACTTACTCACATGGATATGATACTAGTCGAATAATGACATGCAATATCAATTTCCACTTTCATAATGATGGAATGAATAATACCAGACTTCAAAACCACATAGTAAAGGCCCTATGCCAAGACTACAGATAATAGTTTATCAAGGCCTTGTGCCAAAACACTAGTTTGTCTCATGATACCTACTGATGCATCGAGGAGCTATATCTGATTCCAGCTGTCACTTACTAAGTCCAATGCATTCCTCATATGAAAAGGTTTAAACATAACATAAACATTTGTATTAAGACTAGCATAAAAAATGTCAATACTTTATCCATAAACCATGAATGGTATAAAAATAACACATCCATAGTAAAAAATATCATATAAAATTCAATACAATATGAATGTATTGTATCATAATAAATCAACTTCAAATAGGATTAAAATCCATCAAAGGATGTTGACATAGATGAAATTAGAACCTTTTTAGAGAAATATCTCTTTCTATTTTTGAAATTATTTAAGAGTCAAATAATTATAAAGAAAACATTTATTTTGAAAATATTCCTATAAGCTTGTAAGGGAAGATACAATGATGTGATAATAGTGGATATGATACGCCCCGATGTATAAGTTAAAAAAAATATTACCTTAATTTTGTTAAAAAGGTCATAAGGCACCTTATTTGGAAAACGACAGAAAGATTACTATTATCTCATTTATAAACAGTCAAAAAAGTTTATAAATGACTTTAACCCATAGTCTAGTAACTATTACAAATGTTTTGGAATACATTTTTAAGAAACATGGATATGGATGATAAAGAAGTCCTAGTAGATACATATGTAAAAACAACCTCATATAATAAATGGATTGTGAAATTAACCATTACCTTGTACTTTTCCTTGGTTTAGGGTAGGTTAACCTCCTATATAATGGTGAAATAATTGTTATTAAAATATAAAATAATAATATACATTAATATGATATCATATATGATCTTTTAACATTGCTTTGTTAATAATATCTTAGTATTATCGTCGTTTCAGGTGTAAAATGATTCGTTTTCCTTTATATGATTTGTTACGTAAGCAATGTTTGTTATAGATAGAATATATCTTATTCATATTCAAAATGATATTAAGTCATTAATAATTATTTTTAATTATCTAATGAAAATTAGTCTTGAATGGATATGATGGAGAATAAATCTCATCACGTTCGTGGAGATGGTAATCTGTACATACGCACGAGCCACAATGTCATTATTTTGATATTAAAATAATATATAATTGGATGGTATATCATATATAATGAATCAATATCATGTTATATTTATTATTAACATCAATTAAACATCATTTTTATAGCCATCCAAATAATAATGTATTGAATAACAATTACACCATGATGTGGAGACTGTAAGCCGTACGTACGCACATATGGTGAAATGTCATTCAAAGTAAGGATAGAATAATGAATATGGTTGTACCATATTTATAATAAAGTCAAAGAATATAGAATATACTGCAGTTATTATTTAATAAATGAAACAACAAAGAAAGAGGAAGTGAAAGAAGAAAGGAACATGAAAGAGGAGATGAAATATTAACCTCTTCTTCGGGTTCTTCCTTTTGATTTTATCAAAAGGGCTCCATAGGTTGGATTTATGACTAACAGAAGGCCTATAATACTATGGGAGGACAGTTTAGAGAGTAATCGGGTAGGTTTTGGATGAGCCAAATGGCTTTGAAGATGTGAATTAGAGAGAAGGGGGAGTGCCCTTTTATAAGAAGATTAAGGGGCACCTTAGGAAAAGCAAGAAATATTATTTTATAATAAATATATTTTAGGTATCTAATAGCTCTAAAATAATTTTTTTAAATTATATGGTGGTTATGGATCAAAAATCACTCAACCAATAGGTTTTATAATGTTTTGGGTCACTATATTAACTTTATCTTGTAGATTTAACTCTTAGTTAAATATTTTGGCATTTACCATGTCTCTATGTATTTTTATATTATATAGTCAATTTACTTAATATAAAAATTTGAGATAACATCCAGTGGTTCATTAATGAAATATATAATATTATTTAAGAACTTTTCCCAAAACTCATATTTTTAGGAGTAGAATAACAATTAATAATATAATATTTTTTTTAAAAACTCTTTTATGTCAATTTTGACACTATTTGGTATTTTTTGTTTGCTAAATTCATAACAGCATTATTACTTCGAAAAAAATTCATATAACTAACCCAAACATGTGACCTATAAAATTTGTGTAATTCTTAAAAAATCTCAAATTAAATTTATTTCGATTTTTAAAAAATCAATTATTTTAATCATTCATTAATACAGTAATTAATGCATCATCATTGTGTCATAAATAATTTTGATTATTTAATGTCTAAAAATTATAAATAAAATACAATTATGTAGGAAATATTTTTATCTTTATAATTAATATTTATAGTTGAATTTATATTGTGTGTAACCCTATATTAAAAATGGTTTAGTTATTTAGCTTTGAATTTAACTATTTTAACTCTTCTTTAAATAAAATAATAATAAATGACCTAATCTAATAAAAGTGGACCAAAGAGGTTCATATTTCATTCCTAAGGTTGTTTTTGTTCGAATTATACTTATCCAATAGAATTAGAACATGTGTTAGGGTAATAATAATACCATTTTTACCTTTAATTACCCTATTTACTTTTAATCGTGGTAAATAAAATTCAAAGGTTACTATTCACCAAAAAAACCCATCTTATTGAACCAAATTATACTTAATGATATCAACCATGTCTCTTAAATTTTTGAAATTTAACTCATAGAAGTGGTAAAATTATTTTTTCTGTAAATTTGCAAATGCTCCTAGGAGGTGGGTAAAAGATGGTAAAAAGTTCAATAAAATATTTATATATATAAAATTATTATAAAATGACTCCAATGAATTAAATTGAATATATATAGGTGTTATATATCTATTTTAACCTAAAATAAATTTAAATAAAATAAATAATTATTTAAATAAAAATCCAGTTTTTAACTATAACTCAGTGTTTTTTACTATTCATCAAAAAATTGAATGTTTTCATAAAAATATCAAAAATTCACCCTAAGCTAATTTCGGTATTCTGAATCCAAAAATAAAATCAATTTTGAAAAATAAAATTAATAAAATTTCAAAAAATGAGTCTTACAATTGATAACGGCTAGTTTGATTGGTTGTGGTGTGTTAGAACTCAAAATTGCCTACAACACACACTATTGTATTAATCAAAGAGACGTGTACCATGGAATATTGGGGTGTTACAGTTTTTGTGATTCTTGTGCATGATGTTTATGGTATTGATATATGTATTTATGGTTGGTTCCATGTTTGGATGGATTAAATCACACCTCTTAATTCATGACATGGGAACCAGGAATATCATTATAATTTTTAGTGAATAGATGTTTCACTAGCATAGTATTTCACTCTATCATGTGTCCCTTAGTAAAGACCTTACTCTACATGGGATATTTCACCTCAGTTATTCCATGTTGGGAAATATCCATGTGTGTGTGTGAATTGATCTCATCGTTAGAGTAATTCCTACAAAATGAGTCAGATTTATAGTATGTTATAGATTATTCACTGATCTCCACAGTTCTCCAATGTTCTTCGACACTTAGTTATATATGGAAAATTATTGTGGTTCATTGATGTTTTTTTACTCATATGTGTTATACTACATTTCCCTTTTCATGTGATTTTTTCTTATTATCTCTTATATAGTGAGATTCTTGTTAAAAGTTATGTGTTGGTTTTCGATTATTTATGGAAAATGTTTGAAAAATGTTTTTGAAAATCCCGTTTTAAGTAAAAAAAATATCTTATTTACTCCCCCTATTCTATTATAAAATTATATCACATTATTTTTGGAAAAGAATATGGTTTTAAATGAAAAGGTAAATGGAATGTGTTTTTCTCAAAATTGAAAATGGGTGGAAGACCTATGTTATATATATTTTATTTCAAACTGGGGTTTAATCTGTATTTTATTTAAATGAATTTTATTGGAAAAAAATGTTAATACTCACACCTATAGTTTCTTCTTGTTTTTAGTTTTCGATGCAGGTTTCAGCATGGTTTCAATTGTCATGTGCAATGATGGGTTCTAGATTAGAGAGTTACCATCGAGGTAACATGCAGGCTTAGGGGTCATCAGTTTTTGGATTGGGATTTATTTTCCATATTTCATGTATTTATTTAATTAATGTAAAATTATCTCAATTTGGTTAAGGAATTTAATTTGGAATTATCTAATTATTTCATCTAATTTAGTTTATTAATTTTTGGAGATGTAATTTTGTTCGTTTTTATATGGTTATCTTGGAACTTGTCTCCATCCCAGAGGGATCTAGAAGGACTCTTGGGACTTGTAGCAGGCCAACTCAGGTGACCGGTTTAGGGTCAACGCTTGTTGGTTAGTGAAAAAAAGGTATCAAAGCCAGGTGATTTATAGGACCTATCTTTCAGAGCACCCTTTGATTTTTTGGGTTTTCAAGGTATATGGAGTAGGACATTAGGTACATGGGGTGCTGGTTTTAGGGAGTTTCTGGACAACACTCCATTGTTCAAATAATAGGTTACCATGGGAAGTTGGGTTTTGATTGGTTTATTTAGTTCTTGTTGGTAGTTTTGTGTTTGGGGAAATGAACGGGTACTTAGGCCAGTGGTTTTAGTGATCTTGTAGAGCCTGGAAAGCCATTTGGATCTTAATATATGGTCCAAAAAGACCTCTGTGATGTTATTTTTACTCTATATTGACTGTGAAGTTGTTTTTAATGCCCTGGTACTAAAATTATGAAAACAAAATTTAGTGGTAATGGTTGGGTTTTTGGAAAATGAAAAAATGAGTTCTTAGATTAATTTTAAAAGAGAATTTTCGGAAATATATTTTAACTAATAATAAATTTTTGATTAAATATGTTTTTAATCAAATATTTTTTTGGAATGTGATTGTGGAAAGTTTTTGATTGGGATTAATTGTGTTTTTAGATGGAATTCATGGGATTTTAATTTTATATAGGATAAAATGGATAAAAGTGTATATTTTGAAGGTGGTTTTTGAATTGGCGGTTAGTGAGCCTTTGAAAAAAATTGTGAAAGTTGAAATATGGGTGAGAGTTTGTTTTGAAAATGGAAATGATTTTTTTGACCATTTGTATTATTATGACATAACATATAAAAGGACCTATGTTGGGAAGTGGATGAGTAGTGGCATGAGTTGATGTGTGCCTCAATTAGCTAGAGAATATAAATGTGGGAGGCTCTATGGAATACCATTGGTGAGTGTGTAAGTAAGTAAGGATATATTCATTTTAATTTTTTTTAAGAGAATGAAATTCAAGAGTTTTAACAAACCGTGGTTCTATTATGAGTTTCCATGTGATTTGGAAAAAAAATTATGTGGTTTTTTGAATTTGAGGTCATTTTGGTGAATTGGATTTGATTGAATTCATGGTTTATTTGATGTTTAGTGTATTCCCCCACTAAATATTTCATGGATATTCAAGGTGAAGCTCTGGGTGGTCCACCATTAGTGGATCCTCAAATTGATCAACCTAAGATATTAATTCATGAGTTTAAAAAGTTGTTTATGCATTTTGTTTTGAATTGATAGTTATGTATTAACCGGAGGTGCAAGAGATTCCCTAACTCTGTGCTCAGTAGTGATGCCCTCACGTGGGATGGTGATGCCTTCGGCCTCCCCTGTAACAGCCCGAGATTTTATGAAAAATATTCTTTTTATTTCACTAATGTCTTGTTTTGTACGCTACACCAAAAGGATCTTGCACAACACGCATCCTTGACTTGCCTTGCATTACACGCAATCGCGACCTTCCTCGATAGCGTGTGTAGTACGCAATAACGAGTTTCACTAAACAGCGATATGCTATTAAAA
This sequence comes from Viscum album, assembly GCA_963277665.1. Taxonomy (NCBI): domain Eukaryota; kingdom Viridiplantae; phylum Streptophyta; class Magnoliopsida; order Santalales; family Viscaceae; genus Viscum; species Viscum album. The sequence goes on along the minus strand of OY728137.1, from coordinate 1,489,447,402 downwards.
TGTTATTAAAACTAGCCGTTATGAATAGTAATAACCACTTTTTGAAATTTAGTAAATTTTATTTTTCAAAATGGATTTCATTTTTGGATTCGTAATATCGAAATTAGCTTAGGGTGAAATTTTGGCACTTTTCGGATAACTTTCATTTTCTGATGAATAGTGAAAATTACTAAATTTTAATTAAAAACAACTTTTTTAATCAAAATAATTAATAGTGATAAATTATTAATTTGAGTGGTTTTAAAGTATATTTAGAATATATTTTTACAATTCAATACAATGTTGGTCATTGTATGTAATTTCACATTTAAATCAGACATAAACAAGTGTCAATCTTTTGATAGATATTGTTTCTTAAAAACACGCTATTTGTTTTAACAGCGGGATTTAATTATAAAATTAATTAATGAAACTTCTATGTTATGAATTTGGTAAAATAGACTTCATTTTTGAATTCGGAATATGAAATATAGCTTAGGATGAAATTTTGGCATTGTTCTGAAAAACATCAATTTTTGATGAATAGTGAAACTACTAAGTGGTAGGTTAAAAACTGAATTTTGCATAAAACTTAATTTTACCGCTTCTGTGAATGGAATTTCAAAAATCCGAGAGACACGGTTGATGTCAGTAAGTAAAATGTGGTTCAATGAGATGAAAATAATTTTTGGTGAATAGTAACTTTTTACTTTTTTTTACCACGGTTAATAGTAAATAGGGTAACTAAGGGTAAATATGATATTACTATTACCCTGACACATGTACTAATTCAATTGGATAAGTGTAATTCGACCAAAAACAACCTTATGAATATAATATGACCATTTAGGCCCACTTGGATTAGATTAGGACATTTATTATTATTTAATTCAAAGAAGAGTTAAAAGAGTTAAAATCAAATTTTATTTACTAAAACATTTTTAATAAGGGGTTATACATAAGATAAATTCGACTATAAATATTCATTATAAAGCTAAAAATATTTCATACATAATAATATTTTATTTATAATTTTTAGACTTTAAATAAATTAATTTATTGATGACACAACGATGATGCAGTAATTACCCTTTTAAGGAAATATTAACATAATTGATGTTATAAATGCTCAAATGAATGTAATTTGAGACTTTTTATGAATTACACTAATTTTCTAGGTTACTATGATATATTATTTTTGATATAACCAACTTGGTTCGAACATATAATTCTGTTATGACTTTCACAAAAATCATATATCAAATAGTGTCAAAATTGACACAAAATAGTTTTTAAATCAAATATTATATTATTAATTGTTATTTTATTCCTAAAAATCTAAGGTTCGGCCAAATGACTTAATAAGGATATATATATTAATAATAAACAATTTGGGGTTTGTTTGGCATGTTATAGTATGTGTATTAACCATATAGTGAAAGAAAACAAAAAGACACGGTAAAAGATAAATTATTTAACTTAGAGTTAAATCTAATTGATAAGGTTAAAATAATACCCTAAACTTGTCTAAATCTTATTGGTTGATAGGCTTTCTACCCATCCCCACTTTAGCTTCGAAATATGACCCTTTGGAACCATTATAAACCGATTTTAACTTTAATATAAAATAATATTTTGAGATATTCCTAAGGTGCCCCTCTCCTCCCCTATAAAAGGACACCTCCCCCCCCTCCTCCTCACACCAATTTGAGCACTCAAGCTCGGCCAACCCCTTCCAAAATCTCTTCTCCACTTCCCTAGAAATATTCTAGAGGTTCTGGTCCTCCTCAAAGACCAATTTTAGTGCCCTAAGAGGAGGTCTCAAAGAGGCGCTTCAAAGAAGAGGTAATTACCGTTACCAATTCTTTCATCTTTATTTCTTCTTCCACTTCTTCTTATTAGGTTTTTTCATTATGAAGTAATAACAACAGTATCACTCATATACTGATATGTTATTATAAGTATTAAACAACCCTATTCCACCATATATCCATCCTACGGAAAAAGAAATCACCGTGCGTGCGTACGTACGGAATACCGTCTCCACGCCGTGGTGTAATCTATTTTCCACCACCACCTTACATGGATGGGTATAATGGTGTAAAGAATAACTATACATAGTTATTACAACATCATATTGATTCTGATATATTGTATAATCCACTCCAATTCAGTTCAATATTTATGGAAATGATATCATCGCTCGTGCGTACGTACGGACTACCGTCTCCACGACGCGATGAGATTCATTATCCATGTTAACCATTTAAGAATGATTATAAAGTATATATAAGAAATAATAATGAAATATATGACATTATAAAGCTACTAGATTTATGTATATATATATATGTATGTCATCTACTTACTTCCATTTCAAGACAATAAGGAAAGTAAAACAGCGTTCATGCGTACGTACGGACTACCGTCTCCATGAACGGTGTTTTTCATTTTATTTATCTATCTATTATATATATATATATACTGAATATATATGATATATAAATCATATTTTATATTCTGGAAGTAAGTAAATCATGATATAAGTAATAATGATGTCAAGAACAACAACTCAAAACACCTAAGATAAATGAAACGATTTTACCCAAAACGCTTTTTTAACATGGAATTTACAAAAGAACGGGTAATATAATGTCATAAGTGAACCATATATGATATCATAACAATGAATATGATTCTAGAATAAGTCAATAACATGATTTAAATCATTATACAGGAGGTTTGGACACTTACAAAGCAAGTCGGACATAAGGTAAGGGAAATATCACAATCTCATTTTTTATCCGAGATTGTTTATTCGTAAGTATTTACTGGGGTGTATTTTATCATCCACATCCATGTTTCATCAATATGTAACATTATTTCCATCCACCTACAATTGTTTAAATCCATTTTTACCCTTCGGTGAGTTTTTAGTAAAAGAAATGAAATGAATCTTTTGTCGTTTTTCGTACGAGGTACTTTTTGACTTTCCGACAAAAGTACGAGAAGAATGTTTTTTTAACGGCACGAACGGATTTTTACGGTTTTATAAAGCCTTATTTTCAGGAAGCTTCCTCCAAAATATTTCATGACTATTTTTAAAAAAATCTCTTTTTTTAAAATTGCATGATGTTTTGTGAAAACAAATTGATTTTGAAGAAGAAAGGATATTTTCCTCAAGAATTCATTTCAAGTGTTTTATCAAAATTATTTTCCATCTAAGATAATAAAAGGTTCTATTTTATCCCTATTATTAAATTGATTTGTTCATGTTGTGATGGAATTATATTTATGAATTCCTTTATCTTATATGAATTGATTTATGATGTCATGATGTTTCAAGAATCCCATTTTTGTTACATGTGTTATGCGATGATGTATGTTTTATGATTATGTGGCACACATAATCAAGGATTCATTATAAGATGGGTGGGACCTATATCTCCCTCCAATGCATTGGGTAAAGATTTTATATCTCATGAGATAGACATGGATGAAATGGTAGGTTATACCGGTTCAGTGAAACAGGACTGAAATGAGGGTTACTCGATTCAGAAAGGGACTTTGTCCACTAAGATAGTCTTGGCAATGAGTCATGACTAACAAGAAATGATTTTCCATGATTATCTGTGCATGCCACAAAGTTTCAAGTTTCATGTTATGATTATGGTGATCTCATTTTCACTTCTATGATTTGTTCCATGTTAAGATATTATGATCTCTTTTGCAGGTTATGATTTTCAGAAAGATATGATATGATTTTTATTTCTTTTGTATACCCTTACTGAGCATTTTAGCTCACCCTTTTATGTTTTATTTTCCCCAGGATACAAATAAAGGTTTTAGGTAAAAAAAAGGGAAGATCTTTATGGGAGATATTGAAGATCTTTCACCACGATTAGAAGATTACGTTCTGAGTTTCCAAAGACACTAAACTATTACGATCCTTTAGTGTGTGTTTTTGTTATGTACTAAGTATTCCGCAAATGTAATGTAATGTCCATGTACGTCAAGATACGGGTCTCTACAGTTGGTATCAGAGGAAAGGTTTAGTCAACCTTTGGAAACTAGGATGCGAGAACTTTAGTGAGATCCCTAGAGATATTTCTAAGGTATGTCTAGGGATGTCCCTAAGGTTAAGTATACGTATAGGTTATAGTACTAGAATTACGCTAACGATCATAGAATTAAACCTAAGATGTTAGATATTGAAGGTACTCCCCCTTTATTATGTTGTTTTCCCTAGCATGATTTTTGTCTCTCACACTATTCTTTTTGGGTTTTAGAAAATGGCTGGAAACAAGATGATTCACGATAATGGAGGATATGATGGACAATGGAATGATATTCTTCCTAATGAAATGGGATTTGGATGTCCAAACATCATTATTATGCCGAATCAGCAATCTCATAATATGATCAATAAAGTAAAATTTGGTAAGTTTCCTGACTCGGCTAATAAGAGAAAGATGGAGTTTCATGATGATCATAGAGGAAAGAAAGTACAATTTCCCCTATGTAAATCATGTGGGAAGAGGCATCAAGGTGAATGTTTCAAAGGAACTGGAAGATTCTTTGGGTGTGGAAAAGAAGGACACAAAGCAAGTAAATGCAAAGGAAAAGGTTCATTTAACAACATGGATGAGGATAATGGTATTGCTACAACATCAACAATGGTTAAATGTTTTAAATGTGGAATGTACGGGCATTATTCAAACCAATGCCCTAAGGGAAAGTCTCATGAAGAGAATCAGTATGGTCGTATGGGAAGTATTTATGTTGATGATGATGAAGAAACTACAAATGATATGTGAGATGAAAGAAATGTTGAAGCTCGGTCAATGGTCTAAGAATGTAGTGGAATGATTACATGTTTATCATGTGTAATGTTGTATAAGTAATCTCATGGAATAAGAAGACATCTAAGGATTGTTACACTGTTGTCTTCCCTTAAGTTTTGAAAGTGTATGATGAATGGTACCAGTAACCATGAAAGGTTATTCAGATACTTTTGGAAAGTAGATGATAAGTGCATAATGAAAGGATAAGAAGATAATGAGATGTTTGATTGTATTCATGAGCTCATGATTGATATAAGGACTAAGTGATATCATGGTTTGAGTATATAGAATTTTGAGGATTTTGGTATGTGGAAAGTGTTAGATTTTAACTGCATTCATGTTTTCACTAAGGTATTCAATATAATACATGATTAAGGACTTTGAATGTTTGGAATGTGACCAACAAAACATATCTTATGATATATGGGGATCAACGATGGTATTAAATCTCTGGTAATCGTTTTCACTATGTTATGAGAGTGGACTGCAGTATTATGGATAATCCTAAAGATTGAAATGGATTATGTTGGACATAAGTGAGTATTGTTTAAGGATAGAAGTTTTTTTCGATATTATTGATGGGATGTTATAGTAATGTAGTTTTAGAAAAAGGACAACCTGCAGGACGGGCGACAACCCATCGCTTCGGACAAGGCTGTGGGAATCGAACCCACAACCGAAGTGCGACTGGCCTTTATCACCTACCACAGACCTACAGGAAGTCCCTGTTTAGTAGAAACTAGTTTTATTTTATTAAGCGGTATGATATATGAAGTATAAGTTCATTTTTGGAACCATATACGATTAATCTAACCATAAGATAAACTTAAAACTTTTCAAACCTTTTGTTTGAGACAGATGGAATGACCCGTCATTCTATCACATGATCTGCTAACACTTCACGAATAACAAATTCAACTTCATTTATTTAAGAGATGAAGTGGAAATTGTTCAAGGCACGAACAATAGTGCGACTGTACCAAAATAAAGTAAGTATTTATTCTAATTCAAATTTTCAACTTTAGGGAAATGATCTTGAAAACCAAAAATGTTGTCCTAGTGATCTTATACCTGATGAATCAGATGGTACCATAGATCGTCACAAATTTATGGATTTGTGATTACTGGATTTTTCATAGCCATGTTCTCTACCACTCTCCATCAGAACATGATGGTTAGATTTTTCTTCCATATCCATATTTTCACCTATGTGGAAACCCAGTGATTAGTTTATTTGGGTAACCGTTAGGTTTCATACTTTTGTTTTTTAAAGATTGGTTTTGGTATTCCTTTTTACGATGTGGGATTCTATTAAAGAAACTTTCGAATAGTAAACCATTTATAACCCAGATGAATTTCGAGGGCGAAATTCATTTTAAGGGGGGTAGAATGTAACAGCCCGAGATTTTATGAAAAATATTCTTTTTATTTCACTAATGTCTTGTGTTGTACGCTACACCAAAAGGATCTTGCACAACACGCATCCTTGACTTGCCTTGCATTACACGCAATCGCGACCTTCCTCGATAGCGTGTGTAGTACGCAATAACGAGTTTCACTAAACAGCGATATGCTATTAAAATGTTATTAAAACTAGCCGTTATGAATAGTAATATCCACTTTTTGAAATTTTGTAAATTTTATTTTTCAAAATGGATTTCATTTTTGGATTCGTAATATCGAAATTAGCTTAGGGTGAAATTTTGGTACTTTTCGGATAACTTTCATATCTTGATGAATAGTGAAAATTACTAAATTTTAATTAAAAACAACTTTTTTAATCAAAATAATTAATAGTGATAAATTATTAATTTGAGTGGTTTTAAAGTATGTTTAGAATATATTTTTACAATTCAATACAATGTTGGTCATTGTATGTAATTTCACATTTAAATCAGACATAAACAAGTGTCAATCTTTTGATAGATATTGTTTCTTAAAAACACGCTATTTGTTTTAACAGCGGGATTTAATTATAAAATTAATTAATGCAACTTATATGTTATGAATTTGGTAAAATAGACTTCATTTTTGAATTCGGAATATGAAATATAGCTTAGGATGAAATTTTGGCATTGTTCTGAAAAACATCAATTTTTGATGAATAGTGAAACTACTAAGTGGTAGGTTAAAAACTGAATTTTGCATAAAACATAATTTTACTGCTTCTGTGAATGGAATTTCAAAAATCCGAGAGACACGGTTGATGTCAGTTTGTAAAATGTGGTTCAATGAGATGAAAATAATTTTTGGTGAATAGTAACTTTTTAATTTTTTTTACCACGTTTAATAGTAAATAGGGTAACTAAGGGTAAATATGATATTACTATTACCCTGACACATGTACTAATTCAATTGGATAAGTGTAATTCGACCAAAAACAACCTTATGAATATAATATGACCATTTAGGCCCACTTGGATTAGATTAGGACATTTATTATTATTTAATTCAAAGAAGAGTTAAAAGAGTTAAAATCAAATTTTATTTACTAAAACATTTTTAATATGGGGTTATACATAAGATAAATTCGACTATAAATATTCATTATAAAGATAAAGAGATTTCCTACATAATAATATTTTATTTATAATTTTTAGACTTTAAATAAATTAATTTATTGATGACACAACGATGATGCAGTAATTACCCTTTTAAGGAAATATTAACATAATTGATGTTATAAATGCTCAAATGAATGTAATTTGAGACTTTTTATGAATTCCACTAATTTTCTAGGTTCCTATGATATATTATTGTTGATATAACCAACTTGGTTCGAACATATAATTCTGTTATGACATTCACAAAAATCATATATCAAATAGTGTCAAAATTGACACAAAATAGTTTTTAAATCAAATATTATATTATTAATTGTTATTTTATTCCTAAAAATCTAAGGTTCGGCCAAATGACTTAGATAAGGATATATATATTAATAATAAACAATTTGGGGTTTTCTTGGCATGTTATAGTAAGTTTATTAACCATATAGTGAAAGAAAACAAAAAGACACGGTAAAAGATAAATTATTTAACTTAGAGTTAAATCTAATTGATAAGGTTAACATAATACCCTAAACTTGTCTAAATCTTATTGGTTGATAGGCTTTCGACCCATCCCCACTTTAGCTTCGAAATATGACCCTTTGGAACCATTATAAACCGATTTTAACTTTAATATAAAATAATATTTTGAGATATTCTTAAGGTGCCCCTCTCCTCCCCTATAAAAGGACACCTCCTCCCCCTCCTCCTCACACCAATTTGAGCACTCAAGCTCGGCCAACCCATACCAAAATCTCTTCTCCACTTCCCTAGAAATATCCTAGAGGTTCTGGTCTTCCTCAAAGACCAATTTTAGTGCCCTAAGAGGAGGTCTCAAAGAGGCGCTTCAAAGAAGAGGTAATTACCGTTACCAATTCTTTCATCTTTATTTCTTCTTCCACTTCTTCTTATTAGGTTTTTTCATTATGAAGTAATAACAACAGTATCACTCATATACTGATATGTTATTATAAGTATGAAACAACCCTATTCCACCATATATCCATCCTATGGAAAAAGAAATCACCGCGCGTGCGTACGTACGGAATACCGTCTCCACGCCGTGGTGTAATCTATTTTCCACCACCACCTTACATGGATGGGTATAATGGTGTAAATAATAACTATACATAGTTATTACAACATCATATTGATTCTGATATATTGTATAATCCACTCCAATTCAGTTCAATATTTATGGAAATGATATCATCGCTCGTGCGTACGTACGGACTACCGTCTCCACGACACGATGAGATTCATTCTCCATGTTAACCATTTAAGAATGATTATAATGTATATATAAGAAATAAAAATGAAATATATGACATTATAAAGCTACTGGATTTATGTATATATATATATGTATGTCATCTACTTACTTCCATTTCAAGACAATAAGGAAAGTAAAACAGCGTTCATGCGTACGTACGGACTACCGTCTCCCTGAACGGTGTTTTTCATTTTATTTATCTATCTATTATATATATATATATATACTGAATATATATGATATATAAATCATATTTTATATTCTGGAAGTAAGTAAATCATGATATAAGTAATAATGATGTCAAGAACAACAAGTCAAAACACCTAAGATAAATGAAACGATTTTACCCAAAACGCTTCTTTAACATGGAATTTACAAAAGAACGGGTAATATAATGTCATAAGTGAACCATATATGATATCATAACAATGAATATGATTCTGGAATAAGTCAATAACATGATTTAAATCATTATACAGGAGGTTTGGACACTTACAAAGCAAGTCGGACATAAGGTAAGGGAAATATCACAATCTCATTTTTTATCCGAGATTGTTTATTCGTAAGTATTTACTGGGGTGTATTTTATCATCCACATCCATGTTTCATCAATATGTAACATTATTTCCATCCACCTACAATTTTTTAAATCCATTTTTACCCTTCGGTGAGTTTTTAGTAAAAGAAATGAAATGAATCTTTTGTCGTTTTTCGTACGAGGTACTTTTTGACTTTCCGACAAAAGTACGAGAAGAATGTTTTTTTAACGGCACGAACGGATTTTTACGGTTTTATAAAGCCTTATTTTCATGAAGCTTCCTCCAAAATATTTCATGACTATTTTTAAAAAAATCTCTTTCTTTTAAAATTGCATGATGTTTTGTGAAAAGAAATTGATTTTGAAGAAGAAAGTATATTTTCCTCAAGAATTCATTTCAACTGTTTTATCAAAATTATTTTCCATCTAAGATAATAAAAGGTTCTCTTTTATCCCTATTATTAAATTGATTTGTTCATGTTGTGATGGAATTATATTTATGAATTCCTTTATCTTATATGAATTGATTTATGATGTCATGATGTTTCAAGAATCCCATTTTTGTTACATGTGTTATGCGATGATGTATGTTTTATGATTATGTGGCACACATAAGAAAGGATTCATTATAAGATGGGTGGGACCTATATCTCCCTCCAATGCATTGGGTAAAGATTTTATATCTCATGATATAGACATGGCTGAAATGGTAGGTTATACCGGTTCAGTGAAACAGGACTGAAATGAGGGTTACTCGATTCAGAAAGGGACTTTGTCCACTAAGATAGTCTTGGCAATGAGTCATGACTAACAAGAAATGATTTTCCATGATTATGTGTGCATGCCACAAAGTTTCAAGTTTCATGTTATGATTATGGTGATCTCATTTTCACTTCTATGATTTGTTCCATGTTAAGATATTATGATCTCTTTTGCAGGTTATGATTTTCAGAAAGATATGATATGATTTTTATTTCTTTTTTATACCCTTACTGAGCATTTGAGCTCACCCTTTTATGTTTTCTTTTCCCCAGGATATAAATAAAGGTTTTAGGTAAAAAAAAAGGGAAGATCTTTATGGGAGATATTGAAGATCTTTCACCACGATTAGAAGATTACGTTCCGAGTTTCCAAAGACACTAAACTATTACGATCCTTTAGTGTGTGTTTTTGTTATGTACTAAGTATTCCGCAAAAGTAATGTAATGTCCATGTACGTCAAGATACAGGTCTCTACATCCCCCCTTCCCAATGTCAAAAGTGGAATAAGGCTAATCTTTATTCTTTTCTATGTTGTTTTACTCCCTTTTCCAATCCAGAGGTTCAGACAAAATTTCCACCTATTTCAGTTAGTCTAAAGGTTCCATATTTTCATGATGTTTCAACTCAACTTCTGTTATCTATTTTGGAATTCATGTAAGATTCAGGCCTATTAAATATTATGGTGCTGGATCGATTTCAACAATGTCGACCTTTAGTTAATGTGTTTAGCTGGAAAGTTTCTGAATCCTGGGGGCAACATGATGGAGCAATTTTTGGTTTTCTAGACAAAAATCACCTTAGGGTCTGATTTTCATTGAAGGAGGACCTGATTCATGTGATGGATAGTGCTCTGGGAAAATTCTTCAATTTCATGTTCATTATTTTCCTTTGGACCTATGATTTTTACCTGAAAAGGATTCGTTGTTTGTTTACTTATGGTATAGTTTTCACAAATTACCACTACCATTTCAGAACCCTTATATCCTTGAACTATTGGGGAATATGGTTGGTTGTTTCCTTTGTGATGACATTTGAACCCAATCCGTAATCCATCTGTTTAGCCCAATGATTTTTGTGGATGTGGATGCATCCAAAGAACCAATGGAGTGGGTTTCAATTGTTATTAGTGAAGAATATTAGTGAAAATTGGATGTGGTCATCGAATCGTGGGTGGATTTTTGGTATCATTTCATCCAAAGAGTTACTTTTAAAAATCCAAATTGAATTTCCCAATCTTAATACCAATATAGTGCATGTATGGGATCAATCCACAGGGAGTGAATGTTACTATATTTTGGTTCTCTCATTTGTAATTGATTAGGTGATGTTTTTAGAAATTTATAGTCATTGTTTTATTGTTTCAATGGAAGAGTAATTGAACATTCAATTTCATTATAAATTACTTTAATGATAAATAAAAACACATATATTTTATTCTTCATTAAAAAATAGGAATAAGGCACTAGGGCTATGGATTTTTAAGGATAATTAATTAATCAATTTTATTATTCAATTTCGTTGTTCATGATAAATCAAATCTTATAGTTTTTTATATTATTAAACCCCTTAGTTTAGTGAATTTTGTTTGAATTAGCAGAAACCAATTCCTTGGTCTGGAATTTAGTTTCGATTAATTTTGTTAATTGTTTCTCCTTTTGAGATGATATGTTCACCCAAATATCATGGATATTCTCAAATATAATTCATCTGATTGTCCTTTGAAATCCCATTCATGCTCCAATACAGGGCTCTCAATGATATTTAGATTGAATTTTTGAGGAAATATGAAAGGATTTTAAATAACATGATTACAATATAAAAATTGATAAACAAAAACCCATTATCATACATATCCCCAACACATAGTAGATTTATCAACTCATGGAGAACATAGTGACTAACAAATATGTGACACCAGAGTGAAAGATCACACAAAAATCGGATTGAAGATCGTCAGGAATGTTGTAGAGAAACATCCTCTCTTATATTCTCTCCTTCTCCTATTGGGAATCTTGGCAATTTGACCATTTTTCTATCTGAGTATGAATGATGAATTAGGAGGGCCTCACTTCTATTTATAACTTTTGGAAATACACAGTGTGTACTCTAATGTATGTAGCGTGTACTCAAGTCAACCTCACATGGGCCATTTTCTCTACTGGTGGGTGAGCTACTCCACCGCCCATAAGATTGAACATGGTGTCTTCTAGTTATCAGGGGTACATAACATTTTACATCCCCCCACATGGCATGTAATATCAAACCCCAGCCACCAAATATTTCTAAAATGGGGTGCATGGAATTTTTCAGGGTAACCACATGACATGTAATCTTTGGCTAACAACATGGGTGTGTATTTGGTCATGCCAATCTCTATTCAGGGAAATAGTACATGGCATGTGTAAGACTTACACACTATGTATATTTGAATTTTTTTTATCTTAACTTTCCCAATTTTTGTCTGATGTTGATAAATTACTAAAAATTATCATGACTACTGAATTAAAGCATTTTATCTTGAATTAAACACATATATATGATGAAAACATGTTTTTATATTCAATAGAAATTATGAAAAGGTATACAAAATTTGGGCACATCAAACGCTCCACACATAGTCATTTTCTTGTAATCAATAAAAAATCAACATAAAATCAATTGAATCCAAACTCTATAAAGGTAAGCATTCAAATAATTATTATTGTAAATATTATAGCAATAGTAGAAGATTTTTAAAGGTAGAAAACATATTTCAGTTCCAAGAATTTTCTAATAATGCCTCTTAATTAATTCAATTAAAATTTTCATCCTCTTTCATCCACATTATTTAACATCAGATAAATAAACATTCCACTTGATGATTTACCTCACCAAAAGGTACCACACGCATCACTCAATATTATTTAATCCGATTTATTCTCAATCTTAAGTATAGGAACTCTATTCATAGGTTTTCAAGTGTTCTCGTTCTCTACTTCAGATTTCAAATATCAAAAATCACGAGGTCTTTAAATATGGTTCAAATGATTTTGAAGCTATGGTTTGGTATGTAATGATGAAAAGTAATATCAGAGGATTTAAATGGAGGATGAACTCTTAAAAAATAATGCATTATATTCAAAAACAATCTATCTGAAAATGTGCCCCCAATAAAGATCTCTCATAGGGTAACATCATTGTGAAATTATCATGCCAATATGGACCCATTAACCATTAATAATATGTAATGAATTAATTTAGTCCCTCTGTTGCATTTTTTTCAACATTTTTTTAGGGAGCACCAAGAATACTATAAATAGTAGTATTACAAACCCATATGCCCAAATTAAAAAGTGATAAAATCCCCCATACTTAAATTCATGGTTTCTCATCCAAATATACCATGAATTTCCATAAATCCCTCTCTAAATATCAAGTGAATAATCATGAAATATTATGAAAGAATTATGATGGTAATGGAAAATAGGCTTGTAATGTAGCTTCCTTTTAAGGGAATTCATGGTTTCTATGGGTTTATGAAGATCAAATGTGGGGTATGTATCAATGTCAAAGGGGTTGAAATACAATTAAATGCCTCAATTATTTTTCTATGATTTAAAAATCTTCCTATTTTGAAGAGAAAAACCATCATGTTTTGGTATTCTTGTATATCCCAAGAATATCTCAAGAAATAGGGTATAATAATAAATATGTCAAAAAGGCATAGAATACCTCTTGGGAATGAGTAAAAATAAAAGGTCAGTCAGGTCATCACATGAGTATAAATGATCAGTCTAATAAATGTAAATGTCCAAGACATTAAATCAAGAATCAAACTATATCTGAAATCATTTAAAAATACTTTGAAAATTAAAATAAGCATGTAACATTTGAAATTCATTTTTAGGTATTTATTACTTATACCTATAATTAATCAAAAAATTTCCACAGTTTAAAATATGTCAACTATTAATGATGTCTCCTAGATAAGTTTTAGGAAAAGTCTAGTGTAGTGAGAGACCCTCCCCTACACATAATAATGGACATGGTCCACCAACTGAAATACCAAAGAATAGAAGAATATTTTGGGAAATAGCGGGGAAATATTATGGGAAGAAATATAATAAGTAAATATAAAGGAAAAAATGAAAAAATAGTGAAAAATACTTCTCTTAGGTTGAATCGACAAATAGGGTAAGCTATCAAAATAGAGAATCCCAAGTCACTATAGAGTACTTGTGACTGTTGAGGGAAGGGAAAAAATATACAGATACATACAGTGCAAGGCTCAAGAGTGGAGGAATGTAATGGTGTAGGGGATGTCTCTGGTTGGAGAAACCCCTAGTGATGGAGGATAAGAAATAATTTACCCTCCATCCATGTCTGAGTTTGAGTGAGGGAAGCCTGGTGAAGCTGAACAACGGCCAAACGCCGATCTATCTTGGCCAAGTGGAGGCTAGTGGGGAGAATAGCTGACAGTGAGGGTGGTGGTAGGGAGGCAGACTACACAGAAGAATAGGAAATGGTGGAAGAAGGAAGGAAGCCTAGAAGATTGGTGGTGGGTGGTAAGGGAACATACACTATTGAATGAGAGAGGTCAGGATTAGAAACACCAGTGGGAGCAACCGGGTTAGCTCTCTCCCCTACATGAGCTGGGCCATCCAACACAAGAACATATCAGTCACCCAGACCCTGACCACCTTTGTGCGGATGATCATGAGGAAGTCGAGACATTTAGGCGAGCCTAATGGGTTGTGAGGGATATAGGGATCAAAAATATCTAGATGGTGGGACGAACATATGGCATGAAAACCTCTATTAAATTTTCCCTGAAGGCCATGGATCATAGAGTGGAAGTAATAAGAGGTGAGACCAGGGAGGTCAGGATAATTGTTCCTGAAAATACAATTTAGGAGATCCATGTTGTGTATATACATGACTCCCATATCCTCGTTGTGAGGAAAAAGGACAGTGTTGAATCACTGGTGAATGAAATGAAGGGAATGGTCAATAATGAGTGTGCTCTTCTGTGATGTGGGGGTTTACATGTGGATTGGTTCAGCATGATCATGCCACATCACAATGAATTCAGAGCGCCTAGGTGGGTAAGGTCCTAGACAATAGGTGGAGTGGTATTATGGGGGTAGAAGTCGGACCATCGGACAAAATCTTTCATGGTAAGGGGAAAAGTGTGGTCGACTAACAGAAATAAAATAGGGATTGTTGTATCGGTGGGCATCTGGCAGTAGGTTGGATCATCAAACTAGAAGGTCACATTGAACTCCAAAAATAAATCTCTGTAAGTTGGAGTGCTGACCTGGAGTGTCTCGAGGAGATGAGTATTGACAAGGAGCCCCTCAATCTCATCCCAGATGAGAAGGTGTTATAGACTGCTAACGTCTAAACAGAGGACTCTCAAATAGATAGTGTGGCGATAGAATTTCTACAATATGTCTGTCATAGGATGACCCTAAGGAAAGGTCCATCTTGGATATAGATGAGGGTAGGGAACTGGTGGTACAGGATGAGGTGGATCCACTAGTTCTGCGGCAGATGGGATATCTATACTAGAATTAGGAGGAGTAGTTGATACCTATGATGCCTTAGAGGATGGTCCAATAGAGGGTGGAGGTACTAACACAGGCTGGTCTACTACTTTTGTAGAGGGTGTAGCCAAAGGAGTGGAGATTGAAGTGGGAACATCACCACTGGAGATCTTAGCCATAGTTGAAGGTGTGAATGTAGTGAGGACAGGAAGGGGAACCAAAAAAGTTACCAGAAAGATAGACTTCATAGAGGGAGGCGCCATCAGAAGAGGAGGATGAACGACAAAAGCTGGGGGTTGGTAAACTAGGAAATCTAAGATTGGCTACTTGGAATGTCGAAGATGAATCTGATGGTAAGGGGGCCACTCAACCTCTTTAGCAGAAGTGGGTCGCTTCCCATTCATGGGATTGTCACCTACCATAGCCTAATGAAATTAAAACAAAACAAAAGTAAATAATAAGAATAAGAATGAATGAAAATGTAAAAAATAGAAAAACAAATATGAACACGACATGTAGATTCATGGGACATGACATGTTTTATGATCTGTTAAAGAGACAGTGTACATATGATCTACATGCTGAGATGACATTTGGTCAGGAAAAAACAAGTACATGGTGTGTAACAAGGTGTACACGCAGTGTAGTACAACAAGGAGTGGTGCCTTTGTAAGTGGCTAGACATGGATAGACTATGGTAGGGGAGATGAAACTTTAAACTCCATGTGAAACTTTTACATGTCGTGTGGATAAATATGGTGGTGTAAGGCATGTATGCTTTCCACATAGAGTCCTTTTATGGGTCTGAAGGCACGGAGTGTACCTAACATATATATTCTGTGTGTCAAAGGAAGAAGGGGTCATGTTCCAGAGGACATAGGCTAAGCCAGATGTCTAGGGGAGGCACAGTATATGACGTGTACCAAACATACATTCAATGTATCTTTTAAATGTTGAAAACATTCCATGTGTGGTCTTGTAAAATATGTACACAGCGTGTGTTCTTCACACCCCCCGTGTACTACGCGGGAGACCCAAACGGTCTCCCGATTCGAAATCACCCTAAACACATATGACAAGATGAAATATGAGGTGGGGAATGGGGTACCTGGATCATGGATCAAAATGCGGAATAAATTTGGACCCAAAATAATAAAAATCGAAATATTGGTTGGAGGGAGGTGGATGGCATACAGGGAAGAATAGAGAGCAGTCAGGGTCATGCGACATGGGCAGAGGCCGGGTTGGGTTCTTGCCTTTATAACCAATCTACAAGGTGTGTCTTAAAGCATACACACCCTGTATGAGTTGTTTTTTAAAAAATAATATTTAAAATTATGTAAAAATTAACAACAAAATAAAATGGAAATATTTACCGTCTAAATTAATCTTATACACATTGTGTATCATATAAATACACATCGTGTGTTCTAAAATTTAAAAAAGATAACTACAACCTTTGGTCCGATTCTAAGGTGAGATTCAAACCATCGATCGACTGTTTAGAACATAGGCCCTCAAACATAGGATAAAAGGTTATAGTGCTATCAGGTTTTAGTTACTTTTATTATTTAATGTAGAGGTTTTGTTCTAAATGAGATGAAGAAAATGCACGGCGTGTGGTTTTAATTTAAATAAAAGGGATAGATTAGGGAGAATATCCGAGTTCAAACCCATGTATTTTTGAATATAGGGTAGAGATTCTACCAATCTACCATCTTCACCTGCATGTATTTTCTTATTTAATGAAATTTTTAAATTTCCAATGAAAACATGGCGCACATGACGTATATTTAAATGCATGTTGTGTGGTCTTATTAATTTCAAAAATGATGGAAATGGTCCAGTTTTCAGGATTCAAACCCAGGTCTATTGGAACGGATTTAAAACCCTGGATAGTTGGTCCATCCCCATCATGGGTTTTATTTTATATAGAAAACCATTTATTTTATTTTGAAAATTACCACACATGCTGTTTAATTAAAAATGGGTTTAATAGGATTTACCCTATACCATTGGTAGGTATGGAAGGATTAGAACCAGTGATGGGTCAGATATATTCCAGTGACCTTACCATTGGCCCCAGCATCATCCCAATTTATTATATTATTTAATATATACTTATACTACTAGTTATATTAGAATATACATTAAAAATTAATGTACACGCCATGTGAAAAGGTTAAACAGACTTATAGTCTTTTGGTTGCCTCCCAGGAGGCACATTTGTTTTATGATGTTGGCTAGAGTTTACTAGAGTGTCTGGATACCCAAATTCTATGGTGAATATTTAATCCACCATATCCTCCATGTGAAAATGGGGTTTCATATATAGTCCATTTATCTTAAATTCTTGACCATCGGTTCTAGCAAATTCTACCACACCATGGAGGAAAAAATTGATCATTTTAAAAGTTCCTTTCCACCAGGACATTAATTTTCTTTGAAAAAATAACAAATATGAGTTAAATAATAATACCACATCACCAGTATGGAATGATTTTTAAGAGATCATGCGGTCCTAAATAGTCTTTGTATTCTATATATATATAATGTCATTCTCATATGCCTCTCGCTGAATATCATCAAGTTCAATTAGTTGAAACATTCACTTTTCTTCTACAACTTTTAGATTTTAGTTCAAGGCCTTTTTATCCCAATAGGCATTATGCTCATGTTTCCCTGGTAAATGACATGGCTTCCTATAATTCAACCAAAATGGGGACATACTCAGAGGTGTTTTGAAGGTGGTCATGTATGCCCACAATGCATCATCACGTTTCTTAGACCAGTCCTTCCTTGAGTCTCCCACTGTGTTCTCTATGATCTAATTTAATTCCCTGTTTGAGACTTTCTCTTGTCTACTGATTTTGGGATGATAAGGATTCCTTGTGTTATATGTAATGACCAAAAAAATCATTAATGAAAATTACTCTTGGTCTATCTTAATGTTTTCTTATGGATATGTAAAACATATGTAGATATTTGGTTTTATGTTTTGGATTTTTATATACCATTAATAATTGTTATTGTTTCTAATATAGGTGTTGAATAGTGATCACATGATTATTATAAATATAGGCATTTAATAAATCCAATTTACCCAGACAAAAGAAGTGTTGGCCTCATCCTATAGACTTGCCTCGTATGAATCCTATTTGTCGGAGCTCGGAAAAGAGGTTTCATATTTGGGATTCTCTATTGATCAATTCCAAGCCAAGCATGATCGGGTTAATCTTGAGCAGAACCAACTATGGGAGAAGTAAAAGTTAATAGAGATTACCACCCGAGTGATGTTATCCAAGCCACCCCAAGAGTCTGTCACCATCGCACACCTTACCCTTTGGTCTTATGCGGGTGTTATAAGGGGTTATGTAATGATACCCTATCACTATCTTTATATACATTATTCTTGTATAGATATTATACATTTTTTATTGTTACATTGTAAATAATTTCGAAATCATAAATAGTATTTTTAGTTAATATTAAACTAAGAAATATTTTTTGATGAATTAATGGATGTTTGAAATAAAATATTATTTTAATAAAATATTATTAATAAATAAATTTTTATTAAATATAAATGATTATATAATTTTTATGAAAAAAGTTGTAATTTTTATTAAGGTTTGAAAGCTGATTTTGTCAAAACCCATGAGTTTTCAATAAATATTGGTTTTTATATTAAAATTAACGATTTAAATATTTAGAAAATTATTTATATAAAATTAATATTATTTTTGGAATAAGGATCTCGAAATTATCCAATTGTTAATTTTTCATAATTTTCTGAGATAGTCGAATTTTTGGGTAAAAATTAAATACCGTTTAAATATATAATGTGTTTTATGACATCATAATGACCCAATAGTGATGTAATAAAATAATATAAACATTATTTTCGGACATTATATGTTTTATACTTAATATAATGTGATTATAGATTTGTTTTATTAATTCTATGATGCTTTCGTGGACCCTCCATGACGTATAGAATCTTTTTTTCTTTTAAATTGTTTTCCATGAGAGTGCCACTCAGCTCCACAAAAGAAACCCAATTATTTTAATAAGTTATGAGATTTTACATATAAAATATTGTTTTTTACTCCCATTTGGCAAAAACCATGGGCAAAAACCATTGGATGGTTTTTGGTTTTAATTAGTTTAATGTGTTGTGTCGCAAACCTAAATAATAAAGATTTCTCTCTCATTTCCTATATAAACTCACCCAAGATCCAACTTCCTCATCACTCAATGTCTTTGTAGATCTTCAAACCTATACCCTACTCTCTCTATAATCCTCCCAAAACTCTTCATGCTCCCGTGAATCCTCTCTCAAGCCTATCATAAGCTTTTAGTATCACACTTCCAATTAAGGGATTCCTTCCTTTCTCATTTTATACAAGTTTCTTAATATTGTTATGACCTTTAATTTTAAATTATAAATGTTAGATTATAATTTTACACATATTATATACTATCCTCATTATGTTTGAATGATCATATACCCCCTCCACTCTAATTAAATTACTCCCATGTACACCTGTTACCATGTAGAAATTCCATAAAGAATTTCTCTCTCCTCATTTTCATTCAAGAAATTCTTTTGTATCATGAATATAAATTACATTACAATTGTTGGGACATGTATCTATATGACCCCCTTAATTTCCATTTAAATTAAATTTTATTAGTCACCCCATTCTCTCTCATCAACCATTTTTATGAATTCTTATGTCACACTGTTATGCTGCCGAAATTGCACCACGTTTTTCCAAGTCAAAGTCATTGTGTAGTGAATACCATACCCATTTCTCTATCAAGGGTATTCACCATTATAAAAATTTACATATTGATTATATAGATTCATGTATGAATTTCACGTTCCTTTATCATGGAATAAATGATAATGTTTAATGAATCCGTGTTTGATGATCCATGTGGCACACTTATGCATGAAATGAAATCTTTTAGAAGGGTGTGCCCTGATAGATCTCTAATGCTTCGGTTAATGTATAATATCATGATAAATCATGTTAAATGAGTGTCGAATCATGCTAATTCATGTTCAATTAGGTTTTACTCAATCTTCATGTGCAATGAGGTTTTACTCATTCTTTATTTGCAATGAGCCTTGGCTCATGCTAATTCCATGATATGTGTTGTTCCGACATTTCCATGTTATGATAATCATGCTATAACATGACTTTATGTTCATGTTTCTCTTGATCTCCACTGATATTAATATTTCCTAACATTTATTTCAATCTTCATGTTATACATTTTTTACTCCTTTACAGGGCATTATATCTCGCCCTTTTCTTATGCATGTCCTCAGGTTATTCCATGCAATGCTAAGTATGAGGGAATGTAGTGGTTATGTATATGAAGTTTTCAATAAGATGTTGAATTCTATGTTTTAAGTTGTTATGAAATGTTCCAAATCCATAAAGACACTATACATATCAATATTCTATGATTTATCAAGTGAAGGTTTTATGTAATAAATATTTTTTATGTGTGTAATAATGAGTCGGGTTGTTATAATTGGTATCAGATGATAAGTTTAGTTATTTTTTGGATTAGGATTATGAATACCTAGTTAATCCCTAGATATAGGACATAGTATAATAAAAACATCCCTATGTTTTGGTAGGTACTGAGTATTTAGTTTATCAAGAAAATACATCCCTATCTGGATAAGAGCAGGTGGAGGTGGCTCTGGCACAGATGTACCTAGGGGTGAAAACCCCGACTTGAAGTTTTAGGTTTGATCTAGGGTATCCTAGTACATAACAATGGTCCTTGCTCCACTCTTGGATTCAACACTCCCAGGGGATATGTTTCTATTAATTAACAAGATTAGTATGAACCATTATTAGGGGAATTAAAACATTTCCCTAAGAATATATGTTAGAATGTTGATCATGGATAACATAGATTGAAGATTAGGGATTGATAAGTTAAAGAAATAAAAATAATTTATAAGTCATCCATTTTTTTATTTGGATTACCCTTTATGTTTTACCCCTAACATTCCTTTTATTCCAGCTAATTACGGGTATTGTGGTGAATATGGTTAAAAACCAATGTGAAATGAAACATGATGAACATCCCAATGAGATTACCAATCAAATGGGAGATTAAGTAGGACATATTGTGATAATTCCAAACCATCTATAAAAAATAATGATTATGAATTGGTTCTTTTTTGGAATTCCCTAGGACATCAAGGAAGAGGAAGATAAAATCCCATGAAATTCCATCTGATAAAGGTGATAAGGTAACGAAGACCCAATATCCTTCGTGTAACAAATGTGGAAAGAGGTACTAAGGGAAACGTCACAAAGGTACTAGGATATGATTTATGTGTGGAAAGTAAGGGCACAAAGTATTCAATTTCCATGAAATAATGGATAATGTGATGGATGGAAACAAATCTCCATCTAATGGATCTTACAAGGTTCTATGTCATAAATGTTAAGAAGTTAGGCATTATCCAAACCGATTCTCTATTTCAAGTGTTGAGAAGCATGATGAGCATCAACAATCTCATTGATCTATGTAGAATGGGAAGTCATGTGCTACGATGGATAATGAAAAATTAATTACATGTAACCACTACTTCAATGTAGTGAATGTCATAATGTATTTCAATTAATGCCCTATTGGTATATCTTATATTTTTTCTATGAACATTGAGTCCCCATAAGAAATGATATTAAAAAATTAGGGAAAAAACATCTATAATTGTTGTATGACATGTTAATGTTTGTGGGAATATTCTTCTATAAAATTTTATGAGGCTCCCTTTGATGGAATTTGAGGCAAAAATGAAAAAGTCATCGTCTATGCATCAAGGAAGTCCCACGTATGATCGAGTGTTGGATTTAGTGATATTTTCTTTAAAAATTTGGCATCATTAACTCTTTTCGGAGAAGTGTGATATATATAAGGATAAAAAATCCTCATGTATATATTCACTCAGAAAGATTTGAATATTCACCAATAAATATGGTTAGATCTTATCAAAGACTGTGACTACTCAATTCATTACCACCTTGGGAAAGCGAACAAGGTGGCATAAGCACTAGGTAGAAAAAGGACTAATCGATTATATGATTGATGAGAATCAATAATGATTCAATTTTCTTAGATTTGATGAAGATGGACCTGTGAATCATTAATAAGGGAACATCATCAATATTTTCCCAAATGATTGATCAAATATCTCTTTTGGAAAGGATAAAGGATGCTAAAAAGGATGATGAGAATTAAATAGAATGTGGAAGCTATCAGAAAAGGGAGATCCTCATAGATCAATGTTAATGAAGAAGGAATTGTGAGATTTTGGAGAATACTATGTGTTACATCCAGTCCGGAGCTGAATAATGAACTTTTGGATGATGCACATAGTTCAAATTTCATTTTTTCACCCAAGAAACAAAAAGATGTATCAAGATTTGTAAGAACATTATTGGTAGGATAATATGAATAAAGAGATCACTAAGTTTACATCAAAGTGACTGGTAAGATAAAAAGTGAAGGTAGAGAGGAAGAACTCTAAGGGGATGATGCAACCATTTCCTATACCGGCATTGAAATGGAAGAACATCACCAGGGACTTTGTCACAGAACCTCTAAAGACATCCAAAGGAAACAATGCTATCTAGATTGTTGTGGATATTCTTACAAAGTATGTACACTTTATTTAAATTATAGAGGAATTCTCATTGGATCAACTGGAACAGATATATATTAGAGAAGTTTTAAGGTTTCTTGTAGTACCATTATCTATTACATCCGACCAAAATCCATGTTTCCCCTCTACATTTTGGAAGAGTCTCCAACATGCTCTGGATACTAAACTAAACGTAATTATGGAATATCAACCTCAAATTGATGGCCAGTATGAGATAAATCTTTAGAGACTAGAATATATGTTAAGATCATGTTCAATGGACTTTAAAGGAGGATGGGATCAACATATTCTTCAAGTTTAATTCTTCTTTAATAACAGTTTCCACTCGAGCATCTGAATGGCACCTTATGAAACCCTGTATGGGAAGTAGTGAAGAACACCGACATGATGGGATGATGTCGTTGAGTATAAGATGCTAGGAACATAAATGGTCGAAGAAACGGTGGAGAAGGTGAAAACTATTCAGCAACATATCAAGGTAGCCCAGAGTCAACAGAAGAGTTATGTAGATAACCGTCAGCGAGACCATGAGATTAAAGTTGTATTCATGGTATTTCTATGCATATCTCTATGGAATAAGTTGATGAGGTTTGGATAGAAGGGGAATTTATTTCCTAGTTACATAGACCCCTTCGAGATTCTTGATCATGTCAGGGGTATAGCCTATCGACTAGAACTTCCACCTACTATGGCCAAAGTACATGATGTATTTCATGTATGCCTATTAAGAAAGTATATACCAGACCCTTAACAGGTACTCACATTAGAGGTAGTACAACTAGAGGAAGATAATTCTTACGAGGACCAACCAGTGAAGATCTTAGATTGTAGGGAAAAATTTCTATGAAATAAGACAATTCCCCACGTTAAGGTGTTGCGGAAAAAACAACAAGTTTGAAGAAGCAGTATATGAATTTGGGATAACTGATGGATCAGATTTATACACATCTGTTTTATTGTGGTAAAAGGATATTTCAAGGGAAAAATTTCTTAATGGGGAAGATAGTAACAACCCAAAAATTCATTAATGAAAATTTATCTTGGTCTATTTAAATGTATTCTTAAGGGAATTTAAAACGTATACACTTATTTGGTTTTATGTTTTATATTTTAAAATACCATTAAGAATTATTACCATTGTTAATATAGTCATTGAATAGTGATAACATGATTAGTATAAAAAAAGGGCTTTAAGAAATCCAATTTAGTCAGACAAATGATGTGATGGCCTCATCCAGTAGACTTTCCCCTTACTAAGACCATTTTTCGGAGCTCATAAAGGAGGTAGAGTGTTTGCACTTCTCTCCTAACCAATCCCCAACTGATCTTGAACACATTAAGCTTGAGTAGAACCAACTACTGGATAAGTGGATGCTAATAGAGATTACCACCCGAGTGATGTTATCCGACCCACCCCAAGAGATTGTCACCATCGCACACCATACACTTTGGTCTTATGCGGGTGTTATAAGGTGTTATGTAATGATACCCTAGCAATATAACAATTTACATTATTCTTGTATATATATTATACATTATTTTTATTATTATTACATAAATAGTTTCTAAAGCACAAAGAGTTTTTTTAGTTAATATTCAACTAAAAAATATATTTGGATGAATTAAATGATTTTTGAATTAAATAAAATTTTAATAATATATTTTTAATAAATTACTTTTTATAAAATATAAATAATCATACAATTTTTATGAATAAAATCGTAACTTTTATTATGGTTTGAAAGATATTTTTGTCAAAACCCATGTAATATTAATAAATGTTGGTTTTTATTTTAAAATTAATAATTCACATATTTGGAAAATTATTTAGATAAAATAAATATTATTTTTGGAATTAGGATGTCAAAATTATCCAATAGTGAAATTTCCAAAATTTTCTGAGACAATCAAATTTTTGGGAAAAACTTAAATACCGTTTAAATATATAATGTGATTTATAACATCATAATGACCCAATATTGATGTAATAAAATATAATAAACATTATTAACGGACATTATGAGTTTTATCCCTAATATAATTTGATTTTAGATTTTTTTTATTAATTTTATGATTCCTTAGTGGACCCTTCATGACTTATAAAACATTTTATCTTTTTAAATTGTTTTCCTTGAGAGTGTGACTCACCTCCACATAAGAAACCCTATTATTTTAAGATGTTCAGACATTGGACTTATAAATTTTTTTTTCACTCCCATTTGGAAAAAACTATAGGAAAAAACAATGGGTTGGTTTGTGGTTTTGATTAGTTTAATGTGTGGTGTCCCAAATATAAATAATAAAAATTTCCATCTTGTTTCCTATATAAACTCACCCATGTTCCCACTTCCCCTTTACTAAAATCCTTTTAAATTCTTACAAACATTTCCCTTCTCTCTCTATAATATTTCCAAGTCCCCCATGCTCTGAAGAACCATCTCTCAAGCCTCTCCCAAGCTTTTGGGATCACTCTTCCATGTAAGGGCTTCCTTCCTTTCCCATTTTATCCAAATTTCTTAATATTGTTATGCCCTTTTATTTTAAATTATAAATGTTGGGGTATGATTTCAAACTGACCCTATAAAGTCATCATTATGTTTTAATGATGGGATACCCCCTTATCTCTCACTAAATTCCTCTCATGTACACCTGTTTCCATGCCAAAATTCTGTAGGGAATTTCTCTATCCTCATTTCCATTCAAGCAATTATTTTGTTTAATGAATCTAAATTCCATTAAAATTGTTGAGACATGTATCTATATGACCCCCATTCTTTAAATTTCATTTACATATTATGATACACCCCTTTCTATCTCATCAACCATTTTTATGAATTATTATGTCACGTCGTTCTGCTATCGAAATTTCACCAAATATTTCCAAGCCAAACTCATTGTGTAGTAAATACCATGCCCATTTTTCTATCAATGGTATTCACCTTCATTTACATTTACTTTTTTATTATTGAGATTCATTTATTAATTCTGCATTCCATTATCAAGGAGTAAATTATGAGTTTAATTAATATATGTTTTATGATCTATGTGGAACACTTATGCACGAAATGGAAATTTTATGAATGGAGCGCCCTTAGAGCGCTCCAATACATTGGATAAATTATAGTATCATGATACATCATGTGCAATGAGTGACAAATCATTCTAATTCAATTTAAATGAGGTTATACTTGTGCATCAAGTTCAATTAGGGTTTACTAATTCTCTATGTCCAATGATCCTTAGCGTATGCTAATTCCATGTTAAGTGTTGTTGCCACATTTCCATGTTATGATAATCGTGCTATATCATGCCTTTATGTTCATTTTTATCTTGCATTCCATTGATATTCCAATTTCCTAACATGTATTTTAATCATCATTTTATATCTTTTTTACTCCTTTACTGGGCTTTATAGCTGACCCTTTTCTTATGCATGTCCTCTGTTTATCCCATACAATGATAAGTATGGGGGAATGTAGTGGTGAGGTAAAGGAAATTTTTAATGAGATGTTGCTTAATATATTTTATGTTGTTATGTAATGTTAATAAGTCCCAAATACACTATACCTCTTGATATTCTATGTTGTATCAATTTAAGGTTTTATGTAATAAATCATGATTAATTGGGTAATAAAAAGTAAGATTGTTATATTATACATCACATTGTACTTCATACGCATGTTCTGCACCAATACATTGTCGATATGTGTCCCTATATAACTGATCAATGCCTTTGGAACAACAAACCTACTAAAAATATTTTTATTAAAGAAGTCCATGATGTCCTTTGCTGTGTTTTGTTTCATAACTGTAGCTTCCACCCATTTTGAGACATAATCCACACGAACTTGTATGCAATAATTTCTTAATGATTGGGGAAAGAGGACCATGAAATAAATACCCCATAAGTCAAAGACTTAGACATAATGTATTGGATGTTGAGGCATTTTAGTTCGTTGTCCCATGATTCTGGTTCACTAGAACATATCAAAATGTGTCATAAAATACTTGGCATCCTTGTGCATGGTAGGCCTAAAAATCCAAATTGGATAATTTTCGTTAACATTCTATCTAGCCTGTGATGTACCCCAGTTGAGGAGGAATGAAAAAACTCTAGAATTCCATCAATATCTATTTATGGGATGTAGTGGCAGATCACCCCATCTCTACACGGGTGGAAGAGTAGCATGTCTTGATAGAAATATATTTTCACTTCATACAGAAATCAATTCTTTTGTTAGAATGAAATATCTAGGTGTACTACTACTGTATCCAAGTGATTGTCTATATCGGCATACCATGGATGAGGTGTAACTTCAACTGAGAAAATACGCTTGTTAAATAAGTCCTCCTTGATCTCTCTATAATATTCTCTTTCTATGTGATGAAATTTAATTTTGTTGAGGTGATTGGCAACAACATTCTCACTTCCCTTCTTATCGCGGATCTCCATGTCATATTCTTGGAGTAGAGGCACCCAAAAAATAAGTCATGGGTTTTTATCCTTCTTGTCCACAATACATTTAATTTTTTCACGGTCAGTGTAAAAAATAACATTGTATATCACTAAATATGAGTGGAACCTTTGAAATGAAAAAACAACTACAATAATTTCCTTCTCTATGGTAATGTATTTAATTTTTTCTTCATTGAGGGTTATGCTGGTATTGTTAATTGGTCTGAAGATTCGATTTAGCTACTCCCAAGAAATACTCCCATGACAAACTTACATTCATCACACATTAATCTAATATTTTCTTCCCAAATTTTTAAAATCATGATAGGGGATTCTACCAGTTTTTTCTTTAGATGTCGGACGGCTACAGTGCAGGTTTCGTCAAATTCAATGATATAATTTTTTGAAAGATGATGGGTTAGAGGTTGATCTATCTTTGAAAATTCACAAATGAATCTTCTATAAAATCTTGCATTATCAAGAAATATTTGGATTTCCCTATATAGAATTTGTGATAGGTTGGGATGAATTTAATTTTTCCTAGGTCAACATCATTTCCCTTCATAAAAATCCGGTGATGTAAGGTGATAACATTTTTTAACATAAAATGGTACTTCTCCTAGTTTAAAACCAGATTGTTGTTCTCACACCATTCCAAGACCAATTCCATATTTCTTAAAAAAGGGTTGAATGGTTTTCCATTGACAAAAAAATCATTCATAAAGACTTATAAAATATGCTCCACCGTGTAATACAATATTTCCAACATGCATCACTGAATGGTGGCTGGAGTTTTGCACATGAAAAAAAGGCATCATTCGATAATAAGGATTTCCATTAGGTTATTTTTAGGTTATTTTATCTCTGTCTTCATAAGAAATTGAAATCTATTTATATCCAGAATAATCATCCAAAAAGAAATAGAATTTGTGCCCTGCTAATCGCTCCATCAATTGATCCATGAAAGGGTGTGGGAAGTGATCTTTTCATGTGGAATCCTAATTTTTCTAAAATCAAAACATACTCTCTATATATTGAATATTATTGTTGGGATAAGTTTACTTTTATCATTAGTTATTATGGTGATACCCCCCCTATTTGGGTACCACATGCAAAGGACATACCCATGGGCTGTAGGAGATCTGGTAGATGATTCCCACATCCAAAAGCTTGATCGCATATTTATTTACTACCTCCTTAAGGGGGGGATTTATCCATAATTGTGGTTGTTGAGAGGTCTTGGATACTTCTTCAATTATCACCTTATGAGTGTAAATGGTTGGGATTATCTCTTTAAGATCAACTATTTCCCCCTCCCCCAATAGCTTGTTTTCGTCATTTAAGGACATGGTGAAGTGCATGATCTTGATCTTGAGAGAGAGATTGGCATTGAGTATTAATGGAAATGTGTGATTATATCCCAAGTAATCACATTTTAATTATGATGGTAGAGGTTTGTGTTCATGTTGATGGGATTTCAGAATGGAGGGCACAATTTGTTCTACCTCTGGCCATTTGAGAACATCCAGAATAATTGAATGCTACCAATAATGATCATCATGGATGATGATTAATTGGAAGTCTTCTTGTACAGAATTAGGTAGAATTTGTTCATGAAAAGTTAATCAGTTATAGAACAACATTCCATGACATCTTCCATATGGCCCAAGTGTTTGTTCACAATAGTCAATGTATAACAGTTCTCGTGTTCTACCGGTGATACCTACATTACTACTTTGAGATCATTGTAAGATACCTTATCATATCCCACTTCGAGATCAATTTACCTTGATGAACATTGATCAAGAAATTCCCAATATCCAATAAGGTTCTTCCCATAATGAGACATGCCTCTCGATCTTCCTCCATGTCAAGGATGATAAAATCATTAGGAAGAATCAACATTACCAAATTTATGAGCACATATTCAAGTATCCCTTTGGGATATTAAATGGATCGATCGGTGAGCTGTAGTTCCACTTAGATAGGTTGTAAATCTTTTATCCTCACCCTCCTAAAGAATCCATATGTAAAAATATTAACATTATCCACCATGTCACAAAGGTATTTCCCAAATTCACATGATTAAATTGTACAAGGAATTGTAAAACAACCTGGTTTTGGGAGATTTGGAGGAAGAGAGTGTTGGACCCTGCTTACTAGTCCTTAGTGAGTTGAATTATTCCCAAATCCTACTTATTCCTCTTATTTGAGAGTATTTTTTTCAAATACTTAATATATGTTGGAATTTGATTTAATGCCTCTACGAAGGGAATGTTGAAATGATGTTTCTAAAACAAATCCATGAATTTTTCAAATTGATGATCTAACTTCCTTTTCATCATTTGTGCAGGAAATGGTAAGGGGGTTCATAAGGTGTGACCAATTATTTTTCCTTCCCATGTGTAGCCTAATTCTATTTTAATAGTTCTTATATTGATTTGGACTCTTTGATATTGACTTCATGATTCAAATTGGGTGTAGGTGGAGCCAGATTTTCACCTTGATTTGCAATATTTTCCTGGGGTAATTTATTCCAACATCATAAAGTGACAACATTGGCATACTTTAGTGGGTTCCTCTCAATTTTACATTGTAATGAACCAGGTTTCATTATTGAGAGTTGATTTTAGAGTTTCCCAAATATGTTCTTGGGGATTAGAATAGATTCCACTTGATTCTGAAACCGTGTCTCAATAGTTGTTATGAATTCTAACACCATATCCTATATCCTAGATGGGGGTTCTTGTTGATGTTTTTATGCAGCCAGTTGGGGTTATGGCTGCCTCACTTGTTGTGTCGGAAGAGGGTTTTGATGCCATTTTTTTTGGAAGGATCCCTACTACTGTTGTCTCGGATATGGATTCTGGTGTTGTTGTTGACCATAACCAGTCGGCCTTTGGGGGTGGGGTTCAAAGTTTTGTTGTTGTTTCCCCCATCCCGTATTTGAGTTATCTTTTCATGATGGGTTTTGGTATTGAGGGTACATGTTTGGACCTTTTTTCTTATATGCATAGCTTAACTCTCTTTTTGAAGTACTAGAACTTGTCCCCAAATAGTCACCCATGGCATGGTTTTCACCACATTCACTATATGCTGGGTGATTTTTTTCCTGAACATGAGATGTATTTTTCAGATTCAATGCATCGATCCTCTTAGAAACCACATCAGGTTGGGAAGAAATCATTGTAGATTAATAGATGTTATTCATGCCTCTCTTTTGGGTAAACTGTTGTGAGTGCCATTAGATGTTGTTGGCTGACATATCTTCGAGTAGGTCAAAGAGTTCTTCATAGGATTTTTTCAACATTGTTCCTCCTACAGCTACATCCACCAAATCTTTTTTATTTTTCATAAGACCTCCATAGAATGTATGGAAATTCAACCATAAGGGAATGCAATGATGAGGGAACTTCCATAATATTTCATTAAAAAACTCACATGATTCATACAAAGATAATGAATCATGTTGCTGGAAATTGTGAATTTCATTCTCTAATTCCACCATCATAGAGGGTGGGAAATATTTTGATAAAAAAATTTAGGCCAACACCTCCAAGGTGAGGATAGAGCATTGAGGTAGTCATTTCATCCAATCCTTCTCCTTATTCTTTAATGCGAGAATAATAAGTGAAGGAAAATGGAATCCTAGGACACCCCATGGTATAAAAATTTGTCACATATATCCATAAAATTGGTTGTATGAGCGTTAGGGTCTTCGTGAGTAAATCCTCCAAATTGAACTATGTTTTGGAAGTGTGTCATGAAGTCCTGTTTGATCTATAAATGATGGGTTTGCACTGGTGGTCTGAAAATTCTTGTATCTACCCCTTGGATAGAAGTAAGATTGTACTCTGTAATAGTATGACATGGGGGTAGTTTCTCTTGATGAGGTGTCGGAAAAAATTACTTCTCCAGAGAAAAATAAGGCCCAGACCTGGATACAGGTATGGAAACTACTCTGGTAGGAACTATTGGGGTTACTACAGGCCATACCCGGGAACAAATGGAGTCGGTTGTCTATATTGGATTTGTGGGATGAACTCCATTATGTTTTCTGGTGGAAGTTAAATTTGATCATTCTCTGTATATAATTGTTGGTTTTGGTTTTCGTCAAGCACAAATAGCTATCCAACTCCTTGAATAGTAGCTGGATATCTCTCTTCTATGTTCATCATGGGGGTGTTCTGGTTTAACTCATCTATAAGTGTCTATCATCAGTGCAAGATCATTCATTCAATATCCACATCAAGAGGAAAGAATTATGATGATTCAACACTCTTGGAACATTTGATTTGGAAACTCATGTACATTTTATCATTCCCAATACAAAACAAAAAATAATCATAAAAGAGGGAAAATAAGATAATAAACATAGAAATGAGATTAAGAATAGAATTTTTTAAAAAAATTATTTTAGCTTTAATTAATACAAAAGGATTAATGAATACACTATTAACTTTCAATTCTCCATCACCGACTCTATTATTTGGTATCTTTTCTACAAAATTGATACTTTCAATAATCCAAATTGAATTAACAAAACTGTATACTATTATAGTGCATATATCGAATCAATCCACATAGAGAGTTAGTTACTCTATTTTGTTTCTATCATTTATAATTAATTAGGTTAGGTTTGCTAAAATTTGGATTCATTGTTTTTTATTTCAATAAAAGAGTAATTAATAATTTAATATCATGATAATTTAATTTAAAGATAAAGAAAACCAAAAAAATATATTATTGATGAAAAATGGGAAGAATTTGTCGGGCTTGTAGATTTTTAAGGTTAATTAATTAATCAATTTTATTATGAGGTTGTGTTGTACACGATTACTCTGATATTATGGTTTTGGATATAATAGAACCCCCTTGGTCTGTTGAATTTCATTTGAATCTACAGAAACCAATTATTTGGTTTGGAATTTGGTTATATTAATTTTTTTAATTGTAACCCCTTTTGAGGAAATTTGTACACCCATTGATCATTGATGTTCTTAATCATAATTCCTCAAATGATCTATAAAAATCTCGTTCTTGTTCTGATACGGGGTTTCCAATGATATTTAGACCAAGTTTTTGAGGGATTATGAGAGAAATAAAAATAACACAATTACAATATAGAAATGATAAACAACAACCCATAATTATCCATCTCCCCAACATATATGGGATTTATCTACTCATGGATTATTTAATGACTAATAAACATGTGATACCTGATTGAAAAATCTCACAAATAATGGATTTATGATCATTCAGAAAGTACTAGCAGTCCCACCTCTCTTCTCTTCTCTCTTTCTTCTCCAATTGAGTGTCTCAGAAATTAGCCTCTTTAGGTATCTATGTATGAAGGTCGAATAAGGAGGGCCTTCCCTCTTATTAATATCTTTTCGAAACACAGGGTGTGTAATCAAAAGTAAATAGCATGTAATCAAGTTAACATGACTTGGGAAATTTTTCTCTTCTATTGGTTGATCTACCGTGCCACCCATGGCATTAAACACAACGCCCCTTGGTTGGTGGGGGTACATAACATGTAACATCATCCCCAATGGGGTGTAATATCAATTCTCAGCCACCAACCACTTCAAGAATGGGGAACACTGAATGTTTAGGCTAATCACATGGAGCGTAATCTATGGTTGGAAACAGGGTTATGTATTTGTTCATGTCGTTCTATGTCCAGCGTAATAGTACATGGCGCGCATAATATGTACACACTGTGTATATTTGAATTTTTGTTCTGACCATTCTTGATTTATGTCTTATATTGGAAAATACATATAAATAAACATGATTACCAAATTAAAGCCTTTTATCTTGAAATCAACACATATATAGATTAAAAACATTTTTTATATTCAATAAAATTTAGGAAAAGGTATACACAATTCGGGACCATCAAAATCTCCCACACTTATTTATTTTCTTGTCCATAAGAAAAATATTAGCATTAAATCAATAGAATCCATACTCTATAAAGGTAATAATTCATATAATTATAATTGTAAATACTATATCAATAGATTAGGATTTTAAATGGCACAAAAAATCTTTCAATTCAAAAAATATTCTGATCATGCCTCCCATACAAGTCAATTAAAATTTACATCCCCTTTAATCCACATTGTTTAACTTCCCATAAATAAACATACCACTTGATGATTTACCTCACCAAAAAGTACGAAACTCATAATTCATTATTGTTTAATTAGATATATGATCAATCATGAGTATATTAACTCTATATATAGGCTTTCAAGTGTTCTCATTCTCCACTTCTGATTTCGAATCACGAAAATAATGAGGTCTTTAAATATGGTTCAAATGTTTATAATGTTATGGGTTGGTAGGAAATGATGAAACTTAATCTCAAAGGATTTAAAAGGAGGCAGAATTCATAGACAATAATTCTTGACATTCAAAATAAATGTTATAAAAAACGTACCCCCAATCAATATCTCTCAAATCGTATCATCACAGTGAAATTCTATTTCCAATATAGTCCCATGAACCATTAATAATTTTTAATGAATGTATGTGGTCCCTCTTTTTCATTTTTTTCAATATTATTTAGGGACTACTAATAATAAAATAAATAGGTGTTTTGGAACAACTTCTTCCCAAATGAATAAGTGATAAAATCCCCCACACATAAATGCACAGTTTCTCACCAAAATATACCATGAATGGACAAAAATTCATATCTAAAGCTCAATTGAATAATTGGGAAAAATTATAGAAGAAATAGGGTTGGAAGGTAAATAGACTTGTAATATATCTTCATATCAAGGAAATTCCAGGTTCTTAAGGGTTCATGAAGGTCATATATATATAGGATTCAAGGTAAAAGGGACTAAAAAAAATCGAATTCATGAATCATTTTAATGTGATTAAAGAAATTTCATGTTTTGAATAGAGAAAACTCACATGTTCTTGTTGTTAGGAAAATCCCAGAAATCTATTAAGAAAGATGATATAAGAAATAATACATCAAAAGGCTTAGAATTCTTATTTGGAATGAGTCCAAATAAAAGATCAATCACGTCATGACATGAGTACAAATGATCAGTCTAATAAATGTAAATGTCCAAGAATTTAAACCCCGAATCAAATTATATCAGCAATAATTTAAATTTACATTGAAAATTGAAATAAACATATAACTTTTACATTTCCCTTTTATGTCTTTATAATTTATAATTATAATTAATCAAAAAAATTCCATAGTTTTGAAATATGTCAACTATTAATGATGTATCCTTGATCAGTTCAAGGAAAAGGCTAGTGAAGTTAGAGACCCTCCCCCACACCTAGTACAACAAATTTTCTCCTAAGTGAAATACCAAGGAAGAGGAGAAGATATGGGGAAATGGTAGGGGAAGACAATGGGTATCAATTAAAGAAGTAAATACAGAGTAAAAATTAAAAATAAAATGTGAAAAATACTCCCCTCATGGTGAATCAATTGATAGGGTAAGCTGTTGAAATAGAGAAGCCCAAGTCACATTGGAGTACATGTGACTATCGAGGGAAGGTAAAAGAAAACATCAAATAAATATATAATCACACCCAAAAAATAGCAAAAAACGATATATATAATGGAAATAAGTGATCCAAAAACTAGTAACTAGGTTCCCTCAAAAGAGGCATCCTCTACAACAGCGGAATCCACCAAAGGAGAAGCATCCACAGTGAAAACTGGAGGAATGAGCTAGGAACTATAAGTGGTAGGAACAAAAGGCACCGTGGGTGTGGCAATAGGGAACATATCTATTCATCTAGCAGTAGAGAGTAGAACTGAATCTTTGACTAGAGCTAACAACGAGTTCGGTGTGGTAGAAGGCTGAGGAGAGGATGGAGGTATTGGCATAGGGGATGATGCTGGTAGGGAATGTCCCAAGTACTGAAGGATAAGAAGCAAAATACACTCTATCTTTATCTACATCTGAGTGAGGGAAGCCTGGTTAATCTAAACAAGTTCCAGATGCTGATCTATCTTAGCCATGTTGAGGGTGGTGGAGAGATATGATGACAATGTGGGTGAAGGTGGGATGTTGGAAGACACATAAGAAGAGGGGATGGTTGAAGAAGAAGGAAGGATAGAAGAAGGGGGCGAGATGGTAAGGTACCATCCTCTGTTGGATGAGGGAGGATAGGATCAGCAACAACTTTGTGGGAAACCTGACCAACTCTCTCCCCTATAAGAGCTCGTGCGTCCTGCATGAGCACATAAACATCACCCTAATACTAAACCATCTTTATAAGAATGATCATGACGATGTTGAGATGCTGATGCAATCTTAATGGGTCATGAGTGAGAGAGGAATCAAAAACATCAATATTGTGGGCCAACCAAGTGGCATAAAAACAATTATTCAAGTTTCCATGACATCAATGGATCATAGAGTGAACGTAAGAAGTGTTGAGACGATGGGTGGTCCGGATAGTCTTTCCGGACAATACAAGATAGGAGGTCTATTAGTATGCTTCTATAACATGTTCAAGGCTGCTTAGAGTTTTCCTATTAATTATACTTGTATGGTCAACAAATGTATTTAAACATTTTTTAAGTTTATAGGAGTCTTACATGAATCATTCTAGATAGTACTATCTTAGACCTTTTTGGAATGTTGTCCTGTCACTTATTTAGATTTTCTTTTGGGAATTTACTTTTGAATACTTTTATTTGTTCCCTTTTTATTCATACAGGCATTGTGGGATGGTTTTGGTTTCTTGATAAATTATGTTCTGGAGTTTCTTGTGGATGACTCATCTTATACCCTAATTTTATATTATTATAGTGGGAAATTCCATAATTTTCATGAGATTTTAATACCCTGGGTGATAGTTACAAACCTAGGGTCTACTAAAGCTGGGTCTTGAGGGTCATAATATCTCTCATCATATTGTGGAATCTTTGGTAAGAGGGGATCAAGACTCAAACACATATAAATATATGGTTTGGTGAGCACTTGGGGTTACTCATTATGATAATCCATTATGTGTGCAATATATACTCATGAGTGTGCTTGAGTGATGCCACCATTGTAAATCATAACCACATAAATTTTCACATCATAGTTTTTGTCTTATTCTATTATTTTGGATAATAATTTTTATCTTTGTTTCTCTTTCATGTTTCGAGTGTTCTAGATTTAAATCTTTAGTTTTGGGATGGTTTTCTTCCATTGAATATTTTAGATGCATGATTATGGGGAAATAATGAAACCTCTTCTGGAAGGGACTCTTTTCAGTTCATTTTGAAATTGCACTATTTGAGTTTCCTTGGATGCACACAGTTTGACCAAAACCGTGCAACACTAAGGAGAAACTATGCGGGTCATTGGGTATCACTGGTTGAGGTTACATGTACTAAGAGCAGTTAGGAACACCATGCAGAAGGTATGGGCATGGAATTGTAATTATTACATTACCATGTCATATAGCTGGAACATAGTTTACCAAACCATGCGGGTAACCAATGTGTCTAGTAAGGGAAAAAAATTTGGATCATGGATTGGGAAACCATTAGACGTAACCATTCCCATTGCCCAAGTTTCATATAAATGTGAAATTACAATTCTATACTCTCATATTTTTAACCCCAAAGTCACCATATTTTGTTATCATAGTTTTTGCGACACCAAGGATCAACCTCCTATATTCTATAAATTTCCTCTCCTCTCACAATGTTTTTATCTAGGGTTTTATTAAAGGATTTGGGGTGATTTCACATGGTTACCTTTTTCTCTATTCTTTCTCCTCCACCATATTCTCTAATTTTGTGGTTCCTATTTTCCCTTGGTCTTACGATTATAGGGTTCATTTTTATTTGGGTTTTAATTGGGGGATTTTTTATTAAGGTTCCCATAGGATGTTCATTCCTCTTGAATCCTTCATGGAGTTGATTATCATTGGAGTTTTTTAAGCACTTGTCATTTTAAGTAGGATCCCTTCCCACTTGGATATTAAATTTATGATTATGTTTATTGTTTTCTTATCGCACCTTCATCGTTTGATAATTATTGTTTTATGATTTTTAAATTGATTTTTTATGTGAAATAAATTAATTTCTACTTGGTTCAAATTGTTTTTAAAGGTTTGTGTTCATTTTTTCAGATCAAATTCTTGAGAAAATTCATGTTTGGATTTTGTACATGAATCAAATTTTCAAAATGATAGTTTGGGATTGGTAATTTTTTTGATTTTAAAATTAAGGATTGGGTTTTGGAAATGGGTTTTTATGTGGTTTCCATTTTCAAACGATGTGTTGGATTTCTTATATTGAAAGTGGTTCCTATGGGTTATTTATGAAATGGTTTGACATATGGATCTTCTATAAAGCCTATTTTGAACATGTGAAAATCAGTTTCCCAAGAAAATAATACTTGGATAATTTTCTTGCCATGGTTATGTTGAATGAGATGGGGGGTCCTCAATGTTGACTCCTTCATGATCACATGGTTGAAAGGTGGGAGATTGATCCTTGGGGTGGTTTGGGTGAATCTTTTGTATGATGTTTATGTGTGTGATATATGTATAACTGGTTAGATTCATGTTTGGTTGGATTGGATCACCCCACATTAGTCTTGACATGGGAACCTAGAATACCTAGAAAATTTTCAGTGAGTGGATGTTTCACTAGCTTATGATTTCTCGCTCTCTTGCATCCCATAGTATAGACCTTTCTCTTCTTGGGATCTTGCCCCTCAGTTAGGCCAGGTAGGTCAAGAGCCATGTGTGTGGGTGAATTGATATCGTTAGTAGAGGAATTCCTCCAAAAAGAGTATGATGTATAGTATGTTTTAGATTATTCACTGATATCTTAGGTTCTCCCATGTTCCTCGACACATTTTTATATAAGGTAGGTGATTGTGGTCCATTTATGGTTGGTTACTCATATGTGTTATATTCCATTTCTTTTGTTATGGGATCATTTATTTCTCTCTCTAATATAGTAAGATTCTTGTTAAACGTGATGTGTTGGTTTTTATTTATTTATGAAAAATTTTAAGAAAATGTTTTTATCTTTCCCATTTTAAGTAAAAGTAGCATCTTATTTACTACCCCTCTTATCCTCTTAAATTATAACATATCCTTCTTGGAAAAGAATCTGGTTTTAAATTGATAGGTAAATGGATCATGTTTTTCTCTAAAGAGAAAATGTGTTGAAAACCTATGTTATATATATATATATATATATTCATACATGAGGTTGATGATTATTTTATTTATAATAATTTTATTGGAAATGTATGGAAATACTCACACCTATAGTTTCTTCTTATTTTTAGTTCTTGGTGTGGGTTTTAGAATGGTTTAGATCACCATGGTAGATGATGGATTTGGGATCAGAGAGTTACCCTCAAGGTCACATGAAGGCTTAGTGGTCCTCAGTTTTTTGTTTGGGTTTTGTTGTCCATCTTTATTATATTTTTTAAATTTTTTTGGAAAACATTCTCAATTTGGTTAATGTATTTATTTTGGAATTCAATATTTATTTATGCTACTTTAGAATATATATTTTTGGAGAAATAATTTATTCGGTTTATCTTTGATGCCCTTATCACTTCTTTGTATCCCATGGGGATCACGAAGGCCTCTTGGGCCTTGTAGAAGTCCAACTCAGGTGATCGATTTAGGGTCAACCTAGGTTCATTACTAAAAAACTAGTATCAGAGCTACTTTCTTTATAGGACCCATATTTCAAAGAACCCTTTGTAATTTTTTATGACATGGTATATGGAGTAAGACTTTAGGTACATGGTTTTAGGGTTTAGGGTGGTTTTTGACAACACTTTCTATGTCAAACCATGGGATACCCTGGGAAGTTGTGTTTTTTTGGTTTATTTGGTTCTTATTAGCTGTTTGGTGTTTGGGGAAATGAACTAAATGTGGGTCCAATGGTCTTAGTGAGATTTCAGGGCAAGGAAATCCATGTGGAACTAGCAACATGGTCCTAAATGAAACACTGTATTGGTGGCATGATTAGCATGTAATCCCCAACCATATGGAAAAGTCACCCACTGTGAGTTATTTTTTAGTCCTTCTTGATATTGAATATGTTTTGAATACCCCTGTTCTGAAATTATGAAAACTATATTTTTATTGTTAATGGTTGGGTTTTTGGAAAATTCAAAATTTAGATTTTACATTTATTAAAAAATATAATTTTTTTAAACCTATTTTAACTAAGAATAAATTTGTGATAAAATTATTTTTTAATAAAATATTTCTTTATGAAATGTGGTCGTTGAATTTATGGAATGGTTTTAAATAGGATTAATTGGGTTTTTGGATGGAATTCCTAGGATTTTTAATTTGGATAAGGATAAAATAGATTGAAATGTATTTTTTGAAGGTGGTTTTTGAATTGGTTGTTACTGAGACTTTGAAAAAAATTCTGGAATTTGAAACATCGGTTGATTGTTTGTTTTGAAAAAGGAAATGTATTTTTTTATCCATTGTTATTCGAATGAAATCCCACATGCAAGTATGTGTGTGATGAAGTGGATGATTAGTGTCATGAATATATGTGTGGCCAAATTGGGATGAGAATATACATGTGTGTGGCTCTATGCAATTCCATTTGTGAGTGTGGAACTATTTAACGATATTTTTCTTTTAAAAAGTGTTTTGAAGAGAAATAAATTATTTAATTTAATAACCGGTGGTTTTATAGTGTGTTTCCTTGTGATTTGGAATTTCTAACATGGTGTTTTGAGTTTGATTTTATGTTGGTGAAGTGGTTCTGATTGATTTCTTGTTTTATTTGATATTGAGTGTACGCCCCACCAAATATTTGATAGATATTCGAGGTGAATCTATTGGTGGTTCACCATTACAGGATACTCCAATTGATCAAGATAATGGATTCCTTCAAGAGTTTTAGATGTCATTTATACATTTTTTTTAATTGAAAGTTATGTATTATGCAGATTTGGTGGTGATTCCCTAGCTCAACACTCGGTGTCAATTCACAAACTTAGGTTGACGATGAATTTATCCTCCCCCTACCTGATTTTATAAGAATGGAGAACCCTTATATTGATTTGCTGTGGTTTTCCTTCACCCCCTTATCCAATATGAAGGATCGACTGAAATATCCACATATTTCACTTTTTCTAAAGGATCCATAATTTTTTGATGGTGCACCTCAATGACTGATATCACTTTTGGAATTCCTATTTGCTTTAGGCCTCATAAATCATTATGGTGGTGGATCGATTTCAACAACATAGACCATTATTTTATGATTTTATCTTTTTCTTTTTTGAATCCTTTGGATGCATGATTGATTGATTATTGGTCTTCTATAAAAGTGTCACCTGATGGTTCAGCTCTCTTTGGAGGAGGACCTAATTCACGTGAAGTTTGGTCCTCCGCACAAATTCGCCGGTTAAAGGTTCTTTCTATTCCATTGGAAATTTTATTTTCACATGAGAAAGTATTCTCAATTTGTTTCCTTATGGGTTATATTTCCACAATTACCACTACCATCTCAAAACCATTATATCCATGAAATGTTGGGGAACATGGTTGGTCATTTTTTTTTTGTTCTAACATTAGAACCCAATTGTAAATCCATCCGATTCACCCAAGGATTATTATGGATGTGGATGTATCCAAAACACCATTGGAGTAGGTTTGTGTTTTTATTGGAGAAGAATATAGGTGAAAATAGGTTGTGGTCTTTGAATCATGGGTGGATTTTCTTAACATTTCAGACGAAGTGTTACTTTTAAAAATCCAAATTGAATTAACTAAAAATAATACTAGTATAGTAAAAGTATGGGATCGATCAACATAGAGAGAAAGTTACTATATTTTTATTATCTCATTTTGAATAAATTATGTGATGTTTTTTGAAATTTAGAGTCGATGTTTTTATTTTTCAATGACAGAGTATTTAAACATTAAATTATTGATAAATTACATTAATGAAAAATATAAACACATAAATTTGATTTTTTATGAAAATGAGAAAAATGTATCAGGAAGAACATTAATTGGAATTTTTTATGGCTTTTTTGACTATAAGTTTTTCTGAAGGTGAGGATAATGATGGAGATGTATTATCTATAGCAAGGTGGTAGATCGATGTTGGAATTTGTTCGTAATTTTTAGGATTTATTTCAATAACTTGTGAAGTGGGCTGAGTAATATTCACTAAAATCTCATCATTTTAATAGTGGGATTCATCATGATCTATATTTGAAGGTTTTGGAGTTTATATTAACCATTTTTTCGATGCTCTTAGGTACATTGTGCAGGATGAGAAGGTATTCGAAGGATTGCTTTGGAAAACAAAATTTCCTCTGGTCTCTAGAAGTGGTAAAGGTAATTCCACTAAAGAGTTGGAAAATTGGCCTAAACCTATTTGAGTGGGTCATATAATTAATAGGCCTCCATATCTTTCATTAGTTTATTTTGGGAACAAGATCTTATTTTTTTCATTGTTGTGGTAAGAAAGGTCATAAAAAGTTGTCATTTCCTAGTACTCCAAATATCTTCCATACATTTGGACTCCTATGTCAATTGCAAAGATTCTGTTTGGGTGTTTATTAGGAGATATGTGGCAATAGATCAACCCCTTAATAATACACCCCTTAAGAATACAACCCATCATGTTTGCAGTAATAGGGTGTTGGATTGAATTTATCTTGAAGGTCATTTTCATTTGAGTGCTCCTTCCTTTTTAGTGGTTG
Source organism: Viscum album (assembly GCA_963277665.1). Lineage (NCBI taxonomy): Eukaryota > Viridiplantae > Streptophyta > Magnoliopsida > Santalales > Viscaceae > Viscum > Viscum album. The sequence continues at coordinate 1,489,405,054 of OY728137.1, read as the reverse complement.
TGTTTTGTAGTGTTTTAATTTCTCTTATAGTAGTAAGAGATTTTTTAACCTTATGGTAACCTATTACTTATTGAAATCATATATTTTGGAAAATAATGAGTTTTTAAAATCTTGTTTGGAGGTGTGTTCTATGATATGTCTTATTCATGATGCTTTCCATTTGTGGTGAAAGATGGTGAGGAGTTTTTATCCTCTAAATTCATTTAATGGTGTATGTTCTTTGTATGAGGGAAGTGGATATCATGGGGTGTCATGTTCATTGGTTTTCTTCTGGGGTTTGTGTATTGTCATTCTAGCTTATAGTTTCAGTTCCTAGTGGGTGATTTAGGTTGAGAATCTTGTTAAGAAGTATAGAATTGTGGGGAGTCTATTCAGACCTCCCATGTTGGTAATACAGTTAAGTATTTGGTGTCGGTTTAGTGGAAGGTGGTTTCTATTAGAGTGGACTACAATTTTTTATTTCCCATCTAGGAGGATATTGGTCTTTTGGAGTATACAAATTGTATAGTTTGTAGCGAGGATATGGTGTTTGTGGTTTGAGTTCTCTGTTGTTTTTTGATAAGTGGTTTGGGTTCATTGGATAATTTGGGGTAGAGGTGTGTGTTCATGTTTTGGTTATTGTTAAGGTGAATAATGATTAAGGAAATATATCATGTGAGTATGTTAACCATGTCCTTTTAAATCGATCACCTGGAGATGTTGTCGGCTTATTTGGGTAGAAAGCGTAATGGTGGGTAGAATTTTCACACCCAAATTTTTTGTTTTATATTTTTATTTTAGTTTATCTCTTTTTATCATGGTTTCTCTCTCATTTTTTGGGTGTTCCAAATTTAATTTTTTAATTTTTTTGGAAACCTTTCATCCATTTCATGGTTTAGGTACATGGTTATGAGGAAACATTGTGATATCTTGGGGTTGCTTTCCTTTTAGTTCATTTTGAACTTGAATTGTTTTAGTTACACTATCTATACACGATTTTACCCAAACCATGCAGCATCAAGAAGAACATGTTTGGGTCTATGGGTGTCTCTGGTTGAGGGCGCACATCCTAATAAGGGTTAGGAAAACATTATAGAATGCATGCCCATTGTTTGGGATTTTTTTAAAGAACCATGTAGTATAGTTGGTGCACAGTTTATGAATTGTGTGGCCAAACCATTAGGGTTCCTAGTGTGTCAAGTAAGGTTGGAATAGTTGGCACATATTTTGGGAAAATGTGCATCCTAACCATTCATTTTTTCCAGGCGTCTTAAAAATATGAAATTAACATTATACCCTTTTTAACCCCAAACACCCCATTTATCCCTCTCTTGGTTCATGTATCACCACGGAGCCCCCTCTAATTTTATATAAGTTTCCGCCCTTATCCCAAGGGTTGGATCTGGGGTTTTCTTCATGGTATTTTGGGGGTGATTTCTCAAGTTAATCTTCTGCACTCTTCTTCTTCCTCTTTCTTATATTTTATGTGTGGTTCCTCTTATACTTTGGTCTTGTGGTTCTAAGGATCATTTTTCATTGGGTTTGAATAGGGGGTTTTGTGTTGTTTTGGTTCCCCTCATATGTTCATTCCTCTTTGAGCCTTCATGGAGTTGATTCACGTTGGAATTTTTGAAGTGCATGTGATTTGAGATAAGATCATTCTTCATTTTTCCTTTAAATTTTAGAATATGGTGACTTATTTATTTTATAACCATCCTTGGATGATATTTACGGATGTATGATTTATAAATTAATTTTATGACCTGAAATAAATTTCTTTCCACTTGGTTCTAATTATTTGGAAAAGGTTATTTTGGGTTTGTGACACAAAGTGATCCATGAGATGCCTGTTTTGGATTTTGTACATGTTTCATGGTTTCTAAAATAAGGCTTTCGGTTGGTAAATGTATTTGGATTCTGAAATGATGGTTTGTGTTTCTTAAATTGTTTTCTAAGTGGTTTATATTTTTAAATGGTATGTCATATTTCTAGTTTTAATGTGTAGTGTATTGCTTCCATAATAAATGGGTATACATGTGAAGGTTATGTAGGTCCCATTTGGCACAATAAAAAAAATAGTTTAGTTGGAAAACTAACCTTGGATAATCATTATGTAGAATGGGATGGGAGGTACATAGTGATGAATCCTTCACGATCTATTGGTTGGAAGGAATGATATTGTACCTTGGGGTTGTTTGTGGGGATTCTTGTGTGTGATGTTTGTATATGTGTTACATGTATATGTGGTTTGTTTCTTTTTTGGTTGGATTGAATCACCCCTATTGGTCTTGAAATTATAACATAGAAAATCTAGTAAATGATCGGTGAATTGTTTTAGCACTAGCTTAGGATTTCGCTCTGACTAATGGCCCTTATTATAGACCTTTCTCTACTTTGGGATTGTTCCCCTCAGCTTTGGTACGGAATAATCCAAGCATGTAGGGGAACTGATTTCATCCATTGAGTCATGTCAATAGGATGAGTCATATGTATAGTATATTCTAGATTACTCACTGATCTCCTAGGTTATCTCATGTTCATTAGAAAAAAGTTATCTGTTAAATAAGATTGTGGTTCATTGTTGGTTGGGTACTCATACATGATATATTCTGTTTCCATTATTATGTGATCATTGCTTCTGATCCCTTGTATGGTGATGTTCAGGTTAGAAGTGAATTGTTTGTTTTCATCTTTTTATGGAAAATGTTCTTGAAAATATTTTTCTCATTCCCTTTTTATGTATTAGTAGCATCCTATTTAATCCCCTCTTCTCCTCTAAAATTATAACATTTCTTTCTTGGAAAAGAATCGGGTTTTGAATGGGAAGGGAAATGAACCATGTTTTTCATTAAATTAAAAATGTGTGGAAAACCTATGTTATATATATTGTATTTAAACCCTGAGTTTGATGTTTATTTTATTTAAAGTAAGTGCATTGGGAATAGCTTTTTTAGGAACTTCTACTGGGTTATAATACTCATGCATATAGTTTCATCTTGTTTTTAGTTTCTAGTGAAAGTTCTTGCTTGGTATCGATCTTCATGGGTGATGTTGGGTTATGGATCATAGAGTGAACCCTTGGGTCACCTGGAGGCCTATGGGTAATCAGTTTTTTGAGTTTTTTCATCATTGTTAAATTTTTCATTTAATTTGTAAAAGATGATCAGTTTGGTTAAATTATTTATTTTTGGTTTCTCTATTGATTTTTCTTTCTTTAGTTTATTTATTTTGGTATAAATTCTTCCCTTGGTTTCTCATTTTTTCCATTTTAATTCTTTTCCAATCTGATAGGATCAGGAAATATTATTGGGCCTTGATGCGGGGAAACTAGGGTGACCTGTTCGGGATCGACCTAGGTTGGTTCGTGACATATATTAGTAGAAATAAACATAAAATGTATAATAAATGAACTCTATATCCAATATTGTTTAAAAATATTTCCTTTGATTTCCATAACATCCCTAGAAATTTCAGAATCGAATAACCTATAATGTATCTATAACTGAGATTGATAAATATAATTAACTCTATAATATTCATCAAAAAAATAAATAAAAATGGATTGAAAATTCACTACCAGTCCTACAAGTAATTTCAAGGTCTTCTCCAACTAAAATCATATGTATGATAATAGAACTCCCCTCACTATATAATCATGGATGTGAGAATAAAACAAAATAATTAATAAATAATGAATATGAATCGATTCTATACTCTCCACCTATCACATTCCATGTCAGATTAGATATGGGATAGACTATAGCTCTATCTAACCCAACATCCCAATAGGTCTAATATATCCTGTTGGAATAATTTTATTCTACTATAACCATAACCCTATAAATATACCATAACATTCAATTAATAACAACCATGATACCTAAAATTCACATACTAAAACATCACAAAACTATAACCACATCACTACACAAACACATTTCCATCACTACACAAACACTTTACGAACCACACAACTAATGGGTAACTTAAATTAGAATTATTTAAACTACATTCCCTCCCCCTTCTACATATATCATCCACCATTAATCCATCAAAACCTATAAATGTAAACAAAAATAGAGCTATCATATACCACAAAGTTCCACCACATCATACCTCATTTTGCATCATTCTACCCATAACAAATTCAGTTCTTACATTAAGAAGTAATTCGGATCATACAACCAAAAAACCATTCACAAAAAAATAATCATTAATAGAAAATATAAACCGCATAGGAAAAAAATCTCATTTTTAAATCATTCCCATTCCCACCAATTTCCATTTACCATCTTATTTAAATTAATTAATTTTTTTCACTCACCCATATCTCTTCATTCATTAACCAACAATACATTTCATGAAATTCATTGATATTTTATCACATTAATTTATGTTGTAAACATTTATTTTGATTATTAATATTTATCTATATTCAAAATTTTTCACAAAAATAATAGAATAGTTAACACCCACTTCATTTTAATCATTTCTTGAAAAACATAATTAATTTATCATGTTGTTATAGTCAAATATATATTTCAACCTCCCACTTCAATTACATCATTTCATTACTATATAAAAAACTAGTTTAACCGTATTCACATAAAACATATAAAAAAAACTCCATTCCATGAAATGGAATATTTAATGAAACTAAAACATAATGTATCAATAATTAATAGCAATACAACTCTCACATTCTGATTTCAAGTATTTCTCTTTATGATACCGTTATTAAATAAATATCATGGTATTTAGATGAAATAGTTTTCCAATTAATTCATTAAGAAATCCATAATAGGAATCATCAATCAATATGAATTAATGAATATAAAAAAACATGGGAACCACAAACCATGTGAAACACCCTTTACTAAGAAATTTCCTCTTATCTGGTTTTCATCTTCATTTAATTTCATCATTCCTTAATGATTATTTCCCATATGATCTTCCCTCTCCCCATAAACTGAGATCACCCCATAATCCACATAAAAACATAAAATATGGACACAGTATCATGATTGTATGATATCATTTCATGATAATCCAATATATTATTCTATAATATATAGGATTAATTTATAAATCCCCTACCTCAATCGATGATTTAAAACTACTTTGTAATCAAGGAGACAATTAGTGCAGAAATAAGACCCAAACCATATGAGAAGAAACTCGTGTAAACCAAAACCATGAAGTTCCCCATAAAATCCAAAAACAAAAAATTGTTGATACCCTCTATGATTTAATAATGTGTAATTGTTGAAAAATAAAAATGTATGATCTCACATTAGATCATAATCATTCAATCCTATAAAGTTGGGGGCTAAATCTAGTCAGAAGGTACTCAAAATCCTAAACAACCACATGTTATATCACATTACTTTTGAGAGAAAATAAATAAAACTAATATAATTTTTTTTTAAATTTTGAATTTATGTCATAACTACAAAAAAATCATATTGTGGTGTCACATACCTTGGTTATTACATGATAGCGATAACTACACTGAATCCTTGAATATCGCATTATGGTCCTTTATGTTTCTCTAAATTAATATATTGGTTAAACATTCCAACTGAATAAAAATAATAATGTTTTACCAAGGCCAAATCACCATGTTCATATAGCAGCCCAAGTTGAAAAATCTAAATTCAACTCCTGATCATCACATTGTAATGCCCAAGGTCACACATTGAGGATCCCAATAATAAACCAATGGAAATCATCAGACCAATCATCCTTCAATGATAAATCTATGATGTTACAATACACCAAACTAAAAACCACACTAGACTATAACCAAGCCTCGCATCATGGACTAGATGTTCATGTTGAAACCTAACCTTTTTGGTTGAGTTTCCATATCCAACGGTATATCTCTACCTAAAATCTATTATCATATAATTCAACACCAAAAATACATAGAGTAAAATTCCTGGAAGGTCTAGTACACTATATTAGATACCTATAAAATGATTTACATCCATAAGAATAAAAAACCGATAAAATAATAATATGATAGTTTACCTGAACACTCCCTTTAAAGATACCACTCAAAAATAAGAATGCCCCCAACAACACACCTAGTAAGGACATAACCACAATTACTAAGATATAAAAATCACATAGAAATCCCCCCAAAATAACATTATATGCATATCAATGGAGGCCTCCTGCACTGATATAACATATCACTAACCCCTCCCTCCCTCATAATATACTCCTCATCAACTACAACGTTCAACTAAAAAGTGATGTGAAATATATACCCCTTTTAAAACAACCCTTCTATCCATTTAAACCCCTTTGGATGAAAAATAGTTCCATGAATTTTCAAGGAAACACAAGTAATTTAACTATTAAATTTCATTCAATATATATAATAAAAAAATTCAAAATCAAATAGTAGGTTTCACTGAAATAAGTAGGTCTAAATAAAACATTCCCATTACTAACCCTCAATCAAAGACTTATAAACATGTTGAATATTTGGATAGTCATACTGTTGGTGCCCCCATAACCTTGAATCATAAATACATAATCTCATCAGAGGCCATTCTCATAAAAATACTCACAGTTATTAATACAAGCCATAATATAGGTCAACATAACATTCTCTCTCTCTTCTTTCATGATCTAGGATTACAGAAACTCATAGCATTCATCTCAACATTCTCACCTGCTCGAGAAGGATCTTCAGTAGAAGGATTCATTATTGATAAACATCTCACCATGATATCATCTATTTCTCTCACAACTTCCCAAGGCACCAAGTTAAAAGGCAATACATTCCACTAAATTTTGGGACTTATGGAAGACTCAAAATGTTTTAACTTCTCTCTCCCACGGTGACGAAAATAGAAAAAAAAATAATCTAATATATTAAATGGTTTCCAAAGTATTTAACTCTCTTAGAGCATATCAAATATTTTAATAATTCTTTATATGAAAATTAATCCATGCTCAATAAAGTAAAAATTTATGAATAATTCATGATATTCCCACCATGAAATCTCTACTCGGTTTCCATGTTACATCACCCACCATCTCTGTGTGGGATTTTAAAATAAGGAAATAGCCAACATATCCTAGAATTTGTTATAAGTCTTGACCAACCCATATGAAACCTCAGCCTATTCCAACCATTCCTCTATATTGGGGATAGAGTCTCTAACAAATTACTTTAGTGCTTCCAATCACTAGGATTTTAGTTAGGCATTATACCATGATTATTATTTCCCTTTTCCACACACAACATATTAATGTAATTATTATGGAATATATTTCAGTTAAGAAACAACAAGGTTTTTATGAAACATAGAATAAGCATTAACCATCATAGAGGAAAGAAACATTTCACAACAAAACACATTAAACCATATACTACTCTTCCTAACCATCTCACACACACAACAGGTTATAGATCCACATAACCAATCCCCACAACATCACATCACCTATATAATAATATCCAAATCACCTCATGGGATATAAGGAAAAACCACAATAACCAACACCCATTACCTGTTAAATCATCCCACATTAACCAAAAATATTTCACTATTTCAATTAATTAACAATACCACCCTTTCCAACCCACAATATAGTTTTTCCACGAATACCACAAAAACCACCAATACAACCAAAAAACACTTCCTCATCTCACACAAAGGGATATACCATCACTTCTTCATTAGAAATCACAAATTATCACACTCACCTATGAAACCATCTACAACCCCACTACACGTAATATTCCAACACACATACCATGCATAAAAAATTATAAAAACATTTCCGTAGATCAAAAAAAATGAAGAACGAAAATTCATAGAACACCACAACAATTAACAACTTTTTCATCATTAATACATATTGATTCATTATCTCAAGAAAAAACCTCATCAAAAAATTTTATATTTCCAAAAAATGTTCCCATTACCAACATTAAATTATTATCCTTTAATAAAAGGTGATTACATCATCTTAATCACAACAAAAACACATAATCAAAAAAATAGGATACGTTATTGGAAATAATCACTTCGTATTGATTATAAATAGATGAAATAAAATATCTATGAAATTTTTTTATTATAATAAATCTTCCCATGTTTTAATTTTTTTGAATGAGAAATTATGGTTTGTAAAGTGGGTTTTTAGAAAAATAAATAAATATTTTGAGGAATAAATTATTAAATAGAACCTCATAAACAATAATCAGTTTCCTCAATTTATATTTCAATAGAACCATCAAACATCATTCTTAAACCATATCATACATACATGATTTAAAATTTCATATGAAAATTTTGACATACTTTCTAATCCTTCAATAATCTTAACATGTTAAACTAAACATTCTTCAAACATTATACCACCATAGAAACATTTTTTCATATTATATATTGGTTAGAATACATTTACGTATGTATTTAGATATAACATGGTAAAAATAAAATATTATTTGCGAAATAAATCCTAGTTTCTTCATGAAAAATCACATTAAATTTCTAAACTTGAGAAATTTTCTCCACGATAAACAATGAACATATTTACCTTAAAAATTTTCATCTATATTTAAATAACTAAACATGAATTGAAATAATTTTTTTATGTATAACCCCAAATATTTAAACAGCAAAGTAAATTATCCTTGCTTGAAAAATAAAGGTAATTTTATTCATGTAAAAAAATACATTCTTAATGGGTTACTAATAATAAATATTTTCATCTTCTAAAAATTATAGAATAAGTGATCAAAATCCTTCCGTGAAATTAATACTTAAAACATGCATATATTATATAATTAGTATATGGTAACAAAAAGAACAATAAAATGTATATAAATAAAAATTCTCCCAATCATGGCTCCCAAAAAAAAAATTCATCGCATAAACATGAAGTTTACTTCATGAAAATTACATTATAAAGTATCTAAAAAACCAGTAATTACATACAATAGGAACACTTTATAAAGTCCTTTATAACAACTAAAAAACTATGGATGTAGTTATATTATATTACACACATAAATAATGAATTTGAAAATCAATTTATTGGAAACATGTCATAACAATAATTTAATTAATGTATATTAAAATAAAAAATGATTTATTTAAATTGGGAAATTAAAATAATAACTATATTACTCTTTCCATTATAGTTATCTGTTATTTTAAATGACTTAATGATAAATCATAAATCACTAAAAAACATAAGTTTAATTAAATAAACATATTTATGATTTAGAATAAAAATTAAATGCCATTAATAAAAATGATGCATGTACCACCCAATGATTTCTATCTAAAAATAGTCGCACTTCACCTAAAAAATTTAGCATGTTATAAAATTTTATGTGTTGGATCACATTTGTCCTAGAATATATGTACCCTATAGGGTCTCTTTGGTCTACGTTGTATGTTATTCTTTAGTGTCACCACTGAGCTATCAATCAAATGTAATACTCACATGTGTCTATCATAAAAACTATGCTTATTATTAACCCAAATCCTTGAAACTGTTTTGTTATGGACCACCCCTATTAGAACCCCTCATAGACATTAGTGAATTCAAGAGTGATCCCAAAATCCTACCTATAATATGATTCGTGTTGGTGATAAGTACCAAGGTAATAATAAATGTATACGATAGACATTACCCACATAAAATACTAGGAATAATAAAACAAACCAGCAATCAATATTATATTAATTTCGTTCCTTAAATAAATTACCAAATTTTGATTTTACTTATGTAAAATACAAAAAATAAATAAAATAAATACTATATGAGCTGAAATCCCCATCGAAGATACACAAATAGTATCCAAAACCCCATTGGTCAAGTCTACAAACACATAGAAAATAATGGATGAGATATAACTTTAGAATAATCAGTAGGATCATCCTTCTAAAATAAGTAATCATTAGTGTGAAATTAATATGAAAGAGTGTTAATGAGTTATATCAACCAAGAGACGCATAAAATAATATATCAGTAAGAAAACATATAAAGTGAAAACAATGGACTCTATATACTACATAGTTTATAGACATTTACCTGAATTCCAACATCATCCTTAAAAATTTAAATAATAAATATCCCAAACCATTTCTATAACCCAGTCATATAACTATAACTAACTCTATAACCATCATAAAAAAAATAAATTAATAGGGACTGAAAATTCACCATTACTCGAAGTAATCTATTCAAGGCCTGCTCCAACATGAACTGGTAGTATATTTATAGGAACTTCACACACTAACTTATGAGGGATGTGGGCATGAAACAATAACTTATAAAAATGTCATCAATATTAGTTATTCCACATTATCCGCCAAACACAATGACCAATAACATAACAAGTTACATCAAAAATGGGTCAGACCACATCCCTGCCTACTCTAACCTCTCACAGGGTCCAATATTGTGTATTGTAATAAGTCGAAAAACTCACAACACATATGATGTGGTTAGGACCCCATCCCTAGCTAACCAAAACTCTTATATGGTCCAATATCTCATGTTGGCATCATTCCATACATCCATATCCATAAAAATAACAACATTCATATATATAAAAATTCATGGTTTACCCCTACCATACATACCAACTGACATACCACATCATCATATATCCATAACCATATCACTACACAATAAAAACCACACCACCACACATACACCTTCCTAAAAACACATCGGTAGGATAATTTAAACATGAAAGGAATCAACCTCATCCCTCGTTCTACATATTCCCCCCCTTCACTACCATATATCATCATCACCACCATATAACCCAGTAAGACATCATATTCCATGCATCCAACATCAAGACATTATAGATAATATGATCATTCCTACCTAGATCCATTAGATCCAATAAATTTAAACCAACTGAGATCCATTAGATCTAAAAAAACCATCACCACATTACCCCCCCCCCCCCACATCATTCCCACACAACCTATTCCAAAATTACATCGACATATCATTGATAGTACAAACCCAAGAAACACATTTCACTAAAAAAATATCATTAATATAAAATCCATACCTTAGAAAAATAAACAACAAAGTACAAAACATCTAATTTCTAAATATTTTCAATTCACATCAATTACCATTTACTGACCACATTAAAATATTTACGGTGTTCATTATCCCTTATCACCCCATAAATCAAATAACATTCTATTTAAAACAATACATTCTTATTTCCTCAGATTTATATCAACTATAACCATTTATTTAGATCATTAATATCAATAAATCATCAATAATTTTTATAAAAATGAATCAAAACCAATTTACCCTTTATTATTTCTTTGGAACAAATATAATTTATTATGTTGTTATAATTAAATTGTGATTTTGACTATCAACATCAATTCCCACTAAATGTTATGGTTCCATAAACTGATTTAATAAAACTCAAGTATAAAATATCAAACAACATCATTACACTCTATTCCATTAAAAGTAAAATAAAAACAAATTAAAACATCATTTATAAAAAATTTAGAATAATATATCTCTTTTATTCCAGTTTCTTGAATTTTCTTCAGTATTACCATTATAAAAAAACTAACGAGATCATAAAATGACAAGGATCTCTATTGATTTAAAAAAATGAAAACCAAAATATCTCAAAACACATAGATAATGGCTTGGAATTCACAATGCACATTACCCTATAGAATATCTGGATTAATAAAATGAACCACCAATCAACACCAAAATAAATTCATTCCAAAAAAAAATTTACATAACCCAATGGTCATATATTAAAAATATATATCATCAACAAAACATATATAGAAGAGCTCAAAAAATTCAATCAAATTTACCCAAAAAATTGCACATTCCCCATCGGTATATACTATAAAGACAAAGTAACCTACGGTGGGGTTAGAACATGCGAGTAATTAATAGAATCATCATTTTAAAAAACATATTAGTGAAATAAATATTAAAAAGTGTATAAGAGTATAATAAACCAATAAAATAATAACCACATATAGTTGTAAAAATCACCATATAATTTAAATGTTAGAATCTATATATACCACGTAGTTTAGAATTATTTCTATTATTTCCCAAATCATCCAAAATAATTTATACAACCAATACCTCAAACAATTTTCATAACAAAGATGGTAAAATGTAAAGAAATTATGCAAACATCAGAAAAATAAATAAATTTAAAGGGAATGGATACCTTTCAGGTCCTGGTATCCTTCAATTAAAACCAAAATTAATCCAATATGAACTCCCCACATGAACATATAATTGAGATAAAAACAAAATAATTGCAACAATAAATCTCAAAAATCAATCCATTCTAAACTATCCCCCATAATACTTATGTGTTACACATACCATGTTTCGTTTGATATTGGTAGAACTATATCCCTACTTAACCCAATATCACTAAAGCTCCCACACGTTTTATTTAAATTATTCAAAATAATCAAATCACATCTGATTTATGTCTGACTATACCGCTAACTACCCAAATATCACACAGGGTCCAATATCTCATGTTGGAACTAGTCCATCAAAATATAATAAAAAATGAATTAATATACTAAAACATTTTATCCATATCCACCCTAATGAATACCAAGTCACATACCACATCATAACCTACCCAAAACTACATAACCACACAACCATATCTACATCACCACATATACACCATCCTGACCAAACATTGGTTGGGTAATGTAAACATGATGATAATCACCCTCATTCCCTCCAACTTCATCGTATCTCCTCCCACCATATATCATTATCACCGCCACATAATCAAGTTAGTAACCATATTTTACAATGACAACATTAAACCATTATATACCAGATGTAATTTATTACATCAATCCATTATAGCCTATAAATTTAAACCAAATAAAATTTATCATACCTTGTAAAGTTCAACCAAATAATCCCCATGTTTCACATCATTCTACAAAAAACCAATGAAAAAATTTCCCTGAAGCTACATAGATACTACAAACCCACCAAACACATTTAACAATAAAAAATCATCATCAATAGTAAAATTGAACCTTGAGAAAAAATATAGCAAATAAAATCTCATTTACATTCCTTTCCCATTACCACTAATTACTATTTACTAACTATATTATATTTTTAATGTTATTCATTCCCCCATTTCATGACATCTATCTACCAAATTCAATTTTATCCTATTAATTAATATTTTATCACATCTATTTATGCTATAAACATTAATTTAGGTCATTAATAATAATAAATATTCTAATTTTTCACACACAAAAAATATAAACACCCATATTCCTTTTTTCATTTCTTTTGGATTAATTTAGATTTTTTTATGTAGTCATCTTTAAATTTGTATTTCCAATACCAATTCAAATAAACCATACCATTTCTATTACATAAATGAGATTAACTGTATTCTAGGAAAATAAATCAAACAATATTACAACACTCCATTCCATAGTAATAAAAATCTGTAGTATTAACATCATCAGATGTTATCCATGATGAGTAATACATGTCCTATATTCCATTTTATAGAATTATTTTGTCTCCATCATTAAATAATTACCATTTTAATAAGATTAAAAGACTATAAAAGGATTAAAAACAATAATTCAATAGAAAAATAACAATAAATAATAATTATCATATAAATAATATAATGGGAACTACACAGAACCTAAAGCTCCATTTTCCTGCATAATTCATCTTTTTTTGGATTATCCTCATTATTTAATTTCATTATTCCTTAAAAAAATTTAAGTTATTTTTATCCCAATCCCCATAAACCAAGATCTCTAAATATTCCACAAAATAAAAATTTAATGTATGAATTAGATAACATGATTGGAAAATATCACAATAAGATTAAAAACATATTATTCTGGATAAAGGATGATAAGTTTATAAATCTCATGCCTCAACCAACGTTTAATATTAACTTTGTTATCTAGGAGAAGAATAAAAAAACCACAAGACTTGAACCACATGAGAGGATCCAAAAATAAATATAATAAAAAATGACCCCATAAAAAATATAAACCACTATATAACAAAATAATAGGGAGAGAATGAAAATAAACAATGAAGGAACTCAACTTATATCATAAGGAATCAATATTATGTTTAGAAGTGATAATGCCAGATAAAGGTTACTCAAATTACTCCAAAATCACATCTTGAATTGTTGGTATATTGATAGAAAATAATGAAAACTAAAAAAATTATATTGAATTGTAATGTTATACCAAATATATAAAAAAATTACATAACAGTGATATATGCCATGGTCACACCATAATGAGGATAACTTTACAAAATCCCCCAACAAATTTATTTTGATACCCTATATATCTTGTAATTAAAATCTCAGTTAAATATTCCAACTTGATACAAATGAAAATGGTCAAAATGTATCCAAATCAACTCCCCATGATGACACAAATGGAATAACCCTTGGGTTTTCTTCTATATGTGATTACTATGTTCTAATTATTAAATTATGGTGGAGGTGTAAATAAAGGGCTAATTCTATTGGATTCTTAAGGATAAGTGACTCCTCAAGAAACATTGGGTTTTAATATAGATGTGATATATAGTAGGGATACTAACATTATCATTTATTGATATATTTATTCATTATTCCTCCCTATATTATTATGATACATGACTTTTTTGGATTATATAAAAATAACAATGAACACTTTTCATCCATTTCACTTCTAGTGCTTGATTATATCTACATCATTCCTTCTATTCATCCCTATTATTTTTCTATACTAAATATTGGGATGATTGTATTCTTTCCATTCATTTTTGGTTTTAGGTAATCCTAATAATTATGTTTATACTCAGCCCTGCATGGTCCTTGTTCCCACACAAATTGTGTCTATATAGATGATGTGTAGTTCAAATATAGTATTGGTCGGTGTGAAGCTTGTGTTTCTTATTTAGAACAAGCATAAAGAGTTTCTTGGAAATGAATAGTGAATCATGGTGGTTCATGATGGTGGTGGTGAAAATTTCATATGAATATTGTTAAAATATTACACAAGGTTAGAAGAGGGTTTCCAGTGTCCTTTTTCTTTTAGATTTATGGGCTTTTAATATGCACAATTCTATTGGTATTATCCTATGTGATTTTGTTCTTGTATTTGAGGTCTCATTCATGGATTTTATAAAACTTAGATATATATATACTATTGGGGTTGATGTTTATTTTATTTATTGGATATATTTGGTGACCTGAGTACAACATAAATAATTGTTATATCATTTCACAGGAATATTCATTATATCCCACAATAAATCACACCATTGAAACTAATGATTTAGTTTTTATAGATTATAAATAGGAAAAAATTATTTTAAAACGTTACCAATATATCTCTTAAATAATATTATCACTTGATACCCTTCTATACATATCTTACCTAATATTATATTTCATAACATATACAATAGAAACGAAAGAATGGGTGAGATCATATGTTCAGTATGTGTAAAGATAATAGAAAATAATTGAAGATCTTATATGAGCATAAAATGAGAATATGGGTATGAGAAGATTATAAATTTTCTTCAATATAACATAATATAATCATACATAATAAAATATATAAAATAAAACAATATTCGAAGTAGAATTCCTTTTCCATAATACAAGACATGTGTCAAATGGGAGTGGAATCATCAGTCAATAATCATGAGACATGAGAACATAACATTGGTACATTAGATAATATAAGTAATTAGCCCAAACATAATAATATAAATCATAAGATATATCAAAGATAACCACTAAGACATTCACAACATAGTGGGATAGGATAAAAACCTTCTCATAACATAATGGGCATAGAGTAACTACCCACATATTATAACATAATGAACAAGGGATAACCACCCCTACCCCATCCTAATATCATTAATTATAAATTTTTCCCAATTAATTAGATTTCAATAATAGTCCCATCCATCAAATAGTGATAAACCAAACATATATGTGATACCCAATCATGAAAAAAATCATAATTCCTCATAGATTAATCTTCCCATGTAAAAGAAATATATTTCATGAAAACATTAACATAACATAATAATAATCAATCCAAACAAACAAGGTGGATATTATATTAAGAGAATATTACTAGTGAATTATAAGAAAAATTAAGGTATGATGATGTTAATGAAAACCCCATTTTATAAGATCATTAGAAAATTTCATTAAAATCAAGGAAATAATGATTTTTTTATATTTTACTAAAGAAATTCAAGGAGGGATAAAAAACCACACCAAAAATATTATAAAAATAATCCATTTGTAAATAATGTAAAGTACATTGAAAATTACTTAATAAATAATATAACTATTGATAAGTATATCTATTAAAAAAAGAAATAAAATGGACATGGAAGATTAAAAATTCCAAAAGTAAGGTATATGTAAGAATGGTGTCCCATACAATCAACACATCAGGTAAATTATATACCAAAGTGTAAGGGAAGTGGTTGGAAGAAATATAAAACTCATGTGAAACAACATGAGAATAAAATATATGAGTTCTTATTGAGAAAAATCATGCAATTATTCTATATGGATACTTATTCATAACATTCTATGATCCAAAAATGATATTGTAATGAAAACCCATATGGATTGGGTTAATTTTGAATAAAATAACATTATATGAGATAACCATAGATGGATTTGAAAATAAATTTAATTTCTAGAAATGTATGATGAAACTTCTTTAGGTGTATTATACTTACCACACACAAAAATATATGGGGTTTATATAGAATATCTCTCAATAAAAGAAATTGAGATTAGAAAACTCTTATATAATCTCTTAACTACCACATAAGTGATTCAAAATCTTGTATAAAAAAACTACTTAATCACATATCTAATAACCTTATTCACGTATGTTACCATTTATACTCTTTAATTATAATTATTTCAAACACATATATTTGTTAGTTATTTTATATTTTCATTAGAAGATTTTAATTATTTTGATTGTTTTATTAAAGTTTCATAATTTTGATGTCATTCATTGTTATTTTATACCAGGGTCATAATATTAATATTATTAAAGGTATTATAATAATATTTTTTCAAAGAATTATTTACTTTGTAACTCATTTGATGTAAATTATGGGAATATTTAATGAGAATGGAATCTATGCAGACTATTTTTTAGGTAATTTACTGATAACAATGAGTATATTTAAAATGATAATTTATTTTTATATCTTCCATAAATAAAAATATTCATGAGATAAATTACGCTTTTATATAATATATTACTCCATAATATCATATATTACCAATATTAATGTATTTATTCATTCTATTTATATAAATGGGGATGTTGGTATATCATTATTGATGTTGTTGGTTAAACTGATACAAACAATAACATGTTATAATAATTAATGATTAAAAGTATATAGTTATATAACTGTGGTAACACAAAAAAATCAACAATGAAATTAATATAATATCATTACATTATAATATTATATTCATTGATTAGATATCAGAAGCGATGTACCTTTTTGAAAAAAAAATTAACCAAGATATTGTATTTGTTGACAACTAACTTTTTTGTTGAAGAATGTTTTTTTATCTATGAATAATGAAGTTTATAGTTGAATAACTAGTATTGTTTCTAAAAATGTATATTGATTAAGATTTAGAAGTTTTGAGTTATAAATTTTTCATAATTTATAAAAAAATCCGACATTTTATTACTGATCAAGAAGTTATAAAAATCATGAAAACATTCATCATAAATGATTTTGATGAAATTTTGGAGAGGGATGAAGAAATAATAATCAATAAAAAGATTCAAAAATTGGATTCATCTTATTTTTCTGAAAATAAAATCTAACATATTCAAAAAAAATCATATCGTGCTTCGTTATTCTGAAAATTTGATCTAGTATACACAGAAAATGGATTCACTCAAAATGAAAATTCTAGAAGGTGAGGAGGTTAAACATTGAATTTATTTTCGGCATCAATCTTGTAGAAATCTATGGAGGTCTGTAGAAGTCGTATTTTAATTCTTAAATGTGAGATATTTTCATTGTTTTGATATTTAAGGAATTGGGAGAGATTTAGAGTTTCCCACCTTTAGTTTTGAAGTTTGCTATAAATACTTGCTCAGAGAGTTTTTTCATTTACAACTTTAACCATATGAGTGAAAGGTTTAGAACTAGAGAAATAAAAGTTAATATTCCCATATAATTGAATAGTAACTATATTGAGAATTCTATCAGAGATTAAGTTTTATTGATAGTTCTTAAAAAAATTAGAACCATGATTCTGAGAAAATTATAACAAATATTTTAAGAAAATATGAACTATGATTCTAAAAAAATTAGAACCAAGATTCTTTGAAAATTGGAACCAATATTTTGAGAAAATCAGAACCATGATTCAATTAAAATTTTAACCAATATTATTTATAAACCAGAACCAATATTCCAGGAAAATTAGAACCATGATTCTAAGAAAATCGGAATCAAGCTTATGAGAAAATCAAAACCTAAATACAGAGTAAATAGGAACCCAAATTCTAAAAAATCACTACCAAGATTCTAAGAAAATCAGAACAAAGATTTTAAAAATATCAAAACCACTATTATATGAAAATTGGAACCACTATTCTAAGAAAATATGAACTAATTTTCTAATAAAATTTGATCTAGTAATTTGAGAAAATAATTTCCATCATTTTTCAAAAATATGATCCAGTATTCTAAATAAATCAGATCCCACATTCTGCAAAAATTTGATCCATCATTATTAGTGTAGATCAAATTCAAAAAAAGTATTTCTTATTATTTTTTGCTCAATTTTTTTATAATAAAAAATTATAAACTGATGAAAGTTAGTATAATCTATCTTATTAGGAGGTAGAAGGTGTATAATAAGAGTTAGTATATGTTTTACTCACTTCTATATAATATTTTATTTCTATATACCCATGGGAATGGCTATGGTAAGGACATGGGTTCACACACTAAGGTCGAACCCCGTAAATCTTGTGTTCTTTTCTTGGATTCTAAGCTTTTCATGCATGAGTATTTATTGAAAGTTCATAAAGATATTAATCTTAGTAGGTTTTAGGGGTTTTGTTTCTAATAGTTCTGAATATTATAAAATTTGAACAATAGATTCAACCCCCCCCCCCCCCCCCGCTTCTCATTTGTTATTCTCTCCATGAAACCTCAATCGGTATCAGATTTGGGTTCCCTTGTTTAATCCTTACTGTGGATAATATCAATTATGTCAATAATATAGTAATTCTAATAGTTGATGGAAAAATTATTATAGATGGATAAATAGGATGATTCCATATCTCTAATCTCTTGGATTGAATGTTTTTAATGTTTCTACCATTAGTTTTCCATTCTTTGAGAAAGATATTCCATGATATTTGATAATTAGAGAAACATAGAAGTTTATTTAAAGGATATAAATGCAATCATTTTGTCCTTATTAGATTCCTTTTATCAAAAGGTGATGGGTCTCAAAACATTAAAAAGTATTTGGGACAAGCTGAAATTTTTCTTTTGAAGGGAATACTAATGTTATGGAAGAAAAGATAAAAATAAGGTGTAGTAAGTATGAAAACTTAAAAATTAGAGATGAAGAAAAAATTGATGAATACATCACCAGAGTAAATGAAATTGTTTGCAAAATCATGGGATTGATAGATGTTTTGTAAGACTCTATAATTGCGAAAAAAATATGAGAAACTATCTTTATAGGTTTGATTCAAAAAAAATTCTTTAGAATATAATGATGATTTATCTCTTGATGAATTCTATAACATATTTATTTCTTATGAAATGAGGAAAACCACAATGTGAAAAAATAAGATGATATATGAAATGGATTTTGAATCTTTCAGAAAATTGAACATCCATGATGTTGGAGAAGCAGATCTGAGTGTGTCCAAAGTTAAATAGTATGATAAGGTGAATGAAATAATCATGTCTCTTATATCCAAAAACTGTCTAAGAGGAAGAAGAAAGTATGTAGGTAAAATTACTCCCAAATTTTTTGAGTGTCATTTAATCAGACACATTTTTATTCTTAATAATAAATATAGAGAATATCGAGATGATTTCAATGAAACCCCTCTAACAGTCCAAACATGCTTAAAAAAGAAAATACATAACATGGGTCAAATAAGAAAATCACTAATCCAAACATTTTTCCAATTTTAATACCATATAACATCCTTGAAATCCCCTTTATTTAACAAATTCGTTTTATACAACACAAAAGTGGAATTTAAGGCATAGCGCATAGGTATCCTAATTATAAATGAACCAAAGGTTCAAACTGGGAAATCAATCATGGGGTGGCTCATATTCCAGGTATTGAACCAATTACATTCATTTAAACACCTAATTAATTTCCTAAAATGATAGGAAACAACATTTATGCTTTATAAATCAATGAAACACACCAAAAATTGGAGCATTACACTCCAGTATATATAAAAATCTTTATATTTAGTGAATGGGCCAAGACCACCAACCTTAGACTTGTTTTAAATAGCTCACCTGATTCCAAACTTTCATTTCTCCTAGTTTGGGGAGAAATCTGAAGAATTGATGAAGAGCCAGATATTGGGGGCATATGATCATAGATCAAAAAAGCACAATCGATAAGTGTTGGAATCAAATATGGAAAAAATATTAATCGAGGCATTACTATTGTGGATCCAAGGTGAAGAATGGTGGTTGAAAAAGATGTTGGATGGAGAGGGTGGCTCAATGCCCATTGTAGGTTCCAGATGAGAGATCCCAATGTGAGGGGTTTTAATGAGATTGTAGGAGGAGAAGAAACATATGGTCAAATACCTTTCATGGGAAATGATAAATTTTCCCAAAATATCTGGGTCACATGGTTTACAAACAAGGGTTTTAAACCATTTTGAAAATGTGGGCAACCTCACTATATGATAAAGTGAAACTTGCATAGTTTTCCACTCATGGTTAACTAATTGTGCAGTAACCATGTGGTTGGTCTTTGACTTTGACTCCAATTACTATAGACCTACCGCATGGTCATGTGGCAACTACAACACAATTTCCACTAATTTTGCGGAAGGATCAAAATACCCAAGACTTGTTTCACGGGATCCCAAAGAGTCCAGGATTCCCTAGATCATTTCATATCCTCAATTTTCATTCAACATAGCCCATATTTAAGCATATAAATTTATATTTGATAGAAAAAAAGATCCATACATAAATGAAGAACTGAATTCTTAAAATATTACCCCCTTAAATTAATTCGCCCCCAAATGTCCCTTCCACAGCTGGTGATGGAATATGTGTGAACAACTCCAGAAAGTGCAATGATACAAAACCCTCTCTATCGAATGTATCATCCTATACTTGGTCGCTCTTCCACATCTCTCGTGCTAAGGGAACAGATTGGCCACATAGAACCAGCATGCTATGATCCACAATATGTATAAGATTCTCCTCAAATGATGCATCTTCATATAACTCAACTTCATTTGGCTAAAAATCATGACTTGTGTCTAAATAGTATTTTCACAACTGAAAAATATGGAATATATCATGAATATCCCGGTATATCTGAGGTAGCTGCACATGATTGGAAACTAGCCTGACCCCAACCAGAATCTCAAATGGGCCAAATTATCTTGGCGAAATCATACCCTGTCTCCTAAACTCCTTGTGTCCCAACCATGATGGAACATGTAATAAAACAAGATCTTGAACCATGAAATCCAAAGGTATTCATCCTTCTCTAATTGCAAAAAATAATGTTTCATTTGATTCTTTTAACATTTCATGTTCGGGAAAAAGTATTGGGAAGGATTCGGTAGAGAAAGGAAGTGATAATCCTATCAATTCTACAACATTATACAACTCACTCAAAAGAAAATATGGTTCATGTCCTAAGCATGTTAGATATGAAAGAAGTTACCAACCTCAACCAAGATTATATAGATAATGATCATTTTTTGAATATAAAATATAGATTTAATGGCTCTGTCTAGTTTTGAGAAATTTATGGGCATGGAGATTATACTTTTTGGCACATATTGACATTACCTGGTATAAGGGTTGAGAAAAATGGAATACTTAGTGATAGAAGAATTAGTAACTTTCCTAACTTACAGGATGATGAAAAGGTGAATTCTCAAGATGTTAGAAACATTACAACAAGATATAAATATGAATGTCTAGATGAAGTTAGGGATGATGTGATCTGTCTATTCATCATGCTGAATGTTGTATGACACTCCTTCTAGAACACGTTTCTTATTATAGAAATGAAAAGAAATCTAAAAATAAGAAGGTTGAGGAAAGGGATTTTTTTGGTGAGACAAAACTGAAATAAATTACGAGGAACAATACCTGGATACATGACAGTTTTTATTCTCCACATATGAAAATTAAAATTAAAAATATGAATCTTGTTTAATATCTTAATGGAGGAGAAGTTAATTTTTTCAAAAATAGTTCTTTAAATTCAGAGGAATAATAATGGTTGATATTGAAGCATTGAAATTAAAATATAAGGATGTTATATATATTTATAGGCTAAAACATAATTTACTAAGTGAATTTAAACTTTTTGATGATGGAAAAGACATAAAATTAAGGAATGATTCTTGTATCATCAAATGATTGAAGGATAGAAAAGTCATTACAAAAGGATAAATAACTTGTGGGAATATCTTTCAAATATGAGAATTTAAAAACTCATGTTACCTGAGTGATGAGGATAAAAAAATTTGTGGCACTGATGAATTTTTCACCTCGGGCAGAAAAAAATGAATAAACTCTCTAAAGTTGATGCTTTTCAAAAATTTATAGAATTGAAATGAGGAGATGATGATGTTTGTATTACTTTCCAGAAATAAAATATGACTAACAAAAGTCACAATTTAATTGAGATTCAATCTACCAAAACAGTTGAGCCAATTCATTCTTATATGTGTGTACCAATGAAACATCAACCAAAAAAATGGATTTATAATTTATCACTTTTATTGATGATTTCACTCGGATGAAAAACATCATGTTCATGAAGAACAAGTAATATGCAATTAAAATGATCCAATTATTCAGAAAAGATGTTGAGAAATAATTGGGGGTTTTCATCATGAAATTAATAATAGATAATGGTACCTAATTTACAAAAAAAATACTTTTCAAACTTATCTGAGAAATAATGGTATCAAGAACCATTACAGGGCTCCCTATAATTCACAATGAAATAGAGTATCAGAAAGAAAGAACATAATATTTTTTGAAATGGGAAGAGGTATGTTAGTAGAATACAAACATTAAAAGTTATATTATAAATAAGTTGTTAGTACTATTTTTCATGTTCTAAATAGATGTTTTTTGAGAACAAAAACCAACATTACTCATTATAAAATGAGTTATAAATAACATTCATTGAAATACTTAAATGTTTTTGGATGTCCGTGTTTTCACAAAATTCAAATTTTGGATTTGGGAATGTTTTATGATAAAGATAAGGAATTAAATTTCATGGGTTATTCACCAAATTGGGGATGTTAGAAATATGGGAACAAATGTTTACAAATGTTGGTAGACTCGTATAATGTGATGTTAATTGAAAATCAATTTTCCTTAAAAAATATTATTATGAATGTTGGGGATGATTGTAGAGACCCGTAGCCTGACGTACATGGACATTACATTACATTTGCGGAATACTTAGTACATAACAAAAACACACACACACAAGGATCGTAATAGTTTAGTGTCTTTGGAAACTCGGAACGTAATCTTCTAATCGTGGTGAAAGTTCTTCAATATCTCCCATAAAGGTCATCCTTTTTTTTACCTAAAACCTTTCATTATATCCTGGGGAAAAGAAAACATAAAAGGGTGAGCTCAAATGCTCAGTAAGGGTATACAAAAGAAATAAAAATCATATCATATCATTTTTGAAAATCATAACCTGCAAAAGAGATCATAATATCTTAACATGGAACAAATCATAGAAGTGAAAATAAGATCACCATAATCATAACATGAAACTTGAAACTTTGTGGCATGCACACATAATCATGGAAAATCATTTCTTGTTAGTCATGACTCATTGCCAAGACTATCTTAGTGGACAAAGTCCCTTTCTGAATCGAGTAACCCTCGTTTCAGTCCTGTTTCACTGAACCGGTATAACCTACCATTCCAGCCATGTCTATCTCATGAGATATAAAATCTTTACCCAATGCATTGGAGGGAGATATAGGTCCCACCCATCTTATAATGAATCCTTTCTTATGTGTGCCACATAATCATAAATCATACATCATCACATAACCCATGTAATAAAAATGGGATTCTTAAACAACATGACATCATAAAACAATTCATATAAGATAAAGGAATTCATAAAAATGTTTCCATCACAACATAATAAAATCCATGTAATAATAGGTATAAAAACAGAACCCTTTTATTATCTTAGATGGAAAATAATTTTGATAAAATACTTGAACTTCATTCTTGAGGAAAATATCCTTTCTACTTCAAAAACATTTTTCCTTTCATAACATGTCATACAACTTTAAAATAAAAGAAGTTGATTAAAAATAAACTTGAAAACTTGTAAAGGAAGCTTCTTGGAAATAATGTTTTAAAAATCCATTCATGCCGTATAAGTTAAAAAAAACATTCTTCGTACTTTTGTCGGAAAAGTCAAAAAGTACCTCGTACGAAAAACGACAAAAGATTCCTTTCATTTCTTTTACTAAAAACTTCCCGAAGGGTAAAAATTGGATTTAAACAATTTTACGTGGATGGAAATAAAATTACATATTGAAGAAACATGGATGTGGATGATAAAATACAACCCAGTAAATACCAAAGTATAAACAATCTCGGATAAAAATGAGATTGTGATATTTCCCTTACCTTAGGTCCGACTTGCTTTGTAAGTGTCCGAACCTCCTGTATAATGCTTTAAATCATGTTATTGACTTATTACAGAATCATATTCATTGTTATGATATCATATATGGTTCACTTATGACATTATATTACCCGTTCTTTTGTAAATTCCACGTTAAAGAAGCGTTTTGGGTAAAATCGTTTCATTTATCGTAGGTGTTTTGACTTGTTGTTATTGACATCATTATTACTTATATCATGATTTACTTACTTCCAGAATATAAAATATGATTTATATATCATATATATTCAGTATATATATATATATAATAGGTAGATAAATAAAATGAAAAACACCGTTCATGGAGACGGTAGTCCGTACGTACGCATGAACGCTGTTTTCCTTTCCTTATTGTCTTGAAATGGAAGTAAGTTGATGACATACATATGTATATATATACATAAATCCAGAAGCTTTATAATGTCATATATTTCATTATTATTTCTTATATATACTTTATAATCATTCTTAAATGGTTAACATGGAGAATGAATCTCATCGCGTCGTGGAGACGGTAGTCCGTACGTACGCACGAGCGATGATATCATTTCTATAAATATTGAATTGAATTGGAGTGGATTATACAATATATCAGAATCAATATGATTTTGTAATAACTATGTATAGTTATTCTTTACACCATTATACCCATCCATGTAAGGTGGTGGTGGAAAATAGATTACACCACGGCGTGGAGACGGTATTCCGTACGTACGCACGCGCGGTGATTTCTTTTTCCGTAGGATGGATAGATGGTGAAATAGGGTTGTTTCATAATTATAATAACATATCAGTATATGAGTGATACTGATGTTATTACTTCATAATGAAACAACCTAAGAAGAAGAAGTGGAAGAAGAAATAAAGATGAAAGAATTGGTAACGGTAATTACCTCTTCTTTGAAGTGCCTCTTTGAGACCTCCTCTTAGGGCACTAGAATTGGTCTTTGAGGAAGACCAGAACCTCTAGGATGTTGCTAGGGAAGTGGAGAAGAGATTTTGGCAGGGGTTGGCCGAGCTTGAGTGCTCAAATTGGTGTGAGGAGGAGGGGGAGGAGGTGTCCTTTTATAGGGGAGGAGAGGGGCACCTTAGGAATATCTCAAAATATTATTTTATATTAAAGTCAAAATCGGTTTATAATGGTTCCAAAGGGTCTTATTTCGAAGATAAAGTGGGGATGGGTCGAAATCCTATCAACCAATAGAATTTAGACAAGTTTAGGATATTATTTTAACCTTATCAATTAGATTTAACTCTAAGTTAAATAATTTAACTTTTACCATGTCTTTTTGTTTTCTTTCACTATATGGTTAATACACTTACTATAACATGCCAAACGAACCCCACATTATTTATTATTAATATATATATCCTTATCTAAGTCATTTGGCCGAACCTTAGATTTTTAGGAATACAATAACAATTAATAATATAATATTTTATTTAAAAACTATTTTGTGTCAATTTTGACACTATTTGATATATGATTTTTGTGAAAGTCATAACAGAATTAAATGTTCGAACCAAGTTGATTAAATCAACATTAATATATCATAGTAACCTAGAAAATTAGTGGAATTCATAAAAAATCTCAAATTACATTTATTTTGGTGTTTATAACATCAATTATGTCAATATTTCATTAATAAGATAATTACTGCATCATCGTTGTGTCATAAATAAATTAAATTATTTGATGTCTAAAAATAACAAATAAAATACCATCATGTAGGAAATCTTTTTAGCTTTCTAATTAATATTTAAAATCGAATTTATCTTATGTATAACCCCATATTAAAAATGATTTACTTATTAAACTTTGATTTTAACTATTTTAACCCTTCTTTAAATAAATTAATAATAAATGTCCTAATCTAATCCAAGTGGGCCTAAATGGTCATATTTTATTCCTAAGTTTGTTTTTGGTCGAATTACACTTGTCCAATAGAATTAGGACATGTGTTAGGGTAATATTAATATCATATTTACCCTTAGTTACCCTATTTACTATTAACCGTGGTAAAAAAAAAGTAAAAAGTTACTATTCACCAAAAATTTATTTTCATCTCATTGAACCACATTTTAGTCTTTGATATTAACTGTGTCTCTCGGATTTTCGAAATTCCATTCACAGAAGCGGTAAAATTAAGTTTTATGCAAAATTCAGTTTTTAACCTACCACTTAGTGGTTTCACTATTCATCAAAAATTGAAGTTTTTCAGAAAATTGCCAAAATTTCACCCTAAGCTATAATTGATATTCCGAATTCAAAAATGATTTCTATTTTACAAAATTCCCAACATATAAGTTGCATTAATTAATTTTATAATTAAATCCCGCTGTTAAAATAAATAGCGTGTTTTTAAGAAACAATATCTATCAAAAGATTGACATTTGATTATGTCTGGTTTAAATGTGAAATTACAACCAATGACCAACATTGTATTAATTTGTAAAAATATATTCTAAATATTCATTAAACCCACTCAAATTAATAATTTATCACTATTAATTATTTCGATTAAAAAAGTTGTTTTTAATTATAATTTAGTAATTTTCACTATTCATCAGAATATGAAAGTTATCCGAAAAGTACCAAAATTTCACCTTAAACTAAATTAGATACTCCGAATCCAAAAATGAAGTTCATTTTGAAAAATAAGATTTACAGAGTTTTAAAAAGTGGTTATTACTATTCATAACGGCTAGTTTTAATAATATTTTAATAGCATATCGTTGTTTAGTGAAACTCGGTATTGCGTATTACACACGCTATCGAGGAAGGTCGTGATTGCGTGTAATGCAAGGCAAGTCAAGGATGCGTGTTTTGCAAGCTCCTTTTGGTGTAGCGTACAACACAAGACATTAGTGAAATTAAAAAAAATATTTTTCATAAAATCTTGGGCTGTTACATTCTACCCCCCTTAAAATGAATTTCGCCCTCGAAATTCGTCGGGGTTATAAATGGTTTACTATTCGAAAGTTTCTTTAATAGAAACCCACATCGTAAAAGGGAATACCAAAACTTGGCTTTAAAAACTAAAGTATGAAATGTAACGATTACCCAAATAAACTAATCACTGGGTTTCCACATAGGTGGAAATATGGATATGGAAGAGAAATCTAACCATCATGTTCTGATGGAGAGTGGTAGAGAACATGGCTATGGAAAAGCCAGTAATCACAAATCCATAAATTTGTGACTATCTAAGGTACCATCTGATTCATCAGGTATAAGATCACTAGGACAACATTTTTGGTTTTCAAGATCATTTCCCCTAAAGTTGAAAATTTGAATTAGAATAAATACTTACTTTATTTTGGTACAATCTCACTGTTGTTCGTGCTTTGAACAATTTCCACTTCATCTCTTAAATAAATGAAGTTGAATTTGTTATTCGTGAAGTGTTAGCAGATCATGTGATAGAATGACAGGTCATTCCATCTGTCTCAAACAAAAGGTTAGCAAAACTTATATACATAAGTCGATCTATAGTGAGATTAATCATATATGGTTCCTAAAATGGACTTATACTTCAAATATCATACTGCTCAATATAATAAAACTAGTATCTAATAAACAGGGACTTCCTGTAGGTCAGTGGTAGGCGATAAAGGCCAGTCGCACTTCGGTTGTGGGTTCGATTCCCACAGCCTTGTCCGAAGCGATGGGCTGTCGCCCGTCCTGCAGGTTGTCCTTTTTCTAAGACTACATTACTATAACATCCCATCAATAATATCGAAAAAAACATCTATCCTTAAACAATACTAACTTATGTCCAACATAATCCATTATAATATTTAGGCTTATCCATAATACTGCAGTCCACTCTCATAACATAGTGAAAACGATTACCAGAGATTTAACACCATCGTCGATCCCATAAGATATGTTTTGTTGGTCACATTCCAAACTTTCAAAGTCCTTAATCGTGTATTCTCTTGAATACCTTAGTGAAAACATGAATGCAGTTAAAAGTTAACACTTTTCACATACCAAAATCCTCAAAATTCTATATACTCAAACTTAGTCCTTATATCAATCATGAGCTCATGAATACTGTTAAACATTTCATTTTCTCGTTTTCCCTTCATTATGCGCATAATATCTCAATCACTTTGAATACCACATTAGACCAATACATAAATATTCCAATATTCCATGATACAACATTATTTTGGAATCCCATTACATAAACACTTAATTATACCACCACATCGTTGTCATATTCAACATTGCCAATAGTGATCGCATGTGACTTCCCTTTGTCCTTTGCCTTCAGTGGTTGCTCATGTTGATCATCACTAACCCTTGGATTAGGGCAATTATTAGCATAATGCCCCATTTCCTTGCACTTGAAGCATTGAAGTGTTGGTGGTGCGTTATCTGCATTGTTTGCTTTATTCCCATCATTAGAAACCCTTTTTCCATTACTTCGACACTCAACTGCTCGATGACCTTCTTTTCCACACTTAAAACATTTTCTAGTTCCTTTAAGACAATCTCCACCATGCTTCTTTCCACACCTTGTGCATAAGGAAACATTCATCTTCTTTTCACCATTATTATGAGATTTCTCCTTGAACTCCATCTTTCGTTTCTTGTCAAAACCATGAGATGGATATGTAACACCAACTTCCATTTCTACCTTGATAGCACAACGCACAATTTCTTCATAGCTACTGAAGTCTCTTATAGCTAATGCCCTTCGAAGACTTGGTTTTAAGCCACTGAAAAATCGATCAACTTTACTTTCAGGTTGGATGATAATGCCAGATTCATACCTTGCAAGTCTTGTAAAATTCGCTTCGTATATACCAACAGATTCATCACCCTTCTGCTTCAGCTCAATAAACTCCTTTTCCATCTTTGTTCGAAGAATACGAGGGAAGTACTTACTGAAAAACAAGTTCTTGAACTCGTCCCATTCCATGGACTCAATTTCATCCCTTGGCCTCGTATTCTTGATAAGATTCCACCATTGATCAGCTTCACCTTCCAAACGATATACTGCTAAGATGACTTTATCATGTTCAGAACATTGAAGAACTGAAAATATCTTTTCAGTGGTACTGATCCATTGTTCAGCAACAAGTGGATCGGAAGTCCCACTGAAAGAAGGTGGACGTTGCCTCATGAAGGACTCAATAGAATATTGTTCCCTTCTCTGCTCATTTGGAAGTCCAGAATGATTCATAGCTTGTGTAAGTATAGCAATAAGATTTTGCACTCCATCTCCCATAACATTTGTTTGTTCAGGAGGTCAATCATTACATTGTCCATTGCATTGATCAACACGGTTCCTTCGGGTTCTAGCCATCGTCTAAAACCCAAAAAGAATAGTGTGAGAGGCAAAAATCATGCTAGAGAAAACAACATAATAAAGGGGGAGTACCTTCAATATCCAACATCTTAGGTTTAATTCTATGATCGTTAGCGTAATTCTATTACTATAACCTATACGTATACTTATCCCTAGGGACATCCCTAGACATACCTTAGAAATATCTCTAGGGATCTCACTAACGTTTTCGCATCCTAGTTTCCAAAGGTTGACTAAACCTTTCCTCTGATACCAACTGTAGAGACCCGTAGCCTGTCGTACATGGACATTACATTACATTTGCGGAATACTTAGTACATAACAAAAACACACACACACAAGGATCGTAATAGTTTAGTGTCTTTGGAAACTCGGAACGTAATCTTCTAATCGTGGTGAAAGTTCTTCAATATCTCCCATAAAGGTCATCCTTTTTTTTACCTAAAACCTTTCATTATATCTTGGGGAAAAGAAAACATAAAAGGGTGAGCTCAAATGCTCAGTAAGGGTATACAAAAGAAATAAAAATCATATCATATCTTTTTTGAAAATCATAACCTGCAAAAGAGATCATAATATCTTAACATGGAACAAATCATAGAAGTGAAAATAAGATCACCATAATCATAACATGAAACTTGAAACTTTGTGTCATGCACACATAATCATGGAAAATCATTTCTTGTTAGTCATGACTCATTGCCAAGACTATCTTAGTGGACAAAGTCCCTTTCTGAATCGAGTAACCCTCGTTTCAGTCCTGTTTCACTGAACCGGTATAACCTACCATTCCAGCCATGTCTATCTCATGAGATATAAAATCTTTACCCAATGCATTGGAGGGAGATATAGGTACCACCCATCTTATAATGAATCCTTTCTTATGTGTGCCACATAATCATAAATCATACATCATCACATAACCCATGTAATAAAAATGGGATTCTTAAACAACATGACATCATAAAACAATTCATATAAGATAAAGGAATTCATAAAAATGTTTCCATCACAACATAATAAAATCCATGTAATAATAGGTATAAAATCAGAACCCTTTTATTATCTAAGATGGAAAATAATTTTGATAAAATACTTGAACTTCATTCTTGAGGAAAATATCCTTTCTACTTCAAAAACATTTTTCCTTTCATAATATGTCATACAACTTTAAAATAAAAGAAGTTGATTAAAAATAAACTTGAAAACTTGTAAAGGAAGCTTCTTGGAAATAATGTTTTAAAAATCCATTCATGCCGTATAAGTTAAAAAAACATTCTTCGTACTTTTGTCGGAAAAGTCAAAAAGTACCTCGTACGAAAAATGACAAAAGATTCCTTTCATTTCTTTTACTAAAAACTTCCCGAAGGGTAAAAATTGGATTTAAACAATTTTACGTGGATGGAAATAAAATTACATATTGATGAAACATGGATGTGGATGATAAAATACACCCCAGTAAATACCAAAGTATAAACAATCTCGGATAAAAATGAGATTGTGATATTTCCCTTACCTTAGGTCCGACTTGCTTTGTAAGTGTCCGAACCTCCTGTATAATGATTTAAATCATTTTATTGATTTATTACAGAATCATATTCATTGTTATGATATCATATATGGTTCACTTATGACATTATATTACCCGTTCTTGTGTAAATTCCACGTTAAAGAAGCGTTTTGGGTAAAATCGTTTCATTTATCGTAGGTGTTTTGACTTGTTGTTCTTGACATCATTATTACTTATATCAGGATTTACTTACTTCCAGAATATAAAATATGATTTATATATCATATATATTCAGTATATATATATATATAATAGGTAGATAAATAAAATGAAAAACACTGTTCATGGAGACGGTAGTCCGTACGTACGCATGAACGCTGTTTTCCTTTCCTTGTTGTCTTGAAATGGAAGTAAGTTGATGACATACATATGTATATATATACATAAATCCAGTAGCTTTATAATGTCATATATTTCATTATTATTTCTTATATATACTTTATAATCATTCTTAAATGGTTAACATGGAGAATGAATCTCATCGCGTCGTGGAGACGGTAGTCCGTACGTACGCACGAGCGATGATATCATTTCTATAAATATTGAATTGAATTGGAGTGGATTATACAATATATCAGAATCAATATGATGTTGTAATAACTATGTATAGTTATTCTTTACACCATTATACCCATCCATGTAAGGTGGTGGTGGAAAATAGATTACACCACGGCGTGGAGACGGTATTCCGTACGTACGCACGCGCGGTGATTTCTTTTTCCGTAGGATGGATAGATGGTGAAATAGGGTTGTTTCATAATTATAATAACATATCAGTATATGAGTGATACTGATGTTATTACTTCATAATGAAACAACCTAAGAAGAAGAAGTGGAAGAAGAAATAAAGATGAAAGAATTGGTAACGGTAATTACCTCTTCTTTGAAGTGCCTCTTTGAGACCTCCTCTTAGGGCAGTAGAATTGGTCTTTGAGGAAGACCAGAACCTCTAGGATGTTTCTAGGGAAGTGGAGAAGAGATTTTGGCAGGGGTTGGCCGAGCTTGAGTGCTCAAATTGGTGTGAGGATGAGGGGGAGGAGGTGTCCTTTTATAGGGGAGGAGAGGGGCACCTTAGGAATATCTCAAAATATTATTTTATATTAAAGTAAAAATCGGTTTATAATGGTTCCAAAGGGTCTTATTTCGAAGCTAAAGTGGGGATGGGTCTAAATCCTATCAACCAATAGAATTTAGACAAGTTTAGGATATTATTTTAACCTTATCAATTAGATTTAACTCTAAGTTAAATAATTTAACTTTTACCATGTCTTTTTGTTTTCTTTCACTATATGGTTAATACACTTACTATAACATGCCAAACGAACCCCACATTATTTATTATTAATATATATATCCTTATCTAAGTCATTTGGCCGAACCTTAGATTTTTAGGAATACAATAACAATTAATAATATAATATTTGATTTAAAAACTATTTTGTGTCAATTTTGACACTATTTGATATATGATTTTTGTGAAAGTCATAACAGAATTAAATGTTCGAACCAAGTTGATTAAATCAACATTAATATATCATAGTAACCTAGAAAATTAGTGGAATTCATAAAAAAATCTCAAATTACATTTATTTTGGTGTTTATAACATCAATTATGTCAATATTTCATTAATAAGATAATTACTGCATCATCGTTGTGTCATAAATAAATTAAATTATTTGATGTCTAAAAATTAAAAATAAAATACCATCATGTAGGAAATATTTTTAGCTTTCTAATTAATATTTACAATCGAATTTATCTTATGTATAACCCCATATTAAAAATGATTTACTTATTAAACTTTGATTTTAACTATTTTAACCCTTCTTTAAATAAATTAATAATAAATGTCCTAATCTAATCCAAGTGGGCCTAAATGGTCATATTTTATTCCTAAGTTTGTTTTTGGTCGAATTACACTTGTCCAATAGAATTAGGACATGTGTTAGGGTAATATTAATATCATATTTACCCTTAGTTACCCTATTTACTATTAACCGTGGTAAAAAAAAGTAAAAAGTTACTATTCACCAAAAATTTATTTTCATCTCATTGAACCACATTTTAGTCCTTGATATTAACTGTGTCTCTCGGATTTTCGAAATTCCATTCACAGAAGCGGTAAAATTAAGTTTTATGCAAAATTCAGTTTTTAACCTACCACTTTGTGGTTTCACTATTCATCAAAAATTGAAGTTTTTCAGAAAAATGCCAAAATTTCACCCTAAGCTATAATTGATATTCCGAATTCAAAAATGATTTCTATTTTACAAAATTCCCAACATATAAGTTGCATTAATTAATTTTATAATTAAATCCCGCTGTTAAAATAAATAGCGTGTTTTTAAGAAACAATATCTATCAAAAGATTGACATTTGATTATGTCTGGTTTAAATGTGAAATTACAACCAATGACCAACATTGTATTAATTTGTAAAAATATATTCTAAATATACATTAAAACCACTCAAATTAATAATTTATCACTATTAATTATTTCGATTAAAAAAGTTGTTTTTAATTATAATTTAGTAATTTTCACTATTCATCAGAATATGAAAGTTATCCGAAAAGTACCAAAATTTCACCTTAGGCTAAATTAGATACTCCGAATCCAAAAATGAAGTTCATTTTGAAAAATAAGATTTACAGAGTTTTAAAAAGTGGTTATTACTATTCATAACGGCTAGTTTTAATAATATTTTAATAGCATATCGTTGTTTAGTGAAACTCGGTATTGCGTATTACACACGCTATCGAGGAAGGTTGTGATTGCGTGTAATGTAAGGCAAGTCAAGGATGCGTGTTTTGCAAGCTCCTTTTGGTGTAGCGTACAACACAAGACATTAGTGAAATTAAAAAGAATATTTTTCATAAAATCTTGGGCTGTTACAATGATAAATTTTAGATTTCCAATAATAGTGAAAGTAATTAAAATATTTGCTGTCATGATTTTGCAGAATATTGTGATGAGGAAATTCTAGATAGGAAAGAAACTTTGAAGTTTCCTACTTTACGAAAACATTATGAATCTGAAAACATTATTGGGAATTAGAAGGTTCTAGTTCAGACCGTAAGGATGTTGATATTAGAAAATATGATATCACTTATCTCAAAACGTGAACCATAATTAGTTTCAGAGGATATTCAACATAAAGAAAGGATGAATGCTATGACTGAAGAGTTTGATCCGATTGGTAATAATGAAACCTAAGAACTTTTTCCAATTCCAAAAAATAAAAATGTTATTGGAACCATGTGGTTTTATAGAAACATGTTGAATCAGCAGGGAGATGTTTCAAGAAACAGAGCCTGACTTATTTGTAAAGGATATACACATGTGGAAGGTGTGGAATTTGATGAATCTTTTTTCCCATTTTCAATATTAGAAACTATTATATTTTTTATTCTAGTAGTTGCACATCATAATTAAAATGATTTTTAGATTGATGTAAAGTCATCTTTCTTAAATGGTAAGACTGAGTAAGAAGTTTAAAATAAAGAACCTTGTGTTTTACAACTTTATGAGGATGAAAATTATGTTTATAAATTTAATATATCTTTGTATGGTCTGAAACAAGCTCCACGTTCTTGAAATTTGAATCTTGGCAATTTTTTGATAATGATGAACTATTATAAATGAAAAATTTATTTAAAATTGTATATGAAATATGATGAGTTTTTAACATTAACTGTAATTGTTTATGTGGATGATATAATTTTTATTAGGATGAAGAAAATGTTTGTGAAGAGGTTTTAGAAGAAATGTAGAAGAATTTTCAAATGTCAATGTTGGGAGAATTAACTCACTTCTTTGGATTATAAGTTCAAAAATATATATATATTTATTTATCTCAAGAAAAGTATGTTAGGTAGGTTTTAAGGATGTTTTGGTTGGATTAATCCAAATAAATATCAACTCTTATTTCAGTGATCACAAAGTTGAGTAAAGGTGATATGAAGTCTTTTTAACCATAAAGCTTCAAGACATGATATTGATTATATTTTGACTTTATATTCCATGTATCAAAGTAGTTTGAAAGAATCACATATATTTGAAGAAAATAGGATTTTGAGTTATTTCAAAAGAATAACTTCACATGAGTTTATATACAAAAGAAACAATGAAATGATGATTTGTGGTTACACTGATGCCGATTTGGCGGGATATTATAATGATAGAAAGGAAACCTTAGGAGACAAATTACTTTTTGGAGAATTTTTTTTAAGTTTTGATATTAAGAAATAAATCCTAGTAAAATTTATCACTGCTAAATCCAAATATATTATAGCAATACAGGCCTATACTGAAACGTTTTGGACGAAAGTTTCATTAGAATATATGAAATTAATAGTTTCTAAACTATTAAATATACTTTGTAATAATCATAGTGAAATTGATCTTTCTATGAATCCTATATAATATACAAGTTCAAAACACATTGATATAAAATTTTACATTATAAAAAAATTAATTTTTCTACTGGAGATGTTATGAAGGAAGACATTTCAGCCAATTATTAGATTGTTGTTATCCTAACAAAAGTAATTTCTAATGAAAGTTCATGTTCGGCCTCCTCTCATGTCTTCATAACCCCAATAATGAATAACCTCAAGCTTTATTTGGACTATGTGGACAAATGGGGAGATAAAGTAAAAACATTGTACCTTTTAAGAATTTTTTACTTTTCTTTATTTAATGAATCTAAATCTATGGTTATCATATAATGGGGGAGATACAAAAATGAAAGAGGAAAAGAAAAGTGAGAGATAAAAATTTAATTGTTTGGGTGTGTTTATCTTTATATGGCTCTAAAATTTTCATTCCACTGAGGGATTTAATTCCTTTAAAAAATTACTTTATCCAATAGTATGGTGTGAGGACACTTTCTTTTGATAAAGGATATGTTTTGATAAAATTTAGAAAACATTTTGTGGTTACCAAAATTGATTTGTGAAAAATTTTGATTGTTGGAAAGTTTTAAACGAGGGTGGTTGACAAATCTAAAGGGAGGTATTGAAGTACCTTTTTGATAAAGTTTTTTAAAAACGTTTTTGTATTTTTTGAAAACAAATTATTTTTTGAATAATGTTTTTGATATCCAAGAATAATGAAGTTGTTTGTTGAATAATCGATGTTGTTTATGAAGATGTAGGTTTACAAATATTGAGAAGTTGGGAGTTATAATGTTTTCATACTTTCTAAACAAAAAAAGATGATTATTTTCAAATCATGATGTTCTAAAAAATCATGAAAACACTCATGATAAAATCTATTGATGAAATGGTGGATATTTTTTAAGAAACTAGGGTCACTAAAAAGATTCCAAAAATTGAATCCAACTTATTGTTCTAAAATTAGATCTATCAACTTTAGAAAGTTGGATAAAAATTCTTCAAGAAAATTTGATCTATCTTCGTTATTCAGAAAATTGGATCCAAATTATATTAAAATTTCATTCACTCAAAATGAAAATTCTATAATTTGAGGAGGTGAAACATGGAATTCATTTTTTGAATAAATCTAGTAGAAATATAAAGAAGTTTTATGTAGTAAAAGTTGAAGTTTTATATGTGAGAGATTTACAGAGTTTTTCAAACTTAAGGAAGTGTAATATATTTTATGTTTCTCACCTTGGGTTTTAAGTTCCCAACAAATACTTTCTCAGATAATTTATTAATTGTCAACTTTATGCGTATGTGTGAAAGGAGGAGGGCTAGGGAAATCATGGTGCAAGTTTCAATCTAATTGAAGAATAATTGTATTGAGCATTCTATGATATTTTGAGTTTTAGAGATAGTTCTGATAGAAATCGGAACCAATATTTTGAACAAATCGGAACAAAGATATTGAGAAAATATTAACCAAGATTCTGGGAAAATCAGATCCAAGACTCTGAGAAAATAGGAACCAAAATTCTAAGAAAATTAGAAACAAGATTCGAATAAAATCATTACCATGATTGTGATAAAATCAAAACCAATATTCTAAGACTGTAAAAACCCAGATTCTAAGAAAATCAGAATCAAGGTTTTGAGAAAATTAGAACCAAGATTTTGTGCAAATTGGAACCAAGATTTTGAGCAAATTAAAACCACTATTCATAGAAATTGGAACCACTATTTTTATAAAATTGGAACAACTTTTCATTGAAAATCGAGTCTAGTGTTTTGATAATATCGGATCAAGGATTCTAAAAAAATTTAATCCATCATTCTGTAAAATTTGGATTCATCATTTAGAGTATGGATCAGATTCAAAAAAGAATTTATTATTTTATTTAGAGGAATTTTTTTACACGAAAACATTGTAAACTAATGAGAGTCAGTATAATCATTCATGTCATGGGTTTAATGGTCTCTAATGGGAATTGGCACGAGTTTTATTCACTTATTAATATCAGTGTATTTTTGTAGTCCTATTAGAGTTTCTATGTAAATGAGGTAGGTTCTCACACTGAGGTTAACCCTTGTAAATCTTTTGTCCTTTTCCTTCTTTCTTGTATTTTCATTCATTAGTATTTACTAAAGGTTGATAATGATATAAATCATAATAGGTTTCAAGGGTTAAGTTTCTAAAACTATTGAATCATACAAAAATTGAAAAACTGATTCAACTCCACCCCCTTCTCAGTTTTCATTCAACCCTTAGGACTTCAATAAGGTTATATAAAATATTATGGAATGATAAAGAAATGTAATTTATGAATTTTATCCCTCTCGACACAGGTTATTTGAGAATGAAGTATTTAAGAATCTTTATTGGAACTATAAGACAAAAAATGACTAGTAAGGATTAAATAGAGGGAAATATGTTGGTATTAAATAAAAAACCAAATTTTACTTTTATTTTAGAAAGGGTATTGGAGGGGTCCTTTTATATGTGATTTTTAGTGGAATTTCTATGATTATTCACTTTCAAATGTGAGAGGTTGTAATTTTCAAAGAAAAGTGGAAACAAAGATGAAAATAATGGATATGGGATAATTTATGGTTAATTAATACCTCATATAAAAATATATAGATATGATTTTATGATATTTTATGTCATTGCCACTTAGTTTGAGCTTTTTTAACTTATTTTACCTTCACTATAGTAAGTCAATTTCTACTTCAGTAACTTATTTTTATGACCAAAAATATATTTAACCTCTTTATAAGTTTTATATCTCCCGAATAGAGAAATTATAATTCTTTTAATCTCCTTTAGTTCCTATGTATTCCATATTTATCTTTTAAATGAAAAATAAAAATTCCAAAGAAAGGTTTTCAGTGAAATATATATTTTCTAAAATTTTGTGTTGTTAATCCTATTTCATATCAATCAACAATTAAATGGGTGTTAATATATTTTTATATATGTAATAATTAAATAATATTCATTTTTTAATTGTTATAAATTTATATTATTAGGAAAAAATACACAATACTTAAAAAATCATTGAAAAACATTTTTTTATCATTAAGTTAATCTAACATGATTTTATTAAAATTAATTATTCATCATTTATATATTTAGTTTTATAAATCCTTTTATATTTAAATATTTCTTTTAATTTTACTAATAAATAAAAAAATTGTTCTTAATAATAATTTTTATAATAATATGTAATGCATAAAAATATATTGAAATATTAAAATATTTTAACTAAATAATATCATTCTTTAATTCAATATAGATTTATATTATCTAAACATTATTTATATAAATATAAATATTAAATATAAAAATTAATATATTTATACCCAATGATCTTATATCCAACAACCATATTCCCAATGACCATATTTTTAGTGCATATCATTCTAATGAAAATATATATAATGGTCGGATTTCGTTCCAATATATAAACCTACATTAATTCATTAGTATCATTCTTCAAAATAATTTAAATATTTATAAACATCTCTATTATATTTCAAAGTATTATCTTTACATCCATATTCACAATCTGGGTGATGGTATTCAATAAAACCCATGAGGGAAAGGATTTAATGTTCATTGAATTTTTATTAACTTATTGATTTATTCATTTTTTAATTTTTATAATGAGGTTTCCTATTGAAATTTCATAAAATATTTATGTGTGTTATTTATTATAATATTTTATCTCAAAAAAATATATCATGTTCATTATTGGTTTGTTGTTTCATGAAAAAAAAATGTTCTGCGTTATTTTTTATTTAAAGTTAAAATGAATAGTTAAATCATTGGGCATTACATTATACCCATTAAAAGAATTTGACCATTAAAATTTCATTAATCATAAAAAAATGTGAGCGCTTCTCCCTAATTAAATCACGGGTTCCAATGTTTGTTCCACAATCTTATAATCCTCTTTATAATTTTAAACAATAATGTGGTGTTGTTTCATAGTAAATTATCTCTGTGATACAATATTTCAACCAGTTGTTCGTTTATAAAGAGATAATGTTCAAGATATAAAAGCATTGATGTAGAGACCCGAAGCATGACGTACATGGACATTACATTACTTTTGCGGAATACTTGGTACATAACAAAAACACACACACAAGGATCGTAATAGTTTAGTGTCTTTGGAAACTCGGAACGTAAACTTCTAATCGTGGTGAAAGATCTTCAAAATCTCCCATAAATATCTTCCTTTTTTTACCTAAAACCTTTCTTTATATCCTGGGGAAAAGAAAACATAAAAGGGTGAGCTCAAATGCTCAGTAAGGGTAAACAAAAGAAATATCAAACACATCATATACATAAGCACATAACTTTTGGAAATCATAACCTGCAAAAGAGATCATAATTTCATAACATGGGGTAAATCATGGAAGTGAAATGTAATCACAATAATCATAACTTAAAACATGAAACTTTGTGGCATTCACACATAATCATAGAGAATCATTTCTTGTTAGTCAAGACTCATTGCCAAGACCATCTTAGTGGACAAAGTCCCTTTCTGAATCGAGTAACCCTCGTTTCAGTCCTGTTTCACTGAACCGGTATAACCTACCGTTCCAGCCCTGTCTATCTCATGAGATATAAAATCTTTACCCAATGCATTGGAG
The DNA here is from genome assembly GCA_963277665.1 of Viscum album. Taxonomy (NCBI): domain Eukaryota; kingdom Viridiplantae; phylum Streptophyta; class Magnoliopsida; order Santalales; family Viscaceae; genus Viscum; species Viscum album. The sequence goes on along the minus strand of OY728137.1, from coordinate 1,489,364,083 downwards.
GGAGATATATGTCCCACCCATCTTATAATGAATCCTTTCTTATGTGTGCAACATAATCATAAACCATACATCATAGCGTAACCCATGTAATAAAAATGGGATTCTTAAACAACATGACATCATAAAACAATTCATATAAGATAAAGGAATTCATAAAAATATTCCCATCAAAACATAATAAAATCCATGTAATAATAGGGATAAAAACAGAACCCTTTTATTATCTTATATGGAAAATAATTTTGATAAAATACTTGAACTTCATTCTTGAGGAAAATATCCTTTCTACTTCAAAAAACATTTTTCCTTTCATAACATGTCATACAACTTTAAAATAAAAGAAGTTGATTAAAAATAAACTTCAAAACTTGTAAAGTATGCTTCTTGGAAATAATGTTTTAAAAATCCATTCATGCCGTATAAGTTAAAAAAACATTCTTCGTACTTTTGTCGAAAAAGTCAAAAAGTACCTCGTACGACAAAAGATTCCTTTCATAGATATTACTAAAAACTCACCAAAGGGAAAAAATGGATTTAAACAATTGTAGGTGGATGTAAATAATATTACATATAGATGAAACATGGATTTGGATGATAAAATACACCCCATTAAATACTTACTAATAAACAATCTCGGATAAAAATGAGATTGTGATATTTCCCTTACCTTAGGTCCGACTTGCTTTGTAAGTGTCCGAACCTCCTGTATAATGATTGAAATCATGTTATTGACTTATTACAGAATCATATTCATTGTTATGATATCATATATGGTTCACTTATGACATTATATTACCCGTTCTTTTGTAAATTCCACGTTAAAGAAGCGTTTTGGGTAAAATCGTTTCATTTATCGTAGGTGTTTTGACTTGTTGTTATTGACATCATTATTACTTATATCATGATTTACTTACTTCCAGAATATAAAATATGATTTATATATCATATATATTCAGTATATATATATATATAATAGGTAGATAAATAAAATGAAAAACACCGTTCATGGAGACGGTAGTCCGTACGTACGCATGAACGCTGTTTTCCTTTCCTTATTGTCTTGAAATGGAAGTAAGTAGATGACATACATATGTATATATATACATAAATACAGTAGCTTTATAATGTCATATATTTCATTATTATTTCTTATATATACTTTATAATCATTCTTAAATGGTTAACATGGAGAATGAATCTCATCGCGTCGTGGAGACGGTAGTCCGTACGTACGCACGAGCGATGATATCATTTCCATAAATATTGAACTGAATTGGAGTGGATTATACAATATATCAGAATCAATATGATGTTGTAATAACTATGTATAGTTATTCTTTACACCATTATACCCATCCATGTAAGGTGGTGGTGGAAAATAGATTACACCACGGCGTGGAGACGGTATTTCGTACGTACGCACGCGCGGTGATTTCTTTTTCCGTAGGATGGATATATGGTGGAATAGGGTTGTTTCATACTTATAATAACATATCAGTATATGAGTGATACTGTTTTTATTACTTCATAATGAAAAAACCTAATAAGAAGAAGTGGAAGAAGAAATAAAGATGAAAGAATTGGTAACGGTAATTACCTCTTCTTTGAAGCGCCTCTTTGAGACCTCCTTTTAGGGCACTAGAATTGGACTTTGAGGAAGACCAGAATCTCTAGGATGTTGCTAGGGAAGTGGAGAAGAGATTTTGGCAGGGGTTGGCCGAGCTTGAGAGCTCAAATTGGTGTGAGGAGGAGGGGGAGGAGGTGTCCTTTTATAGGGGAGGAGAGGGGCACCTTAGAATATCTCAAAATATTATTTTATATTAAAGTTAAAATCGGTTTATAATGGTTCCAAAGGGTCATATTTCGAAGCTAAAGTGGGGATGGGTCGAAAGCCTATCAACCAATAAGATTTATACAAGTTTAGGGTATTATTTTAACCTTATCAATTAGATTTAACTCTAAGTTAAATAATTTATCTTTTACCGTGTCTTTTTGTTTTCTTTCACTATATGGTTAATACACTTACTATAACATGCCAAACAAACCCCAAATTGTTTATTATTAATATATATATCCTTATCTATGTCATTTGGCCGAACCTTAGATTTTGAGGAATAAAATAACAATTAATAATATAATATTTGATTTAAAAACTATTTTGTGTCAATTTTGACACTATTTTATATATGATTTTTGTGAAAGTCATAACAGAATTATATGTTCGAACCAAGTTGGTTATATCAACAATAATATATCATAGTAACCTAGAAAATTAGTGGAATTCATAAAAAGTCTCAAATTACATTCATTTGAGCATTTATAACATCAATTATGTTAATATTTCCTTAAAAGGGTAATTACTGCATCATCGTTGTGTCATCAATAAATTAATTTATTTAAAGTCTAAAAATTATACATAAAATATTATTATGTAGTAAATCTTTTTAGAGTTATAATGAATATTTATAGTCGAATTTATCTTATGTATAACCCCATATTAAAAATGTTTTAGTAAATAAACTTTGATTTTAACTCTTTTAACTCTTCTTTGAATTAAATAATAATAAATGTCCTAATCTAATCCAAGTGGGCCTAAATGGTCATATTATATTCATAAGGTTGTTTTTGGTCGAATTACACTTATCCAATTGAATTAGTACATGTGTCAGGGTAAGAGTAATATCATATTTACCCTTAGTTACCCTATTTACTATTAAACGTGGTAAAAAAAAGTAAAAAGTTACTATTCACCAAAAATTATTTTCATCTCATTGAACCGCATTTTACTTACTGACATCAACCGTGTCTCTCGGATTTTTGAAATTCCATTAACAGAAGCGGTAAAATTAAGTTTTATGCAAAATTCAGTTTTTAACCTACCACTTAGTAGTTTTACTATTCATCAAAAATTGATGTTTTTCAGAACAATGCCAAAATTTCATCCTAAGCTATATTTCATATTCCGAATTCAAAAATGAAGTCTATTTTACCAAATTCATAACATAGAAGTTGCATTAATTAATTTTATAATTAAATCCCGCTGTTAAAACAAATAGCGTGTTTTTAAGAAACAATATCTATCAAAAGATTGACACTTGTTTATGTCTGATTTAAATGTGAAATTACATACAATGACCAACATTGTATTGAATTGTAAAAATATATTCTAAATATACTTTAAAACCACTCAAATTAATAATTTATCACTATTAATTATTTTGATTAAAAAAGTTGTTTTTAATTAAAATTTAGTAATTTTCACTATTCATCAGAATATGAAAGTTATCCGAAAAGTACCAAAATTTCACCCTAAGCTAATTTCGATATTACGAATCCAAAAATGAAATCCATTTTGAAAAATAAAATTTACAAAATTTCAAAAAGTGGTTATTACTATTCATAACGGCTAGTTTTAATAACATTTTAATAGCATATCGCTGTTTAGTGAAACTCTTTATTGCGTACTACACACGCTATCGAGGAAGGTCGCGATTGCGTGTAATGCAAGGCAAGTCAAGGATGCGTGTTGTGCAAGATCCTTTTGGTGTAGCGTACAACACAAGACATTAGTGAAATAAAAAGAATATTTTCCATAAAATCTCGGGCTGTTACATTCTACCCCCCTTAAAATGAATTTCGCCCTCGAAATTCGTCGGGGTTATAAATGGTTTACTATTCGAAAGTTTCTTTAATAGAATCCCACATCGTAAAAAGGAATACCAAAACCAATCTTTAAAAAACAAAAGTATGAAACCTAACGGTTACCCAAATAAACTAATCACTGGGTTTCCACATAGGTGAAAATAGGGATATGGAAGAAAAATCTAACCATCATGTTCTGATGGAGAGTGGTAGAGAACATGGCTATGAAAAATCCAGTAATCACAAATCCATAAATTTGTGACGATCTATGGTACCATCTGATTCATCAGGTATAAGATCACTAGGACAACATTTTTGGTTTTCAAGATCATTTCCCTAAAGTTGAAAATTTGAATTAGAATAAATACTTACTTTATTTTGGTACAGTCGAACTATTGTTCGTTCCTTGAACAATTTCCACTTCATCTCTTAAATAAATGAAGTTGAATTTGTTATTCGTGAAGTGTTAGCAGATCATGTGATAGAATGACGGGTCATTCCATCTGTCTCAAACAAAAGGTTTGAAAAGTTTTAAGTTTATCTTATGGTTAGATTAATCGTATATGGTTCCAAAAATGAACTTATACTTCATATATCATACCGCTTAATAAAATAAAACTAGTTTCTACTAAACAGGGACTTTTTGTAGGTCAGTGGTAGGCGATAAAGGCCAGTCGCACTTCGGTTGTGGGTTTGATTCCTACAGCCTTGTCCGAAGCGATGGGCTGTCGCCCATCCTGCAGGTTGTCCTTTTTATAAAACTATATTACTATAACATCCCATCAATAATATCGGAAAAAAACTTCTATCCTTAAACAATACTAACTTATGTCCAACATAATTCATTCCAATCATTAGGCTCATAATACTGCAGTCCATTCTCATAACATAGTGAAAATGATTACCAGAGATTTAATACCATCATTGATCCCCATATATCATTAGATATATCTTGTTGGTCACATTCCAAACATTCAAAGGCCTTAATCTTGTACTCTCTTGAATACCCATTGAACCTTAGTGAAAACTTGAATGCAGTTAAAAGTTAACACTTTTCACATACCGAAATCCTCAAAATTCTATATACTCAAACCATGATATCACTTAGTCCTTATATCAATCATGAGCTCATGAATACTATTAAACATCTCATTATCTTCTTATCCTTTAATTATGCACTTATAATCTACTTTCCAAAATAACATTTCATGGTTACTGGTACCATTCATCATACACTTTCAAAACTTAAGAAAAGACAACAGTGTAACAATCCTTAGAGTCTCTTTATTCCATAGTACCATGAGATTTATTATACAACATTACACATGATAAACATGTAATCATTCCACTACATTCTTAAACCATTGACCGAGCTTCAACAATTCTTTCATCTCACATATCATTTGTAGTCTCTTCATCATCATCAACATAAATACTTCCCATACGACCATACTGATTATCTTCATGAGACTTTCCCTTAGGGAATTGGTTTGAATAATGCCCGTACATTCCACATTTAAAACATTTAACCATTGTTGATGTTGTAGCAATACCATTATCCTCATCCATGTTGTTAAATGAACCTTTTCCTTTGCATTTACTTGCTTTGTGTCCTTCTTTTCCACACCCAAAGCATCTTCCAGTTCCTTTGAAACATTCACCTTGATGCCTCTTCCCACATGATTTAAATAGGGGAAATTGAACTTTCTTTCCTCTATGATCATCATGAAACTCCATCTTTCTCTTATTAGCCGAGTCAGGAAACTTACCAAATTTTACTTTATTGATCATATTATGAGATTGCTGATTCGGCATAATAATGATGTTTGGACTTCCAAATCCCATTTCATTTGGTTGCTCATAAATAATATCATTCCATTGTCCATCATTTCCTCCATTATCGTGAATCACCTTGTTTCCAGCCATTTTCTAAAACCCAAAAAGAATAGCGTGAGAGGCAAAAATCATGCTAGGGAAAACAACATAATAAAGGGGGAGTACCTTGAACATCTAACATCTTAGGTTTAATTATATGATCGTTAGCATAGTTCTAGTACTATAACCTATACGTATACTTAACCTTAGGGACATCCCTAGACATACCTTAGAAATATCTCTAGGGATCTCACTAACGTTTTCGCATCCTAGTTTCCAAAGGTTGACTAAACCTTTCCTCTGATACCAACTGTAGAGACCCGAAGCCTGACATACATGGACATTACATTACTTTTGCGGAATACTTGGTACATAACAAAAACACACACACAAGGATCGTAATAGTTTAGTGTCTTTGGAAACTCGGAACGTAAACTTCTAATCGTGGTGAAAGATCTTCAAAATCTCCCATAAAGATCTTCCTTTTTTTACCTAAAACCTTTATTTATATCATGGGGAAAAGAAAACATAAAAGGGTGAGCTCAAATGCTCAGTAAGGGTAAACAAAAGAAATATCAAACACATCATATACATAAGCACATAACTTTTGGAAATCATAACCTGCAAAAGAGATCATAATTTCATAACATGGGGTAAATCATGGAAGTGAAATGTAATCACAATAATCATAACTTAAAACATGAAACTTTGTGGAATTCACACATAATCATAGAGAATCATTTCTTGTTAGTCAAGACTCATTGCCAAGACCATCTTAGTGGACAAAGTCCCTTTCTGAATCGAGTAACCCTCGTTTCAGTCCTGTTTCACTGAACCGGTATAACCTACCGTTCCAGCCCTGTCTATCTCATGAGATATAAAATCTTTACCCAATGCATTGGAGGGAGATATAGGTCCCACCCATCTTATAATGAATCCTTTCTTATGTGTGCCACATAATCATAAACCATACATCATAGCGTAACCCATGTAATAAAAATGGGATTCTTAAACAACATGACATCATAAAACAATTCATATAAGATAAAGGAATTCATAAAAATATTTCCATCACAACATAATAAAATCCATGTAATAATAGGGATAAAAACAGAACCCTTTTATTATCTTATATGGAAAATAATTTTGATAAAATACTTGAACTTCATTCTTGAGGAAAATATCCTTTCTACTTCAAAAAACATTTTTCCTTTCATAACATGTCATACAACTTTAAAATAAAAGAAGTTGATTAAAAATAAACTTCAAAACTTGTAAAGTATGCTTCATGGAAATAATGTTTTAAAAATCCATTCATGTCGTATAAGTTAAAAAAACATTCTTCGTACTTTTGTCGAAAAAGTCAAAAAGTACCTCGTACGACAAAAGATTCCTTTCATAGATATTACTAAAAACTCACCGAAGGGTAAAAATGGATTTAAACAATTGTAGGTGGATGTAAATAATATTACATATTGATGAAACATGGATGTGGATGATAAAATACACCCCAGTAAATACTTACGAATAAACAATCTCGGATAAAAATGAGATTGTGATATTTCCCTTACCTTATGTCCGACTTGCTTTGTAAGTGTCCAAACCTCCTGTATAATGATTTAAATCATGTTATTGACTTATTCCAGAATCGTATTCATTGTTATGATATCATATATGGTTCACTTATGACATTATATTACCCGTTCTTTTGTAAATTCCATGTTAAAGAAGCGTTTTGGGTAAAATCGTTTCATTTATCTTAGGTGTTTTGACTTGTTGTTCTTGACATCATTATTACTTATATCATGATTTACTTACTTCCAGAATATAAAATATGATTTATATATCATATATATTCAATATATATATATATATAATAGATAGATAAATAAAATGAAAAACACCGTTCATGGAGACGGTAGTCCGTACGTACGCATGAACGCTGTTTTACTTTCCTTATTGTCTTGAAATGGAAGTAAGTAGATGACATACATATATATATATACATAAATCCAGTAGCTTTATAATGTCATATATTTCATTATTATTTCTTATATATACTTTATAATCATTCTTAAATGGTTAACATGGAGAATGAATCTCATCGCGTCGTGGAGACGGTAGTCCGTACGTACGCACGAGCGATGATATCATTTCCATAAATATTGAACTGAATTGGAGTGGATTATACAATATATCAGAATCAATATGATGTTGTAATAACTATGTATAGTTATTCTTTACACCATTATACCCATCCATGTAAGGTGGTGGTGGAAAATAGATTACACCACGGCGTGGAGACGGTATTCCGTACGTACGCACGCGCGGTGATTTCTTTTTCCGTAGGATGGATATATGGTGGAATAGAGTTGTTTCATACTTATAATAACATATCAGTATATGAGTGATACTGTTGTTATTACTTCATAATGAAAAAACCTAAGAAGAAGAAGTGGAAGAAGAAATAAAGATGAAAGAATTGGTAACGGTAATTACCTCTTCTTTGAAGCGCCTCTTTGAGACCTCCTCTTAGGGCACTAGAATTGGACTTTGAGGAAGACCAGAATCTCTAGGATGTTGCTAGGGAAGTGGAGAAGAGATTTTGTCAGGGGTTGGCCGAGCTTGAGAGCTCAAATTGGTGTGAGAAGGAGGGGGAGGAGGTGTCCTTTTATAGGGGAGGAGAGGGGCACCTTAGGAATATCTCAAAATATTATTTTATATTAAAGTTAAAATCGGTTTATAATGGTTACAAAGGGTCCTATTTCGAAGCTAAAGTGGGGATGGGTCTAAATCCTATCAACCAATAAGATTTAGACAAGTTTAGGGTATTATTTTAACCTTATCAATTAGATTTAACTCTAAGTTAAATAATTTATCTTTTACCGTGTCTTTTTGTTTTCTTTCACTATATGGTTAATACACTTACTATAACAGGCCAAACAAACCCCAAATTGTTTACTATTAATATATATATCCTTATCTAAGTCATTTGGACGAACCTTAGATTTTTAGGAATAAAATAACAATTAATAATATAATATTTGATTTAAAAACTATTTTGTGTCAATTTTGACACTATTTGTTATATGATTTTTGTGAAAGTCATAACAGAATTATATGTTCGAACCAAGTTGGTTATATCAACAATAATATATCATAGTAACCTAGAAAATTAGTGGAATTCATAAAAAGTCTCAAATTAAATTCATTTGAGCATTTATAACATCAATTATGTTAATATTTTCTTAAAAGGGTAATTACTGCATCATCGTTGTGTCATCAATAAATTAATTTATTTAAAGTCTAAAAATTATAAATAAAATATTATTATGTAGGAAAGCTTTTTAGCTTTATAATGAATATTTATAGTCGAATTTATCTTATGTATAACCCCATATTAAAAATGTTTTAGTAAATAAACATTGATTTTAACTCTTTTAACTCTTCTTTGAATTAAATAATAATAAATGCCCTAATCTAATCCAAGTGGGCCTAAATGGTCATATTATATTCATAAGGTTGTTTTTGGTCGAATTACACTTATCCAATTGAATTAGTACATGTGTCAGGGTAATAGTAATATCATATTTACCCTTAGTTACCCTATTTACTATTAACCGTGGTAAAAAAAAGTAAAAAGTTACTATTCACCAAAAATTATTTTCATCTCATTGAACCACATTTTATTTACTGACATCAACCGTGTCTCTCGGATTTTTGAAATTCCATTCACAGAAGCGGTAAAATTAAGTTTTATGCAAAATTCAGTTTTTAACCTACCACTTAGTAGTTTCACTATTCATCAAAAATTGATGTTTTTCAGAACAATGCCAAAATTTCATCCTAAGCTATATTTCATATTCCGAATTCAAAAATGAAGTCTATTTTACCAAATTTATAACATAGAAGTTGCATTAATTAATTTTATAATTAAATCCCGCTGTTAAAACAAATATCGTGTTTTTAAGAAACAATATCTATCAAAAGATTGACACTTGTTTATGTCTGATTTAAATGTGAAATTACATACATTGACCAACATTGTATTGAATTGTAAAAATATATTCTAAATATACTTTAAAACCACTCAAATTAATAATTTATCACTATTAATTATTTTGATTAAAAAAGTTGTTTTTAATTAAAATTTAGTAAATTTCACTATTCATCAGAATATGAAAGTTATCCGAAAAGTACCAAAATTTCACCCTAAGCTAATTTCGATATTACGAATCCAAAAATGAAATCCATTTTGAAAAATAAAATTTACAAAATTTCAAAAAGTGGTTATTACTATTCATAACGGCTAGTTTTAATAACATTTTAATAGCATATCGCTGTTTAGTGAAACTCGTTATTGCGTACTACACACGCTATCGAGGAAGGTCGCGATTGCGTGTAATGCAAGACAAGTCAAGGATGCGTGTTGTGCAATATCCTTTTGGTGTAGCGTACAACACAAGACATTAGTGAAATAAAAAGAATATTTTTCATAAAATCTCGGGCTGTTACAATTGAGTTTAGTATATATGAAGGGTCATTTATGTACTTCCCAAAATGTGATACATAGAACACATAATGCACTTCCAGGAGGTTTGATGAATCTTTTGGATGATAATATACCATCCTCACATGATCAAGGATTTCAAAGGGCCCAATGTATCTAAGGATCAACTTTTTCTACTTCTTGGATTTCATAAACTTATTCTAGGGTTATTTTCTATGGAATACCTTATATTTTAATTCAAACTCTAGATGTTGAAAATAATTATTATCATGGATCTAATATTGTATTTGTTCAATTTTAATGTGATGTTGAATGGTTAGAATCTTACCTATTGATTCATCAAAAATATTTTTTCCTATTATTTTAAAATCTACAACATCATACCAAAAAGTTGTAATTATACAACTTTTTCCATATAGAGCCTCAAATTATTCCATTTGAATTATTGAATGGAAACTTATGTTATCTTAGAACTATATCTTTAGACGTTTTTTATCAAAACCACATTTTAAACTAATTGAGAGTGAACTAAGTAGATGCTCTGGAGTTTAAATGTTCCTTTAAGATTGACCATTAATCTAAGTATGATAAGTAGTTTTTGAAGTTCAAATATGTATTCAATTTTTATTGAATACTTCTCTATACATTCATACAAAACCTTATATATTTATCATATAGAATTCAGATTGTTATCTATGAATCCATTCTAATTCCTTTATGCATTTCTTTGAAAGATGAATGTGAGAGAAATATTCACTAATAATAATAAAAAATGCTTACTTTATATAGAATTGAACCACAACCTAGTTTTTTTTATCTCTTTAAGAGGTATTAAGATTACCTAAAATGAAATTCAGGGTGATGTTCAACCATTTATATATTGGTGTGGGTAATGGTTGTATCACCTCCTTTTACTTATGATATGTAGAAATTACTTGATTTCATACCAATCATTGAGATACATATAGTGAAATATATATCTTCACGTTGTCTAACATGAAATAATTATTTAGATCTCTTTATTTATTTGTTATTCTGAGATGGATAGAGAATCTTGAGATATGTGAATCATCCAAAAAACCATTTTGTAAAATTATGGTATTGATGAGAAACATATTCATTTCTTAAATTTTATAATTCTATCATTATCAATTTTTACCTCTATAATATTCCCAACCTTATTATGTATCTATATACCCTCCTTTTTTCCTCCTTTATCTTTACATGGATGGATGGTTGAGAAATAATTTAGGAATTATAGGATTTAACCACTTCCCATATCATTTCAAAGTTCATCCTTCAGAAATCAATTATTATTTTATCTCATTTAATCTTTATAATTGATAAGGTTTAATGATACTTTCTTATAAAAATCTAATCCACCACGTTTGGCTTCCTAGGATTTCAATGTATTGAGTAGCCGTAGTTCTTGATCAACTCCATCCATCTCATTTGGTGTATTTTTAACTCCTTCTACATGAATATATAATTTATTCCCTTTTGATCACTTTATATTTCATAACTTTTAACATAGAGATAATGTTACAATATGATCAATGGAAATATTAATATTATAAAATTAAAATCATGCATCAGATAATTTTACACATCAATTTTTAATTGACGCAAGGTATAAGCCACCATTATGTATGTATACATGAGGACACATCCCAAAATTTTATTAGATGTGTCACTATATATTTAAACAACTTATTTATTGTAGGGTACTGTAAGTACATAATAGATTACGAATTTTCTCTTGATATTTGTAATTTTATTCACATTAAAATTTAAAAAGGATCTTCATTCCCTTCTAAATTACCTTATATATTTGATTTTATATTCGAGATAAATATATTTCAATGTGTCGATTGTATCCATCCAACCTAATAAAAATACAAATACCTATTATATGGTTTGGTTTGGGCCATTATTCAATCAATTTGTTCTTTTATGGATATATATATCTACCCTAAAATGTGATTTCATAACCCATGAATGATACCTTTTATTTTGAAAATTTAAACCTAAATATTTTGGAATTTTTTTCCCTCTAAAGTTCTTCAGCATAATCCTTGAATGACTTTTGCGATCTTCCTTTATAATAAAATATATGATAATATAATCTAAAAAAGATATAATAATTTTATCATGGTAATCAATAAAGACTCTATTCATCTATAAATGAATATTTTAGGGTAATTTGCAGGAAAAATGGAATAATTTTGAATTCATAGTGTCTCTATCTTGAATGAAAGGGTGTAATGGGTACATGAATATTGTTCACCATTAATTTGTTGAATCCAAATTTATGTTCAATGTTTTCTATTTTTGTTACCCTCGTAGTTGATTAAAAATTCATCAATATGGTGTATAGGATACATGTTCTTTATTATTATTTTGATAAGATCACAATAACCAATGTAGTGACACATATATATATACATCTTCTGGTTAAACATGAATAGTTCACACATTGGTGAAACACTTTTCCCTATAAAACAATTTTCTAGATTCAATTAGATATCTTTCCTTAATTCCTACAACTCAATAGGGGAAATTCTATATGAATTCATTGATATTTTCATAGCATTGTGTAAAAATTATTTTTAAAACTCAACCTAATGATTTTGGGGAAGACCAAGAAACACTTCTTGAAATAAATAATTATATTCTCAATCAATAGTCATATCTTAAATATCATGTTCTCACCCAACCATTTGAGATAAATAACCAACATGATTGGGTACTAATACCCATATAATTGAATTTATTTCTATATAAAGTATGTAGTCATATTTTTATTTATATATGATCATATGTTTACTATAGATACTAAATAGGATTTATCTATCCTATCAATTGATATTTTATTTGTATAGAGAGAGCCAATCCATGTCCAAAAAACATTAGTTTAAACCAAAGGGAAAATATTAATATTTTTAGGAAAAAAATTTCAACAAACATCTATAAGATAGAAGATATATACTATGGTTTCATTTATCACACCACTAAGAGTTTTCATTTATAATTGAATATCTATAAATTATTGATATTAATTAATAGTTCTATATAATATTTGGGATATAATAGAATTTATATGAATATAATTAAACAAGATATTTTCAATATTTATCATACCTATCACCTTGCAAATTTCCTAATATTTAAATATTTAACCAATGAATTTGAAATTTATAATGGAACCATCAATCACATAATGATAAACCATAAATTTTTGTGACATATGATCATCGAAGAAATTATTATTATATTATATATTAATTAATCCATGGAAAAAAATTGTTTCATGAAAAAAAAACTAACATAATAAAATCATAAAACATAAAAATAAATAATTTGGTTGCTATAATTATATCATATACATATTAAAGAATAAGAAACATTAAAATATTTTGACATTGATAAAAAACACTTTAATAAGAGAATTAGAATTATCCATCAAAAAATGAAATAACATGTTATAACATTAATTTTATATTTAAAAATTCAAAAAATAATATTTAAAATATAAGTTACTTGTTAAAAACATGATAAAATATAGAGGATTCATCATTATTAAAATTGGTTATAAAATATTGAAAATGTGTTAATGAGGAAACTGTTAAAAAATAATATTTTCCGTGATTTTAAAAATAAATACATAGTTGGTTGAAAACCACCACACCAAAAATGATAAAATAAAATTAATATTTTTAAATAAAATTAACTAAATTGAAAAATAACTTAATATTTAATATAATTAGATATAAATTCATCCATTAAACATAATAATGGACATATACATCTTTGAGAATTATTCCCAATATAAAAGAAATGATAAAGATAGTTTCTCTTAGAAGAATCACTTTGGGGAATTATAAACCAAAGGGAAAGTGAAATGGTAATGGGATAAGTGAATCTCATGAAAATCCTTATGAGAAAAAATTAAATGTGGTTTTATAAGGAATTATCATAAAATTAAAAATATGTAAACTAATTCGAAACAATATTGAATTCAAATTGAGAGGGAATGAAAACAGTTGCGGCATTGGTAACATTTCAATCATAAGAAATTGACAGTGATAAACTTACATCTATTTGTAAATTCCTTAAATTTAATTTATTATATTATAAAAACATATATGGTTATTATTTAAACCATAAATAATGGAGAGGAGGTGAATATAGAACACATTTAAATGAAAGGAAATTGTAGTTAGAAAACCGTCACCTTTACTCTTAACCTCAAAAGAAGTGATTTAAATACCTATATAAAAAAATAACAATATTAATAGATAATTTAATTAACTTATTAATATTTATGGCCTTTTATAATATAAAATTATATATATTCATTAAACATATGTATGTTAGTTATTATTTGTTTTCATCATTGGATGTTAATAATTATAATTATTTTGTACAAGTTTCATAGAGGAAATGTTGGTCCACGTTATGCGGTAAAAATATCATCATTATTAGATTATTCCTGGATATAAAATCAGTTTTTCTAACTATTTATCTTCTAACCAAATCATTTAATTTGAATTGAAGGTATGGTTCGCAAGAATTAAATACATGACCATCAGATTACTGGTAATTTACTGATAACCATGAGTTGCTTCATAATGAATGTTTTTATTTAATACTTAAATTAGAATACTAATGAAAATTATTACCCCTAAATATCATATATTACTATTATTAATATCTTTATTCTTATTCATTTTGAAAATGGAGATTTTGTTATAGCATAAATCATGTGGGTGGTTGAACCAACCCAAATAAGAAAATGATATATTATTGAATGAGTAAGAGTATAGAGTTATATAATAGTAGTTTCATTTCCTTATAAAAATAACTATGTTAATATAACATTCATAGAGGGGAGGATGGGATATATAAAGATTTTATAAGGTAATTTATTTGAGAAATATAGAGAATAAGTTGGATATATACTTGATGATTTTTTCTCTCGACGTGGTTTCCATTGGGATGATGGATTTAGGATTCTTTCTTAGAACTAGACACCCCTAGATGTATAGTACATATTTTATAAAGTTGGAATTGTATCATATTCATGTTATAGTTTAATTTTTTCAATGGTTTGTATGGGGTAGAGTAGAATCCATTTATAGGTTAATCTTGAGTGGAATTTCCATAATTGATCATTTCTTAAGGACCAAGGTAATCACCTTACAAGAAATCTGTATAAAAACTAGATAATTATATTTATTGTATGGGTTTTGGCCAATAAATCACTAATAAAAACATATATATTTAGGGTTTTTTAGACTCTATGTCTTTATCACATAGATTAACCATTTTTTACAATATTTCATCATTATTGTGGTCAATCACGTTCTAACTCAAAAAATTCATTATACAAACAAAATTGTAATTGACCCCCTTTACTATTTTTTATATTCTGATTAAATTTATTGAATATATCTAAAATATTTTATTTTTCAAAAATGTGAAATTTATTATGTATATGAAAATATATATATATATATATATAATTATTGAATTATTTATTTTTATACTATATATTTTCTAAATCCTATTTCATATCTATTACCAATTAAATGATAGTTAATATATTTTTTATATATTTATTAATTATATAATATTAATAATGTTAAAGTGAATAAAATACATTATTAAGATAAAAATACACAACACGTAAAAATAGTTTTTAAAAAAATCATTTTTTAACATTAAATAAATTTAACCACATTTTATTAAATTTATTTATTCATATTAAAAAAGATAACTTTATCAATCCATTTGTATTAAAATACGTCTTTTAATTTTATAGATAAATAAAATAATTCATCAATAATAATAAGAAAATATGATCCATAAATATATATTTTCATAATAATATATTTGAATTTAATATTATATTTGTACTCTACTCCAAAATATTATAATATTAAATTTACTTTTATAAATTACACAACATAAACGTCCCTTTTGGATTCATACATACCCATTGACTATGTATCCAACAACCATATTTCTAACAACAATATTTCCACTGAGAATATATATAATGGTAATATTTCATTCCCATATATAGCATTATATACCTTATTAATAATATTTCATTTTATTTACTTACTTACTTCTCAATATTTTTCTTATATTTATGATTTTGTGCCTTATTATCATTAATGTAATCGGTGTGATCATATTCAATGAAAACTGTATGGTTAAGGATTACTTTCGCACGCCCTTTTTATTTACTTGTGGTTTTATTACTCTTATAATTTTTTAAATTATGTTTCATATTTAATTCTCACAATGTATCAGTTTTTATATTATTTTATAATATTTTACCACAATAAAATGTATTATGGTTTGATTTAGTATAATTTTGAATAGAAAACATGTGATTCAGTATCGTATACCATCTAAATGAAAAAATACATAGAAAAATCACAGGGTGTTACAAGATATGTTTTTTTTATATAAGATAAGGCTTCCATATTGTGTGTTATGCCTAATCCATAATTGTAATTATTCCATGTATAGAGACTCAAGTTTTTTCATAGTTTGAAATTTGAGAATAAATATGAATTTTTACATTTTGGTGCTCTTGAGGGGTGAAATTTTCATTTTCCCTTAGAAGACAATCGTAGAAAATTTTTCTAACCACTTTTTTCTTCTAGAATTTTTTTACCCTAGGATAGATGTTTGGTGGAATTCTTAACCATTCATGTTTTATAGAAATAATTAATATTTAATTAATTAAATTTTAAATTATTTGTAGAGGTTCTTATGGTGACATATTTTGAATAGATTATTTGATTGAAATTATAAATCTAAGGTTGAGTTTATAATGGGGTGTTTTCTTAGGTGAGTTAACAATATGGTACGGGTTCCAGATTATAGAGATAATGTTTAATGTTTTTAATTAATTAATTAATTGGTTAATTTAATTAAAACACCCTCGCATGTTAAGGATTTCTATGAATGAAATGAGAAGGCTGATAAGGTCCTCCCTCATGTGATAGGAATAAAAAGAGGAGGAGGAGGAGGAGATTCCATGAGACTTCATCCATTGTGGAGATCGGGACCCGATCAAGGTGTAATGGCTTCAGGGGGTGGATTTTGACCCAAATCTTCTGTGTTAACACCATGAACTAGACCATTTTTGAGTTCTATTACCCAGTTCCCATATATGAGTTTTATTTTGTTTTATTTACCAATTATAACTTTTATGTACTATTTGGGGCTGATCTATGCCTAATCCAGGGAAAATAGGGGTTTCAGGAGGTTCATAGGGGATTCGTGATCGAAAATCTAAAACACATAGCATGTTTCCCAGGAACACACATTGTGTGTTCTTACCATTTTATGAAGAATAATTTTTGGAAGTACATGCCATGTAATCTGGGTCCACACTATGTAGTGTTGCATGGTCATGTGTCTAAGTACATATAAAGGTTTAATTTTGAGGACTACACACCGTGTAGTCTGGGTACATGGTGTGTAGTAGGGCATTGAAAATTGGCCTAGTATATGTGAAGACACCCCATCAAAGGGGTACATGACCCTATGGAAGTACACATATAGACCCCTTGTATATTTTGGTTGTGTAGTAGTACACTTCTGGACCCTAGGTTACTCATGAAATATGTGAGTATATGTCGTATCCAATGGTTATAGGGTACAAATCTTATACATGGAGTACACATTGTGTCCTACCCCTTTGATTCCACTTAGAGGTTTTTTAGTTTCTTTCACCCTTGAATTGTAATTTTCGACAAAAATAGTCCATTTTTATTATTTAACGTATAAATCATGATGGTAGAACCCCTAGTGTGAGACATGAGATGAGACCTAGGTGAGGGTCATATGAAATATTAGGGGACGTAACACAATTTCTTTGAATAACTTTATCAATGTTGTAATGAGATTCTTCATTGGTATAATGACTATGTTATGAATCAAAGTTATGGATAGGTTCGATATATGGATCAACATAGAGTGTCTTGGAAATGGGTTGGACTTGAAACCATATTCCATATGAGTTTTATTCTTTTTCGGGCCTATAGAGCCATGAGATTCTATATATTTTGTGGTGGGATGTGTTACACAAAGAGAATTAAATTGGCCTAAGTGTTTTGTTGTTATCATATATTATGAGAGGGATAACTCCACTTGAGTTATTTTTCTAAGGATCTAAAGAGGGATGCCTCTTTTTATGATCTACCAAGACCATTGGGTGCCTGATTGAAAGGGTGAACCTGAGTGAGTACATGTGGTTGGGTGGTAATGGTTTTAGTAGTTTTTGGGGACCTGGGTTGATGTGTGAGCAAATGGATATGAGATGACTGTGGTGGGAATGGGCATTTTTCCATCGATTATCATGTTTCTCTATTCGTAGGGGTTGAGACCTGGACTATTTCATGGGGATGTGGTGAAATGTTAGAGATAGTTTTACATATTTCTCCACATATGTGGTTCTGAGGACCTGTGATTGAGAATGTTGGATATAAAGCTCTGTATCAATACGGGTGGTTTGTTCATGGTTTCTGTACCAGGTAGAGGTTCCAGGAATGGTTTAGTTTTGATATAGTTAAGGATAGTGAACATGGTAATCCATTGTTATGACTGAGATTGGTGGACATGTTTTTCCATGGGATGTTATGGATTGGTAAAAATGACTTTCCATGGATGAGATTGTGATTGGTGGAAATGGTGTTCCACAAGATTTGATGGATTGGTGTACATGGAGATCTAGACGAATATATGAGGTTGACAGAATAGTCCTTCCATATATATAGTTTAGGTTGTTGGACATGGAGATCCTTATCCAAATATTAGGGTATTGGACATGGCATTCCTCATCCATAGACTAGGTTTTTGGATATAGAATTCTTTATCCATGTGGTAACATCCCATCTTTAATCTAGGTACATTCCTCTTTGAGTTTTACATTATCTTTAAACCTTGGTGGTTGAGTCTTATTTGGATATTGAGAGAATTGTTTGGGGGAAACGACCTAATGTTCAGGGATGTATATTTATTTGAATTAATAGAGTCTATTTATGAACATTTTAAATGGTATTATTATGGTTTTTTGTGAGTATGGAAATATTTAGCAGTGTTTTGGGCTCTTTCATAGAAGTTTGGCTGAAAACTATCCATTGGACAATTACAAACCTAAAAATGATCCATGATGTTTAACTACCACTAGACATTAGTTGGGAACTATTTCATGATGTGGGGTGGTTACAGTCATCAACCTAATTCACATCATGTAAATGTCGATTGGGACAAATATTTACTTAAGGTGATAGAATTTTCAGTGTAACTAAAAAATGGGTAAATACTTGACATGAAATGATTTTATATCATGTATTTGTCAGACAAAATGGTTTTATGCAAGAATAAAGTATGATTAATTCATTACGTTTGGTGAATCCTCCCCTATATTGACCTTATGAATATTTCAAAGTGAATTTGGAGTATTCTCTTCCATTACAGACATTTTTATTACACATAAAATCCCAGTTTCCTTATTTTTATCATCCTCGCCTATGATCTTATTAGATATTTTTGTTGTTTTTTTCCTCAATCATTGAATAAATATAGGGAGTTTGAGCCTAACGATTTGGTTTGTTTAGTTGTTGAGTTTGTTCAATAGTATATTTGCACTACCCTAATTTACACATTGACTAATTTAATAATTAATGAAGATATATTATGGAATTTATTATTTATTAGATTATTTTGGATTCAATTTATGTTGCAACCTGGCTTGTGGCTACCCATTGGGTGGTGAAACCTAGAATAATATTTAATTGGATAAAGACATAAAGTGTATTTTTCTTGACAAGAGATTATAAATGATTTCTTGATATAGGGAAACTCAAGAAATAGTTTATGGGTTATTGATATGGTTGCTGATAATTTGAGATATAAATGAATGTGTAATTGAAAGACAAATGGAAAATTTCATAATTAACCATTGTAGCTTATGATGTGATATTGTGATATCCTTACTATTCTAAATTGTTGTCTTTGATGCTGAAATTCATATACAGTGGGTTTGGCCTATTTGATACTGAAATTATTATATATATGGATTTTTATTGATGATAAAATGATTATATAGTGATATTGTACAAGTGATACATGATAATATGATTATATAGAAGGCTTGAACTGGTGATACATGTTGAAATTATTATATAGATGGATTAATCTAGTGATACATGTTGATGTTTATATATATAAGGTTATGATCAGAGGGTGAAATATTTAAATAGAGGGATCTTCCTAGTTATTTTATTATGCCATGGTATATGGATATGGTTGGAATGGTTATTTTACATAGTTAGAGACATTCTAGCATGGTGTTGAAGCTGGTTGATTGATGATTTTATTAATTGATTAATTAATACACATGTCATAACATTTTTATTTTCACTTATTATCGTACTGGTTTTGTTGATACATGGTTTTTTTGAAAATATTTTTTACTCACACCCTATTCAGTCCTCCATTTGGTACCCGAGCAGATTACATGGATACATGTTTGGAAAAGGTAATGATACCTTGTTTATAATTTGTTTCTTTCTTTACAGGTTAAATTTTGGAGATGGGTCTTAAAAGGGGTTTATGATAGGGGTATTTATATGTTTTTTTAGTGATATATGAATCTTTTATTTTTTTTCTTAGTTTTACATTTAGATACATATCATCATTCCATTATATGACTCATTATTAAAGGTTATTGATCGCCCCCTTTGATTTATCAGTTGAATTATTTATTATTTCCACCATTTTTTTATACTCTGTCTTTTATTATTATGCATTTTTATATTGTATTTTACTCTATACCATGGGGTATAATTTCCCCACTAATATCACACACCCACTACTATTTAGAAATCTATGACATATGATGACGAACTCTTAAGGTCTCATAATCAACCTATTTTGGTCACATGAGAGCATGACATATCAGGGGATATTTCAATGTGGTATTAAGAGAACATGGTTTTCTTTTATATTTATTTATTATTTGGTAATGATAAAAAGGACCATGTGATGTTTTGAGACATGGTAATGAGCTTGTTCATGTTATTAGTTAACCCATGTATGGGGGAAAATCTGAGTGCCCAGGGATGACATTATTGTTCATGATTTTTGCTTGTTACAGTCGATATTAGTTCATCCTGAGTGATTCACATGTTCTGTGATGTTATCATTTATTGATATTAATACTCAGGAATATGTGTGGCATGATATGAATATTCATGCATCATGAATCGTACAAAGATATATAAATTGACATTCATTATTCATGATAGGGATATATTGATTTCATGTGATATATACTTTGTTATATAGAATCTGATATGATTCACCTTTTATATCTAATAAATAAAATTAAAGAATTGCTATGTCATGCTAAAACACTTGTAATTATTGTTTTGAGTGACCAATATCTGTGGTTCACTATTTTTTCACATGTTTAGGATGACCTTGTTTGTTGTCTAGTGTTCTGAGGAGTGTACTTATCTTATAGTGAAAATATATCCTCATCATATTCAAGTTGAGAATCATGATATGGGAAATCATCAAACTCATAACATAGGTATGTTAGAGCTTCCAATAGACCAAGAGGATTAGATGTATGTTCATCTTTGTGACAACATTCATAGGTTAATTTAATCCATGGAATGGGAGACTGTTTACACTGTACCTTTGATGTCATTGTAGGTGAAAGTGGTCCAGCTGCATAATTTTCCTATATTCTCTAGGGAGTGAGTCCCCCAGGTGTCTATGTTCTAGATTGATTCAGTCTAAATTATCTTCCCGAATCATGAGCCACCCACATATAGAAGGCATAATCTTGATACATATATTCTCCATGAATATTCCAAGAGTTTGTGGGATATTCTAGATAATTATGTGAATTAAGAGGATTTATCTTGTACGGTCTTTGAGGTGAATTACCTGATCCACTTCTATTTAGAGATATTGATGGATGAGAAGGATCATGGGTTCATGAATCTGACACAAGAGGGAATGTCAGCGATGGACTACGTTGAACGTTTTAGTGACCAGTAATGATTTTTTCCATATTTAGCTACTTATGAGATCTCTAAGGAAAGGAATTTTCAGGATGGGATTCTTTGTTATATTGGGATGTAGGTGAACATTTTTTTTCTGGGTATCCTTTAAGATTTGATGAATCAAAAACTCAAAAAAGACTAGAATCTAAAAGAGATCTAGATCAGAGTGTAGTTTTTTCCCGTAGGCCAATCTAGTAGCCCATCTCTCTTTTGTAAAGAAGAAGTACTCTAATATTTTTCACCAAGAAAATAGTGGGTAGTGCAATTATAGAAATGTAAATTCATCTCATGATTGTTTTCCTTTACAGATCTATATGTCTGAAAAATTGTCCCACAAGAGACCTCAGTGTCAATACCCCTCTTTATAGTGTCATTCTTACACCTAGTTGGGTTATCTATAGATGTTTTGTGAGAACATCTTGAAATAGAGCAGTCGAAGGGGACCATGATAAGTACTAGATTCAAGGAAAGACTCAACAACTCCTTATAAGACAGGTAGCTAGAGTTCCATAAGATGTTCATGTTGAGGTAAGGATGTGGTATCTTATTAAAATAATATTATTGTCATGATACAACCCGAACTATGGCTCAAGCAGCAACTACCCCAAGTCCGCCTCCATAGGCCAGGGGCTGGCGACTAGCGCCTAAGGCACAACAAACTCAAGGAGGCCTTTTCCTAAGAACCTGTACGCACAAATGCAGCCAACTCAATACAAAAGTGCAGAGGAAAAATAAATCAACATACCACACTTCTATAAAAAGGGAACCAAACAAAAATGCATCGACCTCTAACAGTACAAGTACAAGAAAAGTAAATCTAAAAGGGAAATCGGAAAAAATACACACCCAAACAGAAATGGGCCACAACCCAACAACATGTGAAAAAGTAATACAATTGGAAGAGTCTCACTCTAGAATCCCAATCTACGACCACCGCACGCGGTCCAAGCACCCCGTATCACAAATCTCCTCTGATGTCACGATCAACATATTCGTCTTCTTCAAGGGCACGCCAAATACGGGAAAATCCCAAGAAGGGGTGAGTATAAAGATACTCAGTAGGATGCCCCAAAGGATCGATGGAGAAGCAATAGAGGTACTGAAGAGGAGAGCAGTAAGAGAGAACAAGGTACAACAAGAGTGAACAAAAAGAGTACAACTCCACCCAATAATAGATATGATCTCTCAAAATAACCCAAACTATAGAGTAAGGGGATCTTCATCTCATAGCTCACACTAGGTATATGCCCATACATATACCTAGGAAAACCAGATATACTCTCAAATCAGACCTGTAGTCTAGAGACAAGTTACACAACTACATACCCATGCTAGGGATCAAGTTCGAAGATTTCTGCGAAGTACTCATTCCGAGAGAACACACTCCACAAGTCTGGTATCTCTGATGACGTCTGTCCCAGAAGTAATATTCGTGGGAAACACCACAAGAGGTAGTTACCCTCATTAGGGGAGACACACTCCACAATGAGAAGATAACGATAGATAGAAGCACTCATTACGGGAGACACACTCCTGAGTGAGAAGATCACGATAGATAGAATCACTCATTACGGGAGACACACTCCTGAGTGGGAAAGATCACAATAGATAGAATCACTCATTATGAGTGACACACTCTTGAGTGGGAAAGATCATGATACAGAGATGACAATCACTGCTAGGGCCATGGTGGATACCTAGACTCATCTTGATTTTCAAGATAGGTGATTCACCAGCTAGGTAGAGGATCAATGCCCATTAGAGTTGGCCACGTCGATTCATGACTCTACCTAGGGTCCGAAATGGATAGAGGATCTCGCTCTGGGCCTCTCAGAGGGATGCCGACTCTATCACATAAATTACTGCTGAAGGGATTGTACTCCTATAGAAGGAAACGATTCCTGACATTCAGGGGAACGGGAATAAAAGGGGAACTAACCAAAACAAAACATGTCCAAGCTACAGTGGACATGAAGATCAATCCATGTAATGAGAAGCACATAGCTGGTAGAAGTGTCAGACGCCCGGTCTTCTGACCTCGGGTACTACCCCTGTACAATGGACCATGTCGTAAGGCTGGTCGTGTGGTGGAGTACCAACTCCAAAGATAGGAAAACCATCTCAGAGGAAAACGAACTTGCACTCATGACATGGGCAGTCCCGTCTCTATCGGAGGAGAGGAGTAAGGAATACCCACGCCTTGAGTCATCAAAGGAGTACTCATCCTAAGAAACACCCAAGTTCTGCTCCTGAGTTTATCAGTCATACTTCAACATCCACGAAGTTCCACAAGGGAGAAACTTGAAGGACCGCTATGTCATAAAGGTTCCAACATGACAGACGGTGCGTCAATCAGAAACCCAATCTGTTAGTTAAAAACCTTTAGTGCTAAGGGCCTTGTTGGATTCAGGTACGATCCAACCTAGGCACACTCCAAATTTCTCTGAAATCCATTTGGAGATTCTCAAAAGGACCACCTCATCCTATGTGTTCTGACACGATAGACGGTGCGTCAATTGGATGATCGGTATGTAAGTTATATGAATTTTAGTACTTGGGGTCAGGTTGGATTCATGTTCGATCCAACCTGGTCGTACAGCAAACGACACCAGTTAACCAAACCAGTCACACCATTGCGATCCATATGGAAAAACACACGATATGGACTACCCATTTGTCCAAAACAGATAGCCAGTGAAAAGGTTTCATTTCACGGCAACATGCACAAACTGGGCCTCATGGGTCTCATGCCTCGACCTCAACATAAATTTCCAAGATTAGACTTGAAACATCCGTCCTAATTTTAGGGTCTCAACATCACATACAGTTCGTCATTCTGACATTGTATGAGGTAGATATATTGGATACAGGACCCCGTAATAATTATAACATTATTATTATTGTGTGTTTCATGGACCCAGGCCACCAACCATAATTTAATATTCAACATTAGACTTGAATCGACCACATTAATGACAGGATCACATCGCCACTGACGTCCAGTCAATTGGACGTCGCACGCATGAGTTATGGCAGGTCGAATATTTAATAATAATATTAAATCTATTAATTCACGAGCCTTTCGGGTACCTGATCCTAAAACCTGAAAAAGACATTCAATATTGGAATCATTATTTCCGTCTCGAAGTCAGGGTCTCACTACCGCTGATGGTTCATGAAACTGATGATACACGAAGAAGATACCATCAAAATATGGTTTTCCCAACAAAAATTATAACATTATTATTTTATTTAACCATTTTTTTTATTCAAATCCAAATCCCACGCACAAAATCCTTACGCACCCCACTCCACCTTTGATTGATTTCTTTTTATTTTTTTTTTATTTTTTCTCAATCTTATTTCCATTCTCTCTCTAATCTATTCTTTATCCTAAAAAATCACTCGCGCTCCACTCTAATTCCAGTCGTTGCACATCAATCCTCTTAACGGCATTCCGGACGAAAAATAAATTCACTACCCCTTCACCACATGGACACCGCCCTCCGGGTTTCCACTGCACCTGCCTTCCCCCAGCCACCACATCTCCCCTTCCACTAGACATTGCAGCTTCATTCTCTAGCCAATAATTGTAACGATTGCAGATCTGTGTTCCTTGGGTCGAGATCACCGCGTCTGTATTCCGCACTCAATGAAACCATAAATTTTTTAGCGCTCATAATTATTTGGCATGCCGAAGAACACACATAAGACGACATAGAAAGGACATGGTATACGAGTGGATCGATGGCCTTGTTAGTTTGGCCATCATTTTTGAGAATCAATAAAATGGGGAATTTGAAAATAGATATTCATCACACTTCAAGATTTTCAAATTCAAGATAAACAAGATGAAAATTAATTCAATCAATTGTTTATCGATCCACGAATTAATTTATTCAATTTGCGTTCATCGTGAGAAATTAAACCGAGGTAAGGAATCCACAAAGATAAATCCTACCATAGGCTTGGATCGATCATTGGTGAAGATCGCATTCATCAAGATCCATTCGGTATTGACGAGGATCACACTTGCATAATGATGGGAAGAAATTGTTTTGTTCATCGCGCTTCGATTCGCCTAGATCCAAGGCTTTTTTGTTCTTCGATCATCATCCATCAACAGAAAGAGAAGTAGAGAAGAAGAGTAGAGGTTTTGTCATTGTTGGAAAAACTAAATTACAAGGAAAAACCCTTAAAGCCTAATATTTATAACCTCTTTTTAGGTTAAAATAGATTTTAATCAAATAATTAAATAAACAATTATTTACTTATTTAATTATTTTCCCAGGATGGCCCAATATCTGAACACCTGACACCAAAAAAAGTTATACCCTACCTAGGGTAAAACCTATGCTCTAAGTTCATTGGTGTTCTCATATTTTTCATCTGAGTCCATTTTCGAGAGATATTCGGGTTTGAGCTATTAATGGAATAAAGTAATTATTTAATTTATCCATTTAACACACTACCAACAAGCGAGGGGACCGAACGTCCCACGCTGACTTATTTTATGGCACGCCTAGGGGAAACATTGTGTTACAGACCCAATTGTGGTCTCAGATTTCAGATCTGATCAGTCGTTTAAGAGATATCTCATTTTCTTTAGTTTACCACGCATGCGTAATATAAAAACAATTAACATTTTTAAAAAAAATTAATTCTGGGAAAACTGACCCTTGGAATTGCATGCCGTCTCAGGGCCCATCTTTGGAAATATTCTTAAAAATATTTCAAAGTCTTATTAGTCCAAAAACCGGGTCTCTACATTATTCTCTCCTTCAATATTTTCATCCTCAAAAGGAAAACCAGGGAATTCACTCGAGATTCTGAGCTCAAACATAGCTCTCCCTCTCCTAGGGAAACCTATTCATTTATGTGTTGCCAAAGAATGTGGACCAAAGGGGTGGTCCACCCTCATAAGGCGTTCATGAGTTGATGAAGTTTGTAGGAACACACATGTATCTCCTCAGTTGCAACATGTGTAAGGCATCGTATACCCACTCCAACTATTTGGGATAAGGCATGGTGGTATGCAACCTTTCCGTCTCCTTGCACAGTCTCGAACAACCTAATAGAACTCGGGGAAATGTTTGCCTCCCGACCAAACCACTATATGACATGTCACAAATGGAATCACTACTTTTCACTAGGACAAAGTATCATGATTCCCTTCTTCAGAATATCCAAATGGTGAAACACCTAAGGATATCTGGTTACACATGATTTCATAGTCAATGAATCACAACCGAGACTCTCTTACACACTCGAGAGGTGAAGGAGTCAAAATAGTCGACTAAAGAAAAGTTTTATTCTTTTCTTCAACTAGGGTCAGGTAAAAGGAAGTCATCTTCTCTGAAACTTCCCACACCAAGAGAGTCTGGGACTTCTTGCACTTCCCATTAAGGGAATCTGCTACACAACCACAGTTTGAGTGCACAAGTCTGAGAGATTCTTCCACCTTTATTTCACTGTTCTGTCTGGGTCCCATATGACCACATGTCTATGACTGATCATGATAAGATTTCCTACATTGATATCTCACCTTTTGGCATCTTCTAGCTGCAGTAGACATGTCAGCTTTGTTGTGCTCACTATCACAACCAATTTTATGGTGTGACAAGAAGGTTTCTACCACTAGTGCCTACTCTCGCACCTCGACATAAGTAGGGATGCACAATGGCACTATAATAACATAGATCTCTGTACATAGTCCCTGCTCGAATGTTTGTTCTTGGGAACTACCGTTATAGACCAGTGGACCACCAACTCTAGAAAAAACTCTATTGTCTGAGGGCCTGGCTTACTGCGGATCCTCAGCGGTCTCTAGTGCTGGAACTCATGAAGTGTGATCAACCTGCACACATCCTCAGCCTGCTCAGCTGGGGGTGTATTCTTCTCAACAGGTAGGGGTGCTGCTACCTTCTCTCCTGGATAAAGGGGCTCGCATGATGGGTCATGAACTGAGCTCTCGTCACTCAAGAAATCGTCACCATGGACCGTATCTAGTACCCTGGATGACTATCATCACGGAGACATCCTGAATGTTATCATGGATTTCCATGGTCGAATGAACATATCTATATATATCAACAACGATTGGAGCTGAATCGAGAAGGACAGTCAAAGACTCAATCCTATATGATGCATGTATCATTGATCCCTGCAACAGGTGTCTCAGGGTGCTGAGTCGACAAGAGGGTAATCAGGGTCCTGATGAATGGATACACCGGTCGCCCGCACCATCACTGGACTCCCAGTCCTGAGAGCCGCTCTCGAAACACATTGACATTGTTTCCCTAAACCCAACCAAGACCATTTTAGAGAAACACCCGAACAACATCCCAAGGGTTTAACCACCTTTGATACCACTCTTTCACGACCTGACCCATACTAGGGCTCGAGCAACAACTACCAAAAGCCCGCCTCTATAGGACAGGGGCTGGCAACTAGCGCCGAAGGAAAAAAAACTCGGTAAGGCCTTTTTGCAAGAACCTGTACACACACGTATCCAACTCAATGAAAAAGTGCAAAGGAAAATTAAAGCAGTTTACCACATTGCTATAAAAAGGGAACCAAACAAAAAATCATCCACCTCTTACAGTACATGTTTAAGAAAAGTAAAGATGAAAGGGAAAGAGGAAAAAATACACACCCAAATAGAAAAGTGCCCACAACCCGGCGACATGTGAAATGTAAAACAGCTGGAAGAGTCCCACTCCTAAATCCCAAGCTACGACCACCGCACGTGGTCCAAGCTCCTCGTATCCTGAAGCTCCTCTGATGTCACGATCAAATTATTCGTCATCTACAATGGCATGCCAAATGTGAGCAAAGCCCAAGCATGGGTGAGTGTAAAGATACTCAGTAGGATGCCCCAAAGGCTCGAGGGAGCAGCAATAGAGGTAATGAAGAGGAGAGAAATAATAGAGAACAAGTTACAATAAGAGTGAACAAAAAGAGTAAATCTCCACCCAATAATAGATATGATCGCTCAAAGGAACCCAAAAAATAGAGTAAGGGGATCTTCATCTCATAACTCACACCAGGTATATGCCCATACATATACCCAAGGAAACCTGATATACTCTTAACTCAGACCTGTAGTCTAGAGACAAGTTACACAACTATATACCCACTCTAGGGATCCAGTTCGAAGATTTCCACGAAGTACTCGTTCTGGGAGAACACACTCTAAGAGTCTGGTAGCTCTGATGATGTCTCTTTGAGAAGTATTGTTCCTAGGGAAACGTCACAAGAGGTAGTTACACTCATTATTGGATACACACTCCTGAGTGAGAAGATCACGATAGATAGAAGAACTAATTATGGGAGACACACTCCTGAGTGGGAAAGATCATGATAGATAGAAGCACTCATTAAGGGAGACACACTCCTGAGTGAGAAAGAACACGATACACAGATGAGGATCACTTCCAGGTCCATGGCGGATACCGCGACCCATCCATTTTCACCAGCTAGGTGATACACCAACTTCGTAGAGGATCAATGCATGGTGGAGTTGGACACATCGATGCCAGACTCTACTTAGGGTCAGGAATGGATAGAGGATCTCACTTCGGGATTCTCAGAGAGATTCCGACTCTATGATAGAAAGTACTACTAAAGGGATCATACTCTTGTAGAAGGAAATGATGACTGACCTTTAGGGGAACAAGAATAAAAGAGGAACTAACCCAAACGAAACATGTCCAAGCTACAGTGGACATGAAGATCAAGCCATGTACTGAGAATCACACAGTGTGTAGAAGTGTCACACGCCATGTATTCTAACCCCGGGTACTACTCGTGTACAATGGCTCGTGTCGTAAGGCTGGTCGTATGGTTGAGTACTGAATCCAAATATGTGAAAGCCATCTTAGAGGAAAACGAACTTGCACTCTTGATGTGGGGAGTCCCGTCTCTACCAGAGTAGAGGAGTAAGGAATACTCACACCTTGAGTCATCAAGGGAGTAGTCATCCTAAGAAACGCCCTAGTTCTACTCCTCATGTTATCAGTCATACCATAACTACCATGAGGTTCCACATGGGAGAAACATAAACGACCTCTATGTCATAAAGTTTCAAGCACAACAGACGGCGCGACAATCAGACACTGAGTATGTAAGTTATAAGTATTTTAGTGTCGAGGGATTGGTTGGATTTAGGTACGATCCAACCCGGTCACACTCCAATATTATCTGAATGCAATTTTTAGTGTCTCAAAAGTACCTCCTCATCCTATGGGTTTTGACATGACAGACGGCTCGTCAATCGGACAATCAGTCTGTAAGTTATAGGCATTTTTTGTACCGGTGGCCCAGTTGGATTCATGTTCAATCCAACCCAGATGTACTTCAAACGACACCGGTTAACCAAAACGGTCACACCATTTCAATACATACAGAAAAACACACGATATGGACTACGAATTTGTCCAAAATGGATAGCTAGTGAAAAAGTTTCATTTCATCGCAACATGCGCGAACTGGGCCTCGTGGGGCCCATGCCTTGACCACAACATAAATATCCAAAAGTAGACATGAAACATCCGTCCTAATTTCAGGGACTCAACGTCATAGATGGTTCTTAATTCCGACATTGTATGAGGGAGATATGTCAGATACAAGATCCCGTAATAATAATAACGTTATTAGTATTCGGTGTTTCATGGACCCGGGCCACAAACAAGAATTTTATATTCAACATTTGACTTGAATCGAATGCATTAATGAAAGGATCACATCGCCACTGATGACAAGTCAATTGGACGTCGCACACATGAGTTATTGTAGGTCGAAGATTTAATAATAATATTAAATCTATTAATTCACGAGCGTTAAGGGTACCCGATCCTGAAACCCAAAAAAAGACATTCAATATTGGACTCATAATTTTTGTCTTGAAGTCAGGGTCACACTACGGCTGTCAGTTCATGAAACTGAGGTCACAAGAAGAAGATACTGTCAAAATACGATTTTCCCAACAAAAATAATAACATTATTATTTTATTATTATTTTATTTAACCATTTTTTTATTCAAATCCAAATACCACACACAAAATCCTTGATCACACCACTCCACCTTTGATTGATTTCTTTTTATTTTGTTTTATTATTTTTCTATCTTATTTATATTCTCTATCCAATAAATTCTCTATCCAACAAATTCACTCACGCTCGACCCTAATTCTAGCAGCCGCACATCTATCCTCTTAACAGCATGCCAGACAAAAAATAAATGTGATGCCCCTTCACCGCATAGACACCTCCCTTCGGGTTTCCAGCGCACCCGCCTTCCGCCGACCATCGCATCACCCCTTCCACTGGACATTACAACATCATTCTCTGGAAAAAAATTGTAATGATCGCACATCTGTGATCCGTGGGTCGAGATCGCCGCGTCCGTATTCCGTGCTCAACGGAACCTTGAACTTTTTAGTGCACTTAATTATTTGGCATGCCGAAGAACACGTGTAGGATGAAATAGAAAGGACATGGTATATGAGCAGATCGATGGCCGTGTTAGTTTGGCCATCGATTTTGAGAATCAAGAACATGGGGAATTGGCAAGTAGATATTCATGACACTTTATGATTTTCAAATTCAAGATAAACAAGAAGAAAATTAATTCAATCAATTGCTTATTGATCCGAGAATTAATTTATTTAATTCACGTTCATCATGAGAAATTAAACTAGGGTAAGGAATCCACAAAGATAAATCCTACCTTAGGCTTGGATTGATCGTTGGTGAATATTGCATTCATCAAGATCCATTCGGTGTTGACGAGGATCGCACTTGCACTATGATGGGAAGAAATTGTTGTGTTTTCCTCGCTTCAATTCTCTTGGATCCAAGGCTCCTTTGTTCTTCGCTCATCATCTGTCAACGGAAAGAGGTGGAGAGGTGAGGAGTAGAGGCTTTGTTATTGTTGGAAAAAC
Organism: Viscum album; assembly: GCA_963277665.1. Lineage (NCBI taxonomy): Eukaryota > Viridiplantae > Streptophyta > Magnoliopsida > Santalales > Viscaceae > Viscum > Viscum album. The sequence goes on along the minus strand of OY728137.1, from coordinate 1,489,332,007 downwards.
TAAATTATGAGGAAAAACCTTAAAGCCTCATATTTATAACCTCTTATTTGGTTAAAAGGGCTTTTAATCAAATAATTAAATAAACAATAATTACTTATTTAATTATTTTCCCATGATGGCGCAAAAAACCAAACACCCAATGCCAAAAAAAGTTATACCTTGTCTAGGGTAAAACCTACGCTCTGAATTCATCTGTGGTCTCAGATTTTTAGTCTGAGTCCATGTTCGAGAGTTATTCGGGTTGGATCTATTAAGTGAGGAAATTAATTGTTTAAATTATCAATTTAACACACTGCCAACGAGCGAGGTGTCCGAATGTCCCACACCGACTTATTTTATGTCGCACCTAGGTGAAACACTGCGTTCTGGACCCCAACCGTGGTATCAGATATTCGATCCGATCACCCTTTTAATAGATATCTCGTTTTCTTTTGATAACTGCTCATTCATAATATAAAAACACTTAACATTTTTATAAAATTAATTTTTGGAAAACTGAGCCTCGGAATTGCATTCCGTCTCAGCGCCCAGCTTTGGAAATATTCTTATAAATATTTAAAAGTCTTATTAGGCCAAAAACCGGGTCTCTACAAGTATTACCAGGAAGAGGGGATAGCTCATCGTATTTATGTAACAGCCTAGGCTAGAGAGGTTGGTCAACTGCACATTATGTAGACTTCCATGACTATTGATGATGGAAAACCTTCTATCATCAATGGTACAATTCTTGTATCATCTAACATTTCATGTATTTTTTTATATGAGAGAATAAAATTTATTTTTATATTCACTTTTTGAAAAGAATGGTTTGGTTGTAGAAAGATTGGAAGGTTCTTTGGTTGTAGCACCCCTACCAGGCCGCCACTCAATAGTGATTTGAGGTGGTTACCCATAAGATCTCAAGTGAAACACTCCAAATTCCAGATGCTATAAACTATAAGAGATGTCATTGGGTAATTATATAGGGATACAATTCTCTAATTGATCATAGTAGAGTGTAGTATTAGATATATAAGAAATATAATGTACAACAACAAATATACGGTTATCTTTTGAAACAAAAAACATAATCTAACAAGATAATGAATTTATGTGTAAAATATGAATAAATAAACAGACTGAATAGATGATGATATTAAATCATGTTTTATAAAAAATGATCTAGCAGGGTAAATGGATACAAACATATAAAACATTCTTTAAAAACAAACAAAAAGTCCAAAAATTTTCTACATCTAGAACCTCATGCATAAGTTCAGTCCTCTATTCTAAATTCCTTCCTAGAAGAGTAATGAAATCATTTTAAGATGACTTATTCCATTTTTCTACACCTAATACCATAAATTTTACTTACAAACCGAAGGTGCCTAAGTTGGGTGTGAAATACAATCTTAGTTGGTCAACACCCACTGTGTCTAGGAATTTCCATTTATCTCTACATAAATATAAGTATTGTTTCCTAATAATTTAATTCTATCTAAAATAGATAAATAAAATCAGTGGATTGGGTTATATTTGTACACCTGCTCAACTACCTGCTTTAGCCTTAGCCAGTGAATCTAAACTGAGAGATCCTGAAAGGGTTAGGTGATATGTATAATGTTCTAGATGATGGATTTTCCCCAAGATTATTCTTGGTCATGTAGGATATGTCCCTAGGTTGTTAATACCTTAAATCATTTTTCATTTTTAAAACATTTAATTTCATTTTAAATGCATTTGAAAAAAATTGTGAAACATAGAGAGACACCTAGAGCCCATCCTTGACAATCCGAAAAGACTTGTCAAGTATCACTCATCGGGTCATCACATAACTAATGAAAAGCATCCCACACATGGAAACACAGGGTTTAAATGCCTAATATCACTCCTAGAATGGTGAAAAATAAAATACCAGCCTCTGAGTCCATACCTGGTATCACACATAGGGTCTTCTTTCTCTCTCTTGGCGCAGTTCTACCGAATGTGCCATAGATCCCATCCAAGGGGCCTCCCCTAAAAAATTGGTATGACTCACCCAGAGGTGAATATAGATAATTCATGGATAACCCATACCAGGCATATTTGGTGTCACTCCAATTGTGGTTACTATGATTTAACAATTCTAACATATTGGCAGGAAAGTCTATCCAAGGGGTTCTAAAGTCATGTCCCCTTGTTTCACCCTCATCTCAAAAGTGAAAGCACCAAATAATAATTTCATATTTAATAATCTCAATTGAAGATAAATTACACTTAATTAAATCTATTTGATCAAATTAGTCATAATTTCCAAAACATGTCATTAGGTTAATACACTTAAGTCATATGGTTTAAGGAGTCAAGTGCTTAGCCAACTAATTCAATTCTAAAATATCCTAAGGCGTAGTGTAAATTGTGTAAATCATTTTAAATACTTTAATTAAACTAAATATAATGTCTAAGTAATTAATTATCTAATTTTATTCCACAAGGCATTCATACAATTTAGAAAAAAGGGTCGATTAGGGCGTAATTGTAAAATAAACCCATTTGGGTGGTTTGGGTCATGGAAATCAACCTTGAATGAGATTAAATACTTACTAGGATCATAATACAGATTCTAAAAGACATGGAATGATTTAATTCTCATTTTGGAGGCTTCATTGGAATGTACCGATGAATGGAATAACTACATGATTTAAGGAAATGTATTAAATAATATGAAAAGACCATGACCACCTACCTTATCCACAATGAGTTTCCCTCATCAAGTATCAACTTTTGATTTGAGATAGGTTGGGAGAAATCAATTAAACCATCAAATTCCATGAAAATGTAGAAAATGAGATTACACACATGTAACACGAAATATGGGAATAATATCTTTAAATATGTTGGAGAGGATTATATATTTCATATCTAAAACTTCAATGGATCTGACGACTAATGTATCAGATAACAAACAGAGGCTCCACCCTGATTTCAGTATTCTAGATGGAGAAGGATTTCAATAATAGGAGAATTATATGCTACCAAGGAAATACGGAAGATAATAAATTTTTTTTATTAAATCATTAAATAAGGTTATTTTATACATTTAACCCATATTACCCCTATACATGGGTTGGCAACACAATTTTTCCGAAACATGCGTGAACTATGAGCCATTAACTTCTATAAGGGTCACTTAACATTGTTAGGATCATGGTTTGACTAACTGTGTGAGAAAAATGAATAAAATACTTGTACCAGAAATCTGCAACCTCGCATGATCATTTAAACTAGGTCACACAGTTTCAAACAAACTATGTGGCCAAGTATATTCTTCCCATTTTGGGGCTCTAGGATTCATAAGATCCCCGAACACACCCGACCCCTACTTAAATTGATTAGGAATCATATTTAGGCTAGTTTAAAAGAATTATAATAAAAAATTTAAAATATGTAACTTTATAAAATCAAAGGATATTACAACAACCCCTTCATAAGAATACTCATCATCGAGTTTCCCTTTTGAGGATAATATAAAGACATCTAAAATGAGTTTCATCCATTTCACCCACACATCAGCCTCCCGCTCTATGGTTACGTCCTATATGCATCTATGCTACTATATCACCTAGAGAAGAGGAACTTCCTTACCTATAAGAGACTAGGATTTTTGATCACTAATATATATCAGATTCTCCTCTAAATTTTCATCTGCTTCCAACTCGATATCTTCAAGGTCAATTAAAGGAGATGGGTCGACAGGATACTGTCAAAGATGATATATGTGTAATAAATCATGCATTGATTGGTACGTCTAAGGTAAAAAATAGATATTATACCATCCAAACTCTCTTCACTCCCTTGAATGGACCAATATATCAATGTAATAAATTTTCATATCTATGGATTTGTCCTTGACCCAACCTGTGTGATACAAGCAGAATGACCCGATGCCCCACCTCAAACTCAAGAGGCCTACCTTGAGAATAAATATGATAATTATTCATATATTAAGTTATATCAATACATATTTGAATTAGTTAAACTTTCTATGAATTTACTTGAATGATATGAGGACCCAATAGAGTTTCAAATCTACCTTTAACCAGTACCGAGGTAAACCGAATGGTCTATCATAGATATCCTCATACAAATCCATTTTAATTGTTTCCTAAAAACTTTTTCTATTTTAAAACTCAAACATAGGAATATTATTGTCTTAGGAACCTCAAAAAAAAGGAAACGGGCTCTAAGATTATCCTCTAACACCTGTATGGATCTCTCAGACTGTCTGCCAGTCTTAGGGTGATATACAGTACTCAATAGTACTAGTGAACCCAGTTCATTCTAATACCGATACAAGAATTGTGAAGTAAAATCGGAATCTCATTATGATATGATAGAATGGATTATACCCTGATGTTTTACTACCTCCCTGATGTAAAACCTTCCTAGCTCATCAATGTAGATGGACTTCTAGATTGGTTGAAAGGGTGTGACTATGGTCATCCTTTTGATGATCAGACATACTACATCGCTACCTCGAGGTGATATTAGGAAGCCTATAACAAAATAGACGGTAACATCGTTCCATTTCCACTCATGAATGAACATAGGTTCTATAAGTAAAGTAGGATTCCATTTCTCTCCCTTCACCTTATTAGAGGGGGATCACTGAGTGATGAAACCCGCTTTATACCTCTTCATACCTGGCCATCAGTACTGATGATGCATGTCTCTATACATCTTGGTAAGACCAGAATGAACTACCCAAACAAAGGCATGGTATTCTCTCAACAACTATTAATATATATCTAATGTTACACATACATTCCCATAGAATAAAAGAGTGTCACTTTCCTCAACTACCTATCCATGAGGTGGGTTCTCTTCTGTGATGCCCTCCCTCATGATGAGGCCCATGAATTATGATAACTATCTCATATGGATTCACTCCATGAGAGAAGATTCCACTACTAGAGATACTATAACTGGCATCCCATGATGTTCCTAAACCAATAAATTCATCTCGGAAGACAGATCTATCAACATCCACTTACTGTTGGTCTTCTTGAAGACTTGTGTCTGAGTCTTATGGCTCAAGGCATCATCTGATGTGTCTCCCTTCCCATGCACATAATCAACATGAATGTCAAGTGAATGTATGTATTATAACCATATGTTCTACCTCAAATGTTTTTTCTCATAGTATGGAGATGTATTTGATAATTTTATGATACGTATAAAAAATGAACCTCCCACCCAATAGATAGTCCCTCCAACAACAAAGAGCACTAACCACAACTGTAAGCTCGATAACATGTGTAGGATGTTCCAATCATGATCCCTCAACTGGTGGGATCCATATGCCATTAATAATTCACCTTGTTTTATAACTGGACCCAATCCAACTATTGATGTATCACTGTAGATAGTATAGATTCTTCTCGACTCAGGCTGAATCAGAATCAAAGATGAAGTGAGTTTCCCCTTTAACTCATAAAAAGCATTATCATATTATTTAGTCCAGTATAACATCACACCCATCTTTTTCAAGCCCATATGATGTGCTCCAAGGCATGATAAATCTAATATTAATTTCCTGTAGTAGCCAATCAACCCTAAAAAGATGTGTATGCCAAACACAGTCCTAGGATGCTGTATGAAAACCACTTCACTGACCTTCTCTAGTTCAAATGATATTCTTGTTTCATATATCATATGACCCAAGAAGTGAAGCTTTCTATTCCAAAAGTGTCATTTACTAAGCATCACATATAGGTAGTTCTCTCTCCCGGTACTTAGTAAGATTTCAAAAATGATTGGAATGGTCGTGTCTGATGTGTGAGTACATTAAGATGTCATCTATGAAGCCCACCATTAAGAAATCAAGATATAGGTAGAAAAATGATTCATCAAATCCATAAATATTGATGGCATGTTCTTCAGAAAAAAAATAGCATTAAAAATACTTGTAAAAGGTACACCTGCTTCAGAAAATTGTATGTGGTATGTTTGATATTAAAGACATAAACCCCAGTTTCTCGAAGATGGTTCCTTATATAATTACATTGGAATAATAAATAATTAATTTGATTCCAGGTTGATCAAATAGTTTATTTGTTTTGGAAAAACAGATCAAAATATATGGTTTTCATTAAATCGTGAAAGGAAATTCAATTTATAAACTCCTTTGGAAGCATATGTAACTCCTATATTATCACTATAAGTCATTCTTAAAATTCATCTTTGTATCCTTTGAAAATATAAAAAATAAAAAATGTATGAGATCTAATCCTCAGTAAGGGTAAGTAATATTTCATAAGAAAATATAAACAATAATTCATAGTGAAAGACTGAAAACACATGTAATTAGAACATTAACATGAACATAATATGGAATGAATAGAATATGATGAAATAATTCTATAAAAATAATAACATGATAATGACGCTTAACCATGGATATTATACTATGAAAATATTAAAATGGATTATAAATTAATTTTATCATAATGAGGTAATACATAATGTCAGACATCTAAAACAAACCAATAAGGCCTCATCCAAGACATATGAAAATAAATGGGTAAGTCCTCATCCAAAACCAAATCTAAAAATGGGCAAGGCCTCAGCCAGGTATATTTCTGTTTTGAATCATTAGTGCTATCATTGCATTTAGGGGATATAAAGGGACCAAACCATCACTTTTTAAGTAAAATGTATTCATCATATGAATGGTAATAAAAATAAACTCCATATACATTTGATATGTCAATAACATACCCCCAAAACGTAAACATAACCACTAACCAATCTGAGTTTTATGGTGAATGGTATCAAGATAGCACATCCACAGTCAAGCTGATCATAAACCATTTTATAAAATATAGTATATTATGATAATAATATATCAATCTCAATAAATAATAAGATTCATAGATGTGTTGAAATATATGAAAATACTCTAATAGAATCATCTATGAATTTTTGATAAAATTTTCTTTTTACTTTTCATCATCAAGCCATTAAATTAATTCAAAGAAGAATGAAAATACAAATGAATCAAGGTTTAGGGGGTCATAAATAATGGAGTCCAAGGGAATCCCCACTAATTAAGTTGACCCCTTCAGGCTTGAAGTGGGTGACTTTGAGAAGGCAGGTGACATTAGAGTCAGAGATTTCTTGGGCGGAGAGGTGATCAACGAATTTGTTACCCTCTATCTAGGTGTGGGAGACCTGAATATTCCTTTTGATAAGAAGTTTACATTTCCTGATGATGTAATTAAATAACCATGGAATAGAGACCATGTCCATCAAAGAGTCACCAATGATCTTCGAATCAGTTTCTACTTTATATAGACTAATGTTATTTTGTCTGTGTATAGTGAGACCGATGAGTATAGCATTGGCCTCCTCTTAGAGAGAATTTCAATCCCCAAAGTCATCTGTGGATTCAATAAACACACACCAATATAGTTTTCATACACCACCACCACCACACATTTTACCCACTTGATAGGATCCGTCCATATTTAACCTGAAGCTAGATGAAGGGGGAGTCCACCACACCCAAGTACCTCGGCTTTTGTCTAGGTGAGCAGCATCCGAGGTAGAATTTACATGAAAAAACCAAAGTGAGGGTGCTTCATGAAAGTTCCTAAAAACAGAGACTAGCTCGATCAGCCAGTATTTAGTACTAAAGATGATGGACCATCCTGTTGAAGAGATCCCCTCAAACCGTGCCTTTTTTCATTCCTGCCAAAGGCACCAGAATCATGTACTAAGGAAGATAGATCTTCGCACCCTTTCATGTCCACTCTATGAAGTCCCCTGAAACAAGATCTGCATAAATTAAGAAACACCAGAGTTGTAGGACGAGATAGCCATGCAATCTACAAAGAACAACCAAACATCAAGGGACCACACACTATTTATGAAAATATGATCGACATTGTCTTCTCACATTCTTTCTCAACATTGGCACCATGAAATTAGAATAATACCCATCCATTTCACCCTCTCATCATAAGGAATATTAGAATTCAAGATTTTTCAAACAAGGAAGCCGTATATGGAAGCAATTTTGTCGCACCTTACAATTTCGTTCCAGCTGACCTGGTTCACCTGCTAAGTAGAGATCCTACAATAGTCTCTTGAAGCAAACATACCAGAATTAGAGGGGGTGAAAACGCATTTAACTGGTTCAGCGTTGATGATGATAGATTCAAAATTCTCCTACTATTTCTTGTCCAGAACTGTCTTGATAAACATTGGGTATCGGCTTTCCTCCTTAACGGTGATTTATGGAGATAGACTTCCTAGAAAACCGAGCACAAAGCCCACCATGCTGTGTATACAAAATAAAATATTCACATCTCCTGCAACCCTTCAGAAATGATGATGGAGGCCCGAGATGTGGGTAAAAACTGATTTTGGCAGTGGTGATCTCTAAAAATTCTATGTATCCACATTGACATCAAATCTGTGGGACATAATTATCCCCCAGAGAGTCTTGATCTCAAATGATTCTCAACTGAGTTTTGCATGAATGAATGGAAATGTTCATTCTATACTCCTAACGTTGATTCCCCCATTATGAATTGGGCATTCCATCCATTCCCATAACACCCATTGCCTCCTCCCTTCTGAAAGAGTATCCCATATGAAGCTGGCCATCACCGTTTTGATTGATTTGATCACTCCCTTTATCATGCAAAAGGAAGACAGTGTATGCACCGGTATGGATGTTAGTACACTATCAATTAGTGAAATATGCACCAGAAAGAAGAGGAAGTGATTCTTATAGTTGAGGACACAGATGTTAATCCTACTCACCACTTGATCAAAGTCCCAAATATGGATTATGCATATGGATATTGGGGTACCAAGGTATTCCATTATGAAATGACCTGGATGCATGTTCATACGGCTTCATATAAGAGAGGCTCATCCTACTACTCATTTGTTAGAGTGGAAAATATTACTTTTGGAGTGGTTGATCACATGGCCACAGGAGAAGTAATACTCCTCCAACATCCTATTGATTCCATGAATGGATCTCTTCCTTCATTTGAAAAAATTATAGTGTCTTCTATAAACATCATGTAAGAAATGAAGGTGAGGCTTTGATTCTTTCTATAGGGTATGATACTTCCATTCGAGACCACTCTTTCCAATAAGTGACTTAACGTGTCCTACATTAAGGTGAAAATAGTTGGGGAGAGTAGGTCACCTTTTTATAAGCCTCGAGTGGCCTTGAAGAATCCATGAGATCTCCCAATGAAATAAATATCCGGCTATAACAAACTAAATCATCTAAAGAGGATATCCGAGGATTTGAGGGAAAGTCCCATCTTTACAAGAACCGTGTTAATGAACTCCCATTGCATTCTATCATACACCTTGTTAATATCCAGTTTGATGGATATATTGGAACCATGATTCTTTAGGGTGATTTCCCTTAGAATTTCCACTCTAGAGAAATATCCCACTGGATTTGGTGACCACTCACAAAGACATGGTGGTCCATGGAAGACCACTTAGGGAGATTCGTGGCTGTCAACGAATTGATGACACATGCAAGGATCTTGTAAGAAATAGTTGCACATAATCACCGCGAATTAGTAGAGGAGGGATAAAGGATCTTTCACCATTAGAATGATCACCAATGTTGTGGCACTTGCAACTTCAGGGAGAATTCTTCTTCAAAACAAATTCTGAACCGGGCCACAATGTCATCCTTTACCACCTCCCAAGAATCTCTGTAAAAAAACCCGGGAAACAGTTAGGTCTGGGTGCACTGTTTGGTTCAAGATTCATCATGGACATGAGGAACTTACGTTCTTCTAGGACCTCTTTTGAGATAGAATTCTCCTTAGAGTATACTCTGGTGGGGATTTCATCCTAGATATCAGTAATGCTGCTCAGGTTCCCATTGCCCATCGTTGAGATGGGACCCGCAAGAAGATCTATAAGAAAGAACTATACCATATTACCCACAACATCTTTATCATCTATATATGAGCCATCTATGAGCATAATATTTGGTTTTATAGGCTTTATATTCTCCCTGATACAAGCATGAAAGTATTCCATGTTCATATCCCCTTCATGAAACTATATTGTCCTTGCTTCCTCCCAGGAAGTTCATTCCTGTATAAGGATCAGATCTTCCTGTTTCATCATCTTGATGGCAAGATTCTGAATGTTTTTATCATCTCAGTGATCTTCCAGGTTGGTATCAAGAAGATCAATGTCAATTTTACGATCCTCCATCTCCTGGTCACTATGAGATAGATCGATTGTCCATGCGTGGAACATTTTTTTAAGCCTCCGTAGTTTGTTTTGTATTGCCACCCACAAATATACTTGCACCAGTTAATTCAAATAATCAAGAACCATATAGATATGTTCTAGTTCCCTCGACCATTGGTTATAAAATCGGAACCTTCCTTGGAAATCCTGGTAGGGGAGCAGAGAAACCGACAAAGGAGAATGGTCGAAGATACCACAAACCAAGTGGGTTACCAGGGAATCCAAGAAAATTGGGATGGAATTCAAGTTGGAAAGGCATATATAAATAAAGATCTAGAATTTATTTCTACCTCTTTGGTTGTTTCACTATGTGAAACAATCACCAACATAGCTCATATCCATCAACCCCTTACTTTCCATGAACTGAGAAAAGTCCATGCTTGCACGGTGAGGGAAAGAGCCCCTCCCTTTTTTCTTTATTGGCTCTGTGATGATGTTAATGTCACCACCAAAAATCAAAGGAACATATCCTAGGTCAAACACACTTAGCTACTGCCACATGAATTACCTTATACCAGCCACACAACTTCCATAAACAAAGAAAACCACGTTTTTTAACAAGCTCTTTGTCACACTCTTTGTAATGAACAGTTCTCCTTCCTGCACGAGGTCCACTGAAATATCCTTATTCAATAATATCAAAATATGACAATTCACTAGATTTTCCTTCATGGATTCATGAATTTTATCCTTATAGAAGATGTCTTTCAACTTGGTTGGGATCTATTTGTATTCCAAAATCGCAGCTATGAGAACTTTGTTTTTCTTAATCTCTAATGCATTGAATTCTTTTTTGACCCTCGCCCCAAGATTGAGAGTGTTATATATGAACATGGGAATCATTGGGATACCGTGGTCCCATATTTGACCCCCGGAATCTTGGTCTCAAGCTAGAGAACTGATCAACACTCCATATTCTGTGACCTTTGATGTTTGGACTTCGCACTGGTACAAACATCGAGACTGGGATCCAATAGGGATGAAAGAGGCAATTGCAGGAGAGAACATACCTTGAATGTATTCCCTATGAAAGAACTTCTGGGAAGGATCAAAGGCCTTTAACCTATCCCACAATAATCCCAACTAACTAGGACCTCTCAACCAGCCATGACATGCACATCTAGGCCATTATCATCATGAGATAGGGGAATAGGATGCACATACTTATCATTATCCTCACACATTTCGACTACCAATGTTTCTACCTCTAAAGTAGGAGCATGAATTTGGAATATATAAATATAATATAGAATAATTGTATAAAAATAATGAAAAAATTCATTGGTGTATTGATGGAGAAAGTATAACCAGGATGAAAATGGAGGATCAATAAGAAAACCCTTACCTTATGTCTTAATGTGTTCATCACTTGAGTTTAATGTCATGAATAATAAAATTAAATCCATTAATTAATTAATTAAAAACCTTTTATATATTTATTTGATTAATTATATTTTTATTAAGTTCATTTATGGACTTATATATGATTTATAGAGATAACTTTTTTTATTTAGGGGCATTTGTTTTCTTGGATTTCATTATCCGTTCCTTTGTTTATAAGTAATGACGTTCATGTAAAATGTGCATAATTATATAGAATTAGAATTTTATGTTTTTTATGAACATATAAAAGTTTAATTTTTTTTATATAATTTTTTTAAGATATGATAATGAGTCATTAGATAACATGTCAATGATAATCATTTAGATAAATTGTGGTTGTTTTAGATCGCAACAAACTCGTTTGGCTTTTTCATTTAGTATTGTGTAAATTTGTTACTTACAGAACATAAAAGGGTTTTAAGATCAATTTTAAAATCTATTTGAACCATTAAAAAGGTTCTATGAACATTCTTGAATATGGTGAAGGAAAATGAAAAATTTTCATCCTTGAAGGTGATGAAACAACACCTAAAGGACGATGTTTCCATTTTTATAATAAAAAAGATAGGACAAGGGGCTTGATGATGGATTATTCCATTTCAATAATAATATTACATTAAATGTATGTTAATTATGTTATAATTATTTTTAGGTGAGGATATGATAATATATTATAATAAATTAAAAGTAATTGAAAAGAAATTAAAAGAAAAAAAAATATGTTTTTACCACTTGATTTTATCCTCCTGAAAAACCACCTTATGATAAATGTTTTGATCTATTGATGATTAAAATTTCTCTTGTATGTGTTTAAAGTGCTAAATATGTGGATTGGAAAGAAATTTGGGAAGGGTAAAATCTTGGAAGGTGTTAGGAGAATGGGGATGAGGGTAGTTTTTATAGAGGAGAGGTGTGTTTTTTGATTATTTTATTCATTTATTTAATATTTTGGATCAACTCTATAAATAGATTAGGAATTGTCACAAAATATATTAATTTAATGAATTGTAGTTCGGGAATATGTGATTACATCAACCATACATCACTTATGACTCAATAATTTATAAATTTAACATTTATTTTAAATTATCGTATTTAACTATTCACCAAAAAATAATGTATTTTAGAAAAATCCCAAAAATTCAACCTAACCATTTTCAAACATATAGAATATATAAATTGAAACCATTTTATGAAAATAATTATCTAAATATGAGAAATTGAATTTTTATTTAAAACCATCATTTACTCAAAAAAATACATATTTTAAATTTATAATTTGTTTTATTACACTCTAAAAATTTAAATAAGGTCTCATAAAATTATCCTAAAATAATAATACAATATAATATTAATTTATGAATACATTTTGTGAAAATATATTTTCTTCTAAATCAATTTTTTAATTAGGAAATTATAAATAAATATTTTTTACTTACAAAAATACCAACACATAATTAATAATTTTTAAAATATTCATTTACTTATACTATGATATTTTTATATTATACTTTAATTTATAAGATGAAAAAAATTTATTTATAATTTCATGGGTGAGATTAATATTCATTTGGCTGATTCATAGGGTTTATATTACTATTCCTAAGGTTAAGTTGTTATTTCATCAGTATAGGTTTCTTAACTTCTAAAAAATCCTCTTATTTTTTAGTTTTTCATTTATAGATTTTTTATTGTGTTCTATATGTGATTTTATGTAATTTATAATATATATTATAATCATAATATGGGAAATTTTATTGATAGATTTATGGGTTGTTACATTCTCCCCTCCTACAAAAACAGTTCATCCTCAATATTTCTAGAATGTCACCCCATAAAAATATTTTGGTAGTTCTTCATCATAAGTTCCTTAGGCTTCTAAGTGACCTTTTCAATTTTATGAGTTTTCCAAAGTACCTTAAAAAGATATGTTGTCTGATTCCTCAAGACCTGTTCTTTAGTGTCGAGAATATAGATAGGCTCTTCACAATAAGATAAATCATGTTCTAAATATATTCATTCAGAAGTGAGGACACATGTTGGGTATGGAATGTACTTCCTTAACAAATAGATGTGGAACATATTGTGTACATTAGAATGTCTAGGAGGAATTTCCTACTGATAATCCAAAAATCTAATTTTCTTTATAATAGAATAATGACCAAAGTACCTAGGTCTTAGTTTCACTTTCTTCCCAAATCTTATAACACCCTTATATGGAGACACATTCAAGAAAACATGATATCCCACTTGAAATTCCAAATCCTTTCTTAGATTATCAGTATAACTCATTTCCCAACTTCGAGATACTTTCATATGGGTTTGAATAGTCTTTACCTCGGTCATGTTCTTTGGTATAGTACATTCCTAAACATCATTTTTTTCATAGGATTAACTATTATTACTTTCTTAGAGATAATTTGGGAAAGAAAGGAAATTTTTTGAAGAAATAATTCACACATACTAAACATCCCATATAACACTTTTTTTTTCTAATAGTCTCTATAACAACCTGCTAGTGGTTCTCATGGTCCTCGTTGATTTTTTAATGAAACAATATATCATGAATAAATACCACAACAAAATCATTAACATATTCCTTGAGGACTCTATTCATTATATCCATAAAATATAGGGTTAATTAGTTATTCCAAATGGCATTACTATAAACTTATAATGTCCATACTTGGTTTCAAATGTTATCTTTGGAACATCCTCCTTCCTCACAAGTAGTTGATGATATCCAGATCAAAGGTCAATTTTTGAAAAAATATCTATCTCCATGAATTGGTCAAATAATTTATAATTTTTAGGTATAGTATACATATTGTTTATAATAATAGAATTTATTTATCTAAAATGAATGCATGTCCTCAATGATCCAACTTTCTTTTTAACAAATAAAATAGGGGATCCCCATAGAGAAACACTATGGTGAATAAATCCTTTATAACTCAATTAATTTATTTGTTTCTCCATATATACTAATTCCATAATCTAAATTATATAAGGAATCTTTAATATAGGACTTTCACTAGGAATTAAATCAATATAGAAATAAACATTACACTCAAGACGTTTTCTAGTTAAATCCTCCATAAATACATCAATATATTCTTTCACAATCGGTAGAACATCATTTTCAAGATTTATTTACTCATCCATATACTATTTTTCTCATCCTTCATAATAATTACATCCAGTGGATCTATTAGGAGTGGATATAGATAAGAAACATATGATGATGATTCTTCTCAAAAGATAAGTTATTCCACATATTCCTCACTAATCATAATTTCTTTTATTTTGTAATAAATTTTCCCATCATATTTTTAAATCCAATCCATATCGAGGATTATATAAAATTTAATCATGGGTATGATGACAAGGTCTACAAATAAAGAACATTTCTGTGTCATAAAGGGGACTTACTGAAACATATCTGTGGCAATGATACTTTCCTTAGATGTTTTTACTAAAAAATCCTTTATTAAATAAAAAGGAAAATGACTCATTGTCTTGGAAAACAGGTAATATTTTAAGGAATATGATGATAAATAATCATATAAAGCTTCACCTAATTTTCATGAAACAATTAAAGTACCTTACATCACATCATTAGGAACTTAAACCTCAATAATTGTGATAACATATGCTTGGCCTTGCTCCCTTGTCATTTTCTGAGGACTATTTCCTTGTCTCTTTGGACAATCATTATCATAGTGTCCCATATCCCTAAAATTATAGCATTGAACATTAAAAGAAACATTATTCCCCTTAAAATTTTTATCATGATGGATTTTATCTACATAATTATAACTATCTCCTTTTCTTTTTATATGTACAAAAGGGTGTTTTCTTTCACGTGTATCATATGTTGGAAAATTCCATTTTTTATTCTTCCATTTCTCCCTAATTTTTTCTTCCACCCTCTTTTTCTATTATTTTCCCTTAAATTCATAGGACTTAGGGAATTATTTCTCTATCATGATATCACATGTGACTATTTCTTTGTATCATGAGAAATTTTTGTAGACCAATTCCATTTGATGAAATGATTTTAATCAATCAAATAATCAATAAATATTGATCCTTGGATTGCATAATTATTCCGTGACATACCTTTATAACCTTGTAATGTTGGAATTATATTTTCAATGTTTTCATCCTTTTTTATTTTAGACTCACGAATTGCCTCTACATATCTTCTTGTTGTTCATGAGGAAAATATTTTTCTAGGAAAATTTCATTAAATTCACTCCATTACATATTTTTAATTTCTTTCTCCTGTGTTTTTAAATTAATGAACACTGTTAATCCACATTTCTGAATAGATGATAAACTTCCATGAAACATTCTTCCCATTAATTGCAATCTAGAGTGGGAAATATCTTCTCTAATAAACATATTCACTGCTCCACAACATATAGGATTGTAGTCCCGTTGAATGTTGGAGCCTCTTGTCACATAATGCAGTCTAACATTACTCTTACATGTTTTGGATCAGGATTATCCATATTGGTAAGGATATTATTCATGTCCTAAGTTAGTTTTCTTAGTATAGTTATATGTTTCCCATCATTAGTCGTAGCTCCAGAACCAACATCATTATCAAGCATAAGGCTAAAATCCCTACACGAGATGCATGTATTGACACGATTTACATTCATTTGACTGGGATCCATTTAAAAATAATGAAATACACTAAATTTGGATATGAATCAAAATTTATAGTCTCAAAATAAAAAAAAATAACATAAATTGATATTTTATGCATAGAAAATCTCATAATCATAATCATGGTTTCTTGGGGGACATATTTACTTTTAAATACTTCCTAATGCTTTGTTAAGAAAATTTGAATTATATTAAACATATCCCATGGGAGTGTCAAACCAAGTGTGAAATAAGGCCCATTTTCATGTAACATGTTACCTCGAGATAAGACTGATATACCGTGTCAGAGTTGTTACCTCTAGGTACAACATTTCTAGAATCATTTTCACATGTAGTATCCAGACTGGGATGTATTTCTAAGATGACACAAAAAATATCTACCTTACCAAAATTATATGATTTTATTCAATTATTATCCTCATAGTAAATCTTATGGTTATGTTCCCTAATATTTTTTTTTCTAAATCTAGTTTCCAAGGATTCTACAAAACATCTTTTAATACCAACTGTAGAGACTCCAACTTGTGTTTCCTGGACCTATTTCCTTACCCCATTTAATTGTCATTATAAAGAAGGAATTGGAATCTAAAAGGACAAAATAGCATTATATTTTTAGAAAACTAGATACAAACATATGTTTTACATTACAACTTCAAAGGAAATAAAATATATAAATTCCATTGGAAACATCCACAACTCCAATATTATCCCTACAAGTCATTTATAATATTCATCTCTTCATCATCGGGAAAAATAAAACATAATAAATGGTGGGATCTATTTCTCAATAAGGTTATGTAATACATCATAATATAATATGTAAAATAAGACATTATGAATGATAGATAACTCATGTCGTTAGAACATAAACATGAGCATAATATAGAAATAATAAAGGTGAATAAATAATTCTATAAAAATAATCACATGAAAATTAAGTTTCACCATGGATATTCTACTAGTATAATTTTCACATGGATTATAAACTGATAAAATAATAATGATTAAATGAATATATCCAGACATCTAGAACATACCGTCGAGTCCTAGAACAAGACATCGGAAAATAAATGGTTATGGTCTAAACCAAATCCATATCTGAAAATGGGAAAGGACTCAGCTATGTATATATATGGTTTGTCTCATGGGACCTACTGATGCATAGAGGGGCTATATAGATCCCCACCTTTCACTTATTAAGTCCAATTCATTCATAAAATGAATGGTGTTAAACATAATCATCATAAACATATCATATGTAAATAAAATTCGCCAATCTATAAATATAATTACTAATCATTATGAGTAGTTTGGTTAACGGTATCAAGATAACGCATCCACATTGAAACTGATCATGAAACATTTAATAAAATATGGTATATGAAAATAATAAGAGATAAATATGAATATATAATAAAATTAATATAGGTGATAAAATATATGAAAATAATCTAACAAAGTTATCGAGGAATTCTTGAGAGAAACCCCCATTTTACATTGTAAGGAAGTGTTCTTTTTGAAAAATCATCTTTATTTTTCATTATTATTTGTATAAAATGAAAGATGAATAAATATATTTTTTCATGACAAAATTATGTATTTTAGGAAAATAATATTTTCTTAGAACATATTATGGATGGTACTTTAAAATTGGTAATAAATAGAGACGTTCTCTTTAATCGGGCTTGCGTATCGAGAATAACTGGGAAAGGAACCTGAGAAAACATGTATTGCTTATAATTCAATGTTGTACTAGTCTAGGTACATTAATTGGGAATGTATATATAGAATTTATAATAAGTATAAAAAAATAATAAAAAAATCATTAGTATATAGAGGGAGAAAGCTGAACCTAAATAAAAATTGTTGTTTGGGAAGAAAACCCTTACCATATATCTGAATGTGTTTTTCACTTGACATTAATGTCATAGATAATCAAATCAAATCAATTAATTAATTAATTCATATCCTTTTATATATTTATTTGATTTATTGTAGTTTTATTAATTTCATTTATGGACTTATTGATGAGTTATATAGTTTAATTTTATCATCCAAGTGGATTCGTTTTCTTGGTTTTTCTAATCGGTTCTCTTGTTTATAAATAAATAAGTTGATGTAAAATGGTTATAATTATACATAATTGGAAATATATATTATCTATGAACATTCAGGAGTATAATATATTTTATATATTTTTACTCATATATGAAAATCAATCATTAGATAACATGTTAATTATAATCATTTAGATTATTTTTAGCTATTTTAGATTACCACTAACATGTTTTGTTTTATCATTTAGTATTATATAAATATGTTACATCCTGAACATAAAAAGGGTTTTAGTATAAATTTTTAAATATATTTCAACCATTAAAATGTTTCTACAAACATACTTGAATAAGGTGAAGGAAAATGTAAACTTTTCATCCTTGAAGGTGATGAAACAACACCTCAGGGACAACGCTTCCATTTTTAGAATGAATGGGAGAGGAGAAGAGGATGGATGATGGATAATTCCATTATCATAAAACACTTTTATTATATGTATGGTACATGAGTTATAATTATATTTTCATGAGGTTAAGTGAGCATAGAATAAGAAAATGAAAAAAACATGAAAATAAATTTAAATAAAAAGAAAAAGGTTTTTACGTCATGATTGTATCCTCCTAGAGAACCTCCTCAGGGAAAAGGTTTTGGTATTTTCATGAGAAAAAGAAGTATTTGATGTGGTGGAAGGGCTTGGAAATATTATTGGTCATAAATTTGATAGGTTTCAATGCTTTCAAGGTATGAAGAGAAGGGGTTGTGAGGGATGGTATTTTATAGTGGACAAGAGCGGTGTTTATTGAATATTTTATTCATTTATTTAATATTTTGGATCCATACTATGAATAATTTGAGAATAATAACCAAATATATCAAAATAATTATGGATATTTTGATATTATTGGCATACATCATCCATACATCACTTATGAGCTAATAATTCTTGTACATAACATTTATTATAAGTTATTGTATTTTACTATTCCACAAAGATTCAAGTATTTTAGAAAAATTCAAAAAAAAATCACCATAAAATTTATTTATGTGTTTCATTAAAAAAGAAAATCAATTTTATGAAAAAAAATCCTAAATATGAGAAATTTAATTTTTAATTAAGACCACCATTTACTCGAAAAATATAGATTCTAAATTTATAACTAATTTTATAACTCTCTGAAAAATTAACTAAGGTCTCATAAAATTATCCAAAAATCATAAGATAATAAAATGATAATTTATAAATACATTTTTGTAAAAAATAAATTTTATTCTAAAATATTTTATTAAATGTAAAATTATAATTAAATATTTACATCTTACAAAGATACCAACACATAATTAACAATTTCTAAAAAATACATTTACTTATACATTTTATATTTATATCATACAATAATTTATATGATTCCTAAGTTTTATTTATACATTAATGGTGAGGTAACTAATAAATTTTTTGATTTTCTATTCATAAGGGTCATATTACTATTCTTAAGGTCATTTTACTATATCATTGGTATAGTTTTATACACTTCCAGAAAAACCTCTTATTTCATTCATTATTCATTTAGAAAGATTTTATTGTGTTATATATGTTATTTTATATGATTTATACTATATGAAATAATAATAATAAGGGAAATTTCATTGATAGAGTTCTAGGTCATTATAGTGATGGACTCACACAAAAATAATGATATCCCAACCTCAAGTCTATTTTTGAAAAAATAGTTTCCCCTCTAAAAATATATAAGAGGTCATATATATAAGGATTTTGATACTATTACTTCACTGTAAATGGGTTCTGTCAGTGGTAATACACACACAATCAGAGACTACCATCAACATTTTTTGTGAAAAATATGAGTGAACCTCATGGTGATGTGTTCGGTCATTTGAAAACCTTAACATCTATGTCTTCAAGCTTCTTCTTGAGTTTTTTGAGCTCTGGAGATGTCATCATGTAGGGAGTAATGGATACTAGTGTATCACATATCACTTGATCTATAGTAAATTCAACCTCTATCCCAGTAGGTAAACCGTAGAAATCTCCAGGGAAGACATCCCCAAAACATTCCACAACTGAAGGGAATTATACTTGCTACATACCCTGATTGCTTATAAAGAGACTGGGATTTTGGGATGTCATCTGGCCTTACCCAATTCTCTTGGGTCCAACTCAAACTACACTAATAGCTCATTTATTTTATTTATATGCGTGTTATGCTTGAGTGATATAAAGGTAACATGGTGGTGATAAAAATCTACTGGACTCGATATAGAATGATTTATTCCATATAGAGACTGGTGTCGAAACCAAACACCTCAAGGATGTAGAAACTCTATAGAAAAAGGTACCCACATATCTCAAGAGGTGAATCTTTTCACTGGCATATACCCTCTACTCAATGACTTCTCAATATGTCAAGGGTAATAGCACCATGGGAGTATTTGATCACTAAACCCAAACATCCCATAGTTTTTCAATATAGGAAAGAGTGTGATATTCCTATATCATATAATGAAGATACTAATGTAGTGCATACCAGAATAGTACCTCTAAATATAAATGAATCTACACACTACTCATCTGGAGTATGGTGAACAATATAGATATGTCCTGAACAACGGCCCAGAGATGCTGCCTGAGTAGCCTGAGAAGGCCCACTCTACTGATGATAAAACTCTGAAGCCTGACTAGATTAATCATGACCACCTACCTGACCTAAATAGTCTATAGAAGACTAGATTCCTGCCTGATGAGGTTTCACTAACCCTACAATTGAAGTTGTTGTTGGCATAGAACCATTTTCAATGGGCACTGAAGGAAAGGACGAGTAGAAGCCCAAGAGGTGACCCCTCATGCCGCAAGCCAAAAATTTGATTGGGTTCCTCAAGCACTGGGATCTTTTGTGACCAGGACTATTGAACTATTGACAAAACACATGGCTATTGGTGAATTCTACCTAGCCAGGACTACCCCCATGTGTACCATAGAAACATCACTTCACATCGCTATATATCCCATTTCTACTCTATCTTGATTCTAAACTGACCAACTACACATCACCTAACTCTATCAGGTTTTTCCTCAATGATGTGTTAATGGTTCGATATTTCTCAAATAGTGGTTGGCCAAAATATATTCACATATGAATGAATATTATAATCATTCTCTTCCTCATAGTGCCTCGTAGTAGTTAGCTCATTACCAATCTAGGTCAGTGCAAAACACTACAATTCGGTGAAACAAGATAATTATTCCATTACTAACATGTCTCCTTTCTCTAGGTGCATGAATTCCCAAACTCCATCCATTATCAAGGTCTGATTAATGAAGTTTTTGAAGAGTGATACTTAAAAATCATCCCAAACATTTCCATATTTTCATCCAACCTAAGTCAAAACACCCCACCAAAGCATGGAGGAGTCACGTAATAGAAATGTTTCAATCATGACCTTCTACTATGGAGGCATATCCATGTGATCAAAGATTGAAACCATATCCTCTATCCATGATTCAATAACCTAGAGTCTTCTATGCATGAGAAGGTCGGAGGATGATGTTGCTAGAATTCCATGGTCAACTCTTCCATATAAGGGGAAATTTGATGAACAACTTACACTGACTGAATGAACCATAGAAATCTATCATGGAACTGGTCAACGACACCCGGTGGAATATTTTTTGGAGGTGCCTTAGGTGGCACTATAGGAGGTCTCATAGGTGGATCAGGTCCCACCACCTTAATAGTATTCTCATCACCATATTCATAGCATACATATTGAGGTCATTGTGGTGGAATAGATATAAAAATTCCATGTTCAATCATCAAAAAAGACTTATAATATGTAAGGAAATATTTTAGGAATAATAGGCACAATATATCATACTAATGATGTTCACCCCTCTGTTTACTCCAGGATCCAAGACTATATGGACCTAATGAATCGAAAAAGGAAAGTGGAGGACACATAACCTACTACCCACTACCAATTCAAAACAAGATCAAGGTCTCACAAAAACTATAACCCTTTCATTTAAGGAATCATATTCAATTTAATCCATTTACTTTCATTATTATTTATTTTCTTATTATAACAATGATCTAGTTAATAGTGTCAAAGAATCGATTTGATAAGGACCCATAAACCATTAAAATTGAAATTGTTCTGTAAGGTAAGTGCATCCTAACCTGTACACCAGACAATGGGTGTAATAGTCCTTAGTTATGGTTTGATCAGGTAAGCTACCATATGAACTCACCAATAAACCAACTCATGTGGAATTTTTTCACAAATATACCAAAAATTCTTCCATTTAGAGTACCAACACACTTGAAATAATACAATTAAGTCACAAATAACAATCAAAATCATTATAGGAAATGCATGTAGAAAAATAGATTTGGTGTGGAATAATTCATAGAAATTTAGTCCTATTATTACTAGTATGATGAATGGTTCTAATTCACCATCATATGAATGGGAAAAGGCTAAACAACCCATTAAAATAAAATAAATACTAATATTAGTATGAAATAAGTACCTCGCCTTATGGTGAAATCCTATGAAACCATAACAAGGACATGACAAAACAACATTTACCCATACATGGTAATTTGGGTTTCCCTTATACTGGGTGTAGATACTCCTAGTAATAAGATACTATGAAAATTCCAATGTCCTAGTCTAATGTATAAATCCAAAGACTAAAACCCAATGAAAAATAGGAATTGATAGAACTTTGTAGCATCCCACCCTGGCCACAACTCAACAGTAGACTGAGGTGGTGTTAAAAAGACCCCAAGAGCATCTCCCCTTATTTTGGAGGCTTATGAATAGTATCAGGCTCATTTGTTAAGTCCATGGGAAGACTATTCCCATATTTATTAGAGTATAGGGCAGTATTAATTATATAAGACACATTAGGTTTTACAACAATTCATAGATAGTAGTGGAAACCAATATCATAAACATTAATTATAATGAATTTATGTTTGGAGTCTTAATAAATAAAAATATGCAACTGATGATGATAGTATGTCATGTGTTATACAAAAATGAGAATGTAATGGAAAGGGATACATGCATATAAAAAATGCTGTAAAAATATTTCAAAGGGCCAAAAACTGCTACAACAATCATCTCTATCATAGGACAGGTCCTCTCCTCCCATCTCCATCCTAGAAGAGTAAATAAAGAATTAGAACCTGGTAGCTTCCATTTTTTCTACACTAGACACCATAATGTCTACATGGGTACGAAATTTTTTTGATTTGGGTGTGAGATACAATCTTAGTAGGCAAGAACCCATGATGATAAGGACATTCCATTTTGTTCAACATAAATATATGTAGTGTCTCATAATAATTTAATAAAATACAAAATAAATAAATAAAAAATTTGGACTGGGTTTCATCAGGACACCCTCTCAATTACCTTATTTTCTTAAGATAGTGTGTCTAAGCTGAGAGATCATTCAAGGGTAAGGTGAGATTTATAATTTTCAAGATGATGGTTTATCCCCAAGATTGTTCTTGGGCATAGAGGACAATTCCATGTGTTTCTATTAACAATGATCATTTCTCATTTTCAAAACATTCATTTTCCTTTTAAATTCATTTGAAAACCACTTTTGAAACATAGAAAGTCTCCTAGAGCCCATCTTTGACAATGCGATAACACTATCCATGTATTGCTTGTAGGATCATCACATAACCATTATCAAGAAGACTGGACATGGTAACCCAAGGATAAAGTCACACCTCTCCCTCCAACCATGGTGAAAAGTCTAATATTATCCTCTGTGTCCATAACTGGTATTTCACATAGGGGCTCGAATCTCTCTCTAGGCATGGTTCAACCAAACATTCCGTATATCCCATCTATGTGGTCTCCCTTAGGGAACCAACATTAAATGTATGGAGGTGAATATAGATAATTCCTAGGGAACACATCCCAGTGATATATGTAGTCTATTCTAGAGTATTTACTAATATTTAACAATTCTGACATTGTGGCACAAAAGCCTATCCAATGGGTCCTTATATCGGGACCCCTAATTCCACCCTCAGCTCTAAAGTGAAGGCACTAAAAAAACATGGAATTTTTAACAATATCAACTAAATTTCCATTAAATTTCATTCAATACATTATATAATATTACCCATAGTTTACAAATAATGATATTTGGTTAGTTCACATAAGTCTTATGACATAAGGAATCGAGTGCTTAGCCAACTCATTCAATTATAAAATATCAAAAGTAATTGGGTAAAGGGTCTAAATAATCTTACAACCTTGAATCCAACTAATGATATGTTTCAAGGAATTAATTAGGTGATTACATAACACAATGTATCAATCTAATTTACAAAAAGGATCCAATTATTCTATAAGGGTAGAACACACCCGTTTGGGTGGTCTAGGTCAAGGCAATCAACCTCAAATTCGATTATCCAATTATTAGAAATATAATACATGTGAGAAATGACTCATAATGATTTTATTATAATATTATAGGATTCACCAAAATGGACCAATGAGCATCACAATCGTAAAATTTATGGAAAGTGATGAAATGACAAGAAAATACCATGAACACCAACCTTATCTTCGTAGATATTCCCTCATCTAGTATCATATTTTAAGTCAAGCTTGGCTGAAAGAAATCAACGAAACCGTCCAATTCTAAGAAAATGGTGAAATTTAGATTTCACCAAAATATTTAAAATGTTGGGAAGAAGAACTAGAAATATATTGGAGAGTATTGGATATCGTACCTCTATCATTTGAATGGATATGACGGTAGACAAATCAGATGAGGAATTGAGGCTCCACATTGATTCATAGATTCATGAGGGAGAACAGTTTCTATGGGAGGAGAAGGATGTGATTCTGAATAAATATAGAGCAGTATAAACTTTTAGTATTAAATCATTAAATAAGGGAATTTTAGACATATCACGTATTTTTTTACTACAAATGGTTTTGTTGCACTATTTGGACAAACATTGTTCCAACCATGCACCTTTCGCTGCTATAAGGGGAACTTCGCACAGTTAGGCATATGGATTGAAAAACCATGTACAAACCATAAAAAATATATCTATCCCAAAATACTGGAACCTCACAGTTCCATGCCCCCTAGTTCACATGATTATAGATAAACTATTTGGCGGAGTCTTTTTTCAATTCAGGGCTTCGGGCTTCAAACGAGCCCCAAACGCACCTGATCCCCTCTTTACTTGATTATGCATCATATTTAGGGTTTTAAGGGTATTAGAACAAAAAATTTAAATTATGTACCTTTATGGATAATTGGGAAGTAACATTGATCATCGAAACACAATTGGGAATGCAGTCAGAGAATATCAAAGTCGTATGGTGTGTTCCTTAGAGATTAGCAGTTACTGTTTCTTATTGGAAGAGCTTGTGTGGGAAATTAAAGGATTCAATTTGATTTTTGGTATGTAATTTTTATTCCAATAAATAAATAATATTGACAATTATCAGAGGAGAGTTAACATTTTATCTCCCTAGGGAGGCATATATTCTCACTAGGGTGAGTGGGATCTTCAAGCTGGTCATGCAGGGCCATTTTAGTGCAGATTTGATTTTCACACAGCATAGATCACATAAATTACTCTAGATGATGGTGGAATGAAATAATGTTATTTTCCTCTAGTGATAGAACATTTTTATAATTTATTTCTTGATGAGTTCAATTTCTTACAACTAGATAGAGAGGTCAAGTTCATGATCGAGTTGTTGCCGGGAAAATTTCCAGTTTCTATCCTACTATATAAAATGGATTTAGCAGAACATTGGGAGTTTAAATTTTAGTTAGATGATCAGGAATATAAATTTTTCATATGTCCTAATACATAACAATGAGGTTATTCATTTATTTTTTCAAATAAGTTTGATAGTACCTTGCACTTATGTGTGTATTATTGTATTTTGAACAATATGGTGGTAAAGAATGGGTATCCCCTCTCAAGTATCAATGATCTCTTCGATCAGTTGATAAGTGTTATGATCTTATCCAAAATTGAATTTAGATTATCATACCACCAGTTGAGGTTGATACCATCGAACACACCTTGGACTGATTTTAGGAGTAGGTATGTCTTGTATGAATTCGTAGTGATGTCATTCTATTTGACTAATGAATTGGTGTTATTAATAGACTTCATGAATCAGATATTTAATCCTTTCCTAGACCATTTAATGGTGATTTTTATTGATGACATCGTAGTGTACTACCATTTGATAGACGATCATTCCAATCATCTTGACAGAATCTTCAATATATTAATGGAGTATTAGATTTATTCCATGTTAACCAAATAACGTTTCTAGTTTATTGAAGTTCAATTCTGGTGTAATTTAATCTCATAAGATAATGTTCTAGTAGACCTAGAAGAATTTACATCCATGGTGTCTTGTGAGTGGCCCCAGAATGTCTTTGATATTCAGAGATTTCTGGATTTAGTAGGTTATTATCCGTATTTTATCCAATATTTCTCTCATCTAGAAACACCGATGTTAGGACTGAATAAGAAGTGGGTGAATATTTTTGGATAGATTTTTGAAAGGGAGATTTTCATGTTGTGAAAGGTATACTAACCTCATAACATATCCTCAATTTACTTGTTTTGGGTAAAGCATACCCCATGTACTCTGACACATTCAAAGATGGACTCAGAGCAGTTCTGATGTAGGGGGATCAAGTGTTCTCTTATGGATCAAGATATATGATACCACATGAGATGAATTACCCTTCCCATGATTTGGATTTGATATTAGTGGTACATTACTTTAGATTATAGAGACATTATTTTGTGGGAATGATCATCTTGGTATACACATACCACAAGAGTCTCAGGTACATCTTATCTTAGTGGTACCTAAACCTTCTCCAAAAGAAGTGGGTCGAGTGTCTATAGAAATTCATATTTTAAATTACTTATAAACTAGTTAAGGGAAATGTCTATATCAATTTATTGAGATAGTATACATTAAATTAGGTGGTTTAGGTTTCTAGTGATGAGTGGAGGATGAAGGAACTCTTTAAATACATGTATCTAGATGTTTAGATGTCTCGAGGATGGGTATCTGTGACTTATACATCTATTATACCCATGATTTTGGACCAAATCTAGATATAATAGTTACATTATATAGACAAATTAGTTCTATGCGGCATCTTATATGGTTGGGAGGCACTATCTGGATGGTCTCTTTGTAGTGAAAAGCTCTTCTTTTCCGTGAAATAGTATAGGTTCATATGGGAAGGAATGAGGAGATGATGGGTGAATAACATAATTCAAGATGGGAGGTACAACTTGGTCAAACAAATTAATACTGTGATCTCTATATACATTATTGGTGGTTATGAATGAATAAGGAGGTAGCAGGATTTTTGGTGAGATGTTTCACCTATCAATTGGTGAAAACAGTGCATTTGGGTAAAGCTGGGTTGTTGAGGCCGCTTCCTATTCATGAGTGGAAATGGGATGATGTCACTATGGATTTTGTGGCATGATTACCCAATACAGATTGTAATAATGATGTAGTATGTGTGATCCTGTATTGAATATCGAAGGTATACCACTTCCTTTCTATCAATGAGACTTTCACTATTGATGATCTGGGTAGTCTATACATGTGTGAGATGGTATGGTTGCATATTTCTTAGATTAGTATCATTTCTGGTACATATCGTTTTTATCATTCTAGTTTTATAAGGATATTTACAAGTCACTGGGATTGTAGGTTATTTTGAGAACATCCCATCATCGACATACTGATGGTCAATCTAAGTGAACTATTTTGGTTCGAGAGGATATGTCACGAGCATATACTTTGGATTTTGTTGGTTCATGGGAGTAGAATATGGAACTCAAGGGGTTTTCATATAATATAAGATTCTTGGATTCAATACATTGTAATCCATTCAATGATTTATATCACAAGTCAATCTGTTTGCCTTTTTGTTGGTAGGGGGAAGGTGATTTATTAATTATTGGACCGAGTCTCATGTAGGAGACATCTGATAAGGTTTATGTGATCAGGAGGTAGTTTTTCAATGCGTAGAAAACATATAAATTGTATATTGACCATCAAATACAACCTCTCTATTTTGAGTTTGGTTGCCTTGTTTTCCATTGGGTTTCTCCTAGGTGGGTGAAATGTCATATCAAGAAATGGGATAAACTAGAACCCATGTTATTTTGGTTTTTTATGATAGTGGATAGGGTCATTGAAGATGTATTCCAGTTAGCCCATCCATAGAGATACATTTCCATGCACAATGCGTTTCACATTTCAATGCATCATAGATATTATCATGACCTTTCTCATGTGGTAGATGTTTAGGAGGTCGAGTTTTAGGTTCATGGGTCCTTTTATGAGCATCTGATAGGGATTATGGACCATAGTGGGATGTTTCTATAGGATAGGACTATACCTTTAGTTATAGTGTAGTTTCGTCATGGATGTGTTCAAGAGGAGACTTCATAGAGGCTATCTGATATGTGATCATAGTGGATATAATATTTTGTTGAGACCACACAATGATTATTGGAGAATCTCAGGGATGAGATATTATATAGTGGGGAGTTGGTATGATCATCTCTTTTTTAGGAATTTCCCTCTTTGAGTTTTATGTTAAACATATTTCATTGGGGTTTCCATTGTCATTATACCTTGGTGGTTGAGTCTTCTATAGATACCGAGAGCCATTTATGGGGAAATGACATAAATTTCAATTATTTATGTTTATTTTAATTAAGGGAGTCCAGTTATTAACATGGTAAATGGTTTTATAAGGGGTTTTTATGATTTGGGAAGGCTTCAGAGGTGGTTCGAGCTCCTTTAAATATTATGGGCCGAAAACTATTTTCTAGAAAATTACACACTGTATACATATTACACAATGTGTAGCAACCACCATGAACAAGTTTTGAAATGGTTCATGATGTGAATTGGTTACATGTCTTTAACCTATTTCATGTTGTATAAATATTTATCGGGATAAATACTTCCCTGATGTGATAGGGTTTTCAGTGTAACTCAAAAAATGAGGAAATACATGACATTGATGGATTAATAGACATGTATTCCTCAGAAACAATTATTTTATCTATGTTGTGTCTTTGATTATTTCATTCTTTTAGTTAATTCTCTTCTATCATGACCCTTGAATGATTTAATTGCAATTTTATAGTCTTCTCTTCTATTTCAAAAGTCCTATATACATATCTAAAATCTGGATCCTTTTTATGATCTTCCCGGGCATCATTTTTTTACAATTTTATTTGGAATCATTTCTCAATCACTTAATAATGGTTGGGAGTCAAAATCTCACCCTATTGTCTAGTTAATTATTGAGTACATAAAATACTATGATTGTTCCTCCATGATGGTTTCATTGAATAATTTAATAATGAATGATTATAAATTGTGTATTATATTATTCATTGGATTCATTTTGATTCAATAGATGTCGCAACCTAACTTATGGATACCCATTGGATGACAAAACCCTTGAATAATATTGAATTGCTTAAAGGTGTTGAGTGTTTTTAGCATGATATAAGATTATATGTGATTTATTTATATAGAATCACTCTGGAAATAGATTATGGTTTATTTATATTGATGTTCATAAAATTATATATAAATGAATGTGTAATTGAAATATAAATGGCAATTTTCATAATTAACACTTGAGGATTATAATGTGATATTGTGAAATTTCATTATTTTATGACTTATTGGGTTTGATGATGAAATTATTATATAGAGGTCTTGCACTAGTTGATTCTAAAATGCTTATTTATATGGTTTTCCCATAGGCTAAGATTCTTATATAGTGGGATAGGTCCATTGATATAAATTGAACTGCTTATAAAGCGGGCTTGGCCCAGTGATACATACTGAAATTCATATATAGTTGGCTAGTCCCACTTACACATGCTGAAATTATTATATATAGTTCTATTCCTATAGGATAAAAATATTCTAAAAAGGGCTCTGATATTCTGTTTGATTATATCATGGTATAAGAATATGGTTGGCTTGGTTTTCCTAAAAGCTCAGATACATTCCATCATGGTGCCAAAGTAGGTTGACCAATTTATTGTATTAATTGATTAATTAATACACATTTTGTTACTTTATTTCATGCACATATTATCAAACTAGTTTATAATTGACATGGTGGTGTCAACCTACTGTGTTTTAATCACACCATATTAAAGATGTTGTTTGGTACCCGAGAAAATTACATGCATGCAATTTTAGATAAGGGAAATGGACCTTGTTTTTGATTTATTGCTTTTTGGATGGGATAGAGTTTAGAGATTAGTGTGACATGGGGATTCGTATCAGGGTCTTTTGATATTATTTTTTTTTTGTTTCTTTTTTATATTATTATTTTTAGTTTCACATTTAGATATATTTCGGTTTATTATTACATGATTTATTCTTATTTTTTATTGGTTCATAATTTTTTCACAGTTGTATTATAAATTTTTTACAATCTTTTTCATTACTCTATGGTTTATTATTATGGATTTTCCCCTATATTTTACTCTTTTCTAGGGGGTATAATCTTCCTAGTAATACAAAACCTTTGTTGTTTGTCGGTAGGGTATGGCATATGGGAGTTGTCTTGAGGTCTCATAACCAACCCATTGTGTCTATGTGAGAGAGTGCTGAATTAGAGGACATTACACATGGTTTAGGGTGTTGTATATGGAATTCTGAGTCCACTAATTAGGGTGATAGACATGGAGTTAATTATCCACAGTTTTGGGTTCTATACATGACATTCTTCATCCAATGTTTTGGGTGCTGGATACAGAATTCTTCATCTACAGATTAGGGTGTTGGTCATGTGTATGGTCTTGGCCATTTCAGGAGTCATCTCATGCGCATTTTCAGGTAATTTTTTTGTTTATTAAGAACATTTGTTTTAGAGTAGTGGGTTGGGGTATGTTTGGTTGACTTTTTATGAAAAAACTAATGGATAGTGGATTGTGAATGGTTTGTGCAAT
Source organism: Viscum album (assembly GCA_963277665.1). Classification (NCBI taxonomy): domain Eukaryota; kingdom Viridiplantae; phylum Streptophyta; class Magnoliopsida; order Santalales; family Viscaceae; genus Viscum; species Viscum album. Next base: position 1,489,300,556 of record OY728137.1, on the reverse strand, counting down.
GTTTGACAAACTGTGCGACAAAAATTTGCCAACCATAAAAACCTAGACATAGAGGTATGCATGGTTTATGGACATTTTGATAAACTGTGCGAATAAACCATGCTAACCATGAAAACCGATAATGAGAGGTCTGTACTATTTTTGCATGGTATTCCTTAACCGTATGACCATGCCCATGAAACTGTGTGTGCGATATTAATTTTTAAAAAATCTATTTTTAAACCAAACAAACCCATAAGGCACAAATATTTCGACCATGTATTAGGATTGAGAAAATCTAAGTGATCCCAAATCCTTATGAAGAGATTACAAGGTGATTCAAACATCATTCATGGAGATCGAAAGGCCAAATTGAAGATTCACTCTCTTCACGGTAAGTGGATTTTATCTCATTGCTTCACCCATTCATTTCTCTATCTTTCATTGATCTTTTCCTGGAATATCTCTACCATTTAAATGTATATAAACCTATTATTTGAGATCTAGATCTAGGATAGCGGATCAAGATCTATATTTTCACGATCCGGATGCCTTTGATCATAATTTTGGTTTAAGGATTTAAATCTATATCATGATCAATGATATTGAACCACTTGAATTTTAGGAATTTCCACTTTCCTAACATCCATCAGTAAACCGAGGAAGGTGGTCTAAATTTATCCCCCTTAGTTTTAGATTTCATATGTGAATGTGAATTTATGTATTTCCTAGCTTCCCAGGATAATTGATTTCCTAAATTGGAATAATTTGGAATGTAGAATTGAGTTGTGATTTCCTTGGTGATTAATTGACAATTGAATCATATAACAAATGAAGAGGGGTTTCCCAAATAGATATTTGTTTTAAATATTGGTTTTTGGTTAAGATATGGTAATTAAGATATTTAATTGAATTTGTTAATATAATTAATTAGGGTAAATTAATTATGAAATGATTTTGGTTTGTGTAAGATAATTAATTGTGAGAATTAATTATGTGACTTGATGTTGATAAATGATAATTAATTGTGAGAATTAATTGTCTCAAGATTATATTTGATATGGGTAATTATTTTCGAATAATTAATTATGTAATGATAATTGTGTTGTTTGATTAATTAATAGAAGAATAAATTAATGGTTTATGTGCTTAGTTGTTTGGTTTGTTAACCATTGGTCTTTGAAATGTTTAACTAATCATTGGATTAATAATAGAATGATGTGGTTAATTCTAATGATTTAAATAATGATTAAATAGATGATATTTTGAGGTTCTAGGAATGATGAACAACATATAATGAGATATTGGGTGCTAGACATGGTGTTCAAGACCGATTAGAAGATGGTACTTGGACATGGTGTTCCTCCCTAATAGTTATCAAAGCTTGAAATTTTGGGGTGCTAAGCATGACGACCTGCATCGAATGAGATATGGATTGAGAAGAATGGAAACCTACATTAAATGGTATTTGGGGTTCTTGACATGGTGTTCGACAACAAATGAATGACAATAATGAATGATGATTCAAATTTAAAACATGAAATGAAACTGGGACTATGTGATGATTAAACATTAAATGAAAATGTGATAACTATATAATTTTTATTTGTATTTATTGCTTCATAAAATTGCATACACTATCTTATGAATTGAACTGTTTTATACAACATTGGTGGTGGCCTACTGAGTTTTACTCACACCCTCTTCGGGCTACTTAATCGGAACCTGAGTAGACTTTGTTCTTGTAGGACAGGATAAGGGAATGGCCCTAATATTGGATTTTTATTTGGGATTAGAGCATGGGAGAGGGAACCAAATGTGGTTTGGAACCCACTTTGGATTCGTTGTGTCTTTCCTTTTAGGTAAATTTTGGACACAAGACATTATCATTGTGATAGTATGTTTTACCTTTCAGTTAAGTATTTTATTCTCTTATTTTTAATATTATATAACATGAGATTGTTCTAGTAATTTATACATTTCCACACATGGTTATTGTTGTTTTTCCCATTGCTGTTTTTTTTTGTGATAAAAGATGGTACAATCTCCCCAATACCGATTTACCAAAACCCTCTTTTCTATTTAGAGCCTTATGGCATATGAGGAGACACTCTTGGGGGAATAAGGCCAACAAGTTCATGGCACCGTTTAGTGGCACCCACGTTAGGGCCTCACAAAGTTGTATCGAAAGAGTTTTCTTTTCTTTCCTCTTTTGTTGTCATATTTGTTTTGGTAAAGGTAGAAAGGGTACTATGAAGAGTCATTTCTTGGTAATGAGATCATGCATTGGAGTTGCAAAGCCATGTACATGGTAAAATCCGAGTATAAAGGGTGGGATTGTTGTGATTGATGTTTTTTTATAGTTATATGTTATTTCACCATGGGTGATGCACTTGTGGTGTGATGTGATATTTGTTTTGATAGTTGTTGAATATTTATTTGTGTTTTAAAGAGGAAAGATACTTGAGTCTGCATTGCATCATTCTAGGCACTCAGGGTTGTTGTGACCTGCATCATTGTAGGCATTAATGGGAAAATGGGCTGTGGGTATGTTGTTGAACTTGAACTATTTTTCCTTGTTGCGAGATTGAAATAAAGAAGAAAAATGAAAATAAATTGGTGTCTAATAAGAACCTTGATTGATGAAATGATTATGATTAATTTATTAATTAATTTGTTATAATGTGATTAAATAAATGTTGAATTAATAAATGAGAATGTATGTGCCCTTATTAACCAAGACCAAGTAGTATGATGGTTAAGGGTACTGATAAGAGCTATGTGATAATTATGTGGTGTGAAAAATGGGAAATGTCCAATTGAAAATTGTTGTGTTAATTTCCCTTCTTATGTAAATGTTTTAAAGTTTCATTATGAGACTTAAGATGTGTGTTTGGATTTGTAGATATATTCCTCCAGGACGCTTGTTGAGGGTGAGACCGAGGGGTATGAACCGAAATGAATTTCATGATACAGAACTTGAGGCACCATTGGTGCATGATGAGGGGGAAGGGGAACAGTTCCGAGAGAACTTTTGTGGTTTCATTAAATTCATGGAGAGATACCCAGGGTGGGTTCACAAAAACCATGTCTTAGTTGAAAAGGGAATTTCAGCTGTCTCACAATCCTACTTTTACAAGAGAGGGTGTATCTTATGAAGCTGAATTGCGGATTGAATCCATAGAGATGATACAAGACCATTTGGAGACTCCGGTTGAGAGGAGGGTCTTTTGGATGTTTATATGCTATGGGGCTCAGTGAAGCATTGGATGGAATTTCAGGTATGATCTGAATAGATTGATGATATGTTTTGGAAGGACTTTTGTAGATGTTCTTGGATCACTTCTATCAATAGAAGATGAGACAAGAGAAAGCATCAGAGTTTATGCATCTGACCCAAGAAATAATGTCCATAATGGATTATGTTGGACGTTTCATAGATTTTTTTGAGTTTTTCTCAAAATTAGGAAGTAGATGAGGATTCTTCATCAAAATTACTTCAAGACGGACATAGGTGTGAAATTAAGTCATCGATAAATACATTTCGGATAAATAAATTCTCATTAGTGGTTAATCAAGCTCCCGTTTTAGAGAGGAACCAAAAGGAGGATTTTAGTAATGTAGAATTAGTTGTCCCTAGACGATCAAGGAGTGTGACTTCTGAGAGTAGGAAACATTGTTACTGGAACCTTAGTCAAGACAGTGTAAAGAAATGTGGACAGCTAGGAGGAATAGTTTCACCTGATCTTTCTCATGTGCTTTACCACTAGTGTGATAGGCAGGTACACTATCGTACACATTTTCCTATACCACTAGGAGAGTGTCTGTTTATTGAAAAATGGGGATCCTATAAGATGTTTTGATGGAAGAAGTAGTAGGCTGGTGTTGAGGGAGAATCTCCTTAGAGTTAGAGTGTGGGAATGGGGTCTTCTAAACCATATAGGTCTGGCATTTGGAGTTCTACGGGCAGAGGTGGTAGAGGTAGTGGATGTGGTGCTTCAGGGTATGAGCATCTATATCACCAAAGTGGTGCTACTCAAGGGAGTCATAAGACACCACAGTGATGAGGGGAAGTACAGTTACATGCAGTGTAGGCTACACATTTTGGTAGAAAGGATAGTTCATCGACAGTAAGAGGTACAATTCTTGATGATTCTACTTTAATAGTTGCCTTTTTTGATACTGGTGCCTCTCATTCCTTTATATCTAAAAATCTCGATAATGTTTTTAGCCTCGATGATGAGTCTGTAAGTGGGGTGATGAATATCAATACACTGTTGGGAACACAGTATAGGTATATCTGTTTATGGAGGAAATGTTCCCTATATATTGGAGAGTATCATTTTCTTTTTGATATCTATGTCCATGATATAACTGGCTTCAACCTAATTATGATTATGGACTGGCTAGTCGCATATCTATCTATCATATATTGTAATCATATAAGAGTGCCATTTGTATCTCTTATCGGTGACCAGTTTGTTCATCGTACAGTATGGGATATCTATAAAAGCTGAGCTAGGACAATTACTCAACAACTCAGAGATATGACAACCCAATATACTAGTATTTTCTTGATGATGGGAGTGGTATCCAAGAAAACCTTCCACAATAAGTAGATCTATTTCATGATATCTTTCCGAAAAACTTTTCAGGGTTTCCACCTGAGAGATATATCGAATTCACTACTGAGCTCATGTCAGGGGGCTCGGATGGTATCTATTCCACCTTATAGAATGACATCGACTGAGCTTCAAGAGCTTGAAACACAGTTGGAGGAGTTAGAGGATGAAGGGTTTATCCATCCAAGTACATCACCTTAGGGATCACCTGTATTATTTTCAATTAAGGCCAATGAGAGTTTGCACATGTGAGTCAATTATCAAATGTTGAATAAAATTATCTTGAAGAACTGATATCCCCTTCCACATATCAATGATCTATTTGACTAACTAAAGGGGGATTGGGTGTTCTCAAAGATCGATTTGAGATTAGGGTATCATCTGGTGAGAGTTTGAATCTCAGATATACCTTGAACAACTTCCATAAGCAGGGTTGGACTTTATGAATGTTTTTTAATTCTGTTTGGGTTGAAAAACGCTCTAGTACAATTAGGGCCTTGATGAACATGATCTTTCATCCATACATAGATTTTTTGTTGATGTTTTTGTAGATAACATCTTGGTTTACTATAAGACTCATGAAGATCATTCTCAACATCTTAACATCATCCTGGGTACACTCAGGGAGGATAAACTATATACCAAGCTATTTGAATTTCAGTTTTGGATTGAAATGGTACACATTTTGGGGAATATCATCTCAGAATAAGGTGTGGATGTGGACCCCAAAAAAGTGTAAGAAATGATTTCTTGGGAGCATCCCAAGAATGTTTTTTATATATAAAGATTTTTGGGATTAGATGGTTATTATAGGAGTTTTATCCAAGAATTTTACCAATTGGAAACCCCACTTTTAGGTTTGAAAAATAATGGTATAAACAATGATTGGACAAAATCATGAGAGAATGATTACCAGGAGATGATGAAGCACTTGAAATCATCGCCAATTTTGATCTTACCATTGTTTGGTGAGGCGTAAACGATGTATTTTGAATTTTTATGGATCAGACAAAGAGTTTTGTTGATGCAAGGGGATCGATTCATTGCATATAGGTCTCTATAGTTGAGGACAGAAAAATGGAATTACCCTACACATGAAATCATTTTAGAAGCATTGTTTTATAATCTTAGGTGTTGGTGACACTATCTTTTGGATGGAAAGTTTTCAGTTTTTATGGATCACAAAATCATGAAGTATATCAATTCACAGTGTGACTTGAATCATCAGTAGTGCTGATGGGTAGACTATATGCATTCCATTGATTGTGAACTATCACATACACCCAAAAAGGGTAATAGTGTGGTCGATTCATTGTGGAGGAAAACAATAACTTAGTTAGTATATGAGTCGAGTGAATAGTTAAAAATGATGAATTTGTTGGAGTAAATGCTTGTGGTAGTTGAGGAGAGTCATGTGAGGATGACTCAAGTTTCTGTAGTAGTGGAGTCTACAAACTTGAGATGGATCAGGTACAGGTAGTATGCAGATCCAGAGAATTTTGACATAAGGTAAAGCCTTGAATGTAGGGAAAAACCATCAAACTAGATAGTAGACGAGGATGAGATCATCTATGTGAAAAATCAGGTTTTTGTGCCTCTGAGTATGTGAGAGGAACTCATATGAGAATTTCATGCCTTAAAGTGGGAGGTATATACTGGGGTGAAAAAAATGTATTGTAACCTACCATGACAGTTTTGGTGGACATGCATGAGAAATGAGATAGCATGGTTTATAACAAGAAGATTCACCTTTCAGTAGGTAAAGGTAGAGTATCAACGACCTAGAGACCTATTACAACTATTTCCTATTTTGGAATGGAAGTGGGATGACATGAATATGGATTTCATGGCAGGATATCCAAAGACACTTAGGAATAATGATTCTATTTTGGTCTTTGTGGATCGACTAACGAAGGTAGCACATTCATTTCCTATCAGAGAAACATTTACATTAGAACAGTTGGGAGAACTATATGTACGAGATATAGTTCATTTTCATGGGGTGTGACAGACTATAGATTCATATTGTAATTCTTTCTTTACATCATGCATCTGGGAGGACTTATAGAAGGTTCTTCTCATATAGGTTTTGTTAAGTATGGCTTACCACCCATAGACAGATGGGAAGTCAGAGCGTACCATACATCTGTTAGAGAATATACTGTGAGCATGTGTGCTTTGCTTTGTTGGTTCTTTTGAGACGCACTTGGCTGTAGTGGAATTCTCCAATTAAAGTATTTATCAAAAAAACTATATAGATGGAAATATATGGTTCACTTAATGGTAGAACTTGTAGATCACCACTATGTTGGCTAGATGTGGGTGAGTCAGAGCTGTTATGACTGAGTCTCATTCTGAAGACATCAGATCTGGTGCAGTTGGTTTGGAAATATATGTCTATGGCTCAGAGTATGCATTAGTCATGTGCTAATAGACACAGATGGACCCTATAGTTTACATAGAGAGATCGTTTATTCCTTTGGGTGTTGCACAGATTGGGTAACCACAAGATAAAGAGTAGGTAATGTGGGCTCCCAAGTTTGTAGGATCATTTGAGGTGCTTGAGAGAATCGGTATAGTGGCATACCGATTATCCCTTCAACATAAATTCAGTTCTTTTCATGATGTTTTCCAGGTTTCACAAGTACGACGATATCACCCCAACCCATTTCAAGTTATTGATGTGGAAGAGGGAGACATCTAGATAGATATGTCCTTTGAGGAGCATCCGATACATGTGATGGGTCATAGTGAGAAAGTGTTATGAAGTAATACTCTGTCATTAGATCATGTGTTATGGCAACATGGAAGTGTTCAAGAGGAGACTTGGGAATGGAAATCAGACATGAGTGACGAATGGCTCAATCTTTTTGGCTATAAATCTTAGAGAAGTTCAGGAGTGTAGTTTGAGTGTGAGTTGTTATAAGGTGGGGAGATTTTAAGATCCATTCATTTTATAGAGTCTTCTTAGGCACATTTTCATGTACTTTTGAGGTTTCTAAGTACCATTGTTTCAGAGTTGTCTATTGGGGTGTATTTGGGTGATTTTGTAAGAAAAACTAATATACAGTGGTCTATGCATAGTTTCTGCATGGTTTCAAAAATCGTGTTACTACACAGTTCTAAGCATAAAAACCTAGATATAGAGGTCTGCATGGTTTTCACATAGTTTGAAAACCCATGCAACTAAAACATGCCTACTTGAAAACTAGAAAAATAGGTCTGCATGGTTTGTGCATGGTTTTCCCTAATCAAGCGTTGCTTCCCAGGAATCTGTGTGTGCGGGATTAATTATCCAAAAATCAATTTTAAAAATACACAAACCCCCAAGACTCCCATATTTCAACCATGGACTAGGATTGAAAACTTATAGGTGATCTCAGAGCCTTATAAATGGATTCTAATATGTTTTGAAGATCGTTTATCATGTTCGAAAGCACAGATTGATGATCTTTTCTCTTCCTGGTAAGTGGATTTCATCCCATTGCTTCTCTCATTCATTCCTCTATCTTTAATTGATCTTTTCATGAATGATCTCCACTTTTTTCATGTATGTAAACCTATTAGCTGAGATATATATCTCAGATTGTGGATCTTCATCTATATTTCCATGATCTTGATATCGTTAATCTTAATTTTGGATTAGGGATGTAGATCCTGAGCTTGACCGATGATGTTGTGCCACTCGAATTTTGGGAATTTCTTTTGGGATATCATATATCAATAAACCAAGGTAGGCTGTCTAAATCGAACTCCCACAGTCATGGATTTGATATTTGAATGTGATTTAATGGATTTTCTAGCTTCCCTTGATAATTTATTTCCTAAATTGGATTAATTAAGAATAAGGAGTTAGCTTGTGATTACCATTGTGATTAATTGATTATTGAATCATGAAACAAATGAAAGGGGGTTTTAGAAATACATAATTGTTTTAGTGATTGGTTATGGGTTGAGATATTGTAATTGAGATATTGAATTTATTGTGTTAAGATAATTAATTGAGTGAAAATAACTACGAAATGATGTTTTTTTATGTAAGATAATTAATTGTAAGAATTAATTATGTGCCATGATGTTGATCAAAGATAATTAATTTTGAGAATTATTTATGACAAGTTGTGATTTGGTATTGGAAATTAATTGTGAATAATTAATTGTAGAATGAGAATAATCGTTTTTGATTAATTAATTGATGAATTAATTAATAGGTTACATTCTTAGTTAATTATTGTGTTAACTAATGGCCTTCGAAATGCTTAACTAATTGTTGTATTAGTAATGTAATGATGTGGTTAATTCTAGTGAATTAATTAATGATTAAATAGATGAGATTTTGGGGTGCTAGGCATGAAAACCTACACCGAATGAGATATGGGATTCTAATCATGATGTTCTAGACTGATTAGAAGTTGGGACTAGGACATGGAGTTCCTCACCAATATTTATCTAAGCTTGAGATGTTTGGGTGCTAAGCATAAAAACTAACACCATATGAGATATGAACTATTGGTCATGAAGACCTACACTGAATGATATTTGGGGCGCTTGACATTATGTTCAACACTAGATGAATGATTATAATGAATGATTATTCAAATTGAAAACATGAAATAAAACTGATCCTAATGTGATGATTAGATATTAAATTACAATGTGATAACTATTTAATTATGAATTGTATTTATTTATTCATAAAACTTATTACACAATCTTTTCATTGGACTTGTTTTAGATAAACTTTGATGGTGGCCTACTGAGTTGTACTCACACCCTATTTGGGTTGCCTAATTGACACCCAAGTAGACATTGTTGTTTTAGGATGGGATAAGGTCAAGGCCTTAGGACAGGTTTCTATTTGGGAATATAGCATGGGATAGAGAATCAGACATGGTTCGTGACCCACATGGGAGTTTTTGTGTCTTTAATTTTTGTTTCATTGTACACACTTGACATTCGCATTGTTATAGCATGTTTTACCTTTCATTTGAGTATTTTATTCTCTTGTTTTGAATATCATATGAATTTTGATTATTCTGGTTATTTATATGCTTCCGCACTTGGTTATTTTTTATTACATCAGTTGGGGATTTATTCTAATAAAACAAGGTATAGTCTCCCCATGATTTACTTCCTAGACCCTCAACAATACTTTGAACCTTCTAGCGTATGGAAAGGAATGCTTGAGGGTATGTGGGCAACCGGATCAGGGCACCGTTTAGTGCACCTTGGTCTGGACGTCACAACATGTCAATCCTCATCCATGGTTTAGGGTACCAGAAACAAAATTCCCCATCCATGGTTTAGGGCTTGAAAATGGCATTTTTCATCCATGGATTAGGTTGTTTGACATGGAGTTCCTCATCTATGTATTAGGGTGCTGGATATGAAGTTCCACATCCATGATTTAGGGTGTTGGACATGGAATTCATCATCCCTGGATTAGGGTGATAGAAATGGTGTTTCGCATTCACAGTTTGAGGAAATAGACATAGAATTCTTTATCCATGGATTAAGTTTTCGACTGAATCCCTTGGCACCATTATATTAATGAATGTTTTAAATGCAAGAAGATGATACAAGAACTATATTTTTATTTTTTTGGATAGATTTTTGAATAATGCTCTTGGATTTTTGGGGTAATTTAGCATGATATGTGTACCTGAGACCGATGTATTAAGGTACTAAGTAAAAGATAATGAGTAAGTCATTATATCTGGTTGGGGTTTTAATGGACCAGATCATATATATTTTTTGGGATGAACAGTAATCAAGGAGTTCATAGAGACACCTCGGTGTTGTCCTGAGTAAGTATGGTCGATCGAGGACTCATACATAAATATCAATTTTAGATTTATCTTTCTTTATTTCAGTTATATTATAGCTAAACTGAGCATATTCCATGAACATTCACTTATGACATCATTTTATAGGTCTGCCTTTGGTGGTGTCCTGCTTAGATTTATTTCTCACCCCCTTTACGTGCACCTCGGTGTGGCTACATACCTTATGTATTCTTTAAGGTTATGAAAGATTGCATGGTGGATAGGGTAAGGGCCCATGATTTTATGGTTCAGCAGGTAGATCATACAGTGTCTCATGAACTTCCTAGAGTATCTTGATAGGTTACTAGGGATCAGGTATGTGGCATGACTCGGAGTTGGCTATAGAGGATGATGTATTTATTTTTTAGTTGTTTATTTTTTAAATATGTGATTGTACTAGTGGTTAATTGATTTTTTTATTATTAAATGGTCATTCATATCTTTACTTTATTTAATTTTATTATAGAATGCTCTTATTTCATTGCTTTTATTATTTATTCTCACTAAAATGTATATGATATTTTGTTATTTAATTCTATGTGTGCACTCTAATATGGTGGTATAGTATCCTTGTAGTACAATATTAGACCCCAACTATTAGTTAATGGCCTCTATAGTACAAGGAGGAAAAATTGAGATTATGTGGTGAACCATCTCATGGAATCAATTTAGTTTCACCTAGGAAGATATGTTACAAAGTGACATCAGATTAGTTACTTTCCTATTATTTCACTATTTAGGGTTTGGTAGAATTGAGATATAGGAATGTGTCAGGTCATGTGATGTATATCAGCTGGTGCATCATGAACTCCTATTTCGGCTGAAATTTCATGTTACCGGTGCTAGGATTAATATTCTTGGTTTGTGATTTTATGGTTGTATTAGATTTTTTTATTGGGGAACACACATGTTTTTTTGATTGGATGATTTATACTAGACTTTTGGATCTTGTCCCACTGGAAAGAGGTTTTTTTTTGTTTTTAATCATATCGTGTAGAGACAAGAAGTTGTCAGGTATCATGATAGGCACATATTATCCACATTTTATTGGACTTGAAGTGTGTGATTTTTTGGTTCACTTTTTAAGGGAAGGATATGTGTTTATATGGTGAGATGCTCAAAGATGATGATTCGTGTGTTGTACTTGTGCACTATAGGTGTAGTGACACTTGAGGGATATCACGTTATGGGTGTATAAATCTTGGTCCCCTTGGGAGTGGTTTTTGTTTAGGATTAGTTTCATGTTTAGATCCTCAAGGGAGGTATCTGATGTGTAGATTCTCATAGAGGATAGACACCCAGGTTATAGAAGAATGGTTTGAAGTGTTATGTGTTTCAGATATGAGACCCTATAGATGGGTTTTTTACATGTTGTTGTCATGTAAGGTTGGGAATTGAGCATGTTGACAACCTATGATATGTGGCCCTGTATGACTTAGCATATTCCAAGGTGGTTGGACCTAGTGATTTAATGTGAGACATGGATGGTGGGGCTAGATGTGTGATCAAGGTGACCATATTGATATGATTACAGTTAGAAAGATAGTGTTATATGACTTTGAGGGTGACCCATGAGAATGGTATGCTGATTTGTGTGTGCCTTTTGGTCCATGAGTCACAGATGGATGATTTAGATTTTTGACTATGTTTCATGAAGGGTGAAACCAATTTTGAGATTTAGGAATATTGTATGCCCTTTGTAAACTCCCACAGAGAACAACTTAGTCCAAGTGGTAGTGTAGAATAACCTAATGACCACCTCCCAATATTAAAGAGCTTCTACATTGTAGAATGTTTCTGAGTCTTACAGAGGGGATATTGTACCCTCAATATCATGTCATAGGATCAATAATAAATAATAAATAACATGATAAATCATTAGCGTAAACATTAGAAAAATTGAATAAATGGAATATATGTAAAATAAATAAAAGAAACTCTCAAAAGTGGACCTTATATATAGAGTAAATAAAAAAGAAAAATAAATAAATATAGAACTAAAGGTCCCACCGATGTTCATCATATCCCATCACCATCTCCAAGCTCCTCAACTCAGTAGTCCACCACATGGCCCTTTCCCCTTTTCCAGATCCTTCATGAAATATACAAGCACACTGAAATGCATAAGTAGGGTATGAATGTAAGACTTGGTATGAAACCAGCATTGACTTTTTACCTAATGTTCTCAAGTATAAAATGTTTATGCCAATATTGATAATAAATTAGAAAAATTAACAAACACACAATTCAAAACTAAGTGGTCAGGAACTAACCAAGATTCCACAAACCCCCGGTCATACCTTCAACATATCCATGATGAAATATGTACATTAAGTTAGTAAAAGATAATAACTATCCACAAGGAACTATACCCTAGGTTATTAGTATGTCTCTCAGAAATCCATAAGGCATTGAGGGATAATCCTACCTAGAAGCCACAAGACATCAGTTAATACATGGAAATTCACAAGGCACCGAGTATCTGGAACCTTCCTAAAATCCAAAATTAATTGAGTAACACTCATAAATCCACAAGGAATTGAGTGATGGAATCTACTTGGAAACCCACAATGCTTCGAGTAGAGACTAGGTTTTAAGGCTATCAGTAACAACTATCATCATCACTATAACTCCATGTGCATACCCCACAAGGAGTAATTTCACCTTGGTGGTCACCGATCCCAGATAAACATACCAATACGTCAATGGGAAACATGACAAGTTATATCATGACAATAACCATAGGAAACATCATGAGAAATATAGCATCATCAGATATATAAAAATTTGAATAAAAAAACATCATATAATCTAGATATCACATCAATCTCATGGAATCAAATCATAATAAATCTTAGGCTACACACTCACACATTCAATCACTAGTTAATCATGAATATCAATATTGAAACACAATAATTATACCATGAAAAAAATGTGAAATGAGATCCCAAATAGAAGGAACTTTTTACCTTAATCAGAACAATGATTGACGACAAGGGGTGACGTTCAAGTTTAATTTTACAATCTAAACATGTCTATCTTTGAAAAAAAATAGGTTTAAAATAATTCTAATTGATATGAACTCAATTACCCCAATGTCACACCAATACAGTTAGTATCACAAAAGTTATTGAGGGGAGAAGTTTGGAGGAACTAATAAAATTAAATATAAAAAAAAATAAGAAGAAGAATGAGGGGAGAGAGTGGCATGAGGGTGAGGTTTGGGTGTGAGGGAGGTGAAACAATTTCCCTTTATCCACCTCCCTATTCCACTTATATATATATATATATATATTATTAAATGATTCAAATTATTTTCATCTCACTCTTTTTAACCCCACGATCCACACCCATATAATTCCATGCATTTTCCTTTTATTATTTTCCTTTAAAACCCCTCTTAAAACATATTTAGTAAACCCTTAAATATGTATTTTTAATAGTCATTTATATGTGTACATATACACCTCATATATGTATATATATTTAAAGATCCACTCACTTGTATTTATATATATACTTGAACATATATATATATATATATATATATAACTAAAGTATAAATATTATATATATACACGTATGTATATACAAGAACACCTGTATATACATATATAATTGACCCATATATATAAACAGATTTTAATCTTACAAACAAAAATTTTATTTTCCCTAAAATAATAATAATAATAATAATAATAATTATTAAATACCTCACATAATTTCCTCTATTACCAATTTAAATACAACTTCCATTAAAAATTGAACAATTAATAAAAAAATTTATGAACCACATAGTTGAATTTATTTATCACAAGTGATAATTTCATTGTTATTACATTAGTCACCAATAACAATAAAAACATGGAAAAACATCACTCTTCATTTAATCATATTTAATTACACATGTAATTACTATTTTAGTTTCATCAAAAATAATATCAACAATATAATTATTGTTACCCTTTGGTGTGATGTATCCAATCACCCAATGCACACAAAGCTTACATCTCAACAAGGAAACCCCCATATTTTGGTCCTAATTAAATTCTCAGATTTCTTCTTATGAGAAACCATTATAAGGATATTCCATTATTTTTGGAAAAAAAATATAATAAAAGTATTAAATAAATTATCCTCATGTGCAGTTTGACCAAACTCTTGACATACACAAATGTTATGTCGTGCCAAGGGTAAAGCTCACATCTCTAGCCTAACGGTTGTATAATATTTCTCATAAAAGACACTATTTGAGATATATCATATTTTTAAGATATATATCATTCATGTGTAATATAATATATTTAATATTTTTATTTAATCAATTTTGAGGCTTTATGGGCCTCAAAATTCTGTTCTAACTTAGTGTCTGCCTTCAAAAATATTTCATAGAATATTTCATAGTGTTAACCAATATTTTACCCTTAAAAAAAGAATTTAAAGAATTTATTAATTGTTTTTTATTGAAAATATACATTTATCACATTAAAATATGAGTAAAATATATATAATGAGTGTTTTATTATCCTCAAAATTTTGAGGATGCTCTAATTCTACCCCTCTATTGAGTTCTCATCCCCAAGAAGTATATCTTGCGGTCTTGTTCGCAAAACTAAAACCACTATGATTGAACATCAAACTCCTACTCTCATGTATTTATAAAAGGAAAAATATTATGAACATTTCCAACTCATATCTAGTCTATGGTATCACACAAGGTTTTCCGAGGAGTCTACCCATAACCCATGGTATACCCCTCCTAGCACTAACCTTAGTCTTTATCCCTACACATTATTAATAGTAATATTATATATATTAAAACATTACCATTGTATGATAAATTAATAAATTCTAATAATGATATCTCTCAACAACATGACATATTATAGAAGATAGAAAATATCCCAAAAAGATTGCACAAATTAATGAATTTTATTGAAGAACTACCATGCAATATAATAACTATTATATTTATGGGATATGAAGATACATGCCTTGCCACGATGCAAGAACTCACTTGAAATATCATATAAAACATATCAACATCATGTTTATCACTCAATGTGAATTTAGTCACTGTTAATAGGAAAACATAATTTCTATAATTTATGGAAAACTCGCTGGTCCACTTTACAGTTTTGGAAAGACACTATCATAGTTCCCCAACACTAGTCCCGAAAATCATATCTCCTATCGAACATGTCCCAAACAAAAGGTATTAGAAAAGAAATTAGTGAGCCTTAGTGCCTATAATACAATTATATAATGTCCTAATCCAAACAACCCATTTCGATATAGAGTTCTACATGACCTAATGCACATCACCCCATAGGAAAGAGGTTAAGAACTAGTAGTGAGGTTATGATTCTAATAGTGGGTATATTATACCCTTAGTATCATATCATGGGATCAATAATAAACAATAAATAACATCATAAATAAGAAGATTAAACTTGTAGAAAACTAAATAAATAGAAAACATGTAAAATAAATAAAAGAATCTCTCAAAAGTGGATGTCCTATCCAGAGTAGATAAAGAAGAAAAATAAATCAATAATAGATTTTAGGTCCCACCAGGGTCCGTCTTATCCCACCGCTAGCTCTATGATCCTCGACTCAGTAGTCCACCATAGAGACCTTACCATTTGTCGGATCCCTCATTAAAACTATAAACACATCAAAATTACCGAGTAGGGTGTGAGTATAAGACTCAATTGGAAACCACTAATACCCCATTCAATATGAAATAAAATATAACTAGTTTATTCCAATATTGATAATAAGTGCTTAAAAGGAACAAATACACAATAGAAAACCATGTGGTCATGAACTGACCAAACTACCACAACCCCTCATTATATCTTCTTTGGCTCTATATCAAAATATGTAAACTGTGTTGGTAAGTTATAATAACCATAAAAAAAGTATCCATCAACAAGGTTACTGGTGATTTACTTAGAAATACACAAGAAATCAAGAAACTGACCAACATGGAATCTATGAGGCATTAGGTAATACTCAGAAACTTACAATTTATTGAGTATCTATAACCTACCAAGAATCCAAATGTCATCGAGTTCCAATATCTTCTCAAAAATACACAAGGCTTCTAGTAGAGGAATGGTTACAAGGCTATCATGAACCAATGTCATCTTCAACACAACTCAATGTGCATACCCCACAATGAGTAATCGTACCTTGATGTTCACCTATCACGGATAAACAAACCAATCCTCTAAAAGAAAAAATGAAAAATTAAGGCATAATAATAATCAAGGAACACATCATGAAATATATAAAATTATATTATACATCAACATTTGTATCAAATATCATCATGGAATCAATTAATCACATCAATCTCATGGATACAAGCCATATCATACCATGGGCTACACACACCTACATGTTATCATTAGTCAAGAATGAATATCAATATTAAAACACATTAATCATACCATGACAACAATGTATAATAAGAGCTTTGGAAGGTATTAAAATTTCTACCTTAGTCACAACTATGATTCATGAAAGGGGATGACATCCAAGTTTAATTACACCACCAAGTCTTAGCTTCCTTTAGAAGAAAAAATAGGTTTAAAATTATCGTCATCAAGATGAAACCAATGACACAACAATGTATCATTCTGACTAATATCACATAATATATTTAATTGATATTTTTGGAAGAAATATTAAATTTAAATATAAAATAATAATAAATCATAGGTGAAGAGAGTAGTGTGAGGGGGGAGGATTGGGCGTGATGGATGAGAAATCCCCCTTTAGTTTCCTACCCACTCTCTCTCTATATATAATGATTCTCATTATTTTCTTCTCACACCTCTTTAACCTCATTCACCACACCCCCATTATCCCATGTGTTTTTTTATTTTCCTTTAAACCCCCCCCCCATTTAAACATATTTATTCCACCCTTAAATATTTATTTTTAAAATTAATCTATATGGTTACATATACACTTCATATATATATATATATAAACAAAAACACACATATAAATATATATATATATATACCTGAACACATATATATGTATAACCAAAATATACAAGTTATATATAAATATATACACATCAGTACAGACACCTGAACTTGTATACACTTATATATTTATCTTTTATGTATATATATACATATTTTAATTTTACACCCAAAAATATTATTTCCCCAAAAAATAAATAATAATAAGGACAATATTTATTATTAATAAATATCTCACATCATTGAAACCACTAACAAAGTAAATATGACTTCCATTAAAAACCAAATAGTTAATAATTTTTTTAATAAGCACAGAATTTCATTTATTTTTCATAGGTAATAATATCACCATAATTGCTTTGATCATCAATAAATATACCCACATGGATAAATGTTTATCATCATTTAGGTGAATTTAATTTTACATGTAATTTCCATTTTAATTTCATCAACACAAATAAAAATAAGGATAAATTTATTATTACCCTTACATATGATATATCCCAACACCCGATGCACACAAATATTATGTCATTATTTGGGTAAAACCCATATTCTAGACCTGATGGAATTATAAAATTTATCACAAAAAACACAATTTAGGAGATATTTTATTATTTTTAGAATAATATATATTCAAAATATAATTGAAATTATCCTCATATGTGATTTGAAAAAATGTCTGATGCACACAAATGTTATTTCATGCCAAGGGTAAACCCTACATCCCAAGCCTAATGGAGGTATTGTATTTATAATAAAATACACTATTGGAGATATATTTCATTTTTTAGGAAAAAAATTTCCCACACATAATTTAATATATTAATATTGTTTTTAAATCGATATCGAGGCTCTATGGGCCTCAAAATCCCATTCTAACTCAATGTATTACATCAAAGTATTTACATAGTATATTCCAAGGAATTAACATTTATTTCTCTATTATATAAAGCCTTTTATTCATTTATTTAGTGTTTTTATTGGAAATTCTAATTCATTACAAAAAATTACAAAACAAATATTTATATTAAGTGTTTATTGTCCATAAAAAATTTTCAATCTCAAATTTTTGGCCCTTTATATACTTATCATCGCTAAGAAGTATATCTAACACTCTTGTTCAAAAAAAATAGATAACTAAGTTAGAAAATCAGTCTCTGACTCTAAATTCTCTTTAACTGGGAGAACATTAGGAACATATCCAAATCATATTTAGTTAAGCGATTGCAGAAGGCTTTCCTAAGAGTCTACCCATAACCCAAGGTATACCCCTCTTAGAAATAAACTGATACTATGTCCATGTATGTTCGTCACAAACATCTTATATATACAAACACAACAACATACTCATCTATATTAACAAATTCCAATAATGATATATTATAACATCATATTACAGTATAGGGAAACTATCCTAAATATCTAGAAAAAATTAAGGAATTTAATTAAAGAACTACCATGTAGCACAATAATAGGTATATTTAAATAATTTGAAGATTTATACCAATTTAGGATCTATTAAATCACTCTAAATATCTAAAAAATATGTCAATATCATGTTAATTAATGGAATTGAATTTACTCAATGGTAACAACAAAACATAATTTTCAAAATTTATGGAAAACTCTAAGGACCACTATAGAATGTTTTCCAGACACTATCATAGATATCTTATCCAATTCCTAATTGAATTATCTATTTTCTAACATATCACGACCCAAATCAAGGAGAAAAAATGTGAGTGAGTCTTAGTTCCTCTGATACCATTATGTAACATCCCTTCCTAAACCACTGAGTCTGAGTTAGAGTTCTATATGACCTTATGTGCACCTCCTCGTATGCAAGAGGTTGATAGCTAGCAATGAGGGTCTGATTTGTTAGTGGAGAGACTATACCCCTAGTTTCATATCATAATATCAATAATAATAAAAAAATAAGATAATAAATCAATATAAAAAATCGACAACTAACTAAATAAATTGAATACATGCCAAGCACATAATACAATCTCCCAAAAGTGGTACGTCTGTCTAGAGTAAATAAAATTTTTAAATAATTAATTAATTTACTACAGGTCCTACTGGTGTCCTTCAAAAACATCAACCAGATCTATGCTCCTTAGCTCATCAATCCACCACGGTGCCCTTTCCCTTTTCCAGATCCCTTTTGAAATCCACAAGTACACTGAAATGCCTAAGTGAGGTGTGGGTACAAGACTCGGTAGAACACCACCAATGTATCCTTACCTGATGTTCTCAAGTTTAAATTTTTTTCCATTATTGATAATAAATGATTAAAAGGAATAAACACATAATGCAAAATCATGTGTTCAGCTGCTGATCAAGCCGCTACAAAACCCCTAACCATACCAACTTCAACTCCATGCTAGAAAATGTATCGTGTGTCGGTGAGAGAACATAACCAACAAAAAGGTTCCATCCACAAGTTTTTTGGAAGGTTTATAAAAAAACCACAAGGAATCGAGTGACTAAATACCTTCTCTAAATCCACAAGGCATTAACTGAAACTCATAAATCCCCAAGACATCATGATTCTATAACCTAACGAGAATCCACAACAAATCGGTTAACACTCGAAAATTTACAAGGCAACAGTTATTGGAATCTACTCAAAAATTCACAATGAATCACGTGTTGGAATCAACTATAAAATTCATAAGGTGTTGAGTAGAGGCTAGCTTACTAGTCTATCATGCAACAACATCATTATCGCCACAAATCTATGGGTGTACCAACAAGGAGTAAATAACTTCTATGGTTAACCATCATGGATTAACATAATCTTAATTCAATGGGAAGCATGAAAAGTTATAAAATTATTGAAATCATATCTCACATCATGAGAAATATTGAATCATCATATACATCAACATGTGAACTAAATATCATCTTGGAATATTTCTATCACATATATCTCATGTAATCAAATCAAACCATATCATTGGATACAAACACACCCAAATGTGATTACAATCCAAGAATGAATATCAATATTCCAATACAATCATCATACCGTAAAAAAAGTGTAACAATAACCTACTAATTTACATAAATTCTTACCTTTATTGTAAAAATGATTGATGATAAGGGTTAATATTCGAGTTAAATTGCACCACTGAATCCTAGTGTCCTTTGGAAAAAAAAATTAAGGTTTAAATGTTTATCATCAAGATGAACACAATGACATAAAATACAATACAATCTGATCAATATAAAATAAGTTAATAATGATATAAGTTTTGCATAAATAATAAAATTAAATTAGAAAAAAAGAATAGCAATATTGGGGAGAGAGTGTCATGAGGGAGTGTTTTGGATGTGGGGTAGGAAGATAAATTTTTTTAGATTCCTCCACATTTATATATATATATATATATATTAAATGATTCAAATTATTTTATTCTCACTCTTCTTTAACATTATGCGCCACACCCCCATGATCCCATGAATTTTATTTGTATAATTTTCCATTAAAATACCTTTTTAAGCATATTTATTCAACCCTTAAATAATTATTTTTGAATGTCATATATATGTATACATATACACCTTATATATATATACACAAACACCCACACACATATACATATATATATATAATCAAAATATACAAGTGATATAAATATACACATCCTTATATACACCAGAACTTGTATATACATATATATTTATCCCATATATATATACACACATTATAATTTTCTACACAAAAATATTATTTTCTCAATAATAATAATAATAATAATAATAATAATTTTTATTAATATTAATTATCTAACATCATTTTCACCATTAACAATTTAAATACAACTTCCATTTAAACTCGAATAGTTAATAATTTGTTTTACTAACCACCCAATTTCATTTTTTTATAACAAGTAAAAAATTTCATAGTAGTTACTTTGATAACAAATAAATATACACCCATGGTAAAACAAAACTCCTCATTTAAGAATAATTATTGACACATATAATTTTTATTATATTTTCTTCAGGACAAATAATTATAATAATATAATTGTTGTTACCCTTATGCGTGATGTATCCAAAATCATGCTGCTCAAAAATATTATCTCGTGATTAGGGTGGAACCCATATTCAAGAATTAATGGTAGTCTCAGATTTCTTATATAAGACACCATTTTGGGTATATTCCATTATTATTAGAAAAATATATAATAAAAATACTGAATAAATTATCCTCATATGTGATTTGACTGAACAGTTGTTATGCACACATGTTATGACATTACTACGAGAACCCCCACATCTTGGGCCTAACAGTGGTATCATATTTCTCATATGATACACCGTTTTTGGGAAATATTTTAATTCTTTTGAAAAAATTAGGGAACACTTAATATAATATATTTTATATTTTTATTAAATTAATAGCGGGATCTACATGCCTCATAATTCCATTCTAACTCAGCACCTGATTCTGAAAATATTCCATAGAATATTCCAATGAAATAACAATGCTTTTACAATTATATAAATTCTTTAAATTATTTAAAATTTATTCTTATTGTAATATTACATTTTTTCACAAAAAATACAACTAAAATATGTACATTTATAGTTTTATTATTTTTTAAAATGTGTGGTGGTTAAACCATTGTGTTTCATAGCACCAAGGGTTCTTTTTATTGGCTGAGAAAGGAAAGTGAGGTAGGCATGACCAGTTGATGGGGCTTGTGATCCTTGTTTCTTAAGATGTGAATTGTTGAAGTTGGTGTAGGTTTTTTGTTTGGGTTACAAAAGAGTGTGTAACGGTTATTTGATGATGAGATATTTGATGTGCAAATGTGTGATGATGTGATGTGTTGTTTGGTTTTCGATTGGGAACTACAGGAGTGTAAAATGTGATGATTGTGTTGAGATGATTGTCATGAGTAGGTTGAGAACCATTGAGGATGTTATTATTATTTTGTGATAATGGTGACCTAAGGCCCTTATAATAGAATAATGTTGTTCAATGAATGGATGAGGTTTTAGTGATATTCATTGAATACATCTTTGTTTACTCGCAGTTTAGAGACAATGATGTTCAACAACATTAAATTATCCTGAGTATGCTGATGAAGATAAATATATTTTTCAGGATATATATATTCCACTTATTTTTGATAAAGTATCCCTAGTAGGATTATCTCATTGAGCAATATATGTGAATCTGTATGGTGTGAAGTGTTCCGTCCAAAATTTGTGAGTAGGGTTCTCATCATGGATAAAATTTCAATGAATACCATGGGGGGATATTCTCAAAAACTATGAGAGGTTGATAGTTGATGTTTCATTTTCTCACTACGGTGAGATTGAGATGGCCATGTCTAGTCCTGAGATGTGGTTGTGATAGGGTCATTGGTCATGGAGATTCTGTTTGCTTGTGAGGTGACAATACAGATACTCTTATGGTTGGGAGTATCAGATGAGTCATCATGATGTAACCCCTATCTGTCTAGGATTAAGGAATTAGGGAGGACTCCACTGTGTTTGTTGCTAGACCATAAGGATGTGTTTTCAAAGGATACTCCAACAGTGTGAAGTGTCATGGATTTGAATTAGTAGTCATGGGTTGAGATCTGTGGTGGGATGAACCATGATTTTGATTATGATTTTAAATTATGTTGTGATGTATTAGGAGGGATAGGTGAGGTTGATCACTATAACAGTGGTATGTTGATGGTGGGAAGTAGTTTCTTTGACATTGATGCCTTGTACACACAATCTTAGAAGTTATTCATAGAAACTCAGTTGGTGTATCTGAGTAAACCATAATAATTTGATCTTGAGTTGATGAAAATGGTTTTTCGGGAGGTGGGGTTTGAATACCATTAAGGATCATAATGGATGAAACTGTTTATGGTGGTGAGGTTATATAGAAACAAGTTTATCATATTTTTAAATTTGAGCTGAATTATTTTTTCGAGTTTTTGTGAGTAGTAAAATAGACATTTCACCCTATAATATGATCTCAGAAAATTTAAATCAAACATTGGATTATCCATGAATAGGGTGTTTAACATGGGATATGAGTTCATTTTAATTTCAATAGGTTCAAGTTTGGGTGAAATATTTAATATTTAATTAATTTAATATTAAATTATTCATGTTGGATTGGGTGGTGATATGTTTTGAATGGATAATAAGGTCGTAATTATGACTGTACAGTTGATTCTAGAATTGGGAATTTTTTTATGTGAGGTATAAACCTACTTCAGGTTTAGGAAGTTAGGACAATTGTTAAATGGGATTTAATTAATTAGTTAGTTTTTTGGTTAGTTAGTTAAGTTAATTAAACCACACCATCCCTTTAAGGATTCATATGTTTGGAAGGTGAATGGATAGAGGGTTCTCCTTCATTTAATTTTCTTACTAAAAGGATAAGGGGGGTATTTCATTGGAATTCATACATGGTGGGTATTGGGACTCGATCGAGGTTTAGTGGCTTCTTGGAGTGGATTTAGACCCAACCCATTGGTTTTTGTGCCACATGGTAGGATGATTTTGGAGTTTTATTCCCTGATCCCCATAGATGTGTTTTTTTATGTTTTAGATCCCAATTATAAATTCTAAGGACACCATTGTGGTCTATGTGTTCCTAATTGGAAAACATGGGGGGGGGGTTTAGGAGGTTCATAAGGGATTCCCAATAGGAAACCCCAATCACACGTTGTTTTATCCATGAACACACATTGCATGTTCGTACTATTCAAGAAAGAAGAACATTTTGAACTTCATGTCATGTATCTATGGTACACACCATATAGTGGTGCATGGCTATGTGTTCGAGCATTTGGTGAGGGTGAATTTTGGGGACTACATTTCAAGTAGTCTCGGTACACGGAATATAGTGGGATGTGGTCGGTTAGATGCGAACATTGGAAGAGACCCTCTATAAGGGGTACATGGTTGTGTGGAAGTACACGACCATACCCAATGATTTTTTTTTGTCATGTAGTAGCACACAACTAGACCCTAGGTGACCTTATCCATGTGGGAGTATATGGACTTGCCATAGGTTTTGGAGTACATGTTGTGGACTCACAGTACATGTCATGTACTTCCCCTTTTATTCCTTGTGTAGGGTTTTGAGTGGTTATTCACCTCATATTCATAATTTGAAGGAAAAGGAGTCTATTTTGAGTTTCGTTTTCACATTGATCTTAATGGTTTAACCCTTGGGGTGTTTTGGGGACTTTAAGTATGTGTTTTCAGGTGAATAAGTTATGATGGAGATGTTTTCCTTAAGAATGTTAGTTTATCCATTTCCTGAGGGTGAAACATTATATGAGACCCCAGAGAGGGTCATGATAATTATTAGGTTATGTTTCATGAGTTCATTGGAGACCTTTATTGGTTTTGGAAATATATTTCCCTTGGGTAGCAGTGCTAGGTTGTGACTGGAGATGACAGATTGGTTACATATATAGACTAAACTAGAGTGTCTTGGAAATGGGTTTAACCTGAGAACATATAAATTATTATGTTTAATTCCATTGGGACATTTAAGTCTATAAGATGCAAGAGACCATGTTGTGTCTTGTATTTCCCTAAGATATGGGTGTTGGCCTGAGGTTTCGGTTGTTATTAGGTATTGCGGGATTGATACCTTCTCTTTAGTTCTAGATCATAAGATCCAAAGAGGGTTTCCTTTTTTATGGCCTAGAGATAAAATTGGGTTCTTGATTGATAAGACAACCTTAAGAAGGTACGTGTGGTTGGATGGTAATGGTTATGGGTTTTTTGGGACATAGTTTTATCTTTGATCCAATGGGGAAGATATTTTGGAGGTGGTGTGGGAGTTTTTCCAACCCTTATCATATTTCTCTGCTCATGGGGGTTGAGACTTAGTTTATGTCATGGGGCTATTGTGGAAAGGTAGAGTGAGTTGGAAATGATTCTTCACATGTATGGTTTCTAGGATCCTTTGTTTAGAATGTTTGACAGTATGATCTATATCGGTACTGATGGTTTGTTCATGGTTTGGGTGTTGGTCTGAGGTTCTAGGAATCTTCTAATTTTGATATAGTTAAGGGAAACATAAATATACTTCCATGATTATGTATGAGAATTTTTGACATGGTTTTCCATGAGATATAATGGATTATTATACATAGTTTTCCATGGATGATATTTAGATTAGGGAACATGTAATTCCATTGGATATGATGGATAGGAAAAAATGTTAGTCCATATATATATATTTGGGTTTTATATAGTTCATTACATATATATGTTTTTGTGTGTTGAACCTAGAAATCCTCATACCAGTTTTAGTGAGTTGGACATGGAGTTCATCATCCATGGTTTAGGGTTCTGGAAAATCCATTCCTCATCCACATTTTAGGGTGTTGTACATGAAATTTTGTATCCACATACTAGGGAAATGGACATGGAGTTCCTAATCCACTCTTTATGGAACATGTCATGGTGTTCTTTGGCCTTGGTTTTAGGTGTTGGAGATGGCATTCCATATCCTTGGATTGGGGTGTTAGACATGGAATTCCTCATCCATGAATATGGGTGTTGGACGTAGTATTCCATATCCATGGTTTAGGGTGTTAGAAATGGAATCCCTTATCCATGGATCAGGGTTCCAGACATAGTGTTCCTCATCCAATGTTTAGGGTGATGGACATGGAAATACTCATCCACTGTTTAGGTTTCATAATGATACTCTGTGAACTATTATATTAATGTAGGGTTTACATGTTGGACTGATGATCTCGGTACTGCAGTTTTTTTATGGGATATATTTTGGGTTGTTTCTCTAGGTTTTTTTGGTTTTATAATGTGATATGACCACCTGAGACTGTTGTATCTAGCTATTAAGTATAATATAATAGGATTTCTAGGGTATTTGGTTGGGGATAACATGGAGTGAGGCTAGTATGTTTTATGGGATGCACTATCCATGAGACATTCTCAAAGACACCTCATCATTGGATGAAGTATGTATAATCGATTGGGGTCACATAACTAAGATTCAAAGGTGGTTTTACCTTTTTTTATTTCATATATGTTAAATATAGTTTGATTATATTTCATAATAATGAACTTATTTTAGTATTTCATAGGTCCCCCGTTCGGGGTGGCATGATGAGATTTATTTATCACCTCTTATACATGAACCTTGATGTGTATAAACACCTTATGTCTACTTTTATATAGAGAATGGATGCACGATGGATAAGACAATGGTTTGAGATTTCATTGTTGAGTGGGTATCTCATGTAGAGTCTAATGATCAGGTTGGAGAAGCTCAATGGGGTACTAGATACTGGGTTTGTGAAATGGATCAGAGTTCAAAGTTGAGCATGATATATTAATTTTTTGGATTTTTTTTTTTATGTGATCGACCCAGTGGGTGATCAATGTTCTTATTATGACATGGTCATTTGGGCCTATATTTTATTTCATTTTATTATTACATTTTATTGTTTGAATTTGTTTATTCTTCTTTTTTACTCTGAAATGTTGGATATTTGGTTATTTACATCTGGTTTTGAAATCTATTATGGGGGTATAGTCTTCTCAAATTACCATCTTAGACCCCCACTACTAGAAGGCAGCCTCTAACATGTGAAGAGGTGTGCTCGAGGACAAGAGGGGAACCGGTTCAGGGAACTGGTTTAGTCAAACCAAGGTTGGGACATTACACCACTCCCTATTAGAAGAAGTCTTTGGGTTTATCACTTATATTATTTTTATCATAGGTGGGGCCTCACCAATTGGGTCATGTAAGACAGTTATCAAAGCATTCTAGTCCTAGGGATATATTTTTGAGTTAGAATTCATATAAGGATTGGTTTGGTAATTTAAAGAAACAATGTTATTGGGGTCATGAGTTTGTCTACCTAACCAAAGAGACCATTGAAGGTGTTGCATGTGATAACTACTTTATCTAGGATTATGATAATATTTTTTAGTCGACCCAGAGCTTTGAAACATCTTTTAGGGTATATGAAAGTTGGTACATGCATCATATAGTAGTAGGTTATGATCTTTAATGTCCTTATTGATTAAACTCATCTAGATAATATATGATCCTTATAGGTTAATTATATCAAATTAGGGGTGTTACCAATTTATAGTCAGAGTCATTGCATAGGTAGTGCCATGAAGAGACTTTTCATGTGGTTTATCCACTCTTCACTGATTTCTGAGTAAAGTGGTGTCATTATTGATATTATGTGGATATATACGCGCACACCCTATGATATGAGGTTATTTATATGTCCATTATACATATTGTTGACCTTATTATAATGTGGATGGTGGTTCATTGTGATTGGATGATAATACATGTCGAATGGATATAATCTTTGTGTTCTGATGATGGAGGGCTCATGAGCTACAAGGAGATATTAATCCAAAAAAGTATAAGACATTTTTGTCATCTGTTTTAGACTCTTATAGATCAGAAGATTATTCTTTCTTAGATCTCCCAACATGTATTAATGAGATTTTTAGGGATGATGTTTTTCTTGAACTTGTGATGGGACTAGTCTATTGTGTTTATAGTTGATCCATTGTTCATGATGGTGTTAGTTTTAGGATTTTGGTCCCTCCACAATCCATAGGCCATGTCCTCGTATGAGTTATGGTTTTTAGAAATCATTAGGTATTCCTTGTACACATTTCAAGGAAGAATTCTTTAATCATAGTGGTTTAGATGAAAACTCTAGGGGATGTGTTCTTGAGTTGTGGTTGGGTTTACACGCAACACCGCTAATGTCAAACACCACCGAGTGATAATTGAAAGATGTGTGTTCTTGATAGGTATACACCCCGAATTTGGTAGAATTCTATAATTTTATTGAATATAACTAATGCACTGTAGGTAAAATATCTGGTTATTGAAATTATTAACATGATCATTTACCTCCACGTTGTAGTCTTGGTTTCTTAATAAGGATATTTCAAGTAAAAGTGTCATTGGGGTGAGAGTATTTGGTGATGGACGATGTATCAATCCATCCCCATAGTCAACACAATTGGTGTGTTCCATATATGGATAGAGTTTGGATGTAAATATATTTTGGAAGATGCATGTGATGAATGGTACCAGTCTGGCATCAACGGATAGAGTTCCTAGAATGATTAGTGTCCACTATTAATGGTCCCTCATACTAGATGATTCATGAACTAGTTATTATTTATTCATCACATGATTCGAGATTGGATCTTCTAATATAATAAATATCTAGACCCTTTTAGAGAGATTATACTAATTGCGACTATCTTTCACTCCCTATCATGTTATATTGGTTGTAACCTTAGTGGATAAAGTTGTTTTTTAGGAGATTTCTTTAATGTAAAAGATTTAATACATTGGTACCTAACTCCGTATGGGTTTTTTACCAATTATAGTAACGTTTGGTGATATATAGTTGGGTATGTGAGGTGAGGTCCTCCCCAGTAGTGAGTGGGATCCACTCAACTATTGAATGTGGAGCCGACACTCAAAAATTTCATGTTGGATACCAATCATATGGTAATATTATATTTATAAATAATGTTAATAGATGATAATTCAATTCTTGTGAATACAGAGCAGTGAATTAGTGATTCTGAAGGGTTGCCCATGGTTATACTTGGATGGGAGACCGATGTATTCACCATCTTCTATTTAGAAGATGGTGTTCAACTATTTTTGTGTGCAACGATAACACATATTGTTTCATTTGTAAAGAACGGGGGGAAAATCCCACATATTAATATATGTATGTTCCTATTGGGAACTATAGGTAATTTCATAGTCTTACTGCGAGAGCATCTACTATGCTCTATCCTCTTGTAGAGTGAGTTCCAAATTCACGGAGTAGTAGTAGGACTAACTGAAGCAAAAAAATGTGGTTTTTTTATAATAGAATAATCTATGATCAACTAATGTTGGAGGTTCATGTGAATTTATCTTCCGAGTAGCTGATTATAAAATGGACAAGGAATCATTTCTCATCTTTGATCAATTATGGTTCCCCCACACTATTCCATTAGTGTGAGGGGACCACTTCGAAGATTTTTATGTTATGTTCCTATATAAATGAATTTCATTAGGTGATATAACTGAAGGGTATCCCTAGAGGTGGGGAAAATTCTATCCACTCCCTAATATAGATGGTAGTAGTGTTATGGTGTTTTATGGTGAACATTATAAGGGATATCAAAGGTGGAGACCCCCCCCCCCCTGTTCGAGAACTGACCATAGTTTGGTACATCCTTCTGGCCCTTTTTTATCTTCTCATCACATGAAAACTCTTAATATATTGTGAAGAAGGGTTTTTCATTGGATTTGTTTTTTTATTTCTCTTGATATAGCTGATGTTAACATGGTGCCTGAATATGATATTTTAGGGTTATCAAAACAGTTAGAACAATTCACATCAGACAGTGGTGGATTGGGTTACCCAATGGGTAGTGATGTAGTGTGAGTAGTTTTATGATGATATAATTTGTCATGATGTTCTAATTAGTATATTTTATGAAAAATGTGGTTGAAATACAAATAGTTTTTCTCTAATAGAGAATTTGAAAATGTTAGTGTTTGGGATGCAGATGGGGGGTTCTCAGATGTTTGTGAATGGGGTGAGGAAAATGTATAGTGTTGAATCTATTATATGATAAAAATAAATTGATACATGTACCTTGATGTAATGATAAGATATGAAATCTGATGTAGGCCTAGGGTTGAATGCTACTTTGCAACTAAACTAGTGATAGTGTATTATTTTTTGGATCATTCTAGGTGAAGTATGATGTAGATGTGTTTATATCATAAGGAAACCATCATGAATTATCTTTAAAGGTAAGTTCCTGGATTCACTTTCTCCAATGTGGTGGGCAGTCTGAGGATGGAGAAAGGTTTTGGGTGATGAAGCTTGGATGGAATATCATGTAACAAATGCATGTTATTATTAAGTTCCTTATTTGATATGATTTGTAGTTATAAAATTAAGTGATAATATAGGATGTTTTCTTCTTAGGTGGTTATGTATTGAGTTTTTTAAATTTTATACATCTTAAGATGATGGAAGTGAATACAATAGTTGTTGGTTTTCTACACATGGATATTCTATGAGCTTCCTTATTAAAAATCCCCAATTATTTAATTTTCTATGATGAAAAGGATTAAAGGTTGGGATGTTGTTGTGACCCATATTTGTTTTGATATAAACCGTTAAAAGTTTTCAAATAGTGTTTTATTTATGGGTAGTTGGTCCATCGTAATGTTTTGAGTGTCGTAGAGCCTCAATAATTTTATATTAAAAATATATATTATTTATGGTCCATACATAGGTGTTAGTGAATTATTTGTACACTACCACATATTTGGATTTATCCAATGTTACCTTTTA
Organism: Viscum album; assembly: GCA_963277665.1. NCBI lineage: Eukaryota > Viridiplantae > Streptophyta > Magnoliopsida > Santalales > Viscaceae > Viscum > Viscum album. Next base: position 1,489,269,735 of record OY728137.1, on the reverse strand, counting down.
TAAGTCCCAAAAAAAACATTAATAATGGGTACTTTTATCGGTGCTATAAAATGTGCTGATAAAAGTACCCATTTATGAATGCAAATTTTTAGCACTGATAAAATTATCCCCTTAATTAGAATTTTTAGCATTGATAATGAGTGATTTTATTAGTTCTAAAATTACTTTTTATATAACTGATAAAAATTATATTACATAAAAGAATTATATATCATTAAAATCCTATATTAACATATAAACATATTTATATTGATATAAATATAATATATTTTATAAAATATTATTTTTATAATACTAAATAAGTAATAAATTTTAATATATAAAATATTAAGGTAATAAAGTTTATAAAATTTTTAATAATGATATTAATTAAATATTTACAAATTTTTATTGAGTAGTGTTAATTTAAAAATAATTTGAATATAGAAAAATTCAATAAATTAATAAACAATCGAAAATAAGTGGAAAATATGACTCCATCTTCAGATGCTCATAAATTTTTATCTAGTTATTCATTAGATATATACCTCATATCAGATATAATATTGTGAAAGGAACTATATTGTGGTGACTCAGGGATCCCTGGTCATCATTTGTTTTAAAAAAATGGTCTGAAAGGCCTCCAAAACTGAGTTGTTTTGTTGGAGTAACCCATTCTTTAACATTTGATGGAAATTATTCTTTGTTTAAGGGAACATTATTAAGTTTTCTTTGTGGAGACTCAATATATTCTAAAGTTATACACTCATATAGATATTGTGGTGTTAAAAATTTATCATTTTTATAATGTATTATTATTTTTCATTAAAAATATTCACATAAATATATATATTTATATATGTTTATATTTACACATAAAAAATTAATTTTATAAATAAATTTTTAAACAAATTTTCAAATAAAATAACTTTATAAATATATAATCCATATCTAAATAAAAAATAATATTCATTTTATTTAAAATAAAAATGTATGAATACTTATTTACCAATAAAATATATATATATATATATATATATATTGTTCTATTAAAAAACTGATATATATTATCTATATATTCTAATATATATAAATATAAATATATAATATATGTATGTTTGTCGAAAAATATATATGTGTCTATATTTATTTCGTTATTTATAATACACAAATAGAAAACATATTTATTTAAAAATAATCATATGAATATATATTAATATAATAATAAATTTATTGACAAAAACATAACTATATATAAATAAATAAAAAGATACACCATAAATTAGAGAAAAAACAACATAGAGAGTTGTTAATGGAGCATGCTTGTGAGGGTGAGGTCTCATGTTCGAATTCAAGGGGACGAAACATGGGTGTGGGCAAGATTGAGTAATTCTCTAGCACTGATAAGGGCAAAAAGTGGGCCATAAGAGTACTGATAAAAGAGGACATAAGGCATTGAGAACAAATAAAAGTGGAGGGTCCATCCATAACAATTAAAAACCATATTTATGGAATAAAAATCAATTTTAATGGCACTTTTTTAGTGATGATAATGACCCATATTATAATCACTACAAAAAACATTAGTAAAGTGAGCTTTTATCTACTCTTTTTTACCTTAGATAAAGGGGCCCCTTTAACAACTCTTTTTTAGTGCTGATAAAGGGGGACTTTATAAGTTAATTTCTAGCACTAATAAGAATGATCCCATTTTAAAAAAACTTAAATAAACAGCAAAAATTTTAGTACAGGTAATTTGTTTTTCGGGTGCTGGAAAATGATGGATTTTTAATAGTGGTATTTCTACAGGAATAAAATTTCAAATGGTAAAACAAATGATATGATTACGTCTATAATATAGGGTTCAACATTATAGATGTGAAATTTCTAGTTAGAGATAAACCAGTCAATGAAATTAATTAGTTTATAATGTGGTAAGACCTTAAATTCCATTATAAATCCTACATTATGATTCCTCTCTAGAGTTATCTAATTCCAACATTGACATAGTCCATTTATCAAATGATATGAAACCTGACAAAAAATCATGCAGTATCAAATGTTTTTTATACTATAAGTTGTTTAAACTATTAAAAAATTATTAAGTAGTATTTACTAAAACCAAAACATATTGCACGGTCTCTAGTAATTTAGAAGTGATTTTTTCTTTAAGTTGTAGTTTCTATTTGTGTCATTTCTTGAGTATTTTGTTGTGGTTTGAAAATTATTTAGCAGTGGTTGCCTAAATAAAATAAACTTGAAATGAAAATGCATAAATGAACATAACCATCACTAATATATGTAGTGTATGTTATTTTTATCAAAAATCATTAATGACCACCACTGAATATGATTTTTAGTTATTTATTTAGAGGATGTTATCAAAAATCACCACAAAATATTTCTCTTCAAATTTAATTTTTTTTGAAATATTTAATTAAAATATATTAATATAAAAACTTTGGTATGATATAATATAAAAAATAATTTCATAGTGACCCCCATCGTACATACATCATACATCCACGGTCATATATACATCCATCCACAACAACAAAAATCTCAGTTAAATAATATTAGTCTATCGATAAAATCAGTAAACCAAGACCATAGATGTCAATATATACATTTAAAATATGTAAAACAATAGCCCATGACCAATATTCACCCACCCCAAAACCTCTAATGCATTCATCTGCCTCTACAACATCTCTCCAACTAGAACCAACCATATCATCTGATCAACTCTAACAGAAAAGAAGACATATATTAAAACTAGACACAATAAATTAGTATTAAAGTATAATCATTGATAAAATTTAATCATACCATAGAAACTAAGTACCATCACGACAACCGACAGGATAATTTCATGGATCATAGTGGTCAACCACCTATCTACGTTTGGCATATGTATCCTTCATTAAAAACTAAAACAACAAGAAATGAAATGCTAAAGAGAAAAGACACATAATATGTTAAGAATGTTGCACACAAAATTCATTTTTTTTAAACTGATCAAATTTTAACATAAAACAAATAATATATCATAAAAACACATTGAAAACATAAACTATACTATTTAAGAAACGATTCAATGCTTTAAACATAAAAGGGATAAGTATTAAACATTATAAATAATTTTTAATTCAACGTGTGATGTGCTTGAAATATACATAACAAACAAAATTTAAAGACTTCGATATGACTGCATGAATTGTCTTTCAAAAATAACTCTACAGTAGTTTCTCTATTATTTAACATTATTCTAAGGAAATTTTTATGCTTTTTAAGGTTACACACATATTTTAGTTTTTAGAAACATTAAAAATGCATTTATGGGCATCCCAAGAAAACCATACCATGTAATGACATCTCATCAGTTCCTAAATTTAAAAATAAATATACATTATTACCTCTAATTTCATGTAATTCCAAATATGTTTTCCTATTTTTTACCACCATAATTTTTTTTTCAAAGTTCGTAGTCCCTTTAAAAACTATTTACAATGTGATTATGACCATACCGCAAGTCATATTGAAATTTTTTCTATGCGTACACATATAAAATAACTAAAAAGTAGGTTTCCCATGATTTCATTTCAAAATTATGTCATTTTCATTGATTTTACTATTTCATGTGTAGGTTCTTAGCGTAGCAGATGAATAGTATGGTTGTGTACCCAATATTGAAAACTTCCATGATTGATGATTTATCCTAGATCAATATGTTGATAAATTCCAGTATCCACGAAATTTAATCAAACATAAAAGACAATGGGGAGAACCTAGAACCAAGAATAGGGGATCAACATATTTTGTTTATAATTAATTAAATTAAATTAAATAATTACATCCAAGGTGATTTTTTCTTCATTGATGCATTCAACCATGGGTCTGAGGTGAGGCTTCGTTGTACTATATAATCTAAGGATATTATTTATCTTGTGGTGATCCACAGTCTTTGGGTTCTAGAATAGAAGATCATTTCCCTTGTGATGTCCACCTTTGATCGCCTTTAAAATCTCTAACAAAGTGTTCTCTGAGATTTTTTGGGGGAGGATTTCTCTCATTCATGAGATCATTATTTTGAGGGAAGAGTTTTCTAGTCTTGATAGCTTTTCTCGAACGATGTTGTGCACAAAAACATTTGTTAACTGATGAGATTTCCCCATGGATAAATAAAGAATAATAACCTAATAAGAAATTTAATTCAACATGTAATAATAAATAATTAGAACAAGTCTCGTTACTTATTTTATTATTCCATGTGAAGCCTTGTGTCGAATAATTATAGCAATTCTATTATTTCTATGACATGAGATTAACATTCATGTTATATTTAAATCATATTTAACCAAATAATATTTTATATTATTTCTCACTTTACCCATAACTTGGTATTCCAATCCTTCACAATATTTATCGTGTCTTGAATAATTACTATTGATTTAGTAAGTAAATATAACACAACTGAAAAAACGGCCTATACCCACGGTTCAAAACCATTGGTATAGCCCCCAAAACCGTGGGTATAGCCTATACCCACGGTTTTGGGAACCGTGGGCTGGAACAGCATCAGTATAGGTCCCCATCCTATACCCATGGTTTTCCAAAACTGTGGGTGAAGGTGTCCTTCCACCGTGTCACCGAAACATAGCCAATTGCCACGGTGTCAACGGCTTTTACCCACGGTTTCAAAACCGTGGGTATAGGTCCTAAAATAATGCAGGCACCGAGTTTCGATCCCGCAACCTCTTCGCTGCAAACACCGCATATAACCTCTACCCTAACATCACCTATATGTATATATATATTTAGTTAAATATAGTTATACAATCTGTGGGTATAGAGGGAAGAACCGTGGGTATAGCGTTCCCGCCAAAAAAATTTCCTTCCCGCGGAAATTGTTTTTCCCACGCACACAAAAGTGACCTATACCCACGATTTTTCATAACCATGGGTATATTTATTTTAGCCCAGACCTATCCCCATGGTTTTTTCCAAAACCATGGGGATAGGTGCCCCTATACCGACAGTTTTGGGAAACCGTGGGTATATGTCACTTTTAAGGACCTATCCCCACGGTTTTGGAAAACCGTGGTGATAGACCCCCCTATACCCACATTTTTGGAAAACTGTGGGTATAGGTTCTGAAAATTTACCTATACACATGGTTTTCCAAAACCGTGGTTATAGGGGGGTCTATCTCCACGGTTTTGGGGAAAACTGTGGGGATAAGTCCATTTTCCAGTAGTGTAACTTCATTATTCTTTGATAAAAAAATATATTCCATACGGAATATATTTTCTTGAATATCTAGTGATGAAATAAATTAAAACAACCATACTTGAATAATTATTAAACCAAAACAAGGAATAACATTTATTAGACATGTTAAATAATAAATTATTTAATTGAGATACATGTTACACTTAGTGTGTGACCCTCAATGCCACTTTATCATTTGCATTAGGTAGTCTTGCCTAAAGTCCATGATTACTGTCTAGGAATGGGTCAAGAAACCCAAGATAATTATGTCGATGTCATAATGACATGTCACCTCATATAAACACTTTTCGTGTAATATAATCCCTTTATCCCAATATCTCCTATCAATAGGGTTACATGAAAGTGCCATCGACACATGTGCTCAATTTCTCATTATTTGACATCCCAAAATTTAACATTCCAAGAAAACACCATGGCCATGGATTTAGATAAGATATATCATTTCCATAAATGATCCTGAGATATCTAATTCCTTATAAGTTACAAATCATTCATTGAATTTTTCATTAATGTAGTATTACTCGTGATGTACCAAACATATCCTACCTCATCGAGAACATTTATCATCATGGTTTTCTTCAATACATCTAATTTTAAAAGTCATAATACCCATTAATAATAATCATAATGTCTATGGAACAATACACACATCTGTAGATAAGAACATCCAATGACACTTATGAATGTGAATTTTATACTAGCTTGTCTAGTTCTAATAACATCCACCTGAATATTACCAAGGGATCACACCATGAGAAGGTTCTTCAAGGTTTCATGAGTACCCACCCCTGATATCCTATATCATTTATGTCCCTTAAAATGATATCATCCGGGAATAGAACATATATTCGAGAATAGTGTACAAGAACTACCGAGTTATCATCTTAATAGGGATCCATTGTGACCTTTTAGTACAATAGGTATTCTTAGGACATTATAACATATTATGTCACACAGAAGAAAAATCATGATGTCAGAAAGAGTTTATTAATATTCCTCCAACTAATATAGGTTTATCACGAAGTAAAAATAAGATGATTACTTGGGAGCCAACTCCAACAGACTCCCACTTACACTAGAGCTACCTTTTAACAACCTTTATTCCGCTATCTCTCACATGATATTCATGCTTCTTCTAAGATAGGCATTTAGTCATGTGGTCCACCACATTCTCTTATTTGGAAACTCTTCTCATAGGAACATCACCCATTTGATAAAAATACCTCAAGAGGTGATACCTTCATAGTATGCTTATTGTCTGTTGATGTGACCATAGTTCCTTTTCAAGATCCACCACTATAGTACTATCATAATACAATGTAATTGAATCCTTACTTCTAGGTACCACATCAATATTCTGGAAAAAGTTATGAACATAGATGACTTCCTTTCCTACATAATAAGCTACTACATATTTGGAATCTGCTATAGAATCAAAGAAAACTGGTGGCATTGATCTCTTCTAGCTCACTGCTCCTCTGTTGAGAAAGAAAACATATCTTGATTGAGACTTCAAATCATTCTGATCTATCTGAAACCTAGTATCATTGTACCGTTTGATCAAACTATCCTCATATCCTCCATACACTATGAAAATGTTTTAAATTCTTCTCAAATACTTAAAAATAGTCTTGACAGTAGTCCAATGTAGTTTTGTTTGATCTTATTGATATCTTCATACTATTCTCAGTGCATATGAAACATAAGGTCTGGAAAATAACATGGAATACATGATAGATCATATCCTTGAAGTGTATGAAATCTTACTCATCCTGTCTTTCTCATGATGTTTCTGGGGATACATTATCATGGAAGGATGTATACCATGTGACATTTGAACCAATCCCCTCTTGGATTGTTCCATACTAAATTTCTTTAGTATATGGTCAATGTTTGTACATTTATATAGTCCAAGAATCCTCTTGGATCTATCACAAAGGATCTTGATCCCTAGAATGTTGGTTGTTTCGACCTTGTATTTCATGGATAAGAACTTATTCAACCAATCCTTGACTAACTACAAAACTGGTATGTCATTTTCAATAAGTAGTATGTCATCAACATACACTACTTGCATAATGAATTCATTCATATTAAACCTCTTGTAAACACATGTATCACATTTATTCTTAATGAAACAAAATTATATTATGGCTTTATCGAATCAAATATTCCATGATCTGGAAGGTTTCTTTAAACTATAAATGGATCCCTATAACTTTAATAACCTTTTAGCATCACCTGGTGTCACAAAACCTTCTGGATATTTCATACAAACATCTTCCTAAAGGTTCCCATAAAGGAATAAGGTTTTGACATCCATATTCCAAATCTCATAGTCATGAAATTATTTAATGGGAAGTGTGATTCTTATGGATTAAACATGGAAATTGGTGAAAATGTTTCATCATATTCAGTTCTTTAATGTTGTTTAAAACCATTATCCAGTAGCCTTGCTTTATAGGTACAGACATGAACATCCATGCCCAGTTTCTTCTTGAATATCCATATAAACCCAATAGGCTTTACATCAACCGGTGCATCCAACAGAACACAAACATGGTTCTGATAAATGGAATCCATCTCATAATTTATTACTTCAATCTATTTGGCATTTTTTGATCTCTCTAATGTTTCCTTGTAGGAGAGAGGTTCATCATTTTCTAACACTTGTGATTCACCTTTCCAAGTGATAGGAAAACAATATCTATCTGGTTCCCTTACCTCTATTGTATTCCTATGCAGTACTTGCATTTTAGGAACTACCTATTCCACTGAGACCTGTAGAACTTGTTCCTCTAGCAACTCTTATGTATAATGAGCATCAATTTCATCAAAGTCAATCTTTCTACCACTAACCTTTTGGAGTATTTTATCCCTCTCAAAGATGATGTTGTGTTTATAAATTGTCACTTTCTTGTCTGAGGGGTTGTAAAGGAAATATACCTTTGAATCTTTCGGATACCCTGTAAATATGCACTCTATTCCCCGAGGTTCAATTTTGTTGCCTGATAATGCCTTAACAAACATCTCGTATCCCCATACATGTGTATGCAAAAAAGTGGGTTTATTTCCACTCCATATCTTGAAGGGAATCCCATTTTCCATTTTAGTTGGTGTATGGTTTAATGTGTATGAAATAGTTTGCAATGAATATCCCCAAAAAGGAAAATAGCATATTTTCCTGACTCGTCATCGACCATACCATGTCTAACAAGATATGGTTCATCCTTTAACTAACACTATTCTACCATGGTGTATAAGGTGGAGTGATTTGAGATAGAATCCCAGACTCCCATAAAATATTTATGAATTCTTGGTTAAGATATTCTCTTTCTCAGTATAATTGAATCATTTTATTTTATTTTCAAGATTATTCATTACTTTATTTTTGAACACCATAAATTTCTCAAAGGACTCAGACTTGTACCTTATTATGTATACATAGCCATATCTAATAAATACATTGGTAAAAATAATGAAGTATGAATATCCACCTATTTATTCTACTATACATGGTCCACACACATCTTTTTGTACCAATATTAGAATCATTGTGGCCATTTCACCATATCCACCAAATCGTGGTTTTCTAATTTTACCTTGTAATCAAGTGTGACATCTATCAAGTGGTTTTAATATGGAAGAGTCTAAAAAACCATCGTGGTAGAGCTTTTTAGGTGCTTCTCATTTATATGACCAAGGAGGTGATGCCACAACTAGGGGTTGAATGGGTCAAAAGAACATTGTTCATTATCAATTTCCAACACTTGGTTCTCATAATTTAATACATATAGACTGTTATTTAAATGTTTCATACCATAACATATGTTGTCCTTATAAAAATTACAACATTTATATCTAAACTTGAAAATAAATCCATATGTATCTAAACTCGATAAATCAATTATGTTATTAATAACACTAGGTACATAATAACATCCATGTAAAAAAAATCATTCCCATCACCAATGTGAGGTTGTAGTCACCAATAGATAGAATGGCCTGGGTCACACTATTAGTAGATCGTAGATCCACCCCTCCACTATCAATTTTCTAGAATCTACATGGTTCATGAAATTGAATATAGATATAAGCCCCAGAATCTCTATGTAATACCTAATATGTATAAATGGAATGATTGAACTTGATAACGAATGTACATTTGGCTTCCCCTTGCCTCCGCGTGTATATCATCCTCGAGTGGCCTAACCTTCCACATGCGAATCATACAACCTCTATAATGAAAAAAGTTTTTATAGAATAATAAATTTCATATTTATTAATATGTATTGATTTTATGTTAAATAAAACACTTTTTTTGATAGCATACTCGACATGAAACAACGGGTTTCTTGAAAATCATACATTATACACAACATTGAGTTATACTGAAAATTAATATAATACTATAAATATTTAAAATAGTAGTTGACGCTTGCCCATTGTATTGGTGGGAATAAAAAAACTATAATATGATTATACATTTTTATTAAATGTTTTTACATTTATCCAATAAATACTAGATGATTAAAATGATAATGAATCAAATTTTAAGCATCAAATACTCTAATATTTCTTAAATGTCATTTTACCACCTTTTGAGGGAAAACCCTATTTAAATCTAGTTTTTGTTACTTTTATGTGATATATTTGACAATAGAAAATTCATATTTAAAATTGAGACATCAAAATTTACTTATGATGAAATTTTGGTATTTTAAGATAATGTTAATTATTAATCAATAGTGAAAAATATTGCATTTTAATTTAAAACTGCCTTTTCATCTAATTTGTTTATATAGTTATATTATCAATTTAATTTATTTTAAAGGATAATTGGATTATATTGTTATCATTTAATACAATTATGGTAATTGTAAGTAATTTCCTATTTTAATAGGACATAAACATGTGTCAATCTTTTGATAGCTATTACTTCTTATAAACCCGATTTTCGGTTCTGATAATGGGAATTAATTTTAAATTATTTTCTGGAACTTATGTGTTTCAAATTTGGATAAAAGGATACCATATTTGGAATATTATTTTAAAATTGTGTCAATAGGTACCTTTTATTTTTTGACATTATGAATTGTAACTTTAGTAATTATTTTATTTACCATGGTTAAAGCATAAATCTGATAAATAAGTGTAAAATATATTATAATAATATGAAACAACCCTAAAAAAATTATTTATCCTATTGGATTATATATTTCCAACCATGGGAATCCATGGTAGATTTTGGGACCCCAGGGATCGACTATTATGTGAAAATTCCATTTTATATGAATTAATTTAAAGTAAAAAAATATAACATAAACATGTACCTTTTCCCTAACCATTTTATTTGAAGTTATATAACTGGTCTCTTTAACTATAAACATTCATTAGAAAGATAAAAATACTTCCTACATCATAGTATTTCATTTATAATTTTTATACATCGTATAAATTAATATATTTATGACACAATGATGATGTAGTGATTACCTTTTTAATGAATGATTTAAATAAATTAGATTATAAAAATTAAAATTAATTTATTTCAAAACATTTTATGACATCCACTAACTTAATGGATTATTAAGAGTTGTTATATTTTCATTAATGATTTTTTTAAAGAATCAAGTTGTTATGGATTTTTAAAAAGTCATTATAAGAATAGTATAAAAATTGACATAAATGGGTTTTTAAAACAATACACTTTTATTAAGGGATATAATAGTTTTAGAAATCTAAGATTCAAGGAAATGACATTTTTCATGATTAAAATATCATTAATTCACCACTTGAGGTTCGATTTACATTTTATAGAAACTATATGAAACGTATGTTATGAATACACAAGAAGGCATTCTAAGAGTTAAATTAGTTAACTAGGTGTTAAAGCTAAAAGATAAGGTTAAATTTGTCACCTAGACATATCTAAAAACTATTGGTTGACATTTTTTTGACCCAAAATAATATTAAATTTTAAATTAATTACATTGGGATCATTTCAAATGATAAATAATTTTATAATAAAATAATACTTCAAAACTTTTCTAATGTTCCACTTCTCCCTCTTACAAAAGAGCATCACCCCTAAACATTTAGTCACACCTATAAATCCCATTGGATCATCCAAACGCTTACCTAATAATCTCCCAACATCATTATCTTCTTTCTATATGCCTTACCTTGGGAATAAGGAAATTTTATAAATCCTTTTCTCTCAATTCAAAGGGCGTTACACGTTTTAAGGGGTAGCGTCTTCTCTCAAGTTCCTTTCCTTTATTTTCCTTATCCACTACCTATTATATTATTATTCATTAGTTAAATAAAAACACCAGTATCATAAATATACTAATATTTTTTTATAAGTATTATTATAAATAGATTTACCCACACCACCATCTAATGTATACGAACGTACTATTTCTGTGTACAACGAACTGTTACCTCACGAAACGATGATTGTTCGATTTTCCCCTACCACCTATAGTGCTTTTTATTATGATGGAACTGTATTCATTTGTGACATATATTTTATTAATATTGTCTCTATGATTTTTTATTTTTTATTTATAGCATACCATTATGCTTTCTATAATATGAAAATAAGATAATTTCATTTCAGGAAGTGCAGACTACCGCCACCTCAAAGTGATATGACTCGTTCATGACATACATGGAATGTAAAGAGGATGAATTTAATGACCACATGTAATGTATATAAAATAATATATTATACACAAATTATAATATACCTATGTATCATTAACTTTTCACTCCTTTAAATAAGGAAAAGAAATGAACGTGGTGTTCATGCGTACGTACGGCTTACCTTCTCCATGAACGGTGCCTTTTATTTATTATCACCAAATGATATAGAATATTATAAATTCATATATATAATAGATATATATGATATTTAAATCATGAATAAAATTAGGTATATAATTTAATTTGGAACATTTAGACAATTTGTAATTATATCAAGTTCATTTCTGACTCAAGTACCGAATATCGACAAAACAACCGATATGAAATTAAATAATTCTGGGATTTTTATAACATAATGATAAGTTATATAAATTGAATAAAAAACATTAAAAATGTTATGACACAAGTATAAATTAACCTATTTTAATTATTCAGGAATATAAATAACGAACAAGATAATTTAGACTCAAGGTAAGGGAAGCTTTCACCCTCCTCTTTTATTTAGAGACTTGTTTTATGTTATGTCTTTAAATTTAAATTTTCTTTTATTGGGATATATTATTATATATCCTTATGGATTTAAATTATTTTTCCATGAGATTACATACCTGTTTCCCTCACAACAATACATTTTTTTACTTTTTAAGTGACGTCGTAAAGATACCGAATTTTTATAAGGGACATTGTCTCAATTCCATTTCATTGAGGCATATTTTTCTTTATACATAAACTTCATTTATACAGTGTATAATTATACCATTTTTATTTTAATTTCATTAAATGGGTTTTAAAAGTAAAATTTTGTTTTATGATGCATTTTACTAAATGACAAAGGGAATGTTTCTTCTTAACATACGTAGTGACAACAACCTTTCTACTGTCGTGAGTATTATTTGATATTTGGATCCCTTAACATGATGTAATGTTAAAAAAAATACCATATACACTTTTTATGTATTTTTCTATTGATAATGGTTTTGATAAATCACTGATTATGTCATTATCTTGAAATGATATATTTTGCTTGCAATGTGGAAATTTTATCTTTCCTTTATGCTTGTTTTATGTGATATAATTACGTCGTGGATATTTGGAATTGTTTACATATATGGGTGGTTCTGTGATAAACTAAGGGCTGGTGAGCCCAATATATCTCTTCAATGTATTGGGTTATATAACAGAAGTAAACTTTAAATTTCCTCCTAAGAGATTTAGGAAATATACTATGATGGTTATTCCAAATGTAACTCCCTATGTAGATATTAATCTATAATGTAAGTATGTTATAGATGCCACAAGATACCATTATGATTTATGATTTCTTTATGTTATTCATAAATCTTATGATTTCATGAGGTATGTTAAAGAGCTTATGTTTTATGATTGAAATGTATTATTTCATGAGTTGTATGTATTAATGGAATAATGTTCTATTCCCTTATTTTATATCCCTTACAATGCTTTTTATGTTCATCCCATGTTTCTGAAATTTTATTCATTGGGTATAAGGATAGGTAAAATAAATGAAGAATTAAAGAAGATTTATATCATGAAAATATTTCTTGTTTAATTTTAAGGAGGTTTATTTTTGTGAAAAAAATTGGATAAATTTGAAGTGTCTAATTTCTAATTTTTGAGATGTAATCTAACGGTTTTGGCCTAATTCACTCTAATCCTAAAAATATCCTCAATGAAGAATTATTGACTTAACTCGAGATTATGTAATGATTAAGGATATGGCCTTACAGTTGGTATTAGAGGTCTTTTTAGATAACATTAGAGGTTAGGTTGTTATCTGGTTGTAGGAAAAAGATACCATATAATTAATGAAGGACCCCGGAACACCCTGAGAGGGGAGGGGTGAATCCGGGAGTTAAATTTTTCATTTTAATGTTGTGGATCTTGTTCCCATGATTATAAGAACATTTTAAAACTATCAAACAAATGAAAGTAGGAAGTTGACACAACACTTTTACTTGGTTCACCACAATGGGATACGTCCAAGAAGGATACGTCGACATGTTGTCGGTCATACCTAATTCCACTAAACATTAATAGTTGTAGATTACAATGTTTAGGTACAGTCACTCTGTCCCAGGCACACTTCCATTACAAATGTTTAGGGATATCTCACTACGTCCCTCGAGTCACTCCCGTTTACTCCCCCTAGCTCACTGCCTATGGTGAAGTTCTAGTCAGTTTATAGACGTGAAGGGCTCTTCAATAGATTTGCATTGAAGTATTTGCCTCTTCTTAGAAAGAGACTCTGCTTGCATCGAAGTCTGGAAATGATGCACTTGAATGTACTGAACCACTGAAACGAAGAGTCAGAAATGCGCAAACATGTTTCACAGACAATTTTGTGCAACACCATGTTTTATGTGCGACCTCAAGGTTTTCACGCAACTTCACCTTTTTCACGCAAGATGGAATTTTTAGCGCAACTTGGAATATTTTGCGCAAGCTGGAATATTTCCCAGAACTATCAATTTTTCCGCATGAGACAGAATTTTTCACGCAAGCCCAAAATTTTCCACGCTGCTCTAAATTTTTCCACGCGAACCGGAATATTTCATATAGCACGGAATATTTTGTGCAACCCAGAATTTTTCACACAGCTCAGAATTTTTGGCACAAGCCCCTTTAAACCAACATTTTACATGCATCAGACCTCAGATCTTCTATATGTCTTCAACCGTACGGAATGAGGGGGTTCAACTTTTATTTATAGGCATATCAGACACCCCGTGTGCAAAACCCCCTGTGGCGTGAAAAAAATATAATTTTGCGGGTAATATTTTGCGTAGGTATCATTTTTCACGCACATCTCCAGATTTTTCATGCAGCCCATGCCTTTGCCATTTTTTGACATTCTAATTCTGAAACACTATTTTCGAAAATAACCTTGCTCCACTATTTCACGCACCACATTGTTTTTCGAGCAAAACTAAAATATTTCACACACGCCTTTATTGTCTTCTTGAACTGTATGATCACTTTACTGACACACATTCTGAACTTCTACTGAGGATTGACAACAAATACAAACCATACTCCAATTCATGGAAAGAATAGAAATTGTTATAACAATATTCCCCTTTGGGTTTGTTGGAAATCATGTGATAAATTCAACAGGGCACCAGCCACATGTAAACCAAAAACAAAAGAATCAAATCATCCAATACTCTATGTCTATGTGAGAAATGCTGGGTTTAGAAAAAAAGAGGGGAAGCATGAATTTGGATCCCGCGTTTTCGAGTTCTCAATGATGTCCAAGAAATTCTCTTAAATTTTCCCAAAAGTATTACATGTACAATGTATTCTTTCTAATCCTATCACTAAAATCTTATCATTATACCAAACATGTCCAAGAAATTTTCTTAATGTTTCCCAGAAGCATCACATGTCCTATGTATTCCTTCTTATCCTTTCACCATAATCTCATCATGATACCCAACAGGTCCTGAATTTATTCCTTCTCCCACATTGGCAATAAACCCAATGATCTGTATTTTCTCATTGAACATCTCAATACACCCCCTGGATAGTATCTCCCCCCACAAACCTGCATCACATACATAAACAGATTAAAAGTAGTCAACATAACAGGGAAGAGGGGTATTGCGTAACCTCATTATGCACTAGGAGGTGGCTGAACACTGAGGTTCAACAGATGCTTCTCAAACACAGCCGCTGACAGTGGCTTGTTCAGTATATCGGCCACTTGCTCATCAGTTCTCACATGATTCATTCTAATCAAACCTTGCTCAACTTTTTCTTTGATAATGTGATACCTGATTTCAATATGTTTTGTATGGGAATCCTGAACAAGATTCTTCGTAAGATCAATTGCTCTCTTGTTATCACAGTAAATTACCATTGGTTGCTTCACCTCATCACCAATATCTGTTAGTTTTTGCTTCATCCATAGTGGTTGAGTGCATGCCTTTGTAGCGGATGTATAATCAGCTTCATTAGTACTAAGCGTAGTACTTTCTTGTTTCTTCCTCAACCAGCAAACACATTTATTCCAAATATAGAATGCTCCACCACTGGTGGACTTTCTGTCAACTACATATCCAACCCATTCAGCATCAAAAAATGTTGATAATTCACTGTCCCTACCTACAGAAAAGTATAACCCATAGTTATGAGTACCTTGAATGTACCTCATGATTCATTATACTACCGACATATGTTCCTCATTTGGATTACTCTGAAATTTGGCCGCTAGACATGTGGAAAATACAATATTTGTTCGTGTCGCTATCAGGTACAGTATGCTTCCAATGATTCTCTTGTACATGGTGGGATCTACAGAGGTCCCATCCTCCTATTTTTCATGTTTGGTTCCAACTGCAATCGGAGTTGACATCGATTTGGATTCATTCATATTATATTTCTTCAGCAAATCTCTTGCATACTTTTCTTGAGATACGAAAGTGTAATCTATTTTTTGAGTCACCTACACCCCCAAGAAATATGTTAGCTCCCCAATCATAGACATTTCAAATTTTGATTTCATGTGATTGGAAAATTCATCCACTAATTTCTTCCTGATGTCAGCAAATATAATGTCATCAGCATAGACGGGAATCATGAACTGATCTTTTTCTGAATTCTTCACATGTAGATTGTGATCTACTCCTCTTTTTAATTCCAACTTCATGATATTAGAGTCCATCCAAGAATACCATGCTTGTGGTGCCTGCTTCAAACTATATAGAGATTTCTTTAGTTTGAAAACATTTTTTTCTTCAATACCAAGAAGAAAACCCATTGGTTATTCAATGTAGACTTCTTCTTTAAGTACACCATTCAAGAATTTTGTCTTGACATCCAGTTGATATAATTTATATCCTCTTTGCAGTGCCATGGCAAGGAAAATCATGATTGATTCTAGTAAAGCCACTGGAGAAAAGGATTATTCAACATCAAAACTTTCAATATGGGAGTATCATTTACATAGCAGTCGTTCCTTGTTTCTAATAACACTTCCATGCGCATCAAACTTGTTCTTGAAGATCCATTTTGTACCAATCACATTGTGACCATCGAGTCTCTAGGAAAGATCCCACGTCTTATTCTTATAAATATGATCTAACTCTACATTCATGGGTTTGACCCAAGATTCATCTTTTGTTGCTTCTTCAAATTAGGATGGCATTAAAACTGACAGAAATGAATATTGTGTGTTATTCCCCATCCTTCTTGATTGTGTGGGTGCACTCCTATCCCTTGTTTTGTTAGATGGATCAATCTCAGCTCTTCAATTTCTCCTATGTGGTTCAGTTGCTTTCTCTCCATCCAGGGTTTCTTCTTCAGATTATTCTTCTGAGTCAACATCATAATGTGACTGCTGGGAATTTTGTACACCTTCCTCTATTCCTATATTTTTATTTTCTCCACGTTCACATTCTTCCTTACATTCTATCACATCAGCATATGAAATCCATGAAGCATTTTTGGTTTTCTCTTCAATGATCATAACATCGCTGCATTCCACAATCCTTCCTAATCACTTGTTGAAACACTTGTAGGCTTTGTTGTTAATTGATTATCCACATAAAATTTCTTCATCTAAATTGTCACCACAATTCCCTTGATTTCTATATTTGTTCTAGATTAAGTACTTTCTTCCCAAAACACGAAAATATTTCAAATAGGGATTCCTTCCCTGAAATAATTCATATGTTTTATTTGCCTCACCCATATAAAGTCTTGTTTGATTTTGAATATACACTGCAGCTTGAACAGCCTCTTTCGAGTAATGTCATGGAATATGACTCTCAATCAGCATAGTTTGTTCCATGTTATTTTTTATAAAATGAAATTTCCCAGTGTGTCCTTCTCGAACCCTCCACATAGAGAAACCCCCCTCCCCCACGAAGGGGTAGCACTCAAAGGCAGCTCCCCATCCGGGGAAGGAGACGTTTCCATCCAAAATGGCAGAGCGCCCCGAAGGGTAACGGCCTGGAAACAAAGGTTCCTCACAGCGATCTGTCAGCAATTGGGCCGCACCTCATTTTGCCCGACCTATTGATTCCTGTGTTCAACAACTCTATTGTGTTGGAGAGTTCTCACTTCTGCAACCTCATGTTATATCCCATGTTTCTCTAGATATTTTTCAAATTCAATGGACTTGTATTCCCCACCATTTTCAGATCATAGTACATTGATTGTTCATCCAGTATCATTCTCAGTAATTCAACGATATTTTTTCTTCCAGTAAAGCACTTTTCGTTTCCTGTGAATAAAAATTATACATGCCATTCTACTATAATCATCTATGAAAAGGAAAAAAGTTACTTTCTCTATGAGTTCCAACAACATTTATCGGCCCACATAGATCTGTATGAATTAGATCTTGAAGATGAGATGCCCTTTTCTTCTTTGGCCGATATGAACTGCAGACCAGATTCCCACAAATGCAAGCATCACAAGACTTTTCACGCTCACGCTTTAGGTTGGGAATTTCCATGACAATTATCAGTTTTGATATTTTCTCCATGACTTGTTGATTGATGTTTCCTAGTCTATGATGGAAAAGACTGTTTTATTCTTCAACAGTCATGTAACAATCATTTTCTTTACTATCGACCTGATACAAGTTACTTTCTCTTCTGCATCCCTTCATAAGTGAATTTCTTTCCTTTCCATTGATATTGCAGCCTTTTTGATTAAAAGTAACTATAAGTCCCGAGTCACTGAGTTAACTCACGCTGAGTAGATTATGACGTAGGCCATCAACATAAAGGACTTATATCTTCTTTAGATATCCATTAGCTTATTCAGTACTTCCACTGCCTTTGATTTTCATAGCTCCATCATTACCAAATTGTATTGTACCATCAACCTTCCTTTTGATATCCGTTGATAGGCCAGCATTACCTATCATATAAGATGAACAACCACTATCCAGAATCAAGGTGCCATTGTTTGTTGTAGCTTTGAGGTCCTCCTCTACAAGGTTTGATTTCTAAATTTTCTTCTTTTCCTTCCATGAGACATTAGATTGAGTGTAGAACAATGGTGTGCTTTCAATTCTTTCTTCTATGTACTTGGGTTCTTCATAGTCAAAATCATCTTCCATAGGAGAAAACATATTTGAAAAAGAAACACTATCTTGCTGACGCTATTTGACTTCTCTCAGACTCTGGTATTAGGTGTCCATGTCCCTCCTTAGCCTACAATCAACGGAATTATGACCAACGTTAGAACAATGAAAACAATATCCATAGAAAGTGTTTCTTCTAAAAGAATTAGGATATGAATTTGTTATTCTTGGTTGAACTCTAATATCTTCTTCATTCAAATAGCTTCTTGCCTCTTCAAAATAAGACATGGTATGGCCTAGATATCCACAGAACTAACACTTCATGAGAGGAAATTTATTCTCACTTTTGTTATCTTCATTCATTCATTTGTGGGATAATAGTTTGAGTTCCTCTTATTGCTGGAGACGTGAGGATAGTATTTTGTTATTATTTTAGATTGAATTGGAGGTTTCTTTTTCAGAACATCATGGGACTTTTCTACATGAACCAGTTTCATATTTCCTTTATTTTGGTCCCCTTTGTTTGTAGAATTTGATGATTCATCCTCACAACTGATTCCACTATATCCCATGTAAATAGGTCTTTGATTATTCAAAATCTTTTCAACTCCATTGGAACCGTGTTTTGCTCTTTCCAACAAATCTGCATCTGAGAACCTTATAAAGGGTATTTTCTTCCTTGATTAGTTTGAAATTGATTCACACTCTAGTTTTCTTCTAAGAGTAACAACATCCTTTTCAATACTCTCAGTAGTCTTGGTCTTTTCTTCTAGTCTAGTGGTGGGGTCATTTATGACCTTTTCTTGCTCTTCAATTTTTCAGATTTAGATCCACTACATCATTAGTGCTTTCAAGAATCTTAGAATACACATTCACAAATTCTTCAATTCCTTCAATTTCAGCTTCGAGATGATCATCATAATTAGATGATTCTTCAACAATAGATTTCCACTTATTGAAACTCTTACATTTCATCTTAATCTTAAAAATATAATATTTATGTTGCAACTTGTGATTGGCATTAGTTTTCAACTGATTGTCATGACCATTATCTTTTGATGGTAATGATTTTTCAATCATTTCCATCATGGAAGCATAGTTTTTAGTTTTAAATTATGGTTCTTCTTTTTCACAGAATTCATTATCATATTCTTCCTTTTTACAGAAAAAACTCTTCTGCATCACATTCTTTCTAGATTTCAAGTCTCCCTTTTTGGAAAACATTATCCAAGGATTCTCAATGTTTTCATCTTCACTATCTTAATCATTGATCTTTCTTAAACACTGAGAGGTAATGTGCCCAACTTTTCTACAATGAAAACATGCGAGAGGTAACATCCCTTTGAATTTGCCTTTTCCCTTCTGGAACTTGTTTGTAATGAGAGAAAGAATTTCTTTTTCCTCATCATCTTCACCGCTACTATAATGTGAAATTCTCAGTTTATCCATGGATTTGAATGCCATTTCCTTTCCCACAAGAGTTGTAGCATCTTCTGGTTTGACTCTCATTTCATATGCTACTATTCTGCTCAGTAGATCATCCAGAGAAAGTTTGAAAAGATCTCTTTCCTCAAGGGCTGACACCTTTGCATTATACAGGGGTGGAAGTCTTCTTAATATTTTCTTTACAATATCTATGTCATTTATTTCTTCACCTAGACCCTGAATTTCTCCATCCACTTAAGTAATTCGATTGAATAATGTGTCTACATTCTCATCTGGATGCATCTTCATATCATCAAACCAATTGTGTAGGACTTGTAAATTTTCCCCCTTCACTTTTCTATCTCCTTAAAAATCATTTTCAAGTTTATTCCACATGGATTTTGATGAGTTGAAACTCATCACCTTTAGATAGATCTAATCATAAAGGGCTACAGTGATTACATTTTGTGCTTTAGCATCTTCATCAAGAATTTTTTTGTCTATGTCAGTCATAGCCAGGCCTCTTTGATCAGTGACCTGTATTCCTTCCACTGTAGAAAAAAGAACTTCCATTCCATGAGATATTAGATGATATCTCATTCTATTCTTCTAGATCTAGAAATTACTTCCATCAAATAGAGGGACTCCTCTAACATTGGTTGAATTGTCCATAATGGTAAATGACATATCAAACACAAGTGAACCTCCCTCTAATACCACTTCAAGGACCCCGAAGCACCCAGAGAGGGGAGGGGTGAATCAGGGTGTTAAAGTTTTCTTTATAAATTTGTGGATCTTGTTCTCATGTTGATTATAACTTGTTAAACCTGTCAAAGAAATGTAATTAGGAAGTTGACATAGCACTTTTACTTGGTTCACCACAAAGGGCTATGTCCAAGGAGCATATGTCGATAGGTTTTCAGTCATACCTAATTCCACTAAACTTCACTAGATATAGATTACAATGTTCAGATATAGTCAATATGTCCCAGACACACATCCTTTACAAATGTTCAGTGATAGCTCACTGTGTCCCTCAGGTCACTCCCGTTGACTTCCCCTGGCTCACTGACTTTGGTGAAGTCCCAATCAGTTTATAGACGTGAAGGTCTCTCCAATAGATTATTATTGAAGTATTTTCCTCTAGTTAGCATGAGAATCCGCTTGCATCGATGTTTGGAAATGATGCACATGAATGCACTGAACCACTGAACCAGATAGTCAAAAATGTGCAAACTAGTTTCACTGACATTTTTGTGCTCTACCATGTTTTATGCACGACCTCAAGTTTTTCACGCAACTTCACCTTTTTTTCACAATCTGGAATATTTCAATCAACTTGGAATATTTCACGCAACCCTCAATTTTCCAATGCTAGCCATAATTTTTTCGCAAGCCCAAAATTTTTCGCGCCGCTCTAAATATTTCAGTGTGAGCCGGAATATTTCACGCAGTGTGGAATATTTCATGCCACCCGTAATTTTTCATGCAGCTCATAATTTTTCGGGAAAGCCCCTTTACAAGAACCTTTTATGCACATCAGACCTCAGATCCTCTCTATGTATTCAACCATACGGAATGAGGGGGTCATGTCTTATTTATAGGCGTCTTAGACCCCCACGCACAAAACCCCCTGTGGTGCGAAAGAACTCTCATTTGGATTGTAATATTTCATGCAGGTGTCATTTTTTTCGCACATATCCAGATTTTTTGTGCAGCCCATGCCTTTTCCATTTTTTGACATTCTGATTCCAAAACACTATTTGTGTGAAAACCCTTGCTCAATTATTTCGTGCACCATGTTGTTTTTCACGCAAAACTCAAATATTTTTCGCATGTTTCTGTTTTTTCCGCACGCCTCCTTTATTTTTCACACCACTTATTTTTTGCACGCACCTCCTCTTTCCAACAACCTATGTCTTCATTTTTTGATTTTCAGGCCCAAAAAGTTGGCAAACACTAGGAAACGGCGCCACCTTCAATACTGTTGTCTGCTTGAACTGTATGATCTTTTTACTGGCACACATTCTGAATTTATACTGAGGATTGAAAACAAACACAAACCATACTTCAATTCATGCAAAGAATACCATGGTTCTAACAACTAATAGGGATATTATCATATTGAACCCTTTGGTGGGTTATGGAAAAAAAGTTGATTGGATAAATACTTGAACAATAGAGATATAAGGATGTTGATAGATTATAGTAATATAATTTTTTTTATGCTGTCTTTAAACTATAAAAGATTATTTTTTAATAATAAATCATTTCATGTTTAAGTGTTGATTATTTTTAGTAGATTAGCCATCAAATGTCATGATGAAATTAAAGAGATCTTTCACAAACTTCTTATCCCTCCCCAAGGATTTGATCAACACTAATATGGAAAAAACATGTTCAAAAGATATTTATCGATTCTTGATTTGTCAAATATTCTTCAAATAATTTGTTTGAGTTATCCAACAACTACTCATTTCAAAAAAAGATTATGGGTCAACATATCTTTTTCATATGATTTCAGCATCTCAACTTTTCCAACTCTATTGAAAAGTGAAATTACAGAAGTGGAGAGAACATTTACTTTTTGAATTAGATCATCAGGCCAAAAGATAAAGGGAACATCCAAATGATCATGATATCTGGATTCAAGGTATGATTTTTTCTCTTATCCATAATGAATACAACATATTTGTTTTGATATTTATAAATGATTAGGATATTCAAGCTGCATGAATGATTTATTAATAAATAAGGTGGAAATTCATATTTAATGGATCATGAAGAATGTTGAATGAGTAATAAGTATACATATAAGTTATTAAATTGTTATGGTAGATTGTAGATTGATGAAATGTTTATGTGTATTAAGGATTAGTTGATGATGGGTTTACTTAGGAATACTTTTTCTTGTTTGTATAACCCTAATGTTTGATATGTGAATATTTTATTCAAGAAATAATTATCTTTTATTGTGTGGAAAAAATGGATAACCTTAGGGGTGTATATGATCATATTTTTTGAGGTGATAAATGGTTATTATATTATGGGATGGAAAATGAAAGGTAATAGATAAACTTTGAGGATACAATAGGATATGATAATTTTTTAGAAAATTATCTTATGTTTTAGAATATTATAAGAATGATATGGTTTTAGAAAAAGAAAAACCCACAGAATGGGTGACACGCCATCGCGTCCGGAAAGGAAATGGGAATCGAACTCTCAATCGAATGGAGACAAAGGCGCATTGACTACCACTGGCCTTCGTGAAGTCTCGGGTTATTATAACATATTATTTTTAGTTAAATGATTTTATGGATAAAGAATAAGTTGATTTGGGGAACATATGTTTTATCAAATGGATATCTATATTGTATGAAAATGACTTGGTGATTATGTGACAAATGTTAATGTGGAAGATGCTCCCTCTTTTGGGAACAAATTATATCTAAGGAGAATAGAATACTATTGGATTTCATTTATGGGGTAATGGTTGAAATTTTATTTTGGAAGAATTTTTTTTATTGTGGACATATGTAGATTTGGGTTATTTATGGAAATGATAACCTATCATGAATATGTAATTTGATTAATTACTTTTTAGTAGGAGTCCTTAAGATTATTCGATGTTACTGGGAAATAAATGTTATGATTTACTAGGGAAGACTATGTGATTAAATCCTTCTGTGTTTTGGGTTTCAATATTAGTTGGTTTACTTTGAAAACATAAAATTAAAATTTTTTATTGAATGTTATTTGTTGAACTTTGAGTATTTTTTGTTCAATTTTTGATATTAACAGTAGTACTTCTTTCTATAAAGGATAATCCTTTTTGGGGATTATCTGATCTTGTACTAAGAATTTTGGTATTTGTTAATGTCTAAAGATAGGGGAAATATATAGTTCATATTTTTTAGATTATTTTCTTCTTTAGAAGTTGATTCTATAATTTTATATGTGACCAAGTCATCTTAATACACATCGTTTGGAGAAAAGATGATTTTGTGGTAGATATTTATTAAAGTATGATTTACTACTTGAAAAGAAAGTATATTTCCTTTTGTTCTTAGTGAAGTTCATAAAAAATTCTTAAACATTGTAGAAAGAAACATAAAACAAATTTTTTGTCAAATTATTTTTCCTACTGGTAAATCCAATACTATTTAACCGATCAAATTTTTTTGGTTTTCTTATTGTTAACTTTCTTCTGATCATGTTTTCTATCACTCTCTATCAGAACATGATGGTTAGTTTCTCTTATATATCTGTATTTCCCTACATAGAATCCTAAAAGTTGTTATCTAAAGTGACCTTTGTACTTATATTTATTTCTTTTAATGTGATAGATTGTTTGGACTCTTTCTGATGTGGGACTTTCAATTATGTTTATGAGCCCAATTTTAAAATTGTGAGGACATAATTTCCAAAAGGGGGAAGGACATAACAACACAAGTATTTATAGAATAATAAATTTTCATAAATTTTTATATTTATTAATTTTATTTCAATGAGAACACTTTTTCTTATAGAGTACTGAACACACAACAATGGGTTTCTTTGAAATCATATGTTACACAAAACTTTGAGTAATTCCGAAAAATAATATAATATTATTATTATTTTAAATGGTAGTTAACACCTAGTAGTTGTATTGTTCGGAATGAAAACAACTAACTAAAATATGATTATATTTGTTTTTTATATGTTTTTACACTTATCCAATGAATATTAGAGGCTCAAAATATGAATGTATCCAATTTTAAGCATAAAATACTCAAATATTTTTAAAAGGTCATTTTACAACCTTTTGATAGAGAATCCTAATTAAATATATTTTTTGTCCCTTTTATATGTTTTATTTGAAAAATTAAAATACTTTTCTAGAATAGAGACATAAAAATTTACTTTGGATGAATTTTTCGTATTTTTCTAATAAAGTTAATTTTTAATGAATAGTGAAAAATACTGCATTTTAATTCAAAACTGTCTTTTCATCTAATTTATTTATATAGTTAAATTGTCCTTTTAATTAGTTATAAAGTATAATTGGATTATATTTTTATCATTTAATCAAGTTATGTTCATTGAAAGTAATTTAACTTTTTAGTTTGACATAAACACATACCAATCTTTTGATAGTTATTACTTCTTAAAAACCCATTTTTTGGTTTTGGCAACATGATTTTTTTTAAATTTATTTCTGGATGTTCTATGTTTTGAATTTATAGAAATGAATTCCATATTTATAATAAGGAAGTCCAAATTTTGTAAAAAGGAACCTTTTATTTTTGAACATGTGAATAGTAAATTTAGTAATTATTTTATTTACCATGGTTAAAGAGTAAATCTGGTAAATAAGGTTAAAAAGTATATTATAATAATATTCAACTACCATTAAAAGTGTTATAATCGTTTTTGATTATATATTTAAATACATATTCATCCATGGGTCTATTTGGAGACCCCATGGAGCCACATTGATGTGAAAATCACATTTTATAAAAATTAATTTAACATAACGAAAAATATAACATAAACATGTACCTTTTTTCAAAACAATTTTTATATGCGGTAATGTAAGTGATATATTAAACTATAAATAGTCATTATAAATCTAAAAATATTTCCTACATCATGGTATTTTATTTATAATTTTTATACATCAAATAAATAAATATATGTGTGACAAAATGATGAGATAGTGATTACCTTATTAATGAATGACCTAAATAAATGAGATTACAAATATCAAAAGAAACATATTTTAAGATATTTGATTCCATAAAATAATTTTATGGATAATTTTGACTTTTTATATTTTAATTAATGAATGTTTTTGAAATAATCAAGTTTTTAGGGATGTTTAGAAGTCATGATATGAATAGTATAGAAATTGACATAAATGTGTTTTTAAAACAAACACTCTTTTATAAAATGATATAATAGACCAAAAAATCTAAGATTTGTACAAATGACTTAGATAATGTTTAAAATGTCATTAGTGAACCACTTGAGGTCTGATTGTTATTTTATAATAACTATATAAATCATATGGTATGAATATACAAGAAGACACGGTAAGAGTTAAATTAGTTAACTAAGGGTAAAAGAGAAGTGATAATGTTAAATTTGTGACCTAGCCTTCTCTAAAACAATTTTTTTGAGAGTTTTTAGACCCAAAATCATCTTATATATAAATTAAATGACTTTTGGACCAATTTAAACTGAAAATATTTTTATAATAAAATAAAACTTCAAAACTTTCATAAAGTTCCCCTCCTCCCTCTTATAAATGGGCATCACCCCAACCCATTTTATCGCACCTCTACCTCCTCATGGGTCATCAAAAATATTCCTAGATAAGATTTAAAAAACCATATACTCCTCATAGAATACTTATCATGAGAATAAGTCAAATCAATAAATCCTTTCAGCTCAAATCAAAGGGAGTTACATGTTTGAAGAAGTATGGTCTTCTCTCAAGTTCCTTTGCTTTAATTTCCGTATTCAATCACTATTATATTATTATTCATTGATTACATAACAAAACCAATATCTTCAATATACTAGTATGTTGTTATGACAATTATTCTAACTATACTTACACACACCTGCATCTAATGGAAACTAACATACTGTTCATGTGTATAGAGAACTGATGCCTCAGGAAACTATGATTATTAGATTTTCCCCTACCACCTCTCATGGTGGCCATTATGATAGAATAATTTGTATATGTGATATATATTATTTTTATATTTTATATAAGATTTTTTATTTTTCATTTAAAACATACCTTTATGCTATCCATAATATATAAATATGATAATTTCATTTGAGGAAGTGCGAAGTACCACACCCTCAAAATGATATGAATCATGCATGCCATACGAGAAATGTATAAAAGATGATGTTAGTGAACTTATTTAAAATATATAAAATATGACACTATACTAGAATAGTAATACCCTTATGTACCATTTTGTATGTATTCCTTTAAATATGAAAAAAATAAAGTAGTGTTAATTCGTACGTACGGCTTACCATCTCCATGAATGGTGAATTTCATTTATTATCTCCAAATGTTATGGAATATTATAAATATATATATATATATATACTTCATATATATGATAATTAAATCATGAATAATATACAAGAGATAGTGGAATTTTGACCACATGGACAATTTTTAATAATATCAATTTCATTTTCAACTCAAGTGACGAATATCGACAAAATAACCAATATCAACTTAAATAATTATGTTATTTTTATGAAATGATGATAAGTAATATAAAATAAAGAAAAAACTTGGAAAATATTCTTAATCAAGTAGAAATTAACCTAATTTTATTATTCATGAATATAAAGAACGAACGAGACAAGTCGGACTCAAGGTAAGGGAACCTTTTCACCCTCCTCTTTTAGTCAAAGACTTATTTTATGTTATATATTTTAATTTAAATTAAATTTGTCTGGGATATGTTATTATATATTCTTATTTCAGTACATTTTATGTCCAAGTGATGAGAGACCCTTTTCTCTCCCATCAACTCATTTTCGGAATTTTTAAGTGACGTCATTATGCTGAAAATTTTTCTTAAGGGACTTCATCTCAATCTCATTTCATTAAGGCATATTCTAGTTTATTCGTGACCTTATTGTATATGGTTTATAATTATATACTTTTTATTTTAATTTAATTCTTTGGTTTTCAAAAGGAATCTATTGTTTTGTAAAGATTTTTTACTAAAAACAAAGGGAATGTTTCTTTTTAATGTATGCGGTGACAACAACCTTTCCACCGCCACGAGTATTATTTAATATTTAGATTTCTTAACAATATGTATTTTTTTAAAAGGAAAATAAATACCATATACCCTTCTTAGGTATTTTTGTATGTAAATTTGTTTTTATAAAGCATTTATTATGTCAATATCTTCAAAAGATATATTTTGATTTCAATGTAGAAATGTTTTATTGTCATTTATGCTTATTTTATGTGTTATGATTATGTTATGGTTATTGGGAATTATTTATGTATACATGTGGTTTCATGATAAACCAAGTGTGGGTGAGCCCGAAATAGCTCTCCAATTCATTGGGTAGCATAACGGATGCAAACGTTAATGTTTCTCCTACGTGATTTATGGTATATATTGTGATGGGTATTCCAAACATAACTCTCTATATAGTTGTGAAGCTACAATGTAAGAATGTTATGGATGCCACAAGTTACCTTTATACCTTTGAGTCCCAACTTTACACTGACACAAAGGTACATTTATCAAGGGTTACATAATATAATAATAAATTGTTAAATCTACATAATTTGGAAAAAGTACACAGTTTGTACTCTCCTCACCATCCATCTAAAGTACATTCCTAGGGAAATAACGTGTGAGGTATTCATCAGAAATCATCAGAGTACACGATGTGTCCAGTGGTCCATACATCCTGTCGACTCTATGTTACATGGTCACAATCTAGGAAAGCTTTGTATGGGATACACAACATGACCATAACCCAAAGGGACTACACACCGTGTCGAATAGGCCACACAACATTTATTCTGGCTGACCGTGCGCCAGTCTATCCTGGTCAACATGAGGTGTATTAATTAACTACGATGTATGTCATTAATTCACATGGCATGATTAATTTCAAAATTACTCATAATGTGTTGATCACAACTACATAGTGTGTAATCTAGATAACATGGCATGTATGGAAAATGGCACATCATGTAACTCCGAATACAAGGCGTATTCTATCGTGTTACCTGGATAGAATCATTGTTGAATCCTGATGATATCGTTGATTTAATTTTAATCATAAAATTATTTGATTATATTAGATCTGCGAGAAAAAAAGAGGAAGAAAAAATCTTCAAATTTAGATTACAAGAATTATTAAACATGAATTGAAAAACATAATTATTAAAGAGAAAATATTCAATGAATTATTTAAATAATTATAAATGAAAATATGACCCATTTGATACCACTTATTGGTTTCCGGCATAGCGGAAGAGCAGGATGGATTTGTACCCAAATTTACAGATTTCTATGATCGGTGATTAATCTGAGATCAATACAATTTAAATGCTAGTATCAATGGAATAGAATCAAATATAAAACATAAAAGAGAGAAATCAGAACCAGTGATAGACGATTGAAATATTTTGATATTAATTTATTTAATTAAATTAATAAATTACCTCTGTGGTGATTCTTTCTTCATTGATTTGTTTTACCACGGGTCTGAGGTGTGACTTCATTGGGATGTAGAATCCAAGGGTAGGATTCCTCTACAAGTGATCCACGCGTGCTCGACATATCTCTAATCCTCGCCGAAGGTGTATGTGGGTTCTAGCATAGAAGATCCTTTCACTTTCGATGTTCACCTTTGATCACATTGAGAATAACATCCAAATCATTATCCAAGATACGGTGGAGGAGGATATCGCTCATTCTTGAGGGATTTCTTTGCGAGGGATGAGTTCTCTAGGCTCCAGAGATTTTCTCCAAGAACTTTGTGAACACAACCATTGGTTAGTTGGTAGGGTGACCCCTTGGCTAATTAGAGAATAATAACATAATGGGGAATTTAATTCACTAGGTCATAATAAATAATTATCACAAGTGTCATTATTTATTTTATTATTCCATTTGAAATCCCATGTAAAATAATAAAAGAAATTCTATTATTTCCATGACATGTGCTTAGCTTGCACGTTATGTTTAAATATTATTTAACCAAATAATTTAAATAATATTTTATATTATTTCTCACTAAATCCATAACTTGGTTTGGAATTCCACATCAATATTTACCTAGCCTTGAATAATGACTATGTATTTATTAAATAAATATAACTGAGTTATTCACTGATAAATAAATATTCCTTCCACAATATATTCTCTCAAATAACAAGTGATGAAATTAATGTGATCAGGAATACTTGAATAATTATTAAACCACAACTAGGAATAATATTTATTCAACTTTTTAAATGAAAAATTATTTAACTGTGATACTGTATACACTTAGTGTGTGACCATGTAGGCCTCATTCTCGTTCACGTTAGGCATGCTCACCTAAAGTACAAGATTATGTTCTAGAAACTAGTCAAGGAACCTAAGAGAAAGAAGATGATTTCACATTGACATTTCACCTCATAAGAAAACATACTATATAATATAATCAATTTTTCTTGATATCTCTAATCATGTGGGTTGTATGCATGTTCCATCAACCCATATTCTTGATTTATAATTCTTTAACTTCCTGGAATTGAACTTTCTAATATAACACGATGACCATGGATTTAGTTGGGATATATCATTTTTATCAAAGGTCCTAATGTATCTACTTATGGGGAAGTGACAAATCATTTCTCTCATTATTCATTAATGTAGTATTACTCATTATGCACCCAAAATATCCTAACTCACTGCGAACATCTGTCATCATGGTTTTGGATAATATATTTAAGTGAGTTAGTCAAAATAACCATTTATAATAATCTTAAAGTCTATGGACCAATACAAAAACACACAGATATGAACATCCAATGACACTTATGAATGTGGATTCTCTATTGGTGGGTGTTTTTCTCATAATATCCTCATGGATATTACCAAGGGAACACACCATGTGATTGTTCCTCAAAGATTCATGAGTCCCCAACCATCATTACCTGTATCATTTTTGTCCCCTAAAATGATATCATATGTCCATATAACATATATTCAAGAAGATTTTCATGGAACCTTTGGGTTTTCATCATAGAAGGGATCTGTTATGACCCTTTAGTGTGACATCTATTCTTAGAACATTATCACATACTATGATATAAATATTAAAAGTCAGGATGTGATAAGAAGTTTATTAATATTTATCTAATGAATAAATGTTTATCATAAAGTAAAAATAAGTTGGTTTCCAGGGAATTACCTCCAATAGACTCCAACTTTCACTACATCCAACTACAAAAAACCTTCAGTCTGGTCGCTCTCATATGATATCCATGCTTCTGCTGAGATAGCCCTTTCATCAAGGGGTCTACCATGTTCTCTTCTGAGGACACTCTGCTCTCTGTAACTTCACCCCTTTGATAGAAATCACCTAATAGGTGAAACTTTTATAGAATGTTCTTTTTCTGTTGATGTGACCTTGGATCCTTTGCAAGAGACACCACTGGATTATTATCACGATACAATGTAATGGGATATTAACTACTATGTACCAAATAAAGACCTTAGATAATGTTATTAATCCAGAAAACTTCTTTAGCTACATCATAAGTCACTATATAATCAGACTCTGCAGTATAATTAGCAAAAACTGGTCTCTTTGAACTCTTCCAGATTTCAGATCCTCCATTGAGACAAAAAACATATCTTGATTGTAAATTCAGATCATTCTGATCTATCTGAAAACCAGCATCAGCATACCCTTTAATGACAGGCTCCTCATCTCCTCCATACAATAGGAGAATATCCTTAGTTCCTCTCATATACTTAAGGATAGTCTTGACAACAGTCCAATGTTGTTCCCCTGGATCTTCTTGATATCTTCCTACCATTCTCAGTGCGTAGGAAACATCAAGTATGGTACATAACAGGGCATACATGATAGATCCTATCACTGAAGCGTATAGAATATTACTCATCCACAATTTCTCAAGTTGTGTTTGGGGAAAAAATTCATGGAAATATGTATAAAATGTGACACTGTAACCAATCCCCTCTTAGATTATTCTATACAAAATCACATTAGTATCTGGTCAATGTATGTATTTATCTTAGTCCAAGAAGTATCTTAGATCTATCACGAATGATATTGGTCCCTAGAATGTATGTTTCTTCACCTAATTCCTTCATGGAGATGCACTTATTCAACAAATACTTGACTAAATACAAGATTGGTACATCATTTCCAATAAACAATATATCGTCAACATACACTACATGGATAATGATAGCATTCCTATTAAATCTCATATAAGCACATATCTCACATTCAATCATAATGAAACCAAATTATCTTATGGTTTCATCAAATCAATTTTCCATGATCTGGATTTTTTATTTAATCCATAAATGTATCTTTTTAACTTTCATACACTTTTAGCATCTCCTGGTGTCACTAACCCTTTTGGTTGTGTCATATAGACATCTTTATGAAGGTTCCCATTAACGAATGATGTTTTCAAATCCATCTACCAAATCTCAAAGTTGTGGAAAGATTATATATTAGGTATGATTATTCTGGATTAAAACATGGGACTATTGAAAAGGTTTCATCATAGTCAATTCCTTGACATTGTTTAAAACCTTTAGCCACTACCCTTGCATTATAGGTACTAACATGACCTTCAATGTCCACTTTCATCTTGAATAACCATTTACACCTAATAGGATTTACATCAAACGGTGCATCAACTAGAACCTAGACTTGGTTCTGATACATGGAATCCTTCTCTGGATTCATATCTTCTAGTCATATTGCAGCTTTTGAGATTTCTACTTATTCCTTGTATGAAGATAGGTTCATCATTTTACAATAATAATCAGTCACCATAATTGGTGACAAGGAAACCATATCTCTCTAGTTCCCTTACTTCTCTTGTACTCATATGCAGTACTTGTGTTTCACGAACTACCTCTTCTATGAGGAACAATGGTACATTTTCTTATACCAACACCTATGTAACACCCCGAGCTTCCACGATACACTTCTCATTCAATAATGCAATAGCTTGCATTGTACGCAACTTCGAGTCCTAACACACCGCAAAGTAGCCGTTATGAATAGTAATAACCACTTTTTAAATTTATAGAAATTTTATATTTCAAAATGGACTTCATTTTTGTATTCCTAATATTTAAATTTTCCTATGTTGAATTTTTTGTAATTTTCTGAGAACATCCAAATTTTTATGAATAGTGAAAAATACATAAAACAACTTTTTTAATCAAAATAGCTTATAGTGATAAGTTATACTATTGAGTGGTTTTAAAGTATAATTAGAATATATTTTTACCATTTTATCCCATGGTGTTCATTAGAATTAATTTCACTTTGAAATTGGACATAAACAATTGTCAATCTTTTGATATAAATTGTTTCTTAAAAACACGCTATTTGTTGTGACAGCGGGAATTAATTATAAAATTAATTAATACAACTTATATTTTTTTAATTTCGTAAAATAGACATCATTTTTGAATTCGGAATATCAATTATAGCTTAGGGTGAAATTTTGGCATTGTTCTGAAAAACTTCAATTTTTGATGAATAGTGAAACCACTAAGTGGTAGTTAAATAACTGATTTTTCGTTTAAATGAAATATTACCACTTCTGTGATTGGATTTCCAAAAATCCGACATACATGTTTGTCATTAATAAGTAAAATTTGGTTCAATGAGATTAAAATAATTTTTGGTGAATAGTAACTTTTAAGTTCTTAATCGCGATTAGAGGTAATTAGTGTAGTTTAAGGTAAAAATAATGTTTTAATAATATGAGATGAGCTTGAAACATGTCCTACCCTCATTGGATGTTCCATGGACGACCAATACAATCCATGGGTCAACTTTGGGACCCCATGGAGCCACTTTAGTTAGAAAATGACATAAATACCTTTTATTTAATGTTAAAGTAAAAAATGACAAAAACATGAAATGTTTTACTAAAACAATTTTTACATGGGGTTATAAAAGTCATATTTTTGACCATAAATATTAATTGGAAAGATAAAAATATTTCTTACATCATGATAATTTTTTTATAATTTTTAGACATTAAATAAATTAAATTATTTATGACACCATGATGATGTAGCGATGCCCTCATTATTTAACGATTTAAATAAAATGAGAAGATAATGTAAATTCCAAGGCTTAAACTTGTCCAAATCATATTGGATGAGGATATTTAGAACCCTTATCACCTTATAGTTGAATTATACAAGTCTGGGACCTTTAGAATCCGAAAATCATTGTATAATAGAATAACAGTTCATTACTTTTCAAAAGTGCCCCTCCTCTCCACTTATAAACGGCCCCCACCACTCCCACCTTATTCACACTTTCAAGCCATTTGGCTCGGCCAAAATCTGCCCAAATACCCTCCCAACTTCCCTAACTTACTCCTAGAATCCTCACTTTTGGTATAATTCTTCCCAAGGAAGGCTTTGGCTCAAATCAAAAAGAGTTACCCGATTTTTAGGTAATGTCTTTTCTAATGTTGTTTTGTTTTATTTTGCTTCTCCAACCCCTTAAACTCTTTTTATTCCATTCTTTTGTAACAACACCAGTATATACATTATACTAGGATTTTTTATGATAAGTATTTGGTTTACACTTACACACACATTCGTCTAATGGTTAAAGAACATACTGTTTCTGTGGGGGGCGAAATACTGCCTCACGAAACGATGATTGTTCAATATTCCTTTAACACCTCTAATGGTGATCATTTTGATGACACTATTTTCATATATGATATATATATTATTTTTATGTCTTCCTTATGCTTCTGTATTTCTCATTTATGGCATACTTTATGATTTTCCATTATGGGTAAATGCGATAATTTCATTTTTGGAAGTGCGGACTACCGCCCCCTCAAAGTGATTTGAATCATTAATGCCATATGTGGGATGTATAAAGGATGGATTAAATGGTATTATACAATATATTACACTGGAATTATATTATACATTTATATAATTATGATTTCATTCCATTAAATATGAAATAGAAATGAAAGTAGCGTTCATGCGTACGTACGGCTTACCGTCTCCATGAACGGTGCATTTCATTTCTTACCTCTAAATGTTACATAATATTATAAATGAATGTATATACTGTATATATATGATATATATGATATCTACATCATTAATATAATTCTGGATATAATGGATATTTCACCACTTGAACAACTTGTAATTATAAGAAGTTTATTTTTGACTCAAGTACCAAAGATCGACAAAACGACCATTATTAACTTAAATAATTACATAATGTTCATAACATGGTAATAAGTGATATAAAAGGAATAATGAACATGAAAAAGGTTCTTAAGAAAATAGAAATTAACTCTAGTTTATTATTTAGGAGGTTAAAGAACGATCGAGTCAGGACAAGACGCAAGGTAAGGGAATTTCTTAAGCCAATTTCCATTCTTTGGGTTAATCTACTACTTTCAAATTATGTCATGATATTATTATATCATATCTTGTATTTGTACTTTCTATATGTGTAATTATAGTGAATACACATAATAGACCTATTTTATTTTAAAAATTATCTTTGTAAGGACTTCGTCTCAATCTCCATTCATTGAGGCATATTTTGATTCATACACATATTTCTTTTATACGGTGTATAAACCCCTTTGAAATATACATTTATTCAAAAGGAATATTTTTATACAAAGCATTTTACGAAACGAAAAAAGGGAATTTTTTTTTTCATACATATGTGGTGACAATGACATCTCCGCCTTCGTGACCATTATTTGAGTTTTCGGCTTCCTTTACAAGCGATAACATTTTTATAAATGATTTAAAAAAAAGAGAGATATTTCTCTCAAATATATGAAAATACAGTGAAAATGTATACGTATTTAATGCAAGCTTAAAAATGTTTTCAGAAAACCCGACTCTCTAGTGTGGTAGACAAGAAGGGATATGGCGTGGACCCATCATGGCCTGCAATTAGTCGAGTAGTCTCAGAATTAGTTATTTTGTTTTCATAAGCTTGCATAATGTTTTTAGAAAAACACTGGAGTATATTTGAGCACTTTTAAATGTAATTATCTTCCAAAAAAATTGCATTGGTAGGTCTCATGAGACAACTAGACGTGGAATTGGCCGAGGCCCATTCCCAATTTGATTTATGGTTTTGGCCGAGGCCTTAATCATTTTAAACGTCTTGGCCGAGGCCTTGACAAAATGTTTCAGAATGTCTGGCATTATGCATTCCATCATTATGAAAGTGGTTAATGATATTTCATGTGATTATTCGACTAGTAGAGTATCCATGTGAAGAAGTAAATGGCATTATCTCATTTTACTTTTTCCATATTATGCTGAAGTTCAAGTTTAAAAGGATTTTGTTTTAGTTATACATTGCCTTAAATGTTTATGTTTATTTATGAAAGCTTCCGCAATATTGTTATCCTTACTGAGCATCTGAGCTCACCCCTTTCAATGTTTTGATATTTTCCAAGATGTGAAGAAGTATTTTATGAATGACCTGCAGGGATTGTCAGAAGAGGATAGGAGTGTGGACTATGTAGATTTGTTATTGTAGTTTTTCACTTTATGATGTAATGTAACGTTTACGAATGTATCTAGTGTTTCCAAGGCCACTAAACTAATAGGTATTTCGAGACTTGATCTTTTGTGATCATGCCAATGTTACGAAGTAATGCGCCGACTCTGGGTAGCTGGGGTCGGGGCATTACGGTTGGTATCAGAGGCAGTTTAGTACTAAACTTGGAATCTAGATTTAGATAAACTATGATTAGAGCACATAGCCCAAAGATAGACATTGAGGATTAGTATAGAAGAACTTCCAAAAATTTTGGTATTATAGAGATTTTGTGAGTTTTCTGAGCGATTCATCCCTGTCTGGATACGAGCAGGTAGAGGCGGCTCTGGCACAGATGTACCTAGGGGTAAAACCTGAAAACACTACTTTGAGCTAGACTCGAACGGGAACTGGTGCATGACAACGGGCCTTGCTGCACTCTTGGTTACGACACTCCCGGGGGATATGCTTAGGATAATTCTCATTTTCGTTATAAACCACTATGAAGGGCTATGATTATATACTTCCTCAAAGAAAACATTCCTTTTTATGATTATGGATTATATCCATAAATAGTTCAATTTATGTAAAGTGTGTTACAAATATGGAATTATGTATTTTAATTCATAAACTAATCTAGTTTATGCCATTGTTTAGAAATGGCGCCTAGTAGAAGGAATGGAAACCGTATTAATGCACGCACTCCGTGTAGGGATTACCCTCCTACTCAAGATAATTATTGTGGATCTGGAGATACAACTGGTGCTGATCAACTTATTACCATACTCGGAC
Organism: Viscum album; assembly: GCA_963277665.1. Classification (NCBI taxonomy): domain Eukaryota; kingdom Viridiplantae; phylum Streptophyta; class Magnoliopsida; order Santalales; family Viscaceae; genus Viscum; species Viscum album. The sequence goes on along the minus strand of OY728137.1, from coordinate 1,489,232,141 downwards.
AACTCACTCAGGTTATGAATAATAACCTTACTCATATGGAGTACCCTGATCCGCAACGTGGAGGATCAATGTTAGACCGCTTCATGAGGCAACAACCACCAACATTTAATGGGGGTACAAATCCATTAGTAGCTGATCAATGGATAAACTCCTTAGAGAAAATATTCCATGCCTTGGGGAGTAGCGAAAGGGAGAAGGTTGTCATGGCAGTTTACTGCCTCACTGGAGATGCCGATCAGTGGGGGTCGCTGATTCAAAACACAAAGGAAGATGATGATGTATCGAATATGGAATGGTGGGAGTTCAAAGAGCTTTTCTTAGAAAAATACATACCTTATGACCATCGAGCAGATATGGAAATGCAATTTCTATGTCTGAGGCAGAAGGAGGATGAGAATGTTGCAAGGTATGAGGCTAACTTTACAAGGTTAGCGAGGCATGCTGCAGATTATATACGTAACCCAAGAATTAAGACTGATCATTTCTTTGATGGGATAAAACCATTTCTCCGTCGAGCTTAAGTATCACAAACCTTCTCTTCATACGAAGGTATTGTCTTGTGTGCTATCAAGACAGAAAAGGAATTCCCTAAGTCTTATGACAACAAAGTAAAGCAAGAGAAGAAGAGAACGGTGGAACAAGAGACAGATAAAGGGAAAAAGGGAAAGAAGAATTTTCCATTATGTGATAATTGTGGGAAGAATCACCCTGGTACTTGCCTAAAAGGAATGGGAGTTTGTTATAAATGTGGAGAAAAAGGTCACCAGGCGCCTGATTGTAAGGGAAAGAAAGAGGCTATCAATGTTGAATGCTACAATTGTAGAGAAATGGGGCATTATGCAAATGAATGTCCTAAGCGTCCGGGAAACTTACCTCAGAAAAGGCCAACGGATCAAGGACAATCTTATGATGTTACTACAGTTGAAGCAGAATAATTAATGTATTGGTGCTTTTGGACTCATGGATTATATTCTGGTTATTAGAATAATGTGATATATAAATAATGATTGTACTGCAGTACTTGTTGTTTCAGTAAGGTTTTAATATGATGAAGGTAATCATATTTTTAGTATGTGACAATAAGAGAAACTTTACTTTGTTTGGGGAATCTGATAAATTGATTTTGGAATTAAGACACCTTTTAGAGAAAGTCTGGACAGAGGTATTTTGGATAACTATAAAGGTTGGAGTGGATTAAGTTGATCTTTGGATAGTATTGTTTAAGGTAAAAACATTTCTGAAGATTATTTTTGGAATATTATAATACTATAGTTTTAGGAAAAGGACAACCTGCAGGGTGGGGCATAACCCGTCGCGTCGGAGAAAGCTGCAGGAATCGAACCCACAACCATAGTGCAACAGGCCTTTATTTCCTACCACTAGCCTACAGGAAGTCCCTGGTTATTACAAAATAATTTTACTAATCTAAATGGTATGTGTTAACATTTGGAACCTTATACAATTAGGATAAGTATAATATTTTTGAGTTCTATTATATTTTTGAGTGAAAGATGAGTTGAAGGTTGAATCTCTAATTGTCAAGCATAAATGTATATATACCTATCTCTTATTCAATAAATTAATTCTTAAACTTTAGTAAAGGGATATTAAAACAAAAATATGTGTTATCCTAATACCTTATGTCTTGTTGAACTGATGATATTTTAAATCAACATAGATTGAAGGCTTTGAGGCCCTCAATTTGATAGTTGATTTTGATTGATGACATCAATCACTCCCTACAAATATTTACGTTTTTCCTCCAATTATATGTCTCTAATTGCCACCAACGTTCTCCTAATTGAGATCATAATTGGGTGGTGACTTTTTCATTTCCCTTTCCCTCTTATTAAGGCTAAATTTTATTAATATTATTTCCGATGTGGGTTTTCCACAAAGGTATTTTCTCTTTTCAACCGTTTATTTTCAAAGAAAAATTTCAAATTGTGAGGATGCAATTTATTGAAGGAGGGGAGAATGTAACACCCCGATCTTCCACGATACGCTTCTCATTCAATAATGCAATAGCTTGCATTGTACGCAACTTCGAGTCATAACACACCGCAAAGTAGCCGTTATGAATAGTAATAACCACTTTTTAAATTTATATAAATTTTATATTTCAAAATGGACTTCAATTTTGTATTCCTAATATTGAAATTAGCCTATGTTGAATTTTTTGTAATTTTCTGAGAACTTCCAAATTTTTATGAATAGTGAAAAATACTTAAAACAGCTTTTTTAATCAAAATAGTTTATAGTGATAAGTTATAATATTGAGTGGTTTTAAAGTATAATAATAATATATTTTTACCATTTTATCCAATGGGGTTCATTAGAATTAATTTCACTTTGAAATTGGACATAAACAATTGTCAATCTTTTGATATAAATTGTTTCTTAAAAACACGCTATTTGTTGTGACAGCGGGAATTAATTATAAAATTAATTAATACAACTTATATGTTTGTAATTTCATAAAATAGACATCATTTTTGAATTCGGAATATCAATTATAGCTTAGGGTGAAATTTTGGCATTGTTCTGAAAAACATCAATTTTTGATGAATAGTGAAACCACTAAGTGGTATTTAAATAACTGATTTTTCGTTTAAATGAAATATTACCACTTCTGTGATTTGATTTTCAAAAATCTGACATACATGGTTGTCATTAAGAAGTAAAATGTGGTTCAATGAGATTAAAATAATTTCTGGTGAATAGTAACTTTTAAGTTCTTAATCGCGATTAGAGGTAATTAGTGTAGTTTAAGGTAAAAATAATGTTTTAATAATATGATATGACCTTGACAAATGTCTTACCCTCATTGGATGTGCCATGGCCGACCAAGAAAATCCATAGGTCATCTTGGGGACCCCATGGAGCTACTTTAGTTAGAAAATGACATAAATACCTTTTATTTAATGTTAAAGTAAAAAATGACACAAACATGAAATGTTTTACTAAAACAATTTTTACATGGGGTTATAAAAGTCATATTTTTTACCATAAATATTCATTGGAAAGATAAAAATATTTCCTACATCATGATAATTTATTTATAATTTTTAGACATTAAATAAATTAAATTATTTATGACACCATGATGATGCAGCGATGACCTCATTATTTAACCATTTAAATAAAATGAGAAGATAATGTAAAATCCAAGGCTTAAACTTGTCCAAATCCTATTGGATGAGGATATTTAGAACCCTAATCACCTTAGCCTCGAATTATAAATGTTCGGAACCTTTAGAATCCGAAAATAATTGTATAATAGAATAACATTTCATTACTTTCCAAAAGTGCCCCTCCTCTCCACTTATAAAAGGCCCCCACCACTCCCACCTTATTCACACTTTAAAGCCATTTGGCTCGGCCAACCTCTGCCAAAATACCCTCCCAACTTCCCTCCCTTACTCCTAGAAGCCTCACTTTGGGCATAATTCTTCCCAAGAAAGGCTTTGGCTCAAATCAAAATGAGTTACCCGATTTTTAGGTAATGTCTTCTCTAATGTTGTTTTGTTTTATGTTGCTTCTCCAACCCCTTAAACTCTTTTTATTCCATTATTTTGTAACAAAACCAGTATATACAATATACTAGGATGTTTTTATGATAATTATTTGGTTTAAACTTACACACACATTCGTCTAGTGGTTAAAGAACATACTGTTTCTGTGGGGGGCGAAATATTGCCTCACGAAACGATGATTGTTCAATATTCCTTTAACACCTATAATGGTGGCCATTTTGATGACACTATTTTCATATATGATATATATATTATTTTTATGTCTTCTTTATGATTCTTTATTTCTCATTTATGGCATACTTTATAATTTTCCATTATGGGTAAATGCGATAATTTCATTTTAGAAAGTGCGGACTACCGCCCCCTCAAAGTGATTTGAATCGTTAATGCCATATGTGGGATGTATAAAGGATGGAGTAAATGGTATTATAAAATAATTATACTGGAATTATATTATACATTTATATCATTATGATTTCATTCCATTAAATATGAAATAGAAATGAAAGTAGCGTTTATGCGTACGTACGGCTTACCGTCTCCATGAACGGTGCATTTCATTTCTTACCTCTAAATGTTACGTAATATTATAAATGAATGTATATACTATATATATATGATATATATTATATCTACATCATGAATATAATTCTGGATATAATGGATATTTCACCACTTGAACAACTTGTAATTATAAGAAGTTTATTTTTGACTCAAGTACCAAAGATCGACAAAACGACCATTATTAACTTAAATAATTACATAATGTTAATAACATGATAATAAGAGATATAAAAGGAATAATGAACAGTAAAAAGGTTCTTATGAAAATAGAAATTAACTCTAGTTTATTATTCAGGAGGTTAAAGAATGGTCGAGTCAGGACAAGACACAAGGTAAGGGAATTTCTTAACCCAATTTCCATTCTTTGGGTTAATCTCCTACTTTCAAATTATGTCATGATATTATTATGTCATATCTTCTATTTGTACTTTCTCTATGTGTACTTATAGTGAATACACATAATAGACCTATTTTATTTTAAAAATTATCTTTGTAAGGACTTCGTCTCAATCTCCATTCATTGAGGCATATTTTGTTTCATACACATATTTCTTTTATACGGTGTATAAACCCCTTTGAAATATACATTTATTCAAAAGGAATTTTTTTATATGAAGCATTTTACTAAACGAAAAAAGGGAATGTTTTTTTTTTCATACATATGCGGTGACAATGACTTCTTTTCCGTCGTGACCATTATTTGAGTTTTTGGCTTCCTTTACAAGCGATACCATTTTTATAAATGATTTAAAAAAAAGAGAGATATTTCTCTCAAATATATGAAAATCCAATGAAAATGTATACGTATTTAATGCATGCTTAAAAATGTTTTCAGAAAACCCAACTCTCGAGTGTGGCAGACAGGAAGGGATAGGGCGTGGACCCATCATGGCCTACAATTAGTCGAGTAGTCTCAGAATTAGTTATTTTGTTTTCATAAGCTTGCATAATGTTTTTAGAAAAACACTGGAGTCTATTTGAGCAATTTTAAACGTAATTATCTTCCAAAAAAATTGCATCGGTAGATCTCATGAGACAACTAGACGTGGAATTGGCCGAGGCCCTTTCCCAATTTGATTTATGGTTTTGGCCGAGGCCTTAATCATTTTAGACGTCATGGCCGAGGCCTTGACAAAATGTTTCAGAATGTCTGGCATTATGCATTACGTCATTATGAAAGTGGTTAATGATATTTCATGTGATTATTTGACCAGTAGAGTATCCATGTGAAGAAGTAAATGGCATTATCTCATTTTACTTTTTCCATATTATGCTGAAATTCAAGTTTAAAAGGCTTTTGTTTTAGTTATACATTGCCTTAAATGTTTATGTTTATTTATGAAAGCTTCGGCAATATTGTTATCTTTACTGAGCATCTGAGCTCACCCCTTTCAATGTTTTAATATTTTCCAAGATGTGAATAAGTATTTTATGAATGACCTGCAGGGATTGTCAGAAGAGGATATGAGTGTGGACTATGGAGACTTTGTTATTGTAGTTTTTCAGTTTATGATGTAATTTAACGTTTACGAATGTATCTAGTGTTTCCAAGGCTACTAAACTAATCGGTCTTTCGAGACTTGATCTTTTGTGATCATGCCAATGTTACGAAGTAATGCACCAACTCTGGGTAGCTGGGGTCGGGGCGTTACAACCTATGTATCATTAGCATCAACTTCATCGATGTTAATATTTACCCCACTATTCATTTTTAGGATGTTCTCCCTCTCAAGAAAGACAAAATTTTTGGAAACATTCACATTCTTATCTAAGGGGTTATATAGGTAGTATCCCATTTGGTCCTTGGGATACCCTATAAAGAAACACTTTTTTCCTCAGAGTGATAGATTGTTTCCTAAGAAAGACTTAATAAATGTCTCGCATCCTCACACACGTGTATTCAATAAAGTGGGTTTCATTCAACTCCATAGCTCAATTGGAATCCCATTTTCCACCTTAGTTGGTACTTGGTTTAATGTGTATGACACAGTTTGAAATGAATATCCCTAAAAGGATTAGGGAAGATCTATATGATTCATTTTCAACCTTACCATATACTACAAGGTACAATTCTTTAATTCACTAAAACCATTCTACTATGGTGTATAAGGTGGAGTGAGTTGAGATAGAATCCCAAAATCCTGTAAAAGGTCTATGAACTTTTGGTTAAGATATTCTTTAGCTAGATCCGATCGAAACTTCTTTATCTTCTACCCAAGATGATTCTTTTATTTATTCTTGAACTCCTTGAATTTCTCAAAGTACTCATAATTATACCTCGTTAAGCTGACATATCAATATCTACTCAATTCATCTATTAATGTAATGAATTAAGAATATCTACCTCTAGCATCTACTAGAAATCTTCCACACACATCAGTGTGTACCAATAAAAAAATCTCTATGGCCATTTCACCCTATCCAAAAAATGGTGGTTTGTCCATTTTCCATTATAAAAAATCATGACGTCTATCATGTAGTTATAGCTCAGAATTGTCTAAAAAGCCACCTTGATAGAGATTTTTCAGGAACATCTCATTTACATGACTAAAGTGGTGATGTCACAACTGGGTGTTTTATGTGTCATGTGAACATGATTATTTATCAATTTCAAACTCATGGTTCTCATAATTTAACACATACATATAGTTATTTAAATGTTCCATACTAAAATATATGTTGTCCATATAAAAGTAACAACATTTATATCAAAAAATGAAAATAAATTAATCTATATCTATACTTGATACATAAATTATTTTCTTGGTAACACAATGAACATAATAACATCCATATAAAACCAATATCATTCTTTTCTGAAATGTGAGGTGGTACTCACTAATGGAAAGAGAAGCCGACCTCACACCATTGGTAGCTCGCAGATCCACCTATCATCTGGAAATTCTCTAGAATCTACTTGGATCCTACATTTGAATATATACGTGAGTCCCACAAGCTATATCTAATACCCAATGTGTAGAAATGGAAATATTTCACTCAACAATGAACAAACCTTTGTATTCCCCTTTTTGTTGGGTGTAGTTCCTCTTCCAATTTCCTGACATGCCACATGGAAAGCATACTACCTCCTTTTCCTTTCCCTGTCTCGATATATTCTTCTTCTTGGTCAGACGGTACATAGAAGCTTTATATTGTTTCTAAATCATAGCCCCCTTTTAATTTTCCTTCCTCTTCCTACTCACCATAATTATTGTAGGTTTTTCATGCCCTAGGTCCTTATCCACTTGGAGAATCAAGGTAAAAAGATTTAGTAGACTCTTATCATTATTGATCATATTATAATTCATTATAAAACTAGAGAAGGTCTTGGTAAGTGATGATTGTACTAAATCTATACACAACTCATCTGGAAATTTTTTCCTTCAGATGTTCAGACACTCAATGTAACTAATAAGGTTGAATACAATTGGTACAACTGGGACAGTCTCTCCATGATTTTGTATTGAACAAAGCTTTGGAGATCCACTACATCTCATATCTCACCTTCTCTTGATAGAGACCCCGAATGTAATATATCCTTCTATAAGAATCCATTTTTTCATCTTCCTTCAAGTTCTCATTGTTCATGGATGATAGCATGAATTAATGAAAATCCGTAGCATCATTAAGATATTTATTGTGCATAGATATTTCCTCTTCACTAGCCCCATTTCCAAGAACAATGGGTAAAGTCTCTTCCATAACATAAAGCTTCCTCTAATGACGAAGGTTAACCTGAAGGTGCATTTTCCACTCATAAAAATTACTGCCGGTGAGAAGGTTTTCCCTCTCGAGTATGGATCACTATGATATGTTTTATTTCATTTTTTATGTTGTTTCTACAAATAATATGAACAGAGTTTTAGTACTTTATCTTGATAAATATAGAGAAATTAATTAATTAATATTGATTAGTCTCCCACTATTTTGTCGAAACCTAATATCCCTCACTGTTGGATTAAGAATATCAAGTTTCTTGGACATTCAAGTGGCAGTGATATATATTTAACTTCGCATTACTCCAACCAGGTTTTGTTAAGAAATATAAAAGGTTTTTGGTAGGCATTCCAAATTCCAACTACCTCAATTAATTTCTCCTTGATTTTTTTAGTGGACTCCGCAATCCAGGAATCCTTAATTTTGGATTTCATCAACTATTTCCTCTCAGATCAAGTCCTACTAGGGTAGTCAACCCTTGATGTAAACTATGTTATGTCAATATAAAACCACAAATTATAATTTCCAGATAATTGAAAGCACCCCAAATAGGGTTGGTCAAGCATTATGAACTATGGTTTGACTCTAACCGATGTAATGGAAGGTTATACCAACTTTATATTTAATTGAGGGACGTTACCATTTATGCAAAAATTTCTACATATTATCATTTACAATGATCTTTAATATTATGTGGGATATACTAATTGATTAAATATGTTTAAAGAATATTTACACATAATCCATTTGATCTTAGTTCCATGTTTTATGCTTGTTAGTTCATTAATTATGTGATCAAGTCAAACATCCATAATGAATAACCATAAAACTGGAAGAAATAAATTATGGGTATGATCATGATCTTTACTATTAGTTGGTTTATCTAGTGGTTAATAAACCAACCTTGTCCTTTTAGAGAAAAAATATGACCCATTTATGTTTCGTGTTTATAGCTTTCCACCTACACACCTGTGTATCTTCTTCGATTGGTTTTTCCTCGGTTCCTAATTTGAACCACCTCCACTAGCTTGGGAGCTCCATCCATTACATACATGGTTATCTCGCATGTCAGTGAGGGGTAAGATGGGGTTTACATAAAAGAAACCATTACCACATAGGCCCTACATTTTAATGAGGATAAGGAACGTTGGCCAAAATTTTCAATTTAATAAATAAATTAAAATGGAACCAATCACATATAAAGGTCTAGTATAGCTCATGATCATCGACATACCTGTAAAAAATAAAGAACTTAATAAAACTAGTGTTCAATTATTAAATCATTCTTATTAATATAAATTATGATCAAACAGATTATTCATTATCTTTAATTAATCAATCATTTTTATCTCATTTTTTTCTCAATTTTCTGGAGATTCTCATACATAACCATGTACGTAACTTGTAACTAAGAGGAGACCCGGTGAATACCCATAAAAAACAACCCATCATGTATTAATGTTTTATACAATTTCTTCTTTGTGGCATGTATCATGCATGTATAATTATACTTGTAATATAAACTATACATCATGCACATATCTTTGAACATTACGCAAATGTTAAATAAAAAGTTATATTTATATATCAAACACATATCACATTTTGGGTCCCATTATTATTCCCACATGAAGGTCCATGTATCAAGGGTAACATTATATAATAATAAATTTTTAAATCTACATAATCTAGAAAAAGTACATGGTGTTTATATCCAACTACAGATCGTGTACCCTCTTCACTATCCATCCAAAGTACACGCATGGGGACATGGCGTGTGAGGTGTAATTAGAAAATCTTTAGTTTATAGAGTGTGTCCTATGGGCCACACGCCGTGTTGAATTTGTGATATATGGTCACCATTTTGGAAAGTCGGGTAAGGGATACACAACTTGACCCTGACCGAAAGGGACTACACACCCTGTTTAGTGGGCCACACAATGTGTAATCCATCTGACTGTGAACCAGTCTATCCTTGTCAACATGCTGTGTAAGAATTAACTACAACACGTGTCATTAATGCACACGGCATGGGTAAGTTCTGAATTACTCCCGATGTAATGATCACAACCATATTGTGTGTGATCCAGATTACACTACGTGTATGGAAGATGACACAATGTGTAACTCCGAATATATGGTGTGTACTGTCGTGTTACCTGGACAGAATCGTCAGTGACTATTGATGTGATCCTCGATTTCATTTTAATCATAGAAATATTAATTTCTGTTAGATCTACATGAAACTAAATATAGAGAACTGAATTTAGTAATTCAGATTACAAGAACAATTAATGATTAATTGAAAAACTAAATTATTAAATCGTAAATCATCAACAAATTATTTAAATAATTTTAAATGAAAATATGACCCCATTTAAAACACTTGTAGTTTCCGGGCTTAGTGAAAGCACATGATGGTCATATACTCAATGTTAAAAATTTCCATTATCCATGATTAATCTGCGATCAATACGATTATAAATGCTAGTATCCATTGAATTGAATCAAATATAAAAGATAATAGAGTGAACCCAGAACTAAGAAGAGTGAATCGACATATTGTGTTTATAAATAATTTAATTAAATTAAGGAATTACATCCAAGTAGATTCATTCTTCTTTAATGAATATGACCTAGGGTCTATGGTGAGGCTTTTTGGGATGCAGAGTTCAAGGATATGCTTCCTCTAGTGGTGATCCACACATGCTCCACATATCTCCTAACGTCACTGAAGGAGTCTCTGGGTGCAAGCACGAAAGATCCTTTCACTTACAATTTCCACCATTGATCGCCTTGAGAATCTCTCCAAATTTTTCTCCTAGATCCGGTGGAGGAGGACCTCTCTCATTCTTTAGATAATTCTTATAGAGGAAAGAGTTCTCTAGGCTTGAGATATTTTATTCATGAATTTTTTGCGCAAAACTATTGGCTAGCCTGTTGGATGTCCCCTTGGCTAATTTGATAATAATAACATTACAAGGAATTTTATTCTCCATGTAATAATAAATAATTAGAACATGTTTTGTAACTTATTTTATTATTCCATGTGAAACCCTATGTCAAATAATAATTGTAATTCTATTATTTAAATGACATGTTCTAAACATGAAAGTTATATTTAAATACTAATTAACCAAATAATATTTAATATTACTTATCACTGGACCCATAACTTGGTCGGCCAATCCTCCTCAATATTTACTGAGCCTTAAATAATGACTATTTATTTATTAAATAAATATAGCTACATAATTCATCAATTATTAAATATTATGTCTACAATATATGCTCTTGAATAACTAGTGATGAAATAAATGAAATCTAAAATACTTGAATAATTATTAACCCGCAACGGGGAATAATAATTACTTAACTTGTTACATAATAAATTATTTAACTGAGATATTTGGTAAACTTAGTGTGTGACCCTCTAGGCCTCATTTTTATTGGAATTAGGAAGGATTTCCTAAATTCCTAGATTACTGTGTAGAAATAGCTTAAGGAACCCACGAGAGAGTAGTTTATGTCACAACCAAATATCACCTCATATGAATGCTTACCAGGTAATATAATGCCTTTGTCCTGATACCTCCAATCAAAAGGCTTCCATGAAAGTACCATCGACCCATGTGCTCGATTTATCATTATTTAACTTATCAAAATTGAACTTTTCAAGAGAACACCATGACTATAGATTTATTTAGGCTACATCACTTCCATCAAAGGGACAGATATATCTACTTATGAAGAAGTGATGAATCCTTTCTCGCATTATTAATTAATGTAGTATTACTCGTGATTTACCCCGCATATACTATATATATGTGAACATATTTAATCATAGTTTTCATGAATACATATAAATCTGCAAGTCATAAAACCCATTAATAATGATCTTAAATTCAAAGGACCAATACAAACAACCGTAGATAAGAACATCCAATGACAATTATAAATGTGTATTTCCTACTCGTGGATGTTGGTCTCATAATATCCACTTGGATATTACCAAGGGAGCACACCATGAGAAGGTACCTCAATGTTTCATGAGTCCCCACCCCAGATAGCCTATATCATTTTTGTCCCTTCAAATGATATCATTCGGCTATAGAATATATATTTAAGAATTGTTTCATTGAATTTTCGGGTTCTCGCCCTAATAGGGATCGACTATGACCTTTTAGCGTGATAGCTATTATTAGGACATTATCAACATAATATGTCATGCATAATAACAATCATGATGTGATAAAGAATTTATTAATATTTATCTGATGAATACAATTTTATCATAAAGTACATTGAAGTAGGTTTCTAGGGCACCATCTCCAACAACTTGCATGTTTTATTGTTTTAGAACACCAAAAATTCATTTAAGAGAATCCTAGAAAACCATAACTCATAATGATTTTTTTTCAGTGTCTGTATTTTAAAAATAAAAATAAATTCTTTTTCCTCTGATTTTATATGAATCTGACTTCATTATCCTTGTTTTCACCCCAAAACACATGTTTTTAATGTCTTTGGTACCTTAAAATTTTTTTACCTAGTCATTCTGACCACACCACATGTCATATTGATGTTTTATTAGTGAATACACATCAAAAATAACCCAATGGTTGTTTTATCATGATTTTAAATCAATCTAAGTTTATATACTATGGTTTTGAAAAATGATTGCACATTTTACAATATTAAAACATTAAAAAAGTGTTTAAGGGTATCCTATGAGAATTGTAATCTGGAATAATGTGTATTTAGTTTGTGCATTTATAAAACCAATTTATGGTCATTATGATCCAGTTTCATCGAAATTAGATGTCGTTTTCCTACTTTTTTACCCCTCTGAGACATGTTTTTAAAGGATTTGTTACCATTAAAAATTGTTTATTGAGTCATTCTGACGACACCATGCATCGAATTGACATGTGGTCTACGTGTAAATATAAAAAATAACTCAATGGTGGTTATCCATGTTTTAACATCAATCTATGAACATTTTATATGGTTTTGACAGTCACATGCACATTTTGGGGTTTTAAAACACTGAAAAAATATTAATGAGAATCCTAGAAAAATAGTAACATAGAGTGGTGTTTTGTCCACTCCTAAAATTAAAAAATCAATCTATGGTATTTTCATACGATTTCATGGAAATCCAACATTATTTTCCTTGTATAGACCCCATGAAAAATGTTTTTAAAAGCTTTGGAATATTTAAAATTGTTTATCGAGTCATTCCAACCACCCCGCACAACGACTTTACATGTTGTCTATGCGTACACATAAAAATAAGTCAGTGGATGTTTTCCTATATTTTAAAGTAATCTAATGTTTTTTTCTTTGATTTGGATTGTTACACACACGTTTTAGTGTTTTAAAACACTATAAACACATTTATGGGTATCACATTAAAACAATAGCTTGAAATGACTAGTAGTAAGTTACTAAATATTAAAAATAAATCTAAAATCATTTTCTTATGATTTCATTGAAATTCAACATCATTTTATTGGTTGTAACCCCATGAAACATGTTTTTAATTGATTTGGTACCTTTAAAAACTACATAGCAAGTAATTTCGGCCACCATGCTTGTTAGGTTGATGTGTTTTTTTCATATACATATAAAAAAAACTTAGTGGTGTTTTCACAATAATTTCATATCAATATGATGTTTTAACTATGTTTTTGAACAATAAATGTAAATTTATTATTTTAAGGAACTAAAAATGGTTTTATAGGAATAATATTCAAACTATATCTCAGAATGAAATATCATCTTTTACTACATTTTATAAATAAATCTATGGATATTTTCATCTGATTTCATGGAAATATGATTTCATTTTTCTAATTTTGATCCCCCCAATACATGTTTTTAAAGGCTTTGGTGCCTTCAAAAACTAGTTACCAAATCATTCTGACCACAGGGCAGGTTGTATTAATGTTTCACATATATGCACACATTAAAAATAATTCTACATTGGTTTTCATATGATTTTCCATCTATATGAGGTTTTTTACTACTATTTTTACAATTACATTCATGTTTTAGTATTTCAAAACACTAAAAATGTATTGATGAGAATCTATGAAAAAAATAACTCAGAATGAAATTCTGTATATTTGTACATTTATAAAATCTATATATAGTAATTTTCCTATGATTTCATGGAAATATGAATTTTTTTGCCTTGTTATGACCCCAACGAAACATGTTTATAAAGGCTTTTTTACCTTTAAAAACTGTATATAGAGTCATTCTGAGAAAAACACATGTCAGATTGGTGTTATTTGTTCATGTGAACATCCAAAATAACTCAACAGTGGTTTTAAGAAAATCATGTTAATATGATATCTTTTTCTTTTATTTTGACCGTTAAATTTGTATTTTAGTTATTAAAATACTAAAAATGTGTTTACGGTCATGCTGGAAAAAATATAAACTGTAATAATGTTCTGTTTGGTCCTACATTTCAATAATAAATATATGGTTTTTTTCTTTTATTTAATGTTAATATATTGTTGTCACCCATGTTTTGACCCCCCCCCCCACCCAACACACATTTTTAAAGGATTTGGCACCTTTAAATACTATTTATTGAGTCATTCCAATAACATTGCATGTCATATTGATGTTTTATCTGAAAATACATGTAAAAAATCACAACGATTGTTTTAAATTGAATTTGTGTCATAATGACATTGTTTTCTATGGTTTTTCCCATTACATGTATATTTTAGTTGTTTCAAACACTAAAAATGTATTTTCATACATCTTGATCAAACCAAACTCAGAATGATGTTCTATCAGTTCATAAAATTTAAAAATTAATCTACAGTCCTTTCCCCTAGTTTCTTGGAAATTTGACTTCATATGTCTAGTTTTGGCCCCACGACACACATTTTTAAAAGAATTGGTACCTTTAAAAACTATTTCCACACCATTACAACCTCACCGAACATAATATTGATATTTTGTCTCAGCATTCACATGGAAAATTACTCAATGGTGATTTTTTTTAATTTCACATAAATATGAGGACATTTTCTATGGTTTTGATAATTTCATGCTTGTTTTAGTGTTTTAAAACACCAATAAAAAATCTACAGGCATCCTAAGAAAATTGCAACTCGAATTTACATTTCTCGAGTCTCTATACTTAAAAAATAAAAATAAGGTAATTTTCTTCTAATTTTACGGTAATCAAACATCACTTTACTTGTTTGGACCCCCTTACACATGTTTTTAAAGGCTTTAGTACCTTTAACAACTCTTTACAAAGTTCATCTAACAACCCCACATGTCTGATTAATATGTTTTATGTGTGTACATGTCATAAATAACTCGATGATGGTTTCCCATGGTTTCACATTAATCTGAGGTCATTTTCTATTTTTTGAATGTTTTACACAGGTTTTAGTGTATTAAAACACCAAAAATGTGTTTATGGGTATCATAGAAAATCTGTAACTCAGAATAATGTGATGTGAGTTTCTAAAATTAAATAATAATTCTACTATTGTTTTTATGCCTTCATGGAAATTTGATATTGTGTTCTAGTTTTTATACCTTGACACATGAATTTACATACATTTATTCCCTTAAAACAATTTACTAATTCACTATCGAGAAAATGAGATTTTATAGTTTTCAAACATTAGGAAAATGATCTACAATTCATTTTTGACATGTTGGAATCTACCACATGACAATTTGTTATTATATGTAGTCGATATGACTCAAAGTTAATGTTCTCAATATAAAAGTGTCATTTGAGTTTTATTTACTGATAGTGTATGTGTTCTTTTTAAATGTGTGAATGATATATGGAATTTAGTATTTACCTGGGCAGGATGAGCTATAAAGATGTAAATTTCTTTGGGAATCATTCAGATCATCCACTGAAATAGAAAAACAAAATCATTTTCCATTTTCAAACACCACTAACCATGTGTTTTCCTATAAGAATCTTGTTCTTGCACTTTTTTATTTCAACCTTGCAATTTTACTTTTTGATTCCTAATCAATGACACTAATCGAATCCTCATTGTGTTTAGTAGTAATTGATGATGATTCTCTACAAATGAAAACTGATGGAGTTGGCTTAGAATCCATCCTTCATACAATTCTTGGATGCCACGCCTACCCTAATATGATTACAACTACATAGTTTTGGGTAACCGACTATCATTGAGAAGGGTTATCATCCAAGACATCAAGTATTTTAATCTTTTAATAAAAAAATTGACAATTATTTTTTAAAATATATGAACATTAGAATAATATATAATTAAGAAAAATTATTACTATTTTTATTAAATTAATATAAAAACATAATATTGAAAAATAAATTATAACAATAAACAGCTCGTAAACCTAGTTAATTGGGGATGTCTAGATGTATCTAATGATGCCAAGATGGCATCATTAGATACATGTTTCTACCCCCGTTTAATTTTGTAACACCCCGACCCCAGTTACCCAGAGTCGGTGCATTATTACATAACATTGGCATGATCACAAAAGATCGAGTCTCGAAAGACCGATTAGTTTATTAGGCTTGGAATCACTAGATACATTCCTAAAGTTTACATTACATCATAAAGTGGAAAACTACAAAAAAATCTTATCTCCATAGAACACAATCATATCCCCTCATACTATCCCTATAGGTCATTCAAAAAATACATCTTCACATCCTAGGAAAAATTAAACATAGAAAGGGGTGAGATTAGATGCCCAGTAAGGATAACAATATAGAGGAAACTTTCATAAAGAAGCATAAACATTTAAGGCAATGTATAACTAAAACAAAATCCTTTTGAACTTGAACTTCACCATAATATGGATGAAATAAAATGAAATAATTCCATTTACTTATTCACATGGATATTCTACTAATCGAATAATCACATGAAATATCAATAACCACTTTCATAATGATGGAATGCATAATGCCAGACTTTCATAACCACATAGTCAAGGAATTGTGCTATGAATAAAAATAAGATTTTGTCAAGGCCTTGTGCCAAGACATTAGTTTGTCTCATGAGACCTACCGATGCATCGAGGAGCTAGAGCGGGCTCCACCCGTAACTTATTATGTCAAATGCATTCCTCATATGAACAGGTTTAAACATAACATAAACATTTGTATTAAAAAAATCATAATAAATTTAAATACTTTCTCCATAAACTATGAATGGTATAAAAATAACACATCCATAGTCAATCATATAACAAAAACTTTAATACAATATGGAAGTTTTGTATTATAATAAATCAACTTCAAAAAAGCTTAAAATCCATCAAAGGATGTTGACATAGATGAAATCAAAACTATTTGAGAGAAATATCTCTTTTTTTAAATAATTTAAAAGTCACATAATTATAAAAGAAATCATTTACTTTGAAAATATTCTTACAAGTTTTTAAGGGAAGCTTCGACGATTTTATAATGGCGTAAAATAGCTGCACATGCCGTATAAGTTAAAAAAACATTCTTACCTTAATTCTGTCGAAAAAATTAAAAGGACCTTGTTTGGAAAATGATGGAAATATTACTTTATAAAATTCTTATAAAAAGTCAAAAAATGGTATAAATGACTTTAACCCATAGTTTTTAAAATAGGAATAATGATTTGAAATACATTTTAATGAAACATTTATGTGGATGATAAAGAGGTTCTAGTAGATAATTACGTATAAACAACTTAGATAATGAAGATATTGTGAAACAATCCCTTACCTTGTACTTATCCTTGGTCAAGGGTAGGTTAATGGTTAAATCATTTTTATTAAATTATACAAGAAACATATACATTAATATGATATCATATATGATTTTTAACATTTCTTTGTTAATAATATCTTAGTATTATCATCATTTAGGGTGTTCACTTACTCATTTTCTTCTATATGTTTTGTTACATAATATGTGTTTTGTTATCCATAGGTTGTATCTTATTCATATCCAGACTAATATCAAGTCCTTAAACATTATTTTTAATCATCAAATGATAATTAGACTTTCATGGATACAATGGGGAATGAATCTCATCGCGTTCGTGGAGATGGTAGTCCGTAAATACGCACGAGCGAAAATATCATTCATTTGATATTCAAATAATATATAATTGGATGGTATATCATATATTCTGAATCATTATCATGTTATATTTTTTATTTAAATCAATTACATATCCTTATCATACCCTTCCAAATAATAATGTTTTGAATAACAATTACACCACGAGGTGGAGATGGTAAGCCGTACGTACGCACGTATGGTGACATGTCATTCAAAGGATGGATACAATACTGAATATGGTTGTACCACATTTATAATAACATCAATGTATATAGAAGATACTGGAGTTATTATTTTATAATGGAAATAACAAAGAAAGAAGAAGTTGAAGAAGAAAGGAACTTGAAAGAGGGTGGTGAAAACATTACCTCTTCTTCGGGTTCTTCCTTTTGATTTGATCAAAAGAGCTCCTTAGGTTGGCTTTTTTATCAAACTAAGGCCTCTAGGATGAAGTGAGGGAAGTTGAGAGAATATTTGGGTAGGGTTTGGCAGAGCCAAAATGATTTGAAGGTGTGAATTATAGGGAAGGGGAAGTGCCCTTTTTTTTAAGAGGGGTGAGGGGCACCTTGGGAAAAGCTAGAAATATTATTTTATAATAAATTCATATTAGGTTTTTAATGGATCAAAAGTATATTATTTAAAGGTTAAGGTGGGGATAAGTCGAAAACCACTCAACCAATATGTTTTAGACAGGTTTGGGTCACTATAATAACTTTATCTTTTTGATTTAACTCTTAGTTAAGTAGTTTGACATTTACCATGTCTCTTTGTATTTTTATATTATATAGTTAATAAACATACTATAAACTTTCAATAAACCCCCAAGTGGTCCATTAAAAATACATGTATCATTATATAAGTCCTTTGGCTGAACCTTAAAATATCAATTAATAATATAATATTTATTTTAAAAACTCCTTTATGTCAATTTTGACACTATTTAATAATAGATTTTCATTAAAGTCCTAATAACTTTATTAATAAAAAAAATTGAAATACTAACATGTCATATTAACCAATAAAATTTGTGGATGGCATCAAAATATTCAAATTATATTTATTTTAACATTTATAATACTAATTATTTGATTCTTTAATTAATAAGGAAAATACTGCATCATTACTGTGTCATAAATAAATATAATTGTTCAATGTCTAAAAATTATAAATAAAATACAATTATGTAGGAAATATTTTTAGATTTTTAATTAATATTTACAGTAAAAAATATAACATATATAACTCTATGTAAATTTTTTTTTCTAAAAGATATACTCTTATGTCTTTTTTGTTTTTACTTTAACTTAATTAATATCACTACGGCAAATAAGGCATTTAGCGGCGGTTTTTTTTTCGTTTCGCGGCGGTTTGAAACGCCGCTAAATCGATTGGCGGCGGTTTTCAAAAACCGCCGCTAAATCGTGCATCGGGAAACTATTCGCGGCGGTTTTCAAAACCGTCGCAGAACGTTTCGCGGTGGTTTTTTAGCAATGGTTTAAACCGCAACTAAATGATTCAGCGGCGGTTTTTTTTTTTGTTATTTTTTTTAATTTTTTTAAATATATATATATAAATTTATTTATTTATTTCGTATTTATTTATTTTATTTATTTTATTAATTTATTTATTTTATTTATTTTATTTATTTTATTTTATTTATTTTATTTATTTATTTTTCGTATTTATTTATTTTATTTATTTTATTTCATATTTATTTTATTTTGTATTTATTTATTTTATTTATTTTATTTCATATTTATTTTCTTTCATATTTATTTTATTTATTTATTTTATTTATTTTATTTATTTTATTAATTTTATTAATTTTATTTCGTATTTATTTTATTTATTTATTTTATTTATTTATTTTATTTATTTATTTTATTTATTTAATTTTGTATTTATTATTTATTTTTTTATTTCCTATTTATTTTTTATTTATTTTATTTCATATTTATTTTTTTTATTTATTTGTTTATTTCATGTTATTTTATTTACATTATTTATCCATGCATGCACATCCCATGCACATGCACATGCATGCCCATGCATGCACATGCAATATAAAGAAATTCTGCGTTTGGTGAGATTTGAACCCCTAACCTCTTGCATATTTTTCAAAGACTTTACCAAAATTAATATACTTATATATATTAATTGAAAAAGCAAATAATACATAAATAATAGATATAAACTCGATAATAATAAATAATAAATAATAAATAATCAATAATCAATAATCAATAATCAATAATAAATAATAAATAATTAATAATGAATACTGAATAATAAATAATAAATAATAAATAAATATAAATAATAAATAATAAATAAATATAAATAATAAATAAATATAAATAATAAATAAATATAAATATAAATAATAAATAAAGATAAATGATAAATAATAAATAATAAATAATAAATAATAAATAATAAATAATAAATAATAAATGATAAATGATAAATAATAAATAATAAATAATAAATAATAAATAATAAATAATAAATAAATATAAATAATAAATAATAAATAAATATAAATAATAAATAATAAATAATAAATAATAAATAAATATAAATAATAAATAAATATAAATATAAATAATAAATAATAAATAATAAATAATAAATAAATATAAATAATAAATAATAAATAATCCCTAATAAATAATAAATAATAAATAATAAATAATTAATAAATATAAATAATAAATAATAAATAAAGATAAATAATAAATAATAAATAATAAATAATAAATAATAAATAATAAATAATAAATAATAAATAATAGATAAAGATAAATAATAAATAATAGATAAAGATAAATAATAAATAATAAATAGTAAATAATAAATAATAAATAGTAAATAGTAAATAATAAATAGTAAATAATAAATAATATATAATATATAATATATAATATATAATATATAATAAATAATCAATAATCAATAATCAATAATGGATAATGAATAATAAATAATAAATAATAAATAATAAATAAATATAAATAATAAATAATAAATAAATAATAATAAATAATAATAAATAATAAATAATAAATAAAGATAAATAATAAATAATAAATAATAATTAATAAATAATAAATAATAAATTGTAAATAATAAATAATAAATAATAAATAATAAATAATAAATAATAAATACTAAATAATAAATAATAAATATAAATAAATATAAATAATAAATAATAACTAATAAATAATAAATAATAAATAAATATAAATAATAAATAATAAATAAATATAAATAATAAATAATAAATAATAAATAATAAATAATATATAATAAATAAAGATAAATAATAAATAATAAATAATAAATAATAAATAATAAATAGTAAATAATAAATAATAAATAATAAATAATAAATAATAAATAATAAATAATAAATAATAAATAATAAATAATAAATAATAAATAATAAATAATAAATAATAAATTAATATAAATAACAAATAATAAATAAATATAAATAATAAATAATAAATAAATATAAATAATAAATAATAAATAAATATAAATAATAAATAATAAATATATATAAATGATAAATAAATATAAATAATAAATAATAAATAATAAATAAGAAATAAGAAATAATAATTAAATATAAATATAAATAATAAATAATAAATAAGAAATAATAAATAATAAAAAATAACTCATAAATAAATATAAATAATAAATAATAAATAAACATAATTAATTAATAAATATAAAGAATAAATAATAAATAATAAATAATAAATAATAAATAGCCAGTTACAAATAATATATAATAAATAAATTAAAGTATATTATAAATAATAAATAATAAATAATAAAGGAAACACATGAAAAGGTATGAAAAGACGTGATAAGGGATGAAAAATCATGAAAACGCATGAAAAAGGATGGAGAAGCATATGAAGAATGAGACATTAGAAAGAATGAGAACGCATGAAAGCTCGTGACAACTCTGGAAAACTCCTTAATAATTCAACATAATCATCATAATAACCCACAAAAAACCATTGATAAATATAACAAGTCATGGAAACCTAAATAAACAGTAATAAATGGAGCTACCATTAAAACCCGTCAAAACGGTCATAAAGAGACAAAAACATTGGACTCACATTAACGGAGATAACTTATGATCCGAGAGTCCGTTTTAGATCCGTGACCTGTCAAATCAAAGATCCTGAAATTATCTTCAACTTGAAAGGTGAAAGTGTCCGAATGGATAGGCGGATCGGAAGTTACGACCATTTAAAAAAAAGCTGATGGGGAACGGGTGCTAGAAATGAGGCATTGAAAAACATAACGAACCTGATACCCACTAAAAAGGCCATAACATATGATCTAGGAGTGCATGTGGGCGCCGCGACTAGTCAAACTGAAGCTCATGGAACGATCTATGATCTGGCAGGTGGAGGAGGCCGAACTGATGTGCGGATCGAAAGTTAGGTCCGTCTGAAGACAAGTTCGACGGGACATCGGTGACGGAAACGGGGTTTTGGAGGCCTTCGTAGGGATTTGTGGGGCCTAATAACAGGATAAAAGCTAGCTTGTGTCAAATTAGTGCGTATCTCTCTTCGTTGGCTTCGATTTGATATGTGGTAGAGCCCAAACGGACACCCGGAGCGAAAGTTATGGCTATTTGAAGTTGAAGACCTTTTTTTAACTTTCTTATAACTCTAATATCTTCCGCACCTTAGACCGTCTCACGGTTTTTATTATATGTGCCTCTATATCTCTTCATGAGTTTCGATTTTACTGGTCTTGGTGCTTCAACGGACGCCTGAATCAAAAGTTATGGTTGTTTTAGTGATTTTGGGGTTTCTCGTGTTTTCTTATTTTTTCATTTCATTTCGCGGCGGTTTTACCGAAACCGCCGCTATTTCGCGGCGGTTTTACCGAAACCGCCGCTATTTCGCGGTGGTTTTTAAAAAAACCACCGCTAATCATCTAATAAAATTAAAAAAAAAATTAAAAATAAATAAATAAATAAATAATTTTTTTTTGCTGTTTAGCGGCGGTTTTTTCGCGACGATTTTAAAAACCGCCGGGAAATGCCGGCCCGAAACGCATTTCGCTGCGGTTTGCTCGTAGTGTATAAAGTGTCGTTATCACATACTAGTGGATCCATGGGGTCCCATTATCGACCCAAAGATACCCATGGTCGGAAATGTATCAACCAATAAGGTTAGGACATGTTTTAGGGTAAATTAATATTATTATAATATTATTTTTTACTTTTATTTATCAGATTTACCCTTTAACCCTGGTAAATAAAATATTTACCGAATTAATTATACAAAAAGGTCAAAAAATAAAAGTTAACTATTTAAAAAATTTGGATCTCCGGATTCTAAATATGGAATTCATTTTTCTAAATTGAAAACATAGATGTTTCGGAAATTAATTTCAAACTAATTCCTGCGGTCAAAACAAAAAGCTCGTTTTTAAGAAATAATAACTATCAAAAGATTGACACTTGCTTGTGTCCAGTTTAAATGTGAAATTATGTCCAATGACCAAAATTGGATTAAATGGTAAAAATTTAATCTAATTATAATCTAAAATCACTCAAACTCAAAATTTATCACAATTAATTATTTCGATTAAAAAAGTTGTTTTTAATTAAAATTTAGTAATTTTCACTATTCATCCTAATATGAAAGTTATCCAAAAAGTACAAAAAATTTACCCGAATATAATTTTGATATTTTGAATCTAAAAGTGAAGTCCATTTTTAAATAAAAAATGTATAAAATTTCAAAAAGTGGGTATTACTATTCATAACAGCTAGTTTGATTGGTTGTGGTGTGTGTTAGAAGTCGAAGTTGACTACAACACACACTACTTTATTATTCAAAGAGAAGTGTACCATAGAATCTTGGGGTGTTACAAATTGTGTTTAATTATTTTTTTTATTATAATATATTTTCCATCATTATATTTTTTATAATGAAATAACACAAAATAGTAATGAAAAGAACTTACTCAGACGTATTTGGTAGGGTTATTTACAAAAGTGTCATCAAGTTTCATATGCAATTTAAACCAAAATATTTTTCAACAAAGAGAGTGAACTGATTCATTAGACATTATAAAAAATATAAACAAGTCATTAAAAATATTTTCTTATAATAAAAAGATATAAATAATAATTGATAAAATTAAAACCAGAATTATTATTTTCCTCAAAAAAAAATTTCAGACCTGGCAATATATGGAATGACTTGTTTCTCATTATTCCCATTATTTTTTTGATAATTATTAAATAAATAGAAACATTAATAAATTAATAATTTTATTGTGTTTATGTTTTTAAAATACTATAAAATATCCAATTACCTTAAGAGATTAATATTTATTAATATCGATAAATAGGTTCCTTTCCCCATGAGAAATGCCTCCAAAAACATTCTCACACATATGTCCTGAGATCCGAGATGTTTCATTAAACTCATTTCATGATCCCCATTTAAAACCTCTCCATTTCCATCCATGATTTCTCATATTCCATTGGTGTGAAATGGATTTAGGGATATCAAAATGAAAAAACATCTAGAAATAAATAACATAACAATTTATAAGTATATTATAAAATTTTACTCATGTATTTTAAATTAGTTATCAAAAAATATTAATTTAATATTACATTTTATTTATTATCAAATTAATTATTTTTCCAAGTTATGGTAATATTAATCCAATATTTATAATTAAGGTTAAATCTCATCCTCTCACAAGAAAGATGCCAAAGAATTTGCGCATAGATTCTACAAACATCACTGATAGGTACCCAGAACCAATAATAATGTATGATAATCTTTAATACCTTCAAGTACCATATATCTATAATGTTTATATTTATATACCGTAAATTGTTATATTTATCTATTTGAAAAATCCATTAAATAATTAATAAAATATATAGTTTTTTGCAAAATGAAATACATACCAAAAATGGCAACTCTTAAATATCTCCTAGTTTGAGGGGTGACCCACTACTCCATCACTAGATGTGAATAAAAAAGTGAGATACCAACACCATCTTGGGAAATGGATTCTCACTAGTATTCTAGGGTATAAAAGAATCCCATAGATCCCATAAAGTCGATAATAGTGGTGGTCTCTGAGATACGGATGAGATAGGATCTCGGTTTTTTTTGTTCTTTAAATTCCTTGAATTCAAGTGGTTCAGATATAAATAATATATTGTGAAAAACTAAAATAAATAAATAAAATATAAGAATGTATATATTTATGAATCACTTATCAATGGTAAATTTTAATATATTTACACTACCAATTTATATATTCAGTTATATTTATCTCCATTTAATTAACTATTATCAACCGCCATTACAAAAAGGTCAAAATTTTCACTCTCTTAGAAGTTCTATTATTTTTATATTGTTTAGAAAAAACTATTCAATGTATTGTGGTTGATGGGTTTCACATTCAAAAATTACCAATTGATCTTCATCATCATATCATATAAACATATATTCTTTAAGTGTACAACAACACTCCAAACTACATGAATTTCATCATCCACAAAATAAACGATCTATGCTTGTAAAGCCAAGGTAAATGGGTCTTTCTCTACATGCTCACTAGTATGGATCAAGAAATAGAAGTTAACATAATTAAAATGTAATTAATATTTCAGTATACCCCTATTAATGGTGACCCACTTGCATTTGAATACAATAGTATAATAAGTGGCTTCATTGTTGAGGTTTTAATTTTTTTTTCATAAACTGATTTTAAAGATAAATATTTTGAATTTTTAACATCTTTTTTATGAAAATGATTATAAAAGTATCTCATGATACCTTTTAACATTGATTTTTATAAAAATCACAGTAAAAAATTTTGAAATTATTTTTCATGTCAATTTTTATAAATACTGATGTGGAAAATAATATTCAAATTTTTTTCACATTTGTGTTTTTTAAACCAATATGAAATAGTTACTTTTTAATGTCTATTTTTTAAACAACAAAAGTTAAAAAAAGTAATTTTTAAAATGTTTTACCGCCAATTATAATAAAAATTGATGTTAAACCCCTTTTAAAAAATTATAATGACTCCAAACCCTTAATTTTCTCTCTCTCGAAACCCTCCATCTCACTTGATTCTTGACCAATGAAGGGATTATACCTCTTTTAAAACCATCAAACCTCTATTGAATTAAATTTGAATAGAGGTATCATTACCATCTTTCACTCTAAACCTTCTGTTGGCTCACTCCCAACTAAATCTCGGCTAATGACGGTTCCAACAGCTTCAAGGACCTCGACGGCCATTTTTTTTTATGGATGTTAATTAGAATCCACTATTCACCTTATTTGTCTTGGATATTTTATTATTTATACTTATTCAATGATACTAGATCTATTACAGTCAACCTGCAACTGAAATTTGAGGGTCTTGTTAGTTTTTTACTTCTTTTTTTTCACTCATTTTTCATCAATCATGTATCATTCACTCTATTTCCATCAACATTGATTGATTTTATTGGAATTTGGGAGGAAGTTTTCATTAAAAATCTCCAAATTTTTTTATCCCTTTTTTATTTTTTATTATAAATTATGTTTAATTATTTTTTATCATTATTTTTTTAATTTATTTTATGTTTTTATGTTTTACTATATTTTATAGAATATCAACAAGTGATAATGTGAATAGAACATTTTCTAAAAAGATAAGAGTAAATGATATCATAGTATATCAATTTATATAAGATAATCATAATTAATATTACATGATAAAAACAAGTTCTCACACAGCATGGATTTTGGATTCCTAAAATATTTCAACCAGTTTGTTGATATGGCGGAGAAGTTACTCCTTTAGTAGTAGACCATGCATTCATATTGGTGATGATGTATTTGATGTCTTATTATGTCTAATATCATCATGATCAAATAAATTTACATTATTGAATATCATTTACTTTGAATGAGTTTGATAATAGTTGAATCATGAGTTGAAATGAAGTAAATATATCAAGTGAGATGAAATGACGTTTGATTAAGCGTATATCATGTCCTTTTAAAGGTTGTTTAGTTTTCATATACAAACATGTTGTCTATAGTAAAATAAATAAAAAATAATTTAAATTTATTATATATCAGGTGGCGTCTTAAAATAAATTACACATAATATATATTTCAATCACTAGGATCATTAATTTTTATAAAAATGATAAGTTAGATATTTGGATTTGTAAGGGTTGTCTTAGAGCTTGTCAGATAGAGGAGGTGACTAGTTTAAAAGGAATTGGAAATGAAATCATTATTTACCCAAATTTACCTCTATTATTCAGGATGTTGGTTTGTAAATATTAATGTTCCCAGTTTAATATGAAACTATAAATTAACGTTTATATGTTTCTATGTTAAATTATTTGGTATTATAAATCTTTTTTATAGTAATTGTTTGTAAGATACTTTTCATTATTGTTTGACTAATTTTTTGTAAGATTTTTAATTATAACTATATGTATAATTATTTGGATAATTTGTTCCTAACTGTTATGATAATTTTTTGAATCATATTTTTGTATAATTTTTTATATAATATATTGTATAATTGTTTGTATAATTATTCAAAATTATGAAGCTATTTTGTATAATTTTTAATGTTATTTTTTAATGTTTAATTTTTTTAATATAATTGTTTTTATGATTCATTATGTATAATTTTTTATTATATTTTTTAATTATTTTTTTATGATACGTTTTTCTTTTGGGAATTTTTTGTCAGTTATTATAATTTGTAACATATTCACCATCTATATCATGACCATTGGTATTTAATTGATTTTTTTGTTGGATAAAATTAAGATGAAAAACTAATAAATATGAAAAATTATTTGATATTTTATTGTAATTTTATAAAATAAATATTCAAAAAAAGATTTGATTTTAGGCCTATGCATGAAGTGCTTAAATATGTGAATGTTAAATTCCAGAGAAATCAAGGTTCATCTCATTTACTATGGTTTTAGCCATAATTATTCATGTTCAATCCAGAATGGTGAAATAATAGGAAATCCAACATATAATGTTGTAGAAAATATCCAGAATCAGAAATAGGATCATATTGAAGAATTAACTCATGATGTGGGAATCGAAACCATTAAAAAACAAAAAAATTTGAACAATTTTATGGAGATAATAGGAAACCACTATTCATAGGATACATTAAATATATAATATTATTAAATGTTTGGATATTATTTAACTCGAATGTAAGATATAGGTGGAGTGATAAAATATTCTGTGAGTTGCATTAACTTTTAAAAGAGGTAGTTCTATAAGGTAATGGGATTATCAAATCCAATTATGAGGAAAATAAAATATTATGTCTGATAATATATTTTTATAAAAATATACATTTTTTCCCAATGATTTTGTTTTGTACAGAAAGGAATATGAATATTTAAAAAAATTTCCAAAATGTGGGACCTCACACTATAAAATGGATGAAAAATGAAACACTGATTCATTATAAGATACCCAAATATAACCTCCTACTGAAATTATTATGTATGTTAAAATAATTATTTATAATAATTCAAATGATTAAACTATAATCCATTATCACATACCAAAATCAAACTTCCAACCAAATCACTTTGTTACATTATAATAATTCCACATTTTATGCTTTTTTTTGTAATTTTAGTTGATGCAAAAAGGATAAGATAGTATAAATATGAGCATATCTATTATGGTAAATTACGTAATCATGTTGATTCACCATAGTGGAATAAATTTGATAATTTTTTTCCTAATTTTGGAATTAAACCTAGAAATATCAATATGGGACAGTATGTATGGAGTGAATATATATTAGAGCATATGTAGCCAACATAGTTCATTTTTTATTTTGTTGGTGGTTTACAATTTATCCTCATAGATATGTATGAAGAAAAAATATGTTATGATTATATTGATGACTAATTGACAAAAAGAGCTAGGAAAGGATATTGATGTGTATATTTCACCATTAATTGATGATTTTATACTTTTATAGGAGAAAGGTGTTGTAATTGTTGATTCATAGAATAATTATACTTTTATTTTGCGTGCTATGAAAATGTTTACAATAAATAACTTTATTACATATGGAATCTTATATGGATTGAGTGTTAAAGGACACAAATCATGTCCGAATTGTGAATATGATACTTCATATTATCAATTTCAGAAATGAAGTAAGACAGTGTACATATGTCATTGTAGATTCATACGTCATTATAATCTTTATTGTAGATTGAAAAAATAATTTAATAGTTTGTAGGAATATAATATTCCCCCACATACATTTTCAGTTGAATAATATTACCAAAAAGTAAAAAAATTGCTTCACATATGGAATTAATGTATCTTATAGTCATAAAACATATCCTAAAGAAAAAGTCTATCTTTTTTAAACTAACTTATTGAATATTTCTGGAGATAAAACATTACCTTGCATTATACATGTTGAGAAAAAACATATGTGAATGTTTTATTGGAACTTTGTTTGAAATAAATGGAAAGATAAAAACACAGATTGTATGCTAGAATAAATTTGATATCAATGGGAATACATTAATATTTACCTCCCATTATAAATGGATAGAGAACATATTTACCCATGGCTTGTCACATATTGATAAAGAGTGAGAAGATGATTTTTTGTTAGTGTTTTCATGGGTTAAATGTGCCCAATGGATATTCTTCAAATGTGAATAATTTGGTTTCATTTAAAGATTGTAAATTAATATGTATTAAATATCATTACTATCATGTATTGATCCCACAACTACTACTGGTCACACTACATGGAATGTTACTGACACATTTCAGAAATATTATCATCTTTTTATATAATTTTTTCAAACCCATTTATAGGAAAAAAAATTGATCCAAATTTTCTAGATGTATTGTAGAATGAAAAGTCTATTATACTTTTTCAATGAGAAATGTATTTCCCAATATATATTTCATTTAAATAAATGGTTAATTTGATGATTCATCTAGTGTGTGAGATAAAAATATGTGGGACTACTTATTTAAATAATATATGTATCAAATATGTGATTGAGTTTTGTATTGATTATTTGTGTGAAGTGGATCATATTTTTGTTCTTATATCTCAACATATGATTATTTACAATGAAGGTAAATTAATTCATAGCTTAAAGGTAAATCTTATTCCTTGTGATAAAGTGATTCTAGAATATTTATACATTTGAACAACACATATAATGTTCAATCATATATATAATCACATATTTCTTAATTAATGGTATGATATCCGAAATGAAATGAAAATTGGTTGATGATTGAGAATAAAAAAATACATTTGTTTAATGGTTTAAAGATAAATTCATAAAGTATATGTCTACATCAGATACATTGAAATATTTGGAAGGGTTCATTTGATAATGTTATCACATTTTCTAGATTTTATATTAATGGTTTCACAATTTACATTGATAAAATATGGATGATAAAAGTACAGTTCAAAATTGTAGGGTAATGGTTTCCGTTAAAGAAATTCACTTTTTAGTGGAAAAAATAAAAACCCAATTTCTTTGTAAATGACATATCTTGGAGTTCCAAAATATATATAAGAAATTTATTATATTAAAATTTCTGTCACGGTGTTTAAGTGTAACTGGATTGATAATAATAGTGGGGTGAACCAAGGTGATTAAGGGTTCACACTGGTTGATTTGAAAAGATTTGGTTTCAAAGATGAACCATTTATCATGGTGACAAATGCAAAGAAAATATTTTATATCAGGGATTCATCAAATGATCAGTGATAAGTCATATTACAAGGGAATATAATTTATCTTGGTGATGAGGGTGATTATGATGTTATAGATTTATATGAGGTTTTTATCTAATATTTGATTTATGAATGATTACAATGAATATAATGTAGACATAGTCCATGCTATATGAAATGACCATGTTGAAGAGATATGGGAAAACACTATTCAATAGTTATGGTAAAACAGTTATTAAAACACCATTCAACAGTTATAGAAAATTATATTTTTATAATTATTGGTTTTTTTATATATATATTACTATTTATATGATTTTTGTTTTAAATTTAATATTAAACAGTTATGGTAAAACATTTATTGATTGGAAACCCCAATTAACATCATTATGTTTGGGTTAATTTTATATATATATAAATATTATTTTGTGTAGATTATATTTAAATATATAAATGTTTCAATCATTTTAGATTTAATTTTTATATATAATAGTTTAACATGTATATTGTTTGGTTAAGAATCACGACATCATTATTATTTTTTCTGAAACATAACCATGTGTGATACTATATTTTTACTTATATATTTTTCTAATAATTGTTTTTTATATTCGCTTCTCTAATAATATGCATGTATAAATAATTTCACTACATCTGCCTATTTTTATGAAAGACACAGAGGAATAGGAACATTTATCGAGGTATATGTCATTATTATATTATTAAATATTCAGTAATGTAATTATTTAATGAAATTTAAATTTTAATTTAAAAATAATAATTACAGGACTAATGGTGTGCCTCCTATTTATGCACCTCATATGGATGAGTCTTATACTTCTTATATAGAGAAAATGATTTCTAGAGTTGGTAAGCATGGAATTACACATCGAACAAAACATTCACTTTCTCATGGATAGTAGAGAATGTATATTAAATTTGATGATAATAATAATCTAACTAAACTAAATTTTACACGGTTTACTAGTTTTATCCCCATGAAAAGCTATTGTAGGATTATCATTTTGTATCTTGATTGGAAGATCATGGAAAAAATGGAGAAAGACCATTTGTGGGAGTCCATCATGGTAAAATATCTCAATTGGTTTATTTGTTATCTAATTTTTCAAATAACATATATTTTTAATGACTAATATTTTTTATATTTAATTACAGATGACATTCAATTTTCCATAAATGTAATAAATTAAAAAAATATTTCAATATTTAGTTGAGGTTAGATGGATGAATATGAAAATAAAATTGAAAAAATTATTTTTTAGGAAACTTATAAAATGAAAACTCATGAATCACGTATGGGATTTTAGATTCAGAAACATGGAACTAATTTTTCCCCAGTCGATATAATGAATAATTTATAGATTGATAATTATTTAATTTTGTAAATTTAATTTTTTCTTATTTGATTACTTATTTTTTTTATGTAATATTCCTTCAGGAGATATCATCAAGTGATCTAATTGCGTAACATATACTCTCATAATTTATCATGTTGAGGGTATCATTTATACGAGGAGAAAATAATTGTTGAAATATTTGGTTCATTAAGAGCTCAATCTATTAGTTCTTCAAAAAGGTTCCATTTTGGTCCTTCTTCTCCACCTAGACGCCATGAAAAATAGAAAATAGTGAGAAGGCAAAAATATGAAAACTATTCTATAGATAAATATAAATAAGTAGCTAACAAAATTGTAAGAAATTAATTTTATTTTTCATAAATGTTTTTATTTTTAAAATTAACAACAATAATATATAGTTTTCATTTGTTATTTCAGGACAGTCTTTAGGAGAAATAGACACAAGGGAATTTAAACCTTGAGGGTAGGATAGACATCCAAGCTACTATTTTAAGAATTTTAGAACATTGTAGCCATGTAAGAGGACATAAGGTGGGTGCTAGTGTTAGGAAATTTTTTGGTCCTAAAATAAAGAAATCAAGAGACCTAGAAATAGATTCCTTAAAATCTGAGCTAAAATATATAAAATATTATATGGACACTAAAATTCAATGAGTTGTGCAGACTATATTTAAACAATTGATTAGACAATCACATCCTATGCAGGTAGTTATGCCTACCCATCCTACTCAGCCTGACTAATTAGATTCTCCACCTCTTCATTCAAACATGACTATATTCTATGATTTGAATGTTGGAGATCTCCATGTACATATTGTATCATACGATGTCATACATATTTTTGGGGATTATTTACAACACCAACCTATGCAGTTTAGTCATTTATGAATATCGACACTTGATATTATTGATCCAAATAATCTACATTCATTGACTACTAATGACATTACCAGAGTTGGATATTATATGGGTCTTTTTTTACATTGGATAGACAACCTTCTTCATTATCTAACAAATATTGTATGCATTATTTTTTATATATTATCTACTTTTATTTAAAAATTCTTGTAATTATTTCATACATTAAATTTTATTGGAATATATAATATCCAAAAAATGATTATATAGAAAAAATGGTTCTGGCATCAATAACTTCAGATACTTTTAGAATTTTTTAAAGACTAAAAATATTTTCCCAGTATTATTCTTCCATGGATAATATTTATGTGTTTCGAATGATATTAGACATATGTGGCAGATACTATCTATTCAGAATATTCAAAAATGATATTTGTGGTCGGGTTATTTTTTATGAGCACGACATGCCTGTGTTGGTGTTGTTTTCCATATAAATAAATTTATATATCTATTTTTCTTTCTTTAAATAAAGAAGATTTCAAGTGAAATTCTATATTAAATAATTAATTAGGTATATAAACACACATCTTATTCAAAATTATACCACTAGTGTTTATGGTCTCATAGATCCAGAATTTTTTTCAACAAATATGAAATATCTGAAAACTTGTGCTTGAGTTCATTATATATTTAAGAGATTATCATAAACGGATATTGGGTTTTGGTTTTTTCCATTCTTTGATTGTTAATAATACTAAGATAATTATGATGTAATTATCATTATAATTTTATTAATTGTGAACTTTTTATTTTATAGAGGTCATTGGATGTTAGGCATATTCATCCCAAAAGAATGCAAATTGTATTAGCTTTTCTCATTATTAGGTGATATTCATAAAAAATCAGAAACTTCTTAGAAAAGTATGTTTTAATCTTTATATATGATTATTTTTAATTCTTATATTTTATAAATGTTCTTTAGTTGATATATTTGAAAATGATGGTCATGGAAAAAGTTTAACAAAGACCACTTATCGATAAAGAATTTAAATATAATCCAATACATGGATGTAATGATAAATATATTTTATATTTGATATTATTTTGTTATATATATACATGTTCATTTTTGTTTTTAATTAATTGTTTTATAACCACAGTTTCATCTTCAAAATTGAATTTTTGAATTTTGTTTTTATGTTTCAAGATTCATGTTTGAGATAATAATAATCAGGTTAATGACTGAATTTGATAAGGTTAGATATATTAATTATTATAAGTTTTATATCAAAATATTATGTTTTTTAATATTATTAAATTCATTTTCATTGTATCTTTTTAGTTATATATAGGAATATATGAATGATGAACTTAACCATATACATAGTTTAGTTGCAAATGATTTCTTAATTATGATTGTGATTTAAATTATTAGGTATATATATTTTAAAAAAATTACAATATGAGTATTTAGATAATTATTTTCTACTTTATTTATGAGTATTTTTTATTTTTATTGGGTTTTAAATATTGTATAAAAATTCATGGATTTATAAAAAATCCACACTATAGAAGAATTAAAATTCCCAGGTACGTATCTTTAGTTAATGTTTAAAAATTCAAGTACAATATGACCATTTTTTGTTTAAAATTTTTAGATTATGATTTTCTTTATAGGTATCCATAGTACACTATATGTTGTTTATTATTTGATTTATTTTTTATAGGGTTTTTAGATTTTGGTTTATTTAACTAATTTGATTTATAAAAAAACTAAACATTCAACATAGATTTTTTAAAAAACATACATTGAAAGTATGAGTAATCAACTTTCCACATCAGTTTTTATAAAAAAAACATTGATTGTCTCACTGAATTACATTCAATGTTTATACTTATGAAAACTGACATTTAGTGTTTCACCAATGGACATTCCATGTCGGTTTTGGTAAATAACCGACATCAAAAGACCAGAATAGACACTTTAGACATCATTTTCCAAAAAAACAACATTTAAACTCTTTAGTGGTTTCCCCCATTAAAATAATATGAATTTCAATGTTTGTTACTATAATAACAAACATCAAAAAATTTAATTATAACATCATCTGCATAAACATCAGTTAAAAACCAATGTTAAAAAATAAAAAAAAACTGATCTTAAAATAAATAATTCTTGTAACAATACATTTGAAAACTAACCTATATAGTTTAATTGAATTATATAATTCATCTTTCTATAGTATCCCACCTTTGTAAGTGCAAATACCCCACTATTTTGAGTTTTCAAGTCTTCTTCATGATAAATTGTACGAAACCTAAAGACATGAATTTTGTAGGAATCAAATCTTTTATCCTCCCTTAAAGGATCTTATGCCAAAAACATCATATAATTTTATATTTCAACTCAATTATCAAAATTAATTACCTAGATAAGAAAAAATATGGTGTTATTTTTATCACATAAAAAATAATTACATGTCAATAATATGAATATAAGTATATACTTACATGACGAATGAACCATTCGATAATCTCTTTATTAACATATTTTTTCATTCTATCTCATTTTGAGCATGACCCTTAGTTGGATCTGTTTTTTAATAACAGTTATTTAATAAATGGATATTCAATATGACTATTGAGTAGTGCATATCTATGTGCTTATAGAAACTCTAATTCATATAGTGTAAATTTTGAAAATTTTACAAATGGTTCTCCAATAGTAGGAAATTCCGATGACTGGTTTTCAAAATGAGAACTACTGTAGACGTCACCAACATGTCTGACATCATTGAATCTAGTCTCAATCTCATATAAATACTTAGAACAGAAGGTCAATCACTATTAAGCTATATAACCATTCACACTAGAGTCTTCTCATTTATTTTTAAACCTCATCTATGATTTCAAATGATCTACAAACCTAATGAAAAAAATAAGAAACATATTAAAAAAATTCAACGATTTGATAAAATTAAATTCACTAATGAAAACAAAAAATATCAAAATACCTCTCAATTGGATACATTCATTGATAGTGTACTGGTCCACAAATTTTATCTTCTTCAACCAAATGAACATTCAAATGTATCATCGCGACGATGAATGAAGGTGGGAAATAACATCTTCCATTGAAAACATGTCAAAACAATTATTTCATAAAGTTTATCAAGCTCAGTTGGATTTAGAGTTTTTCAACAATACTCTCTAAAAAAGGTATAAAATTTAACTATAACAACATCAACTTTTTAGGTAAATTATTACGCAATGTCAAAGACAAAAACTACTCCATTAGAATATGTAGGTCATGAATCTTTAGTCCATGTAAACTTTTATGTATTAAGTTAATTCACCTTGATAGATTACTTGAATATTAATATGACACTTTTAAATTCTTTAAAGTAAGATGGAATACAACTTTCTCATGATTTTTCATTATAAATATAGATGAATTATAATTTCCACTCTCCTTTACCCACAAAAAACTCTTTATAATCATTATTATTAAATCCTTAAAATCATTAAGGAAACCCTTTGACTTACCCTACTCATTAAGCAATGTAAAAATTACATTATCACTGACATTCTTCTCAATATGCATTATGTCATGATATGACATATAATATTAAACTCCCAATAAGGATGTTTGAAAAATATATTCCTTTTATTCAATTTTTATCTTCTAGTTGCTTCAAATATTGTACCTCGTACCCCCTATATAAATTGATTACATTTTCCAAATTCTTCAAAGACATTCATTTATTTTCATAGGATTTCTGAACTAGATAACACCTTCAGTGTCTTTCTTAGTTAAATATCTCCATTGAATTGTGTCTTGTTAAACATGAAATTATGTGAAGTATTATGAAATTTATTATGACACATAGAACACCATTTTCTATAATGAGGTAATCGTTGATGTTCAAAATAAAAATTAAAAAATAGACAATCCAACCCAGTATGAGTGTTCTAACCAGATAAATTTACTATTCTATGAAATTTTCTAATTACCCATATTTATGGAGCATGCATTTTGAATTTTTTTCTAATTGAAATCATATGTTTCCACGCCATCATATCATACTTCTTGAAATTAAATGATTAGATTTTGAAGGTATACATTAATTTCATTTCTAGGTATTTTCTTTTGAAGAATAATCATCAAAATAATGAATGAAGTATTAATCATACACATTTATGGAGGTAGATTATAGGGGATCAGAACAAATTTCCAAATTCTATAATTAATACATAATGTACCAAAATGGTTAAACCATCAGAATCCAATCTCAAACGTACATTACTAGGATCTAATGAAAAATATAGAAATATTTAATCAAACATTTTCTTGGATGTTGAATCTTTTAGACATCTCATCAATCAATCTATACTACCCTAAGAATGCCACTTCTTGTGGTATGCAGTCTTAGATAACATGAATAATATTTGAAATCATGGTTTTAGAGGAAACTAACACAATACATTTTCTGGATTTTTCTTCTTTAGTTTATTAATGGGGTTATTCTTCATTATCGGACACATCTCCCCAGTAAAGCATGAAATCATTAGGGAATGCATGTCTCTTTGTATAATCGTGTCCAAGTATACTAATGAAATTATTTATCTCATAGAATGATTTAGGATCTTAGCTAAACTATATTCATCTTTAATTAACTCTAAGATCATGGACATTGTCACATCTTATCCAAGTGGGTAATAGGCTGCAACTCCCCAAGACCGCCTCTAATTTTCCAGGGGCTGGTGACTAACATCGAGTAGGCATATCACTAACATGGGAAGAATTTATTATGTACCTTTATGCACGTAAAAATCTCCAATCCAAAAAAATGATTAAATATAAAAACTAGTAAGTAAAAAATTCATGCATACCACTATATCCCACATCCAGAGTATGATAGAAAGAAAAATAAAGTAAACATGGCCAAATACAATCCCCCCCATAATAATTGTATTACATGAGTCCAACTTCTAAGAAAAAGGTACCGAGATTGTGGTCTGAAATCCATAGGAATAAACCATGGTATGTCTGGTCTCACTATAAACCATTTGGTCCTAGTCCACCTAGAACTACGTCAAAAGGTCGATCTTCTACACAATACACAACATGTGCTAGAAAATCTCGTGCAGAGGTTTGTATAACAATACCTAGTATGAGACACCGAAACAATAAATAAATACAGTAAATGAAAGTGTAGTTCTCTACATAGGTATATGTGTAAAACACATATAACATGAATATCCATATATACATAATCAAGACTCGTAGTCTAGATGTAAGTTACATCCATTTTATACCAACACTAGAATTCAAGATTGAACATTCCATGCAACACTCATCTGGTAGAACACACTCTTGGGTCTGATAGCATGGATGATGTTTTTTTGAGTGTTACTACTTGTCGAGTCACGCCATGAGAAACATATGCTAATATATCTAAATAGAAATATGAAATAAGAAAGGAGGATCCCAACCAAGTCCATGTGGTGATACTAGAAACTCAATTTGGATTAACTTACTTTATAGAGGATCGGTGAATGCGTAGTGTTGGTCATGTTGATATCATGAACTCCACCTAGTGCACAAATAAATTTATAGACAATCATGCTTCGAGACTCTCAAGAGATTCCAACCACTCTATCCATTAAGTCTAGCTGAAGGGATTGCAACCCTAGGTATAGGAAAATATTCATACCAACCTTCATAAAAATGATAAAGGGAATTAAAACTAATGAAACTTGTCCAAGATAAAGGGGATAAGAATCTCAAGAAATGTAAGAATGGGTACACAGTGTGTGGTAGGGTCACACATTGTTTCTCATGACTTCGGGTACTATCCGTGTGAAACAGATAGTGTCTTTAAAACATGTCATGTATAAGAGGGGTATATGGTGGGTCGAAAGGGTCATGTGTCGTGTCCTCTCATATGGGGTCCGCCTATGTACATCGGTCATGTTCTAGTACACGGCTCCAGCCCGTGTATCCTAGCATGTGTATCCATATAGAGGGTAGTCTGTGTAATCAGTTAAGGCCATTCCATGTGGGGGGATAACACATTGTGTAGGCAACCCATGTACTCCACCCTGTGTCTGTGTACTTATCATGTACATGTCGAGATTTCTAATGATGAACACAATCCATGTAGCCCGGACTACACGCCATGTGTGTCAGGTTTTCTAGAAGCACATCTTCTTCCTCTGCATTCCCAGACCAATTATCTAAATTACATTTTGGTGAACCATTATCCTCGAAACATATGATATTGGGTCATTTCTCCATCATAACATCAAATTTATGGGTTTTAGGACTTCAATTATCTCATAAATCTGATTTCATTCGTCCCCACAAAACTCACCTGAAGAACAGGTTCTCTTGAATCACATTTATCTATCCACCAATGTCGTCATCACACCACTATTGCATCTTAGAGAGTCTAGATCTACAACCTTGGATCATTATGCCAAGATTTGTGCACACAATGATCAATCTGTCAGTCAGGTTTCAAATCACAAACCAAGGGTCGCCCATTATGAACGAGAAATAATGAGAAAAAGATCATGGAAAATATCAAGGAATGAATCCCGATCATTGTTTGTTCCTTCCTCTATCCATTCTCATAATAATGATAAATGAATAAATAAATCCTCATAAGAGTTATCACCCGACAAACCCCATAGAATAGTCCCATCCCACAACTAGAATCGATTCGTGGGAAAATCTTTTCTTGGTTTAGTCTACATTGATTGTATGAATCAAGAATTGGGAAATGAAATCAAAATAATTCATCATACGTTAATTCTAATCACTCTACATCGAATAAAGGGCTATGCATTGTCGTCTTTGGTTAAATTCTTCAATATAATTATTTTTATATCGCCAATTCACAATTCTCTCATCGCCTGCTCAAGAAAATTCTCTAGATATATCTCGATAGGGTATCTATAAAATTACATGGTTATCAGACAATCCCAAGATATAATAAATTAGTTTTATTTTAAAACAAACCAATCACTTCATCACTGTATTGACAAAAAAATAAAACATTTTTTTTCATAATTTATTTTATTCATTTAAAATACATGTGATGAATTTCTAAAAATGACCTATGCCATCCAATGTCAGGTTGAACCTAGGGTAAATTCACTATTTTGAATGAAATAGTTTCTTGGATTTCTAATTCGAGAAAACATTTAGAAGTTATTCCACTTTTTTAGGAAAACTGGGTGCACTTTATATTTAGTATTTTAATATTTTTCAAATATTTGATTTAGCTTCATCGTGCCTCAAAATCACACGTTGTCTCAGCACCTAGTCTTCAAATCTATACATATAATATTTGAACACAATTCATTGAAAATATGATATATTAAATGCTCCCCACCTTGGGGCTTTATGTTCCTAAAAAGCCAAAACAAAGGATACTCAAAAGGATGAGGATACTAAACAAAAATCTAAGCCTTCTAATCCCAAGGGATCTCCTAGAGATTTTCTTGATGCCACCAGACACGCACCAAGGGAGTCGATCACCCATGAAGGATACCCTCCCTCTGATCCTCAATTTATTCTAGGTACTCAGCAAAATTATCACTATCCTTGATTTCTATATCTCTCTATTTGATTAAATTCGATGGATCATTCACATACATCCCCAATGACGACATGATGAAGAATTCATGAACCATGTGTAGCTGTGGAGGTAGATATAAGTAGTTTCCCACGTTCCCAACACTATACAACATCTGAAAAGGTCCAATAAATCATAGAGATAACTTTTTTCCCTTGCCAAATCTCAGTAATCCATTTAATGGTAAAACCTGAAAGAAAACATGGTCTCCTTCCAAAAACTCCAAAGGCCTTTGTTTCCTATCTAAATAATAAATCTAATGGCTCTGTGTAGTCTTCAACCACTCTTGGACAATCTTAACATTTTCTATTGTTTCTTTCACCAACTCCGGACCCATGAGTGATGACACTCCAAGGTCAGTCTAGCAAATTAATGACCTACAATGTCACCCATACAAAGCGTCTAATGGTGTTATACTAATGGTTTAATAGTAGCGGTTGTTGTACGTACACTTCACCAGGGGTAGGTGATACACCTAACTATGGTAGAATTTTAACATTAAATCCCATATCATGTCCTCCCGAACCTAAATGGTCTGATCCATCTCGTTATCCATTAGCGAGTGAAACGTTTTTCATAAGTGTATTTATGTCCTAAACAACTCCTGCAATCCATTCCAAAACTAGATTACGATATGAAACTATAGTCAATGGAACTCCATGGAGTAAAACTATCTCCTGAATTTAGAGGTATCCCAATATCTTTATTGAACTATGTTCTCAGATTGTTAGGATGTGGGATGACTTGGTCAGCCAGTCAACGATCACCCAAATGAAATATTTTCCCCTATACGTATGTGGAAAACCCATCAAAAAGTCCATTGATATCTAATCTAACATCTATTCCAGATCCTCAATGGGTTGAGCTAAACCCACTAGAACCTGATGCTCATCCTTCACTTCATAGTAATTAAGGCATCGAGTGATAAACTCTACAACTCTTTTCTTTATCCATGGACCACAAAATGAGTGTCGGGGGTCCTGTCACATCATTTCCACACATGTATATACAGAAAAAGGGGATGTATGAA
Organism: Viscum album; assembly: GCA_963277665.1. Classification (NCBI taxonomy): domain Eukaryota; kingdom Viridiplantae; phylum Streptophyta; class Magnoliopsida; order Santalales; family Viscaceae; genus Viscum; species Viscum album. Next base: position 1,489,190,493 of record OY728137.1, on the reverse strand, counting down.
ACGCCCTCAAAAACTCATCATGAAACATCAGTGGTAATATCATTAATTCTTTTCAAATAATGACGTGATTCCCACCTTTTTTATATCCATCTGAAACATGCCATGTGAATAACTGAGAATGTAGGGTCTCACAGTCGGTATCCCCAATTTTTGGATCTCTGACTCATCATAAGAGTGTATGGGTAACAAAAATTGACTAAAGGTAAGCTAATCCATCCCCATCAATTAAGGATAACTATAATGAGGCCAACTTATCTGATGCCTTGTTGATCAACTATAAACTGGATCATTTGTTGAGAGTATCTACCACCATTTTCCTCTTCACATGAGTATATGCATTCTCAAAATCATTGTCCTGGAGGAATTCTAGCCATAACCTCTTTATCAAGTTGAGATCCTTATGGGAGAAGATATACATGAGAACCTTGGGATTAGAGTAGATGATAAACCATTGTCACATCAGGAAGTGTTTCCACATATTTAAAGTGAAGAATACTACTACTAAATCAGGACCATGGGTCATGTAGTTCTTCACATGTGGTCTCAAATTGCATGAATCATAGGCAATCATTGCTTTCCTCTACATAATTACACAACCAATCCTTTTTCTTGATGCATCATAGAACAATACGTACTCGACACCCTCCTATGGAAATCTCAACATCAGATCACTCATTAAAATATTCCTCAACTCCTGAAAATACTTCTAGAACTTTTATGTCCACACGAAAGGCTTTCCCTTTCAAGATAGAGTTATCATGGGTGCCGATATCTGGGATAAATCATGTATGAATATCTAATAATAGCCTTCCAACCCAAGGAAGCTAGAAAACATTGTCACGCTCTTAGGTTTATTTCATTCTAACACTGCCTCATCCTTGGATGAGTCCACATCCACCTCATTCACTGAGATAGCATGTCCTAGAAAGTGGACTGCCTAAATCCAAAACTAGAACATCGTGTGATTTTTGTAAATATGGTTCTCTTAGTCTATTTATTGAACTATCATTAAGTTTCCCACATACTACCCCTTGGATGATGAGTAAACAATGATATCATCAATGAATAACACCATGAAATGGTATAAGTAAGGTTGGAATATCTGGTTCATGAGTCCCATGAAACTTATGGGGTGTTCTTCACACCCAAGGGCATCACCAAGTACTCATAGTGACCGTACTGGCATCTTAAAGACATCTTCGGTATATCCTCATCTTGTACCCGCAATAGGTGATAACCTGACCGGAGGTCAACTTTCAAGAACCATCGTTCCCCTCTCAACTGATCAAAGAGGTCATCAATCCTTGGTAGTGGATACTTTTTTTTCACAGTCACCTGGTTTAAGCGCTGGTAGTCCATTCAAAATATCTATCTCTTGTATTCATTCTTGGAAAACTAAATTTGGTCCACCCAGGGTGAAACGTCAGGTCTCACAAATCCCTTTCTCTATAAGTCCTCTAACAGTACCCTCAGCTCGTGAATCTCTACAAGAGCCATCTTATATGATGGTTCATATATATGTGTCGTCTCAGGGTGTAAATAAATTTATAAGCCAATCTATTAGTGGGGAGGTTAACCTAGAACATCTTCATGAAAGACATCCTCATACTCTGCCACAACTTTAGGAAACTAGGGACCCATAACATCCACTACATTGAGAGTTAGGCTAGCCAACTAATGATTAATTAGATGCATCATCCTACGCATGATTCCATACTGTGTTTCATGGTATTCATTTTCAATAAAACGGGATCCTCATTCCATCACTATAGACACACCACACCCTTCACCTAAAACATTAAATCCTGGTATGAACTTTATATAACCAATCTATACCATGAATGACATCATAAGGCCTCTACGCTTCCATAAAGAGGTTCCGACCCAAATTATCACCTCCACGGGTCAGGTCACAATATTGACATAGGTGTGTGATCACTGAGTCTTCTCCAATGGGTGTCTCCAAGCGTAAGGGTCGAGTCAACAGATCAACTAGAATATCTATGTCTTGTAAAAGATATGTAGTAATAAAATAATGACTATAGCCTCTATCTATCGGTATTTAATCTAAATTATAAAATACATAGATTGTAAATTGAATCATTATTAGAGCCTCTAGGTTATAATCCTTAACCACCTACAGTTGTCCCCTCCCCTGTACTCCAAATTCTTGAGCCTAGCATGGATCACCTGAGGGTTGTGGTGGAAAGAAGTTGAAACATCAACCACCTCCTATGGCTCTCCCAACACATCTACCACATCTTCCTCCCTATGGATCTACCTTATCCTATAATTTCCTCTACCTCTGTGGTTAATCCACAGTCTCCCTATCAACATTACCATCGGTTAGGCAGTCTCAAGTGAGATGTCTCCTTCCATCACATGAATAGCTCCACCCCTCTCTAGGATTATTAGTTCCACCCTGCGATCCCTAAACAATAGATCCTATTGCTTGGTACCTCCTCTAGAAACATCTCCCATGTCTACATCACTGAGACTAATGTTAACTCTCTGTTGTGGAAGTCTTTGCTCTTACCTATCCACTACTAACTATTGTCAGTTTCAAAAGCTCAACCAAGAATCATTCAACCAACAAATCTTGTTCAAGCACCCCATCATAAGTATTAATTAATAGAGGGAAAACATTGTATTATATGTCTCTACATAAGCCTCACTCGATGGTCCAATCCTTTAGGTATTGATCTTGAACCATATCCATTTAGTAACTAGACAGGTTGTTAAGACTAGATTAATAATTGACCACTGACATGATTCCCTTCTAGAGATGACGAAGCTCTTGTATACATACAAATCTCAGAATAACTAGTGAGAAATACTCTCTAAATATGATATATAACTCTTTCCATGAATGATTAACCTCATAATAAGTCTGGACAATTATACTACAACAACGTTTTACCGAGCCATGTGTAAGGCTCACAGCTAGGACCACCATCTGCTCTCTAGGTGTACTTACTAGATGAAAAACTTTGGTAACCTCCTTAAGAGATTCCTCATCCACCTATGGGTCGGACTTGCCTTAGAACCTGAGGGGTCTATGCTGCTGAAACTCATGAAGTGTGCTCAACCTCCACTCTGTGTCCTCTAGCACGTTGGGTACCCTGTGCTTCTTTGCAAGAGTTGGTATGGCTGGTTAACCACCTGGTGGTAACATCTGGGAAGCTGGTCCTTGTATCGAAACCTCGTCACATAGGGGGTTATCCTCATGATCAATATATTTTATCCTAATTTTTATGCATCATAGAGGAATCCTGTAAGTAAACAATATGTACCATATTCAATGAGTATATATGGATGGTAGACTCAAGAAGGACAAAAAAATGAAAACCCATACCTATATGATTCTTATACCATTATTTTTCCTTCAACCAGTGTTCCCATGTACTGAGTTGAAAATTTGGTTATCAGAGTCCTGGTGTATGGATGTATCAGCCACTATGCCAACAACAACATCCTTATCTGGAAATACAAACTCAAAACACTTAAAAATATTTCCCCATACATATCTTACAATCTCTCAATCATAAATTAAAAACAACCATATCTGATACCACTCTGTCATGACATGTCCTAGCAGGGATCGTGTTGTGACTCCCCAATCCCAACTCTAATAGTCCTGGGGCTGATGACTAGCCCCGAGTAAGCATATCACTAACATGGGAGGCATTGAATATGTACCAGTATGCACACACACACACACATATCAAGCCCACAAAATGATGAAATTTAACAACCATGACATAAATAATGCATGCATACCACTGTATCCCACAACCAGAGTTGGACAGAAAAAAAATTAAAGTATACAGAGCCAAATACAAGCCACCACAGGAAGTTTGTAACACAAGTATAACCTATAACTAAAATATATTGGGATTACTGTCTAAAATCTATAGGAACAAACCAAAGTCTATCTAATCTCACTAAGAACCATTTGGTCTTGGTCCACCAAGGACTCTTCTAAAAGTTTGATCATTTTCACAATTCACAACAATTGCGGGGAAATCCCATGTAGTGGTGGGTATAATTGTACTCAACATGACACCATAAAACCACAAATCAATACAATAAAGGAAAGTAGAGTAAGCTCTATAGAGATATATGTCTACAACTCATATAAAAAGAATATCCAAATATGTTTAAGAAAGACACACAGTCTAGAGGTAACTTACAACCACAATCTACCAAAAATAGAATTCTAGCTCAAAGATTCCATAGAGCACTCATATGGTAGAATAGACTCTTGAATATGATAACATTGATGACATTTGTTGGAGAGGTACTGCTCATCGGGTCTTTCCATGTGAATGATACATTGAAAGATATCAAGAGAAATATGATATAGAAGATAAGGATTATAGGAAAGGCCATGGGGTGAAACAAAAAACTCAATTTGGATTAACCCGCAATGTAAAGGATCAATGCCTATATATTTTTTCTACCATTAATACCAATAACACCACCCAGGGCACGAATAAATGAATAGAGGACCATGATCCCCGCTTCTTGGGGGATTCTAAACTATCTTTCTAGGAATTCCAGCTAAGGGGATCAAATTCCTAGGAGTAGGAAATGATTCATAGAAATATTCATGGATACAATAACAAGAATTAAACCTTATGAATCATGTCAAAGATACGAAGTACAAGAATATCCAGCCATATAGGAAGGGTTACACTACATGTAAAAGGGTCACACGTCAATTCCCTTGACCCGAGGTACTGTCAGTGTAAAGTGTATCATGTCTTTAAAAAAGGTTGTGTAGAGGAGGTGTACATGAAATGTAGAAGGGAACAATTTTCATGTCCTTTTATCTGGGGTCCACCTCTGTACTTTGGCTATGTGCTAGTACACGATGTCATCCCGTATATCCTTGTCTGTGTACCAGTACAGGGGTAGTCTGTGTAACCGGTTTAGGAGATGCCTTGTGGAGGAGAGTACATGTCGTGTAGGTAACCCATGTACTCCACTCAGTGTTCTTGTACTTCTCATGTACATGTTTAGTTTTCTAATGATGAACACATGCCATATAGATGCGACTAAACATTGGGTGTATTGTGTTTTCTAAAAACTCATATTCTTCTTCTGCACGCCACATATGATTGTCCAGATCACATTTTTGTTGCCTGTTCACCTATAAACATTAAATATACGGTCATTTTACCATGACAATACCTAATAGATGAGTATCATCCCTTCAATCAACATGAAAAATCTGATTTCATTCATCCCCATGCAACACTCCCGAAGAATTGGTGCTCTTGAATTACATTGATCCATCTATTGGTATCACCATCACACTAATATTTCATCGCACAGAGTCAAGATCTAAAACCTCATATCATTGCGCAAAGAACCATGCATGTGACGATTGATCCATTGGTTTGGTGTTGAACCGCGAACCAAGGGTCGTCCGTAATGAATGTGAAATAGGGATAAAATAACAAGGATCAATCCCAAGGAACAAACATCAGTCGTTGTTGTTTCCAACACATTTTTCGAGGCACACATCTATTTATTTTGGAGGAAACATAGTTATTTCCCTGCCTTCCCACTTTCCAAATGCAGGTGGCATCCATTTCTTATCTAGGGATATTTTCTCCTTGATCGAAATTGGATGATGGGATGTGAGTTATTCCTTCTATGGATTCCCCCTTGGAACATGTTGCCTAGTTCGGGTCTCCCTCATTGACATAAGACATTGTTCATGAATCTCTTACTAGTTTCATGTCTTTATGGACACCGGTTCATTATACTGCTTTTTTTAGGACTTCAAAGGGGTCCATCCAGGGCATGAACAATCTGTTGGGGGAGTAGTCACATTAGACATTGATGGAATGTCTGGACACTGGAATACTGACTCATATGGGGTTTTCCCCTTACTAAAGGGCTTCTCGAGGGCATGGAATCCCAATGAATACCATGTCAAATGCATGGGAATTATATTCCATAGGTATGTCTCTAAGGTTTTCTTCAGCTTCCAATGTTTAACAAAGGGTATGTTGTGGGTTTAACGTCTATAAGAGAAGTATGGAACTGATTGGAACACCGATAAGAGTGGATCATATTGGTGTAATCGATAGAGGGAACATTTATTCTAGGGATAATATGTGGTTAGTTACCTGATTACTGCTAAAAAATGAAAAAATGGATGACATGATCTCACCGGGATGTGGTATCTCGAGTAGGAATCAGGATGGATGTGGATTGTTGAGAGTCGATGGAGAGTGAGATGGAGCCGATGCGAGGAAGACGATGATGTTGTTCTTGATCCTTAAAGAGAATTCCTACGTATCCTTGTGGTAGAGAATCAATTCCCACATAGTTCAGTATAGAAATGGGACACCTAAGGAGGTGACCCATGGGAATGGACTTATGAAAGGGAACTAGAAGAAATAAAACCCCTGGTTCGGGGGATGACCTTCCCAAAACACGTAGGCTTGAGGGACAGATTAGGATGAGACATGGGTGATGGTCTTGAACCTCAAAGAGGCTTTCTACCTATCCCCGGGGTAGGGAATCAAAGTCTATGTAGTTTAGGATGGGGGCATAGAATTAGGGTATAGACATAGCACAATGACCCAATGATATTTTGGGGCTTACGTGTGGTTAACATCCCAGGTTGGTCTGGCACTCAAGGGGTGGACCCTAGATGTGGGTCCCAGTGAAAGGGGACTCTAATGGATTACCATCTATTGGGGACTATAATGGCTTCTCGTTGATTGGGGAACACAATGGCTTACCGCTGCTTGGGGTTGACAATGGCTTTCCGGTGATTGGGGTTCTATTGGCTTTCTGTTGGTTGGGGATCATAATGGCTTACCATCAATTGGGGTACATAATAGATTACGGTCAATTGGGGGACACAACTGCTTACCGTTGATTAGGGTTGGACCTCAGGGAGGCTTACTACATTCCTTCCCTATAAGACAAGGATAAAAGACCATGTAGTTCGAATTGGTACCATTTAAAATCTTAAAGGAAGAAAAGGGAGCGTACAGTTTAACATCATGTGTGATGAAGATGGACTGATGTGAAGTGGCTGGGACCAATGGGTGTGGGGCTTGACCATCAGGGAGGCTTCCTACGTACCTTGTCGTGGATACAAGGATCAATGTCCATGTAGTTCAGTATGGTGGATGTAGGTTAACATCATGCAGGATGAAGGTGAATAGACGTAAAGGGGTCAGGATAAGTAGGTGTTGGGATTGAACCTCAGGTAGGCTTCCAACACACCATTAATTGTAAAGGATCAAAGTCCGAGTAGTTTGGGATGGTGGATGTAGATTAATGTCATGCAGGATGAGAGTGAACTGATGTGAAGGGGGCAGAACCAATGAAAGTTTTGGGATGGAACCTCAGGGAGGCTTCAAACATACCTTACCTTGTAAAGGATCAAAGTGCACATAGTTCAGGTTGGTTTGGGGATTACACGCTATGGATTCCCAGGAAGGATGTCATGGCCAATGCATACTATAATCCCACATGATTCATGCTCGGTGTGAGAAATAACAGGTAGCAAAGACCTGATGATCACGTCATGAAAGTTGCATCCCTAAGAAGTGGAGTGGAGCTTACACATGGTTAGTGGTCCAAAGAGAAAACAAGGGATTATCTGTGGTTAGTGACCCAGGGAGATGAATATTGGGACACAATTCAGGATGGGGGACCATTTTGGACAAATCCTAGAGGGAGATGGACATAATAATGAATGTCCATGTTTCCCTCTCGCCACTAGTCTTTGGCACCGAAGATGAAAGGAGGAGTAGGGATGCTCCCTCTTAAAATAAAGGATTGGTAATTAAACAATGATGGTTACCCTTCTCTGTAGACAGGCGGCACTCTGGCATAGAGTATCTCATTCCATGTAAGAAAGATCTCATTCCCATGAAGATAAATGGGCACATAAAATGTCTGAGATGGGGAACCCTGTGTATGATGCATGGGGAGAGTCCATAGTTTAACGTCAAGTGTTGGGGATGATGTTTCTTGGAAATTTAGCATCTTGTAGCTTGGATAGGGAGGGTTCACTCCACACCCCTATGACTAACATAACTGTCACACATTAAACCTTTATGAAGGGAAGGCACCAGAAATGTTGTATTGAGAGGGTCTTTTGGAGTGATCCAATGAGGGGATCACATAAAAGTGGATATGCAAAGTACAAATAAACATCATCATGCCTATGTTAAGAAGTATTAGGCTATAAAACACAATGTGAAGCACTGCCCAAGGTGTCTTTAAATAACTTTTCACAAACCTAGAGGGATCTACAGGATAAAGGTGCCTGAAACATGTGGGTTCCTCATAAGAGGGGCTCGAAAATGGTGCCTTAGGGTAAGGGTGACACATGGAGCGCACAAAGAAAATTGCATGCAAAAGATGGGTTTTGCATGCAATAGGTGTGAAAATGGGAACTGGTACACACAAAAAATCCATGTTACATGGATAAAGAAGGTGTGCACATAATTTGAGGAGGTTTTTCATGAAAATGGATTTGGTTTTCAAGCAAGGAAACAGACTTTCAAGTAATTGACCAAACAAAAAAGGACCCTGTTGTAGGTCAAGCCCTAGGGGTTTTGTGCGAAGGAGAACCCCCGGGAGACCTGTCATGTAGAATCATGTACATGAATGCAATATTTTCTTATCCGAAGACATTTATTACTCATAGGGGAGGAAGTTCTAATTCCTTGGCTCGGAAGCACTGGGGATCCCTTCAATATATAGGAAATCGGGAGAAGTGGGGGTGTTCAGAAATCCGCCAGTGCGGAAAACACAATCCCTCTGTCGACTGTGTTGAACATTCCATACAGTGTGCAATGAATCTTTGTTGCATGGAATTTTTTGTGTCATGGGGTATCTTTATGCACAAACCTTTAATTTTTTGTGCCGCCCATCATCTAGTCAAATACCAGTTTGTTCGGTAAAATATGCTTTCGGTTTTCCCCAAATTTTGGTCGAGTCCTTTGGCAGATTTAAGGGTCTACAAATCCCCCCCCCCCTTTAGAATCGGACTAGTGAGGGGGGGGGGGTCATATTCTGAGGGAAACTCCATGACCCCTGGCCTCGATGCTGTGACATGGAGAAAATAGAACATGCTTCATGAAATAGTTTTTTTTGTGCACAGAAAACCCCATTCACGCCTATAAAAACCGCCAACGGGAGAGGTGTCCTATGGTTCACACTGATTTTCTCATGAGATAATCTCTGGTGCTCTCGTGTGTTGAAAATCTTGAAAGTCTCTATGAAAAATCCGTCCTTCCATGTGCAGAATTCTCTGACATTGGTCACAATTATGTGCGTAACATCAGTTTTCCTAGCCACTTTCTTGTTTTCAGACCTTCATCAGGTTTTTTCACGCTATACTGGTCTTTCCACACAAGCACCTGGTTTGGTTTTATACTTCAACAAAAAATAGATTTCCCTTTATTATGGTGACACTGGGAGAGAAGATATGTATGCCACTCAGAGGGCTGAGATTGTTGCAAACCTTGAGGTCTAGGGTGCCAAGAAAGTTGCATTTGACAACCAAACTCTCTACAACATGCTTAACCAAGTATATAACGATTTGGTGTTATCTGAAAATCTACTGATATGGGACTTCGGTATTTTAGAGGAGGTACTAGTGCCGATATTTTGAAGTTGATACACCATGGTCATGGGTGACCCATGGGGATTATCATCTGCAATACAACATCACAAAAACTGTCCATATTTCCAGAGAAACTAGGCATATGGCCGTGTATGTCCTGAATCTAAGGACCAGAAGAAACTCTGGGAGCATGTCTATAGCTGAAGATTCTCCAACACATTACACAAGTACCTTCCAATAGAGCATCATTGATGAGACCAAGGGTTAGCTGTAAGATTGGGACCTGATGTCTGGTGGCAATATCACAAGAGTGTGTGCCTGGACATATAGGGAATGCCAACCATTCGACCAGTTCGGCATAGAATTGTGACACAATGGGCTGTTTGAGGCGGTGTGGACGTCACAGTTCCATTTCTACTGCCAGCAAGAACATGAACTAGATCGGTTTATCCAGTGGTCTTCTGATACCAAAACCATCCATCTTCACCATGGGTAGGTTGGTATCAGTCTTTGGGATGCTCATTGCATTGGGGGAATCCCTTTGGATGTGCATTAGTATTAAGAGTTTCTTCTAACAGAGAACATCTGTGGAGACAAGTCACAAAATCCCATCCTAACATGGCATTTGTTGGAGCTTTCCAAGGAGTGGCTGGCAGTCAAAGAATTCTTGATATAAATTTCCTATTCTACATGGTTCAACCTATTTTTACCGAAAGGCCCTTATATAAATATGTCAGACTGATAGAAGTGATGTTTTACTGTGGCACATATGAGCAATAGTGGATCATATCAAGGGGTCTTGGAAGTGGGGGAATATCAATCTTAGGGATTCAATGTAGAAGAAATATGATACCCAAACATATGGTATGCTGGATTTCTTTCAAGTTTTCTAGGTGGGTGGCTTCTAATATTATGGGAAATGGGGAGGAGAGTCCACCCATCATCATTGGTGATGGATGGCATTATGGTAGCTAATAAGAGGTTTAATGTTGGGGTCCCCGTGCTAGCCTGAATGTACACCATTAAAGTGAATATATCAAGAGGGGCCTCACTAAGGAAAATTTGTGTCCCTTTCAAAATCTTTCATGGTTTCGTCGTGGCTCATTGTGGTGGGTACACCTTCCAAATTTCCAATCTTCTCTCAGATAACAGCCTGCGACCCTTCTTATTGAACATTGTTGGGGTAATTCCTCTGACGGTCAATGAAGAGGGGATATGGATCAGGATTGGAAATCACACCAATTTTAACTTTAATTTGTTTACCAGAGTTGGTTGGCCAGATTATAGATGATTGGAAAGTCTCACAATAGAAAATAGAATACTTGTAGAGAATTAGAGGTGGGGTTCTTCTGGCATGGGTCGATGGAAAGATTATTTGAGATCCGTATGTGTCCTTATGATTTTATAGACTATTTGGATGCCTCCAGTGATTTCCAAAGTAGGTGTATATATATTTGTAAGAGGAGAAACATCATTAAATTCTCTATCAAATTTGGTTGATGTGCTCAAATTACGGCTCTGGTGAGGAAATTAACTTTCCCACAACTAAATTTTATGTCGACATATAAAAAATATGCTTATCATTGGGTGGCGGGATGTCTTGAAGGGATCCTACGAAAGCAATTCTGACAGCTCAAGGTGACTAGTGTAGAACCTAGGTGGTGAGATAACAGACAAGGTGAAGCTAGGGAGGAGAGGCTAGAAATAGGTCAGGTATCTAAATAAATAAAGGTCGGAGCTTCAGTAGAATGTACATCACATGGTGCGGCTATACCCCCATCCTTAGAAGCGAGAGGGGCTCAGGAGCAATCTCACGGAGTGGCCAGGGAGCTTCTCGGGAATCAGATAAGGTATCTTGTACAACCTTTTGAGCATGAAATCCTCCCTGCCCTGTTGTCATTTTGGTTGACCCTACAGTAGTCAGTGTGCATCTAATCCCTTTAAAAAAGATGTTACAAGATGGAATCTAGTTTCTAGAATTTAGTTTCATTAGGATTGACGAAATGGTGATATTCATCATCAGAATGCATATTTGATAGGCATGGATGCATATGAACACTGGCAGGGTCGACATGAGGAACCACCTCTCTTGGTGAAGGTAATTCTCAACCTAGAGAATGATATAGAAAGAATGTTGTCTAATGATGATGATGGCAATGATGAGTCAGGGGGTAGTAAGTTAGAATAAGAAGATAGAGAAGAAGAGGGAGAAAAAGAGGAAGCAGAAATTAGGGAACCTATAGAGGAGTTCAGTGGTGGAGGGTCTTAGGGGACATCCCACCAAGGGAGTCCTTGAGGGAGTGATGAGATTTTTAGATCTGACATAGAAATAGGTGAGCTACTTGAGGAATGCCTAAATTTGTATCCTATATTATCCCCTTTTCATCATTCTTAATAAACAATCAAAATTTTCATCTTATTCAAACACATATGGACACTGGTCCGGAATTTACACCCAATGGGGGTGAGGATGCACTGATAGAACTAGTTGGGGAGTCGATATCCATTATCTAACAGATGAGCACTGAAGGATCTCCCATAGTGACAGTACATGCAGTGACTGAAACTCCAGAGACTGACGCACTAATATCTTTTATGTTTCATTACTCAGATGATCGTATCTTTCATCAGAGATAGATTAGCTGATTTGGGAATTTAATAATCACAATATTGGATTATTGGAATACCACTAAATCTAAATCGTCTATAAAGAATCTAATGGTGACTGGACCCACCTAATCTGAAACTTCTTCTCAAACCATGTCGGCCCCAGCACCTGGTGAGCAAAGAGTTGTGGGCACTGGTGATATTACGGTCGGGGCGGGGTCTGAAGCAGGAAGGGGGAAACTTTCCAAAGAAAAGAAGAGTGTGCAAGGTCAACCACATACTAAAGAGACTAAACCCTTAGGATAAATGCTAGAGGGAGACCATGTCACTGATCATCTGGATGCTTTCCAAGCATATCGACCTATAAACCCTGAAGAGATGAATGATTTCGATCCAGAGGTAACCAAGGAAATCCTTATGATGTAGCGTAGGGGTTTCTGTGTATTAGGAACTTCTTGAAGCATCCAATAGATGAATGAGTGCCCCGAATAGGATCATTGTGCACCTGGTTTCACTTTCTCTGCACTAGAGGGGTGGATGGTCATGACCTTCACAAAATGATCTAGGATTATATGGCTGAGAAGGGAAGGATAGAATCTAATGTCACTCTGTCTTCCTATTCCGGATTAGTTCTTTGATCATACCTAAGTTCCTTGAGGTTGAGCAAGAAGTTATACACCTTGACGACTAATAAAAATGAGTGATCCATATTCATTGAAGACAAATCCAAGAATATCTAGCAGTTGAAGGCCCTATTAGCCGAATCACAGGAGCATTCAACACAAGAAAAACATAAAATGGGTGGGTTTCAGGCTGAGCAGGAGCAAATTGAGGTTAGATCTAATGCGATTTTCTCCATATCAGCAAATGAGGAGTTAGAGTTCAAGGTCTAGGAAGTAGTCCTAAGGGCTATAATCCAGGGTTGGAGGCACTGGAGTAATCTATCAAAGGGGTTGATCAATAAGGTCCATGTTTTGGCCAAACTTGTAAACATTTTTCCTTTGTGTGCTTATCCCGAATTGCATGCATAGACTTATAATTCTCTTTCTTGTTTTTTTCAATTGTTTAATCTCAACCATAACTATAAAGTAATCAGCAACGAATCTCTAAACTCACGTGGGACATTACTGATGTGAGAAACAAGAGATGACCGCACCATTACATTGTCTGATCACAAGAGTTCCAACCATTCATCAGAAATCCAGGTCATAAATGACCTATCCAGGCCTCTAGGAATAACAAAGGAGGTCTTACTAGAGAATTATGTTCTCAGGACATTTGAGTTGTATTTTTTCAATGTGCTCTAGAGTACGAGGAGAGTAACGCTGGGGGTGTTAGAATCAATCTGAACACAGGGCAATGGAATGTGTGAATCATGATACCAAAAATTCAGAACACTACAGGGGTGGCGTGATAATTGGGATAACTGATAACCATGTTTGAAACACAATATCCTTATTGTGTTAGCCTGAAATAGGGATGAAAAATGTGGGTAGATCACTGATCATGTTCGAAACATAGGGCCTAACTAAAAATTCAATCATTTAGTCTTTCAGAACATTAGGCCAGGATAGTAGAAATGCCACAGGCCGAGCGTCTGTACTGTTAGGGGGTTTCTTTAGATGTGAAATAAGAAGAGGGTATGAATAATGGACATAAAGAGTGTGGAGGGTGGATTGATGGTTTTTTTCGAATATAGTCCAACACCTTTTAAATTACACCATCATGGTAGAAACACATTTGGAGAGTGCATCGGTCTGATCAGGGATTATACCAACTTAAATATAGGAAATCATTGGTGAAGAGTTAAAATGTTTGGCAGTTTTATGTCATAATAATAAAGACAATAGAAATGTAGTTTAAACATCATATGTTGCGGACAATGCACACAGTTTAAATGACATGGGGATGTGCCAAAGGAGAATTTCCTAGACGTCTCTTTGTATCCCTTAAGTATGGGAATCAAGTCAAATGTAGTTTTTGAACATATCATGGTCATATACCAACTATGGTAGGAGAAATCCTATTTGGAAAGGAGGATGATGCATTCCATAGATAACATGGGGAATCCTAAACTACTTCAGGGTAAGGCAGTAGTTTATTGCCATGGGTCTAGGACATGTGAATTCGTGTATTTTAATGTCATACAATATGACTGAGAGTGAAAGGGGAGGTCCCAAGAAGAGATTACGTGATGTGGTAGCTATAAAATCAACACGAATGATGATATAAGGAGTCTGTAACACACCACGTACCCTTGAAGGAGGTTTATTATGTCAAGGGACCGAATTTCAAAGATAGGCTTAGCCCAAAGAAAATTGCCTGAGTGTTCTTACATACCCCATTAGGATTGGAATCTAACCACATGTAGTTCTATAATCATAGTTTAACATCTCGTGGGATGAAAGTCCTGTGTGGCATAACTGCACTAGTACATACCCCACAAAAACTACTAATCCCTTTTGAGACATGATCAATGTGGGAAACAAGGAGTACTAGTGAGATTTTTCTAGTAAAAGATTGAACACATTAGGGTTAGTGGAATTATATGTGAGTGACATACCAAATCTATTGAACCAACTAATTAACTCACATAGATGTATATAGGTGTAAAACAGTACTCTAGAATTCCACTAGAACATAATGGAGTGGAAAGATGTGAATCATGGAACCTGAGATCTGGATTGCAATGAGGGTGGTGTGATGATAGAGGATAACTATAGACCATGTCTGAAACATATTATCTTTTTCCTGATACTAGAATGGGGGCATACAAATGAGGTTTGACTGCTGATAATGTTCAACACACAATACATGTCACAAATGTTGTCTGAGGTCATCAGGGGTGTTGCCCAAGATGGTAGGCGAACCAATTTGGAATGAGACTAATCCATTAAAGGGGTCCCTTCAGACATGTAATGAGATGAGGATCCAAATATAGGGATCATGAACTTGGACATGGAATAAGGTAATTTCCGAGGGAAAATTCAACACTTTAGGCTCTTTATCACGATGCATTTGAATGGGGAAATAATATGCATTATGTATGAGGAGTAGAATCCTTTTACAAGGACAAGGGTCCTGGGGTCGCATGCTCCTAGAATAAGTTCATACAGTGGACCATTAAGAGGGAAGTTGGTTTAATGAAATGCTCACAGGTGGGAGAAGTAGTTGAACCTGATGCATAGTTCCCATATAGAGACCTTAGTTTAGGGTCGTAAAATATGGACTAGGCTGGGAAGAGACAAGGGAGGAACATGGTGTGGTTGTTGAAAAACCTAACAGAGATGACAACCAAAGAGGTACTTTCCACACCACATACATCCATAGGAGTTCATGCCAAGGGGCCAACAAATGGGGCATTATTTAAGATTCATGGGGCAAGACCTATGGATAGAATGTCTGGGCATTCCTACGTATCTCATGAATATAGGAATCAAGACATATGTAGTTCTAAAAAATTTTGAGCGTTTTGGTGTCCTGCAACAAGGGTGGATAGATCATAGTTTAAAGTTCTTATATTTCAGATCATTTATAGAATGTAGGGAGGGAGAGACAAGGTGAGGTAATTATCAAACCCAACATGAATGAGAAAAGTAAGAGTCCATACCTCACCACATGCTCCCTAGCGAGGTTATAAGTTTAGGGACCGAAAACAAAAGCTGGGATAACCTAGGAAAAATGGCCTAGCTATTCCAATGTACCTCGTGATGATGGTGATCAAGCCATAGGTAGTTATTACACTGGAATTGTAGTGTACCAATTATAGGGAAAGTACTTTTGTGCGGGTCTATCCCATGCACCAAAATAAGTACCATTTGATTGATCTTTTCTTCTTTAGTATTGATGTGTGTCTATTTTTTTGTGAAGTGATAAACCTATGATGGAGAATCTAGGTGTCGCTATTGGAATCAAGAAATATGCAGGCATTAACAAATGGTATGGTGGGTTAACATTACCAAATATGATGTCCTTTTGTGTGAGGAAATCACAATGGAGTGGCTTTTATCATTGTGAGGCCAAAAAGATAATGTCATGGTTTAGGGTCGCATGATATGACCAATCAATGTATTTTAAATTTGTGAAATAAAGACATAGTAGTTTTATGTCATGTGGGACTAGGAAGCATAATTTAAGGTCTTGTGGATTGGATATATACAGGAGAAACGAGGTTGTAAAAGCTATGTGCATGGCGTGATGAAACATACCCAACTTCAATGAGTACATTAGCCTATGCAACACAATGCATGATTCCAAGGAAGTGACCTCGGTCAAGGGGCCAAAAAAGGTCCGGTATTGTGGTGTTGGACTTGCAGATATAATATCTAGGTGTTCCTATGTATGCCACTAATATTGAAATTAAGCCATATGTTGTTCTGAGGGTGCAACTTAACATCATGAAGGAAAAGAGGCAGGAGGATGTAGCTCCAAGAGGGGGATTACATGGTGAAACTTATGAAAACCTAACACAAATGAAGTCATAAGTGCACGCACGATACACCATGTAATCCTATGAAAGACAGGTCCAAAAGGCCGAATAGAAAAGGAAACTAGTAGAACTTTGGATGGACTTGATTTCAAGATGCCCAGGCCTTTCTATGTATCCCATGATAATTGGAATCAATCCATACATAGTTCATGATGGTGCAGTTTAACATCATATAAGAAGGAAATAAATAGATGTTATTTTATGGTCTTAGATCTTGGAAAATAGATAAAATAGAATCTTCTAAATGAGCGCAAACCTCGACCATATCCCTAAGAAAATGTGATCTACGCTCAATATGGGAAACATGGGTGGAGAAGGTCTTTGTAACACATCGAATAAAGGAAAAGGGAAATCGGTGCGGAGTCCCAGAGAACACATCACCATGACATTGTCCTCCTAACAAGCCAATGTGCACTAAAGGGAAGTACCAAGAGTGTCAGAATTCCACTTGAACATGAGGGAGTGGAAAGGGATGTGAATCATGTGATCAATATTCAGGGAAAATGGTGGTGGTTTGATGATGGAAGATAACCGCTGACCATGTTCAAAATACAACATCCATATCATGTGAACTGAAATGGCAAGAACAAATGAGTGTCGACCTCTGACCATATTCATAACATGATACTTGTATCAAATTTTTATTTTTAATCATCAGGGATGTTGGCCTAAGATGGTAGGATAGCTCTGGGGCCTAACATCTCTGTCGTTTGGGAGTCCTTTCAGATATGATGGATGATGGAATCCCCAAGTAAAGGGGAACATGAAGCATGAAAATGGGTGAGAACATGTCTATATAGAATCCAACACTCTTGACCCTGAACCAAAGTTCTCCTGGACACATTAGTGAACTTTCAAAGAGGTTCAAGGGGCCCAATTAAAGAGTAACCAACTCTAAAAGATGATCATGGAACAATGGGGAGAATAGCTCTTAAGAGAAATAGGTACGAGGCGTAGTTGTTACAAACCTTTCATGAATAAGGACATAGGCCCATACCATGCTACAATCCCCTCTCTTGGGATAAATCATGCTAGGGGGCTAGGAAGATAAGGAGGTTTCTATGAAATTAGGATGGACTTGATGACTAAATGTTTGGGTGTTCCTACGTATCCCAAAAAGATGGGAATCAATCCATACAATGTTTCGGAGGATGCTGTGCAGTTTTGCGTCATGCGGTAAGGACACAAATAAAGGAAATGTATGTTAATGGGGAATGCATACGGCATGCTAGTAACCCGACATGAATGATAATCATAAGCCCATACCACAAAGTACAATATCGAATGAGAACATGGGCCAGGGGTCTAAAAGGTTTGAGGGATCTAAGACTAAAATTCCCAACAAGTTCGCAGTTTAAGGTTTTGCGCTGAAGATGATGATGCTCATTGTTTAATGTCATACGGATCTTACCATAGACACATGACCCATTATGTAGGTATTTCCTTACAAATACACCAAAACCTATGTGAGCAATTCTCGTTGTGGGAAATAATGAATATCACTAGGCTCTCCCCAACATATAAGTGTATGACATCTGAACTAATGCTCCTGCTTAAGGGAGACTGATGTTTGAATGGATAACATGGCACAATGAATCACTGGACCCAATACTTGGGACATACGAGGGTGGTGGAAATGATGAAGGATGATTGTTGGTAGTTTTTGAAATATAACATCCACATCATGTGACCTGTAATGGGAGTAACAAAAGTGTTTCGACCATAGACCATGTTCACAATATGGGGCATGTGTCCATTTTTGGCTCGAGATCTTCTTGGAAATTGTGCCAAAACAGTAGAAGATCCATTCGTCCAAACATACATACCATTTGGGAGTCCTTTTGGATATGAAATATGATGAAGACCAAAGTAAATGGTGCGTGTGAAGCATTAATGTGCCTATATAGTTTAACTTTATGCAGGATGTTGAAAGAGGTGGGGTTCTCCAGGGAGAAGGATACATGGAGAGGTCATGATGAAATTGATGTTAAAAAGGGGAAAAGGATACACCACACCATGTGTTTTGTCCCAAGGGGAGATCTTGAAGTTGGGGATGGGCCTACAGATGAAATTTCTGGGCTTTCCTATCTATCCCATAAGGATGGGAATCAAGCCACACGTAGTTCTAAATGGGCCCAGAAATTTAATATAATATAGGGAGGATGTGGGAGGATATTAGAATGAGGAGGGGAATATAGTGAGATTATCATAATCTTTACATGAATGTGGACAAATAATCCTACACTACACCATGTGGGATCCTCCAATGAAACTACACGCAGTGGGATAGTCAAAGAGAAGAGTCTGGGACTGGACTCAAGTTGAGGTGTCTGAGCATTCCTACATATCTCATGAGAATAAGAATCAATCCATATGTAGTTCTTAAGGTGAAAGCTTGATGTCTTGCAGGACAATGGATACGGGGATATGTTAGTTTATGTTTGGAGAAGTCAGACCATAATAGTATACCTGCTGCTTGCAGTTTAATGTCATGCAGGATGATTGATGATTTCATTTACACTTTTTAGTTCGGATGAACCACACATTTTAGCATCATGTGGTGAAGATAAAAAAAATTTAAGGTCACGTGGGACCATACATATTCTAGTTTATGGTCATAGGTCTCGGACTATTTTGCAGTTTATCATCATGTGGGATGAAAAAAAAAGATTAATTTCATGCTGGATGCAATTGTTTAAGGTCATGCAGGACCAAAAACAGATTAACATCCAGTGGGACAACATAAAATTTATCATCATGTGAGACATAACAGTGTAAGGTCATTTAGGACCAAATATTGTTTAACATCCTTTGGGATGACATAGAGTTTAATTTCATGTGGTAAATAATTGTTTAAGGTCATGTAGGACTGAATACAGTTTAACGTCCTGTGGATGACATACAGTTTAATGTCATGCGGGACATAACAGTTTAAGGTCTTGTAGGACCCAATTTTCTTAGGAAAAGTATTTCTTCAGGGATTTGGCATTGGTGGTAGAAGTTATACTCTCTCCATACATAGTAACTATGGAGTATGCTCCACTGGGGTAAACCATGTAGATTATGTAAGGTCGTTCCCATATGGGCTCTGTCTTGGGTGGATTCATACTAGGTATCATTTGTGTTCTTAGGGCCAACACCAGGTCACCCTGCCAAAAATAGCGGAGGCAAATATTCTTTTTAAAATCACTAGAAATCTTGTTATGAGGCCTTTCCAGATTGTGCAGTGCACGAAGCCTATTATAATCGGGAGCTTCCAATTCCTCCAGATTGATTTCATCTATCTTATCTGGTGCTTTCTAATCATATAAAGTTGTGCATAATAAAATAAATTTAATCTTTATATGTAGGACAACCTATGTTATATACACTAGGGAATATGTGGTCACCTGTGTGGAATTGAGAGTTGTTGTCTGATAGGTCTAGAGGGCATTGGGGTGTTTTTTCAGCCAACCCTTCTTGTTCCAGCGAACCATTTTCTACAGAATGTTAGTGAGGGTTTTTTGAATGCCTTGATCTTTCCATTTTCTTGTGCGTGATAGTGGGTGTTATGTCTAGAATGAATGGTGTACTAAGCATACAACATCTTCTACTTGGCTGCCCGAAAGATGGAGCTGTTATCAGTGAGGATGGCCTGAGGGACTCTAAATTTTTAAATGATGTTGGAGCTCACAATTTCAATGATATAATGGGCCATGACCTCTTTGAGTAGAATTACCTCTTCCCACATTGAAAATAAATTTGTAGTGGTCAGGATGAATCTGCATTGGAGAGAATTCCTCAGTGGATAAGGCCCCATGACATCATGTCACCAGATCAGAAAGGGCCAAGAGTACTTGGTAGTGTAGAGTGGCTTTGACATTCGACATACAATGTTGGCATGGATCTGGAATGCATGACACATTTGGAAAACTCGATACAGTCACAGATCATGGAGGGAAAAAAATAACCCAATCTCTCTTCATTCGGTGAGACAATTTCAGCCTGGTCTGATGATCCTCACAGAAACTAGCATGAACCTCCTACACAACATAAGAAATCTAAACTCCTTGAATGAAACGGAGGAGAACCCCATCAAACCTGCACTTGTAGAGGATCAACACGAGATCAGGACTGCTCTAGTGGGTAAATGGAAATGTGTGACATCAAATTCACTCTCACTCATCATGATCTGCCAGGAGACTGTCGTGCTAGTGGTACTCGATAATTGGGGTCCTCCAATCAATATTTAATTCCAACACTATGTCAGGGGGACTTAAGGATCCATACAAGGAGGAGCCGACAGTAAGGTAGCTTACCGGTTCTCTATCATTGTCATCTGGAATGACAGGGGGTGACTCTTTGTTATTCCATGTGGACACTGAAATCGTCTTGATCAGGCTCTGTAAGAGATGTAGCTAAGCTGGAAAAGGTGTCATCGTGACCATTTTGCGAACAAGGGACCTGAGTAACCTCTGGCCAAGACATGAACTGGGCTATCAACTGGTGGGTACATTCCAATAGTGGTACGAGCTCTATAATTCTTGATGACATAGTCACTGTTTATCTTATTGATGACTTTTTTGGAGTCCCCTTTTACATGGAAGAGGGGAACGTCAATCTCAATGGACAACTCGAGGATAGTGATGATAGAATGCTACTCCACTTCATTTTTGGTAATTACTTCTAATATAAGGAATGAATACCGTGAAAATATTATGATGGAGTGATAAAGATGATACCCAGGACCACTTTGTTGAGTGTGGGGTCATTGAGCCTTCTTCTGGTAGGGCTATGGGAAGCACTATAAAAGTGAATTTTCCAACACGAAATGGATTGGTCCACTGACATGATTTCCTCATCAAGAAAATCTAGGTATATAGACTAGTCTGTGGGGGATTGTGGGAATCAAGGAAGTCTTCTAATGCTTTCCCCTTGATTGCCTTCTGAGGGCTAAACCTAATGTTGAACTGTTGGAGGATCACTTCCCACCGAGCTAGATGGCCTGTCAATATGGGGTGGTTTAGGATGTACTTTAGAGGATCCACACGGGACAGCAACAGTACTTCATAGCGCTTCAAGTAATATCCCAATTTCTATACTATTAACACCAGCGTAGGGAAGCTTTTCTCAATAGGGGGGTATTTGGTCTCCGTATCAAGGAGAATGTGACTGAGATAGTAAAGATTGTTCTTTGTTCCCTTATTGTTATTCTGTGCGAGAAGGGCGATGAGAGATCATTCTATGGGAGTCACATAATGGATTGGCGAATTTCTGGAAATGGGTGGCTGTAGGACCATAGGTTGGAGAAGATACCACGTTATTTCCTATAAATCAGTCTGACATTCTTCGTCCCACTGATAAACAGTGCCTTTCTTCATGAGATGAGAAAAGGGCTCGTACTTACCAACCAAATTCGTAATAAATCGGCTTATGTAAGCCAAGTGTCTTTGAAATCCTCGAAGATCCAAAATGTTGCTCAGGGGAAACATCTGACTGATGTACTTGATCTTATCGGAGTCAATCTTGATTCTCATATATCTGACAACGAAGCCCAGAATCTTTTAGGAGGTGACCCCGATGGAACACTTTAATGAAACCATCTTTAGGTGTTGAGAATAGAGGAAGCTGAACACTTTCTCAGGATCTCTAAGATGGTCCTGAAACTGGAAAGATTTGACCACCAGATCATCTACATAACATTCTACCAATGTTCTATGGATCTTCATAAATATGAGATGAATAGAAAACTAATAGGTGGAACCCACATTCTTTAGACCGAATGGCATTACCTGGTAGCATAAAGTACCTTATAGTGCCCTGAAGGCAGTAGACTCATCATCCTCGAGATCCATTCAGATATGGTTATACCTAGAAAACCCATCCATGTATGGGGGGGGGGCTAGAACCTAGTGGTGGCATCAATCAACAACTCCCTCACGATAATGGGAAATCATCCTTCGGATAGTGATGGTTGAAATCCTGAAAGTCGATGCAGATACAGATCTGTTTATTCTTCTCTCTTACGGGAACAATGTTGGCAATACATCTAGGGTATAGAATGTTTTTGAGGAAGTTGGCTCTATAGAACTTTTCAACATCATCCTCGACCATGGAATCATGATAAGAGTGTATCATTCTAGGAGGTTGTTTGAACATGTGGTGATTTGGTGGAAAACTGAGGAGGTGGATGGAAAACTGAGGTTTTAGTGCTAGCATGTCATCATATCTCATGGAAAATACATCATGATGCTACATCAAGAAGTCCATGTATATTTTTTTTCTCTTCGATAGGCATAACGACACTGATCAATGTGGGTTTTGGATCTATCCTACTACTAAGGTTCACCTATACCAGTTCATCGATCATGGAAGAGACACACTCATTGAAAACAAGAGGATCATCCTATAAATCATCTTCTTTGCTTATGGAGAAGGGTTCTTCAGTGGGAGGAGTTTCCTCTCAGTCAATAGATCCTGATGGGAGACTAATGTCTGCATCAGCGGCAGTAGACACTGCATCGGGGGACTCCTGTGTTGTCGAAACCATAGCGATGGAATTCCTTGATCCAATCCCATCTGGTCTTCAACCCAAGGGCCCATGCTTGAGGATATGAAAGCAATACTGGTATGTTGGCTTGAGATGATTTATCCCATCCCATAGGAACACGCATGTTTGGCGTACTGGCATTGCCATGGGGTGGGCATCGTAATACCTTATGGGGGGTATTGGGCCCTGGGATCCCCCATGCCCGATTTTTTTAGGAATATGAGGTGATATTCCGGTGTCTTATTGACTTGGGAATATTCTTCCCCCTCTTTATAGAAACAAAAAACCATTCCCCATATCTGGGGTCATATCCTCCAATCGATGTTTGGAAAAATTTAACCATCATCTAGGTCTATCCACGGGTCGGTTGCACCTATAGCATGTTCAACCTCATTTTCTTAAATCTTCTTGTCATTGCTCTTGTAATAGTCAGCATCCAGGTAGAAAGATTCACTAGAGGAAAAGGCAGATGTGTCACCTTCGAGTATTCCAACTTGATCATTAAGGGAGTACATAATACATTGGTGATATGATGAAGGGACCACTACATGGAGGTGAAGCCATGGCCTACCCATCAATGAATTGTAGGTTGTGTCCTAAATACAACCATGAACTCGGTGATGAAAAATATTCCACCGAACTGGGTCTTCAAGTAGATCTTTCCGACTAGTGTCTGTTATGTCCTATAATATCCTTGGATTTTCAGGTCAGAAGGACTCATATCATCCTCAAACATCCCCATCTTTCGAAGTGTCCGTATTGAGATTATGTTGATCACATAGCCTGCATCAACAAGGCAGAGATGAACCTCTATGCCATTGAAATGGATTGTGATGTAAAATGGTTGGATTCTCCCCAGTATGGGAGAGCGTTCATTTTTTTTAGAGAATGAGATAATGGCCAGGCATTCTGCATGATCGACTGCCTTAGCATGGAAGGTTTATGTAGTTGGTACCTCCTTCTCAAACTAGATGGGGCTTCTTAAAGCCTCGGAAAGGGATTCACATATATCATTTTATATGATAATAGACTCAAGGATAAAGATAACTTATGAAATTCAGGCATGATTCATGAAGACATCATACTTCTTTGCCAAATGTGATCTTCTGAATACAAGAGGTTGTTCTGTGGCAGGGGTGACTGGACCTTCCGGCTGAACCGGTGGCTAACTAGTGCTGAGAATGTCCCATTGCTAGCTAGTCAAAGATTTTGGACAGACTACCGGTGCGAGCCAGATGAATGATTATGGTTCGTAACAGAGCACGATTGATCATAGCATGGTTGAGGTGGCTCTGTATAATCAGGTAACACAAAATGCTGGTGAAGAAGGACCATATTACAAAAGATGAGAAGGTGGCGCATGTTGAGCTCTGTGTTGGGCCTACTGTCTGGTTTTTGTGTCATGCAAAGTCTAACTGGAAGTACTAACTAAGGCATATCAGTGACCCATATATCCATATCCCCGTTGATGCTGGCGATGATTGGGGATGTTGAGAGTTTCAGTCTGGCATTCTTTGTTGTCAGAAATCACGTAAGAATTTACCATCTCCATGGTGTTAATTGAGGTGTACCCTTGATCATCACTTGAAGAACCCTCTATTGTTGGATGTATTTTAGGGTGAATTTCCATCTCTAGGGGAATGAAGTCTCTGATATTATGGGATAATGATAGCACTGGTAGGGGAATTTATTTTCCCTTGAATCGTCGATGCATGCCCTTTAGGGAAGAGGAATGTTAAGTCATTGACAGAGAAGTACTGGTTGCGGGTGACACAACATCTTCTTAAGGCTCAGGTCAATTCAAACAATCAAAGATAACACCATGGGCACCGGAGATTACATTATGATCCATCCAGTCCTCAAACATCTGTGACCCATTGTTAGAAATCTTATGCCACTCACCTTTACTATCACTACTACTATTTGGCTTCACCAAGACACATGCCACCTATGTCGGAGCTATGACTAACCTGACTATGTAAATATCAACCGTGTCTTGAAGCCATTATTTAAACCCATAACACTATTTTAGGGTGTTCCCTATCATCCGGTGATAGGGGTAGTAATTTGAGTGATTAGTAAGATCCACCTCTTCAGGCCTCCTACATTCAGGAAAACATATAAGTCCATGTTCCAATGTGCTTCAGAAATAATTGGGGACCTAAGACTCAAAGAATGAGTAGGTACAGTTTCTATTATCTTAGAAGGGGGCTCAGGGAGCCTGTCCCTGACGAGGGGTAGGAGAAGACTGTCGAGGAGGTGGAAACTAGTTATGTCACCTGGGTGGTGGTGGCACATTATGCGAGGGTGCCTACCGATTCAGTAGTGGGATTTGTTGGGATGGAGGTTGCGCCTGAGGTGAATGACCCCTACAGCGCTATAAATCTGGCTCCACTGGTAACAATTCTTGTTTCTTGGGGGGATTTATCTGTGCCACCATAGCGGGCTCATCCTTAGCAGCCCTTCTTGTGGGAATTTCATATGAAAACGGTCGTGCAGGCTTGTCCTGATGCAAGACTTAATCTAGGTGATGGGCCTTATCAGATAAGTCTCTAAATCCCCTAGGGTAATTCTGGGTAATGAGGGAGTGGACCTTTTCAGTCTTAACATTCCAAATACAGATTTTCAGTAGTTGTTCCTAAGTCAGTGGCATATCCAGGGAATTCGTAAGGCTTATCCACTGGGAAATGATGTATGTAAATCATTTTCCAAGCCTATTATTGAACTTGAATATGTCTTAAATACTCATATTCTAGGTAGTAAATAAGAACTAGTAAAGAAACTATCTATGGAGGTCTTCCCAGCCAGTGACTGACCCGATGGGTAGCTGGTTGTACCAAAAAAACAAAGGCCCTTCCAATGTGTGTACAAAACATCAGAGTTTGGTGGATTCTTGCTATGACGGAGTTCCTAGCGTGGGTATTAAACTCAAGATGATGTGTTCTAGAAGCTGTAGTGAATTTCCCTTTTTTTAAATGGGGAGAAGGTGGGATTTATGATACCTGAAGATACTGGAATAAAATCCACCCACACTACA
Source organism: Viscum album (assembly GCA_963277665.1). Taxonomy (NCBI): domain Eukaryota; kingdom Viridiplantae; phylum Streptophyta; class Magnoliopsida; order Santalales; family Viscaceae; genus Viscum; species Viscum album. The sequence continues at coordinate 1,489,164,218 of OY728137.1, read as the reverse complement.
TATAGCTTTCCATCAGGCAGTATTTACACCTATTGACCTTCCAACTCCATGAGGTGAGAAATGAGTGCTACCATAGGATCATCTGGCCGGGGGTTCCCATCTTGAGGAGGGTCCCAGACCACTAGTGCATTGGAGGTTTCTTCAATGTGATATGTAGGCCCGGTGGCTCGTGGAGCGGCTAGTGGGATGACCTGTGGAGCGGCTTGGGAAACCTGAGTTGGGTCCTAGAGGTTATCACGCCCCTCAGGTGGATTTGGAGACTCATACCATGACATTTTTACATATATTTTGGCCTTTATCTTGTCTTAGTGGGTCGGATGGTCAAGGTCTCCCAAAGGCAATTCGTTGTGGGACTGTTGTACCTGCACCTCCTGCCCCGACCAAGGATCACTATATTCTGGTCGTCGATCTGTTGAATGTTCAACAAGAGTGGCATCAACCATATTCTCATGCTCCTTGATATGTTAGTGGAATGTGTCTTTTTCTATATTTTCCTCCATATTTTGCACTGAGCCAGATGGGTGAGAGGGTTTGACAGCTCCAAGGTTCTATTGTCCTTTATTGGGATTCCGGCTGAGGGATAATGACTCGGTAGGTACAGGAAGACCCATTAAATTTATTTGATGGTCGATGATCCTTCCCAATGGATCCAATAAGTGTGATACTATCTTGAGGGGGGTATTTCCTCTTCGAGTAGCTCTAGGTCATTCTCTCCCCCTAGTAGGTCAGCCATGTTAACCACGACTCTACCTAGAGGAATATACTCATTATCGCTATGAAAATCATGTTGGTGTTGGATAGAACTGAAATGGATGGAATCATATTTCCCCCAATCACAGACCTTAACATGGGGGGATACATCCTTGATAATTATGAATACCACTTTAAATATATGAATGCATCTATTCTAGAGGGTCTGATGGTGATGGGGTAGCTCAGTTGTTGTTCCCTAGAAAGTGCAGCCAGGTTGACCATATGACATTGTTGGCCAATCTCCTCAAAGTGTTCTTTAATCTCTAGGTAAGCCACTTGACTATGAAGAAAAAGAAAGTGTGTCGCACATAGGGTTTGGTGAAAACACTTGACTTCATCCTGGGTGAGTGATTCCGGAACACTGAAATTTTGTGCTACAACTGCCAAAAACATCTCTAAGAAATGGTCTGCAGAAAGAATGTCCCATAATATCCTCGGCTCAGACTCGGGGTATAACCCTTGGTTGGCCCACTCATTAATTAGAGGTGGTTTGGATATCGGTAGTAGTAATAAGCCAAACTTCTGAGACGGTAGGCTGGACGGTGGAAAATATTGAAAGTGAGCTGATATGCCACCACATCTTAGGATATCCTCTAATGAATGCATTGACTTAGCCACCACATCTTGATAAGATGGCCTGGAGACCACCGTTTTTCATGCAGGTACTATGAGTGCTGGTGGTGGACCATACCGTTTCTCGTCCACCATCAGTCCCCAGAATAACTCTACATAATCTCTGGATGAGGTAGGGCGTTCTCTTAGAAATTATGGTGGTGATTTCATGGACATAAACAGAAGAGACACCATATCTTTTTCATCCTGTATGTATCTGCGGAGGGAGGTAGGGATCCGATGGACCTTGCTTTCTAGAAGTATGAGGCTGATATGCCTTGTACCTGCCACAGCCCCTGATATAGAGGATTGAGGTGAGGGTTCCATTTATGAATTGCATTATATCTCATAATCTGTGATGAAGAGAGGATTAAATATGGTCTGAATCATCCCGACATTCTTTTTGTAGTAGCAGTGACTAGCCCTCCTTCCCTGGGATGGATCTTCAGGATAGGGTGGATTTTTGGCACGAGGAGGACCTTCGGCCGAACCAGTGCTGGGGAAGAGAGGAAATCCTCCAGGGTGAGCCAGGGTGTGAGGATAACCAAGATATATGTTAAGGGAACTTAGGGAGGACCTCTGTGTGCACTAGCTGATGCATGGAGGGGATCTCTATGGGAAGTGCTAAAGCATGTAGGACCTCTGCTGAAGCTGGTGGGAGCAGGGGTAGCGCCTCAATTCTTATTTCTTCTAGCAACATCGAGGCATGGAGGGTCCTCGTACTAGTTGAGAAGAACACTATTAGGACCTCCTTCATGGGAGTCTAAGAAGCAATGAAAACCTTTTCTTCTATGGTTACTAGGAAGAGGAGTACATTCATCAGTTTATTTATATACATAGGGAAGAAACCAACGCTGACGGTTAACCCGATGTGTAGCATCTTCACACCACCGACCTATGACGGGAGGAACGACTCCATACATAAGGTTATGGGTGTGGAGGATGTTCCCATACTAGGTGTTAATTCAACAGGGAAGACCTTCATTCGGATTGAAGGCGGCATGGGTAGGACCTCCATGCTGAGCATGAGAGTAGGACAGACCTAATATATCATTGGTGATGGTACGAGTAGGACCTCTGTACTGGGTGTCATTTCCATGGGTTGGCCCGTGGCCGGAACATTCTGCATCGATGACCAAAATATTCCACCTAGCCTACCTGTGGGGTGGATGGGGCCTCGATCCAGGCCAGGCATATAAGTTCCCCTTATCATCATTAATAGTGGATTTATGTTATGTGTCAGGGGTGGCACAAGACACGATAGTTATTAATGTTGACTCCCCTCAGCGGGCTTCCTTCTTATCTTGCCCCCAATGCTGGCACCGGGTCAACTGGACAGGGGCCGGTGGTGTATGTGCATAGCTAACCAGCTTTATATCTCATGGTTCTAGGTGGTGGCATTGAGACAACCTAGTGGGATCCCTTTTTGGGAGCCCAAGTAATGGGACCCCGGTTAGGCTAGCCCATACAACCCTAACATCCTTGACGTTGGGGAGGGAGTCGTCAAAATTTTTTAGAGAGACGCTCTAAAAATGATCATATGTTGGTGTGGCGAGCTGTGGCTCCCTACTTGGCCCTTGGGGGTGTTAGTGGTGGCGAGGAGAAGAAGCCTCTTTGTCTTATCAGTCCATATCTCAGGTTGGGATAATCCCATCTTCCTTGTATAATAAAACGAGGTCATTTATCACCCTTCTCTGAACAATTTCATATGATGAGATGGGGTGTAGGATCCCAATAGCCATAAAAATGGAGGATGCCATGGGTGATATGAGGTCGTGTGGGATTTTCATGTTGATGTTACCCCTTCCCCTGTGTTTGTGGGTGGGTAGTGATTGGTTTTTTATCAAAGCATCTTGAGTCCTGAAAGAAGGGTGATTTTACCATTAGTGCAAGAAGAAGGAAAGTGACGTCTAGTTCCACGACCCCATTCTATCTTCCATGGTTAGTAAAAAGGATCCACACTGATATCATCGCAGACTGGGATGTCCAATGTTCAACTACCCCAATTTCTAGTAATTTTCACTCAAGGAAAACTATTTTCATGGAGGGACCTTGTGTTGGATACATGGATCAAGTGACTCATCAATCCACTGATGTCTCAAAATCTACTAATCTCTACATCAAGGATAATAATTTCACATCGAGCTCACCATTTCTGATTCTGCCACTTTTGTTGGGGCACACATCCATCTGTTTCAGAGGACACATAGTTGTTTCCCCCACATTCCTTCTTTCCAAAGGTAAGATGAAACCATTTCTTGTCTAGGGATGTTTTTTCCTTTATCGAAAAAAGATGATGGGATGTCGGTTCCTCCATTTGTAGATTCCTCCTTGGAACTCGTTTCATAGTCCGAGTCTCCCTAATAAACTTAAGATATTATTCGTGAAACTCTTCCAAGTTCCATGTCTCCATGGATGCCGGTTAATTAAGCTACTTCTATCAGCACATTCCATGGGGTCCAGCCATGGCATCAACCTTCGGTCCGGGGAGTAGACATGTTATAAATCACTGGCGTGTCTAGATGCTGGAACAATGACATGTCTGAGTTCATTCACCTTATGATAGGGATTCTTGAGGGTGCAGAAGCCCGATGAATCCAACATTGAATGCATATAATTATATTCTATAGGCAAGTCTCTAAGGTTTCCCTTAGATTCCTATGTTTGTCACATGGTATGCCACAGGTTTAACATCTATAAAAGATGTATCAGACTGATCAGAATGCTGATAAAAGTAGATCAGGTGGGTGTAAAACTAGGAGGGAACACTGATTTTGGGGCTAACGTGTGTTTAGTTACCTGATTTCTGCTAGGAGCAGTGGAAAAGTGGGGGATATGATCTCACCGGGATGTGGTGACCCAGGATAGAATCAAGGTGGATATGGATTAGTGAGAGTTTATGGAGAGTGAGATGGATTCGATGCGAGGGAGACAATAAATTTGGGCTTCAACCTCGAAGAGACATCCTACGTATCCCTGTGGAAGGGAATCAAAGTCCATAAAGTTTAGCGGGGTGATGGGACACTAGAGGAGGGGACCTGTGAGAATGGACATATGGATGAGACCTAAAGGATATTGAACCTCCATATTGGGGGATGACCTTGCCGAAGCACGTAGGCTTGAGGGAAAGACTAGGAAGAGACATGGGTGATGGTCTTGAACCTATGGGAGGCTTTCTACGTATTCCTGAGGTAGGGAATTAATGTATACATAGTTCAAGATGGGGGCATAGAATCAGGATTTACACATAGGACAACGACCTAAAGATATACTGGGCCTTATGCATGGTAAGCAGCTGGGGTTGTTCTGATGATTAAGGGGTGGACCAGAGATGTGGGTCCCAGTGAAGAGGGACTACAACATCTTGTCGTTTATTAGGGACTAAAATGAATTACCGTCAAATGGGAAACAAAACAGCTTATCTCTAGATGGTGTTGACAATGTCTTATCACTGATAGGGGTTCTAATTGATTACTGTCGATTGGTGTTCCAATGGGATTCCGCTAGTTGGGGATCACAACAGATTACCATAAATTCTTGGACACATCAACTTATCGTCGATTGGGGGACAAAATTTCTTACCATTGGTTAGAAGACCCCATAGCTTACTATCAATTTGGATGGGACCTCGGGGTGGATTCTTATGTACCTTGCCTAAGAGACAGGGATCAAATCCCTCATTGTTTGAATGAGTACAGTTTAACGTCTAACAGGATGAAAAGGGGGCGTACAATCTAATATCATGTGGGATGAGGATGGACCGACGTGAGGTGGTTTGGACAAACGGGTGTGGGGATTGAACCTGTAGGAGGATTCCTACATACCATTCCTAGGAGACAAGGATCAAATCCCACATATTTTTGTATGGTGGGTTTAGTTTAACGTCATGAAGGATGAAGGTGAACCAATGTGAAAGGTTTGGGACATGTAGTTGTTAGACTTGAACCTCAGGGAGGCTTCCTATGTACCTTTCCTTTGAAAGGATCATAGTCCACGTAGTTTGGGATTTGGATGTAGTTTAATGTCACACATGATGAGAGTGAACTGACGTGAAGGGGTCACAACCAATAGTGGTGTTGGGAATGAGCCATATAGAGGCTTCTTACATACCTTTCCATGGAAACGATCAAATTCCACGTAGATTAGGATTGTTTTGGGATTACACACAAAGGAGGGCCATGAAGGATTCCATGGTCAATGCTTACTCTAGGCCCACATTAGTTATGCTCGGTTTTAGAAACAAGATGCACAAAAGACCTGATGATCACATCGTGAAAGGTGCGTCCATGGGAAGTGGAGTGGGGCTTACACATGGTTAGTGTCCCACAGAGGAAACAGGGGCCGACGCATGGTTAGTGGCCTAGGGAGATAGAGATTGGGAATTACTCCATGATGGAGGCCCGATGGAGACAGATCCCATAGGGAGAGGGATGGGATAATTATGATCCATATGCCTCTCTTGCCTCTAGTATTTGGCACCGAAGTGGAAAGGAGGAGTAGGGGTGCTGCCTCCTGCAATAAATGCTCCATTTATCAAATTTCAAAATGAATTATCCTTTGATAGGTCACTTTGTGATTCTTTGATAAAATTATCATTTTTTTGGATTTCCATAACATTTGATTCACTATAATAAATACAACATACATATAAATCTAGAAACTATTTCAATATCAACTTCTCATATACTTTTTCTCTATTCAACTATGGATTGAATTTACTATCAAGAAAATGACACTTTATACTACCGTCCATTGATCAGATTTCAATTGTATAATCAAAAAATTATTCCAAACACTTTTCATATAGAGGTTTGTTTTGGGGGAAATTAATCTAATTTTTATCCACAGGTACTGAATTTTCACTCTTCTACCTATACATTTGGATATAATGATATAAATGTTTAATAAAAAATGTACAATCAAAATTAAATATAACCCAACTTCTACTTTTCATATTATCATTTTTCTTATATTATATAAACATGATTGCCTCTATAGATAGATATTACATTGATAATAATGAAAATCAAGAATTTTTGTATCTAAAAATATGAACTTGACATTTTGATATGTGGTGAAAATGTCTCTTTTAGTCAAACATGGAAATTCTTGGATTCGTCAAATATAAAACATATTCATGGTAAATATGAATTCATTTAAAACTATGCTATAAAATTAATTCAATCATTCCAAATATGAAACAAATGTATTTCTCATAATAAATATAACTTAAAACTATATTTATACTTAACATTAATATTCCAACTGTACATTTTTCGGATTAAAAAAACAATATAAACCAAATTTTAATTATATAATTATATCATAATAATACACGAGAATATAAAAATAAAAAAAATTCAACATTAATTATGGGTATTTAAAAAGACAATTATAAATAAAATATACATTAAAATCATGCTTTGTTATTTATCCACACTAGGAAACTAATTAATGGGAAAATAAAAATCAAAGGGTTTCTAAAAATGTACAACAGGTTAGCTAGTCATTATAATGATTTCCTAAAAACATTTTTAAACGATGCCAAAATTTTCACACTTAAAATTTCAAAGTATCAAGACAGTGATAAATTATATATTTTAATGAATTTCATAAATGTTTCATGAAAAAAATGAAACTCAGAAAGGAAGACTCAAAATGAAATCAAATACTCAAAAAAAATTACACTATTAACCAAAAAAAGTAGTGAAAAAACTAGATTAACAATGAAGGGGTAACCCATTTCAATATTTTAGTGTATATTTCCTAAAAATTTGTTATTAACTCTCAAATGATAGCCAAAATTAATCTTATTCAGATATAGAAACATATTTACAATTCACTGTATCTAAAAACAATATTTAATTAAAAATATTATTATATAATTTAATTAAAAGCTTTTGAAAAATCCAACACACACCATATACCTGCAAAAAAACAGGGTTCAGGGGTGTCAGGAAATGTGGGAGAGGAGCCACTTTTGGTGACTGTTGTCGGGGAGCAGTGGGGTATTTTTAGGTCGAAATCATGGAGCAGAGGGTCGGGTTATAGAGATTCAAGGTTAGGGAGGGGTGAGAGGCGGTCAACATTAGGGAGAGGTGGGTCTGGGTAGGTTACTACTGGAGATAAGGTCTTTGAGAATAAAGGAGATTTATTATGACATCAGATGTTGGATCACACATAAATAATGATGGATTAAATAAAAAATCATTGTGGATTGAGATAGGGGTTCATCATTTTGATTCATTCCTCGTTGATGATTAGGATAATTTATGAACTCCTAGAGTTATAGACTGTTACTTCAATTTTATGCACTATGGACTATCGTCCACAATACTGTTGTTGGTGATTATCATGGTAAATAATTGAATTTCATCACACAGTGAATCTATATTAAGCCATGTAAAGCCCTGAGTGCAACTATAGGTACGACCATAATGGAAATAGATAGGGGTGGTTTAATGGTTTTGTGGAATTATAAAAATAAGGAGAATGAAAGGCAGCGAACACAGAGTGAGAAGGTGGTTGTGGTAAGGTAGGGGCATCTGCAGACAATATGTTGGTTGCAATGATGGTCGGAAGTGCAATGGGAAGTAGGTACTAAGGCCCCTATGCCGTGATAAGGTGGAATAGGGTGGCTAGGGTTCCAAACTTGGATACTGCTCTGGCTACCATATGTTGGGAAGAGGTGCACCTATTCGAGGCTTCCCCCCACCCCACCTTGGGTCAGGCAGTGCATCGACCACAAGCTGCTCATGCGTGAAGCACAATGTACTAGATGGAGAAGTCCCTACCTCTCCCTAGAATCCCATATGGTGTTTCCAGTGGCCACCTCGTGGCACACTTCCACCTATGTAGGTAATGTTTTTTAACTTCTTCATCATTTAACTTATTCTAGCAGATTAATCACATTGATCATGATAGAGCGTTAGTTTTGGTCGTCCAAATTTGTTTTGAACGAGAAATCATTTTTTCAAGGATTTAACTCCATAAGTCCAATGATGGAGGTTGAGTATGGTGACCAAATTATTCAGGTCGTCATGTATTCCTTTGACCATTATGGGTGAGTCTATGTGTCATAGGTCCCCAGTATTATGTAAAGACACTAAAAACCAACTACAACTCGTAGTATCATTTTTCATCTCTTGATAAAAACACTGATAAATGTATCATTTATCAACACTGATAATGTAAAACCATTATCCACGTTAAATAAAAGTGTTGATGACGTGAATTTTTATTAGTTTTTTTAAGTGATGATAAATTCCGACCATTATCAGAGCTTTTTATTTAGCACTGATCAAATGTGACCTTTAACAGTGCTAAAAAACGTTTCTAATCACAACGATGATAGGGAATCCCCTATCTCAATGCTAAAAATGTGCTGTTAATGGGGCTCCTTTATCCACGCTAAAAAAACACTGGTAAATGACCCCATTTATCAACTCTAGTTTAGCAGTGATAAAGAACACACTTTATCAGTGCTATTTTTAGCACTGATAAAGGCCACATTTATCAAGAATTTAAATAGCATGGATAAAGGAGGTCCTTTATTAGCCTTCAAAATAGCGATGATAAAGGGTTTGTTGGATGCAATTTGATTTTAATATAATATCACACCCAACAAAGACTTGTAATTTCAATCACTACCAAAAAAAATATTTTCGAAGTACCACCCTTTAACAACACTAAAAAAGGGGTGATAAAAGAGGTAACTTTATCAGTGCTAAAAAAGTGCTGATAAATGGTACTTTTAAATATGCTAAAAAAGTAATGTTAAATTTATCTCTGTAACAGTAGGTTTTTTAGCACAGATAAAGCTCCCCCTTTATTAGTGTTTTTTAGCATTGTTAAAAGGGCCCCCTTTATCAACAATTTTTTAGTAGCATTGATAGGTGGTCTTTAACATCACTTTTTTAACTAATGATAATAAAGGTTGTATTTCAAAAATATATATATTTCATTAATAATAATATATTTATATATTTATATGGATATAAATATAATATTTAATTAGTTAATATGTTTTAGATTTATATAAATGGACATTTACACTTAACTTCTAATATATTTAGTGAAAATGGCTTATAAAATAAATAAAAAAAGAATATTAATTAATAATTTCCTAATAATTATCAAGTAGTAGTGATTTAATAACAATTTGAAAATACAAACAAACAAATAAATAATAGATCTAAAATATATTGAAAACAAAACTCAAACTTCAAAAGATCACAGCTTTTGAACTCGGTGTCTCTTTGAGCTCTAACACATATCCAAGAAAATATTCCAATGAACTCTATGCCACTAGTGACATAATTAAACCTATATATCATTTATGAGCCCAAAAAGGCCTTAAATTATCCAAAAATGATTTTTTAGTCGAGATACCCTAATTTTTAACATTAGATGGAATTTCAACCTCATTTAAGGGGGTATCATTTCCCTTTATCAGTGAGGAATGATTTTATTACTAGGTTTTACTTTAATATTGATTTTACATATTTCAAATTTTGTCATTTTCACAATGTAATTTTGTTTAAAATAAAATATATAATAATATATACATATTTGTTATATATCCACACATAAAAATTTGATTTTATAAATGAATTTAAAACTAATCTTATCAATATATATTAATATACAAATAAATATATGGATAAAAAAATATTACTAAATATATATATAAATAAATAGATACAAATATATATAAATATCATAATAAATATATAAATATATAAATATAAATACCTATATATATATTAATATAACTATTTATACTAATATAAATATATAATATACGGAGAAATATGACTATATATATATATATATAAAAAGATATATCATTAAATGGACAAGTTAACAAAATGGGTGAGTGGTAATGGTGTAGACGTGCAGTTAGAGATGTCTTAGGTTCTAAACCAAGTGGAAGTAGTGGTGTGTGCATGTGAAAGGGGGCGCTAGTGCTGTTAAAGGGTGGGGGTGTGGGGATGGGGTGTGCGGGGGTGTGCAGGGCTGTGCGGGTGAGGTTGGGGTGTATAGATTCTCTTGAATAGGGGGTCAAGCACTATTAAAACCCATTTATTTTCAGATTTTTTAAATTTTTTTAATTTTTTTCACTATTAGCTATGTTTTTTTAGTGTTGATAAAATAGACCCCTTTTAATAGCGTCCCAATTATCAGTGCTTTTTTAGCAATGATAAATGTTTTTTTAGTGCCAATAAAACCATGTTTTGTGGTTGTGAAACAATGCTATATACATTTAATGTGACACGAGGAACACAAAAATATCCTCCCATGATATATAAGAAACAATTAAATATACATTTCAAACAGGGTTTTATATAACTACATATACAATTATCCAACAAACATTTAAAAGAAATAATTTTTCATCTTTTCATGCTTGTGATCCCTACTAGAAATGCCTTCCCCTTGTATCAATTGCATAACAAATCATCTCAACTCGAGAAAAAGATTCCTTCTATATAAAAAAATATTATGTTATTAATAATCTAAAGAAATAAATTAAGCATTAATATGAAATAATACATTAATAAAATGTCAATATTCAATAAAAAAGACACATTTGGAGTTATACCGGTCACACTGTACATCTTATTGAGGTGGTGTTGATTCCTACACATCAAAAAATGAGTTATAGATTGTTGTCCTAAAATATCAAAACAAAATGAATGGGTTTTCTTAGTTTTGAGTATGTGACATTTTATTTTTCTAAAATTAAGGTCAATTTTAAATAATAAAACATTTGGAGTTATACCAGCCACATTCTATGTCATATTATGGTGAGACAGATTTTTACATGTCACAAATGAATTATAGATTGTTTTCATAAATTATCAAAACAATATGTATATATTTTCTATGTTCTTAGTATGTTAGTCGTGTTTTTTTACAAAAATATCACTTCAAACTGGAAACACGCATTATGAGTCATATGTAGGTTTTGGGAGTATCAGAAGCATGGGAGGGATGGTGCCTAAATTTTCTTTTCTCTGTTATTGATATTCAATCTGAGGTCTATTTCGACCAAGAATGTCATAACCAATGAAATTGAATCAATGAACACGCAGGGGATAGAAAATCCATAACCAAGAGAGAGTATATGAACACATGTTGTTTATAATTAATTTAATTAAATAAGCATTACCTCAAAGGTTATTCTTTATTCATTGATGCTTCTAGCCACATATCTATTGTGTGCAACCATTTTGTTGTAGAATCAAAGTGTACGATTCCTCTAGTGGTGATCCTCACGTGTTCCACATATCTCCAGACGTCACTAATGGAGTCTCTGGGTGCTAGTACCTAAGATCTATTCCCTTGCGAGGTCCTCCTTTTTTCTCCTTGAGAACTGATTCCAAAGTGTTCTCCTTGATCATATGGAGGAGGATATCTCTCATTCATGAGAGCATTCTTGGAGAAGAAAGAAATCTCTAAGCCTGAGACCTTTCTCCAATTCGTTGTGCTCAATTAAATAGGAATCACTTGAATTACCCTAGGAAAATGAGAGAATAATATAACCAAGAATTTATTTCACTAGGGTAACAATAACTAATGTTCACAATAGACTTTAATTATTCCATTAATCCTAGAGTGACTCCCATGTCAAATAACAATAACAACATTATTATTTCCTAACATGTTCTTAACATGTGAGATATGATTAAATATTATTTAATCAAATAATATTCAATATAATTATTTCTCACTGGACCATTAAACACGGTTCGAAAATCCTCAAAAATATTTAATAGTTGTTTCACCCAACATATATTTTCTCGAATAACTAGTAATGGAATAAATGAAATCAGACATACATGAATAATTATTAAACCACGACTAAGAATAATATTTATTCAACTTTTTAATTTATTAATTATATAGTTATAATACTCGATAAACATAGTGTGTTACCCTCTAGGCATATTTCCCAGTGGAATTAGGTCAAACATCCTTGAGTTTATGTTTAGCTTCAAGCAACAAGCCAAGACACTCAAAGACAAATAAGTTAATTCCACAATAACAAGTAAGATCATACAAACACTTACTGTGTAATATAATCCCATAATAAAAATATCTCTAGTCAAGAAGGTTTCATTCACTTTCTATCAACCTATATGCTTGATATCTCATCCTTTGACTTTATGGAAATAGAACATGCCTATTGATCACCATGGACGACAATTTATTTAGGCTATATCATTCCTATAAAAGGGATTGATATATTATCATCCATTAAAGAATAAAATGTTTATATCCTTTCTCACATTATTAATTAATGAAATATTACATGTGACACATCCAACATACCTCACATTTCTGTGAAAATCTATTATCATAGTTTCTGTAAACACATCTAAGTGTATGACTTATAATATCCAGTAATAATAATCTTGAAGTGTAAGAACCAATACACATGTCTACAGATAAAAACATCCAATGACACATTGACATGTGGATTTCTTACTGGTGGGTCTTGTTCTTATAATATCTTACTTGATATCACCAAGGGTGTACACCATGAGAAGGTTCGTCAAAGTTCTATGAGTCTCCACCCTTGATAGCATGTATCATTTTGGACCCTCAACAGATATCATCTGACTATAAAACATATATTCAGGAATAGTGTCATAGCACTTCTGGGTTCTCATCATATCAGGGATCCTCTATGACCATTCAGTGCGATTGTTACACTTAAGAAATTATCATGAATACTTTTATGCATAAGAACAGTCATGATTTGATATAGAATTTATTAATATTCAAAACCATGAATATAAGTTATCATAAAGAACAAAAGAATTTGTTTCCAAGGAACCAACTCTAGCATCATATCAATTGTATCATGTTTTGTTTTTATGTGAAAATATATCATACGCATCAAAAATTATCTTTTTATCATTGTTCTAAATTATAAAGACAATATGTGTGTGTTTTCATATTTTTCATCGACTAACCCATTTTGATTTAAAATGTCAATATTAAACTGATAACAGAGGCTTTTAGTCATACCGATCACAATACATATTGGATTGAGGTGTGGTTATTTCCTACATGTCAAAAATGACTCAGGGATCATTTTCCTAGAGCATAAAAATAATCTAAATGTGTTTTCTGGTTTCTCAGTATGTCACTTGCTGTTTTTACTTTCATTACTATCGATTGTAAATAAAAAGAGACACTTTGAGTGATACCAGCCAGATCATGCATCGTATTGAGGTGAGGATGTTTCCTACACATCAAAAATGACTTATAGATCATTTTCTAAAAATATCAGAAACATAAAAATGCGTTTTCATTGTTTTTAGTATTTCACTTATTGTTTTTACTTAAATCAATGTAAATTTTAAATAAAAGAGACAATTTGAGTTATAACGACTACACCATGTGTTATATTGAGGAGTGGATGATTCTTAAATGTCACAAATGACTTATACAATATTTCCCTAAAGTATCAAAATAAACGGAATAATTTTTCTCTTTTTTTTATTATGATAGTTCTTCTTTTTAACTAAACTATCTTTTCAAACTGGAAAATTCATTATGAGTCAAATTGGATGAATCGTGTGTTGGTTTAATATGAGACTATTTTTTAACATCAAAATATGACTTATTAATCTCTTTCCTAAATTATCAAGACAATCATATCGTGTTTTCTTTTTTTAGTGAGTGTCACTTTTTGAACTTAAATTCTAATTTTAAACAGATAACAGACACTTTTGTTAGGTCAACAGGGTTTTCCTTATGACTTTTCCATTCAATCATGTTTGGGGGAGATTGTAGAGTCAATAAAGTATCCTTATGACTTTACTATTCATTCTTGTTTTTAAAATCACAAACACCTTATCTCAAGGAAAATTTCATTTTACCCTATGTTTTTCTCTCATAATTAAAATTTCCTTCGAAATGAAAATTCATCTTTAACATGTTTTTCATAGTTCATTATCTTGTATATGTATAAAATTAGGTTTCATATTTAAAAAACTTGGAATCATATAATACTTAGATAAAGAGAATTCTATTTTCTGGAACTGAATTCAGGTTTTGAATTTTCTGAATTCAAACTCCAAACTCTTCTGAGTTCTGACACCGAATTCTTTGAATTCAGACTCCAAACTCTTCTATGTTCTGACAACGAATTCTATAAATTAAGACTCCAAACTCTTTTGAGTTCTGACTTCAAATTCTATGAATTTATACTCTGAACTCTTGTGAGTTCTGACTCCATGTTCTCTAAATTCAGACTCTAAACACTTCTGAGTTCTGACTCTGAATTTTCTAAATTCAGACTCCGAACTTTTCTTAATTCTGACTCCAAGATATCTGAATTTGGACACTGAACTCTTATGAGTTCTGACTCTGAATTCTAATAAACATAGACTCCTAAATTTTTATGTTTAGACTCCAAATTATAATGAATTTAGACTCTGATCTTTGTGAGTTCTGACTTCGAATTCAAAATAATTCTGACTCTAAACTTTTCAAATTCAGATTCTAAATATCCTTGAAATTCAGACTCTGAAAATCTATATATTTTCAGTTCTAAATTCCATAGAAAATAGAATCTGAATATCCTTGTTTTATAGACACCAAATGTGTTTTTGGTTAGACTCTGAACTTTTTTTGCTTACTTTATGAAATTTTTATTATAGTTATGTAACCATAGTTTTGCTTACGCGTGGTTTTTTTATAAAACAATTTCGTGTTTCTAGTTACTAACAAACCATAGTTTGAGTGACACGTGTACAGGTCCCTCCAAAATTCGAGGAAAAATATGACTGTTGGAGGAGGGAGCTGACCATTGGAGCCGTGCCTATAAATAGAAGCTCGTTTGAATGAGCTCAAGATACAACACAACTTTGACAATTTATTTTTACTATTATTATATTATGTTTAAGTGATTTATAGAGGGGGAGGCTCTTATAAACTCTCAGGATTCATGTAGAATGTTTGAACGGCATGTTAAAACTTCTCTTAGTCCGTATTTGCTTTGTGCAGAGGTGTGATTTCCTTGAAATCAAAGACTTCGGGTTGTGAAGTCAGAGGTTTTGGTTTCCTTACAAATCGAGGACTTGCGAGGATAGCAAGATAGATACCGATCTTTGGATTGAGGGCTTACCTCGGTTTGGGTAATACATAATTTCATGAAAGTATAAATCAAGGGACCTTTATCCAGTGTTGTTGGATACCATTCTCTTTGGGTTAAAAGAGGTACTACTTGTTACTTGTAGTGTTTCAGTTTTGTTTTCCACTATAATTTTGGTTGTTAAGGAAATTATAACTATCTTATACTTCCTTAAACTTGTACTCCGATTATATAGGATTCTATACATTTAATGTAGAATCTTAGTTGTTTTAAACGTTTGTTATGTTTCATTTCTGGAATCACATTTCCGGAATCAAGAAAGTTATTAGAATTTATAGGTGTTGTGAATTTTGTTTATGGAAAATTTCCTTATGGATTTTTAAGGTATACAATTCACACCCCTCTTGTATATTGAGTATCTACATCGTAGTATGATACTACAATCAGTATTATATCTATCATACTATCAAACCAACAACTTTTAGTTATATTGTTGACATTATACATCAGATTTAGGTGTGATTAATTTCTACAGGTCAAAAATGACACATGGATCTTTTTACTAAATTATAAAAATAATCAAAATACATTTTCTCTATTTTCTATTTGTCACGTGTTCTTTTTTACATAAATTAATGTCAATTTTAAATAAAAAGACACACTTGGGGTGATAGTAGTCAAACCGTGAATCATATTGAGAAGCGGTTAACTCCAACACCTCAAAAATAAATCAATGATCTTTTTACTAAAATATAAAGACATTCTTAATGTGTTTTCTCCATTTTCACTATGTGACTAGTTGTTTTTAGTTAAAATAATGTCAATTTTAAATAAAAATAGAAAATCTAAGTTATACTGGCTGTATCATGCATCTTATTGAGGTGAGGTTGATTCCTACACATCAAAAATGACTTATATATCATTTTCATATAGTATCATAAAAATTGGAATGTGTTTTTCATAGTTTTTGTTATGCTAGTTGTGTTTTTTGTATTAAAATGTAATTTCAAATTTGAATATGCATTATGACTCATACTGGTCATATCATGTGTTAGTTTGATGTGAGACTGCTTCATACACATAAAAAATCAATTAATAATCCCATTTAAAAATTATCAATACAATCAGAGTGTGGTTTATTTTTTTTAGTGAGTGACGCGTTTTAAACTAAAAAGTCAATTTTAAACTGATAATAGATAATTTTAGTTATACCAGTCACACCGTGTGTCTAATTGAGGCGTGGTTGATTCTTATATGTCAAAAATGGATCATGTATCATTTTTATAAATTATAAAAACAATCCTAATTCATTTTCTTGGTTTTCTATATGTCACTTTTTCTTTTTTAGTTAAATTAATGTCAATTTTAAATAAAAAAAACATTTGGAGTCATACCGGTCGCACTTTGCATTTTATTGAGGTGTGGTGAACTCCTACATGTCAATAATGACCCATGGATCATTTTCCTAAAATATAAAGCAATATGAATGCCTTTTCATGGTTTTTAGTATATAACTTGTCCTTTTTTACATAAATTAATGTCAATTTTTAATAAAAAAAGACACTTTGAGTGATACTGATCACACCATGCATCGTATTAAGGTGTAGTTGACTCCTACATGTCGAAAATGACTCCTGTGTTGTGTTAGTAAAATTTGAAAACAATCCTAATGCATTTTCTCAGTTTAAATAAGTCACTTGTTTTTTAGCATAAATTAATATCAATTCAAAATAAAAATAGATACTTAGAGTTATACCGGCCACTCCATACATCATATTGAGGAGAAGTTGATTTTTAAACATAAAAAATGACTTATAGATCGTTTTTATAATGTATAAAAACAATACAAATGTGTTTTATTGGTTCTAATTATTCCAGTTTTGTATTTTTACTAAAATTTCATTCCAAACTAGAAACACTCATTTTGATTCATAACGATCACATTGTGTGTCATTTTTGTGTGAGACTACTTCATATATATAAAAATTTAATTATGAATCTTTTTATTAAATTATGAATAAAATTGGAGTGTGTTTTATGGGTTTTTAGTGAGTGAAATATTTTCATCAAAAATGTCAGTTTTAAACTCATAACACATACTTTTAGTGATACCTGTCAAACTATGTGACAGATTGTGGTTTGGTTGATTCCTACACATCCCAAATGACACACACATCATTGTAAAAATGTTTCAAAATAATCCAATTTTTTTCATGATTTTTAGTATGTCAATTGTTCTTATTTTATTAATTTAATGTCAATTTAATTTAAAAATACACCCTTGAAGTCATACTGGCCACACCATGCATGAGATTATGGTGCGGCTGACTTCTACAAATCATAAATGACTTCTGGATAATTTTCCTAAAGTATCAAAATCACTATCAATGAATTTTTTAACTTTCAATATGTCATTTTTTCTTTTTGCTAAATGTAATGTCAATTTTAAATAAAGAGACAATTTGAGTGATACCAATCACTTGTTCTTTTTTTTCACAGTTTTGAATAAGTAAAATGATGAAAAATTTAAGTAATTACATAAGTAGTAGGATTTAAACT
Organism: Viscum album; assembly: GCA_963277665.1. Classification (NCBI taxonomy): domain Eukaryota; kingdom Viridiplantae; phylum Streptophyta; class Magnoliopsida; order Santalales; family Viscaceae; genus Viscum; species Viscum album. Next base: position 1,489,146,181 of record OY728137.1, on the reverse strand, counting down.
TTATACATTCTTGGAAAAATTCTTTATTTGCATAATCTTCATTACAACCTCAAAGTCCAATATCTCATGAGCATGATCTATTTCGAACAAATCCTTCTAACCCAATCAAAGGAATCCAACTACATAAGAAAAAAAAAATTCTTATATGATTAATACTAAAAATAAATTAATTAAATATAAATATGAAACAATTCACAAATTATATGTAAGTCACATCTTCATGATATTTGTATACATTCTTCCATCAGGTACATTGCACATTCGTTTCTAAGCACATCTACATGATCTTGTGAATATGAGTCTTTTTATAGTCATAATAGTAATAGAAAAATATAAAAACACAAAGGATTAATAAATATTTTAAATTAAATAGTAATTATCTTTGAAAATACCGCTTCATGGATGCTAGTTTTTTCATTGAATATGATCTCTCTCATAAATTTACGAACATAATAACCGCAATATTTTCTAATGGTTTGTTTCTGACACTATAGGAACATTGAGGAGAATAATTAATTTTTTATATGTGTTTGGATAATGAAATATTATTATATATATCCTGATACATGTCCATTAGTATAACTTGTCTTCTTTCTCATTCTTAGACCCTGGACTCATTCTTTGTTTTTCTTGATATTGATGCACCACCCAATCATTATAGAATCCTCATTAAAAGATGATATAAATTAAATAACTTGATATTTAGTTTTAAAAAATTATATGTAGTGTATTAAATATTGAAAAATACCATCATGTGTGGACAGTTTGTGGGATATCCATGAATTGAATCCAAGCAATAAATCTTTGGAGTATCCAAATTTAACCCACTGAGAATCCAATGATACCTAAAAACACAAAAAATGAATAAGTGATGAAAGAAATAAAATTATATTTGATATGATTAAATTTTATATTTTTACCCATGCGTCATTGGTATTAAATAGATTTTTTCATCCCAAATTTTTATTTCAAATGATTTGATCAGACCTGACACAATTTCATCCTTTTTTGGTATCCATTTTAGGTTGCTTGGTAGAGGTGATGTGGGGACTAACCATTCCAAATTTTCTTTCATTGGAAAATCCCTTCAATATTTTTTCATATATACAGCTACCAAAAATAGGAAATGTATTTTGTCATAAATAACACAATATATCATCTTTTGGAACATCAAACAATGAAAACATACCTCATGTATACATTTAAAACGAAGACACCAGACCAATCATAATCAAGTATTTCACTTACAATCTCAACACCAATGGAGTGTCGTTATTTCTCTCCATACATATTTTCTTAAAAATAAATTATGTGATTGTGGCAATTTTTTACATTATATATATATGAACCTTTAATGATAGTAAATACGGATATAGAACAAGTGGGATAACAGTTCTTTTAGTAGATCTTTTCGATCAGTTGGTTGATACTTTATATTTTTTTCAGTGATTCATTCAATCCATACCCTTCCCTTTGTCCATCTATAATAACATTCATCAGTTCTATCATTTTTTCATTAATTTTTAAAGGATTATCTTCAAAAATAAATTGAAAATGAATACCACCTTATTAACATGTTGTTTTACAAGATGTGACAACCATGCATTAAAAGTTACAATATCTTATTATACCGTATGAATATCTTTTTCATGAATTGTAACTTATTGCTCAGTCCTTAGATCATGGGGTACAGAAATTGACACTCAGACATGAAATGTTAGAAGTGGTCAATTGTGTTTCATGTCATTTTGAATATTGAACATTTTATACCTTGCTACAATGAAATTGGTGGGTGTTGATAGATATAAATAACAATCATTATCACCCTATAGAATATATGTATAGGAAAGGTATCAGTTTCCGTCGAATTAAAATTTCATAGAAACATTTATTAGAACATTTATTACCATGTAAAATAATTATATTTAAGGATAATGGCATGGCTCAATGCTGATGGGGGTGTGGAGGGATCTTAACACTATGGTTGTTCTTGAGATACTTATTCTCTTTTATTACCCCCTCCATAAAAGTTTCCATCATCTCTCTCTTCCTTTGCAATTGTTCTTCAAGGGTATCTATTATTTCTCTCATCTATTTTTTCAATTCACTTGGGTCCTCATACATTTTTTTCTCAAAATATGTTCAGGGTGTCATCCCAAAACTCACACCTATGATGCGACCATACTGTTCGGGTCGCATCAAGACCACCAATATTATGTGTTCATCTGGTATAAATTTTTATGATTCTTGTTATTATGTTAGTAGAATATATAGAAAAATAATTTATAATTATGATTTAATAGAGATTTAAAGTAAAAAAAATTTATTATGTAATACTTACACATGTTTCCTATACTTTTTTTCTGTTTTCATCTATTAGTATCTCTTATTTATTTCCACATGCATCATTCCATAGCACATGTAATTGGATGGATGTGGCTTTGGATTTGGAGTCATTAATCTATATATAAATACAAGAACGTAATTATGATGTTGTTTCATTTCACATAAAATTATTGTGTTAGATTTAAAATACGTGCCAATTTTTTTCATGTGAGACATACCCCATAAGTGATTTATGGTAGGGGTGAGATAGTTTTAATACTCATTCTTTCTTTTCAACAGATAGTTTTTATTTCGTAATTAAAAATTTTCAATCAAATTGCTGGATACACATATCATTAAACAACTTATTACAAGCCACAATGTACCAGAAAAGACACATCCACACTATGTCTTGTTAACACATCCCATTCTTCTTAGGTAATCAGGTGTGCATAGATAAGAGGTGGGTGTGGGTTTATTTCCCCTTCCATATCTTAAAGAATATTTCTTTTTATAATTGTCTTAAATCCTCTTTGAATCCTTACAGAAATAATTAATACACATTTCTTGTGGGATTAATCTACTATAATTTCACTCTACCATGGGTGATAAAGAGTAAGTCAATGTTTCAATATTTTATTTTTTTAGTAAAATAATGAAAATATATCATATTATTTCAGTAATCTCTTCCCACATCAGTGCCTTAAGCCTTGTTACAACATGGCTCCACAAATCTACATCAATTTTCATGTGTTTCTGAGTGATGATTCCAATGTAAGTACTGAACAGAGACTTGTTAGGGTTAACATGATGTCCCCACACATTATATCCAACCTAGTATTTGATTCCTTCAACTTTGGACTTAATGATTCATTATAACACGGTTGAACTATGACACTCTTGTTTTTTCAGCATCGATAGTCCTTTATCACCGACCATTTCCCAATATTAATAATAATTTTTATGATCCTCTATAGAGGTAGCATCATCATGTGTAGATGGTCATTGTACCTCTGTACTAGGAATAATAGCAGGTTGGGAAGCATGTTGTTCCTAAGGAATGGGAGTTCCCATCATGAAGAAGGCTGATCCTCTGCACTGTAAGCAGCAGCATGTTAATATACCTATTTTTCCTTGGGATTGGGAGCACCATCACGTGAATAAGGTTTTTGTTCCTCTTTACTATGAGCAATAGAAGGTTGAGAGACTTGTTATTCAGAGGGATTAGGTTCCCCATCATGCATGGAAGTCATTGTCTTCAAAACTGGATTAACATTTAATTAATGACACATAAATGGAGAAAAAATGGATAATAACATGTGGTTACATGATTTATATTAAAAAAATTATAACCTTATTATTGAACACTCTATTTTGAAATGGATGATGGGATTTGACCCCTCTATTTAAAATCCAAATCCCTTCATTTTGGTCTCCTAATATATACAAAACTCCATCTACATTGGTACTAATTACAAATTATTGTGACTTCCCAATGAAAGTGGTATCCTCAATTGAATTTTAATTTGACCATTTAGTGTCTTTGGTTTATAACAGAACCATTGACCACTTTCATTTTTCAAGATCTGGAACATAAAATACTTTTATTGCATGTGATTCCATTATAAATGGTTCATCTTTGTACCCTTCCTTACTAAAATAATCTTTGAAAAATCCCAATTCATCTATTCTTAAAACACTCATGTTATAAAACCATATGCATTTAAAAATCCTCACTTGGAATTTTGAGTAATCCAAATCTTAGATTTGTTTGATGATGCCAAAGTATAACATATTTTCATAAGGTGGATTTATATCCATAGTACGAGAAAAATGCATCACTTGAGCGACAACTGTAACTCAACTATTATTCTTGATACTGTCTTCATCATCCTCATTTGTATAGATTGTAAAACCATTGATTAGATAACCGTTGTATGATAATATATACACACTTGGTCCTATGTCTAGATATCGAATTCGTTCTGAAATTGAATCTGAATTTTCATTTAACTTCTTATAAATATTGTATTGAAACCATCCTACAAACTGTTGATTATGTTTATTTGATATTCATATTTCATCCCTTGATAGATTAAAATGCCTAGAAATTTATTTGGGGGTTTCAAAATGTGGGAAACCCTCCAAAATGTTATGGAAAATGTAAAGGTGTACCTTCCCTCGATCTGTAATATTGATTGTGACAACATATATTCAAGAAATTCTTTCACCCATAAGTTCCCCAGTGTGATGATATTTTGGTAGACTGCTACTTTCCTCACTAGACAAGTATTCAGTACAATATTCACAGGATTCCTCAAAAATATATTGCTCCGCAATAAAAACCCTCTAACCAACTTCAATTTTGACATACCCATTCAAAATATTCATATACCATTCAATGGTGTACATCAATATATAGTTTACAAGACCACATAGTCAAATATCTCTCACCATGTGAACCATAAAATGAACCATCATATCAAATAATGTTTTCAGGAAGAACATTTACAATTAAATTAATATGACATAAATTTATCTTTCCATATTCATAAATTTCTCTGGATCCAAAAATTTACTACATATTACATTGAAGAAGAATCATAACTCGGTTATTGTATGAAAGACAGTCTTGAAAAAAAATCAAGGTAAAGATACATGCATTAGATATTTCCTCAAAATATGGAAGTCATTTTATTTAAGAACATTAAACATTAAATCGTTCAATAACACGATGTTCTTGATATTCAACAAATACCCCTCCAATAATTTTATGTCATTAACGATGTTTCAAAAATGATTTCTATTCTTCATGTAAAGATCGTAAGTAGTTAGTGGGAGAAAAGATTTTTTTTTTCACCCTTCACTAGTTCTAATTCTTCTTGTATTCCAATGTCAAGCATGTTCAACCAAGCCTTAATTTTATAATTTTTTACTGGCTGAATTTTGAAATATGTCGATGATACTAACAAATATTTTTTTCAAGATGGATAAAATAATGTAAATGTATAACGTATAGAAAATTTCTGTATGGTAATTAAAAAAGCTGATCTCTTTTTTCAACTGGTTTTCTTAAGGATTTTTGAAAAGTGTTTAGCCAAAGAAGTGTCCACATATTTTACATTCTCAAATAGTTTATCACCTGTTAGTAGATACAGTGATGTCCATTATTTTTTATATCCATCGAATGATGTCAACCAAGATCAGTACTTATGCTGTTGGGGTATAAATCTATGATGTCCTAGAAACACGATTTTCGACGAATGTATCAACCTAATTGAATGTTTTCTTTGTTTGAAAATATGACACCCTTGAGTTCATTTAATGGTATATCATGAAAAAATTATATATGCTGAAAATTGATTTATTATCACACATAACATGGTTCTCGACATGAAATCTTCATTTCTGTAAGCATCATACAATGTAACTCCTGAATCCCACAGTAATTTCAAATCATAGATCAATGGAACCAAATAAAAATCAATAGCATTACCCTATTATTTTGGTCTTGATATAGGAATTGATAAAATGATTTATTTTGGTTTCATTAATAACCATAGTGTCAATTCATAATTTGTCATCATAATTGGCCATATACTACGAGCGTTGCTTTGAAAACTAAAAGGATTCACTCCGTCTGTAGATAATGAAAGCCGAAGGTTTCTCAACTCATTTACAAATTTAGGATACTCATAATAAATTCTATTCTATTTAGGAGCATCAATTGGGTGAGATATATTCTCATCTTTAATTATTGTATTTGTGTTTCACATCAATTACCCTACATTCTCCTCACTTCCATATAGGTTACTAAACCTAGGACTGACAGGAAAGTAGCATACAACTTTAATAGGACCAAATTCATATTTTTGTATTGAAAAGATCAAAACTGTGGGAAATATATAAGTGATATTTGTACCTAAAAAAAGTATACAATCATTCAGGTAGGCAGGTATTCTTTCAGACATCTTATCCATCGAGCGTAGCATTTATTTGGAATTGTACATTCGACTCATTGCTCATTTTCTTCTGGGATCATTTCATTCCAGATAAAAAGTAGTTTTGTAAAACGGGTTTCACTCCATCTATTTCTTACATTAAAATTATAAAACATTAGTATGGCTGAAAATTATATATATTTAGTGCAACCCGCATATAATGATGTCTTTTCACAGCTCTTTAAATTATCCAACAATTATGGGAAATCACAATATTCATCTTCAAATGTCCTTTTCATTTTCTCAATATGATATTCAACAAAATTAAAATCTATAACCACTTAATCTATATTGTCGTATTCATCTTGCACACTTTTAATTATATCCGGTAATCCATAAAATGCAGTGTTATACCATCCAGCAGTTGAATTCACTTTTTCCCCATGTTTATTCTAAAATTTATAACGTTGATCTTTTCCAGGACAGATCAACTGTTCTTCCAACTCCTCAGGACTAATTAGTATTAAATAAAAACAGAATAAAAATAGTAAAATGATTTTATAATGGTCATATGCATGATCTTTTGAAAACATCATGAACTCTTTCACTCCATCTTCATACTCTTTTATCTGTCGATTAGCATTGATCCATTATTTATTCATTTCCAACCTATTTGATTAGGTAATATTAATATTTAACAAAATAAATACACAAAAACATTGGTATAAAAATTATCCAAGGCTAAAATAATTTATAGACATTAAGTCTCTCTCAATATTTATCCCCAATATCCACATTCTAGAACCAAGGTCCCCCATTTGGGATCTTCAAGGTAAATCAGTCCTCAGCATTTCCAGCCCTTCCTTTATTGGTCCAACTAAGAGAAATTTAATCACATAAAGAAGTAAAATGAAAAAACTCCCATCACAACACACCTTAATATAGTAGAAATTAATTACATTACACTACATGTACATTAATTCTACAATGAAATCATTGAAATTTTAGGTAAACTATATTGGTGCTTACTTAAACCCACAAAAACTGCATTTGAGATTGGAACTGAACCTTCAAATCCATTTTTCATGAAACCATGAAGTTGATAAATGTAGAGATCATCCTTCTAATATCCATAAAGGAATATAGTCATGACCTCCATGTATTCTAGAAATAAAAAATCAATATAAACCAAGCCACGAACCGTATGAGTTATTATATGATTTATAGTAGGAGATAAAATCTAACTAAAATCTAATTATTATAATTACTAAAATACATTTACAATTAGATACACCTTTCACAATTTACCATCATCCACTTTATCCTTCAGATAATAAATCTAATTTTTATATATATTCCTCTTTTCAGGTTCCAATTCTATTAGCTACAATATATCCAAATCATAGAGAGAATTCAATTATTTCTTTTATTTTGTACTCACACTACAATGATGCCAATAGTCATCCAATATTGAATCCTAAAAAATAAAAAATCCACCTAACATACCCACACATTCCTTATTAGGGACAATAATATAGACGAAGAAATCCATAGAACTAGGGGACACTATCTAGTGCATGATCTAACTGGTGTAGTATAAATTTAGACCAATTTATTATTTTATAGGGTTTCCATGTATCCAAACAAGAGTAAGTGAGAAACAAGTCAATTATAATCACATGAATATAAATAATATAAGTATTAAATAACAGGTGAACTCTAACACCCTCACAAAAAGAGACTTTTTTCAGATCTATGAATAAACATCAAGAATTTAATATTAATAAACAATAAAAACCCTTTGAGGGAAAAGTCATAGAAAGAATTATTGAAGAAGGGGCCCCCTAATTTAAACTATGCTGGTGATGTTGGATTCAAAGTAGGTTTATGAGTTTCAATGGGGTTGGGCATTAATTCACCTTTTGTGGGAGTGCGGTCAGGATGGATATCCTATGAGTTGGATATAGTTAGTGACATCCCTTTCCATGGTGTTATTATCAATCTACATGTTCTACCTATATAATGTATTGGTTTTTTCAAATTATACAAAAATATAAACAAAAAATCATATGAAAAAACAACATTTTAGTTGTCCTTTGAAAAATATTTATAAAATCACATTTTAAATAGCATAAAAAACCAACCATTTACAGAAATTACCCTTTAAAATAAGTCTCCCTTTTTAAAATAAACCAATAAATTCCAAGCACACTTTCACAAAACCATAATTACTTTTATTTAAATAATTGAAGGAAACATCAACACCCAAAAATTTCAATCATTCAAAATGAACGAAAACCCTCTATATTTTAAATTCTTTTAACATAAAAATTCACACACCTCATGTTAAAATGAAACCATCATTAAATACTCTTTCAAAACATTAATATCCTATTATGAAGTTCAATCTGGTGTGTTGAAAAATAGTTGGAATTCATCTTAAGTCCATACGATGTGTTTAAATCATTTTAAAGCTATTAAAAATCAGAAAATCCTATGTTGAACACATATATTTTTTTAAGAAACATTTCAAAACACCTGAATCATTATAAAATAGGAACTTAGGCACTTTTACAAAGACATAAATCCCAATAGAGGCACTTTATAAAGGATACATGAATAAAAAGTAACCAATATTTTATAAAATATAAATCTACAAGACAAGCCAAAAAAAGTCTACTCTTAGGGAAAATAATCATTTTTCATATAGTGATATTAAATTACATGTAAAACATGTTTAATTTATATTAGTGGGTCTATCCTTGGGATTATTTTTATTAGAGATCACCAAATATGAACTACATGAGAAGATGTATTGATTTCATATGAGACTCCATCACCTGATAGTTAACCATCATCTATGTAATGTATGATAGATGTATCAGTACTATATAATTTATTGATTTAGGAACATCATTATGGAATATATATGTTCTCATTATAGTGGGAAATTATTATAACATATTAATGTGAATTATATTCCTAGGAAATTAATTTTTTTATTGAATAGAATAATAATAACTATGTGATATAAATATGTATACGTATTTTTGAAATTGAAATAATAATTTTGGTTAGATATATAAGTAATAATGTAAGCTATTATCTATTTGATGATTTTGTGAAAAACCCCTCATAATTAGTATTAACTAATGGGGAAAAAAATATGTAGCGAATAACATTAAATACAATTACATTAAACTGGTATTTAATCTTTAATAGAGATCCACTACCCATAGAATTCAATATTAATGTAGAGGTCATAAAAATGTCATAGTGGAGTCATGGGTTCTTGAAACACAATTATGTTGGGTGTCAACACTTACTTTGTAATTATGCATTGATCGATTGATCTTAAATCATGGATTATGGAAAAAATATTTTGTTTTATTCTTGTAATTTCTTTCATTGAGAAGTTAATGGTGATTGTCTACAAGAGATTCATTAAGGACAATGTGTTGGGTGATTCTAATTACTTACCAATATGATCATGATGATAATCCAAGTCCAATGGAGGAGACACACAAGAGCGTGAAACCTAATGAACTTGGTTAGTATAATTATATATATAAATTTAAGAATTATATTACGTAAATAAAAATATAAGGATCAAATTAAATTTGGTTAAATCAAGGGAAAATGATCCTAAGAATAGAGTACATATAGTATAATAAGAGAAAATAGATCTAAGAGGGAGGAAGGACATGCCTAAATAATGTTGAGTATTAAAGGTGAGTCCAAATCATGATCCGTATAGATTATTCAACTATATTCTATTCCATATGGTGAGTGGATTCTTTGGTATATAGAAAAAGTCCAGAACCATTCCAAATTGATTTGGAGAAAATAAAGATTCTAATATGGGTGAGGGAGGTTAGGAAGATGAAGTCTTCATTCTTCTAGAGATAAATATTTACAATGTTCAGAATATATTGTCCCTCAATGAGTGATATATAGATTACAACAACAAATATGACCATCCTAATAAAGGTCATGATGAAATCTATCTCTAAGAATAGATGTTTGGAAAATGATTTATTGTTCATGATTGAAGTTGTATTCACACCATAGTCATCAAACGAGTTGATGACAATAGAGAATCTCTTTAATGAATCATGATCATACACAAAAATCAAAATTAGAGATGAACATTGAATGTGAGAAGACTATAAATATTAACCCTCCATAATAGATAGGGATTAGGATCCATCTATTGAATTCTAATCCATTGACTCCATGAAATCAGCTGAACCAAATCGATAATGAAACATGAGATAAGTGATGTTCACCAACCACAATTGATTCCAGAAAGGTAGAATAAAAAAGTTCTAGGGAAACTAATATTTTATAAAATTGGGTGGGGGTGGGGTTTGGAGGGTAAAGAGGTGGGATATTGGATTTTTACACATAGAGATTCACCAGAGATAGCAGGAAAATGTATATCTAAAGGTAATTCCACAAATGTAATATGTTTAGGAACCTAGGTTACATAAATAAAAACCGAATAAAAATTTAAATGTACTAAAAAAATAGATGAAACCCTGATTAAAACCAAATTATATATATATATATATATATTATGAATTCATAATAATTTGGAAAAAATGGCAAACCCATGGCAGAAGTAGGGTCCGATATTGGCAGTGTTGGGGTACGTGGCGGCAATAGTGGCAATAGAGGCCATAAAGGGGTTTCTGGCAGAGGAGGGTTCATAGGGAAGGTGCGTTTCAGCGTGCGATAGAGTTTGGTTCACAACGAAGGTGGGTTCGAGGCAGATGAGAGTTTGTAGTGGAGGATAGGTTGAGATGGAGGTGGGTTCACGACAGAGGGTTCGCAATGGAGGAGTGTTCGTGGTGGAGGAGGGGTCGGTGGCAACGAAGGTGAGGTCAGGGAAGAGGAGGGGTCAGTGGTGCAGTGGTCAGCTTCTACGAGAGTTTGAGGAGTAGGAGATAATGAGTGGACTGTTAGAGTTCATTTATAAAATTGGTTGAAGATTTTATCAGCACTAGTTAAAAAGTGTGGATTAAGGTATGTTTTATCAGTGCTAAAATAAAATGCACTAGTAAACCCTTCCTATCTCAACACTTTTTTAGCAATGATAATGTATACCTTTATCAAAGCTAAAAAAGTGATAATGAAGGCTTATCTTTATCATCATTAAAAAAGCACTGATTAAGATATAATGTAAATATCTAATGTATACTATTATATATATTAATAAAATTATATATATGATATGTATATATATTTATAACTATATCTATAAATACATGTATATTTATTTATATTTATGAAATTATAATAAATATATTAATTATGTATATTAATAAAATTTAAAATAAAATAAATATATTTCTTATACTTTTATAAATATCTAAATATTAATTAAATATTCATAATTATAATGATAAATAAATACATATATTTTCGTTTAAGTAATTATAAAATTATAAGAAATAAAGAATTTAATCTATAAACTTATAAATATATATAAGTCATATATTTATTATATATATTTCTAAGATTATAAATATAATAAGTAAATTTCTTATAATTTTATAATTATTTATATAAATAATTATAAAATTATAAGAAATGTACTTATTATATTTAGAATCGTAAATATATATATAAAAAATATATCATATATATATATTTATAAGAGTATAGACATATATAAATATATTTCTTCTAATTTTATATTTATTTAAGTGAATATATATTTATTTATAATTATAACTATATATATATATAATTATAAAATTATAAAAAATATATTTATTATATTTATAATTTAATAAATATTTTTATTATAATTTTAAAATTATTTAAATATATTTTCCTTTATTTATAATTATAATTATAAAAATTTGTATTTATTTATCAATTTTTATATATTTCAAAATAAATTTATTTAATTATATATAATATTATATAATAATAATAAATATATTTTTATAAATTTATAATTTTTAAATATATATATATATTAATTTATATTTATAACTGTAAATAAATATATATTTATTTTTAATTAAAATTGTTCATAAATATATATTTATTAATATTTGAAATTATAAATATAAATATATATATATATATATATTTAAATAATTATAAAATTATAACAATTATATCTATAATTTTATAAATATATATAATTAATATATTTATTATAATTATTAATTATTGTAATATATCAATATTTATTTAGAATTATAATTATAACTATTTGTATTTACTTATAAATATTTTTATATATATATTTATAAATAATATATTTTTCAGAATTTTATAATTATTCGAATATTTCAATGTTTATTTAGAATTATAATTATAAATACTTTTATTTATATATAATTATTTGTATATAAATATATATATTTAATATATTTATTAAAAAATTATAATTTTTTTAATATATTTATATTTATTTATAATTATTATTTAACAGTTTCTATTTTTATCAATATTTGGATATATTTATAAATATATTTGTTAATAGTATATATATATTTACAACTTTATAAATATAATAAATATATATTATAATTTTATAATTATTTACATATATACATAGAAGGTTCATGGTCAGACGCCTTATTATAATAATAAATAAAAATAAAAAATACATGAAAAAAGAAGGGAAGGAAGGCAACCCACACACAAAATTAAAAATAACAAGTTAAGCATGACCATAATCCCGATCAGAGTCTTGATCAGAAGAAGCAATGTCATATGTAGAATCCCATTATGACTGCAAATTCCTCTGGTTGAAAAGATCAATGTATTTCTCCTTAATCCTCACCTACTCCGGTGTGAGTTGACCCCTCAGAGATCGAGAAGACCCTCCATGCCTTCAAGAAGGGTCACCATGCCCTTGGCCACAATCTTTGGGGTGCCTTCCTTGTCGCTATGTTTTTTACATATTTATTTTTTAAATATATTTATTGTAATTTTATAAGTATTTTTGAGAAAATAATAGATTCTTGGGTATACATGAATGAATCATATACCTAGTAATGTATCGATAAGAAAAATCACAAATTGAAAACATGAATAATAAGATGGGTGTAATTTATAAATGAATATTCACGATGAATACATAATATATATGCATGCCAATTATACTCACACATCAATATATTTATAGACCAAAATCATTGAAAATATATATATATTTATTTAAAATTATAAATATAAATATATTTTTAAAAAGTATTTATAAATATAATAAATATAATAAATAAATTAATTATAATAATTATAATATATATAATAAATCTAATATATATATGTATTATTTAATGAAATTTTTTATAATCTTATTATTTATATATATATGTAATTATAATCAACGAAATACTTTTATTAAACATTATATATATTTTAATGATTAAAAAATATGTATTAATTATAAACATGCATTTCTATTTAATGTAAACAAATAAACATTATTTTTGAATATAAATATAATAATTTTATATACATTAATTTTAATTTTTATTAAAAAAATTTATCAGAAATAATAATGGCCTTGATAAATGGTAAATTTATCATCACTTTTAGATAGTGCTGATAAAGGCCCCCCTTTTGACAATGCTTTCTACTTAGAGTTGTTAAAAGTGGATGCATCCCTTGCCCAGATCTACGGCTGTGTAATATCATTTTTCAATCTAACATATATCAAACTAGTGTTCTATATATACATAAAAATTAATTTCACACTTATATTTCTGTAACTAATTCAATCTTATATAGAAACACACACACATAATATTTACATAACATATTTAAAAAAAATTAATATTCATTTCTGTGTTTCACTTAGAGACATAATATATTTAATATATTATGATTTTAATTGGTAAATTTTATTTATTCATTTTCAATATTTATTTATTTTTTGAAATTTAATCATTTTCTAATGCTTATTTTATTATATTTATTTACTATGTTTTAATATTTGCAATATATATTCATTTTAATTTCAACATATATCTATATTTATGATTTTTAATGATTTTTAGAATTAATAAAACTTATCCATTTTCTAAGTATACATAATGTCTATTCATTTTTAATTCGGTAATTTTACTAATTTTTAACATTCATGCATTTAAGATTATATATTCAATCATAATGATAAAAATATATTTGTAAATAAATAAATATATATATATATATATTAGGTGCTTGGGGGTACAATTACATTAAAAACACTCACAGCACACACATAGGCCAGAAAGGTTGGTCATAGCCCCCCCATGGGATAACCCACTCTTCAAGACATATTTATTTTGTACATGTCCTAAATTCCAAGTGGGCATAAATCCAATTACATGGCACAACGGCCCACAATCTAGCCTGATGACCCAATGTAGTGTCATTCTTGCGTCACCATCTACCTGCATCATGCCAGCATCCCTGCTTGCCTACGTCATGTCTGCATCACCGCTTGCTAGCGGAAATTCACCCCCACCCAACTTTGAAACTTGGGTCTGATGCTGGATTATAGGGAGCCTCTACCACTAGGTAGAGCCCCAAACTATAAAATATACACCTAGTTTTTAGGCCGATTGGGTTATAATGATAAGCAGGTCGTCACCCACAACTAAGTGCCTTTATGTACTTCCTCAACCATAGGCCCAAGTGTAACAACACCTGGGCATTTAGGCTAGTTCCTAACATGGTAGAGGGGTCCACATGTGATTTATTTAGGCATCTTATGCATTTCCATTACGAGGACTCCAATCTAAAACCTCGGTGATATACTCCACAACTACAACCAACTCAACCATTCCCTGCAGGTGAAAGTAAAATGGGTTTTTCGGCCTCAAGGGTTTCAAAGTATAGGAAGGCAGTCACCCACCACTAAGATCTTTATGTATTTTCCTAACCATAGGCCCAAAAATATTATTGAAAAAAATAAATTACAATAAAAGAGTGTAGGAAAAAAGTGCAAACAAGAACACCAACAAATAGAGAGAAATTCCTTCTATAAATATTTCTTTAATCAAAGAAATATTAGAGCCTATTACCAATGTTTTTTTCATTCCCACATCCTTTATTATGACTTCTCATCTTCCATTTGGGATGAATTTCTGTGCCACCTCGATCATCCATGATTTTGATGGCCCCTTCCCCATACCCTGTTACATTGTGACCCAAGATCACTTCCTAGAGAAAGGATTGAGTATACTTATCTAAAATATAAATCTTGATAGAATCCATAAGCCCAGAGCTCACAAGATTCTCCTTAGATACATCCACATCATGAGAAGATTGCAGAATCACATCAATTTCAGTACCTCCATTATCTTTAGGATCTGTAATGGAAGCTCTACCAGTATACTTCTTATCTGCCAAAAATAGCTGATCAAAAATCGTTGGTCTATGTGACTCAACAGTTACACTCAGTGGAACTTCAAGCCTTCTAGCATGGCTTTCCAACTCATCCACTTCAAATCGAGTTCCACCTTAAAAAGGCATAAGGTCATCCCCAACATCATGGTCTTTCCTAGAGTAATTTCCATACCTATCCCCTTAAACCAATACCTCTAAATGAGTAGTGTGCAATCCCTCTTCCACCGACACCACATGAATATTTCTTGCATCCTCATAGGATAAAGAGGTTATTTTATTTCCCACCCCATATTTCTCTATGACATCAAGGAAAAACAGGTCCAATTTCAAATTACCCAAGTACTCAATCATGAAAAAGATACTAACTTTCTCTTTTAGTGTACCACAAGTGGCTAATTTTTTCACATCTTTTCCAGGACCAAGAGGATTGACTGTGTCAATTCATTTATCCACTGATAAATTAACAACATTTATAGAAGTTCCCCAAACATGTCTAGCTACTTATTCAGACTGCATACCATCCTCCATTAAATTAATAATACAATATTATGGTATTTGATCATCTGAGTAGAAAATTTAGAATAATGGGTACAAGGAACCCCGCAAAATTCATAGTAATTGAACACCCCAAATTAGAATAACATTTATACACATTGAAAATTTTAAATCGAGTGACATTATTCCAATTAATTTTACCATAATTTTTGAAATCATATGTAAAAATATTTGAAAAATCCCTAACATCCCCAGAATCAGTATACACTACATGAAGTGAGGCATGAGGTACCTTCCACCAATACCAACCTCAGTTCTGTGCAATATTTGGCCACTAAAAACATCATTCTTCCAAATTTTATCATAACCACCCATATTCATTTTTGTATCACTTACCATGAGCCATAAATTCAACACCTTTAAGACACGATACAATGACATTAAGAGGGTCCAAAATAAACCCACCACCTGCTTTGGTTCCAACCCCCACATCAAAAAATGAGGCTGTGGATTGAAATTGAAGTGTCATGTTGTCCCTCACATACCTATAAGATATCATAACATTTTTAGTATGTAAGGGGGAAACAAAATCTACCATTCCATGAACCTTTTACCAAGCATCAATATTTAGAAATATGTGTGTCGTGAGCCTCTAACCTATATATTTATTCTCATTAGTATAGGGTAACTTGAACCTACAGCTATCAACCTGATTCCCATATTTCATACAATTCTAGAATCTCGTACCCTACAATAGCTATCTTTTAAATGTCCAATTCCCAAGAAGTTAAAACAAACATGAGGGAAATTTTTAAACACAATTGAAATTTTTAATTCATACTCTCCAGAAACAAGGTACACCATTTCAAAAAGTGTTCAACTAAAATATAATTCAACTAAAATTCAAGAATAATGACCACACTTGGATATTTGGATCACCCTGTCAAATTTTTTTTGGTTCCAATAACCAACGTAGCATCCCAAAGGATTATTTGATGCAATAAAAAACAAATTTATTCTTTTTATGTGAATCCTAGACCCCACAATTGTGTTTATGACCTAAAATAAATCAAACTAAGGGTCCAAGTCTAGAAATCGAAGGCCCCCTATAATCAAATTGACAAAACCACTAATCCGTGCCTTCAATTTTAGCTCTTGATAAGGAAAAATTATTCAAGAATATCCCAAAAGAATCAACACATTATGACAATCATCAAAACGCCATATACGGAGCAACTGTTTCTTACGATCTTCGAGCATCCATCCATCATTCTTCAGTTTTGAGGTTAGCCATCCGATTATGGAGTGCATACAATCCTCAATATGTTCTTCAAAGAATTTATGATTTTGTTCAACAAATGAATAAGATTTTCTCCTTTATATTTAGTTACTAGAAACTAATGAGTTACCGCAAATACCACGAAACAATATATCTCTAGAAAATACACCTACATGCAGAGCAATCGCAGACTTTGAAGCGTCACATTTTTTCAAATATTTTGGTTCGGAATAGCGAGGAAGAAGAACCCTCACTGGATCCCAAACAGCACCTAATGAGACAATATTCATGCTATCCAAGCCAGAAACGACATCAACTTTCTTCAATCGACCAATGAAAACATCCTTCAAGTTGAACCAAGCATCGATAATCGACATATTCAGGGGAGATCACCCTACTCACCACTAAAAAAGAGAATGATGCTCGTGAACCTGAACATAGAATTTCCTTTATATGTATATTTACTATGTTTATAAAATTATATATTTATAACTATAAATAAATAAATATAATTCTTTAAAAAATTATTTATATAACTATAAATATATAATTATATACCTAGATAATTATAGAATTAAGTTTGATATATTTAAGTAATAAATATCATTATTATATTTATAATGAATTATATTTATATATTAATATATATATATAAATATATATAATTTTATATAAATATATGTAATTATATAAAAATATCTATAATTATGTACAATTGTATAAATTTATATCTAATTATATAAAATATTTATAAATATAGATACATATATATAATTATATTTATAAATATATATTTACAATTTTATTAATATATTAATAATTATATAAATATTTACATATTTATAATTATATATATATATATATTTATTTATATTTATACACAGTAAGAATTTTAAATTATATTAATTATATAATTACACATTAATTATATAGGTCTTTATCATCATTTTTTTAACACTGATATTGTGGGGATGTTTTAGAGTTTTTTAGTTTAATGTTGATAATACCCTAATTTATCAATTTTTTTAAAATCACTAATAAGGCCCTTCACTAATAATTAAATATATCCTTAATTGAATTGATTTCCCTTTCACTGTTCAAGCTCTTGTGGAAGTCCAGCTTTGTCGCCGCTCCACCTCAATCTTCTCTCGAACGAATAAAGGTTAAGGTATCTACTCCTCCTTCATTTTAACCACTATCTATGTTATTATTTTTCCTCCCTAAGTAATTTATTATATTTTACTAACCCTAGTTGGTTTCAGATTCAAAATTTTAAAGGTCTTGATTTGTAGGGTGTTTGGGTTCTCATTAAGAGAATCATATCATCATTTTTAGGGTCATTATTCATCTCTTCATGTACCTCATAGGTGATTCCAGTTTTCACCCTTTTTTATAATGTACCTTGGATGCATGAATTTTTTATCACAACCTTCTTTGAAAATTCTATGTATTTTGTGAGTAATATTTATTGTTACATAAAAACCTAAACGGTTTCAAATTTTTTGTTTTGATTAAAAATGGGGATTTCCATGTTCTATAATAAAATGTAATTTAAATTTGGTGGTGTGTTTTTATATATATAATATTAAATGACAAAAGAGTTTCCTTTAATGGATTTTAATATTTAAAATGGGGTTAGTCTGCTATGTGATTTAGTAAAAATTTTGATTTATGGTTGAAAAGTGATATGATTTTTTATTTTTTTTACATTAACACCCTATAGATATTCATTGGTTGGTTTCCATCTCCATTTATCTATAATTTTAGGATTTGACCATTCATGTGCCTTTTTATGACTCTTTGTACTAGATTTATTTGAATGAATCATCGTATGGTTTTAAAATTTATTTCAGAAATCAAATTCAATTTAAAAAAGTGTCAAATAAATAGAGATTTTGAATTTTTATTCCTAATAAATGATCTAAAGGGTTGTTTTGTACTTTGAAAAAAAGTGTTATGAATTATACCATTTTAAAAATGTTTTTAAATCGATCATTATCTTAAGTTTATATATATATTTACAATAGAGGTGCATTTGGAACCTTCTTTAAATAACTCCAATTTCATTGAACTATTTGTAATCTTATTATAATCCCATTGATATGGTTGATGACATTACATGAATATATATATATATATGATGTATTCTATTAAATGGTATTTTGGGATGTTGGATAGAATTATATTCATTATAATTGTGACATCACTTCTTGTTGAATTCATCATGGGAATCCTATGAATTTTTGTGTAATGTTGATTGAATGTTGTTATGTAGTCATGTTTATATTGACTAGAGACAATCTAATAGAGGATAGGCCATTTGGGAGTGCCACTGGTGAAGTTTTTTGATGGAAATTGGTTGATCATGATTTTCCAATCAATTTTTTAACCCAATCACATCTAGGATCATGACACTCGATGAGGTCATTGGGATTATCTCTATTGTCTATTATGAGTGGGTTGTGTTATCCATATTGAGCAAGCCACACCAATAGGTCTGAGTGAGGCGAATGAAATATTAATAGGGGTGGTTCCCCCATCATTATAATTTTGATAATCTACATTCTTCTCTCTCTAACATGTTTGAGGGTTTATTCTTGATTATTTTAATTTTTAGAAAAACAACATAATATTTTTTAATAGTTTATCTACAGTGGACGACTAATTACTAAGGGTTTGATACTTCACTTTACAATTTGTGAGTATCATTAATAATTATATCTAATGTAATTAATTATAATGGGGTTTTTATCGGTAATTAGTAGATATTTTATGGATACACTGAAATTTTATTAGTTTTATGGAATTTTATGTAATTTTATTTAGAGTATCTTTAAAAACATACGAACCAATATCATTTAAAAAAATTATTGTAATTTAATTTAGTTAATTTAATTAATTTTTTAGGAATCTATAAATTCAATGTATTCTTTTTGAATTAATGATTTTAGTTTTAAAAAATATGAATTGGAATGAAAACTCAATTTTTTCATTTCGTTTATTATAATGATATATTTTTTAAATAAAATAACTTGGTACGCTTATTCATGATGTTTTTATAAAAATTTTGAGTGGTATTTAGTTTGAATGAGTTGAAGTTTGTATGGATTATTATTTTATTTAGGGATTTGTTTGAGAATAAATGGTTTATAATCAGAAATTATATCATAAAACATATAAGTAAAAGGGCTATTTGTATACACTATAGTGTTCTTTATATATGTTAATTACTTTAATAATGTTGAATTCATAATTATTCTATTAATGTGTTTTGAAAAAATTATAATTGAAATTTTTATGTGATTTTCATGTTTTTTCTTTTAAATGTTTTTATGTTTTTTATTAATGTATAATTATTTTTTTCATGTATATATCTAAATTTTATGATTTACATGTATAGTAATTTCGAAAACTATTACTTTTTGGTATAAAATATTATTAAATAATTTTTTAAATAATCATTATTATGCAATGAAATTTTTTAAAGAAAGAGTTGAAGTTGGATTTTTCTAGAGTTAAATTGTAAAATGTCTTTATAATGTGAGGAAAAGTAATTTTTAGGAAATAATTAATCATTTTCATGTATTGAACTAATTATTATTTTCCGATATATATATATATAAATTTATTTCTAATAGGATATTTGAAATAGTTGTTAAGTGTTTATAAATTAAATTTATTAATGTATTTCTTGTTTAGTAAGGTTTATTCAGAATAAAAATGCTTTAAGGATTTGAAGAGGAAAATTTATTTATTTTTCTTTGGTTTAGATTTTTTTCAAGGAAATTAATGAGTTTACTTATATTTAAAAAAACATATGTGATTCTTCTCGGTCCATTTTAGGTTTAATTACTTGTTTGTATGAGTAGATAATTTTAAAATATAATTTTATGATATTATAATTTTAAAATACTTTTATTATGGGTTAATATAATTAGGTTTTGATTTATTTGTTTATATGAAAATGGTTTTTGTTATGATTTCATTCATTATAAAAGTGTTTGATTTTAGTTATGATTTCTATTAGTTATGACTAAGTATTGAGTTATAATATTTTTGGGTTAATTATTTTAGTATGGAATTGATTATATAATTTTTTTTAAAATATTCTTAAGGGTATAGACTAGTTTACGTTTCATACGAAATGAAAAATAATAATTCACATTTAGACCATGTTTAGTATGATTAAATAGGAATATTGGGTTTGGGTTGGATTTGTTTTTATTTTGAATTATAAAACAAGTATATTATGTGGTTCTATTTCCATAAAATTTACTCAGTTTTTTAAATAAACAAGAGATATAATGAGTAAAATGCATTATAACATGTTTTAAGAAGCCAACCCATAGCTCTAATAGGTTTTTTTTAGTGTTTAATATGTTTCAAGAAATATTAATGTCAGAATTATGAAATACATGAATCAACTGAGAATTTACAATAAATGCATGATCTTCTAGAAAGAATACATCGTTAGATTACATTATTTATATTTATTAATCCATATACGCAACATTATTATTATTTAATCTATTACATGTCATTATGAATGGTCTGAGTGCCACCAATAAACAGTTCTAATTTAAAACACAATTGTCTCAAACACATGTAGGATTAGAATATTGTGGACTAATTTAAAAAAGTTTATTATAATATAACCTAACCATACATATGTTATGGATTTTATTATGAATGAGAATACTATTTTGGATATACCTATGAGTGTTTTTACTACTATGGGTGGGAGATAACTTATAGTTATCTATTCCATTTTTATAGGTGGAATCATAATGTTTTTTATCTCAATGATGTGAAATCCATGAAAACAGATTTTGTAGAATATTTATTAGTGGAATGTATTTTTGGTGTTTTTAAGTAAATTGAATAATGTTTTTGGATATTATAGGATATTTGAAATATACATAATATTTATGACTCTATTATTTTTAAAATAGGGGTTCATCCATGGGAAATAGTACAAATATATTTGTTAGTATACATATAATACATCGTATAGAGTAATCTAAAAAAAGAGTATAACATGGAATAAAACATTAATTGTATTATCAATAAAAATTTCATCCATTTATTTCATGAAATTCTATGCTCATTGACCCTATGACAAAATCTGATGATTACATGACCTTTTTTATTTAGAGGAATGATATTTTTACACAAAATTATAAAGATGAGTCACAATTACATGTTAATAATGATAAAGAATTTAAAATATAGGTATTCCATCCAATAATAAATAAATATTGGTTACCAGTATATTTATTACCACTTTTTTCCCACAAAACATCAAATTACGGACCCGGACCAATAGAAAATTTTATACTACAAATGGGATGACAATAGGAGTGCAGTGAATGTTGATAAAATAGGATTTGTGAAGGATAATTTTTATGTGGAAGTTCATAAGGATGAGTTTTTCATAATTGAATCACAAGAAGTTGAAGTATTGTTTGTACCAGATCTAGAAAACAAGAATTGGCCAATTGTCTTGTTGGTGACTAAAACAACTGTATGGTTAGATGAAAATTCAATCAAGGATGACCCTTTAATTGAGAGGTCACAATCATTTCATGGAGGCCCTAGTGTAGAGAATGTCTTGTATGTTATAGGGGACCATAAAGAGCGTATTTTTATTATTGATTGAGCATCAAAATTCCTTCAATGTTTAAATAAAATAAAGAGAGTTTAGTAAGCAGTTTAAATTATTTTCTAATATAGTAGTATTTTCCTCATAATATTATGTTTTCTTTAATTTATTAACATAATAAAAATTAAAAAATTTAATAATAATATAGAAAATGATTTCTTAACATGATGATGTTACCAATCTCTGATAAGAACATTCAGTTTTTAATGAAAATGAAGAATCATTAGGGGATCAAAAATGTTCACAAAAACACACACAAACAATTTATCATCACAATGCTGAATAAAATTAGCAATAAAAGAATAAATGGTATAAAATATTTCATTTTCAGGAACCTAAGCGCCAACCCATTGACCCAAATAATTTAATGTTCATTAGTAATGTTGGGGTTATAACAAGAATGAGTGCTCAAACTAATATAGACTCATGGTGTTATTTCTATCCTATAAAGAATGAATTCATTTGGGAATATATTATTGTAATTCTACAGTATACATTCTATATTTTACAAAAAAAATTATATAATGTAATGTTCATTTAATTTTCATTATTCCTTGAAGAGTTTATTTATTTTAGATGATTTCTACAACAAATATGTATTCATGGTTGTTGGAAAAGACTATAAAGTATTCTAGACACATATTACCATGTTTCAAGTTAGGGATATTAATGGGAAAGTAAATCTCCACCCATAGTGACTTATGAACACATTATAAAGTAAAAAAATTGAATGATTTTATCAATCATAAAAATGAGAAATCATTTCAGGTGAATTTTAGTATATTGTATATTATTTAAAAGTATTTATTTTATCCAATTTTATTCAAAAAAATTAATTTATGAAGCAGTAATGGTGTTATAAAAATAAACAATGTGCATCAAAACTAATGTACCCTTATCACAAAGAAAGAATGGGGTCCATTTCACTAGAGAAGAAAATGGCATGTATTTAAAATCTGTAATAAAAGTTTTATGTGATATGAAACAGCATATATTTATTTGTTTACATGAATTTTGATGACTGAAAATTTGATGGCACATCCATCCCACATCATGTGCTATGGATGGAGGCCTCTGTAAATAAAAATGGAAATATAGTTTATGAAAACTAAATGGAAGTATAGGAAATATGTGTATGTATGATATAATAGTAATTCATTATATTTATAAAAATATTACATTAAAATATGTATTTATGTTCATATGACTTTTTTAATTTATACACAATAATCTATAGTGATCGTACCTGAAGAGAAACTAATTTTAGTAGCATTGATGTGGTCAGAAGAATATGGTAGAAATTGAGGTGTATGATTTGGAGTATCTCCTAGGACATATTTCAAGAATTTAAAACTATAAAAATATACGTATTATATGAAGAATTTATTGTAGAAGAAGATAGATACTTTTCAAGATATTATTGCCTGGTCTTGTTTAGTAGACCAATATATGCAAAAGGATCAAATCAAAATGGTAGTAAAGCAAATATCATTACATGAACAACCAAATGATCCCACTAGCTTTGAGGTAATTAATTCTCTTCATCCACATAATTTACCAAGGGTAAGAAATTGTTTCATTGATATTTAACCTAAATGAAAATAAAATAACATCCTCTAACTTTATATTTACAAAATTCTATAGGGTAATTTTGTATCATATTTCTATTTGAAGAACACCCAGGAACATCTGTATAGTGAGGGGTATAGTGTATAATATCCTAAGAGATATGCTATACAAAAAAGAACTCCAAAAATATCACATGAGAGTAGGTATTGAAGTATCTCCAAACCCAAGATTTAATTTTCCTATTCCACTTGATGATTCCAATATTACAATGGTCAAAAATCTTATTGGAACATTCATACCATTATCATATAATATTACAATGATATGTTAGTTTTTTCGTTAACAATTATTTTCAAATGATTGACCTGTAAACAATGATCAAAAAAAGGACTGAAGTGAGTAATGGTATTACATATGGATAAAATGATGGGGTAATGGAAGGCCAAATCAATAAAATCTAGTGAATTGACCAAGAAAACAAAATGATCATCTAGGAGTACCTACTCCCCACCAGGTCAACATAAAAATATATTATAATTATAACTTCACGTAGACCCCACATTCAAAAAATTAGATGTGGCAAACATTAAATATTAAGAATATATATTTGTAACTATATTTATAACCACGATTCATCTCATCATAATAAATGAAATTACAATGTTTGACTGAATGAGAGTATTAGTTGAAAATAAATTTATATGTTAAACTTTCATAGCATGAATGCCCAAAAAATGATCTACTATGTTCATTAATGTTAATAAATATTCATATTTTCTATAGTATTCTATATTACTACTATATAAATGGAAATAATTCAAATACTTATTTGTATTCATTAATCTATATATCATTTCTATGGATTAAAATATTTGGAGATAAATCAAATTGATAAGAAAAAATATGAACTATGTGAGGACTTTATGATGAAAATAACAGATGAAATGAAATTTTTGGTTCCTATAATTCAAGGTTATAACTTTAAAATATAATAATATAGAATATATTTTAAATATTTCATTACTTATTTGTTTTTTAGAAAGCAGTAGATACTGATCAAAATAAATTTAGATGATCCAAATATTTATTTTTTGGATCTAATGCATGAATTTCTATCAAATTTACCACACATGATGTGTATTGTGGATTTTTAATGATATATAATCAAAATTTTGCAAATAAATTTCTAATAATTTGTTCTTGTTTGTGTTTTAATAAGAATTTTGTTATGATAGGGAGATCTATATATATATGCTAAATCATGGTATGTGGCTGGTGACTAAAAATAATAACCATAAGAATTACTTCAAATGGAAACAAATAAAGGTATATATAGAATTATTTAACTATCTTAAAATATTTCAAAAGAGTTTACTTATATTTACATTGTTTCTATAGTCTCCAAATCATGGCAAGAATATTGATTATAGATTTTTTTAATTTATGAATGATATTATATACCTTGAAATGACGATAATCCTTGAATAGGTAATTTTTGGTGGTAATTAAAATTTCATTAAAAATATTTATTTATCATTTATTTGTATATATTTTCTCATTACAACCAATATTTAAAACAATATATTTACTCAAAATTATAAGTAAATTTTTTAGAGATTATTGGGTAGTTTTTGTGGTGTCAGAATGTTTCCCAACATAAAATATTGGTGATTACCTACTATATTTGTGATCTAGTACAATATATAACTTTAAAGATACACTTGATATATGAATCAATATCATTAGAAAATTTATAAATTATTTTTAATATATTTTTCAAGGAAAATTATAATGGAGGAAATTGATTTTCCTAGAAACAAATGGGAAGAATTCATGGTGTCAATATGTATATAGGCGCCACTAACAAGTGACCTACTAAAACTTATTTTATTAAATTTCTTATCATTTTAACTACATTTTAATTAATTTCATTATCATTTTTATTCGATACTTATTTTGTTAAATTTAGACATTAGTTAAAATGTACATCACTTGATCAAAACCAAGAGAAAAATCAGATAATTTTTATACTTTATGAACATGACCAATAAGTCATTTTTTACATGTTGGAATTTACCGAACATCAATCCAATAATTGATCTGTTTTTTATGACCCGAAGTGCATGTTTTCAGTACAAATTTTTCATTTTTAGTAAAAAAACGTTTTCCCCCATCACCAAAACTGTGAAAATGACCTCATATTACTTTGAAATTTTTTTATAATGATCCATAATTCAGTTCATATGTGTTATAATTTAATATATATCAATAGGACACTCGATGTGGTTGGTATGACTTGAATTGTATTTTTTCAATATAAAAGTTTCATTATAGTTTAAAAAATGTCACTTTCTAAAAACAAATAAAATGATCTCAAATTATTTTCAAAAATTAGTTAAAAATACATAATTTATTTTCCATGTATATGAACTGATTGCATTCCAATTCAACACATGATTTCGTTGATATGACTCATATTGTGTGTTTTTAGTATAAGTGTTATTTTAGTTTAACACATGCATCACATTTAAAAGACCAAAAAAATGGTATCAAATTATTTTCAAACTCAGGTTAAATGATTCATAATTCATTTTTTATTGTAATAATTAGTCGCACATCAATCCAACACCCAATGTGGTTAGTATGACTCTATGAATGTGTTTTCAATATAAAATCTTCCTCTTAGTTTAAAATGTGTATCACATGTTCGAAATAAACATAACGATATTATATTTTTTTCAAAATTTATTACGATGATCCATAATTCATTTTTGATATATAGGAATTGACAACATGTCAATCATAAATATGATGAGGTCGGTATGACTCAATGTTTATTTTTTAATATAACTGTCTTTTTTGTTTAATTAGTGTATCACATAGACAAAACTAATAATGTTAGATCATATTTTTTAAAAACATTAGTAAAATGATTCATAATTATATTTTTAACATATAGGAATTGACCACACATTAATCTGAAACATGATGTGGTTGTTATGAATTGAAGTGCATGTTTTCAATAGAAGTGTCATTTCAGTTTAAAAAGTGAATCACATATCAAAAAAACAAAATTATCTTAGGTTATTTTGAAACATTAGTGTAGTGATCCATAATTCAATTATTTTTTGTAGGAATTGACCACACGTTATTTTTATAGATGATGTGGTTATTATGACTCAAAGTGTGTTTTTTAAATATAGAAGTATCATTTTAGTTTAAAACACATATCTCATAGTCCAAACCAAGAGAAAATGATTGGATTGTACTAAAAATTTATTAAAATGATCTAAAATATATTTATAATATATTATAATCGACCACACATAAATCCAAAACATGATGTGATTGGTATGAATCAAAATGTATGTTTTAAATATAAGTGTTATTTTAGTTTACAATGCACCTTACATAACCAAAATCGAGAAAATGAGATCGAATTATTTTTAAAATTTAGTGAAATGATCCATAATTCATTATTGATGTATAGAAATGAACCGAACTTCAATTCGATATACGATGTGGTCAGTATGAATTGAAGTGCATGTTTTCAATATAAAAGTGTCATTTTAGATTAAAACGTGTATCACATGTCTAAAACCAATAAAATAAATGCAGATAATTTTTATAATTTTAAAAAATTAACCATAATATTTTTGTGAAATTTAAGAACCAACCAAACATCAATCCAACGCACTGTGTGATCAGTATGACACAAATTACGTGTTTTTAATACTAGATCCATTTTTGTTGAAAATTATCCCCACATAAACAAAACATAAAAATGAGCACATATTGTCTTTAAAATTTATGAAAATGATTCATATTAAATTTATGGCATGTAGGAATCAACCACACATCAATATGACACACAATGTGGTTGGTTTGGCTCAAAGTGTGTTTTTCAATATTAGTTCCATTTTATTTTAAACACTCCTCATATATAAAAAACTGAAAAAATGATTGTGGATTATTTTGAAACATTAAGAAAAAAGATCCATAATTCATTTGGGATGTGTATGATTCAAAAAAATTTCAATCCGACACATGATGTGGTCGGTATAAATCGAAGTGTGTGATTTCACAATATGATTCTTTTTAGGATAAAACACGCCTCACATTGAAAAACCAAGAAAATTATATTTTATTGGTTTTAAATTTAGTACAATGATCAATATTTCATTTTTAACTTTTATGAATTGTGGAACATCAGTCTGACAAACGATGTGGTCGGTATGACTCAAAGTTCATGTTTTCAATATATGTGCCATTTTAGTTTAAAACGTGTCTCACATTGAAAAAGAGAGAAAAAAAACTTGTATTATTTTAAAAAGTTATTACAATGTCCTATAATATATTTTTGATGTGTAGTAATGGAAGCAACGTCAATCTGACACATGATTTATTAATAATATCATTAATATATATTATAACTAATGATATAATTTTTCATATGTTAATTATATAAAAAAATATATTTTTTATTCAATGTTACTAAAATAAATACTTGTTTTATTTTAGGGATATAGTTTTATAAATATTTTGATTGTTGGAAACAGTCTCTGTTGTTGATTTTTTTAAGGCCTGTGGTTTTTTTAAATTGTAAATATGAAATTAAAGTAAATATTTGGTATGGAAATTGCAATTGATATGATAGTTCCATGTGTTATTTGTATGACAACCTGGTTTACTACATATTTATATTCCTTTTATGTATTTTGATTGGGTTTAATTTTTTAGGGTTGTTTTATGGCTGTTGTGGGGATGCAGTTGTGTAAAAGATGAAATGACATTTATCAGTGAAAAATGAAGTACTGATAAATGTTTGCTTTATTAGAGCTTCATATAATGTTGATAAATATTAACCTTTATCATTGATTCATCTAGCAGTGATAAAGGGGCCATTTATCAGCACTTTATCTAGCACTGATAATGGGACCATTTATTAGCACTCCATCTTGCACTGATAAGGGTACCCTTTATCTACACTTCATCAAGCAATGATAAACTATACCCTTTATCATTTCTGAATAAAAAGTGATGATAAAGGCCAATTATTTTTAATAATGCTTCAATTTTCAATGATTTTATGTTCTAATAAAACCCTTTTTAGTGCTATTAAAAACACATTTTATAGTAATTGTTTCCTCTTTTCCCAACCTTCAAAAGATATGTTTTCCTTTTATGTTCAATATAATGGTTCTTGACACTCAAAATATTCTAAAAAAAGTACATATTGTATTATTGATAGCTTGGTTCTCCCCCTTTTATCATTATATATTCATTTTACATTCCCTCTAACTAAATATTTAGATCATCCCTGTTATTTTGTACTCTACTATTTCATATGGAATACATGTCCACTTAACAGACGATTGTAGGGGGTTGAATTTTGTGCAATCATTCAAGTCAGGTTAACTATTTCTGAATGGTTTATAATAGGGTTTTCTGGGGAACTAAAATCACCCAACGATTCTATATCCTTGAGGGGCCTACATTCCAAAGGCATATACTCGTTGCAAAGATTGGCCGATGATTCTTAAGTACTCACATTGGTCAGGAGTATGGGAGGTAGGGCCATCACACACTTTTTGGAGAATTATTTCCTACTCTATGACTCCCTTATAGATTTAAGATATGTTCTATAATCCTTCATTAATTCCCAAATATGATGTGTTCCATGCATGATAATAAATTATTAACATATATAGGATTTAGAATCATATATATATATGTCATAGTTTTTTCATTATTGGAGATATATGTATGTATCTTAGGTCATCCATTACTGGTATCCTTTTATGTTATGATTATATATTATTTAGTTGTTCTTACAAGGATTCTGGTTTTTATCCACTCACTGGGGCCTCTCTAGAGTGTATTATTATCTAGGGAGATAGAAGTTCATTTGATGTTGGGATAAAACACATGAGATTGGCTTCATACATATCATTGGTAAAGGAATAATAACCCACATAGTTTAGTTCCACTTAATGGGACACATCATACCTTTTATTGTCATGTGATAAGGACCAAACTATGTAGTTTAGCATCATGAAACAAGGATGTCTGGACTGAAGGTTCCTAGTCAAAGTCTAGTGTTGGACTTATACCAAAGTGGATTAGGTAACCTGGAATATATTTGAATTTCCATGATGAAATTTAAACCTACTTGAGAAGTTGTTCAAAGATAATTGGATTGATTTGTGGTGTTGGGTTTGGCCTCAGGGAGTCTTCCTACATATCTTATTTAGATGGGAATCAGATCCCACATAATTTAGTTATGTTGACCTATAATTTTTGAGTCCCTTAACTTTATCTCATAGGGGAATACACCCCTATAATAGTATTAAGTCAGGGCGTATTCTTTAAAATGATTCCTTGTTAAAAAGGGACATGAGATATGTTGCATCTCTTGGTGATTTGGAGTTTTTTTACATCTTACACCTGAGGAAGATTCCATGGCTTCAGTTTGGACTTACACATTGAATGACTCACATGTATAATATTGACTGGGGATTACTCTTTATAATAATTCCCATGTTTGGGATCATATGGATTTAATAACCATCACCATCCCTTATGACCACATGATTCATGCTCAGTTGGAAGAAGAATAGGAAATGTAAGATCTATGGAACCACATAATCTGCTTGGCCCAGACATTGGATACACATGCTTGAGGACCAATTCCTATGGAGACACTTCGAAGGAAAGAAATAGGAGGACTTAGAGGAATATACTTTACCAAAACGTGCATCTATATGTGTGGATTCCGTGGTAATGGATATCCTATATGCCCCTTAGTCTTGAGGAATCATGATTGAACATTAGAAATAAGAAGAATAAGAAGATACTACTAACCACACACTACTCCCCCTCCACTTGTGGGAGAGGATGGGGAAAATGTGGAAGATTATGCGGCAACGAGAGAAGAAAAAAGGGCTTTGATGTTCCTATTCCCTCTCCAGTTTTGTATCCAATATAGTTAGATATGACTAACTTTATGTAAACGGCCCCTATAGATCAAGGAGGATAAATACTGAAACCAATCACAAGAAATGATAAGGGCTTACTCCACAACTTATTCCCAGAAATCCATCCTATGGTAAGGGAGTTGGATGTCATTCCCTGTTAAAATGAAATACAAGGTTGATCCCCACCCTTCTTTCTTGGAACTGGAGGCTATGAGTCATAGATTTGACAAGGGGAAGGCATGATACTAACTTTTATGACTAATACTGAGAAGTTCCTAACATCATCCCTAGATTCTGATTCCTCATGATCATAGTAATGAACCTCCACATGCACCTTTTGGACCCTAACCGTTAGGTAGGACAAGTATAGGAAACCTCTGAGTTTAAGAATGTGTAGGTTAAAAAGAGACATGTTGGTATGACTCTTTATAAGAACCTTGAATTCTATCAATAGGCATTACACTCTTATAAATATTTAATATAGTATAAATCACAGAAAATAACATAGATAACATAACAAAACATTATAAATGAAGAATAAATGAAATAAGTTGTATTCCATGATGTTAATGAAAATAAACCAATGAAATAATTACATGACCTTTAGAATAGTAATGTGGCTATTATGAATTGTAAAATGTCCAATAGAATATATACCTCACCAATGAAAGTATACATTTTTTTTGGTATCATGTAAATTTAAATATGATATATATGTTTATATATATCTTGGAATAAGTAAATAATTGTTTTAGAAATGATATATTAAGTATTGGTATTTTTATCTGCTATAAATATTTAATTATAATTTTATAATTAATATAATGATTTATAAAAAATTATTTTCATAAATTCATTCATAAATTAATTTGTCTTTTGTCTTATGATTATAGGAGAATTTTATTTGAAATTAATTAAATTTTCAAATCTATTTTAAAATCAATTATAATTTAAAAATTAGTATTTTTCAAATAAATGGTGATTTTATTGAAAAGTTAAATTTATTATATTTAGAAAATTATTTTCATAAAATTTAATCTACTTTTTAATTATACAAATTAAATAATAGTAAGGGTGAAGTTTTTGGATTTTTATAAAATAGTGAAATATTTAGTTAATACTGAAATATGGTAATTCACAGTATATAACAGTATAAGTTAAATAAAATAATGTTGAGTGATTGCTAATTCAAGCACCATAATATAGAACTATTCATATCAATTTATTTTATTGAGTATTCGAATCATCATTATTTCTTTTCTGGATCAAAAATAACAAACCAATGATTATATTTTCCAAAAAAACAACTCTCTCCTCCACTATAAACACAACCCCTCAACACCCCTTCTTCTCACACCTCAAAGCCTTGAATCCTATTAAAATTATTCCAAATACTCTTTTCGAGTCTGTAATCCATGTAAAAGAGACTTTGGTATCAATAAAATTCCAAATAAAAGTGCCTCAAAGAGGTTCTCATGAGGAAAATTTCAAGCGGTTAAAACCTCCACCTTTTACTTTTAATTTCATTTCAATTTATTTTATTATATTTTACTCTAATAAACTCCCCTTATCCAAGTTACATAATAACTAAAATAAATTTTTTATAATGGAATTTTATTGTGTCAATGTAACTAACCATAATATTGTCTTATGACATGGTTATGATCCTTTTTTATTTCCACAGGCAACCCTTATGTTTACACCTTATGTTTGATCCTTACTATGGAACAGATATGTATGAAAATGTTATTATGGGTATTATTAGAAACTTTTCCAATACATTGGGTAATTTTTAGTCTCATTAGATGTCATGTTGGTATAGGGAGTAAACTTGATTCCTTTATGGGACATTCTCTACCGTGTGCAATGGTCTTGGTAGTTAGCCTTGACTCATGATTATGTGAGGTCGTCGGTTTTTTCCAAAATCCTATGATATGATGATTACATGTCCACATGTTCTAAATTTTATTCTTACTTATATTTATTCATTTTCCATGCCTTTTAATGCCATCAGGTTATGCCTTCTAACCCATGTGCTTTGCTTCGTTCCTATTTATATACCCTTATTTGGATTTTTAGTTAATCCATTTTGTTCATGTATTCCCCAAGTTATCCTATGTAGATATAGGATCTCAGTGGATGTTATGAGAAATTTATGGATGATTAGAACAAATATTTTTTATTATATTTCCATGTTTTCATTTTTAAGTACCTAATCATCTAAAGAAACTATCGTTTATTATCATTGTCTTGTAATTTGATGGCTAGTTATGCTAAAATAATTTAATAATATGTATAAAAGTCTAGTGTAATTATATTTTGTATCATAAAATAGTCTTATTATTCCCAAATGAATTTATTTTCCTTAATCACGATTGGGAAGTTGAGTTCTCAATTGAACTTATTCTTAGATATATGCCTATATCAATGAAACCTTTAGAATGACCACCATTTGGTTGGAATAACTGAATAAGAAGTTACAAGAGAACCTGAATAAGGGTTTTATACGCCGAAGTGCTTCACCATGGGGTGTGTCGGTCCACTTGATGAATAAGAAGGATGGATCAATGCACATATGAATTAATTGTCGCAATCTCAACAAAATCATGATAAATAACTTGTATCCCCTTTCACTTATAGATGACTTGTTCGATCAACTACATATGGCCAAGTATTTCTCTAAGGTGGATCTTTGGTTGGGATATCACCAATTAAAGATAAGGAAGCAAGTTATTCTTAAGACTGACTTTCAAATGAGATATGAATACTATTAATTCCTAGTGATAACTTTTAGACTCACTAATTATCCCACATTATTTATGGACATAATGATTATAGTCTCTAGAGATTACCTCAACAAATATTTGACAGTCTTTATTGACGATATTATGACATTCTCTAATAGAATGGAGGTTTCATTAGGATAATTTGAATGCTATCCTGATGACATTTTGAAAGGATAAAATATATTAAAAGTATAGTAAATGTATGTTTTGGATGGAGGAAGTGTCATTCATGGGGAATGTTTTCACCATAAGAGGAATATCATTGTACCCTTCCATGTCAAAGGCAATTAAAGAGTGGATCAGAACAACATATGTGATAAAGATTCATAATTTCCTTGGTCAAACTGTGTATTACGGATGATTTGTGAAGAATTAATCCCAATTTAAATTAATCAATATCCAAGTTGAATAAGATGGGAGTGAAGTCACTAAGGATGATTGAATGTGAAAAATTCTTCATAGAGTTGAAAAAAGTATTATCACTACACCAGCGCTCATACTTCCAAAAATTGGGAACTATTTGTGAAGTACATGAATGATTCAAATAATGGACCAGTATGTGTGGTGATGGAAAATGATAAAGTGATATCCTACCCCTCAAGGAAGTTGAAAATCAATGAGCAAAACTATCCCATGAATGATCTAGAGTTGGAGGATGTGATCTTTACGTTGAAAATCTGGCAACATTATCTCAATTATGAGAAGTTAAAGATATATAATTATCCTAAGAGACTAAAATATATATTCATGTATAAGGAGTTTAATATGAACCATCTAAGATGGTCATATATCATCAAAGATTATGACTGCTGAATAATATACCATCCTGGAAAAGAAAACAAGGTATTGTATTCTCTAAGGATAAAGGCTCATCCATATCTATCAATGATGAGAATTTAGAGGGAACCAATCTTATTAGATTCGAAAATTATGGACATGGGAATCATTAAGGATTTAAAATAACTAATCCTTTCTCAAATTATTTCTCTAACATCCCTCATGGATAAAATAAAGGACGATTAAAGAATATATGTGGAAATCCAGGAAAGAGTAGAAGATGTCAGGAAAGGGAAATCCACTAAGTTGAAAATTCCTGAGGATAAGGTATTATGATTTGGGTCACGATTATATATACCATATGTTCCATAGATAAGGAAATATATTTTCAATGATGCACATCTCTCAACCTTTTCTATTCATCGAGGGGGAACCCATATGTATTGAGATCTCCAAGAAAACTATTGGCGGGAAAATATGAAGAAGGAGATCACATAATATTCATCAAAGTTCCTGGTATGTCAGAAAGTGAATGCTAAAAGTAAAAAGTATAATGGGATAATTAAACCACTACCCATACAAAAATGGAAATGAAAAAACAGACCATGTAATTTGTCAGTGGACTTCCGATGACATCGTATGGAAAAAGTTTTATATGGGTTTTTGTGGATCATCTTTCAAAGACAAATCACTTAATCACAATTTCAGGGGACTTCTCACTATATCAAATAGCACAGATATACATCAGAGAAGTAGTAAGGCTGTATGGAGTACCACTATTTATTGTATCCAAACGAGACCCAATATTCACCATGAAGTTTGAGAAAAGTCAGCAGTTGGATCTAAACACTCAACTGAGCTTCCATACAGCCTATCACCCATAAATATTATGGAAAATCTAAATATACCATTTATACATTAAAAGACATGTTGAGAATATATTATATAGACTTCAAAGTATGATGGGACCGTCATCTGCCTTTGGACAAGTTATCTTACAACAAAAATTTCTACTCAAGTATCCAAATGGATCCATATAAATCCAAATGATGAAAAATAGAAACATGATGAAATGAATTCTGTGAAAGTAAGCTACTAGGACCTAAAATGGAAGAATACATGGTGGAAAAGTTGAAAACCATTCATTAATAAATCAAGGATAACCGATGTTAGAAGAAGAGTTATACAGACAATCATTGATGAGACCTGTAGTTTAAGGATGAAGGCATGCTATTTTTCTCCA
The DNA here is from genome assembly GCA_963277665.1 of Viscum album. Classification (NCBI taxonomy): domain Eukaryota; kingdom Viridiplantae; phylum Streptophyta; class Magnoliopsida; order Santalales; family Viscaceae; genus Viscum; species Viscum album. The sequence goes on along the minus strand of OY728137.1, from coordinate 1,489,109,761 downwards.
TATCTCTATGGAGAGAATCATGATATTTTGGAGAAAATGAAAACTATATTACATGTTCATCGGCCCTTTCAAGACTTTTGATCTTGTTTTAGTTGTGGACTTTTGAAAAGAACTTCCACCTACCATGACTTAAGAAAATAATGTATTCGACATATCCCTCTTGAGGATTTACATACAGGATCTCTCACATGTACTGGATTTAGAGGTGGAACTGTTGGAAAATGATCTCTCTTACAAGGAGCATCTAGTTAAGATCTTGGAACTTATAGATAATGTTTAATGAATAATTACTACTCACCTAGTCATATTACTATAGAGGAACCATAAGTATGAAGAGGAAGTATAGGAACTAATGGAAATAATGAATGAAAAATACCCTAACCTGTTCTCCACATAGTTTTTAAAATGAAATTTTGATGGTGAAATTTCATAAGGGTGGAAGAATGTAACAACCATGAATTATATCAATGGAAATTACCTTCTTATAATTTTTTAATATAGTATAAATCACATTATATCACTCACTACAAATAATAAAAAATTTATAAATGAATATTAATTGAAATAAGAGGTATTCTTATAAATTAATTAACCTAAACCGATGAAATAAAAATATGAATGTTGGAGTTATAATGTGACCATTATAAATATTAAACTGACCAATAGAATATTAACCTTGCATATGAATGTATAAATAATATTTGAATAAATTATAAATAAAAATATGACATGTCTATATATATAAATAATTAAATAAATTATTTAGAAATGATTAATTAACTTTTGTTATTTTTAAAAGTTAAGAAAATTTAATTACAATTTTATAATTAATATAATGATTTAAAAGAAAATATATTTTCAATAAATTCATTCATAAATAAATATATTGTTCAATTATTATTATAGGATAATTTTATGAGACCTTTATTAAATTTCCAAATGTGTTATAAAATTAGTAATAATTTTAATGTTGGTATTTTCCGAATAAATGATGATTTAATTTAAAAATAAATTTATCTTATTTAGAAAAATATTTTCTAAATGTTTGTTCATTTTGTAATTCTACGCATCAAAAAATTTCTTGGGTAAATTTTTTGGATTTTTCTAAAATAGATGAATTTTTATTGAATATTGATACACCGTAATTTAAGGTATATAACAATATAAGATAAATACACACATTATTGAGTCATTGATGATGAAATACACTTAATATAAAAATATCCTTATATATTTGGGGTATTTATTCTTTTAATCATCAATTTTTCTTGTCATGGGTGAAAATAAATACTAATGATTGAATAAATGAAAAAACACCTCTCTCCCCTCCATATAAATACCACCCCTCACCACCATTCTCCTCAAATCTATAAATACATAAAGACTATTAAAAATCATCCCAATAATATTCTAATGTATCTCCCCCACATCCAGTATCCTTTAGTATCAATAAAAGTCCAAACTCAAGTGCCTCATAGAGGTTCTCAAGGAGAAGAATTCAAGAGGTAAAAACCTCCTTTTTCATTTATTTTCTTTTTAAATTATTTTATTTCATTTTAATCTCCTCACCTACCCATATAAAACTCACATGATAACTAAAATTTCTTTTATATAAGAGAATTTTTTGTAAATGTAACAACACATCATCATTTCTCTTACCTTCTCCTTTTATTCTAAAAATGATAACATCGTCTGTGAGGTGCCTATATACCGCATTCATTTTGACATGTTTTCATTTTTCAATTCCACCATCAAGGTTGATAAAAAAAATTAATGGTTAAAATAGATTATAATATATGTATTAAATATTATTTAATATTCTATAACTATTATATATACATAACATTAATTAATAAAAAACAATTTAGTGATGATAAAAAACAAAAAAATAAATTAAACAGTTATCACTAACATTTTATCTAATGATTCATCCACACACCATATAACCAAATTAAATATATAAACGTCTAATATTATTTATTATAATTAATAACATATAATTTCAATTTAGGGATAACATTTTAATTTTTCATGATTTTCATTACATTGTAATGATGTGAACCAATCACGAAAACAAAGGAAATGAACACTCCCAAACGATGAAATTTAATATTATAATAAAGAAAGAAGACCATAAATGAACATAATAAAATTATAATAAATAATAAAAATGTATAAATTGTTATGAATTAATTAATTAATGGATTTAATTTTATTATCCAGTACATTAAGTTCAAGTACAGAACACTTTCAGAAATAAGGTAAGAGATTTTTTCCAATCCCTCTTTTTCCCTTCAGATTATACTTTCTCTCTCTTTACCCCAATGTAAATATTATTTTTTATATAATTATTATAAATTATTTTCATATGTTCTAAAATTATATTCACATATCATTTAATCCTTCTTTTTTTTGGACAAATACATGTCTTAAAATGGTTCTTTTTTCAATTCTTCCTGATAAGAAAACTGGATTAAAGGGAATATCCTAATTTCAAACCCATTTTCAAGTGCAATTTATAATATATTTTAATCCACCATTATTTTTATCCAATCAATAATTTTATTATAATTATCTATTTTGGTTCATTTCTGGTTTTATACAAACAATAATTCCTTTTCCATTTTAATGAATCATGAAAACATATCCCTTAAACTGCACTAAAGTGGATCATTTCTAATGTTTTTTAAACACTCCTTTTACACGTTTTCACATTATTTTGATATCATGTTTCATGTCTTATTACCAATTTTACTTATTAATTTCAAGGTATGATTTAAATCCATTCTATCATGGATACCTTTATGATAATTCCATTTGTTAGACCATATGACATCGTTATGATATCCATTTCTTTTCATGGGAAACACTTATGTTAATACATTATATTTGATTATTGATGTGGTACACATATGCATGAACATTTTATGATGGTTGTGACCACATATCACTCTAGCTAATTGGGTAATGTTTAGTCCCATGAGACATCATGTTGGGATAAAGAGTGAACATGATTTGTTTATGGGACTTTGTCCAACATGTGCAATGGTCTTAGTAATTAGCCTTGAATCATGATTACATCATATTTTGTTTAGTTTAAAAATTACTATGATACCATGATTACGTGTCCCCATGCTCTATATTTTAATCTTTCTTTTGATTATTCATGTTTCATTCCTTTTTAGGTCATCATGTAATTTATTCTATCCCAACTACATTACCTTATTCTTCTGTTTATACCCTTATTGGGATTTTTAGATCATCCCTATCATTCATGTATTTCCCAGGTTATAATATATTGACTTAAGTTCTCAATGGATGTTATTATCTCTTTATGTATGATTAAAATAAATATGTTTTATTCTATTATCATTTTTTATGTTTTACATAACTAATCATTTAAATAAAATAGACTTTACAACATTTGGCTTGTAATATAGTGGTTAATTATGACTGAAATCATGTAATAATATGTGTAAATGACAGGTAAATTATACTCTTCCTATGTATTTTTATGTCTTAAGGTTTCAGTGGAGGTTTCAATTTCATCCCTCTCAGGCAAGGGGGCCAGAGGATGAGAGGCCCTACCATGGGTAGCTTAGATGAGGGCTTGGTCTGAGGTTCACACTTGATAGAGGCTTGATCGATCTAGGAGGGCCTCTCTCATGTATACCTAAGTAGTCTAAGGGTATGTCATATAGGTAGGACTCCGCGAGCCGACATTATCTTTTGAAATAGGTTTCTTGGGTAACAACACTTGGGCGAAGCTTTTCTCAAGCCCTCAAGGGTCTCTATAGGTGTTCCCAGGAGTGTCTCACATGGGTCCTTGGTTCAAGAAAGGGACCTCGCACTAGTGTTCGTCAACCATGGGTTGATTGGACTCGTATATGTGTTATTTTATTTAAACCCCAGTAAGACATTGTTTATAATGTCCAATTGATTCTCTCTTCCTCAAATTTTTTAGGGTTGCCTGGAAGGTTTCTTATGATCTGTGTGACGTACTAGGGAGATCAGAGCACCGGGTGTTCTTTGATAAATTCCATCCATAAATATAAAGACCACAAGGTCCTACTTATATGAATATATATCACCCTGGATAAATGTTTTAACTCACTTAGGTGTATCATGGATGTTTACTAGACAGGATGGTGCTCTAGACGGTTGCGCATGCTGATACGTTAGTAACCTATACACCAATGCTTCTTCGAGGTGTTTGGGTAAAATAAATTTGTGGAGTTTTTGATACATTAAATTATTCATTTCTCTCTTTATATTTAAGAAATGTCACTTTGACACCTTTTCCACCATTTCAAAAAAATTAGTGTCCAACCCCCCCCAACTCAAGATTGGATCTGAGCAAAAGAAGAGGGTCTTACCCTAAGGTAAAGGGATGAAAAGGGTGGATGCATTGTCAAGGTCAACCAAATAGGTAATATACATAATTCATATACTTATACCTTTATAATAAGAGGGGTTCACATTTGGGATGTGCAGAGGGGATTCCTTATATATAAATAGGTCCACTATTTCATCGGCTGGTTCTCACACCTCAACATTTCCAATATCATCATGATACCATTCCGTGTAAATATTTCTCTAAAGCACCTTTGAGAAATCATAATTTTTGCAGATTGGTATGCACCTTCCCACATGATAGATAAATTTTGTAACACCCCAATATTTCATAGTATGTTATTTCTTCCAAGTAATTCAATAACTTGTACTACACCCAACATTGAGTTCAAGCACACCACAACTTACCAAACTAGCCTTTCAAAAGAGGTTATGAATATTATTAACTTAATTTTGAACTTTATATAATCCTTATAATATTAGAGTCCATATTATGGGTTTCTTAGACATAATGTAAGAACAAAATCATTTTTTTCAGATGAAAGAAGTATTTTTCAAAAAATGAAATTTTACCGCCTTTTAATGGAAAATATTTTTTAAATACAATATTTTAAACATTTATATATTAAATTTGACAAAATAAAATTCTTTTTTAGATCCTTAAAATAAGAATTTAGTTTCAATAAATATTTGGTATTTTTCTAAAAACTTTTAATTTTTGATAAATAGTGAAAAACATTGAGTTATTGTTTAAAATAGACTTTTTATTGAAATAATTATTTATATTATTTCAATTTATTTTAGGTAAAAATAGATACATAATACCGATATAAATTCAATTTAATTCATTGGATTCAATGTATAATAATTTTAGGTATATAAAAATTTTATTGAACTTTTTACCATCTTTTACCCACCTTTTGGGAGCATTTGCAAATTTACATAAAACATAATTTTACCACTTCTGTGAGTTGAATTTCAAAAATCTGAGAGACACAGTTGATATCAGTAAGTAAAATGTGGTTCAATTATATGAAAATAATTTTTTGTAAACAGTAACGTTTTACTTTTATTTACCACAGTTACAAGCAAATAGGGTAATCAAGGGTAAAATGATATTATAATTACCCTAACACATGTCATAATTCTATTGCATAAGTGAAATTCGTCCAAAAACAACCTTAGAAATACAATATGATCCATTAGGTCCACTTGGATTAGAATAAACATTTATTATTATATAATTCAAAGAAGAGTTAAAAGTGTTAAAATCAAAGTTTAATAACTAACTAATTTTTAATATAGGGTTATACATAAGATAAATTAGTCTATGAATACTAATTAGAAATATAAAAATCTTTCCTATATAATGGTAATTTATTTATAATTTTTAGACATTAAATAATTTAATTTATTTATGACACAATGATGATGCAATAATTACCTTATTAAATAAATATTAAAATAATTGATATTATAAATACAAAAATATATGTAATTTTAGACTTTTTATGAATTAAACTAATTTTCTAGGTTAGTATGACATGTTAGGATGGATTAAATAATTTTTTTTCGAATTAATAATTCTGTTATGAATTTATCAAAAACAAGATTCCAAATAGTGTCAAAATTAACATAAAAGAGTTTTAAAAAAAACCTTATATTATTAATTGGTATTCTATTCCTAAAAATATAAAGTTTGGCCAAAGCGATTAAATACTATCATATATGATTCTTGTATAATTTAATAACAATTATTTCACCATTATAAATGAGGTTAACCTACCCTCGACCAAGTAAAAGTACAAGGTAAGGGTTAATTTCATAATCTGTTTATTATCTGAGGCTGTTTTCATAGAAGTATCTACTGGGACATATTTATTATATATGTCCATGTTTCATAAAATTGTTTTCAAAGGGATTATTTTTAAGGTAATTTTATACTAAAAAATCATTTTAAATGTCTTAAATATTTATTCTTCTAAATCCTTTTCATTAATATCCATGTTTTCAAAATGGGTTTTAAGGATTTATTTATATGGACGTGAATATTTTTTAAAAGTTAATTCCCTTCAAAATTTTCAAATTGGAATGGGAAACTTTGATTCAAAAATGTATTTAAATGTGTTCCTTTCTAAATTGTGTGGCTTTCAAATGTATTTATGAAAAAGGGATATTTCTCACAAAGAGTTTTACAAATCATTTTCATCTATATCAATATCCTTTGATGGATTATTAACTTGTTTGAAGGTGATGTATTATTATACAAATATTCCATATTTTATTGAAGGTTTTGTGATATGTTTGACTGTGGATTTTTTATTTTTATACCATTCATGGTTTGTGGATAATGTTTTGACATTTCGTATGCTATTTTTAGTATGAATGTTTATATTATATTTAAAATTTTTCATATGAGGAATCCATTGGACTTAGTAAGTTAAGGGTGGAGCCCACTGTAGCTCCTTGATGCATTGGTAGGGCTCATGAGAAAAACTAGTGTCTTGGAACAAGGCCTTGGAAAAATCTTATTTGTAGTCTTTGCACAGGTCCTTGAATAAGTGGTTATGAAATTCTGGCATTATGCATTCCATCATTATGAAAGTGTCTATTGATATTGCATGTGATTATTCTACTAGTAGAATATCTTTGTGAGTAAGTAAATGACATTATTTTGATTTATATTTTCCATATTATGATGAAGTTTATGTTGAAAAGGCTTTTGTTTTAGTTCTATACATTGCCTTAATTGTTTATTATTATTTATGAAAGTTTCATCTATATTTTTATCCTTATTGAGAATCTGATATCACCCCTTTCTATGTTTTATTTTTCCAAGGATGTGAGGAGGTATATTATGAATGACCTGTAGGGATAGTCTACGAGATCTCAGTGCTGTCTATGGAGGCAATTTTTTTGTAGTTTTCTATTTTATAATGTAATGTAAACCTTGTAAATGTATCTAGTACTTCCAAGGAAACTAAAATAATCGGCCTTTCAGGACATTATATTTGTGATAATGCTAATGATACATACTAATGAACCAACTCTAGCCTTCTGGGGTCGGGGAGTTACAGTTAGTATCAGAGGAAGTTTAGTACAAACCTTGGAAACTAGATTTAGATAAACTCTGGTTATAATACAAATCCTTAATATATACTTTGAGGATTATTATATAAGAACTTCCAAGAATTTTGGTATTGTAGATATTTTGTGAGTTTTCTAACCAATACATCTCTATCTGGATACAAGCAGGTATAGGCGGCTCTGGCATAGATGTATCTAAGGGTAAAACCTAAAAACACTGCTTTTAGCTAGACTTGAATGGGAACTGGTGCACAAAAATGGGCCTTGCTGCACTCTTGGTTACGACTCTCTCAGGGGATATGCTTAGGATAATTCTAATTTTCTTTAAAAATAATTAGGAAGGATTTATGAGTATATACCTCCTCAAAGAAAATATTTTAATGATTATGGATTATATCGACAAACTGTTCAATTTACGTTAGGTATTTAACAAGTTTGGAATTTTTCTTTGCAATTCATAAACATACCTTGTATATTCCATTGTATAGAAATGGTTCCCAGTAGAAGGAATGTGAACTCCAACAATATGTATGATCCAATGAGTAAGAAGTATCATATCTTTAAGAATATTTATCTAACATTTAGAAAGGAAATAGTCTCCCATGTATTCTCAACATATGAAGAAATAGTATCATGTGTTAATAAGATAAGTAAATAATTCTTTGAGTCCTATGGCTTTGAAGGGAAGAAAGAGAAGAAAATGATATAAGAGAGAAATATGGATAAAGGGAAGAGGGAAAAGAATGATTTTCCCATATGTGATAACTATGGAAAGAATGACCTTGTAAATTCTTGAAGGGAATGAGAGTTTGTTATAAGTGTGGAGAAAAAGAACACGAAGAACGAGATTTCAAGGGTAATAAAACAAGTTTCAAATGTACAATGCTTCATCTGCAAGGAGTTAGGACACTACGTGAATCAATGTCCAAATCATCAGAGTATACCCCAAATGATACCATTGGATAATAATAATGTTATGATACTACCAAAGATAAAGATTAATGATTAGAGTATTGTTTTAATCATGTACATGTTATGTGAATTATAGAGTATATAAAGATTGTACTTCAATACTATTTAATTAAGGACTAATGATTTTGTGGATCCATAAAAAATGACTCAATAGCAGGTTAAATTTTTGGAAAATATATGGTTGAGAGAAAGATAAACCATAATATGGTTCTGATACCGAGGTAGTGATTTTTGGAATATTACATGATTGATTTGGATAAATTATATTGGATATTCTTGACTACTTTGAAACTGGTTAACGATTTGTATATTTCATCACTATTGGAGTTTACAAAATTCCTGGATAGAATGAGTATATCCATTATTCTATAATGAATAAGGGAGCATTAATGTAATAAATAAGGTTTTATAGTAATTCAATATGTTGTAGGGTTTTAAAAGAATACATGATGAAGGTGTTCACTTGTTATTATGTGGGAAAAAGGATCTTCATTGTGTTTACCTTCATTATAAATTTTGGACAGTGGGTTTGGAAATAAGTATTTTGGATAATTCTAGTTTGAGATTATTTTTAGATTGCCATAAAAAGGATAACCTGGAGGTCGGGCGACAACTCGTCTCGTCCGGCAAGGCCGCGAGGCTTGAACCCACAATTGAAGGGCGACAAGGGTTTATCACCTACCACTGGCCCACGTGATCTCCTGGATTGAATAATGTAGTTTTTTTGAAATGTTTAGAGAGATGAATTATAAATTCAATTTTTTGGAACCCTATATGAATAGAATAAATAAAATATGTTTTTATGTTCTATTATCATTTAGAGTGAAAGATGAGTTTGTGGTAGAAATTAGTTAACGGATGGAACTGTACTTTTCAAGTATATATATTTTTCTTCTCTTATTCTATGAAGAAATTACTTCTTAAACATTAGGTAAGGGATCTTAAAACTAAAAATTTGTTATCCTAATACATTTTGTTTTGTTGAACTGATGATATTTTAAATCATCATAGCTTGATGGCTTTGAGGCCCTCAATTAAACAATTTTTTGTGACTGATGACCTCAATCACTCCCTATAAATATTTACATTTTTCCTCCAATTATGAGTCTCTAATTTCCATCAATGTTCTTCTAATCAATATCTTAATTTGGTGTTGACTTTTTTATTCCCCTTTTCCTCTTATTAAGATTAAATTTTATTTACCCAATTTCTGATGTGGGTTTTCCCACAAAGTTATTTTCTATTATCAATATTTTATTTTTGAATAACAATTTAAAAATGCGACGATTCAATTTATTGAAGGAGAGAAGAATGTAACACCCTAAGATTTCATAGTACATTATTTCTTCAAAGTAATCCAATAACATGCACTACACGAAACACTAAGTTTAAGCGTACCACGACTTACCAAAATAGCTTTTCAAAAGTGGTTATGAATAGTATTAAATGAATTTTGAAAATTATATAATCCTTAAAATTTTAGGATCCATATTATGAGTTTCTAAGACATAATGTAAGAACAGATTCATTTTTTCAGATGAATGAAGTCTTTTTCAAAAAATGCAATTCTACTGCCTTTTTATGGTGAACCTTTTTTAAATTAAATATTTGAAACTTTTATATATTAAATTTTACAAAATAAACTTATTATTTAGAATCGAGACATAATAATTTTTTTTAATAAATTAATTGTATTTTTTTGAAAACATTCAATTTTTGATGAATAGTGAAAAACACTAAGTTATTATTTAAAACTAAATTTTTTTAAATAATTTTTTATTTTATTTAAGTTTATTTTAAGTCGATGTAGATACATAATACCTATATAAATTCAATGTATCTAATTTTAGTCAATTTAAATTAATTTTAGAAGTATAAAAATTTTATCGAACTTTTTACAGTCTTTTACCCACCTCCTAGGGGCGTTTACAAATTTACATAAAACATAATTTTACCACTCTTGTGAGTTGAATTTAAAAACTCCAAGAGACACTATTGAAATCAGTATGTAAAATTTAGTTCAATAAGATGAAAATAATTTTTGGTGAATAGTAAATTTTTACTTTTATTTACCATAGTTAAAAGTAAATAGAGTAATTAAGGGTAAAAATGATTTTATAATTACCCTAATATAAGTAATAATTCTATTGGATATGTGTAATTCGACTAGAAACAACCTTAGGAATAAAATACGATCCTTTAGGTCCACTTGGATTAGATTAGGACATTTATTATTATTTAATTCAAAGAACAGTTAATGGTGTTAAAATCAAATATTAATGACTAAACCATTTTTAATATAATCTTATACAAAAGATAAATTCGACTATAAATATTTATTAGAAATATAAAAATATTTCATACATAATTATATTTTATTTGTAATGTTTGAACATTAAATAATTTAATTTATTTATGACACAATGATGATGGAGTAATTACGTTATTAATGAAATATTAAAATAATTGGTATTATAAATACCAAAATAAATGTAATTTGAGACTTTCTATGAATTACACTAATTTTAAAGTTTAATATGCCATTTATTGGATGATTAAGTAAGTCTTTTTCTAAGTAATAAAGTTGTTATGAATTTCTCAAAAACAAAATAACAGATAGAGTAAAAATTGACATAAAACAGATCTTAAAACAAACATTGTAATATTAATTGGTATTATATTCCTAAAAATATAAGGCTCGTCCAAAGGGATTAAATACTATTATATATGTCATTAATGAACCACTTGGGGTTCTCTTGGATGTTTTTAGTAAGTTTATTAACCATATAATATAAAAATACAAAGAGACATGGTAAATGTCAAACTATTTAACTAAGAGTTAAATCTAAAAGATAAAGTTAATTTAGTGACCCAAACATATCTAAAACCTATTGTTTGAGTGTTATTTTACCCATACCCACATTATTCTTTAAATAATTAATTTTTATCCATTATAAATCGAAAATTATTTTATTATAAAATAATATTTATAGTTTTTCCTAATGTTCCCCTCATCCCTCTAATAAAAGGTCCCTCCCCCTTCTCTCTAATTAACAACTTAAAAGCCATTTTCCTTGGACAAAACCTACCAAAATACCATTTAATTGTCATATATTTATCCTAGAGGCCATCCTTTAGTCACAAAGCCAACCTAAGGATCCCTTTGATCAAATCAAAAGGAAGAACCTGAAGAAGAGGTAAATATTTCATCACCTCTTTCATGTTTCTTTATTCTTCCACTTCATAATTCATTGTTTTTTCTATTATGAAACAATAACTATAGTATATTATATATACTTTTATGTTATTATAAATATTTTATAACCTTATTAATTATTCTATCCATCCCTTGAATGACATGTCACCATACGTGTGTACGTACAAGTTATCGTCTCCATATCGTGGTGTAATTATTATTCAATACATTATTTTTTGTATGGGTATAATAATGATGTGTAATTGATTTAAATAATAAATATATCATGATAATGATTCTGTATATATAATATACCATCCAATTATATATTATTCTAATAAGAAAAGAATCATATTGTCGCTCATGCGTACGTATGGATTACTGTCTCCACAAACCCGATGAGATCCATTACCCATCATATCCATTCAAGACTAATTATAAATAGATGACTAAAAAATAATTTTTAAAGACTTAATATCATTATTAATATTAATAAGATACATTCTATCCATAACAAACATTACTTATGTAACCAATCATATAAAGGAAAACGAATCGGTTAACACCTAAAACGATGATAATACTAAGATATTATTAAAAAAGCAATCGTAAAAGATCATATATTATATCATATTAATTTATATGATTCTTGTATAATTTAATAACAATTATTTCCCCAATATAGAGGAGGTTAACCAACCCTCATCCAAGGAAAAGTAAAAAGTAAGGGTTAATTTCACAATCTCTTTATTATCTGAGGTTGTTTTTACATAAGTATCTACTGGGACATATTTATTATCCATGTCCATGTTTAATAAAATATTTTTCAAATGGATTATTTTTCAGGAACATTTGTACAAAAACATCATTTTAAATGTTTTAAATACTTATTCTTCTAAATCATTCTAATCAATGTCCATGTTTTCAAAATGGGTTTCAAGTATTTATTTATATGGACATGAATGTTTTTTAAAAGTTAATTCCTTTAAAATGTTTCAAAGAGGTATGAGAAACATTTATTTAAAAATGTCTTTAAATGTATTCCTTTCAAAATTCTGTGACTTTTAAATTTTTTTATGAAAAAAAGATATTTCTCACAATGAGTTTTACAAATCATTTTCATCTATATCAACATCCTTTGATGGATTTTAAACTTGCTTGAAGTTGATTTATTATGATACAAATCTTCCATATTGTATTGAAGGTTTTGTGATATGTTTGATTGTGGATGTGTTATTTATATACCATTCATGGTTTATAGATAAAGTATTGACATTTTGTATGCTAGTTTTAATATGAATGTTTATGTTGTTATTAAACCTTTTCATATGAGGGATGCATTGAACTTAGTAAGTGACGGGTGGAGCTCGATATAGCTCCTTGATGCATCGATAGGACTAATGAGACAAACTAGTGTCTTGGAATAAGGCCTTGAAAAAATCTTACTTTTAGTCTTGGAACAAGTCCTTGACTAAGTGGTTATGAAAGTCTCACCTTATGCATTCCATCATTATGAAAGTGGCTATTGATATTGCATGTAATTATTAGACTAGTAGAATATCCATGTGAGTAATTAAATGGCATTATTTTGATTTATATTTTCCATATTAGGATGAATATTTTGTTGAAAATACTTTTGTTTTAGTTATATACAATGCCATAAATGTTTATGCCTATTTATTAAAGTTTTCACTATATTGTTATCCTTACTGAGCATCTGAGCTCACCCCATTCTATGTTTTATTTTCCCCAGGATGCAAAGAAGTATATTATGACTGACCTGCAGGGATAGTCTATAGGATATCACTGTTCTATATGGAAACAATGTTGTTTTAGTTTTCCATTTTATGATGTAATGTAAACCTTATGTACGTATATAGTACTTCCAAGGCTTTTAAACTAATTAGTCTTTCGAGACTTGATATTTTGAGATCATGCTACTGATGCGTAATAATGCACAGACTCTAGGAATTTGGGGTCGGGGCGTAACAAATTTAGATGAGATGCAAAAGCATTGCCTCATGGGAGACGGTCATGTACGAGGTCACTAGCATGGGAACCCTTGGTGAGCTAAAGCCTTTTCCAAATTTCCATATTTTGTCATATTATTTTAAATAAATACTTATATAATGAAAAAATGGATGCTTAATTGTTGGTTAAATGAATTCTTATAAGACTAAAGTTTCATATGGACAATATGTAAAGCACATCAAAGATATAGCTGATCATATAGGGCTTGACTACTACAATGCTTGCGAAAATACTCTACATGATATGGCTGTACATTTGAAGAAATATCCCCACAACTTCTCATAGAGTAATAATCTACAAGTTTATGGCCATATTAATCTAAAGGATGTCATTATACAAGGTTTGAATAATTATACTCTTCTCTCCATGTTTTAAGACTATAGAAACATCACTATTACCAACATTTCAAGTATGGGATAATATATTAATACTAGGACATCATCCAAAACATATGTCATACAGCATAGCCAATGTGATCCTAATTTGAAGATTCATAAACATTAATTAAGTCCACATTTTTATCCATCCACCATTCATGACTCCCAAATAGACCAGTCAAATGGTTGGAAGGTAGACTGGGACTTCCGCCTATGAGGGGGAGTTATGCCTGAGGGGATGTGGACATACTGGGTGTTCCAAACGTATGTAAAATTCATGAAGGATCTGTATGAAATCCAAATATTTGTGTCTATTTGGGTTGGTAACCCTTTTGTATACAGGAACACAAAATGTATCCTCGATTTTTTATGTCAATGGAATATGTTGATGAACTCTTTCCACTTGCTTCATGGAGATGTTGACATCAGCTTATGGGATGTCCACAATATCTCTAGGGCTCTGATACCTAGAGATGTCTATGATTAGTTCATCCCTCTATGAGATACAAGGTATGTTTCTAAAATGATTCAACCTATGGCATATTATATACTAAAAATAGCTCATGATATTAAGAAATAAGACCCCTACAAGAAGAGGGATATCTATCATAGAGTTTGGATGAGTACATTTGTGGAGTTGATGGAGCAAGGTATCACTTAAAAATCTCTAATAGGGTGTCCCAAGATGGAGAAGTGGAATGTTCTCCATACATTCTGGAAAACTTTTTAAAAGGGGGAGTACAAAAAATGGTCATACAATCCCATGTCCAGCATACATGTGAAGACACATATCATAGGATTTTTAGCCAAGTGGATAAGCTTCTACCTGCTTTATATCCATGATTACAATTTTGGTTTGGGGATATGAACATTTGTCATGGTGGCTATGCTAGAAGAGAATAAGCAAGTGGGCTATAAATTCCCACCCTAGAAAAAATCATCGAAGCCTACTACATATTCACATGGGGAAGGCCCTATTCAGAAATGTAATACCATTTTAGGTACTGTGGGGATGGGTCATAGAAAATTTTAGATCTTAAGCTATGTCAAGCGGGGTAATGATTCTTTGGATCTAGTTTTTTCTATATGTTTAGACCATATCTAGTATTCAACATTTATCTCTAAATCCAAACAAGAAATTGATGAGGCTGGTCATGTTCAAGGTGTAAAACTTATTTCCATATGGGGACTTGCCTAATGAGATGTTTAATAATGATAGAAAAGTTGGTGAAATGAAAAGATCGTATATTACAACTTCTAGGGATTGATTTATGGTCACATGTATTGATGGAAAAGTTTAATATGAGTAATAAGCTTCATAAAGGATTGCATTCAAATTAAATTTCCTAAAAAACAACTCTATCTCCTTCGGTGCATGTCTAATTAGAAAAGAATCCAATGGTATAATAATATATATAGATTCTTACGACAATGGAGTTGAATCAAGCGGTGATCAACTGGGCTACAGATAATGCATCAATATAATTAACCTTTGGCTATTTCTAGTTCTGGATTGAATCATATCCTGAGAGAGTGTTCAATGAAGATTTCCATCGACTCGGGACTAGAACAACTATAAAGAATGAAACGTGAGGTACAAAATCTCCTCCTCCTAAAAATGGTGTTTCATATCTCTTAGATGATCCTTCATATCATTTAGAGGGTACAAATGATGAGGTAAATATTTCTCCCAAATTGCATTGTGCACGGTTCATTCTTATGACTAAAATAAAAAGGTTTATGCCAACTATGGTGGAGCCTAGAAGGATCAGTTTTCACTATCTTGTAGAGACCTAGGATCTAT
This sequence comes from Viscum album, assembly GCA_963277665.1. Lineage (NCBI taxonomy): Eukaryota > Viridiplantae > Streptophyta > Magnoliopsida > Santalales > Viscaceae > Viscum > Viscum album. The sequence continues at coordinate 1,489,093,941 of OY728137.1, read as the reverse complement.
TTTCCCATCATTATTCTATGATTTAGAGGGTTAGGAATCCCATGAAATCTAATATTATTAAACCAGCTTCACAATAGACCAGGATGGACTCTAAATATATGTAAACCGAGTCATTATAATTTTGGTAGGACAAGACTTCTAATTCCAAAGTCATATGGTCACTTATTTTTGATGGGATACAGATTCTAGAGAGAGGGGATTCTCAAGAACCACCTGATATTAATTTTTGGTAAAATCCCATAGATGTGGATATTTATATTCAAAAACTAGAGTTTCTTATTTATGAAACTGACAACTGGATCCCTACTACGATTTGGGTGTAGGAATTGTCAATATGAGGTTCTAGTGATGGTTTTGACCACCAATATTTTGAGGAATGGATTGACTATTTCAATCTCGAGGATTTAACTTCTCCTTTTCTTGTATTTTAGTCTACTATTACTTTCATTCTTTTATAATACAGTTATTTTGCTTAGGAGAAAGGTCATCTTGATTTATAATAGGTTAGAAGGGAAATCATCTGATATTTTACTGGTGAAATATGGCCAAAATGGAACCATGCTTGGTACTGATGAATCATCCCCAGAATCGGGAGAGATATACCCAGCTCAACAGACAATGGATGATGAGGTGGATGGATAACTTCCAATACCACCTATATTACATGTTCATTTAGAGTATAGTGCAATCCATCCTCCATTAAATAGGAAAGAAGGTCGGAGGGTAAAATATTTGGTTAAGAACCTCCTTATTGATGGAAAGTCACCATGGTATTAATAATTACTTTTTTGTATTAAACAAATTTTTAGATTTGTATGTGTTGGTATATATCTTCCCCCTCTCCTCTATTGAGGGGATTGGAAAGTAGACTCCAAGAACTAAGGATAACGTTGTAGAAAAAACATGGGTTCCCACTGGTCAGTCAACTCCCTTTACAGAAGAAGTGTCAAGGGTTGAGGATACATCATCTTCTCCTATCACTGCTCTTGTCTCTATAGAGAGTAGGGAGGGCTCTAGTAATGTTAATGATATATTATAAGGTGTCATCATCTAACTGTTAGATGTTATTGTAATGATATTTTAGGTTCATATCATGAAGTAGAGGACTTTATAATGACTGATGTTGAACCAACGAGTGTCATTGATGAAGAAATTTGGGGTCTCAAGTCATTAGAAGAAGGTGTTGTACTGGGTCCGGAGCAAAAAAATTTGGGTGTCTTCACAGGTGAGATTACCCTGGGGCTTGAAATATCAATACATGCCATGAGGAATCTTGGCATAACGATTGATGAAATTATGGAACATATTAATCTCCCCACTACTTCAGTGGAATTTGAGGAACATAATTGGAAATTGAATGGATGTGAGTTTTATTTTTGTGCGGCTTACTTTTTTGTCTGATTATATGATCACGATTGGCTGAAATGTGCATCATCATTCGTGAAGAATGTCACAACGGTGATCTATGGACAAGATATCAAGTTCCATCCCCATCCTATCGGTCCATCCTCATCCCACTGTTGAGGGGGGTGGGAATCTTAGGTGGAACATTAAATAGAAAGTCTTTATAAGCCTGATTAGGCTGACTCTAACCTGACCCAAGAGAGTTCCCCTCGTCATGAGTTTCCAAATCAAAATACTGAGGTTGGGGGATAAAATCAGGGAATCCCCCAAAGCCAATGAATCATTACTGGGTGAGTTTTACTCTCTACATTAATCATCCACTATTTCCTTTTCATATTATTCTTCGGATGCTAATGATGATTCTTATCCAATTTCTAGTGCAATAAAATTCTATGGAAAGGTCCATAGAATAATCCCCTGTGAAAATTTAGTCAATACCAGAAGGTGTGGTTTCCACTATTCCAGAGGGAGTGGGGAAGGGTGCCTTATTGATTTCTATATTTCTAGAATTAATTTATCCTCTTGATAGTGGCTCTAATTCTATATAATTTCATTCATATCACATGTCATGTGGTTTGGGATGACATTTAGATATTAATATCTAAAATTCCAATGGAATAATTGCCTTTTCAGATCTATATACTTTCATTCTTATTTGGTATGTTCGAATACAGCGGGTTTTATTACCACTGATTCATGTTTCCATGAAATAAATCATCCATAAACAAGAGTGAGAACACAGGATCCAATAAGACCTCATAATGGTGATGCTTCTTGTCCATACTAATGATGTTCAAGCTTTGTTATCCCTAGTATAGGCCAACCATGTTAAGAAACTGGCATAATTTAAACAAGGGATCAAAGAGAATACCGCTCAAATCTTACTTCTTTAGAAAGAACTGAATTCTTCCCAAGGGGATTTATATGACATCTCCATTTCTTATAGGGGTCCAAAACCAAAGGGTCAACTTCCATTGCATCTATAATTGAGAAACTTCACTGGGCTAAGGAGGTCAATGCAGTTTAATTGGATGGACGTTCACAAGCTTCCAAGGGGGCCCAGGAGGGTATTAAACAAATGAAGATTTATGTTAACAGTCTTTTGTAATGTGTAATGGAGAGTCCCAATTTTGTGGATACTCAACCAATTCTTTTTTCTCATAAATGAAAATATTTTTTTTTTATAATCATCTAGTTATATATCCCTGTTTTCGTCCTGTGATCATAACCTAACGTTGAAACTTATTTTTATAGCCAAATAAATTTTCATCAACAAGTCGTAAACACAATTATTGTAATGGGAAGACTCTCTAACATTTTCCTAAGCCATATAGCCTCATGATAATAGATTTACTATTTATTGGGTTGTATGAATAACCTTACAGACTTTATGTATACCATGTTACCACAATAATTTTTTTAATTCTTATAAAAGGAAGAATAGAGAGAGAGAATTAGATTTTTCTTAGGCTTCCATTTCAATTTTTTCATCCTAACAAGTTTTTTCATATTAATTTTTGTTTCTCAACTTTCTTTTTCCTAAACCACACATGGTGTATGTATAGAAAGCTGATAATCAAATTCAGGCAAGAGTTCCCTTTATGGGTTTCCAATCCAGAAAATAATGACGTTTTTTGTAAGTAGTTTAATATCATGAAATCCATACTAACGAGACTTGTATTTTATGTTAAAAAACATTGGCCACATGTTTGTAAAGGATGAACCAAACAAGCCATGTTGTTCAAGAATTTACTATCATTATTTATAAATCCAATGAGAAATATTGAGCCATGATTTTATGGTTTACAAATCCAAAACATGATATCCAGGAATCAAGGAGGTATCTCATGGGTATGGAGTGACCAATGGTTGACAATCCTGTTTTTTGGGAGACTTTATGAAAATCTTGTTGGGGCGTGTTACTACATAGACAAATAGTACCATCCTTTAGCTGATAGGTGTTGGAAAAAAAATCCTTCAAGGTAACATTGATGAATTTTTGGGTTGATTATGTTTGTTGAAAAATAAGGTTTTCTTGGTCAAGTTATGGTGTTCTAGAAATATTGTTGAAAAATAGCCATGAAAAAGGAAGGAATGATCTGGAGGTGGTACAAAAAAATAGATACAAGGGAGCACTGATATCTAGTGTTTACCAAATTTTTGGTCCTAAAAATAGGAAAATAGAGAAACATGTTTTTGAAAAAGGAAGTTGTGCATAATATTGAATGTGATTTGGAAACGTACTTACAAGGCATGTTTTTGGTTCAGAATGTTGAAATATGTAAATGTCATGAAGTGCACAAATGATTTTTAAATGTGCAAAAATATGAGGTTGTATAAAAGAGTCGTGCGCATCCAATGCAATGTCAATATTTTTTTACATGCAGGGAGAGGATATTTAATTAAATATAAAACATTCTATGTAGGTGTTAGAAAACACTATAAATAAGAGATGACACCCCTCATTCAATATAGCTCAACACTTAGAGAGACTCTGAGTTCTATATTGCATAATAATTTTAAGAAAAGGGAGTTGCGTGAAAGAATTTGAGTTGCGTGCAAGCTAACAATGTTTCACATAATATTTTAGTTGCGGGTATGATTGAAGTTTCACACAAGAGGTGCTTCATGAAAAAAGTGGAATCTTGCATGCAGGGAATTAATATTGTGCTCAATACGAAGAAAGGGTTGTGAAAAAGATTTGAATTCTTCCAGTACATCTATGGTAAAGTGTTCTTCATCAGTGGATGAATGTGGGAAATCAATAGAGATTATACATAGAGTGGGGGTGAATTTATTAGAGATAATGAAGGTACCAACATGTCTACAAATTTTCAATGGATCTTCTGAAGATACAGTGAGAACACTTCAGTTGAGAGATACGTGACATTTAAAATTGTGATTGGTTATAAACCAAGATAGATAGTGAGTCCGCTTCAAATATTGTAAACAACAATGTGATTATAGTGAATTTGGAACATCAACACATCATGTTTTTATGCTTCTTAGATGTAGCCCAGTGTGTGTGAATGAAGTAAAATCATTTTTTCATGTGCATGATTTAATTTATGTCCATACATTTCTATGATAAAGGGAGAGAAGGGAGTTTTTTCTACAATGAAAAAAGATCAAAATGGGTTGTTGTTTTAATCTATAATACCCTAATTCACCCACTCTTAGGATAATTGAACTAGTGGACCTGATAATTGGTATTATAGGGAAAGGTTAATATCAATGTCTCTATCTCAATGTAGTTCATCAATCAGAAAATGATTCAGATCTTCGACGTGAATAAATTTTAGCTATGCAATAATTGGTTGCAACAATACTTATGATCCTTTGGAATGGATGTCTTCATAGCAGCGATGCATGGTATTTCAGCCGATATCTATAGTGGTGCTTTATCAAAAGCTAGAAGAAGGGAGTTGGATGATATTTCCCAATAAATAAAATCATTAGGGGGATCCTTATCCAATGAAAAATACATGAAGGTAATGTCATGTAAAACATCACGTTACATGTGGGTAAAGCTATTGAATATATATTTATGTGATTTAATGGTCAGATAGGAAGAGCATCATGTTCCTTTTAACAAGTATGAGGATTTGATAATGAACCTACAAGAGTATATTAAGGCATTATTTGATAGTGAAAATATTGTATTTAAAGACATGCATGGTCTTGGAGAATTCATTGAAGATATAAATATTTTAAAGCGTATCATGAGGAAACATCCACCACAGTTCTATCTAAACGTTTCAGTATTGAATGATAAAGATACAAAAGTGATAACACTTGTTAACTTTCATAGTACCTTTCATTCATATGAAATGAGAAATGATGATAACAATGTTGTGGAAAAGGGAAAATATCAAGAGGTGGATTTCAAGGCCATGAAGAAGCTCACTATTGAAGATTATCAAGAAGTATAAGAGATAGACGAGGTAATTACATTACTTTCATCAAATCTATAAAGGGAAAAAGTAATGTTCAAGGGTAAACTTCCACTTTCTTTATTTAGGTGTGGAATGGTTAGTCATATTGCTACAAGGTGCCTCAAGAATCTTTATGAAGATGATATAGATGATGTTGAAATACCTATGAAGAATTATTCATCCTATGTGAAAGGAAATAAAATTTTATGTGAAATTTCATTAGGAAAATAGAATCTTCTTTCATAAGAATGGGGTAGTTTAGATGAATTAGAGGTTGAAAAGTATGAAGAGATAGAGAACTGCAAAGATTGTAAAGAGAATGCTATGGTAGATGTTGTTAGTAGTTCTCAAAAAAAGGAATAAACCAAGACTAATTAGGATGAAATTAAGGGAAGATTATATATGGAGGATTAAAAAGAAGCATATCATGAGGAAACAGATGTTTAGAGATCCAAAATGAAGAAATCGAACAATACTGTTTGTGATGCCAAAATCTACATGAAAAAGAAGGATGAAGAGAAGACTGGGATAATGAAAGAAATTTAGAATATCATGTATTCATATCCAGTGGAATCAAATATAGTTAGTGAGAAAAAACTCAAGGATGATGAATAGATAAGAGGGATTGATGGTTTAAAAAACACAGTGAAATATAAAATCAAATGTGATTAAAAACGTAAAGAAGCAGTCATCAGTCTGTGACAAATATTTAAGGATCAACCAAAAATATTGACCCCCAATGTGACATCAAGAAATAAGATCATTAAAAATATGGAAAGGTTATAAGTAGAGAATAGACGTCTAGAAGAACAAAATAAATAGTAAAATCTAAATGATAACGCAGGTATGGGTATTAAAACAAATAAAAGCATCCATTGTTGAAGTCATACCGCAATCACTTGCTCAGATATTGAAGGTGTATTTGGGTATGAAGTAAAATCAGAATATTTATAGAACCTATTGGAAAACATGTAGTGTATAAGTAACACTCAAAAATAAACCTTAGATTAGGTGTTATTATAGTGGAAATATAGGACATTAAAAAAATGTGTGTTCTATAGCTAGGAGATGTTGAAGGGAACAACAACAATAGTGGAATCCAAACAGATCTCAATATACTAGAAAATATTTGGATGGATAATTTTTATGGTGAAGAAGATTTGGGAACATTGATAGATATTATACATCAACCATTTAGAGGAATGTGCTAAAGAAGAATCAAAATAGTCGCAAGTAAGAAATCAATGAATCAACAGTTGAGTTAAAAATACAAAATAGATTTCCATATTTCAGGATGAAGTTGTTCCATCATATTCTGAATAAGATCAAGTTTGACAATATATATTGAGTATGAATTCAAAAACATTTATCAAGAAGAATATAGGTGAGATGGAAGTGGTTTCTGAAATTTATTTTAATGCATCAGATCGTTCTGGTGTCTGGATCCTTGATAGCATTTAAAAATCCTATATGACATGCAATTCGGATCTTTTTAAAAGAATCAAATAGGAAAAATAATGAGTTATCAAGTTTTTAAATGATGAAGACCTAAAGATAATTAGCTCGGGAAATGCCAGGTTTGAGGGAAAAGAAATAAGATGTGCTAATATCTTAACAGTTGAAGGTCATAGTTACAACATGCTTAGCGCCTGTAAAATATGTGACTCAGGGAATTCTATAAGATTTATTAAGAATATGTGTATCGTTAAATAAAGATATGGGGCAGCTTTTCTACAGGGGAAAGGATAAATGGAAATCTATTCCTTGTATGTTGGGAAGAAGATATATGCCTTTTATCTAGAGTGGAAGAAAACAAGATGTGGAATAAATGACTTGGTCATATATGCCAACCATACCCAGAAGATATAGTAAAGTGTTATGAATCTAGATACCTCCCTAATCTATCACATAATCATAATCATATGATTTTTTCATGTTAACAGGGCAAGATCATCAGAATGATATACAACGAAACAGAATAGAAGATAAAAATAGTACTTGAATTGGTTAATGTTGATTTATGTGGACCTATATCACCAAGATCCCTTCAAGGAAAGAGATATTATGTTTTGTTCACTGATTATTATAATAGAATGGCATGGGTATGTTTCATTTCCCATAAGTCTTATGTGTTTAGTTTCATAAAAAACTATCATAGGGAATCATAAACGATGCATGGATAGAAAATTATGAAATTTCATATGATAAATGGTAAAAAATTCACCAATAGTCAAGTGAAGTAATATCTCGATAATCACGTGATAAGGAATCAATTTTATTTTGTGAGAACACCTCAACATAATAGAGTGGTTGAGAGGATAAATTGGATCATTAATAACAAATCTAAGAAAATGCTTATTGAAAAAGACATAACAGAGACATTTTGGAAGAATGTAGTCCAAACATCAGTCTACATTTCTAACAGAGGTCTATTGTTTCTGAAGGAAGGAAAGTCTCTATATGATATGTGTTATGGAAAGAATACAATGTTAAATTACATTTCAATCTCTGGAAGTTAGTCATTTATAATCAACAAAGATAAGTACAAGGAATTTGAGTTTCCTGGAGATGAGGGGATATTCCATTGCTACTGAGGAAAAATAAATGCATAAAAATTCTTTAATAAGTGGGTAGGAAAAGTGATTTAGAGAAATTCTCTCAATATAGTGGAAAATGAGTAGAATATTCAACAACACTATGAGAAATTTTCTTAATGAAAGTGATGAGGAGGAAAGAAACACTGGAGGAGTAGAATAGCAACATGTTGATTTAGAAGAAGATAACAATGATGAGAAATAGTAATTCAATTCAATATCTATAAAAAATTTAAATATTGGAGCTAAAATTTAAAGGTAAAATATCATTGGTGATCCGATTGCACCAGTTCCAAAAAGAAAAATTAAGACTTCACAACATGAAACTTTCTTATCTCAGGTAGAAACTAAATGTTTTGCAAATGGTTCTAGAGATGAATACTGGGTTAAGGAAAAAATTGTAGAGTTAGACAATATTGATAAGAATCAAACATATGATATTGTTTCTTGTCCAAGAAATAATAATTTTGTCAAGATATAAGGGGACTTTCTCAACCAGATGAATAAAGATGGCGTAGTGATTCAAAAAAAAGCACGACTAGTGTGAAAAGGGTACTCTCTGGTGGAAGACATTGATGTTGATGATATATTTTCACCTATTTCAAGGATAGAGATATTCTGATTATTATATTCTATAGTAGGGGAAAAAATTAAATGTTTTCTAGATGGATGTTATGTCAACATTTCTGAATGGGGTTTGGGAGGAATATGTGTATATCGAGCAGCGAAATGGTTTTCTCATTCATGAAGATGATAAAAAATTATGTCAACTGAAAAATACATTATATGGGTTGAAGTAATCACCAAGATCATTATATTGAAGACTAGAACTATATTTAAAAAATATCAGTTTTTATTATGGTGGAGTTGATTGAAATGTTTATATCAATAATGATTGTAATCAAAGGATGATGGTTCTGGTTTATGTTGATGAAATAATATTCAGAGGTTCATATAAAGAACAGTGCATAATGTTTTCAGAATTTATGAAAAGAGAGTCAAAATTTCAATTATTAGAAAGATATTGTTTTTTCATAGTTTATAATTGACACATGAAAGGAATGGCACATTCATTTCTTAATCTAAATATTCCCAGGAGGTTTTTTAGGATGTTTGGAATGGAAACTTCAATGGATATGACGACTCTGATGTCTACCCAAATGAAACTATCAAATTATAATGATGGAAAGGCAGTTAATATCATAAAATATTGGCAAATCATTGGAAGTTTATTATACATGAAAAAGATAACGCCATATATTGTTTTTTCCACATGCCTAGTTGTGATATATCAATGAAATTTCAAGGAAATCCACATGATTTAAGTGAAAAGAATACTTAAATATATTAATGGAACCATGGATTTCTCTTTGATTTATAATGATAGATCACTGATGGAGTTATTAGGATATAAAGATGCATATTGGGCCAGATCAGAAGATGAAAGAAAGTCAACATCAGGTGGTGCATTATATCTTGGTATACTATGTATTTTTTGGATGGGAATGAAACAAGAATTTATTTCATTGGTCACCACAGAAGTTGAATATATTTTAATTCCTCAATAATTCACACAATTATTGTGGATGAAGTAGTAGGTTGATGATATTGGGGTTCAAGTGAAGTCTCTCATTATAATCCATTGTGATAATGTAAGTGATATCAAACTTAGAAAAAATACATTCCATCACTCAAGTAATAACCAAACTGAAAGAAAATATCAATTTATCAAGGAGATGATGGGAAAAGGGATTGTGAAGTTGGAGTATGGGCCTACAGAACAATAGGTTGTAGAAATTTTGACAAAGGCCTTAACCAACAAAGCATTTGAGAGGTATCGAATGGATCTGGGAGTTAGTCCATCTCCCTAAACATGAAAATGTTTGTATGTGGGACCCCCCTTCCCCCTAAGGTATGGTGGGTTTTTACCTAATGTACTAATATATGTTCATTACATTGTTTTAGACCTCAAAAGAGTAATCTTTGGGTTTGTTGACCAAGGGGGAGATGGTGTGACTATTAATGGGGATAAACTGTCTTAACTCAAGACATAGGGAGAAGATGACATGTGTAATAGTGAGGTATGGGGAGAAGAAACATAGGCGGATTATTAAATATGAAAATTCTATAAGTGATCTATCAATGATGTTATATCATTACAACTGCGGTTCATGTTGAAATCATTTGATTGCATTCAAGAATTGGTGTCTAGAATGAAGTGATTTATTGATGAACCTTTCATTACACTCTAGCTTCTCACACCAATCATTTCTCATGTGGGAATAAATCATGTTTTGAGTAAGTCTTTTATTTCTATATGAATCATGAGAGTTGAATGGTTTTAAAAGATGGAACAATCTTTAATGAGGTAAACAATTATGTAGAGTTTTCAATGAACCCAATTAGGGAGATAGTGGGGAAAATCCCTCAATGTAACATTGAATAATTTTTGGATTGATTGTGTTTTTTGAAAGATAAGGATTACTTGGTCATGTTGTGGTGTTCCATAGATATTGTTTACAATCTATATTGACAAATAAACATGACAAAGGAATGGATTATCTGGAGGAGTTAAAAAAGAACAGATACAAGGTGACGCTATTTTGCTGTCTTTTCCAAAATTTAGGGACTCAAAATTAGAAAATAGATAAACATGTTTTTGGAAAAGGGTGTTTTGTGAAAGATTGATGTTGATTTGGAAAATTTCGCATGAGGAATGTTTTGGGATCAGAACATTAAAATATGGAAAAGGCATGATGTGTGCGAATTAGTTGGAAATTTGCGCGAAAGAGAAGGTTGCATCAAAGAGTATTGTGCGAACAATGCGGCATAAAAATTGGATTTACAAGCACAGAGAGGATCTTGTGTGACACATTAAATATTCCATGTAGGGTTCAAAAATTCATATATATATATAACTGGTGACCCCCCCCCCTTTGTTGTATCTCAACACTTAGATAGAATCTGAGCTCTGGGTCACGTAATAATTTTATGAAAAGGGAGTTGCGTGAAAGAATTTGTGTTGTGCGCAAGCTAAGAATCTTTTTCAAAAGATTTGATTTGTGTTTAAGATTGAAGTTTCAAGAAAGGGGTGTTTTGTGAAAAAAGTAGAATCTTGCATGAAAGGAATTAAAGTTGTTCACAAGATGCTGTAATGGTTGCACCAAACATTTTAAGTTTCCCAGTAAATTTGTGTAAAGTGGTATTCATCAGTGGAAAAAAGTGGGAAATCAATAGAGCATCTACATACAACAGAGGATTCATTCATTAGAGATAATGAAGGGACCTACAAGTCTCTAACATGTGATTGTATCTTCTGAAGAATTAGGGAGCACACCTCAGTTGAGAGAGTAGTGAGCATTTATATTGTGGTGGGTTTTATACCAGGAGGAAAAGTGAGTCTGTTTTGAATGTTATAAATAAAAGTATGCTTTTAGTGAATTTGTTACATCATCACATCACCATTTAATGATCCTTAGTTTTATCCCAATGAAGTGAACCAAGTAAATTCGACATGTCATGTACATGATTTAATTTTTGTTCGAAATTTTCTATAACAAATAGAGAGAAGAGAGTTTTGTTTAATAACAAAACAAGATCAATATGGGAAGTTTTTTTAATCTGAAATACCCCGATTCACCCCTATCAAAGTAGTTGACCTAGTAGACCTAACAACAGGAATGTTTTGTGGGAAAATTATGAATATTCAACTATGGAATGTTACTACATAGTCAGGAAAATGAGTTTTTAGAAATTTCAAAATTATCTTTATATTGTCCAAAGAAATTTTTTGGAGATTTAGATTTCTCAAGACCACGATGGGTGATTTTTCCCAGGGATGTTATCTAAGAATTGACAAAGAATTTATATTTTAATTTTTCTTGATTGTAAAACTATTGCAACATGAATTTTCATTATATGAAGGAAGGTACATTTTTTTAAATTGTTGATGTAAGGGGGTAGGGGGGAGGAACCTTTTGAAAAAAGTTTGAAGCGTCATGCAATTTACTATCATGTGACCAAGACATTGACCATTTAGTTTAATGTCTTACATTAAGGAGGTTTTTATAAAATTTAACATCTTATGTATAGGACAACATAAAACTTAGGTGAAATAAATACAAAAAAAGACATTAGGGGGGATATAATTCAAGGTATTTAGCTTATATTAAAATGTTGAATTATTCTCCCATTCTTTCTAATCTGTTCAGGAAGGTACAATCCTATTCAGGTATGAGGAAGATAATGTTTCAAGCTATAATAAAAAGATATGAAAATCTAAAAAGTGGTAGAGGTAAAATGATTATGGTGATAGAGGAGGTATATCCTAAGGATGAAGTTACTATTGGTTTAAAACCCCATTTTATAAGAAATGTTATGAAAATACAACTAGGGTGTGTTACATCATAGTCAATAGTGGCATCCATTGGTTGAAAACCCATTTTGGGATACTTTATGAAAATCCTTCTGGGGTGTGTTACATCATAGTCAAGAAAATAAGTTCTGAGTAGTTTCCAATTTTATCCCTCATGGATGAAGGGGGTTTATAGAGATTAGGGTTTCTTGGGACACATGTTCTGGTTTTGTGGAAGGAAGGTACCTAAATAGGGAGAATCATTTCAATTCTAACTTACCAAACGATTGTAAGAATATGTTCCCTATGAAGATCTGACCCAAGCATGGGAAATGTGGTGCCTGTAGTTTCATATCATATGACTAAGACTGTAGCATCAGTGAAACGATAGGTGATATATGTCCTACCATACCATGATAGTACTTGAATTCATCAAGCATGAGGGAGGAATTTATAAACCATGTTTTTTGGGGTTTTCATGTCAGGATAAAGGATATGTAAAAATATGTGAGGGATGATCGCAGACTAAACTTGAATCATGAGTTATGGCATAATGTAATCAAAGATTACATGGATTGAAGATGCTTCTCCTAAGGAAGATGTAACCAAAGTTTGAAAACCCCCTTTTTGTGGGACCAAATATAATTGTGTTATGTTACAACATAGAATATAGTGTAATAATTTAGATGAAAATATTTTTTTGTGGGATACATTCTGCAAATCCATTTAAGGTATATTATAGAATAATCCGCCAAATAAGTGCTTAATTATTAGAAATTAAACCATTAGGAGTTGGAGAAAGATTATGATTATATGAGATCATCCATGATTAGGAGTATAAAATGTCAAAGAGATATTCCCAAGACTAAATGAAGTTTTTTGATTGACATTGGACAACAAGGTTATATTCCCTTTTATAGATCTGACTAATATGTAGAAGGGAGAGCATCTATATTTTCTTATTGGACCCCCTAATTAAGGGAACCACCTAAAATCACTAGAATATATCATTATTAGTATATATTAGAGGGGGGATTTTGACTGTCTTGTAGATGGAATTAGGTCATGAGGCATAGGTGTCACTACATATCTCACTAGGAAGAAAAAATCTATATTTAGTTCTTAAGGTACCATGCGGTTTAAAGGCATGCTGCATAGACATTTTCCATGAAGTTTAACTTCATGCGGTAGGGAATTATAAACAGAAAGTACCATGATGTGATTGTGGCTAGACCAGGGTATATAACCCATGTGTCACTAGTGATCTTTTTGGAGAAAGAATCAATCCACACACAGTTTTAAAAAGGATTCCCCATACTAAATTAATTCATTTATAGATTGGGGGTTAAAAGTGGGTTCATGCATTGGGTGAGAACCCATATTAAATCTTCTTATGTAGATATAACTCATATATAAGATAGTGGGAGAATTCCTTGTATTATGTTCCAACTAATCCTAGAATTAATGATCTCAGAGTTACTATGTATCTCATTGAAATGATAATCAATCCACACATTATTCAAAAATCACATGTATTATAACCTCTTGTAGTGAGGACGAAGATGAGATGACGTGAAAGGGGTTAAATTATGCATCAAGGACCAAGGATGGGATTTGGGTGTCACTACATATCTCCGTAGAATGATAATGAATATGTAAATTATTCGTGAAGAGATGGTTCAATTTATTGTAATGTGATGAGGATATATAGTGTTCCCTTAAAGGTCTTGCTGCTAGGACCATGATAACCACACTATGAATTGATATACCAATCTTTCGCAAGGTATTATTTTATTAAAACTCATATGACCACATGGGCTATGATCAGTGTGAGAAGCAAGGAGTGGTAACGTTTTCTTTCACAACACAATGGAAAAACGAGTGAATGATGGGAGTATTTATATTTTTGTTGTGGTTAGGCCAATATTTATGATCTAGGGGTCGCTCGGTATCTCATTTGGATGGGAATAAATCAATACATAGTTCATTAATAATTTCATTTGTAGGTATGACTGATACACAAGGATTGAGGTAATTTTTATTGCGGTTGGGGCCAAGGTTGAATACCTTGCACCACTAGGTATCTCATTGGAATGATAATCAAGCCATATATAGCTCTTGAAATATTAGGCCATTAATAATCATGTGATGAAGACATTAACCGTCCAGTTTAACATCTTGTGGTAAGGATGTAGGTAACATAATGTGAAATAAATATTGTAGATGGACCAGAATATAGGATCCAGGTGTCACTACATACATTTATTTAGAAATAATCATTCCATATATAGTTCTTGAAGAATTCCTCGTGCAGGGCTGACCTATACATAAGGAGAGGGAATTTTTGTTGTTGTAATTTTTTGCCTCCGCTCCTATCTTTTGAAATCCAATCATTTCTAGATATCTCATTGTGATGATAACCAATACACATGTAGTTAATTATTATACATTTAGTTTAACATCATGTGGAAATGAAGCAATCTCCCTAAAGTGAAAAGGGGAATTGCAACTAGACCAGGGGATGTGACCTAGGTGTCACTACATATCTTGTTGGACCAAGAATCAAAAAACATGTAGTTCATGAAATTTTTCCCTATTTAGGTCTAATTTTTACATAGGTAAAAGGGAATTATCTTTTCTTTAATAATGATTAGACCCAGGATGGAATGTTTGAGCTTCACTACATATCTCATTGCACTGATAATCAATCCAAACATAGTTCTAGATAGTATTTTGCAGTTTATTTTTGTGCGAAGAGGATATTGACACTGAGGTTTAACATCATGAAATAAGGAAGTGATAATGTTGGGATTTATACCCATAATGGGGGGGTCCATGTTCCACTAAATATTTGGAGTGATTTGAGTGTGTTTTATTCATGGGAGATGCCCTTTTTTCTTCCTCATTTCTAGAAAAGAGGGCATCTTGACCCATTGAGGGGTTAGAGGGATCTGATTGGGACTTACACCTAAGATAGAGGATCATATATAAGGGATCATTTGGGGGTGTTTCATCTGATGTTACTTTTGGGTTTTCTTAATGTTGAATAAAAGAGACTCTAACCATGAATTTTAATGTATTTTGGTGAGGACGAATGGTGTCTTGTTGTTTTACATCATATTACTAGGACCTTATGTCGTGCAGTTTATCATCGTGCCGCAAGGATGATGATGAAACTTTGTTTAACATCATGTGGTGTGGACATTTTGTCATGCCTTTTGAGATTATGTGATACGGAACCACTACACAGTTTAACATCTTGCAGTTGGGATGTATGTTTTGGTAATTATATAAAATATTTCTTCAATAACCTTGAATTTTAATGGGTCGTGATGATATCTCCATCAATTGAGATTAAGGAATAAGCTCTACTAGATTAGACATTCTGTATGGTGTAAGGCCCCTCCCACTTTGGTTCAATCTTTTAGGATTCTTTCCTAGTATCAATGAAGTTCTAAGGACCAATACAAGTTCTCCTTGGAGAAATGAAAGAAGGAGAACCTTCTTGTTAAAGGCCGACGCTATTCTATTTTCATAGACCTTCACGTGATGCATGGTATGAAATATTTTTTCGTACATAAATTAATAGGATTTATCATAGATAGAAAGATTATAATAGATGAAAACATATAGTGATGGAAATCGGACCACAATGGGTAAGACTACTTCAGTTCCCTATACCAGTGAGTACGAGTACACCTGTGTAGCATTATGAGTTATATTCTTGCAAGCCCATAAGGTATACAATATATTTCTAGGATATTAATTTTTTATCTATATCCACAATCATTTGGATTATATTATTCATGTTCTTGTTGAAGACCATTATCTATCGATTAACAGCTACATGATAGCAGGAAAAATGGTTGGATTTGAAATTGTATTATCGATATAACTTTTCCACATTAGTAGAATTAAAATTTGTGACATTTCATATTATTATTTTATGGGGGCACCAAATCTAGTATTGATGTATGATTTCAAAAAGATAAAAATGAATCTGGCACTGACTTGTTTGAGGGGTATCACCTAGGCCCATTTGTTGAATAATTTGGTAGTAGTTAAAATATATTTGAACTTCTTGGCCACAATGTGAGGGTATAGCCCCACAAAATCCATTACCCATATTGATAACAGCCAGTATTATTTTGATTTATGTTAAAACAATGAGGGTTTTTAGATGAATTTCTATTTCATTTGGAAGGAATAACACTTATTGGTAAATTATATGCAATCCCATGTCATTAAAGGATAAATATATCTATGCCTTCGGATTTGATCAGAAAGATTTTTTGTCAACTGATGGGAACTGTAGGCCCCAATGTGTACTTATTCTATAATATCCACTATCTCTTACACATTGATACATATGAAAAGGATTCCATCACACTCTCATTTTAGAGGACTTTTTGGTGATTTAGGCCATTATAAAGAGTGAAGTTGGCTTCTCGCCATCAGTTTATTCTTTCCCATCACTATCTGATAGGAGTAATTCATTATAGAGGTATTATATAATGAGTATTATCCACCCAGTGGTAGGACAATATGGATTAGGGATAGGTCTGAGTTTGTTGATCTCTTCCATTCTAACTTGAGTAAAAGGAGATACCAATTAGGGATGGGAAATTATGATGAATTTTTCATCATAATATGGATATACCAGACCCATAGATGCATTTTCAAATGCATATAATTGGGAATTCTATGGTACTTATACATTAATCAATGTTGTATCCAAAGAGAATTATACCATTAACCCTCATACACAGTCAAGTAACGGTATTAAATCTTCTTTTTTGATGGTGAAATCCTCATCCATATACTTGATTACCAACTCTAAATAAAATTTCATATCTTGATAGTCCATTGGAATTTGGAACTCTAGTTACAAGCCTATAATGTGGTTCTGATATTCTGCCTCATTGTTAGTAAAATCATCTGAATGAAGGAGGGTGTAAGGTAATACTTATTTCACTATGGAAATGAGAAACATCCCTAACCCATGTTTTTTTCTCTTAGGTTCATCCATTATCCTCTTTTTTGGGATCCTGGATACACCATAAAATTACATTTACCACATTTTGGGTTCGCTGTGAATATAGAATATCTCCTCATTCCTCAATTCAGTGTTTAACGACGTTGTTTCTATAGACGAACGTTCTATAATTAAATCATTTGAGGCCTATAATTTTACTACTTTTGAGGAATGAATTTTATATCAAACTACTATAGAATAAATTCCCACTGTACTAGATATCCTATCCACATCGAATGGATGATTATTTATTTGAGTGGGTTATTATAGGAGACCAAATGGACCTCATCGTTCTATAAGTAGTACCTTAGTTTCTAAATTGCGAGGATTAATGATAGAAATCTCTTCTCGATATCTTAATAATGAGTCTCAGTGGAGAGAATGGTATGAATGAGAAAATATAGACAGTTTTCATTTCTAGAAATCTTTATTTGTATGAGGAAGGTTCCTAGTTATTTCTCTAGGGATATCACATATAGAATTAGAGACTTTCCCTCAATAAAAGTCATTGACATCGGTGGGATAAAGAGATATTTCATGATAATATAAAATGATTCTTAATTGGCATTGGTCCACTGATGCATGACCCCCATTTTTCATCAATTTTTCAAAGATAAAACACTTTCTTTCCAAGTTGGATATTAAGCGTCGGATGTTGGCCAAGTGCCCTTGAAGTCCTCTCAATGTTTTATGGTTTTGATGAGGTGGCATGCTAATGATATATTTTTATTCTTTGGTTCAAATGCAATATCACGATGCCAGAGGAAAAATCTGAGAAAAATTCTTGAGGTTTCTCTGAAAGCACATTTTAAGGGGCTTATCTTTAGACAATACTATCAGAGATTGTAGATGATATTTCATGGTCATCCAGGTGGTTGAATATTTCCAGGACATAACCAATAGATCTTCCAAATAGCATTGAATGAACTTACCCAAGAAAGGTTTGAATATGTGATTCATGGATTGTTGGTACGTGGAATTGGTGTTCTTCAAGAAAACATGCATTACCTGATAGTAGAGTACTCCATGGGGGCCCTGATGGTTTTGGTTTCTCTGTCTTATAGTACTATATGAGTGTTTTGTTCACTAAATAGCCCTTCATGAATGATCAGTATTAATAACCAATTATTGCTTCAATCAGACAATTTATGATTTGAACTATGAATTCATAATTAATATAGTGCTAGTTGAGATCTATGAAGTAGATGAAAAATCTTATTTTCCCATTATTATTATTTATAAGAAAAATGTGGGAAACCCATTTTGAATATTGAACTTCCTATATGAATTAGACCTTGATGAGATTATCCACTTTAGTCTCAATTTTGGAGGCATGAGTCAGATGTGTCCTTATGCATTCTTGTTTGTATCCTCAATGATCTTCTGGAGAACCTAGGTGATGGGTGTCTAGCCCAAGGTTGAGGCCTGATATCTATGTAATTCTAGGAAAACACATCCCAATATTTCTTCGACAATGAGTTATATACCTGATTTTCATTGAAATACATGTCCAGAGTAATCAATGTGGGGAATAGATTTTTAGTCATGAATAGATTTATCTCTTTGAGTTCATCAATTATGGTGAGGATACATTCCTCAAATATTGGAGGGACATCCCTAAGGTCTTCTTACTCTTCCTATTCCTCATGATTTACCTCTTTACATCATCTATGGAAGTATTTTATACATAATTTTTCTCATATTTAGGAGAGGTGACATCATTTGTACATTCAAAAGATAAAGAAACTATTTATATCCCAATTGATGAAACAAGGACTTTTTGGATATCTGAAGGGGAGATAAGTGACTAAGATTGAGATTCCTCATTCTCCCATGTTTACATGACTACTTCTTCAATACCAGATGATGGAGAAGTTATTTTTTGGAGTTCATAGGATGGAATGAAGACACTTTCATCTAGGATTCCGTAACAGTTTTGAGAGATGACAAAATATCATGTGCTTTTAAGTCTAGTTTTGATGAATTACATCAAGGAATTCATTGAATATGTTCTTGAATTTATTCCCTCACCTTAGACTTGATTTATGGGAAAAACATAATCTTCACTAAGATTTAGGAAAAGATTATCCGAGATCATTTATTGACCATTTAGGGAAATTATTTGAGAATCATCATCATCCATGAACTGTTTCCCTTATTTATGTTATAATCCTACATCAATTTATTATGTTTCACATGATTTGAATGGGGATTTTTCACCATGAAATGCTGTGATTTTTCCAATAATACAATATTTGAGGCATTAGTTATATGATGATTGGATGAACACGTGCTGATGTATCCAAGGCTATCCTAGTTGAATGTTGATGGTTATATCCTTTCTAACAACCATGAATTCTGAGATATACACAAGATCTGTGATCTAATTTTTCAAGCATTATTTAACTAAGATGGGTTTTATCATTCTTATAACAACCCTGTAACATTATAGTAGAAGGGGAAAAATGAGATTCATTGAAACCTAGTTGTTAAAGAGTTTAGATTGGAATGATGTTGAATCCTAAGCCATTTTCAATGAATGGTCTATAGATTTCAATATAATTTGTTCTACCAGATATATAAAAGGGAATGACATGCCACTATATGACAACATACTCATCCTGGTTTGTGAAATATATGACCTTATAGAATTTTCAAGATCATTCTTCGCATGATAAAATTAGAATAAAATGACCTCAACCTAAAATTATAAAGGGCTCGATAAGGCTGATATGTATTCTTCTTGGATGTATTTTGATAGACTCAAAGAATCCATGATTGAAAACTTAGCCAGCAGAAGGGCTAATTGCTTTAAAAAATCGTACTTATGGTGTAATATTCTATGCTTCCCAACACGGGAATGTTCATTCTCAGTTGATTTAGGAGGTAAAATACTTGATATAGATGGATCATACCATGGAATAGGAGCTTAAGGCCATTCTACTCTCGGTGGATTAGGTTAGCTAGGTCATCCTACACGTCGAAGTCGATTACGATATGATGTATCCTCTAACTAATATTCTAGGATGATTTTATTATAACAGACCCTATCATGAGTGGATAGAATTCTTTTATCCTTATAAACTCAACAGAGTGATCTCTCACAGGTTTTGGATATGTTGAAAGTTTAATCTGGTATGTGGTTAAGGTAGTGGATCATTACATGACCATGCTCTCCCTTGTAGCCTTGATTTTGATGACCTATTCCCCCAATTCCCCAATCATGTTTGTGGAATTATGGTTCATAATCACAATAATCATCAGATAAAGGGTCTATTAAATTAATAAATTTAATCAAACCAGATATCAAATCCTCATATGAAAAAGATTCCATCTAAGAGGATGAATTTTAATAAAACAATTGGAAGGATGGTGCCCATGCTTTTGGGACTGTAGGAATGAGGTCATCTAGATTCAAGGAAAACTTCAGTTGAGGCATGATCTCATTTTCATGTATTTTATTATTTCTCTTCGGGTCATGTATCTTTTTGGAGGACCGGGATTTGGGTGATTATGACACTGATAGGATCAATTGTGTCATAGATGAGGTAGTCAGAGGTACAGTTGGCCATTTAAATTATGGTTAGATGATAACATGAGATTTTTTTTCATTTTTATACTTCCAATCACCAAAAATCATCATACTCTTGTTATTAATTTTTTCCATTCATTTTACTTGTCTGTATTGGTAGTGGAAACATATTCTACTTGAGAAGGTGAATTTTTTGGCTTCACTCTAACAGAGTCCACCATCTTTTGCAGGAGGTCCTTAAAAGAGTACTCTTGAATTTTTGCCCTCATTAGTTGATGTATGGGAAAATATGTTTGGAGAAATTTTTCACCATAGTTTCAAGCCTTCCTAGGCTTTGTAAACATGACCATGTTTTTTATAATTCTGAGATGAAGCAGACTAGGAATTGGTCATTTTGAAAATAATATAGGTTGTTTTTAATCTCCTAAAACTATTTCAACCATTGTTATCTTTGATCATCCTAACAAGAAGGGAGTTATTTCTAATGCACAAGAGGTGGACCCCCATGGTATGGTATAAACATTGGATTGGGGGTGGGTACTGGGGCTTGCTTAAGAATAGATATACCAGTATCTTATCTTCTCATTGTCTTTCCTTGAGCTCATAAAATTACTAGGGCCTTGGAATTATTCTCTATGATGGATTTTTAAACTCTTTGAGTGATTATGGAATGGTTCAGAAAATCCTCCTATGTCTTTCATAAGGATAATTGGTGTTCAAAAATCATCACTAAAATTTTCTATGAAAATGGGTGGAAAGTATTCTTAAGGGAAAAGTAGTTTTAAGGAGTATGTAAATCCACTCCATCAAGAAATGATGTTAGAGGCCATTAATTATCATACAATTTTCTGTTTGAGATATCGAAAAACATTGTCTTTCACAATGTTGAGATGAAATGGAAGAGAAAATTATTGAGGAGGTGTTCCGACCTCATAATTGACCGACTCTCGAAAATAGTGTACCACACAATGGATGGTCTCTATAGTAATTTCATGAAACACATGAGTTTAACTATATAATATTATTTAGGGGTCCCCATCATGGTATCACAATAAGAGGAGAAATGTGTCAAATGCTTCTTCAGGTCTCCCGAGAAATTAAAAATTGGGAATATAGGATTCCCAAAGTGAGGTGGAGTAAGACTCGAATCTACCCATTTATGGAAAGGCTTATTTTGTAGTTTTATCATCATACTTAATTCATCCATGGATTCCAATCAATCCATGAGTGACTCAATAGTCTTTATGAGCCCTCGAAGAATATTTATGTGAGTTGGAGCCTAAATAGGTGCATCGGTTGGTAGGGACATATCTGGTGGTACTGCTAGTATTTTTCATGCATAGCCGATAGGGTTAGGCTGGTATGGATGTTCATGAATCCATTTATTTGGGAACCCAATGGTGGGAATTCTTGTTATCTTATCATGTGATCCATGTATATTAGCTATTGATATCCCATATTGATCATATGTTCTAGATCCATTTAATTACTGTTAAAACCCATCTTTGTTTAGGTGATCCAACAAAGAGCATGAGTTTAGAATCTTCTTACGAAGGGTATCTAATAGGAAGGTGTCTATAGAGTAGTTCTACATTGTGTCTCCTCAATTATTTCATCTCTTCTTCCAATTGTGAAAATATTTCTTCTAGTTAAAGGGGCTTAACCTATATTGGGTATAGGTGAGGCACAATATAATCCTTACCTTTCTCTTTATTTGTTTTTTTAATGATGTAAGGATTTTTTGCCTGAGGGAACTCTAGAATTTAGGGAAAGCCTCTGTCTCCGAGTACGCACACCTCCTTCAGTTGTTTCAGGTTAGAGAAAATTATGAACTAAAAGTTCCTCATTTTGTTCCTTCATTGAATTGGACTCATGTTCATTAGAGTCTTCATAGGTAACGTTGATGAAATTAAATGATGTGTAATTCATTATAGACATTCTTTCACTGTCTTTGAGAAATTTCTACTCTCTATTCCGTCCATGAGGCATTTTTTTATAATTTATGGATTATCATGTATCTATTTAGTGGGCAATAATTCAAAGGGAATCCGTATACAGATTGGTCATGTGCATCCCTAATGAGGGTACCAAATCATGGAATGGGATTAACTAATAGGATCTATTATAAATAATTTTAACTATTCGGGAGAAGACGGATTCCCACTAAAAATGGGTTACTAAGGTGAAGAAGTCCCCAACCCTAAGGGTTGGGGTTGTTCCCAATCCACATTCAAAATCCTTCAGGCTTTGTTCACTAATCTAAATTGTTAAGTTAAAAAGACATCATCTATGTGGGTTGGGGATCCACTTGAACCACTATGGATGCTACAGTCATGGATTCACAAATGATTTAATGGAGCTTATTCTAATCATGTGTTGGTTACATCCTTAGTTATGTGCTTGGATCACCTAGTTATAAAAATCATTGTGGTATTTAAGACATTTTTTCTATATGATTTTTTACTTATCTCAAATGGGAGGTTTTCTTAATATTATCATATTCTTAACAAAAATGTATTTTAACATCTTTCTATATTCTATCTTGATGTTGGTGACTATCATTCTGGACATGTTTCTGTTGACCACATCATCAATTGTAAATAGTTTCCATTTGATTAATTATTCCCCAATCTATGACCTTAGATGATACCACTTCCAATGGGATTTTTTTCAGATGCAGAGAAGAGTGAATTATAATGATCAATGTTCAACACATCCTGTAATATGAACACCATATGGGGTATCTATGATAAACAATCACAACTTTTTGAACAAGATGAGGCAATCACACTGAAGGGCCCCTTGTGGTTTCTTGAGTTTTGGATGTCGTATATCCATGAGATCCGAAAATTCAATTTTTTATTTCATCCATTCTATTACATTGATGTGGATATTATTCTTATCATAGGAAAATACAATTTTTATCTTAAATGAAGAAGTTTTTTACATTTGACAAGCATACTTCATGCACGAAATCTTCCCATATTGTATATGGAATTCTATATTGACGGGTAGCCAATTCCTAGAGAATGATTGGTATGTCATTTTTATCTAGCTATTTCCTCAAGTTTAGCAGGACTTATTCATCGTAATCAAGAGGTTTCGCTATCTGGTCTAGCTGTAGTGGTTGTTCTCTAGCCACTTTATCATAATCAGTGAGATTGTTTGGGACTTCCTATACTATGCTCGAAGGTAAGTGATCCAAAGGAGGTTCATAGAATGACCATCTACTTTGTAATTATTCTAGTTGGGAAAGGTTTTCAAATTTTAGTAAAAATATATCAGACATGAATGGCCCTATTTTCCCAAGTTCCACGTGGTAGGTGGGTTTTCTCATCACTATATCTCCAGGGGAAGACACTTTTGAAAATTTGAAATACTATTATGAATAGAACATTCACATTGATTTCCATCATGGGGAGGACTACCATGGTGAATTATAACTAACAGAATAACCTCTGTCTTGTTGATCTTCTGGTGACATAGAGGGTTGTAATGACTCTAATTATGAGATGGAATCCCAATATTGATCAGATTATGGTCATGAAGTAATTATTTACGGTGAAGTGTCTGAGGAGGACCTTCAGAATTATTGTTAATACCCCCATAATTTGGTAATAGGGAAGTAGGATCTTGACCGTCCAAACAAAAACACCATATGGATTCAAGAATTACAACATTAAAAAATCCAAATTTTATATTTTCTCTTTTTTTTTCTGGTTGTATTTGGTCACACTTCTTCTTAGATTCCTTCTTGTGAGAAACATGGGCCACTTGCTGGGGGAAGTGGTTTTAATATACAGGTGTTTGTTAGTCCCTTGGAGTGTCCATTGAGAGAGACTTATTACCTATTGTTAAAATGATTGTATGTTTCCAATCCAGTTTTCTATATATCACGGTGGAGTTTTCCAGATGACCCTCCTAGACAGGAGCATAGGTGTGTGTATTGTCCATGGTGATATGCTTATGATCCACCCCATTTTTGGGGAAAAATTAATATTTCCATCCCTCTGGAATAGTTATTATATCCATTATGATATAATAGCATGACTGTAGGATGTGGTAAGGTATTTTCATCCACCCTTTCACCACATTCATGATATTCATGGTGAAATTAGTGATTATAATAGTAATATAAGCCCATTCCGTATTTCGAGTGGGGGTATGTGCCTTGTAAAATCATATCATTCCATCTGGTGGATATTGAATGTACTCATATGTGAGATGATAGAGTTGGGTCTCCCCAATTCATCATTTAGAGTTTACAATTGACTTATCCACATTATGCTAGACAATACTATTAGTTTAGTAAGGTTTATGTTCTTTATCATGGTTTTCCACAAGATTTCAATTATGGGCTTCCTTTTGTGCTTCTAGATAAGTTTGATGGCCAGCTAAATTAAGGCAGATGGGTTTATGTTACCACTTGCGATTTACCATCAAATTGGTTTGGTGGATTTATCCACATATGAAAGTGGTTTGACACTACTCACTGTTGACTAGATTCTTCCCCTGTTAGGTTTTCATTCATGCCAGCGTCTGTATGACTGGGGCCAGATGGCTGAGGAAGACACCTTCATCATGTTGAGGGTTCACTACCGCCCGACATTGGCGGTGAAGACCACTGGAAAGATACCTTTGGAAATAATATTATGTCTTATAGATGAGGTTTTATGTATCCTCTTGATTCTCCTCCCTATGATAAGGGAGGTACTGTTTGTAGCTTCTTGGGAATAAACTCCTAAAACGGTTGAAGTTGGAGATAGGTTCCTCCTACTTCTAGACGATTTGATGACACTAGTTGTGAAATCTGTGGAGATTTTTGAGTTGGGTTTCTATTAGTCAGTCTATATGGTTGGGGTTATACCATTATGACTGTACTCCCAGACCAGTGCTTTTGTGACCAAGCATTGAAGATACATGTTTGGTGACATCAAACATATCTTTGAGGAAGAATTGACATGAACAGTAGCTAGAACATTAATTGTGGAGATATTGAAGGATGCTATTGGATTGAAGGATTCCCTGAGAGAAAGTTCCTAGATATATGTGAAAAATAATTAATCCTATAAAATCAACATCTAATTTGAATGAACACATTCTTGATTGATTTTATTGTTTGTCCATCCTTCATCATTAGAGGAAAATGGGCCTAACATGTGAGTGAAACTATCATCTTGGTTATGGATTGACATCAGGTTCACCATTTTTTCTTTCTTGTGGAACATGTGTTTTCCTGATGGTCAATTATTGGTGTTTAATTTCATGAAATCATTCATGTCTGGTTCACTATTTTTGAACGGTTTCCCAAAGTTATTTTTTGTGCAATCAGAAACACCCAACAGTTCTATATCCTCGAGTGACCTACATTCCAAAGGTAGGTTCTTGTTGGGGAGTTTTGAAAACAATGCTTAATAACACCCATTAGTTCAGAGGATGGTAGGTTAGGCTCATCACACTCTTTTTGGGGGAATTATTTCCTACCCCAAGACTCTCTTATAGATTTACGATTTTTTCCTGAATCCTTTATTTATTCCCAATTATTATGTGGGTCACCCTCGACAATCAATTACTAGCTTATGTTGGATTTAGAATCAATTGTATGTATCATAATATATTCATTAATGGATATATGTGTAGGTATCCTATTATATACTTTTTAGATATTCTTTAGTCATTCTTATGATGATTATGGTTTTCAACCACTCTATGGGGTGCTCTATAGTGTATTGTCTTTTAGTGATATGGATGCTGTTTTGATGTTAGGATTGGACCCATGAGATTATATTCATACATAACATTTTGATATTAATCAGAACCCACAATGTTTTTTCCACTTAAAGGGACACATTAGTCTTTTTAAGGTCATGTGATAAGGACCAAGATGTGAAATTTATCATCATGCTATAAGGATGTATAGGAGGAAGGGGGATTGTTAATGTATGGTGTTGGAATTATATTGAAGCAGCTTAAGGAACCTAGAAAGGATATGAATTACCATGTTGAAATTAGACTATACTAGGGAACGATCATAGAGAGAATATGATTGAATTGGAATGATGGGTTTAGAATGGAGGGAGGCTTCCTACATATCCCATCAAGATGGGAATCAAATCCCATGCAGTTTGCTAATGAGGTCCCATGCCTATGGAGGCCCTAAGTTATATCTCAAAGTGGAATGTGTCCCTTTTAAGGGGTTATGTTGGGGATTATTCCTGAAAAATATTCCATGTGAAAATGGTCATGATGGATGGATTGGATCATGGTAATTTGGAAGTTTGTTTGGGTCTTAAACCAGAGGAGGACGCCCTAAGTTCAGTTTGGACTTACAATTGAAATGATGCACAGGGATAGTTTTGATTGGGGATTACATATAAGGATGATTCCCATAGTTGTGATCTTGTGAATTTCCAAACCACCATCGGCCTCTAAGCCCACAAGATTATTGATCAGTGTGAAATACTAGATGAAATAGAAGAGATGAAGAACCTCACAATCTGCTTGGACTTGAGGTTGGATGAATGGAATTGAGTGATGGTACTGGGGATCTTAGAGGAAGACAATGGGAATATTATTTTACAAATTTTTATCGATGGAGTGATATAACTTGTCAACTATGACAATTGGATACCCAATACGGTCTGAGGATCTTGGGTAAACTAATGTAGAACAAAAATAAAATAGAAAACATACATCTTCTGAAACGAATCCATGATAAAAATATAATTCTATTTTAGTGATCATTCAATGAAGGATCCAAATATTAATCCATCTTGATCATCCAAATGTGCTCAAAATCTAAAGGAGAATCGACTGTTAGATTTAGGGTGCTAGCGCATCGATCTGACGATGCATTGATGTCTTAACGGTCACTGCTATCTCTACCTTCGATACTTAGAGGCATTATTTGATCATCACTCAAATAGAGATACTCTATCTATAGTAAGTGGGAGGATAGAGAGAGGGGATATTATTAAAAAATTAATTAATAGACCTTGTTATGAAAGAGTCTCTCTCTATTTGTAGTGGATATTCATGATACCCGATAAGGTTCCCCGACCCTTGGATATTTAACATCCTATAAATAATAATTATAAATAAGAAAACTAGAACATAAATTTTATTTATTATTTTATCACATACAGTTAATATATATTAAATATTTTACAAGATAAACCAAGTCATTTAACATAATTTATAATTCTTGGTAACATTAAACAAACCTGGAATATTATAATAATATTAATTCGAATAATAGTTTTCATTGTATTTACATAACTTAAAAATAATATCAGTTAATAAATTAAACCCAATTATTATCAACATGAATTATGAGAATTTTTTTATTTATTATTTATTGATAAATTGGACGACACTCAAACCTCATAGTGGAGTCCTCTATGTCCAAAATACCTATTCAACTAAATAGTGAGTATTATTGAATACACCATTGTGTTTTACCCTATAGGCCCTTATTTCAATAACAGTGAATAAAATTCACAGACCAAGGGATGATTCTAGAAAACCATCAAAGACCCTAAAGAGATAAGGATAGTTATAGACTCTATAACCAAACTATGAACACGTTCTATGTACTATAATCTCATTGCCTATAAATATTTCATAGAGAAGGATGCACACATGTGTCATCATCCTTTTCTTGATTTATTAATTCTTTATCTATCTGAATGGATTTTCCTTTCAATTGATTTGGACAAATACCTATGAATATTTTACCACAATGATAAACTAGTCCTAAGATATAACACTTCCTTATATTGGAAGTGACAAATCCCTTCTTGACAATTCAACTAATGTCACACCACAAGTGACGCACCCTACACAAGCTACCTCACCAAGATTTCATTATCATAGTTTTTTCCATGCATCATGTTACATGATAAAATAACACACACTGGTAATGATCTCAAGTTATGAGACCAATACACATGTCCATATATAGTAACAACCAATGTCAGTTGAAACATGTGGTGTTACTATTTGTGGGTTCATCCTCATGATCTCGCTACTATAGATCACTAAGTGAAAATGCATGACAAGAAGTCTTAGTTCTTATGATCCCCCAAAACCTAATATTCAAACATCTAATGTTTCCAATATGTAAGATGTATCTTGACCACATGGAATTTGTTTAAGATTAATGTCATTTTAACTCAAGGTTCTTATTATAAAATGGGATCTACTATAACCTTTTGATATGAAATGTAATATAGGGAAATTACCATTAAATAGTAGGTGTAGAAATATCTACACTGTAATGGAAAGTAAATATCAGGCATAACTAACTATATAAATGATATGGTAATCAAAAGTACTATTCATGTTGGGTTTAGGGAACCCACTATTACAAAACTACCCCTTTCACTAGATCCAACCTGTTAACTAACATTTATATCTCTCACTTGATAAATATCATGTTTCTATTGAGTCATGGCTTTAGTTTCTGTGTCTTCCACACTTATAATGTGTTGTTATTCTTCTATATGCGACCTCATCTCCTTGAGTGAAACTTCAAAAGATATGGTCAACCTAAGTATATCCCTTTTTTCCACATTGAAAACATGAAATCTTATATAATACAAATAATAGAATTATCACATTGATAAAACTTTACACAGTAGGTATGATTTCAATAATTAGAATTCTGTTTTATTTTAGTAACTATTTCTTATCTAGATCAGATGTTACAACGTACTCGGTTTTTGTAGGAATGGATACCACTACAGTTTATGAGCTTGTCTAACTCAACACATTATCCTAACTATGATACTAGATCAAATTGAACTAATGAATCCTAGTTTGTGTCCTCTGAAAACTAGTTTCCCTTCTTCTCCACATACATGGTACATGTATTTTTTACTTTACCATGTACAATTAGATGGTTCCAACTTCTTTTCTTGCAGTTCTTATGGATATAACATATATTTTTCTACCATAATGTATATGTTGAAAATATCATTATTTTTACATATCATAGAATAAGTGAATGATCCATCATAGAAGCGTATGAAACTAAAATAGTGACTTAATCTCCAACTATGCCATTGCATGCCTACATGGAGAGATTTATGCCATGTGGAACCGGAAATAATTCTTCACTTGAATTTTTCAAAATTCTATTTCTCAATATATTGTCACCATATGTACAATTGAATAGGTCCAAGAAGCCATTAGTTATACCTCAGTAGATCATATTCCTTGGAACATAGATTTTTAATTTAAGTAAATCACTAGAGAAGAACTTTCATCTAGGTCTTAACAAACTATAAGAAAAATATTTGTCTTCTATATGTTTTGGATCATATTTTACTCAGAAAATAATGGCACTACCACTAAAATATAGTAGACACATGGGAAATATTCATTCCTAATGCATGTTCTCATATCATTTTTCATATATTAATATTGATTTGGATTTTAGTAACTTGCAACCCTTATTGGCATCCTATGGTATCATCATCACTTTCTAGTTGTTTAATATAAACACCTTCTAGGAATTTTAAATTTGACATATGGTCATAAAATGTTCATATAACATAGATATTAAAATTAAAATTCTAATGGATTTTGGAATAACTAGTCATTATAACCAATAGAGCCTTATTGGAACCATGCTTGTAGTACCCATGTATCATCTATCTTGAATATCCACCACAGTATTCTAAATAATAAGACCCTTTTCACTTTGATTCATGGAATCCATTATTTATTTTTATTTAACATTGTCCAACATAGATGATTTCTATATAATTTCTATTTGTAGAAAACATTTTTCACAATGGAAAATGTATCACCAACCACGGTGAATATAAAACCATGACTACGGCTTTATCCTTTCTACATAGTATGTATATCTAGAAAATTCATGTCCCACATTCACTTGTGGAACTTATTCTTATCCCGAGTACTTGTGCATCTCTAACATTGGCTAAACCTATGTCAATTTGGCTCCCACTATATAAAATAGATATGTGAACCCATATATAAAAATCTAGTCTATCACTTTACTACCACTTATCTATTGAAGGGATTTCAATAATATCTTATGTAACTATTAGGATAATTACATAGATTCACAATGTCTTTATCTTGATGAAATGTATTTGTATCTAAACACATGTCTTATGACATAAAGATTTTTCATCATGTTATGACTTATATGTTATCCATTTTTCATTTTTGTTGTCATATGGTTATGGGATATTTATGTTATTTTCATACACGTCTTGAAATATAATGGATGTTCTTTAATATTGAAATATTGATACTACAAAAATCATGACTTAGATTTATAAAATGTTCATTTAGTAATTTCTCCACACTACATTTTTTTGATCAGTGTTGGCGTGTAAAACATGTTATCACTCCTCTTTATAAAAATAAAGTCCATGATAAAAATAAGGTAATTTACGTTTAGGAATTACCCAATGCTACATTATATTGATCAATGAACTCTAATTCAATACATTATTCAACATGCCAGCCCAAAAAAATCTTTAATATTCTGACCATGCATATAATTATCTATCGTTTTCATTATTATTTAAAGGAATATTTTGAAGTATATTTACCACTAGCTTACCCGTTGATAATTTCACACTCTTTTTATGAACTAGTTCCTAAAATATTTGAGGCATACCTTTTTTATGAAGGTTTCTTATTCTAAACAAAATACACCAATAATACAAATAGAGTTTATTTATCATGAGTCTAAATGCAAAACTATGTATACCCTTGATGTCAATATTTAGTATTAATTGACAAGGAATTAACCTTCCACAATTGGGTACAAGTATTACATTTTAGATTCATCATACATTTCTTATGACTCAAGTATCTCTAAACTGTTGATTGTGTATGATACACCAAAAATAAAATTCAATCCTATACCTGGAATAATGTCTCATAGTTTCAAATGGAAACATGAGATAAATGTTTTTTATACTAAAATATATTTTGAATTTAATCATTAACATGGAAATGAGAAGTTTTTTTTCTCACTTAATAACTTAAGGAAGCACCCTTTATCAGCATCTTGAATAATACACCATACCTATTGTAAGGTTTATATACACGGTTCCTAAATTTTGGTACAAATATGTAATAGCCATATCATATTTAACACCCAATTAGTATTACCAAAACATTATATTTTATGAATATTCAATGAATAAAAATTGATAAATTTATTCCTTAATTCAGTTCATTGCGATTAACTTCCAAAAATTTTATTTCAAGGTGGGTGATCAAAAGAAACTTTTGTTTAATAACCAAATTCATTTTATTGATGGATTTTTTGAATGTCCCATTTGAGTTACACTTTCCATTGGCCTTTTCACTTCTCTTTTAAACTTCTTTTCTATAAGAACAAATAATTAAACATTGTTTCATTTATTTATATTACTTGGTGAACCTTACCTAAAAGGTAATAAAACATTTACTCCATTCTATGCATTTGGTAACCTTAAATTAAATGGGAGTAATTGAATGTAAGATTAGTATTCTTTGAAATATTGTGATCTTTATTTCACATTTTTAAAGAGCCAGTGTAATTGACCACCCATTCAAATCTTACTTCACATTATCCTCATAGACTTCTCAAAGATGAGACTACAAGTTATATCATTCCAGTGTTGACGTAGTGACCACAGCTGAAATCAAATGATGATGATAATATAATGGAATGACAATAATATACTTTTTACATGAGTATCTTGTAATCATATTTTACTCCCACATTTCTTGAACTGTCTTAATAGGTATATGGACTCTAGCACCTTGAACTTCTGATATAGTAGTATTGTGCACAATCACCTATACAACACATAAATATTAATGCCTATTTAGACATTTAATTTTTTCAATATTTATTGTAGTTTATCTTATTGTATTACATTCCATTTTATATAGAAGAAAACAAAATATTAGTACATTTATCTTGATTACATTTTTTTAGACATTATTTATTATTTTAATCTATTAAATGTCTCTAACAATTTTATTGAATTCTAGGAACCATCTATTCTAGAATAATAATAGATTATCACATGAGTATTTTAGTGGAAAGGATCCTTCATCCTACCCTATTAGTCTATAAGCTATGGCTATGAAAATACTAGGAGAGCTCAAGGTAAAGTTTCACTCACCAACTGCATTAACACACATTTCCTTGATCTGTTGAGTGATTTCCAAGCTTCTTGGAATCATGAACCTGATTCCTTCAATGAATGACTCTATTGTTATAGCATGTTATCTATGGATAATCTATACTACAATTTTAGTTATGTCAACCCATCGTTCACATAAGAAATCCTTTGTAGTAAGAGGCACCCTCAGCTAATTCTGACCGAGCATGTTGAACAAGGGGATATGCTATAATTCGAACAATAGAAGGTGTTTGAAACATATTTTTTATTGAGAGATTTTCTCTTCTCTAGAAGAATGTAATCCATTTACATTAATATTTTTCATTTTTGTTGTCGCAATCACAATTTAACATTAATAGAAAAAACATTTACCACTTCATCAGGCATTTTCTAATTTAATATATTATTTATTTTCCCACTGTTATAAAATCCATAGAATGTTAAATAAATATAAATAAAATCTAATTCATGAATTGTCTTGAGAATTTAATATCAGTTAATCCACTTGAATTGAATTGAAAAACCTTGGCCTAAGGGAATCAAACCTGACTAATTACTTGACTCGTGATTCAGATAACCCATATCCAGTATGTTTGATTCTAATTTGGATTTCATTTCGACTTGGTCTTGTCTACATATTAATACATCATCATCTTGGTATAATACCTCATCTTTGCAGGGTACACTCAATAAAACATCTATATAAATTCCACAAACATACTCATGTCCATGCGAGAGAAACTAGGGGAACAATATAAATCAGATAAATTAAGTGTGTAGCCCCTTATATATATTGACTGAAAATATAATGGATATACCATATAAATTAATGAATTAATTAAAAACATCTCACAATATTATGTAATTAATTAAATAAAATCAACTAGACATACATAGGTTAGACATTTCTCAATAATGGTCAAGGGTAAAATTAAAGTGCTATAAAAATTAGATTTTTAATAAATTAAATCAAGGGGGGTATTAAATAAATTAAATGAATTAAAAAATTAAAATAATTTATTAAATTCACATCTGGATGAAAATGAGTATATCAGTCAAAAATTACTTACACCAGGAGGGATATGATATGGATGGGTAACTGACATCTTGTGGTGAGTAGAGGATGTCGTGGGCGATGCCAGGTGTGGTGGGAACTACAAATGTGGGTTGGAGGGCCTCCGACCATTGGAAATATGGAAGGAGGGGGCCCAACTATGATAGTTGGCAGATGAAATTGAGTAGGCAGTAAGTTGGGCGGTTAAGAGGAGGACCCCACGATGGCATAGGCTACGTGCTTCTAAATCAAGGCTATCTAGGTGAGCTCATTGCGCACAGAGGAGGCAATGGCTCCATTAGTGAGGAAGTTCTGGGTAGGCTGGGGTGGAAGGCAGACTCTCGGAAAGATCCTATAGTCATGCCTCCCTGGTTGAGGAGATTATAGTAGTATTGGGTACTTTAGGCATGGGGAGGTCCAACCGGCTACTCTGGTCTCCAAGTGAAGGGAATATTGGTGTGCAGTTAGTGTGGAGGTTGTGACAGGTGGTTGTCATGACCATTGTTGATCTAATAAGTTGTAGTGTAATCCACTACGTGCTGGATACTAGAAGATCAAGGGGACAGGGGGTCCACACAGACCCCATTTTGACCTTTTTTTCTAGAAAAATCCACCCTCCCAACTTGTTTGTTTTCTGTGTGTACTTCATCTACCAATTTGATTTTGTAAAATCTTTTTTTAAAATGGAAATTTCTATATCCATAATCAATATTTTCAAATGATAATATTTATAATTTTATTATATTATTAATATAATAATTAAATAATTATTATAAACATAATAATTATAAAGAAAATTACAACAATTATACAATTATAATTTAAACATAACCGATATTATTTTCGGTGAAAGGAATCTGCCCTGATCCTGGAATGATCATGATTGGAAATAATCATTGAATTTTTAATACTCCTAATTGAACCACAAAAATGATTTGTATTGAAATTTTTTAATGAATATAGATTGGCCATTTGAAATAAGATTGATGCATGGTTTGAACCATTGGGACCAATTTCAAAACCCCAAATTAATGTAATGATATATATATTTTTCTTGGGTTAGAATAAATTTTTGATTCTCTGATACCAGTTTAAGGTATTAGGGTGCTCAATGAAATATGTTAGGCCAGGTATTTTACAAAATTTTCTTGAGGGAGAAATAGAACTTGTCAAATCCAATGATCAGATCCCTATTATAGTCTAAGGATCTCACATAAATTAAAGCATCAAAAAATAAAATAAAAACATAAATTTTCCAATATGAATCTATAGTCAACATATAATTGTATTTGGTGATAATTTCAAAAAGGATTTGAATCTAAATCCTTCTATATCATCAACATGTGCTTAAAAATTTTTATAGATCATCAATCATAAAATTTCAGGTGCTAGTGTGGCAATCTCATTATATCTTCGATGTCCAGATGATCAATACGATCTCTGCCTTCAATGCATGAAGGTATTCTTTGATCATCACTCAGGGAGGGAGAATCTCTATATAGTAAGTGGGAGGAGTAAGAAGCTTTCATTAAAAAATGACTCAATAGTCCATGCAGTGAAAGAGTCTTTCTATATTTATAGTGGTAATTCAAAATTTCAATTAGGATTCCATGACCCCCATAAATTTAACATCCACTAATTACTCATTATGAAAAACTAAACTCTGCCATAAATATTTTTTATTATTTTATAACAAACCTATAAAAACTTTTAAATATAATCCGTGATAAACCAGATTTATTTAACTCGACTCATAATTCTTACTAATATTAAATGAACCTTGAATATGAAAATAATATTCATTTGACTAATATTATTCTTAGTATTTACTAAACTTGAAAATAATTTTAATAAATAAATTTAATTAATTAATTCTTAACTCAATTGATATGAATTTATTTATTTATTAGTGATTGATAACATGGAAATCACTCGCACCTTATTGTGAGTCCAACCAGGTCCCAAATAACAATTTAACAAAATAAGAAGGATTCTGGAATAAGCTATTGATTATGAACCTCTAGGACCTTATCTCGATAGAAATGAAAAAACAATCCCAACAAAGAGTGGAGTCTAGTAACCCATCAAGTCCCCAGATGAGATAAGGATATCCATACCAAGGATAACCAACCTACATATACGTACTGTTTACTGTAATCTCTTTGTATTTAATATTTCATAATGCATGACACAGAATTGTGTCATAACCCTTTTCTTTCAATATTATTTTTTGATCTATCCAAATAGATTTACCTTTAAACTAATTTGGCCAAGGACTTTTGAATGTAGTACCATCCTGATCGACCAGGGATGAAAAATATTACTTCATTAACATGGAATAGGAAAATCATTTCTTTACAATTCAACCAATGTCATACCACCAATGACACACCCATCATAAGCAACTTCACCATGATTTTATTATCCTTATTTTTTATTACATTAATGTGCATGAAAAAATGGTACAAACTGTTAAATGATCTCATGTTAGGGGACCAATACAAATTTCAGTAGATAGGAAAATCCAACGACACTTAAAACATGTGGTGTTTTTATTGGTGGGTCTATCCTCATGATCTCAATAAAAGATATCACCTAGTGAATAATTAATGAGAAGGATTCATAATGCATATTATCTTTAACATATGATAGTAAAATATCTATTTTTTTGAGTTATTAAGTGGTTTCTAGACCATAATACCTTTGGGTAATATTAATTTCATAAATCTTGAGGACCTCTTAGTATCCAGAGATCTATAATAACCTTTTGATACAAACAATAAATCTAGGGACATTAATATTAAATAGTGTATGTAGAAATATCAACACTATAATGGAAAGTAAAAATAATTCATAGATGACGGTATTCATGATTTGATATTCAAAAGTACTATTCATGTTTAGTATACGACACCCACCATTACAACATTGAGGACCGACACCTGTGGAGACACTCTGAAGGAAGGAAAAGGGGTTGATTCAAAGGAAAATCCTTTACCAAAACATGCATCCAACTATATGGATTTCATGGTTGTGGATATCCACCAATCCCACAATTCATGATGAGTCATTCTTGAACATGAGAAAAAAAGTTGGAGTGGATAATTCGAAAACCAAACACTCCTCCTCCACCATTAGTGTACGAGGAAGGTGTGATGATGGAAGAGGATGGGGCAATGATAGAAAAAGAAGGGTAATCGATGTGCTCATTCCATATCCAATTTTGTAATTGGGATAGTAATATCTAACTACACATTTTCAAAAATCACTTTAGGATTGTGGAGGATAAAGACTGAAACCTCACTAGTGCAAAAAATGTTTTTTACGTCACCATTTTTACATCGGTTATATATAACCGACGTAAAAAATGCGGCGAGTATCTTTTTAACGTCGGTTATGAAAATAACCGATGTTAAAATTGCGCCTGTTTGGTTTTAACGTCGGTTATCCTATAACCGACGTAAAAAATGATATATCTACTTGTTTTTTATGTCGGTTAGAAAAAAACCGACGTAAAAAACCAAAGCACGGGGTGGGGGGTTATGTCGGTTTTAAAATAACCGACGTAAAAAACCCGTACATAACTCATTTTTTATGTCGGTTACAAAATAACCGACTTAAAAAACCAAAGAGCGGGGCGTTTGACGTTGGTTTTAAAATATCCGACGTTATAAATTTAAAAAATATTTTATAACGTCGGTTATATAATAACCGACTTTATAAAACTTTTAAATAAATTAAAGCCCCGTGGACTCGTATTTACGATTTTTCGATTGACAGTCCGCTGGCTCGTCTCTCTCGCGCGGTAAACCCTAATCGGCTCGTCTATCGACCTACGTTAAACTCATTTTGGCTTCATTGTTTATCTTCTTCACTCCTCTCGGATCTATCATCTCAACTCGCAACATTCAAGTAATCCTTCCACGAATTTATTTCATTCATTTTTTTCACGGATATTCTATAATTATGTTTTGCAATTTTTGTACATTTAATGTAAACAAGATGTAGTGGTCTCCAAGTATGCACCACATTACTATTTTGATAAGATTGTGATGAGGTAATCTAAGATACATATGATTCATTGATGGAAGTGATACAATTTCACATGGTGTAGGATGATTTATGGGCGGGGTGAGACCATGACATTAGCATTGGGGTGTGAGAGAAAAACTAGTAGAGAAGTGGTATCCGAGAACCTTAATTTTAATATATATATATATATATATAATTTTTTATACGAAAAGGTTTATTTATATGAATTATTTTGTGAGTAATCCATAGTGAGTATATGAATCTATTTTTCCATGTTTAGGTGATGATTTAGATTCCATTTTTCATAGGGCTTTAGTGTGCTTCCTCGACATTTTCATGAGATGTTTTAGGGAGGATCTTACTATGTATGAATTCATGCATTATTATCTAAATTTATTCATTTCGAACTAAGGAGGGTTACTTTTGGTGGGAGCAGATCCTAAATTATATGGTATGAATTCATTCTATCATAACTATAAATAAGATATAGTTGTATTTTATTTATCATATGCATCAACTTATACTCTTATTTTTCATCACAAACCCTTTGAGAATAAAAAACCAAACTAAGGGCTTTGGTATCCACATTGCCTTTTGTTATAGAATATGGGACATAAAAATCAAATGATTGAACATATTCCTCCCAAAAACACTTCCATTGATTTTTATAATTGTGTGAAAATATTTACCAAATGGATTTAGGGTCTACATAAACCATTAATAACATGTTAAATAGGTAGTTTGTTTAATATATTAAAACATCAAAACCGCAATCAATATTAAACTATATAGGCATCATGGTTTTATTTGAATCAATGAAATTTAAAACTGATATATCTAACTATATTTTGTTTAAAAATAAAATTCAAGCATATTTTTTTAAATACCTATAGATTTATTTTATATTTTGAGTTGTTTTACATTCAAATTATGATTTTTTTCATATAAACATATATTTATCTTATCTTAAAAATATATATTTTTTGTTGATATTTGTTATAGGTAATAATGAGTCGAAGTTGGATTACGGAACATCAAATGAGAAATGAATTTGAGGAAGGTGTTGATGCCTTTTCGGAATTTTCAAAATGAAATGTTCCATGTAGTGACATTTTTTTCTGTCCATGCCTGAAATGTTTGAATATGAAGAAGTTGAAAAGTAGAGAGATAAAAGATCATCTGATTTTCATGGTTTTAATCCGAGTTACATCCCTTGGATTTGGAATGTTGAAACTGGACGGATTGGCACTGATGATGATGATTCGCAAGATGGTAACTCCGATGGAATTGAAGAAATGATTCACGATATTGTAGCAGAACAAATTGCGATAGAACCGACAGTTGCGCGTCTATATGGTGATGCTGAAAAACCATTATATCCCAGTTTTACAGATTTTACGGTTTTGTTGGCGATGTTGAGATTTATTAACCTGAAGGAGAAGCATGGATGGAGTGACAGACGTTTTACAGAGCTGCTACAATTGATGAAAGACATTCTTCCAAAAGATAACGATCTTCCAGATTCACATTACAAAGCCAAGAAAATATTATGCCCGATGGGATTGGGATACATGAAAATTCATGCCTGTCCGAATGACTGCATTATATATAGGAAGGAATATCAACTTCTGTCAGAGTGTCCTAAATGTGGG
This sequence comes from Viscum album, assembly GCA_963277665.1. Lineage (NCBI taxonomy): Eukaryota > Viridiplantae > Streptophyta > Magnoliopsida > Santalales > Viscaceae > Viscum > Viscum album. Next base: position 1,489,054,182 of record OY728137.1, on the reverse strand, counting down.
ACATCACGGTATAAGGTGAAAGAAAAATCACAGGCTTATGTAGAGATTACAAAGCTCCCTTCAAAGGTATTTTGGTATCTTCCTATAATTAATCATTTCAAATGTTTATTTGCTAATTCACATGATGAAAAAAGGTTAAGATGGCATGCTAAAGAGAGGGTATGTGATGGAAAAATATGTCTTCCAGCTCATTTTCCACAATGGATGAAAATTGATGAGCAGTATTCTACATTTGGAAATGAAATTTGAAATCTCAGACTAGGGTTGTGCACAGATGGAATGAATCCATACCGAACACTTAGTAGCACACATAGTTCTTGGCCTGTTTTATTGGTAATTTACAACCTCCCTCCTGAAGTTTGTATGAAGCGGAAATATGTCATGTTGAGTACAATGATCTCTGGTCCAAAGCAACCTGGTAATGATATTTATGTTTACTTGTCACCGTTGATTGATGATTTGAAACTGTTATGGGCTGATGGTATTAGGGTGTGTGATTATTATAAAATGGAATATTTTCAACTGCATGCAGTGCTTCTGTTCACTATAAATGGCTTCCTAGCATATGGAAATTTGTCTGGATACAGTGTTAAAGGGAATAAAGCATGTCCAATTTGCGAACAACAGACGTCCTATTGTCAATTGCATCATGGGAGGAAAACAGTGTACATGGGTCATCAAATGTTTTTGCCTATGGAACACCCTTATAGAAGACTAAAAAAGGCATTCAATGGCTCACAAGAATTTTATACTACTCCAAAACCTTTATCCCATGATCTATATTTTTAGAGGGTGGAAAACCTTGATGTGACATTGGGAAAGACACAGAAATCTGGTAATGATAGACATATTTGGATGAAAATGTCAATTTTTTTGAGCTACCATATTGGAGGTATCATGAAGTTAAACATAATATTGATGTCATTCACGTGGAGAAGAATATCTGTGATTCTTTGATTGGCACATTGTTAGATATTAATGGAAAGACTAAATATGGGTTGAATGAAAGATTAGACTTACTATCAATGGGAAAATGTTTGGAGTTAGCTCCCACTCCTAATGGAAGACGGACATTTCTTCCCCCGGCATGTCATACATTATCGAAGAGGGAGAAAATTAGCTTCTGTCAGTGTCTTCATGATACCAAAGTGCCTCAAGGTTATTCTTCTAATGTAAAAAAATTTGTCTCATTGAAGGACTTGAAGGTGATAGGTATGAAATCACATGATTGTCACGTCATGATGCAACAAAATCTACCAGTTGCATTGCATGGAATATTTCCCATTCGTGTCAGAAAGACTATAATGAAGTTGTGTTATTTTTTCAATTCAATTTGTAACAAGGCGATTGATGTGAATTATTTGAACATTTTGGAAAAGGATGCAATTTTTTTACTTTGTCAATTGGAAATGTATTTTCCTCCAACTTTTTTTGATATAATGGTGCATTTAATGATTCATCCAGTTTGAGAAATAAATCTTTGTGGGCCTGTATATCTTCATTGGATATATACTTTTGAAAGTTATATGAAAATATTAAAGGGGTATGTTAAAAATCTATATCGACCTGAAGCCTCCATTATTGAAAAGTATATTTCTGAGGAGGTAGCAGAGTTTTGTACGAGCTACTTGGCTGCGGCGCAACACATAGGTTTGCCTCCATCTCGCCATGAATGAGTTAATAATGAGGGAAAGGGGATTCGAGGCTTGAAAGTAAAATCATTGTTAGCTAAACAGATAAAGAAGTTAGAATCATACATCTTGAATAACATAGCTGATGCTCAACCGTATATCACATTGCATATTAATGAGTTGAAACAATGTCATCCAAAGAAAAAAGAAATGTGGATTTTGAATGATCACAACAAAACTTTTTTGTCATGGATTAAAAAGACTTTTCTTGGTAGATCAGATGTATCAGAGACATTAAAATGGATAGTGGGTGGTCCATGTTTAAATGTGATAACATGGTCCGGTTATGACATTAATGGTTATACATTTCATACAAAAGCTGAGGACAACAGAAGTGCAGTTCAGAATAGTGGTGTATTGGTGTTTGCAGAAGTAATGCATTTTTCGAGTGATAAGGAAAAAAACCCAATTTCTACATCAAATGCATATTATGGAGTGATTGAAGACATATGGGAGGTTGATTACTTTAAAATTAATGTTCCCGTTTTAAAATGTAAATGGTTTAACGATAACAACAGTGTCAGACACGATGAATTTGGAATGACACTTGTTAATATGAATAGATTGGAAGACACAACTGATTCTTTTATAATGGAAACACTTGCAAAACAGATTTTCTATATAGTAGATCAATCAGATATGCATTGGGCTGTTGTTTTACAAGGGAAAAAACAATATGTTGGTGAGGATGAACTTGATGAATATGCTGATTTATGTGAGATCCCTACTTCCATGGAAATATTAACAGAACATAATGATGATCATGTTGAAGACATAGTTTGTGCCATAAGGAATGATCACGACGAAGGAATTTGGGAAAACAATCCATTTGTACATTCCTAAAATTACAGGTAACATATGTTTATTTCTTGTTTACATTTATTTTTTCCATAAATGTTAGATACTGTAAGTTTTTTATTTATTAGAACATGTTTTAAAATAAAATAAGTATATGTTTTTGTTTGTTTTATGTTTGTTTAGTTTACTTTATCATGTTTATAACCTTTACATGAATTTTAAAATGCTTATTTTTGTTCACTGACAATTACTTTACCATGTTTACAATGTTTACCAGGTTTACCATTGTTACCATTTTTACCATCTTGACCATCTTGACCATCTTTTCCATCTTTACCATTGTTTAACATGCTTACCATATTACCAATGCTTACTATTATGTAACTTAGTACAATTTTCTATTTTTTGATTACAGTAGTATTAAAATATTTGAATTTGTATATTTGTGAACTGACGTTTGTTTTTTTGATTTGAAGGACAATGAAAGATCATCCAGATGATCAACCACATGATTCTAGAGAGGAGAATATTGCTGGTCATACCTCTGGGGATGAACATTCACATGCTCCTATTACGACAAAGAGTTCAAAGGTTGGTAAACGTGGGTGCACACGTTTACCAAAATTATCACTTTCCCGTATGCAGGATCAGAGGATAGTCGTTGAGTTTGTTGATGATGATATTCCTAGAGGTCCGAATGCCAAAGATTTAAAGATTTTTGTTGCAACTCTGGATAAGACCAAAGTAAGCATTCTGTATGATAATTAGAGAGGTGTGGATAAAGAGATTATCTCTCAATTGTGGGAGATGATTTTGGTAAGATCTTTTGTCATTGTTTGACCATTCTTTTATGTTTCTAGTATATATAATATGTTTAACCTCTTCTTTATTAGATGAAATTTGATATTCCTGACACTGGAGGAGTTAGGAAGAAATGCTTATCATTGGCTACCGGGAGATGGAGGGATTTCAAATCAACCCTCTCATCTGATTTCATTTATGGTCATAGGATTCATGACAATCCCTGTCGTATATATCCTTTTATAGATGAAGACACATGGAGACAGTTTTTTGAAATTAGAAAAAAAGAGTCATTTCTAGTAAGGGAAATGTAAACTTTGATAAACTTTCTTATATAAATGATTTTATTAATGTTTTGTTAATGATTTCTTATTCATAAATTACAGCAAACAAGGAAAGCTCGTCAGGAGATCCAATCTAAAAATGTATACCCTCATAGTTTATCTCGGGGAGGGTATACATTATTGGAAGAAAAAATGATGGTGGAAAAATTTCAACAACTAAGAGCTGAGTCTTCAAGCTCTGGAGAGGTGGCCCACCATCCCCTCCATCTAGACATGAAAAATGGTAGAGAGCTCGGAAGGGAAAAAGGGCAATATCTTTCGGAAGAATCGAGAATTGTAGATGAGAGGATTGTAAGATATCTATTTAACTTATCTAAGTTAAATTTTTTCTTCATATAAGTCTCAATCATTACAGAAATGTTCAATTATTTAATACAGGACTCTCTTGAGGAGCAGAGTTTAGAGGGGACATTTACAGCTACTAGGAGGGAAGATATTTTATTTGCAGCGTTGGGATGGCCCGAACATCCTGGTCGTGTAAGAGGATATTCGGAAGGTGTATCGGTAAGAAAAGTGTTTCCGCATTCTTCAACTTCTAACATTGAGGGGGTTTATAAAAAAAATAGAATCCTTGGAGGCTGAATTTCAAAATATTAATGCGACGATGGAGGACAAGATTAGAGAGTTGGTGCAGTCTATGTTTGCAGAAATGAAAAGTCAATTTCAGACTGCAGCTCCCACTCCTCCACCACCCCCTGCAGACCCCATTATTTATCCTCCACCTCCGCCCATAGCTCCCACTCCCCCACCTCAGCCTGCAGACCCCATTTTTTATCCTACGCCTCCACCACAGCTTCTTACATATTTCGAGTTGTATGTTTATGATTCTCAACATCATATAGTAGCATACGGGTTGGTATATTGTATATGAGATACAGTTCATCATCAACAATTAGAGGTAATGAATCAAAGGGTCACTGTATAGGATATTATAGATAGATCCGCTAGGGTACCAATACCTACAGATGGGGTGGTGATAGTTGGACAGAGTATCGGCCATTTTTTAGTTTGGCCATCCAGACTTCTTCGACTCATTACTATAGAGGTATGAATGTTATATCTTTTATTTTATTTTTTTTATTAAAATTGTTTTATCATTTGAAAGCTACTATATTTTTCAATTTTTTTCACAGGAATACTTCAAAGCTAATGAAATATTGTATATACAACAACAAAGACAAAAGGCTATGACATCAGATACAGATTCCAGTGGTCTTGACAAATTGTCAAGATATTCACATTTGTTGTTGGGTTTTTATGAGTTTCCAATGGAATCTCATGTTTGTGGACGTGAAATAAGTGTGGGGATTACAAAATCTGATATCATGGAGCTTGTTAATGGAGATAAGTTGGGCATCAACGTGGTGTAAATGTTTTCCATGTAAGTCTTAACACCTTTTCCCTGTATTATATTTATTAAAAATGTATACTTATGTATGTTTCGTATTAGGTATCTTTATAAAATTTGTGAGAGGAATGAGCTGACAGAATTATATGGATTCATGGACCCGCAATTGATTTCCCCTAAAGCATGTGCATTGAATGAGGAACAAAGAATGGTTTATATTGCTGAAAGATTTTAAAAGAATATAATCACACAACGTTGGATGATGCCTTTTTGTGAGAGGTATGAAACACATTTCTATGAAAGAGTTAATTATCTTTTAACATAAAAACCACTAACATTAAATTTCCTTTTATCAGTGATCATTGGATGTTAGGGATTCTTTTCCCAAGGGAGAAAGATCTTTATTGGATATGCTCTGTTCATGGTGATGTGCGGGAAAGTTTTATGAATATATTGGAAAAGTAAGTTTCAATTTCTCAATAGTTTTATATATTATAATGAATTTTAAATTTACCCCATTCATATTATTTTCTAACAGTGCATGGGTCTATTATCGAAAAAACACAAAGAAAAGAAAAGAAAAGATCAAATATGTAAATGCGAAGGTAAATTTCCATTTATAATTTGTACTTTTTGATTTATTACATAAAAATAATATATTGAATTTACACTCATTCAAACAGAATTGTCATGAACATCAAGGCGTCATCAAATGCAGATATTATATGTTAAGATTTATGTATGAAATAATAACAACTGGGAAAGTAGTGAATTTTGACCTGGTACAATTTCCTCTTAAACGTTTCCATAATATTTCAATTTGATTTATTCATTTTACACGTTAACTATCTTCTTTTTCATTTTTAGCTTTTTGATGATCCTCAACCAAATACTGTTGAAGACATCAAACACGTACAAGTGGAGTGGTCAAATTATTTTATAGGTTTGATTGAATTTTAGTTGTTTGTAATGTAAAATGTAATTTTGAATATTGTCGTTTTAATTGTGTATTTGGTAGTTGTTTAGGTTGGATTTATATTTTTTGAAGTTGATAGTGTAAGTTTTGAATGTTTATAAGTGAATGTTTAATTTTTCTCTACTTCTTGTTTTGGTCTACTTTTGATGGTTTTTCTAGTATGGATTTGGGTCTGTTGGGGAGGGGTTCCAAGGGTGTGGGGGTGTGTTCAGTGGGGTTGGGGGTGTCCAGCGGTCTGGGAGGGCTATCTAGTGGGGTGGGGGGACTGTCCTGGGGCGTGGTAGGGATGTCCAGGGGTGTGGGAAGGCGGTCTAGGGGTGTGGGAGTGTTGTCCAGGGGTGGGGGGGGGGTTGTCTAGTGGTGTTTGGGGCTGTCCATGGGTGTGGTGGGGGCTGTCAAGTGGTTGAGTGGGTGAGCGGGTGTTTTTCAGGCGGGTGGGGGTTGTCGTGGGGTGTTTGGGGGTGTCCGGGGGTCGGGGGGCAGTCCAGGAGTGTGGTGGGGGCTCCAATGGGGTGGGCTAGGGTTGTCCAAGTGGTATACATGTGGGTGGGAGCTCCAATTGGGTGGGGGAGGGCTGTCCAGGGGGTATACATGAGGGTGAGGGCTCTAACGGGGTGGGGGAGGGCTGTCCATGGGGTATAAGTGAGGGTGGCGGCTGTCTAGGGGGTAATTGTTTTCCAATGGGGTGGGGGAGGGCTGTTCAGGGGGTATACATGAGGGTGAGGGCTCCAACAGGGTGGGGGAGGGCTTTCCATGGGGTATAAATGAGGGTGGGGGCTGTCTAGGGGGTACGTTTTATCCAATGGGGTGGGGGAGGGCTGTCCAGGGGGTATACATGAGGGTGAGGGATCCAACGGGGTGGGGGAGGGCTGTCCATGGGGTATAAATGAGGGTGGGGGCTGTCTAGGGGGTAAGTTTTATATGTTATCAATGTACATGCTTATTTTTGATCTACTTCTGTTTTTGTGGTATAAATTCTCGATTTGTTTTCTTGTTGATTCTAGTGGAGAGAAGATGACTGCATTCTGTTAAAAAAAATGGGTTTATCACGTCGGTTATTTAATAACAGACGTGATAAAATGCCTGGAAAATAGTTTATCACATCGGTTATTTAATAACCGACGTGATAAAATGCTTGGAAAATAGTTGATCACGTCGGTTATTTAATAACCAACATTATAAAAGGCCGGGAGAATGGTTTATCACGTCGGTTATATAATAACTGACGTGATAAAAGGCCCCGTCAATGGTTTATCACGTCAGATATTGAATAACAGACGTGATAAAAGGCCTGGACAATGGTTTATCACGTCGGTTATTCAATAACCGACGTGATAAACCTCCTCCCGCCGGTTTATCACGGCAGTTATATAATAACCTATGTGATAAACCCCCCTCCCCCAGTTTTTCACGTCGGTTTTATAAGAACCGACGTGATAAACCACGCTCACCTCGGATTATCACGTCGGTTCTTTTAGAACCTACGTGATAAACCCCCCTCACCCCGATTTATCATGTCTGTTCTATATGAACTGACGTGTTAAACCCCCCTCACCCCTGTTTATCACGTCGGTTGTTTAAGAACCGACGTGATAAACCATTTTCCAGTCCTTTTATAACGTCGGTTGTTAAATAACCGACGAGATAAACCCTTCCCATCTTCTTTATCACGTCGATTATTTTCGAACTGACGTGATAAAAATCGTGATTTTATGTTTTTGACTTCGATTTTTAAATAAACGACGTCAAAAACCTTATTTATAACATCGCACGTATTAACGTCAGCTAGAAACCGACGTAAAACATGAAAAAATAACCGATGTAAAAAACGTTTTCTTGCACTAGTGCCTCACACAAGAATGTCTAGGGGATTACTCCCAAATAGATCTTCTAAAACTGGTCCCACAACAAGGGAGGAGGATGTCTTTCCTGGTAAAAAGTAAATTCAAGTATGATACTCGCCATCCCTTCTTGGAACTAGAGGCTCTAGGTTATAGAAACCATAAGGGGAGAACACTGTCCCAACCCTTATCCCACATACTTAGACGATCATGGTATTATCCAAATTGTTTATAATGCCCCGACCCATGTTACCCGGAGTTGGTGCATTATTACAGAACACTGGCATGATCACAAAAGATCGAGTCTCGAAAGACCGATTAGTTTAGTAGCCTTTAAACACTAGATACATTCATAAGTTTTACATTACATCATGAAATAAAAACTACAACAGCATCATGTCCCCTTTGAACACACTTATCCCTTAGACTATCCCTGCATGTCAATCATAATATAATTCTTCACATCCTAGGAAAAATAAAACATAGAAAGGGGTGATCTTAGACGATCAGTAAAGATAACAATATTTCGGAAACATTAATAAACAACCATAAACATTTAAATAATTTGTATAACTAAAACAAAATCCTTTTAAACTTGAACTTTAGAATAACATAGAAAAAATAAAATGAAATAATTCCATTTACTTATTCACATGGATATTCTACTAGTCAAATATTCACTTGCAATATCAATAACCACTTTCATAATGATGGAATGCATAATTCCAAACAATGATAACCACATAGTAAAGGCCTTGTGCCAAGACTAAAAATAAGATTTCTTCAAGGCCTTGTGCCCAGACAGTAGTTTGTCTCATGAGACCTACCGATGCATCGAGGAGCTATAGTGGGATCAACCCATCACTTACTAAGTCTAATTCATTCCTTATATGAAAACGTTTAAACATATCATAAACAATGCCCAAGAAACATAACGTAATCATTTCATATAAATCATATATAAAGGAAACATAAAATTTCCACATTTTATTCAAAAGATGTCAATATAACACATTGATCTAATAAAAACACTATCAAAACCATTTTCAATACCAAAATAAAAGAAAATTAAAACATGGTATTTATTTTTCATTTTAAAAAAAGATATGGCTTGTAGAGGGAGCCGAAACTCAAATAACGGTCATGGCGGCGGAGAAGTCATTGTTTCCACATTCGAAAGGAAAAAAATTCCATTTTTCGTATAGTAAAACACTTCGTATAAAAATATTCCTTTTGAATAAAAGTAAAAGTCAAAGGGGTTTATACACCATATAAAAGAAAGTTGTGTATAAAACAAAATATGCCTCAATGAAATGAGAATGAGACGAAGTCCCTTACCATGTGTCTGACTTGACTCGATCGTTCTTTAATCTCCTGAATAAAAATCTATAGTTAATTTATTTTTTCTTAAGAACCTTTTTCAACTTCATTATTCCTTTTACATCACTTATTACCATGTTATAAACATTATGTAATCATTTTATTTAATAACGGTTGTTTTGTCGATCCTTGGTACTTGAGTCAATAATAAACATCCTATAAATACAAGTTGTTTATGTGGTAAAATATCCATTATCTAAAAAATTATATTCATGATGTTGATATCATATATATCAAATATATACAGTATATACATGCATTTATTTTATTACATAACATTTAGAGGTAAGAAATGAAATGAACCACTCATAGAGACGGTAAGCCGTACGTACGCATGAACGCTACATTCATTTCTATTTCGTATTTAATGGAATTAAATAATAATGATATAAAGGAATATTATAATTCCAGTATAATATCATATATAATATCATTAACTCCATATTTTATACTTCCCACATATGGCATTAACGATTCAAATCACTTTGAGGTGGCGGTAGTCTGTATTTCCTAAAATGAAATTATCACGTTTAACCAAAATGGAAATCATAAAGGTATGCCATAAATGAAAAATACAGAAGAAAATGAAAACATAAAAAATATATATCATATATAAATATAGTGACATCTTAATGTCCACCATGAGAGGTGTTAAAAGAAGATTGAATAATAATCGTTTCATGATGCAGTAATTCACCACCCACAGAAACAGTATGTTCATTAACCATTAGATGGAGGTGTGTGTAAGTGTAGTTAGAATAATTATCATAAAAAAATACAAGTATATTGAGTATACTTTCATTTTTACAAAAGAAATGAATAAAAAGAGTTTAGGGGTTTTAGAAGTAAAATAAAATAAAATAAGTTAAGGGAAATCGTTACATTTAGCTTATGTAACTCCCTTTGGTTTGAACCAAAAAGACTCTTGAAGTGACTTACGCATAAGGTAAGGCTTCTAGGATGAAGGGAGGAAAGTTTAGAGGGTATTTAGGAAGATTTTTTCCAATCCAAATGGCTTTGAAGGTGTGAATAAGGTGGTAGAGGTGGGGGCCTTTATAAGAGGAGAGGAGGGGCTCTTTTAGAAGGATTGAAAATATTATTTTATTATAAAATGGTTTTCGGATTATAAAGTCCCGAAATGATATATTTCAAAGTTAAGGTGATAAGTGTTCGAAATCCACCCATCCAATAGGTTTTTTACAAATTTATGTCTTATAATTTACCTTGTCATTTCACTTTATTTAAATCGTTCATTAATGAGGTAATCGCTGCATCATCATGGTGTAATAAATAAATTTATTTATTTTATGTCTAAAAATTATAAAAAAATTACAATGATGTAGTAAATATTTTAATCTTTAAAATTAATTTTTATAGTCTAAAATATAACTTGTATAACCCCTTGTAAAAAATGGTTTAGTAAAACAATACTTTTTTGTGACATTTTTATTTTTACTCTAAATAAAATGTATTAATGTCATTATCTTACCCAAGTGACTCCATGGGGTCCCAAAAATCATAAAATTGTTTTTATTGGTCATTAATGACTCATCCAATAAGATTAGGACATGTGTAAAGATAATTTTATATTCTTATAATATCATTTTTACCTTAAATTACCATAATTACCTCTAATCGCAGTTAATAAAACTCAAAAGTTACTATTCATCAAAAATTATTTTCATCACATTGAACCAAATTTTACATACTAATGACAACCATATATGTAGGAGTTTTAAAATTCAATTCATATAAGTGGTAATGTTTCATTTAAATGAAAAATATGTTTTTTTAACTACCACTTAGTGGTTTCACTATTCATTAAAAATTGATGTTTTTCAGAACAATAAAAAAATCACCCTAAGATATAATTGATATTCCAAATTGAAAAATGATGTCTATTTTAAAAAAATCAAAACATATAAGTTACATTAACTAATTTTATAATTAATTCCTGTTGTCATTACAAATAACGTGTTTTTAAGAAACAATATCAATCAAAAGATTGATAATTTTTTATGTCCAATTTCAAAGTAAAATTAATTCTAATAACCACCATTGGATACATTGGTAAAATTATATTCTAATTATACTTTAAAACCACTCAATAGTATAATTTATCACTATAAAATATTTCAATTAAAAAAAAATTAAATATTTTTCACTATTCATCGAAAATTGGATGTTCTCAGAAAACTACCAAAAATTCAACTTAGGATAATTTCGATATTCCAAATCCAAAAATGAAGTCCATTTTGAAATATAAAATTTTTATAATTCAAAAAGTTTGTATTACTATTCATAACTGCTACTTTGATTGGTCGCGGTGTGTTAGAATCTCGAACTTGCGTACAATGCAAACTATTGAATTATTGAAAGAGAAGAGTATCGTGGATGTTTGGGGTGTTACATTATCCCCTCATTCAATAAATTTCATCCTCTAAATTTGAAATTGTTCTTCAAAAATAAAAGGTTGAAAATAGAAAATACCTTTGTGGAAAAACCACATTAGAAATAAGGTTAATAAAATTTAGTCTTATTAAGAGGGAAAAAGGAAATGAAAATGTCACCACCAAATTATAGTTTCGAATAAGAGAACATTGGTGGAAATTATTGAAATGTAATTAGAGGAAAACGTAAATATTTATAGGGAGTGATTGTGGTCATCAATCAACACAAGTGTAAAATTGAGGGCTTCAAAGCCGTCAATCTATGATGAAAATATCATGAGTTCAACAAAACATAAGGTATTAGCATAACACATTTTTGTTTTAATATCCCTTCCCTAAAGTTTAAGAATTAATTTATTTATAGATTAAGATATATATATATATATATATACTTGATGAGTAGAATTTCATCCTTCAACTAATTTATACCACAAACTCATATTTCAATCAAAAACAAAATAGAACTCAAAAATATTATATATATATTTATCATATAAGGTTCCAAATATTAACACATACCATATAGAAAAATATTTTGTAATATGGAGGGACTTCTTGTAGGCTAGTGGTACGTAATAATGTCCTGTATAACAATGGTTGTGGGTTCGATTCCTGTAGCTTTGTTCGACACGACGGGTTATCGCCCGACCTGCAGGTTATCCTTTTACTAAAACTATAGTATTATAATATTTGAAAAATAATCATAGGAAATGTTTTAACCATAAATAATACAATTGAAAGGCGGACTTAATCCATTCCAAACATTATAGTTATCCAAAATACCTCTATCCAAACTCCCAGTCCAAATTTTATATGGAAGGTAAACACAATGAAGATCCTTTTTCCACGTAATAACATGTAAAGACCTTTATCATTTATTCTTTTAAAACACTGCAACATCCAAAATTACCAAAAATCCATGTTGATTACATTCATTATCCTTCATTCCATATTGAATAATATATATATTTATCCAAAAATGTATACAAATCATTAATTAGTTTCAACGAAATCAATAATATCGAATATAATTTATCCAAATCAATCATGTATTAGTCCAAAATCACTATCTTAGTATAAGAACCATACTATGGTTTACCTTTCACTCAACCATATATTTTCTAAAAATTTAACCTGTTATTGAGTCACTTTTCTTAGTTCCACACAATCTCAAGTCCTTAATAAAATAGTACTGCAGTACAATCCTTATAAAATCCTTAATTATTATAAACATTACATCATTGATACAACACTCAATTGACATAATTCTTTAATAACAACATAAGAAATCTAATCATTCCTCCTCATCTATGGTAGTATCATAACTTGATTATTATCCAATAACATCATTTGGGGAATACTCTTATGATTTAGACATTGGTTTGCGTAGTGTCCCCACTTCTTGAAGATTAAGCATTGTACATTTGAAACCTTTTTCTTAACCTTGCATTCACACACTTGGTGTCCATTTCTCCAAACTTATAAAAAACTCTCATTCCCTTCTGGAAAGTTCCAAGGTGTTTCTTCCCACAGTTATCACATATTGTAAAATTATTCTTTTCTATCTTCCCTTTATCCATCTTTATCTCTTCCAACCTTTTCATCTCTTGATTCCCTTCAAAGACATAGGACTCAGAGTATTCTTTACTTATCTTATTAACACATGATACTATTTCTTCATATGTTAAGAATACATGGGAGACTATTTACCTTCTAAATGTTGGCTTAATACCGTGAAAGATATGATCCTTCTTAATATTTGGATCATATATATTACAGTAGTTCACATTCCTTCTATTGGGCACCATTTCTATACAATGGCATAAACTATGTCAGTTTATAAATTACAATGAATAATTTCAATCTTGTAAAATAATTAATGTAAATTGAACTGTTTATGGATATAATCCATAATCATAATGATGTTTTATTTGATGAATTATATACACATAAACCCTTCATAATTATTTGTAAAGAAAATGAGAATTATCTTATGCATATCCCCTGGAAGTGTCGTAACCAAGAGTGCAGAAAGGCCCGTTGTCATGTAACAGGATACCCCAGGTCAAGCCCGAAACTCCTTGTCAGAGTTTTCACTTCTAGGTACATCTGTGTTAGAGCCACCTCTACCTGCTCGTATCCAGAAAGTGATGTGTTGCTCGGAAAATACACAAAATATATACTTTACCAAAATTCTAGGATGTTCTTCTATACTAATCCTCAAATTCTATATTAGGGTTATGTGCTCTAATCAGAGTTTATCTAAATCTAGATTCCGAGGTTAGTACTAAACTGCCTCTGATACCAACTATAACACCCCGACCCTAGTTACCCAGAGTTAGAACATTATTACATAACATTGGAATGATCACAAAATATTGAGTCTCGAAACACCGATTAGTTTAGTATCCTTGAAACACTAGATACATTCATAAGTTTTACATTACATCAGGAAATAAAAACTACAACAACATCTTGTCCCCTTTGAACACACTTATCCCTTAGACTATCCCAGCAGGTCAATCATAATATACTTCTTCACATCCTGGGGAAAATAAAACATAGAAAGGGGTGAGCTCAAATACTCAGTAAGGATTAAAATATAGCGGAAACTTTTATAAACAAGCATAAACATTTAAGGCATTTGTATAACAAAAACAAAATCCTTTTAAACATGAACTTCAAAATAACATGGAAAAAATAAAATGAAATAATTTAATTTACTTATTCACATGGATATTCTACTAGTCTAATATTGACATACAATATCAATAACCACATTAATAATGATGGAATTCATAATGCCAGAGTATAATAACCACAAAGTCAAGGCCTTGTGCAAAGACTACAAATAAGATTTTGTAAATGCCTTATGCCAAGGCACTAGTTTGTCTCAAGAGACCTTCTGATGCATTGATGAGGTATAGTAGGCTACACCAATCACTTACTATGTCCAATGTATTCCTTATATGAAAAGTTTTAAGCATATAATAAACAATGCCCAAGAACCATAACATAATTGTATCAAATAAAACATGCATAAAAGAAACATAATATTTCCACATTTCAATCATTAGATATTAATAAAACACATTGATATAATAAAATCATTATCAAAACCATTTTCAATACCAAAAGAAAAGAAAAGTAAAACATTGTATTTTTTCATTTTTAAAAATGGTTATGGCTTGTAGAGGAAGCCGAAACTCAAATAATGGTCACGGCGGCAGTGAAGTCATTGTCGCCGCATAGGTAAGAAAAAACATTCCTTTTGTCGTTTACTAAAACGCTTATTATAAAAAGATCCATTTTGAATAAAATTAAAATTCAAAGGGGTATATACACCGTATAAATGAAATTTTTGTATAAAACAAAATATGCCTCAATGAAAGGAGATTGAGACGAAGTCCCTTACCTCGTGTCTGACTTGAATCGATCATTCTTTTATCTCCTGAATAATAAACTATAGTTAATTTATATTTTCTTAAGAAACTTTTTCAAGTTCATTATTCCTTTTACAACACTTATTACCATGTTATGAACTATATGTAATCATTTAATTTAATAACAGTCGTTTTGTCGATCCTTGGTACTTGAGTCAAGAATAAAATTCTTATAATTACAAGTTGTTTATGTGGTAAAATATCCATTATCTCCAAAATTATATTCATGATGTTGATATCATATATATCATATATATCTAGTATAAACATGCATTTATAATATTACATAACATTTAGAGGTAAGAAATGAAATGCACCGTTCATGGAGACGGTAAGCCATACGTACGCATGAACACTACTTTCATTTCTATTTCATTCTTAATGGAATGAAATCATAATCATATAAAGATATATTGTAACTCCAATAAGATATCATATATAATATCATTAACTCCATCATTTATACGTCCCACATATGGCATTAATGATTCAAATCAATTTGAGGGGGTGGTAGTCCGCACATCCTAAAATGAAATTATTGCGTTTACCCATAATGGAACTCATAAAGGTATGCCATAAATTAAAAATACAGAACCATAATCAAAACATAAACATAAAATATATCATATATAAATATAGTGACATCGTAATTTCCACCATGAGAGGTGTTAAATGATTATTGAACAATCACTGTTTCATGAGGCAGTAATTTTCCGCCCACATAAACCGTCTGTTCTTTAACCATTAGATGGAGGTGTGTGTAAGTGTAGTTCAAATACATATCATAAAAACATAAAAGTATATTTATGATACTAGTGTTGGTACAAAATAAAATAATAAAAAGAGTTTAGGGGTTGTAGAAGTAAAATAAAACAAAAGAAGTTAAGAGAAATCGTTACATTTAGTTTGTGTAAATCCATTTGGTTTGAACCAAAAGGACTCTTGAAGTGACTTATGCATAAGGTAAGGCTTCTATGATGAATGGAAGAAAGTTGAGATGGTATTTGGGTAGAGTTTGGCCGAGAAAAATGGCTTTGAAGGTGTGAATAAGGTGGTATAGGTGGGGCCTTTTATAAAAGGAGAGGAGGGGCTCTTTTGGAAAGATTGAAAATATTATTTTATTATAAAATGGTTTTCGGATTATAAGGGTCCCAAAATAATATATTTCAAATATAAGGTGATAAGGTTCTAAATCCACACATACAATATGTTTTTGACAAGTTTAAGTCTTATATTTTACCTTCTCTTTTCATTTTATTTATATTGTTTATTAATGAGGTAATCACTGCATCATCATGGTGTCATAAATAAACTTATTTATTTAATGTCTAAAAATTATAAACAAATTACCATGATAAAGAAAATATTTTAATCTTTCCAATTAATATTTATAGTCAAAAATATAACTTGCATACCCCCTTTTAAATTTTTTTTAGTAAAACAATACAAGTTTGTGACATTTTTATTTTTACATTAAATAAAAGGTATTAATGTCATTATCTTACCCAAGTGGCTCCATGGGGTCCCAAAAATCATCCCATGGTTTTTCTTGGTCGGTCATGACTCATCCAATAAGAGGAGGACCTGTGTCAAGATATTTTTATATTCTTATAATATCATTTTTACCATAAATTACCCTAATTACCTCTAATCACGGTTAATAAAACTCAAAAGTTACTATTCATCAAAAATTATTTTCATCCCATTGAACCACTTTCTACATAATAATTAAATCCATGTATGTTGGATTTGTGAAATTCAATTCATAGAAGAGGTAAAGTTTCATTTAAATGAAAAATCAGTTTTTTTAACTACCACTTAGTGGTTTCACTATTAATCAAAAATTGAAGTTTTTTCGAACAATACAAAAAATTCACCCTAAGCTATAATTAATATTCAGAATTAGAAAATGTTGTATATTTTAAAAAATTCAAAACATATAAGTTGCATTAATTAATTTTATAATTAATTCCTGTTGTCAAAACAAATAGCATGTTTTTAGGATACAATATCAATCCAAAGATTGACAATTGTTTATGTCCAATTTCAAAGTGAAATTAATTATAATGACAACCATTGGATAAAATGGTAAAATTATATTATAATTATACTTTAATGCCACTCAATAGAATAATTTATCACTATAAATTATTTTGATTAAAAATGTTGTTTTTAGGTATTTTTCACTATTCATCAAAAATTGGATGTTCTTAGAAAAATACCAAAAATTTAAATTTGGATAATTTTGATATTTAGAATCCAAAAATGAAGTCCATTTTGAAATATAAAATTTATATAATTCAAAAAGTTGGTATTACTATTCATAACGACAACTTTGATTGGTCGGAGGGTGTTAGAATCTCGAACTTGCATACAATGCAAGCTGTTGCATTATTGAAAGAGAAGTGTACCATGGAATCTTGGGGTGTTACATTCTCACATCCTTTAAAAAATTTCAACCTCGCAATTTTAAATTGTTCTTCGAAAATAAAAGGTTAAAAATAGAAAATACCTTTGTGGAAAACCCACATCGGAAATAAGGATAATTTTTTTTGTCTTAATAAGAGGGAAAGGGAAATGAAAATGTCACCACAAAATTAGGGTTTTGAATTGGGGAACATTGGTTGAAATTATTGACAAGTAATTAGAGGGAAAACGTAAATATTTATAGGGAGTGATTGTGGTCATCAATCAAAAACAAGTTTATAATTGAGGGCTTCAAATCCATCAATCTATGATGAAAATATCATCAGTTCAACAAAATATAAGGTATTAGGATAACAAATTTTTGTTTTAATATCATTTCCCTAAAGTTTAAGAATTAATTTCATCACAGAATAATATATATATATATATATATATATATATATATATATACTTGACGAGTAGAGTTTCATCCTTCAACTAATTTATACCATAAACTCATCTTTCACTAAAAAAGACAATAGAACTCAAAAATATTATATTTAACCTTATCATATAAGGTTCTAAATATTAACACATACCATGGAGAAAAATATTTTGTAACAACCAGGGACTTCCTGTAGGCTAGTGGTAGGTAATAAAGGCCTGTCGTACTATGGTTTTGGGTTCGATTCCTGTAGCTTTGTCCAATGTGATGGGTTATCGCCCTACCTGCTTGTTGCCCTTTTCATAAAAATATAGTATTATAATATTTGAAAAATAATCATAGGAAATGTTTTAACCTTAAATAATTCTATTCAAAGTTCAACTTAATCTGTTCCAAACATTATAGTTATCCAAAATACCTCTGTCCAAACTCGCAGTCCAAATTTTATAAGGAAGGTAATCACAATGAAGATCCTTTTATACGTGTAATTACATTTTAAGACCTTCATCATGTATTCTTTTAAAACACTAAGACATCCTGAATTACTATAAATACTTATTTATTTTATTCATGATCCCTTATTCCTTATAGAATACTAGATATACTTATCCAAAATTGTATAAAAATCATTAATTAGTTTCTAGGAAATCAAGTATATCAAATATAATGTATCCAAATCAATCATGTATTATTCCAAAAACACTATCTCGGTATCAGAACCATAATATGGTTTATCTTTATCTCAACTATATATTTTTCAAAATTTTAACCTCTTTTTGGGACACTTTTCTTGGTTCCACACAATCTCAAGTACTTAATGAAATAGTAATGCGATAAAATCCTTAAATACTCCATAATTATTATAACCAGTACATCATTGATACACCACTCAAATGAAATAATTTTTTAATAAAAACATAAGAACTCTAATCCTTCCTCCGCAACGGTGGTAGTATCATAACTTGATTATTATCCAATAGCATCATTTGGGGCATACTCTGATGATTTGGACATTGGTTTTCATAGTCTCCCCACTCATTGTAGATGAATCATTGTACATTTGAATCCTTTTTCTTACCCTTTCATTCATGCCCATGGTGTCTATTTTCTCCACACTTATAAAAACCTCTTATTCCCTTTAGGAAAGTTCCAAGGTGTTTCTTCCCACAGTTATCACATATTGGAAAATTCTTTTTTTCCCTCTTCCGTTTATCCATCTTTCTCTCTTCTATCCTTTTCATCTCTTTCTTCCATTCAAATCCATAGGACTCAGAGAATTCTTTACTTATCTTATTAACACATGATATTATTTCTTCATATGTTGAGAATACATAGGAGACTATTTCCCTTCTAAATGTTTGCTTAATACCGTGAAAGATATGTTCTTTCTGACTCTTTAGATCATACGTATTGTTGGAGTTCACATTCCTTCTACTGGGTGACATTTCTATACTGACTGAAAATTATTTTTTATTGAATAAAACACTTTTGTGGAAGAAAGTGTGAAACCAAAGGATCCAGCAAAACACCCAAATAACCCCGAACCAAAACCAGAAAGAGACATGATCTACCTCATAATTACAAACAAGTAAAATATTTAATGTAAATTGAATGGTTTATAGATATAATCCATAATCATAATGATGTTTTCTTTGAGAAATTTTATACACATAAACCCTTCATAATTATTTTTAAAGAAAATGACAATTATCCTAAGCATATCCCCTGGAAGTGTCGTAACCAAGATTACAGTAAGGCCCATTGTCATGTACCAGGATACCCCGGGTCAAGCCCGAAACTCCTTGTCGAAGTTTTCACTCCTAGGTACATCTATTCTAGAGCAACCTCTACCTGCTCATATCCAGAAATGGATGTATTGCTCGAAAAATACACAAAATCTATACTTTACCAAAATTCTATGATGTTTTTTATACTAATCCTCAATGTCTATATTAGGGCTATGTGCTCTAATCAGAGTTTATCTAAATTTTACTTCCAATATTAGTACTAAACTGCCTCTGATACCAACTGTAACGCCCTGGAACTAGTTACCCAGAGTCTGTTCATTATTACATAACATTGGAATGACAACAAAAGATCATGTCTCGAAACACCGATTAGTTTAGTAGCCTTGAAATAACAGATATATTCATAAGTTTTACATTACATCATGAAATAAAAACTACAACAACATCTTATCCCATTTGAACACACTTACCCCTTAGACTATCCCTATAGGTCAATCATAATATACTTATTCACATCCTGGGAAAAAGAAAACATAGAAAGGGGTGAACTCAGATGCTCAGTAAGCATAACAATATAGCGGAATCTTTCATAAAAAAAGCACAAACATTTAAGGCATTTGTATAACTAAAAAAAACCTTTTATACTTGAACTTGACAATAAAATGGGAAAAATGAAATGAAATAATTCCATTTACTTATTCCCATGTATATTCTACTAGTCGAATATTCACATGAAATATCAATAACCACTTTCATAATGATGGAATGCATAATGCCAGATTATCATAACCACATAGTCAAGGCCTTGTGCCAAGAATACAAATAATATTTTTTCAAGGACTTGTGCCAAGACACTAGTTTGTCTCATGAGACCTACCGATGCATCGAGGAGCTATATATGGCTCCACCAATCACATAATAAGTCCAATTCATTCCTTATATGAAAAGGTTTAAACATATCATAAACAATACCCAAGAACCATAACATTATCGTATCACATAAAACATGAATGAAGGAAACACACCATTTACACATTTCAATAACAAGATATCAATACAACACATTGATATAATAAAAACATTATCAAAACCATTTTCAACACCAAAATAAAAGAAAACTAAAACATGGTTTTTATTTTTCATTTTTAAAAAAGTTATGGCTTGTAGAGAAACCTGAAACTCAAATAATCGTCACAGTGGCGGAGAAGTCGTTGTTGCCGTATAAATAAGACAAAACATTCCTCTTGTAGTTTAGTAAAATACTTCGTATAAAAAGATTCATTTTTAATAAAAGTAAAAGTCAAATGGATTTATACACCGTATAAGAGAAAGTTGTGTATAAAACAAAATATGCATCAATAAAAGGAGATTGAGATAAAGTCCCTTAGGTCGTGTCCGACATGACTCGATCGTTCTTTAATCTCCTGAATAATAAACTATATTTAATTTTTATTTTCTTAAGAACATTTTTCAGGTTCATTATTCTTTCTACATCACTTATTACCATGTTATGAACATTATGTAATCATTTAATTTCATAATGGTCATTTTGTCGATCCTTGGTACTTGAGTCAAAAATAAACTTCTTATAATTACAAGTTGTTTCTGTGGTAAAATATCCATTATCTCCATAATTATATTCATGATTTTGATATCATATATATCATATATATACATTATATACAACCATTTATAATATTACATAACATTAAGAGGTAAGAAATGAAATGCACCGTTCATGGAGACGGAAGCTGTACGTACGCATGAACGCTACTTTCATTTATATTTCATATTTAACGGAATGAAATCATAATTATATAAAGGTATATTATAATTACATTATATTATCATATATAATATCATTAACTCCATCCTTTATACATCCCACATATGGAATTAAAGATTCAAATCACTTTGAGGGGGCGGTAGTCCGCACTTCCTAAAATAAAATTATCATGTTTACCCATAATGGAAATCATAAAGGTATTCCATAAATGGAAGATAAAGAAGCATAATGAAAACATAAACATAATATATATCATATATAAATATAGTTACATCTTAATGTCAACCATGAGACGTGTTAAAAAAAGATTGAACAATCATTGTTTCATGAGGCAGTAATTCGCCACCCACAGAAATAGTATCTTCTTTAACCATTAGATGGAGGTTTTTGTAAGTGTAGTTCTAATACATATCATAAAAACATCCAAGTATATTTAGGATACTGTTTTTGTAACAAAATAAATGAATAAAAATAGTTTAGGGGTTGTAGAAGTAAAATAAAAAAAATAAGTTAAGAGAAATCATTACCTTTAGTTTGTGTAACTCCCTTTGGTTTGAACCAAAAGGACTCCTGAAGTTCCTTATGCATAAGTTAAGGCTTCTAGGATGATGGGAGGAGATTTTAGAGGGTATTTGGGAATAGTTTGGCTGAGCCAAATGGCTTTGAAGGTGTCAATAAGGTGGTAGAGGTTGGGGCCTTTTATAAGAGGAGAGGAGGGGCACTTCTAGAACGATTGAAAATATTATTTTATTATAAAATTGTTTTCGGATTATAAAGGTCCCAAAATGATATATTTTGAAGCTAAGGTAATAAGGGTTTAAAATACACCAATGCAATAGGTTTTTGAGAAGTGTAAGTCTTAGATTTTATCTTCTCTTTTCATTTTATTTAAATCGTTCATTAATGAGGTAATCACTCCATCATTATAGTGTCATAAATAAATTTATTTATTTAATGTCTAAAAATTATAAAAAAAACCATGATTTAGGAAATATTTTTATATTTCTGATGAATATTAATAGTTGAAATGATATCTTGTATAACCCGTTGTAATTTTTTTAGTAAAACAATACATGTTTGTGACATTTTTATTTTTACATTAAATAAAAGGTATTAATGTCATTTTCTTACCCAAGTGGCTCCATGGGGTCCCAAAAATAGTCCCATGGTTTGTATTGGTCAGTCACGACTCATGAAATAATATTAGGACATGATTAAAGATATTTTTATATTCTTATAATATCATTTTTACCTTAAATTACCCTAATTACCTCTAATCGCAGTTTATAAAACTCAAAATTTTCTTTTCACAAAAAATTATTTTCATCTCATTGAACCAGATTTTACATACAAATGTCAACCATGTGTGTTGGATTTTTTAAATTCATTTCATAGAAGTGGTAATGTTTTATTTAAACTAAAAATCAATTTTTTTAACTACCACTTAGTGGTTTCACTATTCATCAAAAATTGATGTTATTCATAACAATACAAAAAATTCACCCTAAGCTATAATTGATATTCTGATGTAAAAAATGATGTCTATTTTACAAAATTAAAAACATATAAGTTGCATTAATTAATTTTATAATTAATTCTCATTGTCAAAACAAATAGCGTGTTTTAAGAAACAATATCAATCAAAAGATTGACGATTGTTTATGTCCAATTTCAAAGTGAAATTTATTATAATGACCACCATTGGATAAAATGGTAAAATATTATTCTAATTATAATTTAAAACTACCCAGTAGTATAACTTATTATATAAATTATTTTGATTAAAAAAGTTATTTTAATGTTTTTTTACTATTCATCAAATATTGGATGTTCTCAGAAAAATACCAAAAAATCAACTTATGCTAATTTCGATATTCTGAATCCAAAAATGAAGTCCATTTTGAAATATAAAATTTATATAATTCAAAAAGTGGGTATTACTATTCGTAATGGCTACATTTATTGGTCGCGGTGTGTTAGAATCTCGAACATGCATACAATGCAAGTTATTGCATTATTGAAAGAGAAAAGTACTGTCAAAGCTTGGGATGTTACATAGTTTGTGACCTTATGACCATATGAATGCACATCCACATGCACAGTGGGGAACCTAACCATTAGGTCGGAAAAGTGAGGGAATCCTCTTACTATAGGAATGCATATCCAAATTGGGGATATGGTCATATGCCTATTCCCATGGGTTTTCATGTCCAAATCATTCTGTAGAGGTGCAGTGTCTTGGATTTTTTTCATGTATTATTTTTAAATATTATACGGAATTGTTAAAACACTAATCATAGAGACGGGACATCATTCCTTGTCCCATGATCCCAGAATGATGGTTCAAACTTTTTTTAAGTTAAGTGAGTCGGCACATGTGCGTAGTTTTGGCATTTTCCAAACGGATGTTGGGATTAAAAATCTTGAGGGCACTATTGCATCTGGGATGACCACATTACCTAAGAACGGGTCTAACCTCGACTGACACTAGTCAAGGAAAAGGGTTAATTTTTGGGTGTTTTTAGTAAATTAAAAATAAAATAAATTCGCAATGTTATTTTATTCTATGGAAGCATCTGTTGTAGCGCAGTGATGGGGAAACTATTTCAATTTTAAATGTCATCTCATAGTGACTTCGAAAGAGTAACACTAACCCACTAATGCCACGATGTAGTGTAATTCCAAACAGGTTTCCATTTTTATTGGTATGTAGATAATTAACAATGTTTGGGAGAAAACTCTAGAGAATCCGCGAAGCCTTGGAGAAAACTCTCGGCGAGGATTGACAATGGATCGAAGATGCAAATCCCTTCACCAACAAAGTTGAAGGATCTCGATGACGACGGAAGCCCGACCCTTTGTCATAAATCGACCTCTTCGTGAGTTAGGGGTTGTTATTTCATTCATCTTTCCCCGTTTCTGAATTTAAACGAAAAACGTGGATCAACCACAAACAAGTTGATTAGTGGATTCATACGTTCTCGCGGGATGGTATTATTGGGATGATTATGGGGAATTAGTCCAAGTTGATTATTATTTTTGATTTCTTCTCTATTAAAGCCTAATGAAGGGATCATATCAATGATGTGATGAATTATAGCGGAGGTCC
This sequence comes from Viscum album, assembly GCA_963277665.1. NCBI lineage: Eukaryota > Viridiplantae > Streptophyta > Magnoliopsida > Santalales > Viscaceae > Viscum > Viscum album. The sequence continues at coordinate 1,489,029,616 of OY728137.1, read as the reverse complement.
GTTCCTCAATTTTTTTATTGGATTCTTTTCTTTCCATCTGTCTTTCTCACGCATTCTTCGCATTCTTTGCATTTTTTGTGAGGTGACGAACAAAAAATTGTTGTGCACCGATATTGAAATGAAATTATCCCAAATTGGATATCTGACATCGCAATGACCCTATGGAGGTGTGACGACCATTATAGACGTCGAATTAGCTCGAATCAGAAGAGGCTATTCTTTGAGCATTCTTCGTATGGGAGGATGAAAACAAGTTCTCAGAGCCGATTGGAGGTCTAAAAACTCCGTATATAGCTTTGTTGCATCGGGGAGACCAAAACCTAGGAGTTCATTGGAAATAGGATGACCAGATCGATGACGGGGCACCACCAGAGGTGCGACGGTGGAGGTTCTCGTTTTTAGAAATTTTCAGAAAACACGGTTTGTATCTCAGAAGAACATGCTGTGTGGACCGGCTGAGTGGTTTCTAGGTTTTCGGGCATCATACGGGTATCAAATGACATGTGACCTCTATCACACGACATGTTGCACCTTCCATGATTCTTTTTGTGTACTTTGGATAGTACACTGACACAGGATGGGCTACACGGCTACCGAAGACACGACGTGTACTCTCTACACAGCATGGAATAGGTGGCTATATAGGACTCGGCGTGTATCAAGGGGGTACATGGACACGGGGTGTAGTACACGGTCGTGTACTACACCACACAGCCATGTGAGGCCAGTAGTGGGGGACACCCCATGTCCCAACAACACAGGCTGGCATACTTGGGTTGAGGACGTGTATGAGAACATAGCCAACGTACACGCAGCCGACCCCAGTTACTCAGACACAATGTGTAATCCCTACCACATGCAGTGTACTGAATATCTCTACAAGGTATATGTTATGACATGGGGAATTGTACATGGGTAGTTCCCAGGGTCATAAGACATGGCGTGTGACTTTTCTACACACCGTGTACTTTTTTGAAAATGGATTGGTCATCTTGTCCACCGAATCTGGAACATTTTTCATTTGGTTTCATTCCCCTTATTCTCATTCCCCTGATGGTCATCCATTGTTTCCTTCTACAGGAGTATGATCCCTTCAAAAGGAGATTCTATGATAGTGTCGGCATCCCACCAAGAGGCCCTGAGTGAGATCCTCTATCAATTCCTGGCACTAGGTACATGCAGGCATTGATGTGACCAACTCTACCTAGAATTGATCCTATACCTAGATGGTGAATCCGGATGAGTCACGGTATCCGCCATGGCCCGGGAAGTGATCATCATCTATGTATCGCGGTCTTTACCACTTAGAAGTGTGTCTCCTATAATGAGTGCTTCTATCTATCATGATCTTACCACTCATGAGTGTGTCTCCCATAATGAGTGTAACTACCTCTCATGACGTTTCCTGACGAATAGTACTTCACGAATGAACGTCATCAAAGCTACCAGACTCGTGGAGGGCATTCTGTCATACTCTGTTGGTTGGGTTTAGTTGTATGCATGCATTTTTGTTCCATAATGGTTTTTACATTTCATCATTTGTGGGCTTGGAGATGGGTGGATGTGTAGTGGTTCTTATGAAATTCCACCCATTTTAGTGATATGCCTACACAGTGCTAGTCACCAGCCCCTAGCCTATTGGAGGTGGTCTTGTGGAGTCTTAGTGCGGGCCCCACTGGGATGGGTTTTGACAGAGTGGTATCAGAGGTGGTTGGTTCTACCTTAAGACCAAGAGTATGTGAGATTGGTTTGGGGCAGTAGTGTTGTGGGTTTTGAGTTTGGATTTTAGGCCAGGGACTCAAGTGTTGGTGTGGGCGGCCGACGTATCCATACACCAGGACTTGGATAACCTTGTTTTCAACTCGGTACACAAAAACACTTGCTGCATTGGCAATGAAAGAAAAGTGCATGCATCATATTGGAATGGTTTTTTACTTTCCATGTCCTTCGAGTCAGCTATCCAGATATACTCATGGTACATATTGTTTCTTTATTGGATGCCTCCATGACGCATACCCATTAGGATTCAGCAGCGCAATCACAAGGATGACCTCCTTAGTGATGAGGCTTCAATTCCGGGACCAGTTCCCCTGGTGTTTCCACCAAGTGGTGCACCTAATGTACCACAATTAGTGGATCAACCCGTGTTACATGCATTACCGACCGATGAGGAGCACAGGCTTAGCGCGCTCCATGAGTTCCAGAGATAGAGACACCTTAGGTTCTGAGGTGATCCTAACCCCCAGGCAGCTGAGGACTGGCATGAGACAATGACCAGAGATTTCTGTCTGGTGAGGACACCAGCAGACCAGATGGTGATCCAAGGGGAGAGCCTTCTTCAGGGTTTGGAAAGATGATGGTGGAGTCTAAGCACACAGACTCGCGATGAGGAGAATCTTTCATGGGTGGAGTTTGATCAACTCTTTAGGGATGAGTTCTCTACGGTTACGCTGAGAGAATTACGCATCCAGGAGCTTCTTCAGCTACAACAGGGCAGTATGATGTTGGATTACTATTCATTGACGTTCACCAAACATTCCAGGTACTCGATGGATATAGTCAGAGGTTAGTACTTCATAGATCAGACATTTTAATGGGGTCTATGATGAGACATCGGAGCTAGTGTCTTTCCTCTATGAATTTCGACTTATGGTGGAGTGTTCGACCGATCCTTGAGGATTTAGAGCTTCTTAGTTGAGTGAAGACATCCGAAGACAGTCAGCAACAGGTAGGCAGTTCCGGAGACATCGACAATAGGAATCCAATGCCGGACATAGGGATCAGGATGCGAGAGTCATCGGAGGAGGACCCATGACAGGGGATCCACATTCCAGGACTCTCAGGTTGGATCTAGTCATCCCATGGAGAAGCGGGGATATGCGTGCGACTGTAGGAGGTATCTCGCTAGAAATTTTCTGACCCGTCGAGCTGTTAATAGGGAGGCAGTGGATGGACAAACATGGTAGAGACGTCAAATGGAGTAGAAATACACGCGAGGTGGCAGATGTGGAAGAGGAGTAGGGAGAGCGGTAGGTGGTGGAAGATGCTTCAATTTACTTCCACCACCACCCCCAAGAGGTCTGCACCAGGAACAGGGAGCTGGGGGACACGGGCGAGGACAGTTGCATTCAGTCGAGGCATATGAACCAGGGGCTCCAGGGATGATCTGAGGTATGATCTATGTCTTATCTACCTTAGATTTCGTACTTGTAGAAACATGTGCTAGTCATTACATTATCACCACATGTCTTTTGTGAGACCGTGAGATTTTGGTTGAACCGTTGACTCGATCCTTATGCTTGGAGACAGAAACGGGAGGAGACTCGATGATCACACACCTTTGCTGGTAGTGTGATATTTCACTTGGAGGTGAGAGTTTCGGTTGGAACCTCTTGTTGGTAGCATCAAGGCCTTACGACATAATTCTCTTTATGAATTGGTTATCTTCGGTCTGTGGCCTGATTGATTATTTTAGGCGAAGATTTCGGTGTGTCTGTAGTGATAGGACGAGGTTTTCCATTGTTAGATAAAAAAGACCCAGGTCGCATAGAACGGGATCATGCATAGGAGGGTGAAACCAGTCACTAATGAGTTGGCTAGACTAGCCCTCAGATCAGTAAATGAGATGAGTTACCAGTTCCCTGTAGTAGTGGTGAAGTACGAGGATGTCTTTCCCAAAGATGTTCTAGGACTACCTCCCCGCCGGGAAATAAACTTCTTCATGGACTTACACCCCGGGATGGCACCGATTTCTTCTTCAGCATATCAGATGGATCTTGCAGATCTTTGCAAGATGAGGGTGCAGTTGGAGGATTTGTATAACAAGGGTTTTGTAAGACCCAATGTTTCACCCTGGGCGGCCCCAGTCTTGTTTTCCGTGAAGGAAAATGGGAGTTTGAGGTTATGTGAATATTACGAGCACCTGTACCAGGGGACAATGACGAATAAGTATCCACTTCTGAGAATCAACGACCACATTGATTAGCTGAGAGGAGAACAACAGTTCTCAAAGATTGACCTTTAATCAGGTTATCACGAGTTACAAGTACGAGATGAGGATATTCTGAAGATGACTTTTAGATGGTGCTACAGTCACTATGAGTACTGGGTAATGCCTTCCGGCATGACAAACTACCCCTTGATGTTCATGGGACTGATGAACCGGATCTTCCATCCGTATTTGGACCGGTTCTTAGTGGTCTTCATCGAAGACATCCATGTGTACTCGTCATCATAGGGGGATCACGCAAGATATCTACGGATGGTTCTAGACATACTCCGAGAGTACCAGATTTACGAGAAGCACCCAAAGTACCAAAATTCTAGGTCAAGATGGTAATATTTATGGGACATGTCATCTAAGAAGATGGTGTGGCTGTGGACCCAGCCTAGGAGGAGGCTGTGTTAGCATGGGAGCTACCTCAGAGCATAATGGAGGTACGAAGCTTCCTTGGGTTGGTAGGATATTTCCATAGATTCATTCATGATTTCACTCGAATATCAGGACCGATGATAGCCTTGACCCGAATGGGGAAACCCTTCGTGTGGACGGAGAAGTTCCATTAAGCTTTTGAGTATTTGAGACAGAGTTTGACAAGCTCTCCAATCTTGAGATTACCGGAGGAGGGTGTCGAGTACGTAGTTTTCTTCAATGCATCAGGGATCGGGCTTGGTTGTATCCTGATGTAGAGAAAGGAATTGATTGCTTATGCTTCACGCCAGTTTAGGCCACATGAGAAGAACTATGTGACCCATGATATCGAGTTGGAAGTGGTAGTCATCACATTGAAGATGTGGCGACACTACCTTATGGGTGACTGGTTCATCATCTACTCTGACCACAAGAGCCTCAGGTACATCTTCTCATAGTAGGATCCGAATCTGAGATAGAGTTGTTGGATAGAGTTCCATCAGGATTATGATTTCAAGATCCTCAATTGTCCTCGGAAGGGGAACAAGGAGGCGGATGCTCTTTGCAGAAGGTCGAGCTCGCAGCTATTGAGTGAGGTGATGGAGCAGTTGTCCACATTGCAGTTCTCATTCATAGACAAATGGGATGCATCTTACCTACATTCAATGGTTGTCGCCCCTCCACTGTTATATCAAGTTAGGGAGGCACAGCTTGGAGATGACGACTGTGAGAATTTACCTTCTCTGTTATCCATAGGACATGCTTTTTATGGATATTCTCATGGTGGGGAGCACATACTTCTTTCTAGAGGGCCCACTATCATACCAGTGGCATTGTGGGAATAGATTCTGAATAAGTTTCATACATCCATCTTGGAGGTACATCCGAGAGTGGTAAAGATGTACCAAGATCTCTGATGGCAGTTCTCGGGGTCAAGCATGATGAAGGGATTAGTGGAGTTCATTTCTCGATGCCTTATGTGCCATGAGGTGAAGGTTGAGCACCAGGTCCCAGTAGAATTAGCTCACCCCTTGAGGTTCTGGGGTTGAAGTGGGATGGAATATCGATGGACATAGTGACAAGATTACAACAGACGTACAAGGGGCATGATTCCATTTGGATGATCATTAACCGACTCACCAAGTCGGCCCACTTTCTAGCCATCAGGGAGAAGAGTTCCATAGAGAGCTTGGGATGCCTCTACATGAAGTAGGCAGTCCAGCTTCATTGAATCCCTTAAATGATAGTCTCGAATCAAGAGTCATGATTTAAATCTCGGTTGTGGAAGGGATTACAGGAGGACTTTGGGACACAACTACGCTTGAGAACGACCTTCCATCCACAGACTTATGGTCAGACAGAGAGGACCATTCAGGTTACAGAGGATATGTTACGAGCATGTATCATGGACTTTGGTCACTGTTGGGAGGACCACCTAACACTAATGGAGTTTACGTATAATAACAGCTACCACTCCACAATTGGTGTGTCACCTTTAGAGGTTTTGTATAAGAGACCCTTCCAGTCACCACTTTGCTGGACAGACCCCAGAGAGTCAGCACTCATGGGTCTAGAGCTGCTGCGAGCAACCACCGAGAAGGTGCAGATCATCCGGGAGCAGATGAAGACTGCACAGAGCCGGCAAAAGTCTTATCTTGATGGGCAACGGATACTCCTAGTGTTTGGGGAGGGAGACCATGGCTTTCTTCGGGTCTCACATTGTAGAGGGTATTGATATTTGGCTGAGGCGACACTCTATCTCTGAGGTTCATCAGAACTTTCTAGATACTGTGCAGAGTTGGCGTGGTTGCATACCTCCTAGCTTTATCACCATAGTTTCATCGGTTACATGATGTATTCCATGTGTCTGAGATAAGGAGGTATGTACATGACCCATCGCACACCATCGACTGGGGTGAGCTGGACATCGAGGATGTGGTGACCATTGCTGAGTACTCGGTGGAGATCGAGGATCGGCAAGAGATGATCCTTCCTAGGTGATCGATTACCTTGGTGCGCGTTTTTTGTCTATATAGGAATCTTCTGGAGATCACGTGGGAGCGGGAGGCTCAAATCTGTGCCTAGTACCCACATCTTTTGAACTAGTCTTATTGTAGATTTTTGGGGATGAAAATCTTAAAGGTGGGAAGAATTTAGTGTCTCATATTTTTCCATGTATTATTTTTAAATATTATATGGAATTATTACGAGACCAAGAAAAGAGAAGACACATCATTCCTAGTCCCGGTGATCCCTAACTGAGGGTTCAAACTTTTTTTAAGTTATGTGAGTCTGCACATGTGTGCAGTTGTGGCAGTTTCCAAACAGATTCCCCGATTAAAAATCTGAGGGCATCGTTGCATCCAAGACAACGAATTTACCTAATAAAGGGTCTAAACTCGATCGACGCGAGATGAGGGAAAATTTAATTTTCGGACATTTTTAGTAAAATAAAAATAAAATAAATTCTAAATGTTATTTTATTTTATGGAAACATCTGCTAAAGCATAACGATAGCGTACCTGTTTCAATTTTAAATGTCATATCATAATGACTCAAAAACAGCAACGCTGGCCCATTAATGTCACAACATAATAGAATGCCAAACATGTTTCACTTTTTATTGGGATGTCGCTCATTTTCATTGTTTGGGAGAAAACTCTGGAGAATCTATGGAGCGTTGGAGAAAACTCTTGGCGACGAACGATGACGGATTGAAGCTGTGAATCGTTGCGCCAATGAAGTTGATGGATCTCAACGATGACGGAAGCACGAAAAATAGTCAACAGTTGATCTCTTCATGAGGTAGTGGTTGTTATTTTATTCCACTTTACCCATTTTTGAATTTAAATGATGAATGCGGATCAACCACAAATAAGTTGATCCGCGGATTCATACGTTCAGGAAGGAGGGTTTTATTGGGATGATCGTGTTGAATTAGTCCATGTTGATTATTATTTTTTATTTCTTCTCCATTAAATCATACTAATGGGTGTGGGTCAATTTTGTGATGAATTATGGCAGAGGATTGTTAATCAATTTGTTTTATTGGATTCTTTTCTTTCCCCATTTACTTCTCCTACGTTATTCATGTTTTTCGTGTTCTTCATGTTCTTCACGGGGCAACGAACAATGGATCGTTTCACACCCGTCTTGCAATTCAATGATCCCAAAATGGAAATCCGACATCGCAATGACCATATGGAGGTTCGACATCCATGATGGAAGATGAGTCAGCTCAGATGGGAAGTGATCTTTCATTGAGTGTTCTTCATGAAGGAGGATAAAAACCTGTTCTCAGAGCCGATAGGAGGTTTGAAAACATAGTAAGAAGCTTCATGGCCTTGGGGTGGCCAAAACCAAGGAGTTACATGCCAATCAGATGACCAGATTGATGATGGGGCACCACTGGAGGTGTGAAGGCAGAGGTTCTCATTTCTTGAAATTTCCAGAATACACGGTGTGTATCTCTGAAGAACATGCCATGTGGATCAGCTCAATGGTGGCAAGGGTTTCAGTCATCATAAGGGTATCACATGGCATATGAACTCGGTCGCATGGAGTGTTTCATCTTCCCCGAGGCTTGGGGTGTACTTTGGAATGTACACAGATAAAGGATGGGCTACATGGATTCAGATGACATGACATGTACTCTCTACGCCGCATGGCAGAGGCAGCTACGTGGGACTCGGCGTGTATCCAAGGGGTACACGGACACGGGGTGTAGTACACAACCGTGTAGTACACCACACAACCAGGTGAGGCTAGTAGCATGGGAAGCCTGTGTACTGACTACACGGACTGGCGTACTTGGGTTGAGGTCTTGTACATGAACACGGTCAGCGTACAACGAGCCTACCCCATATACTCAGACACAGTGTGTAATCCCTACCACACATCGTGTACTAACTTTCATTACATGACTAACCTTACGACATGGGCCGCTATACACTGGCAGTACCCAGGGCCAGAAGACATGTCGTGTGACCTTTCTACATGCCCTGTACTTTTTGGAAAATGGATTGGTCATCTTATCCACCGCATTATGGACATGTTTTGTTTGGGTTGAAGACCCTTCTTCTCATTCCCATAAAGGTCAGACATCATTTTATTCTACAAGAGTATGATCCCTTCAACAATAAATTCTATGATAGAGTCTACATACCTCCGAAAGGCCCAATGTGAGACCCTTTATCCATTCCAGACCCTAGGTAGGGTCGGGCATTGATTTTCTACCTAGCTAGTGAATCAAATATCTGGGGAATCCGGATGAGTCTCAGTATCCTCCATGTCCCTGGATGTGATCCTCATCTGTGTATCGTGATCTCTCCCACTAAGGAGTGTGTTTCCCATAATGACGGATTCTATTTATCATGATCTTTCCACTCATAATTGTGTCTCTTGTATTGAGTATAACTACCTCTCGTGATGTTTCATAATGATCAATACTTCTAAGACAGACGTCATCAGAGCTACCAGACTCATGGAGTATGTTCTCTCCGAGCGAGTACTTCGTGGAATATTTGAACTGAATTCCTTTCAGGGGGTGATGCAGCTGTGTGAATTGTTCGTAGACTGCGGCTCTGGGTTTTGAGTATATTCGGATTGTGATATTTTATTATATGCTCAGTAGAAATATACTATGTAGAGCATATTGTGCCTTTCCTTTTTTCACTTGCTTTTTGTTTTTCGGGGTCCTCTACTAAGTATTGTTAAACTCACCCATGTACGAGATTTGACCGCACGTGTCGTGTCTTGTGCAGATGATCGACCTTTTGACAGAGTCCAGGGTGGACCAGGACATGACCGAGCTTTCTGAGTTCCCTACAGGCCGATGCGTTTCTTCATCTATGAGTAGTAGTCCCAGTACCACTTTGTGTTTCCAGGTTAGACTTTTTAGTTTTTCAGACTCTTGTTTTTTGTGGTCCTGTATTCTGGCATAGTTTACTTTCAACACCTCACTTTCTGTTGTACTCTATCGGTTGGGTTTAGTTGTATTCATGAATTTCTGTTCCTTAGTGGTTTTTACATTTCAACATTTGTGGTCTTGGAGATGGGTGCATGTGTATAGGTTCTTATGAAATGCATCACATTTTAGCGATATGGATATTCAGTGCTAGTCCCCTCCCCTGGCCTATTGGAGGCGGGCTAAGGTAGTCACGGCATGGGCCCCATTGGGACGGGTTGTGAAAAAAGACTCAATTTGGTCCATTTTGGGCAATGTATCCAAAAGAGTAGAGGCCCTTCCATGGATGTATTGTTAAGGGGACTAACCAGAGGCTTGCATAGGGAATTGGTTTTGGGAAAGAAAAGGGGGTATCACGTAGGTAGACCTACACATGTCGTGTGTACTTCATTCAGGTAGGTTGGAATGAGCTGGTAGTTTTTTGGTAGATGGACCACCTAGGTAATAAAACGTGTGTGAGTGTTTTCTCTAGCTTTCAATGGTTTCTAGAGGTGTTCCCGAAAGTGTCACATACTGGTCCCTGTTAAGAAAAAGGGGCCTCTTTCTAGTGTTATTAAACCATAGGGGAGACGATTCTCTTATATTTGTTACATGTTTTAAACCATGGGAGGAATTTTGTTCTACTATCCTCCCTTGATTCTACATTCCTTAGGTTCTTGAGGGAATCATAGAAGTTTTTAAAGCATATGGGGGAAGTACTAGGGTGATTAGAGAAAGAATAGATCTTCAAGAATTGACATTTGTACAAAGGAAGACCCTAGGGTCGAATTTATATGAAAATATGGGTCTTCAAGTGAAGGGGTTATCTCAAACAAGTGTGCCACATAGGTTTTTCCCATAGGACAGTCACGTAGGCTGATGCGTAGGTACCCTGCATGCCAATGCTTCTTTGGGGTACATGTGTGAATTACCTTTGTAGAGTTTGTGATCCATTTCCTTCTCTATTTATCCACAAATATTTAAGATATTTCCCTTTGATATTTTTTCATCCATGTAACAAAATAGAGTTTCCACATCTACTCAGGTTGTGGGTCTCCTATTTATAGAGATATGTACCCCCACCACCCATCTGTTTCATACTACTCAATGAGGTCTAGGTCCTTTAATATATTCTCTATGAGGTCACATAGGTTTCTCATTTCTAGTTGGTATGATGTTTTTCATTTTTACTCCTTTTCTGAAATCCTATCTTTAGTTGTTGTTCAGATTCTACTATAGGTTTTGAAAACAGTGTCAATGTATTAATGGATAGTAAGTTTTGGCTCTCCTTTAACTGATACACATACTTTGACAAGCAGTGAGTTCCACTTACAGGATTGCAGTGGCGGTCTAGATTAAGGGTTGAGTATGATGGATGATTTAAGTCTTGGAAATCCACATAAATCCCCTGGTTTCTTTCAATATTCAACATACATTTGGGATTTCATCTTTTTGATTTATGGGGTTTTCTATAATTTTATTATCTCTTGTTACTCATTGGATTTGTCTTTAAGGGATTATAGAGAATATTAATGGGACTTATTTTTATCCTTATTAATTCTAAGAGTTTAGATTATTGGGATCCATCCATTTCTTGCTCCAAGTTACATTCATATACTAGAGTATGAGCTGACTTGTTTCTTTTATTTCCATTCAGATTTTAGGGTGTCTTGATATTTATGTTTATAGACACCCATACAAGGTTATTGGTCCCATATGGGATTTTTCTATGAATATGTTTTATAATTCATATATGGTCATGTTGGATGTAACGATGATGTGTCTATTTTGGAGCTAAAACCTAGAAAGGCCTGGAAATTCACAATGGAGAATTGTGGTTTGTTATGGTGGAAGTGATTGTTGCAGTTGAAAATTATAACATTCATGTATATAGTGATGATGAGTTTTATATAGTTCTATTTTTTAGATTTAGATGCTTGTAAAATATAAATTTATAATCATATTTACCTATATATTGTTATTCTTATATTCAAGGTCTCATGCTTATATTGTATTCTGATCATTTGTTTACATATATAATATAACATTGTTGGATATTTTATGCATTGGAGATGTTTGTTTTTAAGAGTGCGATATAGGTCAAAGCCTCCCATTTTTTTGATATTAATACTTGCGGCTCCAAACTAGCCCTTATCCTAGTAGACAAAGGTTTTGGGTGAAATAATCAGGATAATAAGGACTTGTACAGGAACCCGGTTGGTCAGTCCATGTCATCGAACACTAAAGAGTTCCCATAAACAATGAAGAAATCAAATATGAGAAGAACCAAAACAAAATGTCCAAAGAGTAAAAAAATCAGGAAATACCATTAAAAAATCAAGGAATAGAAGATTCAAATGATTAACATTCAAAAAGATATTCCACCAAATTTGACTATAATAATATACCCATGAAACCCTAAACCCTAATAAACCAATCAAAACATAACTTATTGTATATTGGGTTATGTAGAAATAGAAAACTTATATCGTGGATGGGGGAAAGAAATTCTTCCATACCCCGAGGGAATAGAAGCCACTTAAATAGGTCACAATCACCGATTCCATCATCAAAAAATATGTCATCAGATCCAAATCCCCATTACACACCACCACTCTTGAAAAATGATGGTGTTAGTCATGGTAGGTTACGATGATTAGGTATAGGTATATACAAGAAGAAAACTTTTTCTATGAGAAATAATATGTAAAGTGAAAAAACCAAACAAAACAGAGAAAAAAATTAAAACAAAAAACCTGAAATAGAATAGTCACAATATATAAACATAACATTAATATAGTCTGAACATAATACAAGGAAAAAATATAGTGGGAAGACCACACCACCAAAGTTGTATTATTCTAAAATGTAGTTTTCCCACATTTTAATGACAGAATTATTTTAAAAATAATTTTTGACACTTTTATAATTTTCATTCAATAAAATAAACCGAATTTTTGAAATATGAATATAAAAATTTATTTTGAGTGAATTGTTTGTATTTTTTCTAACTTGTGTCATTTTTATGAATAGTAAAAAATAATGAATTTTAATGGAAAACAACATTTCCAATTAATTTATACATATAGTTAAATTATATTTTAAATTTTTTTTATTATATTTATATTAATTATTTATCTATTAATCATATTTATGACATTATAATCAATTTCACATTAAAATTGGATATAAAAACATTTCAAATTTATGATCATTTTCCCTTTAAAAACCTCTTGTTTCGTCCTATTTGTGGGATTATTTTAAAATTAATTTCTTGAAATTTTGTTATTAGAATTTGGAAAAATTGATTCCTTATTTATAATTAGATGAATTTATAATGTCAGATAAGATCATATTATAATTTGACCAAAATATTTGTAAAAACAATTAAAATTAATTACAACTAATAATAGAAAAATGAGTTTATTAAGGGCTTAAACTTTAACTTAATGGGAAATAATGACCCAAAAAGATGTAAAACACACATTTTATAGACATATTTAAACAATTTATCCTTTTTTATTGAATATGGACCATTATTGGAGACACATGATGTAATCGCGACCTCACACTAGTGTACACCATTTTGTATTTACATGATTGACACCCCCCACTATAAAGGGGCACTCATCCCCCTCACTTATTCACACATATCAAGACATTTTGATCTTCAAAAACCTACCCAAATATGCGACCAAATTCAATTATATCAAAATATAATCCTCACATAGGGAATAATTACAACCAAGGAATCTCTTTTGGGCAAACCAAAAAAATTTACCTGAAAAATAAATTGCATTCTTCAATGAGAAATTTTGTTTTATTTCATTATACACCCAGTAAATTAAAATTATATCCTGATTATATAATAAATTAAGTATGATAATTATAATTATATGTTGGTATTCTATGGATATGACCTAAACCATTACACACTTCCATCAAATGGGTAACACAGTCATCATTCGTGTGTTTGGCAGACTACCGCCTCGCGAACTGATGTCATCCGTTCTTTCGTTACCACCTCTCATGTTTTGGAATAATGAAGTGATTAATATTTTTATATGATATTAATTATGTATTTAGGCTTATATAATTATTATATTACACATAAATTCTTTTTTTCAATTTTTTTGGAATATGATAATTTCGATTATGGGCATGTGGACTACCACCTCCTCAAAGCAATGTGATTTGGTCACACATTACATAGATTTTATTAAGGTTGGGTTTAATAAAAATATGTAATATATATGAAATTAGAATAATATATAAATAATATATATATTTATATATATAATTTAATTTTATTTATTTAAAATATGAAAAGAAAATTGGAGTAGTGTTCATGCGTACTTACGACCTACCGTCTCCATGAACAGTGTATTTTATTTAATATTTAAATAATTTAAATATTATTATAAATATTTATATAATGAATTCATATGATATTAATATCTTGCTATAAATTATTTAAATAATTAAATCATGATAAAAGTACTAGTCTCGAGAATAAAAATTAAAAAACCTATATGAAAAATGAAGCAATTATTACCTGAAATGTAACATTAACATGAAATTGTTAATTAAAGGTAATATAAATTAATAATAAAATAATATATGATATTATATATAATAATATGGTTATTTGGAAGATTTACAATAAAATGATATTTATTATATATGTGTTATGAATATGTATGATGAAATTCCAAACTTAAGATAAGGGGATTTCTAGGCTAACATTTATTTCTACGAGACTTATGCCATATTCCCCACTTGTTTATTTTATGTGGGATATATAATGAACTATTAATTTTTATATCATAAATTTATTTTTTTTAAAGATATGAAAATTTTCAATTGATGTTATTCTTTCATGTATTTCATGACTCAAAATTCTCTTAATTAGTAAGGGACGTCCATCCAACGTTTATTTTTCTTTGAGACACAAGCCATGTTTACCACCTATTTGTTATATATATTGTGTATAATAACCATGAATGTATTATATTATTAATATACATAAACTTATATGTACTTACATATAAATTTTATGATTTCTATTTTATGGGGTTTATGCTTCAAAAGTTACCAAATCGGTTAGGTAATTTTATCTCAATTTCCATTCTTTGACAAACATGTTATATTATGCACCTTCATTCTTTTTATGAGGTGTACATAATGAACGTTGACATGTTTTATCATTAATATACTTATTTTAATTATATATTAATACTTAAGTATTATTATTATCTCATGGTGATTGTGATTCAAAGCTACCAAAGTTGTAAGTGTTTATTATTACAAAATCATCGTTTATCATGATTGTTAATGAATAAGCGTCCATTGATGAAATTTTATGATAAATATTTTAATAACTCCAATGAGTTTTCCTTAAATTATAGTTATTCAAGATAAATTCAAGTGATGTTACCATTTTACACTCTTTAGTTATTAATATAATTTGGTTAATAATTAATAAAATGTTTTTATGAAAATTGATAATTATTTCTCGCTTCTATTGAAAACATATTTTCTACCAAAACCATGTTTTCTAAAAATGTTTTCAATGATATTTTAAGATTATTTTCAAATAAAATTATTTGAATGGTTTTAAAACATTAATTTATAAGGTTTAAAATATATTTTTAATGAAAAATGTGTTTAAAATGTTGTAGGTTTTAAATATCAATTTTCAAAGTAGAACTAACATTTTCTTTAATAAATGTTTCAAATGATCCTTTCAAAATTATTTTCCATCTAGGATTATTTATGACAGTGTTTCCTATACTTTATGAGGGATAATATTTAACATTACCATACAAATTATTTCTATGAATGATTTATGTTTTTATCAAATTATGTTTATGGAATTCGTTTCTTTTCCACGGGTAAATAAAGTTCTAAAGAGATTGTTTCGAAACACATTTTTCATGGTTTAATATTTTCTCAAAGAGATTGACATGAAACCCATTTATTTTTAATTATTTAATCTAATAATGAAATAATAATTGTTTTTATGATTTTTTATAATTACATTAAAGCTCTTTATGCTTTATTTATTTTTTGGTTCATAGACATTAGTTGTAAAATGGGGTGGCCCATATAGCATTGGGTATTCCCATTACAGATTAAATGATATGATGGTCATGATAGAGCCGTGTAATCTTGTTATAACTTATATGATGGGTGGTATAGATATCATCTTTTAAGACCATTACAGCTTATATAATTGGGGGTGTCCCAGATAGCACCGGGTTAGTCCATTATAACATATATGATTGGGTGGCCCAGATAGCACAAGTTGAGCTCGTAATAGCTTAAACTATTGGGAAGAAATGTGTCATGATCCACTAGATGGTCTTGGCAATTAAACATGAAAATGAAATGGTATTATATGATTATTATGGTTCCACAATTATATGACATGGGCATATAGTTCGTGGATTATTTTTAATGATTTATCACTATTATGATTTATGTCTTATCAACGTAAAATATGTCTTCCATGACTCATATATATGATCTTTGATATGTAGGGTGTGATATTTAAATGTTATTCTCATGTTATCTTACCCTTATTCTCATGTTATGATTAAATTTATCCATTATTTAACCTTACTTATAATATGATGTCCCCCTTTCTTATGTTTCCTTTCCCCATGTTATAAAATATGGTTTTAATTTGGACTACTTACTGGGAAGATCATTGTGGAAAAAATTTAAGTTATTTCACCACGTTAGAAGATTGTGTTCCATGTTTCCAAAGACATAATAATATTGTGGTCCTTGAGAATATTCTCTTATAATGTGTTGAATATCCATATAATATGATTTAATATCTAGGTATATTATTATTGGGTCACAATACATGGTATCAAATTAAAAGTTTAGTCAAGCTTTAGAAACTTCGATGAGAAAAAATTAGTGAGATCCCCATTCATATTTCGAATGATATGTTTAGAGATTTATCTTAGGATAAGCCTAAAGAATCATAGACTTAAAAGAGGGTGTAATTATTTAGACATCCTATATTTAATTTTTCATGATTATATGGTTTTTTTTCTATGATAAGTGGTTATCACACTATGATATAATGTTTTAATTCAATGATGGGAACTAGATGTAACTAGGTTGAAATTGAATGTTTCATATGTAGAAATTATGGGAATTATGGAAATTGATTCCCTATGTAGAAATATGATGAGGACAATCAAGAATGTAGAACCAATATCTCTTATAGACTCTTTGAATGACATGTGAAAGGTATGATATGTTTTAATTTCACTGTTTATATGTCTAAATAGAGTTTTAGGAGTCTTAAATGGGATTCATATTTCAAATTCTCAGAATAGGGTATTAAAGAATAAATGAGATAAAATAAGTAATGGTTTAAGAATAAATTTTGTGTGATTGAAGTGTATATATATAAAAGAATTCAAAAATCATGTTTTATGAATCATGAAGTATATTTTTTCCATTAAGGATCTTTAATGATATATTTAATAGTTCTGATGAACTATTAAAGTTTTTTAATTGAAATCTGAAATTTTTATTACAGGAATGTAAACCATAATGATTTTTTTAGGTTGAGAATTTTTTTTCCTAATATAAAGAGATGACTGATTTAGATAACATAAATTCCATTGTATAGATGAATTATAAATAATAAAATATTTTTTTGAAAAAATGTTTTATGCTATCTAGAATGTAGTTTAGGAAGTTTGTGGATTTAACGAATATATCCAATATTATATGGAAGAATAAATAATTCACGATTTAAATAAAGATTGATGATAATTCATGTTATTACCATGTTTCAATAGAATACATGAAGAAGTTATTCACATGTTTGGTCTGTGACAACCAATAGCTAATTTATGATATATTGGAATCAATATAAATCTGATTTTGATAAATTAAGTCTCCTTGTTTTTAAAATTTTGGATTTTTATATTTTGTAAGGGTTATAAGGTAATATATTTATGGAATGGTTTAGGATAAAATTTAGATGTGGTATTATAGATTAATTTATTTTCTTGAGCTACAAGAATTTATTCATATTGGATAACCTAGGAAAACAAATTTTCTTTGATGTTAAAAAAAGAAAAATGGAATAAACTATCATTCTACCTCATGATCTGTTATTACTTTGGGAATTAAAAATTCACCTTCATTTCTTGGAGTAATAGATGATGTGGAAACCAAGAAAGGAACAAACATAGGGTAATATTTTGCATATAAAAAGGAATAAAATCATAAAATTATATTTTCTTATGTTCGTAGAATGTAAAATAATTCTCCAACTCTTAGAAAAGGATATTTTATCATATTTATACTAATACCTTCCTTTATATTGAACTTATGGTCTTATAAATAATCAAATATTTATGGTTTTGAGGACCATTAAATTTAATTGATCATTTACATGCTTGTGGTAAAATACCAAAAGCAGAATATATAATTATTTACTCTCTCATTCAATGTCCAATATTTCATTTCCCAATATATTATCCTATGTGGAAACATATTTTTGAGTTACATTGGGTAACCATTATGTTTCTGACTTTCAATTTTTAAAGGATGTTTTAGTATTAATTTTTGTGATGTAGGGTTCCAATGAAAGAAAAATTAAATTATTAAAAACATGATGACCCAGATGAATTTCAAGGGTGAGAGTAAATTTTAAAGGGGTTATAATGTAACACCCTTTGGTTTTATCAATTAATTGTTTTTAAATAAAGTAAATTTTATTAATGTATTGCATTTCACACTACACCAAGTTATGATTTCTTTATACTCAACACCAAGTTATGCTTGAAGTACAAAGAGCACTAATATTGTCTTTTTTACCACACAAAACCGTATTTTTCTCATGTTACGAAAAATTTTGAGTTCCTTTGATATCTTATGTTACATGAAAGATAGAGTTTTACCGATATAAAATATACTATTAATATTATTATTAAAATAAAATTATACGTAAAACCTAGCTATTGGAATGAAATATATGAATAATATTAAATAAATTATTGAAAAATGGTTTACAGATGATTATAAAATGAATTCATTTGTTATTAATTAATTTTAAATGAAAATAAAAACCAATTGAATACAAATGATGTGTTTTTATGAAAAACTATTTTTCAGGTCCACAAAAGAATTTTATTTTAATAAATTAAATCCATTAATATTAGTGAAAGATAATAATTTAATTTATATATTATTAAATCAAACAACTAGTTTTACATTAATCCAATTAGTTTTATATGAATAAAAAAATAACAAATCCAATTTTAGGCATAATAGGATGTATTATTCTAAAAGGTAGTTTATCCACCTTTTAATCGATGATTTGTTTTAAAAATAATATTTTGAACTTCTATAATATTTATTTGATAAAATAAACTTCTTTATTTTTGAAATTTTAATATAAAAATTTAATTTTAGTGTATTTTGAGAAATTTTTTGTGTAGTATCATTTTATGATGAATAGTGGAAAACACTGAATTTTAATAGAAAACTACATTTTCATATAATTTATTTATATAATTAATTTATATTTTCGAAATTTTATTAATGTATATTTTGAAAAACTTTATATAAATTTATACTTTTTTGTTCATCAGAATCAATTTCACATTAAATTTTTATATAAAAATAATTCAAACTTTTGAACATTTTCACTTTAAAAACCCAATGATTCGTCTGTTATGTTAGATTATTTTAAAATTATTTTTTCCCACATATGTGATTTGAATTTGGAATAATAGATTAAATATTTGGAGCAATCATAATTTATAATTTCTAATAAACTACACTTAATTTTTTACCAAAAATATTAGTAAAAAGTTAAATTAATTACATCGATTAAGAGAAAAATGAGATCATTGAGGGACTAAACAATAAATTAAGAGATAAAATGACCAAAAAATAGTTACAAAACCCATTTAATTTCCATATTTTTACCATTAACCCTATTTTATTAAAAATGTACATTCATTGGTGGCATGTTATGTATGGGAGACTTCCCAATAGTGTTTATATTTTGGTATTTAACAGAATGCCACTCCTCCTCCACTATAAAAGGGAACCCACCTTCATCAATTATTAACAAATATATAACAATTTAGATCATTAATAAACATCCTGAATAATCCCCAAAATTATTTCCTATCAATATATAAGCCTCACTTTGGTGATAAATCCTATCAAGAAACCCTTTGGTGTAAACCAAATGGAGTTACCCAAAGAAGAGGAAACATTCTATAACAAGAACTTTTGTTTTATTTATTTCTCCTCATATTAATTTTTTTTATAAAAATATTATATAATACATATCATATATAAAATATAATTAAGTGTTTTTATGATAATTTTATAATCTACACATTCAGACACATCCACAAAATGGGGTATGCAATCATCGTTCATGTGTACAATGGACTACCTCCTTGCAAATCGATGTCGTTCATTCTTCCATTACCACAATTAAAGGTTGGAAATAATGATGGAATTAATATTTCTAAATTATATTTATACTATTTATGATTTATTTATTTTTATTTAATTAATATATAATATATACCTTTATTCTTTCCATTTTGGGGAATTTGATAACTTCTTTGGTGTACGTGAAAACTACCCCCTTCTCAAAGCGATGGGATTCGTCCACCCTTTACATGAAATGTATTAAGTATGGGTTTATAAAACTTATATTATATATATTAAATAACAATTATACTCGAAATATTATATGTATATATATCATATAACTTTTTTCTTTAAAAATATGACCAAAATTTGGAAATAACTTCCATACATACGTGTGTCCTTCTGTCTCCATAAACAGTGTATTTAATTTCATATTTTTATATTTTATATTTTATTATATGTAATCATATAATAAATATATATTTTATTTATATCATGTTTTAAATTTTTTAAATAATTAAATCATTATCCAAGTAATAGAATCAGGAATAATAAGTCAAAGCATATACTGAAAACAAAGCGGTTATTACCCAAAACGTAACTTTAACAAATAATTGTTAATAAAAATGTAATATAATGTCATAATAAAATAATATATGTAGTTATATTTGTTAATATGGTTATTTTTGATATTTTTTGTAAACTTATATTTATTATAAATGTTTTTTAAACATGTAAAAAGAATGTCAATACTTAAGGTTAGGATATTTCTAGTGTCACTTTTATTTTTGCGAGACTTATTCCATATTCACCACTAATTTATTTTTTATGGGATATATACTAACCTATGAAATTTTATATAATGAAATTTATTTATTTAATTATATTTAACGTTTCAATTGATGATATTCTTTCAGAGATGTAATGATTCAAAAGTTACTCAAGAAGTAAGGGATTTTCATCTCAATTTTATTTTCCAAGAGAAACAAGCCTTGTTCACAACCTATTTGTTGTATGTGGTGTATATACAGAACGTTAATTTATTATATTATTATTAAATTTATATTTATGGGTATTGACATATCCATTTTATGATTTTTATTTCATGGTGATTACATTTCAAAATTTACCAAATCGGTAAGTAAAATTTGTAACAATTTTCTTTCTCTGAGATTCATGTTTTGTAATGCACCAATAATCTTTTAGGAGGTTCATATACTAAACATTGATATATTTTATCATTAATATATATTTTTAATGGTATTTTAACATTAATTTAATTTTATTATCTCTTAGGGATTATGATTTAATACTACCAATGTGGTAAGAGTTAATTGTAACAATTTCGTCATTTGTCAGGATTGTTTACGATTATGATTTAATTAATGAAATATGATGATCCATATCTCATGATTCATGGATATTTTATTCACTTGTGGTTGTTCATGATATATTCGAGTATTGGTACCATTTTTTTACTGTTTGTAACTTAAGATAATTAGGAAAACAATTTTTTTAAAATCCAACTTTATTTCTCTCTTCGACTGAAAATATGTTTTCTCCCAAAAAATGTTTTCAATAATATTTTATGTTTATTTCAAAATAAAAAGATCCAAATTATTTTTAATGATTTCTTAATAATTTTTCAAAAAAATTAAAATGTAATGTTATTTGAAAATTTTAATGTTTTTAAAAGAATTTTTCAAAGGGGAATGGATATTTTTCTCAAGAAATGTTTTAAATGGCCCATTAGAAATTATTTTTCATATAAGATTAAATATTTTTCGGTTAGATTTTACTTATGGTGAAATTATCTAATGGTAACATTAATATGATTTCTCTAAATTCTTTTTTTTATGTAATGATATTTATTGAACCTATTTCTTTCGCACAGGTAAATAATGTTCTATAGAGATTGTTATGAAACCCATTTCTTTTATAGGGGTTAACAATGTTTCAAATAGATAGAAATTAAACCCATTTACTTTTCATGGGATAATCAGGTTAGTAAATAATAGTTTATTTATGAGTTTTTTTGATTATATGCATTCTCTTTGTACTTTGTCCATAGTGTTGTCCATGGGCATTTCTTATCTGATAATGTTGCCCTTGTGGCACCATGTAATCCCAGTAAAACATATAAGACGAGGAGTAACAGATATAATTGGGTAATCCCATTATAGTTTATATTATGGGGTGGACCAGATAGCATCTGGTAATCCCGTTACAGCTTATATGATAGGGTGGCTCTGATAGCACCCGGTAAGCCTGTAACAACTTATATGATATAGTGGTCAAAATAACGTCGAGTGGGCCTGTTATAAATGGAATTATGGGTGAGACCTATATCTCTCAATAGTAAATTAGGAAAAGTTTTATATATCATGATATAAATATGGGTAAAATGTTAATGGAATTGATCCACTATGGGAAATAGGTGTGTCCTGATCCTCTCTGTTGACAGTTTTGATAGATAACCTTGAAATATGAAATGGTTTTATATATTTATGATGGTTCCACACATAAATGACATTAAATTATGTTTCATGAATTATTTATGATTATTTATCACCATTATTGTTGATTTCTTATGGACCACCAATATTTATACTAAGATACATGTGTATAATATTTGATATGTAGGGTATGATCTTCAAATGTTATTCTCAAGTTCTCATACCCATATGCTCATGTTATATTTATATATATCCTTTATTTACCCTTACCAAGCATCTCCGCTCTCCCTTTATTATGATTCCTTTCCATAGGTTATGATGAAATTTTTATGTAGGAGTAGTAAATGGGAATATATTTGGGGGAAACATTTAATATCTTTCACCATGTTAGAATATTGTATTATATGTTTCCAAAGATACCAAAATATTATAGTCTATAGGAACGTACATTAGTAATGTGATGAATATTCATATAAAATTATGTAATATCCACATATGTAAATTGTGGGTTTCTATAAATACAATCCAATCCAATATTGAGAAATTAGAATGTATGGATACAACAAGACCTATATGTCTCTATATAACCATCCACCACCTCCAAATCATTCCAAACAAAGGGCTATGATGAAAAGCGAATACATCATGCTACAATATTCCATTACATTTTCCCAAATCCCAATATACAACATATACAACTTCACAAAATAAAAATTGTCATGTGAGAAAAAATCCTAGTTGGATAGCACCACAGAGTCTATATAAGGACTAATATCAAGAATGCAACAGGACTAACTTTTAAAATAAAAATAGTTTCACAAATCATTTTAAAAAATACAAACCCATTATTAATGTTTTCCTTTATATTTTCATAAACAAACTGATTTCCACAAATCAATGAATGTAAAAATTATTGTAGATAAAATTGTAATGAATATACAAACACCATGTGGTAAGAAAGTAAACACGCATCCAGAAAATTATCTATCATTTTAATCCATGTGATACAACCTCATGAGAAAATTATGTGAGAAACAATCCATGAAAAGATATATCATGTGAAAAAAACATAAATAACAAAGCACACCATCTTGGTCCCTGTAATATGGTAATACATACTATGAATAATAGATATATAATCATTCATATATTGATACCAACCAATATCATGTCCTGCTATAGTCCATCGATATCTCAGAGAAACCCCTAGTGGCATCACACACACTACGGTCACCTATGTCACTTTTGCTGATGAACCAAAGATTCAAAATGATCATCATTGTCAAAATATATTTTAATACCATGATCAAAATTTATGAATAATTTTCATATTCAAAACAGTCTACATATGTTTTTGAAAACTCATTTCCAGATTAAAACCACCATTCAATCATTTAATCAAACAATTGGTGTGAAAAAACCATGTTTTAAAAAAAACATGTATCTTACCAATAAATCCCTTAAAATAAAAATAAAATCAATTCAATGAATAGAAAAATTAATTTTATAAGAATGATAATAAATTCATCAAATTAACCCATTGTATAGAATCACCTACCTTAAAATGAAGGTAAAAGCAATCACCCTCAGAAAACTGAGATTATGGGAGAGTAATTAGTTCATTATGATCATATATCCATAAGAAACAATTTAAACTATCTATAAAACATATTAGATCTAAAATAACATCCTGATTTGGTTCCAAAAATTTAAGGGGAAAATAGTTCTAGTGTGATTTATAAATAAGAGGGGAAACTAGATAAAAAACGCAACATACCCTGATGTGATCCATCTAGGATGAATGATTCCTTCCATGAATATAAGCTGAGATACCTGTACAGAACTTGGAAAATGTTAGGATGATCCAAAATTAGATTTGGGGGTGATTTGGCTTTAAACAACAAACGAGAAAAGGGGAAAATCCTACTATTTAATATTTTGAATGGGGTTTCATGGTTACTAAGGGTATGACACACTGTTAAATTAACCATTTTCCTTAACTATGTGCCCCTACTATCCACTATATAGCGTTCTTGGTTTGATCACATGGTTAGTTTAAGCAGGCACTGACTGTAAAACCCCCTTTGACTAAAATGTGCATGAGTTTCACTAAGGGATGCAAAATTTAAGAAAACCGTGTGACACCCCTATACAAAAACAAGACCCAGACAATTCATTAAGAATTTGACATAGTTTTTATAAAAAATTATCAAATCATGTGAAATTCCATTATATACATAGAGAGGAATACATCATGATTACCACATGGTTAAACTAATTGGGGTCTTAAACTATGTGCCTTGTGTGTTTCTACCAATTTACCTTGTTTTCGTCATTCAATCCCTTAAATCATCCAAGACCCCAAAAAGAAATCCCGAGGTTTGAAAAAGGTGTACCGGTTACCCATAGGGAAACAACATTAACCCAATCATGTTATATTTATTTCCTTGTGAAGTAATCAAAATTCTAGATTCACACAAATAGAAGGACACTACAACCTGATCAATGATTCCCTCTCCCATGTCCCATGGTTATCCAATATGCACATACACAATACGCAGACCAAATGGAATCATTTTAGCAATTGATACCTTATCATGGAAATCCATATTATGTACTAGTTTCTAGAAAATGGGGGTATCAGTTTCTAGATAAATTTCCTCCCATTCAATCACATGAAAATTATTTGGATGATACCTCCTATGTCGGGAAACCTAAAATACATCAATGATAAAAGTAAAATTAGATGGTTAGTTCAAGGGATATTCCACCTTTTGAGTTTTTATATGATCTCAGTGGGGGAAAAACAACACATCAAACATACCCTTCATACCCAACCAATGATGTCCCCTGAGATTTGAAACAATGAGAAACAAATGATCACCAAAATCAAACTCTAGTGGCTGATGAAGATGGTCCACATAAGATTTCTGATGTGTCTATGTTGTGACCAACCTCTTCTAGATCAATTACACCTTTTTTTCATCATATGAATTCGACTCCACCAAAACAAGGATTATTCTTCCAACTCATTCTAGCACAAGGTCGATCTACCTAGTCTCTCATATAATGCATCAATGGGATCCATATTTATCCAAGAAAAATAAATTTTGTTGTAGGATTATTTAACTAGAGGAAAATGATTTTCCTGCGATCCACCAAAACTAATAATGCAAGGATAAATCATATCCTTGAGAACCTAGATAACCCCCTCTTCCTATCTATCCATATGAAAATGATAATCCATGCACAATTTCATCCGAGAACCCATCACCACATTAAAACCTCTCAAGAACCTGAATGTGAACCTTAGGTCTGTATCAAAAAAATAGTAAAGGTTACCCCATGAGGTATCAAAATCTCTCAGATGTACAAGTCACATGGCTATTCTAATTTTTTCATATCCTTTATAAGAAATAAATTAGATGATTGTGTATGTAGATCAATGTTCCCCCAAATTGAAAACTTCCTAATAGAATTATATAAAAAACCAATGATGATGTCCATGGAAATTTCATTTCATTTATACACTTTAATGGGAAAATTTTTCAAAAAACTAGTAGGTATTTGGTGTTATACTTTAATTTTATAACATGTGAGACACTGTGAAACAAAATCTGCAACTAATCACCTCCATCCTAGACATGAATTCTATCATTTCATGTCATGATACAGCATGGTTTCCCCATATTGTACATACTAGCATGAACAATTTTGACTATCCATCAACTCCTGTCTCAGGGAAATCTAAACAACCAGCCTACTATAGAAGTAGAAAGATCTACTAAGAGACCAAGAATAGTAACCTGAGGTCACCTCAATAAAAATTATTTTATATAATAATTGGAATGTGGTGTCATTCACCTACTTGATCTGAAGTCACTCATCAAATATGACTGCGATTTATTTGAATCCAATGACCCATTTCAACTAACCTCTTCAAATACCATTCTCATCTAAGTAAAAAACTCAAAAATGATCACCCCTCAACTGATTCCTTCATGACTTGTTTTGATAGTTTTCTAGTCAATGCATAGATAACTGGATTCCCTTTTCTTAGATTATATGCAATTTCAATGTAAATGAACTAAAGATACTCCACCAAGTTTTTCTATATCAAGTTCAAATCCATATTAGTAAAAATATTTTTCAAACTCATTTCATCATTATACACTCAAAATGATTCCCTAATGTGACAGTGATACCATTTTTTGATATCATGTGTAACTAATACCAACTCAACATCATGCGTTGTGTAGTTCTTCTCATGAGGGAATAATTGGAAAGAGATATAGACCACCACATGTTTAACCTTCATCAATGCACATCCAAAAACCATACCAAAATTATTGTAGAAAATATCATAACCCATACTCGGTTCCATAATAATCCAAATGGGTGCTATATTAAACCACACCTTCATCTTCTTAGATGATCTCTCACATTTTTCATTCCATTCAAAGTTTACATTGTTGCGGGTTAAAGGTTCCATTGATGTTTTGAGATGGGAGAAATCCTAAAAAACTATCTATAGTAACTTAAAAAACCAAGAGAATTTGGATCTCAAACTCTATTTTGGAATTATATCAGTATATAACTACTAGAAAATTTTTAGGATACACTCATATTCCCCTCTCAAATATAACTTGATGAATAAATTTCACTTCCCAGATCCAACACTCACATTTAGAAAGCTTATCGTATATATGATGTTTTTTCAAGGTTTGAATAATGATATCCAAATGGTCCATATTCTCCACTTATGTATTAGATTATACCAAGGTATCATCCATGAATGAAACAACAAAATACTCCATAAACTGGAGAAATATTCAGTTCATCAAATCAATAAATATAATAGGAGAATTGGAGATATTGAATGTTATAACAAGAAAATTGAAATGAACATACCATATACTAAATTCTATCTTATGTATATCGACTTCTCATAATCTCAACATGTGGTACCCAGACTAAAGTTTAATCTTAAAAAACCAACATTCCCCTCTAAGCTGGTCAAAACGTTCATCAATCATAGGAAAAAGATATTTGTTCCTAACATTCACCTGATTAAACATTCGATAATACACAAAAAGTATTGGAATATTATATACATTCCTAATATATATGATAGGATAATACGATGATTATGGTCTAGGATGAATAAATACATTATCCATTAGGTCCTAAAGATGGAATTTATGTTCCACCAACTCAGCAGGTTCTATTTGATATGATGACATAGAGATGGGAATTGTACCAAAGAGAAGGTCAATAGAATACTCAACCACTCTCTATTGTGGTAAACCAGAAAAATAATTTAGAAAGACCCCGTGATATACACAAACCACTATTGGAATCAAACTACCACAAAATGGGTCCCTGACATCAAGAAATGTATCTGAAAACTATAATGATGTTAAACCATCATAATGAACAACATGTCCAACCTTTATCGATCTAGAGTCCTACTCTCCCTAAAAACATGAGTGACCCAAAAAAATAACAAAACTAAAACCAATGACAATAATAGTGTATCTGATCTTTAATTCTAATCATCCAATCAATTCCATGTATCAGGTCAACGATGTCAATATTGTGATTTAAAAATCCCCATATCACCTCATTGAAATCCATCATCACCAGTCATGTGGGACACTTAAAACATTATTCAATCCTCTTTCCTAATGGGTTTTAATTATTCAACAAGTAAGACCAATGATCCAACAATAATCCAAACAAATAAACTAACATTGATGATATAAAAGAATTAGTAGAAACAATATCAGACAAATCTTTCACTATAGAAGATGAGATAAATACCATACCTCTAACAGTTTCAAGAACCACTTCAGATTATTACAAATCATACTCAGTCACATAAATATGTCTGGTCATAGCCACATTAGCATCCCTATAGCATAAGGATTAGTAACACAACCGTTGTAAGCAGCAGTATGAACCTATGCACCCTTGGTAAGAGTGGATCTTTCTTTTCATCCCTAGGATATAATTTCAAAAAAAATATTCATATAGTATGATAATATAAAATGATGACAAGTCTTAGGATCCTCTATATAGTTAGGCTATGAATGAACACACCTCTCACTCTGATTGTATAAAAACTAATTTTGACTTTATGAATCCACTTAAACATTCCATAAAGAAAGTTGACCACCATCATGATTCCTTTCTGAGCCAGAAGACACAACCTAGCTAAAAACTGCACCAACTAAAGCTCCACCCAAACCCATCTCTCTAGAAATTTTTACCTTATCCAAATCTTTTTTATTAATGACCTCCAAGAATTATAGAAGGCACATGAGAATCAATATCAACCGAAATCATGCCTTTCCCTCACTCAAACCTTTGAGCCTTTAGGTACTCATTAGTAAATAGCTCTAATTCTATATAAACCAGCTCATTAATGTGGGCGTAATTCACCATAACATTATGGTCCACTTGATCGAAGTTCAAAAACTCTAGAGTATATTCCACCCGAATCATTTTATTTTAAAACAACCAATTAATTATTTTCATGAAATAATTCTTGGTAAGATCTTCATTTAACTTATCTTGAATGATGTACTCCCACCATCTCTTTCCAAGTCCTTGAGAATATATATGTTGAAACCAACCTTATATTATTGAAGATTCTTTATGAATATGATGATATTCCCAATATTATCAAGAAAATCCTCTTCTTCCATAGGTCCTTTGTAACCATGCAAGATGGGTGGATGCTATTTACTGATTTCCGAACCATGATCCCCCACACATACGGGTTTCCTGACAACCACGTGACCCAAATTGTAAAGTGTAGGGATTACAACATCAACCAAACATGGTTCCAATGGAGGATTCACCCGTAGATCCCTTCTCCTGTCTTCTTGTCTTAGATTTGAAATATCTATTCTTATATTAATTTTCGGTAAATCTAAATACAATATCCAATAAAATTTATATAATAATTAAAAATCATAATAAAACATCAAGATTTAAAATCCATTATTTAAAACATATAAATTTAATGAAATTAGGAATTATATTAATGAAAAAATTGAATTAATAATGAAAAGGTAGATTTAAATTAAATCCCCATCAAGTTCATTCAAATGAACTCAAAATCCATGTATCAAGCATAGTATAATTTTTTGACCATCCATGGTAACTCAAGTTCAGACATAGAAGTGAGCTGGCCAGCCACCCCGCCACACTTACTACACAAATTTTTATGGTCTTAACTTCTATCTACCGAAGACATAGATCCAAACATAATAATCACTAACACAATTCATTATAAAACCCTATCTAACACCGAATTGTAAAAGACCAACATTGTTCTACTAGATTTCACACCAAAGCCATCCTATCATGGTGTTCAGGTGTAATAAGATAATGTAAAATAATTCTTGAATATAACCAGAATAGGAAACACAACCAATGTACAATGTGGAAGAAAAAGATTCATCCAATATCCTTTCAATCCACTACAAACCAGCTAAACTAGAAAGTGTAAATAAAATGAGGCCACCATTTCTCCGTACAACCAATATTCACCTCCAAACCATCCTAAATGATAGCCTATGATAATAAGTGAATCCATCATGATACAATATGTCATTCCCTTGTTTTGAATCACGTAATACACCATTTACAACCACTCAAGGAAAAATAAAGGGTGTGATAATAATGCATAGAAGGATACCATCATGGAGTCGACAGAAATTATAAGAATAATAACTTCATCATTACAACATATAAACAATGAATATATTTAAAAATCATTTTTATAAATCTAAATCCATTTTTAAATAATTTTACATTGGTCTTTTTATAAAATTCTTTTGTATCCCCAATTTTAAAAATATAATACCTAGAATTGATAAAATAAGAATGAACATCTATACACCATAAGGTAGGAATTTAGACCCCCATCTATGAAATAATCTATCATGTGAAACCATGTGATACAACATCAAGAGAAAACATGTGAGCAATAATCCATGAAAAAAACCATCATGTGATAAATAACCATAAATGAAAAAGAACACCATATTAGGCCCTAGGCTATATAAATATGTAATATAAATAATAGATCCAAAACTAGGAATAAGTTGGTATAAACCAACATCATGTCCTTCCATAGTCTATATATATCTAAAAGAATCCCTTAGTGGAACCACACTCAATAGGGTCACCTATGTCCCTTTACCGACACACTCAAGGTTCCAAATGTAACGATTATTTCAAAATCTATTTTAAATTAATGTTTAGAATTTATAAAACATTTTCAAATCTAGGATAATATTATTCTATGTTTAAAAATCATTTCGATATCAAAACCACCATTCAAGAATTTAATCAAACACTTGGTATGAAAAAACAATTATAATAAAAAACCCCATTTAAAACATGTATCTATATAATAAATAACATTAAAGAAAAAAATAAATTCAAATAAATGAATAAAACAATGTAATTTCACATGAAAAATAAGTAATTCAAATAATTAACGCATTATTTAGAAACACCTACCTCAAAATGGAGGTATAACTGGTTATCCTAGAAATTAAAGATCGAGGGAGAGTAGATCGGGTCCCCATGATCCCAGAACCAAAAATAAACAAAATAAATCATCCATTAATCCCATTATATACAACATAAAAACCCAGTTTGGATATATTAAGATGATAGGAGAAGATATCTAAAGTATATCTTTAAATAAGAGGACAAACAAGATAAAAATTGAAACATACCTCAATTTGAACCTTCAAGAACAAATTAAATCCATCAATAATACAAATAGAGATACCTAAAAAGTGTTATGGATGGATTAGGGTGAGCCAAAATTATATTAGGGGTGATTAGGAATTAAAATAACCAAGGTAAAAGGGTAAAATACCTATTTTTAACAGTTTGGAAGGGGTCCCACTGTTTCATGGGTCATGTTTCATGATTAAAATAATAATGTGCCTTAAACATTTTTCCCCAATATCTATTATCGGTGGGGGCATATTTTGTATGCATGGTTAGTTTTAACACACACCAACCATACAACCCACATTGTACAAATAGTGCACAATTTCTATTAGGGACTACACAATTTGGGAAATTTTGATCAAATTGTGTGACACCCTTGGAAAACCACCTGGTCCCACAAGGTTACCTACACATGTAACAAATGTTTAATTAGAAATTTTAAACTATGTAAAACTCCATTGGAAACTTATAGATAAAACCACCCATTTACCGAAAGGTTAAACTATCCAAGCACCTCAATTTTTCCACATAAAGGCTTCTCGAAAATTTCTTTATTTCTCATCTATGATCACATAAATATTCGTAAAATCCAATGGAGAAAAAACAGGGCTTGAATAGGGTTTAAGTATGACTAAGAGGACATTACAAAGAAGGGTTTTTTATATTTTATCTGAGCTTTCTGTGATGGAACTCTTAAATGTAGTAGATAGATAAGAGGAGGATGGGTGGAGATAAGTCTAGGGGGATCTACGTGCATTTTTGGGGGATACAACCAGTTGTATTTTAATCATTATATTCAAACAATGGATATAAATTATGAAAATATTAATATCATAGGATGGTATTGAATGGGATAACATAGTCCAACTATTTTCTAGAATGGGGAGACTAAGATGAATAAGACCAAGTGGGTTATTTATGGGTATTATGTTTGGTAGTGTGTCCAAGCCTATGCAGTACATGAGAATTGATGGTGTTTCCCAAGTAATGTTAACCCCTACCCCATTTAATTTTTAAATAATATATATATATATATATAAAGAGTTTTATTTTATCACTTGGGGGTTTAAATTTATTAAATAGATATTCTAATTCACTCATGTTTCACTGTAAACTATGAAGATGGTATTTTTTAACCCAAAGGATATCCATTAATGGATTTTTTTTTAGTTTTTTTTACCCTAAAATTATCTATCACTTGTCGTTGTAAAATTTTATATGAATCGTGTCATTTTTATCACATGTAGAGTGAAACAGACCCTCCATTGAGTGATTTGGAGCTTCTATGATGAAAAAATATCTAAAATAGGCTTTGTTTGTGATTTTTCACAAGATAGGTCTAACAACATTTTTAATGATTATGATATTTGTTGTTATATTAGTGAAAGTCATCATCTTGACCATAAAAAAAGACTTGTAACAATCATTGAGTCATTAGCATGTTGGGATTTGATGATATCATTTTTAATGGTGAGAAATGAAAAACATTTGGTGAGTATTATAAATCGAGGGATGATTTTATAGAATATTATATGGATAATTTGATCTGACATGGAAATTGATAGTAGAATACATTGATTATTTATATAATGATAATGCATACCTTTTTTTGAAATTAATGTGGTCTTGATGTATTAATGAAATAGAAATTAGTATAGGGATGAGGTGCAATTAATATATGACTCGGTGTGGTGTTGACTATCCACAAAAGTGTTTTGGAATAATGAGAGAACATATGTAATAATGTAGGATCATATTTTATATTTCATGATATATTATTGGAGGGAGATGTACATGGAGTGTGATTTTATTACAAATGGGGAAATTATCCAGCAGATCACTATATAAACATGAAAATATATTTAATTTTTTATAATACTATATTATTATGTCATTGAATAGTGTGTTTAACTATATATAATTTTCATTAATAGATTTACATTTCCAAATTTCTTTTATGATGATGCAGTTTCATTTGTTAGTGATATTATGTTGGGACACTACGATATAAGCATGTTGGTCTGGTGATTGATAAAAGTTGTTAAACATTTTAGATGTTTATGGTATGGAAATAACAGAGATATTATATTTATCAGGTAAGATGATACATCCAATTAATATAGGAAAACTATATATATATTTATTGGTTTTTCTTGCCTACACACACAAACTGATTTGGACATATAGAGGTTTGGTTTTTGTTATGGATTACCCACAATATAAAATTAATCCCTTTTGAATAATATTTCTCTGATTATAGAGGATTACATGGATAGAGTGAATCAAGTCCATCCCCACAGCAATTATGTACTATTTTCATGGTCAGGGTAAGAATAATGATGGTTACACTTTATTGGATGCCACTTATACAACATATTCCATCACTTCTAAGGATTTACATTAACTGTTATAGTAATCCATTCATCAAAGAGAAATGTAGTGAATTATTTAAGATGAATGGCATTAATATAAGAAAAATTTATATCAAAATCATACCCTATATATTAATATATTTATAACTCAGTTTCCCCATGAAATAGAACTAGGATCCTTTCATGTACTCCCTCCAAAAAAAATTCAATCATTTTGAGGGGCTTTATGTGTTCCTTATCAAGTGAAATTTATTTTTCATCTTCATACTCCAGGCCATTACACGAGTTATAAAAAAATTAAATATTTAAATATTGTGTGTTAATTACAAATTTACATTCAATTAAATTAAATGAAAATTAGTAAAATAGAGTATTGACTCCCAGAGTTGGTTTGGTTTCAAGTGCTTCATTATTTATTAAGGACACTTGTTGCTGGTTTTTAAAGGATGTCAGTAAGTATTCAGGGCCATCCAACTTCACTTAAAATTATAAATACTATGTGGTATATTTTTCAAAATATATAGAATGGTAGAGTGGGTTTTTTCCTTCAAATATAGTAGTATCAAGCGATGTATTGATACTTAAAAATTCATTCCAAAATTCATCTAAATCTGGTCGATCTCCCTTAAGTTTATCGGTAAGAACATTTTCTTCATGAATCTCCACAGGAACATCATAGATGGTATATATTTGTTTCCTTAGATCATTGGTTTGTGTACATTATTTAATTATTGCCTCAAAATTTATAATTTTATAAGAAAAATTTGGAGGAAACAAGAGAGACACTTTTTATGTATGTGATGATTCATGATGAAACTCCAGGATATACTCCTAGAAAATGGTTATTTATAAGGACAATTATTGAAATAATATGTACTCAAGAATATCTATAAAGAACTAGGTGACATCCTTGAATTACTCCTCTAAGAAATTTATCCATTTAGATGCCCTCACAAACCTAAAAGTTAATGAAACAATTTATTCCATGGGTGACTGTGAGTTAGGAAATGGTTTAGAAAAAATATATTTTTAATTAATTAAAATAATTAAATTTCCCTTTAAAATGAAAAAGAAATGTTAATTTGAAGATTTATTGGATCCATATTAATGATCTACATTTAGACACACTTGTTATAGGTTGGTACAAAAGATAATATTTTTCCCTCATACAACATAGTAGATGACCATGAATGTCTCACTTTAGAATCTTTCAAAATTATTCACTAAATATTCAGAATTATCAAATATAACTTTTATTGTTTTAAATTTTATAAATGTAGCGAAAATGTGGTGGTTGAGTTTTTGGAATGTGAAACAATTAAAAAAACATAAATATTCTATAAAAATAGAATGAATATAGTAAAAAAGATAGGAAATGATCTTATAAGAGTTACCCATGGAGGACATTCAATTTCAAATTATTAGTTTCATAACAAATTAATAATTAATTTTAATTTGTTTATAAGTATTTTATTTATGTATGGAAATCTTGAGATAGAACTAGAAAAATAGAAAAGTATTTTATCACATGACTTCAACAAAAGTAATCATAAAAAATCATATGACTCATCCTAACAGTATGAATAGATATTAAGATTATTTTTATAATAAAATGACTTAATGGAAATATCATTTCTGGATCATATAACTCTGAATTGTAATCCCTTTGATAGTAAGACTTTGAGGCACTGAGCATAAGTTGATAAATCATTGAGCTTCAATCATTAGTATAAGACTTTGTCGAGCATATGTCTTCTTAATATAATATATTGAGAATACCAAATCTAAAATTGTTAAATATATGATAGTTTATGACTTTATATTATTCATTTAATCTTATGATATGACGTCATTGATTGTATGTATTCCAAATTAATGTGATAAAAAAATCTCAAGATCAATGCATTTATAATTCTAAACAAAATGGAAATAAAATATTCTGATGATTTGATGTTCATATTTATTTCAAAATACCAAGATATTTTTCAAATAAATGATTATATTCAATATTCATGGGTTTTAAATGTGTAAAATAAAGGGAATTATTTAGGGGATTTGAATTTTTATATTTTAAATTAGTTTTTACGGTCAATGTTGTTATTCTTTTAGAATTAATTTTTGAAATGATGAATCATGGGAGTTTCCATAAATCATCGTAGAAATATATTCATGAATTAATAAGAACATAAATTGAGAAAATGTAGATAGAAAATTTGATTATAAATATTTATAGTGGCTGATGTAATGTTCTACTAAAGAGTGAAAGTTTTATAAGATCATTGACCTGAGCAGATCTATAATTTCTATGGTGGTTAAATTAATATATTTTAATTTTTTTATTTATAAACTAGTTATTGAGAGGGAATAATATATCTCATGTGTCTATGTTCTCATGAATGAGTTGTTAATTATTAATACGTGAGGGGAAGGTTGGTTTCTTACTACTGTATTCATATTCATCTAGCAGTAAAATTATATCCCAAAGGATATCTACTCATTGATGTCGGGGGATATTATTTTATTTTAATGATTTTATTCAATCAAGATCTAGGGGGAAATATTAAAAGGAAATTTTTTAATGTTTAAGAATCTTCACGAATTTTTTATTTCAATTCAAGTTAATTGATGTTACATTCCCTTTCTTTTTATTTATTTTATATAACTTTTCAAATGTAATGTTTGTGTGTAAGAACCTGATTCTTTTTTGAGGTATATATCTAGATTATTTCATCAATTAAAAGATCAAATACTTAAATATGGCCTAATGTGGATTTCCTTGGAGGTCATGGAGGTCTCTAGGGTGTCCGAGACTGGTCTGAAGCATGGAATCCTATGTTTGGGTTTTTTTCAGCCTGGTGCAAGATTAGTGGAAACCATTCCAGGAAGGATATACGGTTTGACTAAAATATGCAATTATGCATAGCAGGATCCTAAATAATTCACTGTTTGAAGAAACTGTGTGGGAATAGCCACACGATCATGCGATAGGTCTGCAATTTTCAGCAGATTTGACCAAGGCACTTCACACGGTTTTCACATTGTTTGTAAACCATGCAGGTAAACTGTGTCAGCACACCATTATCCTATGATAGTCCTTGTATATTAACATAAGCATTTACAAACCATTCTTGTAATTGAATGACCCAAACATTCATTTATGGAAATCCTTCTTGATCAAATTAAATGTCTCTTTATGTGAAATGTTTATATAAAATATCAATTTCTTTGGTTTTATGTTTTTTGTATTCTAAAATAATGTTATGAATTGTGACCATTTTTAATATATCTATCGAATAGAGATCAAATAATTAGTATAAATATAGGGCTTTAAAAAATCCAATTTACTAATACAAAGGAAGCGATGGCCTCATCCAGTAGATGTGCCCCATACGAATCCCATTTGTCAGAGCTAAAAAAGGAGGTTGCATCTTTGGGCTTCGATCTTGACCAAGCCCAAGGTAACCATGAATATGTTAATCTTGATTGATACCACCTATGATAGAAGTGGATGTTGATAGAGATTACCACCCGAGAAATTTTATCTGAGCCACCCCAAGAGTTAGTCACCATCACACACCTTACACTTCGGTCTTATATTGGTGTTATAAGGGGTTATGTAACAAGAACCTGGTACTATGGTTATGTACAATATTTTTGTATATAATAATTAATATACATTCATTTTATTGTTGTTACCTTCTAAATAGTTTTTAAATTACAAATAGTATTTTTGGTTAATGTTAAATTAATAAATATATTTTGATGAATTAATGGATTTTTGAATTAAATAATATTTTAATAAAATAATATTATTATTATTAAATTAATTTTTATTAAATATAAATTATTGTATAATTTTATGAAATTCAATTGTAATTTTTATTAAGGATTGAAAGCCATTTTTGTCAAAACCCATGAATTTTTTATAAATGCCAGTTTTTATTTTAAAAGTGAAAATTAACATATTTAAAAAATTATAGGAGATAAAATGAATATTATTTCTGGATTTAGGACATCGAAATTATCCAATAGTGAATTTTTCATAATTTTCTGAGACAATGAAATTTTTGGGTAAAAATTAAATATCGTTTAATTATATAATGTGTTTTATGACATCATAATGACCCAATAGTGATGTAATAAAATATTATAAACTTTATGTTCGGCCAATATATGTGTTACCATTAAAATAACATGATTTTGGGTTTGTTTGAGTTATTTTACAATGCTTTAGTGGACCCTTCAAAACTTATTAAACATTTTGTCTTTCTAAATTGTTTTCCTTGGGAGTGTGACTCACCTCCACATAAGTAACCCCATTATATTAAGAAGTTAGGATTTTGGCCTTATAAAATATTGTTTTTGAATTCCATTTTCCAAAAACCATGGGCAAAAACCGTGGGCTGGTTTTTGGTTTGGATTAGTTTAATGTGAGGTGTCCCAAACCGAAATAATAAATAATTCCCTCACCTTTCATATATAAACCCACCAAAGATCCCACTTCCTCCTCACAAAAATCCTTTTGAATTCTTCCAACCTCTACCATCCTCTCTCTATAATCCTCCCAAGGTTCCCCAAGCTCCCAAGAAGCCTCTCTCAAGCCTCTCTCAAGCCTTTGGAAGCACTCTTCCAAGTAAGGGTTTTTCTTTCTTTCCCATTTTTTCCCAATATTCTTTAAATTGTTAAGATCCTTTAATTTAAATTATAAATGATGTGGTATGGTTTAGAACCTCCCCCATACTGCCCAATTTATTTCTGAATTATGGTAGAGACCTTTCTCTCTCATTAAATTACTCCCATGTACACCTGTTACTATAGTGAAATTCTGTAAGGGATTTGTCTCTCCTCTTTTATATCCAAGTAATTCTTTTGTATTATGCATCTAAATTCCATTATGTTTGTTGGGACATGTATCTATATTATCCCCTTAATTTCCATTTCATGTACATATTATGAGACACCTTTTATTTATAATCCACCATTTTCATGAATCCTTATGTCACATCATTATGCTGCTGAAATTGCACTGCATGTTTCCAAGCCAATATCATTGTGTAGCGAATACGATACCCATATCTCTATCATGGGTATTAAGATTTATGAGAATATACATATTTAATGGTAATTTCATGTATTTATTCCACATTAATTAATTGTGGAATAACTTTTGATGTTGATTTATTCCATGTTATATGATCCAGGTGGCACACTTATTCATGAAATGAAATGTTTAAGAAGGGTGCGCCCTGATAACGCTCAAATGCATTGGGTAAAGTATAGTATCATCATAAGTCATTTTAAATGGGTTTTGACTCATGATAATTAATGTGAAATGAGTTTTTACTCATGCTTCATGTTCAACAAGGGTTTACTCATGCTCCATGTGCAATGAGCCTTGGCTCATGCTAATTCAATGTTAAGGGTTGTTGCAACATTTCTGTGTAATGATTAGGATGATTTATCATGACCTTATGTTTATGATTCTTTTTTGAACTATTTATATGCCTATTTTCTAACATGTATTTTATTCCCCAAGTCATTCCTTGATTATTACCTTACTGAGCTTTATACCTTACCATTTTCTTATACATGTCCTTAGGTTATCCCATGCAATGCTAAGTACGAGGGAATGTAGTGGTCATGTAAAATAAGTTTTCAATAAAGATAGTGTATTTCATGTTTTAAGTTGTTATGTAATGATCCTAATCCCCAAAGACACTATACCTCTCTATATTCTATGTTGTATCATGTGAAGTTTATGTAATAAATTATGTTTAATTTTGTAATAACAATCAGTGTTGTCATAGTTGGTAGCAGAGGATAGGTTTAGTTTTTTTTGGATTTGGATTAGAAAACCCCAATAAATCCATAGAGATAAGAATAAGTATAATAAAAATATCCATAAGTATTTGTTATTATTGAGTAAGTGGTTTATCAAGAAAATATATCCCTGTCTAGATATGAGTAGGTAGAGGCACCTATAGCACAGATGTATCCTAGGGGAAAAACCCAAAAACACTGCTTTGATCATGACTCGAATGGGAACTGGTGCACGACAATGGGCCATTTTGTACTATTGTTGATGATACTTTTGGGGTATATTCTTTGGTAAATTCAAAAGCTTAGTATGAACCATTATTAAGGGACTAAAAAAATGCTTAAAGAATATATGTTCGAAAGTAGATCATGGATAACATATACTGAAGCGAATAGATTAATATGTTAAGGAAATAAAAGTTATTTATAAGTCATTAGTTTTGTCCTTTGATTAATTTTTATGTTTTACCCCTAACATTCCTTTTATTCCATCCAATGGCCGGTAATAGGAGGACTCGAGCTAACAACCGATGTGAAGATCAATGTGATGATTGTACTAATGAGATTCCCAATACAATGGGAGCGGGAATCGTTAAATTTGTCATGATTATATCTCATCTAACTCAGGATCTGAATAGAATCATGGGTCAAGGGGTACATTCAACCCCCCCCCCTTATATAGAACAAGTCGCTATCAAGAGCTTAATGAGACAAATGCCTCCTACTTTTAATGGATCATTCGGTCCCTCAATCGCTAAACAATGGATCAACTCCATTGAAAAGATATTCTCCATCCATAAATGTTCTAAACAAGAGAAGGTTCTCTTGGATATTTATCGTATAGAAGGTGAATCTGATCAGTGGTGTATGTTGATCAAAAATACGAAGCCTGAGGAGGAGATCGAGGCTTTGGAATGGAATGATTTCCGGAAGATGTTTTTCGTTAAATATTTTCCACGCGCCCTCTGACATAAGATGGAAAGGGTCTTCCTTTCCATCAAGAAAAAATATGACAAATATATCAGTGCATAGGAGGAAAACATCACAAGGATTATATAATATGCCTCTGACTTTTTCGTTACCCCTGAATGCAAGGTTGACCGCTTCATTGGTGGGCTGAAACCTAGCCTACAGAAAGTACTGGTGATCCATGACTTTGATAGCTATGAGTATTTTCCGATGTGACCTCAAGGTCAAAATGGATATCGGAGAATCTAAGGGGTATCATGGGGATAAGAACCATAAGGTAGAATTAAATGTTGGAAGTCCAATGGATTAATCCAACGGTGCTAAGAAGATCCATCACCCCACTTGCCAAAGGTGAAAAAAGAAGCACCCCAGAAACTGCTTGAAGGGGAGGAGGAAATACTTTAGCTGTACAAGATAAGGGAACCTAGCTATTAACTGCTGGCAAGAATGACCCATAGCTGTGATAGAGGATAATAATCCTCCTTTCGAACCTAAATGTGTGGTTCATTTCTACAACTGCAAAGAACCAGATAATCTTTCAAATCAATGTTCTAATCCAAGGGTTTTCGGAGGCAACCAACAACCTCCAAGGCAGCAAGGGTGAGCGCTCTCCATCAATACTACCGAAGTGTACCCCTAAAATGAAGTTGTGAAATCTACGCTAGTTATTCATTCAAAAATAGAGAACACACTTTTTGATTCAGGTTCTACGCATTCTTTTATATATCGAAAGTTTAGTAGAACAATCCCAGCACCACCATAAATTATGGAAGTGAAGATATCGGTGAGTACGATAAATGGGGAAATCATTGCATCCCATGAATATAACTCCTCCCCTATCATAAAATGTAGAGTAAACTTCCCTGTGAACCTCTTCATACTTCCTATTGTGGAATTTTATGAAATTCTTGGCATGGGTTTGCTTTCCTTATATAGAGCAAACATAAATTTTAGTGAGAGGGAAATCACTCTCTATATGGAGAATAAACCCCTGATTCTTTACAAGTGAAAAAAGGATGATGAACCCTATCTGGCTCTATCATCTCATGAATAGATATTAATGCCCTATGAGCACGTGTATCTGGATCAGATTATTGAGTCTAAGGAGGAAACCTTCTTAGATGGCATGCCTATTGTGAGGGAATTCACTAAAGTATTTCTTGAGGAATTGTTTGGTCTTCCTCTTATAAGAGATGTTGAATTATAAATTGATCTTATACCTGGAGAGTTTACAATATCCAAGATTCCATATATAATGGTTGTTGTTGATCTTGAGGAGATAAAGAAATAACTACAGAAGAAATATGGATAAAGGGTTTATACGCAAAAGTGTTTCACCATGGGGTGAACCAGTCCTTTTCGTCAAGAAGAAGGTTGGGTCAATGCACCTTTACATCGATTATCATGAGCATAAAAAAATCACAATAAAGAACAAGCATCCTCTACCACAAATTGATTACATGTTCGATCAGTAGCGTGGAGCACAACACTTCTACAAGGTGGATTTTCGGTCGGGATATTATCAAGTAAGGGTTAAAAAGAAAGATATCCCCATGAATTCTTTTCGTACAAGATACAAGAACTATGAATTCATAGTAATTCCATTCAGTCTCACTAATTCTCCAGAAATCATCATGGACTTGATGAGTAGAGTCTTGATAGATTACCTAGAAAAATTTATGGTAGAATTTATAGATGATATTCTGATATACATAAAAACCAAGGAGGATGATTAGGAGCATCTAAGGACTATTATAGAGACATTGGGGAAGGATAAGATCTATGTAAAGTAAATCAACTGTGAGTTCTGGTTGAAGGAGGTCTCATTCTGGGGCC
Source organism: Viscum album (assembly GCA_963277665.1). Classification (NCBI taxonomy): domain Eukaryota; kingdom Viridiplantae; phylum Streptophyta; class Magnoliopsida; order Santalales; family Viscaceae; genus Viscum; species Viscum album. The sequence goes on along the minus strand of OY728137.1, from coordinate 1,488,987,610 downwards.
ATATTAACACAAGAAAAGGGATATTTGTCGATCCATCAAAAACAGATTCAATTGAGGGATGGCTGAGGCAAGCATTGGTAATGAATATCTGTAGCTTCTTCAGGTAAGCTGGATATTATCGATGATTTGTGAGAAATTTTTTACAATTGTCCAACCCTCTTACCAAGATAACATGGAAGGGAGTAAATTTTTATTGGAGTGATGAATACGAAGAAAGCTTCATGGAGTTGAAAAATAGGTTTATCACTATGTCTGTGCTCACATTACCCCCAAGTGGAGAAATTTTGTGGTATTCAGTGATGCTTCGAAGAATGTTCTAGGATGTGTGTTAATGAAAAATGACAAATCCACTAACTATGATTCAAGGAAATTAAAAGATCATGAACAGAACTATCCAACACATGACCTCGAGTTGGCTATAGTGATCTTCACATTGAAAATTTTGTTGCATTATCTCTTTGGGGAGAAGTGTGAAATCTATACAGACCACAAAAGCCTCAAGTATATATTCACACAGAAATATTTCAACATGCACCAACGATGATGGTTAGAGATGATCAAATACTATGAATTCTGAATCCATTACCACCTTGGGAAAGAAAACAAGGTGGAATATGTCCTAAGTATAAAGGACCTAGTGATTCTATCGTTGATGAGAATTGAAAAGGACCCAATCTTTTTAGAATTGATGAAGATGAACATACGAATCCTAAAGAAGGGAACATCATCAATACATTCACAAATTATTGCTCAACTATCTCTTTTGGAAATGTTAATGGATTCTCAAAAGGATGATGTAGGAATTCAAGAAAATTTGGAAGCTATCAAAAAAGGGAAATCCATGGTGTTTAATGTTAATAAAGAAGGAATTGTGAGATTTGGGAAAAGACTATGTATTCCATCATGTCCGGAGCTAAAGAAGGATCTTTTGGATGATGCACATATTTCACATTTCTCTATTCAGTCAGGAAACACAATTATGAATCGAGATCTCCAAGAGAATAATCGATGGGATAATATGAAGAAAGAGATCACTAAATATACATCAAAGTGCCTAGTGTGTCATCAAGTGAAGTCAAAGAGGCAGATGTCTAAGAGGATGATGCAACCATTTCCCATACTAGAATAAAAATGGGAGAACATCACCATGGACCTTTAGACCAGACTTCTGAAGACTTACAAAGGAAAAAATTCAATTTGTGTTTTTGTGGATCATCTTACCAAGTCTACACACTTTATTCCTATTCATGAGGATTTCTCACTAGATCAACTAGCACAGATATATATCAGGGAAGTGGTAAGGCTTGGATGGATTACCACTATCTATTATATCCGATCGATATCCAAGATTCGCCTCTATGTTTTTGAAGAGTCTTCAACATACTCTGGATACTGAACTAAACTTTAGTACGGCCTATCATCCTGAAACCAATGTCCAATATGAGCAGACTATCCAAACACTGAAGGACATGTTGAAAGCATGATCAATGGAAATTAATGGAGGATGGGATAAACATCTTCTTCAGGTTGAGTCCTCTTATAATAACAGTTTCCACTCGAGCATCCAAATGGAACCATATGAATCCCTTTTTGGGAAAAGGTGAAGAACATCAATGGGTTGGGATGAAGTTGGTGAGCGTAACCTGCTAGGACCAGAAATGGTCGAAGAGATGGTGGAGAAGTTAAAAACCATTAAACACCCTATCAAGGTATCCCATAGTTGAAAGAAGTGTTATGCAGATAACCATCGATGAGACCATGTGTTTAAAGTTGGAGATATGGTATTTCTATGCGTATCCTTGTAGAAGATGGTCTTGAGGTTTGGAAATAATGGGAAGTTAAGTCCTAGGTACATCATCGCCTTTGCGATTCTTGATCATGTTGTGGCTTAGGCCTATCGACTAGCACTTCCACCTACCATGGCCAAAGTACATGATGTATTTCATGTATCCCTCTTAAGTAAGTACATACCAGACCCTTCACATGTACTCTCTTCAGAGGTGGTACAGTTGGAGGATGATCTTTCTTACGAGGAGAACCCAGTGAAGATCTTATGTCGTAGATAGAAAGTTCTATGAAATAAAAAAATGCCCTCGTCAAGATGATGTGGCAGAACGACAAGTTTGAAGAAGAGATGTGGGAATCAGAGAATTAATGAAGGAGAGTTACCCACATCTATTTTAGTGTGGGAAAAGGAAATTTCAACGGAGAATTTCCTTAAGGGGGGGAAGATTGTAATGACCCAAAATTTCATTAATGGAAATACCTCTTGATCTAATTAAATTTATCTTTATGAGAAATGTTTATTTTAAATGTCAACTTATTTGGTTTTATATTTTTGGATTTTAAAATACTTTTAGGAATTGTGAACATTTCTAATATAGCCGATGAATATTGATCACATGATTAGTATAAATATAGGGCTTTAACAAATCCAATTTACTCAGACAACGGAAGCGATGACCTCATCTAGTAGACGTGCCCCATTCTAAGGCCATTTGTCTGAGATCGAAATTCTGGTTGTATCTTTGGGCATCGCTCTTGACCAAGACCAAGCTGAGCTTGAATATGTTAAGCTCAAGGGGACCATCTACGAGAGAAGTGGATGTTGATAGAGATTACCCCCCCCCAAGCAATGTTATCCGAGCCCCCCCAAGAGTCTATCATCATAGCAGACCTTACTCTTTGGTCTTATGTGGGTGTTATAAGGGGTTATGTAACAAGACCTGAGTACTATGGTTATGTACAATATTTTTGAATATAATAATGAATATAATTTAATTTTATTATTATTACATTGTAAATAGTTTTTAAAGCACTACTAGTATTTTTAATTAATATTCAACTAAGAAATCTATTTGGATTAATTAATGGATTTTTGAATTAAATATTATTTTAATAAAATATTATTATTATTATTAAATTAATTTTTATCAAATACAAGTTATTATATAATTTAATGAAACACAATTGTAATTTTTATTAATGATTGAAAGCCATATTTGTCAAAACCCATGAATTTTCAATAAATGTCAGTAATTATTTTAAAAGAAAAAATTAAAATGTTAAAAAAATTATTTACAAAAATTGAATATTATATCTACAATCAGGACTTCAAAATTATCCAATGGGTAATGTTTCATATTTTTCTAAGACAATAAAATTTTAGGGTAAAAATTAAATACCGTTTAAATATATAATGTGATTTGTGAAATCATAATGAACCAATAGTGATGTAATAAAATAATATAAACTTTACGTTCAGACAATGTATGTTTTATAGTTAAAATAATTTTATTTTAGGTTTGTTTGATTTATTTTACAAAACATTAGTGGACCCTCAAATAGTTATTAAACATTTAGTCTTTTTAAATTGTTTTCCTTGGGAGTGTGACTCCCCTCCATATAAGAAACCCCATTATTTTAAGAAGTTAGGACTTTGTCCTTATAAAATAATGTTTTTGACTTCTCTTTCCCAAAAACCATGTTCAAAAACCATGGGCTGGTTTGTGGTTTGGATTGGTTTAAATTCAAGTGTCCCAAACCTAAATAATAATGAATTCCCTCACATTTCCTTTATAAACCCACCCAAGCTCCCGCTTCCTCTACACTCAATTCCTTTATAGTTAATCTATCCTCTGCCATCCTCTCTCTATAATCCTTCCAAGGTGCCATAATCTCCCAATAAGCCTCTCTCAATACTCTCTCAATCCTTTAGAATCATACTTCCAAGTGTGGGTTTTTCTTCCTTTCTCATTTTGTCCAATATTCATTAAATTTTTATTCCCTTTTAATTTCAATTATAAATTACTGGGTAAGGTTTCTAACCTCCCACATACTGCCCTCTTTATGTTTGAATGACTGGATACCTTTTTCTCTCTCATTAAATGCCTCCAATGTACACCTGTTACTATGCCAAAATTCCATACGATATTTCTCTCTCCTCTTTTACATCCAAGTAATTCTTTTGTATTATGCATCTAAATTCCATTATGTTTCTTGTGAAATGTATCTATATGAACCCCTTAATGTCCATTTCATTTACATATAATGAGACACCCATTTCTATCTCATCAACCATTTTCATGAATCCTTATGTCACGCCGTTATGCTGCTGAAATTGCACCACATTTTTCCAAGCCAAGATCATTGTGTAGTGAATACCATACCCATGTCTCTATAAAGGGTATTCACCTTTATGAACATATACATATTGAATGGTAATTTCATGCATTTATTCCACATTACTTAATCTTGGAATAACTTATGATGTTGATTGATTCCATGTTACATGATCCACGTGGCACACATATGCGTGAAATGAAATGTTTAATAAGGGTGCGCCTCATAGCACTCCAATTCATTGGGTAAAGTATAGTATCGTGATAAGTCATGTGAAATGGGTGTTGACTCATTTTAATTCAAGTGAAATGGGGTTTTACCCGTTATTTATGTGTAATGAGGGTTTACTCATGCTCTATGTGCAATGAGCCTTGGCTCAGGCTAATTCCATGTTAAATATTATTGCCACAATTCTATGTTATGATTATCATGCTTTATCATGCCCTTATGTTTATGCTTCTATTGTTCTCTATTTATATGCATGATTTCTAACATGTATTGTATTCCCCATGTCATTCCATGATTATTCCCTTACTGGGCTTCATAGCTCACCCTTCTCTTATGGATGTCCCCAGGTTATCCCATGCAATTCTAAGTAAGAGGGAATGTAGTGGTCATCTGAAGGAAGTTTTCAATAAAGATATTGTATTTCATGTTTTTAGTTGTTATCTAATGATCCTAATACCCAAATCCACTAGACATCTCTATCTTATATGTTGTAGCAAGTGATTTTTATGTAATAAATTATGTTTAATTATGTAATAAAAAGTAGGGATGTCATATGTAAACTCTGAGACCCTATTAATTTGGGTAAAATTACCATTTCCCCTAATTTTTTATAAACTATGATTATTTTCCATTATTCATTGCACAACAAAGGGGAAATTGTGTGATCTCTCATTTTGAGATATTATTTATTTTTGGATCCCATCTCCTCCAGACATATTATTTTAATGAAGTTCATTCCCATGGATCCATAATGGTAAGGCCCTCATTATTTTTTATTTATTCTTGGTTCTACTGGATATCAACCACACTATTTGAATTTAGGATCGTATTCCCTAATTTCTCATTCATTATATATTCTTAAGATCTATTCCAAATTGAGAATAATCATATCTTGATACTAATTGAGCTATAAATCACAATCCTTTGGTAAGTGGTCTCATTCCTTTCTCTAAATTTTAAGTTGTTTATATATGAATGGGTTTCGCATGCCCATTTTTAGGCCATCACCTTAAATTAAATTGAACCTTGTTTTTAACTGTAATGGTTTAGGTAATTTAATACGAGTGTTCATTCTTTTTATAAGTTGTATACCTTGAATAAGGACCAACCCATGGGCGAGTTTCCTAGAATAACCTTGTATGGACTTTGGCTTTAGATGCCTTGAGGCATGCCTTTTACACAATGTCATGGGATTTCAAAATATGAATTGGTGTCAGAATTAAATTTAAATGTTCTTATATTGTAATTAATTTGAATAAGGGGTATGGTATAGATGATTTTTACTTGAAACATGTATGTCATTGTTGTTAAAGCATGTTTTCCTTCCCATGTGAGGAAAATAGAGTCCATGGCTTCAACCGATGAAATTAGATAAAATTGTTTTAATTGTTGTTCCTCCCACGTAAGATATATGACAATTAAGTGATGTGATATCTTGATAGAAAAATTGGGCTTGTTATATTAATAATTCCCATGTGAGTATTTTAAGTCAAGCCCTTGATCATGGTCCTGTTTTTCAATTTCCTTAGTGGGAATGAATATCAAACTTGGTTGGTTTCCCCATGTGAGTTATAGGATAACCAATCTATATGGTATCTTGTTATGCTTTTTAATCATGTTATAAAAAATATGAACACATTATAAAATGAAATTCCAAGCCATTTGAGGTTGAAAAATGGCTAATACGCCTTTTGATGTGATCATGATACTAGATAATCTTAGTTTTAACCTTTGCATGTATAATGAAAAGTTTAAATGGAATTTATATTGTTAAATTATAATATCCTTGAGTGACACATGTATTCGCCTTAGACTTACATGGATGGAATTATGTGGCTATTGGCCTTTATAACATGGGTGATACATGGATTCCCCTTAGGATTACATGGATAGACTCAATGGTTACACATGATAATTCCATGGGTGATATATGGATATATTGAGGGATTCTATAGACAAACTCATAGTGGTTGGACTTATATACCAAGTAACACATGGATTATTATGATATTTTCACTGATGAACTAGAATAGAATTTTAATATTATTACAAGGGTGATACTCAATCATACGTTGTGGAGCTCTAAGGATGGACTCCATTGGTTGGGATGTTACACCTCACTTAGAGAAATACCATATTCCTGAGAGGTTTTCCAAGGACATGATTGTAAGGTGTGGGTTGAAATTACACCAAGAGTGACACTTGGATTCCAAAAATAGGAATTTAACGGAAGTGATCAAGTTATAAATTGAATTATAAATGGAATAACTTATGACATGTCTTCCAAGACAAATCACAAGATTATATTTAGTATTTACATATACTTTTTTATATGTCCTTCTGAGGAATATGTTGTACTACCAGTTACATGGGGGATGTTGGGTATGATATAGAACTCCAAACTTATAAATTCAATGTAATTTAATTGTTAAATGAGCATGAAATATATCGAAATGAAAACAGATTCATGTAGTTTGTTTACATTTGAGTTCATCCTAGCTTACTACTTTTCTTATTTCACACTACCTACTATATATATTCACTAACTGATTGGAATTGACATTGGGTTATTATCTACAAGGATTTAGTATCATAGCCTTTTTGGTTCATGATTTTGGTCCCAAAAAGATTATATAATTATAGGAAATGATAAGGGAAAATTCCCACCATCAGGGGCTTAATATGCTATTTAGGAGGAAGAGAAAATGAGACCAAGATGAGTCCTAAAATGATTCTTGGATTGTTATTATCCTTTTCGTAATTTTTTATATAGATTGTTCACCTTCCTTCTATTCCTGTTTTGAATTATTTATTAGACACATGTGACATATATCATAATTTTATATATAATGTGATTTATGGCTTATTATACTATCAGTCTTCTGCTATTTACTTGTTTCGTATGCCTTACATAATCCATTAATTGTAATTGTTATTAATATTCCACCATGTTATTGTATGTTAATAAGGTTATAATCTCCCCATGGAATCACCTAGATCCTCACTACTAGTGGTCAGAATCTAGAATTTGGGGAGATGTTTTTTAGGACATGTGACCCACCTGGATTGGGGCACCCTTCAAAAAATTCCGGGTCCAGGATGTTAAAATGTGACCTATTTATCTCCTTTAATATTTTTTATATTATTGATAATCTATGTCTTGGGACTAATATCAATGTTGGAAATGTTTAGGATTTTATGTTATTGTTAAACCATGTAAATATCACTATGTTCTTCTTTATTATATGTATTATTTTTTATAGGTTAGAATGATATTTTTGGAGTAGATCACATGTCAAACCATTCATAGGGGTTTAATTTAAAAAATAAAATAATTTTTTGAATATAAGAAATATATATTTACCCACCCCTATATCAGTTTTTTACTAACTGATCTGGGTACTTCAAGTGGTATCGGAGATATAGTCCCTAAATGAGATCATACTCATTGTGTTTTAAATAGAATTTTGGAGTTATTTGAGTGTAATAGGAGTTACAATTTTTTATTGTACACTTTTTCTTGGTTGAAATAAGTGAATGATTCGCCATCATCTCTAACAAGGTTTTGAGGTTAATGATGCTATTATTATTTTATTTCCACCCAATATAAATGATGAATCCATGAAATTCTCTCCAAAAAGAAACCTTGATATTGTTGTGAATGATAGGAACTATATATTATCATCATTTTCAAAACAAAATATGCCAATGTGATGAGATTTAAGACAACTAAATAAATTTGGGACTAACTTATGAAATTTATGAAGGGAAACCAAGATCAAAAAAATCAATTGAATATTTTGGGGGATAATTTCAAAGGATTTAGAATGGATAAGGATGAAACCATTCATGTTAATTTTACTTATGGTTTTGGAGATGTGATGGAAGACTATTATGTGGTAAAAAAATAACAAGAATCATTCCAAACATATTTGATTCAAATATTTAATCCGTTTAACATATAAAATATCATTCTTTATTTAGTTTTATAATACTCTCTTGAATTATGAAATGAGAAAAGCACCCATCTATAAAAACATATCTAAGGAGGAGGTGGATATTAAATCCATGTGAAAAATTAAAATTATGTGATATGTGGATGATTCATCTAGTTTATCAGAATATGATAATGAAAGTGCTAAAATCTAGAATAATATTTTGGATTTTATATGAGATAATAGGAAAAAAACAAAGGAATGTTTAGGAAAATTCCCTTAAAAATACATTTAGAGTGGGTGCATAAGTGATTTTTTATAAATTGTGTTAGAAGAAGGAAGAATGTGGAGGATGGTATGTAAGTAGAGAAAGATAAGCCTCCATGGATGTCAAAAGATATATTCTTCAAAGATAATAAAATGTTATATAAATGCATTAATAGAATGTAGAGATGAATGAAATGAATCATGATGAGTAATAATGAGTGTGATTTCACTTCCATAAGTAGTGATTTTGAGATGTAGTGTTTGAGAAGTCCTTCTAACTTCATGACATGTGTTTTGAAAAAATGAGTTGAAAATTTGGAATATAGAACAAGTAGTGAAGGAGATGAAGAATGATATGATACTTATTTAGTGTTCATGTAGAAATATAACAAATAATTATGTATTGATATATATAGTCAATTAATGAAATAATTATAATATCTTAAAATGGATATGTGTAAAATAAAGAAATATTAATTTGAGTTTTTCATTAGAGAAAATAATCACATTAAGGAGTCATGATTTTTAATGAAAAAGTGGTTAATTAAAAGAAAATGATGAATGGTCTTTAGAAATAGTTAATTGATTGAGATAAATACCTTATTAAAATTTAATAAAGTTTTCTTATTAGTTAAAATAATCCTAATGAAATGAATACTTATATTTATAAGGTTGTTGAAGTGAAGGTTGGAATATCCCAATGCATTGAAAATTCTTGTGAATCAGATCATGTATGATTTTTACCTATTATATCTAAAATTTTGAAACATGTTTCAACCAACATTCCTACATCTCAATATTAGTCTAGGAAAACCTTGGTGGAGAAATACAATCAAAGGAATTCCAATGTAGCTATGTTAGTGGAGGTAAATCATAAGATTCAGGGTTCTTTAAAACCTATGTAGAATAATATTGATATTTGATTGAGGAAAAAAGTAGTTTTTTTCGAAAACTAAATAGTTTCATTAAATGAAATTTTTAAGGGGCAACTACTTGTGTTGTTGAGACTTTTCACATAAACCTTATGTTTTCTGGTACAACATTTCCCTTATTGTAATCCAATGAAAACCGAAATTTAATGGGATATTCTTAGGTGATAGAGGGAAATGTCTATGAGAACATAGATAAAAAATTATAAATCATATGTGATCCCTATCCTAAATAGTTTTAGATGGAATAAGGATGTCTATGGTATATGTAATCAAAAAGGTCACCATATAGAGGAATATATGTCCATGATTCCTCATCAATAATAAAACTTGGCAATGGAAAGGGATATATAGTAAAAATATAAAGCATAAGAGGTCTCTAATTATTTACCCAGCTCTCCATGAAATTAAAATAAGTATTCCAAGGATACTATATTGTTAATTCTCATCAGATATTATTGGGTATACAAAGATGTAGTAGATCTTTGGAGATCATGATTTTTTTAATCAATTATTTCATTGAAAGTTTCTTAAAGATCAAGGGTATTGGAATAAATGGAATAGAGTCTCAAAAATAAAAGATAAATACAGACTATATATTTATCAGATCAAACTAAATTTACCCAGTGTGGGTCATCTATGTGATGAGAGAAATGAGTAAATTATTAGGATCATGACATGTCTAATCAAGATAATTAAATATAGAAAAATTATCACTTGAGGTGAGAGGACTAGTGAATATCTATTTTATATCTGAAACTGAAACATTTTTGACAATTCTTTCCCAAGGATGAAAATACACAATTTTATAGTAGTTTGGGTCATATTCTTTACATAATCCTAAGAAAAATCTCTAGGGATAATGTGGTGAGGGATTATCTGAGTTGAAAACTTGAAAAAATTGATCTAGTTTTTGCTGAAAATTATCACCATATTGTAATAATATCCTGAGTAAATTACTATTTTATTTAATTTTTAAATATATGAATTATAAATTTTATTATATTTAAATACAATTGTTTATTGTTTTATTAATTTTACGAATTAAATATTAAATCTATATATTTATTTTGAAGAATTTTGAAATTGAAATTGTTGTTAATTTTAAACATTGAATTTTAAATTGTTTAATTATATTTGAAATTAAATTCTTAATCACATTTTATTATTAGTTTTAGTTATTTTATTTATTTTTTTTAATTTAATGAAATCAGTTTATTTGTACTTAATAATGGGAAATTAGTAATTTAAAAAAAGTTATTGAATTTTAAATTTCATTTGTATTTATTTTTTTGAAATTATTATGGAATCCACTTTATATTAAAATATGTGAGTTTTCAACGCATAAGTTGAAACATGATTTTTTTGAAAAGGTCATGATCAATCATGGTTGTTCCTTAATGATTTAATGATTGAATTTTTTTATGAAATTTGGAAAAGGTAATAGACTGCGACATCACCTCTTTATGTGGTCAATTAAGTAACCAAACAAATGAAAAACAGTGTAATCGATATTGTTGTCTACTCCCAAGAATCTGCACTATATATTTTTTAATCTCGTGGACCTACTACATGTGAATCCATTACCTAAGTCCACATAGTTGATCAACTCTAAATAAATCCAGAAAACGGAGATAACGACCACAAATTTCATTCACCAATCTTTCCTACCTACTCCTACCATCACCAAATCAACTGTGTGACTTCGAAGCTACCACACCATCTTTGACTAGCTATAAGATTACCTTATCCTCTCTATAGTTGACCAAAACTCATTGAATACAAGAATACATTCTCAAATGACCATAACAATGGTATAGGCAACAATTATTTAGAACTGATTAAACTAGATGACCGAGATTGATCCTCATTTGAATGAAGAACCTCAAGAGTCCCACTATATGGTAAAATCAATTTCAAACAAAGGTAGATTCCCAAATGTTAATGATATTTTTCAGGAATTCTACCTCCATAACACACCTCAAAGAATAAATATAAAAATAACCTAGGTTGATACCCTAAAGAAACCAAATAACTTCGGAATTTAGAAGAGAACCTCATCCCAAGAATTTTTAGTCATCAAATATGTTCACAGATATAGACAATAGAGCTTGCCTTGGCAATATTATTTCATAGATCTCAAAATACCAAAGCCTCACCCTAAATAAATGGAAAAGGTTAGAAAAAACCAATTTCAAAGATGGATGAGACCAAAAAAACCTGAAAACTCACCATTGCTAATGTGGAAGATAATTAAAAAACTGATAAATATTGAGTATGGTTTCCGGATGGAAAACTGCACCACTTGAGTATGAACAGTAGAAAACAATTTCACCGATGTTGATCTGGTATATTGAACATTGATTGTCCTCATATTTATCTACAAATTGTTTTTGAAGAATTCATGGAGACTAAGATCCTTTGGTGCTTTACAAAGATGAAATGTTTAGAATTATTTAAGTGAGAAGTACATGTTTGAATTATGCGATCTAAAATCAAGTATGGTTTCATTTTTTTGGAATTGGAAATCCCATATAAAAGTAATAACAATAGTGTAGTGAACCTCAATTTTTCGCAATGATACTACTACATTTTAGAATAATATTGCACCCCATTCTATTGAAAAATATATCCTAGATAATTTGAGACCAACATGGAAGCCAATGCACCATGTATGAACAAAATATATACTGCACTATAGAAGATAATTTCAAACTGAATAGAGGTCAAGGCCAATTTTGGGAACTATTTTCCTATGAGAATTGAAATAAAACGTTTCTACTAGGTTTTAGGGTGAATTTATGGATCTATTAAAAATAAAGTGGATTAAAAATTAAATCTTCCATTGGAGTAAATGCAATTATATGATAAACTACAGTTCGCTTTTGGTGAATCAAGTTTGAATAATGGTGGAGTAGCATAAAAATGATGATATCTATTTTTTTTGTCTCTAATTTTAGGTAAAAAATTTAATATGGAGGGGAACATAATTTTTCCAAATCCACTATCTATGAAAATAAGGAAAATCAATGCACGTGTAAGAAAATTATTAGCTTGATCTGAGTATATTCTAACCAGTGGATGATCCAAGATGAGATGAAGAAGATCCCAATGAGTGGGAAGAGACCAAAATCAATTTCTAATACTATCTAGGACAAATTTTGATTTGTTAAGGCCAAACTATAGTGATATCTCAGTCCTAAGACTAACCTCTCTAATGCCCGGTAATCAACCTCATTCTAATTCCACTAAAAAACATAAGATAGTGCCCAACACGTGGATTATCTCCTTCCCTCGAGAAGAATTTAACATCCACAAAATCCACATAAAAGAAAATTATTTCCGTTCGATTATTCATGAGGGATTGTAGATTTAGTTCATTGGGGAGAATTTTTTAACAAAAAATATATTATTATGCACATTTGGAGAAATATAGACCGTCAAGATGTGCTTTTGGAGAAAATAAAATGGAAAAAATGCAAGAACAAATTTTTAGGAATAACTCATATTTTAAAGGTTTAATATAATGCATGTTTATGATAATAACATGGATGGAATTAGAATATTTATGAACTCAGGGTATTTCTATATAAAAGATGAACTATTCACTTGAGATGAAACAACTCCCATGATCGTTAAAAGAAAAGGTAATGCTAAATCTTTGTGGATTCATTTCCATATTTCTTTAATTTTGTTTGATTTAATAACATTATAGATGAAACATTAATACATTAGTGAGTGAGCTAATGATATTATACTTATCCTATATTAATTAATTCTGTATTTTAATAGTTTATTCTATTTTTTCTATCTCTATATTTATTCAAACTGTATATATCTTATGATATTTCCTTATTCCCCACATTTTGAATTTTTTTACTTGTTTTATAGTTTTCAAACACATTCCACTTGGGTCCTTCACACTACATGTGATAATGAGAAGTGGGTTGATATAAGGGTAAATAGAGAAACCTAATTACTAGGATATGGGAGATTGGAAGGTTCAATTATAATTTCAATCCTTCAACTAAATAAAATTTATAGGTGGGGGAAATCAAGTTATATTTAACTTTATTAGATATAAAATAAGAGATAAAAATTTCAAATAATGATTTAATATGAATGGTTAGAAGATATTAAAGGTTATTCCAATAACATTAAAATAGAATTTAAAGCCAATCCATTTTAATCCCACAAATTATTTTCACACAATGGACCCACCCAAAAAATAAGACAAAATCCACAATAATTTCTTCTCTAAAGACAATTCAAGTCCACTACAATTGAATTTAACTTTGGATAAAAAACTAATTTTTTGAGCACCCTATGATAGGTGATCTCAAAACCTAACACCAGTATAAGAAAGGACAATGTTTTAATTTTTCTTTTATTTTTAAATTAATTAAATAAATGACCAGATAGAATTTATCACACCTCATTAGTTTTTATTCAGAGGTTTGGTGAAGTTCAATTGTGAGACATAGAACATTGAGAAATATACCATAAGTGAAAAGGGAGTTTTTCAATATCTCATTGACTGAATCCCCGGGAGTAACCCTAAGAATTGGAAATATGGAAGATGGTAAATCTCTATTGAATATATTATTAAGAGAAGTCAATACAATTGATGTATAGAACAACAACTTGTATTTATAAATAAATGATCAAAATGATTTTGAGATTAAAAATAGATTACGATTTCACATATTTGTGTTTTATGTTTTTTCATAATAAGACCCTACCAGACACTGAAGAATATTATGAGAATTCCATAATCCCTTCAAACCTAGAGGATCCACCATATCTCAGATAAGTAAAATGTAATTTACCTTATATATTAACGGATATTCCATTGAGAGGCTCTATAATATCTATCTTGTATCAATAACCACCTATGATAAAATATGACAATCCTTCTTACAAAAGTATTTTCCTTTGCCAATTTGTTTCCAATTGTGGAAGGATATTTATGAAATCAAAAAACATATTGTATAGATCCTTTAGGTGTATTGTTAGAGATTCAATGGATTAACGAAGTCATAATGACACCAACCCTATTATAAATATAATTTTATGGTATTATTTTACCAATGATTGATGGATAGTGATCGAAACATTTTAGATGATTCATAAAGATTATTAATGATTCACAAGTCACATGATGAAGTCATATATATTATTAAAAGGATTTCCCAAAACTGTTAATAATTTATCATGAGAAGTACAAAAAAGTGAGTTTATTAGTTAAAAAATTCCAATTCCATTTTACTTGTAAATAAAATTGACCAACTAACCTATTTTCTAGGAAATTTTGCTTTAATAAGGTACAATAAACATTAAATTACAAACCTTTAAGAGTCAACAAGGTTTTATATTCTCCATATAAATACACTATTGATTACCATCAAGTTCATGAAAAATATGAATTCATGTACTAAAGAATATACCAGTAGCTACCAAGAGAAAACCAAGGAATTTTATAGTATTTGGACACTCAATATGGGGATAGAAGCCAACAAATTTTGAATCCATGAATTCAAAAATGGTTCAAAAAAATGTTCAAGACACCTCCCTTTGGAAGAAAATACTCTCAACCTTTTATAATCCATTAATTGGGTAAGGTCACGAACTCTTAGAGGAGGATATGTGGAGATAACTAATGAATGATATCATCTAAAATATTACTATTAATAATGAATTGTAAAACCTATACTCATGTATGATTACTAACCAATCAATTCTTATACTCATAAGAAATTATAGTTCTTTTACATTAAGGAGTGGATAGTAACATGGAATTAGTGAAGAATAACCATCTCAAGAAGAAGATGGAATTCACAAGTGCAATAAACCTAGATAATTTACCCTTAGAAAATATCCTTTTGATAATGTTCGGGTAAAATCACCCCATGTGAAGAAGAATAAAGGAAATCCTAGATATAAGAACATCTTCATAAACAACCTACCTTCCTTTCAAGTATGAAATACCATAAGAAAATCAATGAATAATCATTGAAACATGATATTATAGAAGTCTTAAGAAAATTACATATCAATATCTCCCTATTATATACCATCCAACATATTCCTAGGTATTTTATATTCATTAAAGAAACTTTAATTATACGGAGAGGATTTAAAGGTAATGAAAAGGTTAGAATATATATAAATGGTTTTTCACATGTAACCCCACAAATACCCCATAAAAGTTAGGATCCATATATCTTATCTACCCCTTATACTATATTAGAGATTAAATGATTCAATGAATTGTGTGATTCAGGTGAATAATTTAAGAAAATTCCTTATTTAATTTATTCATCTCAACTAATTTTATAACTCAAACCCATTAATGTGGTTTTGTAGCTTTCCAAACAAACCATTTCTTTCCCAATTGGTGTATTTGAATATTTTATGGTGAGTGTATTAGTGATTTTATTTCATGTCAACTTATATATATTAATCATAGAGGAATAAAATTTTAAATATAATTCCTTTATTATTTTAGATATATTATTTCTATTGTCTACCAAAATAATAATAAATGTTAATGAAGAGTCTTTTCTTATGACTTTGGGTGGCCGTACTATTGATGTTAGTAGAATTGATTCAATAAAATACACCCATGATAAAAAAGTAGATTTTACTACAAACCATTTTAATGTGATATGTTTTTATGAAGAATATATTTTAATTTTAGTTTATATATTTATACTAATAATGGCTATAATGTCTTTGGTTTTTTATGATAAATTAGTTTTTGTAAATGATTCAAATCTATAAACTATTTTAAGAACTGGAAACATAAATATATTGGTGATAAATTTTCAAATAATTTAGTAGAATGTTTTACTAACACCTCTATATTACTTGTGGATGATACAATATGGAGAAATACTAAGTTAAAATCATCCCTCAAATACGCACCTTAGTTGGATCTAAAGTTTCCTCCATCCCGCATTGAATTTTCCTTCCCTAAATAAAATAATGAATTATATATAGATATAAATCATAAATACTATAGAGATTATAAAGTATTGAACCCAAAGTTTGGAGAGACAATAGGGAAGATCATGCTAAAAAATATGGAACTATAGGAAATAAGAAGACAATCCAATAAGAACCCCCTGTAACAGAAGTAGAAGGTGAAATTTTTTCATGACTAACTCATGTTGAAAAGAAGCATAGAAATTTGAGTAAGTTGTTATTACAGTATTGGAAAATGAATTTGATTATTGGTAAAATTATACTAACTATATTGGACCATATATGGGGACTAATATCATTATATTTGGTTCAGTTGAAATCATGGGAGATGAATAAAAAATCCCCTTCAAGGTGAATGACCAGAAATAGAATAATTTTACTAAAGATTCATACATTGATCACATAGAGGAGACTAAGCTCTTACCTTCTACCATTTAATAAATAACACAATGTTATATTTTTTCCTTCACACTATATTAGATATTTTATTTTTCAATTAGTTTCGCTTGAGTAAAAAAACAAAGCTATAATTTAATGGATGTATGATTGAAATTAGTGTGGGTAAACAAAAACATATAGTTTCTGAAGTAAATATCAATTTTTTAATTTTAAATTAAGTCTATACTGAGATAATAATAATTAGAATAACAAAAGAACACATAAAAATGAACAAAATGATCTTCTTATAAATTTTGTAAATAACTATACTATATAGTTTTTGAATTTTTGTTTCAAAATTTCACAGAGCTGTATTTTTTCATTCCTAAATTAAATACCATGCTGTATTGAAGAGAATTTTACTTGTTATTAAATTGTAAGAGTTAGATGAACATTGAGTGAACTTTTTTACTTTATTTAGCGATAATTTAGTCTTAGAACTATGAAAGGGAGAATGGGTGAAATTATTTTTTTTTTAAATAGAATTATATAATGAGGCTAACAAAATTTTGACGTTTACCTAATGTAACATAGATTATATGAAATAGAACAACTTTGGTAGCTAAATTAATAGAACTTATTATAATTCTATTGGATCTTGATTAAATTGGGAAATTGGGATCCCATGATGAATCTCTAAGACATTAGGCATTGAGTGTTTGGATTAAATCCATTTGTAAATTTTCAATAATTTATTCTATATAGTTATATTCATATACATGTCTTGTAAGAATTTTAAAAAAAATAAACATGTAACTATCAAAAACTAATTCATTCAGGTGAGAAGAATATTGAACCAAGATGAAGAAGTAGGAAACATAGTTAATGAAAAATTAATCAGAATTATATCAATGAAGTGGAAAATAAATATCTGTTTTAGAAAACATTAAAGAAAGAGATAAATGGAAGTGTTTCATGTTAACATATTTTTTCTAAATAAATTAAATTTTATCCACTTTTGGACTTCGAAATTTGATTGCATTGACAAAAGGACTAGGTTGAATTTAAAGAATAGGAATGATAATTCAAATAATAAAGGAACTTGGGAATTTATTCTTTATTAGATTATATATTTAAATCTTGTATGGGGGGATAATATTATAAAAAATTTAATTCAATTTATTTCCTTCGAGTGAAATAGTTCAGGTGTGGGGTGATGGTGAACTGAGATTAATATCTGAAAACATTTAACTATTTTTTCTTGGTAATAAAACTAATAATTCAAATATATACTAGGTAAGTAAGTGTTATTATAAATTTTTGAAATAATGTATTTAAATGTAATTGGATTTAAATATTTTTTAATAATTTTATAAATTATATGAATTAAAATTATAATTAATACATTAATTTTTATGAAAATTGAAATTGATTTTGATTCTGATTTAAAACTTTTAGTTTAAAATTGTTTTATTTAATCAGGATTTATATTCTTAAATGGATTTAGCTACAAGTTTCAATTATTTTATTCATTTTTAAAATTTATTAAAATATAAAAATTAGTAATTAAAAATAAGGAATTATACACTTAATAAAAGGAATTTAATTATAAATTTTAATTATTTTGATATTGTTTAAATAATTTTGGAACACCACCTATATGAAAAAATTATATTTTTCAATGTGTAGGTAAAAAATGGAAAAACTTGAGAAGCATCCATGATTGACTATGGTTGTTTCAAAATGGCCACATAAATAATTTGTTTTTTGAAATCTGGAATAGTCAATGGACTATTATATCACTCCTTCATGTTATTGATCAAACAACCAAAAAAATAAAAAAATACATCAATCTACTCTAGATATATTCTCCCAAGAAAATGAACTGTAAATTTGTCAAAAATATGGAGCTACATCTTGTTCACCCATTCCCTCCTTCTTTATGGTAGATTTACAACCCTAAAAATATAGAATGTGGAGAATGAATGAATCTATTGCCCATCAACCATACTACTCTACTCCTATTATCACCTGATCAACTGTGTGAGTCTGAAGCTACAACATAATCTTTGACAACCACAAGAGTACCTTCTCATATTAAAATATGAGGATAATATATCCGCCAAAGTTTAAATTCTAAGTCAATCATATCAATGAGAGAAACAATTCCAAGTTATAAGTGATCAAACACAATGAATGAGCTTGATCATCAACTATTTAGAGAACCAGAAATCTCCACCATATTATAAAATAGAATCTGAATTGAGGCTGATTCACTAAAATTAAAATTATAATATGACTATGCCACCTCTACAACAACCCCCAAATGTCATACTCATGAAGAACAAAGGATGATCCAATGAAAAAGCCAATGATCACATAGATATGTAAGATAAACCCAAACATAATCCTTTTTTAATATCAACATCACTCCAGGATGTTATGAATAGAATTAGACCTTGAGTAATTATAGATTAGATCACTAAATACCAAATAATCACCATTAAGTAATGCCAAAATCTTGAACGAACAAGTTCTAAATATGGATATAACCAAAAAACCACTAAACTCACTACCATGAATGTGGATGTTGACTGAAACACTAATGAATACTGATAAGGGTATCTGGATGGAGAGTCACACCACTTGAGGTCAGACTGACAAACATAATTTCAATGATTCCAAGCAAAAATATAGAACACTAACGGTTACCAAATACTATTATTGAAAGAAAAACAATTTGAATATTCTATGAGGACTAACAATTTTTGGTACCTAATGAAGAATAACTGGTAAACCTATATTGGGTGATAATTCCAAGTATTAATTCTAGAATTTCCATTAAATAATGGTTCCATGATTTCAATTGGCACTCCAAAATGTTTGGGCTAATAGAATTGTAGTGGACGTCGATTAATCCAAATTATATAGATACTTATTGGAAGAATATTGTTTCCCATGTTCTTGATAATAATTCCATAAGTAGTTGAGACTTAATAAGAGGCCAATTAACTAATCCTGGAACAATGTTTTGATTCACAAAATAATATAATTTAAAATAGAACAGTGCTCATGGTCAATTTTGGGTGTTTATGTAATATAAAAATCGTTCAAAATGTTGGGACTATATTATAAGTTGTATTATTAGACCTTGTATACACAATGGTGAATAAAGAACCCAATCATGAACTTAATAAATGTAATCAAATTATGAAATTTAGATCACTATTGTGAAATCAGTATTGAATGATGTTGTAGTGGAAGAAGAAGTGACAATTATTTGGTTGTTCTTGTCTCCAATTTTAGGTTCCAAATTTAAGACTGCTGGGTCCTGAATTCTGAACCTATCTACTAGACATAGTAATAAGGAACATTACATACATGTAGAAGTAGTATATGAGATGCATTTAAGATTATTCCCACAAGTGGATAATTTGAGCTTAGATGAAGATGAACCCAATGAGTGGTAAGAGACTGACATCTATATACAGAACTGTTCAAGATGACTTCCAGGATTTGAAGCCCAAATTTTAGTAACATTCTAGGCTCTATAATATCCTCATTTAATCCTAATATGTAATCCCATTCCAGATCCATTAAAAATCAAAATACCAGTATGTTCATCGTCACATTTCTCAAGTATAATTTGTGGTGTCGTGATGTTGTAATGTAGTAAATTATTTATCTTCAATCCATCATGATGGAATAAGGAGTTTGATTGAGGAAAAATAATGATTCAATAGGAAACATTCAAGTTTGTTGGTTTGGAAAAATAATGACCACCATGTTTTACACAAGGTGACAACATGAAGAGACAATAGTGGGATCATAATTTAAGTAATAACTCAGACATGAAGAGATTATTTTAATGTAAAACAAATACTAAGCACTTGGATAGAAATGTAAGATTCAATATGTCATATAATTTCTATATAAAATAAGAAATATTCACCAAGGAATATTCAACTTCTAGGATCATCCAAACTGGAGCTCCTGGTGTATTTTCTTGGGATCATTTCCTAATTTCATTCCTTTCATAATTTTGTAATAGCATCAATAATCCTACATTATACCATTAGTTTCTAAGCTGAGGTGATTCTCACAATCCACTGTTAATTAATTCAGTATTTTAATATTTTATTATAATTTATAAATATCTATATTCATTTGAACTATATAGACATTTTGATATTTCAATATTTATTAATTTTTGAATTTATATTCATTCTTTTCTGGATTACACATATTCCACATGGGTCCTCTCTAGTTTTTGGGATAGTGAGTAGTGGGTTAACATAAGTTAAATTAGAGACCTCTAATTACTAGTCTAGATAGATTGGAGGTTGTAAATATCATATAAATCCTTTGATGTAACCAAAATTTCTAGGAGATGGTAATCGAGTTTGATTTCAAGTGATTATAGAGAATTCAAGAGAGTAAAAATTGGTGTAATGCTTTAATTGGAAAGGTAAAAAGATATATAATGTTAGGAAAATTTTTTAAACATGAATTAAAAAAGATCTTTTTTAATATTGGAAATTATTTTCACACTCTGAACCCACTAAAAAAATTATAACACATTCTCGACTCTTCTCTCTTTGGGGACAATTAGATTCCAATACTACTATATTATACTTTGGTTTAAAAGAATTATTTTTTAGGCTTCCCCATGATAGGTTCTCATAAATAGAAATTAAAAAAACTCAAAAATAAATGGAATAATTTTCTAAAACATTCCATAAATGTAAAATCATTCAATGGATACTTCAAATATTTAAAATTAAGATAACCAAGGCTTTGAGGTGATAAAATCTGATCTATACGGACACAAACTGCTACAAAATAGGTTATTATAAGCACTAGAAACAGCCCTTATCTGTGCTAGAATATCACATGCTACATGAGTGAGGATAAAATACTGGGACTTTTATGAGTGCTTTTAGAAGTGCTGATAAAGGAACCAATTATCATCATTTTAATTTAGCACCTCTAAAGAAACCATTTATTAGTTCTTATAGAATCTCTGATAAAATATAACATTTATTAGTGCTTTTAAAAGAACTGATAATTGTATTTTTTATCATCAATTTAAAAGAACTAATAAAGGGTCATTCTATAATGTACTATTACAGCATACCACAATAATAAAAACACACCAGATTTCAAAAGAAAAAAGCCCCAATACACGATTTAAATGAAATGAAATTTACAACAGTAGAACAAGAATAAAATCACTATATTTTAGACATTTAAAACATTGGTTTATATAATTACATAAAAAATTATTGAATAAATTCAAAAAAAATCAATTTTCCTTTATCTTTTAATCATTACTTAACTCATACTATTTCCAACAAGCCACCCCTTCTCGAGGATAAGAACACACCTATATAAGAGAACAATTCTTATGTGAGTAATAATATATATAAATAAAATAACCTAAAGTATTAATTTTACTAAAAAATTTCTTAATTTTAAATAAAAAGGTACAAATGGAGTCATTCCATTCACACCGTGCATCAGATCGACCTGTGAATGATTTCAACAAGTCTCAAATGACTTGTGGATTGTTGTCCTAAAGTATCAAAATAATCTGAATGAATTTTCTATGTTTTGAGTATATAAATTGTCTTTTTAACTAAAATTTTATTTTAAACTAGAAACACACAATTTTGACTCATTTGTTTCACATCATGTACATGTTTGATGTAAAAAAGATTCATACACATCACAAATGACATATGGACTATTGTTCAAAATTATAAAGAAATTATGAACGTGTGTGATCGGTTTTTAGTGAGTGAACATTTCAAAACTTAAGTATCAAAAAAATATGAATCAGTTTGTTCAGTTTTGATGTGTGGTTAATTCTTCCAAAGTAATTAAAAATTGAGTCATAGTGGTTAAATCATGCATCAAATAGTGGTGTCGATAATTTCTATACGTCTTAAAAAACTTATGGATAATTTACCTAAGTGTGAATGATTTACACACCTCTATCCACCTATTTTTACAATCCTATAAGAACCTATCATTTTTTTAACAAACAATCAAAATATCATGATCTGAAAAATGTACTGCACAAAAGGAACAAATATTGATTTCCATAAAAAATAGAAACATCCAAACAGGGATGACAAAAAGAGGGGAACTAATTCAGAAAAGGATAACCATTTAAAGGTTTAGATTCAGAAAAAACCACTTGAACTATGAAAGGATGATTTCAGTATACTATTATAATGGAATATGAACTTACAATTGTCATAATACAAAAAAAAAAGAAATTCTGAATGTCTTTACCCCAACATGGGAGGCAAAAAGAAATCCAATTTATTGTATGCTTCTTTCAAAAACACTCTTCCAAAACGAATCCTCCAAAAGCTTCTCTAAATGGGGATCCATGGAGAAGAGTACATGATCCTTGATCCCAGGATGAATACCCCCAATAAAAAAGAGAGAATTTCAATAGATCTTATGACACCACCTATGGAGAAAAGGAAACCACCTCCTTGATGTGTTCAATATAGGCCTTCACTATCCGCGGACGTTGAAGGACACTCATGAGCTCTTCCCTTTTCTTCATTTTCACATTCTTATTTTTAAAATATTAGAAGAAGATGGACTTTAAAATTTCCCAAATCATCCCAACTTTCACATTAGGAGGGAAACAACTCCCATCATTCCAAAGTTAGACCCCACTTAAGCCCCAAACAACACGAACTCTAGCATGTTTTGGAGTTCCTAACACTCTAAAGATGTTCTCAAATTTCTCAATCCAATTCACTATATCTCTCAAACCTCTATTTCCATTGTAGCGACCCATATCTTGACATACATGACCATTACATTACTTTTGCGGAATACTTAGTACATAACAAAAAAACACACACATAAGAATCGTAATAGTTTAGTGTCTTTGGAAACTCGAAACGTAATCTTCTAATCGTGGTGAAAGATCTTCAATATCTCCCATAAAGATCTTCCCTTTTTTTACCTAAAACCTTTGTTTATATACTGGGGAAAAGAAAACATAAAAGGGTGATCTCAAATGCTCAATAAGGCTAAACAAAAGAAAAATCAATCACATCATATTCATAAGAACATAACTTTTGGAAATCTTGACCTGCAAAAGAGAGCATAATTTCAAAACATGGGATAAATCATAGTAGTGAAATGAAATCCCAAAATTCATAAATTAAAACATGAAACTTTGTGGAATACACACATAATCATAGAGAATCATTTCTTGTTAGTCAAGACTCATTGCCAAGACTATCTTAGTGGACAATGTCCCTTTCTGAACCGAGTCACCCTCGTTTCAGTCCTGTTTCACTGAACCGGTATAACCTACCATTCCAGCCATGTCTATCTCATGAGATATAAAATCTTTACCCAATGCATTGGAGGGAGATATAGGTCCCACCCATCTCATAATGATACCATTCTTATGTGTGCCACAAAATCAGAAATCATACATCATTGCATAACCCATGTAATAAAATGGGATTCTTAAACATCAGGCCATCATAATCCATAAGCAATTGATATCATTTCATCATATGAAAATTGAAACCATTTAAATCATAGAGACATTATACATGAAACATACATATCAAATAACGTCATCTTAGATGGAAAATAGTTTTGAAAAAACACTTGAAATGAATTCTTGAGGAAAATATCCTATCTTCTTTAAAAACATTTTTCCTTTCTTAACATGTCATAAAACTTTAAACTAAAAGAAGTTGATTAAAAATAAACTTGAAAACTTTTAAAGGAAGCTTCTTGGAAATAATGTTTTAAAAATCCATTCATATCCTTTAATAAAAACTCACCGAAGGGTAAAATTGGATTTAAACAATTTTAGGTGGATGGAAATAACATTAAATATTGAGGAAACACAGATGTGGATGATAAAATACACCCCAGTAAATTTCAAAGTATAAACAATCTCGGATAAAAATGAGATTGTGATATTTCCCTTACCTTAGGTCTGATTTGCTTCGTAAGTGTCCCAAACTCCTGTATAATGATTTAAATCATGTTATTGAATTATTCCAGAATCATATTCATTGTTATTATATCATATATGGTCTATTTATGACTTTATATTACCCGTTCTTTTGTAAATTCATGTTAAAGTAGCGTTTTGGGTAAAATCGTCTCATTTGTCGTTCGTGTTTTTAACTTGTAATTATTAATATGATTACTTGGATCATGATTACTTATATCCAGAATTTAAAACATGATGTATATATAATATATATTCAGAATATATATATATAACATATCGATAAATGGAATGAAATACACCGTTCATGGAGACGGTAGTCCGTACGTACGCATGAACGCTGTTTTCGTTTCCTTATTGAATTGAATGGAATTAAGTAGATGACATACATATAAATATACATAAATCCAATATCATTATTATGTCCTATATTTCATTAGTACTTATTATATATACTTTATAATCATTTATGAATGGTTAATCATTGAGAATGAATCTCATCGCGTCGTGGAGACGGTAGTCCGTACGTACGCACGAGCGCTGATATCGTTCTCATGGTCGTGGAATTGTGTTGAAGTGTATGTATAATATTTCAGTATCAATATTACTTTATAATAATCATATATAGTTACTCATTACACCATTATACCCATCCAATTAAGGTGGTGGCAGAAAATAGATTACACTACGGAGTGGAGACGGTATTCCGTACGTACGCACGGGCAGTGATTTCCTTTTTCCGTAGGATGGATAGAAGGTTAATTAGAGTTGTTTAATATTTATAATAACATATCAGTATATAAGAAATACTGATGTTATTACTTTATCATGAAACAACTAAAGAAGAAGAAGTTTAAGAAGAAAGAAATTGAAAAAGATCGGTAATGGATATTACCTCTTTTTGAAACGCCTCTTTGAATCCTCCACTTAGGGAACTAATAATGGTCTTTGAAGAAGACCAGGGCCTCTAGGATTATTCTAGGGAAGTGGAGAAGGGATTTTGGCAGGGGTTGGCCGAGCATGAGTGCTCAAATTGGTGTGAGGAGGAGGGGGAGGTGGTGCCCTTTTATAAGGGAGGAGAGGGGCACCTTAGGAATATCTCAAAATATTATTTTATATTAAAGTCAAAATCGGTTTATAATGGCTCCAAATGGTCTTATTTCGAAGCTAAAGTGGGGATGGGTCTAAATGCTCTCATACAATAGGATTTAGACAAGTTTAGCACCTTATCAATTAGATTTAACTCTAAGTTAAATAATTTAACTTTTACCGTGTCTTTTTGTTTTCTTACACTATATGGTTAATAAACATACTATATGAAGCCAAACGAACCCCATTTTTTTTACTATTAATATTTCTATCCATATCTAAGTCATTTGGCCGAACCTTAGATTTTTAGGAATTAAATAACAATTAATAATATAATATTTTTTTTAAAACTAATTTATGTCGATTTTGACACTATTTGGTACATGATTTTTATGAAATTTCTAACAGGATGATAAGTTTGAACAAAGTTACTTAAATCAACAATAACATGTCATATTAACCTTGAAAACTATTTTAAGTCATAAAAAGTCTCAGATTACATTTATTTGGGCATTTATAACATCAATTATGTTAATATTTTCTTAAAAATGTAATTACTGCATCATCGTTGTGTCATAAATAAATTAAATTAATTAAAGTATAAAAATTAAAAATAAAATAAAATTATTTAGGAAATCGTTTTAAGTTTCTAATGAATATTTATAGTCGAAATTATATTATCTATAACCCTATATTAAAAATGTTTTAGTAAATAAACATTGATTTTCACTCTTTTAACTCTTCTTTGAATTAAATAATAATAAATGTCCTAATCTAATCCAAGTGGGCCTAAATGGTCATATTTTATTCCTAAGATTGTTTTTGGTCGAATTAAACTTATCCAATAGAATTTGGACATGTGTTAGGATAATAATAATATCATTTTTACCCTTAATTACCCTATTTACTTTTAACCGTGGTAAATAAAAGTAAAAAGTTACTATTCACCAAAAATTATTCTCATCTCATTGAACCATATTTTACTTACTGACATCAACCGTGTCACTCGTATTTTTTAAATTCCACTCACAGAAGCGGTAAAATAAAGTTTCATGAAAAATTCAGTTTTTTTAACTACCACTTAGTGGTTTCACTATTCATCAAAAATTGAATGTTTTCAGAAAAATACCAAAAATTAGGCCTAAGCTATATTTGATATTATGAACTCAAAAATGATTTCTATTTTAAAAAATTCAAAACATATTAGTTGCATTATTTAATTTAAAAATTAATTCATGTCGTCAAAACAAAAGGCGTGTTTTTAAAAGATAATAACTATCAAAAGATTGACACTTGTTTATAACTGGTTTAAATGTGAAATTACATCCAATGGCCAACATTGTATTAAATTATAAAAATAATTTCTAAATATACTTTAAAACCACTCAAATTAATAATTTATCACTATTAATTATTTTGATTGAAAAAGTTGTTTTTAATTAAAATTTAGTAATTTTCACTATTCATCAAAATATGAAAGTTATCCGAAAATCACCAAAATTTCACCCTAATCTAATTTCGATATTACGAATCCAAAAATGAATTCCATTTTGAAAAATAAAATTACAAAATTTAAAAAAGTGGTTATTACTATTCATAACGGCTAGTTTTAATAATATTTTAATAGCATATTGTTGTTTAGTGAAACTCGTTATTGCGTACTACACACGCTATCGAGGAAGGTCGCGATTTCATGTAATGCTAGGCAAATCAAGGATGCGTGTTGTGCAAGCTCCTTTTGGTGTAGCGTAAAGAACAAGACATTAGTGAAATTAAAAAGAATATTTTTCATAAAATTTCGGGGTGTTACATTCTACCCCCCTTAAAATGAATTTCGCCCTCGAAATTCGTCGGGGTTATAAATGGTTTACTATTTGAAAGTTTCATTAATAGAAACCCACATCGTAAAAAGGAATACCAAAACCAATCTTTAAAAACAAAGGTATGAAATGTAACGGTTACCCAAATAAACTAATCATTGGGTTTCCACATAGGTGAAAATATGGATATGGAAGAGAAATCTAACCATCATGTTCTGATGGAGAGTGGTAGAGAACATGGCTATGGAGAATCCAGTAATCAAAAATCCATAGATTTGTGATGATATAAGGTTCTATATGATTCATCAGATATAAGAGCACTAAGACAACATTTTTCGTTTTCAAGATCATTTCCCTAAAGTTGATGAAATTGGAAATAGAAGAAATACTTTTGTTATTTTGGTATAGTCTCACCTTTTGTCGTTCTTTGGACAATTTCCACTTCATCTATTAAAGAAATGAAGTTGAATTTTTCATTCGTGATGTGTTAGCAGATCATGTGATAGAATGATGGGTCATTCCATCTCTTTCAAACAAAAGGTTAACAAAAGTTATAAGTCCATCTTATGGTTAATCGTATATGGTTCCAAAAATGAACTTATACTTAATATATCATACAGCTTAATAAAATAAAACTAGTTTCTACTAACCAAGGACTTCCTGTAGGCCAGTGGTAGGCGATAAAGGCCAGTCGCACATTGGTTGTGGGTTCGATTCCCACAGCCTTGCCCGACGCGATGGGCTGTCGCCCGTCCAACAGGTTGTCTTTTTTTTCTAAAGCTATATTACTATAACATCCCATCAATAATACTAACATATGTCCAACATAATCCATTCCAATCTTTAGGCATATCCATAACACTGTCGTCCACTCTCAGAGATTTAATACCATCATTGATCCCCATATATCATAAGATATATCTTGTTGGTCACATTCCAAACACTCAAAGGCCTTAATCTTGCACTCTCTTGAATACCCATTGAACCTTATTGAAAACATGAGTGTTGTTAAAAGTTAACACTTTCCACATACCAAAATCCTCAAAATTCTATATACTCAAACCATGATATCACTTAGTCCTTATATCAATCATGAGGTCATGAATACTGTTAAATATCTAAATCACTTTGAATACCACATTAGACCAACACATAAATATTCCAATACTTTATGATACAATATTATTTTGGAATCCCATTACATAAACACTTAATCATTCCATCACATCGTTGCCATATTCAACATCTCCAATGGTGATCGCATGTGACTTTCTTTTGTCCTTTGCCTTAAGTGGTTGCTCATGTCGATCATCACTAACCCTTGGATTAGGGCATTTATTAGCATAATGCCACATTTCCTTGCACTTGAAGCATTCAAGTGTTGGTGGTGCGTTCTCTGCAGTGTTTTCTTTATTCACATCATTAGAATCTCTTTTTCCATTACTTCAACACTCAAATGCTCGATGACTATCTTTTCCACACTTAAAACATTTTCTAGTCCCTCTAAGAAAATCTCCACCATGCTTCTTTCCACACTTTGTGCATAAAGAAACATTCATCTTCTTTTCACCATTATTATGAGATTTCTCCTTGAACTCCATCTTTCGTTTCTTGTCAAAACCATGAGATGAATATGTAACACCAACTTCCATTTCTACCTTGACAGCACAACGCACAATTTCTTCATAGCTACTGAAGTCTCTTATAGCTAATACCCTTCGAAGACTTGGTTTTAAGCCACTGAAAAATCGATCAACTTTACTTTCAGGTTGGATGATAAATCCAGATGCATACTTTGAAAGACTTGTAAAATTCGCTTCGTATATACCAACAGATTCATCATCCTTTTTCTTTAGTTCAAGAAACTCATTCTCCATCTTTTTTCGAAGAATACGAGGAAAGTACTTATTGAAAAATAAGTTCTTGAACTTGTCCCATTCCATGGACTCAATTTCATCTCTTGGCCTCGTATTCTTGATAAGATTCCACCATTGATCAGCTTCACCTTCCAAACGATACACTGCTAAGATGACTTTATCATGTCCAGAACATTGAAGAACTGAAAAATATCTTTTCAGTGGTACTGATCCATTGTTCAGCAACAAGTGGATCAGAAGACCCACTGAAAGAAGGTGGACGTTGCCTCATGAAGGACTCAATAGATTATTGTTCCCTTCTCTGTTCATTTGGAAGTCCAGAATGATTCATAGCTTGAGTAAGTATAGCAAAAATATTTTGCACTCCATCTACCATAACATTTATTTGTTTAGGAGGACAATCATTGCATTGTCCATTGCATTGATCAACACGGATCCTTCGGGTTCCAACCATCTTCTAAAACCCAAAAAGAATAGTGTGACAGGCAAAAATCATGCTAGGGAAAACAACATAATAAAGGGGGAGTACCTTCAATATCTAACATCTTAGGTTTAATTCTATGATCGTTAGCGTAATTCTAGTACTATAACCTATACGTATACTTAACCTTAGGGACATCCCTAGACATACCTTATAAATATCTCTAGGGATCTCACTAATGTTTTCACATCCTAGTTTCCAATGGTTGACTAAACCTTTCCTCTGATACCAACTGTAGCGACCCATATCTTGACGTACATGAACATTACATTACTTTTGTGGAATACTTTGTACATAACAAAAAACACACACACAAGGATCGTAATAGTTTAGAGTCTTTGGAAACTTGGAACGTAATCTTCTAATCATGGTGAAAGATCTTCAATATCTCCCATAAAGATCTTCCCTTTTTTTACCTAAAACCATTCTTTACATCCTGGGGAAAAGAAAACAGAAAAGGGTGAGCTCAAATGCTCAGTAAGGGTAAACAAAAGAAAAATCAATCACATCATATTCATAAGAACATAACTTTTGGAAATCTTAACCTGCAAAAGAGAGCATAATTTCATAACATGGGATAAATCATAGTAGTGAAATGAAATCCCAATAATCATAACTTAAAACATTAAACTTTGTGGCATACACACATAATCATATAGAATCATTTCTTTTTAGTCAAGACTCATTGCCAAGACTATCTTAGTGGACAATGTCCCTTTCTGAACCGAGTCACCCTCGTTTCAGTCCTGTTTCACTGAACCGGTATAACCTACCATTCCAGCCATGTCTATCTCATGAGATATAAAATCTTTACCCAATGCATTGGAGGGAGATATAGGTCCCAACCATCTCATAATGATACCATTCTTATTTGTGCCACAAAATCATAAATAATACATCATTGCATAACCCATGTAATAAAATGGGATTCTTAAACATCACGCCATCATAATCCATAAACAATTGATATCATATCATCATATGAAAATTGAAACCATTTAAATCATAGAGACATTTTACTTGAAACATACATATCAAATAACGTCATCTTAGATGGAAAATAGTTTTGAAAAAACACTTGAAATGAATTCTTGAGGAAAATATCCTTTCTTCTTTAAAAACATTTTTCCTTTCTTAACATGTCATGAAACATTAAACTAAAAGAAGTTGATTAAAAATAAACTTGAAAACTTGTAAAGGAAGCTTCTTGGAAATAATTTTTTAAAACTCAATTCATGCCGTATATGTTAAAAAAAATTCTTCGTACTTTTGTCGGAAAAGTCAAAAAGTACCTCGTACGAAAAACGAAAAATGATTCCTTTCATATCCTTTAATAAAAACTCACCGAAGGGTAAAATTGGATTTAAACAATTTTAGGTGGATGTAAATAACATTACATATTGAGGAAACATGGATGTGGATGATAAAATACACCCCAATAAATTTCAAAGTATAAACAATCTCGGATAAAAATGAGATTGTGATATTTCCCTTACCTTAGGTCCGATTTGCTTTGTAAGTGTCCGAACCTCCTGTATAATGATTTAAATTATGTTATTGACTTATTCCAGAATCATATTCATTGTTATTATATCATATATGGTCCACTTATGACTTTATATTACCCGTTCTTTTGTAAATTCATGTTAAAGTAGCGTTTTAGGTAAAATCGTCTCATTTGTCGTTCGTGTTTTTAACTTGTAATTATTAAAATGATTACTTGGATCATGATTACTTATATCCAGAATGTAAAACATTATTTATATATAATATATATTCAGAATATATATATATATATATATAATATCGATAAATGGAATGAAATACACCGTTCATGGAGACGGTAGTCTGTACATACGCATGAACGCTGTTTTCGTTTCCTTATTGAATTGAATGGAATTAAGTAGATGACATACATATAAATATACATAAATCAAGTATCATTATTATGTCATATATTTCATTAGTACTTATTATATATACTTTATAATCATTCATGAATGGATAATCATTGAGAATGAATCTCCTCGCGTCGTGGAGACGGTAGTCCGTATGTACGTACGAGCAATGATATCATTCCCATGGTTGTGGAATTGTGTTGAAGTGTATGTATAATATTTAAGTATCAATATTAATTTATAATAATCATATATATTTACTCATTACACCATTATACAGATCCAATTAAGGTGGTGGCAGAAAATAGATTACACCACGGCGTGGAGACGGTATTCCGTACGTACGCACGCGCGATGATTTCCTTTTTCTGTAGGATGGATAGAAGGTTAATTAGAGTTGGTTCATATTTATAATAACATATCAGTATATAATAAATACTGATTTTATTACTTTATCATGAAACAACTAAAGAAGAAGATGTTGAAGAAGAAAGAAATTGAAAAAGATTGGTAATTGATATTACCTCTTTTTGAAATGCCTCTTTGAATCCTCCACTTAGGGAACTAAGATTGGTCTTTGAAGAAGACCAGGACCTCTAGGATTATTATAGGGAATTGGAGAAGGGATTTTTTCAGTGGTTTGCCGAGCTTGAGTGCTCAAATTGGTGTGAGGAGGAGGGGGAGGAGGTGCCCTTTTATAAGGGAGGAAAGGGGAACCTTAGGAATATCTCAAAATATTATTTTATATTAAAGTCAAAAATTGGTTTATAATGGTTCCAAATGGACTTATTTCGAAGCTAAAGTGGGTATGGGTCGAAATACTCTCATCCAATAGGATTTAGACAAGTTTATGTTATTATTTTAACCTTATCAATTAGATTTAACTCTAAGTTAAATAATTTAACTTTTACCGTGTCTTTTTGTTTTCTTTCACTATATGGTTAATAAACATACTATATGAATCCACACGAACCCCAATTTGTTTATTATTAATATATCTATCCTTATCTAAGTCATTTTTCCAAACCTTAGATTTTTAGGAATTAAATAACAATTAATAATATAATATTTGTTTTAAAAACTAATATATGTCAATTTTGACACTATTTGGTACATGATTTTTATGAAATTTCTAACAGAATGATAAGTTCGAACCAAGTTACGTAAATCAACAATAACATGTCATATTAACCTAGAAAATTATTGTAAGTCATAAAAAGTCTCAAATTACATTTATTTGGGCATTTATAGCATCAATTATGTTAATATTTTCTTAAAAAGGTAATTACTGCATCATCGTTGTGTCATAAATAAATTACATTTTTTAAAGTATAAAAATTACAAATAAAATACCATTATGTAGGAAATTTTTTTATCTTTCCAATTAATATTTATAGTCGAAATTATATTATGTATAACCCTATATTAAAAATGTTTTAGTAAATAATATTTGATTTTAACTCTTTTAACTCTTCTTTGAATTAAATAATAATAAATATCCTAATCTAATCCAAGTGGGCCTAAATGGTCATATTTTATTCCTAATATTGTTTTTGGTCTAATTACATTTATCTAATAGAATTTGGACATGTGTTAGGGTAATAATAATATTATTTTTACCCTTAATTACCCTATTTACTTTTAACCGTGGTAAATAAAAGTAAAAAGTTACTATTCACCAAAAAATATTATCATCTCATTGAACCACATTTTACTTACTGACATCAACCGTGTCTCTTGGATTTTTGAAATTCCACTCACAATAGTGGTAAAATTAAGTTTTATGAAAAATTCAGTTTTTTTAACTACCACTTAGTAGTTTCACTATTCATCAAAAATTGAAAGTTTTCAGAAAAATACCAAAAATTAGGCCTAAGCTATATTTGATATTATGAACTCAAAAATGGTTTCTATTTTACGAAATTCAAAACATATCAGTTGCATTAATTAATTTAAAAATTAATTCCTGTCGTCAAAACAAAAGGCGTGTTTTAAGAGATAATAACTATCAAAAGATTGACACTTGTTTATAACTGGTTTAAATGTGAAATTACATCAAATGACCAACATTGTATTAAATTGTAAAAATATACTCTAAATATACTTTAAAACCACTCAAATTAATAATTTATCACTATTAATTATTTTGATTGAAAAAGTTGTTTTTAATTAAAATTCAGTAATTTTTACTATTCATCAAAATATGAAAGTTATGCGAAAATCACCAAAATTTCACCCTAATCTAATTTCGATATTACGAATCCAAAAATGAATTCCATTTTGAAAAATAAAATTACAAAATTTCAAAAAGTGTTTATTACTATTTATAACGGCTAGTTTTAATAATATTTTAATAGCATATTGTTGTTTATTGAAACTCGTTATTGCGTACTACACACGCTATCGAGGAAGGTCAGAATTGCGTGCAATTCAAGCCAAATCAAGGATGCGTGTTGTGCAAGCTCCTTTTGGTGTAGCGTACAGAACAAGACATTAGTGAAATTAAAAAGAATATTTTTCATAAAATTTCGGGGTGTTACATCAATAAAAGATGGGAAGTAACTAAGGAGATCTAGAAATAAATAGAGACCCATTAGAAACATCAAGTTCCTTTTTGGGTGTTATATTTGGAATAAAATAAAAAACATAAAATCAAGTTCAGAATCAATTCCCCACATACCCACACATATACAAACTCCCGTAAGGAAGACCGAGGGTCACACTTACCACTTTATCACTGAACCCAATAATTTACCAAATTTATAATCCAAATAATTTTCGTTTAAAACACATTTTTTTTTTCTAATTTGAGACCATTTTAAAGAAATCATCTTAATTTTTAAAATCATTTTCATTTCAAAATCTTACTCACAAAAAACGAGACCGAAATAAGACATAATTAATGCTAAACCGCTAGAGTGAGGAACTAGTAGTCATTATTAACACAAAAACATGGTAGTGGGCCATATTTTACTTAGTATATGAGTTTACTATGATTAAAAAGATCAAAACCACCCATTACTAATCAAATATAAAAAGTACCACCATGTACATAATACTAGGAAATTGGGTTCTTGGTTATGTTAACATTGGCCCTACTTACACTATCCCATCAGTAGGTACATGTTTTCCTTCCATAAAGTACTCAGTGCCTTCCACATTACCTCTATCAATTTACCACTCTCTCGAATCAAATCCTCTAACCCCTCTTTTAACTCCCCTTAAACACAAAATACACCCAATATGAGACTTTGATAATAATATTAAAGATATTACATTGTTAGATTTGATGGGGAATTTAAGACCTCCATAGCCCCATAAATTTCATACTCAATAATGTTCAACTATATTCCTGAGGGAATTGATTCAACCATTCAATTTTCATAAGTGTATGGATAGCTGTTAAGAAATTTCTTATACTTTTCCATGAAAATTAAAAATTATATGTATTTCGAGAATAATCTCAAAGAAATGTAAATAAAAACATGATCATTAACATTAAATTACAAGGATCACATCTAATGGTTTTTATATTATATTGGTTGAATTTTATTAGTTTCAAAAAAAATTAAATTAACATCACTCGGTTTATTATTTCTTTGACAAACCTAGGTGTATTCTTAAGATATTTTTATATCTTTATCCATCATAAAAGAGAGTGAAAATATATCTAATATAATTCTTCATAAAATTTCATCTAGAAAAGTGATTCGTAAGTATTTTTATAATATAATTCCACCATGTAATGTTATTCCATCTAGGATCAACTGTAGTTAAGAATTATGGCGCAAAGAATATACTCTAATATCAAGAAAGTCTGATTAGAATGAGTATTTGGAA
Organism: Viscum album; assembly: GCA_963277665.1. Lineage (NCBI taxonomy): Eukaryota > Viridiplantae > Streptophyta > Magnoliopsida > Santalales > Viscaceae > Viscum > Viscum album. The sequence goes on along the minus strand of OY728137.1, from coordinate 1,488,951,748 downwards.
TAATGACAGTATAAAATTTCACCCATAACCTCATTGAAAATTAATGTTCGTACCACAACCAAGAAAAAACATCACATTCTTATCTGATACAACCCAAGATTGGACACTTGGAAGTATTATTACCTCTTTGTTATACTATTAACTGAGTTTATCAACCGAGTAAAACTCTTCAATATATAACAAGTTTTTCATATTTGTTAGTTGATTCACTATAACCCACTCTACATATATCTATTTAGTCGATAATGAAATCTTAGTCATGAAATCCATCATGATTTCATCCCATTTGTTAGTAGGAAAAAAGTATTGAAAGAGTAATTTTTTGTTTTTTTTATTTTTCATTCACGAACTATAGGTAATAATTTTAATGAGGAATAATATGATTCATTTCATCAATACAGACCACAAAAACTAGAGACTAAAATCATGGTACCTATTTATGATCCTTACATGAACATAGAAGTGTTGTTCTGATAGTGGTGAGGATATGAGATATACGTTTCATCATGGATAAGGAAAATAAAAAACGCAGAACCCATAAAATCAAACAAAAATAGAGGAAAAGTAGTAAATAACATATATCGAACTCTAGCCTTGATTTATATGGGGGAATGTAGAGGAGTCTTTCCTGTAGTTGATGAGTTCCGTGAGAGCTTCAGAATCATGACTCACAAAGTTCCAGTTAGAATTATTTTAAATAGATTGAGAACACATTTAATAGTTCTTCTAGAAGATCACTAATAAATATAACTTTATTAGCATTAATTTGATAAGAACTGATAAAAAGTGATATTAATTAGTGCTAAAAAAATAGATAAATCTCAATATTTATCAGCGCAAAAAAAAACACAAATAAAATACATCATTGTCTGCGGTAATATTTTAGCACTGATAAAGATTCTTTTTATAATAACATTTTTAGAATGGATAAATATCAATCATTATCATCATTTTTAGTGATGTTAAATGATCTATTTAAATAAATATATTATATTTTTATAATTATTAAATATTTATAATTATTTATTTATAATTATATAAATACACATTTAACAAATAATAGTTTTTTATTTATAATAATTATAAAATTATAAATATTGTAAATATATATTTAAAAATATATTTATTAATAAATAAAATTTAAACATTATTAGTGGATATATAGTCTTAAATACATGCATTTTAAAAATGAGTGGAATTGGATAATTCTAAATGAGTACACATAAAAAATATTGAAAAAATGAATAAGATTTATTAATTAAATATAAATTATTAAAAAAATATGCATGTATATATATGGATGAAAGATGAATAAATATTTAAAATAAGAAAACATAGTAAATAAATATATATAAATAAATAATATAAAATGATCAAATTCAAAAAAATAGAAAAAACAATATATTAAAAATGAATACACTTACTGCAATAGTATTAAAAATAAATAAATAAAAATTACTGATTAAAACATAATATATTAAATGTGTCAGGTTATAATAAAATTTTAAGATATACTAAAATTTGAATAAATAACATAAATGTGTATGTGTTTCTATATATTCCGTAAATATATTTGTGTGTGAATATGTATATAAAACTACATTAATTACACACACACACAAAGATGGAGAGAGAGAGACACACATATATATATATATACATGAGATCAATGTAACACACAAAACTTGATATATGTTAAATTGAAAAATAAAACAACTTTAAAAATTAATAATACATTAATATGTTTTAAATTAACATTTTATTCTTTTTATATATATTTATATTTAATATATATTATTTATCTCTATTTATAAGTAATATATATATTATACTTATCCATTTTTTATTAATAGTTGTTTCATTAATGAATATTTAAACAATTTTTTAATTTATTCATTTCTATTTTTTTGGATTAATTATATATTTATGTATATATCTAAATTTAATATATATTATTTATCAATATTTACAATATATATAAATATATATTAAATTTATTCATTTTTATCAATAATTATTTAATTAATAAAAAAATATATATTTTTTATTTACTCATTTAAATGTTTTATTTGTTTAATTATTTTATTTTATTTATTTTACATATCTATATATTTAATATATACTATTTATTTATTTTCAAAATTTATATATATATATTCAATTTATTGATTTTTAACAAAAATTACTGAAATAATGAAATTGTTAATTTGTTTAACTTTATTTGTTTAATTATTTCATTTTAGTGTGGACAGTTATTTGCTCTTATAAAACACTGATAAAGCATAAAATTTATCAGCTCTTTATTTGTAGTTCTCATAAAGTTTTTTTTTACATCGTTCAAAATAAAGCACTAATAAAGGTGAATTTTATTAGTGCTTAATTTAGCACTGATAATGATGGACTTTCTCAATGCATTTTTCTAGCATTGATAAATGCCAATGTTATTAAATGCATGTTTTGTAGTAGTTCCATGAGAAATAACTCCCCTAATGATGATATTTATTTCACCATATTTATTGATGATTTTATATGATTTATCAATGTGACTTCTATCAAACACATAACATAGTTAGTGGATAGGTTAACACCATTAGAATAACAATTGATAAGGATTTAGGGGTGTCCATCAAGAAATTTATATTTGGACCTAGTAAAGAGTTTACAGGTAGGTCCTTTGAATCCTATCCTGAAAAACATGGAATTAAATAGCATTATATCACTCCATATACACCCAGAAAAAATTATGTTTTCAAGAGATTGAACATGAGCTTTGTTGGGATAATAAGAACAATGTTACCATAATATGGTCTATTAAAATCAAATTAGAGATAAGTTGTTTACATATATGTTCACTTTCAAAAGAGTTATATTTTGAGATCATACTGAAACATGTCTTCGTATGTGATGTGGTATACAAATAATTTTATTTTGGACTAATTTAGAGTGCTTTTAGTCTTTTCCTTTTAAAAATTTATAACAAAAACTATGTATGTTTGGTGAAAAGGTTAATGAGGGTATATCTGTGGGATATCTATCTAGTGGGAAAGGGTAAAAATACTTGAGCAATATGCGGCACAATGTTTTTAACTAATATGATGTCTAATTAATTTAAAATAATCCTACATATATAACCCAATATACAATAGTTTATTAAGATTAAAATAAAAAATAAAAAGATATTTTTTGAAGTGGAATGTGTAGTAAAAGAAGAATCTAGACAAAAAATTATTGCAATTAAGTTAGATAAAACTCGTGATGGGGATGAGATTTTTTATAATGAAAAGAAAAAATATCTTAAGATTAGTTAACCTATGAAGATAGAGATTATATTTTTAAATCAATCAATTATAGTAGAATGTAGAAGAAGGATACAAATTGAAAACCAAATAGGTAAAATAACAGTGATTTATCCATATTTGATTGATTACAAATTTGGAGGAGGTAGTGGATTAAAACTCTATATAATGATCTAAATTATATTGAGAATAATATTATGTGGAACCTTATTCAAATAACTTTTGGAAAATAATATTGGAACAAAGTGGGTGTTAAAAAAAATAAAATAACAAAGTAAAAGTTGCAAAAAACAAATCTAGACTTGTCTACAGTGGGTAATCTCTAGTTTAATAGGTTGATTTTGAAAATTTATTCTCTCTAGTTGTGTGTTTGGAGGAATAAGAATATTACTTTCTATATAATCCCATAGAGACCAAAAAATCTACCAGGTTTTTGTAAAACATCATTTTTTAATAAAGATCTTAAAGGAGAAGTGTGTAATATGCAACCTAATAAGTCTTTGTATGGATTAAAATAGACCCCATGGGACAAGTATTAATGGTTGGAAAACTATGTAAATTATTATAATTCATTAATTAAAATTTTAAAAACATGTATATTAAAGAGATGAATAAAGGATCACTTATTTTATTTGTGTGTGTTGATGATATCACTTCTATATGTGACTTTAATAATACATGTAAATATTTTAAGAATAAATTAAAGAAAATGTTTGAAGTATATATAGGGTGAGTTTCGATATATTTTAGGTTTACAATTTATGAATGTAGATAATTTATCCTTTTTAAATAGATGTATTATAGCAAATTATTTATTAAATTTGACATGGAGGTGTCAAATATATGGTAAAAAATCATTCAATTGAGACTAAAAATTTCTATATATTCTAAAGGGGTAATGTAAACCAAAAACCTTTGGAGGACTTGTTCGGAGTCTAGTTTATATCATAACTTCTAGACTATATATTTTTTATATAGTGACTATTTGTACTAGATATTAAATTTATCAAAATGGGTAACATATTTTTACTTTCCAAATATTTCCCAAGTAATTTAAAGTGACTTTGAGCTATAGTCATATGTATAAGAATAGAAATAATTTGAATTATTTTGGGATTATAGATGATGATTGGATAGGTGAATGTGATGGTAGATGGTCCAGTTTTACTATAATTCTCATCTTGGAAGATACTTACTTGAGTAGCAATTGTATGGAATAGGACTTAGTCCCACTGATCACTAGTGAGTTTGAATATATTGTTCTCACTATTGCCTTTAATAAAATGATTTAGATGGTGCAACTGAATTATTTGAGGGTGAAATTTAAGATTTCTATTATAATTCATTATGATGATAAAAGTTATATAGACCATTCAGAAAACCTATTCAACACTTAACATCCATTTAATAAAATATATATCAAAATAATTTCATTAAAGATAAGGAATACAATAGAGGCATCAGTATATAATTTGGTTCTACCCAAAATCAATTGGCTCGTATTTTACCAAAGGTTGTCCAAAAATAATTATTTGTGTATATGAGGCTAAAAAATGGGTGTTAATCATCTCTCACATCCGTAATATTGTTTTCTTGTACACCCAATCATCCATGTATTATGTTTTCAATCATAAATACAAGGTGTGTAACACCGTGAAATTCTTAAGTAAGAACATTGTATTCAATAACCTGAATGACATGCAATACAAAGAATAGAAATTAACGTAACCTCAAGGGACTTCATGTTATATTTAATATTTTAAATAAATATAATCTATTATATATCTTTCCATTCATGTTATACAAAGTTATCTTTTGGCACAAAAAACAATGAGTTTCTTCTATAAGTTGTCTTATATGTTGGACTGAGTTTTATGAAATACTCATAATATTTATTTTAAGTGAAAATTATCTTTGAACTGGTTAAATTATGAATTATGAATAAGATTAACGAAATTAATAAAATATTTGTTTAAAAAACATAAAATGAATTCATTTTTTATCAATTTACTATAAATGATAATGAAAACCAATTTAATATAAATGAAATGTTTTTATGAAAATCTTTTTTTTGGTCCCATAGGTTTTTTATCATAATAATATAATTTAATTCTTATTCATGAATGATATTAGTTAAATTTATATATGATATATCCAACAAAGTTTCTTACATCCCTCTAATATATTTGGTATGTATAAGATAAGAACATAACAAATTTTATGCATCAAAATACATATTTTTCTATAAGAATTTTCTCTACCTTTTAATGGAAGAACAATTCTAAAAATATATATTCAAAATTTTATATATTTAATTTGAAAAAAAAAATTATTTTTGAAATCATAATATTGAAATTATATTAGCATGAATTTTTGGTATTTTTCTGAGATGTTTCCTTTTTTGATGAATTGTCAAAAACATTGAATTATAATTGAAAACTTCATTTTCCTGTCAATAATTTATATCGATAAATTATAATTTAAATTGGTTTTAAATTAAAATTATATCAATTATACATAAATAAATCAAATATATTTCACTTTATGAAAATCACATTGAAATTCTATATAAAAACAACTCAATTATTTAAATATTTTTAATTTAAAACCTCGCTTTGTCATCTTATCAGCGGGATTAATTTAAATTTAATTTTTGCCACATCTATGATATAAAATAATTAAAAATGGATCCAATATTTGAAATAAAAATAATTTATAGTAAATTAAAATTAATTTTTTTAACAAAAATATAAGTGAAATAAATTAATATTAATTACTGCATTTATGGTAAAAATCAGTTTACTTAGTGGGAAAACATTAATATTAAGGGTCTAAATGACCAATAAAATTTTCCAAAACCCATTTTCTGTCCATATATACACCATATACCCATTTTTATAAAAACTAGTCTATTATTTGAAGAACATTATGCAAAGGATACCTCCCAATATTTTTTACCATTAAATATTTACAAGAATTCCACTCCTCCTCCACAATAAATGGGTACTCAACCCATCCATTTTGTAAACCTCTCAAGACATTTTACTCATCCTAACCCTACTTAAATATCTTATAGAAATCCTTTATAACATCTTTTAATAAATATTTTTTGTTGAAATCAATCCAAGGAATGTTTTTTGTATAAACCAAATGGAGTTACTCGAAGAAGAGGTAACGTTATTCAATATGAACTTTTGTTTTATTTAATTCTCCACCCCTTAAATTTTTTTATTATACATTTATTATATAAAAACATTGGTATATTAAATTTAATGATATTTTTTTATGTTAATGGAACATCTTACACCAACACACAGTTCAATAAAATGGGATACAGAATCATCACTTGTGTGTTTGTCTGACTACATCCTTGCGAACTGATGTCGTTCATTCTTCCATTACCATATTTCAAGGTTTATAATAATGATGGATTTATAGTTTATATATGATAGAAATGAGATTTATAATATTTATGCATCTATAACATTTATATAACACATATAATTATGATTTCCATTTTGAGGGAATATGATAACATCATTTGTTGATGTGCGGACTAACACCTCCTCAAAGCAATGTGATTCATTCACATTTTACAAGAAACATATTAAAGATGGTATTGAATAAAATTTATGGTATGGATTCCATTAATATTATTATAGAATTATAATATATATATTATTTACTTTGGATTTTTTTACTAAGATGAGAAAATGGAAACAACGTTCATGCGTATGTACGACCTACCGTCTCTATGAATGGTGCATTAAATTTCCTACCACTAAATATTTTGGATTACTATAAATATATTTATAATTAATATAGTGAATATAATAAAAGATAATTACCAAACGGGTTAAATAATATTATTATAAGATTATATATGATATTATATAAATTATTATGGTTCTGGTATAAGTAAATAACATGATTAATACCAATATACTATCATTTAAAGAGAATTTAACCTAAAATAAGTGAAAGTTAAAGGATTTTTTCACAATTTAATTTCATTTATACATATTTTAATACCATAAACCTATTTTATTTTATATAGTGCATATATATTTAATTTTATATTTAAAATCTTGAATAATTCCATCCTAATGGTATTTTTAGTTTCAATTTGAATTATTTCATTTAAGGATATTTGAACATAATGTTACCATGTGTTAAAGAAATTTCATAATTCAATTCTTTTTTATTTGGTAATATTAATTCCTTATTTTCAATAATATTCTATGATTATGTGTTTAATGTCATTGACAATCTATCTATGTATTTAAAATTATTGTATGTGGATTTATATTTTATATAAATAATTAATCCACTGATTAATTATCATTTAAATATTTTGATCGTTTTAAGGGTTTAATACACAATTTCATTTTAATATAGTTTTTTAAATTATGAATTCACATTAAATTAAATTATTTAATAATTTTTTAATTGACCATTTAATTTTCATATGTTCTATTTATTAGTGATATTTTTTAGATAATAGTACCATTTTATACTCTTTAGTACTTAAAATGTTTTAGAAATTTTTTCTATAAAAACATAACTTCCTTTATCTATTTAGTAAGAAATCTATTTTCTCTCAAAATCATGTATTATAAATTTTATTTAAAATGATTTTAAAAATTTTAATATAATATATTAATAATTTTCTAACCACTTCATTATTTTAATTTTTTTTCAAAGGGATATTCTTTTTTTTTTCTGAACAGGGATCTTTCTGATTTTTTACCATGTAAAAAGAATGTTATTTTTACCTTGTATGACATTAATAGAATTATACACTATCATTTATTAAAAATTTCTTTTGCATGTTTAAAAAATATTCTTAATGAAACTATTTATAATATTCATTGTTAAATAAAAGGTATTTTTAAGATTTTTTTGCAATGAAAAATATATTTTCCACAAGAATGTTATAAAGATATTTTTACAGTATTTCAATTAATAAACCACAAATACCATTATCCTTACTCTACTGGGGATATATTATTTTTATACCATCCTTATTCTTCCTCAGGATTCTTAATGATTTCTTTAACCAAGGATAATATTGACATTCACAACCATGATTTTATTTTAATATACTTGAAATATATAATTTCATATGATCATTAAACATTAAATTTCCACTAAATATCCATATTATTTATAAAGTATATACTATTTATTAAACCATATACCATTTCTACATATGGTATGTACATTAATTTTAATTATATTAACTGGGGAAATATTGAAAAATCTATATGTTTTACCCAATATGATATTTTATGATGCACATTATTTATAAATTAAATTGAATATTTGATATATGAGGAATGATTTCGACATTCAAGACACAAGTTGCAGATAGGTTAATGAAATACCCTTAATTCATCAGTAGTATTGTGGGAAAAATCAGTTGGATATCCTCATCAAAATGGTTTTTGACCCAATATGATTTAAAGATTCTTGAGGATATATCATGATACTAAATGTATCATGTCTCTCGGAAACATGATGTATGGTAATTAATAATTGAATTCATTTATTATTTATATTTTATTATTATACATTGGATTTTAACTATATAAAATCTATGGATTCATTTAATTCTATGTTTATTTATGAAACTACATGTGTGATTAATTATTTAGCCTTACATATTGTTTACATGCATCCTCTTAGTTTTTTTAATACATGAAATTTTTGTTCAGTTATTTACATTTCCATATTTACTATTCTAATTGATTCATTATTGTTCCAACTATACATAACGCTTCTTTATCATTTGAGATCACCCTTATTTTGTTTCTTTCCCCTTGGATTCTATGATGGATACTAGGAATGATATATAAGGACATTCTAGATAGAATAAAGATATCCTCAAAAACAATTATGTTGTAATTTTTGTATTAGAAATGTAATGTAAGACATATGTATGTTTCTAGTTTTCCAAGACTACTAAACTGAATAATTATTTAGGATTTTATGCATTATAATCATGCTAATGAATTAATATTAAGCACCAGATCTGGGCTTAACATGGTTGAGTCTCTATTGTTGGTATTAGAGGAAGTCTATTAGAAACATTTGAAACTATATTTATGAGATCATTTATAGGGTAACATAACCCTTAGATATACCATGTGAATAAGTGTAAAATATCATACTAAAGAAACCAAGATTATAATTATGTGATTATATATGAATATTTCTTTCAATATGTGTTATGCATTATAACATATTTATAATTATAAAAAGTTGATGATTCTATAAGATAATCTGGTATATGAAATTTCTTGGATATGGAACCGAGAAGGAAGAAATGTATCACTACTCATGGAAAATGTATAGATTTACCTTATGAGGAATCCATAAAAAAGTTATTGTATCTGAGAAAGTTGTGGATGCATTAGCGAAGATTAATTAAGTTATAGAAACTAACCTTTACAGGATTGAGAAACCATTTCCATAATGAGATTATCTAATGTAGAAATAATTTATGTGATATAATCCCCCATAATTTTGTCGTTCTACACATCCAATTGGAGATAAGCTATAGATTAATTATTTAAAAAAGACATTTTTTGGAATTATCATGTGGTGGAATGGAAAAGGTTACAATTTTAGTGTATTGTCTCAATGGTAATGTTGACCAAAAATGGTATTTAATCTAATATAATAAGGCGGACGACAATATAAAACCCATGGAATATAAATATTATAAATAGAAACCTTGGAAAGTGTCTCAATTGAATAGGGGAATGTATTGTGTTTGATAAATAAGGGCATAAAGAAAAGTATTATAGAGGGAAAATGTAGAGTATAATAGAAGGAACAAAATATCATCATAAGGATATGTTTTTAGTTAATTGCCTTAAATTTTGGGAATATGAGTCAATTAAATCTTAAAATGGATAACCACTAGATCAAAGGAGGACCTGTGTAAATGTAAATGGATGACATATTTATGTATTGGTTATGTATTAAAAAACAAAGTCCAAATTTTATTTAATGGTTAACATTGGATAATTTCAATCAAATTTATTTTTGGAAGTTATATTAATATGGTTTCAGAAAAATGAAAACCTATTTCCCTAGTGACGAACCATCACATTTGGAAAAGTTGTGGAGCCGAACCCATGATCGAATGATGATGAAGGGTTTTCTCTGACCACTAGCCTTTATAATGTCGTGGTTAATATTTTATTATTTTTAAATAATCTATATTAATTATGAAGTAATAGGTATTAATTTTGACACTTATAGAGTAATGTATTAAACATATTGGTTTTGAAAAATATTTAATGACAAAAATGATTTTCACACTTTTATTTATCTTCTGATCTATTAAAAGTGAAATTTAGTGCTTTATACAAAAAAATCATTTTTGGTATTCCTTTATTAGAATAAATAGATAAATTTGAAATTTATCCAGACAAAAACAAAGGATGATATTATGACAATGAAATATAACTCTACCAATTATTTATATTTCCTTATATTCTTGTACAATCAAATAATTAATCAAAATTACAGAAAATGATCATGAAATAAAATGTTATCATATTACCATCATTTATTATGATATTAATGTCCATTCAATACGTAGTAGATTTATGGATTTAAGTCCATCAATAATAAATTTATAATTTACATTTATCATATCAATGACCTCAAACACTCTCTATAATTATTTATGCTTTTATTCCATGTCGATGTTTTTATTTCCCACATTTATTATCCTACATGGGAACCTAGTTTCACTTCCAATTATCACTTTTCCAGAAGATGTTTTACCAATAGATCTCTTGATTTTATATTTAAAAAAGGAAATATCAAAAAATTATTATTATCGAGATCATGCTTGAATTTCACGGATGCAATTCATTTAATGTGGGGATAATGTAACTCCCTGAAATTCTACAGTAAAAACAATGTATTCAATAGTGTGTATGAAATGAAACACCAAGAATATAAAGGAATATAACCATTAGAGAATTTATAATATAATTAATATTAAGTATATTCTATATCTTTAAATTAATTATACACTAAGTTATCTTATTTCAGACATAATAATGATTTTATTTGATAGATTCTATTAGATTCAATACCTAGTTTTACCATGTACTCGCAATATTTTTATTTAAAATGAAAATTATCTCCAAACTATTAAATTTATATCAAGAATAATATTAGAAATTTTTTGAAAATATATGGTTTAAACAAATATAAAATTAATTCATTGGTTACCAATTAATTAAAAACAATAAAAAATCAATTGAATATAAAGGAAATGTTTTTATAAAAAAACCATTATTATGCACCCAATGGTGTTTCAACCTAAAAAACTAATTTAATTTTTATTAGTGAATTATATATATTAATTTTATATATTATATGTTAAATAAAATGTTTTCACATTGATTTGGTATATTTTATAGGGATATGAGAAGAACATACCAAATTTTATGCATAAAAAGCTGTATTTTATTAAAAGCGGTTTCCCGCCCTTTTAATAGGGAAATTATTTTAAAACTAATTTTTTGAACTTTTATTAATATTATTTTAAAAAATAAAATTAATTTCTGAAATAGTAATATCCAAATTATATTTGGGTTAATTTTTTATATTTTCTTAAGATTTTTCATTATTTGATTAACAGTGAAAAATACTGAATTTTAATTGAAAACTGAATTTTAATATCAATAATATATAATGTTAAATTGTATTTTAAATCTATTTTATTGTAAAATTATATAAATAATACAAAAATTAATAAATTATATTTTTTTGAATCAATTTCACATTGAAATTTTATATAAAAGCATATCTATCTTTTAAACTTTTGTTACATTAAAAACCTACCACCTCATCTCGTCTGTGGGATTAATTTTAAGTTAATTTAAAAACATTAGGTACACGGAATTTGTAAAAATGGATTCAATATTTTCAACCATCATAATAATCAATATATTGTATGTTAAAGTTATTTTTTACCCAAAATAATAGAGAATGATATTAAAATTAATTACTGCGATTAAGGTAAAAATGAGTTTACTTAGTGGTTAAACTTTAAACATATGGCGGGAAATTACCTAAAACATCTCCAAAAATAATTTTATGAACATATATACACAATATATCCTATTTTATTAAACATAGTTCATTATTAGATGCACATTTCATTACGGATACTTCTCAATAGTGTTAATCATTTTGTATTTTCAAAAATGTCACTCCTCTACAATAAAAGGGAACTCACCCCCTCACTTGTTCACAACTATCAATCAATTTTTCACATAAATATTCTACCCTAATATCTTCAAAAAATAGATCCTATCATAGTAGAATCCTAAATTTTTTAATAAATAAAACTGATGAATGATTTTGGTATAAAACAAATGAGATACCTGAAAAAGAGGAAATGTTTTTCAATGAGCACTTTTGTTTTATTTCATTCCCAACCCCTTGAATTATTATTCTATATTTAAAATATAATAACCTAAGTATAATAAATATAAATATTTTTTATTATTTTATTGTTACACTCAACACCAACACACCCTTACACCAAATTAGACAAACAATCATCATATGTGTATACGTCGAACTACCATCTCGCAAATTGATTTCATTCATTCATCCATTACCACCTTTCAAAATTGGTATGAATGGTGGATTTTTTAGATTATATATGATATTTATGTTATTTATATTTTTGTATACATATTTAACTTTTAAATAACACATAAATTCATGATTTCCATTTTGAGGAAATTTTATTATATCTTTTGTGCACGTGCGGACTACCACCTCTTCCGAGCAATGTGATTCGTTCACACTTTGCATGAAATATGTTAAAGATGGTTCAAATTAAAATATATGATTAATATGAAATAAATATTATACTAGAATTATAATATAAAAATATATTTCATTTACTTATCTTTCTTTAATACAACAAGAAAATGGAAACAGAGTTCACGGGTACGTACAACCTTCTGTCTCTATGAATAGTGCATTCTATTTCCTATCACCAAATATCATAGTTTACACTAAATAAATATATAATTAATATAAGTGATATTTAAATAATGGTTTAAATTCTCTATATTATTATATCATGATCAACTTATGGGGAACAAAAAAATAAAAATTCAAAACATACTCGAGAAACTATAAAATTAACACCCGAAACAGTGAGTATAATTAATGATTGTTAAAAAATAAGTAAAAATATATTATAAGAAGACCATATATTATATAATATTTATAATAATGGTTATTTTTTATGTTAATATCATTCATAAAAACATTATATATTAGGTTAATATAATTCAACCAAAAGGAAGTTCAGAGTAAGAGATTTCACCTCGATTTCATTTCAATGAGGCATATTATAATGTTATGCATCTACTTTCTTGTATATAGTGTATATACATCACCTTTAACATTTAATGTCCAGAATACCTGGATATTTATGTAATTTTGAGTCCCAATTTTAATTATTTCATCTAAGTGGATTTTATGTTAAAGTCATCAAGGGGTAATGAAATTTCCTAACTCAATTAATTTTTATTTAGTTATATTATTTTATCATTGTAATTAATATTCTATGATTATGTGTATAATGTAATTTACTATCCATTTATGTATTAAAAATTATTATATTTCAATAAATATGTTTATAATTTAATTTAATTTCTATTTATGCATTCCCAATTATTTTATGTCAATTTACTATTGATATATATAATCGATTCATTGATAAATTATCACTTCAAATTTATGACCATTTTATGGGTTTATTCCATAGTATTATTTTAATAAAGATTGTTTGATAATCAATTCTTATTAAAGGATATTGTGTGATAATTGTTTGATAAACACTTCAATTTTCTTCTCTTATGGTTATTCGTGATATTTCTATGATAATAGTAGCATTTTTCGACTCTTTAATTGTTACAAGGTTTTAGAAAAATGTTTTTAAGAAAACCAAACTTCATTTCATTCTTCGGTTGAAAATTTGTTTTCTATCAAAACTATGTTTTAGAAAAAAAATTAAAAATTATTTTAACATTTTTAAAAATATTTATTAAATTTTGTTTAACCTTTCTGTATTTTAAAAAGGTTTTCATTGGAATATTTTTATCTCCTTTCAAACAATGAATGTATATAACTTTTTACAATGTGAAAGTAATATTATTTCACCATATATAAAAAGTATTGAATTACAATTCGTTTTTTCTTTGATGCTTCCATTGGGTGTTTATGAAAATATATTTAATAAAAATGTTTTTAAATTGATTTTAAAGAAAAATGAATTTTTAAAATAGATTTCCAAACAAAAAAGATATTTTCTACAATAATGTTTTAAATATATTTTTAAGGTATTTATACTCATCAACGTCAACAAACTTTTATCCTTAACACACTTGGGATATGTTGTATTGATTCTATACATATTATGGCCTTAGATGTTTTATGACTTCATTGACCAAGGATAGTATTGTCATTCACTACCATGATTCATTTTTATTCTCTATGAAATATTCAATTTCCTATGAACATTAAACATTAAATATCCCCAAAGAATCTATATTATTTATCACGGTTTTTTTATTTATTACACCATATACCATTTCTACATACGATATTTAATTTGAATATTATTTTATTAACTTTAGAAATATTGATGAATATGTATCATTTACTCAGAACAGATATTTCATAAGGCACATTGTTCAGGAATTAAATTGATTATTCGATATACGAGGAATTATTTGGGTAGGCATGACAAAAGTTGGGGACTGTTTTATGCAATCACCTTGATGCATCTATAGTCTTACAAGAAAAATTAGTTGGCTAGCCTCAACTAAGTGGGATTTCACATAGTTAGTCTTGAACTAACTTAAAGATTGATATTGACTATAATGATATCATGTGCCTAGTTAATATAACATCTGATAATTAATAATTTCTTTCAGTTATTATTTAGTTATAAATATTATCCAAAATATTATCACAATAAAAAATAGATATATTCATTTAACTATCTTATATTGATTAAATAGAATGTGTGTTTAGTTATTTATCTTTCCATATTTTTTATGCACTCCCTCTCTGATTATTGATTACATGGAATGTGTCTTCAATTATTTACATTTCTATAATATTTATTCTCATTTATTCATTATTTTTTTCATTATACTAGACCCTTATTGAGTATTTGAGGTCACAATTATTTTTTTTCATTCCCCTGGATTACATGAAGTCTTCTAACTAATAAATACAAGGATATGCCTGATGGAATAAATTTATCCTTGAGAAAAAATTATTTCTTAATTTTTTATTCTATAAGTAATATAAGAATCATTTATGTTTCTACATTTCCAATACTATTAAATTGATCAGTCCTCTGAAATTTGATTCCTTATAATAATTCCAATATAAGAGTACCAAACACAGACTCCGAGATTACTCGGGTCGAGTTGCTTTATGGGTCACAACTCATTTTTTGAAAAAGAATATTTATTTCCATATCATTTCAAATTTATTTGTTATTAAAATGGGGATTTTTTGAATAGATGAGTGAATGGATTTAGGGGAAGACAACTTTATCAATTGTCTAAATTTTTTTGGTACTAGTAGAAGGATTTATCTACAAAATAAAACCTTAATATGTGGTTTCACGCAGAAATTATTTAATATTTCCAAAGGTTGTGATCTCGTATCATCTGAATAAGGAGATGAGTTTTGAGATGGTATTGATAATGAGATTCATGGGTTGAAACCTAATCCAAAGGGGCCGCATTAAAGGGCCCTTTAATTTTTTGATGATTTGTTCCACCCTATGGAAGGAATGTTTTGTGATATTTGATAAGTTTTTTTTTGAGTTTTTATGTGTTATAATGTGTTTCAATGCGATTTGGAGTCATTTAAATAATAATTGATTTATTGAGATGAAACTGAAAAAATGGAAAATCATTTTATCATTTTAATTCAATATAGGTATTTGGAAAACATTCAATGAACTTACCCTACTATATGAATTGATCATAAGACTTTTTATACTAATTTTATGACTTTATAGCTATCATAGGTCTTTATTGTATGACTTGATGCTATAATAAATCAAATCATAAGTATTTTAATAACCAAGAATAACTATTCTTATAGTAATACTAAAAATAATACTTCATCTATAATTAAAAAAGTCTTGAGATTATATAACTATAATGTATGCATTTAATATAACTGTATGACTTTATAGATCAAATGATTTCAAAATTCATATAATAATCCAAAAAATATCTTGTTTCAAGAATATAAAATTCTAAAAGAAAATGGAAACTAAATCTTCATGGGATTTTATGTATGATATTTGAAATTTTTAATCATGATCAAAACTGTTATTCTTCAATAATTATTTTATATGTCCATAAATCAAGAGAATCTAAATAAATTTTTATAGAAATAATTTTCATGAATCAATGGGAATATAAAAGGGTAAAATGAATAATCAAATGGTTTTTGAGAATATTGAGAGAAGATGATATGTTATTCTATTGAAGAGTGATATTTTGAGATTATAATTGTCCTTTGTACATTTGAAACTTCTATGGTGGTCAAAGAAATATATTTGTTTAGGTTTTGATTATTTATTAATTTGGAGGTAAGAGGGAATATGACTATATCATGTATGTATTCTATCATTAATTATTTGTTTAGTCAGAATTTTTGAGATTAAGGTCATGTTGAGTCTTGTAGTTGTAGTTATTTATAAAATCAAAAACAATATAATATTTTTCTAACATGTTCCATGATTATTTTTAGATATTTTTTGGAGTTTTATTTATGGGAAGTAAACTAAGCTAAAGATGAATTAAAATAAGTATTAAATGATCATTGTATAGTTCAACCTTAAAGTGAATCACCACCAATCCACTAGGAATGCACTATGCAGCTGGTAGATCAAAGAAATTATTCCATCCTATAATGGTATATAGACAACCTAATGGATGTCTATCAGCTCGCTAGTGAGTGTTCATGAATTCTTGTACTAATATATTTTTCATGAGATATCTGGAATCATTATGAGTATAAATAATGACACCAATACAAAATCATTCATAGTGAATTAAATATTGGTCGAAATGGTTATTCTTGACTCATTAAATCGCTAGATCAACCTTGGACCACCCTAATACCCAAGAATGCTATATTTAAAGGTACTGAAAGGCATAAATATTTATTATATTAATGTAAGAATATTATGAAATAATTTTTAGTCTTTAAAAATTAAGGATTCCTTATTTTTCATTATAAAACATCAAATTTCATATCGTTTTCATCCATTTATAAATAATATCAAGTGATCATCATCAATGGGAATCATGAAAATAAATTATCACTATTAAAAGGTGTAAACACTATCAAATATCATCAAACACCATAAATCATTATCATTTTATCATTATTTTATTCATATTTATTATTCTTTTTTTGATCCTTTTCACATTCTCTTTGAAACCCCTTGTCACTCTCATTGTTTTCTCTCTCTCTCAAACCATATTTTAACTTCTTATATTTTATTGAGAGTTGAGAAATCTTGGTAATGATTTCATCAAAAATAAAACTATCTATTTTGTTCATATATATATATATATATATATATTATTGGTTTTATTACTTTTTTCATTCAAAATCAAGGGATATTTTGATCGTTAGGTTTCTATTAATACAAAGGGTATTTGATTTGTTTTTTATACAATAAAAATAATGTGACATTATATTTTTAGTTCATGGATATTAATTAAAACCATGGTTGTAAAGACCCGAAAATTTCAAGGAAATTTTTTTCTTAATTTTTTTTGGAATTTTACAAGAGCGCAGCTTCAGACGGCACCTGATTCCGAGGCCCGGTGTGCCCGGAATCAATTTCCGAAGTTTGGCTCGGGTACGTTCAGTGAACGGACGAGCGGGTTTTTCTATCTTTTGAACCGGTGCCCGGAATCGAATTCTGAGGGCACCGATGAAATCGAAGCGCCGGTATTTGCTTAGAAACACCTCTTCCGGAGTTGCGTTTGCTCAGACGTGGTTTTTAAATTTTGGGGCTTTAAGTCGGAAATAAAATAAAGTTTGTGCGACAACTTTATTTTATTTCACTTAAGCTGCTTGGACCTCCGATTGACGAACCGTCAGTGGCTACGCGATCCTTGGATCGATACGGTCGTTTCGATATATTACACTCAAGGTTTCGGAAGACTTTGGGTTCGGCCGGGTTGGTTCGTACACGAAACCAACCGGGCCCTCGGAGCGGAAACGCTCATAACTCGAGCTGCGGACGTCCGATCGACGTACCGTCACCTGTGGAGTTTTCCTCTAAGTGAGACGGAACTTTTGGCATACTCCACCCGAGGATCGGGCATAGGCGGAGTACGGTCGGGTTGGTTTTGCCCTAAAAACCAACCGGGCCCCTGGGACGAAAATGCCAATAACTCTCAGACCGGGCGTCCGATTGACGCGCCGTCTGTTGCGTCGAGATCCTGTTGTCGATATGGAACTTTTGGATACATCAACTTCGGACTACGTGTCAGTTGATGTATCAGCCTCTCGGCTCGTGGAGCGGACCCTCCTAAACGAGCTCGCTGTGTGCGGGAACCCTAGCGCTGGCTGTGACTTCGACGACAGAGCAGAGATCCTCCGTGGACTGCGACGACGGCAGAGCAGAGATCCTCCGTGGACTGCGACGACGGCAGAGCAGAGATCCTCCGTGGACTGCGACGGCGGCAGGGCAGAGATCCTTCGTGGACTGCGGCGACGACTGTGCAGAGATCCTCAGTGGACTGCGTCGACTACTGCACTCAGCGATCCTACGTGGATCAGTGCTACAGGTCCTGTGTGGGCCCGATCCTATGTGGGTCCTTACTACCGGTTCTATGTGAGCCACTGCCTACAGGTTCTGTGTGAGCCCGATCCTGTGTGGGTCTTTTGCGGGGGTTAGTACCTATCGATCCTTCGTGGGTCCGACGACTTAGATGGATCAGTGATCATCTTTGACGTCATCTGATAAAATATACCTGGTTGAGTTGAATCTTATGTTACTCTCCTTTGTGGATTGTGTTGAACTATCCTTTGTGGATTTACTGTTTACTCTCCTTGTGGATTTGAGTCTTGCTTTCCTTTGTGGATTGAGTTGTTCTTGAGCTCGTGAGCAGAGCTAGAAGTGGGGACTTAGGTATATGTATGGGCATATACCTAAGTTGAGTCAGATGTTACTTCGTGATTGCATCTTTCTTTTGTGCTATATCCTTTGTGGATTTCGGGAGACCTTCGGGGGTCTCGGGGTCCTTACTGAGTAGCTTATACTCACCCCTGCACGGGCTATGCCCGCACCTGGTTGTGTTGGATGCAGACGACGGACAGCGCTGATCGCGGTTGGGGCGTGGAGCAGGACGGTACCTGGAGGTGGACCACTGGGCGGGACGTGCTCGGAGCGGACGTGAGACCCGAGGAGCCTGGAGGCTATCTGTACCCACCCTTCAGGTGGGATTGCCAGTGGACGACACGAGGCCGCCGTCTTTTCTTCAGTTGATGTTCTTTACTTTTTCAGTTGTACTTCAGTTGGGCTTGTATTCCGGCCCTCTTTTACTTTTCTGCACTTTGTAGTTACTTTCCGCTTGCTGACTCTGTGGTGGTTGTTACTTATAAAGGCAATGCCTTCCTTGTTTACCGGGAATTTACGCCTTGGTGCTAGTCGCCAGCCCCTGGCCTATGGAAGGAGGGATTGGGGTAGTCACGGCACGGGCCCCGAGGACGGGTCGTGACAAATTGGTATCAGAGGTGGTCGGTTCTACCGCAGACTCTGATCGTCCTTTCTTTCTATATGAAGCAATAGTGTTTAGTGTATTGAGTGTGGTTATCAGTTCAGGGAGCCCAGTGTTGGTGCGGCGGCCGACGTATCCGTACACCAGGACCCTGACTCCTGATTTCCGACTTAATGCATGAAAACATTGATTGCGTGTGTGTTTCAAGTTTTCTTTGTGATTACTTGTGTCAGCTCACCGGGTATACTGATCTGCTTCATGAAAGTCTCAAGTTTTCCTTCTGATTACTTGTGCCAGCTCACCAGGTATACTGTTCTGACTGTGGTGCTCTTGTTCTCCTTCTCAGGATGGCCCCGCGACTACAGCCAGCTAGGGTTCCGAGTGTAGGGCGCGACGGCAGCCCACCGAGCGACGAGGCCTCGGTGCAGGGCCCTTTGCCAGCAGTGGCACTGGCGGTAGCTTTACCCGCCGAACCACCGATGCTACCAGTACCAGACGCTGACGATGCACGTCGCCTCAGGGCACTGCATGAGTTTCAGAGCCAGCGACCGCCCAGGTTTCACGGTGAGGCGGACCCCCAGGCCGCCGAGGACTGGCTAGAGGCGGTGGTACGGATCTTTAGGCTAGTGAGGACACCAGCGGATCTCATGGTGATTCTCTCGGCGAGCCTCCTGCAGGCGGCGGCAGAACGATGGTGGAGCTTGATGCTCCAGGTTCACGATGAGGCATCCTTGGTCTGGGCGGACTTCGAGAGCCTCTTCCTCTCTGAGTTCGTCCCGGCCACCCTCCGAGCGGTGCGCATCCAGGAGCTTCTCCAGCTGCGCCAGGGAAGCATGACGGTCGCTCAGTACGCGGCGAGGTTCACTGACCAATCTCGCTACTCGACCGACATGGTACGGGACCCCTTCTTCCGGGCCCGGACCTTCGAGCAGGGCTTGCGGCATGAGATTCGGGCATCGCTGATCTCCCTCAGCATTCCGACCCAGGCGGGAGTGCTGGAGCGAGCCCTCCTGATTGAGAGCTTCCTGGCAGAGCCTTCTTCAGCGGCGAGACCTAGCGCAGGGCGGCAGGTAGCTGAGTCTTCGGTAGCAGGTAGCCGACGAATGACTCTCGGGTCCAGGCAGACCAGACCCCCACGCAGACGGCCTCAGGACACCGGCTCAGCGGTGCGGGGCACACAGCAGAGTGCCAGCCTTCCGAGAGGCAGGCTGTGCTACTCCTGCGGCGGGCAGGGTCACATGGCTTGTGACTGCCCGACTCGCCGACCAGAGGAGCAGCAGACGGTGGAGGGGCCACCCAGGCAGAGGCAGAGGGTCGACCGTGGCGGTCCGCAGGGAGGAGGCGGACGAGGCAGAGGAGCTGGCCGAGCAGCGGGTAGTGGGCGACACTTCCAGGCTCTACCCCCACCACCACCAGGAGGGCCACCTCGACCACAGGGAGCTGGCGGGCAGGGACAGGCCCAGCTCCAGGTAGTGGAGGCCTACGACCCCGACATGCCAGAGATGATTCGAGGTACGATCTGTATCTATTCCACCCTTGCTGCAGTACTTATAGACACAGGAGCGAGTCACTCTTTCATAGCCTCTTTACTTGTTCGGAGCTCGGAGATTCCGATTGAGCCGTTGGCTCGATCCTTACGGCTAGAGACTCCTACGGGAGCAGACTCGACGATTACGCACTGGTGCCGGCAGTGTGAGCTTACTCTAGGAGGCGAGAGCTTCGGCTGGGATCTCCTTGTAGCGGCGTCGAGGCCTTACGACGTCATCTTGGGCATGGATTGGCTATCCACGGTTCATGCCCAGATCGACTGTTTTAGGCGCAAGGTGCGATGTGTTCGCACCGACGGGAGCAGGTTTACCTTCACCGGCGAGAAGGGAACCTTTGCAGCATAGGATGGACTTCCGCGGAGGAGAGTGCAGCCCATCTCTCATCAGTTGGCTAGCCTCATCCTAGGAGCAGTGGACGTGCGGAGTCCAGCTTTTCCTGCAGTGGTGGACCAGTACGTGGACGTCTTTCCCGACGACGTTCCAGGGCTACCTCCTCGTAGAGAGGTAGACTTTTATATCGACTTGTACCCCGGGACAGCCCCGATATCTACTCCAGCATATCGGATGGCCCCCGCCGAGCTTTGAGAGCTGTGGGTACAGTTGGAGGACTTGCAGAGCAAGGGGTTTATCCGACCCAGTGTTTCACCCTGGGCTTCCCCGATTTTGTTCGCCAAGAAGGCGGACGGGAGCTTGCGACTATGTGTCGACTATCGTCGCCTGAACCAGGTGACAGTGAGAAACAAGTATCCGCTGCCACGGATTGATGACCTCTTCGATCAGCTCAAGGGAGAGCGATGGTTCTCGAAGATAGACCTCCGGTCAGGCTATCATCAGCTCAAAGTTCGAGACAAGGACGTGCAGAAGACGGCCTTCAGGTGTCGGTATGGCCATTATGAGTTCTTGGTTATGCCGTTCGGCGTAACCAATGCTCCAGAAGTGTTCATGAGCCTCATGAACAGGATCTTCCAGCCATACCTCGACCGATTTGTCGTGGTCTTCATTGACGACATTTTGGTATACTCGACGACTGAGGAGGAGCATGCCTACCACCTACGAGTTGTGCTAGACACACTCCGAGAGCACCATCTTTTTGGAAAGCTCTCAAAGTGCCAGTTCTGGTTACCTGAGGTCCACTTCTTGGGGCACGTCATCTCTGAGGCGGGAGTTGCAGTGGATCCCGCGAAGATCGAGGCAGTGCTAGCTTGGGAGCCACCCAGGAGCGTGACGGAGGTGCGGAGCTTCTTGGGCCTAGCCGGATACTATCGGAGATTCGTGCCAGACTTCTCCAGAGTTGCGGCACCACTCTCAGCATTGACGAAGAAGGGGAAACCCTTTGTGTGGTCAGACAGATGTCAGCAGAGCTTCCTGGAGCTGAGACATAGATTGACCAGCGCACCTATCTTGAGGTTGCCTGAGGAGGGAGTTGGATACGTAGTTTACTGCGATGCATCAGGGACTGGACTCGGGTGCGTCCTGATGCAGGAGCGGGCTGTGATCGCCTACGGATCACGTCAGTTGAGGCCGCATGAGCAGAACTACGCCACTCATGACCTGGAGTTAGCAGCAGTGGTCTTCTCTCTGAAGAATTGGCGGCACTATCTGATGGGCGAGCGCTTCACAGTCTTTTCTGACCACCAGAGTCTCAGGTATATCTTCTCTCAGAAGGACCTGAACCTGAGACAGCGGAGATGGCTTGAGTTCCTCCAGGACTATGACTTTGAGATAGTCTATACTCCTGGGAAGGGGAACGTGGTAGCCGATGCCCTCAGCAGGAGGACGGGCATTCAGCTACTTGAGGAGGCGACGGAGCATCTAGCCTCCTTACAGATATCCTTCGTGGATAGAGACGGAGCAGCCTTTCTTCAGTCTCTCACAGTCTCTCCTCCACTTCTACAGCGGGTCAGAGAGGCTCAGCGTGGGGACGCTGACTGTGAGACCCGGCGTGCACTGATATCTTCAGGTCAGGCGCCTGATGGCTTCTCCCTTGGAGCAGAGCACGACATCCTTTTCAGAGGACGTACCTTCGTACGAGTCGCTTTACGAGTGGATGTGCTGAGAGAGTTTCACACTTCTCCCTTGGCGGTGCATCCCGGAGTGGCGAAGATGTACCAGGATCTCAGACGACAGCACTGGTGGCCGGGCATGAAGAAAGCTGTGGCAGAGTTTGTTTCGCGATGCCTCACCTGCCAGCAGGTGAAGGCAGAGCATCAGGTACCAGCAGGCTTGGTACAGCCCTTGGAGGTCCCGGAGTGGAAGTGGGATGGCATATCTATGGACTTCGTGACTGGACTTCCACGCACTTCCAGAGGTCACGACTCCATTTGGGTGATTGTCGACCAACTCACCAAGTCGGCACACTTCTTACCCATCAGAGAGCAGGGATCAGTGGAGAGCTTGGGACGTCTTTACGTCCAGGAGATCGTACGGCTTCACGGTGTGCCATCCTCTATCGTCTCCGATCGAGATGCTCGTTTCACTTCCCGGCTCTGGAAGGGGTTGCAGGAGGCGTTCGGGACGCGGCTCCATCTGAGCACAGCCTTCCACCCTCAGACGGATGGTCAGACGGAGAGGACCATTCAGACACTCGAGGACATGCTCCGTGCATGTGTTCTCGACTTTGGTCGCAGCTGGGAGGACCACCTACCCTTGGTGGAGTTCGCGTACAACAACATCTACCACTCCACCATCGGGATGGCACCATACGAGGCGTTGTACGGCAGACCCTGCAGATCACCGTTGTGCTGGACAGACCCTGGGGAGTCAGCACTCGTGGGACCAGAGATGGTCCGAGCCACGACAGAGAAGGTTCAGATCATCCAGGAGAGGATGAGGACAGCTCAGAGCTGGCAGAAGTCATATGCTGACAGGAGGCGGAGGCCACTAGAGTTCGAGGATGGCGACCACGTCTTTTTGCGTGTCTCACCTCGACGTGGTTTACGGAGATTTGGCTGAGGCGGCAAGTTGTCTCCACGCTTCATCGGGCCTTTCCAGGTCCTCAGCAGGATAGGAGAGGTGGCTTATCGCCTGGCTCTACCACCTCAGTTGCACCGGGTGCACGACGTCTTCCACGTGTCTCAGCTGAGGATATACGTGCACGACCCGACGGACATCATCGACTTTGGGGAGCTGGACGTGGACGATGGGGAGACTTTTGCGGAGGTCCCAGTGGAGATCGAGGATCGACAGGAGCGGGTCCTACGTGGGCGGTCGATTCCTCTTGTGCGCGTCAGATGGCAGCACGGGAACCTCCAGGAGAGCACTTGGGAGCGGGAGGCTCAGATGCGTGCTCAGTACCCCCATTTGTTCCCCTAGTTTTTGATGTATCTTTACGGGGACGTAAATCCCTGAGGTGGGAGTAATGTAAAGACCCGCAAATTTCAAGGAAATTTTTTTCTTAATTTTCTTTGGAATTTTACAAGAGCGCAGCTTCAGACGGCACCTGATTCCGAGGCCCGCTGTGCCCGGAATCAATTTCCGAAGTTTGGCTCGGGTACGTTCAGTGAACGGACGAGCGGGTTTTCTATCTTTTGAACCGGTGCCTGGAATCGAATTCTGAGGGCACCGATGAAATCGCAGTGCTGGTATTTGCTTAGAAACGCCTCTTCCGGAGTTGCGTTTGCTCAGACGTGGTTTTTAAATTTTGGGTCTTTAAGTCGGAAATAAAATAAAGTTTGTGCGACAACTTTATTTTATTTCACTTAAGCTGCTTGGAAGTCACTTGGAAGCCACTTGAAATGAGTTAAAGTGGATACGGTGCTATCCGGAAATATCCTACCCCTTGTTAGGATATTTGTGAGGTGGGGCCCGCACGAGCCCCGCCGTTTTTTTCGCTAAGTAACGCACCCGCGAAAACCCGTCAAAGTAACTGAAAAGTCAACCGACGCGTTTTCTTTAATTTCTTAACAGACCATTTAATTGGGCAGTTTATTTCGTGAATTAAATGGGCTGTTTCATTCGTTGAATTAATTCAACGAATTTAATGGGTCGTTACTTACGCGTTTTGCGTTCGTTGGCAAAATAATAAAATAGACAAACTTGTCTATTTTGGGGGATTGCTATCGTTGTGCAATTCCTTTGAACCTCCACCCTCCCCACGAAGAACGCGAAGAACGCGAAGAACGCCGGCGACCGGAATTCGACGACGCACACCGTGATCTGCGATGTCGACGAGCTCTACTCGCGACGTTCTTCGGCGACGCCTCTTCTTCCGCGGCCGATCCTCGTTCGGCGGTTAAAGGTGAGAATCGAATCTTCTAAATTCTCCCCTTTTTATAAATCGATATCAACGGATTTAAATTAATTAAATCTGTTTGATCTTGATCTGGAGATTGGCGACGCGACGCCGGATACCGCGACGACGCGATGATCCCCTTCTTCCGCGACGAGCAATCCCGCGACGATCCCCCGTTCGGCAACGACAGCTGCGAGGTAAGGGTTGTTGGAATTCTTTTTATTTTCCCGTGTTTATTCTTTTGAGATAAAGAACCCGATCTCGGAACAATTTTAATTTATTTAAAATTGTTGATTGGTTATTTCTTTTCCTCCCGTTGTTTATGACTAACGCGGAGGGTGCGGATCTAACGAACAAGACCCGGCAACCCTCCGCCGATCTTTTGTTGTGCGGATTTGGCGGACGACGATGAACTGTGCGGCAAGGGCGATCCGTTGATCCCGAAGTGAAGATCGGCCCCTGAGAGGAGCAATGGCGCAGACGGGAGGCAAAACGGGCCACCGGAGCAACTCCGGCGGCCCGCGGAAGGGGGCGGCGGCGCGGGTCGCCGGCGCGGCGGCGCAGGCGACCGGAGGCGGCGGCGCCCGGCGCGCCGCCGGAAACTCCGCCGCGGCCGAGCCGCGGCGGCGGCAAACCGCCGGACCGCGTCCGCGGTCCGGCCACCCAGCACGCGGCCCGCGCGGGCCGCGTTCCTCCAAGCCGCGGGTCAAACCCGCGGCGGTTCTTCGGCCGCTCGGCCGAAGCCGAGCCGGCCGGTCCGGTCGGCCGGGCCGTGCCCAGGCCGGACCGGACCCGGCCTAGCCGGGTCGGGCCGGGTCGGGCCGACCCGGTTCGGGGCGACCCGGTTCGGCCGACCCAGGGGGGGTTCGGGCCGGGTCGCCCCGGGCCCAGAACCCCCGTTTTCGAGCCCTCTTCGGTCTTTTGCCCATATCTTGGGCCTCGGACCTCCGATTGACGAACCGTCAGCGGCTACGCGATCCCTAGATCGATACGGTCGTTTCGGTATATTACATTGAAGGTTTCAGAAGACTTTGGGTTCGGCCGGGTTGGTTCATACACGAAACCAACCAGGCCCTCGGAGCGGAAACGCTCATAACTCGAGCTGCGGACGTCCGATCGACGTACCGTCAGCTGTGGAGTTTTCCTCTAAGTGAGACGGAACTTTTGTCATACTCTGCCCGAGGATCGGGCATAGGCGGAGTACGGTCGGGTTGGTTTTGCCCTAAAAACCAACCGGGCCCCTGGGACGAAAATGCCAATAACTCTCAGACCGGGCGTCCGATTGACGCGCCGTCTGTTGCGTTGAGATCCTGTTGTCGATACGGAACTTTTGGATACATCAACATTGGACTACGTGTCAGTTGATGTATCAGCCTCTCGGCTCGTGGAGCGGACCCTCCTAAACGAGCTCGCTGTGTGCGGGAACCCTAGCGCTGGCTGTGACTTCGACGACAGAGCAGAGATCCTCCGTGGACTACGACGACGGCAGAGCAGAGATCCTCCGTGGACTGCGACGACGGCAGAGCAGAGATCCTCCGTGGACTGCGACGACGGCAGAGCAGAGATCCTCCGTGGACTCCGACGACGGCAGAGCAGAGATCCTTCGTGGACTGCAGCGACGACTGTGCATAGATCCTCAGTGGACTGCGTCGACTACTGCACTCAGCGATCCTACGTGGATCAGTGCTACAGGTCCTGTGTGGGCCCGATCCTATGTGGGTCCTTACTACCGGTTCTGTGTGAGCCACTGCCTACAGGTTCTGTGTGAGTCTGATCCTGTGTGGGTCTTTTGCGGGGGTTAGTACCTATCGATCCTTCGTGGGTCCGACGACTTAGATGGATCAGTGATCATCTTTGACGTCATCTGAAAAAATATACCTGGTTGAGCTGAATCTTATGTTACTCTCCTTTGTGGATTGTGTTGAACTATCCTTTGTGGATTTACTGTTTACTCTCCTTGTGGATTTGAGTCTTGCTTTCCTTTGTGGATTGAGTTGTTCTTGAGCTCGTGAGCAGAGCTAGAAGTGGGGACTTAGGTATATGTATGGGAATATACCTAAGTTGAGTCAGATGTTACTTCATGATTGCATCTTTCTTTTGTGCTATATCCTTTGTGGATTTCGGGAGACCTTCGGGGGTCTCGGGGTCCTTACTGAGTAGCTTATACTCACCCCTGCACGGGCTATGCCCGCACCTGGTTGTGTTGGATGCAGACGACGGATAGCGCTGATCGCGGTTGGGGCGTGGAGCAGGACGGTACCTGGAGGTGGACCACTGGGCGGGACGTGCTCGGAGCGGACGTGGGACTCGAGGAGCCTGGAGGCTATCTGTACCCACCCTTCAGGTGGGATTGCCAGTGGACGACACGAGGCCGCCGTCTTTTCTTCAGTTGTTGTTCTTTACTTTTTCAGTTGTACTTCAGTTGGGCTTGTATTCCGGCCACCTTTTACTTTTCTGCACTTTGTAGTTACTTTCCGCTTGCTGACTCTGTGGTGGTTGTTACTTATAAAGGCAATGCCTTCCCTGTTTACCGGGAATTTACGCCTTGGTGCTAGTCGCCAGCCCCTGGCCTATGGAAGGCGGGCTTGGGGTAGTCACGGCACGGGCCCCGAGGACGGGTCGTGACAATGGTGTTATATATAACCCCCTCAATCCTTCATGAAGGATGGATAGGTTGAGGCACTTCATGTGTTACTGAAGAACTCCTTTATTAAAGTTTCTCTTATCCTTCAACATATCCTTATTTTGTTTTCTACTGAGCCTATTTGTCTAATATCTTAATTTTTAATAAAATTTTCATTGATAACTTCAATTTCATGAATGATATTGCTATATATTTTAAAATATCATTTTCAATACTTTTGTTTTGAATTTACCATTGTTTTTATCATATTATTTTTTGAAATTAAAATCACTTCCCTTAAATTTTCATCTCTCTCCAGCTAACAATTTGATTCATAGGATTCATTGTGTTTTCATAAAAAAATTCATTATGATTTTTCAGTTTTATTATTAATTTTAATTTTTTTAAATTGTTATTTTATGAATAAAATTTTCCTTCATACACAAGCCCCATTATTTAATGGCACAAATTACACATATTTGAAAAATCAAATGACAAAATGTTTTAGTCGAATAACATACTTATTTGGAATATGTTTATTCATGAATATATTACTTTGAATGAATTATAATATAAATTTACTCCGAATAATATTTATGATTCTAATATTAATGGAAAGTACAAGAACACTCTCTATTGGAAGCTTGGAAAAAATAAATTTAATCACATATCTATATGAAAACCCACCAATGAAATATGGAAATTAAGGGAGGTCACTCATGAAGATGAGAATAAACTAATTGATACAAGTATTAACATGTGTATAGAAAATTTTGAATTATTTTTATGCATCTATTACCATATTTTTTACAATGTTTACTAACAAGTGAAATTATTGAAAGTCTCTTGGGGATGATTCTTCTATG
Source organism: Viscum album (assembly GCA_963277665.1). NCBI lineage: Eukaryota > Viridiplantae > Streptophyta > Magnoliopsida > Santalales > Viscaceae > Viscum > Viscum album. The sequence goes on along the minus strand of OY728137.1, from coordinate 1,488,922,347 downwards.
GAAAATATTATTAAAATATACCGTAGGTTTTACCTTATTAATGGGATCCTAAAGTGGTAATATTACAAGAAATAAAGTATATAATGAATATAGTGGTTGAAGAGATCATATAATCACTCTTGACATATGAAAGCACAATGAAACGCCAAGTGGTAGAAAAATCAGTAGAATCTAAGGAATACAAGAAAACAAAGATTTTAAAGAAATAAATGTTTATGATTAATACAAAATTGTCAAGAATAATGAAAGTGAAATTTTACAAGATGTAAAAATGGGGAAAAATTTAAATAAGTAGAAATCAGCAAGTCGGGATAAAAATAAATAAAAAATTGAATCACTGGTGTTGAATTTATATGAATACAACAAAAACAGTCGTACGAGACTAGATTCATCCTTTTACAAAAAATAAATTTAATGAGAAGAATAAAGGTAAAAAATATATTAATGATTTTAATGGGAGTGATAGTGGAGACTCTCTAGCATCAACCACCTCAATATAGTCAAGCCTTAAATTCTCTATGTCGTATATCAAGAATGGTTATGAGGTTAGTTCCTCAATATAAATTTATCATACTTCTTACCCATATTCTTATTATTATTTCTCCACATGCCACATTAATTGAGAGGTCCAATAATATACTCATGGTCAACTCAAAAATGGTTATAATTAACATTATTCATTTTAATGAGATTTAAAGGTGATATACATGAAATTTATTAATGAAAAAAATCATCCTTATAATTAAAAGGATATTCATTAAAAGTAAAAAAATATGATTTTTGTTTAAAATAAAATATACACCAAATGATAATATTTAAAAATCTATAATCAGTGATCTCAAAAGATCTCTTTCTAAATTCACCCAATGTGAAATAAAATATAAAATGATGCTTCTGTCATAATCAGTTCATGTAAATAATCATGGTTTTTTTCAAATAAATATAGATCATTAAAAATTACTAATTTATAAAAGGTGCTTCTCAAAAATAAAATTTATAAATAATTTCAAAAATATAGGAATATTGTATGTTAGTGTGATTTCAGGAATAGAATTTATAAAAGACCATAAAGTTTCCATACTTATTCTAATATTCTAAAAAAAATAGAACTATTTTTGGGACTAAAAATCATTTTTTTTCAATATTTGAGTAGATAAATTTGTTTCAATAACCAAATATTTTTGTGAAAATAATGTTGGAACAATAATATGGGTATAAAAAGCCACTTGTTTTTTATATCTTGTAGGTCTAACCCACCCATATTCATTATCATATCATATATAGTATATAAAATATAGACAACAAAATATATGATCCAACTTAAAAAAAATCCTTTCAAAGAGAAAATAAATGGAGTTTTAATTTATATAAAATCCAATAAGTGTCTAGTTTTTATATAAATTAATTATTCTAGATATGGGATATATGTTTTAATGATTAGTGTTTTTTACTACCAGCTATACATAAGATTGTGATAATCATTCCCTTTTATGTTTTAATGTTCAATATGAATTTTTTTCATAATCTTATTCTTTAACATGTTTACATATTTAAGTTTTTATATATTCTATATATATAAATGTGATTCCATTAAAATACTTTTTTTAAAATAATGTTTTAAATTTATATATCATGGAATATTCTTATTAAGGATTTTAATATCATATATTATTAATTTAAAATCATTATAAATTTTTCAATGCATCTTGTTTTCAAAGTATATCTTGAAGGAGGTATTGTTCATGCCTTGTAATATTTTGAGAAATAGGAAAATTATTAATATCTATATGTAGTTTAGAGTTTAATTATTTTTATCTATTTATATTTTATAGAAATATATCTTAAAAATATCCCTACTTTAATATGTCTTAAATTTCTTTAGTGTGATTTAGATAATTATATGAATACTGTATATGATGTTTATTTTAATATCATATATGTATTATGTGTTATGTATGAAGGATATTTTAATATTTAATATCTTCATTGAATTTTTTTTGATTAATGTTTATTATTTTATTTATATCATATTTATCTATCCTACATGTTTTGTTAACTAATTTTTTATAATCACAATGGGGGATAATGTTTTGAGATAAATGAGAAAAGATAAAACAATAAAAGTAAGTTCAAGTTTTGTTTATTTATAAGAGAGAACATTTTCAAAAAATTTAAACATTAAAATGAGAGAGAATATCGTAGTATCAAAAGGGGTTAAATTAGCATTAAAAATAAAGAAATAGTTTTATGAAAAAATATATAAATCCATCAATTTTATCTTTTCCCACTTCCTTATCATGAATTTTTTGAAGTGTTTGTGATTATCAAAACATGGTAGATTGTTGAATACTGTAATATTAGTTAGTATAATTATAATAAAATAGTATAATTTTTTATCACTTGCATCAAGTTTATTTTTAGTGATTTTATGGTGTTTTATTGATAGTGACTAAGTTATCATAAATATTGTTTCCAAGAGTTCTTAAATGAACATTTTATAGTCTAACACTATTTTAAATCATTGAAAAATATCTAGGAGTGCACCGAACATCCAATAGATCAAATAAAATCACCTACAACCTAAAAAACACTACCATATACTTGTTGCAACTGCACTCCCTGGCCAAAGAGATTTCCAAAAGTCTTAGGCTACATTGTTGTACACTAGATAGCTATTGGTTCCATTACAAAACCTTCCATGGTTCATTAAATGTTAGTAAAATAAGGATCCTCTCATCTCATTAAAGTTATAGCTCTAAAATGGAAGACCCTAGTACCCCATGAAGGCTATCAATATAGGTATTGGGAGGCATGGATATTCATATAAAAAAATTATGGGTCCAACAAAATGATTTCCAATCTTCATTAATCAAGGATTCCACACCTTTTTTCAAAGTGATTCAAATTTCAAATATTTCTGATCCATTTTAAAATAAGATCATCTGATCATAATCAATGGGAGTCAAGAACACCCATGAGAACCATTAAAGTTCATGAACATTATATACTATCATCAAGAACCATAAATATTTTCCATTTTATCTTTATTTCAATCATATTTATTATTCTTATATTGAGATTTGGGATTTCTCTTTGAAACCCCTTTGATCACTCATTATATTATGTCTATCTCTTTATCTCCCACTTTTTATCATCTTCTTATCATTTGGTGAGAGTTGAGAGGCATTTTTAATTGTATTTTAAAAATAAATCCATCTCTTTCTTCCTATTTATTCTCAGTATTGGGTTCTTAGTATTTCTTTTAAAAGGAAAGGGGTTCGTTTTTATTGAATATTTTGTAAAACAAAATGGGTTATTGATATCATTGTTATCCATTAAAAATTATGGGATAATTTATTTTGGTTTATTAGATCTCTATTAAAACATCGTGTTTAAATATAACAGTCCCAATACTCCATGAAGTGAGGATATTTTCGGGAACTATGTGTGTTATTTATGAACTCCTTTATGGACATATCTCATGTCAATTTTTTTCTACATTTATTTTAATATTATGACTATTATTCTAATATCTTAATTTCATTTATTATTTACCTTTATAATTTTAAATTCATTCCTAATATCACCACATCCTTAATAAAATCACTTTAAAATTATTTAATTTTTATTTTTTAAATTTTATTTTATTGTATTATTTATTAAAATTCAATAAACACCCCCCCCCCCCATTTTCATATTTCTCTAACACAATGGTATATCTTGTGATAATTTACCTATATTCATTTGGTAGGCGGATTATTTCATTAAGAATATATACTTGTTGATGTTGAGGAATCCAATTATATTTTGAATATCTAGTTTATCCTAGAGATATGAGGAAATATTCAATAGTTAGTGGCTCCAGGATAAATATAATCTTTCATTTTTTGTTTCAGTTTAAGTTCAAGGATGTGACCATCAAGAACTATGAACATTGTTTAGAAAACTTTTCAAGAGTCAAGGATATGAATTTCCTCCCATAATCATAGTTATATTATTGATGATCTAGGTCTCATAAATAGCTCCAAACATGAAAAGGATAAGGTTCTCGCATTGATGTGAAAGCTTGTAAAAATACATGTGTGATTCTGGATTCTTATAATTCATATATACAATCAAGAAAGTGCTTTTAAGTGTTGATAATGACTCTAAAAATATATATGTGTTTAATTAAAAAAGTAATTTGTTTTAGAAAAAATAAGCTACACTGATTCACCCCCACCCTCTTTATTATATAATAACATATATGGGTACTTCAATAAACATAGAGAGGGTACTTATCTCAATACAATTAATCTTTTGATCAACCCAAAGAATATGAGAAACATTAAAAATAAATGAATGAATGATGGGTTTTTATCATAAGATCTATTCCAAATAAGATTCCATGGGTTAGTGATTCACTATTATGAGTGTTTGGAGATCATGGTGAAGAGAGATTAGGGAGAGAAAATGGGAGACAGATAGATGGGGGAGACAGAAACAATCACCAAAATATGAAATGTGTGAATATAGTGAAATATAAAGTACATCTGATAATATTATTCTAGATCATCCTAGGTTGAAATCTAGTATGTGAGATCTCTTTGTGAAATGGAATATCCTTCTCTATATGTGAAGTACTTTTTTTATTTATAGACATTTATCCCTTCCCCATTTTTTATATTGTTTCTAAAATATTGATATGAATCCCCATGTAAAAATTATTTAAAACCCCCTATAAAAACCCCCCACAACCTCACAAAATATTATTTCAAATAGCCACTTGACTTAATCTCTTAATAACTACCTTCCACATATTTTTTAATAACCCTTTTTCCCATGTATGCAGAACCATAACACTTTCCCCATTATAGGACTCCTTATACATGCATCTATGTATCCCAATATGTTGGATCCTTCAACACATATTTATCTACATGGTACCTTTGATCTTCATCCTTACATAGAAATCATTATCATAAAAAACACCAAATTTTTCATAAATATTCCCTACATTCATTCATGGTTTTAGTAGAAATCTATGGTGTGATCCTTGAGAATCATTGATAACTCATATGCAAAGATTAATATCTCCATTATGGTCATCACAAAGAGTTGTTGGAAAGTTTTTAGATTCAATGGGGGGATCATAGAGATTATAATCCATCATGTTGGTGGTTTTCATGTTTCTATAATAAATATAGGTTATCTCCATGATGTATAGGTGGTCATGATAGGTTAAAGTGTTTGTAACCCTTGCAGCATGGAATATGATAAGCTAAAAGTTGTAATTTATTACATCTGAGAATGTGAGTTTTGAAAGGATAAAAGTTTTCAATATGTTCCTATACCACATAAATTCACTATTCATATAAGTTATACCATATCAAATTGAGTACTTAGCTTAATTAAATTGAAATCCATTTCAGTCAACCCACTACAGTGGTAATCCTTTCATACATTTCTAACCAATGTTGTTGTCCTCAAGGATTTATACTTTTTTACTGTGATATTTCAAGGAGGTAAGTCCTTAAAAAACACTGCATGGATATATGAAGATTTAATTGTAACACACAAAAAACTCCAGATTTTCCCTTTTTCAAAAATCAAATGCATCATCAAATATACTTGTAAACTCTACGTCGGCACCAAGGCTTAAAATTTTATAACGGTAAGAAATATACAACCCTGAGAGACAATTGTACATGAAAAATCTATATTTCCTCTATTTCTATAGATACTCTATATGGGAACTCTATTTGGGAATGATATGTAAACATTGTATATTTGTTTCCATTTTCCATTTACCTATATCTACTACCAAATTTCAAGTCTTATCTAAAGCACTAAAAACCACCAACATTCATTGAAATTGAATCCATCCACTTATAGTAATCATCAAGACCTACCGATATTGAATGTAGTATTTTTCAGAATAATTTTAAATATAAAATAAAAAAATAAAAACATTTTCTAAATAACATATGGAATTGATCCCAAAATAATCAAATAATAGGAGAATATCATAATTACCTTCAAAATGATAAATTGGTGGGAAATAAATTAATGAAAAACCAAGTATAGGTATTAAAAAATGAACTTTTTCACACTAAAAAAGTTATTTATATTTTTATTATCTCAATGACACAAAAGTAAAATTGATCATAGATTCATACAATCAATATCTTTTATAGAGAAATATTCCCATGGATCGTGAAATAATTTATTTAAATTAGTTTTATATTTAATGTGAAAAGATATTCTCTTGGAGGGTTTAATATATATTTTAATTAATCTTCACATTAATTCAATGGTCATAATGATTCTTCATTTTATTAATCACATATTATTCATATATTATTTTAATAATATGAGTTTTCTAAAAACCAATAGGACCATCCAAAACATTTAAAACATTCACAGTTCTTTGTGTAACCATGAAAGTAAAACTGATTGTTTATAATACTATCTCACTATATTAAAGACTAGTGTATTTAATTGTATAGGATTGACATAAATTGTTCATATATTCTATGATATTGGATTTTGGGATGATGTGACCTCGTTAATCATTGACATTACCTTGATAAAATTTAGGTATAAGTTTGTTGGACATGTAGTAGCTATATGTTGGAAAAACATTATATCATTATGGTTGGGTGATAATGTATATAGTAAATTGATGAAAAAAATTCAATACATGTTGAAATGCTTGAATATGTTGGTGAAATTATTATAGGTATATGATTTCATGATAGTATTTATTATTTTACTTTGATGTAACATTAATGATGGAGGTATAATTCACAACACATCCAACCACCCAATGAATTTTATTAGGTATGTCCGGATATATAGTTAAAATACAACAATTAGACATAAATATATAAGTTTTCACTATCCAAAACCACACTGATTTTGAAATTTCTATATTTTTTATGGATATTAATATGGTATAGTAATGATAGTAGGTCTATCATAAGACATTAATAATTGGGAGAATATATGCTACCAGATTGTAGGATGTATTTTTATGGGGATATAACTATATTTTGTTTTTGTGTGTTATATTATACAAATAGTGTTATTTTGACTATTTATAATAGTGGAAAGTGGAGTGGAATGCACTAAAAAGATATACATATGAAATATTATCTATGGATTGACAAAGATGGATAGATGTAGGAGTTGAATCATAAAAGGATTTAAGGATCAAATATTTTTTTAGTCGATGTTTGACTAAGATAAACCCTATGTGTTAAGGATTATTGAGTTCTTGGATATATATTTTATGAAATAATAATTATATGAATATACTCACCACTAATTTTATATATAAATATATGGGATCTTGATGTTAGAGTTTTCAGGTGGAGTTAGCTTAGAAATCAAGGTTGATATAAAGAGATTTGTTAAGACCCTTATCATTTTATGTTTAAACTAAAATTATATTTTATAATTTTATCTCTTAAATTCAGATAAACTAATTTATATTGTTATTATAATAATTTAAATAATGGTTTGGAAATAGATAGATTTAAAAGATTTAGACAAGTATTGGGTACTCAGTAGATGGGTACGAGGAACCCAATGGTATCTATTGTTGTTGGAGATGACTCTAGGTTTGAAACTAGGTACTTGTTGGCCTGGTACCATGTTATCAATAGATACTAGCTATTATTTTTTAAATATAGGTAATGGTGTCATTAAATTAATTAAAATTTTTTACTATATAACACTTTGTCAGGGTTTTCTAACAATTTTTTAGATTAGAGATACTTGAGAGCCCTTCACTCTTCTAAATCGTCTCTAATAAAATCGTATTCCATTATTTGTTTTAAACAATGACAACGGTGATATAGGTATTAATTTTCCATGAATTTGAGTTTTCACATAATCTTTACTTTAATTTTTTACTATGTCTATAAAATTAGATAGGATCCATAGATATCCTCTTTTTCTGGGATTTGAATCCAGTCTTCTCCTTTGATTGTTCTTCATCCAATTTATTGTAGTAAGTGGTGCCAACAAATCATAATTTCATCTGAAGAATTCATGTTTTATAATTTATGTCATTCTTGAGGAATCTATGAAATCCCAAATTCCTTCAAACCACGGTCCCATAAATCATGATAAGGACATCATATTTCCTTCCCTGGATTTTGGTTTAGGTTGTTATAAATTTTTTTACCCCTCCTTTCCCCTCTTATATTCACAATTATTGTGATATTAGTGATGAGTTTTCATAGTGATTATGATATTATTAAAGGTACACACATCAAGGTAGATCACATATAGAGTTATTCCTTTTTTTAGGGTATCACGCTACTTTGATAACATATGTAAAGGAAATCTAGATTGATGTGTAAATGTTAACTAAAATTAATTTATGTGGTGTTTCATTTAATCCAAAACCCCTCTGTGTAAAATTAAAATGACTTACAAAAATATGAAGTTCCCCTCCCATTTTTTAGTATTTATTTTATAATAATTTTCAATCCTTCAAAATAAATCTGTAATGTTTAAAAAAATACTAATGGTAATAATAATTTAAAATCATCAGTTTAAATTTCTTTATTAGAGACTGATTCAAAATTTTGAATGTCATATCACAGGTGATTTGAAAGTGTTTTCTAGGGGAAATTAAATATAAATATACTTAATTCGAATTAAAATGGTAATATATAATTGGGTTTTCTGAAAATATTCATAACGATATATGTATTTCTAAAACCAAAAAGTTCATTCCCTTCATTTGATTTAATTGTTCCTTATTGATCCTGGATGAAGCAAAACATCACCATTTATGTTTTTTAAGGATTATATAAATATATTCAATCCCTTCTATGAATTCTAGGAAAATAATACATTTTCTCTCTATTTAATTCGTCATGAAAACCCTTTGAGGCATCATTCCCAGTGGGGGATTCAAGTTCTTCTCTCGTTATTTTGTAGAAATAATGAGTTTATCATGTGTTTGATGTTTTTTATTAATTAGCAAGAATGAATTCAAAAATGATAAATAAATAGAAAGAATAAAGAGGGTTGTTCTGATCATGTATTCTTTACATGTTTTAATGTTATTTTATATATTCAACCTATTTTAATTTTTTAGGAATAATTGAGAATGGATCACCAAATAAAAAATATGGAAGTAAAAAAAGAATGGAAAATCAAAGACCAGGGATACATGTGAAATTTATTTATTTTTATTTTTCATCTCATGTTATTTTTTCTATTATATATCTATTAATAAAAAATTAAATAATTAATCAATTCTAAATAAGTGATAGAGAATAAATGATAAATAGGTGTGGTGTAAACCTTAATATTCTCTAATAAATGAATCCCTAGTAAATTGAAGTATTATTTTATGTAATCTATTTATGTGATCCCCCTTCTGCAGAAAATTTAATACTATAAAATCTTTCTTATCATTGTGATTATTTTTCAGAATCACTTTACATAATTAATTAACAATTAATGTTTGTAACTAATTGGGTTTTTTTGGATAATTATGATTTTAAATATATTTATTATGGAATATGTATTATATATTCTATAAAATATGATTATATATTATTGTATTTTTTATGGAAATGGGAGATAGTGAGGTTGTGGATGGTTATTACGATAATAATAATTTATCAAATTATGAAAAAGAGATGTCGGATGGGTGTATCATTTGAATGAGATATGGTTTGAGGTATGTGATATTATTTCGAAATGATTTGTAATAGTTATGAAGTGATTATTATGTCATGGGATATTTGTGTTGCTATGGATGGATGGCTTGTAGTGTTGTTAGTAATCATTGATACTTTGAGTTAATAAAAATGAAAATTGAGTTATGGAAGGAATAAAAAACTATGAGATATTAAATTTTTCTACAAAATTGGTGTGGAAGGAAATAAATTTACGCATGATGAAATTGAAATATAAATAATTGATGTGAATGAATAATCGAAGGGAATAAATGTGGGTGATGAATGAGATTGGTTTTTCATTAAATATATAAAATAAATGAAATAATGAATACAATATTTTTTGGTTAATGATAATATATAAATTTATAATATTATTATTAAAATTTAAATTATAATGGTCATTCTGGTTGTTTTTTTGGATGTGGGGTTGATTGTTTTATAAGGTGTAATTGGTTGCTGATTGGTAATGGTGATATGATAGATGAGTTTTTGTATATCTTTTTGTGTGCACCCTATACTGGGATTTTTGATTGAAAATCTATCGTTATATTTTTATAGTTATTTCTATGTGCACCCCACCTAAGTTAGATAACCTTACTAACACCCGACACTTTTTTCATTATGGGTATTTTCCTAAACATCCCAGATATCAAGGGTATAAATGATTAAACTCTCCCTTTTCCCCACTCTACCTTCTTGGTGTCAAGATTAGTATATATTTCTATAGTATATTATAAGGCTCTATTAGGAATTTTCTTTCATAAACCCTATAGTGTATTGGTATTGGTGCACTGGATGATCCTACATGCTATTAAGATGAGAGGTACATGATGGATGAGAGGTCCCTATAGGGAATTTTTCTATAAGTACACACAATCTCCGCATATGTTATGGATGAGATTTATTGATTTGACATTAATGAGATGCTATTATATAGTGGTTATCTTATATATTTGGAAGAGGTAATGGGGTTGTTTTCATTTATGTTCATGATCCCCAATTTTGGAAAATACATATATTGTGCTAGAACTTGGCTACAGAAGGGATGGAGATCAGATCTTTTGATATTGGAATGTAATAGTGAATGTTTATAGTAAATTTGTTATTGTGAAACCCAATCATATGTTTTACGTATTATATTACAGAATTCTGCATAATACATGGTGAGTAATACTTAGTGTGACAATGAATTGATAATTGACTTAATAGACGTATGTTAATTATATTATTTACTCACTGGGGCATTAGTATACTCTTCTAATATTTACATGAGAGGTCTATTTAGATGATTCTATTATGTGTACATGTTAGTATCAATATATATATATATACATATAACAAGTTAATTATGATGGATTTGGTGGTAGATATGTATTCTACTAGCTTGGAGTGGAGAGTTAATGGTGTTGTTTCGCATTAATCTTTTGTACTTTCATTTTAGACACATTTTTGGTATCATCACATCATACATTTTGAGATTTTACTGAATAATATGCTTGATTATTATTTTAATAAATCATTTTGATTGTAGAGTCTGTATTTTTTTCGCTTAAATTATATCACGAGGATAATTCCTTACATTGTATGTCTTATATCATCGGTTTTACTCTCCATTCCAGGTCCTATTGGAGGTATGCTTCAGGAGGAGCTAATTTTCATTATTTCTTGACCTAAGAAGGGTACTGATGGTAGGAGTCATGATAGATTGGTATAAAAGTTAATTGTTAATAAATTAGATGCAGATTAGAGACATGATTATATATAGTATATTAGTTGGTAGGGAAACAATATTAGTTCATCCTTGTATGTAAATTATGTAAGGGAGGATAACTAAGACATAATATTTTAGGCCACACCCATTATTTGATATAATGACCTTAAGATTATTGAACCAATCAGGTGATGTGATGAATCTAGCGGGGGTAGATTCTTATGAAAGTTATATATATCATTCTTGTTGTAATGTAGATTTAATGGTGTGATTTTTAGAGTTAAGGAAACCTAATTACAAGAATTTGAATGAATTCCCTATTGTAAGGATGATGAAAGTACCTTTTCCTAAAAATGTATTTTTTGTATCCAGGAATACGAAGGGGGTACTTCCTCCATGTGACATATTATTTTCACGAAGTGTTTCAAATTCATGTGGGTGAGTCATGGCCTCCCAAAGTGAATGATATCATTGTACAGTAGATGGGTTACCTTGATTTATATGCTCGATGACAATCAAATTGTGCTGATATAAGGGCTTATATTATTTTATTAATTTGATTTTGTGATAAGTAAAAAACTCTTATAAGTAATGATATTCACAAATAGTAAATGGTAAATTAAAAATTTAGAAATTTTCTAATGTTTATTTGGGTGTGTTCTTAGTAATTTTAGATTTATCAACAAACAGAAAGATCTCTAAATTAGAAAATGTAAATTTTTTAACCTATTTTTTATGAATAATGTTATATGTAAAATTTTAATTCTATTTTTTAGGATCATTTCTATTAACTTGATAAAGACCATGATACGGATGATTAATTAATCACAAACTTTTCAGGATAATTTATGTTTTTTAAAATATTTATTAATGACAATTTGACATACTGTTATCCATGATATACAAAGTTTCTGACCAATTAATATGTTTCCTTTTAATAATGGATAAAATTATTTTAAAAGTAATCTTGTAATAGGTTTTTATGGTTTTATAAAAACTTTTTATAGCCTCATGATTTAATAAAGAGTTTAATATAAATATATTTTTGAATTATGATTTAAATTTAAATTGTATAATTGATTTTGGTTTCCTATATTGTTTTAAATACATTTTATCAATGGAGAAATATTCATGTTTCAATTTTTTTTTAATTTCTTTTTAAGCAATATTTAGTTGATTATATATTCTATTGGGTACCATAATTATTGTTATAGTTATATTTATAATTTAATTTGTGAATATGTTCATAGTGTTCACTTGTGATATAGTATATTAATATGATAACACCTCTATAATTAGAGTTAATTAATTTTAAATTGATTTATACTATCTAAAAAATACTTATTTACGAGTTAGGAAAGGATTATAAGACTAGTTTACATTAATAATATGCTATTTTAGTTTTAAAATTTATGAATGTCTATTAAAAACAAGTAAGAAACTATTTGAAATAGAAAATTAATATGACTGATATATTAATATTTTTCATTAATGAAAGGAATTTCTAATGGGATATTAGTTTCTATGAAATACATTTCTAAAATCGTTCCCCAAATTAAATTTTCCCGGATGGTATATTTTATATTTTAAATGTAATATTTTGACAACATCCTTAAGATTTTGATATTCCATAATATTAAGTGTTATTCTATATGAAAAGATGAATTTATTATAATTAACTATATTCTATAAATATGATTCATTTAATTAAAGATCATGCTAATAGTTTTTTAATATTTTATATTATTTTGTATGACTTAAATAGAGATGTAATGAAAAACAAATGCATAATATTTAAAATGGGGATAAGTGATGCATGATTTATATTGAGAAATAATATACTAAATATTGTTAAGTGGTTTTACATGTATTCTAACTAAGGAGACATATGTATTATACTTTTCGAAATATGAAATTTTTTATTTTTTGAATTATATTTGATGTATGATATTTTGTGCTATGTTTTGATTAAGTTTAAATAATGAAAGGGGTATATATAGAAATGATGTTATAAATTAAAATAATGATAATAAAATAATAAACAATGTATTTTGGTGAAGATATTTTTATTTTATCATTATAAGAATGTGATAATTATATAAGTACTAGGCATGAAACATTATTGGAGAACATCCAATGAGCTTTTGTTATAATTTTAAATTCATTTATTGATATAACTATTTTAAATAACATGTTTACATATAAATTATATTATATCATTATTGTGATGATTCTCAACCTATTGAATGACCTCTATTATAGTAAAGTATTCTTTAAGTGTCCATGTCATGTTGTTTTAAAAACCTTTTGAGCAAAATTATTTTTATTATATATTTAGTGTTTTCAACTTAATATTAATTTTTTATAATCCATGCTTAGATGAATCCTAATTATTGTACAACTATATATACTATGTGTTACCCTCCACCTTGGTTATATTTCATAGATGTTTGAAGAATTTATTTTAGGGATATGTTTTGGTCAATTATTTATTTATTTCCAAAAAAAGACAAAAATGCTTAGTGTTAACCCATGGGAAAAAATTTCTTTTTTATAAATGGATTTATTTTTCATTCCAATCATGGATTGAGTTTTCTGATGTCAAAGTAATTTTAAAAAAAAATTAAGACGCTAAAAAAATTCCAATAATAGTTTTTATATTAATTTCATAAAAAAATATTGAAGAAAAAACATGTTTTCATAAAGGTAATATGGAATAATGCTTCATTGGTTGTATGATATTTAGATAATTTTTAATTACATATTTTAGATTTCTGAAGGGGACATTGTGTAAGATTTTCTTGAGAGGGGTGAATCAAGGTTTACAATTCTTGAGTACTTAAACCACTTTCAACATTAACTATCTCACATACCAAATTGGTTCTTAACCTATCAACCTTGAGGGACACTTTATTAAGATCTTTAGATTTATATTTTTAAGGTTTATTTGTCTTTATTAGTGTGTATTCATAAATTAAATATGGAAAGATTATATTTAGTTTGTTCACCATCAATGGAAAATTTCCCAAGAGGATGCATCTACATTATGTAGAGAACCAAAATCACTCAAAATCTCAATTCTTACCTATATTTGGTCTAGTACACTCCTATTCCCATGCTCAATGCCTTCCATGTTTAGGGGAAACTCACTGCTTCCCAAGAGTCACTCCCATGAAACATCCATCTTTGGATCACTGTTACAGGAATAGATCATATTATTTATCTTCCTTTTCTCACTACTTCATAAATAAGACACACATAGTGTATGGATATTTACATCCCTTGTTAATAAAATTATATGAATCATAAAATAAGGATGATGATTTTTTGAAGTACCTTCTGTTCTGCTTCTTCACCTCTTTGAAAGAACAATCACAAAACACTTCTTCTTTACTATTTTTAACATGTTTAAAAAATCATTCTCTATTCAATAGAAATAGAAATCGAACTCCACCTTCTTTATGTTTAGAAAATCCTTCAAGGGATGTTAATGATTCTTCATGAGAGAATAATTCCCAAACACCCATCAAAAAAGAATAAATTAACTTTTCTAGATGCATAAACTATAACCATATTCTCTCTTATTCTTCAATAAAAAATTAAAATGGATCAAAGTATCCTTTAATATTTTGATATAAATCTTTATATTATTCAGATGTTATTATATTATATAGTCATTATCACATTTTTTTTTAAATTCTTAAGAATATCTCTATATTCTCGGATTGTATTTCTATAAAATATGGAAAACTAAATTTTCACCACTGTTAGTTTATAATACATAAATTTATCCTAAATTCTCCATGTATCACGGGTTTCATTATCATTTATATTGTTATATTCAGGAAGAAATTTTATGAGTTACTAAGAATATATCCATTTTTAAAACTTGTATTTTCATATCTATAAACATGGAAAACTGAATGCTCTCATACATTTATGAAAACAACCATCTAGTGTGGTTGAAATTCCACTTATGAATAACTACACTATATAATGTATTTTATATTACATATAAAATTCCATGATTACCTCTTTTAATTACTCTTAAATATTATAAGGTGGATAGTAATTCTCATATGGTGTAACCATTATTTTCATTATATGGTCATATTCATAATTCCTACAATAACAACTTCCATAGTGCAAGTCATGTAATTACAGAGTATCAAAATTCTCAACATCTCATATTCACAAAAGACATGTTGATATATTGTATAATCTAACTTGTCCCTCAAGATTAATAAATTTGTTGCTTTTATTAAATGAAGATCTTAAATGATGTAGGGTGAGGGAAATGACATTAGAATCTCAAATTTCATGGGAATATGATGATACAATCATCCCACATGTGTAGCATGCATGCATAAATCCTTATGAAACAAAAAAATACATTTACAAATGACATTGTATACCCTTACGCATGTGCAGGTAACCCTTACACAGGTCATGCTATCCTTATGAAACCTCGTTCTACCCTTAAGTGAGCTTCTTTGAACCCTTACATAGTTTTCTTCTACATTTACATGAGCTGTGGAATTGTAGTTTTAAACTTACACAATCAATCTATACCATCGTGTTGGTTTCCATGCCCTTATTCAATTATACATGTACCCTTAAGCAAGTACCTTAACGTTACATATACCCTTATGTAGATATCTTTACAAAAAGTCAATACCCTTACTCAATGCATATTATTATCTTTATGTATGTTTTTATACCCTTGTGTGATGTGCCATGTACCCTAACACCACATATCTTGGATTTTCTTTCAATTTTGTTGGGTATTGGATACCCTTATGCAACACAATATCCTCTAGAATGACCTTTCACAAGGTTAAATATTTTTTTATACAACTCAAAATTCTTTAGTATATCATTACTCATGGTCATTTTTACCTTTATGTAGAATATATAATTCTGGATTTACCCTTACATAATATTTTTATTCAATTAAAATTCTCTTTGATTAAATAAAATGAAACTCCAACCATTATTGAACATTCAATGAACAACTTAAACATTAATATTTTGGACTGATTGAATCTACAACAATTGTATAATCATCAAAAATAACTCCAAGAAATATATTTCCAATATATATTCTCGACTAATATTTTCAAAAAATCCCTTCCAAACTATTATGAGTTAAAAAACATAACCCTTTGACTTAGTTGAAAATATCCCTCTTAAAAATATCACCATGAAACCAAGTGAACTAATCTCTATTTTAATTTATCCCCTTATTATAAATAAATTACAAGGGGTTATTACATACCCTTATACTACCCCTAGACATCGTAATGACTTAATAAAATACCAATTTAAGGAAGAAAAATTATCCTCTCATGTAAATTGATTCATTTCATACTTCCAAATCATGGATGAACCTTTTTTTTGTCCTCATCATTCGAGGGAATGTCAACTTCTTCAAGATTCCCCCCACATAGATTTCCAAATTCTTATCTCTATTATTACATGGGATGAAACTACAAGAAATATCAAATCCCCCTTGATGATATCTTTACCTCCTAGGAATATTCTCTCCCACAATTTCAAAACAATAATATTATCTTCCATCAACAATGTGTTGATAATAAAAATATATTGAAACCACAAGTTATAAAATCTAATGTCTTTTCCTATTTTATTTTTATAATTTATTCTTTAAGTGAATTTACCACATGGAACTTGAGAATCCAATAAATCCTCTAATCATACTAAGCATGAGATTAGTGTAGGAAAACACAGTTCTTATAAACAACCATAAGTTTTTCCATGTCACATATGATTACCAAGAAACTGAAAAAATAGATTTAGATTTGACACATTCAAAATGAAACAAATGACCTCTATCACATGACACCAAACCATTAGTACAATACATTAGAGTACTTAGTTGTGATAAATGTACCACAAGATAAAGTACCTGACACCACTTGACAGAAAATTAATAGCACTTATTACTAGAGTGGTTCGGTTTAAAAAATTCTGGCATTTGAACTCCATGCCTTTAAGATATTCATAGGCTACAAAAACTTCTGATAAGGTGCAATATCATTCTATTTTTATCAAAAATCCATCATAACCATTTTTTTCCTGACACCACATATTGATATCGCTTGCTGGTGTACAAAATGGGGGTGTCATTTTTTTGAAAACAACTTCCAATTCAACAAATTTTGCATATCTCGAAAAAATTTGAGGATCTAAAACCCAAAACAAATTATTAAATGAAAAAATAAAAGAACGTAAAAGTAATTGTTATGGATGCTACTATTTCACAATAATTATTACCCATTTTGAGGGATTATTTAAACAAACAACCTGATACCATGTTTTTTGAATACCACACAATCATTGTTTCCATGTATTTTGATCATGTAAAATATAAAATATCAAGCGTCTTTAGTATTGATCATAATTGATATAAGTATCTATAAAGTAAGATTTTGAACACAACAAAAATAACTATTTTCATCTATATGTTTTCTAAATATTGTTTTAGTATGATTCAACCTCCCTATGAATTTACAACACAATCATTAATGTTTATTTCTAGCATAATAAACCCCATGGATTGTATCTCCCCCTTTATTCTATACCTCTTCAAAAATAGGTAGACACAATAAATCATATGGGGAGAGAGGTACCTTGAGGTTTCTCAAGTTAAGGAATAGGTATATTCAATAAAATCCAACCCATCTCCTTACAACATTAATTTTAACTTTTTTATATTTCAGTAAAGGAATTAAATCATATCTCAAATATCTTCACTATCTTTTATAGATGGAAAACTCAACCCATTAACAAAATACCTTCCCATAATTCTATTTTTTGAAAAATCATTTTCATATATGTGTATATTGTCACCCTTTTTTGGCTTGGGATTTTATAAAAATTCCTAATTGATAAAATTTCGAAAATTAGCTTTTTGGGGTTCATTACTAGTAGATCTGACCTCTAGATTTATTTTACACTGCATATTTATATTTTTTCACACAATGGTTTTTATTGGAAAAATTTGTATAATGTCTTCCTTGATGACAAATAGTGTCATATTAGAATACATTTTATATGGTGGTGTTAAATTATCAAACACATTCATCTTATTTATATTTGGAAAAACCTATTATATTTGCATCCAGATTTTTATTTTTTCCTCAAAGATAGTTATCTGGAATGATTGGATTTTAGTGGTTGATACATCCATTTTTAAAGATCATTTTATATCTCCAAATAGTTGAATATATTTTCTATATAAATAGATCTTTTTATATGAAAATAATTCTCCTTATGTCACATATGAGTGGAGTATATTTTTGTGTATTTTTTACCCTTCCATGCATTTCTTCAATTTTAGTACCATTCCAAATGAAAGAGATTATAAGAAATGAAAAATTTACCAAAATAATCATAACTCATTTGACATCCCATTTAACTATATTTTTGACATAAATGGAGTTATTCTAACAACTTTTGGCTTGTTTTATTCAAATAAACATTCCATGATTTTCTAAAATCTTCAACAACAAAAATTTTGTGCCTATTTTATATATGCAATAACATTGCCAAATTCTTCACAGAAAAAAATATTTACTTTGACATTTTATATCTAGCCTTATAATTAAATCTACACATGTAAAAAATATTTTGGATTGATATTCATATTCCCTCTTTATTTATTCATCATATCCTCAATGTATATTATCTTATCAAATTTTTCCCTTAGTTTTTTAGCCAACTAATTCATCTCTAAACTGAAATCACTTAATTCTCATTTCCTTTCTTCATATTGTGTTTTTAATGAAAGAAAAATTTATTTTAATTCTATTTCTATATGCATTTTTATTCTGATCTCTTGGTAAATCTATTCATGTGTTCAAATTTTTTCCTTCATACTTACTCCCATTTCATGCATGCTGAAATTTTAGTCAACTCCTTATTTATTTAACCAATTATTTTCTAAGGATAAATATTCAATAATTGAGTAGTATAATACATGCATGATAATCCACCGATATTCATTTTCATTTCATGAGTATTCCATGGAATAGAAACTAGTATTTATTACCATTTAATAAATACAATTTTATTTTATTTTCAAATCCAAGAGAGAGTCTAAACTTACACATATTTTCTCTATAGGTGGGTTATAATCAGAATTAAGGTGTTTATATTTTACCATGGTTTTAGAATAAAACATCTAGGATGATTTAATCTTTATCTAATTATTCTTTTATTTTTTTGTAAGGTAACCCTCACATTGACTTTCTTCTTATCCAAACATATATTCCAATTGTATCCATATATCTATAAATAACATTACATGATTCACATGTTTTTTAAATTCCTCCTCGAGAGCCTCCTTTATTACCTCTTTGAACAAAGAATCAATATAAATTTTTATTTTATCTATTTAAAAAATTAATATATGTTGACTTAAGATGAAAAATTGCATATTCTATAACATCTCGAGGACCTTAATGATAATCCTCCATGAAATGGATAACCTACTTTTTCCATGTCAGAAATTATTTCCATCAAAGAAAAGATACTTTACTATAGAACAAAGAATTATCACAAATTCATATCATTTTAGAGAGATAACAAATCTAAAATTAATTTAATCAAATTGAAACCACTTGTTAGACTTGTTCCGGGAACTTTGTGAGATATTACCCTAGGAGGATGTGTGAATTAAAATATATAATGAATAAGTACATTAAACTATTTCTGATATAACTATATCACTTTATTAAGTGGATCTTGACCTCTCAACTAGGAGGGTCACATTTTTATGTTCGTCAACTGGATATTATTATGGTTGGTTGACCTATTTTTGTGTTCATTCATAAATTAAATATGGATGTGAGTATTTACTCAGTTCATCCTCATAAGGCTACATCCAAGGAGCATATATTAGTATTGTGTTTTGAATGAATATCACAATGAAACTAACTAAATTCCTAGGTTTGAGCTAGGTCACTCATATTCCCAATATAAATAAATTCAATATTTAAGGGTAACTAACTACTTCCCAATATGATAAAAATATTATTATTAAACAAAATAAGATATAACCTCGATGTTAAATTAGAGGTTATGAATAATATTATCTAACTTATTATAATATATGGTCTACACAGATATAATATCAATTAATTAGTTATCAACTAAATAAAAATGAAAATATAAACCAATCGAATATAAAGGAAATATTTTATTTATATTTGATGCTTTATATTAATAGATTAAATTAATTAATATTAGAGAATTATATTATTGAATTATATATATTATATATTCAATAAAATATTTTTTATATACATCCAATATATTTTATAAGCAAGAGATGAAAATAAGTCCAGTTTTACACTTAAAAATTATACATTTCTAAAGATTCATTTTTCCCTTTTAAGGGAGAACCTATTTTAAATATACATTTGGACAATTTTAGAAATTATATATGTAAAACTAAAAATTATTTTTTAAATTATAATTCTGAAATTAACAGTGATAATTCATTTTCGGTTTTTTCTATGAAGTTTCATTTTTTGATGAATAATGAAAAATACTCAATTATATTTTAAAAATGATTTTTCATATAATTTATTTATATAGTTAAATTATGAATTTATATGGTTTTAAAGTATAATAAGATAAATTTTATATCATTTAAAATAATTTTGGTCATTTTAATCAATTTAAATTTGAATTGGATATAAAAACACAGCAACTTATTGAGTGTTTTACTTTAAAAACCCACATTGTTGTCTCGTCTAAGAGATTAATTTAAAATTAATTTCAACACATAATGTTATTTTAATTTTGAAAAATTGATTAAATATCTAGAAATTGAATTTTTTTTAATTTATTATAATTTTGACTTAGATTTTGACACAAAATATTTCTGAAATTGAATAACATTAATTAAAATCATTAAGAGAAAAAATAGCTTAGCAAATAACTAAACCTTAAACTTAAAGCCCAAAATGAGTTAGAAAAATTTCCAATATCTAATAAATTATCCTATTTATACATTATACTCCCATTTATATAATTTAACCATTGTTGGATCCACTTTAAATTTTAAAAATGTGGTTGAAATTCTTTTTTAAATAAATTATAAGAATTACACTCCTCCTCCCCTATAAAAAAGCACTCTCCCCTCATATTTATTCACACATATAAAGACCATTGGATCACTAAAACACTTCAAAAACAAAATCACAACTTGCATAACCTCATTCTATAATCCTAACTTTTGGAATAAATAAAACTAAGTATGTCTTTTCATATAAACCAAAAAGAGTTGCCCAAAAATGGGGTAAAATTATTCAACGATCACTTTAGTTTTATTTATTTATCCACTCCTTAAATTCTAATTATTATTTGATTATATATTAGAATCAGTTTCCTAAATATATTGAGTTATTTTATGTTATGTTTTATACCTACACATACACATACATCCATTAAATGGGTAATGAAACTATCGTTCGTGTCTACGACAGACTACCGCATAACAAATGATGTCATTCGTTTACTCCATTAAAACATATAATGATTGGAAATTATGATGGGAATTCTATTTTTATTTAATATATATGATATTTTTTTATTAATAATTATTTAATTTTTATAAAATTCGAACATTTATGTTTTACACTTTTTTTAAATATGATTACATCATCTGTGGTCGTGTGGACTACCACCTCCTCAAAACGACGTGATTCGTTCATGCTATAAAAGGAATCTATAAAGTATTGTTTTACTTAAAATATGTTATATATATGTATAAATTATTATACTATAATTTTAATATAAATATATATCATTTACTTTTCATTAATTCAAATACAATAAAGAAATGGATGTAATGTTCATGTGTACGTATGACTTACCATTTACATAAACAATGCATTTAATTTCCTATATCCTTATATTTTGGATTATTATATATGAATATATATATATATATATATATATATGATAATTAAATCATGGTTTAAATTCTAGATATGATTAAATAGAGATATATGTAATATGAAAAAAAATAAGTCAAAACTTACTCAAAAAAGGCAATTAAAACCCAAAATAGTAAAAATAATGAAAGATTATTAACAAATAGTAATACGATATTATAAAAAGATTATTTATTCAATTATAAATATGATTATGGTCCTTTATTAATTTATTTAAACATTTAAAACCATTATACCTGAATTTAAATAATGTTCACATGAAAGTTAATGCAAGGTAAATGATTCTTCTCTCACATTTTTTTTCGTGAGGCATACACCATTTTCACAACCTATATATTTTTTTTGTTGTGTATATAATGACCCCATTATATTTTATAACATTAATAATGTTATATTTATGGTATTATAATTCCATTTTAAGGTATTTATTTCATGGGGAATAGAATTCAAAAGTTATCCAGTGGTATGGGACTTTGTCTCAATTTCCATTCATTATGGAAAACATTATCATTATATAGTTAATTTATTATATATATTGTTCATAAATAAATTTTTTCTTCTTATATAATGAAATATTTATTATTCCAATTATTTTTAGTTTCAATTTTAATTATTTCATCTAAGGGTATTTGAACATAAAATTATCGTGTGGTAAAAAAATTCATAACTCAATATCCTTTTCCATTGAGTTATATTCTTTTTTTACTATCATTAATTTTTAATGATTATGTGTATAATAAATTTAAATTTATTAATTTATTTACAATTCTCATATTCTTATTTATATTTGATATACATAATCCCTTAATTTATTATTTATCACTTCAATGTTATGATAATTTTACGGTTTTATTTCAAAATCTAATTCTTATCGAGGATTCATATTCTTGAAATTACATTAAATGAATTTATATTATAATTATAAAATAAAAACATTATTTTTTATATCAGTTGGTTATTCATTTCCTTTATTATGTAATAATACCATTTTTTTACTCTTTGGTACTCAAAATTAAAAAGAAAATGTTTTTTAATAGAACAGACTTCATTTATCTCATTAGTTAGAGAACCTGTTTTCTTCTAAAACCCTATTTTCTTAAAATGTTTCAAAAATTATTATAACCATTAAAAAATTAATTATTAATGAAATTTTTACCCATTTTGTCTTTTAGAAAATTTTTCCAAGGAATATTATTTTCACTTTCCATACATGTCAGTTTTCTATCATTTTAACCTTAAAAATGGAATTTTATTTTTTACATTCTACGAAATGAATAAATTTACAAATAGTCATTTCATTGATGCATAAATTACAAGTTTAAAAGATTAATTTTTTTAATAAACTTGTTTTTTAAAATTTATTTTCAATGAAATGTAATTTAAAAATGTTTTTCAAAATAAAAGAGTAAATATTTCTCAATAATTTTTTTAAAAAGATATTTTAATAGTATTTCCATTAATCAATTTAAAAACCCTTTATTTTTATTCAACTTTGGATATATTGTATTAATACCATCCTTATTCTTCATTTGGATGGGCTATGATTTATTTTTTCAAGGATAATATTGAAATTCACTTCTTTTATTCCGTTGTCAGTCCCCTTGAAATGTTAAATTTCCTATGATCTTTAGAACTTGAATTTATCATAATTATCTATATCATTTAAAATTGATATGTGAATTTCATAAACCATATATAATTTTTTTCATATGATGTTTACATTGATAAATATTTTCTTATCTGTGGAAATATTGATAAATCTGTATTCTTTATCAAACATATATATTTGATAAGGAATATTTTTTTACTAATTAAATTTATTACTCCATATGGAGAATGATATTAATTGAAAGGTAGTTCCCAGACATTATACAACCTGTAGAAGCATCGACATGTACTCATTATAATAATTAGTTTCATAAATTAAAAGGTTTTCAACTTATTGTTTTAAACCATCTTGTGAAATATCATGAAGATATAGGGTTTCCTATGCATCATACATAACATAGAGTAATTAATCATTTATTTCAGTTTTATTTAGTTATAATTATTCAACAGATCTTCACAATGAAAAAATAATAAATGAATTTCATTATTATTTTGTTGATTAAATGGAATATGTTTTTAGTTATTTACTTTTCTATATTGATTTCACCTTATATTATCATGACAGTCAAGTTATTTAAATGGAATGAATTTTCAGTTATTTACCTTTCCATATTCATTATACACATCCTTATCAGTTTATTAATTACCTGGAATGTGTGTTCAGTTATTGACCATACCATAATGATTATTATCATTTATTCATTATTTCTTACTCTATAATTAAACCTTGCCATTCATTTCAGCTAACCCTTATTTGGTTTCCTTTTAATAAGAATTAAAGAAGTGTACAATGAAATATATGAAACGATATGATAATTGGGAATTAATTTCCAATTGAAAAAACAGTATGGTGTAATTAGTGAATTAATTTGTAATAAAAGACAACAATATGTTACCAAGACTATTAAACTCTTAGATCCATAGATGTTTTATTCCTTTCTAATGTAATGGTGGTAGACACAAACTCCAAGATTTTGGGTTCAAGGAACTATATATTATATCAATGGATGTTTAGCAAAAATATTAGGAAATAGATTTAGGAAAATTTAGATTATAGAGAAAAACCCAAAGATATAATATGAGGATAAGTATATAAAAACATCATAAAGTTTTAGTTAAATAGATAATATTTTAATTTTTGAGAAATATATATATGTATGGATACTAAAACTAAATTTGGTTCTTGAATAGAAGGACCTAATCGTAACAACTCTAAAAATGTGCATCATACCTAACTCGAGCGTAACCTGGTATGTGATAATGAACCTTTCTATGTGCCTGATTTGACACTCTTGAGGGATATTTTAAGGATAATTAAAATTTTATTTAAAAATGATTATAAATGATTTAAATATATTAAGAAAATAAAAATCCTAGGTTAATATGTTTTTGATTGAAAATAAGGTTTCTTGATTTAGATATCCTATAAATTATTATATTTGTTTCTCACTATGGCTATTGTTACTCAAATTATGCTCCCTAGTTTTTGTCAATGGATGGAACCCGAAGAAGTAATGTTGCAATTTAAGATAAATAATAATGTGGTGATAATGAGAAACCAAATGATGTTTCTATAGGAGTGAAAGATATCATGTTTATTCTTAATTAGGTTTCCGGAAATATTATTACTAATAAATACCTTATCTGAATCCCAAACACACCAAATAAGAGAAAGATAGAAGTTTTTGAGAGCTTGATTGGTGGAGACCATATAGAACATACAGATAGATTTACATCATGCATGAAATGTGAAAGGATTCACCCATGAAAGTGTTTCAATAGAATAAATAAATTTTTTATTTGTAGGAATGAAGCACATAAATACAATAATTTCTGAGGAAAATTGAATAGTATGATAGAAGTAAATGAAACCCATCATATGGATCCATTTATAATTCATTGCCTAAAATGTGGGGAACCTAGTAATTACCCAAGTCAATGCCCTCCTCAAAACAAAAATCTCTAGACCAACTATGAAACTATCTATATATAAATAGATAAACTATTAATGCATTAGGGTTGTGTTGAAAACCTTAGTTAATTGGATTTTTAACGATTAAATTTAAATTATATTTGTCATTGTTATTTTTGAAACTATATGGTTTTATAAAAAAACCTAACAAGGTGTTGGGTTTTGATCCCATGAAAAAAGGATGATAAGTGTTATGTGCCATCCACTGGCCTACATGATGTCCTGGTGAATGTCTCATTACATTTAACAAACAATTTTGAAAAAGAAATGTTAATGATGAACTAGTGGTATCACATATTTGGTTTAAATATTAATTTTATAACCATATTTTTTTTGGAAAATACTTAGAGTGAAATATAATTAATTATTTTATTGGTATTATGATCCATTGAAAGTCTACAATAGTGATTCAAAATGGGGGGTTCATTCTAGGATATCCATTTTATGGAGTAAGGTATGAATTACAATTTGATTAAACCATAACCAAAAGATGTAATTGTTCATATAAAATTGAAATGTATCAAGTAAGTATATGTCCTTATATTTTTAATTTGTAAAATAATTACTCAACATTAATTATATGATTATTTTTTGTCATAATACCTTTTTTTGTTGAAACGGTGGTCTTTTAAATCATCATGGATTTATGGATTGAAGGCCCTCAACTTTACATATATAATTTACATGTGGGTGATCGATGTCCTCAATAACACCTAATAAATATTTACTCTTCTCCTATAAGTCCATATCTTCACTTTCCACTAATGTACTGCTACATAGATACCTAGTTATATGTTAGTCTATGTAAACATTGTATCTACCATTTTCTCTTTTCGAGAGGATGTTTTAACAACCATTCTCCTGATGTGGGATTTCAAAAAATTAATTTTCAAAAATTAATTTTTTTTACCAAGATCATGTTTGAAATTCAAGGGCACAATTTATTTTTGGTGGGGATAATGTAACGCCTTTAAATTCTAATATAAGAACATTATATTCGATAGCGCCTATGACACACAACACCAAACATAGAAATAAATATGAAATCTCGATAAATTATGGTATATTTAATATTTTAAATAAATTTAATATATTATTAATCTTGTAATGCATCGAATAATATGTTATATTACATCACACACAATAATCTGTTTCTTTGATATCTTCTATTACATGTAAGACTATTTTATACCAAATAACAGCATATTATTAATATATTATTACTTAATATAATAATATATAACCCATCTATTAAATTGGAGGCTATGAATAAGATTAACAAACATATTAAATTATATGGTTTAAACAAATATAATATGAATTCATTGGTTACCAATTAATTATAAACAAAAATATAAACCAATTGAAGATAAAATAGATATTTTATTTTTATAGGTGTTTTATCATAATAAGTTAAATTAATTTAAATTAGGGAATGATATTAATTAAATATATATATTCTATACTCAATAAAATATTTTTTATTTTAATCCAATATATTTCATAAGAATAAGATAAGAACAAATCATATTTCATGAAAAAAAATTGGTTTTAATGAAATGTTCCCACTTTTTAATGGAAAATCTATTTTTAATATAAATTTTGGAACTTTTATTATGTTTATATGAAAAATTAAACTTTATTTTTTAGAAAATATATCAAAAAATAATATTTGGGTTAATATTTGGTAGTTTTATATGATGTTTCATTTTTTATGAATAATGAAAAATACATAATTTTAATTGAGAAATGATTTTTTGTATAGTTTATTTATATAGATAAATTGTGTTTTGATTTGGTTTTAAATTAAAATTAGATTTATTTTATATCACTAAAACCAATTTAGGTCACTCAAATAAATTTCACTTTGAATTTGGATATAAAAACATAGAAACCTTTTAAACATTTTCACTTTAAAAACCCAAACAATCATCCCATCTGTGGGATTAATTTAAAATTATTTCCCACAAATTATGTAATTGAAATTTGGAAAAATGGATTCTATATTTTCAATTTGAATAAAATATAATTTATATTAAATTAAACTTAGTTATTTATTAAAAGTATTTTTTAAAATTATTAAAATTAATTATAGTGATCAAGAGAAAAATTATCTTAACAAAGGAATAAACATTAACTTATGTCCCAAAATGACTTAGAAAATTTTACAAAATCCATTAGTTGTTAATACTTATAACATATCCTCTATTTTTTAAAACTTTTACCATTATTTGAGCCACATTAAAAGGAAAAAAATTAGGTGTAAATCCCTTTTCAAAAATTTACAACAATACAACTTCAACTAAAAAATAGAATTGCACACACACTCTCATTTATTCACACCTCTAAATACCTTTTTTGGACACTAATCTTCCAAAATAATCTAAAAAAATACCTCTACTCATCATATAATCTTCACTTTGGGCATAAAACAAATCAAGGAAGGATTTTTATAGAAACCAAATGAAGTTACCCAAAAACAAGGTAATATTCTTCAACGAAAACCTTAGTTTTATTTCTTTCTAAACTATATAAATAACATTTATTCCATTATTATATAATATAATTAGTATTATAAATATATTAATATTTTTGTTAAGGTTTGTATGTTAACATTCACATACTTCTATAAAATTGGTAACAAAACTATTGTTCGTGTGTACGGTGGACTATCGCCTCATGAAATGATATAATTTGTTTTTTCATTACCACCTCTCATAGATGGGAATTATAATGGAAAAAAAATTATATTATATATAATATATTAATTTTATATTAATACTTATATAATTTTTATATAACACATACCTATATGGTTTCTATTTTGGGTAAATACAATAACATCATTTGTAGATGTGTGGACTAGGACCTCCTCAAAGTGATGTGATTCATTCAGGATATAAATAGAATGTATTGAAGATGATTTTAATTTAAATATGTGATATATATGATATAATTATTATAATTTAATTATAATATACAAACAAATAATTTACTTTTCATTCATCAAAATACGACAAAAAAATTTAAGTACTCGTCATGCGTACATATGTTCTATTATATCCATTAATGGGGAATTTCAGTTACTGTCTCCTAATATTATGAATTATTATAACGAAATAAATTTAATTTATATATATTATAATTAAATCATGTTTTATATTCTTTAGATGATGAAATATTGATCTACAAAAGAAGAAGAAAAATAACGAGTCAAAACATACTCTAAAAACTAGGCAATTAACACATGAAATAGTTAAAATAATGAATGATTGTTAAAAAATAGGTAATAAGATATTATATTAAGATAATATAGGAAACTATATAAATGATTAAAAATTAATTATAAGTTAGTTACATGTTTAAAACCATTATACAAGATGTTAAATTATGTTCACTAGAAAGGAAACACAAGGTACAAGATTCTTGTCTCACTTTCCTTTCCATGAGGTATACACAATTTTCGCGAATTCATTATTTTGTGTGGTTTATATAATAAACTTATTGTATTTTATATTAAAAATAAATTTATCTTCATGGTATTCAGAGTTTAATTTGAATTTATTTCTTTCATGAGGATTATAATACAAAATTTACCAAGTGGTAAGGGACTTCGTCTTGATTTCTATTTATTGAGGAATACATTAACATAGTGAACCTAATATATTATATTTGTCATAAATAATACAAATTTAAACTGTTATATCATGAATAATTCATTATTCATTGTATTTTTTCTTTACTTTGAATTATTTCATTTTTGGGGATTTGAACATAAAATCACCAATTGGTAAAGAAATTTCGTAACTCAATTACTTTTTAATTGGTTAATATTAATTACTCACTGTGGTTAATATAATATTATTATATATATAATTAAATTGAATATATATAAATGTATTTAGACCAATTATATTTGGATTTATAGTTGATACACATAATCAATTCATTGATCACTTCTCACTTCAACTTTATGATCATTTTAAGGGATTTTTTTACAATCACATTCTATTGGAGATTACATATTCTTGAAATTTCATTACTGGAATTTATATGACCATTGTTCAATAAAACATTTTATTTTATTCTAATCATGTTATTTATAAGTTTTTTTATTTAATAGAACCATTTGTTTCCCTTTGGTACTGAAAATGTTTTATAAAATGTTTTTTAATAAAACGCATCTTCATTTCTATCTTTAGTCATAGAACAAGTTCTCCTACAAAAACCTAGTTCTCTAAAAATGTTTTAAAAACATTTCTTAACCTTTCTAAAAAAATATGAAATACGTTTTTTCCTTTTTTTTACTTACAAATGTTTTCAAAGGAATATTTTTTTCACTTTTCGAACAAGGCACTTTTGTAACCTTTTTTCCCTTATAAATGGAATGTCCATTTTTACATTGTTCTCCATATACATTAATACATACCATATTTTTGTTGAGGATTCTTTTGTATGTTTTAATGGTTTATTTTTTATAAAATAAATGCTTCTAAAAGTTATTTAAAAATAAAAGTATTTTAAAAAATATTTCACAAATAAAAAAGACATTTCTCATAAATTTTTTTGAAAAAGGTATTTTGATATTATTCACACAAATCAATGAAAATAATCCTTTATTTTTTACTTTATATAAGAAATGTTTTATTAATTTAATCCTTATTATTTCTTTGGATGGTTTATGATTTATTTGGATAAGGATATTATTTACATTCACTTACTTAATTCCTTTTTTAGTCCCATTGAAATATTCAATTTCCTAGGATCATTACACATTTAATTTTCCCTAATTATCTATATCATTGTGGATGTGTGTATTCCCTAACCCATATATCATTTTCAAATATATTTTTCACTTTGATAGTAATTTTATTATCTAGGTAAATATTTATCAATCAATATTATTTATTGAATATAGATATTTTGAAAGGCATATTGTTTATTAATTAAATTTATTACTTGATATGAGGAATGCTTTAAACATGGAGTGATGGGTGTGGACTAAACTATATATAGCCCCTCTATGCATTGACATGTTCTCATGATACAAATTAGTTGCACAAATGAAATGGTTTTATTACTATATTTTTTAAATAACCTTCTGAAATGTATTGATGGTATAGGTTTTCATGTTCCTTATGCTTGATATCAAATATTTAAGAATTTTCCTTTCATTGATTTAGAAATTATTATTAATGAGATTTCTACTTTGAAAAAATATATTGATTCATTTAATTCTTAGTTTATTGATTAAATGGTATGTGTTTTCAATTATTTACCTTTGCATATTGATTCTGACTTATCTTATCATGATATTCAAATTATTTAAATAGAATGTCTTTTCAGATATTTACCATGCCATAATGATTATTCACACTAAGTCATTACTACTTCCACTAAATATAACACATACTAAGAATTTGATATCAACCTTATTTATTTCCATTCCATAGGAATAAAAGAAGTGTAATAATAATTATATTTAAGGATATTATAATTGGTTATATAGGTAGATTTCAAAAAAAATTAATTAGTGTATTCATTTATAATACATTACTCAGGTATGTATCTGGTTTACCAATAATATTCAAATATTATGCCATTTGGTATTTTTTCCATGTAGTCATATCAATGTAATGGTATTAGTCATTGAATCAGAGCTTTAGGTTTTAGAGTGCTACATGGATCACTATCTGTGGAAAGGATCACCTTTTTTCATTTTCATTTTCCTTTTTACACAACTATAGAAAGGACTCACACATGGTTTATGGACATGTAGGCCCCTTGATCAACAACACCGTATGCATATTAAAATGATGTAGATTCTCTATTGAAGTACCTTCTTGTTTTTTTATTAACCTATGTGAAAAACCATGATATATCATTTAGACATTACATTCTATATCTAGTTTATATCCAGTACTATCGTTTCTATAGTTAAAACAATAAAACACCTTATTCTTTTTTTTAGGGAATCCCTCACTTTTTTAAGAACCCAAGTTTATAGAACATGTCAAAATCTTGACCCTATATGAATTTTTGGCTTGTTCCAAAGAGAACTGGTAAAAACTGGGAAGTTCTGAAAACTTTCAAACTACATTACATGTACTTTAAAGTACATGTCATTTAAGGGTTGGCCGAGTACCGGCAATGTGCTATTCGAGTACATTTCATGTGATAACCATGAAAGATTTACTTACAACACGGCATGTAGTTAGAGATACGCCTTGTACCCTTGACTGTGTGAAGGACAAACATGGCATGTATGCATGTTGGATGGGTATAATGTTTTTTGTAAGTACATATTTTGTACTATTTGTACACACCGTGTAGAGGGGCCATGTATCGGGATATACATGGCATGTTGGGGATGTCAGCCGTGTAGAGAAGTACGTGTCGTGTACCCTTAGGTACATGTCGTGTAGTCAGTTAGCAAGTCTATGATGAAATATCAGTCATCATGTGAACACTAAAATGATACATGGTGTGTAGTTATAAGTGCCCTCAATGTACTTTCTTTTTTCCCTAAAATGGGTAGTAGCCTCATTTTGAAGTAGAAACTCAACCCTTCGATGGGTTTGAGCAGGGAGAGCCAGACGGAGCTTGTTTTTTCTCTGGATCGTCTGTCTGAACTCTGTTTCAATCACTATTGGATGCATTGGAACTACCTTAGTAAGGAATTGATTTTTCTTGAGTTTTTTTCTTAATATTTGTTCTAGACCACGTTTTAGGGGTTTGAGAGGCTTTGATTCTATTATAGATCTATCTAATTTTATAACTAAATGTAGGTTGTTATCGGAGGAGCATCATCGTATGAGTCTCAGGTAGGTGGTTCACACCTTTTTTTTGAATTTTTGTAGACTTTTGGATGGCGCGACCTATGGCACATTTTCAGGTATTTTGAGTGAGTCCCTAATTTACATGTTATTTCCTATTTAATTGTTTATTTGACCTATGGGATTCCCTTTGGTATGTTTTTTTACCATTATTCTGGAGCGAGGCCAGGTGAGGGGTCATTGCTCATCGAGGAATTTTTGTAGGGACATTCCAAAATGGGTATAATTGTTTTGTATTATTTTAAACTCTTGAGTTTATTGTATTAAAACTTGATATGAATTGTTAGAAACCTTAAAGATCCCAGTGATAGTGTGGGATAGCACATGGTTAGCACATACAACTATATAGATTGTTTTACCTTTTTAATTGTATTTTTTAAATGTTTTATATATGTAATTGTGGAATTGCATATACTGGAAGTCTATGGCATTATTAGGAATGGACCAGATTTTATTGATTGATGTTGATCAAAGGTTGGGCTTTTCGAGGTTACTTTTGGTGGTTTTGACCACATTGTTGGGGGTCATGGGCATCACCTTGAGGAAGTTTGATTTTAAGTTTTGTCATGGCTTGAGTTACTGGGATGGTAAAGCCATCAGTTTTGAGTGGCATGGTCATAGGGACACGAGGTGTCAGAGGTGTTGTGGCTTGGGTACTATTTTGGTGATTACTACTCACCCAAAACTATGAGTAGTGTGCACATAGAGAGACTCTGTGATGAGGAGGTTTTGACCACTCATGTGGGTAGAGGACCCCATTAGTTGTGTTTTAGGTACTATTTGTTTGGGAGTTCTTTTCATAGGAATCCACATGGGAGGTGAGGAGACTTCAGGGGATAGCGTTGAGGATATCAGTATGGGGGAAGAGGCTCACCATTATTTTGAGGGCAGACATCATTGTCCCTCTGGTTACTTTATTTTGGGGATAGACATCACTGTCCCTCCAGTTACTTTATTTGAGGGAACACATCGTTGTCCCTCCGATTACTTATTTGAGGACAGGTATCACTGTTTTTCTGGGTTACTATTTCATGGGTGTTCCTTCAGGATGTCGGTACTTGAGACATGTAGTGTTAGAGGGAACATGGTGTTGGGTTACATGATAGATATTTCAGTATTGGAAGAAGCAGGTGACACTCCATGGAGGCTGCTGAGCACCAGTAGAGTTTGTGTTCTTTTGTACATCGTACTATTTACTGTTTCCATTATAACTACATGCCTGTTTAAAAACTTATATTAGGCATGCACTTTTGGTGGTATCCTACTGAGATTTATATCACACCCTACACGTGCCCTTTGAGACGTGTGAAAACTTTATGGATTTACGTTCACAAAAGAGATCATATTGAGGAGCTGGACTATATTAGTTGTCGCATGGGGATGGTATGGACCTTGAGGCCTTTTCTAGCTGGAGATTACATTTGTTTTTCTTTCTGTTATATATTATCATGCTTACTTGTTTTGTAGATATAGTTGGTTAGCCATTGGAACCCTTTTACATATGGATATGTATGACCTACTTTGGATGCATGTTTTTTTTCAGTAGTATTGATAAGTTATTAGAATTATGTTGTGTTTACCTTCTGTTTCTATTGTTTATATCTATTACATCCGCTGTAAATCAATATTTAATGTTCTTCCGCTCTGTCAGTCTGGTTAGAGTCTACTGAGGCTCTTATTCAAATGAATTTTTATTATTATACTCATACAAGTACTATTATTATCCTAGGGTATAGCCTCCCCACTATACCTATAAGTCCATCGCTGCAAGTCAGCAGCCTTTGGCATTCGGGGAGGTGTGCCTAAGGTAGTAACACCTAAACTGTTTAGCACTATTCTGGTGGTTGTTCAGGTTTGGGTCATTACAAAGTGGTATCATAGGAGTTCTTGACAGGGATTTAGTAACACTATTTCGTTGTCTACTATTGATATTGAGACTTATCTTTTTATTTCTGATGGTTTTCCAATTTGGGATATCGTAGAGTGGAGATAGATTGTTATTGGAAACTGGGTTTCTAGCTTGTTCTTGGGTCCCTACATCCCTAGGTATGAGGGATGAACCATGTTTCCATGGGTGGGAATTACTGTTGGCTTTTTCTCAGATTATAGTTTATATGATTTCCACCTTCATCGCTCACTTGGTGAGTGACGTTATTGATTTTGATGTGTAACCCTTGACCCGATACAGTATGGGAGAATTAGACCTTGGCAAGGTATTGCAAGGCTTATTTGCTAGGCTTTTGATAGGCACATTTAGGGGTATTCAAATTTCATAACTGCACGTATTATTTATGATGTGATAATATCATGTGAGAAAAATGTCAATTTCCCTGATTTATGTTCTCTTAAAATGTCAATAGGTAAAATTCATGATAAAAATTGCTTGTTTATTGCAATGTGAAATTCCATGCTTTGTATATATGTAAAATTGTAGGGTATTTGGGTCTGGCTCTTATGAGAGTAGGCATGTACTGTGGTTGGGGTGATTTTGATCACTAGGATTGGGTGATGAGGTCATCGGTTTGAGGCAACATTGGTTGTTAGGACAAGCATAGCCTGTGGTACTTTTGATACTTGGTTCTATTGGGGCGGTTAAGGAGGCCATGAGGACGAGATGCTTTGGGGAATGGTTGCGGTGTGGGAGAGTAAGGGTTGTAGTTTTATGCTGCCATTTACTAATTTCCTTATCTTTATTATATATATATATATATATATATATTGTTATGTATGTGGGTTGTCAGGACATTTATAGTTTTTAGCAGGTTCTTTTTATACGACTCTATGGGGCGTCAGGCAAGAGATGGTTCTGTGTTTCAGAAGCAGGATCATGTTCGGGATCCGGTGCAGGTATAGCATGAGCCATAGGTACGGGAATAGGGACAGGATCAGCTTTAGGATTCAGTGCAGGCAAGACAGCAGTCGGGTTTGGCAGTTTTGGACTATGGCGTGACATGCAACTTTGAGCTAGCCTAGTATGTGTCATACAGGGGATCGATATTGGTGCACAGGGTATAGAGCCATGAATGGCATATCAGATGAGGGAGTTCTAGTCACATCACCCGCCACTTTTTCAAGGTAAGGGTGGTCTGCAGGCAGTTGAGAACTGAATAGAGAGCATTCAAATGATCTTCAAGAATCTCGAGACTCCTCCAGGGCGGAGGGTCATGCTGGCAACGTACATGCTGTGAGGACCAGCATAGCGCTGGTGGGATGTGCAGGTTTAGTCTTGCAGGCACAAGGGACTAGCATGGATAGACTTTAAGGATAGGTTTTTTGTTCACTTCTACCCAAAGACACCGAGAGACGAGAGAGATTGGGAGTTCTTGAGCCATTAGAAGGGAGACATGTCCATCATGGACTATGCAACTATTTTTACTGATCTATCTCCCTTTTCACCTTGTATGGTAAGTGATGACGCGACAGGGGTGAGGCACGTCGAGGATGGATTACGACACACCATTCTGATCCATGTGAATATCTTCAGTTTTGGTTCATTCTAAAAGGTAATTAATCTGGTGCTAATAGTGGAGGGAACCCAGACGGATAGGCCCCAGGTTGGTCAAACAACAGCTTCAGGTGATGTTTTATATAGTAGGAAGAGAAGACGTGATGAGTTTTAGTTGGCTAGTCAGGCCAAGGAATCATCTATAAAACCACGTAGCAGTTCTTTAGTGGTTTTATTTTAGTGTGGAAATCCAGTAAATGTTCAGACTCAGTGCAATAGGCATCCAAAGGAGTTCCTACTATGTGGAAAGGTCAGACATCTTGAGAGATTCAGCAGGAAGCTTTCTCAGACAGCCGGCAGGTAAGGACCAGGATAGAGGGTGGCATCAAGATTTGGTTCAAGTTAACTACCAGGATATGGTAGCTAAGGTTCATATGCATGTGGAGAACTTTACAAAGACAGCAATACCCCTCTAAGGGGTTAGTGTCCGGGGACTGGAGCATCTCCGCGGCGAGGTCAGGCATCAGGTAGTCATACTTTAGGCCATGTGCACATCCTAGAGCTGCCAGAGGCTCAGAAGGCTGGTGAGCCGATGACGTTTAGAGGTATACTGTGAGTGTGGTCGTGACTTTCTCATTTTCACTTGGAATTACCTACTAAGGCATGTCTGTTTTGAGTCCATGTGATGCACAAGATCTATGTTGATTGACTAGATGTTGGTCATTGGGATTGCTGCCATATCAAGTGTGTGATATATTATATATATGTATGAGATCCATAGCATCGGGGCATCATGGATGCAGGTTACATGAGGTTCCTTGGGCAATGGTTCATCGAGGATGCATGTTACTTGAGGTGTGTGGAATCAGGTTTTATTATGATAATCCATTGGATATAAGTCCTCATGGAGGCAGACACTGATGTGGTGCGGAATGCGTTGGGTATCAGAAATGACACGGGAGCACCAATGAGGTGCAGTGGTGACGATGCGTCATGAGAGGACCATGTGTCTAGAAAACATGTTGGTAAAACTTTTCTTGGGTTATGTTTTTTCGAGTTGATACCAAGTTATGAAATTCCTAAGGTGGGGACCCCTTGAGGAATCTATCAAGACCCTTTGAGAACGGGGTAATCTGGGTTACCTTGATCAGAGTGGTATGTTCGGTGCCATCTCTGGGTTTCGTTTGATATCTCAGGGATGGGTTATGTTAAGGTGTGGAGATTGTAAGAACCTGAGTTTTAAGAATGGGTCACATTTTGAACCCTATTTTAATTTTTGACTTGTTCCTGAAAGAACTAGAAAACTGTGAAGTTCTTGAAATTTACAGACTACACATCATGTACTCTAAAGTACATGTCATGTATGGGTTGGGAGAGTATTGTCCATGTGCTCACCGAGTACATTCCATGTGATGACCATGTTGGAAGTTATTACTACACTACATGTAGTTATAGACACTCCATGTACCCTTGACCGTGTGGGGGCCATACATGGCGTGTAGGCATGTTGGCTAGGTATAATTTTTTTAGCAAGTACACACTGTGTAATATTTGTACACACCGTGTAGAGGGGCCGTGTATCAGGATATACATGGCATGTTGGGGATGTCGGCCAGGTAGAGAAGTAGATGTCGTGAACCCCTAGGTACGTGCCATGTTTTCAGACAGTAAGTCTACGATAAAATATCATTTGTCATGTAAACAATAAAATGATACATGGCGTGTAGTTATATGTACACATTGTATACTGTCTTTTTTTTCTCAAAAATGAGAAGTAGCCCCATTTTGAGGCATAAAAACAACCCTTCGATGGGTTTGAGCAGGGAGAGATAGACATAGATTATTTTTCTCCAGATCATCCATCTAAACTATATTTTGATCATTGTGGGATAAGTTGGAACCCCCTCGGTAAGGTATTGATTCTCCTTGAGCTATTTTTCTTGATTTCTGTTCTAGTGCGAGTTATAGGGGTTTGAGCGGCATTGATTACTTTGTAGATATACTACATTTTAAACCTAATTAGAGGCTTTTATCAAAGGAGTATCATCGTATGAGTCCTAAGTAGGTGTTGCAGACCTTTTTTTTGTGTTTTCACAGACTTTTGGGTGGCACAGCCTATGGGGAGCTTTCTGGTATTTTGAGCGAGACCCTAATTTAAATGATATTTCCTATTTGATTATTTATTTGACCTATGTGATTCCCTTGCGTATGCCCTTTTACCGTTTTTCTCGAGTGAGGTTGGGTGAGGGGTCGTTGCTCATCGTGGAATTTTGGTTGGGGGATTCCAAAATGGTTATAATTGTTTTGTATTGTTTTAAACTGTTGAATTTAGTGTATTAAACATTGATATGAATTTTTTGAGACCTTAAAGACCCTAGGGATGGTATAGGAAATCACTTGGTAAGCACATGCAACAATTTATATTCTTTTTTCTATATATTTGTTTTGTTTAAATGTTTTATATATGTAATAATTGAATTTCATATGCTAGAACCTTTGGGTTGTGATAGGCAGTGTGCGGATATTCTTGAGTGATGATGATCATAGGTTGGGATTGGGTGGGTTACTTTAGGTGGTTTTGACTATGGGATTGGGCATCATGGGCATTGGCTTGAGGCAGGATGACTGTCAGGTGGGTAATGGCCCAGGTTACTGGGATGGTAAGACAATCAGACTTGAGCGGCATGGTCATAGTGACATGATGTGTCAGAGGTGTTATGGCTTGGGTACTATTTTGGTGATTAAGACTCACCTGGAACTATGAGAAGTGTGCACACAGATAAACTCCGTAATGAGGTGGTTTTGACCAATCATGTGGGTAGAGTCAACTGTTATATGTGGTTTAGGTACTATTGGTTTGGGGGTGCTTGACGTAGGAATCCACGTGGAAGGTGATAATCGTTCAGGGGATATTGTTGAGGCTATCGGGTTGGGGGCACAAGCTCATAGTTATTTTGATGGAAGACATCGTTGTCCCTCCTGTTACTTTATTTTTAGGGAAGACATCTTTGCCCTCCAGATATTTTATTTGAGAGCAGACATCGTTGTCCCTCCAGTTAATTATTTGAGGACATGTATCGATGTTCCTCGGGATACTATTTCTTGGGTGTGCCTTCGGGATGTCAGTACATGAGACATGCAATGTCAGGGGTCAAATGGTTTCAGATTACATGACCAAGATTTCGGTGTTGGTCGAAGAAGGTGACACTCCATGGTGGCTACTCAGCACCAGTGGAGTTTGTGTTCTTTTGTGCATCGTACTGATTATTGTTTCTCTTATAACTGCATGCTTATTTAAAAACTTATTCTAGGTAGGCACTGTTGGGTGGTATCCTGGTGAGATTCGTCTCACACCCTGTACGGGCCCTTCGAGACGCATATGGAATTTATAGATTTACATGCAGGAAAGAGATCAGCTTCAAGAGTGGGACATTATTAGTTGTTACATAGGGATGGTAGGAACCTTGATGTCTTACCTAGCTAGAGTTCACTTTGTTTTTCATTCTATCTTGTATCATCATGCTTACTTGTTTTTTAGCTACAGCTGGTTATCTATTGGAGCCCTTTTAAGAATGAATATGTATGACCTACATTGGAGGAATGTTTGTTGTTCAGTATTATTGATAAGTTATCAGCATACTGTTATGATAAATTTTTTCTACTATTGTTTATATCTATTTCATTTGTTGTTTATCGATGTTGAATATGCTTCCGCTCGGTAGGTATAGTTTGAGTATGCTGACTCATTTATTCTGCTACATATTTATTATTATTCTCAGGCCAGTACCATTATTATCCTCTAAGAGGGTACAGCCTCCCCACAATACCTATAATACCCTCTCTGCTAGTTGGAATCCTTTGGTGTTTGGGGAGGTACACCTAAGGTAGTAACACCCGACTCCCTAAGCACTATTCGGGTGGCTGTTCGGGTCCTAGTCATTACAAAGTGTTATCAGAGGATTCTTACTTTAAGAATAAGTCATAAACTCCCATACATAAAATCAATTGAATAAAATCATTTTCTTAGATTTAGTAACTAAAACCTTCTTCTTACTTTGAAACATCTTCAGTGATGTCAGACCTTCATGCTTCTATCCCTCATAGGAATAACACATTCTTCGTGTTCTAAAAAATATACCTTCAAAAGAATGCTTTATCTCTTCTTCTACTATAGGTATTTAAAATATTTCATATTATACATTCTTAATTCTAGATATATATTAATATGATTTATATTTTATCCACTTATGTGCTAATTTTCACATGTGTTATTACATTCTGATAATATCTCCATCTTCTCAGCACATATTTCGTTAAAATATAGAAAACAAAATGCATGCCACTAGGATTTTAAGATTCATAAATGTATCTTAAATTCTCCATGTATATCAATTAATATCTTTATGAATATTATTATATAAATATGGGAATTATATAAATTCCTAAAAATCTCTCCACATTTATAGCATGTATTTTCATATCAATAAACATGGAATCTCGAATTTGAACCACTATCATAAAATCCTCTATATCATGTGATTGACCATCCATTTAATAATAAATACATGATATCATGTATATTATAATAGTTATGGACTCCCATAATAATTTTCTTCAGTAATTATTTCACTTGTTAATGAGGTCAATTATTCTCCTATAATGTAACCATTATTTCAAAGATGTAATAATCTCAACAATTCCCATATAGATATCTTCCATAATAAAATCCATGTCTATAAAGAATAGGAAAATTATAATAATCTCATAATAACATAAAATTAATCAATATATTCTATAAAATAGAACATCAGAAAAGATCCTTGAATTTTTTTTCTTATGGAAAATAAATACTTTCAACAACATAGGGAAAATACTATAGCGTGGGCATGTCAATTTTTATAGGATAGTAAAAATTCAATCCTAACAATAGTGTTTATTTCATGTAGGAACCATGTAAAATCTAACATATACCATTAAAAATTTCACAATTTACCCTTATGCATTAATGGGTTACCCACATGCTGGTCACGGTACACATATGCAGCCTTGCTTTGCCCTTACACGTGCTTTCAAGCACGCTTACTCTAACACCCCATGTTTTTTGTAAACCTTTTTTGGAATAAATTAATTTTTTTGATGTCATGTATTTAATTATACACTAATTAAAACTTTATTTACACAATATACCAACTTAATCATCCACTAGATGTAACAAAAACTGGGATTACGTTACATGTAACAATGAATTTCTACGATACAACATTTTATTATTATAATTATTTAGACAGGAATGTTAAAAAATTGTCATTAAACATCGTAATGTGAATAGCAATAAATAATTTTTCAATATTATTTATAATGTATTTATATGGATAAATAATATTTTTAATAACACAAACAATTGTTTTAGTAAAGTCCTTATATGTTTGATATTCTTATTTTCTTAAATGAACTTCTTTTTATGTCCTTCTGTGAACAATAAGAATCATAATTTTAGAAAATTTTAGAAATTTAATTTGATAAAATAAACTTCAATTTGGAATTATCGATTCCAAAATTATATTAGGGTGAAATTTCAGGATTCTCTAAGAAATTTCATTTTTAGAAGAATATTGAAAAATACTGAATTTTAATTCAAAAGTGTTTTTTTCAAATAATTTATTCATATAGTTATATTATATTTCGAGTTGGTTTTAAAGTAAATATAGTCCAATTATAAATATAATAATACAATTTAGGTCATTGAAATCTTTTTTATATTTAATTTAGATATAAACTATTAATAAACTTTTGAACATTATCACTTAAAATCATTCCTTCCGACCACATCTACGGGATTGGCATTAAAGTTATTTCTTCGGGTTCTCTGAATTTTGTTTAGATATATAAAAAAATTCTTATAATGACTGTAATATTTATAGTCTAATAATATTAACATATTTTTTGACAAAAAATATATTTTAATATGATCAAAATTAATAATAGCGATTGGGGTAAAATTAATCGGGACCAAGGACAGAAACCTAATATTTAAGGAAAAAATAGGCTATCAACTTTTCCCAAACCCATTGAATGGACATAGTTTGGCCATAAACCTTCCATTGTTTTTTGTTGGTTTTTTTTTTGACATTTTTATGTAAAAAGGTTGGGTTCACCTAACTTGTTTTCAAAAATGAAATATGTATCCCCTCCATCCCTTATTAAAGACCACAACCAATCCCCCTTCATCAAACCTATAAATACAATTAATTTGGGAAAATATCTACAAAATTAAGTAACCAAAATTGATTAATTACACATTTATGCCTCCATTTGGGCATAAATCCAACCAAGGAAGCCCTTTCTTGAAAACCAAGAGAAGTTACCCAACGAAGTGGTAGAATCCTTCCTTTATCTCCTTTTCTATATTTTTATTCACCAATACCTAAATTATTCATATAATATGAATAAATAATATCATCAGTATCCTAAATATATTGATATTTATTATTATAATGTTTATACCTACACTCACACACACTTCCATCTAATGGGTAACAAAATTACCATTC
Organism: Viscum album; assembly: GCA_963277665.1. Lineage (NCBI taxonomy): Eukaryota > Viridiplantae > Streptophyta > Magnoliopsida > Santalales > Viscaceae > Viscum > Viscum album. The sequence continues at coordinate 1,488,879,547 of OY728137.1, read as the reverse complement.
ATGTACGACAAACTCTTGCCTTACAAAATGATGATTATTCTTTTTTTACTTTACCACCTTTCATGGATAGGAATTATGATGTAAAATATGTTTATATACAATAAATGTGATATTTATAATTTATTTTATTTCCAATTTTTTTTACTATAATAACTTTGTTTGTGGAAGTGTGCACTACTGCCTCCTCAAAGCGATGTGATTCGTTCACACTTTACTTAGAATGTATTAAGTTGTATTTCACTAAATTATATTATATATATTACATTATAAATCTAATATAATGATAATATATATATAAATATATTTCATTTACTTACATTATTTCAAAAATATAAGAAAACAAAAGCAGTGATCATGCGTATGTACGATATATCGTCTCTCGGAACGATTAATTTCGTTTAATGTTTATATAATATATATGTTTCTATAAATATCTACATAATGAATATATGTCATATATAAATAATTTTTTACATTATTTAAATAATTAAATCAAGATATAAATAATAGGATCATGAATAAAAAGTCAAAATACATAGGATAAACAAAGTAGTTATTAACCAAAATATTACTATAACATTGAAGTATTAATAAATGGGCAATAAAAAGTCATAATTGATTCATATATGGTATTATATATAATAATATTTTTCTATTTTAGATTTATAATAAAATTATATTTATTATTTAAGAGGTTTCAATGTATACAAATAATTTCAACACTTAAGGTAAGGTAATTTCATATCACACTTTATTTCCATGAGACACATTTATTATTCACCACTCGTTTATTTTGTGTGGTATGTAAAATGAAAATGGATGTATTATATTATTATTATAAATAAATTTATTGGTATTTATATATCCATTTTATGATATTTCTTTCAAGGGGTTTATATTTAAACAGGTAGGAAACTGGTAAAGTAATTGTTCATCAATTTTCCTTCATTGAGTCACATGCCATGTAATGCACCTATATTTTTTTATGTGGTTTAAATAATAACATTAACATGTTATATCATAAATATAATTCCTTTCATGACATTTAAATATTTATTTAACTATATTATTTCTTTTTTATTATGATTTAAAGATACCAATTTGGTAATTATTTATAGTTTTAATCTCAACATTGGTCAATATTTTTTATGATTATGATTACATTGATGAAATATTATGATAAACCTCTCAATAACACTCATTAAATTTATTAACCTTTGTATATGAATTTTTTATCCATGTAATGGAACAATTTTTCAACTCTTTGCAACTTATTATAAATATGAAAATATTTTTATTAAAATTCGAATTTATTTTTCTTTTCGGTAAGAAATATGTGTTCTTTAAAAATAATGTTTTGTAAATCAGTTTTCCAAATTGGTTTAATATTATCCTATGACATTTAAAAAAAATTACCGACCCATTACATTTTTAAAAAATGGGGTGAAAATGAATCTACCTTTCATTTTTTGATCAAGGAATATTTTTAAACATTTAAGGGGAAAAAGGAATGTTCAACATGTATAGACTTACCTGCCATCAGAACCATCATTTCTAGGATACTTCCTTTATATGTTTACAAATTAATTTTTTTAAAAATAATTTTTTTCCTAATATTCTAGAGGTTTTTTATTTTAAAATTGTTTTAAAGAAAAAAGTATTTTCAAAAAAAAAATTATGTCTAAAATGTGTTTCTAATGATTTTCAAAGCGTCCTTTATATATTTTCAATAGGCAGTTTTAAAAGGAAAGGATTTAAATGATTTCAAATATTCTTTTATGACTATTCAATGGATTTTCGAAGGGAAAGGATTTCAAAAAAAAATTAATAATTCTCTATAAGTTTTCAATGTTTTTTTAACGAAATGATTTTCAAAAAAATTTCATGTTTTCTTTATAAATTTTCATAGTGTTTTAAAAAAATGGGTTTTAAAAGGTTTTATGATTTAAATGTAATATTTCAAAGAATAACGGATAATTTCCTCAATAAATGACCATAAAAGATATTTCAAAATTATTTTTCATCTAATATAACATCCTTGGTTATATTATATGCTTTACTAAGGATATGATTCAAGGATACTATTCATATTATTTTTATGAATTGTATATGGTTTGATAGATTGACATTTATGAAACTCCTCCCACTTCAATTGGTTATACCCTAATAAATTCTTATGAAACACATTTCTCTTAAATGGGTTATACCTTGGTAAATTCTTATGAAACCTATTTCCCTTCAATAGTTTACCCCATGATAAATTTTTATGAAACCCATTTCTCCTTGACATATTATATATTCATGTAACATGTTCACCTTACATGGGTATTATTATAATTAAAGCTTCTTATTTTCACGGGTTATGATTTTATTAAATGATTATGAAAACAATCATTTTCCAAAGGTTAAGAAATGATTACATGTTTATGAAACTGATTTCATTTAATGGTTTTTTATAGTATGTTTATGAAACCCATTGATTTTTATAGTTTATGATATGATGAATGTTTTATTATCTTGGGGAACATATAGTAATGATTTTATTATGAATTGGGTGGTACCTATGCCTCTGTATAATGCTTTGGGTAAATATTTATATCACATGATACTATTATGGGAATCAAGTTAATGGGATTAATCTATTATCAGAGGATGTCAAAACTAGTCCCCTTATAAGGAAAGGATTGTGACTGGGGATGATGGTGTGTATTGCCTAGTAGGGGTAGTCACCGTGAATATAGAAGATGGGGAAACATAATCCACTATAGGAATATGGGGATACCCAATCCCTTACATGTAAATAACTATGACTAGGGATTGTGGTATGTCCTGATTAGTATGTGTGTTCCTTATAAAGTTCCCTGATAAGTATTAGAAATATTTCTTTACTTTTAGAGAATGATATTACCTCTTTATGTTTATGACACAATTGCATGTCTTATTCCTATGTAATTATATCATGGATTATTATCTTTTCTCCTGTATGATTCATGTATTATGAATTGTTAATCATTATTCCATGATTCATGTTTATGATCTTTGATATACATGGTCTGGTATTCTAATATTATGATCACATTATCACACCCTTGTGCTCATGTTTATGCCTACATAATCTCTTTGTTTTCCCTTATTGATAATCTGGTCTTATTCATTTAATTATTGCATTCCCCGGGTTATGAAGATATATTTTATATATGATATGTCTAATATGATTTCTAGTATTGGATAACATAGTGGGATATAATGTAGCTCACTCATATATCATCATTCAAATTTCCCTGTTCCCAAAGGAACTAAACTAATATGGTATTTTTTAATCCATTTGGATAATGTTATATGTAATATGTAAAAGAAATTAAATGTCTATGTACATTAATACTAGATTATTATTGTTCTTATGAGAGGGAAGGATTCACCAACCTTTGGAAACTAGTATGAGAAAACTTTATTGATATCCCTATGAATATTTCTAAGGATATGTCTAAGAATTTACCTAAGGATAAAATTAAGTATGATGAGAAGTATAGGAAATGTCCTAGAATTTTGGTAAATGATAGAGAAAGTGGTTTCCTAGAAATACATCTCAGTCTAGATACTAAAAATATATGTTGTTATACCATAGATGCACCTAGGATTAACAACTCCAACAATGTGCATCGAGCCTGACTGGAGAATAACTAGGTACATGAAAATGAGCCTTCTAGTGCACCTGGTGTGACACTCCTAGGGGACATGCTTTGGGAATTCACAAACTCTTTACAAACCATCATCAAGGATTTAACTATTAAAAACCTAGGATAAACATCAGGTATCAAATATTATGTATGGTGTCATAATTTTGATATCTTATAAGTGTTTTTTCATGATTTTGTGGTTCCTAAATTTGATAATTGTTTCTTACTCAATGCTTTCTTATTTTAGAAAATAGTGGAAACCAGAAGGATCTAGGTCAACTTAGAATGTGATAGATATTTGATGATGGGTAATCAAATGGGATAGTAACTGGATTGATGGATTTTGTGATCATTCCTACTCATTTTTTCACGGAACATGATTAACAACATAGAACTTAAACAAATCCCGGCCTCAATAAGGAAGATAAGAAGGATGTTTTTTAATATTTTGGGTAATAGAGACCATAGAGGAAGGAATATTCAACTCCGTTTTTGTTGAGAATGTGGAAATAAGCACCCATGTAAATGTATTAATCTAAAAGAAATATTTTTTGTCTGTGGAAAAGAAGGACACAAAACAAGTAACTGCAAAGGGAAAAAGACAAGGTCAACTAACAAAATAGATGTGAATATTGGCCTCTCTAAGTTATTATCCACTCATGAATACATTAAATATAGAATGTATTTTAATTATGAAAATCTATGTCTTATGTGGATGGCTAAAGAAGAGAATCAGAAATGTTGAAGAAGTAATGGTTTGTCTACTGATGGGGAAAATACCACATATGACATAACAAGGGTATGTTTTTGGAAATATTATTATTGATAAGAATGATTAAATTGATTTTGATTAATGTTATGAAATTATTCATATTTTATATTTTAAAGCGGGGACATTAAGAATAAGTTGACAAATCATAGTTAATTTTTTGATAAGGAAGTTAGATGGATGAAGTATTTACGTTTTTTGAATTAAAATATTATGTTATACGAACCCTAAAATATTATATGTATTTTTAGTATAATATTTTCAATAAAAAATTGAAAGGAAATGTTGAATGGTTCTTATAGACAATAAAAGTTTTCTTAATAGAAATGTGATATTCATAGGAAACACATGATTAAGGGAAATATAACCCTTAATGTGTTCCTTATGTTAATATAATGATATTTGGATAAAATAAATGTTGTGTATCAATAAGTGAATTGGATAGTGAATATTATAATGGAACTGATAAATGATTTTTTAAAAAAGTGGTCAATGTTATCGTGGATTAAGATTAAAATTTCATACATTCAAGGAATATATCCAATAATATTTTGAATAAGAAATCTTGCATCTTTTAGAAATTTATATATAGTAATTCATGTTATTTCCATGTTTCAAAATAATATACAATGAGGCTATTCACATGTATGGAATATGACAAACATGAGCTACTTTATAATATAAATGGGGTCAATATTATGTTTATCTAGTGACTTTCATTCTAATGATTTTTATTTTCATCTTCTAGAAGGGTTATAATGTTATCTATTAATAAAATGGTTTATTTTAAAACTCATATGAGTTTTTTTATAATAAAGTATTATCCCATCAAAAGAGGGTTTTTTTATTTTAGATAATCAGAGTTAATTTTAAAATGGAGATAGATGAAATGACTATTATAAACCTCTTGATCTATTGGACTTTTAGGTGTAACATATTCACATTCATTTCATGTAATAAGAGATAAAGTGTAAATTGATCAAGGTAAAAATAAATAATTAGATTATCTATAACATCTCGTTACAATTTTGAAAGGTATTCCCTTAACCATGTCTTAGTTTTTCCATTTATTTGATAGGTAAGGGTGGATTTTGGATTGGGAGGACACATATAATGGTGTATTCATGGATTTGATGAATTCTCACCTTCAAATAAAATTTTTTCATGTAGACTTCTAGAGGTCTGCATGCCATGCCTACACATCAGGTAATGGCCATATGAAAATGTCATGATTAGCTACACACTGTGACAGGTAAACAGTGTGAGTAGTCACTACATGTCATGATTTAATTATTATCAGTTTTTAACTTAAATTTTAAATTTTTTATGTAAAATTTTATGCATTTTCATTATTACAAAACCTAAGTATTACATTTCATGTAATACCCCGACTGAGTTTTTAAAATTCTCAATGTGGGTAGTTAATTATTTTTTTGGATATTTTAAAGTTCCTCCTCCAATTACAAAAGGCGTCCCCATAAGGTCATGAATTTTTCCATCCCTTATGAATCTATTCCTTTGACATTCGATCATTGTTTCTCTTGTAGTGTGATTCCTGGGTAAGTTTTTATCTTATTCATCGATTTTCACTCTTTCTGCTCTCTTGGGTTTTTAATAGATCATCTTATAATTGATGGATGTATGACTTATTGTGTCTGATCATTATTCTAGTTTTATTTTTTATGACTTGTATATATTATTCTCATAGACGGGCGACATTTTGAATTTTGATTTTCGGGAAGAGGTAGGTGGTTCCATCCCAATTACCTATATTTATTACTCTTAAATTTATTAATTTATTTCAATTAATGATTGAATTCAATTGATCTCATTTTTTTTAAATTAAATTGAAAAAACATGATTCCAATAATTTGGGATATTTGGAATGGTTTTGGTACGAAAATTTGGAAAACAGCAAATTTCATTGAATTTTGGTTTATTTATTGAAGTTGGATGATTTTAATTGTTGAATTTAAATTGTGGAATTGGGGGAAATTATTTCAATAAATTTTTTGAATATAATTATAGAAAATAAATTATTAAAAGGATGGAACTATTTTTTCATTGATTTATAACTTGTAAAAATAGATTACAATGATTTGATAGAAACCCATTGATTTTATCTTGTAAAAAGGGAATGTTTTGATTAAAACCTATTTTGGTTTTAAATGAAAAATTTAGTATTTTAAAATGGAATAATGGGATTAAATTATATTTTAATAATTCTTAAAATAAATTTACCATCATTTAATATAACATGCTAGACTTAGGTTGTTGGTGAGTTATTTGGATAAACTCTATCCTATTAAAACATTCTAAAACATACCTACAGCGGGTCACATCATAGATGGGAGGGTGACAAGTTCAATCTGGTCAGTTTTTGGGGTACATGAGTATACTCTTTTTTTGATATCACTTAGAGATTGTGGAATTCTATAGATTTTTAAAACTATCATACCTACTAGGACTATTACCATATTACTTAATAGTTTATTTATATATGAGATATAAACGTATTCCAATGTTGTAAAACTTCTATTCATTCCTTTTATTGATTTATATAAACTATTTTGTGTAAATGTTTTATATAATCCATTATTTTAGAAATATTCAATCTCATTTAATGTAAATCCTATGCTTTATAAGTATTTTTAATCATTATGAAACTAAATAACATGTTTTATTGAAATATTATTTTAAATTACCAAATGTGATTATTTTAAAAATTATAAGTATTTTCCTTTGGAAAATCAATATTTTTAATCTTTTATGGAATATTTGGTGGTATCATTCTAGGATTAGGATCACACGCTACTTTTTTCGTTTGGGTGTTTGTAGAAATTATTCATCCATGTTCAAGTAAGAGAAAATGACCTCTTAGAGGTGGATCCAGCTGCTAAACCATGGTTGTTGTGAGTTGTGTCCCTTAGGGATTGAGATATTTTTTGTGCCTGGTGCTTTGGTTGTAGTAAATTGGGATTTTTATTCCTTGTGTCTTTTTGATACTTTACTCCTAGTGGAGTTTCTTCTATATTCATATTGATGTCATTGAATTTCATTCCCTATGTTTTGTGGAAAACATTTTCCCACACACATGTTTTATGGTTTCTATTACTAGTATACAACTATTGGGAATCGGAAACATCCTTCGATATATGATTGGTTCGGCTCAGTTATCGAGTTACTCGGGTACCTAGGAAGTTCGTGATAAATTAGTATCAGAGAAGGTTGATATTTTTTATTGATGTCAATATGCTTTTGAGAAATCTTGTTAAACATAGAAGGTAGTTGAGACTTTGTGGTTGAATAGATCTCACCGCAATGAAACTTTTGTGTGTCAGGGTGGATAAATAAATATGCATTTTTTATTAGTTCAAGTCTTTTCTTTATTTTTATTTCAATAGTGTCAAACCTAAATCTTATTTGTATCTTCGATTGAGTGTAATCTATCTTGTTTCTCTGTTTGAGTGTTAATCTAATTTTGTCCTTATATCTATTATTGTTTTATAGAATCATGCCTCTGAGAAGACAAGTGAATCAGATCCATGAAGAGGCTACTGCTGAACCTCAACAAGAAAATTATGCTTTGGAATTTAGTATGGTTAAGGTGATCGTGTTGATTGTCCATGCTCTGGGAAAAACACCATCATTAGTTCTAGTTCACTCACTAGTTGTGGATCCTTAGGGGGATGTTCTTTGAAATATTTAACCTGACTTACATCAACAGAAGCCACATGTTTCCAAAGGATCCACCTATCTGCAACATTATGAGGAATGGATGAGAAATATAGAATATTTATTTGAGTTCTTGGAAAAACCAAACATGATGAAGGTAAAGTGTTCCAACATTGTGCTGGAAGGACCAATTAGATGATGGTGGGACATGATGGTGACAATAGGGAAGAATGAGGGATTATAGTGGAATGACTTCAAGGGTATTTTCACCAACCAATTATATCTACACTCAATAGTGTTGGCCAATGAATTAGAGTTTTTCAAGATTGAGAATGCTGAAAAAACAATGGCCGAGTATTCAAATTTATTTGTTTGGTTGGTGTAGCTTTCTCCTAATATCATATCTAATGAGAGTATGAGGGATCAATAGTTTAATTTGGGGATTCAATCAGATCATCCTTATCAGGTTTTTTTATGAAGCCACCCAATTATATTGATAATTAATATAGGGAGATGATGGTTGAAATGGACCTGAATGGAAATTCAGGGCTGAAGAAAGATCCTTTTTATCCCAGTGGCTATATTGGACCCCTTAAAGGAAAATGGAGGCGTGATGATTCTACTCGATGTTCTCGATGGAGGAGTCATTCTAGATCTCCAACACTACAAGTAGGAATTTCTTATACATATTATTAGTGTGGCAAGACAGGACATTCTAAGAGGGTTTTCACTAAGGAAACCAAGAACTATAGCTCTAATGAAAATTCAGGGCACTTAAATAGATTCATCCATCATTTCTCTACACTTCTTAGTGGAACAAGATTATAATCTCCTCCTAAAATTGCATGGAAACCAGATACTTCACATACAAAAGGGTTCCAGCCAAAACCATCCAGAAAAAGGTCCTTCACATGGTGGAAGAGAATCTAGAGGAATCAATCATTGGTCTAGAGACTGTGAGAGGTACCATTACAATATCATCATCATTATTAACCACTCAATTTGATACTGGTTCATCTCACTCCTTTATTTCATCCCATATTATAAATCTTCTTAATCTTCATATGAATTTTTTATCCTCTACAATTTATGTTTCTACACCACTTGGTAGAAAGAGACAGTAGGGTCTTCGTATACCTTCTTGTGTCTTCTCTCTATCATATGCTAATTTAGCTTCGATTTTTCAATTTCTTGATATGAAATATCTAGATGTTATATTTGTGATGTGTTGTATCATTCACAATAAATCTTGAATTGAATGTTATATTCCACATGTCTACTTTACATGACCCATTGGTGTGTCTATTATCTTTTAAGGTGAGTGGGACCTGAGGTCGAGAAGAACTAGACCTTCTTATCCAGAATTGGGGAAAGTGATATCAGTGTTTTCTTTTGATATGGAGAAGGAATCTTTGAGTAGTGATCTCCTTCCAGTCATCATTGAGTTTCACTATATATTTCCATCGAATTCCTAGGATCTTCCACCAATAAGGGATATTGATTTATCGATTGACTTAATTATTGGTACTCAACCAGTTTCAATTCCATCCAACCACATGGAACTTGAAAAATATAAAGAGATGAAGTCCTAGTTGGATGATCTACTCAAGAAAGGCTTTATATACCCGAGTGTGTCGCCATGGGATGTACTAGTTCTCGTTGCTAAGAAGGTTGAGGGATCTCTTCACTTATGTCTTGATTATTAGAAAATCAATAGAGTTATCATAAAAAAATTATTAGTTTTCATTGACTGATGGTCTATTGGATTAGGAAAAAGGTGAAAAGTTTTTTCCAATGATTGACATTTGGTCTTGTTTCCATCAGTTGAAGATAAAAGAATCTAATATTCAAAAAAATAGCCTTTTAGAGATGAAAAAACAATTATGATTTCCTTGTAATGACCTTTGGTATAAAAAAATCTCTTATTTATTTCATTGGTTTAATGAACAAGATCTTCCATGAGTATCTGGATCATTTTGTAGTGGTATTTGTGGATGACATCTTTATTTACTCTAAATCCTAGAAAGAGGATGTGAATTATATTGAAATACTTCTAAGCCTACTGGGAAGTCACTGACTCTATTCCAAACATTAAAAAGGTGACTTCTGGATTGGGAATGTGATATTATTGGGACATGTGGTTTTTGAATAGGGTATAATAGTTAATCCTGATAAGGGGAAGGCTGTTATGATTTGGGAGGGACCATAGAATGACTTCAAGATCTGACGCTTCTTAGGCATAGCTGGATATTACCGAAGAATTTTGAAGGAAATCTAAAAGTTGGATTCTCTGATGACAAGTATAACTTGGATGGGGATGAAGTATTTTTGATATGATAAATGTTAATTTTATTTTGTGGAGTTGAATTTTTTTTACTATCGCATCAGTGTTGACCCTTCCAGTGGTCGAGCATAGCTTTTTAGTCTTTTTTGATGCATTGGTTCAGTGTTGGGTTGTGCTCCTATGTTGGGAGACCATGTAGTTGCTTATGGATTTATTCATCATAGGACACATGAGGATAATTTCCCTACTAATGACCTTGAAATTCCAGCTATAATGCACACACTTAAGTGCTGGTGTTATTACCTTTATAGAGAAATATTTACCATGTTTTCTGACCACAAACTCCTAACTTATATCTTCTTTGAAAAATATTTTAATCCTAGTTAGAGGGGTTTGGTGTAGTACCTATAGTATTTTGAATTTGACATCTCCTATACTACAGGAAATGTGAATGTCATTGCAAATGCGTTAAGTAGGAATCATCCAACCCAAGCAATGAAAGAATCATTAGAAGAGTGTAATTAGATGGCTCTCTTAGCATAGTTTCATATCAGTGATCTAAAAAAAGGGATGAAGTTTAATTACCCAAATTTCAATCATTATCCACTTTTCTACATATGATTCTTCAAGATCAAAAAATTTAAGATTAATTCCATAGAATTAAGGACTCTCTTTATGGTGGGAACACAGCTTCCTAGTGTTTGTTCTCCAAATAGGGTTTTTTATGCTATCAGAGTCTCTTAATTATGAATTTAGTGTCATAGAAGGTTGTGATGTTGTATTTTTATAATTACCAATGGGGATAGAACCCAATAAATACCAAATATTCTATGACATGTGGCACTAGTTCTGGTGGTTGTGGATTAGGGTAGACATTGCTGATTTTGTCTCTCTTTGCTATATGTTCGAGTAGGTTAAGGTTAAGAACCAGAAACCTTTAGGTTTACTTCAGCCACTTCTTATCTCTACTTGTAATTGGCATAAGATGTCTATGGACTTTGTGGATGGGTTTACTAACACCCATAGAATGAAGAATACGATATCGGTTGTAATTGACATGCTAACCATGTCGAATCTCCTTATACCCGTTCGAGATACAACCAATGATGTTGACTTGGGGAATATGTATGTGAAATATATTGGTCATTGTCATGGATTTACATCATCAATAGTCTCTGATAGTGTTCATCAGTTTACATATCACTTTTGAAGAGGCCATCAATATGAACTAGTTTATTAGGTTCATTTGAGCATGGTCTACCATCCACAATAGAATGGCCAAATAGAAAAAGATATATAGATTCCTGAGGATATTTTTTGCGCATGTGTTCTCAACTTAGATGGAGATTTGGATGATCACTTAGGTCTTGTTGAGTTCTCTTATAACAATAGCTACTAGTCTTTGATCAGGAAGGCTCCTTTTGAGGCATTGTATGGCTAACCTTATTAATATTTGTTGTTTTGGTCAAAGGTTGGTAATAGTTCCTTGGTTAGAACAATCATGGTGTAGGATATGATAGAAAAGATTCATCAAATTCATCAGATAATTTTGACATCACAGAGTCTATATAAGTATTATGGTGATGAGCGCTAAATAAATTTGGATTTTTTAGTTAGTGATCAGGTTTTCTTGAATGTTTCACCTCAATTGAGTCATCAACAGCTTGGGAGGAAAGGGAAGTTTTACCCTTGTTTTTTGGGACCTTTCAAGGTTGTTGAGATAGTGGGTAATGTTTCTTACCATTTGGAACTTCTACTGTATATGATTTCGATACATAATGTGTTCTATGATTCAAATTTGATAAAGTATCCCTCCAATCCATCACATGTTTTGAGATGGACTGATCTTGAGATTGAGCCAGATTTATCCTTGACTGAATGGCTAATCCAAATAGTTGATTCTGGGACCAAGGTTCTTCATAGGAGGATGATACATTTAGTTTTTGTGACATAGATTCATAGTTAGAATAATTATGTGATATGGGAACATGACAAACTAATGAGAGAGTTGTGATATAATATTTCTTACATGTAATCTTTTTCATAGGATTTTTATAGACAGAAAGTTCTTATAGTGGGGAGGTTGTAACATCTTCTTACCGTTCTGACAGGTATACCATAAACATTATCTTAATATTTCCTTTTATTTGATGGGGTAGCATGGAGTTTGGATTAGGAGGATACCTATAATGGTAAGGTGAAATATTTTTTTGGATTTTCTCTTATAAATAGACTTTTATTTAAAACTTCCTGATGGTTACAAGTCATGTATCTTGCTTACACATCATGTAATGGTCCTACAAACAAGTCATGATCAGATTCACGTTGTGACGAGTACACATCGTGAGTTTTCAATACTTGTCATAATGTAATTAATGATTTTTTAACCTGGATCATCAGTATTTAATACATAATGGTATATATTTCAGTTGTTACAAAACATAAGTATTACACGTCATGTATTGGTATTACACGTCGTGTAATACCCCGCCTACATTTTTAAAAGAGGTAGTGCAACTGGTTAATTCTTTTTGGATCTTATATAATTCCTTATACCATGAAAAAAGATGTTACTAGGTGATATAAAATCTTTCCAAAACCTTCCAAATCTATTACATCAGTGATAGATCATTTTTTCGCATATAGTTTGATTCCAAGGTAAGTGTTTTCTATTATTTGTCAAGTTTCCATCTTTATCCTCTCTTAGGTTTTCAATGGATCATCATGGAATTGAGGGATCTATGATATGTGGTTTTGGATATTGCTTTTAGGCTGAGTTTATTGGTCTTATATACCTTAGTTCTCATTGATTGGTGTTGTTGTGAGTTTTGAGTATCGGGAAGAGGTAGGTGGTTCCATCCCGATTAGAGAAATTGATTATTCCAGAATTTCTCAATGTATTGAAATTGCTGATTTAAATTCAATTTCTCACATATTACTTCAATTAAACTAATAAAACCAAATTCTAGTGAATTAATAGATTTTAAATGGTTTTGGCATGAAAATTTGTAAGACCCTAAAATCCATTGAATTGGGGTGTGCTAATGAGAGATGGCTAATTTAAATTGTTGAATTTAATTGTGTATAATGAATTAAGAAAATGATAGAGTTGGTTTAGAAAGGATTTTAAACCTATTAAAAATTATAAAAATTATTTTATAGAAACCCATTTCTTTAGTCTTGTGAAAAGTGTATTTTTTATATTAAATCATATTTTGATTTTAAATGGAAAATTGGTATTTTGAATTAGAAGAAAGGGATGTATTGTATTTTAAGAAGTCTTAAAATAATTTTTTCATCATGTAAGAGAACTTGAAATACTTAAGTAGATGGTGATTTATTTGGATACACTCTACTCTATTATAACATTATAAAACATACCTACAGTGATTCACATCCCCGATGGGAGGGTGACGAGTCGCCTCAGGCCAGTTTTAGGGGGATGTGTGTATACTCATTTTTTATCACTAAGAGAGTACATAATCCTATAGATGGTTAATAATATCATACGCACTTGATAAATGACCATGGTGATTTCTTTTTTAGTTATATATGAGATATAAATGTATGTCAATGTTGTAAAATAGATTTTCATACCTTTATTTAATTTATATAAACTATTTTATTTTATCCATTTTTCGGTTATATTCCATCCCTTTTAAAGTAAATCATGTTCATTAAAATTAATTTCAATCATTTTAAAACTGTATTGCATTTTTTAAATATTCTTTTAAATTTCCAAACATGTGTATTTTTAATATTAGAAATATTTTCCTTTGGATAATCTATATTTGGCATCAGTTATAGAATATTCCGAGTTATCCCCCAGAGATATGGCTCGAAAACTACTTTTTTACATCTGGTGTTTGTGGACATTCTATTACCCAGTTCAAACAAGTGGAAAGGACCTCTTGGAGGTGGATCTAACTCTTGGAAATTGGTTATGGTGAGTTGTGTTCTTACAGACATGGGCTATTCTTTCCCATTTAATACTTTAGTTGTATTAATTTGGATTTTTATGCCTTGTAGTATTCTGGTACTTTACACATAGTGGAGCTTTTCTATAAGCATATTGACTTGATTGTCTTGCTTCTACTATGTTTTGTGGAAAATTCATTCCATAATTCATTTTCTATGATGACATGTTATAGTGTTAAACTTGTGGGAATTGGGCACTCCCTTTAGGATATGTGAGGGCCAGATCAGTAATCGAGTTACCATGGTACCCAGGCTAGTTTTTTATGTTGTGAATATGAAATATAATTGAATCCAATAAGTATTTCTTCTTAGGAAAATTATTTAATTCTATGGAAATGATCTTGAAACAGAAAAGGTTATCCTAGTACCTTATTTTATAATAAGTCAAGTGGAACCACAGATCATCACTGATTTATGGATTTATGATTTTTAAATTTCTCCTACCCATATTCTCTATCACTCCCCTCCAGAACATGATAGTTAGATTTTTCTTCCAAGTATATGTTCTCAAATTAAAATTAAGTTCTCTTATGTGGAATCCTTGTTATGTGTTAATTTGGGTAACTGTTATGGTTCTAAATCTACCTTTTTAAAGGAGGTTTTAGTATTCCTTTCTACAATGTGGGTTTCTCTGAAAGTAATATACATGTATTGAACCGTTGATTACCCTGATGAATTTTGAAGGAGAAACTCATTTTAAGAGGGTAGAATATAACTTCCTATGATTTTTAGAATGATTCTAGTAATAAATTTATTTTATTTTATTTCATGAAATGAATTATAGAATAAGAAAAAAAAATTATACACTATACCATGTTATTCTTTCACTACACACAATACCAACTTGGTTTGTGTTACATGCACCACTGAATTTCTACAAAACAACATTTTATTAAAATAATTATTTAAATGCGATAGTTATAACATAATAATTAAACATTTTAATATGAATATTAATAAATAATTTTAAATATTATTTATAATGGTTTCTTATAGATAAATAATATTGAGAATAATTTAAAAAATTATTTTGGAAAAGTCTGTATATGTTTGAAAATTTTATTTTCTTAAAAGAACTGTTTTTATGTCCTTATATAGACAAAAAAATTAATTATATGAAAATTTAAAAATTTAATTTTATTGAAAAAATTAATTTTTAAATTCATAATGAAAAAAATCATCTTAGGGTGAATTTCTAGGATTATTCAGAGAAATTTTATTTTTTGATGAATAGTGAAACATAATGCATTTTAATTAAAAACTATTTTTTTCATCTAATTTATTTATATAGTTAAATTATATTTGATATTGGTTTTAAAGTCACAATATATATTTTATACATATAATAATTTAATTTAGGTCATTAGAAGATTTGTTTATTGAATTTAGATAAAAAACAACTTAACCTTTTGGACATTCTCACTTTAAAAACGCGTTTTCTCGCTACGTCTAAGGGATTAGCATTGACCTAAATATTTCATATTTAATTAACTGGTTTTTAAAATATATTAGGAAATGGGTTTAAAAATTATAATATTTATATTCTAATATGTTAAAAATAATTTTTTTCAAAAATATATTATTGAAAATGATTTAAATTAATTGAAGGCATTAAAGTAGAATTAAGCTAAACAGGGGACTAAACCCTAAGATTATGGGACAAACTGACTTAACTAATTGTCCAAAACCCATTTTATATAAATATTTCAACTATAAACCTTCATTTTCTTTTGTTTTTGATGAATTTTTATGGTAAAAAGTGGGTACATCTAATTTGTTTTCCAAAATTACATGTGTGTCCCCTACCTCCCTTATAAAATTCCAACACATATCCCTCGTCTTAAAACCACTCAAGGCACTTAATGTTTTCCAAGATCTACCCAAATAAATTCCCCAAATACCTAACCTACGCTTTTAATTGTCCCTTTGGGCATAAATAAAACCATGAATCCCATTTGGGGAAACCACAATGAGTTACCCAAAGAAGATGTACCAACATTCCTCAAGCTCCATTCTTTTATTTTCTTTCCACACAACCTCAATTATAATTATTTCATGAATAAAAAATAGAATCATAATGATGAATATAATTAAAAATTTTTATTATAATGGTTCTACCTATACTCGCACACACTTCCATCTAATTGTTAACGAACTTACCATTCCTGTACAACGAACTACCACCTCGTGAAAAGAGGATTGTTCATTTTTTCTTTTCCACCATTCATGGTTAGAAATTATGATGGAAATGATGTTTATATATATGATATATGTGATATTTATAATATCATTATTTTTCTATAATATTTATATTGGAAAATCATTTTTTTCTTTCCATTTTATGTAACCACGATAACTTCATTTTTTGGAAGTGTGGATTATAGCCTCCTCAATGTGATGTGATTCGTTCACACATTACATGGAATGTATTAAGTATGAGTTTAGAAAATTTATATGATTGATATTACATAATAATTTTAATTTATATAATATATATATATATATGAATATATTTCATTTACTTTCTTTCATTCAATATGATAATAAAATAGAAGCATCGTTCATGCATACGCATGAAAAACTATCTCCATAAATAATGTATTTCATTTTATATTTATATATTTTATGGACTAATATAAATATTTATATACTGAATATATTATTTATATATATATATATCATTTTTAAAATTTTGTAAAAATGTAAATCCTTATTTTAGTAAGAGTATCAAGAATAACAAGTCAACACGCGTATGATAAAAAAACAGTTATTACCAGAATCATTACATTACCATGGAATTGTAAATAAATGGGTTATATAAAGTCATAATTTAATAATATATGGTATTATATATATTAATATGGTTATATGGTAGAATTATAATAAACATATATTTACTTTACATGAGGTTTGAACGTATATAAAAAAGTCAAGACTTAGGGTAAAGGAATTCCATATCACTCTTTATTTCCATGAAATACATGTCTTATTCACCATTCATTTCTTTTTGGTGGTGTGTATAATGACTATTGATATATTATATAATTATTATATGTAAATTTACTTGTATTTACATGTCCATTTTTGAACCTTTCTTTCATGGGTTTTATGTGTCAAAAGTTACCAAATTAGTAAAGTAATTTGGTCACAAATTTTCCTTCTCTCTGAAACATGCCATGTTCTGTGAAGTTTGTATACAACCTTTTAAATATTATATCATAATTATACTTATATTTATGATATTAAATATTAATTCGATGTATTTATTTCCATTTTTTTATGATTTAATGTTACCAATTTGATAAAGGTTTATAGCTTCAATATCATCATTTATTAGGATTATTTATTATTGTACTTGTATTGATGAAATTTAATGATCCATATCTTACAAACTCACATTAATTTTCTTAATCCTTGGATATTTGCGTGTATTCATGTAATGGTACCATTTTTCCACTCTTTGGTACTTAAGATAATCAAAAAAATGTTTTAATTAAATTATAACTTAATTTTTTTATTTGGTTATAAATTCATATTCTTTCAAAAACATGTTTTATAAAATGGTTTTAAAAAATGTTTTAAAATTATATTATGATGTTTAATGGAAGTTTTTATCCATTTATAACCTTTTTAGAAAATTTTTCCAAATTGAATATTTTTTATTGTATTATGATCATTGTATTTTTCTAAAATTTTAAGGAGTGAAAGTAATGTTCGGTATATACGAAATTACATACTTTCATGACCATCATTTCCTTGATACATATATTTTAATTGTACAAGGTTATTTCTTAAGAAAATAATTTTTTCCCTAGTATTTTGGAAGTTGGATGATTTTAAAAAAAATTCAAAGGAAAACGTTATTCAAAAATTGTTTTATGTTTAAAAGGGAGTTTGAAATAATTTTCAAATCTTCTTTTATTTGATTTAAAATGTTTGTTTTAAAAGTAAATTATTTAAATTATTTCAAATATTCTTTTATGAGATTTCATAATATTCTCAAATAAAAAGGTTTTCAATACTTTTTCTATCTATCTTTATAAGTTTGCAAAGTGTTTTTAAAGAAATGGTTCTAAAAAAATCAATCTTCTATTATATTTTTTCAAATTAGTTTATAGTAAAATGGTTTTCCAAAGTATTTGTGATTTAAAAAATGTTTTTAAAGAAGAAAGGATATTTTACAACAGAAAATCTTATTAAAATACATTTCGAAATTATTGTCACTCTAAGATGAAATCATTAATTTTATTTTATGATTTACTTGAAATAGAATCCAAGGATACCATTCATATTATTTATCAATATGTTATATGATTTGATTGCTTGATATTTATGAAACTCAAAATTCTTCAACAGGTTATACATTGATAAATTCCAAGGAAACTAGTTTATCATTATTGGTTTATAAAAAGGTAAATTCTTATAAAACATGTTTCTCTACAAGTAAATATATGATTACATTTTGATGACACTAATTTAATTTCAGGTGTTATGATAGGATGTTTATAAAACTCATCTCTTTTTACGGGTAATGATACAATGAATGTTTTGTTATATTATGGCACACATATGTGTAATTTTATTATTAGATGGGTAAAACCTATATCTACCTCTAATACATAGGGTAATGATTTATATCTCATGAGATAATGACTGGAATCAAGTCGATGGGTTTGATTCACTATGGGGATATGGGTAAACATGATCTTTTACATGGAAATTACTATGATAGGGGATGGTTGTTTGTCCTACTGAGTAGGTGTAGTCGCCATAAAGATGGAAGATGGGGAAACCCGGTCCACTATAGGAAGATGGGGAAACCCGAACTAATATGGGAAGAATGGGAAACTTGACCTCTTATATGGAAAGGACTGTGACTGGGGATAGTGGTGTATTTATCCTGGTAGGTGTAGTCCCCGTATAATTCCTTGATTAGTTCTATAAATGAATCTATACTTATTGGGAACAATATTGCATGTCTATATGTATACCAAAATTCTATGTCTTCTATCTATTTTATGATTTCAGGGCTTAATCTCTTGTTCTCCCTTATGATTCATGTATTATGAACTACTAATATTTTTACCATGATCTATGTTTATGATATTTTATAGGAAGGGTACGATTATCTAATGTTATGATCAGGCATTCATACCATTTTCCCCATGTTTAGTCTCACACATCTCCCTTGTTTACACTTACTAATAATTTCACATAACCCTATTTATTGTTTCCTTTCCCTGGTTATGAAGATATATTTCAGGTACCTTATTTTTAATTTGGGTTCATGTCTTGTAGAACTAAGTGGGAGATAATGTGTCTCACTAATGTATCATGGTTTATGTTTCCATTTTTCCAATGGAACTAAGAAAATATGTTCTTTAGGAATATGTTTTTGTAATGTTTTAAGTATTCCTCAAATGCCATTTAATGTCTATGTACATTAACACAAGGTTATTATAATTACATGGATTTATTATACCTTTACATGATCTATGTAACTAGTAGGTTACATTTAAGTAAGCACCTTGTACCCTTAAGTAAAATTCCATACTCTTAAGAAACATTTCTTGTACCCTTATTTAAATACCATTACTTTTAGCTTACCCTTAGATAGATACCCTTATGTGACCATAGTACATTTTTGTAATTCATATGAATACCTTTTTTCTAGTTTGTGTACCATTATGTGGGTTTCCTCATACCCTTACACAGTACATTTTGGATTTTATTACCTTTATATTGGGTGTTAGAAACCCTTACACAAATATATATCCCCCAGCATACATTTTCATTGGGTTTCTAATTACCCTTACAAAACTATAAATTTTTTTGTATACCTTTAAAAATGGAGCATGTTACCTTTAAAAAATATACGTAATTCTATATTTACACTCATAAAAGCTTATATATTCCATTCAAATGTTTTTATATTAAATATAAAGAACATCCAGCATTCATGTGATATCCCATGAACAAATACATCATGAATATTATGTATTGAATATGAACTTGTAAAAATTTTAAATGTATCCCTAACAAATCTATTCATTGTATTGATAATTAATCAATGGAACTAATATTTTCCAAAATCCATTCCAAACTATTAGGAGATCAAAATAACCATATCAATCAGGATACATAATGATAAATTATTTATAGATTTTATTTAATATCATGCCAAAGTAAAATTAATTAAGGGTATGATATGATTATTATTCAAATTAAATTTAATGACATTATGAATGATGAATTAATCACTACTTGATTAATGATTTTCTTGAGGATTTGATATTATTTTTTATAAATGTATTTTCAAACCCATAAATTTTATAACATAAAGTGTTTCTAAAATGGTCGTTATGTGTAGAGGTTTTTTGTTATATGTCTAAAATTCGTGCGAATTGATTGTTTCTGAAATATTTTCCACGTAACAATGTTTATATTATAACTAGGATTGGAATGATGAAATCACCTTGCATAAAAGGTTAATCGTTTGATGATGGTAATGGAAATTGTTATTTTAAATTTGAAATTTGTTCTGATATTCCTATTACATACAGTTAATTCATATGGAAATAATGATAAAATATTGGATTGTTTGAATTTTTAGTTGGATTACTATATTTTCATGTGTGGCCTTTTTGGTGGATTGTGTGACTTTAATTGGGAAATTATTGAGGATATGTAAAATATATGAATATTTAATCTTCAAATATTGATTTCGTCTTGATATTTTTTTATTACAATTGTAGAGGTATATATCAGGAGGGTAGTATCATTTGGGATTGTGTAACACCTCATGTTTAGTAAATATATAACATTGTGTTTAATATCATATATGACACACAACAACAAGCTTGAACGATCTGTGAAATATATTATATAAAAATGATCATTGTAAAAAATTTAGTAATTGGTGATAATGAATTGGAATAACTAAATTATGAATATTATAAAATTTAAAAATTCATAAAATAAATTCATTGTTTATTAATTTATTAAAATTTATAATAAAAATCATTTGAAAGTAAAATAAATTTTTTTCTCTGAAAAATTGTTTTTATGTGCGGATGTGTTATTTTTATATGTAAATAGAATTAATCACGAATTTTGAATGATTCTAATTATATTTATGTATTATACATTTAATTATATTTTTTTATCATTAATCTTATATTCTTTCTAATCATGAAATAAAAATTAATTCAGTATAATGCTTGAAAACTATATTTTTCTAAAAATCGGTTTTGTTGCATTTTGTGCTCTTATATTAAAAATAATTTTTAAACATTAATAAAATTTATTTTGAAATATGGACATAATTTTTAAAATAATCATATATAAATTATATAGGATATATTTTTTGAGAATTTCCAAAAAAGAATTAATTTTTTCTTTAATAGTAAAAATAATAATTATTATTGAAAACAATGTCTTTATTTAAAAAATTACAAAGTTCAAATTT
The DNA here is from genome assembly GCA_963277665.1 of Viscum album. Classification (NCBI taxonomy): domain Eukaryota; kingdom Viridiplantae; phylum Streptophyta; class Magnoliopsida; order Santalales; family Viscaceae; genus Viscum; species Viscum album. Next base: position 1,488,857,696 of record OY728137.1, on the reverse strand, counting down.
TTATTAAAATGATTTTAATGTTAAATATAAAAAAATTATATTATAATTAATCTAATTTAGGTAATTACAATATATATGATGTGAATTTTTTATATAAAAAAATTATATAGTTAAGAAAAAAATTCATTGGAAAACTGATTTTTCAATGGGCATAACAGTTTAATTTCAAATAAAATTATTCAAGTTATATGAATTGAATATCATAAAATGGATTCCATATTTTGAAAAAAAATATAATTAATATATGGTTTATTTTAAATTAATTTTTTGTAACAATAAATATTGAAAATAGTAAAAAACGCATTAATCAAGTTAAAGTTAAAATAGGTTTACTGAGGGTTAAACCCAAAGATAAGGGTATGTTTTCCAAATAAAATTGAAAACATAAATAAACTGTTAAAGTACAATATTTATAGCATTTACTATAAAAAAATGAATCTAATGATTGTAAAAAAATTTCCTTGTGAATGACTTTATAATTTTATATTCTTCTGGGAAATTTCCATGTAGCTTCCTTGATGGCCCCCTTCCCCACTTGTAAATGAGAACGTCCACACCTCACTTCTTCACACATCCTAATAATTTTATCTCAAAAATCGCTTGAAAAATATCTCACCAAAATAATTATAAACATTCAAGAGGTGTGGGTATATCCCAAATATCAATACTAAAATCATTAATAAGAGATCTAAAGGAGGTTCTTATAAGAAATGTCAATTGTTTCCACTAATATATTTCATTTTTAATTTCTATTTTACCACATTTAGTTATGTATTAAAACATTAAATATAATAACACTAGTACTTACCATATAATTATATTTTATTATTTTTAGGAGATAATGTTTATCTTTATTCATCCCCATTAAATTGGGAATAAATTAATCACTTGTGTGTACATCGATCTACTAACTCATGAACAGATATAATTTGTTTTCCATCACTGAATCGCATTGATAGTTATAATTATATAAATGATGAATTAATATTATACATATTAAATGTTATTAATTCTATAAAATTAATTTACTATACACTTCCTTACTATTTCAACCATTAAGGTAATGATATCGTTGCACATGCTTATGTGTAACTTTCCATCTCCATGAAGTGGTGTAATTAATTTTACATGTAAAACGTTCAAAAATGGATCAAAAAATTTATATAACGAATATATGTGATATTTATAAAATTATTATGTTTTTTCATGAGGTGGATCTATATCATATTCGCAATAACTGGATCATCTGTGACAAAACATGTATAAAAAATAAAGCATTTAACACACAAAAAAGGTAATAATGAAATATTATTGACAAACTATTTGTTAGATGTTATAAGAGGATCATATATTATTCTAAAAATATTTATATGGTTCTTTTATAAATTACAAAAATTCTATAGACGAAGGTCAAATCATGTTAAACTAAATATATGCATGATGTAAGAGATTTCATCTCAATTTCCTTTCATTAAGGCATATTTTAATGTTATTAGCTTAATTTATTTTATATAGTGTGTAATATTCCAATATTAAATTTCATATATGGAATTCCACATATGTCCTGGTATTATAATTTTAAATTAAAATTATTTCATCCAATGTTATTAGAAATGAATGGTACCAAGTGGTGAGGGTTTCATAACTCAATTTATCTTCATTGGGTTGTATTACATCTCTATTGTGTTCTATATTGTAAGATTATAACTGTAATGAATTTTTATTATTTAATGTTTTATTTTTACCCTTTATTTTTATTCAAATTTTACAAAAGTAATAAATTCATTGATTAATTCTCACTTCAATGGTATGGTATTTGTAATGGATTTTATATCAATTTCAATTCTATTGTGAAATATTTGTTATTATATACCATTTCACTTTAATATAGTGTATATACTGACACTATGATCTATTTAAAATAAATAAATTATTATTAATTATTATAAATTTTTCAGTTCAAGTATACTCTTTCAAGTGGTTACAATTTCAATTAATTAGGTAAGAATATATTTTACAATCTAAATTTCATTTGGGATTGCATTAATTTTTAGTAATAAAATATTATCATTTATCGTTAATATGATCCTATAAATTTCTTATCCAATATATATTTGAGTATGTTACATATTATAATCCCACTTTTACTCTCTTTGTAACTTGAATTTATCAATGAAATTTTTAAAAGGAATCCGGATTTTATTTCTTTTTTAATCATATATATTTTTATTCCATGTCTAAGTTTTTCAAAAGTGTTTCGAAAAAATATTTTTATTCACTAAAATGATTTATTAAGGACATTATAATTTATCCATGACGTTTTAAAATGGTTTTAAATGAATATTTATACTATGTCCTAAAATTTTCATTTCTACTTTCTTTATAATAATTCAAATGGAATGTTTTTTAACATATAGGAAGACAACAGACTTCCCCACCACCATAAATGTTTTACAAAATTTATCTTATACGAAAAATTTCCAATGGTTTATAAAATATCTTCTACGAAATATTATTTTAATATTTACTTTATATTAATTTTATTCATATAATTTATATAAATTTATTACCAAATCCTTATTCTCAATCAATCGATGGTCATCACTTATATCTTGTTAATTTTGTGGTCATTATATTATCCTAAAACAATCACATTATTGTGATAATTTTACATTACATTTCCCTCAAATATACATATTATCTAACATAGATATATCTATTTCTTAAATTTTATATTATTTGATAAGCTCGGGAAATGTTGATATTACATATTCCTTATTCACTATATAAATTTATTGATAAAAAATATTGGTCATTAATTTAATTAATCATTTGATATATTATAAATTATTTAGAAATGAAGTGATGGATAGGGTCCATAATTATATATCCCCTCGATGCTTTGACATGTCTCATGTGACAAATCTATATCCCAATTTGGGTTTTTACCCAAATTTTTAAAATGTCTTAGTATTAGGTCATGATGATATAGATTTCATGATGCCTGATATCATAAAATCCAATATATATAATTTCATTAATTGAGAATTTAATTGTTATTATTGATAAGATTATTTCGTTTATATAATCCATGGAGGAAAATTTTCTCAATTTATTGATTAAATTAATTTTTTATTTATTTAACTTCCATATTTATTATGACTTACTAAGAATTTGATAATACCATTATTTTGTCATTCCCCCCGGGATAAGAAGAAGAATCCATTGAATGTTTTTCTTGTTTGTAGATATTTTTTTATGTTTTATATTCTATTCCTACTATTAAATGGTTATCATGTATGTATCTGGTTCTCCAAGACTCCTAAAATAATATGTCCAGTGGAATTTGACTCCATTTATCAAAGCCAATGTAATAAAGTGATTAATTTTTTTAAGTTACTAGATTTAGGGGTGTTAGTTGAATTTATTATAGGGTTGGTTGAAATTCTCTACGATGAGATTTAATTGATAAGGGTCTGATATAGTTGTATGGATCTTCCTCAGTTTAATTCTTTTTTATTATGTGATCTTCAATTACATGGGATATTTTTCATAATTTTAAAAATATTTTTTAACATCATTATAATTAATTAGAGTAATTTTATTTTTTAAAATGTGATTTTATAAAAATAAGGAAAATTTAAAAGTGGTTATAATTTTTTGAAAGTGTCCAATAATTTTATATGTAAAAAAGTTTAATAATATATTTTTTACAAGTTTATCAATTTGAAAGATAATTTTTTAAAAATTTAATTTTAACCTTATTTAGAACCCATCCTAGAATAAAGGTAAACTTATTCACCCACACATTTCATGGTATTTATATCATTATGTAATGATAAATTGATTTTTTTATTAATTTATGGATTATTTTAGGGTCATATGAGTCTCATGTGTATTTAGTGATTTACCTTACATAAGGGTAACCTATATTATTTTAACACAAATTCATTTATACCTCACGTAAATGTCCCCCCATCGAGGTAAATCACATGTAGGTGAATTTTTTAAAATATTAGTGCTAGAAACTATTTTTATAACCTATATTACATCATTCACATTTCTACTCATAGGTAAAATGAATTTAAAATATGTAGCATTACCTCAACACAAAATAAACCACTATTTAAAGGTAAAAATTACTTAACATTGCACAAAGTTCCCCTCTCACATGCGGATAGTCATTTTTAAACAAAAAGGATTAGTTTTCTATCTAAATTGACCTATAATACTTTTTATGTAACTAACTAGAAATACTAATTCAAAATAATGGGTTAAAATAATGTTATTATAGGGATGAATCAAATATGGCATGCCTAATTATAGGATATTTGAATGTTTTGTGTGGTGGAAGTTAAATAGAAATTAATTTACTATTAATTAAAATGGAAATATGTAACTATTTTTTTTAGAAATACGAAATAATAGTATCAATATTTTTAAAACTATAATTTTATGTCAATTTATTAAACTTAATTACTTCATATCATGTATGGAAGATCAATAAATTTTCTATTCATTTTTTGTAATACTTATCAAAATCATCTTGAGACCATCTGTGAATTCTAGGCTAATTATCTATTTTCTCTCTCAATTTTTTCTAGTTCAGTGCATTTAAGGATTCATTCTAGACAAGGGATAAAATATCTCCCCCCCCATTTATTTTGTGCAAGGTATCAGGTATGAATTATTTTAGTCTTTTTGGACCACAAGGATGAACTAATTTTGTGAAGATAAATAAACACTGAGAATAAATATAGATATTTTTTCTAGGTATATTCTATATGATTTTATATGATTTCATATATTTTTTATTTTATTTTTTGGGGGATAAATTAGAATGATTCACATAATAGAAAATACGGTAGTTAAAACATTAGGAATTTAAGTGTGGGTAGTGGCAACAATTTACAAATTTTAATGTGTTTATCAACATATTTTTTGGTTTCTAAATATTTATTAAGGTAAGAATGAATAATTTATCATGGAAATGAAAGTAATTGAGAATATTTTTTTAATATATGTGATGTGAACCGTATATGTTTTTTATAACATAATTCCATCTAAATTGAATAATTACTACTTGTTACCTATTTATGTGAGCCTTATGGTGTAATAAATTGATTACATTGAAATATTTTATTATTTTAGTTATTATACATTATAATAAACTATTATAATTAGTTAGTAAGTTAAATTTCTAATTAAAAAGGAAGTTTGAAGAATAAATTTTTAAAATATGTTGATGATGGATATTATGTTATATATTCTATGAAATATGATTGTTTCTCTTTTTATTGTGGTTGTGGATGTGAGAGATGGTGATGTTGTGGCTGGTTATTATGGAAACAATAATTTATCCAACTATATAATTTAGAGGTTGGTTTGGTTCATGGTTAACGTGAGGTGTGGGTTGAGGAATGAAAAATGATTAGCAAATGATATGGATAGGTTATATAGAGATAATTATGTTATTAGGATAATTATATGGTGTTGGTTTGACGGTGTGGGGATTTTTACTGACGCATAATGGTATGGAGTGGAATGAGTTAATAAATATGAAAATTAGGTCATGGTTGGATTATGATACTGTGGAATTTTAATTAAATTTAGAAAAGTATTATTGCTTGAAATAAATAAATATATATTGTAATTTAAATATATATCCATAGTGTGGAAGAATAATGGATAAGAAAAACTATGGGTGATAGATGAGAATGGGTTTTTAATGAAATATGGTAAATAAATGGAATAATTATCCTAGTATTGGTAGTTTAATATAAATATTAAAATTGAAAACTATTTGATAAAAAATGAATTATCATGGGAACTTTATTTTTTTTTGTTGGTGGGATGGTTCTATTATAGGTGAATTATTGGTTGTTGATCAGTAGTGGCGAGTGACAGATGAGTTGTTATAGTTCTATTTGTTACACCCCTACGATAGTATTTGGGATTCAATATTTATTATTTTATTTTTATTATAATTTATATATACACCCCACTTGAGTAAGTTAACCTTTCTGAAGCCCATTCGTTTTTTCGGTACTAGGTGTTTTCCTCCAACATCCTTGTTGGTGATGGAATGAATGACTAAATTGTCCATATTCTCTTCTATGACTTCAATGTATGAGGTTTTGTATAACCTTATAATTAATATTGGTATAACTAATAGATTATTGGATCCAGAATAACAAATGGGTTATTGGTATAGGTAGTTTGGAATACCCTACCGAATGTTGAGATGAGAGGTACAAAATGTTTTTGAACACCCTATAAGGTATTGGAATATAGGTTCCTTGGCAGACCCTAGAGGGTATGGATGAGATGATATGATGTGAAATTGTTGAAATGAAATTATAGAGGGGTTCATTTATGGTAGGATAAGTGAAAAATGTTGATTTATTTCTTGTTCAAGATATATTCTTGTAATGGAAATGTGTATTGTTCTATGATACAAATGTGGATGAGATGGAGCATAAAACATTTTATATTTTGGTGTAATAGTAAAAAAAATTATTAGGGATGTGGTTTTGGATCACTTTGATCACATTTTATATATATTATACTATAATTTTGTCGGTTCTAGATGGTGAGTGAGAATTAGTGAGTCATGGAATGGATTTTTTACCAAATAGGTGCATGTTGATTCTACTCTTTACTCACTAGAGCAGTAGTATGATTTTCTTATATTTACATAAGTGTTCTTATGGAGGACCCTACTGAGTATACATGTTACACTCATACCTATATATATATTATGGGAATATGGAGGGATTTTGTGGCCTAAATAGAATCTACATGTTTAGGGAGGAGTATTTTTATTGGTTTTTTTACCTAAGAGTATTTTCTTCTTTTATTTTGGTGGCCATTAAGATATTTTCACATCCGCAATTATGTGATTTTTTTTATATGAAATATTGCTTTATTTTTATATGGAATTTTGTCGATTGGTGACAAAATATTATTTATTTTTCTTAAAATGTAATACAAGGGTAATCCCTCTCGTTGTATGTTTTATACCCTCAGTTATAGTCACCAACTCATGGAATTTTGGAGGCAAGATTCTAAGGTCACTCCTTCCCTTCATCATCAAATAGGGACTACTAGTGGTGTAGGGGTGTTCGGAAATATATTAACATATTTTATCTATCATTATGTATTACTGGAGGGAAGTGTGTACAAAGTGTTATTTTTTATATGTGGAGAAAGTCTCTAATAATTCACTACAGAACCATGATAGGATAACTCATTGTGTACGAAACCATCTTGATGTGTTTTCTACTAGTTTGTTTCACTGTAGAGGATTTACCATGAGATTATAATCTTCTAAGATGTATATTGTATGGAAGATGTAGTTTGTTTGGTATATGATATTATCTTATCAAAACATAAATATGAGTACCTTGAACATTTTATAACTATAAGGTTATATAATAAAGTGATGTTAATAATAGAATTATCTCTCCAATTCCTTTTTTTATTTTATAAAAAAACCAATTTTATAGTATTGGAGGAAACCATTACATTGACCAATATCTATGTAACCTAAGGTTTGTTATAATTTTGATGGCTCGATGGCATTTTGCCAGGAAAACAAGTTAAATGAACTAAATTCCAGTAATGTAATAGCCCCTCTCTCTATTAATTCATCCAACCATGACAACCCTAGACATGTTAATGTCTCTTCCACTTCCATGTAACCACCTTGTGCATAAGTGCACTACGAATAATTCATTACATGTTATCTGATATCCATTCGCTAATTATTGTTACTAGTCACCACTTTGTAGGAACAATCTATTCCCCTCTGATATCATAGGTGACCTCCCACACACTTTCTTTCACTCCACTAGTCATAAGCTTCTCTAGTACAACCTAAATGCCAAATATAAAATCTCATGAAGGATTTATGTCATGAAGGCCTAATTTCAAGGATCAAAACCCATTTTTAATTAATAATAATGTATTTATATTACTCCATTACAATACCTTCTATATTATACGTATTGTTATAGTGTTTTAGTAGTGTTACAGTACCATATAAATTTGACCCAACTAGGATTTGTGTAACCCAGTATGATTTTAAAAGAGGAACATCAATTGTGATACCATATATGACATAAAAACCAAATATTATAATATAATGTAACTCACCAAAAAAATATGACATATTTCTTTTTTAAATAAATTTAATCACTTTGATGGCTTATGAAGTAGGCAATATCGGGTTTAAACGAAGCATGATACTCTATAAAAAATTTTATTATTTAAAAATGACTTTTCCAGCCGTGAAATTAATTTGGAAAGTACGTACTAGACTAACTATTTTTTAAAAATTATATGGTTTAAACATGTATGAAATAAATTCAATGTTTATATGTTGATTATAAATAATTTAAGAACCATTTAAAGGACCAGGAAATTATTTTTGATAAACTATTTTTTTTTCTAAAATGCAGTTTTGTCGCGCATTGCACACATATTTAAAAATAATTTTCCAATATATAAAAACATTATTTGAATAAATAAACTAATTTTTTAAAATATATATGTTAAAATTGTCTTTGGGGGAATTTTTGGGAATTTTCTAAAAAGTTTAATTTTTTCTAGAATAAGGAAAAATACAGATTTTATTTGAAAACTACATTTTCATTTAAATTATTTAAAAAGTTAGATTATATTTTAAATTTATTTAATATTTAATTTATTTTAATTATATTAGAATTTTACCTATTTATTACATTTGAATCAATTTCATATTAAATTATGATATAAAATCAATTGAATGTTTTGAATAATTTTCTTTGAAAAAACATGTATTTTCAATGCATATAGGAGTTTAATAATAAATTAGATTCCCAAAATTATATAAATTTATTTTCAAAAAATTGATTAAATATTTGGAATCAAAATAATTTATATGATTTAATTATTTCAACTTTTTTATCATAATGAATCACTAAAACTGTAAAAATTAATTATCGTGGTTAAGGTAAAAATGGATTTTCTAGGGGTTAAACTAAGTTGATAAGAGTTACGAATGACCTAAAAATTATAAAAAACAATTTTAAAAAAAATATAGACCTTAAAACCTCAATGTTAATATAATAATAAAAATATATTGTTTTTTTATTGATAAAAATGTTGGTATTGCTTTATCATTTCGAAAATTCCATGTATGTCATATCCCCCACGTAAAAAAGACCACCCACACTCCTTAAATATTCACACTTCCAAAACCATTTTTTTTAGAAATTAAAACCAAAAATATATTCCTTACATACCTTCCCATATCATATTGTACTTATTTTTTATTAATAATCCCTCATATGATATTATTAGTTATAAACCTAATGTGGTTCTCTAAATAAACAGTAAAATTCTTAAAGGTGTGTATTTTTTTATTTCCTCTTCTGCCTCCATAAAATTATCCAAAACTATAATAATATAATAAAAAATATAATATTTAATATTATTTTATTATGAAAAATTCATAACCTAGATCCATCTCTACTTCCATCAAATGGTAAACAAAACTGCCAATTGCTTGTATGAAATACTACCACCTCACGAACGGATGTAATTTTTTTCCACCACCAAATTTAAAGGATGAATATAACGATATATTTAGAAAATTTAATTTATATTTTTGTATTTATTAAACTTATGGAATTATTATACCATATATACCTTCTTTCTTACCATTCTATAGTGGGATACGATAACATCGCTTATGTGTCCGAAGGATTATCGAATTACGAAGCAATGCGATCCGTTTATCACAAACACCTTACAGGGAAGGTTTTGAAGATAAATTTAATTAATATTAGCGATATTTATGACATAAAAATAATTCTTAAAATATAATGTAACATCTAACTTCTTGCTTTCCAATCTTTTAGAAAACAATAACGTCGCTCAAGCGTACATATGGACTACCGCATCCACATAACAATGAAAAGTGTATTTCATTTTATTTTTACATGGATGAGGGTAATGATGGATTTAATATATAAAAATTATATATATAACATAATATTAACTCTATAAAGAATAATTAAAATTTATCATCCTTTCTTTCATTCTTACAATAAAATAGAAAATTGTGTTCATGGGTATGTACGGTCTATCATCTCAGTGGTCGGTGTAATGAATTTTATATCCATAACATTTATGGATTACTATAAATAAATATATAATGAATTTATGTATTTTTTATATCATGTTTTAAATTATTTATATGATAAAATCATGACGAGAGTACAAGGACCAAAATTACCAAACCAAAACATACATGAAATGCAAAACAATTATCACTGAAAACAAAGATTTAAACAAATAATTGTTGATAAACAGGCCACAAAAGACTATATATAAATCATATGTGGTATGAAACAAAAGTACTGGTTAGTATTTTATTTGATTCCCCTTCCCTAAACAATTTTAAAAAATAAAATAAAAATATACACACAATAACCCAATATTTATTATACAGGAGGTTATAACATGTATAAATGAAATCATAAAAAAGGTTAGGGTTTCCCTTATCACTTTTACCTACCGAAGACATATTCCATATTGAACACTTATTCATTCATGTGAGGTATATATTTATATTTTTGATATTTTATAACATGAATCTACTTTACTTTAGGGAATTTAATGTTTCATTTTAATTTATATCTTTCATAGGACTTACAATTCCAAAGTTTCCAAAGTTGTAAGTGTCTATTTTAAAATTTCATCATTATTTTTGGATTAATTATATTTAATTATCCCACGGGAAAATTATTTTGTATTTTTATCTTAAGCCAAAAAAAAATTTCTTCTCATATGGTTATTCTTGAATCTTCCATGTAATATTACAATTTTTTACTCTCTTTGGTACATAAAATGTTTGAGAAAATGTTTTTATGAAAATACAACATTATTTATCATTTTATTCAAAAATGATTTTTCAACAAGTCTATGTTCTCTAAAAATGTTTTCAAAATTATTTTTTACATTCTAAAACATATTTATTAAAGACATTTTTACCTATTTTTTACTTTTTATAAATTTTATAAATTTAATATTCATTTTGTTTCCCAAATAATAAATGTTTTTCTTTTACCAAAAAAATTGAAAGAAATATCTATTTTAACTTTAAAAAAATAAACATACTTTTACACCATCAAGAGCAGTCCATTTTTTTAAATCATAATATAAATTTTTATAAGGTAATTCTCATAGAAATTTATTTTCAAATATTCTGTGAACATTTAGTTTAGAAAAATTATTTTAAAAGTGGAAAGTTTATTTCCTTTATATAATATTTGAATGACATGTTTGTGGTATTTATATTTATCTACATCATTGGCACTTTTTTTTACTTATGATCTAAGAGGAATATGTTTTATTAATAAGATCCTTATTATTTTTCTGAATAATTGATGGCCCATATTTCTAAGGAAGTACAATTTATTATCATTCACTATATTAATCTTGATGGCTTATGACAAATTTTTTTTTAATTGATGTAAGTATTAATTTTTTATATTTTAATTTTTTAATTTGAATGTTTATATTTATTATGTTTCAACCCATTTATATGATGAATTCATTAGACTTATTAAGTGATGAGTGGGGCCCAAAATTACATATCCCATCGATGCATTGACATATATCATGAGAAAAATAAATTGGAAAAGTTTAATGGGTTTTCATCCACAGTTTTATACTATCTTGTGAAAGGAATTTAAAGTATGTTTTAGATGACCAATATTATAAAATCTCTCATTATAAGATTAGTAATTGATATTTCAAGTGATTATTTGATTTTTTATAATATCCTTAGTTATGTTTCAAACTCTAGTGATTATTTAAATGGAATTATTTGATCATAATTTATTCCCTCCAAATTATTATTAATTATCATGTTATTGATGAAATGGAAAGTGCTTCCGTTATATTCCATTCCTTATTGATTATGTACTATTCATTCCTGATAGCTTCCATTATTTCCATACCCTTATTAAGCATCTTAGGTTACCCATATTTTATGTTTTATTTTCCCTAGGATACCATGAAGTATATTAAGAAAGATATACTGGGAAATGATATAGGAATTAATAGTGTTCTCAAAAAAAATACTATGTTGTATCTAGTGTTTTTAATTTTAATGTTGATTTAAAGTATGTATCTATTTTACAAAGGTTACTCAACTATCTGGTCCATTAAGATGTTATTCCGAGTATCATATATCAATATAATAATGTAACTACCAAATAAATCCTACTAGGTTTGGGGTCTTTAAAATTTGAACCTAGGTCTGATACATGATATTTGGGTGACATTACCACTCAAATAATCCAATAACTACATGGTAGGATGATAATATTAAAGTTGGAGATAATATGATCATGAAAACATTTACATTGATATTATGTCTATGGATTATGTTTGTTACTTTATTATGTGTATAATATTTTGTGAGATAATATTTCAATGTATAATGATGTAACTTATATTATTGGTATACAATTTAGTATATAATTTACCATTTAAGAATGGTTATTTTGGGTACGGCCTAACATGTAATCAATATAATGAGAATGGATGGAGTGTTAAGGGTTTCTACTCCAATTACCCATATTTATTTGGGTAGATAGTGAATTAGTTATTTTTATGAATATAGATATTATATGATTATGATAGTAGGATAGTCATGGGATTTTAGGCATTAATGGGATCTAGGGTACTAGCAATCGGGGTTGGTTTGTGGGGTTAGAGGGTTCTATGTTATGATAGAATGTGTTATATAATATATGCTATGTTTTTTGGGGATTCATAATCTTGGTGATCGTTTAAATGTAATTCATTACATGAGTTAGAATTATAACATGTGATATGTTGAATAATAGAAGTGAATAAACTTGTGTGTAGTATCTTAAAAATATTTATGATTGAGATAGTTATATAGGTTATGTTTAATGAAGATTACATCACACTCATTATTATTTCTGTGGATATGACTATGAATAATGAATTTATTAATTTTTGTATTATATATTCAATACATTATGTGTTTTCAAATATTTTTCTGGTAATTACTCTCTTCTAGATCTTGTAATTTTTTGGAATATTTTTTAGTTTTTAGACATGTAGTTGGTACTACAAAGTCAAGGTGAACACTCTTAGGGAGCATAAATCAACACAATGTTGTCCATCTAGGGTATATAGTGCAAATCATGTATTTGGTGAATATTCTTAGTTGACTATTCAAATCATCTGTGATGGTCAGAGATGATAGGAAGAGGTTCGTACATAGTCCCAACCAACCATTGATCCTGACTGTGTAATCATGTCCACATTATAGAATTTGGATTTTTTAAAAATTATTATCCTATTTTATGCCTCATTAATGATCATATATAAATTTGAAGTGGATTTAGTGATTATTGGATACCAAATTTGGTACTTTATGCCATTAAAAGATGTCATTCTTTCTATGAAAAATTAGATAAACACAAGATATGAGGTTCGATCTTTATGATCGAACATATTCATTTATCTATCTATTTTTATCCTAGTTTATATATTTTAACTCAAATATATGCATCTATTAATATTATATATAGGACTTTGCATCTTTTAATATAGTAATGAATAGAAGGATTGAAATATATGTTCTTATTTCCTGGTTTTTGGGGATTAGATCACAATTGTTGACATCGAATCTAAGGATTAAGGGTCATCATGTTATTGTCATTAAAGGTAGGTTGTTCTTATTTCTTATTTATGGTATTGTGATTTCTTTTTATTTTATTGGTGTTCTTTTTGGATAGTTTTTCTAATATTTAATTTCCAAATAATTTCTATAAATTGATTTGATAAAAAATAGTGATTTGTAGATTGAATAAACTTTATAGTTTTAGAACTTGAATTAAAAATTTTGGGTTGGTTTTGAGAAACATTTGAATTTAAAACATGAGATTTGGGTGAATGTTTTTTTTGTGAAATGGGTTTCCAAAGTCAAAAATTGGATTAATATAAGACTTTTATTAGTAGAATATTTTGGTACACTATTCCAGGAACTTAACTGGTTTGGAATAAATAATGTGTTGTGTTTGAGCAATGAATGGGAATTTTCGACTATGGATGTAACGATTATATAGTTAATATTTATAGAAAGTTTCATTCTATATGTGATATGGACGGGGTGTCTTGTTATATTTGATAAACACTCTGGTGGGTGATGATCCACAATGGTTGTGTGAAGTAATCATATGGATAAATTTATATTTCTTTTTTTACTTATACAATCTTTGGTAATCTTAATTACTTTATAAATATATATTATGGTTGAATCGGGAAAGGTTATCATGTTTTAGAAATTAATTTTATATATTAATCTCATAGTTTAGTTTAATTTATATAGAATTTTGGTTATGTTTTTGTTTCACTAACATGTTTTCAAATGAATTGGTAAAATTGTTGGTAATAAGCCTATATGAGATTAAATGAGAGTAATTCAGAATTATATCTGGTATCCATAATCACCCTTACTGACTTATCTTATTGTGTATATAGACTCTTTATATCATGATGTAGGTAAGATAATAACTCAAATATTCTTCGATGGTGTACCATATGAGTTAAGATCATGGTGGATGTGGAAGTGTTCAACCATACGCTTAAGGAGAATCTTCACCATTTATGAAAAATTGTTGTTTCCTACTAATTTGTTTACTTATGTAGGGACATGAATATTATTACTTTCAAATATAATCAACTTGATTAGTTTTTTGAAATGGTTTTTTCTAATTTTTTTGGAATTCAAATGGAAATTTATTTCCTTCATTATATAAATGATTGTTGGTTTGTGTGAAATAATTCACCAAAAATTATTTTACTTCCTTGACACAAGTTTCTTGACTCTTGTGATCAAATAATTTTCTAAGGAATTTCGGTGATTATTCATTAGGTCTCAGGGTAAAAGTGATTGTGTTAAGATATTTAAAAAGAGTATCAAAGACTAGTTTTAAAGTCAAAATATGGTAATTTGGTAGGAATTGGTACTATAGTGGTCATTTTTAGGTCAATATGTCCATGAAAAAGACACAAGTGTGGTGGTGAATTGTGTACTTAAAATACCTTGATGGATTCATAGAACCACTCTTATAATTTAGTGGACACTTCCTTCTATCTTAAAAGATGAGTGAGCATAGAAAATAAATGAAGGAAGTGGTCACAGTGATATATAGTGGTTTGGGGAACAAATATCCCTTACTTGACTCCACCGATGCTCAAATCCACACGATTTGTGATTTCATGGACAATTCATCACATTTTAAGACCTTCAAAAAGAAAACAGAGTGCAAGCAGTTCTGAAGTTACAATAAGACTTTAAAAATCTTTCTAGTTCTTTTACTTGGAACCATAAATCTATAACATAGTGCAATAAGATGACACTTCTCCATGATTGAGTATGAGAAGTCAAAAATACAACAAATAAATAGAGCCTTTTTTTGTTAATAAAACATGTTAAACTTAAACGTTGTAACAGAAACTGACAAGTGTATTCAGATCTTTAATAACACAAAACAGCATATAATACTTTAATGTTACACAAGATTTAATCAAAAAATGATAGAGAAAACATAGATAAATGTAAAAACATGAATGTATCAAAACTGCATATCCAAAAAAATCTTTTACATTCTTTAGAATAATCTATAACAATAAAATGTTGTATCACTAATAACAGAAACAATGTGTAGATTAGATAAACCAAAACAAGTATATCTCCACATTGTAGCTCTGAAGGCTACAACACATTGATTTTCCTTATGTATATAATAATTTTATATCTTTTAACTTTTTTATGAAGAGTGTCATGATATTTGTACTATAGGTTAAAAACCTAGAGGTAAAACCAACTCTACAAATATCTCACAATAAATCATGAATATTTAAATTAAAAAACAATCAAGAGAGTCGTAACTTCCTATAAGAAAACAAAAAACATACTCTATTGAATACAAGTCTTTAAAACAATCATAAAGATCCATTGAATTTTTCATAAAATAGATTTAAATTTATCATTAATTTCACATAGAACTTGTCATAAATATTGGATAATATAGTAAATTTAACACTCCTTCGTTAAATATTCAAACGTAGGGTTCCTTCATATGAAGTCCAAGCTCTAAATGTAGGCGTAAAGACCGTGACCCGAGTAACCTAGAGCTAGTAAAATACTTTATTAAATTGGTTTATAGTCAAGGAAGATGCATCCCAAAGGACTGAATAGTTTATTATATTTGGAAAACTAGATAAAAATATGATATTTAAATTACAACATTAGAGGAAATACAATAAAATAATTCCATTTGAAACATCTATAACTCCTTGATTATCCCTACAAGTCATTTATAATATTAATATTCACATACTGTGGAAAAAATAATAAAAGAGTGAAATCAGATGCTCAGTAAGGGTACATAATACAGTGAAACTTATCAAAAACATAAACATAAGGCATGGTGAATAACTAAAAACACATTCCTCGAAAAATAAACATGAGCATAATATGGTATGAATGAAAACTGAGTTAATATATCCATATAACTGATCATAAGTGAATGAACACTAATAACTGATATTATACTAGCCAAATATCACATGGTTTGTCAATTACTAATATCATAATGTGGGAATTCATAATACCAAACATCTGAAATATATTTTCAAGGCCTCTCCAAGATGTCTGAAAATACTAGTGTAAGGCCTCGACCAAAACCTAATATTTTTTGTCTCATGAGACCTAATGATGCATGGAGGGTCAATAGCAGGCCCACCCATCACTTTATATGTCTAATTCATTCCATATATTAATGGGGATAAACATAAACAATATGAACATATAAAATGTAAATAACATTCCTCAATATGTAATCCTAATCACTAACCATTCAGATTAGCATGGTGAATGGTATCAAGATAGCACATCCAAATTAAAATTGGTCATAAACCATTTAATAACATATAGTATTTGAAAATAATAATATATAAATGTCAATAAATCCTAAAATTCGACAAAGTTGTTGAAATAGATGAAAATACTCTAATAAAATCAATAAGTAATTCTTGAGAGAAATACCTCTTTTACATTGCAATGACGATTTATTTTAGGAAAAACATTTTTATTGGTCATAATGGTTTGAATAAAACTATTAATGAAAAAATAGTTTTTAATGAATAAATTAGAGATTTTTGAAAAATAATTGTGTCCTAAAATAGATTATGGATGGTACTTTAAAATGGATAAGAAATTGAGATATTCCCTTTAATCAGACTTGCAAGTCCTAAGGAATTGAAATGGGATCCTTGAAAAGCATATATTTCTTATAAAATAAAGTTGAACTGATATTTAAATATGATTTTAGAATTTATTCATATAATTTTGAAGAATTTTATAGAAATAATTAAGAATTAAATTTGTTTATTGAGTAATAAATCATAACCCTGATTAAATGGAGGTTTGGGAAGAAACTCCTTACCTTACATCGGAATGTATTCTTTACTAGACCTTAATGTCCTGTATAATCAAATTAAATCCATAAATTAATTAATTAATAACCTTTTATACATGTATTTGATTTAATATAATTTTATTATGTTAATATCTGTCCATTTTGACTAGCTATAAGATAAAATTATATTGCTTTGGAGCATTCTTTTCTTTGATTTTCATGATCGATATACTTATATATGATTCTAGAAGTTCATGTGGAATAGTTATAATACACTAGAATTGAATTTATATGTTATTAATGAACATATAGATATATATATGGTTATATATATCATTTATTTTATATGGTATATGGATGAATCATTAGATAAAACATTTACTGATAATTGTTTTCATTATTATAGTGGTTATTGATCATAACAAACTCATTTATTTTTATCACTTAGTATTATGAAAATATGTTACCTAAAGAACATAAGAAAGGTAGTAATAAATATATTATAGTATTTTTTTTAGTCATAAAAATGGTTTCATTACCATCTTTGAAGGATAAATTGAAGAACTAAAATCTATCTTCCACGAAGGTTGTATATCTACACCTCACATATGATGATATCATTTTTAAAATAAAAGAACGTGGGAATGGAGTTTGATTATGTAAATTCCATTAACATGATATATATAAATTATATAAATGATATAGTATTTATCATGATCAATTGGATAGAGGAGGTGAGGAAATAATATAAAAATAACAAGAAAACAAATTAAAAGGAAAAGGAGGAGGATTTTACCTCTTCAATACTCTTCGAGAACCTCCTTAAAGGGACTGGTTTTGTTATTTTATTAAGACAAAGAGCTAATGTAAATGAGGGAGAGTCATGGGAAGTGGTTTGGGTAGAAATTTGACAGGGCACAAATCTTGTATATTGTCAGTAGAAGGGGTGATGATGGGTGGTATATATAGTGGAAGAGTGTGGTGATTTTTTGAAAATTTTATTCATTTATTTATTATATTGGATCAATACTTTGAATAGTTTGAGAATTATCATTTAATATATAAAAATAATTAAGTTAATTTCGAGATTATTTTTCTTAAATTAGTTATGGCATGAAGAATAGTGTGTTTAAATTATAATGTATTTATTCCATAAATTACCATATTTTACTGTTCACAAAAATTCAAGTATTATAGAAAAATAACAGAAAATATTCCCAGCCAATTTTATACCTATAGAATTAAAAAATGAACTCCATTTTATGAAAATAATTTTCTATATATGAAGATTTTAGTTTTTAATTAAAACTGTAATTTACTCGAAAAGTGCAGATTTTAAATTTATAACTTATTTTATAACACTTTCAAAAATTTACTATGGTCTCATAAAATTATCTAAAAATTATCAGAAAACAATATATTTATTTATTAATAAATTTAATGAAAATATTTTTTTTAACTTATTTATTAATTTTAAAATTGTAATTAAATATTTATGACTTACAAAAATTCCAACACTTAATTATATATTTTTAAAATATTCAATTTTTTATACTATGATATACTTATATCATAATTTCATTTATAAGATGCATATATTTTATTTATATAAACATGGGTGGGGTTACAGTTCATTTGGTTGATTTACTATTCAAAAGGATCATGTTATTATTCCTAAGGTTGAGTTACTATTTCATCAGTATAGGTTCCTTAACTTTTATAAATACCTCTTATTTCATTCATCATTCATTTACCGAAAAATTCAGATCATTCTTCATTCATTTATGATGTTTCTATTTTGGTATAAAAGTGATTTTACATGTGATCTATAATCTTTATATTAGAAGGAAAATTTCATTGATAGAGTTCTGGTTCGTTACATTCTCCCTTCCTATAAAAAATTACATTCTCAATATTTAAGGATTATCACCCCACAAAAAGATCCAAGTAGTTCATCATCATAATCTCATCAGGATCTCGCTTCATGTATTCATGTTTATTATTTCCCCTAAATACCTATACCAGTTGATTATTTCAATTCCTCAACATTTTCTCTTTAGTGTCCTGATTCTGGATAGTCTCTTCACAATAAGATAAGTCTGGTTCCAATTCTATTCCTTTAGAAGATGGTAAATGGGTTTTTTCTAGAATGTACTTCCATAACAAGAAGATGTGGAACAGATTTTATACCTTTGAAAGGCTAGGTGGCATTGATAAATGATAATCCACAACCCCAATTCTCTCTATAATTTCAAAAGTTCCAATGTAGTTAGGACTTAGTTTACTATTCTTCCCAAATCTTATAACACCCTTCCATGTAAATACATTCAATAAATTGTGATCTCCCACTTGAAATTTTTTAATTACTTTATTCAATTATAGGAATATATATTTTTATTTCATTATGATACTTTGATATATGTTTTAATAATCTTTACCTTCATTTTTGTTTCATCGATAATCACCAAGACTACAAGCTTACTTTCACGAACATCATCCCAACATGTTGGTGTATAGAATCTCTTTCCATACAATGCTTCATATGGTTCCATTTTAATACTTGAATGAAAACTATTATTGTTGGAAAACTATACTAGAGGAAAATACTCATCCCACATACCTTGAAAGTTGAGTGAGCATGATATCAACATGTCTTCCAATATTCGAATGGTGCTTCAAGATTTCTAGTATGTTTGACGATGATAAGAAGAACTCAATCAAAGCTCAGTATCCAAATATTTATAAAGAGATTTCCAGAATTATGATGTATATCAAGGATCATGATTAGAAAAAACTGAGAGAGGTGAACCAGGAATTCGTATAACTACATTAATATAGAGTCATTCAAGGCACCCAAGTGGAAAATCCTCCATTATATGAGGAAGTGTGCAGTCTTAGTAATTCGATCAACAATCACACATATTTCGTCATTATTTCCCAAATTTTTTGGTAATATAATAAAAAAATCCATGGTTATTTCATCCCATTAAAATGTAATAATAAGTATAAGTTATATGAAATTTTTTGATGTTTTATTCAGCCTTCACTTTTTGACAGACTAAACATCTTCATACATAATCAATAATTTCTTACTTCATGTTATCCCACCAGAAATGTTCCTTCAAATCTTTATACATATTAGGGTTAATAGAGTGCATAGAGAAATTAGAAATATAGGAATCATCCAATAACCCCATTTTTCATTGGGGTATAAAGTGAATACAAATCCTCTTCCCAAATCATAGAATTCTACTTTAATACATTATGTCATCCAACATCACTTCATCCATAGATTTAATTTTTTTTTATGATTCATGTCATAATAATGTGAAAATTTAATACTTTCTAATAAATATGGTTTAGCAACCAATTGAAAAAAAGTAACTATATTTCACCTTCCTTGATAATTTCCATATCTATCTTTTATAAATCCATGTACACATGGTCTTTTTCATTCCTCATTGTTTTTAT
The DNA here is from genome assembly GCA_963277665.1 of Viscum album. Taxonomy (NCBI): domain Eukaryota; kingdom Viridiplantae; phylum Streptophyta; class Magnoliopsida; order Santalales; family Viscaceae; genus Viscum; species Viscum album. The sequence continues at coordinate 1,488,836,706 of OY728137.1, read as the reverse complement.
AACACCATGATCCTTCTGGATCAATGCATCTGAAACATTATTCTCCATCCTTGGGTGGTAGTGTGTTGAAAAAGTATAATTATTGAGTAGCATATGCCATCTCCTTCTACTCATGTTGAGTTTCTTCTAATAGAATGTGTATTTAAAACACTTATGATCCATATATATCTCAAATATTTTACTGTAGGGATAGTGTGTCCATATCTTCAAAGTAAATATTATAGCTAGTAACTCAAGATTAGAAGACGAATAGTTCTATTCCTGAGTTTTTAACTCCATTTATACTTAGACAATAACTCTTTCATTCTATATAATGTCATAGCCAAGTACATTGTTTGATGCATCACAATAAATAACACCCACCATTTACTGATGTTAGAGTAAGGATTGGATAATCCCCCAATATCATCTTTCATTATTGATAAATTTATTCACATTCTTTTTTCCATGTGAACTCAACACCTTTATGAGTAATCTTGGTTAATGGGTTAGATAATCAGGAGAAGTTGTGAATGAAATACTGGTTCTAACCTGGTAAAATAATAAAACTAGGTACCTCAGTTATGTTCGTTGTTGTAGGCCATTCTTGAATCGCCTTTTTCTTCATATAACCAACTAATATTCCATTTTTAGAGACAATATGTCCATGAAATGAAAATTTTTGAAGCTAGAAACCACACTTGATAATCATCCAATATAAATCATTTCATAAAAAATCTTTGAACATATAAAAAATCGATTTTCATGATCTTCATAGATTTTTTTGTAAACCAAGATATCATCTATAAATACAACAACATATCCATAAAGATATTCTTTGAAAATTATTTTCCTTAGATCCATGAAAATTGATAGTGCATTAGTCATTACAAATATAATTACTGTAAACTCATAATGTTCATACCTAGTTCAAAATGTTATCTCTGGAATATCTTCCTTCTTCACATGTAATTGATGATATCCAAATCTAACGTCAATATTTGAAAAATAGTAGTATCAATGAATTTGATAAAATAAATATTAAATTTGAGGTATTGGATACTTTTCATTATTTTAATTCCATTGATATCTCTATATACAATGCATAGTTTAATATATCTATCTTTCTCTTTAATCAATAGAATGGGACCGCCCCATAGAGAAACACCATGAAAAATGAACCACTTACTACTAAAATCCTCTAGTTTTTTCTTCAACTCCACTACTTTCATTGTGGTAATTCTATAAAAATACTTTGATATATTCCTTGGTCCATGAATTGAATCAATAGATATTTCAATTTCCCTCTCTGAAGGATGTCCAGGTAAATCCTATTGAAATACATCGATGTTTTCTTCAACTATAGTTACATCCTCAATTTGAAGAATTATTTCATCACCCACAGATATTGTGTTATATTCCTCCCCAAGAATTGAATTCATTAGAGCTACTAGGGATGGATTTAGATAAGAATCATATGGCTAGGTATCCACTCTAAAGATAAGGGATTATACATCATCATCAAAAAATTTAACTCCCACTTTCTTGCAATAGATTTTTACATCACAATTTGAAATCAAGTTCATACTATGTATTATATAAAAATAAATCATGGGTATGATGATAATATCATAAAATAAATGACATTTATGTTTCATAAAGGGGATTTATCAACACATATTTGTTTCAGTGATACATTCCTTCAGAGATTTGATTGGGAACTTATTTTTAAAAAAAAATGGGAAATGTATAATTTTCATGGAAAATGGGAGGATATAAAAGAATAAAATGATCCGGAATCAAAAAAATTATCAGATAATCTTGATTAAATGATTAAAGTACCTTCCACCACTTCATTTTGAGCTTCATCTTTAGTATTTTAGATTTCATAGGATTGGCTTTTCCCACTTGGCCTTTTTGGAGAAATTTTCCTTGATGCATATGAAAATCATTATCATAATTTCCCATATCAGAAAAATTGTATGATTGAACATTTGTAGCTTATTTATTTCCCTTGAAATAATGAGCTTAGGTTTTCACACTTTTTATAGACTCATTTTTCTTTTAAATAGCTCTAGGGCGTTCCCTTCCATAATTACCAAATGTTTTAAAAATACCTTTTTTATAATTCCCTTTATCAATTTTTTCCTCTACCACCCTCTTCTTCACTTTATTTCCCATAAAATTGAAAAACATAGAGTATTATTTCTCCATCATTATAACACATGATACTATATCTTTTTATGAGGAGAAAGTTTGGGAAACTAATTCCCATCAGAGTAATTATCTTAAACTATCAAAGAATCAATCAATATTACTCCTTGGATTAAATTAGTAGTCCTTGGTATTTCTTGATAACTATGTAAATTTATATTTATACTTGGAAACATTCCCATCCTCCATTTCCCTCAAATTAATGAATTTAATTTTCATATCTTCTCATTTATTTTGAGTAAAAAAAATGTAGGAAAATTTCCTTAAAATACCTCTATTATTTTTTTCTAATTTCTTCCTCCTCATTTTTGTTTTTGATTAGTGGCCACCATTGATCTTAATATCTTAATAGATTATAAACTACCATGGAATCCTTCTCCCTCTCATTGCAACCCAATGAGAGAAATATCTTATATCAAGAACATATCCACTACTCACATAAAAATGGATTTGTAGTCCCATTGAATGATGGAGGTTATTGTCACATAAAGATTTATTACAATTATCCTCCACATTGTAGATCAGGATTCTCTATACAACTAAGTTTATTATTTACAACCTGAGTCATCTATCCCAGTATAGTTATTAGTTTTTATTCACCATTATTAGATCCAATACCGAAATCATTATCTTTCATAGGAGGGAAATACCAATATGGGATAAGTGCATTCATACAGTTTCCATTATTTCAACTATGATCCATTTCTAAATAATGGAATAAACTTTATTAGGTTATGAATTTTAATGTATAATCTAACAATATAAAATCACATAACATAAATTGAATTTTTTTCATTGATAATCTTATAATCATAAAGATGGTATCTTTCGGGATATATTACTTTTAGATACCTCATAATGGTTTGAAAATAAAATTTTCTTTATCCAATGAATATCTCTCAGGAGTGTCAAACTAAGTATAAATTAAGGCTAGTTGTTCTTTACCAGGTTACTCCAAGTTAGGCTTAAGGAACCTCTTTGGAGTTGTTACCCCTATGTACATATGTGTTAGTGCCACGTCAACTTACAGTATCTATAAAGGTATATATTTCTAAAAAGATCCACATAATCTCTACCTTACCAAAATTAAAGGATGTTGTTATATTTTTTTTCATCAATGTGTATCTTAGGATTTTGATCCCTAATTAATGTTTTCTAAATTCAGCTTCCATGGTTTCTATTAAACTTCCACTTATACCAACTCTAGAGAACCCGAACCCAGTAACCCAGAGCTGGTGCCTTTATTAAATTGGTATAAAATGGGAAAGTCACATCCTGAATGAACAAATTTTTTAGTAGTTTTAGAGAACTAGATAAAAACATAATATTCTCATTAAAACATGAAATGAAATACAATAAAAAAAATTTATTGGAAATATTCATAACTCCTAGATTATCCTTGTAGGTCATTCATTATATTCATCTTCACATCTTATGGGAAAATAAGACATAAGAAAGGTGTGGGATCTGATTCTTAGTAAGGGTAAATAATACATTGGAAGTTTTAATAAATATAATTATTTTGCATGGTTAATAACTAAAAACAAATGACTTTAAAAATGAACCTGATCAAAATTTGGAAGGAATGAAAGATGAGTAAATAAATCCATATAACTGATCATAAGAGAATAAATCTTAATAAAGGATATTGTACAAGTCAGATGTCACATGTTTTTTCAATTATTAATATCATAATGAGAGAATGCATAATGTTGGACATCTGAAACATATTATCAAGGCCTTGACCAAGATGTCAAAAAATATTAGGGTAAGACCTAAGATAAAACCCAATTCTGTATTCTCTCATGAGATGTACCAATGGAACGAGGGTCAATAGAAGGCCCCACCCATTATATTATAAGTCCAATAAAATCTTCATATGACTGTTTATAAACATAAAAAACATGAACAAATGAAATATAAATAACTTTCTATAATCTAAAACCATATTCACTAGTCAATATGAGAATCATAATGAATTGTATCAAGATAGAACATCCATAATCAAACCATTCATAAACCATTTAATAACATATTATAGTTCAAAATAAAAAGATATAAATATCAAAAATGAAAAAAATAAAATAGATATGTTGAAATTTAGTGAAAATAATCAAATAAAATCATTAAGGAATTCTTGGGATCAAAACCCCTTTTACATTCCAAAGAATATTTATTTTGGAAAAATAATTTTTATTTATCATAATTGTTTTTATAAAACTAGTAATTAAAAAATATATTTTTTCATGGAATAATTTGGGATTTTATAAAAATAATTGTGTCATAAAACATATTATTAATGGTACCTAAAAATGGATAAGAAATCAAGATTTTTCCTTTAATCGGGCTTACGTATCATAAAGAATTTAAAAGAGAACCTTAAAAACATGTATTTATTATAAATGAAAGATGAACTGATTTGGAAACATTTGTTTTGAATGTAAAAAATTTTTTATATGAATTATATTAAAATAATGAATAAGTAAAATTTTTTAGATAGGAAGAAACCTTAACTCGAAAGAAAATGGAGGTTCGGGAAGAAAACAAATACCTTGTTTCGAAATATGTTCTACACTTGACCTTAATATCTCGGACAATCAAATTAAATACATTAATTAATTAATTCAATTACTTATACTATGTTATAATTATATCATACTTTCTTTTATAAGATTCCTAAATTTTATTTATACAAACATGGGTGATGTTACTATTCATTCATCTGATTTTTTATTAATAAGGGTAATATTACTATTCCTAATTTCAATTTACTATTTCATTAGTACATGTTCCTTAACTTCTATAAATACCAATTATTTTATTCATTCATCATTTATGATGTTTTTTTGGTTCTATAAGTTATTTACAGTGGTTTGAAAATGTATGGTTTATTTCAAAAGGTGGGTTGAAGTACATTGCATTTTGGTTCCTAAATCATTGGGTTATTTACCAAAAAAGGATTATTTAGACATACTTTTCCAATAGCATAGGTTATATGATCCAAATTTCATATTCCAAATGTAGGGTCTACAATCCTTAGGTTATGCTTATAGACGTAGGGTATGAACAATATTTCTATAATACATTAAAACGCATCCTGAATACTATAACAAATATTACTCATGGATCAATTACATGAATTTAATTATAGATTTAATATTCAGATTAATAATAATATATTGAAATTTACTTAAAATAAAATTCATTTTTAACATTAATCTGGGAATTTGTGAGCATCAAAATGAAAAGAAATTGACAAAATTGTTGAATCAATAAATTCTGAACAATATCACCTTTTTTTATGATCACAAAACCCATAGAAGAAATTATTAAAATTTTAAAACCATCAGAAATACTTTTCTCATAAAAATTTTCATATAAAATTCTCCCCATTATCCTTTTATAATCAAATATTTATAGAAGACTTCTCACTTGTGAGAATAAAAACTTCTCCCCCATGGCAAGGATTTTAAGGAAATATTTCTCCAAATTCTCAAACATAGTGATAATATTTAAATTATAAACTTATCCCTAATGAAAAAATATAAATATAATTATCAAATTATCCCTTTTGTGATATCAAAAAAGATAAGATTAGTACTACTAAATCCCACTAAATTCATGCTTTCTTGAAAGACAAACATTTTAAACAATGAGTAAAAGTAGATATTTAATGAATAATATTATTATTTTCTTAAAATTTCCCCTAAATAATAGAATACATGATTTTAAATTAAAATAATAATTAAAACTCATGTTTATAAAAATAATATATATATATAATTATCAAAAAATTTACTTACAATTATTAACTTATTACTAAGATAAGTAAACATTATGTTCATGTATATGTAATATAAAGAGTTAAAAAAGAAATTAAAAAATGAATTACATCACATAATTTCACTAAAATATATATATTAAAATATAGTACATATAAATTGGACTTTAAAATAAACAAAAACTAAAAATGATGGGTTTATAAGGATCAAACTGTTCGTCCAGACTTTCCAAACATTTAATTTTTTTAGTTAGTGCACCTAAAACTCTGGGAATCTATTAAAAAAAATTAAAATTCTTATGTTCATTTATAAAAAGTATAAAAAAACTCCTCAAGTAGAAACAACTTCAAATTATCAATATCTAGCTTATAAATATTTTCACTTTGATATAACTCTGTTTGAATTTACAATTATTCCTTGTAATATTAAAAATATTCTCTCAAGATTGAACTAGTATTCATATAATTATATTCATTTTCAAAGAATAAAAAACTACTTTTATACATATTCTCACATTAATTCTTCATAGGATTTTATAGTCTCATAAAATGTACTTTGTAGCTTCAATGTTTCTTAATTTAAAGTGATGACTTTGACCAAAAGCTTTTAATAAGACTTTTGAGATGAATAAAAATCCATTACACCAGGAAAATGAAATTCCTTATTTCTTTAATAAGATTTTACAAATTAATCATAAACATATGAAACTAAATATTCTTTTAATAGATCATAAGGATTACATTTTTCCCTTTTACGAGACAGTTTTTCTTATGAACTTGTAGAAGATGATAAATTTTTCTTATTCTTTATGGTTTTATATAATCTTTTGAATAAGTTTTCATAAATAATAAGATGGATAAATAAATATATTTTGTGAAATATAAATATTTTAGAATGGTTTAAGGATATAAAATATAAACTATTCATAATTTAAAAAAAAATCTGTAATTTCCAAAATTATTTAAAACAATGTTTTAGGGATATTTAATTTTAAAAAAAAATTAGTTATATAATAAAAAGATATTAATAGTTGATTTAAAGACAAAAAAAGGTAGATATTTTTTTGTATAGAATAGTTAATGAACAGAATCATATAGATATAAAAATAAAATATTTCATTTATTATTTATTTTAGTAATAAGGATTTTTTATAATGAACTACTTTAGAGTTGGTCACTCCATTGGTAGAGACTTCTATATACCCATCGATCAACCACTTAAAGATTTAACCATAAATCTTAGTGATGTTATCTTTCAACATATCAAATATAAGTGCTTTTTGGTACCCATATTCATTTGGGACTATCAGTGTGTGAAAATATATTCTTAGGTAACCAAACATTTTTATTTTGAGTATGAAATATATTATTCATTTTCTAAAATTATTTTCAACAATAAAAAAATTTAAGACTCAAAATTTTAGTTTTTACAAAGCACAAATAAGTTACATATTGACCATTAATACCACAATAAAAACATTTAATATTAGACATGTTTTTATATTTAAACTAGGAATAAAATAATTTTTATAAATTTTTTGTATTTCACCATTTCTACATATTCCATGTTGTCTATTGTGAATTTTATTTTTTCTAATAATTAAATTTTTTATTTTTCTCCATTTATCAGAATACATGAACATTGTTTTAAATCATTAAATTAAACCAATAATTATTTATTATTCGTATCATGAAAATCACAATAAATATTAAAATAATTATACTTTAAATATCTAATTTGTTTTAACATATTTTATTTCTATAATATAAAATTATCATATGTTTTTCTAATTTATCAAGGATATTTAATTAATTATTTATATATATCTTTTATGATAAATCAATATTAATTTAATCAATCAAAAGATAATTTTTTTACAACTAGAATTTTTACAGTAATAAGATTGGACCTCATGATTAGCATGGGTCATAATACATACCATTTGTATTTTTTCTCAGTTAAAGAATATGTAGAATATTTATTGTGTGAACCTGAATTCTTAATACATGTAGTATTTAAAAATTACATTCCTTCCCTCTTTTAATAACTTTTACATTGATCTTTGAGTAAAAAACAACTTTCCTTTGTATGACCTTTATTATTCCAGATACAATATCTATTTTTTCACATCCCATTATTTTTATTTTGGTACAACTTTTCAAATCTCTTAGTAAGATCTGATAAATCTCTATCCAAATCTTGATGATATGAATCTGATGATTCAACCATAGTAGTTTTGAGAGAATATTCTTTACTTTTTATATTATTATCATCTTTATCCTTGATCTCAACATCATAAATAATTAAAGTCTCAATAAATTCCATAATAGATAAATTTTTTACTGGTGTAGATAGACGTGTAGTTGAAGATATTCCATTCATCATAGAGTATATTACTATTGGTATATTTAACACTTGATCTAATTTTGAAATTGAATATTACAATGAAGAACATTCTTGATAATCTATATCAATCTTATATTCATTTTATTGATCGTTTGATCCTAATAAATTAAGAATGTATCAATCATTAGTTTCATAGTAGTGTACCATAACAGTTGAACATTATCAGTTCCTTCATATTAAAAGAAGATTATATACCACATTTAACAAGTAGTAGGAAATTTATATTGTTAATTAAATTAATCAGTTCCAAAACCACACGTAATATCATTCATCTATTTTGAATTAATATCATATTCTCTATATAGATCATCATTTAAATGTTCTAAATCTTCCATAGAAATATAAAATGGATTAATGTTATTAAATAAACCCTTATTCCAATATTTTTCAAAGAAATGATCGTACATGATTTCCATCATCCATAATTGTCACCATTAAAATAAATAGAAAAAATCATCGACATACCTTCTGTTGAGTCATCTATTTCAAGATGTCATTATCTAAATATATTACTCAGCATTATTGGAACCTTTCCTCTTTTAATACTGGTTATAATCTAATAGAGAAAACATAATATTAAAGTCTATTCAATTAGATAAATCTAGAAATAGAGTAGTTATTTTGATACCACTTTTTGGTATCGGGTAGAAATAAATTTCTATAAAAAGAAATATCTCAGATAGAGTCCATCCTTTGAAACCAATTGTTAGGTCGAGATGAAAATAGAAAACAGACCAGACATGGTGGATTTTGTACATAAAAAACATTTATGGACTCAAAGAACTTTTATTGTTATAAAGTGAACATTTAATTCCCTCTTAAAAGATGAGCAAGGAGTGAAAATAAAAAATGAAATCAAACATAGTGGTATATAGTGGTTCAGGGAATGAAGATCCATTAATTTACCCCACCACTTTTCATCCCCATGAGCTTTTTGATTTCACTGCCATGCCCTCTTACAATAATACCTTCAAAAAACTATGTTCATGAATTTCACATCTTACAAGAAATATTTAAAAATTATTCGGGTTCTTTTGCTGGAAACTATAAATCTATAGCTTAGTTCATGAATATTAATCTTAACCGCAAACGAATACGAGCAGTTGAAATTCAAAAAAAAATTAATTTGATTATATTGAGAAAACATGTTAGACTTCATAGTTACAGTAGAAACTATAAAATATATTCATATATTCAATGGCGAAGAACTACTAATACCTCTTCAATTTTACACAGTTTTTCTTCAAAAAATGATTGAGAAAACACAAGACTAATGTATAAAATGAATGTCTACAAAGTGTACCACTATAAAATACTTTATTTTCCTTTTATAAAGATATTTAAAAATAAAATTTAGTGTCACCAACAATAACGTTAGTGAGTAGATCAGATAGATCAAAACATGTATTTCTCCAATGTGTAGTTGTTAAGGTAATAACACATGATTTTTTCCTTATGTATATATTATTTCAATATCTTTTTCTCTCTCTTTTTGATGTAGAGGGTCTCAATATTTATATTTTAGTTTTTATGGATCTATGTAGAAATAGGTCCAATAATATCACACAATTAATAATTAATATACAAATTCAAGATAAATTCAAGATATTAGTAACTTCCAATAAGAATAGAAATGATTAACATTGTTAAATATTATACTTAAAAAAATAATAACAATACTCTGAATCAGTTGTAAACTAGCATTAAATTGATCTTTACTTTCATCAAGATGGTTATATAAATCTCAAATAATACCATATATTTAAAACAACATTCATCAATTCTTAAATGATGAGTTCTTTTATGTGATGACAAACTATAAACAAAGGGTTTAAAATATATGGTTGATTAAAAATACAAAGTTGATTTACCATATGTCTGTTTTTTCAAATTTAGGGTTCTTTACAAATATATGGTTCATTAATCATACTTTCTGGAAAATGTAGGGTATATGATCCAAACATGTTATCCCAAACATAGCATTTTCAATCCTTACATTATAACTTTAGACATAGGGTATGGATTGTGTTTCTAGAATAAATTAAAACACATCCTAAATACATTAAAAAATATTTTCTATGGATCAATGAATTGAATATAATTCCATAATAAACATTCTAATGAATAAAAATTTCCTGAAATTCATTTAAAATAAAATTCAATAGTTTCATAAATGTGGGGATTAATGATCATGAAAAAGAAAAAGAAATTAAAAAATTGTAGAATCAACATATTCTCAAAATTATTAACTCAATAAGTTTATTTAAAAATGTATAGCTAACCTATTTATGATGATACTTGAGTTTATATGGAGTTCTGGTATCACATGTGATCAGAAGGATCCTTTATAGGATATCTATCTATTATTCTTTATAGTTTCTTGTAACCAGATAATTTTGGTATGGGATGTGTATTTATGAATCATTATAGGGATGTGTGGGGATACAATACATGTTCATCAGCTTTTAAAAATAGTTTTATTACCTAAAATTTTCATTAAAAATAATTTCAAATATATTTTTGTAATTATTTTGATTTTAAAATAATTTTGTTAAACTTCATTATTCTTCTTGTGTGGAATCGTACAATCAATGAATAAGTATATGGTGAATAAATCCACTTAGGTATAGAATTAAACCTTTATGCTTTTGGGATTTCATGTTTCAATAGAGGGAATTATTATGTAGTTCATTGTGTTATTTAAATCTTTAGTTTGTAGTGTTATAGAGATAACTCGAAATTGAGATATTGGTCTGGATGTAGTGGAATGTAATATAATAGTTCATCATATTTTCAGTGAAAAGGTTTAAAATATTGAGAGAGTTCTTGAACTCTTGAACACATTGTTTTAAGTATTCATGGAACTTGGGAAGGGGTTATATTCATAATGACCTAAGGAATAGGATAATGATTTAGGGTTTCATAAGAACAATCATCCAATATTTATTGATGATAATAGAGTAATATAAGATAAATAATTACTGTAGAGTGTTAGCTAAATCATCAAGCCTCTCCATACCCAAATTCTTGAAATGTGAATTTCGTAACTTACAAGCTCACGAGAGAAGCTTGTAACTATTGTGAGATGACTGTGTAAGAAAAGAATAACGAGTATTTGGAATGGAGTGGATTTTAGAAAATGTGTAGTCAATAATTCTATCCAAAAATATTTTAGATGATAAAATATCATGGGTTCCTATATTGTTATTTGGTTAATGGTGTAATGCACGAGTATAAAAACCACTTTGTAAAGTTGATGCACTATGTGTTTTAATTGTTTACCAATGATGGTCTCATTAAATGATGGTTTAAGATGAATCTTGGTCCCAATATCTAATTATGGATAATTTTTCCTTATTTACCTATATATGTAGTACCGGTAAATAATGTGTTTGGGGAGGGGGTAGAAATAATGGTTGTAAAGTGTGTGGATGTTATTATTCCTTGGCCTGAAAGATGAAATATTTTCATTAAAGTGTTTGAGATAATGTATTAGTATTATAAACTCTTGTTAATACCATTTTGTGTTACTAAAATGTAGACTTTTTTTATTTAATTGATAGATCATGTACTCTAAAAATAACATGCCATATTCATTCTGGTTTTCAAGGATGATAGATTTATTTAAACAAGATTATAATAGGAGTATGGAATTCATATTATAACTATGCCATAGATGTTGTGAGAGAATATATTATATGTGATGCTATCAAAATATTAGTATTAGATACATGATGTAAAGTTATTAGGAAACAATATCACCAGAAAGGTTGTATTATTGAATATAGAGAAAGCAGAGGTGGAGATTCCATGGGGGTGGATCAAGAATATATTTAAGAAATTTTTTCTTATTTTATTATAGGGAGATTATTGGCCATTCATTCAATAATTTTTTACGTTAATTTTTCAAATGAAGATATTGTCTTAGAAATTTGTGAAGTATGAATGGAATGAGAACATCCTAGTATATTTAAATGAGTTGTAAATGAGGCCTACATTTTCACTATTGTTGATCATGACTGAGTCTGGGGAAGTGGTATCATTTTATTTAGATGAATCTAGAGCCAAATTTGGGTGTGCTTTCATTCAATTTAATAATTTTTTTTTATGGATCAAGTTATTTACATCCACATGAGAATAATTTTTTAATAAATAATTTGTAGCTAGCATAAATTATTTATGCTCTGAGTAATTGGGGATAATACATGTTCAGTGAAAGGTGAAGGGTATATTTGTGTCACAAGTGTCATAGGTAAATATTCTCTTAGTGGTTATTGAACCTAAAGTCATGGGGATTTGTGGAGTGCCTTAAAACATTGGATTCCAAGTTATCCTATGCACCAATAAAGGGTAATATTATTGTGGATTCTTTATGTTATAAAGAAGAAGTGATTATATACTTAAAGGATCAGTGGTGTATTATGGGATTAATGGAGAGATTTAATTTTGAATGGCACGAACATGTAAGTGGTGTGATATTATATTGTATCCACATAAATTATGAATTTTTTTATCTTGTTTATAGGGGTAAAAAATAATTTTTGAATCAAATAGATATTCTATAGATGGTGTAGAAACTTTAAATTGGTGGTATCTAGTGAAATACTTTACACTCTAAATTCATGATTAAATGATGGTTCCCTTGTAATTGATGAAGGATGTTATCGGTTAATTCCGAAAATCTAGTTTAGTTATTCATTCAATAAAAATAAAAATGGATCATGGAGTAAGATAGTTGTTATAGTGGGAATAAATAAAGATATATTTGGTTGATTATGTCTCTCATTGTTTTTTAGTGTATAAATATGGATAATCTATGAACCATGGGTCATTCATATCATTTTCCTATAGAAATGTGGGAATGGTGATATAACATAATATATTCTATGTCTGGGTTTCTAATTTCACAGTGAAATTATTATTTGAGATGTGTGATTATGGATCAAATCATTAATTCAGCCTGCTTACTAACTATCTTGTAGATGTTTTTGGTTAAGATCCTAGGTTAGTTGAATGTGGGTGAGTTTGTTAGGATTCATCAGGTTTATGTTTATATCATGTAGGAAAGATATCTTTCGTTTAAATAAATATTTTGAAGATATTTAAAGAATAAAATTGAGGATTAGTTAAAAATTATTACATTATATAACCCTCATATAGACAGAAAGATAGAACAATAATTAGATATAATACTTCAAGATTGGGTACTAAATTTTGGGGGATCTTAGAGAAATCATTTGGCATCAATAGATTTTTTTAAACAATATATTTCAGGCATCAATAAATGTGGCTATATTCAAAGCACGATGTGGTAGATTGTGTCTATAACCATTTCATTGGGTGAATTTGGGAGTGAGATCACTTTAGAAACCTTTCTTAGTGCTAGAGATAGTGGATCTGATTCATCTAATTTTGAATTCATTGGTGAAAAATCATACCCAATAGAAGTACTATGTTAAGCATCAGTAATTTTCAAATATAAGTTTTTTGTTGGTGGTCAATTATTTCCACGTGTTTCATTAAATCTAAGACACATATGACTTATAATTAAATAGACTGGGAGTAAAGGTAAGTAAGAACACTAGTATATATATCCATTTAGAATTATAGATCAAATCCTTTATGAGGTTTATATATTGTATTTTATACCACAATATGTTATAACAGACAATATGTTTCATTTCTATAAGATAAGAAAGTGCCACCTAGACATGTCTCATGTCTTTGCCTTTAATGTAGTGGATTTGGGGCCAAACCATTATGAAAATGTCTATGAGGATTTTTTAAATACATTAGAAGATATTGAGGGGGTAGAGTATCCCATTAGTGAGAGTGTTTTGGAATCATGATGAAATATGAGACGAAACATTATATAGGGAGGATCAGATATGATAATAATGGATAGAATTATTTAAGTAAAATAAAAAATAGTTCATTTTTTACATTTAAAATTCCCACTCTGGGGATAATTTTGATGGCTTCGGTTTGGTAGGTAATTCCCCATTTCAATTTAAGTTTATTTTTGGATTCATTTTTGAGTTTTTGGTAATGAAATAAGTACTTCACAATAGTGGTAAATGTTATTAGGTACCACGTGGTTGGAGTTATAGATCACCTGTGGTTGGAAGTAGTGATGGAATAGTAAATGTATAGTTTTTTATGACTATATAGATTTACTATGTAGCTCAATGTTGTTGGGAAATGGTTCCTACATAGTTGGTGCATATTCCTAAAAGACCATGTATCTTTACAGTTATATCTTATTTTCATTAAATTATTTATCTTCTAAAACACCCATTAGGATCCCATAAGTGTTATTAAATTCACTTAATTGGCTTCAGACATGTTGTATCCTAAGGTCCAAATACACAACAGAAGAAGGTGTTAATTTGGGTATTAATAATTTGTATTATTTTATTAAACATTTCTAGATATCCTATATACGTATATATAGACACATAAAATCAATCGCAAGATTAGCACTCCAAAAAAACCAAATATGAAATATTGAAAGTAGGAAAAATATTGAGCTTTTATATGGATAAATCATAATGGATTACATTAAATAAGAACATTTGAATGATGTGTCGATGTTCCTAATAATAACAACTTCACTAGTTTGTTATTAAAGTATTTTGGATAATCACATTATTCATCCATGCAATGATTCACTATTAGACTATATTTTGGAATATAAAGATAATTACATAACCAAGAAATAATCATAAATGATCTTGATTATCAATTATAATTTAATTATATAACTGTTCAATAATCATTTTGTGACAACCTTAATTATAGTGCAATGGGTTTCTTACATAATTAGTTTCCTCTTAATACTATAAATGGTTTTAACATAATGATATCCTCTTTGGTGTGATGCCTATTTTGTAGTGAAAAAGACCTATAATATTAATTACAGGTTATCCACTAAGTGGGGTGAATTAGTTTTATTATTTAATGAATTATTATTTTGAACTCAAACAATTATATTTGTTAAGGTCTCAATCGAGTTAACTTGTTTTCACAACCTCATCTTCTGTGGTGTAGATATAAGAGAAAGCACAACACATAGGATTTATAGGGTCTTACTAAAAGACCTACTTCTTACTGTCTTTCCACCCAATAATGGATTCTTAGACTATATTTACAAATGGTTACACCATGGACCTTAAGAGTCTAATAAAAACAAATTCACAATATTTTATGACTCATGAGGTTTTTAGGAAAACATTCATCTTCGCACTTCCCACTAAAATTTATGATCCAAAATAGAAGGATCTATTTTAGAATCCAAGTTTCTTATTTACCACTTTAAAATAGCGTTCATATATGAATAGACAAGATCAAAAAGTATGATCATATACACTTTTAGGTAAATATGATTAGGTATTATTTTGATCATGGAATCCTAGATTTATTAGCTTTTTATATCTATAAAAAATATTTTTCTCCTAGAAACTATGAAAATAATCAATCAAAAAAAGTATCATTATACTTAAATGACTCCCAACATAAAAATCCTTATTCACCCTTCAACACAGTTATGTTTCAGGAACTCAGTTCTTTAAAATTATCACACTCAACATTTATGAGTCTCTCAATATTTTCACAACTAAATTATTGATTTCCTGGAAGTTTATATTTAAATAATTATACAATTAAAATTATCTTTAAAATAAAAAATTAAAAAATTACACAATATTTGGATGGAATCCAATACAATTAAAATCTAGACGATTTTTTCAAGTTTTTTTTCTACTTTTGAAATATCTTATAATCTCAATCGATTTTTCCCATTAAAATTCCATACAGACTCAATTTTTTTATTTATTTTAATTTAAAGTAGATATGATACATTTATTTTAATTAATATTATATAATTCATGGTACTATCATGTGGTATCACTTACTATTATCTTGGATATCATCTAGTTTATTATCTTTTTATTTAAAATTAATAATTTTTTTAATTATATTTTTTATTTCTGGTGTTTTTATAAGTTATAAAAAGTGGAAAAATCAAAAAAATTAGCAAAATCATATCCCCTCTCAAATCCATAGGGGATCACCTCATAAATTCCCACATTATTAGTTAATAATTCATTATCATAATGATTTATTATGAAATACCCAACCTAGGAACCTACGAAATTTTTAATAAACCTTTGTGAAAGTCATATTATTTCTAATAATAAAACTTATTCCAATATAATAACATCATATATAGATTTACTAAGTCATACAACTATAAAAGTGTCTTATGGTACCACCTATAGAGTTATATGATTATTAGAGAATGTCATACATAGAAATATATTTTGTATTATCCTATATTATCTCAAAGAAAAACAAGATCCTGAAAAATATCATATGACAAAAACAAAGTCATATTCCTCACTCTCAAATATCAAACTAACTAAATACTTATTTAAATACATTCCAAAAATTCTTTAGAATCATCTCAAAACCATTTTTAAAATTCTCTGGAATACTAAATATTTTCAACTCAACTCAAATCATCATTTAATCTTCTAAAAAATTAAAAAAAATCTCAAACAATCTCATAAACTTAAAAAGTATGTCTATAACTTCATACTACAATAATTTTAATTATTAAATCTCTTGGAATGATTTCTAACATTTCAAATCTATCTTTCCATCTCACTTTAGGCCACCACCCTAATCTTCTATTGAAACATGTCCTAAACAATTCCACTTCAACTATAAAACTAGCTACTCATTGGAATCACAACTCAAACATTCATGACATATTATTTACTACATTTTCTTGAATATATCTATAATATGAACTCTAATCTTACTTTTCAATGTTTCTTTTCCCATTTAACATGGTAGAATCTTCACTTCTCTTCATAACTTCTTTATAAAAAATATTTAAATATCAATTACTACAAAGGAATTTCACCACGATGAAAAAAATGAAATTATACCAAATTGGATCTTCATTCTCCCACTTTGTATTTATTGTTAATACCACCACTATTCTTCTTTAAGATAATATATGTGTTTTTGTTTCTATGCTTATTCATGAGAAATTATGGTAAAATAACGGTGGAGGGAGTCTCATCTCACCAGAAATATTTGGAAACCATTTTATTCTGCCTTTTTGGTCTAAATAAAAACATATTTAACTTGAGATATTGATTATACCATGTGAAGTTTTTACTAGAGAGCCTTTATCAATCTAATTATAAGTCTACATGGGAAAACCCTTTACAAAAAACAAGAGTTACAATCAAAGAAATCAATTATTTCCAAAAAAACCATTTACGTGATAAAATTTTATGTTTTTATTTTTTGATATCCTAAAGAAAATTCATTAATAAAATTATTTATATTTCACACACCCAAACAAACACATCAAAAAATTTAAGTACAAAGCATAAAAATCCACTTTTTATTTTTACCCATTAAAACGCCCAATTATTAATATGTTTTAAAAAAAATACAAAAAAATATGTCGATACACATGCATATATACCCAATATTTATGGAAACCATGGTTATAGAGATCCTTTAAAAAGATATACCCGGAGTATTATAAAATCTTTCATGTAGGTTTAGGTATGAAAAATGTTTTTCAAAAATAGTGGTTATAGAATCTTAACATATCGGGATACCCCTCCCCTCCCCCATCCTCATTAACAATCCCTAACCCTACTACCCTCTAATTAAACCCCAACCTCCCCCTCCCCTCCTTAAGAAATGCCACCCCACTATCTATCTCTTCTTACTCCATTTAGGGAAAAAAAAATTGAGTTATTTGAGAGGTGCAATTTCTTTCCCTCCACTTATTTGTTTTCCCCTTTCCTTAGAGGCATCCAAATTTATTCTCCAGTGTTATCACATAATTCAAAGATTTTTCTTATTTAAAAATTATTTGACATCAAATTAGAGAGTTCTAAATCCTTATTCTTTTTAGTTAGTGTTATTTTTCATTTTTATCTATTAATGAGATTCTACAGGAGCATGTTGGAATCACTTCTATCATCATTTTTTAAATTTGTAGTCTAATAAAAATAAAATACACACTAATAAATTTAAATAAGTATTTTTTTAATTATAATTTCTTCATTTTGAAAACAATCTTATGGATCAATATAAATTTAGCTAAAATTTGAGATTCTTTTGTGGAATATTTTATGGATTTACATATGTTTACTATCAAGAATCATATTTATGTTAACTACAAGGGTTAATGTTAGTTTTTATTATCCTTGAGTTATAGAATTTAATTATCTATATTGAATTTTTTATATAATGAAACATGGATAAACTATTTATTAAATTTTTTTAACCCAAAAATAAATAATTGTACGATGATGTACATGATTATACCATTACGAGGAAATAAAGAATATTTCTTTATCTAGGAAGCTTAGTTTTTCAAGAATTCACTATTACATTTATATTACTTGGGAATCTTGTTTTTTATAATTCATTATTATTATAATTTATGGATGAATTATTTAAAAAATATTGTTTTAAATAAATAATTATTTATATTTCATATGTTTATGAAATTTAAAACCTTTATTATGTATGGAAATTCATAGAAGCCTTTCGTAACTGTCTTGTTAGAATTATATAAGTTATAATTGAAAACGTTTTGGGTAATATTCAATTTATCAAATATCATTTTCATTGATAAATTTTTCTTAATAATTTTGTTATTTAAGAAAAAATTAATGTTATAAACCTTAGTTTCTTCTAATTTGATTGACTATTTTGTTTGACATATTTATTAGTTAAAATTTCATCCTTAGTTAATTTATCAAATGTTGAGTAGTAATCCATTTATTTCCACAACATGTTAAATGAATTAAAAAAAATCTAACTACACTTGCCTCAATTATGAGGTTTTAACATTGGTGAAGTAATGGAAGGGTTTCATAAAGCGGGATATATTTGACGATTTATTTACTATTGAGGGATATTACCCAAATTAAATACTACCAAAATTGAAATAGAACATCATGTGAAATATATTTTCCTTGTGTTTGTATAATATAAGAAATTTTAACAATAAATAATATCCTTTAATGAAAAAATTTTATCCTCAACTAATTTTTCAAATGAGAAGTCCTATATGGATAAGAGATAGACATTTTTCTACTAGAAATACTGAGTTTTTACTTATTTTAATACATGAAACATGTTGGGATTTCTATGATTATTGTAACGACTCATCCTATAGGATCCCATTTTGTGACTATCCCAAGCCCACCTTCTAATAGGGAAAGGGCTGGTGACTACCACTAATAATGAATATCCCACAAATGGGAGAAATTATCCTAAGTACCTATACACATATACACATCTCTAAACCACAAAATGCTCAAATGTAAAAAAAACCCTATGTAAGCAATGCATGAATACCACTAAGATCTCAAAATAGATTACAACAACAAAGTTACTTGAAGTTAAAGAAGTAAAAACACAATCGCAACACAAAGAGTTTATAAGACTAGTAAAATATGGAAGTAAAGGTATTATGACTGTTATTTGAAAGCTACGAGAACACTCCTCGGTATGTTTGATCTCACTAATCGTTATAATATCCTGGGCTCCCTTTGACATTTTAGAATGTTCAATTGTCTACAAAATACTATAATGTGTGGGAAAAGCCTGTTCAAGGGTGTGTATAAAAAAAGTAAGTAGGATACCGTGAAACCAAAAAGCAATACCACAAAGAAATAACACAAATTAATACCCCAAATGAGTACCACAATGGAGTACCACAAATTAATACCATAATGTAAAGTAAATTATTCTCTACATAAGTATATGTATACAGCACATATAATAATAATATTGAGGAATAATTATGTGAAACACCAGGCCATCGGTTTCTTACAAAAAAATCCCAGAAACAGGGTTCTACTCGAAGTACGCTCGTTCCGGGAGAACTCGCACCTCAAGCCATGATATCATCAGAGACGCTTAAAAAGTGGTCTAGATCATTTGGGACCTGCCCAAAAAGGATATATTGGGAATTGAAAATTATGATACCTAGAGAGGGTGTAATTCCTAGAACTTACTGGGGGACACCACAGATCGTTCCTAGACTCACTAGGGGATACCACGTACCCTATCTAGATCAACCTGCTATATAGTGGATCCCTCCCAAACACAGTGGGGAATACCATAGACCCAACTGATGTGGAAATATAGATGGAGGATGATCACCCCCCTAAAGGAGGTTAATTGATTCCACATAATCCACTATGGGTGACAAAGGATCACAATCCAATCTTGGAGAGTGATTCCAAACTCTATTTGAGACTTGTCCTGTCGAGGGGATTACAATCCAGTGAAGTGGACGTAATACCATACTAAACCCTCAAGTAGAGGACCCAGGGAAGGCTATCAACGTATACTTTTACAAACTATGAACTCACAACTTACCCAAAAATGAATGTCTCAATGTCATGGTCTCAACATTCTAGATAGATCATCGATTGGGAACTCCATTTAAGAGATATTCCCATTTGAGAGATGATTCCTGCTAGTCTACCAGGGCCTTCAGACCTACCGTTGTTGTTAAATTTTATAGTCGGTTGATTGACCACATAGACTGGATGAAAATTTACTACACATATAGGCAGTGCATCCATTGAAGATCGAGATGTTGCGGTCCCACGATCAACTATCCGGGTTAACCCAGATCTTTCCCATGTCCACTTCACCTGACCTGGCCCACCGGCCTGACCCATCCCATGGGTCTGACCAATCCCACTGGTCTATGTGGGCGTTGCTCATTCCACCACCACTATATCTCATGTCCCTCTCCACCATTTATTCATCCTTTAGCACATTTTTATCCTCCAATCGTGACCCCTATCACCGCCCCTGCATCCCCATCATCACCATTGTCTCAAGTGACCACTATTGCTACCACAGATAATCGCACATGACGTACGCAGATCTGCTAACATGCGTTGTAGGAGGTATCCATCCCCATGTCATTGGTCTCTTCCGCAAACCCTTACTCCTACTATGATGCTCAAAAATAAATGCATTTTCATATCTGAGATCTCTAGGTCTTAATATGGACAGATTTACCCTTGGGTGTTGATTCGCCTTGAATCCATGTGTCTGATCGTGTTCAGAGACATCTGAAAATATAGAACCTGAAACTGCAGGATTATAATGGTAAAGAATGCGAATAATGGAGGAATAAATGAAAAAAATAATAGGTTTAACATAAATTCCCAAATTTTCTTGGCCAACGATAATGAACGGGATATTTGGGGTTAGAAAAACGGATTTAATAAAACCTGATAATCAAGAAACAAAACCATACTTCCAATACGACCCAACAACTAATCAACATTTTCATTCATTGGTTTTCATTTGGGGTGGAATACAAGAATAGGGAAATTAAATAAGGATAAAAATACCAACCTTGATTTGGATCACTCACTGATGAAGAATGTCCATTGTGTCATTTTCGTAGGTAAGGTCCTTTGAATATGAGGTTTATCGCTCATCAATCAATGATCTATCATTGGTTCCTAAGAGAATATCCTCAAAATCCTCTCTCTAATGGTTCTTCAAGGTTTCTATGGTAATGCAGATGGCCCTAGAAATTATCCATAACAATCTTTCTAATAATTTTCATCCGATAAATCAACAAAATAATTTTGTTTAAATTATTTTATTCTTATTACATCTCTTTATAGTTATTTCAAAAAATAACTGCACCAACAAATTTTAAGTCATTCCTAGTGTAAATCCTCCATTATAAACTCAAATGTTCAATCATATTTATTATCTAGCCACATGTTTACAATTTATTCCATCTTTTCGATAAAACTATGTGTATGTGCTATTAAATGTTTAATATTTTTAAAAAATTTATTTAGGGAACACCGGAACTCAGAATCACACTCTTTCTCAGCGCCTGGTAATGAAATTATTCTAAATAATATCCAAAAATAGTACCCAAAAAATTTAGAATGTTACATTCTCTACACCATAAGGCTTTACATCCCTAATGTCCAAAACAAGTGCTACACAAACAGATAAGGGTACTTAGCATGAATTTGAGCCTCCATCTCCCATGTGTTCTCCTGGAGTTTCACATACATCCATCGAAACCACACAAAAAACATCCAAAAATGATCCTCTACATCAGATCCCAGATCTCCAACATATACATAGGAATAGTCACTTTATCCATAGTGTCTAGCTCACCCCAGTCAATAACGTGTGACGGGTCATTCATGTACCTCCTCAACTACGACATGAGGAATATTTTTTTATGTATTCTAACTATGGTGGTAGATCCAAGAGGTATTCTACCTCCCCAAATATACACAATATTTGGGAAAGGGGAAATGAACCTCATAGATAGCTTACCTCCCTGAACAAATTTTTGGATTCCTCATTATAGTCATATCTGTAGGAACATATGGTCTCCTTCCTCAATCTCCAAAGGCCCCAACTACCTTTCATTGTAAGACTTTTGATATATTTATGATTTCTTCATACACTCCTTGATGATATACACATTCTCTATAATGGCTCCCACCAACTCTAGGCCCAATAGTGCTCACTCTCCTAGGTCATTCCAGAAAAGTATTCACTTGCAGGGTCACCCATACAAGGCCTCAAATTGTGTCATACAAATGGTGGAATGGTAGATGTTGTTTTACAAGAATTCCACCAAGGGTTGGTGATCCTCCCAACTATGGCTGAAGTATAAAAAGAAAGATCACACAATATCCTATAGAACATGAATGGTCCTCTAAGTCTAGTCTTCCTTCTATGGGTGAAATGCTATGCTCAAGCTCAACAAGGTCCCAAATTAATCCTTCGATAACTTCCCCAACCAGTATATGAAATGAGAATCATGATCAAAGACTATCATTGATGGAACTCCATGGACTCTAATAATCTCTTTCACGTAGAGGCATCCCAACCTCTCTACTAAAATCTTCTAGCTGATATATAGGAATTCATCCAACTTGATGTGTTGGTCAATGATCACCTAGGTAGCATCATGTATCCTATAAATACATGGTAAACCTATCAAAAATTATATCGATATCCCATCCCACATGCATTATGGCACTTCAAGGGGTTGAGTTAAACCCATGTGAACCTAGTTCTAAGCTTTCCCCTCCCAAAAAGTAAGACAAATAGAGGAAAACTCTATAACTCCTTTCTTCATCTCTAGCAACCAAAACTAATGTTGTAGGTCTTAGTACATCTTCACTGCACCTGGATGTTCTGCCAAATGGGATTTATATTACTCTCTCAGAACCTCCTCCCACAACTCCACTAGTAATACTATGCATCCTATGAAAATAATAATGTGTTTCTCAGCTTTCAAATATCCTTCATGAGTATACCTTATGGACATATGAGCACGTACGATCTCACAGTCGGTATCCTTAGATTGTGACTCCCTTACTCACAGTCCTGATAAACCTCTCACCCATCAGGTAGTGTCACCACATCTTCAATGTGAATATTACCACAACTATCTCAACATCAAGGGTTTCATAGTTCTTCTCATGTTGTCTCAACTAGAGAAAACCATACGTAGTCACCACTCGACACTACATCAGGACACAACCAAGACATGTCCCTGATGCATTGGATAACACCTTGTACTTGACACTTCCTCCATTAAAATCAATATGGGAGTCCTTATCAACCTTATCCCTAGATCCAGAATGAACTTTTGGAACTTTTCTGTCCACAAAAGGCTTTCCTTTTCATGTGAAATTTTTCAAGGTTGCTACTAATTTAGAGAATTCAATTACAAAAATTCGATAGTATCCTTACAATCCAAGAAATTTCCACACCTTGGTAACACTCCTGGGTGGCTCCCAAGCAGACACTTCCTCAAAAATCACTGGATCCAATAAAAATAAATCCATTAAGATGATGTGTTCTATAAAATGGACCTCTAAAATCTAAAACTAACACCTCAAGAGCATCCCATAATTTTGGTTCTCTCAGAGATTGTCTAGAACATTCCTCATTTGTCTCGTGTGCTCCACATCATATGTTGAGTGCACTAGGATATCGTTGATGAATACAGCCATGAACATGTCTAAGTAAACGAGAAAACATCACTAAGTACTCTTAGTGACCGTAACATCATTTTAATTTCATCTTTAGACTATCCATATATCACACTCATAGCTGGTGATAGCCTAATCTGATTTCGATCAACAATAACCATCATACCCCTTTCAACAGATCAAAGATGTCATTGATCCTTAGTAGTGGATACTTGTTCTTCATGGTCACCTAGTTTATGCATCGATAATCCACACATAACCTCTAGTTCATATCTTCCTTTTTGGAAAACTAAAATGGGGGCACACTGAGTGAAACACTAGATCTTATGATGCCCTTCCACATCAAATACTCCAACTATATCCTCAACTCAAAAATCTACATGGGATCCATCTGATATATAAGGGTCAATATTAGTGTCATCCTGGGTTATAGATCATTGAGTAATTACATCTCTTTATGGGGAGGTAGACATGTCGAATAATCAGAAAAGACATACTGATACTCTTCCACCATTGTAGGAAACCATGAACTCGTATCATCAACTAAACCAAGGGTGATGATGGACAACAAGTCGGTAATTGGTTGCACCCTCATATTTGTGAGTCCATCGTACAGTGCATGTTTCCTTTTCAACAACAATCAAAAAACTGGTTCCATAATTGGAGACACATAGCACTCTTCACCTAAAATAGTAAATCTGAGTAGGAGTAGTGGATAATCAATCCATACCAATAATGACTTTGTAATGCCTCAATGCTACTCCCAATAGATCCCAACCACAACTCTTACCTCCAAGAGTCAGGTCACAAAATCTACACTAGTGTGTGATCATAGAATCTCCTATTGTAGAAGTCCCTGAGTGCAAGGGTCCTGAAAAAGGATCAAAAAGAATCTCTAAGTCTGAAACATGGTTCTTGGAATGAAAGGAATTACTAGAACCTATGTCCAAAAAAACTGCAGCTAAGGTGGATAAGATAAAGATAAAACCTCGTATTATCCATGGAGATTTGAGGTCATAAGCCTCCATTTCTTGAAGCTAACCCCATCCCTTCAAACAAGCTCCCAAATCCTAGCTTGGACCACTTGGGGTTGGGGTAGTAATAGGTCGAACCTCCTAACACATACTATTTCACTGCCTTCCCCACTACCACCTCTGTCACCCTAGGTACCCCCCCCCCCCTTCTCTAATCTCTGTCTCTACCTCGGAACTCACTCAACCATATCCTAATAAGTTGTATGGTGGGTTAGTCAATCTCATTTTAGATGTCCATGACCACCATATTAGTAACACTGTGTATCTAAAGGTGGACTTGAGCCACTTTGGGATCCCTACATCGTTGAACCTAGGTCCTTAGATCGTCTCATAAAGCACCTAACCCACTTGGATCCTGGTGACTACTATCATCAGCCTGCTTCCAAGGTATCAGCTACTCAGTTCCCATTTTTAGCTCCCAAAACCAGTGTCTAATCTACTATAAAAACCTCTGTTAGCATGGATCACTCAAGTACCCTAGTATAGTTATAAATTCTAAGGGATACCACTGATGCCCTGATGTCCTGACGTAAGGCCTACTCGATGGTCCGAGACCTAAAGAATTAGTGTCATACCATGTCTATAGAGTATTATGAAAGATCTATAAAAATAACTGGATATTCCTCAAAGTTAATACTACACTACAAATGATGTAGAAGATCCTGTATGCATACCAATTAAATTGTGTCTAGATGTAACTCCCCTATGAATAGACTCTCAAAATATGTCTAATAGAGGGTTGTCTCATCATTTGACTAAGATACCAAACTCCACCATCTCCCTATAGAGCACTAAAGAGGACTCGTGGTAAATACTTCCATCTTGTCAGCAGGTGTCCCCAAAAGGATAAAAATATGGGTGACTGCATCTATCCAATCCTCATTTATATGGGGGGTCTAGATCACCCCAAAAATGGGAGGTCATTGCCTCAGAAACTCATGCAAGACACTGAGCATGTGTTCATCCTCAACTAGTAGTTCTGATAATTGATTATGCCATATGGGTGTTGGTAAAGATGGTAATCAACCTGGAGGTGCTATCTCTAGTACAGTTTTATGTATTGATGCCACATCACTAGATGAATATTTCTTTTTATCATGGAATTGAATCTTGGATGGTCGTCAATGTGACCGAGTGATGAAATAAAACATGATGTACTGCAATCAATTGAGTATATATAGAGTGATGGCTCAAGAAGGACATGTAAAGAACAATATTTAATTTATAATGCTTGTACCATTTTTTCCTACAATGAGTGTTTTCATATACTGAGTTGAAAAGTAGGTAATCAGAGTCCTGGTGTATGGATATGCCAGCCGCCTCACCAACACCTAATTCCCTACTTTGATAGCAGAACTCGAAACACTTAAAACAATTTCCCCAAACCAGTGTCATAGACTCCCTGTCTTAAAGTATAACAGACCTAATCTGATACCACTCTATCATGGATCATTATAGAGGGGCACATGTCGTGACTATCCCAATCCTGAATCTTATAGGCTTGAGGATGGTGAATTGAACCGAGTAGGCATATCCCACAAACGGGAATTATTAGCCTAGGTACATGTACACACACACATCTTCAAGCCAAAAAATACTGAAATTTTAATAAACCACTAAGTAAACATCACGTACATAATAATAAGATCTCACAATAGTGTATGATGGTAAAAGTACTAGAATTTAAATAGGGACAAATACAAACCCACCTCCAAGATTTTATAACACAAGTAAAACCTATAATTAATGGCACTGGGACCATTGTCTGAAAGCCTTGGGAACACACATCGGTCTTTCCGATCTCACTAATAACGATCTAGTACTCACCCACCAAGGACTCCATAAAAAGGTTGATCATCTACATAAGACACGACACGTGTGGAAATATCTTGTGTAAGGGTGATTATAACAATACTCAATGGGAAAACCAAAAACCCCAAAGTAATACCACAAAAGATTACCAAAAAGGAATACCACAAGTGAATAACATAAATAAATACCATAGATAAATACCACAAATGAATGACACAAAAGAATACCAAAAAGGAAAGTAAAGTCCTCTATATACTTGTATATATCTACAACACATATATTAATAATATCCATGTATAATCATGTGAAAAAGTACACCATCAGGCAGTCATAACCAACTACAAGCCACAGGATTCTTCTCGAAGGATGCTTGTTCCAGGAGAACTCACTCATTGACACACGACATCATTCGATTCACTAAAATAGATGTCGAATTCCTTAGGGCCCTATCCAATGAGGATATATTGTTCAACAAATATTATGATACATGGGGAGGGTTTCAAGTCTAAAACTGTCCTGGGGCCACCACAGATCACTCCTGAACTCACTTAGGGATACCACGTACCCAATCCGGAGCAACCTGCTAGTAGGGGATCATGACCAGACACACTTGGGGATACAACAAATCCTACTAATGTGGCCTGCTAGATGGAGGATCGAATCCCTACTTAAGGAGGTGACTAGATACTACAAAATCAATTCTGGGTGAAAAAGTATTTCACTCTAGTCTCGAAAAGGGAAACCAAACTCTATATGAGACTCGGTCATTGGAGGTGATTATAATCCAGTTATGTGGATTTAATACCATAATATTCCATCATGAAATGGAAAAATGGAACTCTCTCAAGCTATACCGGTTCAAACAAAAAACTCACCACTTCTTTCAAAATGAATGTCTCGACATTCTGGTCTCAATGTCGTAGATGGATCAACGATTGGGCGTTCCGTTTAGAAGATATGATCATTTAAAAAAACTGCATGCAGGCCGACTGTGACCTATGGACCTACCATTGTAGTAGGTCCAACCTACCTCTACGGTCGACCAAAATGGTCGGTCGATGGACCACACAAATCATTGATGTGGTTACAAAACCTGTGGTCGTCCATCATGGTCGACTGTCACGGTCGAACGCTACAATTCCTTTCCTTGGTCACCCTGGATCTTACCGAGGCCCGACCCAGATCAGACTCGAGCCCACTTCTCCCTATCTGGGCCACCGGCCTATCCCTATTCACTAGCCTATCCCGGCCCGAACTATCCCATTCCATCATTGTTTCTTCTAAAATGGCTCACTGCCGCGTCTGCATCTTCTGACCTTGATGGGACCTCCTCATCGACGTTTTTCAGCCCTAACGACACATCCACATCTGTCATCCCCAACCCTCATCCTTTTCTAAAACCTCTATATCCCCGTCTCCACCTCCATCTCTCATATCCTCCACTATTTTCACTACTGGCCACACATGATGTGCGTGGCTTCGCCTCCACGCACCATCATTATTGTCCAGTATTGTGCCAGTGGTCTCTTCAGTGGACCACAAAGCCTCCTCCGATGCCCAAATAAAAATTGTTATAGATACTAACTCTTTGGGTCATGATCATCACTAATATATCCCCAATGGTAAATTCATCTCGAATATGGGGGTCCAATCGTGTTCTAAACCACTCGGCAACGTCGAGCTGGGAACCGCATGGTTTTTAAGAACGAATATAGTGAAGAACAAAAGGATAAATTAAAACAATAAAAGTTTTAACATTTTTTCCAATCATTCTTGGTTAGGGATCCATAATGGGGGATTTTGGGTCAGAAAATAGAATTAATAAACCTTGATAACACACAAACAAAACTATCATGCAAATATGACTGATATGCAGATCAATATGTTCATTGATTGGTTTTTGTTAACAATGGAATCCATGAATGGGGAATGAAAATAAATATAACAAGCCCTACCATGATTTTTACCACTTAATGAAGATGAATGGTTGTCTCATCATTGTTAGGAAAGTCCTTAGAATTTGACGTGTGTCGGTCATCGATCCATAACCGGTCGTCGTCTCTTGAAAAGGAATACTCAAAGGCCTCCCTCTAATTGTTCACCAAGGTTTCCAAGGTTATGCATCTAACCAGGGAAATTATCCATAAGAGTAATTTAAATTATTGGATGCTACTTTGTTAGAAAAATAATTTTTATTAAATTATTTTATTCTAGTTACATCATGTGATACCTCTTTTAAAAATGTCATGTGCTAACTAAAGTTAGGTCATGCCTAGGGTAAAACTGTCGTTCTTTACTCAATAGTAGCCTCGAATTTTTTATTCGAGAACCCATTTCTATTTTATTATAATTTTCCATGAAAAATTCATGTGAATGATATTAAAATATAAATTTATTTCAAACATTTATTTTAGGCACACTGTGCCTCGGAATTTCCCAATGTATCAACACCCAGTCTCGAAATCAATCCATATAATATCCCATAATATTACATGGAAAATCTAAGACGTTACAAATATGCCATGGTTCTTTCATATGATATGACTTATTCTTTATTTGGATGGATATTAGTATTATTTAATGGTAACTTTAATCATCCATTGTATTCAATTTTGTTTTCGGTTAGGGTGATTTAATTTCATCTACAATATACATTTATTTTTTGTTTGAATTTGGATATCATTCAAGAATTATAGTTAGTGTAGTAGATATTTTTATGTTTATCTCCATATTATTAATCATAAAAAAGAGGATATATTTATATGATAGATCCCCCAATATTTTATCATACCTAGTAATCAATATGTTCTGAAAGAAGGGATTGGTATTTTGATACACTTACACTATATGGGATAGAATCATGATGCTCTGACTCTGCCCAATTTCCCCTTTTCCAATATAATGGTCTTAAAGGTGTCTTAAATCTATATACATATTCCCATTTCATATATTATACAACTTCAGGCTTCTATCTCTTTTTTTACATTTTCGATATATTTTATTTCTAAAAATAGAGTTTCTATTATATTAGAATTGTAAAATTATTTATATTTATTTTAATTATGATAAAATTTCAATGATATTATTGTAACACATTTTCTGGTTATGATGTTAGGTGACACATTATTGTTATTCAAAAGTAATTTTTTACATAATAAAGATATGTTTATTTAATTGGATTAATATCATATTCAAAACAACAAAGTTTTAAAAACAATTCTTTTATAAAGACATGTGTATTAAATTGGATTGTGTAATAGTTGTTTCTCATTCCTTATCTTATACTATTAATAGTAATTTATTTATAGAAATAGATTTTATAATATTTTGTTTCTCTTATTCATTATTTTTTTATATATTAAAATGCTTTGATTACTTACATATTAAATTTTCATGTAATGAATTTTATAATTACGGTTTTCATTTTTTATATTAATATAATTATCTTAATCTTTTTCTCTAAAATAGAATGGATAGAGTCTAGATGTATCATACCGATGGCATTTCAATGAAGATTTAAAAGAATTTGGATATTTTTTTAGATATTTCATTTGAAAATAATTCTGACGGAGTTCATATACAGTTTCCTTGTTATAATTTTGTTGTAAGGCCATGATAAAATAAAGAAGTAGTTAACTACCATATAAGAAAAGATGTATTTCAAACAAAATATTACGTTTCATATCACAATAAAGATATGAGAATAAAATATATTGTTCATGAATGAAAATAAATAAGTGGTATGGAGAATTTGATATTTGATTGATTTCCATTTGTGCATCATCATCGGAGAGATAGTATAATAACGCAAGTAGAAATGATATCAACCCACATTTGGGAAAATCAAGATGATGATGTTGAGAGTGTGAATAAGTTAATGGATGATGCCCGGATTCTTATATATCAAAAATGTAATAAAATGATAAATATTAACTTTTTAATGTGGTTATATCATTGATAAAACTTGTATCGAATTTATAAAATCTCTATTGATTATATTCTTACGTTTCTGAAGGAATTTCATTCTGATGGTGTAGATATTCCCTAAAATCCTTATATATAATTGAATTTAGTAAAATATCTTAGATTTTCTAATAGTAAAGTTCATTCTTTCCTGAAATATTGAAATTTATTTTGGGAGGAAATGATGGACCTTCATGATTATTAAGAATATGGTACATTTTGATGGACGAAAAATGTATATAGAACACCACCTCAGGTGACATTGAAATTCATAGGGAAATTTCTATTGAATCCCATGATTCAAAATCTATTCATGGCTATAAACATATCAACCAATATGTGATAGAATGATTCTGATATAATTAAAGATAATTATGAGTTGTTCTATCCTACAAAAGTATTAATATGGAGGACAATTGATGCACAACATCCCATTTTTTCAGATGAGGTGCATAATTTCATGTCGGTACTATCCTTTGATGGTTTTAATCTATTTTTTCAAATTCATAATACTCAAATAATGTTCCCAGTCTGTATTCATGTTTATAATCTTTCTCTATGGATGTGTATGAAAAAACCATTCAATTTCTAGATTATACTTATATCTAGGCCTTTTGATCTTGTAAATGATATAGACTCCTACCTGAAAACTTTAATAAGAGAGATGAAGCATTTGTGAGATATGGTTGTGTTCACATTGGATGTCTCTTCAAACAATATATTTCATTTGTATGTTACATTTTTATGAACTATAAATGATTTACCTACTTATTCAATGATGTATTGTTGAAGAACGAAGGGAAAGATCTCATGTCCAATTTTTATGAATAATACATGATTGAGAAGACTAAAATATAATTGTAGTTTCAATTTCATGGGTCATTGATGATTCAATCCAATGGATCTTCCATAATGAAAAAATCGCCAGAGGATTTATAATATTGTTGACACTGAACAACCACCTCAATGTATGCATTGATCTAATGTGCTTCACGAATTTAAAGATATTAGTTTTTCATTTTAGAAAGTTCAGATGAAATCTAAATAGAGGAAGAATATTGACACCAAACCCACTTACAATTGGAAAAACAAAAGTACATTTTTTACGTTTCTATATTTTTCTACCAATTGTTTTGTCATTGTTTATACTTAAATCACACTTATAAAAATATATGTGAAATATTGATTTCAATTCTTTTAAATATCAAGGGGAAGACCAGAGATGACTTACAATCTTCCCATGACTTGTTTTATTATAGAATACAACTAGAACTGCATCATGTGTGTATCTATGAAAATAGATAGAAAGTTCCTTATGCTTCTTATGTGATGAAACCTATAGAGAAAATTCAAATTTTTATATCATCAGTGAATATCAATTTTTATGATGAATATTCAAGAAAAATATCTAAATGATTCAATAGAATGTATTTGAAAATAAAATCCCTAAAAACATAGGATTATCACACCCTAGCACACTAGTGGAAAGTCTGAATACCACAACATTCCACCCTCCACTTAATCCTCCAAATATTTTAACACCATTGCCTGCAACATCATGTCATTTACCAACTTATTCCCGTACCATGTCTATGTTTCCTTAAGGTATGTTCCCATATTTACCATATCTATATCCTATTATGTATCCCCAACACTTCTTTCTTTATCCTTATATGTCAACACCACTTCCATTTCAAACCATCCATTAGGGATTATATGATTGTATTCCTTCAGATTTCACTCTAGTGCAAGTTGATCACCTACTACATGCATTTGAATAGGCACATCCTTCAAAGGCTACAGTTTCTGGATAGACCATGTATCCATTAGATCAAATTTTAAGTTTGTATCAATTTTTTTATTATAAGTATTTAAAATTATATCACATAATTGTTTTCTATTGTATTATATAAGAATTATTCTTTTATCTATTTATCTTATTCATTGGGATCTTCAAAAGGTTTATGTGGGCACACTCATGTTGGTGAATTTTTATGGTAACTTTATCCAAATACAATGATATCATTCAAATGAAACTAGTCTCATGGTGGTATATCGGTAATTAAATAAATGAAAAAACATAGGCAGAGATATGGGTAATAAAAAAATTTTAAATTGATATCTATATACTTATTTTTATATGAATTAACATGTTCATTTCAGTTTCTATTTAAATTTCCAGATAGTGAAGCGGCTAAGGTATCATGGTTGATAGATCATTGAGAGTTATTGAGAACCATATAATCATGATTTATATGTTAATTGGAATATTAGAGTTTGTTATAATTTAGAGGGTACACCAATATTACCTGACTATCCAACAATGCAATATAAAGAAATTATCGTATATTGGAAGTGTTATGAGTTTAAGGAATTCCTAATCTTTATTATTTTTCATTGAGAATTTTATACTTATTAATTGTATATAATTTTTTATGATGAATTGGATGAAAAAAAACAGAAGATGGTATGAATTATTTTCACACATTGGGGCACACGACAATTCCCAAGCATGAGAGGTGTGTTACTTTAATATGAATATAAATAATATATTTATATTTATATTTATATTTATATTTATACTTAATTATAATTGATTTATTTGATGAACATAATATTTGGGGGATATATCTATTAGATAGGCTTCAAATGGCCAAATATCCAAATGAAAAAATTACCAAACAACTTAACCAAAAAAATAAACATAATTATCAAATGATCAAAATTACCTAGTGACCAAATAAACAAATAATGTTTCAAAAATAGAATTGGAATGAAATTAACATACAAGAGGTATCCATATCATAACAATGTTTTCCATTATATTTAGTATGTATTGATTTAGTAATTCCTCTAATATTAAATTTCTAATTAAATTTATACTTATAAGATTCTTAATTTTATGGATTTATTCCAAATAAATTTTTTAATCCATTCATAGTTTATTAATTTTATACAATTAAATAATTTTCAATTATAGAAATCAATTTAATTTGCAGTAAGTGACGTTGGGGATTGAATGTCATGTGTCTCGACTAAAATTATTTTTCTTGAGTAAGAATAAAAATGATGGATGTTATGTACATAGAGAGACACAAAAAAATATTTGACTAATTTTTAATAATATTTCAAATTTAGATATATAATTAATAATTAAAAAACTTCTTCATAATTTTAAAAGTGTGATTTAGAGTCCCTCGATGAGAAATAAGATGAAAAATCAATGTTAAATGATCATTTGAGACAGGTATTAGGTGACGAGAACCCTGGTAGAGTCTAATGTCGACCTAGAGAAAACAGCAACCCCACTAAGTATTTGCCCTCTTCGAAGGCCCCTAAAACATCTCACACCAATGAGCTAACAAGGATCATGTAGAAATAGTTGAGGACAAAAAATAGCTACTCAAGAACGTGAAAGAGGAAAAACGGTAACAAAATATTTCCTGAAATCTATGTCATTTATATTTCCACCACCTACAACTCTTGTTGATTCATATAATTTATCTGTGTGATCTTCATATTATGCTCCAAGTAATGTCAATGAGGGTCCTATTGGTAGTTGAGTAGATGGTTTTGTTGTTGGAATTGGTGGTGGTGTTGGTGATAATTATGATGATGGTGGTGGTGGTGGTGGTGATGGTGCCCAAGGTGCTTATACTGTTGATGATTATTATAGTACTGGTAGTGATGAGGGATATTTTGATCCCATCCATTTTTGAGTTTAAGTAAATATAAGTGTGTATGACTAAAAATAGTTAATCATGTGGATAATATATATATGTTACCATAATTTAAATGGTTTGAAAACTATTTATAACTTGATGGATGAGTGATAAATACATAATAAGTGTATTGTATTAAATGTGTACCATGGTTTTTAATTTATTTTCAAGTTCAATGAGAGGAGATTCATGGTCTTACTACTTTCAAAAGGGGTAAGTATTTATACACACAATTCACAAAACTGTGGGTATACTTTAAATCTGAGCACCCTTCTATACCCTTGGTTTCATAAACTATGGGTATAGAAATATACACACAGTTTTAAGTGAAACTTGGGCCCTCTGAAATATTTATTGGCTATACACACAGTTTCAATTCAACCCTTGGTTATAGATCTCTACTAAAGGTTAGAGCACCCATGATTCATATAACTATGGGTATAGTTTATACCCATGGTTTTCTAGTCTATAAACATGGTCATAAACTGTGGTTATAGGTTAAGAATCCATTAGTGAAAAAAATGATGGATGTAATTTTGATTGAGAGATATCATTCTCTAGATTTTAAAATATATATTAAAATAACATATTCACTTCTTAATGATGATTTTATAGCTTCGTCTCATTTTTCTCTCCTAAAGGGATACACTCAATTTCGACCACTTCTTGGTAGTTAGAATACTCCATGAAATGACAACCATTTTACTATATAGAGTGTACAACCATCATTCTCATCCTAAAATTCCCTATAAGATAGTTAAAAACCAGGGAATATAAAGGGAAATATTTTTCATTGGTCAATGATATGACAGTTAGTGTTTTCTCTTAGACAAGACTTTTTGTTTCTTCTAATATCTTCATGTGAAGTTCTCTTCTTCTTGTTAACATATTTTATATTTTTTATATTTTTCTTCCACCCATGACCATTTATTTCATGTGGAGTTGTCATCTTCAACAATGTAAGAAATGAAACATGATTATCATATATTTTCATTTCCATTTTCATCAATGTTTCTCTAGTGTAAGGATATTGATATAGTTATTTATATCATGTCCAACTTGATCACAGCTTTCACACATATTTTTTTTAATTTTCAAGTTGCCACCTATAGATAACATCTCATGATGTTCCACTTCATATTCAGAAATCCAATATTTTCTATTAGAATCATCATTCATTTTGGATTTTCAATTTTCTTGGCCATTTTAATTAGTCTAGAAAACCTATTAGACATTCTCTTTGAACATTCCCATCTTCCTTATATTTCTCAAAAGGATTCATAACATTTACAATCATTTATGAATTCACCTTTATTATCTTTATAAATTTCATCCCTTTTAAACTAAAGGTAACTTCCCTTGGTGCCGCATTTTGGAAATCCATAGCTTTGTTACCCTTACGGTGTAATCGACCACAAATATAATCTAAATCTCAAGTTTATTTTGGGTCAACCAATTACCTAGTTTTGTACTTACAAATTATTTCTTCTAAAAATCATTCCTCATATACCTATCATAGCACCCCCATGGTCTATAAAGCTTTCCCAAGAATAAAATATTATATCATTAAGAGTGGTATATATTTCCATACCTTCTAAAACACCAGTGAAATCATTTCAATTGATACCTTCAACTTTGATTATATATCTATCAAAAATATAATTAGTTATATCTTCCTATAAAATGAGTGTGATTTTTCATTAGGTCGGTAATACTCTTTATATATTCCTCCCTCCCTTTGAGGTTGAAGAGGGCCTCTCATTTATCTTTTTGGTCTAAATATATTCATCCTTACATTTTTCACCCCCACTATTAGAAATATAATATATATTTCAAGATAAATAAGTTGTACATTTTCCTTCCATATCAAAAAAAATCATTTCACCAACATGAGTAGATAATACATTGACCTAAACATATCTTTATAAGTGTTAACTAATATTCCTGATCTTATTTGGATATCCAATATAAATAGATTTTGTCTTGGATATATCTTCTACTTTTCTAGACATCTTCTCTTCAATATCACACACAATATTCTCTTGTTATTTGGACATAAACTTTTTTGTCTAGATCTCATCAATATAGTAGCTTCCATATTCATTGAATCTTATTTTTACATAACCATATTTGTTCTTTTTAACAAAATTTATTTTCTATTTCTTATGTTTTTTAATATTCTCAATACAACACTCCAATTCACATTTAAGCTTCCACTATTAATTTATCCTCTCTTCCTCATCATAATTTCAATATGTGTCAAACCCACCCTCCATTTGAGAAAAAAACTGAATACATCATATAATCATATGCCTGAAAAGTAATCATTATCCTTCATTCTGATTAAAATAATTTTCTTACTATAGTAATTTTTATTTTTATTCATACCCACCTTCTTCTTTAAAAACATCTCATCACCCTCATTTGATTTTTTTTCATCATCATTTTTCCTCCGGATGTACATGGAACAATAACCAATTTCATTTCTATTATAAGACTTTGTTTGTTGATTTACCTTATTGAATATTTTTTATAAAAGGGGAAAATATTGTTATAGTATTTATCATACTGATAATTATTATAATCTCAAGATTATACAGCTTCTTCTTCTTTGAAATTTCATTTCTTCCCTGCCTCAAAATATATCTAAAATTTTTATTATTTTTTTAATGATGTATTATTTATAGTTTTATAATCTATTAGTATATTATATAACTCATCAAATATCAAGCCTTATCTATTTTCTAGGGATGATACTATTTTATTAAATTGGTCTGGAACATTCCTCATCTATTTTTTAACAATGGTTAAATCATATAATTTCTCACCAAACCGCCATATATTTCTCACAATCTCATTGACTCATAAAATCTAATCCAAAATTTTCTCATCATAATACATCATTATTCCTTTAAATATTTTCTGTTCAAACCTTATTTTGACTTTCTTATTTTTTATATTTCCATTATAACTACTTTTTAATTTATCTTAAATCTCATTAGTAGTTTCAAGTTCCATAAACATTATCAATACCTTTTCTGAAAGATACATTAAAATAGAATTTTTCACAAACACTTCCAAAAATAAAGTTATTAGAGAATAACATTGGTCCTCCCTTAATAATGGATGGAAAACAAATAGTTGTATAACCTCTTACCTCTAGGTTGAGTAATAGAAGGTAGCATAGGATATTACTCCTCATGTTATGGTATTTATTTCTATCAAATGTAGGGGGTCCTCATATAATTGTAGAATTTTTAAATTTAATAACCAAAAACCAATTAAATATTTAATAGGGAACATGAAATTTTTATTATACCACTTTTTATTATGAATGTCAGATTAACAATGAATATTGGGGTGAATTAATGGTGTTATTTTAAAAATAATTCTTTTTAAATAAACCTCTTGAACTTGTTATGGTCCTAATTGACTGAAAATATCTTCATAGCCTCACCTTAGGGTTGTATAATTAATAGAAAACAAAACACATAGGATTTAATATATTTTTCAAAAAATACCTACCCCTTGTTGTGATTTTTTATCACCCAAAATCTCATATTATTCCGTTATTAGCCTAGATTGTTATTCTAGGGACCTTCATAGAATAATAATCATAGAGTAGCATTATATTCCAAATCCTTATACATACCATATAATAAATAAATTCACACTTCTCAATACATTGTATGATTCAAAATATAAATATCTATGCCTTATCCCTATTTTTACTACACCACTAAAAAATGATCTTCCTATCTAAAAACATTGGATCAATGGGTCTAATCATGTACAACTTCAATCATCTATGCTAAAATCTTCTTCAGAAAAAATATACACATATTTTTTATATTTCAAAGCCTTATGAGGACCTAATTATTCACATCACTTCAAAAATACTCAATCATTTACTTTTTTTATTCTTTATTGAATCCTGGATTTGTAACACCATCTTATATTTTAGATAATGTGAAGTATACGGCTCTCAGTTATTCCTAATTTTTAGACTCAGTATTAGCATGTTGTCTCAATATTCACACCTACTTTAAATTATTTTCTAGAATGGTTTTTATAGAATAATAGAGTGAATATTATTTTAAATATTAAAAATAGAAAAATTACATTATCTTGGAATGGTATGTGATCATTTTAAAATCTAGAATATATTTTCTAGTTGTTTTCTCATTTCAAAAACACATAGAATAAATATTGATCCTTTAAATTTAAATACTCAAAGATTCATTTTTTTGCAACTCCTAAATTACTTGAAATCAGAAATAATTATTCATATTTTGACTCCCCATATTTATGTTATTATCATGTGGTTTCTTCTATTTTGTTCTTGGAACTCATCTCAACACTCAACATCTCCTTCGACAGGTCTACCTTTAATCATGACTTACATTAAGATAATTTGATTTACAATAATATATGAATCTAGGAAGAACATCGTGAAAACAACTTCTGGTTTATTCTTCATTGATTTGGAATTCATAACTATAAAATTAAACATTTTCAAATATCATAATACTTTATAAGTAAAATAAAGTAGTAAAGTTATGAAGATTATTAAACTCATAAGATGTCTAAAAGTTAGATGGGCTCACCTCCCAATGTCTTCAAATATCAGCTATAACATTGTATTCTCAAAGTCAAATGGTGAAATGTATTTTGAAGATACTTATAAAATCTTTATGAAACATTTGTAAAATTCATACATGATGAAATATGTTTGCACTTTGTTAATAGAAGTTAAATACATAGGAAAAATAGAATATATAGGTTTACAATGCCATACACATAGCTAAATGATCTTAAAAATGTCATACATTTAGAAAAAAGTTATACAACCAACTCTCAGATATGTTCTGTATTATAAGATTATATAAAGACATTATAGACTTCACTCAAACTGTATTGGAACTTTTTTTACTGATTTAAAGGAATTATAAATAACACCAAATCATATAAAATCATCACTAATTCTACTCAACAACATAAAACTCATCTGAAATAATACTAGAAACCTAAAAAATAAGTTTTTTAACTCCTAATTTTATCCACATTAACGAGTAATCCTCTTTAAATTGTTTCTCATATTTATATGCTATAATTTCATCTCCTTTTAATCAACCCACATCAATCTTCCCTTGAAACATGTTATAGAAAAAATTACATCAACCATAAAAACATGGAACTCACTTGAAGCACAATATAATTAATCATCACATTTGAATTTCTTCTGGTCAATAATCTATACATGATAAGAACTCTATGATACAACCCCAATGTTTTATTTATCTTTTAATGTGGTACCATCTTCAAATGTCTTCATAGGTTCTCATCAACACATATTGATATTTTCTCCAACATAAGGGAATCTCACCTCATTGACAACAATGGAAATTATATTTAA
Organism: Viscum album; assembly: GCA_963277665.1. NCBI lineage: Eukaryota > Viridiplantae > Streptophyta > Magnoliopsida > Santalales > Viscaceae > Viscum > Viscum album. Next base: position 1,488,796,314 of record OY728137.1, on the reverse strand, counting down.
TGAGAAATTTAAGAGACGAGCTTAATTTCCATGGCATGTGCATTATCTTGTGATTCAAAATATTAATTCACCCTTTTCTACAAATGCAACATTTGTTAAATTTTAACAATATTTTCTATGGTGTGTCTTCCTTATCCTTCCAAAAAAGAAAAAAATTCAATTCTCACAAGGTGATCACAACTTCTCATGGGTTTCTCACTATGGAATGGGACCCAACACTACAATATGATTTCAACCACTATTTCTTGAAAAATATTCTATTTATATCTTTCTCATTTTTAATTTTCTAATCACAACATGATCAATATAATTGGGTCATAGTCTATGTCCTTCATCCAAAAAAACTATCAATCCCCACTTAACATCTCATACTTACCACACCAAAAGTTATTAACTCTAATTATATATAATTGAATATAATAAAATATTACAACCACTAGTTTCAAAATAATACCCCAGGAATTTTATTTTCTTTTCGTCCATAATTCTATAACCATTTTGAATTCAATTTTGACCTCCTCACACTCAATAACCAACATCAATATACCCCCCCCCCCCCTCATCAAATATTAATGGGACATTTAGTGTAGCAATTATCTCCCTTTAATAATAAAATTCAAAGGGATTAATTCTATATATTTGACCACATCACAGAATTTATGACACTCCTCATTTGGTATATAATTCAAGAATCTCTTTAATCAAATTATCTGAATACTTATCCATTTTCTCTCACCATTTTCTTAAAAATTAAAAATGGGTCTTTAAAAATTTCTCAAACCCTTGGTGATTCAAGACTCAGTGTATAAAATTGTAGAATGCTTTAATTTTTGCAACGATGAATAGGTTTCTTCATCTTTATTATCTTAACTCCACCTTATCTAATAAGTAACAAATTATTCATTTTCACATGCTAAAACACCACATTATTTCTTCTCTATATATGAATACTAATGGATTGTTTTTACCTTGTATTCTTATAAACCACTCATGTTTACCATTTTAAAAACATATAAAATATTAATAAAACAATATACATATTATAGAGGGGAGAATGTTTCAGAACCTCCTTAGTTTAAAGAAAGTGTTTGAGGATTAAAGAACAAAAATTATTCTCGAACAAAGATAAATCTATTATATTTTTAAAGAAATCATTCAATTGTTATTGTGTACCAATAAACCCCAATTTTATAATCTTATATTGAAGCTTCTATTTTATCATGTGAAAATTTATATCAATATGTTTTTTGTGAGTATTTTATACGAGGTTTATTGTTAATTCAAAAACACTATTGTTATAATTCTAAATAAAAATTGGATTCCAAAACAATTATCAATTTAAACCTAATTGTTTCTTCATCAGAAAAAAATAATCACATGGTTTAGTAAATCAAATTTACTCTATGTTTTTTATAAACAAGGATATAATTTTCTTATTTTTGTATAGATATCCAAAAATAAATATTTCAATACATATTTATTTGAGTATTGTATATTTTTGTCCCATAATGTCTCCATCCATGTCAATTTCTATGATAGTAGTAAAATATACATCTTTTCCAACTTGGAACACAACTTCATAATTTAATATTCCTTTAATTTACATAATTATTCTATTTAGTTTTGGAAGATGATATTGAATAAGAAAAAACCAAAAGTGTAATTTTAAGTCTATATTATAAAATATATTTTACATTAATATATTTAAAAACTATATAAATCTAGAAATCAATATCTAAAAATTTAATTTCACAAGAATTTTTTCTTTCCATACTTATTTGAACCATTTTATTAGAGTTGAAGCCAATTTCTTATCTCCTATTCTGAATTATTTTTAATATATATCTTCAATACTTCCCTAATGAGATGAATTTTTTATATATTTTTAATATACTAATAGTCCATAAAATTAGTTTACTCATAAAATAATTAGAATAAAAATTATAAATGAAATAAATTTGTTAACCATTCAATAGAATTTTTCTTATTTCCAACATAAATGATGTCATCCATGTACATCATAACAATTAACTTCTCTTCATATTTTATTTTTAAATATTGGTTGTGATAAACTAATCCTTTTCTAAACTATATCATTCCTAAATATTTTTCGAGTTATAAATACTAATCATGATGTTCTTGATTCAGACTATATAAATCATTTTTGACCTGGGAATTTTTTTCATAATATCTTATAAGAAATATTATTGGACTTATAATATAAAATTACTCTATCAAAAATAAAAAAATTCACATCCATTTGATAGGATTTAAAATTCTATTAAATATCCATTACCAAGAAAATCACAATTGATTCAAACCCTTACATATATGTGATTGTTTCCACGAAATCAACTCCTTAAATCTTGGTATATGATTTTCATACCGTACATGACTTATTCTAGAATGATCTTATGTGTTCATAAAATTAATTTTTTAGACCTATTTTATTTTAATAACATTATGATTCATAGGTCTATCCACAATATCCATATCTCAGTTGTTTCTGATGCTTTCGCCAGGGTGCGTGTATCCGTCTATAGAGGACGTGCAGTTGTGTCCCCGCATTCTCGCTTTCCAAAGGCGGGTGGCATCCATCACTTTTTCTGGGATGATTTCTCCTTGATCAAAACAGGATAATGGGATGTTAGTTATTCCTTCTGTGGATTCCTCCTCAGAACACGTCACCTAGTCCGGGTCTCCCTTAAATATTTAAGATGTTGTTCTTGAAACTCTTCCTAGCGCCACATCTTTATGGAAATCAGTTAATTACACATCTTATGTTGGGAAATTCCAAGGGGTCTGGTCAGGGAAGAAACCTTCAGTGAGGGTAGTTGTCATGATGGACATCACTAGCGTGTCTGGGTGCTGGGACACTGGAGCATATGTCTTATGTTCTATATTATAGGGCTTCTTGAGGGTGTAGACTCTCGAGGAATCCCACATCGAATGCGGGGAATTCTATGACATGGGCATGTAACTGAGGTTTTCCTTAGCTTCCCATGTTTAACACAGGGTATGCCGCAACTTTAATGTCCTACAGGGATGGATCGAACTGATCAGAACACTGACTAGAGTGGATCAGATGAGTGTAACCCCTAGAGGACACTCTGATGTTGGTGGGATGACATGATCTCACCGGGATGTGGTGTCCCGAGTAATAATCAAGTCCTATGATTGGGTGCTGAGTTAAATGGGTGGTGAATGGGACGGAACTTCCATGAGGACAATGGTAATGTTGCGATTGAGCCTCGGGGAGACTTCCAATATATTCACATGGTAGGGAATCAAAGTCTGCATAGTTTGGGAGGGAGATGGGATGTCTAAGGAGGTGACACGTGAAAATGGACGCGTGGATTGGACCCAAATGAAGTGGAACCTCTGGGTTGGGACATGACCTTCCTGAGACACATAGGCTCGAGGGGTAGGTCAGGTGATGATCCTGAATTGGGGTGTACACATAGGACAAAAAACCTATGATGTGTATGGAGCTTATGCGTGGTTAGCCGCCCGGGTTGGTCTGACGTAACTAAGATGGAACAAAGATGTGGGTCCCCATGAAGGGGATTACAACAGCTTGTCGTTGAATAGGGGACACTGTGGCTTACCGCTGACCAGGATACAACAGCTTTCAATTGATTGAGGGCCACAATGGCTTACCACTATGTGTGGTTTATAGTTTAAATTCATGTGGGATGCAATTGAACCGATGTGAATAAGGACCTGGGGTCCAGATGGATGGTGTGGGAAAACCGACATGAAGGGGGTCAGAATGTCCGGCTGATGGGGATGAACCTCAGGGAGGCTTCTTACATATCTCACCTTAGAAAGGATCAAAGACCATGTAGTTCGGGTTGGGTGTGGGGATTACACTATAGGCTTCCCATGTTGTTGGTGAACTGACGTGAAGATGGTCAGAACGACTGGGGTTGTGGGATTGAACCTCAGGGAGGCTTCCTATATACCTTTCCTTGGCAAGGATCAATTTCCATGTAGTTCAGGATGGGGCATAGGTGCACCAACATGAAAGTGTTCGGGACCAATGGGTGTTGGGATTTAACCTCAGGGAGGATTCCTACGTACCATGTCGTGGCATGGATCAAAGTCCCTGTAGATCTGAATGGGGCTTGGTACACCAACGTGAAGATGGTCAGGACCAATGCTTATTGGTCTTGAACCTTAGGGAGGCTTCTTATGTGGCATGCCTTGGCATGGATCAATGTCCCCATAGTTTCTAATGGTTTGTGTGGGGCTTACACTCTAGGACACCCAAGGTTTTGGTGAAACGATGTGAAGATGGTCAGAATGACCGGGGTGGTGGGCTTGAACCTCAGGGAGGCGTCTTACTTACCTTACCTTGGAAAGGATCAATGTCCACAAAGTTCAGAATGATTGTGTAGGAATTATGCTCTAGGATTCCCATGGTGTGGATGGCATGGTTGGTGCTTGCTCTAAGACCATGTGAGTCATGCTCAGTGTGAGAAACAAGAGACATGAAATACCTGACAATCACGCCACAAAAGGTGCGTCCGTGGGAAGTGAAGTAGGGCTTACACGTGATTGTAGCCCAAAGAGGAAATAGAAGATTATGCATCGTTAGTAGCCTGAATAGTTTTGGAATTACTCTAGGATGGAGGCCCAGTGGCAATAAATTCTAGTGGGAGAAGGATTTGGCACTGAAGAAAGGAGGATCACCATTCCCCACCACACCTTTTTCTAGCCTTTGGCACCGGAAAACAAGGGAGGAATAGTGGTACTAAATCCTACAAGAATATCTAGGGGCTTACACTAGATTGGTTGCCCTTTCCCCATGTAGGATGCGTAGGGGGAAGTCACAGTTTAATGTCATGTGCTAAGGATGATGGTGCTTGGAAGTTTAATGTCCTGCAGCTCAGACGAGGCTGGTTTTCTCCACACCCCTAGGACTTACATAACCGGTAACCTATGCACCTTGGTGAAGACAAGGAACTGGAAGTGCTTTGGCTAGGGGGTGTTATGCAGTGAACCATAGGGGGGTCCACAATATAATGGCAATGTGAGGAATCAATAGTCATTAGTGTGCCTATGCGAAGAAGCATGAGGTGAAACAACACAACAGGCAGTATCGTTCAAGGGACTTTGAAGTTACTTCTCATGAACCTGGAGGGTCTGCGAGAAAAGAGTATATGGTGAAGTTGTTTTGGCCACAGGAGATTCCTGAAATGAATCCCGGAAGGGGAACATCATGGGAGCACAAGGAGGGAGGTTTTCCCACCAAAGGAAAAGTTGCGCGAAAAAGGGGTCGGGTGGGCACACAATAGTAATGCTTGCTCAAAAAAAGGACGGGGCAGTGCGCAATTGGCCGGTGTCAGCGAAAAAGGTCGGGATAGCTCTCAATCGTCTTGTGGGTGTGAAAAATGTTCAGGGTAGCGCGGAATGGAGGGCATGCAATTTGGAAGGATTTGTACAGAGAAGAAAGGATTGCGCAGAATTGGAAGGAATTGTGCTCGGGGGACGGGACTCAGATGAGGATTAAGCCTGAGAGGTCTTGCGCAAAGGTGGAAACCTGGGTGAAATGTCATGAGAAATTAAGTACCTGAGAGCCATCTTTTGCATGCATGGGAGTTGTATTTCACACCAGAGAGATGGTTCATATTTTTCAACCTAGAAGATGAAGGGTTGAGTTTCTATTTATAGGTGCTTGGGGTCGCGGATCCTCACTGAAAACTGGGTTGCGCAAAATATTGCACTTCGGCATCGACAGTGTGAAAAATCATCCACGTGGGGTAGTGGCATGTAAATTTCCGCACCGGTGTGAAAAACTCTTGCGAATCCCAGAGTTTTCCGCGTGGGACATTTTTTTCGCAGAGTGCAGAATTTTTTTCACGCAACCCCTCCAGCCCCCCCCCCAGAATGGATCCCCAGGTCTAAATATGGATTCGCTTTGTCATGACCAAACCTTCTCTAGCCCTTGAGCATTTTTCGGTTTCTACAAATGCCCCCCCCCCCATGGAATCGGATTGGCGGGGGGCCGCAAAGGTTGGATTTCAAGGGAAATGCCGAGACGTAGGACTCCCTGGGGCCTTCGCTCGCTCAAAACCAAAAAGGTGTGTAAAACCGATATGGAGCTTGCAATCTGCTTTTCGCACATGCACAGAAAGCCATATATGGGCCTATAAAAGCCTCACGGGTCCCTCATTCCATACAGATTTTCTCGCGCGATAAGCCAGAATATCTCACATGCGAAAAAGTTCCCCCATCCTGGGCGAAAAAACGCTTTAGTTGTGCATAATTTTGTGCCAGCCTCTAATTTATCGAGCCAACTTCTTGTTTTTCACGCCAACCTCTTAGGACCTTGCTGAGAGAATATGGCTTCCAACTGGGATAACATTGAGTGATAATCCTCATTCAATGCTCGAAGGGATGAGATGGTCTCCAACCCTGAGGATTATGGCTCCCGAAGGATCGTATCCAGCAACCATACTCTTCTCAACATGTTGACCCTAGCCCTGAAGGAGTATGAATTGTCTTCCAACCTGCCGATATGGGACTTCAGTAACATGTAGGAGGTACCTGTGCCAAGATTTGAAGTCAACACACCGAGGTCATGGGTGACCCATGAGGATGACCTACCTCGGTATAATATCACCTACAATGGCCATCATTTTATAGAAACCAGACAGATGGACATTTATGTCCCGAATCCCAGGACCAGGACCATTTCGGGGAGTGACCCTATCATGGGGAATTCTCAGGCTATTTATGTAAGAACCTTCTGTCAGAGTGTTACAGATGAGACAAAAGGATATTTGTAGTATTAGGACAGACAGTCAAGAGGAAATTTCACGAGTCAATGGCCTTTGGTGTATTGGGTTTTCCAAACATGTGACTAGTTTGGGTATGAACTACGACACATCGGTTTGTTTGATGCGGTGTGTACGTCACAGTTTCATTTCTATTGCAAGCATGATCTTGGGCCAGATTTGATTACACGATGGTCCCCTGATACCAATACCTTCAATATTAATCATGGGGAACATGGTATCTGCCTTTGGTACATTCATTACATCGGGGGTAGCCCTTTGGATGGGCACTAATACGATGAATTCCTCCCATCAAGGAACATCTAGGGAGATGGATCACTAACCCCTACGCTGACATGGCACATATTGGAGCTGCCCAAGGAGAGGATGGGGGTCAAGGATTTCTTTAAGGTCATCACTTACAATAAATGATTTAGCATGATCCTGCAAAGAGATCCGGAATTCAAGATGTCTTGGTGAGGGAGACGGTGTCTGACTGCGGCATAGAGAAGAAAAATCGGATAATACTGGAGGATCCTGAAGGCAGGGACTATCAGTTATTGGGCTTCAATGTAAATGATATTCCGGACCCGAATGTACGGTACAACAGATTTCTTGCCACATTTCTAGGTGGGTGGTTCTTACTGGTGAGGGACGCGGGGATGGGAGTTCGTCTTGCGACCCAGGTGATGGATGGCATCATGGATTCTAAACAAAGATTCAATAATGTATTCCCCATGTTGGCACATCTGTACGCCATTTTGGGATGCATTTCAAGGGGGGGTCACCGAGAAGGATCTGTGGTCCGTTCCAGGTCTTTTATGGCTGGGTCGCATCTCATTGCGGTGGGTATACATTTCCGAATTCCATTCGTCCCCAAGGGAATGACCTGTGACTATCCTTGCTGAACATCATCGGGGTCATTCTGTTGACGCTTAATTAGTAGAGATTAAGGTTTAGAATTAGCAATCATGCCAACTTCACTTTTATACCATTCCCCACCACAACTGGCCAAATTGTAGATAATGAGAAAGGCTCACTGAAGCAAAGGGGATACTTCCAGAGCATCAGAGTGGGGTGCTCCTGGCCCAGATTGATGTGAAGATATTTTGTGAACCCTACATAACATCCAGGTTCACCACTTATTTGGGATACCTTCAGTGGATGCCGAAGAAAGTGTACATAGATGTTCGAGAGGAAAGGAATCCTTATGTTCTTAACCAAATGTGGTTTATTTTCATGACACATGGCTCTGGCAAAGTTATCACCCTTCCTCCCACCAAAGTTGATGCGGGCCTCTCAACAAAATATGTTAAACATTGGTCCATAGCATACCCTGAGGGGATTTTGCAGAATCGATTTCAGAAAATCAAGGTAGACAGTGTAGAACATGGGAAGAAAGAGAGAATATAGGGTGTTGTTGGGGGGAAAGGTCGCAAGCATGTCATGAAACTGGGCCTCCATAGGCCGGGACTTTAGTAGCGGGGACATCGCACGGCGCGGCCAAGCCCTCATCACATAGGGAGAGAAGAGATCGTGAAGTGGCCATGGAACTTCCCGGGAAGCAGATAAGGTATCTTCTTCAACCATCCAATGACGCAATATTCCATGATCTATGGTCAGCCTGGATGACCCTATGACAGTCGATGTGTATTGAAGCTCTTTAGAAAAAGATAATGTGAGAAGAAATAAAGCTTCCAGAGGTTGGACTCATTCGGATTGTTGACAAGGTGAACTTTCATCGTCAGCATGCGTATCTAACGGCCATGGATGTGTATGCACACCAATGGGGTCGGGTGAGGAGTCATCATTCTTGGTGAATGTAATGCTCGTCTAGGAGCATGATCCAAAAAATATGACGTCAGAAGATGATGACAACGATTATGAGCCGGAGGGTAGTGAGACGGAAGAGGAGGAATAAGGATAAGGTGAAGGAGGGGTGAAGAAGAAGGGGAGCTTGAATGTGGAGGGTCTTAGGGGTGTCCCACCAAGGGAGTCTCCAGGAGAGTGGGAAGATCATTGGCTCTGATGTAGATATAACTGAGCTACATGAGGTATGTCTTCACCATTGTTTATCCATTCCCCACATAATTTATTTTTTGTGGCCCTCAATTAGATCTCTTTATCCTATTCAGAATCATATTAGTGCTGACCAAGAGTCTCCATTCGAAGGGGAGAAGGAGGCACTGATAGAACAAGGTGGGGTGCCGACACCCATTATTGAGCTGACGAGCACTGTGGTATCCCCTATAATGATAGCTCATGTAGTGGCCAGGGCACCGGAGGCTGATGCTTTGGGCTCCTGTAATTTCATTACTTCAACACTGGTATTTACCATCAGAGAGCTCAGTTGATCAGGGTGGTCATTGTTTGTGCAGTAACCATAGCCTTGGAGGCTCGTCAGTCTATCAAGCCTGCGTCAACCGCAATGGATTCAACTGTAAATGTGTAATCCCATTCAGGACACACTTTTCAAACCAAGTCACCCCTGATGTTCTGTGAGAAAAATCATGTGGATATCAGTGGAACCAATGTTAGGGTGGTGATAGAAGTTGACAATGAAACCACCGGGACCAAGGCTATATAGAAAGCTCATCCAGGCGTTGAAGAGCCTAACCCCTTGGGAAGAAAACTCGAAGAGGACCCTACTTCTAGTCTGTCGGCTGCCATCTCCAACTACTGGCCCGCAGATCCTGAGGAAATTGACGATTTAGACTTGGAGGTGGTCGAGGAGAGCCGGATGATGCAATGAAAAGGGTGTAAGCGCATCAAGCAATTTCTCGGACAACCTCAGAAGGAATGGCTAAAATGGATGGGATCACTCCACACCTAGATGTTATTTCTCTTTTCTGGGGGGGGTGGATTCTCAATGCCTTCATTTGACAGTCCGTGACTACATGGCTGAGAATATGCACGGAAGAAGCTGATTCTTCGATGTTTCCCAGTATTGAGAGGAATCAGAGAGTACCCAAGAAATCACAAAGGAAAAATAAGAGGTTCGACACCTTGAAGAACAGGTGAAAGAAAAGGAGATATTCATTACGAACTTTTCTGAGATTGTGGAGCAGTTGAGGGCCTAGCTGGAAGACACCCAACAGTAACTAGTGAAAGCGGGTCACCAAGTGACTAAGCTTCAAACTGAATAGGTGAAGGCATGGGAAAGGGTCAGTGGACTGCACTCTGCGGCCGCTGATGAAGAGAGAGTCCTCATGGGATGGGAAGAAATCCTAGAGGCCATCATCCAAAAGGTAGTGGTGTTGGAATGATCCATCTAAGAAGTTTACCCTTAAGGGCCCTGTTTTGTCCGAACTCATAAACTCATTTCTCCTTACTGCTTATTATTCTAAACTGTATGTATGGATAGATTTATTTACTTGTTTGTTTGGTTTAACGCATTCAACCACAATCTTAAAATAAATAGTAATCCATTCCAAATCTCACGCGGGTTGCACCCAATGTGAGAAAAAATGAATGTTCATACTATTACTTCATTTGATCGTGGGGGTGTTGATCATGCTTCAGGAATTCAAAATTCAAATAGCCAATCTAGAATTACGAGATAAGAAGAGGGAGTCCCGATTAAAGAAGGAGAGACTCAAAACAATCGACATATCGTCTTCTTAATGTGCTCTAGTGCATGAGTGGGGTAACTCCAGGGGCATTAGAATCAATCCGAACGTAGGGGAATCGAAAATATAAATCACGATACCCTAGATTCGGAACACTGTAGGGGTGGCGTGACAATAAAGGATGGATGATGACCGTGTTCAAAACACAGTATCTATATTGTATTAGCCTCAAATGGGGATGACAAACGAAGTCCTACCTCTGACCATGTTAAAAACATGGGGCCTGAATCAGAATGTCATCCACTAGTCTTCCGGAACGTTGTCCCAAGATAGTAGGCAAGACATAGGTCGTGCATCTATGATTTTAGGTGGTTCCTCTAGAAGTGAAAGAGGGTGAGTATCCGAATAAGGGGCACACAAATCTTGGAACATGGAGTGATGGTTTGTTCGAACAGAATACAACACTCTTGATATTACACCACCCTAGTGGAATCACAATAGATGGGCGCATCAGTCTGATCATGGATCATTCCTACTTTTAGATATGACTTCTTTGGAGAGTGAGTTGTCGCTTTCCAATGTCATTGTGGGGCATCCCGAACGTGATCATGGAAAATTTTCAGTTACATGGTACCCCACAAGAGGTCAGGCTAGGGGGGGCCGAAATGAGGAGGATAAGGATTTTCCTGGGGTTGGACCCGAGGTGAAATGCATGGGTGTCTCTACGTATCCCATGGGGATGGGAATCAAGACATACATAGTTCTGGAAATGTTGTGAAGTTTAACATCTTTCGGCAAGGATTCGGGGTGATCTTCGTTTATGGTCACAGAGCTCAGACCATGGATAGTAGGAAACGCAGGAGACACATGGTGGGGTGGTTATAAAATCCAACATGAATGGGAACCTGGGGTCTCGACCACCACGTGTTCCTTGGAAAGGTTTTAGGTTGAGGGATTGAAAACAAGAGTTAATCTGGGCTCGAGGAAAAGCGCACGGTCATTACTATGTATCCCAAGAGGATGGAAATCTATCCAAATGTAGTTCCTAAGATGGAAAGGTGGGATACCAGTGCTATGTGTAATAAGGTTGTTCGGGTTTCCCCCTTGCACCAAAATAAGCGGTATTTGATATATCTTATTTTTTCATTAGGATGAATGAGTGTGTGTTTGTTTTTTTTTTGTGAAGCAATGGACCTGAGATTGAAGGTCCAGGTATTACCACAAGAATCAATCCATATACAGGCATTGACAAATGATATTGCGTGTAATTAATACCCAACATGATGTCCCCTCCAGTGAGGACCTCACAATGTTGTTCTGTTTTTTGTAGTGTGGCCCGGAAAATACTGTCAAAAATTTAGGGTCATGTGACAGGACCAACCACACAATTTAATGTTATGCAGCACAGACATATTAAAGGCAAGTCTAAAGGGGGAATGTGCATGGTGCAATAAAGAATACCCGATGTGAATGAGGATATAATACCATACCACACTGTGTGCTATTGTGAGAAAGAAACCTCGATCCAAGGGACCAGAAAGATGTAAGAGGGTGGAATGTAGGAGAGACTGGCTCTCAATTAAGTTGGACTTGTAGACGTGGTGTCCAGGTGTTCCTACATATCCCATGGAATGGGAATCAAGTCATACATAGTTCTACCATGCAGAAATATGAAAATATCTATGTTTAAGGTCTTAGAACATGGACCATGGAGAAGCAGGACCATTCTAAGTAAGTGCGGACCTTAACATGATCCCTAAGCCTATGTGAGTCAAACACGATGTAAGAAACAAGGGAGGATAAGGTATTTGCAATACGTGAAATAAATGAAAATGGTAAATCGGTGGTGCAATGAATAATATCTTTATCGTGGATTTTTCCTCCTAACGTGTGGATGCACACTGATGAATAGTACAAAGAATCTCGAAATTCTACTTCAACATGATGAGGTGGAGAAGGGTGTGAATCATGTAACTGACATTTTGGGCTTAACGGGGTTGGTGTGATGATGGAGGATAAATGTTGACCGTGTTAAAAAGATAGCATCAATATTGTGTTAGCCTGGAATGTGAACAAGCGAGCATCGACTGTTGACCATATTCGCAATGTAGGACTTGTATCAATTTGTTGCTCAGAGCCCTTGAGGATGTTGGCTCGTAATAGTAAGTGGTCCCCTAGTCCAATCATCCATGCCATTTGGGGGTACCTTTGGATGTGAAAGGTGTTGGAATCACTAGTGAGGGGGAACACGAAGCCTGACAGATGGGTGAAAGAATACCCGGGTAGAATACGACATTCCTGGTGCTAAACCAGAGTACCCCTAGGCACATTAGTAAATCGCCAAAGTAGACTGAGGGGTTCATCTAGAGAGCGGCAGATTTGGAAAGACGAGTATAGCACAAGGGGATGGTAAACTCTCAAGAGAAGATAAATGGCATGGTTGTTACAAAAACCTGATGTGAATGAGTATATAATCACATACCCCACCATATACCCCTCTCCCTAAGGGAATGCAGGCCAAGGTGTAGAGATGAGGTTGGACCCGAAGACTAAACGTATGGGTGGTCCTACGTATCCCATGAGGATGGGAATAAATCCATACATAGTTCTTGTAGAGAGTAATGTGTAGTTTAATTTCGTGTAGTAAGGACACAAATGGGTGAGGTACCCCACACAGAGGGGGTGTACGGTGTGGTGAGTAACGCATCGTGATTGAGGACATAATTCCATACCACACTGCATAATCCCATCGGAGAACTGGGGCCAGGGGCCCAAAAAGCCAAGGGGCCTGAGGTCGGCCCTTGGACAGAATGTCCCATCCAGAATGCAAATTAGCATCTTGCGGTGAGGAAAAAGAAAGGGGGAAGATCCCAAATCAAGGGGGGTTTACGGCATGGCGAGTAACCCGACATGAATGAGGACATAATACAATACCACGCCGTATAATCCTGTTTGAGAACCGGGGCCAGGGGACCAAAAATGGGCATGTGAAGCGTGGTAGGGCCTGGGATCACGGTATGGATGGTAAATGATGAGAGGGATGTCTCAAGGGGACAGCTGTGGAATGGAGAAATATCCTGACGTGAATGAGGGCATAGGTCCACTCCACACCACACAACCCTAAATGAGAATTTAAGCCTGGGGCCAGAAAGGGCCAAGGGGCCGGAAATAGCCAAGGGGTCTGAGGCTAAGCGTCCCATCCAATGGTAGCCACATGAACTCTAGTGCGGTTACCCCCTTATCACATCTCCTAATCCCATGTGAGCAGTACTCGGTGTGGAAAAAAAGGAACCAGGATTGGCTCTCCCTGTCATATAGGGGGCTAATAGCTAGAATCGCATGAAGGGAGTTCATTGCTTAGAGATGCAATGGGGGAGAATGAACCACTACACACAGTGTTTGGGACATCTTGTGGTGGCTTTAACCATATTTAATAGTTTTTTTTTCATGTTCGAAAAACAGCTTTCTTATAGTGGCCTAGAATAGGAAGAATAAATGAGCATCGACCGCTGACCATATTCACAAACCGGGATTTGTATCTGTTTGTTTCTCAACATCCTCAATGGTGTTGGCCTGAAGTGGTAGGATATCTTTTAGTCCTAGCATCCCTACCATTTGGGGGCCCCTTTGGACGAGAGATATGATGATGTCCCAATCAAAGGAGTGGGTGAATCCAAGTTTTTCCCATCTGTGAAAGAGGAGGACACCTCCGGGGAGTGGGACGTATGGAGGAACTGATATGAGCTCGACATGTATTGGAGAAAAAACTTTCACCACACCATATGTCTTGACCCGTGTAAAGATTCTTGAATTTGGGATGGGCCAACAGATGAAATGTTTGGGTGTTCTTATGTATCCCATGAGGATGGGAATTAAGTCGTTCGTAGTTCTTGAAGGCCATGCAGTTTAGCGTCGTACTATGAGAACGTGGGAGGATACAAGAATGGAGAGTGGGAACATGGTGCGATCGTCATAATCTCAACATGAGTGGGGATAAGGAAGCCTCTACCATATCATTCAAGTACCCTCCGAGATAACTATATCCAAGGGGAATATTCAAAGAAGAGAGTTTGGGGATGGGCTCAAGACGAAATGTTTGAATGCTCCTACGTATCCCATGGAATGGGAATCAAGACAAAAGTAGTTATAAGGGTGTATTTTAACATCTTGTAGGATGACATACAGTTTAAATTCATGCCAGACGAAGAAATTTATGGTCATGTAGGATGAGATATTTTAGGGTCATGTCAGACGCCGTAGTTTAGGGTCATGCAGGACTCGGTAGTTTAGGGTCATGAAGGACCCAACAGTTTAGGGTATTGTAGGACCCAGTATTTTAGGGTCTTGCAGGACCATCTAGATCAGTCAAAGTATTTCTTGAGAAACTTGGCATTGGTGAGAGGAGTTATACGCTCACCATCCACGGTCACCAGGGAGTATGCACCATTGGGGTAAACCCTGTGAATTGTGTAAGGTACTTCCCATTTGGATTCCAACTTGGGTGGTTTTTTTCCAGGGATCATTGGTGTCCGTAGGGCCAATACCAAGTCACCTTGTAGGAAAGAGTAGAGGAAAACCTTCTTGTTGAAGGTTCTATCCATCTTATTGTGATGACTTTCCAGATTGTGCTGGGTACAAAGCCTGTTATCATCAAGTGATTCCAATTTAGCTAGAAGAATTTCAGTTACCTTATCTGGTGCCTGGTGGTCATATACTGTTGTGCATAATTAAGGTAGATGGATATCAATGGGAAGGACAATCTTAGATCTGTACACCAGTGAATATGGGGTCACCTGGGTGGAATTATGAGTTGTCATCCTATAAGTCCAGAGGGCATTGGGGAGCTTGTCTGGCCAACTCTTCTTATTCTAACAAACCATTTTCTGCAAAATGTTAGAGAGGGTTTTGTTGAACGTCTTGTTCATTCCATTTTCCTGTGTGTGATATTGGGAGGTATGGCTTGAATGGATGTTGTACTTGGCGTACAACCTCTTCAATTCAGATGCTCAGAAGTTGGTGTCGTTATCGGTGAGTACGGTGTGAGGGAATCCAAACCGGTATATGATATTGGATCTCACGATGTCAACAATTGAATGGGCCTTAACCTCCTTGAGTGGAACTGCCTTTGCCCACTTGTAAAAGAAATCCATAGTGGTCAGGATGAACCTGGACTGGCGAGATGTCTCTGGTGGATACGGTCCCATGACATCGACTCACCACACCGTAAACAGCCAAGAATACTTGGTGGAGTGGAGGGGTTCTTGCGGCCGATGCATGAAGTTAGCATGAATTTGGTACGTATGACACCTCTTGAAGAACTCAATGCAATCATGGATCATGGAGGGGAAAAAGTACCCCAGTCTTAGGATCTGGTGAGATAGCTTCATCCCAGTCTGGTGGGTGCTGCAGGAACTGGCATGAACCTCATTCATGATCTAAGAAATCTTGACTCCTTGGATGAAACAGAGGAGAACATCATCAAACCTGTACTTGTTGAGAATTTTCTCAATACGAGGACCACTCTGAAGGGTAAACTGCAGTTCACAGCGTCGGATTCACTCGCGCTCGGTCTGATCAGCCGGGAGGTAACCATTTTAGAGGTACTCAACATAGGGGGCTCTCTAGTTGGGGGTTACATCAACCACTTCATCTGAGGAACATGGAGGCCCTGACTTGGAGCCTTCAATGGTAATATGGCTTTCCCATAGGCCATTGTCGTCATCTAGGGTAACAGGAGAAATGACTCTCCGATGTGCCGCATGGATAATCAGATCATCCTACTCGGGTTCTGCAAGTGATTCAGCCAGGCCATCCAGGGCGTCAGCTCGATCGTTCTGAGATCAAGGGACATGAGTAACTTCCTGTCGAGATGGGAACTGTGCTATTACCTGGAGAGTGCGCTCCAACAATGGTATGAGTTCTGGCTTTATGATGACTTAGTTACCATTGGTCTGCTTGATGACTAGTTCGGAATCCCCGTTCACATGAATGTGGGGCACATCAATCTCAAGGGCCACCTCGAGGCCAGTGATAAGAGGCTAATACTCTGCCTCGTTGTTGCTGAATCCATCTAACAATAGGAATGAGTATGGTAGAATGGCTTGCACCATGGTAATAAAGACGATACCCAAGCCTACCTTATTGATCATGGGGTTAGTGAGCCCCCGGCCGGTGGGACTCTGGGAAGATCCATCGAAATGCATCTGCCAACATGGTATGGCCTGGTCTCCTGAGAGGATTGCCTCATCAGGAAAATTTACATCCAAGGATTGGTTAGTAGGAGCTGGATGGGAAGCGTGGAAGTTTTCCAATACTTCCCCTTAAGAGCTTTATGAGGGACAAACCTGATGTCGAAATGCTGAATAATCCCTACCCATTGAGCTAGGTGGCCTATCAATAATGGGAGGCTCAGAATATACATCAGTGGATCTATCGGAGACACCAGCTGGACCTCGTGCTGCTGCAAGTAATGTCACAATTTTTGCACTGCCAATACCAGTTCAAGGCATCTCTTTTCTATGGGGGAGTATCTGTACTCTGTATCGATGAACATACGAATGAGGTAGTAGAGAATGTTTTTGTCCCCTCATTGTTCTTCTAGGTGAAAAGGGAGCCAAGAGATCATTCAGTGGAATTCAAGTACATGATCAATGGTTTTCCTGAGGTGGGTGGCATCAAGACCGGAGGCTGGAGCAGATGTTGCTTGATTTCCGCGAATGCGGTCTGGCACACTTCTTCCCACTCATAGGAGGAGCCTTTCTTCATGAGATGATAAATTGACTTACACTTTTCGGCCAGATTCGCAATGAATCAGCGTATGTATGCTAAGTGGCCTTGGAAACCCCGAATCTCCTGAATATTTCTTGGGGGAGGAATCTGAATGATGGCCTTGATCTTCTCTAGGCTAATCTCGATGCCCCAGTACCTAACAAAAAATCCAAGGAACTTCCTAGAGGTGACCCTGAAGGCACATTTCAATGGGTTCATCTTCAGGTTTTAGGAACGGGGGAATCCGAACACTTTCTCGAGGTCCTTGTGATGGTCCTAGAACTGGTGAGATTTTCCCACCAGATTGTCCACATGGAATTCCACCAATATCTTGAGGATTGGCTTGAATATACGATGCATGTCCCGCTGATAGGTGGCACATGCATTCTTTAAGATGAAGCGCATGACCTAGTAACAAAACATACCTTGTAGTGCCATGAAAGCTATGTAATACTCATCCTTGGGGGCCATTCAGATTTGGTTGTATCCAGAATAACCATCCATGAGGGAACGTTCTTGGACCCAGCTATAGCATCAATCAACAATTCTTCCACATGAAGGGTAAAATCATTATTCGAAAAGTGATGGCTGAGATCGCAAAAGTCAATGCAAACTCTAATATGTTTTTTCTTCTTATTGACTGGCACAATGATCGGCAACCATTTGGGGTACTGGACCTCCTTGACAAAGATGGATCTCATGATCTTGTCAACATTGACCTCGACCATGGCACCATGAGAAGGGTTCTTCTTTCTGAGGGGCTGCTTGAACCCGTAATGATTTTCCAGGAGGCCAAGGTGGTGGACGGCTACATGAGGATCCAGTCCTAGAATCTCATTGTAACTCTAGGAAAACAAGTCACAGTGCTGTTTAAGAAAGTCCACGTACCACTGCTACTCTTCGAGGGACATGGTGGCACTGATTAATGTGGGTCTTGGATCTGCCTTGCTACCAAGGTTCACCTGTAACAATTCATCTTTTGTGGCGGATACACCATCTTCAAAGGTGGAGAAGAATCCTCTAAATTCTCTTCTTTGCTTGCGGAGGAGGGATCCCCACCATGAGGTGCCTCCTATAGGTCGGCAGATTCTGACGGGAGGCTGGAACCTGCCTGAGCCGTAGTGGTCACCACATTAGAAGATCCTGGTAATACAGAAACCATAGCAATGAAGGTTGTAGACCTGATCCCTGCTGGTATTTGGCACAAGGGGACACACATGATGATATCAAATAAATAGTGACAAGATGGATCAAGCCGGTTAATTCTATCCTAGAGAAACAGGATTGTATGATGTACTGATGTTTCCATGAGGCAGGCATCCTGGTACCTTATTAGGGTAGGAGGCTCCAGGATCACATGATCTTGATTTATGTACGAGTTTGAGGTGATGTCCTGCCATCGCTTGGACTTGGTCATATTCTTCCCCCTTGTATCAGAGACAACAAAACATTTCGCCATATCGAGGGTCATGGTCTAAATTCAATGGATCGAGAAGACGTAGGCTTCATCTAGACCATCCTAGGGGTTATTTGCAACCGTAATGGGTTTGACATCACTGGCCTGAATCTGGTTATCCTTACTCTTGTAACAGTCAGAATACATGTAGTATGCTTCAAAAAAGGCGAAAGTAGACGCATCACCTTGGAGTATGCCTACTCGACCATTGAGGTAGTACTTCAGGCATTGGTGATAGGATGTGGGGATCATCCCATGTAGGTGGAGCCATGTTCTACCCTTCAATTCATTGTACGCGGTGTCTTGAGAGACAACTATAAACTCGGTGCTGTCAACAAGGCCACTGAACTGGGTCTTCAAACGGATCATATCAACTGGGGTTTTATCTACCCTATCGTATACTTATATTCTTAAATTCGAGGGATTCAAGTCATCTTCAGATAACCCCAGCTTCTGTAGTGTCTGGTTCGGGATTAAATTGATCCCATAGCCCATGTCAACAAGACAGCAGCGAACCTCCACGCTATTAAATTGGCTGGTGATGTACGGTGGGCGGATGTGCCCCTATAAGGGAGATCCTTCATCTTCTCCGAACAATGAAATAATGGTCTGACATTGAGCATTCTCGACCACTTCAGCATGAAAGGCTTTTGTAGCTGCTACCTCCGTCTCAAACTAGAGGGGGCTTCGTAAAGCCTCAGTGAGGGCCTCACGCATATCTGGTGATAGGAAAAGGGCCTTGAGGATGGAAATACTCGTAGGGATGTTGTCAAGGTGTTTGAGAAAATCATAATTCTGTGCCAGGTGCGAGCTTATTCTTGTACGAGGTTGTTCTGCAAAAAAAAGGCGTGGTGGGCCCTGCCGGCTAGGCCGGCGGCTGAATAGTGTTGTGCATATCCTACTGCTCACTAGTCGAATCCTACAAATTACCTACCAGATGTCAGCCGGATGGCTGAGACCAGCCTATAGTAGGGCGTGGCTGGTTGCGGTATGGTTGAGGTGGCTCTGCCAAATCTAGTAGAACAAACGGCAATGGAGGTGGGCCTGATGACACCGGATGAGGAGGCTACGCATGCTAAACTCTGTGTTGGGCCTGCTGTCTGGTCTTAGTGGCATGTATGTCCTGGATGGAAGTGCCAACTGATGTTCCTCGATGACCCACATGGTCGTGGCTCCACCGACGTTGGCGTCAACTGGGGACATTGGGGAGGTTCGTATGGTGCTCCACATCATAGGGGGCATATAGGGATTTACCAACTCCATAATACTAACTGAAGCATACCCTTGACTATCACTTGAAGAGTCATCCATTTCTGGGTGGATTCTAGGAGGAATCCCCATATCTGGATGCATGAAATCACCGAGAGTGTGGGACGATGATGGCATTGGCGTGGAGCTTTGCTTTCCCTTGTACTGTCGATGCTTGCTCTTCTGGGAAGAGGTCGGCTTAGATGATGATGCAGAAGTGGCAGCTGTATCTTTTGAAGGCTCTAGCTGATTCAAACTTGCATGAATGATACCATGGGAATGAGAAACCATTTTGTGAGCCATCCAGTCATCATACATCTGGGACTCGTGGTTAGAAACCTGCTTCAACTCACCCTCTATGTCGTTGTTGTTGTCTAGCCTTATGGCAATTCATGACACTTGTGTCGGGGTCTGTCCCAGCCTGACTATGTTGTTATCAACTGGGTTTTGAATCCATTATTTCAACACATATCACTGCTTGAGGGTTTGCCCTATGATCTGGTGATAGGGGCAGATTTTGGGGAATTCAATGAGGTTTTCATCTTTCAGCTTTCTACATTATGGGAAACGCGCAATCATTGTTCCGAGGCACTTAGGAAATAATAAAAGACCTGATTCTCATTGAACAAGTAGGTATGGTTTCTTTTGTCCCGAAAGGTGGTCCTTAAAGCATGGACCTAACGTGGGGTTGGAGGATCTTTTCAAGCAGACGGAGCCTGGTTGTCCCACCTAGGCGGTGGCAAGGCATTCTGCGGGGGCACTTGTCGATTCTGATAAATCCGCTACTCAATTGGACGTTGCGCCGGTGGTGGAGGGCCTCTGTAAGGCTGGGTATGTGGCTCCGTCAGTAATAATTCCAACAGTCGGGGGGCCTTATTTGGGCCACCATGGTGGTCTTGGCTCTAGCATCCCTTCTTGTGGGAATTACAAGGGGAAACAGACATTCCAGACTAGCCAGTTGCAAGGATTCTTCTAAGCATTGGGCCTTATCGGAGAAGTCTCAAAATCCCCCGGGGCAGTTCTATTTTATCCAAGAAAGAACCAATTCCATCTTGACGTTCCCTACACATATCTTCAGTAATTTCTCCTGAGTCAGTGGCATGCCATGGGAATATGTAAGTCATTTCCATCCGGCGAAAAAGTCTGCAACACACTCACAGGCCTCTGTTTGAACTTGAAGAGGTCTATGATGCTTGTCTTCTATGTGGTAGAGCTGAAATAGTAAAGTAATTGCCTCTGGAGGTCCTCCCAGCTGGTTACCGATCCTGTGGGGAGCTGGAAGTACCAAAAAAACACAGGCCCCTCCAATGTCTTCACCAATTATCAAAGTTTAGCAACCTCCTACTGTGCTAGAGTCCCTAACATGGGCCCACACCTTGAGTTTTTGTGGGCCAAGTACTGCGGTGGGTCCTCCATCGCATTAAAGGTTGAGAAGGTGGGATTCCTAAAGCTTGGAGGTGTCGGTATGTCATCCACCCATGCTGGATATGGCTTGCCATCAGGAGGGATCTCCACCTGTCATGTTTCTAAATCCTCAAGGTGGGAAATTAGTGCCACCATCGGATCATCTGGACGGGGGTCCCTGTCTTGATGGGGATCCCTAACCACTAGTGCGTTTACGGTTTCTTCAACATGGTAAGCATGCCCAGCGGCTCGTGGAGTAGCTAGCAGAACGACCCTCAGGGCGACCGGGAGAGCCTGAGCTGGGTCCCATAGATTGTCACACTGTTCGGGAGGGTCTCGAGGCACATACCGTGTCGTCCTACCATAAGTTATGGCTTCAACCCTGTCTGTTGGGGCAGGATGGTCAGGGTCACCTATAGGCAGCTCGTCAAGGGGAAGTGTCTCCTACCCCTGTTGCCCTGGCCTAGGATCACCATAGTTCAGTCGTCGCTCTGAAGTGTGTTCATCCAGGAGTTCATCAAACAACTTCTTCTCTTCGGAATGTTTTTTGTGCAATGTGTCCTTCTTAGGGTCTTCACCTTCTTCTACACTGAGGTGGACGTGTCGGAGTGCTTTGCAGCTCCAACGTGCTCTTTACCCATACCGGAATTCTAGCTGAGTACTAATGCCTTGGTAGGTGCAGAGACACCTAGTAGGTTCCTCTGCTATCGAGTAACCCTCCCTAATGGGTCCAATAGTGGTGGCACGCCCTCAGGGGGTATGTCCCCATCAAGAAGTTCTAACTCACCCTCACCTCCCACTATGTCGTACATATTGACTACGACCCTTCCTGGGGGCATGTCCTCGATTTCACCTAGTAGGTCGAGTGGCCACTGGATGGGGCTGAAGATGTGGGCAGCATACTGCCCCCAACCATGGACTTGTATGTGGGGGGAATCCTCCTTGATGATCATGTGGATTATCTTGAAACTCTAAATTCATTTCTCTTGGAGGACCTTACGGCGGCCTGGTGACTCGGGGCCCTCAACCACTGCAAGTGTGGCAAAATCAACTAGAAGGAATTTCTCAACAAAATCTTCAAAATGTGTATGCCTCCTGTGATAAACCACTCACTGATAAAGAACTTGAAAGTGCGTCTCCCATAGGGTTTGGTGGAAATATTCAAACTCATCTGGGGTGAGGGATTCCGGCGCACAAAAATTCGGTTCTGCCATGGGCCAGAACATCTCAAAGAATTGGTCCACTGGGAGTAAGTCCCATAAGCTCCTAGGCTCAGATTCAGGTTTTGGCCCTTTATTTCCCCACTCGTCAACTAGAGGTGGCTGAGGAACTGGCAGCGGTACTGAGGCAGACCACTGGGACGGAAGGCTGGCCGGTGGGGAGTTCGGCGAGCAGGCCAACTGGACGCTGAATCTCGAGCTGTCTTCCAAGGAGTGTAGTGACCTGGCCGCTATGTCGTGATAATATGGGCCGACAACCACATTTCCTGTCCTAGAGTATAGGGATACTGGTGATAGGTCGTGCTGCTGCTCACCCGCCATGGATCCCCAAAATAGCTCTTTGTGATCTCATGTCAAGCTAGAGAGCGCTTCTGGTGATGACAGTGATGATTGCACGACCTTGACTTTCGGAGTTTCCAGACATTCATCCTCCTGAATATACCTACAGAGGAAGGCGGGAATCCGATAGACCTTGCATTCTGAGAGTATTAGGATGATGTTCCTTGTCCCAACCCTAGCCCTTGACTCAGTTGAGCGAGAAACGGGTTCCCGAGCTGAGTCATATTCCTCTACCGAGTCTGAGAAGCAGACTAGTTTGATCTATGTCTGGACCTTCTCAGAATTCTTCTTATGGTGATGATGACCCGTCTTCCATCCCCTGGGTGGCTCCTTGGGATAGGGTTGATTTTTGACACACGGTCCTTCGGCTACACCGGTGATGAGGTAGAGAGGGTTTCCACCTGAGAAAGTCAGGGTACGATGAGAACTGGGCCATATGTCAAAGGGGACATGGGTAGGACCTCCATGGGTAGCACTGGAGTGGGAAAGACATCCTCTAGAACTTCCAGGAGCCTGGTAGGACCTCCAAGCTTGTTTCCCCGGGTGGCCTCAGTATGAGAAGGGTCCTTGTACTAGGCTAAAAGAACATGGGTAGGACCTACGAGTTGGGAATGGGCGAAGTAAGGCTGACATTCATCCCTCTGGTTGATGAGGCAAGGAGGACCTTCACCAGCTACTGAGAGGATGCGGGGAGGATCCCCATGTTGGAGAGAGACTAGATGTGCATCATCCCTACACCGGCGGTTGATGGAGGGAGGAATGACCCCATACCCAGTGTAATGGGCACGGGAGAGGCCCCTGCGCTGAGCGTTGAAGCCGTGAGGAAGACCCTCATTCGGATTGAGGGTGGAACGGGGAGGACCACCATGCCGAGAATTGAAGTAGGGAGGGCTCGTACTTTCCGTGGTAGTGGAAATGGGAGGACCTCTGTAATTACTGTCATCATTTTGGGTTAGCTCGTGGAGGCCATTGTTCATGCCGGTTACCAAGAGAGATGACCCAGCCTGGTTGTGGGTCAGTTGGGGCCTCGATCCAGGTCGAGGGTATAAGTACCCCTACTCAGTGTATTCAGGGAACTGCTGATATGCGTCGTCGGTGGCTCGGGCCATAGTAGTCATCGACATTGATGCCCCTTGGTGGGAGTCCTCGGCTTGTGCCCGAAACTGGCATCAGGTTGTATGAACCGGAGCTGGAGGTGTATGTATATGGCTTACCTGCTCCTCATTCAGCAAGGTCGGGTGGCGGCACCGATGCGGCCAGGTGCGATCCCTCACTAGGAGCCCCTGGAATGGGACTCTGACTGGGTTGGGCCGAACGTCACCTACCTCTTTAGTGTAATGTAGGGAGTCGTCAAAGAGTTCTGGGAAGAGCCTCCCAAAATGGTTACATGTTGGCATTGGGATCTGCGACTCCCTCTATGGCCCTCAGGGGTGGCATTGGTGACGAGGCACGGACGCCACCAGATTCATGCGGGCCATATCCCGAGCCTAGATTATTCCCTCCTCCACGTAATGGCGCATTATCTCATTGACTACCCTCCACTGAATAACCTCGGAATGGGATATGGGGCAAGGTCACCATAGGGCCATGGGTGTAGTGGTTGTTGCGGAAGCGTTAGAGTCGCACAGGACAACCGCGTTGGTATTGACCCTGCCCCTGTGTCAGTGTGCAGGCAGTGATCG
Source organism: Viscum album (assembly GCA_963277665.1). Lineage (NCBI taxonomy): Eukaryota > Viridiplantae > Streptophyta > Magnoliopsida > Santalales > Viscaceae > Viscum > Viscum album. Next base: position 1,488,771,846 of record OY728137.1, on the reverse strand, counting down.
CATTCCGAGTGCAGCAACATGATTCCTGAGGATCAGGGAGATTTACTCGTTGGTGATGAAAGAAAATGGAATTGATGAACAAAGCCTCACTATCATTCCATCTTCCATGACCGGTAAGAGGGATCCACGCTAACAACGTCGCAGAACGGGATGTCCAATATTCTACTATCCCAAATTCTATTGAGTTTCATGTCGGGCCTGCTATTTTCTTGGAGGGACCCAGCATCAGATAACTGGATCCAGTGACACAACAATCTATCGATTCCTCAAGAAATACTAATCTCCATATTTATGAGAATAATTTCACATCATGTTCACCATTTCGGTTTCCGACACTTTCGTCAGGGAACGTGCATCCGTCTATGGAGGATGTGCAGCTGTTTCCCCACATTACCACTTTCCAAAGGTAGGAAACATCATTCAACTTTTCAAGGAAATTTGGTCCTTGATCAAAACAGGATAATGGGATGTCAGTTCTTCCTTCCATGGATTTTTCCTTGGAACTCGTCACCTAGTCTGTGTCTCCCTTATAGATTAAAGTCGTTGTCCGTGAAAATCTTCCTAGCACCATAACTTCATGGACACCAGTCAATTACACTGATTTTGTCGGGACATTCCAAGGGATCTGGTCAAGGTAGCAACATTCAGTCAGGGGAGTAGTCACGTTGGGAATCATTGGTATGTCAGGGCGCTAGGACACTATCGCGTCTGTCTTATGTCCCTTATTTTAGGGCTTCTTGAAGGCACGGAAGCCCAAGGCATCCCACATCGAACACATGGAATCATATACCATGGGCATGTATCAGTGGTTTTTCTCAGATTCCCATGTTTAACATGGGGTATGCCTCAGGTTTAACGTCCATTGGAGACTGATTGGACTGATCAGAACACTGGCTAGAGTGGATCAGATGAGTGTAACCCCTGGAGGACACTCTGATGTGGGTGGGTTGACATGACCTCACCGAGATGTGGCAGCCGAGTTAAGAATCAAGATGGATGATGTGGAGCTGAGTAGAATGGGTGGTGAATGGGATGGAACCACTATGAGGATGACAGTAATGTTGGGCTTCAGTTCAGGGGGACTTCCAACGTATCCCCGTGGCAGAGAATCAAAGTCTGTGTAGTTTAGAAGGGCGATGGAATGTCTGAGGAGGCAACCCATGAAAATAGATGTGTGGATAGGACCCAGAGGAAGTGGAACCTCTGGGTTGGAACATGACCTTCTTGAGACACATAGGCTCGAGGGTAAGGTCAGGCGAGGAGCTTGAATTGGGGTGTACACATACGACAACAACCCGATGATGTGTATGGGGCTTGTGCGTGGTTAGCGACCTCGATTGGTCTGACACCACTAGGACGGACCAAATATGTGGGTCCTAGTGAATGGGATTGCAATGTCTTCTCATTTAATAGGGATGCAGTGGCTTACCCCTGATCAGGATACAACGGCTTTCCACTGATGGAGGGCCACAAATGCTTACCGCTACGTGTGGTTTAAAGTTTAATTTCATGTGGGATGAAGGTGAACCAATGTGAATAAAGACCTATGGTCTAGATGGATGGTGTGGTAAAACTGACATGAAGGGGGGTTAGAATGATTGGGTGTTATACATTAACCTGAGGAAGGAATCCTACATACATTGCCTTAGCAAGGATCAGATACTCATTAGTTCAGGTTGGGTGTGGGGCTTACACTCTAGGATTCCCAAGGTATTGGTGCACCTATGTGAAGATGGTCGGAATGATCGGGGTGGTGGGCTTGACCCTTAGGGAGGCTTCCTAAGTACCTTTCCAGGGAAAGGATTAAAGTCCACGTAGTTCGAGATAGGGGAATTGGTGCACCAACGTGAAAGTGTTCTAGACCAATGGGTGTTGGGCGTAAACCTTAGGGAGGCTTCCTACATACCACGCCTTCGCATGGATCGATGTTCCCGTATTTTTGAATGGGGATTGGTACACCGACATGAATATGGTCAGGATCAATGGTTATTGGGCTGGAACCTTAGGTAGGCTTCCTACATACCATGCCTTGGCATGGATCAAAGTCCTTGTAGTTCGGAATGGTTTGTATGGGGCTTAAGCTATAGGCTTCCCAAGGTGTTGGTCAACCGATGGAATGATGGTCGGAATGACTGGGGTGGTGGGATAGAACCTCAGGGAGGCTTCCTACGTACCTTGCCTTGGAAATGATCAAAGTCCATGTAGTTCCGAATGGTTTTGTGGGGTTACGGTCTGGGCTTCCCAAGGTGTGTATTTCATGGTCGGTGCTTGCTCTAAGCCCACATCGGTCATTCTCGGTGTGAGAAACAAGAGACAACAAAGACCTGACGATCACGTTGTGAAAGGTACGTCCATGGGAAGTGGAGTGGGGCTTACACGTGATTGTAGTCTAAAGAGGAAACATGGGCTTATGTGGGGTTAGTAGCCCAAAAAGGTTGGGACTTTCTCCAGGATGGAGGCCCAGTGGAAACAATGCCCAGCGGGGGAGGGATTTGGCACCGAAGAAAAGAGGAAAACCATTCCCCACCATAACCTTTTCCGGCATTTGGCACCGGAAAATAAGGGAGGAATAGGGGTACAACCTTCTGCAAGAAAATCTAGGGGCTTAATCCAGAGTGGTTTCCCTTTCCCTGCGTAGGATGCATTGGGGAAGTCATAGTTTAATGTCATGTGCTAAGGATGATGGTGTTGGATGTTTAACTTCTTGTAGCTCATATGAGGCGGGTTCGCTCCACACCCCTAGGAATTACATAACGGGTACCCTCTACACCTTGGTGAAGAGAAGGGATTGGCAACGTCATAGATAAGGTATGTTACGGAGCGAACCATTGGGGGTCCACGTTAGCATGGCTATGCAAAGAAGTAATAGTCGTTAGTGTGACTATGAGAAGAAGAATGAGGCAAAGCAACACAACGAGTAGTATAGCCCAAGGGACTTTGATGTTACTTTGCATGAACCTGGAGGGTCATACGAGAAAAGAGTTTATGTGGAAGGTGTTTCTGGTGCGGTAAGTGCCTGAAAATGATGTCCATAAGGGGGACATCACTGCAACACAACGAGGGAGGCTTGCCTGCAAAAGGAACAGTTGCCCGAAAAAGGGCACGGGCCGGTGCGCAATAGTGCTGCTTATGCAAAAAAGGCCGGGGCAGCACACAATTGGCCGGTGTGCACAAAAAATTCCAGGATGGCACGCAATCGGATGGTTGGTACGAAAAAAGGTATGGGCAGCGCAAAAAGGAGGGCGTGCAATTTGGAAGGAATTGCATGAAGAAGAAATGATTGCACCCAATTGGAAGGAATTGTGTGCAGGGGACGTGACTCAGATGAGGATTAAGCATGAGGGGTCTCCCAGAAAGGTGGACCCCCAGGAGACTTGGTGAAAAATATTAAGTATCTGAGATCCATCTTTTTCACAAACAGAAGGTAAATTCTGCACTGGAGAGACAGTTCAGATTCTTCACCCTGGAAGTCGAAGGGGTGACCTTCTATTTATAGGCACTCGGGGTCACGGATCCATGAGGAAAATAGTCCTACATAAAATATTGTGTGCCGGCATTGGCAGCGTGAAAATTCATCTGTGCCGAGTGGTGGTGCATAAATTTCCATGCATGCACGAAAAACTCTCGTAAATCCCGGAGATTTTGGCGAAGAACAGTTTTTTTCACACACTGCGGAATTTTTCTCATGCGGCCCCTTAAGGCCTCCTAAAATGGATCCCCGAGTCTAAATATGGATTCTATTTGTCACAAACAAACCTTCTTTAGCCCTTGATCATTTTTCAGCGTCTACATCAGTTTTTCAATTTAGTCAAGCTCTTTATTCATCTCTTTCATCCATGATTCATCCTTTACCACCTATTTAAACATTATTAGTTATAACGGTGATAAAAGATTAGTGTGATATATATTTATCATTCTATATGCATATGTTGGATCATATTTGTCTCCAATAATGTTTCTAAAATCAACTTAAACTCTTCACATTCTTGTTTGAACTATATATCGACATCATTCAATATGCTTCTCATCTATTGACTGAACTTTAGAACCATCATCATTTTATTTTATTTTTGTTCTTTATAGACTATATAAACATATTATTCTTTTTCAAATATATTTTCAAATATACATTCTATAGAATTTCCCCCAAAATTCATTTTCGATCACCATTACAGCACTGCATAAAATTATTTCTTAATGTAATTTATTGAATAATTTATAGTTTTTTCTTTTAGATGAGTAGTGTAAGAATATTCTTTCATCAACTACATCTCTATAATTACCTCCATTTATTTCTTTATTTGAGAAGATATATTTTATTTAAAAACTCTAAGACTCTTAAAAAAGGTTTCCCACCAAGACACATTTTATATGGAGCCCTATCTTCTCTAAGACTAAAAAATGATAAATTTTTGGTAACCCAGACACCTTTATTTTCTCTTTCTCGTTGTTTTAAGAGACATGAATATTAATTAATTAAGTCTTGTTCATGTTTTTAGCCAAAAAAATTCTCCTTTTCACAACTCCCTTCTATTGACAAGTCAAAACTAATGAAAATTAATTTTTTTTCATTTCTTAGCTAAATAATTTTCTAATTAAACTGAAGTGTATTTAGTACAATTATCAAATTATAGGATTTTTATTATTTGTATTGTTTCACTCTCAAAACTAATTTATAATATTTTGATGTAGTCTAATACATATTTCTTTGACCGCACAAACATGGAACATATAATCCTTCTATTTTCAAAAAAAACTATGTTGAAAAACATTTCTACTCACATTTTGGATTTATAATTAGACCATATACATTATTGTGGCCAATTCTATTAGACTTTATACTCACATCATCTTTCAACGATATGAGCTTCTCACTATATTTTCTATCAAGCATTAATCACAAACCTTTACTATTTTCCATGTCCACTTATGCCTTTAATTTCAAGATATTTTTACTTCTTTATTTATGGATGTGCCTAATCCACCATGGAAAAAAACTAATTTCCTCTTCAAATTTGAGGATACATGTAGTCTTCTTATTATCCACTGATAAAAATTATAATTTTTCATTTATACTAGAATTAGATACTTTAAATACTTTAATTTAATGGTATAGCCTTTTTATTGAATTAAAAAAATAATATTTATTCCCATAAAAGAAAAAACAATGATTTTTTTCATAGACTTAGTACCCTGAAGAAATTATTATTATTTAAATCAAGTAAATACAAATCAGTATTTCAAGATCATTTTACCTTTAATGCTCTATCATTTCTATACCAAAATATTTCATAACATCATCCTTTTTTATTGTGGAGAAGATTCATGTTTCCCAACATATGGGATGATAACCCACTAATAAGAATATAACCACTCTTGTTCTTTTTTTCCATCAGGGCAATTTTAAAATGTGTAGACTTGTCTTTCATTATGAACTAATTATATTTACATGAAATATTAGGATGATTTAAGGAATAGAATTGTCCCTTATTACTATCTTTAGAATATTAATTAAAACCATATTTTTCTTATTCTAACAGAAAAAATATATTTTATAATGTAATTTTATTGGATTTTCTCGCATAAACAAATGACTTCAAAAGGTAAAATTCATACTTTTTATTTTTATATATTAAACATATTTATTCCATAAATAGAGAAATAGAGATAATATCTATAGAACAAATTTATTTTCAAATATGTAGGATATTTTCTCATTATTTTATGATGACTTGTAATTTTATCACCCTTCATATAGTTTTCTGATTCCTTTAAATGTAATATCATGTGGCCTAAGAAGCTACGGAATAGGAACATCATTTATGGGGACATTTACTATTGAAATATCTCCATATATTCCCAAATTTTGAATATATTCTTTGTAATTTACTTTCTCTTTATGGTTGATAACTTCTTACAAAAAATTTATTTCCTTTCCCATTTATATTTTATTTTCTTATTTTTTAATATTTTTGTAATAAATATAAGTTCAAATTTAACCATCCAAATTGATATTTCAGCCCTTAACACTCATGTTCCTTATTATTTCTTTCCCTTTAATTATTTATCTAAGAGTCATCCAAAAATAGAGTCTTCTTGAAAATCATATATTTTTATTTCATCCCTTGGATTATTGCTCGAAATACCCCTTCCCCCTCATGTATTTCTATTTTTTTAATTTTCTACACTATATTCATACTATAAAAACCAATGATATTAACATACTCATTAATCATTAAACTATACTTCACCATTTAATAATTTTTCAATTGATAATTTTCATAATCCTATAAAATTTCAACCCAGTTATCAATTACTACTTCATGATCCTTAAGAAAACATGATGACTCTTTCAATAATCCTCTAATATTCCAATTATTCTTTTCTTATAGGTCAAGTTCCTTAGGATCATAATAAAAATACACTTTTAAATTAATAAATACTTCTAATTTATAATCCTATTTGACATTAGTTTTTTATTTCTCTACTATATCCATTATAACATCTTTTATGTCTGCGATATACTCAACATCCATACCTTTTTGGGTTATTCTCCAGAATCATCTTCCTCTTAACTTACTAATTCTTTTTATGATCCTTTTATTCACTAAAATTTCTATATTTTATTTTTCATCTAGAATAAAACCCATTTATTGGTTTTTCATTGATTTCAATCCCACTATTTAAATCAATAAAAACTTTTGGTAACCTATAAATGATTTATCCAACCTTTCCAAAATAAATTCAAGAATAAAGAAACTTACCTTCAAATCAAGAATTAAGTCCATTAAAATTCATCACCACAAGTGATAAGAACTCATTGATTTAATATTATTCTTTACCTATAAAAACATGAAACTAGAGAATATAAATATACTTAAATTCCATTTATTTTAACAAACATTCTCAATAACATTATGGAATAAATCATATTTAATATATAGTCAAAATTATATTTAGATCATTAAAAGATAATACCCCATGATTTAATTCTCCTTGAACTGAAAAATTTTTATTATACATTGGTGTTAACTTCATTATAAAATTCTTTATAGTATAAGGATATTTTATCTCATCCGTAATTTCATGTATAGTTCTAACAACCTAAATTAGACAAGTGAATAAACTATCAATATTTTCACTATAAAAAATATTTAGATCATAAAATCTATTATGTTGAACCTATAAATTAACCTATTTCACTTTTATATAACCCTTATAAATATTGATGTTTTTGTATCAAATACTTTTCTTTAATTTAAAAATAAACACTTTAATGTATATTTGTCCTAATATTCCCCCATGTAGAACATTGTGAGCCTTGGAATCATCATTCAACAATTTATTATCCACTTCATTCATTGAAAGCCATATAGAATCACTAAAATGTGTTACATGAATTGATTCTAAGAGTATGTAAAGATAAAGTAATAATAGGTTTGATATTATTTAGTTCCTCCTACTTTGATAATTTAATCCATAAATTAATGGTAGTCTTTTTCAATTCAGAGAATTAAAAATTCAAGAATAATTAACCAGTGTATCATATACCACTTTATGCATCCCAAGTTCTTAATACAAACACTGATAGGTATTGGGGTGAATTAGAGTGTTTTAAAATTTTAATATTGTATCATATTTTTTTATATCTTGTCTTATTATTCATTGAGATACATGAAATCTATCCCAGTATTAACAAACCAACACATTTAAATATATAAAATTTAAAATAGCACAAAAACTGATATTTTACTTCATTCAACCTTATAGGGATTATTTTAATGAGGAAATATCATTTATGAATTGATATTTATAATAATATTCATTTCATTAGTTTATAAGTAAAATATTTATTTCCATGTCACTACTCATCTACATGCTATGGACCCTTTATTTCTTCCACTCATTCCATTCCAAGAGGGATTCAGAAAATAAATATTTAAATATACAAGTTTAACTTAGATAAATAAGGGTGGATTAAAAAACACCACATGAAACATGTGTTCTCAAATATGTCTTGATCTCTTCCTCATAATACTAAAAATATTATATAGGAAAATTCTATTTTAAGAATGATCACTAATGATATTAAACATAGAAGAAACACACTCATCAATAGTAAAATTTTTCCAGTGTCTAATTTTTCAAATTTTCCATTATTCTATATATTCTTCAAATTCCTTGTTTTATGAATTATCTTCTTTTTATTCTATTTTACTCATTCATAGTAAAAAAATTATCCACTTTCAAGATGAGGAAATTTAATTTAAATTCAAATTCAAGTATTAAACAATATTAAATTTCCTCTACTTTATACACATACATTGGATCGTTTATGGGTAAATACCCACCATTGGACTCCATTTTAATAGATTAAGATTGTGGAATAACCCTAAAATAGTCATAAAAAATATATTTCATAAATTATCATTCAATTATATAAGTCATCAAAAATCATGGCCGGAAAACATTCACTATAACTTTATCGGTTGGTTCCTCAAACCTTTTCCAACAAATATTAGAAAATTTACATTGTGTTGATCTCTCCAATTGTGAGATAAACATTTTGTTGATAAACGGATTTGAGATCAATTATCATGACCTAGGAACTGTATAATGATGATATACCACAATAAAACCTTTTCTATTGATGCAACATTAATTATGTTTTAATAATCTCAATGTTATTTTTTTCATCTAAAAAATAAAATCTTGAAATTCTCCCTTGGTGCTCACTACATCGTGTTTGGTTTGCACTGTTTCATGAGACCCAATTCTAAAAAATGTATTTGACCACAACAGTATAAAAAAACATTCTCCTTGAATCTTTCTTCATTTACAGTATCCTGTGATAGATCAGTCAATTTGTTCATTCCAAGATTCGTGTCTTTCATCATAAAATCACCTCAAATAGTACATCGAATGTCTCTAACTTAATATAAATAAAACTAATAACTCTAATTAACTAAAATTCATAAAAATATATGAAATTAAAACTTATGGATACAATGGGATGATTTTAAGGTTACATGGGATAAAAACTAATGATTTTCTATCAACTAAAGTGATTTTTCCTTAAGGATTAATCAGATAAACTTAAAGTTTGAGGTTTGATCTTGATAACCTCATGTATTCTTTGATCAATAAATTATTCATTAGTTTATTTCTTCTTCCTTGAATTGATCAATATCTTATGATTATATCTAAGCATTAGAATTATGGATTTGAACCACGAATAAAAGTATCATGATTCTTTGTTTTCTTTCCATGGTTTGGAGGATAAAATCATGATAGTCAGAATCAGATATAGAATTATAGGATTGTATATAGATCATCATCAGAGATATGAAGCTATTATTCAATGATGATATATTTTTTATTATTTATTATGTGTTTGGTGTGTTTTTATTTTTTATATGTTTTTAATTATAAATTAAATTTATCAAATTTATTTGAAATTAATTTGTGTATTATGGATTAAACAAACATGGGATTTTTTGGGTTTTTGTTAAATCACGAGTGTTTATTTAGAAGTAATTTTGAATATAAACAACATAATTTAGGTTAAAGTTGTTTTGTGAAAAAAAATTCTTAAATTCAACATATATAAGAAATAGTTTTAATACGATGTTTACATAAAATATTTTAAGATTTAAATTATATTTGTTAAATTAATACTTCTAGTTTGTCTAATAATTGAAAATTATTTTATATAGATAGAAGTTACAAGTAGTTGTGATGGATGGGAAATTATAGTACTCATTTCATAAATATGGGGATTTCCTTTATATTTGGGAAATACTCATCAGTGATAGGATCTTTAGTTGGTGTACTTTATGATCACAAGTAGGAATTTTTCTTATGTGATTATTTATTTCTCATGTATTCATTGGTAATATTTGTTAATATTAGATTCATATTTTAGGTCAATATGAAGGGTATCTATTTGGAGGAGTTTTTTTCAATATTAATTTGTCCCCAACATTGACTTATCTATATTGTAATAAATGGTTTGGTTTCAAATAAGATGACCTGTTTTCAATGACATTGGTAATTTTGTTGGGAATTGGTCTATATGGGATTGCATTGGATTATTAGGTAATCCTAAGGGGTATTCATACTCATCCATTCCGAAATAAATATTTCTAAATTATATTTTATTATATCATGATGTGTGTAAGGTACAATATTTGATGTTCTTAAGTGACAGGCCTTATGAGTATATATCACAATGTATGTGATAGTATTTGGAAATGCATTAGAGAAGTTTTAATATAACATCAGAGGTTTCAAATAAATATTTTTATAAATTTTATTTCCTAAAATTTAAATTTCATTTAAAATAAATTTATTTATTTTTAATAATATTAAACATACATTTAGAAACATATTTATTACCCAATTTGTTTACTTTTCATGGTTTTCTTTAAAATATTTTTTCAATTATAATATAAATTTATGTATTAAAATGGTTTTAAAATATATATTTCTTTTAATTCAAGAATATTTTTCCATATATATTTTTCTTACTATAATTATATTTATTTTCATATCATCATATTAATTGTGAAATTATAATCTAATGGTTCACATAATATGATTCATGCTTTCAATGTCGCAAAGTGGTAACATATTAAAATTAAGGCCATGTATCATTTTTTTGGAACATGTGATGAGTTTTTAAAAATAATTTTTCAATAATGAATGATTTTCAATAATTTTTAATTATATTATACCACAATTAATTTCTAAATTATTTTTCATCATATACTATGGATATATTTTATTTGTAAAAAATATCAACATAAAAAGATAAGTAGCATGTATTACAATGAAATAACAATATGAAATATTTACTATTTTTATTTGGGAATGGGATTTATATTATGATTAGTTTTTGATTATCAATAAATGGTAATAAATTTTAGATAATGTATTTTTTAGAATAGTTAAATGGTCATTGATATATAATTTTAACCATTCTCTATGAAATTTATCGCACCAAAACCATTTCCAAGATTTTGTATTGAAAATAAAAAAATTAACCTAATTTGCGAAATTATTTAATAAAAATTATATTTTTAATAATTATAATTAATTAATTATCAATTACATAATTAATAAGAGATCATAAAAAATATAAATGCAATAACTCAAAACAATATAAATAATTTTTATTCTATATAATCTAGTTTTTCATGTATTATATGATTTTATTTAATAGTTATCTTATGAATTTTTTAATTTTAAATAGATAATTTGAAATTTATTTTTAAATCATTACATTGAAATTATTTTATGATTGATTTTAAAGATTTTTCTAATGAAATAAATTTTTAGCGAATAGACAAAAATTTCGTTTTTATGTATACCATAACTTTTATGACAACATCATGATACTATTGAGGCTTAAAAAATTTAGAATACTTTTCCCAAAAATAAAATTGATTTTATAATTAAAATAACTCATTTAATATTATTTTTTTTGATTTATGATCTTATGTTTGAAATTTGGAATCCTAAGTTATATTTTAATCCAATAAAAAATGCTTTTTGATTCCTTATATTGAAAAAAGTGGGTAAATGATTCTATTAAGTCTTGTAATGTTTTTAGTATTAAAAATCCTCAATTTTCTTAGTAATATGAAAAATAAATATTTAAAATAATTTCTATTAAAAATTATTTGTAATAACAGAAAAATAATGAAATATCATATCAAAAATATCCCACCCCCAAGACTATATAAACACACATCATCCACCAAATCGTAATCACTCCCAAAATTCTTTAATTTTCCAAAACACTAACAAATTCTTACTTATCCATCCTTCTCTATGAACTAAAGACTATATTATTGAAAAAACCCCCTCCAAAAAAGTAATGGGACTCAATCGAAAGAAATCAACTCACATGAATGGAAAAACTTCTTACTCTAAGATCTTAAATATTCTTTTCATATTCATTTATCACAGCAAATTTTAAACACCCATTTAATATTATAAAAAACTTATATATTTTTTATTATATTCCATTTGATTCATTTTAAATGACGGTCTAACAATTCCCCCCACCAATACTTTTTATTAACCCATTACTCTTTCGAAATAATTATTTCTTATCTCTCTTAATTTATTTATTATTAAAGATTTTTTTATATAAAATCCATGAAAAATAAATTTCATATATTAGAACTATTTAATTTTCAAGTTATTATCATTATTTTAAATCATATTGATATGATATCACCAATTTCCTCTCTTCAAACAATTCTCATGAGTAATTATTACATCGAAATGAGGGTTTACATAAATAAGGTATTTTCGATCCAATTTTTCTATACCAAATTTTAATAAAAAAAGTTTTATTTAAAATTAAATATAAAATATTTTATTTTTTGTAGTAATTTATTTTATTAAAATTTAATATTTACTAAATTTTTTCTTTTTTAAACTATTTTCAAAAGCAATGATCACCGTCTTAGTACTATGTTGCCTATGTAAATGATGACGTTTTTCTAAACATTTATCCTTTTATATTATCCAAATTGGTTTTATAATTAAATTTTATATTAATATACATAAAATTTATTGATTATGATTCTATAATGGTAAAATAAACATAATTAAAATTTAATTAATTGTAATTAATCATAGTTATTTTTAATAATCCAAAAATGGGATTTAATAATGAATATAAAAATGTTAATTAATTAAAGACCAATTGAAGTGTTCAGATTATGTAATGACATGAAACATATAACTTGATTCTACTTGTGCTTATAGAACCACTGGAACATAGCCTTTTCACATTATATTTATACTGTATTGATTTTATAGACTACTACTAGAGAAACCTTAAAATGATCAACGTACACTATAATAATTTATTAAAATAATTAAACGTGAAAATAAATGAATTAAATATAATACAAAAAAATGAAGAAACCATTTTCTCTATAAATTTAATAATTAGAATATTTTTCATATCTTGGATTCTATAGAGCTTATGAAATGACCCAAGATGTGATGTAATAGGTCTATCGAACTACCCTCATTAAATTTGGTTTACTCATTCTCATTTTTTCACCCATTCTATCAATCCACTTCACATTTACTTTTAAAAAAATGTATACAGGTCCCACATATATACCCAGTTTACTTTTTCTTTCTTTATTTCAGATAGAACATGTTATTGAATTTCCATTTTCAAATCCTTTAAATAAAACTATTTTAAAGTGAAGTTGTTTATTTCTTAACTCTATTCATGTACCACTCTATCAAATGTTTTATCCTCATATAATTTCTATAAAAACTCACTCTTTTTTGTAAATCAATTTGTGCTAATTATTAGTTTTAATGGAATTATTATGCTTTTCCCATCTTTAATGATTCTTTAACCATTTTATTAAATCCCTGCTTAAAGGGATCATTTCAAAACCTGATTATCCAATATATATTTTTCTTCATTCAATTGAACATAATTTTTATATACTTGGATTTTTTATTCATTTATGAATTTCCAATAATTCTATAATCTACTATTTCATTTGAATCATTCTAATATTCCATCTGGTTATTTTCAAGAAAATATTACGTTCATATTTCTTTTTCATGGGTTATTCTGATGATTATTACAAATGAATTTTTTCTTATAGAGTTCAAATATGAATTCACTTATTATTTTATGGTTGGGAAAAAATTATATATCCCTCTAATATATTGGGTATTGTTTTATAGCATATGATGTAACATTTATAGGATTATAGAGTAAACCGAGACCTTAGTGGGACTTCATCCACTATGATATGATGTCTTCACAATGTGACTTGATAAATAAATTTGACATTATGATTTATGTTGTTGAAATACATCTATAAAGGTATGAACTTATGATATAATTTTATTTATTCCATTTTCTATCTTATTAAAATTGTTATTCCCCATTTTATGACATCATGTTATGCATCTTGACTCATATGTTAATTATGTCATTTCCATCCTGACTATATATCCCATTGGTATATGATCTATGCCTCATTGTAATTATTTTATATCATAAAAAATATCTTAACATTTTATAATGTTTTTTCATTTACCCAAAAATATCAATGAAGGGATACACATAAGAGAGATTCATGTGTGGAGAATATTTGTAGTAGAAATTATTATTATACCATGAGTTTATATTGATTTGTACATAGTTCTTAAAGACACTTAACTTTTGATCTTGGGTGTTTTTTATAATTCATAATTTGTAATAAAATATTTTATTTATAGCCCCAAATCTATAAGGTTGGTTTTGGGGAAACTTAGTATCATTAGAGATGATTTTGGTAATTTTTTGGGAATTAGGAATTTAGATATTTGGGTATAGATACTTTAATAGATAATAATTTTCATAAGAGTACAAGGATATGTATTATTAGTTTGACTAAATAAGTTTACCATTTTCCAAAAAAATAAATTTAGTAATATTAAAACTCAACCACATTAAATTTCAAAGATTATGGTAGATAATACTATTAAGTCTAATGGAAATTATAAAACATTAATAAGTGTATGTCAATGGGTAATTTTTTTGGATATGGTTTGTTTAAAGGTAAGGATAGAATGAGATATCCAATATTTCCAAGGAATATTTTTTAAAATTTTAGTTTTTAAAATATAAATGTAAATGATAATGAAAAATATTTTTTTTATAATATAAACCATACGTTTATACAAACATTTATCGCCTATGTAGTTTCCTTTATTGGGTCCATGATTATTCTTAAACATAATGTTTTTAACTACATTAACTTTTACTTTAATTTCAATATCATTTTATTAATTAAGTCATTATAATATAATGGTTAATTCATTATGATACATGTTTTCAAAGTCAAAAAGTAAAACTTTATTAAACGTAATTCCAAATAAAATTTTATTAGAACCATATTATGAATTTTTAAATATAATTTCTAAAATAAAATAATGCATTATCATTATTAACTAATTATATTATAAATTATTTAATTTATAAATGGTTTTTATAATATTCTATGCACATATTTTTATTTGTAAAAAATACCATTTTATGAAATTAAAAACCATGTTTCATAGTAAAAAAATTATGAAATATTGATTATTTTTATTTTAGAAAATGATTCTAATTATATAGTTTCTTATTATCAAAAAAATGATTATAATATGTTGATAATATTTTTTTCAATGAAATGGACATCTATATATTATTTTCATCATATCTTATAAAATTGGTTACAATAAAACCATTTCATCGATTATGTATTTAAAAGAAAAATTTGACATAATTAAAATAATATATTATAAAAAAATATTTTTTATAACTATTAAAAACTACTTATCAATTATATAATAAATAAGTGAGGATCAAAAATATAAATATAGTTATGTAAAAAATAAATATTTTTTTTTCTAAATAAACTGGTTTTTCTATGAATTATATGATTTTATATAAAAGTTTTCTTTTAAATTTTTTTATTTTTAATTTGATAAAAAGGGGTTTATTTTTTTACTCAACATGTAAAATTTATCATATAATTAATTCTTGAGATTTTCTTTGAAAAATATGATTTTTAACAAATTGAAAATTTTATTTTCTATATATACTTTAACTTTTATATCATCATCATGATAAAATAGAGAGTAAAAAAAATAAAACCCGTGATTATAATTTTCAAGATTAAATAATATGTAATTTGAATAAAAAAAATGATTCATTATAGTCGATGAATGGATTCAGCTGTCAAATTAACAGTGTCATTTTTTTATTTATTTAATTATTCATTATTTATCATTATTCTCATTATGACAACATCATGATAAAAATTTCATGGTTGGAACAAAGTTTTATTAACCATATAAGAAAACTGAACACCGCTCAAATGATTTATTTTTGACTTATATGATTGGTGTTAAATTTGGTAAAACATGTGTTACTCTCAAAATGATATAAATAAAAAATATCAACTTTTTATTTGTTGATTTATTACCCTAATATATTTTCCTCTCTCCTCTATCAAACCCTATCTCCTCCCCCATCCACAATATTCCCCACCCCTCCCTCTAAATATTGAATCCAATTTGTCTCTCCAAATTTCTCATGAAATATCAAATGTAAGTTATCTTATATATTCTTCTTAGTACCTTATTTTTTCCTTATTGATTTTAATTCATTAAAAAATCTATTGTGGGCTAGGGCTTACTTATTTTAAAAATGAATGGTGTAGTCTTTCATGATTATGTATTTCCCTAACCACTCTGGTCTAATGCCGATGATTTTAAAAGAGGAACAACATATTCGATAGTGTATATGACACATAACACAATGATTAGAAGAGAATGCAACACCCTGATACTTTATCATATATTTATTTTAATTAAATTCAATATAATTGATCTATTTATATGAACACCACATCGGGTTTGAACAAAACATGATACTCAATTAAAATATTTTTTTAAAATATGAATATTATAACGTAGCGGTTAAGTTATTATGTATAAATAGTAAAAAATAACTTATATAAATTATATGGTTTACGAATGTATATAATAAATAAAATGGTTATATATTATTTAAATGTAAAATAATAACCATTTTAAAGAGAAATAAATTTTTTTTGAAAAAAACTGTATTTTTAGGAAATGCGGATTAGTCGTACTTTTCAAAAATCATTTAAAATTAAATTTTACCACTTTTGAAAAAAATTATATAACAAAATATTATTTATTTTTTAATTAAACATGTCAAAATTATCTCAGTTTTTTTTCAATTTTCTGAAATGAATAATTTTTTAATGAACAATGAAACATAATGAATTATATTAAAAATTGTTTATTGGATTAAATTATTTAGAAAGTTAAATTATATTTAAACTGTTTATTAAGTAAAATAATATTAATTTAATTATATTTTAACTAATTTAATTCATTTAAATAACTTTTATTTTAATTTTTTAAAACATTTGTTATTTATGAGAATTTTCACTTGGAAAAACCACACTTTTGTTCACTCTATAGTTTAATTTTTAAATAAATTCAGCCACTACTATGAGTATAGAATGATAAAGTAAATTTTATATTTTTTCAATAATAATATAAATTATCTATTGTGCTCAAAATAACTTTTTTAATATTATTATTAATGAAAATAGTAAAAATTAATTATCTCTGTTAAGGTAAAAATGTGTTTACTAGGGTGTTAAACTAAAAAGATAAGGTTTATAAATGACATAAAACAAGTACAAAACAAATTTCATGGACATATATTAACCTTATAACCAATATTTAATGAGAATTACCCTTTTTTAGGAATTTTTCATGACAAAGATGTGCTTATCACTTTAGTTATTTAAAAAATCCATTTGTGTCCTCTCTCTTACTTATAAAAGGTTACCCACTCTCCTCCCGACATCACTTTTCAAAAACCATTTGGTTAGGCCAAGACATACCCAAATACCTTAATTAATTATATAATCACATAATAGAGGAATTTTTTATTATTAATCCCTCCTAATAAAAAATTAGGTATAAACCGAACAAGACTCTCTGAAGAAGAAGTAAACTTTTTAGACAAATGCATTTGTTTTATTTATTATTCCACCTCGTTCAAACATTATTAAACTATGATAATATATCAAAGAAACAAAATAATATTTACTTATATTTTTTTATTTTAATTTAATATACCATACCAATTTCCTCTTCCATCAAATGGGAAACGAAAGCATCGATCGTGTGTATGACGGTCTACCGCCTCACGAAGCGATGCGCTTCGTTTTCCATAACCACCATTAAAGGACATATATAATGATAAATTTAAAATATTTAAATGATATCCATGAAATTTTTATACTCATATAATCATTATTTCACATATAACTTCTTACTTTACATTTTTTGGTGAATACAATGACGAAGTTTGTGTATACGATAGACAACCACATTGTGAAGCGATGTGATTCATTTTTTTCTTACACACTACATGAAAGGTAGTAAGGATAAAGTTAATGAAAATATGTGAAATATTTTATATCAAAATACCTCTGGATATAAAATATCTCATATAACTTATTACCTTTTAATTTGTTTGAAAACAATAACATTCCTTGTGTTCTCATGTGGACTACCCCCTCCATGTAATGATGGGAAATGTTTATCAATTTATTTCTTCATGGATAGTAATAAAGATGTATTTGATTAATATAAATTATATATATGACATAAAATTTATTCTTTAAAGATGAATTAAAATTTATTTTCCTTTTGTTAAACCCATTTAGAAAAATGGAAACTTCCTTCATGAGTACATATGACCGACCATCTCCAGGAATGGTGTAATCCATTTTCTATATCTAGATTTAACATATTATTATAAATTAATATATAATGAATATATATTAAATTTATTTCATGTTTAAAATTATATATATTATGTGAACATGATCTAATTAATAAGACCAAAATTACTGGAATAAATCATACGTGAAAAATGAAGCAATTATCATGAGAAACAACTATTTTAACAAAGAACTATTAATAAACTCGTCATAAAAGACTATAAGTAAATAATATTGAGTATGTGATATTTAATTATGGATATATAATATATTTATAATAAATATATATTTATTATATATTATATTTTTACACACAGGAAAGATATCAAACCTGAGGTAAGGGTTTATCATCTCACTTTTACTTCCGTGAGACATATGGAATATTCCAAAATTAATCTATTGTGTGGTTTATATAATGAACCTTTAGATATTTCATATCATTGATATAAATATATTCATAAAATTTACGTTTTAATTTGATGTTAGTTCTTTCTTGGGTATTATGATTCAAAATTTACCAAAGTTGTAAAAGCTTATTTCATAACTCAAGATTATTCGGGATTATTTTTAGTATGTCTCCCATGGGGGAATTATACTATATTTATATCATAAAAACAATATATTTGATTGCACAAAAGTTATTCCTAATATTTTAAATTAATATTACCATATCCACTATTTTTAAATTTTCATTATTGAGAAAATATTTTTATAAATATTCATCTTTATTTCTCCCTTCGGTCGAGAATCCCTTTTCATCAAAGTCCATGTTTTCTAAAAATGTTTTCAAAAAGGTTTCTAACATTTTAGAAATTATTTATAAGAGATATTGTTACCCATTTTTTGACTTTATAAACATACTATTAGAATTATTTTTCTTGTTATTTTTAAAACATGGTCTATTTGGCTTTTACCAAATATTTTAAAGGAATCTTTGTTTAAACATGTATAACATGAACATAATTTCTTGTCATCATGAAAAATAAATTTTCTAAAGGTTAATTTATAATTCTGAAATATTATTATCCAATAAAATAATTATAAAAATATTTTTTGGACTTTCAGTTTAAACAAGGTATTTTTGAAGTGAAAATGTAATTTTTCTACAAAAAATTAATGATATTATTTTTGGTATTTGTATTCCTCAACGTCATTAGTCCTCTATTGTACTTATGATCTACTAAAAATATATAATTTTAATATCATAATTATTTATTATTTTAATGGTATATAATCAATTTTACTGATGATTTACAATTTTATTACCAGTCACCATATTACTCTAGATGATTTATGATTATCTTTATTTGATTAGTATAAGTGTTAACATTCCATATGCATGTTTTTAAATAAGAATATTTAAATTAATTACGCTTCAACCCTATCATATTATGAATGGATTATATTTATTATGTAATGAAAGGGGCCATATTAGGGATAAACCCAAGATCCATCGACAGGAATCATGAGACAAATCCATTGTGAAAATTGGTGGTGTTTGTGTCCAATGATTTAAACTGTATTGTGATAGGTCTTCATAGTATTTTTCAGAATTCCACAATTAACAATTCCTTTGTTATGAGATTATTTATTGTTTTATACGTGATTATTTCATTTTTCTAAAATCAATAATTAAGTTTCATGATTAAGTTATTATTTATATGCATTTATTTTATCCTCATTTATTTAAACCTTGTTTTACACAGTTAATGAATTAAATGGAATGACTTTTAGTTAAATACATTTATATATTAATTATTCTTTTTTGTTTATGATATATTATGTTTAAAAAAAATTACATTTAAATAAATTGAATATCATGATAAGATAAGGAATAATCAACATGGAAAGGTAATAACTGGAAAACAACATTCCATTAAATTAATAAACTATAAATTAAATGCATATAATTATTTTATACATAATGAAAATCTCATGTATAATAATAACTGAATCAAAATGAAGGAAATGCTTAATTATAGGAAATAGTGCTTCAGTCACATAAAAACCAATATAGTCAAGACCATTCACAAGATAGCTTAAAACTATAGGTAGAGAGCTATTTAATTTTCAAAAATAATTTGTCTCAGGGGAAAAAATCGATATATCGATAGGATATATAAATTATGGGCCCCACTCATCACTTCATGTTCAAATCATTCCACATATAAAGAAATATATTAAATTAATAAACAATAAGCCTTTTCAAATATCCATATTGAATGAAGAATAATTTTTTTTTAATATTTCCCAAAAATAATTGAATTACTATCAAAGTAAACCTCGTATGTAAAAATGGTGCACATTTTAAGAAATAAACATATCAGTATTTAATGAATTTTATAATTAGGGGAAATTAAATTTCTAATTATCATAGGAAATTGAATATTTCAAGGGGACTGATAAAGGAATCAAGGAAGTAAATTTCAATACTATCATTATCTAAATCAATCATAAAACATATAGAGTAACACTAATGATTGTATCAATACAACATATCCCATGTCGAGTAAAAATAAATTTTTTCTTTTATTTATTAATGTGAATACAATAAAAAAGATTTTATTTAATACTTTCTTGAGTAAAATATCATTTTTATTTTGAAAAACATTTTTCAAATCCTTTTTATTGAAAATAAATTTTAAAAAACATTTCATTTAAAAAACTAACCATTAAAACATTGAAAATAAATACATAAGGACATAATGGTGGGTAATTATATACATTTTGTACAATGTAAAAAGAACATTCCTTTTACAAGGTAAAAAAGTTAAAAAAAGTGACTTTTTGAAAAGTGACAAGAATATTCTTTTGGAAACGTTTTCTAAAGAAACAAATTGTAAAAATTTATTAAATTACTCATTTTTAAAATATTAAGAACAATGTGAAATCATTTTTAGAAAAAAATGGATTTTAGATGAAAGTGCGTTCTATGACTAAAGGTAGAAATGAAGTTAGGTTTTCCAAAAAAATATTTCCTAAAACATTTTGAATATCAAAAATGGAAAAAATGGTACTACTACATGAAAAATTTCAATATCAACCATTGGAGAATAAAATTAAAATCTTTATTGAACAGTGATCATATAAATTCATTTAATTTAATTTCAGTAATAAACAATCTCTATTAGAATGATATTGTAAAAGAAACACATAAAATGACCATAACGTTGAATTGAGAATCGATCAAGGAATTGATTGTTTGTATAAACTAAAAATAAACATATAATAAGATTAAATTTATCACTCTATATTAAAATTAATTACTCACATAATCATATAACATTTACTATAACAAGAAAGTAATATAACCAAATGAAAAAGGAATTGAGTTATGAAATTTCATTACCACTTGGTAATATTAAATTAAAGTCCACTTAGATGAAATAATTAAGATTGAAACTAAAAATATCATGAATAATGAATAATTCCATATAATATATTTCAAATTGGTATTATTAACACCATATATAAGAAATTAGGTGCACAACAATAATGTATGCCTTAAAGAATGGAAATTGAGACAAAGGCCCTTACCACTTGGTAAATTTTGATTTATAAAACCCAGGAAAGAAATAACTTAAAATGAAACTCTAAATATTATGAGGGTAAATTTATTAAGTTTTTAAAATAAAATATTTGTAGTATATACACCACAAAAAAATAAATAAGTAGTGAAAACAGTGTATGCATCCCGGAATAAAATTGAGACAAGAATCTCCTACCTTGTGTTTTCTTTTAGGTGAATATCTTTTAACATTATTTATATTGTTTTAAAACATTTCACTAACTTATAATGTAAACATAAACATATTTACAATTTGATATATTATCTTATTATAAAAAAACTATTAGTCCTTTGTTTGGAATCTTTCATTCTTTTCTCTGTTTCATGTGTTAATTGCCTAGTTTTTCGAGTATGTTTTGATTTGTTACTTGTCATTCGTATTAATTTGATCATGATTTAATTATATCAATAATTTAAAACAAAAATTAAATATCATATATATTACATATATATGTATTTATAATAATCTAATATATTTGGAGGTAGTAAATGAAATGCACCATTCATGGAGACGTTAGGTCGTATGTATGCATGAACAATCCAACAATTTCTTTTTCATATTTAAAATAATGAAAATTAAATGATATATATGTTTATTATAATTATAATATGATATTTATGAAATATATTTCACATATTTTTATTAAAATGATCCCCTATACATTCAATTTATAGCTTTAATTAATCACATCAATTTGAGGTGGTAGTAGTCCACACATCCACAAACGATGTTATCGTATTTACAAAAAATGGAAATCATGAAGTTATGTGTTATATACCAATTAAATAATCATGAAGAAAACATAAATATAATATATATCATATAAAAATAGTGTTTCCATTATAATTACCAACCCTGAGAGGTTGTGAATGAAAAAGAAATGATATCATTTCACTAGGCAATAGTCAGTCGTACACATGAATGATAGATTACTTTCCCATTTGATGTAAGTGTGTGTTGGTGAAAGTTTAAACCTTAATAAAAAAATATCAGAATATTTAGGATAATAATTTTATTATATAAACACTTAATAAAGACAATTTAAGGAGTGTAGAACTAAATCAAACTAAAGTGATCATTGAAGAATGTTTCAATATATTCGTTTAACTCCTTTTCATTTATACCAAAATACATACTTGGTATTAATTATTCTCAATGTGATGATTTTAAGATAAGGAAATATATTTTAGGATATTATTTAGTCAAATTTTGGATGATCCAAAGGTCTTTAGAGGTGTGAGTAGTTTGAGGAGTGAGTTCTTTTTTGTAGTGGAGGAGGAGTGACATTCTTGTAAATTTTTGAAAAGAGAATTTTACAAAAATTTATTCCAAGTAAAATGGATCCAATAATTGAAAAAATTAGATCCAAGAGATTATTTTATTTAAATAATTATTTCCAATCGATTTTTAAGAAGTTTATAGGTAATGTTGGGCCATAATTTTAATCTTTATTCTTTTGTTAAGTTATTTTTCTCTTAATCGCGGTAATTAATTTTAATCAAATTCATTTATATTTTTGGTAAAAAACTATGTTGAGATTATTAGATATTATAAATTATTTGGATTACAAATATTGAATAAATTTTTCAAAATCCCAATAATATCAGTGGTATAAATTATTTGAAAATTAATCCCTCTTACAGAATGAGAAAGTAGGGTTTTAAAGTCGAAATGTTCACAAGTTTTTAAACTTTTTATATAAAATTTCGATGTTAATTAGTTAAAATGACCTTAATTAGATTAAATTATTTAAATTTATCTAATTATACTTTATAAACAAATAATAACAAAAATAAGTATATAAATAAATTTGAAAAAAAAATATTTTTGAATTAAATTTCAATATTTTTCACTATTAATCAAAAAATGAAACATCGTAGAACAATAAGAAAATAACCCTAAGATAATATTAATGTTACTATTTCAAAAAATATGTTTATTTTGACATATTAAATTTATAAAAGATCAAAAATTTAAATTTAAAATATATTCACCCTTAAAACGTGACAAAACAACCTTCATAAAAATGTAGCTTTATGCATAATACTAGGTTTGTTCTTATCATATGTCTATAAAATATATTGTATGAATTTAAAAAAAAATTGTGTATATAATATATATTTATGTCATGAATTTTATTCACTAATATTCATGAAGATAATTTATTAAGAAAAATCACTTTTTCCCATTAAAAGTAGTTTTTCCGAAAACAACATTTCATTTATATTCAATTCGTTTCTACATTTATTTAAAATTTATTAGAAACTAATTAAATCAAACATTTACTTAAAATTTATTTAATACCATTCATAACATCCAATTTAAATTCTATGTTTTAACTTATTATATTAAATAATAATATTTTAATAATATATTATTTTTCATTTAAAACATGGTCTTACGTGTAACACAAGCTATTAAAGAAACCTGTTGTTATGTGGGGTGTATAATAACTCAATATTGCATGAATTTCAAGATGTATAAAATATAAAATTTATTTAAAATATTAAATATGTCAAGGTTATATTCTTTTTATTATTTTGTTTCTTGCCAGAGACACTATCAAATATAATGTTCCTCGATTAGAATTTTAGGGCATTGTATTTCAGATGTATGACATTATTCATTCCCCCATTATGAGATTATTTTTTTTAAGTACAAGTGATAATTCTATTAGTTAGAATATCCATGGATAATTTTCAAAATCATGAGATTATTTATATGACTTTATTTGATTATAATTTTTTTATTCTGTATAATGCTTGGATTATTGATTAAATGGAATGTGTTTCAGTTATTTACCTTTCCATATTTAATATACATATTTATTCATGATATATTCTATTATATGCTTAACTTTTCTGAGGATCTAATCCCATCCAATTCTTATAACTTATTTTCCTTATGATAATAGGTAGTCGTTTTTATTTATATGCAGGTATACGCGATGAGTAATAATGGAGTTCCCCAAGAAAACACTTTTTTTATTTTATGTTTTCAACAGTAATGTGAATTTCATGTTTATATCAATTTTATGAAGACAACTAAATTATTAGTTCATTTGGTATGTGATTCCTTATATCTTAAAAAATGTAATAATTTACCCATCAACAAAGGGATACTAGGGTTGGGGTTTTTACATCTTGGATCCATCTTGACATCATAAGTGGATTTTCATCATAGGTGGGTAGTTTCTATTGATTTAAGGGTCTGTTTTTATTAAAGGTAGGTTGTTTTATATGCAAAAATGGTTTTATGAAATAATTATGATTGAAATGTTTTCAAATGGTAGTTTTAAATTAATATAATCTTTTTATGGTAGTTTTGAATATTGATTATATCTATGTATATTTTACATCAATGATTTAAATATTTCACATATTTTTCGAATAAAAATGATTTTAATGGTGTGCATGGTGTTTGATAAATTGAAATATATTATGATGGGTAGATGAGAGGAAACATTTTAAATAGAATGTCAAATGTTTAAATTTTTAATGGAAATAATAATCCCATAAATCTATATGGGTAATACTAGTTTTAAGAATCCCATTTGGGTTACACTACACTAAATAAACATATCAGACATGGATAGAGGTCATGGTGGTGTGTATGGGAATCATCATACTACAAGGTCATTGGATGTACTCTATTGTGGTAGAATGATTTGGGTATTATGGGATTGGAAACACAAAATATATATTCTAAGGCCTAATATCCTTTGCAATATGTGTGCACACATAAATTGAAAATTAGTTCAAAAGTTGACACATGAAATCTTATATGACTTAGGGATATTTAATGTTTCATGTTTATGAAAATTTTATTTTCAAGCAATAACTTTTATTTCCATTCTATAAATAATGGAACGTGTTATATTACCTTTAAAATACAATTAATTGTTTTTTATAATTTATTTCAAAATAATATGTTTTTATTTATCAAACAAATGTTACTCAATAGACAATTGATGAGATCCTACTAGACTCATATTTCTCGCACCCTATACACATCCAATGGGTGTAGGTAGAATTTGTTTTGATATGATTAGGTAAAAGAATGTTTCCTCATTGAAGTTAGTGGATAGTCTTGTTAGTGAAGACGTAGTTCGTGGTGTTGGCATATTGATAACCAAGCAGCCATGTCACATTGAAATCGGTAGCCATCATTTGGTTTATTTGTGGACATTTTTTTGACCAATTTTGTTTCTCTTAATCATGATCTATCCCAACTATTTTTAGACTTTTATATTTTTTTGAATCTAGTTTTTAATTCTCTTTTGGGTTGATGTGTGTGTGTGTGTCTAATTTCTATGTGGTTTTTTTCTTTATTTAGGTTCCTAAATTTTATTTATTTTGACTATTAACACTTAAATTCAGGACCATAAATTTCCATATTATGGATGGTTCAAGTCTTGTTCATTGCATGAACCCATTTTATGATTCAACTGGGAAAACCATTACCAAATTAGTTCCACAATACATAGGCACTAGTTTCCATTCTAGGAAAATATGGAAAGACATTTGGGACTTATCACATATCATCTCAGGTGCCTGGTTCATGGCTGTTTACATTAGTTTAGGAAAAAATGGAATCAGAGTATATTGTTTATGGTTTATAAAAATCAGGATGTCTTGGAAGATAGGGGATGTGAATATCAGGGTACACATGAAGAGTATGATGAATTATATAGCAATCACTTTTAGTATCTAACATTTAGTCACCGTGGTTGTTGGGAATTTTATTTTGATTTCAGGTTTAGTTCACCCCCCTCTCGAGTAGAGTTCATGGGTCATGTACCAAGCACCTGTAATATGTATCAAGGAAGGGTACAGTGTGTTATGATTTTATATCAATCATGTGTTCGATTATTTCATTAATTTTTAGGACAATGGTTTTTGAATTAATATTGTTTTTATGGGTTTATTTTTAATTTTATGGGTCTCTATTTAGTAATATTATCTCATAAAGAGTTACTTTAACCCTTTATAGGGGGAAGTGGAAAACATTCCATGATAAAATATCCTAGTCGAATAGAATCTCATTGACTAAATGTTTTGGACTATTTGGGATATAGACCAAGGAGTAGACCTTGGTCCCATCCAAGATAAAGAAGAAGTTTTTATCATGTAGAATGATAAAGCTAATGAATGTCTCTATCATAAGACTCTAACTATCAAGGAAGAAATGATTTTCATTGTGTTAAGGATTTTATGGAAAAGATCGAGAGTATTTTTAAAATCCATAAAAACTGGACATCTATCAAAGTGCAGTGGACCACATTTTTGCTCGATGGCCTCAGATGAAAATTCTAGGAGTATATATATAATTTGAATAAACATAAAAATCAATAGTGTAAGTATTTTAAGGTGGTATTTACATTGTATTTTTATTTAGACATGATTGAATTGTCCGACTCCCAATATTTATTTCACTCCACCAGGGTGAAATAATAGTAATTAAGTACACAAAAAAATCCATCAAGCAAGTTAATTTTAAATTATAACTAGTATCAAAGGAAAAAATGAAGTCTATGGGGGTTGTAGGAGGT
Source organism: Viscum album (assembly GCA_963277665.1). Classification (NCBI taxonomy): domain Eukaryota; kingdom Viridiplantae; phylum Streptophyta; class Magnoliopsida; order Santalales; family Viscaceae; genus Viscum; species Viscum album. The sequence goes on along the minus strand of OY728137.1, from coordinate 1,488,744,364 downwards.
TATTTTAAAAATATCATATATCATATTATCCTCTTGAATCTTCAACCATATTATGATGTTTTGGATCAATCCCTAATGTTAGATATTGATCATGAAGATATGTTAAGGATGATTGGTGTTTCATTTATATAAGGTGGGAGTATTAGTGGGATCTAATAGAAGAAAAATATGTGTGATAAGAAAATAAGGGTTTTTGGAAGTGGATTTATGAAACCATATTAGTTTTTTGTATCATTTGTCTTATGTGATGTATCTTATATTTATCATAAATGTGGAGGGATTGGGTATAAGATGTATTTTTTCAAGATAACCCTAATACGTTCAATTATATTGGGATTTTAAGATATTTATAGAGGATTTTCAAGAATATTCCCTTTCCTCAATGTAGTTCATGGTCCATAACAACTAAGGGATCTCTTACTCTATTAATTGTCTCTAAGGTAGAAGATACCTAATTTTAGGGTCATAGAGGTAAAACCAGTTTTTATTATTGTAAAATTTTTTTAAGGGAAGTTCCATAGAATATTCAAATAAATAAAATATGGACTAACATGACATATTTTTACACAGTGGATCCAACTCTAGGGAGATCTATGATTGGGATGATGATAGTGATAGGTACCATGAATATTGTATCATATATGGTCATTTTATTATTCTATACTTGTGTATCTCATTTAATTAATTATTCTTCAATTATATAATTGTAAAAACAACCATAAATGTTCATTCTATTTTTCATGGAGATTTAAGTCTCTCTTTGAAATGTTTCTGATGTAATTCATGCATTTTTTATATATGGTATGTGGAGTTAGCGTGGGACTTCCCAATCATTTATATGGAATATATTAAACTCGATACAGATATAGAATGGATGATTACCATCAATTCTCTTGTTGATTATTATTTTGGAAGTTCCATATTCCATAATTCATATGGGAACTCTTATGTTTTTAAGGGGATTGTGTTCCGCGATTAAGTAGGGGAGGACCATCCCATTTTAACAAGGGCAGTTTGGCATGTCAGATAGTGTCTATATTACTTGATATTGATTAACAGAATCTCGTAGCTGAATTTTCTGTGATAAAAAAGAAATTTATAAAATTTCTTACATATATGTTGTCAATTTACCACAATAATTGTTAGATTAGTTCTTGATCGATCCAATTCATAAAATTCTATCAATTTCCTTTATATCTTATTAGATACCACTGTTAGAGCTGAGATATTTAAATATTTTATTATATAATCTATAAGGTAATGTGTTTATCTACCATATAATTTTTGTTGGTTTCTTTGGTTCTATTTTTAAAAAAATATAATGGTGTACCTCACTTATGTATTCACAATCAGAATATGAATAGGTTTCCAATTAAGAACAGGTGCCCCTTTAAATTTATAAATAAACTCTTTGATCAGTTAAAAGGGGTGAGGTTGTTCTAAAAAACCATTACTCAATTTAGGTAACATCAAATTTGGGTAAGGGATACTGAAATTCAAAATATGGAAGTCAGAAGCTGGTATGATACCTAACGATATCATTTTGTTTAACTAATTCCCCAATGGTCTTTATGGTTCTTATGAATCAAATATTCCACTAACAAAATAACTCATTTTTTGTAGTATTTATTGATGAAGTCATGGTTTTTTCAATTTTAGAAGTGAATCATTATTGTATTTTTGGATTGGTTTTTTGAACCCTCTGTGAGCGTCGCATGTACTCCAAGATATCGATGTGTATATTTAAAATATGAGAAGTAAATTTATTGGGACACTTAGTGTCCGAATGGAATTTTAACATGGTACTATAAGTAGTTCATGAATGGAATTTTATGGGTCTCCTTGATGTGATGCATATGGAGGTGGAAGTGGAAAATGAAAGTTTGTCTCTTGATACTATCCCATTGGTGTCATCTCTTCTTGAGATTATTTGTTAGCATAAATCAGAATATTTTGTGTATCAATGTATCGAGAGAATTTTTTTTGGAGAAGATCAGTGATTGGCCTCTATCCATCATTGATATTCTATGTTTTTTGGATTCTATGTGTGGTCCCTATGTCGATGAGAAAGTTTGCGATAAAAAATTATAATAATTATCAAGGGGTTTTCCCACAAGAAACCACAAAGATAAATTATAATTTAAAGAAATAATTTTTGTTCCATGGTACGAGACATGATATTTCATATTTTCTGAAAAGATTATACACTTGATAGTAGGTAAAATTTAAATATCAAAACCCTTCCAATCAACTCCATTCCAAGGGGTTCATGGAATAACCATCTAGGACAAGATAAGTATTCCTAAAACAAAAATTACCAGTCATATATTAGGATGGATCCATTTTACTTTCTCTATGATCAGTCATATTAGTCTCTCATGTACATTATTGTGGTGGGTAAGATTTATTTTATGGTATTATGTATTGGGAAGTAGGTAAATCATTCTTTGAGGTATGTGGGACCCCTTGAGATCACTGTGAGGAATTGATAAGGTTTCCAACAAATTTTTAGCACCTCCATAGTTGATTTTTTTTCAAAACATAGTAAATATATATCAATTGAAAATGTATCACCCATACCCTCTCATGTTTTAGATTTGGAAAATCTCAATCGGAAACATGATATTTCCTTGATCATGTTATCAATTCGGATTATTGAATACCTAGATAATGTTCTTCATAAGAAATCAAGAATGACATTTTGAGTGTTATAGAAACACCATATTGATTATCATGAGGCTTGAAATTGAGATTCCTCAATGAGTAAGGATTTTCCTCACCTATTTTCTAATGATATTTCACTTAGATGACTTTTTGGGGAAAATAATTTTATGATGGGGAGAATTTTTTCACCCATGGGGTCTTTGTTCAGGTATTTATACTATAATGTTTTAATTTTTATTTTTATACATCACTTATAGGCATATTCAATTTGATATTTCATGAAAATGTAGGATTCGTGTTGATGTATAGTTGTCACGTGATTTTCCAAAATGTCTGGCCAAACCATTAGATTACCAAGCTGTCTAGTTTTTAACCCACATGGTTAGTGCATGGTTCGTTAAAACATGAATTTTTCTCAAAAACAAAAATAGTTTAAACTTTCTTATTTTCCATTAAGTATTTTAATCTCATTAACCCTTCTCTCTCACAACTATTTGACGTTGTCACCTCCTTCATAGAAAAGATACCTCACCCCTACCTCCAGTGATAGAATCTATGTTTTTTTACCTTGTTTATTAAGGAAATATTAATGTCAAATGGTATTCTCTATTAATCTTGGTCTTTTCATTCATTCTTATTTATTTTATCTCTATGATAAAATCATTAAGGCCTAAAATTTCAATATTTATAAAATTTATGGTATTATTTTTGTTTTTAATGTTTTTTATAGTCATCCCTATTATACATCTTGACAATCAAATGTGGTGTTTTAACATAAGTAGATGGTTTAAAATGATTACTTAGCGTGTGGCTTTCCTAATGATAGGAGGTATCCTGTAGCACTCTTTTTTCTGAGACAAATATTATTTCAAAGTATTGAATATGAATTTTTTAATCAATATAAGAAATACTTCGTATTTTTAAATAATTTTATATATATATCCTAAAAATTCATTAAATGATTGCCTTATTTGGTAAAATGTTTGGTTTAAAAGGAATACATGGTGTTTGATAAATTTAAATGGATTTTAATGGGCTGATGAAAGGTGATTATATTAAATATAATTTGAAAATTTTAAAATGGGAATGGACCATGGAAACTTGGGTATCTAGGAGGGGGATATAGTGATAATTATCGCCTTTGGATCACTCCACACAAGCTAAATATATCAGACATGGATCGATGTAATGGTTTCAAAGATGGTAAATACCTCACTTACAATTCAAGGTATGTGCTCATTAGCAGTAAAATTGATGTGGGGCTATAGGATGTATAATACCATACATTTTGGATAGGATAAGACCTACATAATATTTCATGCACACACTTCGATTTAAAATTAGTTTAAAATATTATATAAGGTACTAGGGTTCCCAAAAAATTAAATTACTTACAAATCCACCACGTATCATTATTATTTAATCATTATATTAATGGAATTACTCTTATTTCAAAAAAAATTAAAGTGTGTTACTTATTTTTTTCTTTTAAAATTGAAAAATTACTTTTTTATTAGTTAATTAATATTAGAATTCATGTGTTTATTTATAATGGGATACTCATGACACACTTGGGGGGATCTATTTGAGCTTTTTTTATCACACTCTACATACATTCAATGAGTGTATATGGAATTTTTTTGACTGGTTTACCAAAAATCAAGGCCTCAAATAAAATAAGGTAGATACAATTGTTAGTGAATATATAGTTGGTTGTAGTGACACGGTTGGGACCTACCCCCATGTATGATATAGATGTGTATCCATAATCTTGTTTGTTTGTTTTATGATATTTGTTTACTATTTTTTATCTCCTAGGTGATATTCATCACGTATATTTTTAGAATAGTATATTCTTTTACTCTTCCTTTTTAATATTCTTTAAGTTTATATAATAATATATATAGTTTTATAGTGGATTGATGTTTTATTTACATTATTTTATCTCATTTATATAATTTATGACCACTTTTATTTTTGAGAATGACGTGGTATGTTATAGAATGGTCATGACATGTTCATGAAATAATTCATTTAAAGATTCAATTGGGTAAACTATTCCCAAAAGAGTTCTATGATGCCTATGATCTATTTGTTAGCTCCGGCTGATAGAAAATTTAAATCAAACCTTGTCATGGGTTTCTTCATATGCTTTGATCATGTTAGATTCAGTTTAGTTCCTAAAAAGTGGTTTAACAACCAAGATTTTGTTTTTAGGATTTTCTGAATCACTTGGTTGATATGATGACGTATTTTATGGGATCAAGAAAGGGGTAAACACTTTTATTATCAATAATTGATTAACAAGGGTTATTGGGAATATAACTTTGGTTTTAGAATTGGTTCATCCCTCTTACCAAAAATGATGAATGGGATGTCGAATGTGTACACATGACACTTATCATGTAATAGTGTGGAGTGTTATGCTTTTATTTCAATCTTGTTATTGGTTGTTTTAGTAATGATTATGATTATAATTTGTAATGAATTTTTATTCTACATTTTTTTTGTTCGATTTTTTGTAGTACTATGCCTTTAAAAAGGCTGATTTTGAACCCTCTATATGGACTAGAGGATAACGTTACATGGGTAAATTCACAGGTGGACTTGAATCACATTGAGTTAGTGGTTCAAATGGTTTTGGATATATTCCAAAGGGAATACATGAATAACACCCAAGATAAATAGTCAGGTAATATTCTATAGAATGATCCATCTCAATAATTATTCAATTATAATCAATTTTCTTTTAACATAATTGATGATCCTTAGAAATCTGATAATTTTTTGGATAATATTGAGGTTATTTTCATTTTCATTTAAACACTGACTTCCATCATCCTAAAGTATGTTTCTATTATTATAAAAGTTCCCTACTTGGAATAAAGGGATTAAATTATTTAAGTGCTGTAGTATAAAAATATGGATAGGAATTCATTAAGGTGGCCTTCGCCAAATATTATTATCCAGACAAGATGTCATTAGTAAAGACCTATGAATTTATTACTCTCCACCAAGGTGATAATGAAACATTGGTGTACATGAACAGATAAACTAATCTAGTTAATTCTACACTTGAGATGGTACCAAATTATAAATTAAAGGCTTAGATATTTCAAATGGGTAATCAATTTGACATATTATCTTAGGTCATTCTCTTAAAACCCAAACATAAGTTGAGGTTATGGATCAAGCCTTGATAGTAGTGACTGATTAGGCTCTGATGTTAATAATGATCAGTGTGCCTCCCATGTCCAATGGGAGTAGTAGTGGAATCTCTTAGTAAAAGGAGGCATTTAGTGATGGGAAGGGTGGGTAGTAGTGGCTCTCATCACCCATGTCAGTTTTAAGCATCAGTGGTCTCAAGTGGTAGATATCATATCTACTACAAGTATGGATGTTTTAGACTTAAGATTCCATCATATAAGAATTCTCTTAAGGTTTTACATTCCTGTGAGAGATTAATCCATTTACAAATGTTTTTTTATGTCCAATCCCTCTGTATAAAGTGGCATTGAATCCTCACTACTCAAGGGATATGTTATTATTTTAGATGCCTTTAAGGTAGTTAGACCTCAATTTTAGGAGTTTGAAGGTAGATTCAGTTAATATTATGGTTATATTTAGTTAATTACATAGATAAAGTCTAGTGGTATACATCATATGTAGCTGAATCATAGAAATTTCATGTAATGAATCCAACTCTAGTGGAATCTTAGACAAGGAGGAGGACTGTTAGCGGTGTAAAAAATACCTTGGAACTTTCATGCTAATTGATTTTGACTAGAAAAACACTTCAATTCAGTTCAAGTGTTTTTAAATTAAAGATCAATCACTTTTAATTAAAATACCTAGTCCATTTGAGAATGAGTATTGAAATAATGTAATCAATTAGCTCATGAGTTTATTTGAATTTTGAATATATTAATATATAATTAAACAATCATATATATATATATATTAAAATTAATTAATTATCATTTTATTACATATATATAACATAAACTTTACTAATCCTTAATCCTAATCCACTCTCTCTCAAATGAATATACACCCCTCCTAAGCTCCATATTATCACCTTCACAACTCTCCCAACATGATAATTGGAACCCACATTCTCACTCTCTCTGTACAAAATTGAATCATCTATTGATTTCCCTAAACAAACATCTAGAGACGACATCCATGCCATAGAATGCCCCCTCCCCCACAATGACCCACCTCACATACCATCATAGCAGCTGACTAGTGTGGCCTCTCCACTCACCACTGTTAGATCCCCCTTCCATAATGTCACCTTATCGAAACCTGATATTTATCCATCTCTATATTCATTAATATTTATATTCACTACTACATACCTATTTTTTATTTTACTTTTCACTGATTTTTACTAGGTCAAATATAATGATTTTTCACAGTCTACATACATCAAATGGGTCAATATATTTTTTTTAAAAAATTAGGCAAAATAAAGGAATCAAATTAAAAGAGGTAGATACTCTTGTTAGTGAAGCCGTAGTTGGTGGTCGTGTCATGGTAGGGACCCAACCCCCATGTAACATAGATATTCTTTGCCGCGATCTTGTTTATTTATAGATTGATTTTAGAATATTTTGATCTCTTACATGATATATGTCACATCGAGTTTTAGACTCATATATTTTTAATCTCTATTTTTATTATATTTTGGGTTTATGTATATATATATAGTTTTCAAGTGCTTTTGAGTTTTATTTATATTCATGTACATGATTTATATTATATATTCCCCCTTGAATTCTGGAGAATGATTTTCCATGTTATGGAAAGGCCATGTAATGTTCATTGAATAGAATTGTGTAATGATTCAATTGGGTGAACTATCCCAAAGGTGTTTCATGATGCCCACGATCTAGTTTCCATTTCAGGATGATTGGGAATGTCCTTCAGGCCCATTCATAGGTTGTCTAGCATGCTTGTATTAGGAGAAATTCAAGTTGGAGGATGAAAAAAATGGTATAACAGCCAATATTGTTTTTAGGATATTTGGGATTCCTTTGTTGATAGGAGATAGGATTTTCATGTCTCATGAAAGCGGTATGAAGAAGTGTCCGGAGAACACTTTTTGTATTAGAAATAGTTTCACTAGTTTTATTGGGAATATGATTTTGGTTTTAGATATGGCTCAACCCTCCTCTCAGGTATGGTGAATGGGGCGCATACCATTCACATGGTCCATGTAACATGTAATTGTTTTGTGTTTTTTCATTTATGTCGATAATGTGATTGGTTATTTCATTAATTTTTATTGTTTTATTTGTCAATAACTTTTTTCTTATCATTTTAATTTTAATTTTTATTTGATTATATTAGTATTATGCACCTATGGTGGTCACCTCTGAGCCCTATTTAGTGACCAGATTATGAATTTTTGTGGGTAAATCCCCTGGTGGAATAGAATATCATTGAGGTAGTGGTTTAAATGGTTCAGGATATAGACCAAAGTGAAGACTGGACACCCACCCAAGATAAATAATTAGGTTCTATACGAGAGAATGGTAATGATTAACATTTTCTCCATAATAATCCACTAAATTTCTATAGAATTGATGATACTTAGAAAGTTGATAATTTGATGGAAAAGATGGAGTGGATTTTCAAGTTCATTGAAAACAGAAATTTCATCATGGCGAAGTATGTTTATCTTATTATCAAATTCCCCAACCAAAAATGGTTGAGGTTTAGCATTTAAGCGAATCCATATGAAAATATGGATTAGAATGAGTTTAAGGTATTATTCACCCAATAGTATTATCTATATATAATGTCACTATCCAAGACATAATAATTTATTACTCTCCACCATGGTGAAAAAATAGCTTTGGGGTACATGAACAGAGACAATTATCAAGTTTATTATACACATAACAAGGTTTCAAATGTGAAATTAAAGTCACATATATTTTAAAGGGGTCTTCATACTAACATATTATCTTAGGTTATTTCCTTGATGCTCTAAAAATAATTTGAGGTTGTGGATAGAGTAATAGTAGTGACTAATTAGTCATGGAGCTCAAGGATGACTGGTGTGACTCCCATGTTTAGTGGGAGTACTAGTGGCCTCTCCTAGAAAAAAATTGGTGTTAATAATTGAGAAGGGCGGGTGTTAGTGGATCTCAATACCCTTATTAGTTTTCAAAATCACTAGTTTCATTTGGTGGATCTCCTATCTACCATAGGTATGGATGTTCAAGGAATAAGTGGCCTTTATATGAGGATTCTTCTAAGGTTTTCCATTATTGTGAGAGTTAAATATATTTACAATGTTTTTTCTACTTTATTTTATCTCCATAAAGTGGTGTTCTCTTATAATTACCTAAGAGATATGTTATTCTTTTATATTAATTTAAGGTAGTTAGACCCCAGTTTCATGGGTGTAGAGGTTGAACTAGTTCATCTTATGATTTATTTCATTTAAGGAAAGAATAACAGTCTAGTGGAATACCTCATATTCTAACTGAATCTCTGAACTATCATGCAGAAGAGACAACATTAGTGGAATCTAAGAGAAGGTGGATGACTTTTAGGGCCATAAATATTTCATTGGTAGTTCCATGCTACAAGAGTTTCACTTGAAACATACCCCAACTCAGATCATGTTTTTTAAGTAGAGATCAAACCCTAGATATTCCAGCACATAGTCAAGTTGAGTTTGAGTATTGAAATAATTTAATAAATTATATTTTTAGTTTATTTGAATAGTCAAAATATTAACATAATTAAATAATCAAAAATATTTATTATTTAAAATTAATTAATTATAATTTTATTATATATATATAATAATAAATACATAATAAAAACTGAAAGATAATTCTTATCCCTCAAATTTCCATCCCTCTTGAGTTTCACACCATAACATTCTAAACTATTCCAACCCACTGATCAACACCCCCTTTCTCACTCTATCTGCATTCAATTGCATTGGTTGTCGGAGCCTATCACCAATTATCCAAAAACAAAACCCATCCCTTAGGATCCCCACCCCACCCCCATTGAATGGTGTGGAAAATCCTCTCTACTTACCATTATCACATCCATTTTTTATAATTTCACCTTTCTAACACCTAATATTTATCTATTTTTATCTTAATATATTAGTCTATTTGGTATTGAATCCCTATTTTTATAGTAATTTTTTATTAAATTGATTAGATTTAAAATAATTAATTTTCAAATCACCTTTTCTATTTTTACCATGAATTTATCTTTTTGGGGTTTTAGTTTAGATTATTCCATGATTGGTGGATTTTGTTTCTGATTTTTCCATTTATTTTTTTGTGAATGTGTTTAAATAGGTATCAAAAAACACTTCATTTTTTATGAATTTTTTATTTCATAATATTGATGAATTTAAAAATAAAAAATTATTATAGATTTTATTTTTCTTATATATTAAATGTCTATTATTTTTAAAAATTGAGTATCATTTTTTAATCAAATAATTTTTTTATATATCAATTGAAATTCTGTGTTTCTAATTTTTTTTAATTTTTAATTTTTATCACTTGATTTATTAAAAACATTTATTAAGAAGCTAATTTCATTTATAATTCTGTTATTGGATAAAAAATTAATTCTATGTTACATAAAAAAATAATTGATTCTGATGATATTTTTTTATCTTGAACTCTACAATTTTCAAACTTATCTCATCATTTATCTTCAACATAGGATGATAAAACAGGGGTTGGTGATAGTCAATCCTTAAGAAAATATTGTTTCATTTTAGTTAAATAATACTTAATTTATATTTGTTACTATAAAAGTATTCGGTTATTTTAAAATGTTAATATTTTATTTTTTTCCATCTATGAAAAAAAAAATTGGGATTTAATTAAACATTTTAGATGTCACATAAGATGATGTGTTAACCATATTAAATTGAGTTCATTTTTTTAAGGATGTAAATAATTTTTTCACATATTTACTATTTTTTCTCAAATTTTAACAACTTATACTATTATCTATTGTGACAACTAAAATGGATTCTGAAAACTCTTGAGTAGCCATGTTTGTATGTATTCTATCTATAAAACTGCCTAAAAAGGTCGATTAGAAAAATGTGATTGGATCATGGTTTAATTTTTTTATCTTTATTTTTTGTTCACCTCATGAAATAGTTTATTGTTTTAGTTTTTTTAATATATGTTTCATTATACATTTTTCTTTTAGTATAGTTCTGTGAAGAACTATAATAGTCGTTTTCTTTGTTATTTCGTATTTCATTATCCAAATTTATCAATTTTTTAATTTCATTCAGTAAAAATTGGTTATGTGGTTTTCAAGATTCTAGTCATAATATATTTTTGTATTTTTGACTCTATTTCAAAGTTTAGATTGTGAGTTAGTCCATTTTCAATAAGTTTCTTTGAAAATATAAGCTATAAAAGATGCATGTTAAGATAAAAAATTTGATTTTCATGTTTCATAATAGTAGTATGAATTTTTAAAACTACTATAAGTGCATTGTGTAACATTCTAAAATTTTTAAGGATAAGGAAACACACTTTCTATAATTAATTTAAGGGTATTTTTTTGAAAATGTAAATTTTCAATAAATGTCAAATAATAAATTATTTAAAGGCTTAATGTAAGGGGAAAACATTCATTAACCCTTTGTAATATTATATGGAATATTTTTAGATTTTGGATCTTTGTTATCATAGAATTGTGTGGCTTGTAAAACCTCAATATTTATTTAATAAAAATATTAAATAAATTATATTATTCATTCAAGCTATTTTTCAAAAAAAAAACTAAAATATCTTCCAAATGGTTTCTTGTATAAAAATCAAAGACCACATTTTGCTATGTGATGTTGGGTCTACCCTTAGCGTGATATATCATTTCTGTACATAGGTGGTTTGACTAAATCGCACATGGAGAAAAATTATTTAATGTTTTTATTATATGTTTACTGATAATAATTGAATATCACCATAATGGTGTATCATATGAGAAATTTTAAACCAACTTTAGGTCTGTAATGTAAGTTTTACCCTTAGTGTGACATAAGACTTGCCTATGTCGGGTGTTTAGATACATCACATGCAAGGGTAATATTATTAATATTATTTGTATTTCTATTTTTGTTGAATAAAATATGGAAATTACATTTGTAATTAAATTTTATTAGCAACATTTCATCACAGGTGAATAATTTTTTATTAGGATTTTAGGTAATATAGGTGATATTTCTGCCTTTCACTAATTAATAAAAAATGTGCTGTTAAAATTAAATTATTAGCGATGATGGGCATTTAATTGTAGTCATTTTTAAATTTTTAATGGTGTAAATGATGGGACATATTTAATAATAATAAATATTTTTGTTATTATTGTTATTAAATTTGAAATAATATTTTTGTGTGTAAAATTAAAATGTGTGTATATATAAGGGAAAAATATATCTGTGTATATATTTTTGTGTTTATATACTGATGTGTGTGTGTTTATATATATATATATATAATGTATATTTTGTTTATATATATATATATATATCTGTGTGTGTGTGTGTGATTGTGTATATATAAAATTATGTTTGTGGGTGTTTATATATATGTATATATTTATTAGGTGTATTTACACATAAATGACATTTAAAATACATATTTAATAATGGTGGATTAAAAAAATTAAAGTGGATTAAAGTAAATTAAAAAAATTACTATATTATTTGGTGCATGAGATTTATGATTGGAGAGAGAGAGATTTAAAAAATAATGAATTAAAAGTAAATAATGAATAAAAATGAAGATAAAAAATAAAAAATGTTATAAAGAGGGAATGGGGGATGTGTAAATATCATAAGAGGTTGAAAACCACATTCTCGTTTTTCTTATTATTTATTTATTTATTTTATTATTTTTTCAAAATTAATTTTTTCAATATCTCATGATATATTGATTAGATTGACATATTTTCATTATAATTGGGTTCACATAATCAAGTAAAATTTAAAACCAAATTTTTTTCTGAAGGCATCATGGTTTTGATGGTTCGATTGAACTACAACATCACCCCTTATCATCAATGGTGACTGATAAAGATAAATTTTCAATTGAATTTTCCTTACCATTTCAATCCATTTCTATGATGTTATCATGATATGTGATTTACATTGGACTAACTCATTCATGTTATAAGATTCAAGTGGGAGAACATGTATCCATGAGACTTAATTGATTAACATATTATGATTATGCATGTTAATGTGATTTAAACCATATGTGTAAAAATGTATTTCCACAAACTCGCGATATGTTATGTACGATTCCGTTGTTACCTTATGATATTAATGGTATCTACTATGTTTTTTCGTCATGTAAGTCACCAAATAGACTGGTTGTCCCATCAATGATTGGTATCCCTAAAGGGGGTTCATATTCAAATACGGCATGTGACTTGATGATGAGACTCGCACGGAAGAAGGGGCATGATGGTCTTGTGTGTCATGACCTGGGGGAATGATGATCATGAGTTATCATACCAAAAGATAATGACATTGGTTCATGATGATCATGATTTATTAGACATACATAGAAATAGTGTGGAATGATGGTTGAGGTGTCCTAACCTGAAGATAGCGCTATAGAACGAGGACCTAGTGTGGTTTGACCAGGAAGCTTGGTCTTGTACATCTATTAAGTAGCTTGAGGTTGGATTAGACATTGATACATTTTCGTGTTTGCTCTAATGTATTCTCGAATTGAACCCAAGCAGTTATAACTAATGTTTTTGGTGGCTTTGGTAGAATACAGACACGTGACATGATTTTTAATCATGTTCTCATTAATTTATTTTTATGTTATACACTCTTATGCATGCACACACTAGTTAAGGATTCATTGGTGGGGCCCTACTGAGTCTTTTTACTCATACCCTATATAGGAATTTTGATGTGCTTTTAGATTTTATAACCTGATATTCATTAAAGGTAAAGGGATATATGGTGGATGGTTGAGTAGTAAATCATACGGTTAGAGAATGTTGGGGAAAAATATAGAGGAACTACAATTGTTTATTCTTTTATTTACTATATTTTATTACCTACTTTTTATACTCTGTGATTTATTACCACTTGGGAAAAAATTATTATGTATTCCATTTATTTCACATTAAAAATGTAAACATATTGTTTTTATTATATTTTTTATAATTATAATTCAATTATTTATTAATTCTCATGTTATTATTATTTATTATCCTTATTTATGACATGATAAATAAGGTGTAGTCACACACTTTCAAACGTATACCATCACTACGTGTCGGAACCCACTTCTGTATGAGGAGACTAGCATGTGGTCATGTGGCATTCTAACCCGAACCTTGTGGTTCAGGTTAGAATGTTACAAAATGGTCTCAGTGGTATGGGTTTTGTAAATTATCTTTTACCTTTCCTAGATTTGGGATAGGATTGGTAGGAGTCAGGATAGTTGGGAAACAGTTTGGGGAACCATGATAGTGCATATCCATCACTTTCTAGTGGACATCTGAGTTTCCATAAAAGTGTGAATTTATGTTTTTTTATTATGGTTTATTAAATTCACATTGATTGATGCATGTGATGTTGATATGTGATTTATAAGATTTTTGGTGCACTCATAAATCATGAATAGGCACGTAGGTTCATATATCATGTATATAATTGTGGTTTTGTGGTATATAAGTTCATTAATTTTTTAAATAGGGTGATATATGGGTTTTTCACCCATCTGATACCTCCCAAAAATTATTAAATAAATAAATAGCTACATTTTACACATGAGGTGTAATGAGCTTACACCAGAAAAAAAATGAAACAAAAAAATAGACATTCTTCCATAATATTTGTTTAGTTGAATGCCTTGATTTGTGCTGTATGTTCTAGATAGTTTTAACTTGTGTTATATATCTTTGATAACATGATGTTGAGATATATATTTATTTTAATCAATTTTGTTAACTGAGAATATTTTTAAGATAGTAAACATATATATGATAATTGTTACTAATGTGGAGGGTAGAAGATTGTGGAATGTTCTAGGAGGGTGATACCTTCGGTTCAGGGTATACTCCTAGGAGAAACGTTTGCAATATTTTATAGAGGATATAACCAGGATATGTTCCTAATTATCCTCTTATTACATAGATGTAAGATAGGGATTATAAAGTTTGTACTCTGTGGAATGAGTTGTTCGAATAAGATAACTAAAGGTAATTTTTTAGGATGGGAATCCGATAGAAGGGGAGAATTTTAACATCATCAAATTATTAAGTATATCTAAAATATCTCGATATATAATTTATGAATATTTTTATATGAAAATTTATTTTTTCAATAAAAAAATTGATAAATGATTTAAAGGCTTTATGTAAAAGTAAAATATTTATTGACGCTTCAGAATATTCTACAGAATATTTTAAATGTTAGGTGTTGAGTTACTGTGGAATTATATAGCCCGTAGAGTTTTAATATTGATTAACAAAAATATTAAATAAATTATATTTTTTTGCATTATATTTTAACAAAATATTGAAATATATCTCCAATGGTGTCATATATGAGAAATATGAGACCATTGTTAGGTCCAAGATGTGAGGCTTACCCTATGAAAAATAAAAAATTTGTGTGCATCAGACATTTGGTCAAATCGCACATGTGGATAATTTATTTAATATTGTAAATATATTTTTTATGAAAATAATGGAATATTCTCTAAACAGTGTACTGTATGATGAATCTAATAACACTATTAAGTTTGTGATACAATTTTTTTCCTATGCATGAAATATACTTTTTTGTGCATCAGGTGTTTCCATATATCATACAGAAAGGGTAATAAAAATAATAATATTATTATTTTTTCTAAATAAAAAAATAGTAATTACATGTTTAATTAATTTTTATTAGTAACATTAACATTTCAATATTAGTGAATATTCATTTATTAGGAGGTTAGGTAATAACTATGATATTACTAACTTATACTATATAAATAAAAATGTCTGGTAATATTAATTAATTAAATATTATGGAAATTAAATATAAGTCTTATTTAAAATATTAATGGTGTAAATGAAGTGACATATTTAATACTAATAAGAAATATTATTTTAATTACCATTATTTTTAAATTTTGAATAATATTTGTGTGTGGTAAAATAAAATTTGGGTTTATATATATAAGGGATAAGTGTGACGACTCGTCCTTAAAGGGCCCATTCCATGACTCCCCTATCCTGTATCCAATATGCCAGAGGTGGGTGACTAGCACTGAGTAGGAATATCACTGACATGAGAGTTTTTATCTTAGGAACCTATAAACACACACATATATCTAAGCCTATAAAATGGTGAAATTTCAAAACAACTGAACAACCACGCACAGATACATCTAAATCTTAGAACCAAACTACGATCGGATATAAAGAAAAGTAAATATTTCAAAATACAATTCCACCACAAAGAGCATGAAAACAAGTCCAATCTAAATGTAACATTGGGTACTAGTGTTAAAATTCTGTTGGAACAAACCTTGGTCTGTCTGGTTTCACTAAGCAGTGTATGGTCCTAGTGTGTCAAGCCCTCTTTCAAAATCTCGATTATCAACAAAAGACATAACACATGTGGACAAATATTGTAGTGTGTTGAGTATAACAATACCCTCTAGGACACCATGAAACCACAAAGAGTATAACAAAAGAATACAGTCAGCACTTCACGTATATTTCTATAGCACATATAATATGAATAACCATATACAGAAAACAAACACACATAGTATCAAAGGTAATTCACAACCATAATTCCATCCTAGGATTTCATCTCAAATGTTCAACAAATTACTCATCTATGAAAACACACTCATGAGTCTGATAAAACAGATGACATTTACCCCTTAGGTAATTTCTATCAGGTCTCTCCATTAGAAGTACGCACTAAAATTCTGAAGATATATGATACATATATGAGAATCACACCCAAGTATATGGAGTATACCAATAACTCAATCTATATTAACACACTAAGTAGAGTATTGGAACCTCCATAGTATTGGTCATGACTAATCTAACAACTCCACTTAGGACATGAACATTAATAGAGGATCCCACTTCGGTCCTCATGAAAGGATTCCAAAAACTCTATCCAATAAGTCTTACTAAATGGATAGATATCCTAGGAGTAGGAGTAAATCCCATAATAATCACTTAGGAATGGATATAGGGAACTTACTCTAATGAAATTTGTATAAGATATAGAGGATAAGGGCTTAAAAGATAACATCAAAGTAGTACATGGCATGTAGTTGGAGCACACATCATGTCCCAATGACCCCGAGTCTTTCTCGTGTAAACAGAAAATTTCCTATATTCATTTCAATATAGAAGTACCTGGGGTTCTCCTACTTGTATACTTATACCTGTTTACCAGTACACATTGTAGCCTATGTACTTTCTATCCATTTCATGTGATAGTGCACAGGATTCCCATGCATGTGTACTCTATCCCATGTTTGTGTAACCTATGAGGCACATGTTGATCCCTCGAGGAGTGGACACATGTTGTGTTATTGTGTCACATGTCATGTTCTACTTATCTCTTTCCCTAAACCCTAGATACCACTGATGGAGTCCCATATGGTGTCTGTTTCTGAGTTACACACCGTGTATTAGTGAATTTCCCAAATTCTCAAATCTAGTTCCTTTGTGTCTTCTCGAGTTCTTTAACCATCGTTATAGTCATGCCTCACCCAAAAAAAACAAGGAACTAGGTCATCATATCATTTTCTTTAATAAAAAATATTATCCATATCTTTTATTTGCTTGTAGAATTCCTTCAAATGGTTTTCTTTATTTCATGTTGAAGAAAACCAAAATAGGGTACTTGTGTCATCAGATCCACTTTTGTTTCTTTCATCGTGCCACTTTCTGGTCGTACTAATCCTAGGTCTATAATATTTAATTTTTTCATCATGAAATGGGTGCGCAATAATCGATTCATCATGATATGTTTAAATATAGGACAAAAAAATAATTCCCCTGATGAATTAATAATCTTGGTAGATAATCACAAGAATATGATAGAGGAATGGATCTCTATTGATGTTCATGTTGAACTTGATTCGTTTTTGTTAGAACGACAACCTAAGAATCAATAATAATGAATAAATTCTACAAAAAACTAATTAATCTAACATAACCTGCAATACACAAAATACACAGATCAATCTATTGGTTGATAATTCTTTCTTCATCATAGAAACCAATATAGCTAAGGAAAATAAAATAAAATAGCATCCTACCTTGATTTGGATCAATCACTGACAAAGATGGGTGTTCTTCCATGATCATTGATGAGATCCTATGAATTCACCTCACATTGGTTGTCAATATCTGATCTAGTCCTCTTCTGTCAACAGAATCTCTTTCAATGGATCTCCAACGGTCATCTAGATCTTTAGTATTTAACTGATAAACCTAGGAATTCCCCATAATTGTTTATTTATAATATAGGATAGTTCACTACATCAAAGATGTAAAATAAAATAATTTAATTAATTATTTTAGAAATTTTATGCCCAAAATGTCTTTTCTAAAAATTCCCCTCTCTAGACAAAGTTATGTGGCACCTAAGGTAAACCTCGCATACTAAACTCAATGGTGTCCTTGGATTTCTCCCCCTGTTTATAAGTTATTCAACTTTTTCTGGAAAACTATGTCTGCGTACTATTTATAATATTTTATATATTTGAAAATTTTATTTTCGGAACACTGGGCTTTATAATAGCACATCATCTCATCACCTGGTCTCAAAAATGATCGATACAATATCCAAAAAAGTACATGGATAATCTATCTCATTAAATTATCCCCACCCTCAGGCTTTATTCCCCCAAAATTAAAAAGATAGGGATACACAAAGATTTTTGGGTACTGAACCTATATCTGAACCTCCCACTCCCATGTGCTCTCCTATAGATTCTTGTGCTACCACTAGACACACACTAAACTAATCGATCACCCATGATGGATCCTTTTCGAACAATCTGTGATCACTACTTTTTACTCAGCAATGGTAGCTTCATCCATGATTTCCAACTCTCCCCAGTCGATAACATGTAATTGGGCATGAACATATCTTCTCAGCAGTGACACATCGAAGATGTCATACACCCAGTCTAACTACAGTGGTAGAGTTAAGCGGTACACCACCTTTCCAACTCTACACAGTATCTAGAAGGTGCCAATGAATCTCAGAGATACATTTCCACCCCCAACAAATCTCTATAATCCACATTGAGGTGAAACCCATAGGAACACATCGCCTCCCTCATAAAAATCCAAAGGTATCCTCTATCTATCCGCATAAGACTTATGATGGATCTGTGTAGTCTACATATTCTCCTAGATGATCTATAACTTCTTAGTAGTTTATTTTACCAGATCTAGGACCATAAGTGCTGACTCTCCTTTTTCATTCTAGCAAAGTGTTAACCCAAAGTGTCTCCCATACAAATACTCTAAAAGTTCCACACCAATGAAGGAATGGTAGTTTTTCTTACACAAACTTCAATAGTGGTAGGTGATCCTACAAACTACCTCCAAACTCCAGCATAAAGGCTCAAATCCTATCCCCCAAAACATGAATTGTCTGCTTAGTCTGGCCATTAGTTTAGATGTGAAATGGAATGATCAAGCATAACTGATTCTAAAAATACTCATGAAATATGTTCCACATTCGAGATTTCAATAAGGAATCACCGCCTGAAAATATCATCAATGGAACTCTATAGTGTCTCACTATCTCTTGTATATAAAGGTGTCCTAAGATCTCTACCAAACTATTCTTTTGAAAAGCTAATAAGTGGTATGATTTGTTTATCCAGTCTATAATCACCTGGAAGGACTTGTTTCCCTTATCCATAAATGGTAATCCCTTCACAAATTCTATGTATATCCCATGCTACTACCAATCTAGCACCTAAATGGGTTGATATAAACCCATTGTAACTCGGTGCTCTGCCTTCACTTCCTCACAAGTAAGGCATTGATAGAAAAAACTATGAAAATCCATTCTTTATCCCCATCTACCAAAGCTGATGTCCTATGTATTTATACATATTTTCCACACCTGGATGTACCACCAAAGGAGATGTATGAATATCTCTCATAACATTTTCCTATAACATCATAGGTACCATTGTGTATCCTCTAAAAAAATGAAATGGTCCCCACCTTCATAAAACTCATCAAAAGCATGTATAGTGGATATCTAAGTACGTAGGGTCTCACTGTCAACATCCCAAAGATATCTCTCCCTAAATTTATGTAGTATTGGATGGCTGACAACCATGTAATTGAGGAAAGCTTGTAGTTCTCTATCAATAAAGGATAAAACAAACGTAGCTGACTGCTCTACCACTTAATTTAGAAATTGGGAACAAGTTCTCATGATGATAGAATTTTCTACCATGTTCCCCTTACCAGGGGTGTAGATAATTTTGAATTAATAATCCTATATGAACATTATTCATCACCTCTATCTCAAGTTATTATTATTCTAAGAGAATTTTTACTTGAGACTCTTGTGATTAGAATAGACAATAAACCACTCTCCCATCAGGTAGTATCACCACATCTTTAGTGAGAAGACAATTACTTCAAAATCAATATCAGGGGTTACGTATTCCTACTCATGTGATCTAAATTGATGTGAACCATATAAAATCACCCCTACCTCTACATCAGAACACTACCAATCCTTGTTCCTGATTCACTGCAAAACACTATTTACATAACACCCCTTCTAGAAATCTCAATATGGGAGTTCTCATAAAATTTTTCCTCAACTGAAAAAAAATATTGCTGGAACCACCCCACCCACAAAAACGGTGTCCCCTTTTGGGCCAAAACTATCATCGGTGTTGATATCCTAGAGTAGTCAGGTTTGAATCTCAAGTAATATCCTTTAAACCCAAGGATGCTTCACACATCCTACGTGCTAATGGGTTTCTACCAAGCTAACGCTACCTTTACCATAGTGTGTCTACTACCACTCTATCTACAGAGATGATGTGTCCCAAAAAACGTATCTCCTATATCCATAACTAAAACATTGAGATATTTTTGGAAATTTGTTTCTCTTAGAGTATGTCTAATACCATTCTTAAGTGTCTCGTATGCTCCACCTAAGATTTTGAGTATACAAGTATATCATTAATGAATACTACCATTAATCTGCTAAAGAAAGGTGGAAATATATGTTTCATGAATCCCATGAACACTATTGGGGTGTTCATCACACCAAAGGGCATCACAAAGTACTCATAGTACCATAAGGATATATGAATGTCTTCTTCAGTGTATTCTCATCCTGTACTTGAAATTGTTGACAACCTGACCTGAGGAAAACCTTATAGAACCATCATGCCAAAATAAACTATTGGAGGAACATCATTCCTTTGTAGTGGATACTTGATCTTCATGGTCACCTAGTTCTAGAGTTGGTAGTCCACACATAACCTCACATTCATGTCGACCTACTTAGAAAACAAAATTGGGGTTTCCTAGGGAGAAACACTAGGTCTAAAAAATCACTTACTCTAAAAGTCCTCCAACTACACCCTTAGCTTGCGAAACTCTATCGGATCCATCTGATATGCTGGGGAAGATATCTACTTGGTCCTAGGGTAAAGATCAATTCAGAATTATATCTCTCAGGGAGGAGACAAATAGGGAACATCCTTATAGAATATGTCGTTTTACTCTTCCACCACTGTAGGAAACTAATAATTAAAAACATCCATTTCACCATGGGTTATTCTAGAAAACTGATGAGAAACGGATGCACAAATAGATGGATGATTTCATCCTATGAAGTCTAGGTTTTCTATTCACTGAAAATGGATTACCTAGTCCCATAACTATAGACACAATACATCCCCACCTAAAACAGTCAATACAGACATGAACTATAGATAAAAAATCCATACCTAAGATGACACTATATCTTATCATTGATACTATAAATATATCCCAACTTAAACTCTCTCCTCAAAGAGTTAGGGAACATGGTCAGCATAAGTCTGTAATTTCTAAGTCATCTCCAGTAAGAGTCTCTAATCACAAGGGTTGATCTAGTGGCTCAACCATAATCTCTATTTCTCTAATAAGATATGTGGAAAGAATGGAATGATGAGCACCAGTGTCTATCAACACTTTATCTAAGGAAGAAAATGCATAGCCAATACCTCATATCATTCCCAAATCCTCTTAGTCATCTGTTTTGATCACCTTCACTTGTCCCCACCCCTGTCCTCTAGCTCATTGAGCCTGGCATGGACCACCTGGGAGGGGTGATAGCAATTCAAATATCCTACCACATCCTCTTTCTCTCCCAAATACTCTTCCACATCTTCTTCCTTACAGAATAGTTTTTCCCTACCACTACCTCTAACTTAGTGGACCACCCAAGTTATCTATGTCAACTATATAGTGGGTCTCATAATCTGGACCAAGATTTCCCCTTCCATCACATGATTAGAATAGCCTCTATCAAGGTTGACTAGACCGACCCTCCAAGCCCCAAAAAATAGATCCTCCATCCTAGTACCTCCTCCTAAAATTTCTCACACATCAAGATCCCTAAGAATTATTTTTCTCCCTAATGTCGATGTCACTTCTTCTAATTTCATAGTACCTGCATACACTAGTTGTATCTTCTTAGCTAACAATATCTCAACCACCAAATCTTAAATTATCTCTTCAGTATAAGTGTAAATTCATATAGGGATAACACTAAATCGGATGGCTCTATGAATCCCTCGCTCAAAGGTTGTATCCATAAATAACTAGACATGAACCATATTTATTGAGTACCAGAGGAGGTGGGTAAACCAAAGTGAATACTTGTCTACTATTTTGTGGCCCTTCTGGAGCTGCAGAAGCTCCTACATATGTACAATCCTTAGCATAGCAGGAAATAACTCCTCTCTGAAAAGGATCTCATAATATTTCTATTAAAGAGTTTCCTGGTTGTAATACAAGGTTACCAAACCCCACCATTGTCCTACTGAGCCTAGGATAAGAATCACCTATAGGACAACAATCTGATCTATTGGTGTTCGGACCAGATGGAAAACATGGGTCATTGCCGCAAGCCAGTCCTTATCCACATACAGGTCAGGATCCCCTATGAACCTGAGCAGTCTTTGTCACTAAAACTCATGGTGTGATCTCATCCTATGCACCTCATCCACTGGTAAAATGGGTACAATCAGCTGCCATAGATGTGGTGGTATAGCTAGTCCACCACTTGGAGGTATCACCTCAGGAAATGGTCCCTCTATTAATGCCTCATTATTCAAGGGATAATTCCCATGATCATGATGCTAAACCCTAGCTGGAATATGTCCTAGAGGCATCCTAAATTTAAATAGTATGTACCATGATAAATGAGTGTATTTAGAAACATGACTCAAGAAGGACATCGAAACCAAAACCCATTACTATATGATTAATCTACAATTGTTTTCCCAGAAACTAGTGTTCTAATATACCGAGTCAAAAAGAAGGTGATCAGAGTCCTTTTTTATAGATATGTCGGTTTCCACTACAAAACTGGAGTCCTGATCCAAAAAGTTGAACTTGAAACAATTAACACTGCTTCCCCATACTAATCTCACCAACTTTAGTCTTAAGAAAGAACAGAAAAATTTTATACCAATTATTCATGACCCGTCCCCTAGGATGCCATTCTGTGACACCCCAATCCCTCCTCTAATGAGATAAGGGCGGTATACTAGTGTTGAGTAGGCATATCACTAACATGGGATGACTTAGACTATGTACTTGTACACAGATAGACATCTACAATCCTATGCAATGATGAAATGTAAAAACAACTGAAAAACGATACATGCATACACCTAAATCCCATAACTAGAAGAAAACCAAAAATTAAAGTAAGTTAAACAAGGAAAAATATTAGCTCACCATAAATATTCTGAAAAAAATCCCAACTGGAAAGTATTACTGGGGATTTATGTCAAAATGCTGCAGGAACATACTTCAGTTTAACTGGTCTCACAAAGCACTATTTTGTCCTGGTGCATCTTTGACTATGAAAAGTTTATTATTTTCTAAAAAAGGCATGAAACTTTTGTGGAATTCTCATATAGGAGAGATTATAAAATTACCCTATAAGATACCCCAAAACCACAATAAATATAGTCATCTCTACATAGGTATATGTCTATAACAAATATAATTATAATATCTATATATACATAACAAAAAAACACAATCTAAAAGGTAAGAAAAAACTGTTATGCCAAACTAGGATTCTAGATTAAAGGTTCAACAAATCACTGATCTTGGAGAACACACTTCTAGGTCTGATAAAACTGATGACTCCCTTCCAATAGTTAATTCTCATCAAGTCTTGCTAATATAAGTACGCTCTAAAAGTCCAAAGAGATAGTATATTCAAATGAGGATCACATCCAAGGCCATAGTGTATACAACAACTCCATCTAGATTAACCCTCTATGTAAATGATTTTTTCCTTTATAGTTTTGGCCACGATGATACCAAAAACTCTACCTAGGGCACAAAGATGAATTGCTGATCTAACTATATACCTCACAATAGTTTTCTAAAAACTCTATCCATGAAGTCCTATAGAAGAGATCATTTTCCTAGGAGTAGGAGGTGATTCCAAAATAACCCTTAAGGAATTGACATTGGGAACATACCCTAAAGAATCTTTCCAAAGATACATAGGACATGGGAATCAATAAAACCTTTTTAGAGTGTATGGTGTGTAGTAGGGTCACGCATCATTTCCCTTCAACCCTGGGTCCTGCCCCTAGAGAAATCTCATGTCTATTGTCCGTGTCTGTGTGGAAGTACATGGAAAGATGCTTATCATGTACTTCTTCCCATGTACTAGTATAAGGATTATACCATGTACTTTCTCTCCTAGTCATGTCTGTGTGCGAATACATGGTGTCCCTATGGCCATGTACTCTAGCCTATGTATGTGTACCATCCAAGGTATATGTCATCCCATTGGGGAAAGGTCACATGTCATGATATAGTGTCAAATGTCATGTGATACTTATATTCTTAAAAAATCTGTATCCACTACAGAGATGGGCCCACTTGATGTTTGTATCTAAGTTACAGACTGTGTATCGCAAAATTTTATAGATTCCTAGATCTAGTTTATGTTATTCATCTTTGAGCTCTGGCCACCGTCAAGGCTGTGCCCCACTCAGAAAACTAATAAAATAGGTTGGATCATCCTTTCCGTTGATGAACTACATCATTCATCTATTTTATTCATTTAGAGAAAACCTCATAAAGGTGTTCTTCATTGCACACCAAAGAATTAAATAATCAGGTACCTACAACATTCATTCCACTGATATTTTCTATGACACACCACCAACATTTTGTGCCAATCCATGATCTATAATATTAGATAATTACACTAATACACTGGTGTGTAATGATTTATTCATTGGGATGTGTTAAACCACATTCCAAATGAAGAATGTCCACGATGAATGAATAATCTGGGGTTAAAA
The DNA here is from genome assembly GCA_963277665.1 of Viscum album. Taxonomy (NCBI): domain Eukaryota; kingdom Viridiplantae; phylum Streptophyta; class Magnoliopsida; order Santalales; family Viscaceae; genus Viscum; species Viscum album. The sequence continues at coordinate 1,488,719,075 of OY728137.1, read as the reverse complement.
TCACAAGAACAATCAAGAGGAATAGAACTCAGTCAATGTTCGTGTGGGCATCAATACATTGTGGTCAAAAAGACAAGTGAAGAATCAATAATCACAAATAAAAATTATCCCAAAACCTGATTAATCTAACTCATCCTGCAATACACATGATACATGGATAAATATTTTGGTTGATTGATCTGTGTTCATCATAGAAACCAAAACATATAAGGAAAAACAAATCAAATAACATCCAACCTTGATTTGGATCAATCACTAATGAATAATGGAGTATTGCTAATATTGTCGGTTAGATCCTCTGAATTCCTCTCACAATGTTCATTGATCTATGATCTGGTCATCATCCTCTAATGGTATCTTAGTAGAAAAGACTCAAAATATCATATGGATCTATCGATTTTAACATCTAAACCTAAGAATTCCTCATAACCATTTATTTATAAAATAGGTGAGGTTTCTACATCAACAAAATAAAATATAATAATTTAATAGATTATTTTATTCATTTCATGATGATGATGAATTTTCTACAAATGTCTCGCACTGACCGAAGTTATGTCTCGCCAAAGGTAAACCCCAAGTTCTGAACTCAATGGTCCCCTCTGATTCCAGATCTAGGGCCATGTTTAGATTTTATTCAACTTTTTCAAGATAACTATGTGTGCATTTTATTTAATATATTTAATATATTTAAATCATTTATTATTGGAACACTGGGCCTCAGAATGGCATGTCGTCTTAGAACTTGGTTTTGAAAATATTTTATACAATATCCAAAAATAATACATGAAAAATTGAGTTATTATAATATATATATATATATACATGTGTGGGTGTATATACTGATGTGTGTGTTTATGTGTATAATCTGTATATTTTGTTTATATATATATATATATATTTAAGTATATATATCTATGTATTTTTTTATGTGGGTGATTATATATGTATATATATATATGAGCTCTATATGTACAAATATAAATTACTTTTAAAATACTTTTTTAATAATGGTGGATTAAATATGTTTTAAAGGGGTTTAAAGAAAACACATAAAAGATATGATAAGGCACATGATATTTTTGAGGGGGATAGAGTGAGATTTAATAATTAATGAATTAAAAGTAATTAATGAATGAAAAAATATATATAAAGAGGGAGTGAGATATTTTTGGACCATATAAGGGGTCCACACCCACCCTTTCTCTATTATTACTATTATTATTTTTATCTTTTATAAAATTATTTCTTCAATATCTCTTGTGGTATTGATTAAAATTACATGTTTTCAATGTCATTGGGATTACCTAAAATTTTATTATTTTAATCATACTTTTGTTTTTGAATTTTGTACGAATTTGGTGGTTCAATTAATCTTGATCATCAACCCTTTTCATAAAATTCCATTGAAATCAAAGACATTGATATAGGGAGTTCCTTACCATTTCAGGTCAAGTATATGATGTTATTATGATTTGTGATTTATATGGGAAAAAATCATGTTTGTTATGGGATGAATATTTATCTATGAGGCTTTCTTTGTTTACATATTATGATTATGTATGTTGATGTGATTTAGACCATGTTGAGTTCATTATATGTGCAAATATGTGTCTTTTCTCACCCTTAAGATCTATTAAGTATGATTTGTTGATTCCTTGTTTTATTCTTGTTATATGCAATGTTGTTGTGTTATACATAGTACAAGAGTGAGAGGTGGGCCCATCACAACATGGTAACCATAGAGGAAGAGTTTGTTTAGATGTTACATGAGACTTGATGATTAGACCGAGATAGATGATGGGGCATCACGACCTAGTGTGTCCTGACCAAGTAGTTAGATGATACTGAGTGAACAGACCTATATGGGATGATCAGGGGGCATTATTATCATAAGTGATCAGACCTAAGTGGAAACAGTAGGGAATGTTTGTCCTTGTGGCCAGACCTAAAGATAGTGTGGGGTATGATGACCTAGTGTTGTTTGACTCAGAGGCTTGGTTTTGTATGGAGATTGATAAGCTTTAGGTTGGATTTTAGGTTGAGATGTTTCCTAATTATTCCAATGTTTTCTAGCAGGGAACTTATATAGGTAAAATTGTACTTTGTGGTATCTTGGTAATCACTTGAACACTTGTCAAGATTGTTTCTTGTGTGAACAATTATTTTTTATTAGTTTATATACTCTTATACATGTGCACAATTGTTAAGGATTCATTGGTGGTGTCCTATGGAGTATTTTTACTCACATGCTACTATTGAATTTTGATGCACTTGTTTATTTCATGACCTGAGATTTAGTGAAGGGAAAGGGCCCTATGGTTGAAGGTTGAGTAGTGGAGAACAAAGCTGGAGTGGGCTATAAAAGAACATCGGGGGACCTACTATTGTTTATTATTTAATTTACTACCTTTTATTATCTGATTCTTAGACTTTGAACATGCTTACCACTTGGGAGCTACTTTTATATTTCATTCTATGCATTTCACTTTTTTTATGTACTCTGATTATATTTATTGAATTTTTATATTAATAATTTTATTATTTATTAATTCTCATGTTATTATTATTCACTATCCATCTTAATGAAATGATAAAAAATCTATATTCTACACGCTATCAGACTCATACCATAACTACTAGTTGGAACCCTCTTGTGTATAGGGAAGAAAGCATGAGACCATGTCGTATTCCATCTTGAACCTGGTTGTTTGGGTTGGGTTCTTATAATTTTCAATGACTTAATTTTCAGAACCTAAAAAATTCTAATTTTTCAACTGTATTTAATGAGTTTGTGGGCATTTTTCCAAATCTTTATTTAATTCCTTGGGCTTTCAACTATTCTTTCAAAAACTAAAAAATATTTTTGGGCGGGATCAAAGGTTTGGGTTGTGTACATTTTATGAGGATTCATGTTCAATTACTTTTTTTTATTTTTTGATAAATTTTATTTTTTGATTATTACCTTAATTTAGAAAATTGTGGTTCATGATAATTCCAAAAATACTGATGAAATTATTTCATTATAAAATTTAAATGGTTAGAGTTATTTATTTATCTCAATTTAAGGTTTCTCTAGGTCTCCATAAACAATTACGGATGAGGTGTTGAATACAAAAGTGACCCTTACCTACGATGAAGATACAATAGTTCTAGAATTTAATAAATAATTGAAGAAAGATCCTTTTCAGAATAAAAAGTAATGGAAAATAATGTTTGAGTGGGTTCTGAAAGTTTTTCATTTCGTGCATTTCTTTCAAAAGTTTGGAATCAGGATCCAAGGTGTAAAACTAGTGAAGTGTGAGGTAAAAAATTTATTTGTTAGATAATTAGTGAAATATTGAAACAAAAGGTGTTAGATATGTAATCCATTATTATGATTGGGTTATAGATTGCTTGGAGAGACACATTCTCAAGGTTGGTCACTTCACATACCATTGTTGTATTTTTGAGAAAAAAAGAGCAATACATCCAAAATTAATCCATTGTTTACCAAAAACATAAAATATTGATAAAAATAGATTGAGCGTAATATTGTATAAAAATTTACACACCATCATGAGTATTTATATATTTTATTATAAATAATGCTGATTTTTGAAAAACAATTATTTTTTTAAAATAATTTTTATTTCTTGGTTTTTGTTTTATAAAAGGATCTTTTTTAATTTTTTATTACTAGTTTGGTGGATTAATATTTTTTGTAACAATTATATTTAATAACTCTTTTATTTTATCTTTAACAATAAAAAATGTAAATTATCATTATTGGAACTTTCTCTATTTTACACAAAATATCAAGATGATATTCAATGTGAAGTTCAAGGTGGATAATGTTAAAGGGGTATTTAGAATCCATTATTTCTTCACAAAAATTGTAAATGTGTGTAATTTTGATATTAAATATGTTATTTTTAGAAATAATATAATGTTATATTGTTTAATATTTTAGTTTTTTTAGATTCTGGTCAATGATATTTTATTATTGTGTTAGATATTTGATTAATATTAAAGGATAATTTTTTATAGGGTTTTTTCTTAAGAAAATTGTATTATTTTTTATGTTTTTCTATGATTTTATAAATTTATTTAAATATGATTTTTTAATATTGTAAATTATTTATTTTAATTATACTTGTTTATTTAATTGTTTATATTTTGTTAGACATCATCTTATCACACAACTGATCTCAAGTTTCAGTCATAATTAAGGTAGTTTCAATAGTTGATCTTAATCGATTCAAGCTCGAATAAATGTCTCAAAATCAATTCAAACTCCATCTTTCAAATTAAAACTCATATAAAACTAGGTATCATATCATGTTTCTAAATTATGTATCAATCTTTATATTGAGTATTTTACTTTATCATCTCAACATGGCACAATTACACCCTATATGATGTGGAGAGGTTCCATACTTATTTCATCATCTATGGTCATTACTCTATTCAATATTATAGATTCACACTAATTTATTTGTAGTCTTGTTAATAAAATTGTAACAACATATTGATGAGATCATTCTATACATTATACATATTTCAATCATTCACCTCATTATAATGAATAGAGTGCAAGACTTCTTATATCCATCTTATGTTGTTTCTGTCCCAAAAGTGTGGTGTGTGACTTCCTCATCATAGATATATATTCCCTTAACCCCATTATCATAATGGATTATATAATTAAATTCAAGGATAATGTGAATGGTCATCAATTAAGGGTGATCTTACAATTTTTTATGGTAAAATCAGATGTGTTTCAAAGGGATTGAGATCCATTATTGAGCCAAGAAAGAGAACCCCATATTGAAGTAGAAAATCTGTAATTTAAAATATCATATGTCTTTGATAAGGTTATTCAAGGGAATATAATAGATGAAATTCCTCTAATCATAAGTGTATTTATAAAACCAAATCCTGATGACATATTAGGTTACCCCAAGAATTAGTAATTGAGTTCTCAATCGATGTAGGTAATGAAACTCATTTTACTTCTCTTCTATATTATTAGATGGAAGTTGTAAAACTGAAATAGTTAAATATTAAACTTGATGATCAAGAAGAGAGTTGTTTCATACAATACATTATGTCTCCATTGGATTTTAAAGTTTTATTTCTTATGAAATAGATTAGGGAACACTACATGTGTATTGATTATTATCATATAAATCAGGTGGTGATAGAGAATAATTATTCATTGCCACGTATTTATGTCCTCTTCGATTAGTTAAAATGGTTGGGGTGATTTTGAAAAATCAATCCCAGATTAGGGTACCATTATATCAGGGTAGAGGAAATTGATGTTCTCTAGAAGTCATTTAGTATTTAGCACAGTCATTTATAGTACCATGTTTAGTTGTTAAGGTTAAAAAATACTCCATCTATCTTTATGGTTTTGATGAATTTGGTATTACACTAATACTTTGACCCCATTATAGTTGTCTTTAGGATAAAATCATATATAATTAAATATCAGGGGATAATCATGAGAATTTTTATCAATGTTCTATAAACCATCCACGAGTGTCTCCATTATGAAAATTTATCAAAGTGTGTATTCTCCAACTAATAAGTGAAATTATTGGGGCATGTGGCATTAAAATAGATCATTTTGGTCGATCATGAAAAGGGTGATGGTAGTTATGTATTGGGATGAACCAGTAATTTCATTGAGATTACGATATTCTTAGGTTTAATAGGGTTCTATTTATGGTATAGAAATAAAAATTGATGGCACACCTTTCTTGGATGAATTTGGAGGTCAATGTGTACATGGAAATAGTGTTTCTTACAACTTTCTATTTGACATCATCTTTTATCTAGATTATTAATTATAATAAACTATGAGATTAAGAGTTTCGATGCATCAAGAGAATTATATATAGTGGGGAGAGAAATAAAAAATAGTCTCTTTCCTCCAATGGTTTAATGTATTTTTGGATCTAATGTATAGTCCCTTTACCGATGAAAATAGTCATGGTGAAAAACATTAACCCTTTTCAATGGGTTATCCCCATTGTAACTACTAAGATTAATTATGATTTTATATATAGATTATGGTGGTAACCTATCTGATGTCACGTCATGGATTTTATTTCATGATGTTGCATGTTTCAGTATGACAAATTTGAGTGTCAAAGCATCCTAGTCCACATTAAGAAAGTGTCTTGAACTTTTGACGTTTCAATGATAGCTAGTTTAGTCTGGTCTATTTTACCTATAACAATAAATATCGGTATTTGATCAAGATTGATCGATCTAAGGTATTGTATGCTTAACCTTTCCATTCTCACCTTTTTTTATTGAGGTGTGTAACACTTCTCTGGTAGGATAAGGGAATATTCAGGTGATGATGATAAAGATTTATAACGTTCGATGCTGATTAGTAATAGAAAATTGTCACCAAGATTTTGAAGTATATCATCTGATTTCATTCTCTTGAGTTTTCATGGGTGACCATGTTTTCTCAAAGGTGTATCTTGATACCTCTATTTTGTATAAATATGTTCATGGGATTTATAGAATTTTTCATTTCATATTTAATAATTTATATTTACAAATTTTCTTATTTATATCAGTTTATGTGCTTTTATGGAAGAGTGGATATTGTTCTTGAAATAGGAAATTCGAGAAGGAAAATGTTGAATTATGAGATGATGATGATAGTTTGGCATGTATCCAAAAGAGTCATGGTGCAGTACCATATGTTTAAAGCTAGGTTGAAGTTATAGTATAACTCTAGAAATTTCTGGAAAATCTATTTTCTCAATGTTAAATGACATTAAGTCATAGACCGGTTGGGAGCAAGGATACACAAGAATTTATATCTCAAATTCACACATTCAAATGAGGATTCACGCATTGTATGAGGATGCTTCATAAGATATTTAAATCCTATATATCATTTTCAATGTGAATTTTGTATGATATGAAATATTTACATCATAAACATAATTTACATCATAATTTTTTCGATATAGAATAATAATATGCACCATTCATGATATAAAACATGTATTTATGTCAGGAAGTCAAAATTAATTGTAAATTTTAAAATTGGATATGTCCTATTTTTCTGGGAATTAATATCAATTTCAACCTGGACCACAGATATAAATTTCTGGATTATATATAAGGAGGGTCAAAACATGGAGAGGGAATCACTTAGACACTAGTGGAGAGATGATGATAGGTTCTTTACCCAAGGATCATTTTTCACAGTAAGGTATTCATACTTCTTTTCTATTTAATCTTTTTCTATAAACATTGTATGATTTTTAGTTTAATTCCATTCATTCCTACAGAATTTACTTCATTAAAAATCTCCACTATGGGTTTTGGTTTGTTCATTTTCAGTGATCAAACCATGATGATTTGATGAACCCCATAGGGGAGAGTGGAACTATTCAATGTGGGTGAGTAAAATTATTTATTTTCCTTCTCCCAAGATAGATTTTTTTAATAGTATCATGTTGGGTAGGAAAGATAATTTTTTCCATCATTAGTTCATTGAACATATGTAATCAATAGTGAAAAAACACCATCTTTATTAATATAAAATATTCATCTCCATTTAATTATGTTATTTTTATATTTTGGAAATATGATCATAATGTGATTTAGTTATTATAATTCATCACATAATAATGAACTGACATGATAAGGAAAAATAGATTGGGGATATATCATTTATCATATCAAAAAAATTGAATGGTTGTGTGTCTATTTTATATGATTTTTTCAAGTGGAGTTGGATTAATTTAATTTAAAAAAAACATTTCAAAGATATTTATCCCCTCCCTTATATGTTTTCTCCCTGCTATTGTTTTATTTTTCTTTTAAAATATTTATAAAATTAATCAATTAAAATCATGACAGCCCAACCTTCGGTCAAAATTCATCAATGTGTTTCATGATCTTCATGGGATTGACCCCATACTACAACTATATTATGATTATGTAATTAGAATAGTTTAGTATTAATATAAATTTCAAATGTTTTGAATTCTTATGTATATTTTAATATGATGATGGTCACTCCTCGATCGGGACACCATAGGTTGTGTAGGAAATGAAATAATTGTTCAAGGTTTGTGGGACCCATCAAGATCACTAATAAGAATCAGTAAGTTTTACTATCAAATAAAATTACCTCTTTAGTTTAAATCATTCCATAATATATTCCACATATCCCATTTGATGAAGAATACCTTCTTCTATTATCGTTTACTAAAATGTGAAGATGTCCTTTTGGAACTTGATACTTCCAGGATTAAGTAGCTTGTTGGGATTATTCAATACCAATATAATTTACTACATGGGATGTCTATTAGGTTAGTCTGAGTTTTTTATATATATGGGAGTTATTCTCACAATAATTTAATGTGGGAATATTTCTTGAATAAGTTGTAGCCTTGCCTCTTTGCTGATGATTGTCTTTGGAAAAACATTTTGATGGTGTGAAGTGATATAGTGGGAAGTATCATCCCATTCAAGGTATAATTTTTAGGTATTTATTCTATTAATTATTAATTTTTATTAATATCCTTCATTTTTAGGCATATAATTTTTTAAAATTCTTGAAAATAGAGGATTATTTCTATTTCATGATTGGTTATGGACTAAAAATAACTAAGTGGTAACCATGTCGAAGTCTATAAATTTTAATAGATCCATATTAAATGGTTCATACACATTTTTACTAATCATATAGCCAAACTGTGTGAATCCTAGGAGGTCCAGTATAGATCTCCATAGTTAGACTATCAATTGGTATATCATGTTTCCAAACTGTGTGTTATGTCTAGAAACAGAAAAATATAAAATTTCCACTTTGACCTTATGGATTTTAAAATCTATAAATATTACTAATATTTAGGAAATATGATTCACCCCACCATCCAGGGCTTGAATACATGTTATTTTATCTTTTTTTTAAAAGAAATATCAAAATTATGGGATCTTATCAATATTTTGGTCCCTTATCCCATTTTTCTTGAGTTTCACAGTCCCCAAAATCCATGGTGGACAAGATTTTTACTTTTCATTAAGCTTGTTCACCCCCCTCCCCACCATGGGTACCCATCCCTAGTCTGCAGTGAAGTGATGTAGTGAGCCCCTAATAATTCCTACTGTTGGGAAAGAGTTATAGACTAATTCCGAAGGTATAAAACACTCAAATTGGTGGAATTCCCTCAATATAATTAAAAAAATCAAGATATTACAACTTCCCAAAAACTAAATCATATAATATTAAATAAAAAATATATTTGATATAATAAATATAGCATATGAATGAATGTAAAATAGATACAAACATCTCTAAAAGAAATAATACTTGGACAAAAATCTAATGGAAGTGACTAAAATAACTTTAGAATTTAATATAGAACTTTATAGCTAAATTATCAATGTTCTCTGCGAAAAATAAACAATAGTTTATAAATTTATATATATTAAGTATTACAAGTATCATATAATCAATCATACCAATGATATATTATAAAAATGTGAATGGTGCGTACTAATTCCCTAGTGAACTAATAACATAACTGACCAACACCTACACAAATCTACCAGTCCCCTGGTATCACCAAAACTCCGTCACTATATAATGCACACAAGTAAAATAAAATTAAAATTTCAATAATATAATCATAGGTACCCTAGAACCATTTCACCACTGATTTTCCATTCTTACCTAGTGATAAGATATTATTTTCTAGCAACCCTTTATATCTAATAATGAAATAATTGACTCTATATCATATATCACAGAACCAAAAACATATCACATCTCAAAGAATCAAATTTATTTCTGATATCATGTTACCTAGGATGTAGGTTATTGTGAATACATAGGAAATCAACCTTGTTTCCTCCTCCAACTACACATAACCACAACCCTATATATCATCATGGACCACTATTATCACTAAAAATAACTACTAAAGGGAGAGAAATTGATAAGTAGTAGTCAGATATTTGTATCCTCACCAACCTTAACATTTTTGGAGACACCCCGAGATCATTGGATGTTGGTTATTTACCTAACTCTCATGGGGTTGATAAGAAAAACAATGGAAAATATAGTCATATAGCAATCACAAAATCCCAAAACATTAGACTCACAAAAGAAATTTTATAATAACCACCTTCAAGAAACTACTAATATCAAGATGCCAAGCATTACCTCTAATAATGAGCAACCAACCCACAAGAATCACAATGGGTCCACTACATGGGGTTCCATTTTCCATTTTTAATTCAATAATCATCCATCAGTGTTTATTCATTTAATTATTATTTTAAATTTACAAAAATGAATTATTTACTAATAAAAAATTTATATACATCAATATTATTCAATTTCTAATGAACCACTATCAACCAACCACCATGTTAAACTTTTATATCACCACCATGTCCACCAAGCTACAAACAACTAAGATCACAAAGCCACACACGACCAAGGCTAACAAGACACACACATCAAATCAATAAAGGAGTATTCAAATTTAATGTTGGTTTTTCATTTAATGAATTTAATTATTTACCCATTTAATGGGTATTATAAAATCAATCCATCAATAGAAGTAATTATACTATAATATGTATATATCCTGAAATGATATCAAAAACATCTTGAGAAATGGGAACCAATTGAACGTCACCCCATTCCCTTTCAATTTCATTAGTTTTATTTATTATCCTCATTATATCAACTCATAATAGTCGCACAATGGAAATAAAAATAATAATAATCAAATAATTTCTTAAAAAATGAAGAAAAACCTTATCCCCTACCTCAAAATAAGCTTTATGATTCACTCTAAATAGATAAGAAAGATAGAATGAACCATAGGTCTAGAACCACAATAGGGATTCTTTAATCAAATTGAAACATGGATATTTCTCATCAATATCATATCCCAATAATTCACCAACTCCAAAAAAACAGCCACTATGAAATCAAAAAATAAATAAGTAATCTAATAGAAAGAGATGAATAAATCTTTTCGAATTAGAAATATAAAATATCTTGAAGAAAATGGAGATTTACAAAGATCAAAGGTTATTAGGGTACCCATAGTCATTTACAAATAGCTTTATATCTTACAAAAAGGAAGGGATAATAATGTAAATTTATAGGAGGATGAAATTTATTTAATCCTTAAAAACTACCCTCATTCATGGTGTGAATGAATGGATTATTCCATGAAACTCATGTGGTTCATAACTTCTGAAATACATGTTTCTTGATTGAATAAACTTTTAAGGTATTTCCTTCCATGAATGTAAGCTTTCATGACATATAACAATAAAAGATAAATCTAGAAAAACTACAACATGAACATTCATGTCATAATCCATATTTCATCCCATGGAAGCTCATGAATAAAATCTAGAAACTAGGTCTCCTATGTCATGAATCCACCCTATGAAACATCATTCATGTTGTGAACTTGTGACTTATGACATGGATCAACTCCTGAAATTATAGATTCAAATCTATATCCTATTAAAACTTCCTCAAAATCATCCCAAGGCCTCTATCACTCAAAACCCCAAAAGAAACATTCACCAACATTTTGATGGCTCTAAAAAACTAGGGTGAGAACTTGAACCCCTAAACAAAAATCCACTAACTAAATTGAAATATAATCCTTTAAAAATACATTATCTCTATCCTCAAACTCCAAAGTCCTCCTTTAGAAATTAGTATAATCTTTAGAGTGGTTTTTTCCACCTTCATCTTCTCACAAACCACCTAATTATTCTTAGTAATTATCCATACTAAATTAGGTACAAGAACATATACCCCTCTAATATTTCTCCCACTTAATAGTGATTAATATTGCCTCTTATAAAATGCCTAAAAGGGTTATATATTAATGTAAGATTAGTATTAATTATCATCAATTAAACTCAAAAAAACAAATATTTGTACCGATGTCCCACATAATCCAAATAAACAACACCAAAATATATCCTTAAGTGTTTGAATGGTTTTCTATAACTTCTAGGACATCTAGTAATATCTTATAGTGATAAATTATATCTTAGAGTAAAAGGTAATTTAAAATCTCATATTGATTCACTAAGTGAAATGAGGGTATCAGCCTGAAATGATAGACTATAGAGCTCCAAAAATCCTCACCACGTCATTTAGGTATAGTGTTTCTATAACATACATGATATGGAACTATGATATCACCAAAAAGTGATATAACTTCATAATTTGGTCCTTGATTAGCCGAAAAACATAACAACCAAATTGATCTGGGAGTATGCTAGTGAAAAAATATATCTAGACATCTTCCCACCTCTACTAAATCCACATCCTATCTTAGATATTTAATTTTACACTTATAAGGGAGACCTATGAAACTGAAAAAATACCCCCCCCCCCATTGAATAATTTAGTCATGAGTCACCTACACCTCTGAGTCTCCCCACTGATATTCCTCCAATTATCGTAACACATGGGCACTATCATAATCTACAATAAGAATCCTCTTTAATCAACATCCCCTTATCTAAGTTGAAATGTCATTACCTCTTCCAATGACCTATAGGAATCCTAAAACTCTTGAAAATATCCCCAATACAATATTAAAATAATGTCTTCCATGAAGTTCCAATTTCCTATAGTATATATGTTCCCAAAATCAATGTCTTGGTGAAACCCCAACCACATAACTTTTATAAATTCCAACCACATTGACAAACTTTATATTTTTTTTATTTTTTTATAGTGAAGACCAAAAATCATTCTCAAATGTGGTAAATTATCCATAGATTTAGAGTAAACACCACTAATACCATATTCATATTTGGGGTTTCATAGTTACACTCATGTTTTAAAACTACCTGTACCCAGGTGATATCACTACCATTTTTTAAATCAATTTTCATCCAAAACCCCAGTAAAAAGTGACACAAAACTCTTCAAACATCTTGCACTCCTCATAAAATCAAAGAACTAGTGTTTTGACCGACTTCTCCTATATGTAATCAAATATCTCATAGTAATTATAAGTATAAAAAAAATTATGTTCCATTCTATTTAAGACTATTAAAAAGGTTGTAATCAGAGATAAATAAGACACAAACCATTGATAATAAACTAAGAGACCAATAAATATGTTGACCTATACAACATTCTATTGGGTTACAAAAGAAAACTATTCCTCAACCCATTCAAGATCTACTATTAATCCATACTGGGACACCATATATCCAAAAAAAATCACTTATCACATCCATAACTTAAAATTGGTTAATTTCCAATATATTTGGATGTGTTAAAGTGTCTGTAAAAGGATCCCCAGGTTCTTGGAATTATTCCCATTTGATATTGATTATATGATAACTTCATCGATGAAGAAAACTATGAACCGGTCTAGGAACTCAGGAAACACAGAGTTTGTGAATACTATGAACACAACCAGTTTCTTCCCAAAACCAAGAAATATGATAATGAACTAAAAGTTCACAAACAAGAACCCAAAGTAATTATTTGGGATGATTCCCAACTTTACCCTCAGTTGCTGATATGCAGACCGCATATCAAGCTCAGAAAACCTGACAACTCCACTCAACTAGTCAAAGTGATAGTCAATTATAAAAAGAGTGTAATTATTCCTGATTATCACTTGATTCATCTTCTAATAGATTATTCTTGACCTAAAACTATCATTTTCTTTATTTTTATAAAGAATGGAACTTCCCATGGTCATATACTAGGCATGATAAAGATATTTTTCATCAGATCATAAATCTAGTTCATTGAATCTCACAGCGCTAATGGTTCCATCTAATAAGGGGTCATCCAAATCAGTGTATCACATGACTATAACTCTGTCAAAAACATGAAATCACATCTTGGGGGTTGTGTTAAAAACTTCTCAAGTAATGCGTTGAGAAACTCTATAATAACTATAGGGTCCCCACCTCCTGAGGTCTCACTATCTCTATCAATAACTAGGACTTTTAAGGAAAAAAGGTTCTCCACTCACATACATCCCATACAAAAACCTCCCTCATTGTCGAAAACAAAAAATATTCTTTTTTAATCTTAAAATTTAATACTCATCTAAAAATAATTTCCACCATACTAATGGAATACAATTAATAATATCCACCAATGAAATTGCATAGTTTTATATACAATATAAATAAATATCCCAATGATTGTAGCTACATCATCATCAGTATGTGTCCCAAAAACACATAAAAACCAATATGGGCCTCTAACTAATTTTGTTAATAATAAGGGTGCATAAATCCTCTGTACTTTCATTCCTAATGCTCAGACCAAGGTGGATGAAAAAATGAGTCTGATACTCCAAAAAAACAAGGAAACCCCATTTTAGATGATATATTGATTATATCTTGAGAACCCTATGGTGCCTCAAAACTAGTACCCCTATCAAATAAATAATCCCCTTTGCAACTCCCCTAACTCACCACATGTAGCCTCAGCATACGCACTCCATAATGGGTCCCTAATGGTGAGGGATATCCTCTTGTTTTTCTATTTCAACTCAACTCTCTCCTCGTAGAGAATAAGCCTACTAAAGAGGATACTAAACATAAGCAGAATATACAGTCTAACAAAACATGATCATGGATAACATCCACTGCTTCCAGAAGGGGCATTTATAACCTAAGAAAATTGGCCCTCCAACAATAAAAGGGTTTACCACTGGTAATGAATATGAAATCCACAAAAAAACAAAAAACATGAGAGATGCAAATAGATTTGTTTGAATTTTTAACCCATTATAAAATTGATGCTACTTTTTTGCGTCATTTCCAAATCGATTAGAACCTCGAATGGCCCTTCATATTTGACCCCCTATTTTATTCCCTACTTCTTGGATGTCCCTACTGTCTCTCAACTAGTGTGAATAAAAACTACTAAATAATGGATTCACAATTAAATAACATACCTCATGAACCAACATCTTTACAACCTTCCCATGTAGCTCCTTTGAAGGATTTCTTAGTGACAGACCCTATAAATCCCATTAGGTGATGAAAAAGATCACCCTCTATGTATAATGCAATTGATCAGTGTCAATATTGATTCAGAGATGGAGTTGGGTTCTATTTCCTTCAAAGAGGCAATTGTGGGGTCCGCAGGTCAAGCTTAGACTAGATTTTCGAGCATCCATCTTATTGTTATGGCACCTAGGTGTTCATATATGGTGGATTGGTTCCTGGTGATGGATTTTTTATAGAGTATCTAAAATAAGTTGTTTAGTTCCAAAAATGGTCCTTTTAAAAAAACCTTTAGTCATGATAAACTACCTATTTTCTTTCTTTACGAATTTTTCAGGCTCATAGGGTCTTCAACAACAAGTGGTAGTGTCCGTCATCACCATATCTTCCTTATGAATAAATTTTTTCCCATGTGGAGACATCATTAGGGTGTAGTCCAAGGAATCTAATATTTATGGTTTATGTATGTTTTATCACTCTTGGTGGTTTAAGGATACTCATTTAGGGATAGAGTCTAGAAAGGTGGTTGTTTATATGAGACTTCCATGGATTCCCTTTCCGATTTATAACCTGATGATGTTGAAAGTGGTGGGAAAAACCTTAGATATATATATCTTTTCTCAAATGAGGATAATAATTTTCCTATACTTAGAATCATAACCCCTTTTTTGTGTGTTAATGGATTTTTCATCTTATATATATTCATGAGTTCTTTTATGAGATGAAAATGGTTTTCCCTGGTAGAAAATTTTTTCTTTCAAGAATATTTGCACTTCTATTGTCAAGGTAACTTTGTAGACTATTATATATGAAGAAGGAATTCCAATTTTATTGGAGTATGTGAAATAGGTATGAAATTCAATTTTTTCTAGTACGTTGCATGGAGTTCATAATTGGGTGGTCAGCAGCTAGGATTTATGGAGATGGTCATAGAGAAGGACTTAATGACTCCTCAGGTTCCGAGGAATAGGATTTCCAAAGTGGGAGAGCATTAAAATATGAGATCCAATACCCATGCTCTAGTTATCAATAATCAATCTCCATCTATAGTGTCATATTTGGCTCATGTCCCGTATTTGGATCACTAGTCTCTGGAACCGATTCACGGTCAGTTGACTCATGAAATTTTCGCTATAAATATGGTAACTTTACCTTCACTAATCAAGTAAGAGAAATTAGGAAAACCATAATCATCCTTTCTTGTCTTGGAAAAGGGGATTATATAGGGGATACAGTTCAACTATTCTTTACTCATCGAAATGTTTCTCAGCAGACAAGGTTTTTAAAGTACCTTTGGTGGATCACCGGGTCCCTCCAATGTTCTCCCAAAACCACTTTGTAGTGTTGAAGGTACTAGATTTCTAGGAGGAAAAACATGCTGGTGATTTTTATAAGGAGCAATAAGATATGAAGGTCGGGTCAACACTATTGAATAGAAGGATTATAACTCATTCTAGAACCAAATTATCTCACATCTGAAACATGGATTCTAGAGAATGTTCTTTCATAGGCTACAAAGCCTTTATTTATTTTCATCAATGATCTCTATTATGGTTTGTAATGCTATATTTCTTTGTGTGTGGGAAAAATAACCTACATATTAAATGAAAAAATCATTTTGAGGATTCTTTTCTTGTTTTTTTAGAGCCTAAGAAAATTATCGATCATATTTACTCTCTCAATAAATGTTTGGGTTTGACGGATTTCATGCATGAAAATTCTTGTAATCACTTTATCTCGATATTCTATAATTGAATACTCGTGGTAGAATATATGTATTCTTCATCACATCATATTATAAAAAAATATAAAATCATGGGGAAGGGATATCGTATTTACTTTTGTTTATGTGAATAGTGATGTGGGAGACAAGAATATGTTATAGAGGAGCCTTTCTAACATTCAACTAGGAAGCATCACATGATTTTTAGGTGGTGATTTCAATGCCATATTGGATTCCTATGAGAAGAAAGGAGGAGAGACTATTTTAATAAAGCAATAAAGAACATCATAACTTTCATGGAATTGAATGGTTTGATGGACCTTATATTTGTGGGTAGTATATTTTCTTAGTGTAATAACCGCAATGTTTGAAGGCATGTATAGAGAAAATTGGATAATTGTATGGAAAAATTTCAAGGTTTGGGTGTTTCCCTCATACTACTGTTACTCACCTTACTTGAGTGTAATCATACCATTATCCACAGGTGGTGGAGATAAAGGACTATGTTTGAGTAAATCTCTTTACTTAATCAAGAAACTGGGTGATGTTCAATGGGTTTATCTAAGTGGTTATTGATTCTTGGAACCAGCCAAGTATATAGAATATTTAGGATAGGTTAATGATGTGGTTCAAGTTATTAAGGAAGGTTTTACATAATTTGTTTCAAGTAGCACAAACCGAAACACCAGTTTGGAGGACATCTAAAAGGATATTGAAAGCCTTAATGATAGGCTTCTTTAAAACTGAGATGATGATTTATTCATCATCTAAGGTCATAATAAAACCATATTGACTAGGAAGATACTGTAAATTAATTATAGGGAGATTTCAATGATAATAAAACCATATGGATTTTATATGGGAGATATTGAAGTGGTATACATGATGTAATTTGATCACTTTGACGGCCTTCTGAAGGGGCTAATAAAATTTAATGGTAATATACATTTGATGTCACCAAATGAGAATAATTTTATGTAATTAATACCTAGTGTGGTGATGTATGGGGAAAATGAAGTGCTAAATGCCTTTCTAGAAGAGGAGGATATCTATGAGGCAATTATGAGCATGAAATAGTATAGTGCACCTAGTCCAGATGGGTTTCAAGGTTCTTTTCTCATTGTTCTGTGGAATATCATTAAGGACTATGTGAAAGAGGCATTGTGTGATTTTTTTAATGGGGGGGATATGATGAGGGGTATGTGCAACGAGAGTGGTTATTGTACCAAGGGTTCAACCACTTACTAAAATCAACCAGTTTCAGCCAATTTTCCTTTACAACTATGACTATAAGATTCTTTCTACCATTTTAAAAAGAAAACCCAATAGTATGATTCTAAGAATTTTTTTTGAGCAAAAACATGGATTTTTTAAAGAGAGGGTATCCATGGAGCATTATTGATTTCACAAGAAATAGCAGATTATACTATTAAAAAGTCCATGGGTTATAATATCATCATCAATGTTATTATTAAAAATAATTATGATAATATTGAGTGGATCTTCATTTTCAAAGTCATGTGTAAATTCATGTATAAATAATGGGTTCGTAACTTGTTCCTTATTTTGTATTATTCTCTATTTCATTCCATATTCCTCATGGATAGGGTATTTGGTTTTCTCATCTCAGTTCGGGGTGTCATGAAATGTGACTAGATTTCACCAAGTCCCTCTATAATGAATTACAAGTCACACTCAAGGAATATTAAAAGATGTTGGAAGATGGGTATATCATTACTTATATGATAATTTATGGGTATATTATGATATATGATCTACTATTTTATAATGACATTAATTTATTTATAAATTACAGGAAAATATCAATTAATCGGATAAAACATTTATGGAGGAAAACAAAAACCAAAGTGGTCAAGAGATAAATTAAGAAAAAAGTAATGCATCCATATCATACATGTTATTATGTAAGTGTAAAAGAAATATAAAAAACAAGACCAGTAATAAAATATTTCATCTACTCATGGAGTATCTTGGTGCCCCCATTTCTAATTGAAGAATTAGGAAGTCTCAGTTTGAAGGCATATTTAACAGAATTATGGGCAGTATTTGTAACTATAAAAACTAGATACTTTACTTTGGGGGGTGCGTCACATTATTAAATAGTGTACTTTCATTAATCATTATTAAAATGTCATAAGTTATTAAATCTTATAAAGTTACCATGGATTGGATCAAAAAATTATCTATAGTTTTATAGGGGATGTGAAGTGGGCTAGGAGATTCCACTGGGCATCCTGGATGAAGATAGAAAAACAGATTTCTAACGGAGGAATTTATTTATGTGATGTATCAAAATCCATGAAATCCATGCAGGATAAAATGGTGTGGGATATTATTGACGGAAAATCATTATGGGAGCAGATCAAGCATGATAGGTATGGCGAAGATTAGAGATAGTGGGGTACCAATTCATGGTGTAATAAAAGACTAGAAAGGAACATAAAGACATCTAGAAACTCTGGGAGGATAGGTAAGATAGTTGGTGTGATATGTTGAACAAAATTTCTATAAGTAAATCTTGGTTAGGGCTCAGCAACTATTCCCAGGCTACCTAGTTTTAGAGATATCATTCAGAGAATCCAGTAGGTTCTAGGATTTTACCAAGGCAACTCCAGACGATTAGAAAATGTGTATTACATGATAATTTTAGTTTGAATAATGATCCATATAGATATTTGTTTTATTAATCCACTTTTTGTTTTTTCAATGGTTAGAAATTTTAAAATATGGTGTATTTTAGCAACGTAAATGATGTGTCTGAGGTGAATATTTTGTGTAAATTGACCCCACTAAAAATGAATTTCTTATTTTTCAAGGTGAGAAACCATGATTTTCCCACTGAAGAAAACATAAAAAAGAGATGTATATGCTCGACATCATTATATTCATGATCTGATTCATTGAAATAGGAATCTATTTTCTATATTTTCTTCCAATGGGACATTTAGTTAACATTTGGAGCCTTCTCATCCACTGAATGGGAATTCAAGTTTGTGGTTAATGGAGTTCATATTTCCTTGAATCAGGGTTTCATGGAGCGGGATAGAACCATTCTAAGGTTAATTATCATAATATTATTTCTAATTCTAGTAAATAGACCATTCTGAAGGCCAGGAATAAAGAAAAGTATGGAACTTACTACTCAATTCACTTAATCCGCATTAGACTAAAGTACGTGGTGATAGATATCGGAGCCCTTATTCCAACGGTTGATCATAATTTTCATTTTTAAGTTTTATCCCGAGGGATTTTATGAATATAAAAGGCATGCATGGGGTTAATCAAGGGAATGGGTTAGTTAGATCACTCTCAGTTTGGGGTTTAAACTCAATGTGGATAGATCATTTTTTGGATGGGGTTATGAGAGGTGGTATACATGTGTGTGATAGTAGAGGTTTTGTGATTTTTTGTTTCAACCTTTACTAAATCCCATTATATTATTTTGGAGTGGAAGAAAGGGTAATGGAGAGTGTCCTCATGTTTTTCATATTATATGAAATTGGCATTATGGAGGTTGAATTTGATTCAAAACTGCTGGTTGGGTTGCTAGGTGGTAAGATTAACTCTCCTTGGGAATTGTATTATTTCATTAGAAATATTTGGGGGATCACTGATCAGAGTATTTATGTTAGACACACATGGAGGGGAGGTAATTTTGTGGCCAACACATAAGAAAGTAATTGTGACACTAGAGAGACATGCATTTATATTTTTTACGAGTTCACTCTTGAATTTTTTTTATGATCTTTTTTAGGGGATACACCATTTATCACCATCACTTTGGCCCCCATGACTGTGTTCCTTTTTATCATTCTTTAATTTCAAAAAAAATTAATTTTTAGTCAGTAAATCCAACTCGATAACAAACCCTCCCCATCAAATCCTACTCCTTCAATACCTCTAAATATATAAGTAACATTAATGGGGTGACTAAAAAATAAAGGAAGAAGAATAAAACCTCCTACAAGAACCGTCATTTGGAATCCTCGTCTGAAAAAATGGTAGAGGAAAATTACATTAGCTCCCTAAAAATTATATGCATCTCTGACATAGTCATGATCATTGTCTCTTATGAGAGAATCTTATATCTTCACCACCTTCTCTATAATAGATAAGAACTAATACATGAACATCTTCTAGAAATCAACCCATTGTATATAATTCTCTGCCTACTCCCCAAGATTAACATTCACAATTGACACACTATTCCCCCCAAATAGATAACTACAAGGGGAATCCAATTTTTGAATCATTCTTAAATCAAGATGAAAGTAATCGCTAACTCTCCCAACCCACACTCAATCTCTAGATCAAATATGCTTCCCTTGTAATTTTCTATCCTTCAATGCTGACAATCATGCAACAAAAACTACCACTACCTATCCTTTTGATACAGATCAACACTTATATGGTTAATAGAGTCATTCAACAGCACTCCCCGATCTCATATCACATGGTAGTGTAAAACAACTATAATCTCTACAAAAAATGTGGGAACTTAAGTCCAACAACTATTGATTTAATTAGATTTGTTTAATTAATACAATTATTTTTTCCCAATTCCACCCTGTTTGACACAAAACACAATCTAGTATGGTTAATATACCTCTCATATCTTTCTACCCTACATGTAATATCACCTTACCTTGTTAATTTGGTGACATTAAGATCTTTTAATTTTATCATATGGGGGACCTGAAATATTTTTTCCTAGATGGTTTTCTTTTGTTTCCTCGTATACAATGTTCAACTAACATTGTTTACCTACTAACCCACACATTCTACATAGTTTTAAGAATGATCCAATATCTCAACCAACACCTTTAATAACACTATCTCGTGACATCCCCCACATCCACTAGTAACCCTATTAATCCTGGAGTGAAGATAAGGAGTGACCCTCGAGTCTCACTTATGGTAGTCCTCATGATGGAAACTATAACCAAGGGCATAAAACACTCAAATGGGATGCATTACCATCAATATAAAAAACTTGACAGATAAGAACCACCCAAACACTCAATAATATAATATAAAATAAACCAAAATCCAGTAATAAAAATATCCAATATTCATGAAAATAAAGATGATAAGAACATCCATAAAAATAATATGAAAAGAATATTCATTAGGTAATGACTGAAATAACTCCAAAACTAGAGCCATTATTATCCAACACAACCACTAAAATCCTTCATGAAAACTTGAAAAAAAACAATATATACATACGATGAGTATAACATGTATACTCATTAGGATTATACATAATGAAACACATGAAAATTTGAAAGGAGAACACAAATACCCTTTTGAGTGAAAAAAAGAACTAGGAATCATCTATATGGGTCAACAAGTAACCCATACTCTCCAAATACCACTCATCAAAACATATACCTTTGAAAAATATGATAGTAGTTGAAATAATATAATAATAATAAGCCTCAGGACCACTTCCCCACTAATTTTATGATCATGCCCATTAAAAATAGTACCTTTTCTCCCAAACCTTAACTGTCAACCAATAACGACACCAAACATATATCATATCTCATGAATAGAAATAAATTTCACATCTCACATTACTAACCACACAACTCATATCACATAAAAATTAAATTTGGGTATTGTGAACTTGTAGGCCATCAACATCATGTATTCCTCCAACTACATATGACCCCCACCACATATCTAATATGCCCCAACTAGCATCACTACAGGATACTACTAAAAATATAGTAACAGATATGGGTGTTCATCCAGCTATATCATTCCAATCCTGGATGTTATGGAAAACACCCCCATGGTATCTATGTTTCATTCATGTTACCTAACTAGGGTGGGAAGTGTGATGAAGACATCAGAAAATATAGGTATATTGTACTCACACAAGACCGTGCCTATGGTTTTACACAAGAAAAATGAACTCAAACACCTTTATAACACTACTAATATCATGCTTATAAGTGTTTCTTCTAATGAAGAATGACCAACCTAGAAGAATAATTATATTGCCACTACTTGGGATATATTTTCCTTTTTTTAATTCAATCATTATAACTCTTGATTTATTCATTTAGTTACTAGTTCAAATTTACACTAATTAATTATTTTTGCATAACCATATTTATATATGTAGATATAATTGAAATTATATTGAACCACTATAATGAAACCACCACATCAAACTACCATGTCATAAAAAATACCAGTAAGGAACTAACAACCAAGGCCACCAAGACACACAGATCAAGTTGAGAATAAATATGAATATTCAAATTGGTAATTTTATTTAGCTTCACTAAGTATTTAACCATTTAAAGGGTATTATTAAATGAATAAATCAATATAAGGAATAATCCTAAAACAAACATATAACATGAAACAACATCTTTAAGATTCTAGAAAACTAGAAACCCTTGTGCATAACATCATTACATTTCGATTTCCTTCATATAGTTTTTTATATTTATTATTACAATTAATACCACTAACTAAATATAAAATAAAATTAATTATAATCTCATAAATGTATATAAATGGTATATAATATGAATCCACTACCTTAAAATATGTTTTCTAATATGTTCTACAAGACAAAGCAAGAGATGATAAACAAAAAGGCCACAAACACACAAGGGATACTGAAATAAAAATGAAATATAGTGACGCTTAATAAAAATCATACCCTAATAAAACTAAAATTCAAAAAAAATCATTGAAATTACTAAAGAAACAAGGAAGGCATCTGAGAGAAGGAGAAAAAAACTTACCCAAAATAACCTATAATAGATGTCGAAAACACATGGTCAAGAATAAAAAGATCAGAGGCTATTGGGGTTCCAAAAAATTCATGAGAATCACCTAAATTATGATATAAATGAAAATAAAATGGGAAAAATTAGAGTAAGGATATAATTGATAGACATCCCAGAAATAAATCCATTCACAACATGAATGAATCGTTCATTCTATAACCTCATAGGATTCTTATCCACTAAAAATTGGTTATCAATCAAACTAAATCATATGGGATTTCACACCATGAATAAAACCTTGGACATAGTGAAAGCTTCTAAGAGAAAACCACCAAAAACATAACCATAAACATTGACATTGTGAACAACCTTTTACACCAGGAAATCCCAACCAAAAAATCTAGAAACCAAGTCTCACAAGTTGTGAATCCCCCCTGAAAAACATATTTTCATCATGAACCATAGATTAATTGTTTGGATACTCATGTGTAGAAATAGATTCATCCCCATATACTACCCATCATTCCTCAAACATATCCCAAGGATACCACCACCAAAAAAATTACAAAGTAACATGCTCTTTGGGTATGTTCAATTACATTTATGGTGTTGGATTTTGTGTATATAGTTTGTTTATGCCACTCTAGGATCCCTCTTAACATCATTTTTGGACTTCCATCATATAATTTTGGTTTCTATAGAATTTTTATGGAATTTATTAGCTAAAGTTAGTTGGTATCATGTGAAACAGTTTTTTATAAAATAATTATACATTCAAGGTTTTTTAAAATGTGTTTTAAATTTTATCAAAGAAATGTACCATTTTTTAAATCATGATTATATATATATAATTTGAATTCAATAAAGAGTTACCTTATTTTAAGGAGAAAGGTCATTTTAAATATATGAGTGGTGTTTGGTAAAATTAAATGGATTATGGTGGGTTGATGAAATTCCCCTTTTTAAATGAAACATGAAATGTTTAAATGGAAATTAGAAATGGAAACTCTTGTATATAATAGGGAATAACTATTGTTAAATATACCTTTGGGATCAGGACACAATGTATAAATATATTATAACAAGATGGAAATTTTGGTGACATAGATAGGAGTTACCACAACGCTTGGCCAAAACATGTATTCCATAGAGGTCAATTGGATGTGTTTCCATAGGAAAGGGGAATTCATACTTCTAGGATAATCTATTACCACTTTATATTTTTTTCTCACACATGGACTGAAAATTATTTTACAAGTTTATATAAGGTCATAGAGTTCCTAAAACATTATATGTCTAAGGGATCTCCCATTATTCATGTATATGGAATGTTTATTTTCTTAAAATTACATTTATTTAAAATCTTATATTTTATATTATTATTTTTATTTCCATTAAAATCAAAAACATAGTTTTATATAGTTTATTTCAAAATATCATGCTTTCATTTTTTGAATAAAGGATATTAATAAAACATGTGGTTGTATCCTACTATGATAGTATTTCAGACACCCAGCATACAAGAAATGAGTGTCTGTAGATTTTTTTATAGGTTCAGGTAAAAACTAGTTTTCTTAATAACAAAAAAATAATAATCATGTTAGTAGAGTTATAGTTTTTGGTGTATACATGGTAGGGGATTAACCCTGTAGTCACATGAATATGGGTATAATCCCTCTTGTTTATATTTGGTTAGTTTTTACACTTGGTTTTATATCATCTACTCATCAACCATTCTATTTATTTTTAAACATTAATATTTGGTGAATATATATTTTGATACTATTTTGTGTTTATGTGTGTGTGTGTGTGTATAAATAGAATACATATGGTTAGTAGTTATATTTAATTTCATGTATTTTATTTATATTATTTATGACAACTGGTATTCTGGTGCATCACTTTCCAAGTTATGGAATGGTCATGCTCAGTTCTTGGAACATACCTATATGATGATTCAATTAGGAAACCAATTTCTAATGGAGTTCCATGATTACCATGATCTAGTTCCAATCCCAATGAGATCAAGAATTCCCTTTCAAGACATATCATGAAACAGATAGTGTGATATATTCATGGTTTTCCTAGGTCGACTCAAGACATCAATGATGCCGTTTTTTTGGAAGAGTTCTAATGTTAAAGATACATCATTTTTTAAATAAAATTAGAAAAAATTCATTTAAATTGTATCTATTAAAACTTATTTTTCATAAATTATAATACAATCATGTTATTTATTCAAAAATACCCCCCCCCCAATAATAATTTAAACACACCTCCTCCACGCATTATTTACCAATAGAAAACTTCTTCAATTTCCAAATATCTACCAAATACCTCCATACTCATCCTTCGCGACTTCCCTAAGACTATGATATTGATGAAAACCCCTTAGATAAATGAGATAATCTCAATCTATAGGAGGAAACTCTATATCGTGGTATGGTTTCCTATTCTTATATATTTCACTTTCTGTTGAGATTATTTTATCAGGATATATTTTAAACACCAATTTCATATTATTAAATCCAAATATATAAATTTTATTATCATCCATTTTATCTATTTTGGATGAAAATCTATTAATTTTCCCTCATTGGACAATTTTCTTCTTTCCTTATCAAACTAATTTCATAACTTATTTCTATATTGAATTAACAGTTTTCTTAATTCTCTCATTTCATTTCATATACAGTATTAATTTTTTATAAAATCCTTGAAACATTAATTTAATATATTTATATAATTTCACTTATCATTTATTATAATTTTTTAAAATCATATAAGATATTAACAAATTTATCTCATCAAGCCTAGTTCATAAATCATTATTATATAAAAAATGTATTTTTTTCAAAAATGGGACCTCTTCAATTCTATTCTTCCATAAAACATTAAAAAAAATAAGTAATATTTAAAAGAAAAAATAAAATATTATATTTATTATAACATAATTGTTTTATAAAATTCCAAAATTGATTATTTATTCCAATCTATGAAAATATTTTGAAAAACATCACCCACCATGGTATTTTTATACTACCTAAATCAAGGATAATATTTTATTAAATTTTATTCTTCTATAGATATTTTTAAAATTGATTTCATTAGGGATTATAATATGAATATCCTCTTAATTGCATGATTATGATTCAATAATGGTAGAATAATCAGCCTATAAATGTTATTGAAAGTGAAGAATCATAGATATTTTTAATAAAAAAATGAGATTAACAATAAAGAATCTATGAATAGTGATTAATTCAAGACATATTAAAAATATTTGATTTTATAATGATGTAGAACTTATATGATGAATCTTATAGTGTTTATATAACCATTTTAATATGACATTTTACCATTATATTTTTATAATAATGGTTTTTGAGACTCTGTATTGAGCATCCTTAAAATAATAGATGTAGACTATATAATTTATTAAATGCATTAAACATTATGATAAGTTAATTAAAAAATAATAATAATAATAAAATGAAAAGATAAAAATTTATTGAATAAGTAAATAATTAAAATAGTTTTATTATTCCAGATGTTTTACAACATATTCATTCCCTTTTGGGGATAATAAATGTTCTTTATGTTCCCTTCTCAATTCTTTCCTTTAAGGAATCCTCATTAAAAGAAAATAGTTTTTTTATTATCTTTCTTATGTATATCTGCATATAATGTTGGTAAACATATATTATTTCTAGAAACACTCTTTTTTATGTAAATCTATTTGGGTTCATTTCTAGTTATTATGTTCTTCTACTCTTGATGAAAAAATTTACAATTTTTCTTAAATACCTTGTTAATATATTCAATTACAATCTAACTTCCCTACAGCATTTTTTTATTGTCTTCACTTTAAATTTATTTTTCTTACCTATGCTTATCAATTAATTTTTTAATTTCATATAATAATTTAATTTATTCTTTTGTGGGAATATTTTTTATATTTCATTCGGTGATTATCTATAAGAAGATCATGTAACCCATTTCATTTTCATAGGTTTTTCTTATTCTAGTCCACTATTAATGCTTTCTTATATGGCACAAATATGCATATATATATTTTAGTATCTCACTAATTCTATATTTTATTAATAAAATAACTTCTGTTTCTCAATAATGATGTTAATTTGTTTATAATAAAGACTAGAACACTTCATATGAACATTACACATTATGTAATATTATTCATGATAGCAAATAAGATGAGTACTTGGAGATAAACACTAAAAAATAATGTATTCACATGGGAAAAACTGTGATCTCAAATAATAACATCAAGATCACTGATTCCATGAATATATTAAAAATAAAAAAATGTGGGAAATAGGATATAAATTATCAAGGTAACAATATAACCTTTGTGAATGGTTTAGACTATATAGGGTGTGAAAGGTAATATGAATGTTAGGATCTAACTATTATGATGTTACCTTTTATGATCTTTGGTTAAGATGCCCTTTGGTAAATAGAACCACCAAATATTAATATCATTATGCACCATGACCATTTATAATATAGTTATTATACTATGACCACTATGTTTGAATATATAAAGGGTAATAATAAAATCTGATGAACACAAAATGAATAAGTTATGGACTCATCCAATTTTATCACACCCTATTATGCTTGTCATTTAGATCTTATGAGGGACACGAAAGCCTTGGAATTTTATCTTAACCAATCCCAATCTGAAATTAAATATATCAAACTTGAGTAAAATTTTTTATGGGATAAGTTTGACCTTATAGTGATCACTTCCCAAACCATCTTCATAGAATCACCCCTCATAAATTACTATTATCATACACATTACCCTTAGTTTTTATGATGGTGTAATAATGGGTAAAATATATAGAAATTAGTAGTATAATTTTTTATGTTTTATTTTTGACAAAATAATGATTAAATTAATCCCTTTTTATTATTAATATGTATACATACTTGATTGTCTAATGAATTTGATAAAATAATTGATTTTGATATTAAGAAATCGAAATTAAATATTTGGGAAATTTATAGTTTAAATTAAAAAAAAATTTAAATACAATATATTTTATTTTTATAAAATAGTGTTATTAAATAATATTTATTTTTTATATAAATTTTAATACAATTCAATGAAGTCCAATTTAATTTTTATTTTGGTCAGAATGTTTTTTGTGTTAAAAAAACTATAATTTCTATATAAATATGGATTTTTATTTAAAATTAGAAATTTTTATATTTATAAACTTATATTATATAGATAAATACTGTTTTTTAAATTACTACATTAAAATTATCCAATGATTAATTTTTTAATATTTTATTGAGATAGTAAAATTTTTGGGTAATAAATAAATATGTTATATATATATAAATGGTATGTAATACAACTTCATAATTTCCCAAAAAAAATTTAATAAATAATTTAAAAGTAATAAACAACCAAAAATAGGTTTTACTTTTAAAATAATGTGTTTTTTATGTTATTTTATTTATTTTGAAAATCAATATTGAATCATCCAAAAAAATACTATATTTTAAGGTTTTAAAAACAATTCTTTATAACATGAATCATCTCCACATTATGAATGGTATTATTTCAATAAAATGGGTTCTTAACATAATAAAATATTTTATACCACTCTTATTTGGAATTTACCATGATAAAACCTATTTTTATGGTTTCTAGTTTTGATTATTTTATTACATAGAGTCCAAAACCCATGTTTATAAATTAAAAAATAACTCCACTATCTTTTTTTGTAAATACCACTAAACCTATAATTAATATTCAATATATAGCATCAAACCGTGAAGTTAATCTCTCAATCTCCCTCAACTAAGCTCTCCCAAGGTTTTATTTATCTCTTAATAATATCATACAATGATTTGAGAAGCAACCTCTCAATTAAAGGATTCTCTTCCTCTTTATATTCATTGAAGTACTTACTTTGTATTTGTAATCTAGAATTTCAATTGATGATGTTTTCATGTGTTTAAAAATATCCCTTTAATATCAAATTTAGATAATGAAAATAAAATAATATTTATCCCCTATAATTATATCTATTACCTAAGTAGTTACTATATTGAAGTAAGGAATCTATCTCTCATTCTCTTCATTTCCATTTAAGTATTTTCCTAGTATTAAGTATTTTAATTTCCATTTTTTCACAATGAATTGTGATTATACACATCATTTTACTATACTTATTATTTCCAATTAATAAAATAAAACTTTCACTCTCAATAACCCCTTCAACGATCCTTTATGTACAAACGTTATGCAGCTGAAATTGTCCCTTGATTTCCCATGCCAAGCTTTTGTTTTATATATAACCACCTCCAATTCCATTCATGAGTATAAAATTATCTTTTCTTATACTTTATTGATTTTTTTGCTAACATGTATAAATACCATACTACTTACTTATAGGGTAAAAAGTGATAAATGGTGTTATAAAGTTATATGATCTATATATCACCCAAATTCTTGTACATGATATGAATATGATGGATGGGAACAAAAATTATATATCCATCCAATTAATTGTATAATGGTTTTTTCTCTTGATATATCAAGAATGGTTCATGTATGTTTATTTTTACCACAATGAGTAGTTAATTTTTATAATTTTTCATAGACTTATACACATAATTACATGTTTTACGTGGTTTCTATATTCTAATGATGCCTTGAATTTATCATATTATTTCATGATTTGATGTTCATGATTATGATTTATACCTTTTTATGTCCTCATTTTATAACCCCTTACACACATGTCATTCTATTAATTTATTATTCCCTCACTGGTATTTATATCTCACCCTTTTTAAATCATATCCCAAGGTAATCTGAGATAGTTTTATAAGATCAATAAAATATGTATTAATTTTAGTGAGTTTTTTAATATTTTTGAGGTATACTTGTTCCTTGTTATTATGATATGTATCTAATTTCATAATGAAACTAGGCCTCTATATTTTTTTTATTTCTTTATGTGTATCTTTATGTAATAAATCATGAAATATTTTTTATAAAAGATATGGGTTCTTGTAGTTGAAATCAGAGAAATGACTAGTTTTTTGGGGATTGGGATTAGAAAAAATAAGTGAAAAGTTTTTTTATATTACTAAAAATAAGAAAAAATATGTAAATTTTTGTAAAGTATAGGTTTATTTGTTTTCTATGAAAATTCATCCTTATTTTGATATGGGAAATTGGGTTTTTTTGTTTAACAAATGTTTCTAATGGTAATAACATTGAAATATATTATTGGGTATAAACTAGACCTATACCTGGTGCACACTAAATCTTTATAAGTATTCACAACTTTTTAAACACTCTCATTGGATACGCTTCAGTTAATCAAATTCTTTTTAGAGACCATTATATAGGGAACAATAAATCTTATGTTCATATTTTCCCTTTTGTATTTTAAATCTTTAAATATACTAATACTTAATTTTCCTTTTTAATAAATAACAATTAGGGGAATTGTTTCAACAGCCAATATGATAGTAAATGTGATGAATTCTAAAATTACATAACGAACATAATATTGTATAAATTAAGATATTTTATGATTATTAAAAACTATATTTTATAAATTTTTATTAAAAATTAGCATATAGTTAAATGTCCATACACATCAAATAATAGGAGGATGACTTATCATGAAATTTATTATGATAAAGGTCGATAAGGAAATAATATTAAACATCATATATGTCAAAAAACAAAATATAAACCAAGTGAAATATCACAAATGAAATGGAATATTATTTATTGTTCAAAAATATAGCATAAAGTAGAAACTGTTTGAGAAAAATTGAATATTTTAGGTGGTTTGATGGAGAGAGATTAAGATTAATATAAGGAATTATTAATAGTTCTATATTGTAAATTTTCAGAATTTTTTCATTATCTTAGAAAATGATTTATTCCAAGCTATAATATGGATCATGTGCACCAAAAATCTCCAAAACCAAGGTAACTATAAGGGCGTATACTACAACAATAACTGATATTGATCATGATAATTTAGGTACACTTAAACTCTACTCCAGAGTTAGGGATGTTTTAGGGACTTTTTATTCCATACACTATTGTATATCTATGATTTTTTGTAAGGGAATAAAATCACCACCCTAAATGATTTTATATCATCCTTGAAATTCTTTTTTATTATTACATCACAAGTTGATGTTTATGGATATGAATATGTTAGTCTTATTATCCTCCTTTTAGTATAATTTGGTGAGATTTTTTACATTGATTAAATCTCCCAACAAGGATCCCACATCAATCACCCAAATATAGAAATATTTTTTTATATCAACTTATATGTATATCTATTTAATCTAGAGGAATTAATTATATTTTGTACAAAAAGGTGTATTGTATAACTCAAGAGAATTTTTCAAAATAAAGACACATGATATGTATGAAGTTTATTAAAAATAAGATATGTTTACAAGCCTTATCAATGTTTTTAAGGTATATATCTCTCTAGAAATATTATATCTTGAGTTATGTTTATCTTTTAGAAGTTATTATCAATTATCATTAGTATATGATAATTAAAATTTTGATGATAGTATTAATTTAAGTTATAGAATGTTACAACCTGATATTTCCTTTCATTATTAATAAAAGATCTCATGTTTCTCAATATCAATATTATTATATTAATATAAAGGACTAGTAAACATCATATTAACTTTTAAAATAATGTAAACATATTTTTGATGACAAATAATAAGAGTACATGGGGATAAGAACTAAAAAATAATGTACACAAAAATATAAACTCCATAGGCTCAAATTCTCACATGAATATCACTCATACCATGAAGAAAATAATAACAAATTGAATTGTTAGAAATGTTATAGACATTGTCATGGTAATTATATAACTTTTGATAATAATTTAGATTGTATATAGTTTAAAGGGTAATGTAACTATTTGCATCTAACCATTACCTAGCCATTGTAATGAGATTGTTTATGATTAATGGTCAACATAAAAAATAAACAGTAACATCAATAGGAATATTTTCAATTTTTAATATTTCTAATTTAATGTGACTTATAGGATTTTAATTTATTAATGGTTATAATAAAATGTAATGGAAACATAAAAAATGTGTACTTGACTCAACCAGTATAATTGTACCCTATGATGCTCATTGGTAGGATCTTCAGAGGGACATGGAATCAATGTGATATTCCCTATACAAAAGCCAAGATGAGATTCCAAAATAGAAACTCAAGAAAACTCATTTATAATATAAGTTCATGATAATTGAGATCACCATCTAAACCATGTTTTCCTAACCACTCAAAGAAAGTAATATGATCACAGACCTTATCCTTTAGGGATACACTAATGTAATAAAAGGTACTAAATCTAGAGCTATGATGTATAAATTTTTATATTTTTTTTAATAAAATAACAATTATATTGTTATATTTTAATTATTACTTAATAAATATATATGATAATATAATGAGTTTGAAAAAAATTAGATTTGATATGAGGAAATGAACCTCGTATTTTTGGAGATATATATTTTCAATTAAAATAATCTTTTTTATCCTTTAGGCATACTATTATTTTTTTTAAATATAGATTTTATTTAAAATAAGAAATCCATTTATTTATAATTTTTTAATTTAAATAATTTTTTTAAAATAAGTTCATTGAAATTAGTTAATTATATATTTTAATAGTTTTTTGAGGTAGTCAAATGTTTTTGATAAAAATAATAATGATATAAATTTATTGTTGGTACTATGATATCATAATAGCCTGGAAGCGATGTAATAAATACTATAAAAGGTTACCATTACTATAAATAGGTTTTATATTTTAAATAACGTATTTTTTAAGATATTTAGTTAATTTTATAAATTAATAATGAATCTGAAGAAAACCTATATTATATTTTACGGTTCTTTAAAAATTATTTCCGAATATGACATAATTAGACGTCTTAAATCATATTATTTTAATACTTTAGGTTTTTAACATAAAAAAATAATTAAAGCCACTCCTATTTGGTTGAAACTTTTGGTAAAACACAAGTTAATGTTTTGGGTTTTTACTCTTTTAATACATTATGTTCAAAACATGTGTTTAGAAATTAAAAAATAATTCCCCTTTCTTTTGCTATAAATACCTACCCAAACTTGCTTCCCACTACACTCCAAAAACATAAATAATTAATTTTATATCTCTATATCTCATTAAATCAATAAAAATGTTTTCCCAATATCTTAATAATCTCCACTTAAGCTTTCGGAAGAAATCTCTCAATTAAAATATTCCCTTCCTCTTTCTCTTTATTAAAGTACTTCCTTTGTATTAAGTATTTTTAATGTCAATTTATTATTTTTTTGGTGTTTATAAATATAATTTTATTAAAATATTATTGTTTTAAAAATGATATATTATTTATCCCCTCTCATTATAACCATTACTTAGGTTGTTATAGTGACAAATATTGGGATCTCTCTCTCTGTACTTTTTCATTCAAGAACTTTCTTTGTATTAATTATTTTTATTTCCAATTTTTCATATTCACGTGTGTTTTCTAACATAAATTTTATTCCCTAGTGATAATTATTTAATTAGTCACATCATTTCACTATCATTAATCCCTTCCACGAACCTTTATGTACACCTGTCATGCTGTCGAAATTATCACATGATTTTTCATGATAAAATTTTTTATTGTGAGTGCCCATTCCCATTTCCACTCATGTGTTTTCAGCTATAGATAATTATTCTTCATTAATTATGGCATTCCATATACATAACCTAGAATCATAAATCATGGTATTAAAATTGATTAAATTATTTATTATGTGATATAATATATGTGGCATAAAAATGTGTGTACATGATATGAATATGACAGAATATCCTAGTTTTCTATATACCCCCAATTCATTAGGTAATGTTTATATCTCATTTGATAACATTAATGGTATAATTTATTTATGCTAAGAACACTATGTTATAATTTTCTATCAGTTCCCCCCAAAATATGATTATGATGGAAATTTTTATGTTATTTACACATTCCTATGATGTCATGATGATTTTATCTTATGTTATGCTTCGATGGTTATGATTATTACTCTCACATTTTTATGTCACTATGTTTTTACCCATAACTCAAATGTACTACTTTACTTCATGATATTCTTTAATTATTCCTTTAATAGGATTTATAATTCACCCATTACTTATTTATGTACCTAGTTTTTCCCATGTGGTTTTAGAAAATCAAAAGACCATAAGGGCATATTAGGGAGTTTTTTTAAAACAAATTATCCATATTCCAAGTTATTGTGAAATGTATAAAATTTTCAAATAAAAATGGTCATTTCAATTTTCTTGTAATTTATTATGTGTATAATTATTTATTAAATCAAAAATAAAGTGTATAAGATATACCGGTTTTAATGTATATTTGGAGATGGGTGATCCTTGAATTATATATACCTCTATTGCATTTAGTGACTATTTGCATCACATGAGATTGAGTTTATGGGTTAGGGAGTAAAAAAAGTCCACCATGGTTATTTTTTCACAATGTTATATTGTCTTGGAAATGATCATTAACTTATGTTTGTGATGTCATGTTTTATTGGTTTTCTATATTCCTATTGTGCTACAAATTTAAGATATCATTTTCATTATTCCATGTTTTAGTGTGATAAATTTCAATACTTTTATTTTTATAGAATCATGTTATAACTCTTTCCTCGTATATTAATTATGTCATTATCTCATGACCATATACCCTAATAGATTATGCTCTATGACTCATTATATGTATTTTAACGCTTACTGAGAATTTGAGATCATTGTCATCTTATGATTCCTCATTTCCCCCATAATTTATATGAAAGGTATACGAATAGGATAGTTATTTTTGTGTGGAATCATTATGGATGAAATGTGTGTAGTACTATGAGTTTATATAGATATATATAATTCCCAAAGACACAAAAAAAATTATATTTTGAGTTTTTATAATTAAAATTATGTATTAAATGATTTTATGGGTAGAATTATATTTGGAAGTGTGAACCAGAGGTGTCCCAGTTGGTATGTGAGTAGAGTTCAATTATTTTTTTGAATTAAGATTCTGAATATTTGTGTATAAATCCTTATATAGAAAACCATATTCTCTACAAACATTCATTAAGTAGAACTAGTTTTACCACATAGGTTTAATTTTTTTATAAATTTTTGTTATGTTATGTTATAAACCATCTATAGTCGTGGAATAGTATTTTGGCACTTGAAAATTATATTAAAATTAATAAGTGTTCATTAGTGGGTAAAATTTCGAGGAAACATTTTATTTAAGGTAGTGTAACGTACCACCAAGATTTATGATGTATATTTATATGTAATTAATTTTGAAAACAATAAATGTAAATTTTGAATAATTTAATTAGTTTTAATAACATAAACTATGTATTTATTCACATATTCATCACATATGTTGTTTCCTTTTCATGTTGTTCTTTGAAAAATTAAAATAAAGTATAATTGAATTTTATTTATTAAAATGGTTTTATATAATCTCTTTCATATTATTCAAGAACATTTTTTATATATAATTTTATAAATACCGTAATCTATTTTTATTTTCAATTCATGGTTGTATATATTTTATTATAATGTATTGGTTAATATAGTACAATTCAGGTTTTAAAATTCAAAAAATCTTAATATATTAAACATAAATACACAAAACATTTAATGTCTAGAATGTGGTGAGCAGTTAATTATAGTTTCTAAAATAAAATAATACATGACCATGAATTTTTAACTTCATAATACCACTTTTAATTTCATAATGTTCTTTTTTCATATTCGATGTATATAATTTATGTGTCAAAAATAACTTTCTAAAATTTTGTGTAGCATAGTTTATAATATATTAATATTATGAAATTATTATTATTTTTATTTGAGAATGATATTTATATTATGTATAGTTTTTTATTTTTACAAAATGGATATAATTTTTTTCATATTGAAGTTTTTATAATTGTAAAATGTTCATGGATATATGATAGTCATCAAAGTGTATAAAATTTATTTCATTGAAACTGTTTTCTAGATTATTTATTGAAAACATTAATTCTACTTAATTAGAATAATAATTTCACATAATATATATGTTTTATATATATAAATAATTAATTATGAATCATATTATAAATAAAATATAATAATAAATTTACATGTAATCACTTAAAATAATTAAAGCACTTTTTTATAAATAATGTTCTTTTCAATGTAATATATGATTTTACATAAATTCTATGTTTCCAAATTTTATTATTTTAATTTTATAATAGGTGCTTCATTTTTTGATTCGTAATTTTCAAATTAACTTATGGTGATTTTTTACAATTTTTATAAAGAAGTTAATTTTTTACTGAATAGTAAGAAAAAAAATTAAATATACCATAACATTTATGATATTTTCACGATAAAATTGGGAAATAAAAATTTGAAAAAAAAATATCAACCTAAAATATATTAAAGGAGAAAACTAATTAATTTTAAAAAATTAAGTTAGATATATAAACCTACATTAGAAATTTGGAATCCTGTGTTTTTTTATTAAAATAAAAAAATATTATTTCTTATTTATATTTGATGAAGTGATTAAATAATTACAATTTGTTTTTTTAGGGTTATAATGTCATGTAAGATTAATTTCTTAATCATAATTTAAAAATTTATTTTTAATTAATCATATTAAAATGGATCCCACTGAAATAATACGATAATCAAGTACTTAAAAACCCACCCCTTAACTATGTAAACAAGAAACCTTAACCCATTACTCATCACTCCAAAAAATAATTCATCTGAAATTAATTCAAAAAGTCCTCTATACCGATCCTTTCCCACATCCCTAATCCTCTGTTCATGACAAAAACCCAACCACTAAATTTGTTAAGCTTTTTCAAAAAGAGGTGACTCAAGAGAAATGTATGAGTTACAATTCTTAGACATTCTACTATCTTTTGAGATTTATTTATAAAAATATATTTTATATGAAAATTCTATGTTTTTTTAATCTTCCAATGTCCATTTAATTTCATACATTTGATTCATTTCTACTGATAGTCTATTAATTTCCTCACATTCAAAACTTTTTACAACCCATTATGATGTAGAAATGAAATTTTTGTTAGTTTACTTATTTCATTAGATATATGGGATTCATGTTATCTAAAATCTATGAAAAATAATTTTAATATGGTAAAATGATTTAATTTTCATGTTTTTGTTATTATTTTTACAATATTATTGATAATATATTACCAATTTCCGCTTATAAAACCAATTTCATAAATCATTACTGCATTGAAATAGGGGTTTTCCGAAAAACTATTTTTGTTTCAATTAATCTATATAAAATTAAAATAGAAATATTAATATTAAAAAGTAACCATAAAATACTATATTTATTATAAATTAATTTGTTTATAGTCCATTAACCATTATTTTTTCCTTTTTTTAAACTATTTTGAAAAACATATCTCACCAAGGTGATTTTATACTAGATAAGTTAAATAACGAGTTTTTTTAAACATTTTCTCTAAAAGATTTATTAAAATTTAATTTATCGTTGAATATAATATTAATATTCTTGTAATTTCATGATAATTATTTTATAATATTAAAAAAATCATTATAAAAAATGTAATTAAAAATAAAAAATAATAATTTTTAACATTAAGAAAACAAAAATAACAAGAAAGAATAAACTGTTTAAAATTAGTTAAAGAACTATTATAAAAATTTACTTTTTGTAAAGAAATGAAAAAATAGCTTAACTCTTATGGTGCTTGTCAAACCATTGTAATATTTCCTTTGACCATAAAAATTATATAGCAACCTTTTGGGAGACTATGAATGGATCGACCTTCAAATAACAAAATCATACTATAAAATATTTATTAAATATTCTAAAAAATAAAAATAATAAAATGAGCAGAATAAAATTTTTATAATCTTGTAAATAATTCATATAATTTTATTAACAAGGATGTTAGAGAATATAAATATTGATTTGAAATTTTAGGTTAGGGATCTTCCAAACCACTCCATTTACTCTTGGGTTTCAGATTTTATTTATTTTTCTCCCCTTCCCTGTAACACCCCATATCACTATCATTCTATTTTTATAATTTTATTTTTGAGTGATTTGAATTTTTGGATTATCTCATGTTTAATTTTTATTTTTCTAGAAATTGATTTCAGTTGAACTGTTATCATTTCTGAGCTATGGTAAACCGTGTGATCTTTTTAAGTAAGAAGTTTTTTAATTAATTTTTTTAATTTCATGGCTTGGCCTACATGATAATAACAAAATTTGGATAAAATCAATTTTGGTATCAACATAAAACATGTGAGAAGTTTTTTCATGGGGGTGTCAGTGCACAGTGTCCCTCTATGGTTTGATGAACCATGCATCAAACCAACACTTGTGATCTAGATTGATGAACAATTGTTTTTCATTGTCGATGCATAGTTCTCTAACATGTCTAGTAAATCATGTGAGGGTGTTGTGTTTTTCAATAGATATTTCATTATTATCACATTTTACCAAATTATATTGCCAAACCATGTAAATTACCGTGATTTAATTATTGGGGTTATAAAAAATACTCATTCTTTATTTTTAGGGGTTTCTCTCTCACATATTTCTCATTTTTGTTTAAAACAAGCCAAGGGAACTAAATAGGGCCTACTCCCTCCCTACTTTTGTGGTTATAATCCCAGGTTCCCTTGATTTTCAATAAAAAAACCCTGGGTAATCCACTCTATGTTTCTTCTCCTCCATTCTTATTTCTTATTTATAGCTTTTCTATTGATTTTATTCCTCCAAAATCATTATAGGTATATTATAAAAACATTAGGGTTTAGGGGTGGTTCAAATGTGGGGTTTTTAGTTATTTATATTTTTAGTAGTTTTCTTCTTCCTTGTTCGTGTGTTCTCCATTAATGGAAAAGATTTTCATATCATTTTGGATTAATTATAGGATTCCTAAAGTTCTTCTCTATCCTATTTATTAGTAATTCCATTATATTTTTGTGATATAAAAAGACCTGTTAGTTCAATTCTAATTATATATGATAGTTCAATATGGTCTGAAAAATTATTTCAAGGCAAATTCTCAATCGGTATAATGGTTTTCCTGGTTTCCATATGTTGTTCACAAAGAGAAGTGAGGGTGTAAAATTTTAAAATACTTAATCAAATGGTTTTTAATAAATTATGGGTTTTGGATCTGATCAAGTAATAGAATGAATAAATGGGTTCCATTATTAACATTAAATTAAATTTAAACAAAGGACTTGATTCTTAAATTTATATCAATAATGTATTCAAAAAAAATTATCTTAGAAATCAATTTCAATTTCTATAAAGGAATTTGTATTAGGAGTGCTTTTCAAGAAGGACAGTTTGGAACACTAAATTATTTTTGAAAATTATAGGTTTGGGTGAGGCCCTCTTTATACTCATTTTCCACCATTATGGGTGTTCTTTGATGTGTGTAGAGACTTGGTGATGGATTTCAAGGGATAATTATTTTTGGGGAGTTTGAGGTGAGGTTTATATTATTTTTTCTTCTTCATAAGGGTTATATTTGTTTTTTTTCCCAAACTAACTTTTTATTGGTCATGGGAACCCAGGTAGCTAAGTGGGAATTGAAGAATTATGTTTCACTAGTTACTTTCATGGTACTAGTGTCTCTTATAGTGTGACATAGAACTATATATGATTAACCATTGATGACTTATCAGTAAAGAATGGTCAGGTGGCTTGTGTAAGAATGTGATGTTGGCTAGTAGTTTAGAATGAGTTTGGTGAAGCCATTGATGATCTCACATTATAACCTAGGGTATATCCCATAAAACCTATACTATGATTGGTGGATTACATATGAGTACCTTACAATTGTATTCTCTATTGGTTATCATATTTCACATTTATTAATTTACTTGAACTACTTGTTTTATTGGATTAATGACATGGAATTTTTCATTTTTTTATATTGTGTACAAGTGGTGTAACATCCCAAGTAAATAAAGAACAATACATTTTCATATTTATTAATATTTTTGAATTAAATATTAATTTTACTTTAAAGGGTATGTTATGTCTTATGGTGTACC
Source organism: Viscum album (assembly GCA_963277665.1). Classification (NCBI taxonomy): domain Eukaryota; kingdom Viridiplantae; phylum Streptophyta; class Magnoliopsida; order Santalales; family Viscaceae; genus Viscum; species Viscum album. Next base: position 1,488,678,324 of record OY728137.1, on the reverse strand, counting down.
TGATATGCAACAACGAGTGTTTTGAAATCTTACGTTGCACACAACGTTAGGTCATACTGAAGAATAATAATATAATATTATTTTAAATGGTATTTAATACCTAGCAATTATATTTTCGGTAATGAACAGAATTAACCATACTATGATAAAATATATTTCTTAAATTTTTTTACATTTATCCAATAAAATTTAAAGTCTTAAAATGTGAATGAATCTAATTTTAAACATAAATACTCTAATATTCTTTAAAAGGTTGATTTACGACCTTTTGATGGAGAACCATCATTAAATCTAGTTTTGGTCACTTTTATATGTATTATTTGAAAAAATAAAATTCTTATTTAGAATCAAGTCATCAAAATTTACTTTGGGTAAATTTTAGATTTTTTTCTACTAAAATTCATTTTTAATGAATAGTGAAAAATATTGAATTTTAATTCAAAACTTCCTTTTAATATTATTTATTTATATGATTATATTAACCTTTTAATTGGTTTTAATGTGTAATTATATTATATGTTTACCATTTAATCCAATTTTTGTCATTATAAGTAATCTCACTTTGAAATTTGACATAATAAAGTGTCAATCTTTTGATAGGTATTATTTCTTAAAAAACATGATTTTTGTTTTGACGATAGGAATTTATTTTAAATTAATTAATGAAACTTATATGTGTTGAAATTTTTAATATATACATCATTTTTGAATTTGTAATATCAAATATATCTTAGGCCGAATTTTTGGTACTTTTCTGAAAAACATCAATTTTTTATGAACAGTGAAAACACAGAGTAGTAGTTAAAACCCGAATTTATCATTTAAATTAAATTTTACCACTTCTGTGAATTTAATTTCAAGGATCCAACATACATGGTTGTTATTATTATATAAAATTTGGTTCAATAATATGGTAATAAATTTTTTTGTATAGTAACTTTTGACTTATTTACCGCGGTTAAAGATAAATAGGATAATTCAAGATAAAAAATATTATAATAATATTAAATTACCATAACATATGTCCTAATCCCATTTTTTGAAACATTTCCGACCATGAGAATCCTTTGGTCTATTTTGAGACCTAATGGAGCCACTTAAGATTCATAATGACACTTTATATTAATTAATTTAAAGTAATGACTAAAATGATATAAACATATATCTTATAGTAAATTAATTCTTACATGGGGTTATATAAGTTATATCTTTAACTATAAATATTAATTATAAAGCTTAAAATATTTCCTACATCATGGTATTTGTTTATAATTTTTTTACATCAAATAAATAAAATTATTTATGACACAGTAGTGATGCAGTGTTTACCTCATTAATGAATGATTTAAATATATTAGATTATAAAGATTAAAAGAATATCCACAACCTACCCAATTATTATTGAATGATTATATTTTGAACAATAGTTTTCTTATCCTATAATTTAAAGAGATTTTGAACTTTATAAACCAAAAATTATTATATAATAAAATAATATTTTCAAACATTCCTAAAGAGCCCCTCCTCCCCCTTATAAAAATCCCTCAACTCTAACCCATTACTCACATCTATAAAGCCCGATGGTTTATCCAAACTATATCCAAATAATCTCTCATTTCTTCACTCTTCCACCAAGAATCCTTACCTTAGGCAGAAGGCACTTGAAAAATCCTTTTGGTTCAAACCAAAGGGAGTTACCTAATTTAAAGGTAACGTCTTCTATTAAGTTATTTTATTTTATTTAACTTCTTCGACTCCCTAAAATCTTTTTATTCCATTATTTTATAACAAAACTAGTATCCAAAATATACTAGGTTTTTAAATGAGAAGTATTTTAACTACACTTAAACACACCTTCGTCTAATGAGTAAAGAACATATTGTTTCTGTGGACGGCGAACTAGTGTCTCATAAAAAGATGATTGTTCAATCTTCTCCTACCACCTCTTATGGTGGCCATTAAGATGGAACTGTATTTAAATGAGTTATATATTATATTTATATTTTCTCTATATATCTTTATTTTTTATTTATATAATACCTTTATGATTTCTATAATGAGTAAATACGATAATATCATTTGAGAAAGTGCGGACTACCACCCCCTCAAAGTGATATGACTCATTCATGTCATACGTGGATTGTATAAAGGATGGATTTAATTAAATTACAAAACATGGATATTATACTGTAATTATAATATACCTATGTATTATTAAGTTTTCATTCCTTTAAATGCGAAATAGAAATCAAAGTAGCGTTCATTCTTACCTATGGATTACCTTCTCTATGAAATGTGTGTTTCATTTATTAACTCCAAATAATATGGAATATTATAAATAAATATACACTAGATATATATGTTATATATGATATCTAAATCATGAATATCATTCTGTAGATAATGGCCTTTGGACCACATTGAATATTTGTAATTATAACCTATACATTTTTTACTAAATTTCCGAACATCGACAAAACGTCCGATACGAACTCAAATAATTAATTAATTGTTATAGAAAGGTAATAAGTAATAAAAAAAGGTCTAATAAACTTGAAAAATATTCTTAAGGAAGTATAAATTAACTTATTCTTGTTATTCAAAAATAACATGGAACTTATTACTCACGTCGGACACGAGGTAAGGGGTTTTCATCTCACTTTTTATTCCCATCAGATTCTTGCTATATTTGACACTATTTCCTTTTTGTGGTGTATATAATGCCCATGATTGTATTATTTGTATAATATAATTTAATTTATGGATATTTACATCTTCATTTTATGATCATTCCTTCATTGGGTGTATGTTTTGTAAGTTACCAATCGGTAAGGGAACCTTTCACCATTCCCATTTAGTCAAATACGTCGTTAATGTCATCTTTTTTAATTTAATTTTACTTACATTCATGAGAGACCCTTTTATCTCTCATCAAATCATTTTATGAATTTTAAAGTGACATTGTTAGGTTGTTGAATTTCTCTAAGGGAACTTCTTAACCCAATTTCAATTCTTTGGGTTAAAATTCTACTTCTTAGTTATGTCCTACTATGAATATATGTGAATGACCTATGATTATTTTACACTTAATATCCACTTATATTGGGTGTATTATAATTTTTCACACATAATTATGTCATTGATTTTTCCTTAATCTAAGGACATGATCTATTCAAGGGTCTTTATCTCAATTTACATTCCATTGAGACTTATTCATTGTTATACACCATTTAACTTTTATATGGTATATATACTTCCCTCTAACAAATTATACCATGAATCTCCTTATTCTAATGATATTATATGCTTTGATTATTATTATTTCTCAAATATTTGTATTCAAGCGTCTCACATTTAGTTAGGAACTCTAACTAAAATATCATTTTGAATGTTTTAATGAATTATTCATCTAAATATTTCTCATTAATGTCCATGTATTAAAAATGGTTTTAAGGCTATATTTATATGGACGTGAATGTTTTGAAATTAAAATTTCTTTCAAAATATTCAATGTGGTATTGAACACTTTGATTCAAAATTCTCTTTAATTAGAAGTTTTAAATGTTTTTGAAAATGGTTTGATAAAACATTGATTATGTCAATATTTTGAAATGATATATTGTGATTAAAATGTGAAAATGTTATATTTAATTTATTTTTGTTTTATTTATTATGAATATGTAATTGTTATTGTGAATTTTTCACATATACGGGTGGTTCTCCGATAAACCTAGGGCGGGTGAGACCGAGATAGCTCTCCAATGCATTGGGTAACGTGGTGGAGGTAAACATTAAAGTTTCTACTAATAGATTTAGGGAATATAATATGATGGGAATTCCAAATTCAACTCCCTAAATAGTTGTGAAATCAATAATTTAACTTTTATATGGATTCCACAAGTTACCTCTTTGATTTTTGATTTCTATGTGTTATTCATAAATCTTATGATTTCATGAGGTATGTTAATGAGCAAATGTTTTGTATGTATTAATGAACTAATTTTTTCTCTCTTTATTTTGTAAACCTCGCAAATCTTTTTATGCTCATTCCAATTTTTCTAGTTGTTTTTCAGATGGTATAAGGCAGGGTAATAAAAAGGAAGAACTCAAGAGGATTTATATCAAGAAACAAATTATTGTTTTCTTTTAAGAATTTTTTATTTTATGAAAAAAATTGATACTATGTATAAGTTTCTACTTTGTAACTTTTGAGTTGTAATGTAATAGTTATGCTTAATTATCTAAAAATATAAACCTGAAAATATCCTCAATGATAACTATTAACTTAATTCATGATTGTGTGATGTTTAAGGTCTGGGCCTTATAGTTGGTATCAGAGGTTGGTGTAGAAAACATTAGTGATTATGACTTTTTATTAAACACATGGTTAGCCTCTATGTATACTCAATAAGTTAAATACATGTTTTATAAATTTTTTAGATCAAGTAAAGTTATTTATAAAAGGAAGGATGAAGATCCCCAACATCATTCTTATCTCTTCCTGATGATATGCTTGCATTAATTATTGAAATTCTATGTTCTAATTATTGTGAATATTTTTTCTAGCATACAACTCACTTGAAGGAAGTTGTTTCAGATATCAAAAACCTCCACTATACCTAGATATCATTGTGGATCACAGTTTGTATTTAATAAAATCCAATTTTCAAAATATTCTCATATTTTCAAGAAAGGTAAATATTTTCAAGGAATTTTAAAATATTTTACCTTACCACAATATTTTGAAGCATGTTATGATTTTGAAAAAGGTGTGGAATAAAGAGACCCTTGTGCAAGATATTTGTATTTTCTTTTAAATTATAGTCTTTCAGTACATACTTATGGTGTTTTAAAAGGACCATTGATTTAAAGTTTCAACTCAAACTTAGTGCGAATGTTTTATAAAAATCAAGTTTTATCAGATGTATTGAAATTATATGTTATACATGATCATTTTCCAAAACTATTTTTCTATGAACACCCATATGACCCATGTTGTACAAGGTGTATTTGGATGAAGGAAGCAAATGATTTTTATGGATATCTAAATCATTGTTTCAATTCATGGACTTTCTACTTACGTGAACAAGATATCAATGAAACCATGTAGACACCATGAACATGGTATGATGTACCTTGTTTAGGGAACAGTTTAATTTTATCATATTGAGGTGAAATAAAAAAATGAAAATATATATATATCTTCATTAATATGTTGAGGTATTAATGATTTGGGATGAAAATTATAGGTATAAGACAACCATTGATGTTAAAATATCTTAGGTTTATTTTTGAGTTTTATAAAAAGGACAACTCATAAGATGGGTAACAACTCTTCATATTCAAAATGGCCATGGTAATAGAACCCACAACTGAAGGTCGATAACTGCGCATCTCCTACCACTGGCCTACGTGAAGTAACTGGTTAGTATGAGTTATTCCTTTAGTTAAATGATTTTATGGATCAAGAATATGTTGATTTTTAGAACTTATGTTTTATCAAATGGATATCCTTAGTATAAAAAATGGTTTAGTTATTAAGTGATAACTGTTATTTTGGAAGAAGTTCTCACTTTTGAGAAACACTATATGCCTACGGAAAATAGAATACTGTGGGATTTAATTTGTGGAATAATGGTTGAAATTTAATTTTGGAAGAACCTATGTTTTATGGATATTTGGGTTATTTAGGGAAATTATTAACCTATCATAGAGAATATGTGATTAGGTTAATTACACTTTTGTATGATACTTTAGGAATAGTCGATGTTATTTGGAGATAAATGTTAAGATTTATTATAAAAGACTATGTGATTAAATACTTCTAAATTTTGTGTTTAAATTAGTTTGGTTTACTTTTTTAGAATTTATAGACAGCTGTTTATTGAATGGTCGTTGTTGGGATTTTCATATTGTCTGTTGAATTTTAGAGATTAGGAGTAGTTATTCTTTTTTTAAAGGATTGTCTTTTTTTGGGATTATTTGATCTTGTGCAAACCATTTTGGTTTCGGTTAATGTCTCAAGACAGAGAAAATATAGTGTTCATATTTTGTGGATTATGCAATTATCTATGCATTTATTCTAGCACTTTAGATATTAACGAGTCATCTTTAATACTCATCATTTGGGGAAAATATGAGTTTTTTGTAAAAACTTATTAAACTATGAAACTATACTTGAAAGGTAAGTATATTTATTTATGTACTTAGTCAATATCATAAACAATTCTCCAACTTTATGAAAATGAACTTAAAATAAAAAAATGTTGCCTTTTTACTTTTCTTTCTGAAACACCAAAGACCGTTTAACCTATCACAAGCTTGTGATTTTTTAGTGGTTAACTTTCTCATAATCATTTTTTCTGTCACTCTCCATCAAGACTTGACACTTCATTTCTCCTCCATAACTATGATTTCATTGAATCCTAGTATGGGTTATCTCAGGTGACCTTTGTAATTTTCTTTCTTTCTTTTAAATTGATAGTTGTGTTGACTCTTTTTACAATGGGGGACTTTTAATGAAGTTTACAAGACCAATTTTAAAATTGTGAGGACGCAAATTCTAAAATGGGGAAGGATGTAACATCCCAAGTAAATAAGGAACAATACATTTTCATATTTATAAATATTTTTGAATTAAATATTAATTTTACTTTAAAAGTGATTCTATGTTGGATGACGTCCTCGATAGACAACAACTGGTGTCTTTAAAATCTTATGATTCACACAATGTTGGGTCATAATGAAAAATAATAATATAATATTATTTTAAATGGTAGTTAATGCCTAAAAATTGTATTGGTGGGAATGAAAAGAATTAACCATGTTATGATTAACCATGTTCCTTAAATGTTTTAACATTTATCCAATAAAATTGAGAGTCTTATAATGTGAATGAATATAATTTTAAACATAGATACTCTAATATCCTTTAAAATGTCGATTTACCACCTTTTGATGATAACCCTCTTTAAATCTAGTTTTGGTTAATTTTATATGTTCTATTTGAAAAAATAAATTACTTCTATAGAATCGGGACATAAAAATTTACTTTGGGTAAATATTTGGTATTTATATGATAAAACTAATTTTTTCATAAATAGTGAAAAATACTATATTTTAATTCAAAACTGCCTTTTAATATAATTTATTTATATGGTTATATTATCTTTATAATTGATTTTAAAGTGTAATTAGATTATAATATTAATATTTAATCTAATTTTGGTCATTGGATGTAATTTCACTTTGAAATTGGACATAAACAAATGGCAATCTTTTGATAGTTATTATTTCATAAAAAACACGCTTTTTGTTTTCACAATGGAAATTAATTTTAAATTAATTAATTAAACTTATATGTTTTGAATTTGGTAAAATAGGCATCATTTTTTTATTCAGAATATCAAATTTATCTTAGGTTGAATTTTTCATATTTTTCTTCAAAACATCAATTTTGATGAATAGTGAAAACACTTAGTAATAGTTAAAAAAACTGACGTTCTCATTTGAATGAAATTTTACCACTTATGTAAATTGAATTTTAAAAATCCAACATACATGGTTATTATTAGTATGAAAAATTTGGATCAATAAGTTGAAAATAATTTTTGGGAAATAGTAACTTTTGACTTTTATTTACCGCGGTTAATGGTAAATAAAGTAATTCAAGATAAAAATAATATTATAATAATTTTAAATTACCATAACATGTGTCCAAATCCTATTTTTGTATATATTTCCGAGCATGGGGCCTCCATGGGATTATTTTAGGACCACATGGAGCCACTTTAGATTGATAATAACACATTGTATTAATTATTTTAAAGTAATGACAAAAATGACATAAACATATATCTTTTTGTAAATCAATTCTTATATGGGGTTATATAAGTTATCTCTTATAATATAAATATTCATTTAAAATCTAAAATTATTTACAACATCATCGTATTTTTTATATTTTTTAGACATCAAATAAATAAAGTTATATGTGACACGATAATGATGCAGTGTTTTCCTCATTAATGAATGATTTAAATAAATAAGATTACAAAGATTAAAACAATATCCAAAACCTGTTCAATCCTTATTTTTTAGTTTTATTTCAAACAATATTCATCTTATCCTTGAATTTAATATGTTTTGGACCTTTAGAAATCGAAAATCATTATACAATAAAATAATATTTTCAAACTTTCTTAAAGAGATCCTCCCCCCTTATAAAAATCCCTCAACTCTAACCCATTACTCACACCTCTCAAGCCCCATGTCTCATATAAAATCTACCCAAATAATCTCTCAGGATCCCTCTATTCTCCCTAGAAGCCTTACCATAGGCATAAGGAACTTCAAGAAATCCATTTGGTTCAAACCAAAAGGAGTTACCCGATTTAAAGGTAACGTCTTCTCTTAAGTTTTTTTCTTTTATTTTATTTTTCCAACCCCCTAAACTCTTTTTATTATTTTATTTTATGACAAAACCATTATCCCTAAACTAATAAGTGGTTTATATGAGGATTATTCTAACTACACTTACACACACCTCTAAAAAATGGGTAAACAATATATTGTTTCTGTGGACGGTGAACAACTGTCTCGCAAAACGATGACTGTCCAATCTTCTCCTGCCACATATTATCATTTCCATTAAGATGGAAATATATTTACCTGAGATATATATTATATTTATATTGTCTCTATACTTCTGTATTTTTCATTTATATCATAGCTTTATGGTTTTCATAATAGGTAAATACGATAATTTCATCTGAGGATTTGCGGACTACTGCCCCCTCAAAGTGATATGACTCGTTCATGCCATACATGGTACATATAAAGGATGGAGTTAATTAAATTACATAACTTAGATACTATATTGGAATTATAATATACTTATTTATTATTAAGTTTTCATTCCTTAAAATATAAAATTGAAATGAAAGTATAGTTCATGTGTACGTATGAGTTACCATCTCCATGAACGATGCGTTTCATTTCATAACTCCAACTGATTTCGAATATTATAAAGACATATACACTGGATAAATATGATATATATGATATCTAAATAATTAATATAATTCTGGAGATAATGGACTTTTGACCACTTGGACAATTTTAATTATAACTAGTTCATCTTTTACTATAGTTCCGAACATCTACAAAATGTCTGATATAAACTAAAATAATTAACTAATTGTTAAAGAAAGATAATAAGTGATAAAAAGAAATAATAAAATTGAAAAATTTTCTCAATTAATTATAAATTAGATTAATTTTATTATTCAGGAGGAACACGGAACATACGAGTCTATTCAGAAACGAGGTAAGGTGTTTTGATCTCACTTTTTATTCCCATGACATTCATGTTATATTTGCCACTATTTTCTATTTTTGGGTGTATGTACTTCCCATGATTGTATTATTTTTGTAATATAATTTAATTTATAGGTATTTACACTTTCATTGTATGATTCTTCCATCATGGGGTTTATGTTCCATATATTAACAAATCTGTAAGTGGACCTTTCACCGTAATCTTTTAAACAAAGACTTCTTTTATGTCATCTCTTTTAATTTTCTTTTTATTATGTGGGGATTAGTTATTCTATATCTTTATTTCAATAAATTTTATATCCATGTGATTAGATACCCTTTTCTCTCTCATCAACTCATTTTCTGAATTTTAAAGTGATGTCGTTAGGCTGTCAAATTTTTGTAAGAGAACTTCTTAACCCAATTTCAATTCTTTGCGTTAAAATTAAACTTATTAATTATATCATGCTATGAATATTTTTGAATAACCTCTGAAAGTTTTATACTTAATTTCCACTTATATTGGGTGTATTCTTATTTTTCACACATAATTAGGTCATTGATTTGTCCTTAATCTAAGGATAAGATCTTTGCAAGGGACTTTATCTCAATTTAAATTCCATTGAGACTTATTCTTTTTTATACATAAATTCACTTTTATATATTTTATATACTTCCATTTGACATATTATATCATCAATATCATAATTTTAATGATATTATAAAATTTTATTAATGTTATTCCACAAATATTTTTATTCAAGCATATCGGATTTGGTTAGGAACTCTTTATCTAAAATATCATTTTAAATGTTTTAAAGATTTATTCTTTTAAATATTTCTCATTAATTTTAGTGTCTTAAAATGGTTTTATGGATTTATTTATATATACGTGAATGTTTTGAAATTAAAATTTCTTTCAAAGGACTCAAAGTTGTATAGGACACTTTGGGAATTTTCCACGTACACGGGTGGTTCGATGATAAACCTAGGGCGGGTGAACCTGAGATAGCTCTCAAATTCATTGGGTAACATGACGGAGGAAAAAGTTAAAGGTTATCCTAAGATATTTAGGTAATATATTGTGATGGGTATTCCAAATGTTACTCCCTACATAGCTGTGAAAGCTATAGTCCATGTTTGATATGAATGCCCCAAGTTACCTTTATGATTTTTGATTTCTGTGTGTTATTCATAAATCTTATGATTTCATGAGGTATGTTAAAGAGACTGTGTTTTTTATGTACTGGTGAACTAAAGTTTTCTTTCTTTTTTTATAACCCTTATTAAGATTTTTATGCTCATAAAATGTTTTTGAAATGTTTTTCTCATGGTATAAGGTAGAATAATATAAAGGAAGAACTCAATAAGATTTATATCAAGAAAAGAAGTATTGTTTTCTTTTAAGAATTTTTTATTTTATGAAAAAAATGGATACTAAGTAGAGGTGTATAATTTTTAATTTTTGAGATGCAATTTAATAGTTATGGTCAAATTATCTAAAAATATAAACCTGAAAAGATCCTCAATGTGAACTATTAACTTAATTCAATATTATGTAATGTTGAAGGATTGGGCCTTATAATTGGTCTCCCTAAAAGATTTATGAAATTATTCTACAATGGATTTTTTTGTATAGAATGTGTGATTTGGTTTAATTAATTTTTTATTGTTAAAATTTTCTTTTAAAAGAAAATTGATTAAAAAATTAACTAAAAAAGAACACTTTCACATTTTTTTTCTTAATAAATTGGAATTGTTTTATGAAATTAGGTTTTCATGTAACAAATTTAGTTAAAAAATATAGAGAAAACCTCTATTATTATTTTATTTAAAACAATAATAAATTAACAAATGTTATAAACTAATTACACAAACTCATTGGTGAAGTACTATTTGGCATTATTCACTCACACCCAGCATGCACAGTTTAGTGTATGTATCCTATCTATTTTTCTTTTTAGGTTCCCCAGCATTTAATTATTTTCTATTCATATTTGAATTTTTATTGGAATAGTTGAAGTCGGTTCAGTACATGGAGAGTGACTCTAGGTCTCATTGTTAGGGGTTGTAATTATTGTGTGGGTTTCTTTTGAGATAATCATGAATCTACATTGTATTTTATGTTATTATTTATTTATGTGGTGTTAGTGAATCTGTTATGTTAGTTTTATTTATTGTTAGTTAGATATATGTTTTATTTATTCATTTTTTATAATTATATATAGATGTTTCCTATTTGTTTAATTTATTAGGTGAAACAATTCCCAATAGTGTTTTCTAATACCCAAGAACAAGTTTTCAGGCTATGAGGATTGGGAAAACCCTTTAGTCTAGTAGCGAGTCAGGTCCAGTGCCAGTTCAAGTGGAACATAAATCTAGTTCATTAATAAATTTATTAGATCCTTGGTTATATAATTAATAAAATCAAAGGATACTAATATAACTAAGGTTACATGATACTATCAAGGAAGATAAGAGATTAGGATATTCATTCCAACTTAGGAAGTTGGTTATGAGTGTGTGTTTGATCACCACCTACCACAATGAATCTTGAGTTACTATGGATTTTAAGATATTAATTATGAATTTATAATTTTTTTTATATTTTTCAATAATTCATTGAACCCCATTTTATTGGTGAGTTTTGTTGGGTGGTTTTTTCATATTTGGAATGAAAAATAATGGAGGGTCCATTTTCAGAATTTTGTTTCTATGACCTAATAAACCGAGTAGAGACAAAACACTCATTCCTAAATAATGTTATGAATTACTTCAGGACTAGGTCATGGCCCGTCAAACCATGTGCTCATATAAATTATAGTTTAACAATCCAATTTCATTTTATAATTTTGACCCATCAATTATTGGACTCTACTAGTGGGAAAATAATATTGCTAGGCTTTGTGATATGTCGAAGAAGTGGATTAAGAGTTCAATTGGAACTTTGTTGTGAAGTTTCTTGAGTGAATCTATTTTATTTATTTTTTTATGAATGAAAGGATTGGAATACATTAATGGGTTTTGGAATTTTTAAAGGGGATTTATATACAAAATTAGTTTTTGAAAATACATTACCATATAATTTAACTCTAAATTTGTTATAAATATTGAACTAATTTCCTTTAGTTTTAAAAAAAATGTGATTTTTTATTAAATTTTAATAAAGGTTTGTATTTTTTGGGGAATTTAAATGATTTTTGTTGTATTGAAATTATTATTACTTTGGAATTTGGCCTTGGTTATAATGGTAATATTTTGTTTGATGCATGTAACAAGAACTAGATAAGTATATTTATTATGTGATTTAGATTCAGAATCCTTGGAAGGTCATAAAGGAGGATAGGAATTATATTTCAATGGTATAAACTTTAGTAGATCCCCTTAATCAATTATACGTAGTTACCATAGATTATGGTCATACCCAAACATAAAATTGAGTGATAGAACTAGAATCTCCATTATTCTTGGAACGGGTTCAAGTAGTCTTGAATTTTTCAGCCCACTCCATTCATGGTGGTATATGTTTCTTTTTATTGTTGGGTAAGGGCTTATTTGAGTGATTTTGAAGTCAAATTATCTCTTTCTTTGGAGGTGGTTCTTAAATGTTTTATTCTATTTTTATTGTATTGGTAGTTGGTGAGATACTTTGAGATGTCTTTAATTAAAAAATTATTTGTTCCATATTGTGGGGGTGATTTTGGGATTTTATAAATTCTATGTTAATTTTGATTTGGTAGTAACTATGTTTCATGTTGGCTGGGTTTTAGGATCTGTGAATTGAGATTTTGGTTTTGATGGGATAAGAAAGGAAACCACGGGAAGATTATTAGTTGTTTGGAATGTAAATGATTCTGTTTTAATCTAGTTAGAGTTTCTTGAATTTTATTGGAATCAAAATACTTGGTAAAATCCTTGTGTGAAGCTCTAGGTTTCCACCCTTTCTATACCTTTGACCCATAGTTGGGGCCAGGCTGTTTCGTGTTAATAGGTATTTTTATTGGCGGTGATTCTTATTTAGTTTTTTGGTAGCGGTTTCTTAGTTTTTATTCTGAGCCTCCTTATTTATCTTGTGGTATGACTGGTGGTGTAATTTTTTACCCCTTTGGTTGTTTCATGGAATTATATTTTCTTGGTGTTTTTTATTTTCAGGAATGTGTGTATCATTTACCCTTAATTTTAGATGAAGTTTAAATTATAGGGAGGCCATAATGGGTCTTAATATTCATTAACACCATGTCCCTCATTTGTCTTTAAAAATACATGTGGAGATGTTATATGTTTTATGAGTTTGTTATTCATTAATTTTGATAATTAGTTTTAATTATTATTTTATTCTCTTTAAGATTTTCCCTGTTTTTCAAACCTCCCACAACTTTCTTGGGGTGTTTGAGTGATAGTACTTTATTGTATTTCATCCTATATTAGTGGATTTATGTGGCTATGAATAATTATGGTGGAAATATTCTAATACATCATGTTACTTTTTTTTATTTTTTATGTTCTATTTTTGAGTGATTTTAATTTCTAGAAGTTTGCGGGATGAATTTTTATTTTTTAAAAACAATTTCATTTATCACAAGATTTCAAGACATGGGATGGGGAAACTATATATAGTTCTTAATGAAGGGTAGTTTTCATTTCATTTTGTTCTTTAATGTATTATCCTTCAAGTGAACCACATGATATGGATAAAACCATGTGGGTCCCATGATAAACTATGAGAGGATTTTTGGTCATGGGATGTTAGTGCATTATTAGCCTGAACAGTTCGGAAAATGTTTCGGAAATAATAAAATAGTTCTATAGTTAGTTTTGAAGGAATTTTTAATGTTTATTACATACTTTAATAACCATTCATCCAATCCATGTGATTGGGTTATAGTTTTCAAGTATATTTCTAATAGTTGGAACACAATTCACCTAACTGTGCGACTAAAACATGAAAGTTTCAGAAATTTAATGTTTAGGGTTCCCAAAATTTTTATTTATAAATCATTTGGTAGTAATCTCCATATAAACCCCCATTTTAACTTTTTTAGTTCTGTATGTTCTTAATAAAAAAACCTCCAACCTTAATTTGGTTGTTATAATCCCTAGTGACCTTGATTTTCAATTGAAAATTCTCGGTAAAAACCATTGTTCTTCCTCCCATATCTTTTTCTTATTTATTTTCCTATTGTTTATCGATTCAATTCCTTATTGAAATCTATGAGGGATACTATAGTACTATGAAGGATTAGTGTGGTTCTAATTTTTGGTTTCTTATTCTTTAAGTTTGTATGTATTTTTTCCATGTCGGGGAATTCACCTCTGAAATAAAATTGTTTCAGATCATTCCAGCTGAACTACAGATTTCTTAAGTTTTGTATTTTTGGAATATACTTTAATTTTTCATTTTATTATTTCATTTATTATTTATAGAAAAAATATTACAATTATAATTATATATAACAGTTTTATATGGTTGTACAAATCATTTAATGGTTAATTCTTAATTAGAATAATGGTTTTCTATGTTTAAAAATGGTTATTAAAAATTATAAGTTAGGGTGGAATATGTGAAAAAACAATTAAAATTTTTCTTTCATAAATGAAGGTATTTTACCCATTTTTTAGGTAATTAACTAATGGTTAATGTTTTGATATTTGAATATATTTTATGAAATACACAGTGTATTATATTTGATAATGGAATTATTCCCCTTAGTGTATCACTGTATATCAATCACAAAACACTTCCTAGTTTCATGGGGAAGATAAAATATAAATGGGATGATATCATATTCTTAATAAGGTAATTTTATTGTAATGATATGTAAAAATAAGGAATAATCAATCTGGAAAGGCAAATAACTCAAAACAAATTTCATTTAATCACTAACATGAGCATAATATGGAAAGAATAAATAATGATAAAATAATTCCATATAAATAGTAACATGATCTTTAAATCTTGAACGTGGATATTATAACTAATTTAATAGTCACATGTAATATAATTACTGAATTCATAATGGTGGTATTCATAATGTTATACGTCTAAAACATGTCATTTAGGCCTTGTGTTAATAAACCTAATACCATCGAAGCCCTGTTCTGAGACATCTAATATCATTGTGGCCTTTTACCAATAAATAAATATAAATGAGTAATACCTTGGCAAAAACACAAAACATATTATCTCATTACACCTATTTATGAATTAATCAGGCTATAGAAGGCCTCGTTAGTCACTTCTTAAGTCCAATTAATTCTGCATATGAAAGTGGTGAAACATAACACACATAAACATTTATATTTAAACTAGCATAAAAACATAAATACATTACCCAATAAATAAATAAAATAATAAACTATCAATATTAATGTTAATGGTATCAATACAACATATCCCCTTATTATTATATGTATACTAAAGGGAATTCGTTGTTAACAGATAGAAATATAATAAAAATATATTTAAAAACATTCATGGGTAAAATATTCTTTTCCTTTTTAAAATCACAATTTAAAACTAAAATTTCAAAAAAAAGAACAAAATCATTAAAATAACCTTTAAAACTTATAATTATTGTTTTCAAACCAGGAGTGTTCATGACTATAAAAAATTTCATACATGGTGACTTTGTTAAAATAAGGATTCCTTTTACTTTTTAGGAAAAATCCAAACAAAAAATGTTTTAAAAAATATATGCAGAATCATTTAAAAAATTATTGGGAATTAATTTCTTTATTTATTAATTTTTATAAGTTTATAAACATTTTTAAAAATATTTTTTTTAAATATGGGTTTTGATGAAAAAGGATTTATGACCAAAGAGATTAATATAGTCAGATTGTTTTTAAAAATATTTTCTAAACGATTTTAAGTACCAAATAGTTGGAAAATTGTAATATTACATTATAAAACTCCTTAATTAAAATATTTAATGAAAATATATTTATTTTAAGATATTAATATCATATAATTCACCCAAGGGATAGGTAAACACAAACAATCCTGAATAATGGTCATATTTTGAAATAAACCATTACCACAATGGTAAAAATTGAATTGTAATCCCGATAAAAAAATGAAATAAAATGGAACCATAAATAAAATTAATATAAATAAATTCATGATATAAAATTTAAAATGTAAATATATACACCACAAAAAATAAATAAGTGGTAAATATGTCTTATGTATCACAGAAGTAAAAGTTAGACGAAAAACCCTTACCTCAATCTTCCTTTTGGTTAACAATGATTTTACCTCATGTATGGTGGTTTTGAACATCTTATTAACTTATAATAGAATTATATTAATATTTATAATATCATATATGATACTTTTATAACATATTATCACCCATTTGTTAATAATCATTCATTATTTTGATTATTTCGAATGTTAATTGTCTTGTTTATCATGCGTGTTTTTTCCTGAATGATCTGGATATTGCGCATATTATATAGTTCCATAATTTACAGAATAATAATAATAATAACATTATAATATTTATAATTTAAGTATAATTTTAATACAAATCAAGAAATGTAGTTTTGATAAATGATTTACGATTCTATCATAGAGATGGTAGGTTATACGTAAGCATGAGTAGCATTTACATATTTCAATTATAATAATGAAAAGGTGGTAAGTAATGTTTTTATATATTTAAAATAATATAATTATATATAAAAGAGTGTCACATAGCTTCGTGAAGGTGGTACTCCGCACATACACAAATGATGTTATCCTCTTTAACTGATTGGAAAGGTAAAAAAATGTTATGTTATCTATTTAGAATAATAAATAATTCACTAATAACATGATTATTTCATTTATATCACATATAAGCATTAAATTTTTCCTTATTACATTTCATTTAAATCATTTGTGAAAAATGAATCACATCATTTTGTGAGGTGGTAGTCCTCCATACACACGAGTGAAATTATTATATCCCCAACAGAATAGAAATTATAAAATCTGTCTATTTTATAATTTATCCAAAGGTAAAATTATTTTATAAATATCATATGTATATTTAATTTATATATATCAACATAATCAACTGTGAGAGGTTGTAACGGAAAAAATTAATGAAATGGTTTCGCAAAGCGGTAGTCTATTGAACAAAAGAATGGTGATTTCATAATCTATTTGGTGAATATGGGGATGGTGATTTGTCAATATAGTAACAAAAAAACATATTAGCATTTTAAAAATAATTATTTTATTATCCCATAATATTTTAATAAGAGTGGGAGTAGGATGAGGATGAAAAAAAATAAACATCCGTAGCCAAGAATATTACCCATTCTCAGGCTACCACTTTAGGATTATACCAAAAGTTTTCATAGAGTATATTTATCAACAAAGAAATAATTATATGGTTAGGGTATGGAATTTTGGATGTTAATTAGTTAGTTATTGGGAAAAATAAAATCATTTAAAGGTGTGAAGATGAGATGATGGGGTGGCCTTTTATAACTCAGCTGAGTTCCACACTTGTGATTTTCAAAAAGAAAAAGTTGTATCCACGTTTTTAACATAACATAAGGGTAATAAATTTATTATTAAAGATACTTATTCAATATTGGGTCTAAATATATCATCAAATAAATTTTATTTATGTTTTGAGGTCATTTTAACCCTTTTATTTTTAGTCAATTACACTAGTAAATACATTTTTACCTTAAATGCGTTAAATAATTTTTACAGTTATTAATAATCATTATTTTAAAAAAAATAAGTTTACCTTAAAATATAATATAAATTATTTTTATTCAAAATATTTAATCCATTTTTTATAAATTACATTCAATTTTGAGTGAAATCTTCATTTAAAATTAATCAATTAGACGTGATGATAAAACGTGTTTTGAAAGAGAAAATTTTAAAAAGTTAAAAAGTTTTTATATCAAAATTAAAAATAAATATTTTTACAGTGATAAAAATTATATTAATTTATATATAACTGAAAAAAATCTTTAAAACATATTCAAAATATAATTTAACATTATAAATTATTTAAATAAAAACATGGTTTTCAATAAAAATTCATTATTTTTCACTATCCATCAACAATGAATCTTTTTAGAAAAAAAACAAGACATAATACTAAGATAAATTTGATATGATGATATAAAAAATGAAAATTATTTTCTTAAGATAAATTTTTTAAAAATTTTAAACATTAATTATAAATTATGGGCAAAACGCATGACAAAATTGCCTTTTAGAAAAAATACAGTTCTTCAGAAAAAATTTCTTTCTCTTTCAAATGGTTATAATTTTATCTCAAATCAATAATTAAATATTTCATTTATTTTATAAATTTTTAAAAAAATATGATTTTCATAATTTAGTTATTAAAATTCGTATCCTCAAACTTAGCAGGAAGGTTATATTATTCATGATTGAATAGTAATATTTTAATAGAGTATCTTGTTTTGTTTAAACCTGATGTTGTGTGCATTGCACACTATCAAAGTGATTGAATTTATTATAAAATAAATATATCATAAATTTTCAATATGATATATTCCCCTTTATTCTTGGTTTTGTGTATTGTATATGTTATAAAATATAATAGTCATATTTTTAAATCCCTAGGCTTTATATTCTGCACACTTAATTAAATTGCATCGTTGCAATTTAATCTTGATCTTAGTAATAAATGATTTTTCATATAAAAATTCATTTATTTAAAATCTACATTTTGAAAATTGTTATTAAATCATCCACTTAATAAGAGAAAAAGGTAAGTATAAAGGTCATTTGGAATAATTACATAATTAGGTTTCCATATAGGGTGACATAGGTGCTAAGTGTACATATGGACAAGGAAGAAAAGAATAAATTATTAAAAATATTTTCTAAGATCATTTATTACAAGAAAGTGTTTGATAAAAAGAAGGTTAAAGACCAAAAATCAAAAAAAACCTTAATGCTTTAAAATACCGTCAGTTCAACATAAATGAACATATTAGGATAACATCTTTGTTTCAATTTAAATTACCTAGAGTTTATGAATTTTCTTACCATCTAGACTAAGAACATGTGAAAATATATTTACTTGATATCTCTATATTTCATAGGAACAATTTCTTATTTTTTTGTTCTTCAATAAATTTCTGATTAATCTCTCACTATTAGAAATGAATATCTGAAAATAAATTTTTTATGCATGATGCACTAAAATTCACTTTTAATATATTTTAACATCCATAATGGAATGATAATTTATTCCTTTGATCTAAAGTTATTATTAAAACAACATGGTTATTGCAGGTTATCCAATTTTTATAAATCACTATATGGTGAAGTAATACATTAATATCTAAAACCTCATAAAAATTAAACATAGAACAATTCATAAATGGTTAAACATGTGATGATTCCAATAGATTAAGATATAAATATTTAGAAATAAGGTCACTGATTTTTCAAAATGAACTTTTCATTAATCCCCAAAAAACATGAAATAAATCTTAATCATCACATACCAAACATGTGAATACCTTTTTAATGTATTCTCTTAAAACCTGTAAATGACATAAATGATCATAAAACCTTATTGAAAATATTCATGATTCTTTATTCCATAAATAAAAAATAGTTTGTTGGATATATTCCTTACACACAAAATTGATTTTAATTTAATCAATGATATTATAAACCACATTTAATCAAATTATGAATTAGTTACATGGAATTAAATACAATCCATTTTGCTTTATTCCTTTCAAAAATAACTTTATCCCAACATTATTACCTCAACATCATGAACATATTAATGTATATATTTCTGTTAATAATGTGTTTTCTAATAAGTTCAACTTTCCACTAAATCATTTTTCCTGATCATCGGTATTGTTTAACATATGATTCCAAATCCTTAATGAATGATTATTACTGTACAAACCTTATACATTTCATAATTTATATAACCAGTATATCACATATAAAAGACTCAAATAACATAATTCATGAACTTAAAGACAATAACATTAAAAATTCCATATTTTTATGGTAATTACATAAAAATAATAATGATCTATTAGTTACTTTTGACTTATATTCCATTAATCCTTGTAGAATTCATTTGTGTAGTTATCTATCACTTAGTAGTTAAATAATTGAACATTGAAAACATTTTTCTTTCCATTTTAGTCACAATAAGGGTGGAATTTCTCTACACACTTTTAGAAAACTAATGTTACCTTTAATAAAGTAAGTGGGTATTTCTTTCCATAATTATCACATATTGAAGAATCCTTCATTAATTTCTTCCCTTTATCCCACTTTTTATCTTATAGATTTATCTTCTCTCACATACCTTCAAAGACATAATAATTACATAATTCTTTTTATGTCTTGTTACCTCACGTTTCTATGTACTTATATGATTAGAATTTTTTGGAAACTAGTTCCATTCCAAATATTTGTTTAATCACATCAAAGAAATTGTCATTATTACACTTTAGAATAAGTTAATTGTTGTGTATCCTATTATTTCTGCTATGAACAATTTCTAGATGTTGGAATACACTGGATTAGATCATTTAATTATGAAACATAATGTATAATACCAATACTAGTGAAATATTTAACATGAAAAGAAAATTCAATGCATAAATAATCTCATAATCATAAACATGGTTCCTTTATGGATATCTTTATTTTCTACTCCGTCATAATAGTTTTTACTGAAAATGTGAATTATTCTAAGAATATTCCCTAGAAGTGTCAAACAAGGTGCAAAGTAAGGATCATTGTGATGCACCAAGTAATGATTAGGTCAATCCCAATGCACGCTTTTCAAATTTATTATCCCTTGGTACATATGTGCCAAGACCACAAACACTTGTAGTATCTAATTATGGATATATTTTCAAGTAAGGGCCTTATAATATCTTCAATACCAAAACATTACTTTGGTATTTTATACTTATACTCAAATTATTTTATAGGGTTATGTCATCGAATCTATGTTTTCTTAAATATAGTTCTCAAGGTTTCTACTAAACATCCTCTGACACCAGTTGTAGCATCACGACCTTAGTAACTTGGAGCCAGTGTATTATTTATTAAATTGGAATAATATATATGGAATCACATACCAAATGACTAAATAGTATATTATTCTTGGTAAACTAGATACATACTTGAAATTATCATTAAAATTGAATTTATAAAATACATAAAATATTATATTAGTTAATGATATTATTTCCCTTTGTGTATCCATCCATATCAATCAAAAAAAAATTTGGTATCTTAGGTAAAATTAAACATATGAAATGTCAGAGATCAAATTATCAATAAGGGTAATCATACATAGGAGTAACTGAATAAATTAGGTATAATCAATATTTCAAGGTAAATAAATGAACGGTTTCCATTTAATAAATACTTGATCATAATATGGTAGAAATAAATTATTATCAAATAATTACATATAAATAATCACATGAACGTGAAACATTTCCCATGGATATTCAAAATAATCAAATAATCATATAGAATGTGAATAATGGAATTTATAGTGATGGAATAAATTATTCTAGATATCTAAAACATATCAGTGAGGCCTTGTTCCAAGACATCAAATATCATCGAGTTCATGTGTAAATTCATCTATAAAAATGGTTAATTCCTCATCCAACACCTAATATTGTTTTTCTAATGATTCCTACCAATGAATTGAGGGGCTATAATGGGTCTCTCATTTCACTTACTAAGTTGAATTCATTCCTTATCTGAAATGGGTAGAATATATTTCACATAACCAAT
The DNA here is from genome assembly GCA_963277665.1 of Viscum album. Lineage (NCBI taxonomy): Eukaryota > Viridiplantae > Streptophyta > Magnoliopsida > Santalales > Viscaceae > Viscum > Viscum album. The sequence continues at coordinate 1,488,656,216 of OY728137.1, read as the reverse complement.
CATATTTGAAGTTGTAAATGAAATATAAATACTTTCTCCAAACAATAAATATAATCATAAAAAAAATAGATTAATTTGAATGGTATAAATTAAACATATCACCAGAGTATTATATATAAACCAAAGGGATTTTGTCCTTGATGAATAAAAATATAATAAATATATCTTTCAAAACATTCTTCAAGAAAATATCCTCTTAATTTTGAAAATAACTATTTAAAACTAAAAGTTTACAAAAAAGTATTAAAACACTTTTTTTTGAAAATAACCTTTTAAACTAATAGTGGTTGTTTTAAAACATGGAGTGTTCATAATTTTTGGAAATTTCATAGAAACCAAGCATGTTAAAACCGTGATTCCTTTCACTTTTTGGTAATATCTAAGGAGGAAATGTTTTGAATATGACTTGAATATTTCTTTCAAAACAATTTTTAATGGTTATAAATTTTATTTATAAATAATTTTTAAATAGTTAGAAAAATTAAAAAAAATCACAAATAAAGGGTTTTGATAAAAAAAATTCTTTTCAATAGAAGTGTGAAATAATATCATAATTTCAAAAAAAACATGTTATCAATCATTTTAAGAAAAAATAATGGGATAATGGTAACATTACTTAAAAAAATTGATTAATAAATATAGTTTAATAAAATAGATTTATTTTAAGATATAAATATCAAATAATTCTTCCAAGTGTTGTGTAAACATAAACAATCCAGAATAACGAACAGATTTTGAAATAAACTCTTATCACTTTGGTAACTTCTAAATCATAATTTATATAACTAAAATGACATACAATGAAACATTAAATACCATAAATAAAAATAAATCCACGACATAACATATCTAAGGGTATTATTTAAACAGTATAAAATAAGAAATTGGTGAATATGGCGTATGCTTCAAGGAATTAAAAGTGAGATGAGAAACCCTTACCTCAAGCTTCCTTTTAGTTGAATATAACTTAAACTCTTGTATAGTTGTTTTAAACATTTTATTAAATTATAATATAATCATATTAATTTTTATAATATCACATATTAACTTTTTGTAAAATATTATCTCATGTTTGTTAAAATTTATTCATTATTTTCATTGGTTCAGTTGTTAAGTGCCTTTTTATCTCATGTTTATTTTGTCAGGAAATATCATGTTCTTCTACATCTTATATAGTTCCATCATATAAATAAAAATAATAATAAAATAACTATAATATTTATACATCACTTATTCTCTTAATACCTATCATGAATGTTGGTTTTGATAAATTAATTTTTTTATGATCATGGAGACGGTAGGTCATACGTACGCGTTAGTAACGTTTCTATTTTTCAATGATCATTATGGATAAGAGGTAAATGTTATTTTATCTTTCCAGAATGATCATAATATCATAAATAAAATATTATTTATTTTTATGTACTTATATATATCATCAATGTGGTGTGGTTATTAAAAGAAAGTCACATGGGTTCAAAAAGGTGGTAGTCAACACGTACATGAACAGTGTTATCTTCTTTTAGTGAGTGAAAATGTAAGAAAAAAATATTATATTTTCTATAAAAATTTATAAAAATGTCATGAATTTTTTAATTATTTCATTTATATAACATATATTCATTATATGTATCATTATTAACTTCTATGTAAAATTTTAGGGAAAAATGAATCACATCGCTTCATGAGGCTATAGTCAACCATACACAAGAGCGATGTTATCGTATCCCCTATGGAATGGAAATTAAAATTTTATATATGATATAATGATTTAATATGTTTAATTATTTTAAAAATATCATATATATACTTTAAATCCATCATCATACCTAACTGTGAGAGGTGATAGGGTAAAAAAATGACAATGGTTCACGAGGCGGTAGACTATCGTATACACAAATGAGGATTTGGTAACCCATTTTATGGAAGTTTGCATCATTTTGTTTCATTAAATCAACCTAAAAATACTATTTTATATTGAATAAATTAATTTTATTATCTAAATTTTTTTAATAAGAATATATTGACGTGGAGTAAGAAAACGAAACAAAAAAATAGTTTTGATTTTTACCTTATCTCAGATCATAACTTTGAGATTAAACATAAAGTGTTCCTAGAATAGATTTATGACCCAAAAAATGATTCCATTATTAGGTTATGGATTTTATTAAGAGATATTTTAGGGTTTTTACCAAATCAAATAGATTTTACGGTGTATATATTAGATGATAGGGGTGGCCTTTTATAAGTGAGGATAGTGGCCCACTTATAATTTTTGAAAAGAAAATGGTGTGACAACTTTTTTCACTATACAAAAGGATCCATAATATATTATTATAAGTATCTAGACTTGATATGGTCACAAATTACCATCCAATATATTTTTTAATAGTTTTTATGTCATTTTAACCCATATCATTTTAGTTTAGCCCCCGGTAAACCCATATTTACCTTAACCACAATAAATCATTTTTATAGATTTTACTATGAATTATGGTCAAGAATTAAGTTGAAATTATATTATTATTATTATTATTATTATTATTATTTAATAAATTTAAAAAAAATTAAAATTTCATTATCATAAGTGGAAAATTTTAATTGAAAATTAATTCAACAGAAGCGATGAGAAAGCAGGTTTCCAATGATAATATGTTCAAAAGTTTACAAAGTTTTTATATCAAAATTAAATATTAAAATGATTATAATGACCTAAATTAAAATAATTCATATTTAATTGGACTAAGATTAATTTTAATTAAATTTAAAATATAATTTATCATTAATTAAATTAAATGAAAACTATTTTTCAATTAAAATTCAGTATTTCATCACTATTTATCAAAAATGAAAATTTTCAAGAAAATAACAAAAATTAAACCTATGATAATATTGATAAGTTTATTAAAAAAAATAATTTTATTTTTTCAGATAATTTTTCATAAATTTTTAAAAATTAATTACAAATTGTTTTACAAAAAGGGAAACTAAACCACATTTTAGAAAAATATAGTTTATCCAAAAACATTTCTTTTTTTATTAAATATTCTAATTTAATCTATAATTAATAGATAAATATTTTTTATTCTGTACATTTGTAATCCATTTAATTTTCATAGTTTATTTTTTACTGTTCACACCAACCAACATAACAGCTAGTTTATAATGGTATTTTTAAAAAATTATCTTTTAATGGAGTATCGGTTTTCATTCATACTCAATGTTTTGTGCATTTCATATTATCAAAGATATTGAATTTATTTAAAAATAAATATATCAAAGAATTATTGCGATTTTATATTCCTTTATATGCCAAGGTAAGCATGTTATACACACTATAGAATATGATGTTCATGATTTTAAATATTGTGTTGTTTTATCTATCTTTTTTTTCCTTTTAGATGCTCAAGTTGGGAAATATATTCCATTCTTATTGGAATTTTTCCTTAGACAAGTGTATGTTAGTTTGAGGAAATTTAGAGTTACTCCAGGTCACATGTCGATGGGTTATAGTCACTGTTTAATATCTTTTGGGTTTCTCATGTATCTGATTTATCATTAAATATTTTATATATTTATGTGATTTTAGATATTATTTTATGTTAAATTTATTATTTTTGGTTGTTTTTATGTTTTATTTGATTTTTTCATAATATTCTCTATATTTTAATTTTTATTTTCATTAATTTGTTGAGACCATTCCCAATAGACTTTCATGAGCCTAGGAACTAGTTTGTAGCCCCTGGGGATCGGGAACACATTTTAAGCCAGTGGCCAGCCAGGTCGATTACTAGTAGAGGTGGAAGCTCAGGATAGTTTATTAAGTTTCCACTATTCTATTCCCATGAACTTATTTTATATTTTCAATATATTTTCCTTATATATACCTAGTTTACTTTACACTTCTTTATTAGGGATAACACATGTTCTTCATGTTCCCTTCTTAATAACTTCTTTTAAGAAAACTTGTTTAAAGGTGACTTGATTATTTCTTATCTATTTTCATATACTATTACATATAATTTTTTTAATCTTTTATGGTTTCTAAAAACAACCATTTTTTATGGAATACCTTTCAGTGTAATTTCTAGTTTCATGAAAATTATTATGAAATAACCCTCTTTAAATACACTTTTCCCTTTTTCTTAAAATCCAATTTAAGAGGTTTATGTCCAAACTTGCTTCTCTACTCTATTTATGTATTTTATTTATATAAAATTTATTTTCAAAACCTGTGATTTTTTATTCATTAATTAATATCTAATAAAACATTAATCCATTCTTTCATGGTATTTTTTGTGATATTCCCTTTAGTTATGCTCGAAGACATGCATATGTAACCCATCTTCTTTTCATCAGTTTTTCTTATATGTATGAACAATGAATGTCCTATTATGTGTCTTAGATATTCATGTAAAAATTATGTGATATGTGAGACCATAATTATATAAAACTCTAATTAATTGATCAATATTTTATATCTCATGAGATGATATTAATGAGACTAGAGAATAAACTCAATCCACTATGGTATTATTTTCACTATGTTATGTTGTCCTAGAAATGATCCTTGACCTTCTATTATGATATCATGTTTTATGATTTTTATGTATTGTAATTAGGTTAATATCCATAAACATCATCTTGTTATGATCATGTTGGGATGTGTACAACGCTGAGAGGGTGGGTAAATTAGTATTGAAATTCTTTAATGTTGAATTAATGTGTTATCCATTTTTATCTCTTCACTTACTTATTGAGAGGATATCAATTTATTTGTATATCCATTGGTTAGTATATATATATTGATTAGAAAATAAAAATAATAGAATATTGGGGTTTATTGAGATGGTTCAATGCTTCATGATAACTATGTCCCCAACGACATGTGGTTATCATCCCACGCACACAAATTTATTTTTATTATAAAAAATCATGATGAATGATATATCTTTGGACTCATTTATCAAAGTACCTAAAAGGTACAATGTAATAAACCACTTATATTTATATAACTCCTTATAAGATATAGGATTCAACAAACTCCTTATGAATTAAATTATAAATTAAACTCATGTATCCATTCTTATAAAGTTTAATAGATTGTATTCATTGAATATAATAATAAAACGGATTCCTCAAGATTATTAATAAATCTATAGAACCTGAATATAGGCCAGAAATCTAACCTACTTGTCTTGGTATATAAACCAATGAACCATAAATTAACTCACTCTTATTTTTCTACTTCATCAATGCCTAGGGAATGAACTTTATTCCTGAAATTAGGACACCACTTTGACTAATAATGTAAATAAACGAAGGCAGTGTTAAGATTATTTTATCATATTAAATAAACAAATAATATACAAGAACACAATATCAAAAACCCATATAATTTTTTATTTTTACCTATATAATTTCATAAGAAGTTAAATAAATATTTTCCAATAATATCTTCACTTTTAATATCCAAGAACATCTTCCTTAAAACCACTATTTTTTGGGTATTCAAGTAAAATTTAAGTTATCGCTATTCTACAATAAATATTTCACTATACCTTATCAATAACTCCCAATGAGTTATTAAATAATTACCCCATTCATATTCTCTATGATTTCAATATGAAATAAAATCTCCAAATATTCGAGAATTCTATTGATATTTTAGTTTTGTAGTTTTGAGATTATTTCCTCATATAAAAATACAAATAAATAAATAATATTTGAATATAATTCACATTTGTAATAATGATTCGCGAATCACAATAGTTGTGGAAATGGTATCACCTCTGATGGCCTAAATCTCTCTATAGTCATCTCTTTCATAATAACGTGGTTGTGTTATGTTATTTTTTATAGGTGAGATTTTTTGTTGAAAACCCCTTACAAAAGTGTGGTTTATATCTACAATCTATTTCATCATTAAAATTTAATGTTTTTGTAAATAAAACAAATTTTAAATCTCTTCATGGTGACTATTATGGCATACACCTGGTCATTTCCCACTACATATACATTGTACCTTCCTTAATGATGTAGCCACACTTATCATATGTGTACAAATATTACAAATTATTATTATTACAATTACATTAAGAATAAAAACATCTATTTTGATGTTTGAATCCATTAGGAATAGGTAAAACATCATCTAATTTCTAATATCTTCAAAATAATGGATTCTGGATACTCACAATCATCATGGTCATCATTGAGGTGTGCTTCTCTCCAACTCATTACTTTTATACTTTGGACTACATCATGTTTCTCTTATATGGGGTATATTTTCATCAGAAATACCATCATTACCATTATATATGTAATTGGTGTACTTGAAATAGCCCTTAAAATTTAAGTGAAACCATTATATGACTTTTTAGAAATATTAAATCACCCTTACACATATCATTTCATATGCGTTTAACCTTACTTGGTTCCATTATTTTTTTATTAACCTTGATGAAACTTTTGAATAACATTTAAAATGGAAATGTAATTTATAAATGGAAATTATAGTGGTTATTGGTTTTTCTTAGTTACCATGATTCATGACAATGAACACTAGACTAAATTGATGTGGGTGTCAACATTTCTTTTTGTGTGTAGAAATAATTTTAAATCACCTGTACATAGGTACTAAAAAACCTTTACACTGCTACAAAATATGGATTTTACCATTGCGTAGATATTCTAGATAAAAATTATGAGATTATTTATGTTACATTTACATTGGTCACTGTATTTATGAATTTCTTTTATGCAGAAACATATGATAGTAACACAGATTATTTTTCTTTATTGTTACCTTCTCAAAATTGGATTTATGTGTAACCTTTTCACAAGAAGTGAATTAATTATTATTTCGTTAGTTTAATTCATGATTTAACTTTACTTAAGTTAAAATGTAAACTCATAATTCCATATATATTCTCTAAATCAAATAATAAATTCTTCAAATAAAATTAATAGTTTATGATAAGGTTAAAAAAACTAAGTTATCTCATAACTACAAAAATATATATAATCTATCATTCACCTCATTCCATGTGAAAAGAGCTTATTCCAAAATTCTAGATGAAATATATTTTCATATGAAAGAGAAATAATAATGTTTAACAACATTTAGAACTTCCATTTACCTTCCAATCCATCCATCTTCTCATCTACTTTTTCCATGATACATATGTGGCTTTCTCTTTATACATTGGGTGGATACTAACTTCATTACCCAAAACTTATTTAAATATAAAGATGAATTATAAATCCTAAAGTGATACTAATATTTAATTCCACATTATAATACATTTTTTTAACACAATGAAAATATATTTTAAAATAATAGTGATCTCAATAGTTTTTTTAACACTCAACACTGAACTATAAGTAAATTGAGATGTATTATAGAAATATTATTATGTGGCCTAGCTTTTGAATTGGTGGGTATGAATTTGAAAAACTATATCATGAAACATATTTATAGTAGTCCTACTCAATAAAAATTTATTGAATTATTCTTATTAAATAACCACTCAATTTTTAGGGAAGTCATTTTGTGCTACCAAAATGCATTTTCATCAAAGAATGATTTTTGTCTTATTTTGTGTGTGAAATTATAATAAATTTCTGCCTATTTAAGAAATTTTATTTTTGAATATTAATTTTATTTTTAAAATAATCATATCAAAATTATATTAGGGTGTTATTTTTGGGTTTTTCTGTAAAGTTTGATTTTACAATGAATAGTAAAAATACTTGTTTTTGTAAAACTGCATTTTCTTTTCATTCAAATGTCTTAGTATTATTTTAATTTCATTTAAAATTAAAAAAACATATTATTTAATTAGATATAATTTATTTAGGAACACTGGCATCTTTATTGTACTTGATTTTGGTGTTTGTTCATTTTAGATTTAAAATGCATTTTTAACTATTTTTTATTATGTTTTATAAATTTTTATTAAAATTAATTCATTAAAATTACTGAATTTTAATCTTAAAAAATGGGTTCCATAATTTAACTCATGTGGTTTAAATTTATTATATACTTAATTTTTCTTTTTTCATTCAGAATAGTAACTTTAGTAAATATTATCACATCGGTAAGGGTAAATCAGATTATTAAGGTTTAGAATAATATTTGAAAGAAAAAATTAACCCAAACACTTAAATTTAATATATTTTATGAGTTATATAGGACTATACTCATCTAATATTCTAATTTAGGGGTCTTTTGTCCATTTTTTATTTAATGCAGACTTATATATTATTTTTAATAAATATAAATTCTAAAAAGCCACACTCTTTCTTTTAATATCTAAAATATTTTATGATATGGATAAAAACATATTATATTAAATAATTAATGGTTATTTTGATTATAATTTGTCATTTATCATGGAAACCTTTTCAAGATTTTGGTAATGAAATAATAAGATTGCATTCTTATAAATCCCTCACTCAACTCTTATCTAAACAATAGAAAAATAAAGGAAATAATTTAAAAACTTATAAAAGTGATATTTTTTGGGCGATAAAGATACCAAGGAATTTTAATGATAAATATAACATATTATATATTTTTTAAAGGTTACAGTTTTAATTATATTATTTCCATTCCTTTTTTAAAGTCAATTTATTTGAAAAGTTCTGAAAATGAAATTAATAATATTCTATGTTAAGTAATATATTGTTAACTTTTTTATAAATAACAAAAATTTTAAAAGGGGAAAATTAGGATTAAAAATTGTATAAAAATTCATACCTTTTCCATTTATTATCTAATTTTCACCTTATAAGTAAATTATAACCATTTAATATAAAAAACTCATTACCTTGGTTACGATTTAAATTGGTTAACAAATGTGTTATTCTAAAAGATAAATGAAAAATGATATCAAAAAATTTAAAAAATCCTATATAAATTAATATAATATCCCCATAAAAATAAAATAAATATTATATTAGCTAAATTTTAAAAGATTTAGAGACATATTAAATTAAGTTATTTCATATAATTACATAAAATGGAAATAATGATATTTTAAAATAAATAATACTTTATTAATGATTAAAAATTATGAAAAATATTATATTTTTTCAAATAATATTTTTATGGTTAAACATATCAAACATGATCCATTAATGGGTCACCTATCCTTTTATATTAAAATCTATGACCCTTAATGTGTAAAAAACTTCCATATTGTGGTAATTGTAAAAAGATGTAACGGGGTGTTAAAACAAATAGATAAGGGTGAAAACACAAAATAAACTTGTAAAAATTTTATTATATTAGATTATATCAACTCATAATCAACATATTTTCTAAAAATATCAATTTTGATACACTAAAACTAGAAAATTAATTTATATTAATTTAATTCTTTATATAATTCAGAGAGTGTCTCTCTCCTCACTTATGAAAGGGAATATATTCTACTCTCTTCCTCACAACCTTTGAGCCATATATATCAACCAAACACCATAAAATTATCTTATAATATTTTGAATACATTAATTAATTTTTCTAGTCTTATTAAAATACTATTTCAAGGGATCTTAATAAGGGATACAAAGTAATTCTACCGAAGAACAGGTAATCATCTTACCAACTCTTTCAAATTTCGTCTTTCTTCTACTTCCTATAAATTTAATATACCCATCCTAAAATAATAACATTACTATAATAAATATAATGATATTTTATTATTATTATTATTTTACAACCATTTTAACCTCTTTTTAATTCTATAAAATGGGAAAACGTCACACATGCGTATATACGGCTTACCATATATATGTATCAGAGAAATTCATTTTTATCGCCATTTTATTTAAAAGTTTGTACAGATGGAAATAAAGAATAGATATGATTTTTTGAAAAGATTATTCTTTTTAAATTATAATACCATATCAATTTTCTTACCGTTTAATCTCTTTGAAAATGATAACATCGCTCGTGTATACTTTTGGACTACAACCTCAACAAATCCATGTGATCTGTTTTCCATTTCATAATTATATGGATGGTAAAAATGATATATTTGTTTAATATATATATGATATATATTATATAATTATCATTATACAAGGGTGAATTATTGTTTAGGTTTCTTTCATTCCATCCTTCAAAAAGTAAAAAATGTGTTCATGCATGCGAACGACCTACCATCTCCATGAATGATGTAATTCATTTTTTCTATATATACCTTTTATAGAGAACTATAAATATTTACAGAATTAATATATAGGATATTTAAATCATTAATAAAATTATTAATATTATGTAACTATCATAAAATTTCAACTACTAAAACTATCGAACTGTAATTCTCAAGAAAAAGGAAATAGTTAACACCCAGAAATAATAATTTTATTAAGGAATTATAAATAAATGAGTGTTAGAATATAATAAGTGGATCATATAAGATATTATAAGTATTAAATTATTCTATCATATAATTATAATAAATATAAATTTATTTTATATGATTTTAATGATCATTCAAATAAATCCAAACATGAGGTAAGGGTTTATGATCTCAAGTTATCATATTTGGGACATACGTCAACTTATAAGCATGTATTACTTTATTAAGCATATATACCACCCATTTTTAATGTTATTTCATGAATATACTTATTATAGTGACATTTAATTTTTCATTTAAATTTATTCTTTCAGGGGGCTTATGATTTAAAATTTTTCAAAGCGGTAAGGTATTTATGTTTCAATCTTATTTTAATCGGGATTGCTTATGTTTGAATTTACATTTAAGGGAATTACATGATCCATTATAGATAAATAATTTTAATTTTATTCTTCTATAGTTATTTCTATATAACACATGTTCTCTTTTAATTTTTATTACTTTAAGTACTCACGAGAGTGAAAGAATGTTTTTATGGAAAACCAACTTTATTTATCTCTTTGGTTAAAAATTCATTTTCTTCCAAGTCCATGATTTCCAAAAATATTTTCAATAATTTCTCTAATATTATAATATTACATTTTAATCCCATTTTAAAATATTTTTTACTTTTTATGAATAGTTTAAAAATATATTTTGGTCATTTCCCGAATGAGGTACATATGATTTTTTACCAAAAATGTGAAAGGAATATTTATTTTAACATTCATAAAATAAATGAAAATTTCAACTATCATGACTACTCTATAATTTGAGGATCCATTTATAGGTTTCTAGGGTTCCATTCAAGTAAAAAAATCCTTAATATTTGGGATATTTTTTTATTTTAATATGTGATTTATAAATGAAAATGTTATTTTCCTCAAGAAATATTCTATTGATCTTTTAAAATAATTTTTCATCAATGATAACATACTTTGATGATACTTAAGATTTAAAATTTATATGATCTAATGATGTCATATTTATTGTAACTATGGATTCTTTATAGAGATTATGAAAAATATTCATAAATCCTATAGTATTTTCTATTGGTTAATTTATGAATACTTTTTTAAGATATTGTTGCAGACATATGAATTGAATAATGATTACATGATATGTGAGACAAGGATTATATATCCCTATAATGAATTAGGTAAATATTAATGTGTTATGATATCAAAGGGTGAATGGTTGGTTATCCCAATTCAGAAAAAGAGGGTACACAAGTGGTTATCCCAATCCCGAAAGAGGGTGCACATAAGTTTGTCCCAAACCTAATGCTAATAGACAAGTGGTTAATGGATGTTTAAAATGTTATGAATATTTTTTTTATCTTTAACATAATATTTCTATGATTATTATTATTCTAAACATTATTACACTCTTTTAGGACATGATCTTTTTCCAATGTTACATTTTCATGGCTCATGTTCTTTGATACTATTATTATTCGAGTCATATAAACTGCCAAGCATTATGCCACGACTCATGTTTGTGATCAAATAATATTCCTTTATGATTTTCAAGGATTAAGATCATGTTATCATAATTATTATGTTCATTTTTTGTTTTAAATGATGATTTATACCTCCCTTGTTTACCCTAATTGGTCATATCAGCACACCCTTTATTATATTTTCTTTTCCCCGTGATATGAAGAGAATTTCTATATACAATCTGTTTAAGAAGGGTGTTAACTATGAAGAACTAGCTAGAAGAAAATGTATATATTTTTTAAACCATTTTTTATCTATTTTGGTTTCTAAATACACAAATCCTTTATAGTTCTTATACGAATCATAATTTTATATACTGAATAATCATTTAACAAGATGTGGTATTTAGGTATGAAAAGTATGGGTTTCAATATTATCACCATTCTACTGAACTCAAAACTATTTCTCAACATCAATCTTGGGTACTATAAAATCCTTCCAAATTATTTTTATTCTTTATATATTGATACTAATTAATAGTAAATACATAAATACAAAAGTGTACACAAAAATATCACCCTTTATATTATTTAACATTTCCCATGAAAAAAAATTCCAATATATTAATTCCTTTATTATGTATTATTTTTATTCTTTTCCACTTTCCCATTTTTGTTTTCAGTTAATTATCTCAACATTATTTATAAAAAATAAAATTAAATATAGAATATTTGATGCCACAACATTTTTCATATCAGTTTTCCATCAATATTTATACTCTAAGACTACTTGAGCCATGATTTGCATAGAAATAAAGCGGTTTGTATCTAGAGAGTAGAGTTTTCCATTTAAAAACTAATAATAATATCAACCGAAACTCAATACATTAACTCATTAAGGGTAGAAATATATATCTTCAGAATGAGTCCAGATAATTCTATTAGATTTCATTATTTAATTTTTAATAATAACCTCAGATCTTAGAGTCATCTCAATACACATGTTTAGAACATTCAAGTACATCCAGTAAGTTTCATAAATCAACCCTCAGATATCCAGATGTTTCTCCATTTTAATTACATTTACAAAAAAGATTTATACACCTAAATATTAGATTTTATTTTTTAAATCAAGTATGATAGATTTTAAATGAATACAAGTTTCAATGATAATTTTTCAAATAAATTCTAGAAATTCAAAATTATATAGATTTTATGATTCTAGAACATATCAAGATGAACTCCCTCTCAATGGATGATCTTTATCTCCACATAGTTAAATATTTCCTTTTATTTTTAATTTCATTAGAATTCAAATTGATAAATAATACCATGTTGTTCAATTAATCAGTTCTAAAATATTTATTTTAACTTACGTCTCTATATTTGTTCTCCATTTGGGAACTATATTCACCTTCAATTCCTTGCATATTAAGAACACAAATACTGAAAATTGATATGGTAATAAGGTGGAATAGATTTGACCTTTAATGTGAGATATTGGGTTGATAGTTTATTATCTTCCAATTTTCATTATTTAATTTCACTATAGGTCTAGATAGATTATTAATTGATTCACCATCATTTTTTATGTCATACCTTTCATTGATAATAATGGGATTTTTTTATTCTCTCTTTCTGTGAATTATTCTTCTTAACATGATACATAAAGAAAATTTTTTAAAAATTTTAAGCTTCCATACTCGACAAGAAATATTCTTACGATAGGATATATTTTATACAATCATTCAAGTTTCATCTATCTGACATTCACCTCACGCATAGTTTCTCATGAGAACCAATGTCATCATATCTTGATAACCACTCATAAAATTTAGACTCTTCATGTAGAATATGTTCTTTATTTTGGGATCATACCTTATATTTTTCTTCCATTTTTATATCATTATATAAATAATCTCTCCGTATTTTTAAACATGATTTATTAATGTTTTCATCTATTTTTATACCTCCATGTGGTTTCAAAGGAGAGTTTTCCACCAAATTAGTCTATTTCTTTTATTTAGACTAGTTTTCAATTTTTATTAGGATCTATTCCATTAACACATTCATCCATGGTTTGGTTTAATTTATACATGAGGTGTCCTATTTTTATAAAAATGATGTACCTTACCTTATTTTTGTGACATGGTTTATAGAATTATAAGGCTTGGTTTGATCGGACCTCTTATTTTCCTACTTCACTAGGATCTTTATTGTTGTCTTCTTGGGGGAATATTATTCAACCTGCTTCTCTTAATTTAGTCATGATGATGTATTCCCTTATCATAACAACTTGTGTGGTATTATTTCTTAATTTAAATTAATTTCATTCTTGAACAGATTATACTTGTGTACCTCTTCACTATGACCAATACCATTGAAAATTATAAAGTTATCACAGAAAATTTCAAATATGTTTGATGTTTATAGATTATTTTCTTTACTCTGTGTGTTTTGAATCATCTCATTCATGCACCCCATTGATGTAATCTCGTCATTTACCCCATTGTTATCACAATGTTTCAATTATCCAATTTATTATTCCTAAAAATATTCCAACACCAACGATTCCCTATAAATATTGTTTTCTTTATATAATATTTAATAAATATATAATTCTAAAATTTGCATGAATTTCATTTTTAAGATATATTACTATATGTTTTTGGATTTATTTTGTGAACTACTCCTCATAAAAATTCATTCATGCACTTTATATTTAGTGTAAGAATCGTAAATTTTTTCCTTCATCTACTTTTAACATAGTTTTAAGTTTAATCCTCCACAACATAATGAAAAAGTTTTATCACAAATATAATTTTCATATGTGGATGGTACATTATCTTTTGTGGATATTCTATATCAATCATTATATAATGTAAGGATGTTCTTTCCACAATATTGTGTTCTTTTAGTATAAGAGTAATCAAATTCAATTTTGGTGGGAACAACATTCATTTTAAATTATTATGAAGATATAGTTTGGAAAATTTATTGATTTTTTATATTGACATCATGATTCATGAATATTATATTGAGAATGTATTTTTCATTATCCACTATACTTAATTTTTTTCTTGTACGTTTATTATCTCTTAAACATGATCTTCATACATTTTATTCATTTCTTATAATTGATTTAAAATCTCATTAATCCCATTATCTTGGAAATTATGTTGAGAAATTTTTACAGATTTTAGTTCTTCATATACAAGAATTATTTTATTATGATTTTTCTTAGCTTTATTTCTCTCATGAATTATAATGATCCATTCATTATCAAATCTCAATAATCGTTATTCTAACTCCTGATTTATGATATTTAAGTTTACTACATGTTTAGAGATATTAGTACTAGTATTTATACTTTATTTTAAATATATAATTATTATTTCATTAACATATTATATATAGGTGATCTTATCTTGAGAATTACAAAAAAAACACAAACATCTGAGTCTATTTCATTTTAAAAATAACAATAGATTTCTTTTAAAGAACCTTTTGAATCATCATACAAATTGTAATTAAATAGATCATCCCTAATTGAACACGTATTTTGTAGATAGTAAAATTTTTAATAGAAATATGTCTTTCACCCTTTTTATATAGTTATGAAAAACTACATGAGATGAAACAATTGTTTATTTCCATGATGGATGATTGAACCACTAGATATTCACCTTTCATATCATATTACTCTTTATTAGGTTTTTTATATGTGGAAAACAGTTTTTACTTATTTACTAACGTGGTATGTATTCTCATCACATATTTCTTCAAAAGAGATATATTCAATATAATTATTTTAATGAGAAATACATTGATTACCTTTAATTAATAGGGACCCATTATTCACTTATTTATTAGATAAGGCCTTTTTCAACTCCTTTATATTTATTTTATTTCTATTCATCAATTTCCTAGAATAAATTATTCTATATTTTCCTTAAATTGTAATTCTGAATGTTCTTAAAATATGAACTTGTAAAGCCTTTGAAAAGCAATGACAAGTTATTCAAATAATACTTCAAATAATATAATAAAAAATAAGTGTGATTGCAATTCTAATAAAAATGGTTAGTATTACGTTCGGATGTTTCTAACACTAAGAGGTATTGGGGATATTCAACATTAGTATACTTTTATTCAAATTTAAAATTTTATCCCTTTAAATATCTTTAACTATTCAATGTGTGGATTTTTCCTTCTTTTTCTCCCTTTTTTAATTATGAAAATATAGAATAGAAATGAAAAATATGAAATTATCAGGGATTCAAGATGAGGTTATTCATCTTAAGGATAATAAAATCCTAAATAAAACAACATTATTATACCATGTGCCGAGATTTGTTCTTTTATCAAAGAAACAATAGTCATGTTTAGGACTTTGGACTCTTTTATCTAGAAGTCAATCAGGTACAAAGAAAGAAAAAAATTATATTTTATTACTACATTCTGAATATAGTATTTTTACTACTCATTGTGATGTAAATTAGAAATTAATCTCTTATGTACCTCCTCGATAACGTGAATGATCATCTTATTTTACTGTAGAAATTAAGTGGGTTTCATCAATTTTAATTTGTCTAGTACAATAGATAATAGTAGGTTTGATCTCTCACCTAATTTTCTTGATATATAATCTTTTAAATAACTAATAAACTAAAAATTTTCTTATCATACTTCTTCAATTCATAATGAATAAACTTTGAATTCGGTAATGAAACACTTATTCGATACATGGAAAAAATAAGATGGAAGTGGATTTAGGTTTCTTCTATTTTATTTAACACACAGTGATAAAAAAATATATTATTATAATTCAATTATTAGTTTCTCCTGGACCTACAAATATTCAAAAAAAAC
Organism: Viscum album; assembly: GCA_963277665.1. Classification (NCBI taxonomy): domain Eukaryota; kingdom Viridiplantae; phylum Streptophyta; class Magnoliopsida; order Santalales; family Viscaceae; genus Viscum; species Viscum album. The sequence continues at coordinate 1,488,639,491 of OY728137.1, read as the reverse complement.
ATATGAATATTGTTTCATAATATTTTCACATTAAATATCTTAGAAATTTGTCCATAAAACCCTCATTTTTTGTCATCATGTAACATTTAAATTATACTTATTCACTAGTAAATAATCATGAAAACATATAAAATAACTCCCCAAAAATTATTGATTAATTATATCCTTAATATAATATATAAGTACAATATTTAATAAAACTGTAATAAATTCATGAATTTCATGCATAATTTAGTCCTATGGTCAGGGAAGTATTTCCTCAAGTTCAAACTCCCGTAAATACTATATATTTTAACATAATATACATATATATAAATTATTCATGAATTATGATAGATGAATTCATGGTATCTTCTAGTACGGAATAAATATCTCCACCATCATATCTTTCATCACGTGATTATGATGTAGATCCTTATTCTAAGATGTGGGAGGCATATCATAGGTGTTGAGTCACCATGTACTTAACTATGAGGGGGTTCTATCTCACCATTTATTAGAGGTTAACATTTTTCTTGAAATTATCAATACTATAATAATATTTCCATCTATATACTACTCTGAATTCTCTATTAAACCTATCGAAATTCAGCATGCTATAAATACTCACTATAGTGACCACTATGGCATAGCCTCCAACCGTTTCCTATTTCACATACACTAAAAAATTAATTATAGTGTGGCTACACTCGTCATCCCATTTCTCTATCCAAATGTCAGTAAATGTCCTATTACTTGGAGTTATTTTGATTCCATCAAGAATAAAAACTTTCATTGTGATGTTTCAATCTATTAAGAACATCTCGAGTATTGTCTGACTTCTCATATCTTAAGAATATATGGATTTTAGAAACTCACAATCACCACATTCATCATGGAAGACTAGTATCCTCTAAATCACCATTTTAATACATTTTACTATGAAATATATCTCCTATTTATGTAATTATTACATCTCAAACACTTATATTACACTTTAATTGGTAATTAGGGACTTTGACATAGTCTTCAAAATTAATATTTAATATTCAAAAATATTTACAAATCTTTTCCCTGACCCTTATACATGTCATTTAATTTTGTGGGTTACTTTATGAGGAACATGTATTTATGATATAACTTGATGATGCTTTAATATGATATTTATATAGAAAATGTAATTTATAGATGACCATTAAATGGTTTTTGGGTTTTTCTGAGCTACCTGGAAGAATAAGTGAAACCCATAGAATATCCAAAATTAGGTCTCAATATAACTTTATGTTACTAGAAAAACATTAAAATAAAATTTATGTGGGTTATATAAAACCTTCATGTAGATACAAGATCACTATTTCACCCTTATGTAGTCCCTCTTAATGTCATTTACACAAGTATATTTTGTAACGTTACATCAGTCGTTATATTTTTTAATTACATTTATATGATAAAATATAGACTTTACATAGATCATTTTCAATTATATTGGCCTTTATGAAACTAATTTTTAGTGTCACCTTTAGGTAGGTTGTGTTGTTTCATTTATGTGGACAGTAAATTTTAATATTTACCGTTACAAAAGTGATCATTTCAACTCAAAATTCTAGATTACTTCTACAAAATCAAATCATAACATCTTCAAAAAAAACTCAAGTATTTCTTAATAGAATAATCTATTCTTAAATTTTATCAATAAATTCATAGAGATATAGAATTTTTCAATCACCTCACTCTATGGAATTTTGTTTTATTCTCATAATTATGCTTTGAATAGATGTGAATATGAAACACCAAGTAGAATATTCAACAAATAAAGGAAAATAAAATTATATTCCAATTTTCTAACTACATATCTTTCATAAAAATTACACATGGATATCATTCTCATTATACATTGGGTGGATAAAAACTTCATCACCAGATAATTATTCTAAGTCTCATGGTAAATCATCAAACCTCAAGTGTAACAACTGGTCCCCATTGACAACACAGACACACCATCATAACATGATCATCAGGTTCAGACCATCCATGTGCCAACAGTTTCCCTGTAGACAAGTGGTCATGTCCCCTGGGGCCCACCCACTTGCCTGAATGGGTTATATAAATAATTACTATCCCCATAGGCCAACAATTGTTCTTTATAGTGTGCTTAGTCCTCACACACACACACCGAAGGAAAATTCCTTGAAGGTCACCCATCTGGATCACTACTTTATGAAAATCACTCTTAATGATGGAGTTATAATCAGGTAGGATCTCAAAAATAAAGGTTCACCTTATTAACATGAGTCATATAATTTGGTCATTTAACCATTTATCATCATAGGTTTTTATATTCACCACCCACCCACCCCAGAGAAAAACATCTTCTTTGTGGACCCTATATCTCAGCCCAGTTAGTTCACAGAACTTAAGGATGGGTTCATGCTCTGATACCAAATGTAACAACTGATCCCCACTGACAACAGAGACACCCCTCTTTAACATGGTCATTAGGTCCTATCCCATTAGGTACCATGAGTTTCCCCATATACAAACGCTTGTTGTTCTAGTGGACCCTACATATCAAACCATGTAGTGCATTGCACTTAAGGATGGGTTCCTACTCTAATAGAAAACTTAACAACTAGCCCCGACTGAGACACCCCACCTTAACAAGTTCATCGAACCCTGGCCCGCTAAGTGCCACAAGTTTCTATGCATGCCAATAATTGTTCATTCTATTTTTCTTGTCCTCACTCAAACATACCCTATTAAAATAACAAAAGTCCACCCATACTTATCACTACCCCATGGGAATATTGCTTAACTAAGTATTTCTAATCAGGTAGGCTCCAAAAAAATAATGTGTAACAACCAGTCCCCATTAATAGCACAAACACCCAGCCCTAACATGGTTGTCTGGTCCTGGACCACCGGGTTCCACTTGTTTCCTTGTAGACATGTGGTCCCCTCCTTGGGAAGGGAAAGCATGCTTAACTATGGTGATCTAATAAGTTAGGTTCCATAAAATAATGGTGCACCTTGTTGACATGACTCATGTCATTTAGTCCTCTTTGTCATTCTGGTTGTTACATTCTCCCCTACCCTTTAGAGCACAACATCCTCAATTTGGACCCTATATCTCAACCTAGGAAGTGACATACACTTAATGTTGTGTATCTTCTCTAACACCAAATGTAATAACTAGGCCCCATTGATAGAATAGACACCCCTCCCTAATTTGGTCATCGAGCCCTGGCCCGCCAGGTTCCAGCTATTGCCATGTAGACATGTTTTCCTCTCCTTGAGACCCACCAACATTCCCGAATAGGTCATCTGACTAATGAATATACCCATATTTCAACACTTTTTCTTTTTAGTGTGCTTTTATTTCACTCGCACACACCCTGGGAAACTTCCCATAAGTTCACCCATCCTAATCACTACCCCTGGACAAGCACGGTTAACTGTGGAGTTCTAATCATGTATGCTCTTGGAAAAAAAGGTTTACCTTGTTTACATGAGTCATATCTTTTTTTTCATTAAACCTTTTTTCATTCATGGGTGATGCATCAATTAATATTCATAATGTACAAGATAATATATTACCATTATAACTTTATAGGGAATATAAACCTTCTTATTAATGCCGATATTTGGTAATTCAAGTTACTTGAAATCTCTTCTTAATCATCAAATATCAATACACATTAATAATAAATATAACATAACACAAATTAGGATCAATTCGTTTTATTTATTTCATGTTTTCATGTGACTAAATATAATACTTTTGCTTTAAGGTCACTATCTAAATACTCTTAATTCATATTTTAATTATTTCATTTCTCCCATGATCATGTATTTAAATAGTTTATGATCAATATCTAATTATAATTACATTAACCCTTACTAATCATTTGATATTTCAACCTTATAGTGATTCATCATTACCATATTAATTTATATAAAGGTATATTCATAGAAGAGTCATATATAGGGTGAATATTTTTAAAATAAATTTTTATTTTACCACTATTTTATATGAATATATACTTAGTTCCCAAACACACGAATCTTTTGATCTTTGGATTTTTTTATAATTCATGTGATTTTTTATAAGATTGTATGTTTAACAACCATGGCCCCAGTAGCCCAAATTCAGTGCCATAATTCATTACATTCCTATAGATAAAATAGATTTAATATCAAGAAAACAATCAGTTTTTTAGTTTTGGAGAACCAGATACATACATGATGTCCATTTTATTTTTGGAAAAATAAAATTAAATTAAATACATAACAACAAAAAATAAATTCGATCCTTGAAAACTCATTCAAAGATCTATTTTTCATATTATGGGGAAAGTGAACCAAATAATGGAGAGCTAAAATGCTCCCTAAGGGTAATGTACAATGTCAGATATCATGAATAAATGAAGCATATATAATAAGATAAGAATAATATTAAAAGGTAAACATCAGAAAAACACATTCTTTTTAAATAATTCACTAGAATAATCAGTGGAAATGTAAATAACTAAAAACACATTGCATTTAATCAATTACAATAACATCATAACTAGATAAGGAATAATAAATATTTAATGTTAAATAACTTAAAACACATTCCATTTAATCAATAACTATGAATAAAATGAATCCATAGATCATATCATGGTGAAAATATCATGGATAATAAAAAAATAAATCTTAATCAAGGTGATGATTAATTGGTTTCCACCATGATCTAAGGAATTTGGATACCTCTACTCTCAGTACCATTCACAATACAGTTTAATATATAGGGATTAACCAATTTAATTCTAGAAAAACTTATTGTATCATTAGTTATACTAATTCATCTATGGGCTATATTATAATTAGACTCACCTGTTACTTTAGTGTCAAATTATTCCTTATATATATATTAATCAATTTCATTTATAAAAAATGTTCTTTATCATCAAATATTATTATTTAGTAAATAATTTAAATTTATCAATATATCCCCAGATAAAAAAATGAATTCTAATATTGAATATCACATATAAAAATGATATATGTCTTAGAAAATAAACGTATCCATTATATATAATATGGATATTTAGGATAAATTTAATTTCCAATGATCACATGAAATTTTATATTTCAACTGATAGTTAATGACTACCAAAATGAATCAAGAAAGTGAATGTCTATACATTTTTTGGAAATAATAATCATAAAATAACCATATAAAGAATAAGGATGGTATCAAAACAACATATAACAATTAAAGTAAGAATAAATGGTTTTTATCATCGATGAATAGAAATACATAAAATATCAATAAAAAAATATTTAAGAAAATATCATTTTCATTTTGAAAACATTTTGAAAATATATTTATACGAAAATTAATTTTAAAAAAAATTAAAAATACTGATAAATATGAAAATAAGATTTAATAAAATTATGGAAATGAAGGGGGAAATTCAATATATTACTTAAAAGCTAAAAATTACATTACTTTTTCATTATAAAATGCTTAAAAAATTTCATTGTTTAGAAAACGAAATAAATATTCGTTTGACATTTTTTGTAAAATCCAAATGAGAATTGTTTTGATAATGACATAATATTCCTTTGTAAAAAATTATTAAAAAGAAAAAATGGGTAAATATTAATTTAATAAATCATTTCAAAAAAGTTAAAACATTTTAAAAAAATATTTCTTGAATTCATATTTGGGAAGAAAATAGAGTTTTAACTGAAGAGAGAAATGAAGGCAGATTTTATCAAACAAATATCAATTAATTTAAGTACCAAAGAGTGGAAAAAATTGAACTATTATATAAAAATATATTTAATAAATAGATGATATGAAAATAAAATGGATTTATTAGGAAATTCTTATATAATTCCCTTCAACAAAAATTCATGAGTGAATAATCTTGGTTAGAAAGAGATTGTGAAATAAACATTTATAATGATTGCAACATTGAAGTGAAAATTAATAAATTAATATATTATGTGTTTCATTTTTAAATACACATAAAAATGTTTAAATATAATATAAGGTAATAAAAAGTCATTATACACATAATTTTAGAATTATATAATCAGTGAAGTATAAGATTAACGTAATTAATTGAAATTGAGTTATATGATACCTTACCACTTGGTAACTCCTAATTAAAAGATTATTTGACGAAATAATTTGAATTAAAACTATAAATACCATTAATAATGAATTATTCAGGATAATAAATTTCAAAAAGTTCGTATATATAACAAATAAAATATATTAGGTTCTTAACATCACAATATGCCTCAATGAAATGAAATTGAGACGAAGTCTATTACCACTCCCATCTTTTGATTGAACATTCATTAAAATCATATATAGTTGTCTTAAACATGTTATTATCTTATATCAAAACCATATTAATATTTATAATTTCATATATGATCCTTTTTTAACATATGAATACCTTTACATTAATAATATTTCTTTATTTTTATTGTTTCGGGTGTCAATTACCTTATTTTTTCATGCATATTTCATCATGGAAGATCTGTTTATTGATCGTATTATATTGATCTATGATTTAAAATATAATTATAATGACATAATTATAATATTTTTACATAATTTTTTATTTTAAAAATAATTATTAAATATTTTTATGAAAAATAAATTTTATTACGATCATGGAGACAATAGGTCGTACGTACGCATCAGTAAGACACCTAATTTTCAATGATCATAATGGAAATAAGGTAAGTGATATATAATCATTTCATAATTATTTTAATATCATATATAACATATAAAATAATTATATATATCATCCATGTGGTGTGGTTATGATAAAATAATCTCATCGTTTTCTAAAGGTGGTAGTCCATACACACACGAACGATGTTACCAACATTATGTGAGTGAAAAGTTAAGAAAGAAAATGATATATATATTATCCATAACTACTAATAAATAAGTCATAAATATACTAATTATTTCATTTATATCACATATAATAATTAAATTTAACTCATTACATTCTATGTAAATCATTAGTGAAAGACGGATCGCATCGCTTCGCAAGGCGGTGGTCCACCGTACAAACGAGAAACATTATCATATCCCCAACGGAATAGTGATAAAATAACATATATATAATATACTGATTAAAATGGTATAATTATGTTATAATTGTAATATATATACTTTTATACATCATCATACCAAATCTTGAAATGTGTTCATGGAAGAACAAATGACATCGGTTTGTGAGGGGATAGTCCTCCATACACTTGAACAATGATTTCATAATGCATTTGATGGAAGTGGAGATGTTTTTATGTAATGTCCTTATTATAAAAACATTACAGTATATTGTAGTTACTGATTTTATTATATCATCATGGTTTAATAACAATTTAAGGATTGGGATAAAGAAAGAAAATAAAGATGATCATTGTTGAACATTACCTCTTCTCCGCATATCCTCAATTGATTTTCACTAACTTCGTACGTTATAATTATTCCAAAACTATAGCTTATAGGATTATAAAATTAATTTTGAGAAGTTATTTGGGTATACATTTTTTGACCAAATAAATTTGAAGGAGTGAATAAGGGAGGAGAGTGGTGTCCTTTTATTAGTGGGGGAGGGGAAACACTTAGTGTTTTTATAAAGAATTGAGTCCTCAAAATTTTTTCATATGTCACATGTGTAAAAATGAGAAATTATTTAACCCTATAGGTGAAATTGTTTAAATATGTCCATCCAAAAAAAATTGAAAAGTTTTTAGGCTATGTTTACCCTTATCTTTTTATTTTAACCCTTTTTTAACTTAATCACAACAATTAATTTCTACTGAATTAACTATTTATTTTGGTAAAAAATTAAGTTTAAATTATTAAAAATTAAAAAAAAAATATTATTCAAAATATGGAATATATTTTTCTAAATTTAAGTTATATAATTTGTAAAATTAAAATTAAAATTAATCCCGAAAACATGATGAGAAATCTGGTTTTTAAATTGAAAATATTGAAAAGTTCTATAATGTATATATATATTCAATAATATAAAGATTCCAATGAACTAAATTGGATAAATTAATATAAAATTGAAATAATTTTACTTTAAATACAATTCAAAATATAATTTAACATAATAAATTATTTAAATGAAAAGGTAGTTTTTAATTAAAATTTAGTGTTTTTCACTATTAATTTAAAAATGAAATGTTTCCCAAAAATACCAAACATTTACCCAATGGTAATTTTGGTATCCCGGTTTTAAACATTAAGTTTATTTTTTCATATAAATATTTCCAAAATTGGTAATAATTATTTTTAAATTATGCCAACAAAACCTGATTAACCCGCCTTTTAGAAAAATATAGTTTTTCAGAAAAAAAAAATTCCTTTTCTTCCAAATGATTATTGTTTTCATTTATAATAAAAATATAGAAAATTTATGAGTGTAAAATATATTTTATTTATAATTAAAATCAATTAACACCCACTAATTTAATATCTATGATATAATAGTTTTGTTTTAATAATGTTTCAATAGACTATGAAATTTCTTTTAAACTTGGTGTTATGTTTCACACAAGTTATTCTCAGTTTTGACCTTAATGAAAGCTATTTAAGGGATTGAATTTCCATTATAATAAATTTATCATTAATTATTGGGTAGCTATATCCCCATATACTTTTGTTGTTCCATTCCATACACGCTATCAAGTATGATGTTCATGTTCTATAATTTTGGGGTTTTACATTCTCCCATCATTATATAAATTTCATCCTCACAATTTAAAATTTATCTTAGTAATCAAAGGTTTGATATTTGGAAATAAATTTTCTTTAAAAACACACACATAGTAAAATAAAATTAAATAAAATATTATCATGATAAGATATATGTGGAGGTATAAAGATCATATGTGATAATATATAACTATGATTCTATTTTGGAGAACATTGGTGGAAATTGAAGATGATGATGGAAGAAAAGTGTAAATAATTATAGAGAATGATTGATTTCATTGATCACAATTAAGAGAATGAACAATGGAAACTCAATGGCCTAAAAAATAAATTGTTGATGATTTAAAAGACTATATGATTCATCAGATACGAATGTAATAAGATAAACTTTTTTTAAGATACATTTCTAAAAGTTGGGAATTATTTTAATGCCTAAGAATTTAACAAAGTATACCAAGAAAAATTTCATAATTTGGTTATGCATTTATTAATTTTCCATTTATACATTTTTTCTAAGAAAGAAATATCAAAAAATTATTTTTTAAATTTCTTTATGCACTAAAATTCACTTTTAACAGATTATAAGATCTATAAAAGAGAGAAAATTATTTTTATATGTCTCTAAATATTTTACCAAACCAATATGTTTTGAAAAGTTATAAAATTTAATACATTAATCTCTAAACCAAAACACTAACACCATTGGTTCATTTTTAATATTTATTCATCAAATTTTTTAATTATAAAAATGACATATTAACAAGTACTTCACATAGGTGAGTTGTAGGTGCTAAACCCTTTTATCCATTGTTTATGGGTTAAAGTCCGGTAATCATTCCAAATGTGATGGGTTGTCACCCTATATATGCATTGTTCATTTTCTAAAATATATTAATATAATCTGAAAAAAAATTCCAAAAAAAATTTGATGGAAATCCTTGAAATAAAATTAATCATTAAATAACAATTTTACTATAGTATTAATATATCTTTTTAAAAAAATTACAATAACCTCATTTGACTATTATTAAAATTTCATTAATGATCATATTAATAATAAAGGCTATCAATACCTTTAAACTTATGTCTCTAAAATTAGAAATTATTATTCCTCATATAAAATTTCTACTAAAGCGTATAATTTCCATAAATTTTTCCAAAATGTCCTCAATCTTGGTAGACTACAATTACATAAAACAAAAAAATATGTGTTTAAGACTTTGAAATTATAATAAAACTTACATTCATAAATCATGATGTCATATATTAATATTATATTAATTAATACATTAATCATTTGAAAATTCAACATGATCCTTAGATGTTTCATAAATATTATAATGAATATACCATTTGTAAAATATCTCTACAGTTTTAGTTATTTAATAACAATACATTAATGTTTCATACATTCTATTTCAAAATCGGACCTTCTTAGTCAAGTGTTTAACCTTTAAAAGAGTTAATTAACATGGATAATTCTCTAGTTATTTATATTTATAATTTTGAATTATAAATAAATCCCCAGCATGGGATTTATTTCATTCCATCATACTCTTCATTTTTCCTCTATAATTCATTACTTAATGAACTTATTTTCCAAACATAAAACATTTTCACATTCCTTTGACATGCCTTTGTTTCAATCTAAGATACCTTACATTCAACATAGGTCATTCATTTTCATCATCACCATAAAATATTTATCTTAATTTTTAATGAAAATTTTAATTATCTTAACAGTATCACCAAATATTTTAAAACTTGGTGTATAGTAAGGCATATTGTAGTGTTATAAGTTATTATCAAGTCTTTAATAATGTTCACTTTTTGGATTTATTACCCCATGTTACCTTTTTTCTATAACCATATCCACTTATACTATCCATACATAGATATATTGTGAGGAAAGTCTTCACAATACCTTCCTTTCCAAAACTTTATGATGTTATTATATATTAATCCTCAAAGTATAACATAGGGTTATATTCCTTAATCCATGTTTTCCTAAATCAAGTCCTAAAGGTTTATACTAAACTTACTTTGATACAAACTATAATGACCTCGACCCCAATATCCCAGAGCAGTGCCTTACTTTATTAAATTTCCATGGACACAATGGGTCAAATCATGAAGGATGAATCATTTTAGTAGCATTGTAGGACTCGATAAATACATGATACACATTTTACATTTGTAAAAAATAAAACATAATATACAATAAAAAATAAACTGAATCCATGAAAAAACATTCAAAGAACTTGTCTTCATATCCTATGGAATTGAAACCAAATTAAAATGAACTCAAATGCTCATTAAGACTTAATTACAGAGGATGTTTTCATGAATAATTGAATCATAACAAATAAAAAATAAACCATATGGAAAAGTAAAATATATAAACACACATTCCATTTAAATAATTGACTATAATAATAAATATAAAAGTAAATAATTGGTAAAAATTCCATTTAATCAAAAAACTTGAATATCATATCTGGATAACAGATAATCAATATTGAAAGGTAAAAACTGAAAACAACTTCCATTTAATCAACAAATGAGAATAAAATGAATTAAGAGATTATATCATTGTTAAAATATCATGAACAATAATAGCTGATTTCTTAATTAAGAAAATTCTTAATTATTGGATTCCATGAGCTCAAGCATCATGACACCTCTACTACTAAGACATTTTAGAAGATGATTTAATTTATAGGTAGAAACACATTTAGTGGTAACTTAACTTGATTGTCTTGTGAGACATATCAATGCATCGAGTGACTATATTATACCAAGACCCACCCATCTCTATAGGTCCAAATCATTACTCATATATCTAATAATCAATTTAATTAATAAATATTGTTTTTTATCATCAAATATTTGTATTGAGTAATGAATATGGATTTATAGATATTTATCTGGAAAAACAAATGAATTTTAATATAGAATGTCATATTTAAAAATGATATATGTTTTAGACAATAAACATATCCATGATATAAAATATGGATATTTAGGATAAACTTAATATCCAATTATCATAGGAAAGTGAATATTTTAAGGGAAAGTTAATGACTAAAAAATAACTCCACAATGAAAATGTATATACTTTCATTGGTCACATGGTCATAAACCATATATTGAATGAATAAAGAGGGTATCAATACTACATGTACCCATTATATTGAGGAAAAAGGTTTACTATCATTTATGAATATAAATAACATAAATGAACTTTTGAACCACTCTTGAGGAAAATATACCTTTCATTTTGAAAAACTTTTTGAAAATCCATTTATTTCAAAATCATATTTACAAAACAATTCATTTAAAAAGATCTTTATAAAAATGAAAATAAATATTAAAAAATTTATGGTTATAAAAGAGTGTAATTCCATACATTCCATAAAAGTTAAAAAAATATTCATTTTTAACTATTAAAATGTTAATAAAGTTCCTTGTTAAGAAAATGACAAGAATATTCCTTTCAGATTTTCAGTAAAATACAAATAGGAATTGTTTAGAAAAAAAATGAAAACACTTTATAAAAATAAATAAGAGTTAAAAATATCTTTAATAAATCATTTTTAAAAGGTTAAAATTAATTTTGACAACATTTGTAGAAAAACAAGTTTTTGAATAATAAGGATTTGCAAGTAAGGAGATAAATGAAGTCAGGTTTTCTTAAAACACTTTCTCAAATAAATTCAGCACAAAAGAGTGAAAAAATGAATTATTACCTAAAAAAATATTCATTATCCATTATATAATAAAATTAAATGTTTTTATTTGGTAATGGTCAAATGATTTCCTTCAACTGAAATTCAAAAGTAAACAATCATGATTCGAATGACATTGTGAATTAAACCTTTACAATGATCATAACATTTAAGTGAGAATTAATCAAAGAATATATTGTGTTTTTGAAATATATATTAATATAAAAATTTAAATAAAACATAAGGAAATAAAAATTCATTATACACATAATTTTAAAATTTCATAATCAATGAATTTTAATATTAACCTAATGAATATAAATTGAGTTAAGAGATCCCTTTCAATGTGGTAACTTTTAATTCAAATACCCTTAGAAGAAATATTGAAAATTAAAAAATAAATAACCATTAATAATTAATTATTCCTTAAATTACATGTGAAACGGTAAGTATATACACCATATAAAATAAATTCTGTGCATAACATTACAATTTTCATCAATAAAATGTAGTTGAGATGAATTCCCTTACCACTCGATTCATTTAAATTAAAAGTCATTTAAACTCCTTTATATTGGTTTTAACCACGTTATTATCATATAAAATAACATTATTAATATTTATAATATAATAAATGGTCATTTTATAAAATATAATTACATGTTCATTAATAATCTTTCTATGTTTTCATTGTTTCGAGTGTTAATTTCCTAGTTTCTTCATTCATGTTTCATCGTGAAAGATCGGGTTATTATGCATATTATATGGTTATATAATCTCCATAATAAAAACAAATACATAATTATAATATTTTTACATAATATATACTTTTAAAACCAATAATTAAATATTGTTATGAAAAATGAAGGTCGTTACGGTCATCGATAAGGTAGATCTTTCGTACGCATGAGTAACGCTTCCATATTTCAATGATCATTTTGAAAAGATGGTAGGTAATATATTATATTTAAATAATGATGATAATATCATATATAACATATTATATAATTATATATAATATCCATGTGGTTTGGTGGAAAAAAGAGAGTCACATTACTTCATGAAGCAGGTAGTCCATACATACACGAAAGATGTTATCATCTTTAAGTGTGTAAAAAGATAAGAATAAAAGTGATCTATATATATATATATATATTATCTTTATTTAATAATAAATATGTCATTAATATCATAATTTTTTAATTTATATAACATATAATCATTAACATTAACCATATTACATTCCCCAAAAAGCGTTAGTGAAAGACGAATCACATCGCTTCATTAGGTGGTAGGCCACTGAACACATGAGTGACGTTATCGTATCCCCTACGTAATAGAAAGTAAAAAACATATATATGATATAATAATTAAAGGTGTGTATATATTATTAAAATAATATATATATATATATATATATATATATATATATATATATTATATCCATCATAATACCCAATCGTGAAAGGTGGTAATGGAAGATTGAAAGTCATTGGTTCACGAGGTCATATTCTATCATACACACAACCTATGATTTCGTAACCCATTGGATAGAAGTATGGATTTTCTAAAGTCATGAAATTTTTATAACAAAATCCCAGTATATTTAATTTTTTTTATGTCATCTTTTTTTTAAAAAAAATGTAAGGATGGGGGACAGAAATAAAATAACGGCGCTCATTGACGAACATTACCTCTTTTTGGGTATCCTCCTTAGGTTTTCCCTAAATACTTCTTAGGATAGATTTATTCAAAAAATAAGATTTCTATAATGATATGATTAAATTTTGGAAGTGGTGTTTTACTATCTTTTCCAAACCAAAGAGGTTTGAATGTGTGAAGAAAGGACGAGAGGGTTAGCCTTTTATATGTGAGGGAGATGACACACTTGGTATTTTTTAAAAGAATTGTGTGCTCCCACATTTTTTATATGAAAAAGGGTCTAACATGGGATATTATTCAACATTATTGGTATAATGGTCTAAATATGTCCATAAAATAGTTTTTAGACAAGTTTATAAGTCAAATTTTCCATAGCTTTTTAGTTTAAACCCTGATAAACAAATTTTTACCTTACCCGCGGTAATTATTTTTTATTTCCTTTACTGTTAATTTTTTTAAAAAATAGAGTTTTCCTTAATTTAAATTAAAATTATTTTTACTCCAAATATGGAATCCATTTTTCTTAATTCAAATAACTTAAGTGGAAATTTTTAATTGAAGATTAACCATGTGGACGTGACGAGAAAGCGGGTTTTTAAAATGAAAATGTTCCAAAGTTTTAAAAGTTTGTATATATAAATTCTATATAAAAATGATTAAAAGGAAATAAATTATATTAAATGATATAAAATTTTAATAATTTTAATTTAAAACCAATTAAAAATATAATATTTTTACATTAAATATTTAAAATAATAATCGTTTACAATTAAAATTCAGTATTACTTACTATTTATCAAAAAATGAAACATTTTATGAAAATGATAAACATTCACCCTAATATAACATTTCTATACTAATTTAAAAACTAAATTTCATTTTTTTCAAATAAAGTTTCTCATATTAATAAAAATTAATTTTATATTATGTTTGAAAAACCCTATTAAACAGCCTTTTAGAAAAATACATCTTTTAAAAAACAATCTTGTCCTTCCAAATGATACTTATTTTCATTGATAGCCAATAGATAAAAAAATTAACATTTGAAAAATAAAAAAATTTCATAATATATTTCTATTCATATATAATAATTTAATAGGTAGGTTATAATGGTCGTGTTTTTGTAGAGTATCACATTTCATTTAAACACATTGTTTTCTATAACATAAGGAAAACTAAATTTCACATACAATACAAGATTTTGGGAGATTAAATTTATTTAAAAATAAATATATCATAGTTTTTTGTTTGGTTATATTCTATTTTACTCTATCCATTTTCTTTTTCATACGCACCATCAAATATGAAGTTCATATTCTTGAATTTCGGGGAGTTAGAGTATGATTTTCACTAGATATAAAATTTTCGGTCTGGAGTGTCTCATAGACCTTTCATACTAAATGGGAATAATCTTATTATTCATTTTTTCATGAAAGAACATTAATCCATTTTATTTTCTCTAATACTATGTTTGATTCATTTTCTTCCAATATTTTTCAAAATTTTATTATTGATTTTAAATAAAAAAATATATTCTTATCAGATTTTGTTAGTTTTTTATTATTTGGAAAATCATTCCCCTATGATTACATTTATACCCTAATAATCACCCATAATTTTACATAATTTAAATTAGGATCATGTTTGAAGATTTCCCAGGATGTTATAGATTATTTACTAGGGTTTATATTAAGATCTTGGTGTTTTTATATTGTCATGCATACCACTGAAGTATACAAGCTATTTTGGTTTTTTGACATGGATGGGGTTAAATGATTTTTTCCCATAGTTTTAATTTCTTGTTATTTATTTTATGTTTTATTATATTCATTCATTCATTGTATATATCATTTAACATTTATGTACTTAAATCATTTATATTATTGCTTTGTGTTTTCTTATATTATTGTTTGAAATGTTCTCTATTGCATAATGACTTCTTTTTAGGTGTTGAAAACCCTTGACACGAGTATTTAACCCTTTTATAATTTCATGATGAATTTTTTTAACTATCATTCTTATCATTGATCTATATAATTGTTTTTAGGGGGTGTTTCATGATACAATTTAATCCTATAGAAGATTAAATAAAAATATATATAAAGTTAGATTCTATAATCAATCTTCAACTCTTCATAGAAAATAAAATATATAAATTTAAAATTTATACAAAATAAACATGAATATAACAATATTTACAGATAAATTATTATCTAAAAAGAATATTTTTTAAATATTTAGTCGGAGACACCATGTATTTAAAATTTAATCAATTTATAATGGTAGAATTATTTTTTCAAAAGATTTTATGATCCTGAAATATGGTTGTTTAAAAAAATTATATCATTATTTAGGATGAAGCTAACATTTGTGGATATTTTCATAACATTATAAAACATTCAAGATTATTGTATATATCATTAATAAAAAATAAAAAAATGGATGTATTTATTTGGTTGTACAAGGATAATATTTAGAGGTAGGGAACTATTTATAAAATACATTGGGTGAATTTTCTATGTTAAATTTTTTTATTTTCAATCCCTCAAAAATTAAAATTTTTTATTTTTAAAATTTTATGAAATAATGTGATAACCTAAAAATACTTATATATAAATATTAATCATATAGACTATATTTGTAGTAAATATATTTTAACAATTTTAATAACAAATAGGTGTTATAAATAAAATAGATCATTTCTCCATGCACTAAAGAAATATTAACACCACTCTTCAAAGAATTCATAGATTTCATCATATCCAAATTCATCACATTACACTTCTCGACAATACTTCAAGAAATTTCAATTTCATATACTGAAAATTATATTAGGTGATTTAATCATCATATATTACTATTTATACATAAATATATATATATACTCATGTATATGAACAATCATGCACAAACGCACACATATAGTTATGGTTGAAATATAGATTCATTATGAGTGATTGTGACCTTCATGGTGCATCAAGAATCACTACTCACGTACGATAGTAATATCATAATATAAAAAGATTTACCCAATTTTTAGTGGGCTATAAAGGACCCACGAGTCACATAATGTAAAACTATACATATGGGTTTCACATGAATTTTATCACATTCATAATTTAACTATACCATAAATAACCTATGATAGAGAAATGGGTAAGAAGAAAATTTCCACAAAAAATAACTAAATCATCCATTGAAAAAAATTGTATTATTTCATTAAAACATAAACTTTACAAAACATAATAAAGATTAAATTATGTTTATAGAAGAAAAAAACTTTAGAAGAAAATGGTGTTAGAAAGTGACCATGTGAAAAAATGTCAATAAATAGTGCTAAGAGTTTTGCTTCACACTTTTGTAAATAAAAGTGAAAGTCAGTAGAAAGTGACAGTAATAATTCATAGATGTAGGTATAACGATGCTGAGAAAACAAGTATGAAAAAATGGACATTTAAAAAAAATATTATAATCCAAAATGAATATATGGGTTGGTTATTTATAAGAATCAGCCAAGGAAAATTAGAAACCAATGAAAGGGGAAAATGTAAGCATACAGATAAGCCCCAAAAATAAATATAGGAGGAGAAAATGGATTGGTTTTTTAGTGAATGAACAACAATCTCCCCCCCCCCCCATTATAAATTCATATATAAATAATATTTATTTCAAAGTGATATTAGAAAATAAAACATTACCTTTACTCACAACTTCTTCAAATATTCTCAAACCCTTTGATGAGTTTACGCCTTCTCAAAAGGGGTGTTTAAGAATGAAAGATTTAGGCATCCTTATTGGGACCAAAAGCAATAAAATGTGAGATATGTATTTAATAAAATCAATTTTATTAATTAATAAATATATAATTAAATTATAGAACTATTTTTGATTTAGTATAAGATAGATCCTTTTATGGTTAAAGTTGATGGTCATTTTCTTGGAAATTTGAATTAAGTGGAGGGTAATGATTGAATCAATTTGTAGTTAGGTTAGTTGGTTAAAAACATTTTGTGGTTTTTATAGGATTGTCTCACAAAACTAGAAAAAATATTAAATAATTTGTTAATAATAATTTTATCACTAAAAGTTCAATCCATGTTATGTTACACCTTTTAAAACTTTTTTACTTTTTTAAATTATTTATCATGAAAATTATTTTTTAAAAAAAATAAAATATGACCCCTCATACCTAATTTGGATGTGTGGATTCTAAATTTTAATTCCATTTAATATAATTAAAATTATAAATATTAGAAACATAATACTTAAAAAAACATACAAAATATAAAAAAACTATTTTTATAGAAAAATGACTTTTAAAATATTAAGTGTTACTATTATTAATTATTATCAATTACGAATCATTAAATGTGTCAAAAAAAATTTATTATACTTATAATAATTATATTTTATTAAAATAATCTTTAAAGACTTGTATATTTTTTGTTTAAAACTAAAAAGGAAAAACACAAGATTTTTTTTTGAAAAGTTTCATTATTAAAATAATGTAATTTCATTCATATATTTAACAAATTATTAATCAATATATCTGTGTTTATTTATTTTTTACATATAAAAACAATAAATTTCATAATATTAATATGTGGAATTTGACTCTTCACTGAAATTGTATAATATTATACAATATTTTAAAATAATTAATTTTCCAAAGACCGTGAATAAATAAATTCTTATTTCCATTAATTCATTGATAAATTATTAGAATACATTTACTTATTTTACTTGTAATTAATTAATTTTCATAATTATATATTCTTAAAATGAATATTTGAAAATAAATTTAGTTAAAAAAAGTTAATATAAACAAAATATAAAATAAAATATACTTTCCAAAATGAATTAAAGTCTTTTTATTTTACTCCAAAATTCCTTATTTTATGTTAATCACACATCAAATATTTTACCTATAATATATTATTTACCTAAAACTAAAATATCTTCAATATACCTTTATGATACAAGTATACCCCACAACCACATATCTAATGACTTTATTTCCAACAACCATATATTCAATGACCATATATTTAATGAACATATTGCATTCCTATATGTGACAATATATCCTTTATGAAAACATTTTCATAATATTCTATTATTTCACTCTCAAAATGTCTATTATATTTATAATATTTTTTTTGTCTATAAATATAATGGATATCATGATCTTTAAGGAAAACCATGGGGATGAAGATTTTATGTTCTTGGTCATTTTATTTATTTATGTTTTTATTCATTTTATAATTTTCATAATGATATTTGGTATTACTTTCTAATATTATTTTATTTTTTATCTTGTATCTTTATATTTCATACTACTAAAATATGATATTTTTTTATTTTCATTCAGTATTTCTAGTGAAATAAGTTATTCAAAAAATTCATGGAATAAAAATATAGGCATTTAATTTATATCCCATTAAAATAAATTTCATTATCAAAATTTAAATACTAAATTGAAAATAGATTAGTGTAAATATTTATCATCATATCATTATGATCCCATATTTCTTCCTAAAACTTATTATTTAACCATTGAACTTTGAATAGGTGATTGGTCTTGTTTCATAAAGCTTTAACTTTATAATTAAAAATATCTATCAGTTTTTTCTAATAAGTGAGATCATATTCCAATTTTATTTTTTCTAAGTAAAGTAATTGTGATGGATATGTTATTTAATTCCTAAAAAGTGGTGCATGCAGCACAACACTCCCATGGTAGAGTTTTTGTATAATTGTAAGGTGATAAGTTACCACCACAAAGTAATCAAGAATCTCAAATGAACTGATGTATCTTGGCCTTAATTTTTTAGTCTACCCAAATATCATAACCCTATTTCATAGTGATATTTGAAATAATACCTTGTATACAACATTAAAATATATATCTCACTCACAATTATCAACATATATTTTTTTAATTAATATTTCATTGAAAATTTTCAATCTAATATAAAAAATTATGAAAGATCTGGACCTAAAAGACTTCCGTTTTTGACGTCATCCCAACATATTTGTGTTTTACACATATTCCCATCCATATACTCATATGGTGTCATTTTAATTATTTAGCGGGAAATATTATTTTATGTGAACTGTACTAGAGGAATACATATATCTCAATCTCCTTTAAAATTCATTAAGCATGTTTTAGACAAATGTTCCATTATTTGAATAGTATTTTCAGATTGATTGTCAGTCTAAGAATGATAAGTTATGATGAACCCCAAATATTTAACCAAATATTATTAAAGTATTCTACAGAAAATATAGGTGAATATTTATTTTGATCAAATACAATTGAAAGTCGTACACATTCCTACCTTACCACTTCCTTTATATATATATATATATATATATATTGGAAAGTTGATTGAGTAAGAAATATTCTAGAATAGAAATTAAATTATATGTAAAAGTGGTAAACCAAAATTTAAATGGAATTATATAATTTAGAGTTCTTGGAAAGTTATATGAAAAAATAAATTGTGACCTTCTCACATTTCCATACAGTAATGGGTAATAGTAGCATCATCCCCTTAGACATAATCCATTCATCTTTAACTTATAAGCATACCAAGAATTATGATGTTTACTATATAAATTATATTTTTATATTTTTTCACTAAAATTAAACATTAAGATCACTATTTATATTTTTACTTATAGGATGGATTTAGAATGATGAGTTATGGGAACCATTTTACAGATCCTTCAATTTTATATTGAATGGACACATTATTTTATTGAATCATATTATTCAATAATTATCAAGGTTGAATCCTATTATATTCATCACTTAATTTTTTAGATCTATATCTTCTTTATATGGATCTTTCATATTCTTTTGATGGGTTATTTAGTATTAATTTTAAAAATATTGTATTTTTTCCCAACCTTTATGATTTAATGGTCCATCCATCAAAAATACATTAGTATTGGGTCTCTTTCAAATCACATCATGGATTAGGTAACATGGAATTTCTTTTAGAGAGAATCAACCACCTTTTCCACCCTACCAAATTGGTAATGTACTGAGAAATCATAGACCTTGATCAACTCCAACAATTTCCTTTGGTGCTTGTTGAACACCTTTTAAGTGAATATATCCGTTAAGATATTGTGATAAGTAAATATATTAAGATATTAAACTTAGAGATAACACTTCCATATCTTTAACGACAATTTTACAACTTCTAGATTCAAATCAATAATTAAGTAATTTTTCTTATGGGTCTTTAATTTATATGAGTCATAGGTTTTCACCTTGTCATTTTAAAAAATAACACATTACAAGAACTTCTTTAAAAATTCATGTATATGAAAAACTATTTTCCACTATATGTAAATTTGAGTACATGTGTTATAACTAAACTCTAATGAAGATATTTAAATTTTCTTCGCATTCATCCATAAATAGAACCATTACACCATTATATGTTAACTTGTTTAGTGGACTTGAACCTCATGAAAAATTTCCCAAAAATCCTTAATAGTATCTAACAAATATATGAAAACTATGCATATATATTATAGATATTGATCTAGGTTATTCTTCAATCACTATTTTATTTGATGGATCTACAAATTGTACTAATAGTTTTATTACATAACCCAATAATGATGCTTCCTATATCTAGAATTCACACTTTATAAATTTTTCATACAATTTATTCTTTCTCAAGGTTGTTGGAACATTCATTAAGTAATATTCATGCTCTTCCTAATTATTGTAATATATGGGAGTTTCACATATGCAGACTACCCCAAATTGATAAATATAATCTATAAATACTCTATTCAACATGTCAAAGAAGATATAAGGGAACTTTTTGGGGAAAAAGGAATCATTATAAATTCACATTGCCCATATATTTCATGAATGGTTTTCTAAGTTATATATTCCATTTTTACCAATATTTATGAATTCATCATCAAATTTAATTATTTGAAAAATATTGCAACTCTAACAGTTGATCAAAGAATTCAACAACATGGGATAGATGATAATTATTCTTGATTGTGATCTTTTGAGTCCATGATAATGAATATAGTCCATCCTTAATCTCAACAAAGAGGACTATTTCACCCCTTGGATAATTACTTGATAATATAAAACAACTTAAAATATTTTATTTTAGTTTTGTTTTTTAATTACTCTAATTCAATATGGACTATTATATAAAGTGTATTTGATAAATTTATTTCTCTAAGTATGAGTTCAATTAAAAACTAAACCACATATTCCAAGGGAAGGACAGGTAACTCTTTGGGGGATACATCTACATATTTTCTCACAATTATTTATCTTCAATATTGAGTTGATCTTAAAACTTTGGGGATAAATATTTTTAATTATTAGGTATAAATACTCATACGAGGGAATTAACTTCCACATAGAGTTCATAGTCATCCATCCACTAATATATAATCAATATTTAATAAGGAATGTGTAATTGTATTTACCTATAATGAAAAATTATGTGGTTTCTATATATATTAAAGTAATATATTCCCAAAATCAAAATAAATTAAAATAATGGGAGAATAATAAGATTTATAGGAATCATATTCCCAAAAAAAATCAATCAAACAGGAGCGGTAGAATTGGGATGCAATAATTTCACCCCAAAGTATTTTCATCAGAATTTCAATAATCACTTAGCATGAAATAATTCTTTTAAAAAACAATATAGATATTAAGGAGTGGGTAGAAACAAAATAAAATATTATATTTTCAATTATTTTGTATATGATAATCTCACGAACCATCCCCCTGGGCCCGTGTTGTGACAACCCCAAGCCCTCCTTCCATAGGCTAGAGGCTAGTGACTAGCACCA
This sequence comes from Viscum album, assembly GCA_963277665.1. Lineage (NCBI taxonomy): Eukaryota > Viridiplantae > Streptophyta > Magnoliopsida > Santalales > Viscaceae > Viscum > Viscum album. The sequence continues at coordinate 1,488,616,502 of OY728137.1, read as the reverse complement.
GAAAGGCATATCCCAATAAGGAAATGCATTTCCATCAATCTTATACACACACAAACCCCACCACATCCCATTATACTGAAAGGGGGGAACAACTATACCACTAAAACAAATATGAGTGCAAGTACAAGTGGAAGTAAGTGGACCAGAATAAAAATACAACAAGGAACTGAAAATAGTCAAGTAAAAAAGATTCTATGATGTCCATCTGCATAAAACCCCACCTAATCATGAAAGTAGTGAAGATACTGGTTTCCAATGTAGTATGTCCTGTCTGCCCTATCCAATTGGGCCACACTTGGTCCTAGTACACCAATTCCACCGTCATAGCATCCATCAGTCCCATTCCATTGATCACCTCTGTCAAAACATCGATCATCTACACGAGATACAACATGTGCGGGAGAATCATGTGTAGAGGTGAGTATGAAAATAATCAATAGGAGCCCTGAGACCCCCTAAGTTCTCTCAGCAATCCATGAAAAAAACACCACAATGAAAAAACCACAAAGGTAATACCACCAAGAAACACCTCAACCACATAGCACAAAGTAAAAGACACAACTCACAATAGGTATAACTTAAGTGTATAAGAAAATATGATTATTAGTAAAGATCGGTCATATTATTTTGTTGAGATGCTCTAATATTGATCCACACTGGGTATCTATGTGGTGACCCACAGAGTATCGCTAGGTGCAGACCCACAAAGGATTGTAAGGTGTTGACCCACAGAGGATCATGAGCTCCTGACCCACAGAGGATCTCTAGGTGCTGAACCAAATAGGATAAAATGGTGCTGACCCAAAAAGTATCCCTATGTGATTACTAATATAGGATCTCTCAGTGCTGACCCCCAGAGGATCGCTAGGTGCTAACCCAAAAATAATTGTTATTCTTTCTTCACGTCACAGCCAGCCACTGGATTCCCACACTTATGTTGCTTGATTTCTAAAGGATCCACTCCTCAAGCCATAGTAAATAACTCAACCCCCAAAAAGTCCCACACAGTTTAACCCAAAGGGTTGTCTTGTCATAAGGGTCCCAACGCAACAAGCTCCACGTCGATCGGACGCTCGATCTGGAAGTTATGGGCATTTTAGTAAAAAGGAACCAGTTGGATTTGAGTCTGATCAAACCAAGAGGTACTCCAAATTCCCCGAAAACTCATATGGAGTGTCTAAAAAGGATTTCCTAATTGAAAGGGTCCTCATTCCAAAGACAATGTGTCAATCAGACACTCGGTCCACAAGATATAATCGTTTCAGTAAACTGGGGTCGGTTCCTTCTAGGGTCGGTCCGACCCGGTCAAACAGACCTGACCAACTCAGTCTGGGAGTCCTACATTCCCTAGTGTAATTATACGAACTACACCTAAACTAATTTTGGTTAGTTTTAGTCTAGTCTGGCCTGGACAGTGGGCCAGACCCAATGGGACTTGATGTACCCAGCTCAGTTTGGCTGAGGGTCCATCCCATCGGGTCGCCTGGAAACCCTTTCTCGTCCAACCCTACCAAAAGGGCACAGGTCTGGCCTACAGGTGCAGGTCTAGTCTAATGAGTATGATTTTTTCCCACCGGCACGGTTCCGACCCACTGGGTGCGGGTCCGGCCCATCGGTGCGGGTTTGGCTCACTGGCACAGGTTTGGCCCACCGGTGAGGGTCTGGCCCAGCCCGTTGGATCAGGAGCAGCCTGCCAGCTAAAGACCAAAATCGAGGTACAGCTTGTGGGGATTTTTCAAGAGGGGGTGTGCCTTGCTGACCACCAAATGTCCCGGATGTTGGTCGTCCCTCCACGCGGTGCCTAGTGTCGCGTCTCCTCACAACCGCAGTCGTTCAGTCACGGCTTCTTACCGATGGGTGCACCGTACCATCGGGCCCTGAGCACAGCCCGCGGCCCTTGGCCCTGCCATTTGACATGCGACTGGTGTCGCCACATGCCCCCGCTGCCACCGTCGCCGTGGCAGTAGAACCCTCAGTAGACCATCGGATATGCTCCGGTGGTCTGTTCTTTGTGTCACCTGCATCTATGGACTCCATATTTTTTCCTCTTTACCAAGAAGGTCTAAAATCTTTCTTTCTGTCAAGTTAACTGGTCAACTTCAAAGAACACACCAAGAAAAACTAAGGAGGAGAGAGTGTGCCTTGTTCGGGTTGGCCCGAACCCTCTGTGTTAGTGTTTAATCATGGGGACAAACAAGAGGATAACCACACAACTTAATAAAACCCCAAATCCAATCCCTACATAATATCCACTCCAAGAACGAGTGATTTGCGGACCAACCCATTAGTCAGTTGATCCACATTTGTCATTAATTTTCAATAATGAGGAATAAGAACTAAATAAATCAAAACCTTACCTTATTTTCATTTGATGCCGAAGAATTCATCCTTGAGGTTTCACCATGTTGACTTCACTTTCGGCTTCATTCTTCGAGGCACGTCGAAGATGATAATGTATCGCCGACGCTCTTTATTATTCATTGGGGAGGAAAACTGTCAAAGATTCATCATAGAATCACCCCAGTTTCATTCCCCATTCTCCCATAAATAAAACGAATCATGTCACAGTGCTTCTGTTCCACTGTGGTGTTGCATCATTACATTGTTTCTTTTATGAAACAACATCACTATTATGCTTATATTATTTCATTGTTATGCTGTGTGATATGGGCCATTAGTGAGCATCATTAATGTTCCTCGTCGCCTCTTGGTCGTTTCACCACATCATCGCCAATCTCCACCCAAAGGGGAGTAAATAAATAAAATAATTCCTTTAGACTTTTTTACTATTTTTCTCGAAAAGTCCAAAAAATAACTTTTCCACTCAGACCTTAATGGCCAAAGTTTAGTCATTTCTAAGAGAATCCAGACATTATGAATTCAACGGTGCCCTCAAATTTTTTATCTGAGCACTGGTTAAAAAGTTAGAAAATATCACTCGCATGTTTACTAAATGAACCTTAAAAAAGTTCAAAATATAACTTTCACCCTCGACCCATGCGGGTCAACGTTAGGGTCCACCGAAGGGGAACACACCCGCACGAGCTCAAAGGTACTCTCAGAATCTCAATCTGAGTTATAGTTTTAGATTTGTAAGGATTCAAAAATAAAATAATTGTTACTTAATTATTTTATTGATGACCCAAAATTAACTTCCATTGTTGTCTTGTGCTATCCAGTGTTGGGATCTTTATAAAGAAATCATACCTTCATGAGTTTAGAGCTGGTCTCATATTTTTTAACAAAGTCACCTTTATTGAGTTATAAGAATTTGAAAAATAAAATAATTTTTATTTAATTATTTTATTTACGGTTATGTCATTTAGGTTTTTCTCACTTGAGGCCTTTTCCAACTAAACTTATATCGTGCATAGAGTAAACCCACTATCCTGAATACAACAAGGCCCTCATATTTCTGATTCGAGCACTTGTTTAAGAGTTATTCCACATTTTACCACTCACTCTCTCTATTTGAAGCTTAATATATTTTGACGAATCATTCTGGGAACTCCGAGCCTTGAAATCGCATTTCATCTCAGTGCCTGGTCTCAAAATAATTCCATATAAATAAAACAATTACATGGAAAATCGGGGACATTACAAATAATTATATCATTCATCACATTATTTATATTACACAAATTAGTAGTTGTGATTGAATAGGATTTCTCTAGAACCCATTTCTATTGAGTGTGGTGATGTTTATCACCATCATCAAACCTTGTGTTAGTGCATTGGTTTTCAGAATGTCTAAACAAGTGACAAATTAATCATTGTAGAGTGGGTGGTACCTTAATAAGGACCTTATTATCATTCATTCAATTAATCATCATCTTAACATTACACTATAAATTATGTGCTTGATAGCCTACTAAACCACATGTAAAACATATTCCTATTCATTTAATGAAATTTTTTGAGTTCTTCCTCCTGCATTTTTAGAATTTGGGAAGTTTAATATTATTTTTATCTTGTGTTATTCCAAAAATATTCATTTTTTATCCCTGTAACATCAATGATAATAGTCTCTAGTTTCCATTTCAATCTTGAGATCCCATCAAAAAAATTCTCATAGCAACAAAGTTCCCTTGTATCTAACACTTTTTAAATACTATGTTTTAAACCATAAAATAAATAAACAATTATTATATTAGGGTCAATGATAAATTTAGAGATGTAACTTGATGATCTAGTGATGTTGGATTCATTTGTTCTAATGGATAAATCATCAATTTTCTCTAGATAAAATAATTTTATATTTATTTCAATTAGAAGGGCGGGGAAAAAATATTTTTTGAAAAATATTTTCTTACATTTTTCTCATTTCATATAATTTTTTTATTTTTTCTCTTATAATTAATTAGAGTAATCCATTGATCATCTTAATCTTAAAAATTATAAATAGACTAAAAAAATAAAGCTCTAAATATTAGAAAATAGAAAATATATTTTTTATTGTTTCAATCCATCACTCATTAATTATTAAATCAGAAGACCAACTCAATGAAGGCAGTAATAGTCATATGAAGTACTCAAGGGAAAGTTATTCTTTCTATGTATTGTTTGGAAATTTGACATGGTTAGTACTATTTCTAAAAGCATGAGAGTGATGGTTAAGTATAGTCCAAATATTTTCACACCAAATCCCATCTTGTTTAATTTCACATTAGAGAAATCATTTCATTGTCCACAAAAATCATTGTTCACTTGGTTGTTCATTGTTCTAAACATTTACCAAAAACAAAATGATTATTATTATTATTAAGAAATGATATACATTAAAAAAACATGTGAAAATCAATCCTAAGATGGCCTAAATTAGGTTACCCTCTTTTAAACCAATGGATTTTTGGATTCAAATTATGACACTCTAATATTAACCAATATGACTTTCAATTCAAAATAAGTTATATTTGGATCAAAACATATAGTATTCATATCATAGTACCTAAAATTAACAAAAATATACAGGGATACAAACTGAGTTAAACCAACTATAACATATATAAATAATAAAACATTTTACATAAATATACATTACATATAAATATAAAACATACCCCCAATACTATAGGATTAGTGTAGTTAGTGATCAGATACATAAACAAATTGTTGTTCAACATTGGTAAAATTAATCCAAAATCTCATCACACTTGACCCCCCCCCCCCCCCCTCTATACTATGATATGTTATACTCTTATTCATAACATAGGAAATAAAAACATAAAAAAAAATCTTGAGCACATATTCTTAATAAGGATAAACATAAGATATATTAATTTAATAAAAATATATGAACATAAAGGAGATTATTAGTGAGAATAAAACAAATATGTTGGTGTGAGAACATAATCATGGGTTGAAACCATAAAATAAGGAAATAAAACCCAATAAAAAATATATCATAAAACCTAAATCATGACATACGGATTTTAGAATAAAATAAGAATGCCTCATTGAAATGTTGAAAGATGAGAAAATAATCTTTAGTGAAAAAAAATTGTGAGTTATTCATAGTTAAACTAGAAGATATTGTATGATAAATTCACTGAACATTTAGATCCACTAGAGTATTCATATAGTGGAACACAACACCTCCTAGACTATGATATTTAACATTTTAATTTTTAAATAACCACACACAAAGTCTTTCAACAAACATAAACATAGGAATATGAAAATGTAAATCATGGAAGAAACGTATATAACAGTTTGGATTTATGTGGTTCAGGTTTTCATAATAAATCCATGGAATAACACTATAATTGTTTTATATCACCAAAATTATAAATATTAAAAATTTGTGAATAATCATCCTTTTTTATCACATAATAAATCAATCACATTATAACCCCATAAGCTGTTCCACTTAAATATATAGAGAACTCAAATCGATCATCCAATTTTACAAACCTCCAACTTTCACCATTCTCCAATAGTTGGAAAATGTATTTTTTTTAATCTACTATATCACAATATGGTATGACTTGAATCTTTTGGTAGATCAATACATAACTTCACCACCATTTGAACATTTAATTTCACAGTGCTAGCAAGACTAATACTTAATTACTACATCGGATGAAAATCCCTACTGATTAACATATCTTATATTGAAGTCTCACTACATTATCTATATTATAGTGAACTAAATATTAAACATACAATAATATAAAATTAGATACTTCTGGATTCTTCAATGTCATAAAAATATAAAAAAATTAATAATAAATCATGGATCATTGGAACCATTCAACAATTACACAAATTTGAACCCACATCTTCCTTATGCATAAAAGTAGGGCTCTCTTTAAATCATCCAGTTATTCCAATTTCACTAATTCACCATAATTCCAAAATCTTTCTTGGATTAGTACCATAGTATATATGTCATCTAGATTTTTTCTACTTTTACAACCTATAAAAGATCTAACTCTCAATCCTCAAAAAAACTCTGAGATATAACTATTTTTTGGTTAGATCATTTTTTCTACAATGAAACACTATATTTATATCCATAGGAATTAAATATTACCTATAATGATAAATAAAATAACTCCCTTTATTATTCCCATATTCAAACAATAAATGTTTAATCTAAATAACCTTTTTTTCTAATTCCATTATGGGTATATATTCCAAATCTATTGTGAATGGTGAAACTACTAACTGCAACATAGACATAAAGTTAATTTCCATTACACAAAATTTAAACATAACTCTTATTTAACACTTGAAATTAGAAAAGTACCCTTTGAAATATATAAAAATATACACTTTAAATGGTTTATATAACCCAAAATATTAGCCAATAAAATATACTATTTCGATATATCTGATGATACACTTCACAACTTCTCAATGTTTTCCCATGGATTTACCATATCTTAACTAATGGATCCCGCGAAAAAAGTAATTTTAGGGTGTTAAAAAACATTTCTTATATAAATAAATTGACCACTAAATTAAATAGAACTTTTTCCATGAATCTTACCTCAAATACCATTCGTGGTTCTTACCCCTTCGACAACCTAATATTTCTATCTAGAGGAGTTGAAACTAATTAACATATTATTATAGAAAATAAATTTATAGAAAAATATATATACTTCATTTGAGATAAAACTAACTCATAGGGATTTTGTATCATTCAATATTAATATTGAATAACTTATTTAAAATGTTGCGCACATTCATTTTAAAAGATTCAAACAGATCAAACATTAATTCCTAGATCCATTGAATGCATGGACCCAGAAAAATCATATCATGAACATACAATTGAAAGATGATAAAGTAATCATCCTTTGATGCATTCTAATAGAAAAATTGATTGGGGTTCAGTTTCATGAAACCTTTTTCAACCAAAAAAGCATCAAATTTATGATTCCATTATTGTGGTGCTTTTTTCAAGCAATAGAGACTACATTTAAGGTTACACGCCAATTCTTTCATCTTATTAACCATAAAATAGTCGACTTGTTCATAAAAATGTTTTCCTCCAAGTTATAATTAAGAAACATATTCTTTACATCTGTTTTATCTAAACACAAATAATAAATAGAAACCAAACTCAAGACCATCTATATGGTGCTATGATTTACTAATTTTGAAACTTTCTTGGAGATATACACACGATTTTTATGTTAAAAAATTTTCATCATCATTATAGAAATAAATATTTTTGTTCTATAAAATGAATCCATCAATTATAGATAGCATTTATTCTAAATTGATTTATTTACATATGGTAAACCTATTAGTTATTATATCTCACCTGAATATGATGAATCAATTTCTTCTTCTATACCTAACTCCCACTTTCCTGAATCGCTTAATGATATCACTTCTTCTAGACTCTCATGTTCTCTTCCATCCACCAGAAGAATATATTGTATGTCAGGATTAAAGATAATTATAAATCAGAAGTCTCTATAAATCCTTTAGAACATAATATGGGATTTTCCTTCTTTTAGAATTATATCTTCTAACTCCCAAAATTCTAGCATATGAACTTCTATATAGATGTTTTACACTTCAACATACTTTAAACACAAAGTTATAATTTAAATTATATTAACTTTTGGAAAAAAAATACCAAAATTTGCATTAACTTAAACAGTAATACTTATTATGCTTCAATCTATATCCACCTGAGTTTATACTATCATTTCTCTGAAATCACTTTCATCCACTTCAAAATTGTGTTCTATGTATAAGAACCTCTAATTAATTATAACATTTATAGTATTGAAGATATTATGATTATTTTTATACCAATTTTATTAAAAAATACTCATCCATATATCCCATATATAAATAAATTTTAGACTTATCCTTCTGAATAAAACTCTCTTTAGAATCAATGTGAACATATGATACACTTTTAAAAACATTTAGATAAAAAATTTCCAATATTTTTTCTGACAAAAAAGGTACTTGAATATCGTTCCTCACTAGTATTGAAGGAATTATGATAAATAAGTAACTAATTAAATTATTTTTTTCAACTGGAATTACTTTATTTGTTCTAGAGTTAAACCAAATTCTATGTACCTTCTCAATAATTTTTTTCGTATCTATTCAGCCAAAATATTTTGTTTTGGAGTGACAAGAAATATTTTCTCATGAATGATTCCCTACATCCAAAATTCACTACCATAAGGGAATTATGTTATACTAACAAACATTATCTGATATAAGGCATTTATACTACTTTCAGTCTAACTCTAAACCATTATTTTCCAGCAACTAAATAGACCAAACACATTTGACATGTGCTTCAATAAACTTACACATGACTTTAATGTTTCATTACCAATAAACATGATAAATTAAAGGGAACCTCTATAATATAAAATCAAGGATAGTCCCTATAAATCTAAAGGAACAAGTTCCTTATTCCAGCTATGAAAATTTCTCCCATTAGAATTAAACAAAAAACTATTTTATTTTCCAAGTATAAAACTCTAACATGTTTTTATATCGATATGATAAATAATAAATATTCACTTTTCCATAAGGAATTTCTTGTCCTTGTCATTTAGATAACCAATAAAAATATTCCATAACTCTATAATTTTGGAAGTTTTAGTTTCATCCATCAAACATCCATTTAAACTTCTTATCATATATGGTCCCAAAGATAAATCCTCTTACCATAACCATTGAAACATGGTTTAGTTTTTTACACCATTAACGAAAATCATCAAAAATCCTTATTCAATTAGATATCCTATGGGGATAATACTATTCAACAAACTTGGGATGTTTCTAACTTATGTTAAATTTAGTAATTTCTCATTCTAAATTTGTACATTCACATCACACTTTCATTCAACATAAAGAGCATCATCATCAACTAAATATAACTTTATAAATATTATAAATTAACTTTATAAATCTTATAAATAAATAATTATTTATACACCCCTCCTCGTATATGGAATCGAAAACAACTCCATAATCAAAAACCAATGATTATATAATAACATTTATGATTAATGGAATAAGAAAATGATATCGTCTACTAAATAAAAAGAATAAAACATATGAAGAATACTCTTAAATGGTAATATTTATGGGCCTTATAATATTTCTATAGAATCACCCTCTTATAGTAGGTCCATTAAGTAATTTTGAGTCCATTACATTTATCTATACTCTCATCTATATACTTATTTTCATTCCTCTGAATCAACTTATAGTTGGGTGACCATACTCTGCCTTCTATGTTCAATGCATTATCGAAAGGTTCCTAGACTTCCCTCTTGCTTATATTATGAATTATGGTTAAATTATTAACATCCACAAATACTAATTTGGTTGTTATAGTATAATTACTAATTGGAATGACCATCACCCCCAAAATTCAAACAATGATGAAAATAGAGAAAATACTCAGTCCTCATCTCTAAAAGTTAATTTGACTAAATAAAAATTAATCTATATCGTGTTAAAATAATTAACATTGTATACATCAAGTTTTAATTCTAGAAATCTCATACTGAAAAACTAAACATCATAAATACCTTATTTAATGTCCTCGGCCTTTTATACATGTATAATATAGAAAAAATAAGTTCTTTAATTGTTTCTTTTCATGTATCTTGAGACCACTATTTTCTGATAATTACATCCTCTTAAATATTATTTCATTAGGATCCAATCATTCCCATTCAAGTTTCTCCATATTTTCTAGTTTCAATAAATTTAATAGAATTTCAAGGTTATTCTATATGAAAAAATATTTCATCCACATCCATCAAAAGACAAGGTCCATTTCCTAAAACTTATTAGTCATAATATAACCATATTAAAACGTTATTATACCATTGTCGTAACTCTTGATAAATAAAATAACCTTTAGGTGGAAACTAAAATGATAATACCATAGTATGATTAGTAAAATACATTGTAATGAACAAATATTTTTTACCAATTTTTGGGAGAAGAAAATCTCAAATCATGAGTTCACTAGAAGATAAAGCATGAAATATTAGATAATGAATCCAAAATAATTTAGGCTCTATTAGGAATCATACATAGTGGTATACCACACCTCTATAAATCACTACTAATAGGGTATTCTAAAAATGGAATCATGTGAATAAAAAAATTAAAAAAGGAAGATAAGAAAAAACCCTTTTATTCTACGTGGTTTGTATTTTCATACTACAACCATGGGAGAACACTATAATAATTTTATATTGTGAAGTAGAAAATATTAAATCTAAGTGAATTTTCATCCATGTGGATCATATGAGTAAATAATACCATTAAAACACAATAGTTGGTCAATCCATATAAATATAAGTTTCCAGTTAATCAAGCAATTTCACTAAACAACAACTTTCACAATCTTACATCCATTAGATATAGTAATCATTGATATCCTTCTATAATCTTTCACAAGACATGCTAAATCAAGTAGATCAATAAAGACCATAATTACATTTTAGATATCAAATCTCATTATCTAATCCATACTTACATTTAAATGAAACTTCCAATAGAAATTGAACTTAATAAACCAATCATCTGTTGATTTCTCGCTACATTAGACATCTTCCAGTGAACTAAATCTGAAACTTCTGATGATCAAAATGAAAAGAATCAAAATGGTTTCACAGTGCTAAAATATGTATTAAACATGGAAAATAATTAATTTATATGGTAAAATATATTCGTATAATATCATTTCTTATGTCAATGTTCACTGTAAATAATATCACCACTTAATGGATTGGTTTTTCTCCCAAGACCCAAAAACACGTTGGATCAAAAACCACTACCTACATCCCATAACAATGTAGATTAGAAATCACAACCTATATCCCATAACATAGTGGATCAATAATCATTAAAATCATACCATAGTAATCTCATTTGTTATAATTATTTAACCAATCCATTATATAGCTATAATAGACCCACTAATCTTGTAATAATAAATAATAAATTGTTTTACCATATGAATATGATCATGTACATAATTGAACACTAGATTTCTAACACAATGATATAGAATTAGATATCCTAAAAATTTCCCCAAAGAGTCAGTAATTAATTCATAAATCAAAGTGAGTGATTTTATTAAGGTATATTCCTAGTGAAATACTATCAAATTTAATGATATTATCATTAATGAAAACACAATAATAGAATAATAGAAAACTTATTTGGTTAATAAAAAGAAATATCCCTTACAATTTTTATGAAATTTATTTAAAAATAATAATTATAAATCAATGTTTTTAAGGAAATTAAATAAATTTTTTCAAGAAACATAGAAAATAGAAAGGAATATTTATAAAGAAAAAAAATAGTAGGAAAAATCAAGTGGAGAATTTTAAATGGGAGATGTAAAGTAACCCGTATGCATATTTTTAAAAATGTTCAAGTCAATATAATATTAAATTAATTACACATAGAATAATGGATATGGAAATAAAAAAATGAAAAAAACATGAACAAAGAAGAAAAATATTCCACCAAAAAAAGAATATATAGGGTTAATTCCACATTTAAGCATCATCCTTGGTGAATTACAAACCTATAGTAAATGTAATGGTAAGAAGACATGTAATCCACAGAAATAACCATATGAGAAGAAAGTTAATGGGCTTTTTTAGTTAAATTAAATACAATTTACAATAATTAAAATTCATACAAAAAAAATATTTGTTTCAAATTCATATTGAAATGGAAACACTTACATTTTCTCAAGACATTTCCTAGCATGCTAAACCTTATTGATGAATTCTCTCCTTAATATGAATTTATTCGGAAAAAATAATTTAAAGAAATTTATTTGGATCAAAATATACCAAACATGTTATAGTAAAATAGAATATGGATTACGGGGAGTTATTAAATAATATAGAAAATGATAGAAGTTATTTGGAGTGCATACAGGAGAGCTGCTTTTATAGGTGAAAACAAGAAACATTTCTTTAGAAATTTTAGTTGGGTGATGCATAATGATGGAATAACATGGATGTTAGGTTAGTAAGATAAGGAATTTTTTTGAGAATTATAGGATTCAATTACACAAAAATTTGTGTTATATAATGATTTAATATTAATTTTTCACAAATAATTGATCCATGTCATTTTACCTATTTTTACCTCATTTTTACTTTTTTAAAAAAATTATTTCTTTTTAAAATACAATATGACCACTTTTACCAGATTTTTATATCCAGATTCAAAATTAATACTCCATTAAATCTAATTGAATTTATAAATTTGACTAACTTAACATTTAATAGAAAACATAAAATATGTTAGAAAAATTATAGAAACATATTTTTTAAAACATGAAGTGTTCTTATTCTTATACCATATCAATTAAAATTCATCAAATGGGTTCAATAATATTTTTTTATTTTTTTATTATAAAAATTATATATTAATAATATTTTCCTTAAACCATGATATGTGTAGTTTCTAAAGTAAAAATGATTACACATAAAAAACCTTTTTTATAAAAGTATCTATTTAAATATTAAATCATTTGATACTACCTTATGACCAATTAATAATAAATTTATGATTTTGTATGTATATGTATAGAAAATAAGTTTCATTAAATTTCATAATCCAATTAAGTGAAATTTATATTTTAAATAAAAAAATTTAATATAAATATACATATTATGTAAAACTTTTTCACTAACCAAGAATAATTAAATTATTATTCTTTATAATTCCTTAATTATTTATTGGTTTTTTTACATTTTTTTCATGGATTTTCTTAATTTTTTCAGTATATTTTTAAAAAATAAATCATTAAAAATAAATTTATTTTAAAATCAATTTCTCAAACAAAATAAAGATTTATTTAAATTTAAAGACATTTTAAAAATTGAATTAGTGTCTTTAATTTTTATTCTAAAATTATTTTTTCTATATTAATTATATTAAAAAAATTATAAGTAATAGATTATTTACTTCTAAATATAAAATAGTTTGTATACCAATTTGACACATGAATACCCAATGACCATATATCCAATAATCATATGTTGAATGACCATATATCCAGGTATCATATATCCAAATCCCGTATATATAAGGGTTATATTAAATTCCTATATGTGATCTTACAATCCTCACTACAATTCATTCATATTTTTTATTTATCTCTAAGAACGTTTGATATATTTATAATATTTATTATTATTATCTTAGTTATAATAGGTGTTTTTATCTTCAAGGAAAACCATGACGATAAAGATTTTACATTCATGGTATTTTTATTTACTTATGGTTTTATTCCTTTTTAATTTTTGAAATTAGGTTGTATATTTATTTACAATAATGTTTACTATTTATCATGTAATATTATATTTCATCGTAATAAAATATTATATTTTATCATTTTATTTTGGTTGCTTGTGTAGTAATTTATTCAACATATTTATGGAATAAATATTTCATTTGTTATAATGTACAAGAAATTAACAAATTAATTAATTAATATAAATATTATAGATATTAAATTAACCTCAATATCCCACTGATTCTCATCTAATTTTGACAAACATTTATACATTGATCATGTCCACATTTCCTCTACTTTTAAGACATTATTTTTTTCTTTGTTTTTTCTACTTGTAACTTGATTGAATAATTTATACACATCGAAATATTTTTCTTCTATTTCTAACACTATTAAACCTAATCATTGAATTGAACTTATCATCTTTATAACTATAAACTAGGGAAACGTAAATTAGTTTTTATATAACCATTTTCAGTTATAGGGAGTCTATGTACATGCACCACACAATTAATCATCAATAATTTTTGGCATTATTTTTTGGTATGGAAGTTACAATACACTTTTTAGATTTAAAATGAATTTAGAATATACAAAGTATTACATAGATGTTATATTTCATTTTTATAGAGTCTCAAATTACATGAATTTTATATTTTAAATCTTTATGAGAAACTACAATATATTTATGTAGGTACATGAAAGTAAGATGTTTGAGTGTACAACTACTACCAATCGTAACAGAAATAATAATAAAAGGCACTTTTATATGATCAAGGATAATACAGATAGGAAAATAAATGAGTCTACCCTAGTAATTTCACACTTAAATAAATAGAATATTTTATATATGGATATCATAAAAAATGAAAAAGGGTTTCCCAGGACTCGGGACTTGAAAGTTCATAGAGTATTAAGAAATACTACATGCATCACATTAACACAAAATGTATCAAATTATAAAATAAATAATTATCATTTATAGGACCTAGATATATTTAATGGATTACCTTCATAGGATTATTTAGATTTAATAAATCAATTCCTCCCTATTATACTGTATATTCCATACAAAATAGTGAGTGATTAAGAGATAAAGATAACATGCTTCCCATACTATCATGCGGGGAAAGTAATTACAAGGTTGTTTTTTGTAAAATAAGGATTCATTTAACACTTAGGAGGAGATTTAAAATACCATTATATGTAGATTCCATACTATATAGATAATTATATATCGAACCACCATAGAATTTACATTTTTCTTGAAATATCAACATGACTTATATGGGCTATTTTAAATGCTAAAATATTACTAACAATAGTGCCCCATCATGAATTTCCACCCTCTCTTTTTTTGTGTTTCTTCTATAAATGGTTTTATTACACATGCAGAACATTAATGGATAGATAAATATGAGGATATTATGGTGATGATATATAATATCAAAAAAAGAGTTTCTAAAGTATGATCACTGTCAATTCTTAAAAAAGGATAAGAGTCATAGTTAATGAAGTAGAAATAAAATAGGATTTCAGTGAAAAAATATCTAATTTTAAAATTAAAATTCATGTGCTTATATCCAAGAACTAAGAAGAATGGGAGTAATTTCATTACTATGGAATCTATAGCAATAGCATTTTCTACTGTATGAGTTTTAAAATACCAAATCATCTTACATAACCTAATAATGTGTAGGAAGCTAGAACAATTTAAGATACAACCCATGAGGAATGATCCTTTTTTAAAAAAAAATAAAATTTAGGATGGAAGGATCACCCCCAATTTATCTTAGAAGGATCAAGGAAAATTTAATCAAGGGGGAAAGTTAAATTTCAAGGAAATTTTTAATCTAGTTATCAATATAAAAACTATAAATAATATTATGGTATTCTGGATTATAAATCCAATCAATTAAATTCATTCATGTGAAATATTTTAGAAGATCTCATGAAAATAATGAAGAATTAATTGAAATTGAATGACTTTTTTTTGAGAACCACAATAATTTTTTATAGAATTAATCATTTGACATTAGGAAACTATTAGAGAATTTATAAATTTATAATGTAGTATCGGAAACATGTTAAGAAAAATACAGTAAGATCTAAAGTGAAAAATTCATATTACCATTAAGCCAAATCCAACAGAGTATTGTATATAACTTATGACCATAGGAGGAAAAACTATAAATGGGAGTGATAAATATATGATTAAACGACATTACATGGAAGTTAAACTACATAAGTAACACCGCTAACATGAAGAGAAAAATGATAGTATTAAGAAAGAGGAAAAACTGATATATTAATTGGTTGACAAAAGGATAAAATGAAGGGGAAGTGATGATTAAAATTTTGAACAATAATTTTAATTCGTTTGATCCACCTAATGTATCATGAAAAAGAGATATATAATTAAATGATAATAAAATTAATAATTTTAAAAGGTTTATTCGAATATTCAGGAAGATTAGAGTTTATATTACATTTTAAAAATCACTTTATAAGATTATATACTATACTAAATTATTAAAAACATATTATCAAACAAAAATAGTATAGAAGAGTTAAAAACTATTCCTATCATTGAATAATGTAGTTATTTGAATCAAATTATGATGAAACAAAAACTCAAGGATCTATGGTGCCTCAATAATCTCAATAAATATGAAATTTTTTCATATAGAAGTTTATAAGGAGATTAAAATTGGTGATCCTAAGATGAATTAAGTGGAATGAAAACTGACTAATTTATCCCCTACCAATTCAACTAGTGTGATTGATGATTTTCTAGTAAGACTTGGAATAATTTTCAATCTAGATTATTTCATAGTGTTTAATATAGAAATCCATATGGTGGTTCGAGTTATTGTCTGAAAATCACTCTTAGTTACTATAGTTTACATGATTGACCTGCCTTAAGTAAAATTTCAATTGTATTACATGCTATGAAGAATCTATATATATTATATGAATATTTTTCAGATAATGTTATTGACCATGAAGATAAAATTAGAAAAAAGATTCAAACAGATTATAAATTTTTTAAAGTGAAGGAATTCAGTGAGAAAAAAGAAGGTCAATCTTTATCTTGTGAGAAATATGAAAAAATGGATATATAAATCTATTAAATGGATTCCAATGCATATCCTAGAGAATAATTTGATCCACATAAGATATTCATTAAATAATCAATGATGAATCCAATTATTCTATAATTGAAGATATTACATACTATAACTAAATATGTTTTCATAGATAAAAAATATATATAGCCTATAATTATCATGGATGAATTATATTCTCAAAAAGAATAAAATTTTCTTAATTTACTAAAAAAGTGTAAATTTTCTATTTATTAGACCATATCTAACATCAAGGGAATACGACCAATGACATGTATGCATAAAATAATCATGGAGGATGAGGTTTTACTAGATATTTTATGGTAAAGAAGACTTAGTACAAACATAAAATAATTGTTAAATGATGATATAATTAAGTTAGTTTATATTGGAAGCAAATACACCATTTTTAACAATACTTGGGTGAGAAAAGTTCAAGTGGTACTAAATAGAATAATATTGATTTGTGATTACAAATGAAATGAATGTAATGATTTTGAAAATAGTTGTAACAAGTTGGAGTGTATTTATATAGAAAACTAAATAAGTATACATGTAAATTTCATTTAGCACTAAAATTTATTGATCTAATTATTTAAATGTTTGCAATTAATTCTCAGTTTTTACGGATATTCAAGATATAATCAAGTTCTTATCAACACTGCTGACTTTGAGAAGACAACAAGTACATGCCCTTATGGTATATTTTCATAAAGGAAAATTTAATATGGACTATGTGGTGCACCTAAAAGTTATCAAAAGTGTATGATATTCATATTCTTAGAAAAGTAATAGAGATTCATTGATGTATTCATGGATTAATTTTTAATCATAAGCCAAAATTTTGAAGACACTTTAGAAAATCTATTGAAAAATTTCAATATGTAATGAAATAGATTTGATAGTCAATTGGGAAATATTTAATTTAATGGTGAGAGAAGATATTGTACTTATCTGAATAATCTTAAAGGTTTCAATTGAATTTGATATTGGAAAAATATAAGTGATCTCATCCATGCCTCACAAAAAAAATAATGTGTTGATATATTTCCTTTGTCATGTTGGGTTTTATATAAGTATTATAAAGGGTTTAACAAATAATTTATTTCCATTATTCATAAATTATAAAAGGAGTAAAATTTTAATTTTGAGAGGAACTACCTATAATATTTCAAAATATTAAAGTGGGAGCTCATCTTAGTTCCTATAATCAAAACACCTGATTAAAATCTTCCTTTTGAAATCATGTGTGATACTAGTCACATTTCGATGGTGTATGTTCATATAATGATGATAGAAAAGAAATAGTTTGTAATATATTATAAAAAAAGTTCTTCAAAGTAACACAACACTATTATTCAATAAAAAATAAGATTATGATGTTAGTGGTGTATGTTGTGGAGAAATCTAGGTCTATCTCATTGGGAGAAAATTTATTATTTATATATAACATTTATTTTTGATTTTTTTTAAAAAAAGTAAAAAAATACATGATTGGGTAATTTGGTTTCACTTCAATAAGAATTTGATCTTAATATTAAAGAAAAAATGATTTGAGAATCAGGTGGGAGATCACTTATCTGGACTTGAAAGCTTTATGGAATACCGTTCTCATTTTATCAAGGGACTATTTCTAGATGAGAAACTATTTTTAGTAAAAAAATTGTACTATGATGGTATTTATATTCTTTTTAATATTTATCTACTAAGAATAATCCATGGGATAAAACATGGAATGATAATTAATGTTTTGAGGAAGATTTGAAGTGATGCCTTTATAAATATCCATTTATATAAAATAGGAATCCATAAATTCATAGAAGTCAAGTTCCTAGAGAGTATGTTTAACAAATTCTAAACAAATAAAACAAAATTCAATATATGGGAAACTATGGAAATCAGAATAAAAATCTAAAGTTCTTTAAAATTAATTCTATTGTCCAATATTATATATAGATGGAAGGTAATTTTTCACGAACAAAGATAATTTTAAAAGAATAGGAAATTTAGAGAAGGAAAGAGATTACTCAATTGGGTATATTATAAGTTTAAATCAAATATATCTGGAGTTTTAAATTCATAAGGTCATTCCCAAAGTCTCATGGGGATATATATATATATATAAATATATATTTCTTTTGGAAAACTATGTATCATTGTGGGATGATTCCATTTAAATTCTAGACAATTAGGGTTTATTTAGTTTTAAATTTGTGAAAAATATATATTTTATAGATATAAAATTCTATGATACATAATCAATTATAAAAGGGAATAGTTTTAGAAATATCATTTCAAAGTTCTCATGTGGAAAAATGGATGAAAATGTAAGATTGAGATAATGTATTATCCCCCAAAATGTGGGAAAAATGAGGTGAGAAACAATGATTTGAAGGGAATTTTTGAAGATATAGTAAAAATATCAAGGAAGTGTTATACTTATATAAAGTAAAATACTCTTTTAGAATATATAAAAATATATAAAATACACATTAGAATGTATCATTACATACTAACTTTTAGAAAATCATGTCATATGTCGGCAAATATTGAACATAAGGCATTCTTTGATGAGAAGGATTCTAACATGAACTACATGAGTGTTATAGAGAATAAGATTCTTTAATTTAATGGTTCTAAAGAAATAATAATTGGGTCACATAAAAATAAAAATATTATAATAAAATTTCATGTTGTTTCATGCTGGATTAATTTAAGGTAAGATTATCAAATAAGGGAAAATTTACCTTCTATTTAATTTAACAATAAGGATTTTTCTAGGGAACATGATGTCTATATAGTGAGGTTCATTCAATGTAGTTCAAGTGAAATCAAAATAAGATATAAAGATACATATAGAAGATGGATATCCTTTCACTGTGAATGGTATAAGGATAAAATTATACTTCAAAGAAGGAAAGGTTGATAAATATACCACTTCACAAACTAATGAATAGGTTGTTAAAGTGTTAAGATGATAAATACAAAACAATAACTATTGGGAGTCATCCCAGGACTTTCTCTTTTTTTAGTTTTTTCTTTTTGAATAAATATAATTTCTTTCACTGTGTGTGTTACATGCATTTTTTAGTATATATAGAATAATTAGATTACATAATAATAGAGAATAATCACTACAAAATAATATTTTTCAAGGCGGTTAAGTATTATAAATACTGTATTTATTTTATTTGATCTTATTGATATATATTATTTTCAGTTCCCTACAATGGTATATACTGAGCTCAAGGAAAAAAGTGTGGGGGATTGTTGGATGAGTGTATAAATTTAGAGAAATATTTGAATATTTTTTACATTTGATTTCTATGAGATAGATCATTTTTAAATACATTGTATCTCTAGTCAATGAACCGGTTATTGTTGTTTAAAAGAAAAAACTATATGAAATAATAATATAACTTTTACACAATAGAATTAGAACATGAATTTGAGTAAATTTTCTTTTGTATTGGTTTAACACCTCAAATGTAATGTCATGGATTTTCTGAAAGGTATAACCCATTTATTGTTTTATTAAATTACATTTAACAACTATTATAATGTTTCTTAAGGGGTTCTAGGAGGTATCAAGGGTTTTCAAGGCTATTTTAGATCTTAGAGGCACGAAATTAAATGAGGCAGACAGAGCCACACTATTATTAAAAATTGTGAAGTTCTACCGACATAGTTTCCCTAAACTGTACAGTTACAGATAGTGAGGTGATAGGGGTTTCATGGTTTTTTTTTATTTTTTATACCTTATGATCATTCCCATTAATCCAACTATATTTTTTTAGTGACTTTTCACATGTTTTGTGCATGGTTAGGCAAACCATGTGTCTAATAGTGTGGGTTTCCCCCTTGATGTAGTGGCTTGGTGCACAGTTTGAACAAACCTACACCCAAACCATTAACCCCTATATTTGAGGATGAAATTACCTTTTTACCTCTCATTAAATATTTTAAACCATTTTTCTTTCCTCCATGTTCTCTAGATATTTCCTCTCCTCCTCCCTCATGTATGAATCTCTTCTTCTTCCTCTATATGTTTGAGTTATCTCTTCTATCAGTGGTCTAAATTCTCACTGTTAGAAGAAATGGGAGGATATGGTTAACCTATATCAACATCTATCTTCTATTTCAATTTTCTCCCTCCCTCTATTGTGTTATTTTTATGTGGCTACTTTTTTCTTATTTTCAGGTAGTTTTATGATAACTTTGTTTTCTTTTGTTTTAAATTGATTCGAGCTTCAACAACGAGTCAGTGGAGAGATACTACATCAATGTACGTAGTCTAGGTATTCCCTGACCATTTCATAGATTTTTAAATTACATTTCATTGAGTTTTATGTTAGATCCTTCTAGTGATTCTTCCAATGTTTTAATATAAATAATTAAATTGGTTCTACGTGTAATGCGTGACCTTACCTTACTAAAAAACCCATCTATGGGGTGTTCTTCTTGTTTTTTTCCCCTCTATTGGGTGTTAAAAAATTAATAGCCTACCTTATCATGATTTAAATTTTTAACTACCTTGGGTGTGTATGTTTCACATTGATTTTTTTTTTAATATACAATTGGAAAAAAATGAATTTTGTGCCATGAGATGGGACCCTATTAAATGTTTGATGCTTAATGTTTATGGATTGGAATTATTTTTTATGCCACAAGTCATAAATTTAGATTCATGATATTATTTTTTCCTTATATTTGAACTTGTTGTTTCGTTTCACTGTAATCAGGCTCTATTCCTTAGGTGTCATTGCCTCTTTCTAAGGATTAATCCATGAGTTTCATGCCTTGTTCCACATCTTATGCCTTGTGCCTGTTTCTAAATATGGTTTATTTCCATTGTGTGGCTCAGATATCTTATTTAGAATGAAATAATGAAATTATTAATGATGGAATGTCATTATATATGATATTCTGTGTAATATGAGACTGGGTTTCTATGCCTTTCTTTGCTATGGGTCGGGAGAGAATAAGGGTCTCAACATAAGGACACCATGGATAGACTCATCATGCATGGTTGGATATACTAGAAAAGCATGGAGTGATAATTTGGATTAACTTATATGAGATCTCTATTCAGATTAATGTATACTTGTGAGTGAAACTAGTTCCCTAGGGTAGAAACTATAGATTGACCCATTGAAAAGATCACTATTCTATGCATTGGGGGACACCTGGTCCCATGTGTGAGATAATTTATAAAGAATCATATTACACAATTCCATTAGTGATATAAGGGATTTCATATGGGCTTCTTGGACAAACATTGATGCATTTTTTATATTGGATAATACTGTAGAGACCAAGGGTATTCTTCATAGATCACCTTGGACGAGCTCGGGACTCCACCATTGGATTTGATTGATTGTTTTATTTTGTTATATGTTATGTTTCTTTTTTAAATTTGGATCATGCTTGTATGGTTTCATGGGGATGTGGCTTCCAAGAAAAAGTGCAATCTTTTGGTTTCCTTTATTGATTCCTTACCTATGATGGCTAGTACAATTAACATATCACTTGTATAGGTATCTTGGTTCAAACATCCGGCTTAGTTCGAAGCAGGTGGTATCAGTCAGCTATCTACTTAGGATCCAAGATCAAAGTGTTTTTTTATTTATTTACTTCCTATAATTTATTATTATGGCACAGTGTTTATTTATTTATGGAATGAAATGTATTTTCCTAGACATCATGAGTGGCAGTGTACTGAGATTGTCTCTCACCCCCTTCTTGGTCCTACTTTAGTACCCAAGAACACTTCATGATTTTTGGTTTTGACAATCTGAAGCATGTGGACCCCAATTCTTGATATTTTTATAACTTTAGGATAGGTTTTGGGAGGCAGAGGACCAAAACTATTCATGAGCTTCCTGGTGTAGTAGTTTTTGGTCTTTTTGGGTAATTTCCTATATCATGAAGTATATGTCTATATCCCCTGTTCAACATGTTCTCTCAATTTTTTTATAACATCATGGTCATCATAACCATTGAATCTATTATTTTTATTTATCTTCCTTTAGTAAAAACCCTTGGGATTATTTGTGGGTTTTCTAGGATAGGATCCGGACTCCACAACTAGATATGATAGTTTGATTTCTTTTGTCAAATGTGGTGTTTTTTATTAAATTTGGAGCAAGCTTGTATGATGTCATGGGGATGAGGCTTCCAATAAAAATTAAATGATTGGGGTCTACCTTTATTGAATTATTTACTTATGATAGACTGTGTAATTAACATATCACTTATATAGGTATCTTGGTTCAGACATCCGGCTTAGTCCAAAGCAGGTGGAATCAGTTAGGTGTCCAATTAGGATACCATACAGAAGTGTTTATTTTTACTTATTTATTTCCCTTATTTTTTATTATAGAACACTATTCATTTATTTATGAAACAAAATGGATTACCCTAGACACCATGGGTGGTGGCCTGCTGATATTGTATCACACACTATTCTTGGGCCTGCTTTGGTACCCAAGAAGACTTCAGGATTGTTTGTGTCAAAAAAAGTTAAGCCTTCAGCCTATGATGTTTGATTGATTTATAGATTTAGGATAGAGTTTTGGGGAATATGATCAAGCCTATGCTTGAGATTCTTGTTTTAGTATTTTTTGGTATTTTGGTTATTTTTTTATACCATGAAGTATATTCATGTATCCCCAGTTCCCCTTGTACTCTAATTTTTTATAGCATCATAATCATCAACATCATTATATCTATTATTTTTAATCATCTTCAATATATTATTGATTTCCATTGTATGTTCTATTGTTATTTTTATGTTGTTTTTGACGTTTTTTGTTTTTCCCATTTCTGTCTCCACTATCTGTTATCTTTATTTCCTATTGTGACAGAAAATTATTTTTTTTTATTTTATTATCAAATCAATTTTAATGGAAAAGTGAGAAACTACCAAATCCAAGAAATCAACCAAAAACAACGGTATTGAGAACCCCAAGAAAAATACATGTTCTGCCTCTTCCCAGCAACTAAACCATGTTAAGGCACTCCACCAAAGCATGAGAACTCAGCAAACAATCCCATGAAAAGATGCATGGGCACAGAACCAATGGAAATTCCATACCCTCTCACTCCAAGTGTCATACAGAAGTGACAGACTCATGCTCTGAACCCCATATAAAGAAGAACCAAGTAAAATTCAAGAATCAAAACACCCAAATTCACCTCGAGTCACACTAACTGATAATTAAATACCTATTTAGAAACACTTTAAGGAAAAGTGAGAAACCAAGCATTATCCAAAAAAATGATAAAGAATAATCAGTGAAGAAAAATTTAATTCTTCCAAAATCTATATCCCTAAACGACTTCAAGGATATAGCTGTTAACAGAGTGTGCGGCTCTTCACTTATTATTTTTTTAAATGCAGAAGTCAGTTTATCACAGACTTATATATACTCCTCAAGCTTGATCATCCCCATGTTGAAACCCACGATTATAATAATGTTTTTTTTATCAACACAAGAATATTTATCCTCATTTCGATTCACTTTAATAGCTAGACCCATCATCTGGTCTGCTTCATCTTCATAGTAATTTAGAAATAGCACCTGAGTCATCACCTAATCCTCTGAACCTAGAATAAAATCCAAGGATAGTTCAGGTTGACCAGGTGATTTCGTTTGACATATGGACTCACTGTCTATCTTCTCATCCATTTTTTTACTGACTGATTCTTCTAAGGAGGTGGCAAGGAGTAGTAGTCCTTCCTACCCTTCCTCCTCTTATTACTGTTGTTACTCCTCAGACAGGTTTCCCATATAGAAATACTCTTACTTTCTTAAATGGAATCCTCCACATGATCCTTATTTGTAATTCTAGATTTTCTTGGTCAGACTTCAAACATTCCTTAGTAAGGCCATCAATGATATTTCTCACTTGAATGGGGTAAAGATTCCTTAAAGAAAAAACCCTTGTCTTTCCAACTAAGTTATGGTCATCCATATCTAGTTAAGACCACTGATTTCTCTTATACAGGGCCCCACTACCCCTGACCACCTCCACATAAGAAGAACCACCAAAACCTTCTTCAATACTTGTCACTTGGGTCATTGCTACAACACCCACTTCTTGTCTACCAACACTTTGAGTTGCATCAACCTATACAAGTTTCTCATCACTCGGATGGGTACCCTCCATAGTAGGTTACATTTCCTTACTCAATCCAACACTACCTGAACAAAATACCTCAGTAGATATATCTTGTTCACCACCCGCCTTGTGCCCCACAATAACTTTACTCCCCATCACATGGCTTTCTACTTGAACCAAATCCTGCTGGATCGAGCCTTCCACATCTCTAGATGATTCGGCCACATCCACTTCAGCAGAAAATCCCTCTCCCCCTGCCATCTTATCCCAAACACCTTACCCCCATTTTTATTACATTCCAACCGGCCATCCTTCTTCTAGAACAAATCAGCATCCTCCCACACACTAAGGCAGTTTGAATCATTCAATCCCTACCTCAACCTGCTAAATACTTCAGCCTAGGGAACTGTAGCCTTCCTCCCTAATTTAGACCCATGAAAAAAATCAACTAACATATTAAAAACACCTTCAGGATGGCCCTCCTCCACCATCCACAACAACTGATATTCCATACCCCTACCGTTACTGGTTTCCATCTTTTTGAACCAGCTTCCACACAAACCTCTGGATCTTTAATATTATCTATATCCTTCTTCCTTGTTGGATTCTAGGTTCCCTGATGATAAAAATTCTTCTAATGGGGTAGGAGACCCTTACGGTAAACCTCTGAAGCATGACCCAATTGATTTCATGAAGAACAAAAGTATGTCTAGTTCTCATAGATGACATGTTTCATGCCCCTGTATTCCCCGCCAATCACTATCCACAAATAATTGAAAGGCGTCTGAGATGCATCCAATTCCAAAAAAATCCAATGGATTAGCCGGGTGACAAACTACCTCAGTGTGACTATCTGAGCATAAAGCCCTACCAACAAGATTACTTACCAAGATAATAATAAAGGGATTTTGGAATGGAAAAGGAAGGTTAGGGAAACATACCCAAACCGTAATAGATGTAGAATCATGATTTATATGAAATTAAATAGACCAGTGGAAGAGGAATAATTGCATCCCGTTGAATCTACGCATATCACCCAACCAGGCCTTGTTGAGGCCTGTTTACTATTAAAATCAAATCATGATATAGTGACTGTTGATCAAGAAAACTATCGCCTGTTCACGAAGATCCCATGTGCTGAAGGTAATCCTCTCAAACGCGTCAACTGAAGGTATATTCATCTTACATCAAGGAACCAATGTGAGGTTTAGGACGGAAGAGATTTTCAAGAAATCAATGGTTGAGATCTAAAGATTAGGGAGGCCATCAATATGGTCCGAAACATTTGGGCTCAATGCGGCTTTCGAAAATGGTCAGAATCCTCTAACATTCAAGGAGGATTGCTTGAGGTATTACGGTCACCATCTCGAGGCACCATTATGTGGTACCCAGAGTGGGACACTACATCAAAGAACCAAATTAACTAAAAACTATATAAATCAATTAAAATTAGAGTAAAAAATTGTTATTGCGTTCCTAATTTAACTTGATAGGATTAGGCATAGAGTGTGTGAATGAAAAATAAAATCTATAAAAATGTTAGTTGAAATTATGAGATTTAGTATCCATTATCCATCATTCATTCATAAACTATCAGTCTGGGTGGAAACTAGGTATAATAAAATGTTTAGTTCTGAATTATTGACACTCAATTAATAAGTGAAAAGAAAAATTCATGTATTAGAAAATATTTTCTGTGCCAATATTTCAAAAGTATTGAAGTGTGTGGGGAATATTGAACATAATTAAAGAAGGGGAACATAAATTAATAAGATTTAAATTTTATTTTTATCAAGAAATTGAGAGGATAAATATAGGAATGGAGACTTGAATGAGACATATTTGTGAATGTGTTTCATATTAGAGAAACTATTCAACATAAATCCCTTCACCCAACATTTAATGAACCTATAATTGAACTTGTGATAATATTTATTATTGTGGAAATTTGTTGGGAGTAATTACTTGAGGGAAATTAGTCACTTAAGTGTGGGGTAATGTGCATTGTAAATATTATTCAAGTTTTTTTACATTATTATTATCCAACATTGGTGTGTTTTCTCTAAATTTTTAGTTTTTTTTGTAGTGGTTTAAATAATTTTTTAAATTTTTAGAATAAGAACCTAATTTGATAATTTATACATTAATTTGAATTCATTCAGTCTATAAAATAAATCTTTATTTTTTGAATATGACTTGTTAATTTCTCAAAGTAATCAAATAAATGGTCAAAGGATATGAAAGTAAAATCATAAGAAGTAAAAGAAAGAAACATTTGAATCATAATTTAGGGTTAATGTTATAATGGGGGTAATGTATCATTAATTAGGAACCATGAGCTAATGTACCTAAGAAAATATAGTCATGAACATTAATATGATAAGGTAATAATGTGGTAAAACATCACTTTATAGAACCTTGATCCTATATGGTGTCTAATGAAATATTATATAGAGTATTTAAAGAGTGAATCAGGTCTAGTTAGACTTGTTTTTGAGCTTTAAAATATATTGGAATTAAAAATTAATTCTTTGATCATAAATAGAAGAGTAGGTTTTCTAATAAACATATGTTGTACTAACTTATAAGGACTACAACAACTCCAACAAGGCTAATATGAAATACTTGATTCATAATCAATGATAACACTATATCATAGAGGATAATAAAATATATATTCAATGCTCAGTGTATTTTTTGGGTCTAATTCTGGATATAAACTCAAGAAAACACTATTTACATTATGATACTCTACTTTTTGTAATCAGAAAAGTTTGGTGGTTGAGGTTATATTATCAGGTAAACATGACTCACATCACATACCAAGGTTATTCCCACTCCATTACTACCTAAATCATTTTATAAGGATACATTCTCACTCCCAACATAATATCAAGAAACAATGTTGTATATTCTAACACTCAAATATATCCAAGATTTTCCTAATTTAAAACTGCTATACCATGAAAAAATAACATCGGCCCTCAACATTGGCTACATCGAATCCAAAATATTCTTGAAAAACTAATTTAATAATTTACTATTATTCATTTAGTAAAGTTTAAAAAGTTTTGACATAACTTATTATGTATCCCCAAATCACTAGAAAACTACTCTAGGTAATTAATAAGGAAGGGAGGAGGAGATCAAACATAGGGGTCGATGGTTAATAGACATGTCACGTGGAGAACATTCATACATCATGTGGAAGAAAGGAATCTTCATAAAAAATCTGATTAAATCATGTAATATAATAACATGTTGGAAAAAATAGTATATCTAAGGGATAGTGGAAAACATCTAAATGGGAATGTTAGTGGACCTTAACTAATGAAAATAGAAGTGGTTGTGCCACATGGGGGGGGAACTAGAATTAGTTGTGTACATATATTGATAATGGGAAGTGGAAGGAAATATTTAATGGGATTATCATGAATTGATGATAGGGTTATAGTTAAATGGTGTAAATTTCATCATTCAAGAGGAGGGAATCCATAAAATGGGAGGAAATGACTTCAATGATCATGGTTAAAATCGGTTTTTATAATCATGACTCACTTCCACAACACCAAGGGTATTATTTTAATGAGATCAGTTCTTAAACATGTAAAATAATGAAAACCACTCCACTTATTAAGAAACCATGGGATGGTTAGTGCATTTTACTATTTCATCATATATAGACCAGAACCAATGTTTGGAAATTAATAAAAACATGTCCTTTTTAATGTTATATAAACACACACAAACTCTCAATAAACATCACTAAAAACTATTTTAACATAAAATTAGTCTAAAATTATATCTCTATATCATATAAAATTCACCTCTAATCTATTAATAATCCCCTCTAAAGTTTTAATAAGCATCCTCTTAAGGTAATGTATCTCTCTCTCCACTTTTTCCATTCAAGCGCCTTTTTTATTTAACATTTTCAATCACAATTGATTATGTTCTCATGTATTTATTAATATCCCTTTAAATTCAAATTGATTTTATAATAATGATATAACATTTATACCATATCTTTATAATCTTTTCTTAAGCTATTATTATTCCAAAGTAAGGGATCATCTCATTCTCCTCTTTATTCAAGCACCTCCTTTATAGTATTCCCATTGTTTTACAATTTTTAATGTTGGGATATTATTTCACACATTCCTATTAATAAAAATATTATTTCAATTTTATGATCATCCCCTTCTACTCTCATTTATACCTCCCATGAAACTTTACACACACCTATTATGCTGCCAAAATTATCTAATGATTTTCTAATGCCATGCATTTTTATTGTGGATACCCATCCTTAGTTATGATCAATTTTATTCACATAGATGTACATATACATCATTTATTGGGTAAATCTAGATATATAACCCACACTCCTTGAACATGGTATTAAAATTTATGAAAGTCATCTTTATGTTGTATTGTTGGGAAAAATACCTCAACGTAACATTGTAGTGTTTTTTGGGTTGATTATGTTCGTTGGAAAACCAATTTTACATGGTCATTTATGTAGTTCTAGAGATATTTTTGAAAACTTATTTTTAAAAAGATCCAATATTGAGGAATAAATTCCCTTTAAGTGGTACATATAATTTCATATACAAGGTGGTGGTGTTTCTTAGTGTTTTCCCATTTTTTGGGGTCCAAAATTTGGAGGTTGGATCAATCATCACAAAAAGAGGATTTCTATGGATTCAAACTAAAAATATGTAAAAGTAATGAGTTGAAATAATATTATAGTTTCATGAAGGTAAATATCTTTTTAAAGGAATCTGTTGTCAGGAAGGATGCATTTCGCCAAGAAGTGAAGCATTATTAATGCACGGAAGGTTGATAGTAAATCTTTGTGACTATGAGAAGTGGAGAATCACAAATTTGTAAAGGGTTGATGGTAAATATCCATTAATATGATAAGCTTCATGAAGGTAAAATTTCCTAGGTTCTCAAAATAAATATGGAGCTGCGAGAATGAAATTAGATACCTTTAAAAAATGTGATGATGAGGTTTGAGGCATCTAGAATGGTAGAAAACACCTATAAATAGGACTTATCCCCCCTCAAAAATGTAGATCAAGACATAGTGAAAATCCAAAGGCTTTGAATTTTATAATTTTATTCAATAAGGTTTTTAGTTTAAAAAAATTCAAATAAATGAAGTTCATGAATGCTATGAAAGTAGAGGTAAAATTGTAAGTATTACTAAAGTATTGAAATTTTTCAACACTATAAAAATATGATTCCAAGTTTTGAGCTTCGTGAATGATAAGTGAGATTCATGAAAGTGTTTGAGCTTCACAAAAGGATGATTCTTCATGAATGTTGTTTGAGCTTCATGAAAGAGGTGAGATTAATTAAAGTTATGGGGTTCAAAAAGGTAGTATATAATTGTGAATAATTATGTAGTTTTAAGAGGTTTGTGTAGGCTTAGACAAGGAAGATATAATCGCAAAATTATTAAAAAAGGATTTCGTATTATAGAAAAACTAAAGTGGTATTCATTAAGTGGTTGGATGTAGAACTTAAATAGAGGATCTACATAAAAAATGAATATTAATTCATTATTGATAATAAATAGACCTACATGTCCCTAAACTGTGTGTGAGTCCTTTCAAGAGTAGAGAGAAAAGGAAAAGGAAGAAGGTGATCATTTCCATCGACAGTAATCTATAGAAGGAAATATTCAGGGAGTGAACTATCAGAAGTAGTGAGTTTTCCCAAAACATTATAATGGTAGTTATCCTTGGAATATAATTGATATATCCTATACCCAATTTTGGCAATGATCTATACTGTATTTATTACATCAGTACATTTTCATTGTATACTCCTTGTATGTATCCTATGGAAGGACAACTAAGTAAAAATCTATGTATCCTTATAACTTCATTTATAATTTACTTTCAATGCATCATCATTAGATAAATAAGGAAAGAATAGTATCAAAAAAACTTAAGAATAAATAAAGTGAACCTTATAATTAATAGGTCAAGATCTAGGGGGAAGAAAGAATTTTGAAAATAATATACATACACTAATTCACCCCCCAGGGTATCTAATCCCCTTACGGGCATAAAATATACCATCTACGTAACACAAATACAGATGTACTTGATATGAAAATGATAGGTTCACCAAGATAGTGATCCAAATAATTGAGTAATGTTTTAGTCTAAATAGATGTCATGTATGGTGTAATGTTATAGGGAGTAAACCTAATCCATTATGGGAATTTTTCCACCATGTTATTATGTCTTGTAATTTATGATTAACCTATGTTTATGATGTCATTTTTTATTTGTCTACAGATTGACATGTTAATTTTATGTTATCATGTTATATCATTCCTCATTGTTCAATATTATTATGCTCACTTCATTTATGTTACCTTTATATTCCTCTTTGCTCACATGTACTAATTTATATACCTACCTGAAGAAAAGGCCTTAAATTTTTATTATTTTCAGATAATCCACCCTTTAAGGCGGGGAAGGAGGAACCCTTACAAGTACCAAAGGCTTAAGAGATAAATACATGACCTCTAGGTCTTAGAAAAAATCACCTAGAGAAGACTACTTGGAACTGATCCTCCCCAAAAAATGTCAATATTTCAAAAATCCACCTTCGCAAGACTATTCTAATAGTTGTCATGTGAAAAGATGCACATGCATAGTACTGATGATAATGTCATATCCTCTCAATCTTCCAATTCCAGTTTTCACTTCTTTGGTGAATGTGTCTATTGTGAATACTCATGTGGAGCCTTGTCCCTTGTAATATGAATGGTACATCTATATATTTCATCTGGCTTGAAGTCCTTGGGGTGGCCTTAAGGATTTGAGGTGACATGAAGGCCTTATGAGACAACTATATTGAAGGCCTTGGGTGTCCTAAATGCCTTGCAGGACCTGGGGACTAAACTAGTGGCCCGAAGCCCCATATGGATGAATTTTTCTGACTACCACAATACTAAATTGTACCTTCTATAGTACCTACTACAGTAACTGCTAGAGAACTGCTACAGTAACCTAGAAATATGTCTCCACCCAAATTGTATCTCGAGTATCTTCGATACATTGTCCTTTATTGGAATTTATATCTCATCTATTTCTCATATACCTCCCTAGGTTATCCCACATAGTTTTAGAAGATCCATTTAATATAAGAAGATTTTTGGATTTTTTTTAAATAAAGTAATTATACATCATTTTCAAGTCATTTTGTTATGTACCTAATTACCCAATGACAATAGGCCTCATGATCATCCAGATTTGTATTAAGTGTTTCATTAAATAATAAATCATTAAATAAAGTGTATTAAAAATATAGGTTTTTATAGTGTTGAATGTTCAAAAGAATCATACTACTCATATACATAGAAAAATAAGTCTCTCAGTGCACTTCTAAGAAAAATTATGTGGGCCAGTGATTTCCTTAAGAATCTAAAGAGTGAGTTGAGAGAGAACCTAGAAAAAAGTGGTGAGTGAGCTAGCTAATAAATTAGTAATTCATTAATTACTATTATAAAGAAATGATACTAACCCAAACATGCCCACTAATTCACATGTTATTTTCAAAAACTTGTAAACATTTAAATTATGTTAATCTCCTCTTTTAAATGCAAGTTTTCTTTTTTGTCCTAACTTCCACTTGATTAAATACTTCATACACTCCCATAGAGACACACACTAATACTTCTCTAATCATTCTCATAAAATTTAACCTTATAATTGAATTTAAATTTTCATCCAAATGGGTATTTCCTATTAAAACTATATTAATTTTTTTCCTGAAAACATGAATTTATAGAGTGATTTTTTAGTTACACTATACAATTAGTCATCAAGAACATTTGGAATACTTTCAGGGAAAATGGTACGAATCCACATATTAGATTTATAAAACATTTATAAAAACAAAAATAGTAATTATAGTTGAAATACCATTTAAATATATTATTGATTTGTACTACTTTTAAACTTAAAATCATTATCTGGCACTAGTACCTCATAATATAAGTATATGTGAAGAAGGAGTCTATGAAAATAACTACTTTTTATATTGGATTGAATTTAGAGTACGCTTCAATATTCATAATAGAATTATTATCCATTGCCTAGTACATTCAAATCAAAATAGTGACTGAAGAAGATATAAATATGAGATGCTATTTATACCATCTTAAGGGGAAACAATAATATGCTTCTTGTAGTGTAAGAAAGATTCATTAAAAATTTCTGAGGATATATAAAATTATTTTTTAAAGAGATTATATCCAAAATAACTATATATCTAAGGACTGACAATCTATATTTTATTATAAACATTAAGAATACTTCCATGAGGTAATGGAAATACTCAACTATTACTACCAACAGTAACACCACAACTAATTTTTATACTCTATTTTGATCAATTTAATCTATAAATTGTTAAATTACATGGTAAAAACACTTGGGGAGACTATATCAAGAATCTGATGTGCTGAAAAGATAATAGATGAACTCAATATTCTACATAATAAGCTTAATTCCAATTTTAAAAAAAAATAAATAAGAAGTAGAAGAATCATAGTCAATGAAGTAATAATAAAACATGATGTGGATGAAAAATAACATATTTTCAAAAATAAAAGCATGTTATTCAATATAAGAATAAGGAGAAAGAGGAAAATGTAATTATTATAGAATTCATACCCACAAAGTTTCTTCTATAGGAATTTTGATGTTCCTTCTTAAGAAACATTACTTACTCAAGTGTTGTAAGCTATCTATAAGAATACTTTTAGAAATAACCCATGAATAGTGATCCTATTCCAAAAAACCTACAATCCAAGACAAAACTATCAACCCAATTTATCTTGGAAGGAGTAATGAAATTTTATGTAGGGAGCTCAAGGATAATTTTAAGGAAATTAACAATTTGGTTATCTATCTAGAAATTACCAATAAGGTTATGTAAATAAAACATTTACAATTATTCAAGAAAATTCTAGAATAGAGAATATTATAGGAGAGCTCCTGGAAATTAAAGTTTATCAATTAAAGATGAATGTATTTGTTATAAGAAAAAATTAAACTTTATCATAAATTGATTATTTAATACAAGAAAACTATGAAAGAATTAATAACATGGAAAAGAAAATTTATAAACAATAATATAAAAATATGATAAGAGACAAAGAAAAATATCCTAGTACAACTGAGCCATTTCCATGAGAGGGAAGTATAAAAATTAAAACCAAAGGATAAAAGTATATCAAAGATATATTAAAGAGTAACTTGAATAACATGAAGTGAAATTTGAATGATGTAACTAAGATTAATTTCTTGGGGAAAAAATGATAGTGTTAAATAAGATGAGAAACTATAATTGTAATTAGATTATAATAATAAAATATGTGAAATACACTAGTTAATGGTGAAGTTTAATCTTAGATATAGTGATTTCAAAGTTTATGATCCACCTATTTGATTTTATGAAAGTTACAAAGAATTAGATAAACATTAAGATAGGTATTTTGAAAGGATAAAACTATGCATCTAACTGAATAATATAAGGATATGATTCAAAGAAATATATATTAAATACTTAATGATCTATGGAGATTCATGATTCTATGTAAATTTTAAGTTAAGGGAATATTTTAAGATCCTGAGTATTTTTTAGCTAGTATTAACTTGATTTATCTATTATTTTATAACAAGATTGAAGTTTTAGAGCTTAATACCACAACTATGCAATTATAATTTGTTAAATGATAACTCAGATATCCAACTGGTGTGATTGAGGATTTCTTGGGGTTAGTTAGGAATCTTATCCTTCTATATTATTTATTGGTATTAGACATGGAATGTTTTAAGGATGTACTAGTTATATTGTAAAAACATTTCTTAACTACTATAGGTGTTTTGATTTTTTTCCCCAAGGAAAACTAATTTTTAAAATGTGGTAAGAAGAGTAAATTTTCAATTTATTATAATCTATGAAGAATTCCTATAGATTATATGGTTTTATTTTCAATCTATGCGATTAACAAGGAAGTGAGAATAATTTTATAGGCTTAACTTATGTGTTAACGGGATAAAATTTAGGAATTCAATGGGAACAAAGTAGATAAGAACACAAATTCTAAAAAAATCTAATATAAAAGACGAAGGAATATATGAAATTTATTATAATGAATACCATAGAAATTTTTTTGATATACATAGGATAATCATGAAATAATGAGTGAAAAAGTTTTATACTCTACAATTGAATGTATTAAATTAAAATCTTAAATTTTTCAACTTGAATGAAAATGTTAAAATATATATTCCATTATCACAGAAAAATTAAATTCTTTGTAAAAAAGAAAATTTATTTGAAGTATTAATATGGAATAAGGTTACTATTTCCTGAATCACATCTAGAATCAATGGAATAATTACACTGAGTTTTATTTATAAAAATTTCATAGAATATGGGATAAGTTAACCATTAAGTACAAAAGAGGACATAACCCAATCCTAAAACAAGTTTTAATGGAATAAGTAATAAAATTATTGGAAGTTGTAATCATCAACCTCATTTCTAATAGAACTTGGGTATGCTTAATTTAGGTGGTAACTAAGAAAGAAATTCTGACAGTGATTAAAAATTAAAATAATTGTAAACCTAAATGAAAACTATTACAAGATAGAAATTTTTTGTATATTATAAAACTTTAAAAAAAATCATAAGTAAATATCATTCCCCACTACTATTCAGTGAACAAATTATTGAAAGTATTATAACGTACTCAAAGTTTTCTTTTTTCAAAGGCTATTTTTTATAAAACAATGTGTGTATTGACACTAAAGACAAATTGAAGACAACATTTTTATAAACATATGATTCTTTTCATATAATATAATACCATTTTTACTATTTAGAACACCAACCACTTTTTAGAATTATGATTTCCATCTCCTTAGATAGATTATAGAGTATCATTGAAGTACTTATGGATGAGTTTACTATCATAGGCATGAAATTTGAATACCATTTGAAAAATATATCAATAGTTTTACCTATATGTTATGAAAAAATTGTTGTAATATATTAGGAAAAATATCAGTTTTGGGAAATATATGTAATAGTACATGGACATAGAATCTAAAATGATGGAATTTAAGTTAAAAATGAATATGTGGAGGTGACT
This sequence comes from Viscum album, assembly GCA_963277665.1. Taxonomy (NCBI): domain Eukaryota; kingdom Viridiplantae; phylum Streptophyta; class Magnoliopsida; order Santalales; family Viscaceae; genus Viscum; species Viscum album. The sequence continues at coordinate 1,488,580,270 of OY728137.1, read as the reverse complement.
TAATTACAACCTTGAATAACATTAGTTAACACTATGAGAATAATCTTTAGAAATACTGGATTTTATTAATGGATTATCATGGAATTATCAAATATTTCAAGACCATATTCTCATGAAAGGAAAAGGAATATTAATTCAATTTTTTTAAAATAACTTCTTAAAAGATTTCAATAAATTGAAGAGAGATTTAGTCTAATAACCAATTATTTTAACACCTAGTGGGAATCAATCTTTTCAAATCATGTGTGATGTAAGATAATTTTTTGTCAAGTTATTCCTTTGGAATAATAGACAATAGAAACAATATGTCATTTTTAATGAGATATATTTATTTATAGGATAAAAAATCAATTATTCCACATCACATAATGAGATATTGTAAGTAGTGTATTCTATGGACAAATTTGGCTATATCTCATCGAAAGATATGTTATTGTTTATATATACCATTGGGCTTGTAGTAGTACATAAGATTATGTATTATAATATTAAATAATATGGGTTACCACATGACCTCATACATTCCTTCCCATATTATAAATATTCCATGTATTAGTAAAGGTCCATCATTGATGTTCATAATATTATATCCTCGATATTATAACTATATAATAAAATTAAACCTCATAAATATCCATAAACATCAAAAAAACACATATAGAATCACAATGAATTTAAAGACATGAAAAATAATATACCACCATGAAAAAAAAAATAAAACTATATAATATATGTCATGCATACAAGGATTACTTGTAACGGGTCTATCAAAATGTAAAATAAGAAGAAAATGTAAGTGCTAAAAAAACTAGAAACTCTAATTAAAAAAACTTAGTGTTTCTTTATAATCCTTAATAGTTTGAATACCATGAGACGAAGTTGAATTATGGTGTTATAGGCTAAAACAGTTCCCTTTTTAGGATTTAGTTTCATTTTTAGAAAATATATTCTCTCTCCATCTCTTAGAAATTGATGTACATAAACAAAAAAATGTAAATGGTATAAAAAATATACATGGTTAACTGTTAAATGGTCTAGTACAAATAGAATATAAATTAAATTTTCCAATGTACCAAATACACTACACTTTATTGTTTTTACGACATTCATAGAGGACTCACTATCCCCTCTGGTTCATTACCAGCCACGCTTAAAAAGTTCACTACTCTCTCAAATAAATTATTTGCACCACACCTCAAAAAAATTATTTTATTTATTTTGTGAATAAATTTTTTTACACTATATAAGGTTTATAATTAAACTCTAATTTAATCCCAAACATAAATATCAATGTACCATATAATTTCTATTCAATTACTTCTGGTTCCCATTACCTTCACTTTCACGCAACCTTTACAAAACATTCATAACACCTCCCAAAATTCATGAAACTTTTTAGTATGTCATTAAACTCTCCAAGATTTTAAAAATATATATATACTTTTATAGATTTCATTTCATAATATAGACAAAATTCAATTTTCTCTAGGAAACTAATATTTTCATTACTACACTGCACAAGAAATACCTTTTCACAACACTTATCAGTCTTTAGAACCCTCATATTTTCTAAGGGTGGGAACCTTCAAATTATGGGTTGGGGTCTATTTATACACATTCTATACATTTAAAAAAATTATATAATCACCAAAAACCATTCACAACACTTTATTGGTTCACCAAACAACAATCTTTTGACAACTCCTTTCACAGGATGATCACCTTCATCGAGAAAATATCATTTGTATTAATCAGATTCTATCAACTCTGACTGTAAAAAAATAATTGAACTTTCGAAAAATAAATGATTTTATTATATTTTTGAGATTTTTCCATGAATATTCACATTAATAAATCTTTATTAGATGTTTTCAACAAAACACACAACGAGAATAATTTGCTTCATTACTCTTATGAAATATAAAATACTCCTCTTTCTTATATAGCTTCAATTTATCTCTAGATATTGATACATAGAGCCCATATAGGTCTCTACTATCCAAATCCTTTTTTAAATCCCTAACAATAAATTAATTACTAACTTCTTCAACCAGATTTTTCAACAAACACAACCAACCAAAAAATGCTAAAAAACCACCATGAGATATTTTTCCAACAATCTCCACCTTTGAGTTTTCTCATAACTCTTCCCCCTTGGATACCACAATTACCCCTATGTTTTCAAATCATTAACAAAAATTTGTTCACTTCTACCATCATCAAAAATTTATTTCATATTATTCTAGGTAGCAATGAAATATTTTCAAAACACATACTATAAGTCCACATGATCTATGCTCAATATGAGAAACAAGAGTAGCATGTGAAGTTCATTAATGAATCACATCATTCATGGGATCACCTTTTGAAAATTTCTCAATTCCACATAGATAAAAAAAATTATTGTAGTTGATACTAAATTTTTAAAAAATAAATTATTTCTATAGTATCGATGGATCTAAAAAGCCACACATAGCATAGATTTTAAGAAGAACATTTCTTGAACCCCGCTAGGTAATTTATTTCATCAAAAACTCATAGGTTAACCTTTTGTGATATGAATTATTTAAATAAATTATTTAACACCGTTTCATTTTGAAAATTCCTCCAGATTCAAAATAGACAATATATTACCTCATTTATCACCTTAATCGCCCGTATAATAGGTTTGACCGATTCTCATGTCTCTAAATTTCAATTAATTCTACCCATTTATCAAAAAAACCAAAGGTAATATCATTTAGTTCTGAAAAAATAAATGAAAAATTATTAGTATATAGGGAAAATATAAACATAACTCAGGAATTGGGTGATCCTTATCCACATTACTTAAGTTCTAGGGGTCATATAGACTCTAAGAGTTAGCCAATTCTTTTTAAATACTTCTTTAGGTAAGGCATTTTTTAGACTGTATGTGACCAAAAGTTTTGTAGCAAGATACTCTAACATTACCAACACATGAACCACCTTCATTTTGATAAAATGATTCTTGATTTCAATTTATATTATCCTCGAGTAATAAAATATATTTTCTCAAAGATATATTGTACTTGAATTTTCAAAATTGATTCTGATGAGAGAATAAACCTCAAATCCCAGGTCTTTAAGATGTTGCTTCATCCATAATAATTTCATGTATGATTGAGTGGCCACAATATATTCAGCCCCTACAATTATCATTAAAATAAAGTATTATTTATTCATAATCCAAGAAATATACAATCCACAAAGATAAAACACAACACATAATGTTAATAATATTTTATCTATTCATGCAACATCTATATATCCAAATAACTCTTGTCAAGATGTTTTGTTCTATTTTAAGATAAAATCAATTATTCCTTTGATATATTGGATTATTCATTCTACTAAAAAAAGTGGATATACTTGGGATCAAATTGATATTATGCCACCAATCATGTTAAAAATAAAGTATCAGGTTATATCTTTGATAAGTATGATAATATTCAAATAATTTTCTTATATATAGTGACATTCACTACTTTTCCTTCATCATCCCTTGAAAATTGCATCTGAGTATCAGTTGGATTTTTTATATTCTTGAATTAATCCATTCCAAATACTCTAATAATATCCTTGGAATATTTATATTTCGAAATAAATGTTTCATCCATTCCTTGTATCACCTAAAGACCAATGAAAAATGTTAATTCATCAATCCTTTACATTTATAACTCTCTCTTCATTAATTATGTAAAACTTTTTCATTATTCTTTTTTACTCCAACAAATATTATATCATCCACATACACTATAACTATCAATCATTGATTACTCACATTATTGACATTGAGATTTTATTCAACTCCGCCACATTAGAATCCGAACATCCTAATATATTGGTCAAGCAATGAATAGTGTGCTCTTGGTTCCAAAATCAACCCATACAATGGCTTCTTCAACTGAATTTTTCTTATCATATTCACAGGTAAGAAAACTATGAGTTTTTTATGTACATTACATTTTCAAAGGCACTATTTATAATTACTAACATGAAATATACCTGGAAAGAATTTAACTTTCATTGAACTACTATGGATAATAATAGTCAAAGTATCTCTAGAATTTCCATGGATAAAAATGTCTCATCAATACTGATTCCCCCAATCTGAGATTACCCCTTGCACACTAATTGTGATTTTTTTCAAATCACCATGTTTTCATTTTTCATCTTGATACAAAAGAACCAATTAGTCTAGATATAAATTTTATGTATCATCCTGGAAACAAACTCCCATTTTTTATTCTTATTAATTTGGTAAATCACATTATTCATATCCTCTATTGTATCTTCTTAAAAATATTGTGGATCCACTTGTGATAAAAGAAATATTTGTAATATGTACCTAATTACACCCCTTTTTATTGGAACTATCTAATCACATATGATATTTTGTCTACCGATTTTAGATCGTCTCTTCTGTTACTAAACAGAAAAATATCTGACTTTAATATACTCTGCATCAATGTCTTCTTATGAATATTCTTTAGGCACATTCACTCACTATTAATTGATCACTAATTCATAAAATCATCCTAAAACTATTCACTAATTTTCTAAATACTACACTCATTCTATATAATAACAACATAAGTGTTCTCTATAGTCTTTCCAAGTCCCTTATTATAGAATTTATATACTTTTATTTTCCCTAACTATACATGGAATATCCCTTCGTTATTATGGGATTAAAGGTTTATTTATTTCTTCTTATTGATAATAAAAAACATTATTTTGAAAAATATAAAGTAATTAAACCTTGTATTATTTTAATTAAATATATCATAGAGAGTCTCATCTTTCAATAGACACACTAAACACCTTATACTTCTAGGTAACGACGAATATACATTCCATTATGATATAATAATCAATCAATATAACATATTATCTTTTTAATATCCACATATCTTGGTAGGATAGGTCTACACAAACAAATATTCGCTAACTCTTGTACTCTTTTCAACATTAAAACTTAGGTCATGTAAGAAATTAAAATAATATTACTTTCTTGGATATAATTACTCATGTGTGTATAGTCCTATGATAGTTTAGTGATATCTCATTCTTCATCACTCTTCACAAGATCTTCCATTAATTATTAGATCAAATTACCAAGTTGTTTATTCCATAAATTGTTTTCTTCTCCCTCAGATAAAAAGAACATACCATCTTCTTCCCACACCAAGTAGATATTTCTCTTCAGGAACATCCGATATTTTTTCACTACACCATATTTTTCCTTGATTGTACATATCGTATTGGAAAATCTTATTGAATTCTCTAAGTCACACTATTGATTTACACTAAGAATGTTCTAATTAAGACCTTCAATAACCAATAAATCTATAAATCTCATCTATTTTCCCCTAAAATTTTATTTCTCAGTGTTTAAATCCTTAGTCTCCCATCATTACTAAATTTGACCACACCTAATGTGTTATTATTTATTCCAATGATAAGATCATTATTTTACATCATGTGGGAGATAAATAAAATTTCAATTATCTATGCATAAATATGATCTAATGATTTTAGGGAAATAACTATAACCACCGCATACTCGCATCTTCCATTCGTGATCCATGCATTTGGTTTCACAACTAGTGGTGATTAACTTGATTGATACTCTTCAGAGTAAGATTTAATAACTTCATGTTTCAAGGAGGAAAATCAATTTTTGGATTCCCAAATCACTTGAAAATTCCCTTTGTTATTGTATATGACCATTTTGGGCCAACATTGGCCATTTAAATTACATTATTGAGGAGAAATATCTAGTTGTATGTCCAAATCATTTGTAATAAAAACAATGTCCATTCAAACCATCCATGTAATATTACATTCTAATTATATTCTTTTTTTCTTTTGTACCCTTCGATACCACTTGGCTAAAGAGTGTAGATTTTGGTAATGTTCTTTATTTACACATAAATAAAACCTAATTCAAGGGGTATACCTATATATCATTCTGGTAGAACTAGTTGTCCATTAGGTTCTATGACTCTAATCTATAGCTAAAACAATCTTCAACGTCGGAGTGGTTTTTTATGGTCCAGCACCAACCATAAATACTTAATATTTATGATTAACCCCCATAATATATTTTTCATTCATATATGAATTTTTATTATATTTTTAGTCTATTTCCTTTATTGTTAGACCTCCATTCCCCACATTCACTATTTATTTCATCTATGCAATTTTCTTCCCTAATGACAACCTATGATTCAATAGCCTTTCCTGGTCTTCATCCTTTTACTATAGGCTAAAAATTTCATTATTAATTTCATTAATATGTTTGAATTAATAATTCAATATTTAAATTATACCATCTATAACTGTGATTTTTTCTTCAATATTGAGATTATACTCAACAACCTTCTTTAAGTTATTTGTATTATCTTATTAGAGATTTTTCGCTTCTTCTATAATAACCCAAGCCTTAAAAACATATTAAATAATCATTATTAATATTATTTTAAAAAAATAGACACATACGATAGAGATGCATAGTGTATTTAGAAAATTAGATAAATATAAACAACATCTTAAATATAAACATGGCATCTTTACTTAAAATATAAATGGTGATCTAATTTCTATAATTCCTCTAAAACAAAATGGGATATCATGGGAAAAAACATAAAGAATGGGTGATCTAAAAATATCAGTAAGGGAAATATCAATGTAAACCCAAAAGGTATAAATGGGTTTGGAGGTATAACATGATACAATAAGTAGGATAATCATAAACATTGAAACATGGAATAAAAAAATGACATCACAAAATCAGGGAATCAAAATCATGGAATCAAAATCATTTAAACATGGAATAATAGAATGACATCATAATATCATGGAATCATAAACATGTGCAAACATCATAAATCATAAAATCATAAGAAAATATCAAGAATAAACACCAAGATAGAAAAATATGGGTAAACCAACATTATAATCAATATATTTTAAGGTTAATCATTATCATAACATAGTGTTCTTGGGATAACTACTAGTGAAACATACATAATGTACTTAGGAAAACTCATAATGCACCATACATGGTATCTCATGAGGCATAAACATAACCCAATGCATTGGAGGGATATAATAGAACAACCCATCACATCACAATATATGAATGCATATGTGTTCTATAAGTGAAAAGGAATCCATTCATAAATCATAAACATGATATAAGCCAGAATAAGGAAGTGGGTTTCACAATCGTTCCTTAAAATATAACTAATGGTTATATCTTATATGATCTCAATTAAAGAAGAAAATAAATCGTTAAGAAGTTCATTTATAAATAAAAAACACATAATTTAAACGTATAGTAACATTTAAGGAAAAAAACATAAGAAAAATGGAGTATTTGGAACAAAAATTTACCCCTTAGGTGAAGATTTTCCAAATTATAAAATTAAGTTTAAATTCATACATTTTTTATTTTTAATCCATTATTTTATCAAAAATTATTTTCATAACTTAATCATGGATTTTATTATATATACATGATAATATCAAAACATTTCGTGGGGAGAAATTTTGTATGAAATTATTCATAAAAAAGTTACCTTAAATCAAGTTCACTTAAAAGATAAAATTCAAAGGAAACCTAAAAATATACTTTCCCTAAAAACGAAAGTTAATTTAAACTGATTATATATTAAAATATCACATATGTAAATAATGTGGATGATACAATTATAAAGATGATAAAGGATAAATAATAAACATAAAGATATTGTGTTACCAAAATGCAATGAGGGTTGTTTGGAGGATCCCATACCATGTGTCTCGAAGTGCTTTTCACATGCACTTAATTTTCTATCCCTTGAATGTTCTCCCATGTGTAACTATTTAAGAATACTTAACATGGAATTTTAGGGACACCAAAGATCCATATTTTTTGGGAGATTTATGAAGAAATATTAGGGTAGGGTTTTGGTTGATCCAAGGCTTTAGAATGGGTATAGAAATGGGGAGGAGATGGTCTACTTTTATAAGTGAAAAAAAGGAATTAATGTAAAAACAAATTTTTTTTATTAACAATATCTCTCCATTTTTCTTGGTTAAAAGGACTGAAAAATTCCCAATAATGGTTTGTGAAAACACATATGTCTGATACTCCCTCTACCATTCAATATCAAACATCTTTTACATATGTCTCAACCTTTATACTATATTAACTCACATTTACAACCATTTACCCTTACCATGTTAACTCCATATTCACCATTAGAAACTACTTCTAAGGGTACATTTTTAGGAATATGTTAATTTTATCTATGTAAAAAAATTTATTAAATCTAATTTCTAACATTTAGAGAAATTAATTTCAATATTTTCACAAATAGTACCAAAAACACAGTTTTTTGAAAAAATAAATTTTTAATAACAACGTTTTTGCACTGAAAAAAAGGTTCAATGATTTAAATATACTGATATTAAGAAGATTAATATTAATTAAATAGAAATTATTTAGTTTTAAAATAAATCCAAAATTAAATTTCACCATGGATATATTTCATTAAAGAAACATTCGAAAATATTTTTCGTAAAATATTACTTGATTTTCTAAAATGCTTTTTGTGGGTTTTATATATTAAACATAGTATTTTTAATAATTTATTTTACTTTATATATATATATATATTATAAAAATGTTTAAAAAACTTCCATTTCATATAAAAGTGACAAGATTAGAAAAAATTAGTATTGTTCTTTATTCATCTAAAAATCAATTATTTTAGAAAAACCTAAAAATTCGTCCTAAGATCATTTTCGCATCAATAATAAAAAAATGAAAGTAAATTTACTATATTAAAGAAAATTAATTGTTAAAATTTAGTTCAACATAATTAATTAAAAAAATAAAAGTAACTCTTTTGAAATTCCATTTTAAAAAATTAAATATATCTATATGAATACTATATTACAAGTTATATTTTCATACCAAAGGTAATGTTATAAACTTATTATGTTCTAAATTAATGATAATGTGATGTTACTTCTTATAATCTATATTAACCTATATGACACATGTATACATTTTAAATGGAAATTTCAATATATAAATTTAGGGTCATTACACTATCCCCACCCCCAAGAAATTTCGCCCTTGAAATTTCATTTCAAACATCGTGGTGAAAATAGGTGATGATACTTTTATTTAATTATCACACCAGGTTCCCATGTTTCCTCTTCAAACTTATTTTATCTCCAAAGTTCATTTACAATGTGAGTTATATTGTTATAATGAATTAAGTCTTTGTGGTTCAAACTCTTAATTGTTTTCTCCTCAAAAGGTAGATCCATCTCCAACTATACCACCAAAAGATTCAGTATATTTATGCATCTGATATATACTTCCTCATGAGGATAACATGGAACATGTCATGGAATTGATAAAAATTGGGAAAAAGTGCTACTCAATAGGCCAAAAATTCTACAAGATCCAGGATCTCAAAGGGGACAATGCATCTACGACTTAGATTTCCTTTCCTTCCAAACCTCAAAACCCTCTTACATAGAGATATTCAAAGAAACACATTATCACTGAATTAAAACTCCGTGCATAAATGATGGTTATCAGAAAATTAATTTTTTAGCTATGAGTCATTCCAATATGTTGTAGAATATTCTTGACCTTTTCTACTATTTATTTTATTATTTTTAGTCCTATAAACATTCATTCACCAAATTAATACAAACACACAGTTGTTCTACATATCTTTCCATATAGGGCTTCATATGGATCTACTTAAATGTTCAGTTGGAAAATATTATTATACAAGAACTTTAATAATAGAAGATGTTGGTCCCAAACACCCTTTAAGTCCACAGAGAACATTTTTAACATATCCTAATATTGTAGAAACATCTGAAGTTATAGTGAAATAATGGTCCATAGATGAAAAATCCAATAACAAAAGAGAAATAAGAATATAAACATGTGAAATAGTGATTTACATGGTTCAAGATATATTCTCTATGTCTATTGAGAGGTATAAACTTCATTATGATCAAGATTAATAATATATGTAAATTTCAGAGTTTTAACCACATAGAATCCCAATCTCAATTGAGATCATAAAAATGATCAAATTGTTCCACCAACTACACAGTAAGTCTATTGTGATATAGTGACTAGTGGATTGAAGTTTGAGATTAAATATTACCACTATCTCTAAAGTTCAAGATGATGTAGAATTGTTTTCTCTAATGTTCAAATACTATAGTGTGGTATGATGTATAGTTTGAGATTCTAGTATTTGGATATATATCATCCAAGTATATGGGAATACAATATTCCAAAAATATCTAACTTTGATACTAGTTAACTTAGTTGGCTTTCTTTGATGCCACTAACTTTAGATAACCTACATAATATGATCTCCTCCTCTTTTTCACGGACCAGTACATGATTCTATTCCAAGATTCAATTTCAAGCTAATTATAAATAAAATACAAGCTTCATTTCTATATTTACTCCCATATTTTTCCCCCATATTCCACCTCTCATATTTTTTCATCAATGAAGTCCAACAAAGGTACAACTATGACTTAAATTCTCTGTCACCATCAACATCATCAACATGTCTTATAGATTATTGGTTCTATGAATCTTCTAAAATTACCTTGACCCATCTAGTAACAAGACTCTAATAAAATGGTAATTCAAAAAATTATTATTATTTAGGAATGAAATATTGTGTTATTTACAAGATGTATGGAACTCTAACTATCACAATGTAATACATTTTTATCTTCATTTATACTCTTCTCATCGAAGAAGGTATTCAGGCAGACCATCTGCTTCTCAGCTTCTATTATAAAAATTTAATCCACCTCTATAGTTAATATATCAACCACCTTAAAAAACTCATATATCTAGCTTACTATAATTCCTCCATGGGTAAGTACATAACCTGTGGTAATCCTACTTCCACTATCACCTATAAGGTCAGCATCCACATACCCAAAAAATGACTTTCCTTTCCCAAATCATATATATACTTAAGATAATCCAATCGGGTATCTCAGTATCTACCTCACAGCTTAAAATGTTTCTTTTAGTATTATTCTTTAACTTATTTTCAACTCCCAATGAATAAGAAATATCAGGGTGGGTACAGACCATGGCATGCCTCAGGCTTTATACAGCTGATGTGTATCAAAAATTTTCTATATACTTAACATATTCAAATATCCTAAGTTCTTTCTCCTTTTATATTTTGAAATTCATTTCCATATAAATAAAAACTAACTTGTTTTCTAGCATACCAAATCTACATAAAACCATTACAATGTATTAATCTAGCATTAAAATCAAGGTTCCTACTATGTAGTCTCTATTGATCTTCATCCACAAAACAATTTTATCTTCCCTATGATATTCCATCTAAAACTCCTCTGATATATTCCATTTCATCTCATCAATCATCTTAATAAAGGATCCTGAAATGATCATTTCATCCACATAAAAACTAAATACAATATATCCATCAACAAAAGACATTAAATATTTCTATTGATCCCTAAAAATCTATTTTTATGCATTTTTTCTCATGAATAAATCCAAAATTTTGTTCCATTACCCTGGTTCTTTATTTAACACTTATAATATCTTTTGTAGTTTTACCACCCTATATTTCTCCAATGAATCAATGTATCCTTCAAGATTTTTCAGCTAAAGATACTTAAATTCATCCCCCTAATATAAATTCTTCTTCACATAAAGTTAATTAATATTAAAGTATTATAATAGAAAAATAATGAGAACCACCCAGATGATGGTAAACTTCACTACAATTGAGAAAATTTGAATGAAATCTACACATTACTTCTATTAGAAAACTCTCATCATAAGACTTTCCTTAAATATATATTTACCATCATGTCCTTCCTTGAATCTATTTTCCCATTTGTTTGACAATGATTTCTAACCCTTTGGTAAATTTTTTAGCTCCCAAGTATTGATATCATATAGTGAAGAAATGTCCCCCATCATATCCAACTCCCACTTGTTCAACTCCTTAAAAAACATTCCATCTTAAAAACATTTTAGTTCTTTACATTCAGTCAATAACAGATAATATAAGGATAATGAATACTTTTCCTAGACCCTCTCACACATTTTGAGAACCTTAAATGTAATTTAGGAGTAGTATCCACTAGTTTTGGTGGCACATGCTCAGGTACACCTCTAACCTCCACTTTCTCATGGGACATTGATTCTTTATTCCCACTAACATCTTTAGTTTCATGAAATTCCTTACACGTGATGCCTTCATTAAATATAACATTTTAGATTCTGATGATCATCTTATTATTATTATCCCAAATGTGACAACTAGACTCCTCCACACTATAACCAATAATGAAACATGATTTTGACATAGCATCATGATTTTCCCTTACATCAGCATATATATATACATGAGCCAAATAGACAAATAATTTTAAATATCAGAGGCTTACCTTTTTTCCAGACCAAATCAACATGGGTAAATATTATTCTGATGGTATATATGAACTCATGTTGATGAGATATTCTTCCGTGTTCACTACCTTAGCCTAGAAAATCATGGGTAACCCAAATTGCAGTCTCATACTTCTCGAATGTTCATTCAGTGTCCAATTAATTCTTTTAGCTACACCATTCTATTATGGTATACCAATAAGTTTCTTCTCCCACTGAATTCCATTATTTGAACAGAATTCCTTTAACTCCTGACTATCATACTATCCTCTATATTTAGACATCAAATTTTTTAACTTTGATTATGAATAATTATCAATAATTTTTTTCCATTTTTGAAACATGTTAAAATTATCATATTTTATTTTCAAAAAATAGACCCATAATTTCCTTATTTAGTCATAGAAAAATGTCACATAATATATTTAACATATAATATAAGGTACTGATGTGAGCCCCCAAAAATCTATGGTAACCTACTCTAGCTTCCCTTCCTTCATTGTTTAACCTCCTTTTTCAAAGTTTACCTTCTTCTACATTCTAAAGATACAATATTCACATAAAAAACTACCACTGACTTTATCTTTGGTTGAATTACTTTTGTTTTCAATACCTTCATCCACTTCTCACTCATGTATCCTAGCCTATAGTGCCACAGTCATGAATCCCTTAAATAATTTATTAATGAAATCATGTTCATGAAATTACCTATCATGTCATATATGGTTCTAATAATCACTCTATGAGCTATGATTATTGATCCTTTGGAAATAATTATTCCACCACCAGTGAAGGTGGTTCTAAAACATTCATTATCAATCTATATAATAGAAATAATATTTCTTATCTGTCCAATGATTTAAATTGCATTCTCCAGATCTAGAAAACTTCTCTATTGGTATTGATCAATGCATCACCCTTTCCCATAATCTGTAAGGGTTCTTTATCTACAAAATATACCTTATCAAAATTTTTAGTAAAATAATTGTTTAGAAAAACCTTCTCTAAAGTGGAATGAAAATATTCCCATGTGTCTAAAATCCATGACTCCATATGGGTATTTATACTCACCAGTGACACAAGATCAATTCCTTTATATGTTGTGTTTTTTTATATTAGTTTCAAGTACCTTATGATTTTATCTAAACTCCTTCATGATGTGTCCTTTCTTCCCACAAATCTACTAGGTAGGACTAGGCCCCATTCCCCTATTTGGGATATTTTATCTTAATTTTGATTGTCCTATTTGATTACCTCACAGTGTATATCATCTAATTACTTTCACATTTAGAGAGTAACCAAAGAGTTTTCCCATTTCCCTTTTTTGAATATCCACGCTAAGAATAAAGTCTCACACATCCTTCAAAACTAGCTTTGTATTCCTTAAAAAACTGCTCATGGATATTACAATCCCTCCCCAATTTACAAGTACTGAAGATAGTAAAACCAGTGAAAATACCTCATTGTCAAGAATAATTACCATCGATATCAATTAAATTATGATTGTGTTGAATTAATTGAAATGAATAGGAAAAATATTCCCTTTAATCATTTTAACATTTAATATTCGTTAAAACATGTACACTTCATTCGACATAGAATAATTGTTATACATAATTTCAAGATATTTAATCAACACAGTCATTGTATTATCCTCTAAAATTTTGAATGCCGCATTTTTTCCAATGTATGGTTCACAAAACTAAGAACCTATCAATCTAGTATATCCACATTGGCCTCTTATATATCCATTATTTTTACACCCAAAAGTGAAAAGAACATATTTTTTCCATAATATAATCCTCAATTTACACCCTTCAGTAACTAAAATAAGTTTTTTTAGGAGGTCAAGGTTCTCTATGATTTCTTCCAAACCCTAGGATTAAATTTAGAAAATAGAAGCTCAATATTTAGAACTCAACCTATAATACATGTTGGTGTGTAAATGATAGGAGTTTCAATGATAGAATGGTTTTCATATGAAGATAATAAAGAAAAAAATGAAAAGAAGAAGATGAACATGGAACATGTTGATTTATGTGTTTCAATAAAATATATATAATTCCATAGAGAGGAAAAAATTCACTATGATCTGCAAAAAAAATTAGGCAAATTTAAAAAGTTTTATACACACAAAAACCCTAACACAAATGATCTCATAAAGATGATAATAAAATTGTGCCACAAACCATATAGTTAGTACAATGTGTTGAAGTGACCGTTAGTCGGAACTCCATGGAGATATAGAAAAATTTTCTCCACATTCTGAGATGCTACAATAACCATACCAAAGTACCACTGCTATAGTTCCCTTCTAGTGTCGTCTGGTCAGCTGTACTATAGTCTGGTCAGATTTATGGTTTGGTGTGCAATTTGGGCAACTAGCATTGGTCCAAACCTCATCTAAACAGATCAGACTACACAATTACAAAATCTTATGTTTTGGGATATTTTTTTTAGTTTTTCCATCAAACTAGGGATTATATACCAAACTGAAGTCCAGATATATGTTTCATATTAAATACACTTCTAGAATATTTACTTGAATCTCATATCTTGACCAAATACAATCAATAGTGGTGTTACATGAGGACTTACCACTTATCTAATGTATATCTTTTCATGATGAACAAATGAGAAGTCATCTCAAATCATAATGAAGTGAGTATTCATTATAAGATAGTCCAATATAACCCTTATATTATTATCCCCTTTCGATTTCATTAGGATATTCTCAAATTTCCATATAGGTATTATTATTGTTTGCATCATCCCTTTGTATTTTTTCCTCCAGTATTTCTCATACTAACACACCAAGCACTTGGATGTATATTCCATAATATTCTTCTTTATATTGTCCCACCAATAGTCTTCTTGGATATCTCTATACATCTTCAGGTTTCATGAGTGGATAGAGAATGGTGTGATATAAGAATCACTAAATAACACATTCTTTATCTATAACTCATATGGAAAACGTATTAATTTCCCAAATCTCACCACACCTTTATCATTTATACCAAAATCTACATATTGACATGTTCTCACTGCATCCTGAATCTTTTTTACCTCAACGTCATTCCCTAAGGATTTCGTAATTTTATTCAAAAGTGATGGATTAAAAAAACTTTTTAAAATGTAGGATTATGAGCACTCCATTATTACTCTCATTTCTATCCTTCTCATGTCGAAGATGATTAGATTCTTCTCAATTAACATCAAGGATAAGGGTTTGATGTCCTTTATTATATGAGCATCTTCCATTTTATTCATCATCCGAGGATGGTAGTGGATTGAGAAATCATAATCTTTGATCAACTATAACTATATTCATTGGTGCATACTGAGATCCTTTTATGTGAATGTATATTTTAGAATTTTTTGATCCGTATATATTTTACAATTATCCCTATATAGATAATCCCTCAAAAAAATTCAATGAGGGAATTATTGTAGTTATCTCCAAATCATATATTGGATAGTTCTATTCCTATAAATTCAATTGTCTCAAGGAATAGTGTATTACATTATCATTTAGTTTAAGTATACATACCAGTACCTTCTTTGAGGCATTTCTATAAATTATAAATCCTTCCCCACTTGATGGTAATCTGAGTACATGTCATATGGTTAGTCATATCTTTAAATCCATGAATCCCTTCTCAAATTCATCATTCTAATTATACATCATTCCCCATAAATTTATCATTCTTATTGTGTTTAATAATCAAGTTAAATTACTTATAAATCACCAATAATACACAGATAATCTAGGAAAACTTCATATTTCATTAATAAATTTTTTTTGGTCTATTACTCTCTTACCTTCATCTTTGAAGAATCTATAGATTTTCCTTTAATTTTGAAAACATTCCTCAATAGTGATAATTTATCAATACAAAACTAACATTTACTATACATTGTGTACAACTTATCATTCCTTAATAACATTAGTACATTATTCAGATGATCCTGATATTCATCTGTGGTTATAGAGTATATAAGAATATAAACTATAAAGACTAAAAATAATTATCAACGTAATCTCTAAAGACTCCATTCATTAATTACATAAATAATGCATGATCCTTTGTGAGTCTGAAAATAATGACTATGAATTCATAGTGCTCTTACATTATATGAAATGTACCCTTCGGAATATCCTCCTTCCTTACCTTTAAGAGGTGATACCCAAACTTACAGTCAATATTAGAGAATTATTGAGCTCTCTTTAACTGATCAAATAATTCATCAATCTATATAAACAGATACATGGTCTTGATCATTATTTTTTTGACTCATGATAATCGATAGAGAGACACATCGACCCATCCTTCTTCTTTACAAAGATAAAAAATTCACCCCATGGTGAAGCACATGGGAGTTTGAATCCATTATCTAGATTCTATTAGAGTAACTTCTTTAATTAATCTAGTTTAGTGATGGTCATTCAATAGAGGTTCTTGGATATTGGTAAGTGCCCAGGTATGAAATTAATTTATAACTCAACCTATCATTTTAAAGGAATTCCAAGAAACTCTTTAGGAAATACATCAACATATTCCCTTAATATAATAATATCAACCAATCTCATCCTCTCCTTTGTATAACTCATCTGAACTATATAGGTATATACATATAGGTAAAATATATGTTCTTGTGATAAAAAAATACAAAGGGGAATCTTATTTCTCATCCATACACTTTGAAATAATCAAAGTATGATTCAAAACAAGGAATATTATTTCAATCTACCGGTAGTTGATGTAGGATCTATGAAAAGAGAGCTTTTCCATACCTAGTATCGCATCCAATAACACTATTGGGAGAATGACTAAGTATTTTTAGATAATCATCCCAGATTTTTAAAGAGTGGAAGAATTTTGTACTTCATATGTTATAATTTTTCCATTAACATCTTTCATTGATTACATAACCTCCATGTTTTGTTGTGGTATTTCAATAGTTCTTCTAAACTTGCACAATATGAAATAATTTGTAAAGCCAGAATCAAAAAATAATTTTCAACTCCAGAATAAATTATTAATATAAATGTCACCATAATATTTTCTTAATCCTCCTCATTAATAGAGATAAAATAACCCTATTTTTCTCTTTTAACCTTGGAGGTTTTTGATATTGGATACATTCTACAACCATTGGATTAGGGAATTGGTTCTCATAGTGTCCATGTTTCTTAAAACTCAAAAATTATACCATCAGTTGAGTATTGACTGTAACCTTTTTTTTATAAATTTAATTAAAGGTTATCATCATCTAAATTATATATTTATTATCCATCTGTCCTTCCCTTCCACACTTTAAACATTTTATTTTCCTATTGAGGTAGTTTCAATAATGCTTCTTCCCATAATTATGATAGGTTGAAAATTATATTTCCCTTCTACAATTTGATCAATCTAATGATACAATAAACTTAAAATATATTTTCCAATAATTATAACCAATATTTATCTTAACTTTGAGGTAACATCTGAAAAAATCCTTATAACTATCAAATTCTTAATCTACCAATGATCACCAAAAATTAATCTTTAAAACCTTATAGAAGAGATCAATTTCAGTTTAGTTGTTAATGAAAAATATGAAGTCATGTCGAGAATTCCTTGTAAATTTTTCTATAAAATGTCCCCAAATATTATCCCTCCTTTTACTTGAGTTCAAGTAATTTCCATAAAAAAATTTGAAGAAGTGTGTAAGGAAAATATTTCTTGAAAAATATCCTCATTAATTATCTCTATTACATACATTCAATTTATTCTATAGACATTGTATTCTTGATCAGTGAACACCACTAATTAGCTTCTTTCTTAATAAAATAGACTTGAAACATAATTATCTACCTCTCAGAGAATTAGAGGATAGTTAATATCTTCTCAATAGAGTTAATCTATTACTTTTTGGCTAAATAAATAGATGATCTACTAAACATAGGAATTATTTGATGCATAACTATATTAACTTGTGATAATGAATCCATGATGTTATCAAATACAACTCTCATTATGTTGGTCATTATTTTGGGAAATCATCACACATCCAATCACATATTTTGTGGACCTGGTTCCTCCAATTTCAATATATTTTCTAGAATAAAGGGATATTAATGTTGTGAATCCTCAAATTAAAATATATGTAAAATGAAAATATAAATATTTAAGAAATAATTCAAACTTATTATGTGTTCCCTAACTTATGAATTTCAAAGCTCCAATATATAATATCCATGGAAACTTTCTTATTAGGTTCTCATTATAGATATTTATAATAATACGTTCAAATCACATATAATTTTAGGAAAATAACATATGAATTATCGAAATAATATCCAAGGAAGGTCTCCAGATAGGTGTGTAGTTAGGATTCTTTATCATGAAATATGTCACAATTGAGTTAATACCCAATATTCCATCATTCGGGTTATTACCCTCAGGTACAACTATTACAAAGCCTAAATTCACATCCCAAGATCAATACTGGGGTTTATTTTCTAGGAAAAATACCAAATTATAATTTACCAAAACTTTAGGATATTATCCTATTCTTAGAATTATCCATATATTTTTCACTATTTAAATCTAATCTTGATCTCTAAAAATGGTTAAACCTTCCTTTTACACCAACTATAATAACCAAAGCCTTAAAAACATTTTATTTCATAATTAATAACATTCAATTCCAAAAAAAAATAAACACCAAGGATCATATCTATCATCTTCGAAAAATTAGATAGATAAATACAACATATTAAATATATACAAAATTTCATTATTTAAAACTCTAAATGGTGCTCCTACTCTCATATATCCTCTAAAAATTAATGGGATATCGTAATGAAAAATACATAAAAGTAAGGGTGTGCTAAAAATACAAATAAGGGAATAATCAAAGTAATTCCTGAAATCATAAAAAGATTAATTGGAATAACATGATACCATAATAAGGATAATCATAAGAATATAAACATGAAATAAGTGAATGACATCATAAGAATAGGGAATCATTGGTATGGAAACAACCTATAAGGGAATGATATCACAAGATCATGGAATCATAAACATGTGGAAATATCATAGAGCATGACATCAAAAAAATATGTCAAGGAAAACCAATAAGAAAACAAAACATAGGCTAACTACCATCATAACCATTGTATAATAAGCTTAACTAATATCATAACATAATATGATTGGTCTCACATTCCAATCACTATACATAATTCTCTTATGATAATCGCCCAAGCACCGTACATGGTATCTCATGAGAGAATAAAATTTCCCAAAGCATGGGAGGGATATAATAGACCCACCCATAAAATCATAATTTGTAAATTTATATGTGTTCTATAGGAGAAAAAGAATCCATTCATAAATTATAAGTACAAAATAAACCTGAATAATTTAGTGGGTTTCACAATATTTTCATAAGTCGTGACAGAAATACATATCATATAGGTTCTCTAAAAAATAATGAAATAAATAATTTCAGAAGCTATTATATAAAAAAAATATTATTAGAAAATATATTTCCAATGAAGTAAATATTCAAAAGAATCATGGAGTGGTAAGAATAAAAATTTACCACTCAGGTGAAGACTTCAAAATAAGAAAAGGATATTTTAAAACATTTTTTCTTTTAAAATCATACTTTTATAAAAAATGATTCAAATAAAATATTAGGGATTCTTGAAAATATAAATCATATGAAATAAAATTATGGGGAGATACTTGGCCTAAAATGAGACATAGGTAAGTTCTTATAAATTAGGGTCACATAAAATAGAAAATTTTTAAGGGAATATAAAAATATGCTTTACCTAAAAAATAAAGGTAAAATGAACTGGGTATGTGTATTAAGAGAACATATATACCCAATATGAATGATATACTAGAAAATATAAAAACTTAAAAGGGAAAAAATGAAATATAACATGTAACCAAAAGGTTATTGGGGCGGTTTTGAGGATCCATTGGTTCATGTCCAAAAGTGCATTCCACTTTCTCTAAAATGAATAAAAATATAATTTACCCATGCATAAATATAATTAAAGAAACACACAAAAATATTTTTCATAAAATATTACGTGACATTCTTAAATATAATTCACCAGTTTTATAAATTGAACATATTATTTTTTAATTATTTATATTTACCTTATAAATTATATATATATATATAAGTTTTCAAGAACTTCTAAGTCATATAAAACTGATTGTATTAGTAGAAATCTATACTTTTAATTATTCATCTAAAAATAAATTGTTTTAGAAAAATCCCAAAAAATAATCTTAAGATCATTTTCACATGATGAATCCAAAAATTAAATTTAATTTACATTCAACTTATATAAGTGATAAAAGTTAGTTTTATAAATAAGTTTGTATAATACAATAAAAACAATTATTTTAAAAATGTATTTAATTATATGAAATATATCTATATTATTACTGTAACATTAGGTATATTTTTATCCCAAAGGTAATATTATAAAAATAATATGTTATGAATTAATTATAAGTTAATGTTATTTATTATCAAATATATTACCTAATACGACACATGTATATATTCAAATGGTAATTTATAAATATAAATTTACTATTGTAACATTTCTCCTTGGCCCAGACTTCTCTTCTTCTCATAGCTACATATATAGATACGAAAACGTGGACTACAATATTGTATTTATTAATTTTTTATTTTCAAATATTTATCTTCTAAATTAAATCCTCTAATTCCACCTATAGATCAAATATTCCTTCAAATGTTTCTCTCCCCTTGTATTTTTGAATTTCCCACAACCGACACTATAGCATTTTAATTGCGGTCTTTAAGATCTTCATTTTCTTCTTCATTAATCTATTCAGAAAGGTAACTTTCATAAAAATTTGGCTATTATTATTTAAATGATTATACTTATTTCCTTTCTTACCTTTCACATTGGTTTAATAATTATTTATGAGAATTTCACCACCATCATATTCTTCTTGAAACTTCTTGGTACGCGTTATTGCAAGGTGGAAAACCTTTCCATAAAGAAAACACACAAGTGAAAGTTTTTCATTAAAATTTAATTTTTCCCATATTCAATTTGAGTATTGAAATGAAATGAATTCATCCACTTAATTTTTCTTTTAGAAAATCTCTATAGTAAACTTATTTATGGACTTGAATTCCAAATTCGTAGACTTACCCCTTTCCATAGCTTTATTATCATCACTTCACATCTCATGTATGACAAGATTACAATGAAATATATCCAATTTCATCTCATTTGTATCTTTATCCTACATATAATATAATTATAGATTGAATATTACTGGAAATATTCCTAGGATGCATTTTATGATATTCATTTCATAATAGATTTCACCATGACATTAATTTCCTCCACAATCACATTCACTCGATCAAATAATTAATTAATATATTCATTAGGGTGAATCCTAATATTTTCATAATTATTAAATATAAAATTAAACATATCTTTTTAATATTTTTAATCACCTTATCATGTTTTTAATATCTTTTTCCACATTCCATGCTAGTATTTTAATGACATTAATTTCATGTATATTGTATTGCATATGGATCCTCCTAAAGCATTAATTCCAATAGAATCCTCACCTATTCATCTTAAATAATAATTTATAATTCCTCTATATCCATAATGACCGATATCCCATGGATAGTATTCGTATACACATCCATTCATAAATATTAGAAGTAGTGCTTTATTTGGTTGTTCCACAATTTTAAATTATTTCCATCAAAGATCGGAATCACTTTGTGATTAATGGTTATTATAGATTCAATTGAGGGAGATTCACTCACATTAAACATAGGATCAGATACCATTTATTATCCCCAAAAGGTTAAATACCCAAATATATGGGTAATAATGAAGTTATAATAAATTAGACACTTCCCCTTTTGGATCTTTTTAACTATTGAACAAAACTCTCTTCCATCTTCTTCCCATTTCAATGTATCACCAAAAATGATAACATACTTGAGACACAAAAAAATTACATGTTTCACCTTAAACTAGGACAGTCTATGGAAAATACAAATAAAATGTTCCAATGTACCAAATTCACTATAGTGCACTGCTGTTACAATGTTTTGAGTGAACTCACTTTCCCATTGGTTCACTACCAGTCACACTTAGAATGCTCACTTATATCTCAACTGAAGTATTTTCACCACTAATCTATAAGATTATTCCCTTGATTTATTAAATAAATATTTTTTACACTTCATATGGGATTTCATGAAGCTATAATTTCATACAATTTATGAATATCAATTTATCATAAAAGTTTTGGGCAATTCTTTCTCATTCATAGAACTTATACATTTGTGAAACTGTTTCACAACATTGACATAATTTCTTGACTTTCATGAAAATTTTTAGTCAGTCAAAAAACTCTCTAAAATTCATGAAACATTGATGCTGGGGTTTTTTCGTGAAACTCTAGTCAATAATTTCCCCTTAAAATGTAGCACAGTGGTGACCACGGGGTTGTCTCACGAGGAGGTTGCAGGCTAAGTTATCAAACTGTCACTTTGTTAATTTGTTTCTGTTAATGTCAGAATTAGAAATGGGGATTTGAAATTATAATAACAATGTTAAATAATATAAAATAATAATTCAACTATAAATATATGTTATTGATTGGAAATAAAAAAGAAAACTGGATAGAAGAAAACAAACAAAAGAAGGCATGTAGTGGACAAACATTGATCCTCAGATACTCCCTCTATCCTTGTTTAATTGAATTATCAGATTATATTTCACAATTATCACTAAAATAACTCCAAGTGAACACCCATATTGACTAGAAACCATATAGAGACCTCAAATATGGGTGTTTATCCTCTTACTAAAGTGATTCAATTACCTAAATACCTTCGATCAATCAAAACAAATTGAACTTATTGTGCTCAATGAGGAGACATCACCCAAAGAATTTAAAAAAAAGGCAATAATTTTACATTAATAAGTTCATAAATAGTCTTGAACAAAATAGAAGAATTAAAATTCATTAAATAAAAGAGACCTCTATAATTCATGAAAACTAATTCTAGAAAAATATTATTAGAATACATTGAAGTACCAAACTCAAAAGGGAAGAATCTTTGGATCTCTGCTTCCAACCACCACTTGGAGTTTAGCCCTTTGTGTCTTGATTATCATCAATTTAACTTCTATTATCCAGCATATCTCCTCCATAAAAACTCACTCCCTTGGTCCAACCCCATTGAAATGGATATCCTTTGTAAAGGTAGAGGAGTTACAAATTTATAGAGAAAATGGGTTGAAGGAATCTCGCTCCATTCTGTCCTCTAGAAGTAATCGAATTTTAGACCCATTAAATGCCAGAATTGGGTAATTTTCCCTTCTTTAAAGTTGTTTCATATAAACTTCCACGTGATTCCACAAAATATCAGGTTTATTGGTCCAGTTAGGGAGGATTTATGGTTTTTTTAGTGCGGCACATTTAATCTTCCAAAGTGACTCTTCATATTCCAAAATTCCCACTTCCCATGAATTTATGGACTTTTAATAAGATGATTCGGACGTTTCCTCATTCATGAAAGATGTTAATTAATTTCTCCTACATCTCCTTGTTGAATTCCATCTCCAATGGATCAGTATAATGTGAGATAAAATCTTATCTTTAAAACATTCCAAATCTGTACACAGTTTTCGAGGTCCGGATTGTGAGATTAGTTTGGGCCTTCAAATGATTGATTGATCTAGGCCTCCAGAAGGATGAAATTATTCCAATGATGTAATTAAATCTACAGAAAATGAATTTCACAATTTGGTTCATTGTAGAAAATTATATAGCTGAAATACAGAAGACAAATAAAATAGTTAAACACCAAAATAAATCCATTTCTTCATTTGAGCTCAAAATACAACTAAAACATAAAAATGTGACAATTTCCCATAAACTAACACTATGGTAGGTATTATAACATTTAAATATAGTATATAATATGTGGAAATTCAAGCTTCATCACTCCCCCCCCCCCCACTTAATCCTTGCACTCCTAGGCAATCAATATATATTTGAATCAAAATTCACACAAAAATCAAAAATGGGAAAACATCAATGTTCTCCTCCAAAATGAAATTTGATCATGTATCCTCTATTAAAAACAATTTCCAGTAATTTTAATTCCCCACATTTAAATTTATTCAACCTCAAAAATCCATCCATGTCCCAATCACAACCTACCTCACCTAGAAATTTGTGTCACTCTTCACTCAAGAGAAATTAAATATGGAGTTATGCTCATACTTGGAATGTACATATATCACCATAGTCTTGTGAAAATTATCATCTCTCCATAGCGAGAAACATGAAAATGAATTCAATCATGAGGACTTTTTCTAGGTGAATTATGTGGATTAGGTTTTGTGGGAAAAGTATTGAAAAAACTAAGGATAGAAAGAGGAGGATGGACTCTTATGCACAATGCATGAATAATCAAGTGAAAACATAGGATGAACCTCACTCAATTCCCTTAACAGTGTGAAACACAACACCAAACCCCCTTTTGTATGACATGGGACATGAGGAACAAAATGATTCCAAATAATGATTACATCCATGTTCTCCCTGTTTTTTTTATTTTTTTCTTTTTTTGTAAAGCTCCGGAAAGGCACAGCTTTATTTTTTTTCATGGAGAATGAGCTAAAAATTGAATACAATAAAATAATGACCATCATTCCCTTGAATTTAGATTGGTACATGAGTAATAAAAGGATGTACAATGATAAATTCAAACTCATCTACATTTTTTCTATTTTTTCATTTTTTTTAAGGAGAACCAGATGAAACAAATAAAGCACAATGAAAGGATTACCCATGCCCAATTTGACCTTTATCATCCAATGCCCAAAATTTTGAAACACACATCACATCCTCCATAAATGAAACACATCCAAAGAATGCAAATTAATGGACCTTCCCCCACACTCAAATGAAATATCCATGCAATTATACTAAGAGTGCGGGTAGGTAAGGAAAAATAGGCTTGAAATGTGGCTTCAACCAATAAGGAAATTCACGAAATCTAAGAGATAATTAAGGATATTTGTAAATGTAGGTCTCATGATAAAATATGTCTAGCCAAAAAAATTCCTCAATAATATTAAAAACATTCCATGAAATCCAAAACTTCGAAAGAGAAAAGTCACAAGTTCTGGTTCTCACATAAAATCCAAGCTTCTCTCAAGAAGGTGTGAGTTTTATAAAGAATATTTCAATGTGTTTCAAAATACCTCACAGGACAGGAAAAAAATATTTTAGTCATTATTTCATGGGCATGGATTTCAGAAATCGTTCAAACTCATAAAAATGCTTGACAATCCAATTTAAGGAAAAAAATTCACATCCACAATCCTTTAAAAACCGTTTTATCAAAAATCATTTATATTTTCAGAAAATCAATTGATGTGTGAAAATTGATTAGAATATTCATTAAAGATCAAGGTTACTAAAAAGATGAAAAATAAAAAGAAAAAAACACAAAACAACTAAAAAGGTTGACACTCCCCCCACACCTAGATTGCACTACCCCCTATTGCAGCTCAATAAAAGAATGATAAGGGAAGAAAATTAAAGGAAGTAAATATAAAACCTAACATTATTTTATAGTGGCAGCCTTGAGTTAAGCTCCTAGCTACTACCACTTGACCTAAAAGACGTGGAATAAAGAAAATATGAGAAAAATAAACAAAAATAAAGAGTAATGGGAAAGAATTAGGATAATGTGTGGTTTGACCCCCAAGTGGTGGTAGGTTTTTACTACCCCTAGTCCAGCAGTTGCAGTAATTTAACCCCAATCCAATGGTGGATGATGTTTTTTCCTCATGAACCACCAAAATGAAATCTCTCCAATCTTCTTCAGCTCACACATATTGTAAAAGCTCCCAAAAATAGACTTCTTTAGCTTCCCCTCCACAACTTTTATGTTTTGATGATAGAGTGGAAGCAGGAACAAAACATAAAATAAACCTCCCAAGACATTATCTTCACAAAACACCTCCACTGGTTGTTGAAATGGGCACACCATCCTTTCCTCAATTTCAGCCTTGAAATCCTCATCATCTGAAAAATAAGTCCACTAAAAATAAACATGAATAAAATCATTACAGGAAGAAGCACGTAGACAATTATTATCAAAATTATCACGAAAGTAAGGATCAAAATTTGAGACATCTCCCTATGGATTCCCAGGTTCGAGCTCTTTTTACGAGTCCAAAATAGTGGCATGGAAAGTGGAAAGTAGCTCTGGTTCTTCCATATGTTGTTCAAAATGGAATGGCACAAGTTTCTCTTCCTTTTTATCCAAATACTCATAAAATGTTTCTAAATTATCAATTTCAAAAATAGTAGCTTCAAATGAAATTTTATTTTCAACAAATTCAACCCAATTGTTTTCAAAAGAGATTTCATTTCCAAAAGACACATCTATTGGTGAATCACTAAAAATTTCTTCCTTAAAATGTGAAAAGGATGATTCAAAATTAGTTTCCAACACATATACACAAGGTTCATAAACATAAAAAATCAGTGGGATGTCATTTTCCATTTCTTGAGTATCCTTTTGAGCTTTTAGTTCTTTCAATTATTTTAACTCATTGAAAAGAATTACAATTTGTCTAATTACTTCTGGAAAATTTTGTTAAATCAACAAATTATTTTTGTCTCATTTCAAGAGTATCTTCTTGTAATTTTAAAAAAACATCACGACCAGGCTCCTCATATTGTTGATAATCAGGCCAAACATAGGAGTAGTCACAGTGAAAATCCATTTGGGGGGGGTTAAAACACAAAATTAGTGGTCAAAAAGCCTAGAAAATTTAAAAACAAATCAGAAAACACATAGGTTACCTCCCTGGAAATGGCGCCAAATTGATTCTATGGTTTTTTCGTGAAACTCCAGTAAATAATTTCCCCTTAAAATGTAGCACAGTGGTGACCACGGGGTTGTCTCATGAGGTGGTTCCAGGTTAAGTTATCAAACTATCACTTTGTTAATTTGTTTTTGTTAATGTCAGAATTAGAAATGGGGATTTGAAATTATAATAACAATGTTAAATAATATAAAATAATAATTCAAATATAAATATATGTTAGTGATTGGAAATCAAAAGCAAACTGGATGGAAGAAAACAAACAAAAGAAGGCTTGTGGTGGACAAACATTGATCCTCAAATACTCCCTCTATCCTTGTTTAATTTAATTATCAGATTATATTTCTCAATGATCACTCAAATAACTCTAAGTGAACACCCATATTTACTAGACACCATATAAAGACATCAAATATGGGTGTTTATCCTCTTACAAAAGTAATTAAATTACCCAAAGACCTTTGAGCAATCAAAACTAATTGAACTTGTTGTGCTCAATGGGGAGACCTCACCCAAAGAAGTTTAAACAACAAGAAAATTATTTTACATTAATAAGTTGATAAAAAGTCTAGAACAAAATAGAATAATGTGAATTCGTGAAATAAAATAGACCTCTATCATTCATGAAAACCAATTCCAAAAAAATATAATTTGAATACATTGAAGTACCAAACTCAAAAGGGAAGAATCTTTGGATCTTCGCTGCCCACAACCAATTGGAGTATAACCGTTCATGTCTTGATTATAATCAATTGATCTCCTATTATCTAGCATATATACTCTATAGAAACTCACTCTCTTTGTCCGAACCCCTTGAAATGGCTATCCTTTGTAAAGGTAGAGGAGTTACAAATTTATAGATAAAATGGGTTGAAGGAATCTCGCTCAATTCTATCCTCGGGAAGTAATCAACTTTTCAACCCATTAAATGCCAGAATTGGTTAATGGTACCTTCTTTAAAGTTGTTACATATCGACTTCCGTGTGCTTCCGCAAACTTTTAGTCTTAGTGGTCCATTTAGGAAGGCGTTATGGAGGTTTTAGTGCAGAACATTTAATCTGACAAAGTGACTCTTCGTCTTCCACAAATACAACTTCCCAATAATTTATGGCCTTGTAATCAGCTGATTCAGACGTGTTATCCTTCATGAAAGTTGTTAATAAATTTCTCCTCCATCTCTTTGTTGAATTTCATCTCCAATGGACGGGTATAATTCTAGATACAATCTTATCTTTAAAACATTCAAAATCTGAACACAGTTTACGAGATCCGGATTGTGAGCTTAGTTTGGGCCTTCAAATGATTGATTGAGTTGGGCCTCCAGAAGGATTAAATTCGCCCCATGATGTAATTATACCTACAGAAAAGTAATTTCACAATTTAGTTTAGTGTAGAAAATTATATGTCTGAAATACTGAATATAAATAAAACAGTCAAACACCAAAATAAATCCATTTTTTCATTTGACCTCAAAATACAATTGAAACATAAAAATGTGACAATTTCCCATAAACTAATAGTATGGTTGGTATTAGAACATTGAAATATAGTATATAATATGTGAAAATGCAAGCTTCATCAAACATTAGATAATTTTATGAAGCACACTTGGTCACATATACACAAGTCTAATCTCTATATGCAACTGATATTCGTGCAATTGTTTTAAGCATGAAATACTTTCAGGAAACGCTTAAATGAATTTATAGATTGACTTTATCCAAGGTTTGGACCCTTAAATTTATATTTTTATGGGTCTATTAATAGTAACTACCTTTATTTAATAAACTTAATCACTCACGACTAACCATTCGCACCACTTTCCTATTTCACCAAAAATCAAGCTTTGGATATCACCATTCGCACACAACCCATCATCATCATGAAAATGTAATTTTTGTTAATCAGATTACTGAATATATTATTTTCATTAAACTAAAAAACATTCCTAAAAACATTCCATTTTCATATTTTTATGAGTCTTCCTTGAATAGTTACATTATTGAAACTTTGTGAGAATTTTTCACTCTTTTGTACAAAATTACCACTTTTGGGAAAATACTTCTGTTAATTTATTTTTCTTGCATAGAATTAATGAAACTCTTTATTGGATAGATTCAAACCCTATATCAGTATGGATATATCATGCACATATAGTTCTACGCCCTCCTAGATAATTTTTAACAATCACAATGGAATTTCATAATAGATTTGATCATCGAGATTTTTCAGCATACATAACTAACCTCAAAACATTGAAAATATACCTTGATGGATTTTTTTTCAAACATTTATTGGATATGAATCTATATATACATTAAAACTATTGTAAAATTACCTAAGAAGTAAACTTTTCTTAATCTACATACTAAATATAATATTTTCACATTCGTTAAGGTCCTCATAAAGGATGTGAGAGTGAATCCCAATAGGATACTATTGATGGGACCCTAAAATATTCCCTAATTTATTTTTATAAGGGCATATGAAATTTCATATTCAATCTAACAATCAACATATAATATATAAGTTAATTTATGGGGTACATAATAGGCCACCCATACCCCCAAACCTACCAACTTCGACCAGTGTGTACAAAATTCTAAATCACATCAGAAGCATATAACATAGTATTACCCCAAGTTCCAATTTGGATTACAAGACAAGAAAAAAGTTCTTAAATAATGGATATAGGTATAACATGAATAAGACCTCTGTAAAGAACCATATTGTGTGGTGAAATTTATTATTTTTAGTCCCCTGTCTTCTAAATCAAACCATAAAAAATTAGTATCCAAACAATTGAAGCCTAGAAACATAGATGGCTCTCTAGAGATGAGTTTCTGAGTCATGGGAGGGGAAACCGTAGATATCTCCCTTTTTAAGATCCATATAAAAGAGTGCCTTCAAAAATATACCATCCACTAGTATCTGATTTAAACCCTAATAAAATATGCACCATATATTCATCCAATATCACATTATAGTTTAGATAACATATCAATAACAGAGTTTCACACAAAACAAATTTATATCCCACAATGGTGACCTTTGGTTGTCCTAATATTTTGTGAATTACATATTTTTATTTATTTATTGAGGTTTTGATGGACCTTTTCCTTCACTCGTCACATTACCCATTGATTTAAGTCTCCCCATTCCACTCTTAAGGTTTTTGTAAGGTAGATTTATTATGTTAATTTCTTTGGAGGAGGAGACACATTGATAGAATGGTGGTGAAATAAAAATAATTTTAAGCTTTATATGGAAATATTTTGGATATTTATAGAGAACTACATCCTTTGGAAAATCATTAATTTGTCTTTGGTGATAAATTTCAATGTCATTATTTCATGCCTCTAGCAGAATTAGTTTTTATTGTACTTTTTGGTGTGTCAAGGTTAAAGGTTTCATTGTGTTTTAATGGTGTTGATAGTTTAATAAATTTTAGACTACAGTGTTGTCTTGTTTTTATAATTTGTTGATGTTGAAATCCAACCTTGGAGGTTTTTTTATTTTTTTGATTTTCAAAATAGTATAAGGTGACCATTCACCTGAAAGATACCAAATTAAATCAATGGATATTAGTGGAGATGATAGGTATGATGTTGGGTGGCTCATTTTTTGAGATTATTTACTCATTAAAATAATGGTTTTGAGGTTACAACTAGTGGATGTGGGTATTTTTAGGTAGATATTATGAGGGGGTGATGGAATCATAGTGAAGGGAATCAACCCACTGGTCTGTCCTGCATGATCTATTAGCCAACTCATCAATTTCATTTTTATATTACATGTTTTTATATGATTAAATATGTCGTTTATAAATTTAAATGGTGGTTCTATTTTATTTCCCACTTTCCCATAAAGTGGTATAATTAAAACAAAAAAAATGAGGGAAAATCCACGAATGTCACTCTGAAACTTCAATTAACAACCATCACATTCCTTAAATTACACATTCTAGAATTAAATTATCAGATCTTCACTATACTAAAATTTCTTCTTTAGTAATTTCATCAATTATCATATGAAAAAATATTCCATATAATATCACTAGTCATTCTCATACTTTAGATCTTAGTTTGAATTATGTTTCACGACTAAAAAACCATCCAACCCTTCACATGTAACTTCACTTAGTCCTATATATCCACAATTGTTTTTTCTCCATTGTATGAATAACATACAATGTATTTTCAAATACCATAGGCTCCATCTATATCCCTTTTACATACTATTACTAATAGTAAAACCATTCAATATATGGATAACACGCTAGTACACTCTAAGAAAATTATTATCACTAGACACATTCGGCCACAAAAGGCCTCTCAAGATACAAACAATGATACACTATAAAATCACCACTATAATGACACAAAGCCTCCTTAGATCATACCCCACTCCCTTTTAAAAAGATAACATAAAAATAGAATTTAATACTAAACCATTTATAACATGATCCAATATTTTTGGAATCTGTCACCCCCACATGGTCATAAGACAATATAAAAAGTTCCACTCATTCTACCTCTCCCTCAAATACTCATTAGGATATATCTCATATAACTAGACGAAGGAACAGAAGTTGACACAAAATTTGAGTGATCCTAAAATATTACAACTCTATTAATAATGATTATTTTTGTGAAAATAGATTAATCATGTTTTATTAGATGAGTCCCAACCCTCTAATCCCTAATTAAATTCACCTTTAACTAATGTCCTATTCAATATTCCACATCATAAACAAAATAAAAAATTCATAGATTACTAAATTAGGGACTGCATGGAATTTTACAAAGATCCTACACCTTTAATGGTGTTCATCAATATCCATCCAATTCTACACAAATCATTCAAAACTAATAGGGACCCTATAATTAATAAACAACAAAAATACATAATATAGAAAAATTAAAACAAAACCAATAACCAAAATAAACTTAAAAAACTCACTGAGAAGCATGATGATGTTGGAATCAAAAATAATGACATATAAATATTCCACAGTGGAATCCTAATACTCTTATGAGAAAAATATCTATGTTCCGTAACCCAAGTGATTATCAATTTCAAATAAAATTGATGAAATTCTTATGATACTCCCTATGTAGGTTACCTTTATTAAAATGATAAGAAATAATGTAGTTTAATCATCCCTAAGCCTCTTTCATCCTTTATACATAAGAAGCACATTATTCAGAATGTATTTAACATTATTTGGAGAAATTTGAAATCAATCCCTAACATTGAAACACCTAAATTAGACACAAGATAAGAAAAAGGGGTGGGATAAATCATGGGTAGATCCTAACTCCTTTGGTGTTAAAAATAGAACCCAAAAAATTCTATATCAATAGAAATACAAAATATATATAATTGGGAGATGGGAGGGGCCCTCCGGTCCATTTGTTCTACTATAGAAAGGGAATCCCAAGGGGATTTTAAAATTAAACGATTAAAATGACCAAAAAAACTCTCTTCAATAAAGGGATCATGGTCCACCACTAGACACTATATAGACCCCTATTATTAGTCAAATAGGCCACCAAGGTTCATCTAGAAATGGATATGGTCTTACAAAACTATCTATCCAAAAAATCATATTATTCAACCATATATATCTCGGTAAGCTCAACTATATCCCACAAAATATCATTCATTTAAACAACAATAAAAAATTTCCATAGGTATTTTGTTCCAAAAAATTTACCCCAAAAAGGTCTTTTGAAATATCCCAAAACCTATATGACCTAATTCCCTTGATCCTAATTCAATCAATACAAATATTACTAGCTTCAGTTCTAATAGAGTCTAGAACTTTTCTTATTTCACTAGAACATGATGACATAGGCCATTACACACATAAAAATTAAGATATATGTATATATATGATGAAAATTTATTGAAAATAATATTTAAATATAATGTAAATACTCAAAATAAAAGGGTGAGGGGAAATCTATAAGATTATATTACTTATGTAAATATTAATGAAAAAATCCAAAAAATCTAAATCAACAAAGAAAATATAAACTTTATAGGTTACTCAATACATTTTTATAGTCAAAAATTTAGACTATATTTTGGTGTTGGGGTCCATACAAAAAGGGGATTTATGATGAGAGATGAAGAAAACACAAAGTCACACATATTCATAAATAGTAATCCTATCTATTTATATACTTCTTTAAATAAGTAAATCCTATTTATGAAAATAGAATATTTTTTATTCATTTATATACAACTTTATATTTATATAATCATTAATCTTACAAATATATTTATCACTCAAATGCCTTGGAAAGAAGTAACCTTTTGCACCAGGGTCTTTTCCATTTGTAATTAATTGTAAAAAAACTTCCATGTTGACCTTGTTATCAAATATCATTTAGCTTTGGAATACTATTTTCTTCTTTAATATTTTTCTCTTGGAAAATATTGAAAATCTAAAGACATGATCCTTATAGGTTGTGCAATTCATAAGGAATTTTAATTTTAATTCTAGTTCTAAGGGAATTTTATGAATTTAAATTAGGATAAAAATTATAATATATGTAACATAATAAGGATATGTTTTAAAATGTTTATTAATGCATGGTAGATGATTCATTTGCTCAGGTGAGTGTTAGAGAGAGGTCTGGGTAAAGACCCCCTTACTATTTTTAACTTTTGTTAGTCATTGTTCCATAATTACTAGTTCACACCGCAATGACATACAACATGGAGATGTCACAATGGGGTTGTCTGAGGCACCACTTTTTGAAGGAAAGTAGGCCTTAGATGTTGTTCTAACATAGAGGGTATCGCACAAAAAATTATATGGGTCACACTGGTATTGTACATAGACCGGGCTCATCCCCCACTAACTAAGGAATGTTATGTTGTGACCCCAAGGTTCCACATCATGATAAAGTTAGGATGATGCTCTATAAATTTTTATAGGGGTGGTAAAGTCATGATATAAAATGGTTCTAGAATGACCAACTCGAGACATGGTGTGCTGTTATCGGGATGAGTGAAAGATTACCACACAGTGACCTCATTTCTCCATTATGACCCACCCCTTGAAAGGTTTTTTATTAAGGGCATATTATTAATTTACAAGTCATACACCATGGTTTGTGGTCCAAAAAAATGTGGGTGAGGGAATTATTAGCATCCCCCTCCCCACTTATTCCAATTGAATCCTCCTTGGATGGGTAGATTTTTGTGGCATATTAAAAAAATTTATTTTAGGTTTCTCATTTATTTTCCTTCTTATTGATTATCATTTGAGAAACTCCAAATTCAATGTGAATTGGATAGGGGTTTAGTTCTAATTCTATCAAAACCTAGTGGAATGAGGCAGTAATAGTGTCTCTTTTAAGTGTGTTGCTAGAGGATATCTCATAAGGGGGATTTTATACTATTTCTCTCAGTTTCATTTTTGATATTTCACATTATGAATTTTTATAACATTTTTTATTTAATTTATGGATAAATTACTATAGAATTTTAGGGTTTTACTTAGGATGGTGTTTATATTATGTAATAAACCTTCCCTATGTGGATGATCATAGTTTTAGTATAGGGAGATGACCAGGTGAGTTTTTAAGAAATTATACCAATTTGAATTAAATTGTCAAATAAATTTTAAATAGTATTAATTAATTATTTTTATTATACGGACTGAGGAATAGACTCAATATTTTAAACAAGTATTTGATGATATTAGACTATTTTCAAGTTTTACTAAGTAAATAAACAATTACGAGGCTGGTGGCCTCTGATCATTCCTGAAAAGTATATAAATTTTTTTATACAACATGTGATATGTATTATCCCCATATATGGTAAATTATCCTTAAATATTAAATAAATTATAACAACCTTTTTAATGGTATAATATATCATTTTTATGTTTATTAATATAAACTAGATAGTTATATTCATTATAAAAATATAAATTAATATTTTTTAATAAAAAAATAGTATTAATTAAACTATTTATTTATAAGGTTTTCAAAAAACATTAATTTTTAAATTTTTTATTTTTGATATTAAAAAATAAATATAATTTTTTAAATAATCATATAAAAATTAAATAACGACAAACAATTCATATTTTTTGGAAAATTTTTATTTTTCGATGAATAATAAAAAATACCTATTTTTGTAAAAATATCATTTATTTTAAATAAATTAAATAATTTAAAATTACTACTACGTTTTGAATATGATTTAAAGTAATATAATTACTATTTATTTATATTTATTATTATTGATTTATTTTTAATCAACATTATATTTTATTTCAGTATAAGTTTATTTTTTGGTTTAAAACATGATTTTTCTGAGAACAGATTTTAAGTGCATAATGTAACTCTATTTTAATTTTTCAAAAATCCCATATTTAATAGTTTTTTAAAAAATATTTATATATTTTATATTAATAAATATTATTTTTAATTCACAAAATTATAATTACTCTTCATAGATTTAATATAAAATCATTTTTTGCTTGAAAAATACATTTCTTGAAAAAATGCCTTTTCGTCACATTTTCATGTTTAATTTTAAATTAAATTATGCTATTTCTGTGAATTTAACTTGTTAAAATTTATTTAATATTTATAAGAATAATAATTTATATTATATAATAATCTAAACTTAATTTTTGTTCATAATTAATAGTGCAAATTGTCAAAATATTTTACCGTGGTTAAGGAAAAACATGTTTATTGAGGGGTTAAATTAGAAAGATAAGGGTAAAATTTCAAATTAAATTTTAAAAATTCTATTTTATGAGAATATTTAAATATCATACTTAAAAAAATTAAAAAATGGTCTTTTTTATTCTTTTTCTCGATAATTAATTTATCATTTTCGATTATATTGTGAAATTTTTAAGTAGTTTTCAAGTGGGATCATTTCCTCACTTATAAAACGTCACCCCCTCTCCTCTCCACTTCACAACATAGAATCCATTTTTATTAGAAAATACCTACCAAAATAACTTTTCAAATTCCCTAACCACGTCCTAGAATAATTTCTTATTATTAATCTATACAAATAAGGATATTGGTGCAAACCTATGGATGTTTACGTAGAAGAGGTATCATGCATAATCGAGGGTATTTATTTAATTTCTTATCCCACGTCCTTTAAATATTCTTGAACTATTATAATATAATAACACCATAATATTCCATATAATTTTATTTTATTATGTTAATTTAATATCCAAAATATATCTACTCCTCCATCAAATGGGAAATAAAATAATTATTCGCGTGTACGGAGGACTACCGCCTCACAAACTGATGTCATTTGTTCTTCATAATCACCTCCAACAACTTTTTATAATGATGGATTTAAATTATATATATGAGAATTGTAACATATTTATTTTATGAAATTAGTATATCACATATACATTATTACTTTCCATTTCATGGGGGGTACGATAACTTCACTCGGGTGTACTGCAGACTACTACATCGAGAAGTGATGTGATTCATTTTACACTAACACTTTTCATAGTTGGTAATAAAGATAATTTTAATTAATATACATGATATAATTATGATATTCATGACATATTTATCATTTTGAAAATATAATATATCATTTTATCTCTTACTTTTCCACTCACTGAAAAATGATAATGTCTTTTGTGCGTACATGTGGACCACATCCACAAAGCGATGTGATTATTTTTTCACAACCAAAACACATTTATGATATATATATATATATATATATATAACAAAATAATATAGTATTTAAGATATTAGTATCATTATTTAAATATAATATATTACTTACCACCTTTCAATAATTATTATTAAAAAATTGAAATGTTACCCATGCGTATGTATTTTCTACCTTCTACATGATCATAACATAGTTCATTTTTCATATCCTTATTTCGTGATTGGATTAAAAATTAAAATTTATGTATAAAAATTATAATTATTCCATGATTGGTTTTAAATAATGACCACTTTTTGTAAGGAAACATCCTTAGACATTATATAATCTAGTAAATTCTCTTACAATTTATTTTCTTACATTTATAAAGATCATTTCAATTTAGAGTTTTAACAAATTACTAAATAATTCATACATACCAACTGACAAGAATAATAATGTTTTTACTACAAAAATAGTGTGCATTTCTTCCATAATACAAAAAAAATTAATAAATCGTGAATTCTTCACAACATTCATCAGTGTTTCTTCTTTTCTCTTACCCATCCTTAATCCCTGTGAAAAAAAATTAAAACATGGTATGAACACAAAAAACTCATTAAGGGAGATAAAAAGAATGAAATAAAATAGTATTCCATGAATACTTATACACACATGAAATCATTTTCAAAAGATATACTTGTCACCCTTAAATTATAATATACTTACTTTGTGAAAACATAAGATTCCATAAAACATAGAAAACATAAATAAAATAATATTGGTAACCAGGTAAATTACTAATTAATATTGTAACCTTCATGTATACCATATGATTTCTAACCCTCATGGATTACTTATAATGTAACCCACAAGGACACCTTATGATGTAACCATCTCAGTTACACTTGGAATAAACATTATGGTCGACTTCTAAAATAAACATACTCAATGTAATGGCGGGAGATATATGTTCCACCCTTCATAAAAAAAATACAAGAACCAAAAAAATAATGATAAAACATCAATACTTTCATCATAAAAACATTACACTTTAATTTTAAAAAATAAAAATCTAAAAGAGGATTTCTTAAGGAAAGTCTCATACCTCGGGTTGGTCTTACTTCAAATGCATTCAGACCTCCTATATATTGGTTTAAAGTGTTTTATTTACATATTATAGATCTACATTTAAATCTATAATACCTTATATTGTATTTTTATAAAAAACTTTCACACATTTATAAATATTTTGTTATTTTCGTTGTTTTGAATGCCTTCTTCACAAGGTTTCCATGGTCTTTTGGTTATGGATTTTCTTGTCAAATGGAAGAAAAAATATTGAATTGAAATTTTGTTTTACTAATTAACTTACATAATATTAAATGGCCTTATATATCATTTTTTATATGGTATGAGGATGAATAATTAGATAAAACGTTGGTGATAAATGTTAGTTGTTTACATCACCTGTTTGGATAATCCCAATTATGTTTTCACATACTTTTATAATCCCAATTAATGTTTATCTATATATTAATTCTTTCAATCTATGACATTTTATTATCAAGCTGATAATAATATTAAAATAATCTTTGAAATATATTAATCTATGTTTTTATGAATTTTGAAATAATTCTAACCCAATCGGACATGTTTTGCATAATGCAGATAAGTGTTAAGTCACTGATATGCTTATAGCTACTGATACAGATCTACCAGTACTTAGTCTACCGATAGACATAGTCACTGATAAGAAACGTTCACTGATACACAGAGCTACCGGTATGTATAAGTCCACCAGTAAGCACATGTCACTGATAGATCAAGTCCACCGATACAGAAAGCTACCGATAGAATACAGAAAGAATACATTCATACTCGAATAACACTGGACATACATGAAGTGATTCATACAATAAGAGAACACAAGCTGAACCTTAGTCAAGGATTGAAGAACTACAATGAGTTGTTCATACACTCGAGCTGATTGAGCTGAATCAGATAACCAAGGAAGAAAACGACACTCTGTTTTATAAACAAAAAACTAGAAAAGGACTCTGAAGCATTTCTGAAAAATCAAAAGGAGTCCAGATCTGCACTTCAAATCACTAGAGCATTCTAAACTCATATCCACTCTCTTAGTGATTCTTCTATTTACATTTCAAGCAGTGTGTGTACTCTATATATCTTATACACACACTGTCTCTTGTGCTAAACTAGAGGATCTCTAAATCCTCACACAAACCTTCCATAACTCTTTTTGTATCCCACTTTGGATAGTGGTATAGGTCAAGTAAGACCTGGACAGCCAGTGTGCTATTGTTTTGCTTTCCCATGTAAAACTGTGGTAGAGGTCTTAGTGCCTGGATAGTAATTGCACTATTTTTTACCCCGGTCCAGGGGTTTGATCAAATTTATATAAATTGTTTAATAGGAATAAGTCTCCTCTTGAGACTGAACCTCTTGGTTATATCTGCTGTGAATCTTAGATTAAGTCTAAATTATATTACATACTTTATTTTTCATTGCTAATTAAATTGAAATTTAATTTGTTTTAAAGTTAATTTGATATTTAATCTATCAAGTGTTTGTTAATATTGTAAATCTGTATATTAGTTTCAAAATCTAATTTAATCTTCTGATTAAATTAACTGAGACATAATCAATCTTTTGATAACCTAATCAAACCATTACAGTTTTACAAATTCACTACATTTTATCTTAATTTTTAATTTGGGGGATTTTAAGAGAAATATTTTTAAAATAAATTTTAATTGGAACTCAATTCACCCCCCTCTTGAGTATCCATTCCGACCAATATTTGGTATCAGATGACTGTTTATTATTAAATATTTTTGAAACACTCTGTTTTTTAACTGTGATTTTATTTGTATCTCAAAGATCTTAAATTTTTGTTAGTTCTAAATTTTATCTCCTTAAATACATTTTATAAAATCGAATTATGGATAATAGACTTGAAGGTGTTGCTACCAACAGGCCACCTTTCTTTAATGGTACAAATTATGCCTCATGGAAGCATAAAATGAAAATTCATTTAGAGAGTATGGGATTTGATATCTGGACTGCTATAGAAACTCAATATAAGATTCCAAACACTGAAATAACTACTTGGGATGAACCTACTAAAATTTCTTACAATAATAATTGTAAAGCAATGAATGCCTTGTACTGTGCTTTAGTAGATGAAGAATTTAATCGCATATCTTCTTGTAAAACTGTTTATGAAATTTGGAACACTTTGGCTATTTCCCATGAGGGAACAACCAATGTTAAAGAAATGAGACTGAATACCTATACAATTAAATATGATAATTTTAAAATAAAGCCTGATGAACCCATTTCTGACATGTATCTCAGGTTCAATGATATTGTTAACACTATGAGCTCTCTTGGTAAATTTGTTCCTGCAAAAGAACAGATCATGATAATATTAAGATGTTTTCCAGAAAGGTGGAGAGGCCCATCTGTCTCCATAAGATAATCATGTGATATAAGTTCACTACCTGTTAAGGAATTAATTGGTAAGCTTATGATGTATGAAGAAGAACTGAAGGTAAACAAGGAAGAAGATGATGAACCAAAAAGGAAGTCGGTAGCATTTAAGTCTACTACCTCAAAGAGAAAGGATAAGGAGAAAGATAACATACCTACTGAAAGCTCAACAAGTGAAAGTTCAGATTCTGACAGTGATGCTGAGAAGGCTCAAATAGCCAGAAGATTCAAGAATTTCTACAGGAACAATAAATTCTTCATGAAATCAAACTACAAAGGTAAATATGACAATAAAGGCCACAGGAAGAAAGATTGTAAGAAGTCTGATAAGAGTGATGAAATTGTTTGTTATGAGTGAAAAAGGAAAGAAAATGTAAAAACAGACTGTCCAAAGTTGAAGTTCAAAAAGAAATATGACTACAAGGACAATAAGTACAAAAAATCTATGAAAGAAACTTTGAGTTCTTCAGAGGACAGTTCAACTAATTTTCATTCTATTCAGAATGAAAAATCTCAAAAATCCAACATGTTTTTCATGATAAACACATCTGAGAAAACTTTCTTGAAGTGTTCCCATAATAAGATATGGTATTTGGATAGTGTATGTTCAAGTCATATGATTGGGTATTACTCATGTTTCAAAATCTTAATCAAATTTGATGGGGTCCATGTCACCTTTCGTGATAATTCTAAAGGAAAGATCATCAACCTAGGCCAAATTGGTAACACTAATTCAGTTTTAACCTCCAAAGTTTTATTTGTTTAAGGACTTAAATATAATTTTTTAAGTATCTCTCAATTGTGTTATGATGGTTTCAATGTTAAATTTGAAAATGATTCTTGTAATGTTTTTAATTCTAAAAATGTTTTAGTATTTTCTTCTTTGATAAATGAAAATGTTTATGCTGTTGATTTGAATTATTTAGCTAAAAAGAACATTACTTGCATAAATGTTTTTCATAAAGAGTCTTGGCTGTGGCACAGAAGATTAGGACACTTCAATGTTTATTCACTTAGAAAACTAACTAGGAAGAAATTAGTTAGAGACCTACCTAAACTTGAATTCCCAAAAGACAAAGTTTGTAATCCCTGTCAAAAGAGAAAGAAACATAAAGTTTCTTTTAAATCAAAGAAAGAAGTTTCAACTTCTCAACCTCTCGAGTTGGTTCACATGGACTTGTTTGGACCTTCTAGAGTTTCTAGTTTAAATGGGAAGCACTATTTCTATGTATTAGTAGATGACTTTTCTAGATATACTTGGGAATACTTTTTAGCTCACAAAAGTGAAGCTTGTTCTTACTTTATAAAATACTCTAAGTCTTTAGAAAACCTTAGTGGACTTAAGATTAAGACCCTAAGAAGTGACCATGGTCGTGAGTTTGAAAACCATGAGTTTGAATCTTATTTCTCACACAATGGCTATAGTCACAATTTCTATGCCCCTAGAACACCTCAGCAAAATGGTGTAGTAGAAAGAAGAAATAGAACCCTTCGGGAAATTGCAAGAACACTACTTAATGAATATGACCTACCAATTTACTTTTGGGCTGAAGCTGTAAATATAGCTTGCTATATTATAAGTAGATTCTTAATTAGACGTGTTCTTAAGAAGACCCCTTATGAGTTGTGGAACCATAGGAAACATAAGGTTAATTACTTCAGAGTTTTTGGTTGCAAAGTCTTTATTCTCAATACAAAGGAAAATCTTGACAAGTTTTCTTCTAAAAGTGATGAAGGAATTTTTCTTGGTTATTATTTAACAAGAAAAGCCTATAGAGTCTTTAATAAAAGAACCAAATGTGTGGAAGAATATACTCACATCATGTTTGATGAAATTTATCCACATGAACCTAAGTCCTCTCTTTAAAATATTTAAGAAGATCTGTCAGTTCTGGACCTTAATGATAAAATCAAAGAACCTACAGTAAAGACAACCAGTTCTGGAAACATTCAATAATCTGCTTCTGTAGAACCCTAACATAGAGAAGAGCCTAAAATTTCTAGTCCTACCTTTACTAAATAAACTAGGATTCTAAAGAATCATCCTTTAGATGTTTTTGTTGGTAATATTGATAGAGGGACACGGAATAGAGCTTCTCTAAGAAACCAGGTTGAACATCAAGCCTTTCTTTCACAGTTAGAACCTAAAAATGTCAATGATGCAATCAATGATGAATTTTGGGTAATGTATATGCAAGAAGAACTAAATCAATTTGAAAGAAACAAAGTCTCAGAATTAGTTGACAGACCTAAGGACACTTTGTCCATATGCACTAAATGGGTTTTTAGAAACAAAGTTGATGAATCAGGAAATATAGTTAGAAACAAAGCTTGGTTAGTTTCACAAGGATATAGTCAAGAGGAAGGAATAGACTATGAGGAAACCTTTTCCTGTGTAGCTAGATTAGAAGCTATAAGGATTCTACTTGCCTATGTTGCTCATCTGAATTTCAAGTTATATCAAATAGATGTTAAAAGTGCTTTTCTAAATGGTTTTATAATTGAAGATATTTTTGTTGAACAACCACCTGGATTTACTAATCCTCATTTTCCAAATAATGTTTTCAAACTATATAAAGCTTTAAATGGTTTAAAACAAGCTCCACGAGCTTGGTATAATAGACTTAGCAATTTTCTTATTTCAAATGGTTTTACTAAAGGGATTACCGATCCAACTCTTTTTATTAAAAGAATTTCAAAAGATGTTTTGATAGTAAAAATATATGTTGATGATATTATTTTTGGATCTTCTAAACATTCTTTATGTACTGATTTTTAAAAAAGTATGCAAAATGAATTTAAAATAACGTTAATGGGAGAACTCAAATATTTTATTGGATTTCAAGTTTTTCAAAATGAAAATGGTATTATTTTGAATCAAAATAAATATAAAAAGGATCTTTTAAAATGTTTTGGTTTGGATAGTATTAAGGAAAGCGATACACCTATGAGTACTGTCTATAAATTGGATGCAGATGAAACTGGGAAACCAGTGGATCAAACCAACTACAGAGGTATGATTGGAAGCTTACTTTACCTTACTGCTAGTCGACCAGTTATTATGTTTAGTGTTAGAATGTGTGAATGGTTTAAAGCTAATCCTAAATAATCGCATTTTCTTGTTGTCAAAAGAATTTTTAAGTATCTTAAACATACTG
This sequence comes from Viscum album, assembly GCA_963277665.1. NCBI lineage: Eukaryota > Viridiplantae > Streptophyta > Magnoliopsida > Santalales > Viscaceae > Viscum > Viscum album. The sequence continues at coordinate 1,488,536,439 of OY728137.1, read as the reverse complement.
CAAATTTGGGTTTGTTTTATCCGAAAGGACAATATATTTAATTAATTATTTATTCAGATGTTGACTTCGCTGGTTAGAAGTTGGATAGCAAAATCACATATGGAAAATTTCATTTATTGGGAAAATCCTTAGTTTCTTGGTGTAGTAAGAAACAGAATTTTGTATCTTTTTCTACTGCTGAAGCAGAGTATATAACTGCTGGTAGTTGCTATGCAGAAATTATGTGGATGAAACACACTCTTTTGGACTATGGATATGACTTTAGACATGTATCTAATAACTACGATAACACTAGTGAAATAAACATTTCAAAAAACCCTGTATCTCACTCTAGGACCAAACGCATTGATGTAAGGCACCATTTTCGGAGAGATCATTACCAAAAAGTTGATATTACTCTTGAATTTATAGGTACTGAACATCAATTAGCTGACATTTTCACCGAACCATTAAGTTCTAATAGGTTAAGATACATTAGACATGAGTTTGAAATGATATAATTCTGATATGAAACCTCACCGATATACCTCACCAATATGAAACTGCACTGATATACCTCACCGATATGAAACCTCACCGATATACCTCACCGATATGAAACCTCACTGATATGAAACATCACTGATATACCTCATCGGTATGAGACCTCACTGATATACCTCATCAATATAGACCCCACTGATATACGTCACTGATTAGTGGATCTCACCATTAGGAATTCTCACGGGTATACCCTACCAATTAATGCGTTGTTTTAAACTTCTGTCTGCTGCCAGAATCTGTATCATTTATACATTACTTATTATATTTTAATTATTTATTTTATGATTTGTAAATGACAAAAATAAGTCTTAATTACATCTCGATCCACCTCAAACCCTTTTCCCTCAACCATTAGCTCCCAAATCTCATGAAAACCCTAAGTTCCTCGAACCAGAAATGGAAAAATCCAAAATGCCAACGGTCAGAGATGACATTGATGAGTCGAATTCAAAGAAGAAGAAGACAAAGCTAGAAGCAAGTAGCAGTGTTAGTAGAAAAAGGTTGGGGAGGTGACCAGTGAACCTGTATTTACAAAATATAGTTATTGTGATCGAAAAGGAGCTATGCCTGGAATGGTTGTTGTCTAGTAAATCGTTAGTTATAAAGGTGCTAGAAGATCAGAAGTGGGTAGAGTGATTTTTGAACAACAATTTCCCCTACTATCTGAAGCTAGTAAAACAGTTCTATGAGTTTGTAAGTTTTTGAGAAATCCAATGAAGAAAACAAAATCGTTTCATGGGTAAATGGAAAGAAGATAGATTTTTCTTCTATTGAGTGGGATGAATGCTTGAAGGTTCCACATGAAGGTGTTTCTAGATATTTCTCGAAATCAGTACCACCTACAAGCAACATATTTGAATATGAGTCTACCTTAAAGGAGCTCATCGGTACTGGAAAACAAATAAAGGTGGTGGCTTCCGAAAGGCATGGAGAGAACATATTGTTGTTCAAGTTTGTTCATCATATTTTAATTCTAATGAGGGGGGAATTTTCAAATTTGATATATCAAGATATCTATCTGATACATCTCTTGATACTTGGTATGAAAGTAAATATGTGCAGGCTGCTAATAATTCAAATGGAGGATATGACCAGGCCAAAATCAAATACCAATGCCTTATTATTTTCCAAATTGATCTCAGTGATGATTAAGGTAAAAGGAGTAGATGAGGCTCAGGATGAGACAGTAGTGGTAAGAAATAACTTCTGTATCACAAACATTGTATGTAAATATATAAAGATAAACAGGAACCCATGGAAATGAGAGTGGGTTTCTAATGACAAAAAGTTATATGATAAGTTCAATCCTATGTATCATCCTTCAAGACCTAAGGATGTGAGGGATCTAGGTCTGGGACATAATGAAGAAGAGCCACAGTATAGTGATGATTCAGAAGAGGAAGATTCCTCTATAGCAGATGGAGGAGATCCAGACGTTCCTCCTAGCCCAACTCCGAAAATTGTATCACAAGAAAAGGAGAGTTCTTCTTTGAACCTACCTATTACAGAAACTATTTTGGGTATAAGAAATAAAGAGGAACCTGTTGATGATGAAGAACAACAGAAAGCATATTAGGAAGAGGCTGCTCAAGAAGATGAAGAAGAAGTTCATGAAAGTGAAGCATCTATTTCTTTCAGCTTGAGCCTTAGTCCATTGATTGGACACTCACTAATTCCTGCTAAAGAGTTTGATGAATTTAATAGACATGTGACTATTTCAGAAGAGCCTCCTACTGTTAGAGAAATCGAATTATTTATAGAGGATTCTTATATAGAAGACATGGCTGCTAAGAGTGTCATTACTGTACAAGAGAATTCAACAGTTGAGGGGGAGCATCCTACCAATTTTGGCATTGTCTCAGAAGCTAATGAAATTGAAGACTAGGAAGAAGACCCAGGTTTTGTGGATTGTGGATTGGATTACCCATATTCTAATAATGAGGCATCCCTCAATATATAAAAAGTTAGTTATGATATTCAGTCTAAGATATTACCTAAAGATGTGGTCAGAACACATAATCTGGATAAGCTCAAGTCTCATCTCAAAATCAGTTTTGTGGAAGAAATAAGGAAAATGGAAGCTTCACTGGTGTCATCTATTCAATTGATTATGAATGAAAATGTGGCTATTATAGTTTCTGAAAAATCACCTATTGTGGTTGAACCTACTAATATGATCACCAAGGATGACTTAGAATCATTAAAGGGTGAGATGAAAGAGCTTTTGAGTGCTTATGTTACAGAATTAAAGAGTTACTTTGTTGAAGAGATGAGCAATTTGGAAAAGTCCTTCGAACTCTCTATTGGTTGTATTGTGTCAACCTTTGTGGTAGAGATAGTGGATAAAGTTACAACTTTCCATACTCAAGTATCTAGACTGTCAGAGAATGTTGAAATTCAATAGCAATCAGTTATCTCTCTGGAATCCTATATGAGTTCAAAATCTCAAGTAGACAAGGATTTGGCTTATGTGAAGAGTGTGGTCAGTCAAATGGTCTCAATTTTTGAGGATTTTAATCATTCCATAACAAATAATGTTATCACCCAAGATTCTACCACAAAAAATCTTATTTATGGGCTAACTAAGAGTTTCAAAGAAACTATGAACTTCTCTATTAGTTCTCTTGCTTCTAGACCTTCAGTGGATTTGGATCAGATTAGAGCTTTGAGAAAGGAGGAGCTTGGTTCAGCATCAACCAGTGGCTCTGTGGACTCATATGATCTAACCAAAGTAGTGACTTCTACTAGAGATACCACTAGAGATATCATGAATATTTTCCAAGACTATATGAGAGAAGCTTCTGCTTCTCAGAAAGAGGTGAAGGACAAGGTAGATTATTATTTCTAAAGGGTTTATACCAAGCATCATCTCAACAACCATTTCAAGCTTATGTTAGAAAACATGAAGATACCACCAGTCAATCAACCCTTCATAGAACAAGTCAGCAAGCTCAGAGAGTTGACCCCGGCACTGGAAAAATTCATGGAGAACAAGGATGACTTCATTTCTTCTATGGAGAGAGGATGGGGAATCATTATGTATTTCATAAATATTCGGTTTCCATTATTGCATGTCGATGCTAGGCCAGTTATTATCCCTCCAGCTTTACCTGCATCTTCCTCTACTACTTCTCCTATTCAGATGACTCCATCCCAAGCTATCTGAATCCTTACTTCTATGATCACTTAGAGAGATAAACAGTACAGGCCAGGAACAGTTTCAGTAGCTCAGCCACCTCTGATCATCTCTGGTCTTCCTAAGCCTCCCTTGAATCCACCACACCTGAATCCTCATCTAATCCCAAGGGGAAATCTCATTATGAGGATGTGGATTGATCAGTGGCTAGGATTTTTTATAGGAATCACCTGTATTTATTTTTGTATTTATTTATATCTGTTTTCTCCAAGAAATATACATGATCTTACTTACTTTTACCCTCTGTTACTTCTATTCTCCTGTCTTTCCTTCTTTTCCCACTTTTTGATTATCACAAAGGGGGAGAAATACTATCTAAGGGAAACATATCTTCGGGAGAACTAATATCTTTTATGACAAAGGGTGGGTAATACTATCTATTTTATCTTAATTCATTTTCCTCTGGTACATTTGTTTTATATTTTATATTTGCTACATATGTTTTATAATACATTTTATTCTCTGATACGATTTGATCTAATGCAATATCCTCTGATACATTACTAATTATTTTGGGCTTATAATATCCTAAGTTGTTATTATCAAAAAGGGGGAGATTGTTGACCTCACCTGTTTTGATAATCCCAATTATGCTTTCACAAACTTTGATAATCCCAAATAATGTTTATCTATATATTGATTATTTCAATCTATGACATTCTATTATCCAGCTGATAATAATATTAATATAATATTTGAAATATGTTAATCTATGTTTATATGAATTTTGAAATAATTCTAACCCAATCAGACATGTTTTTCATAAAGCAGATATGTGTTAAGTCACTTATATGCTTATAGCTGCTGATACAGATATACCGGTACTTAGTCTATTGATAGACACAGTCACCGATTAGCAAAGGTCACCAATACGCAGAGCTACTAGTATGTATAAGTCCACCGGTAAGCACATGTCACTGATAGATCAAGTCCACTGATACAGTCAACTACTGATAGAAGCAGAGCTACCGATAGAACAAGTCTACCGATATACACTTTATCATTGGTATAGAACGAAGCTACCGATAGACCAAGAGCTACCGATTGAACGAGTCACCGGTACATAGATCTATTGATACACAGGGTAACAACTACCGATACAAGGAGCCTTCGGTACAAGGACAAAGAGCTACTGATAGGAGCTCACTGCTATACAAAGTCCACCATTACATATCTACTGATAGAAAGATACTGATGAAAGACTTACCAGTCACTGATCCCTAAACTCTACTTTTGTCAACATTATTTATTTATTAATAAAAGGTCATATTTGATGATATTAATGCAATTAATGTTATTTAATGTTAGTTATTGGAATTTTAGGGAACTGTACCTCGTACCTATGAAACGGTAATCATTCCAATTACTGGTGCTGAAAGCTATAAAATTAAGGACAAAGATTGGGAAAAATATATAACAAGAAGTTGTGTGAGGTGCACAAAAAGGAAAAAGAATTATGTAAAGTGGTGCATACAGAAAGACTACATTCATACTCAAAGAACACTAGACATACACGAAACGATTCATACAAGAATAGAACACAAGTTGAACCTTAGTCAAGGAGTGAATGACTACAATGAGCTGCTCATACACTCAAGATAAAGTTGAACCTGAAAACCAAGGATGAAAACGACACTCTGTTTTCCAAAAAAACAGATAAGGACTCAGAAGCATTTCTTACAAATCAAAAGGAGTCCAGAGCTGCACTTCAAAATCACTAGATCATTCTAAAATCATATCTACTTTCTTAGTGATTCTTCTATTTACTTTTAGAGCAGTGTGTGTACTCTGTATATCTTATACACACACTGTCTCTTGTGCTAAACTAGAGGATCTCTAAATCCTCACACAAACCTTCGATAACTCTTTTTGTATCCCACTATGGATAGTTGTAGCGGTCAATTGTGAACTGGACAGCCAGTGTGCTGTTGTTTTGTTTTCCCACGTAAAACTGTGGCAGAGGTCTTAGTACCTAGACAGTCTTTTCACTATTTTTTACCTCGATCTAGGGTGTGGATCAAATTTATATAAATTTTTTGAGAGGATTATGTCTCGACTTGAAACTGAACCTCTTGGTTATATCTTTTGTGCATATTAGATTAAGTCTAAAGTATCTTACATACTTTATTTTCCACTTCTAATTACTTTGAAATTTAATTTTTTTTAATGTTACTTTGATAGTAAATCTAGAAAGTGTTTGTAACTATTGTAAATCAGTAGGTTAGTTTCAAAAGATAATTTAATCTCCAGATTAAATTAACTGAGACATAATCAATCTTTTTAGAACCTAATCGAACCATTATAGTTTTACAAGCTCACTATAGTTTAACTTAATTTTTAATTTTGGGGATTTTTAGAGAAATATTTTTAACAGAAATTTTAATTGGAACTCAATTCACCCCCCTCTTTAGTATCCACTCCGACCAACATTAGTGATGAACGACAGTAATGAACTTTAGTGATGAATGTTAGTGATGAACATTAGTGATGAATGTTAGTGATGAACGTTAGTTATTACCATTAGTGGTGAATGTTAGTGATGAACATTAGTGATGAATGTTAGTGATGAATGTTGGTGATGAATGTAAGTGATGAACATTAGGTATGAACATTAGTGATGTACATTAGTTTATTTTGGTGAATTTTTATAATTACGAACCACTTTTGTTTTATTAATTAATATTATGTCTAAAAACTAGTTCTAGAGAATTATATAACATATAACATGTATAATTAAATATGAGTTAACAATAATAATAGATTTATGACTATCCATGAAGGAGGTAAAGTAAAATGAAAATACATCATCCAAAATATTGGAAGATCGACACATCACGGTTGATGTTTTTATCTTTATAACAAAAGGGAGAGGAGGATTTTGATGATGAATTTTTCTATCATCATAATAACATTCCAGTATATATAAGATAATAGATTTTTCATGCCATTTATATAAGGGTATATGAAGAGAAAATAAGAAAATAAAATGATTTAAAAGTAAAATAAAATAAAAAAAGAAAGTGGATTTTACCTCTTGAATTCTTCTCATTGAGAACCTCTTTAAGGCACTTGTATTTGTCCTTTTGGTGAGAAACGTATGTCTTGAATGTGGTTAAGAGGCCTGATAGTGGATTTTGGTCGAAATTAAATAAGCTAAAATTATTTGAGGTTTGAGGAGAAGAGGTGGTGAGGGGTGGAATTTCCAGTACAGGAAAGGGGTATTTTTTTGTTATTTTATTCAATAGTTTATTATTTTGGATCAACAAAATGAATAGTTTGAGAATTATAAAAAAATATATTAAAATAATGAAGTTTATTTTGAGATATAGGCTTAAATCATCTATAAATCATCTATGAAACAATAAATCATGTATTTAGCTTATATCATAAATTGTCATATTTCACTATTCACAAAAAAAATCTACTATTTTAGAAAAATCCCAAAAAATTTAGTTGAAAATTTTTTCATCCTTTAGAATTAAAAAATGGACTATATTTTTCAAAAATAATTTTATAAATATGTGAAAATTATATTTTAACTAAAATAATCATTTATTCAAAAAATACAAATTTTAAAATTATAACTGATTTTATAACACTTTGAAAAATTAATTAAGGCCTCATAAAATTATCTTAAAATCATATGAAAATAAAATATTATTTTATGAATAAATTTTTTGAAGATATTTTTTTTAAAATTATTATATTAATTATAAAATTGTAAATAAATATATATGTGCCACAAATATACCAACACTTAATTTATATTTTTCAAGATATTTATTTAATTATTACCTAATATAAATAAATCAAATTTTCACTTATAGGATATTAAATTTTATTTAAACTTTCATAGGTGTGATTACTATTCTATTGTCCAGATTACTATTCCAAATGGTCATGTTACTGTTCATAAGGTCAAGTTATTATCACTACTGGAAAATAGACCTATACCCACCGTTTTAGAAAAGCTTGGGTATAGGTCACCTATACCCAAGGTTTTAGAAAATTGTGGGTATAGGTACCCTATACCCACAATTTTTTGCAAAACCATGGGCATAGTTTTTTTCAAGACCTATACCCATAATTTTATAAAAACTGTGGGTATAGTATTTTTTTCAAGACCTATACCCAGGGGTTTTGAAAACTGTGGGTATATTTTTACCATCTTGTGGACGGGAAATAAAAATTTAAAAGGAACAAAAAAATCCTAGGAACACCTATACCCATAGTTTTTTTCCTATAGACATAGTTTAAATAAACACATATAATTAAATATATATTTATATATCAATAAGTGAATATGTACAAGTGGATAGGCGTTGGAACTGTATAGAAGTGGTCTTGGTATTGAAACCCACGACTGCTAATTTTCTAAAACCTATACCCATAGTTTTAAAACCATGGGTATATGGTCAATGACACAGTAGAATGAACCTATATCCATGGTTTAGTAACTGAGGGTATAGATATTTAAAACATTGGGTATAGCTTAAATCTATACCAATGCCTTGGTTTCCCATGGTTCCTTGAAACCATTAGTTTAGCCTATACCCACGGTTTTTTGGGCTATACCCACAGTTTGAAACTGTGGGTATATTCTAAATTTCAAGTATTATATTTTATCAGTATACATTTCTTCATTTCAATAAATTCTACAAATTTAATTACATATTTATAATGAATTTAACTATTAATTTATATATGAAAAAAAAATATTTTATAAGTATATGGGTTGCTACATTCTCTCATCATGTAAATTGTGTCCTTGTAATTTTTATTTGCATACAAAACAAGTGAGGATCCCTATACCTCATAGAAGTTTCACATTCCCATTTTTCTTGTTAAAAATTTTTAATTGAAACTTGGATCATGTTTTGATTCAATGGAAAGAGTAACTCCATGTAACCTAACAACATATTTGAGGTAGAGTCGAGAAAGAGTGTCTAGAGAAAGAGTTTCTTGAATAGGAATTAAATGTGCAGATTTAGTCAGCCGATCAACAATAACCCAAATCACAGTGTTACCTCGAGAATTATTTGGTAGTCCCATCATGAAGTCCATAGATATATTTTACCATTTCCAATATAGCACTATAAAAGGATAAAGCATCCTCTTTGGTAGTTTTCACTTTTCATTAACCTGCTGACATGTCAAAAATTTCATAGTAAAATCTTTAATATCTATTTTCATTCCATACCACCAGTAATACTCCCAAAGGTTTATGTATATCTTAGTACGTCCAGGATGAACTGAAAATGGATAAATATGAGCTTCACTTTACAATTATATCTTTAACTGGGAATCACAAGGTACACATAATCCCTTTTGAAATCTCAAGACACAATCTTTAGCAATAATAAATTTAGTCAATTTACCTTTCTTCACCAATGATACCATTTTCTATAACTCATATTCTTCCTTTTTTAAATTCTTAATTCAATATGATAGAGACAATTTCACTAACATCTGAAATAAAATAGAGGAATTACATACACCAATAACCTCCAAGCCAAAATTCATCAAATCGTTCATCAAAGGGTCATGTTCAAAAGGTTGCAGCGTTCTTGATTCATGAGGTTTTCAATTCAAGGAATCCATCACTTTTATTTTCAAGGATGGTAATAGATCATCAAATCATAACCCTTTATCAATTAAATACATTATATATTCCTCATGTTCAATTCCTTATGATAAAATATATACTTAAAACTTTTACGTTCAATATATTTTTCACATTTAGATCCATATAAATGATGCCTATAAATTTTTAAATTAAAAACCACAACTACTAATTCCAAATCATGTGTGGGATAATTTAAATCGTGAGGTTTTAGTTGTCTTAAATCATAAGAAATTACCTAATCATTCTACATCATAACATGACAAACTCCCTTCAATTAAGAATCCTTATAGATGAATCAATCAGCATTTCTAGAAGGAGGGGCCAAAATTTTAGCATTCACCAATATTATTTTTAGTTCCAAAACAAAATCATCACAGTATTTTTTCCAAATAAATTTAAACCCATTTCAGGTTAACTTAGTTATTGGGATAGACAATCATGTAAAGTTTTCAAGTTGTTATACCACCTTTATATATAATGTACCCAAGAAAAGAAATCTATTTCCACTAAAAATCACATTTGATAAATTTCTCATATAAATTATATTACATAATGTTTTATAGAACAATACTTAAATTTTTTTTGATCCTCGTAAAATTTTGAAAACATCATAATATAATCAATTAAAATAACAAAAAACTTATCCAAATATTCATGTAATTTTCTATTCATGAGATCCATAAATACAAAAAGGGAATTTGACAAACCAAAGTTCATAACAAAAAACTCATAATTATTATATCTAGTTCATAATGATGTTTTTAGTATGTCATCCTCGTTCACCTTCAACTGATAGTACCCAAATCTCAAGTCAATCTTGGAAAAATATTAAGATCCCTAGAGCTGATCAAAAAAGTCATCGATATAAGGCAATGGGTACTTATTCTTAACAGTAATGTTATTCAAATATCTATAATAAATGAAAATTCTCAAGGAATCAAATTTATTTTAAACAAACAAAATAGGATCACAACATGGTGAAGTTATATGAAGAATGAAACTTTTATCAAGCAATTCATAAAACAGATTTTTTTAATTCTATAAGTTTCACTTGATCCATTTGATATTGGTGTTTTGAAACTGTCATATTATTAAGAACTAATTCAATAATAAATTCAACTTCTTGATCTTGTATAACACTGGGAAACTCATCAAAAAAACATACAGGTATTCACTTACTACTAGAACATCATTAATCTAAATAGTTCCCTTATCTTACACAATGTGTGAAATATAACTTTAATTTCCATATTTTAAAGGTTTCTTAGCTTACTGATATGTTATAAATTAAATGGGTCCATTCTTGTATACAAACTAAAACACTTTCTGAAAAACAACTTCTTTAGCTCTAAAATCAATCTTAGGATGATAAAAAGAAATCCAGTCCATACCCAAAATAACATCAAACTCTACTAGGGGAAAAACAACACGTTTTGTATGTAATATATTTCCCCAAACAACAATGGGAAGATTATTATAATGAAATTTAGCCTTAATATTTTCTATTGGTTTTTTAACCATAAGCACTTATTTCATTTTTTTAGATGAAATTTCTAATTTACTAAAAATTTCTCATAAATATAGGAATGTGTACACCTCATATCAAACAAGAAATTTAGTAAAATCTGAGTCAAAAAACAATGTACCAGATTCCACTTCATTGGATGGCCCAATATCTTCTAAATTATTAGGAAAGGACTTCAATACAACTTTATACTTAAAATATAGTTGTTTTACATAATTCAAATCCTTCGTTGGGAAGGTGTTTTCATAATGACCTATTTAAACACATTTAAAACACTTTATAGTTTTTTTAGCAGAATTAAACATACCATCACTAAGATATTTTCATTGTAATCATGATCCATACGTATAAACTTACCACATTGGAAAAACCACTAAGATTTTTTAAGGAATTCCATGGGATCATTTTTACCAACATAATTTTATCACCTTTATACTTATTTGATTGATTGTTACCCATTTATTGCCTTCTAGACCTCTTTTTTCTAGTTTTCAAAGTACATGTAATCATCATCAAACTATATTTCCACCCTCTCACCACATCAAAAAAGTTTATCATAACTTTTTAATTCACAGGATTCCAAATCCCTTCAGTATCCTTTCTTTAATAATGAGTAAAATGATTTATTTTACTATCAAGATATTGAATAATAATGAGAGCATACCTTTCAAATCAGGTTAAGTCTTCTTCATAAACAGCCACTAGATCTTCCTCCTTTTGTTTCAATTCAAGGAATTTATTTTCCATCCTAATTCATACCACATTATGAAATTATTTTTTAAGGAAAATATTCTAAAATTCATCCCATTTAAATGCATTGATCTTATCAATATCGCTAATATTGTTGACCAGTGACCACCACTAGTCAGCTTCACCTTCAAAATGGTAAATAGAAATACTAAACTTTTGATTATCTGAAGACACCATGAAATAAAATATATCTTTAATAACTTTAATCCACAGATCAGTTGTAATGAGGTCAAAAAATCCACTAAAAGAAGGAGGGTGTTACCTCATAAAATGTTCTACTATCGTCATGTTCATTATGGTAGATCTGGTAATTATCTCAAATTGATTACACTAGAATTTAAGCCCTATGTAAACTCATACATTTATATCATAAACATATTATTTCAAATTCCAACCATTCTATGTTGAATATTCGGAAAGATTTCATCATCTCGGTGTCTTCTTACTCCATCTTCCATGTTTCTTCAACAAAAAACCATTCTAAATAAACATATCTTAGATGAAGAAACAAGGTAATATTTAAATTATATATCATTTCAAATTAACCATAAGTTAAAAATAATTTATGGTATTCTATTAACATCATTATAACCCCTAAAGTTATCTAAATTGTGCTCTGATACCAACTATAAGGACCTATCCTTAAACTTTAAATAATCTAGTAAATTCTTTTAGAATTAAATTTCTTACATTCCCAAATATCATGTAAATTTATAGTTGTATAGAATTAGTAAATAATTCATACATACGAATCCAAAATCATACAAAGTTTTTACAACTAAAACAGTGTCCATTTCTTCCATAATAAAAAATTCTTTAATAAAACATGAATTCTTCACACTATTCACCTTTGTTTCTTCTTTTCAATTACCAGTCCTTAATCCCTATAAAAAATTTAAAAATTCATATGGGCACAAAACTATAAGAAATGGAGATAAAAATAAAGAAAGAAAATATTATTCCATGAATACTCATACACATATGAAATCATTTTCACAAGATATAATTCTCACACTTAAAGTATCATATACTTTGTGAAAACAAGAGATTCCATAAAACATAGAAAACATAAATATAACCATATATTTAACTTGGGTAATTACTTAATTATTATTTTAACCCACATGTATACCATAGTATTTGTAACCCTTAGGGGTACCTTACAAGGTAACCCTTATAAATACCTTATGATATAACCATCGCAGTTACACTTGGAATAACCATTACGGTCAACTTCAAACATAAACTTACCCAATCTCTTGGAGGGAGATATAGGTCCAAAACTTTATCATAAAATATTACCAATAACTAGAAAAAAAACATTAATACCGGTAGCATAAAAACATTTCTTTTGGATTTTGTAAAAATAGAAATTTAATAGAGGATTTTTAAAGGAAACCCCCTTACCTCAGGTTCGTCTTATATAAAACGTGTTAAAACCTCATGTATACTGGTTTAAAGAGTGTAATTAACAGCCATTTATTTATATTTATAATACCTTATATAATCTTTTTATGACAAATTTTCAGCCATTTATTTATATTTTTTTATTTCTATTGTTTCGGGTGTGTTATTATCATGGTTTCCAAAGTCATTTTGTTATGGATTCTCCTATCGAATGAAAAAAATATAGAATTTAAATTATGTGTCATTAATGGAGTTAAAGAGTCTTTGATGGTATTAAATATAATTTTAGTTATATTTTATCATGATGAATCATCAGATAAAACAGTAGTGATGAACATGAGTTTATTTTGGTAAATTTTGATCATTACAACCCACTTTTGTTTTATTAATTAATATTTTGTATAAAAACTAGTTATAGAACATTAAATAACATATGATATGTATAATAAAATATTATTTGACAATAATAATGGTTTTATTATCATCCTTTATGGTGGAAAATAAAAATTTAAACACATCGTCCATGATGTTGGTAAATTAACTCATTATGGACGATGTTTTTAAATTTAGAATAAAAAGGATAGGAGAAGGAGTTTGATGAAGAATTATTCCATAAATAAGATAAAATTACAATATATATAAGATAATGTATCTTTAATTCCTTCTGGATAAGGTGAGGTGAATATAAAATAATAAAATAAAATAAATTAAAAGGAAAATAAAAGAAAATGAAAGAGGATTTTCCCCCTTGAATTATTTTCCTTGAGAACCTCTTTAAGGCACATGGTTTCAGACTTTTGGTGAGACCAATAGGTCTTGGATATGGGGAAGAGGCTTGGAAAATTAATTGAGTATAAATTAAACCATCTACATGGCTATGATTTGTGAGGAGAATAGGTGGTCAAGGGTGGTATTTATAGTGGAGGAGAGGGTGCTTTTTAATTATTTTATCCATTAGTTTGCTATTTCGGCTTAACAATATGAATAGTTTGATAATTATCACTATATATATTAAAATTATTAATTATAGTTATATATTATGGGATTACATCACCCATACATCATTTATGACTCAATATATCATATATTTAGTTTATATCGTAAATTATCATATTTCACTATTGGAAAAAAATTAAACAATTTCAAAAAAATCCCAACAATTCACCCAAACCATTTTTTTATTTAAAATTAAATAATGGACTCCATTTTTTAAAAATACTCTTCAAAATATGATAAATTTAATTTTTATTTAAAATCATCAATTATTCAGAAAATACCAATTTTATAATTATAACATATTTTATAACACTTTGTAAAATTAATTAAGGTCTCATAAAATTATCTTATAATCATAAGAAAAAAATATTAATTTATGAATCTATTTTAAGAAGAAGAATTTTCTTTTATCATTATAGTAATTATAAAATTTTACATAAAAATTTAAGTGTCACAAAAATACCAACACTTAATTTATCTTTTACAAAATATTTATTTATTTATTCTATGAAATAAATAAAACATATTTTCACTTATAGAATACCTAAATTTTATTTATACTTTCATAGGTGAGGTTAATATTTGAATGGCCATCTTAATATTCTTAATGATCTTGTTACTATTCCTAAGGTCAAGTTACTATTTCATTAGTATAAAGTCCTAAATTTCTGTAAATTCCACTTATTTCAATAGAAATTTATTACTAATTAAAATATTGAATTATATAATGAAAATTAATTATTTTATAAGTATCCAGGTCATTAAACATTTACCATAGTCAACCTACCAATGTCATTTTTTACACATAAGCCAAATATCATCAAATCATCTGATGTAAACATAATAGATTAAGTAATAATGTATAACATTGCAATAAGTGAAATTAAAGGAATAATAAACATGAAAACGTTTCTTAAGAAATTAAATAATTAACATAAGTTTATTATTTTTGATGATAAAGAATGTACTTCAGGAATCCAACTCAAAGTAAGGGACTTTATCTCAATTTCCTTTCATTTCTCATGATATTGATATTATACACCTATATTCTTTTAGGAGGTGTATAGGAAGACCCTTCGACATGTCATATCATGAATTTATCTTTTATCATGATACAGAAAGTTTTTTATTTTATTATTTCCTGGGTCTTATGATTCAAATGTTTCTATGGTATTAAGGGACTTTTCTTTAAATATCATCTTTTAATGTTTCACATCTAACACAATTTTTATCTATATCCATGTTTATAAATTAATTTTATGAATGTAATTATAAGAAAAGAATAGTTTTCTAAAAGATGTTTTTTTATTTCTTTTAATGTTTTTTTTAAATAAACATTGCATGGTATTTACATTCTTTACTAATGATAAAATAATGTTCTGTTTCAATGTAGATGGAGCCAATAAATTTTCCCACCACCATAACCATTATTTGAAGTTTTTATTTCTTGAAAATATTTCAATTTTTCTTGAAATAAAATCCCACAATCCCTTTTTCTGAGTATTTTGGGGTTAATATTGATTTTTAAAAGAAAATCTTATTTTTTATTTAAAATGGGTTTTTAAAATAAAATGGTATCTTAATATTCAAAAGTGATTTTCATATGATTTTAAAAGAGTTTTTAATATTTTTTATGATGAAAAAGTGCAATTATAAAAAGTTTTATTAATTTTATGGAAATTGAGAAATATATGTGAAAAGGGTGATCCCGGTATAGCTTATATGATGGGTTTACAAAGATTGCATCAGGTGATCCTGATATATCTTATACGATGGGTGCGCCTAGATAGCGCCGAGTGATATTGATATAGATTATATGATGGGAACACCTAAATAGCGCTCTAATGTATTGGGTAATGTTTCTTTTCTTAATAGTAAATAAGTATGGAGTTGACATAGGGTTCCACTTATGTATTTAACTAGTCACAAGTTATTTGAAGCATGATTTTAAAACAGGTTATTAATTTAATTCTCTAAGATACCAAAAATGGTTTTGATTTTTATTATATGGGTTTTAATGATATTTTTTGATGAAAAAGTGTGTGTGAGTTTTTTATGTGAAAATGATTTATTTCATTCTCTCAATGAACATTGAGATACAATTAAACATTTCAGGGGTTTTCATTTCTTTCATTGTACTAATGGTTTTATTTCTTTTTAAAACCCCTTAATGGAAGATTTTATGCTAACCCTTCATTTTAAAATGTTTTTAACAAGGTTTTAGTATGTATAACGGAATGGAATAAGTCGAGTTGAAAGTTGTGAATATTTTTCAGGAAAATAAATAACATTTTATCTTCAAAATTTTATTTCATAGGAAAATGGACACTGATTAGAAGTTTCCTCTTTGAATTATATAATTGTTTTATGTATGAGTTATTACCTAATTCACTAAAACTCTAATCCTAAATAGATTCTCAAATGTAGAGAATGAATTATTAACTTAAAACTAAAGATTATGTAATGTTTACGGTAGGGTACTTGTATGAATTGTTTTAGTAAACACTTAGAAAATTTATTAAATGTCAAGAGAAATGATGTACTCTTGACACTTTTGTGATGTCTCAACCACAAATGGATGAATTATTGATCATATATTTAAGAACTCAGATTTTCACTCAGGTTGATCCTTTAAATTTTATCTAATACTCTATTTTGAACCTAATATGGATTCATAATGAGTTATAAAAGTTCTATAGGGTGTTCGGGGGTTGTTTCAAGACTGGAACCCATATTTTTTAAAAAAATAGGCTTGGATCACGGTTTATAGTAAATGGTGCAGGTAGGTTGCACCGTTATAGCAAGTCGTGTGGATGCCATGCTTTTTCAGATAGATTCTTACCACACAGTTTCTATAATTGGGAGTTCTAACTATGCGAGTTTCCCTTTTTCCAAATTCCACATGCACGGTTTGCACAAGTTTTTCCAAACCATGCAGCCAAACCATTCACATGATAAATTTTGGGTAATTTTACATTTTTCCCATAATTATCTAATTAATCCCCTTCTTATTGAATCTAATCCCTAGTAATACTAACATCCATTTCTCTCATTTTGAAAATTTTTGTATGCCTTACCTAGGAATCAAGAGATCTCCTTCATCTGGGATCTCTTCAAGCTTCTATTTGTCACGTTATATGCACAATGGTAAGTAGTCAAGTCTGTTTAAGTTGTTCTTCACATCTCTTGCTCTCAAACTAGTTATCAGGGTGCAATAATTTTTACTCTTTTATCATATCTACTCTATTCTAATCCAAATTAAAGGATAATACTAGATTATGACATTCATATAAGCCTATGGTGGGTGGTCTAAAACTCATCCCTCAAGTTCATTGATTTTGGAATTGTTGTGTGTGGCCGCCGATTTCATCAGGTATCATTTGTTGAATTTATATTCATTGAATATAATCATTAAAACCATATGGATATACTCTTCCTAAATCTGAAATTTTTTGTTGGTAGTTATGTTTACAAGTCCCAACACCCTACGTAGGGTGTTATTCCATAATTGTGTTTTCTGTGTGTTGAGACAATTGGGTCATCATTCAGGTGTCACTTGAATTTTCCCTTCTAATAATAAGATTCATTTGTTAAATGGATTTATTTAATTTGTGAATTGTGTAATAAAAAGTACCATGTATGTCCTTCACTTGAACCGCCTATGGTAATAGCTTCATTTTGATATATAAATGCTAAATAGACATTGGAAAGTATTCAGAGTATACGACTTCGATAATTAAATGTAAATGAATGTTTGGATGCATGTCTATATCACGCATTGACACGTTTATGGAAGGATGTTGAGTTAACTCTATTGATTTAATTTGATTTACTTGGTTTTAATTAAAATGTTTCATGCTACTAGGCCTTGTCAAACTAATGAAAGGAAAGACTTGAACCAAGTGAATTTTTTGATGGCATAGTTATCATATGACCAAATTAATTATATTGAATTAAATTTAAGGTTCTAATTTAAAAACATGTACCCTGAAATACTTATTGGGTTTCTTTACTCGTGTTATCTCTTAGATTCTTAAGGGAATGCCTTGGGTACTCAAGGATGTCATTCTGACTCAAGGAAGTTAGTAGCCTTGGGTGAGATCGACTAGGAACATGTTCCATGTCTACCACTAGATGACTAATATGACTTTGTAGGATCCCTTCATTGTTATTACACGATGCCTTGGATACACTCCTTGGATATAGTATTGACAACTAAGTTCCATGGTTATTGTCTATCAGGCCCATCCATTGTTTATCCACATTTTACCTTGAAAAAACTCCTTGTAATCTGTAGCCATATTATGGTGGGAATGACTTGGATTATGCTCCTTGAATTACACTCTTATCTCTTATCTAGACTCATTTACTACTGAGTTAGTGACCCCTGATGTCTAGGTTTTCTTATTGAATACCATGGAACCACTTCATAATAATTATCAATTATGGTTTCCAGGTTACATCTTGGAAACATAATTATTTATAATATCACAAGGTGATGTTAGTTCTGGATATTTCTCAGATGATTTGTTTACATAAACTAGTAATCAATAAATTAATGAACTAGTTACATTTTCAGACACCTGCCGAGGGTTGAAGTGGTTACTCGGGTATTTTGTTACAATATACTACTTTACTTTATATATGCATGATTAAACATTGTTACATTTTCATTATGTGCTCTGGATGTTATAGACACCATTGTTTGTGGCCTACTAAGATTTATCTCATTCCCTCTTTGGGAACTGTTTCCTAACCGTGGAATATTTAATGTATGAATGTGTTGATAACGGGAAGAATAATGCTTTATACACTTGATTTATTAATTTTCTAGGATGGAGTTGGCAGCAGATGACTGAGCTGTAGCTTGGGTTTCTTGGGATACTTTTTTTATTTTATTTTCTTGTACTTGTATACATGTTATCTAGCTTTCTAGATACCTGAAATATCATAATCAGTTGTAGTATGTCATTCTAGTTGATCTTATTATTATTTATTTTTCTCTTTCCTCTGTGTATTCTATTTATTTATACTACATCCAATATTTACCTCTATTTATAATTATCCACTATGATACACTCTATTAATGAGGGAATATTATCCCCACAGACACACAATATTCCCTCACTGCTAGTCGGCTGCCTCTAGTGTTTGGGGAGATGTGCTTGAGGCCATGTGGCCCACAGGCCTCAGGGAACCTTCTAAGTGGAATCAGAGTTAGAGACATCACATAGTATCATAGTAGGTTGTTTTCTTGTTTACTATTTGGAGATAATATATAGAAGATTAGGAACAATTAGGACTTCGTCATAATCCATGATTGGGTGTCGCGAATCCATGTTCGGGGAAAACGAAGAGTTGCCTAAATTATAATTTTTTTCTCCTTTCTTCCCATTATAGTTGACATCATTTCAACATTGGGTGAATCACATGTTGTGTTGTGTTTTTTATTATTCTTCTGATTTATATTCTATTTTATCATCGGCTCAATGGGATGAGGTAAAGGGACATTGTTTGATGCATAATATAGGCACCTATAATTCATATTTCATGTATATTTCCACACCATATAGGTGTAATTCACTGATTTTTATATCTTGATATGCTTGTTATTGTTGAGTGATGTTGTGATTGTTATAGTATGCTTTTTCTACTTTTGGGGATATTTTTGAGAGATTCATTTTTTAATTCATGAGTTGTTGTGGGCCCTCATGGGTTGGAATGAGTAATTTACCAAATAAATCCTTTAATTAGAAAATCAAATGGCTATCATTTTTAGTGATAAGGAGTATGTTCCTTGATTCGCTGGAAATGACATTTCATAATGTTGATAAAAGTTATAAGTAATTGAAAATATAAAAGTTGAATGGTTGCACATATTTATTCTACCTTATCATTCTTATTAAAGCTAAAGGAGTGAACCAGGTAATTAAATGTTAAATGAAATGAAACAGTTGACAACAAATGATGAGGCATTATAATAATGACCGTTCATATTTTGGTACCCCTAAAACTAAAATCTGAGAACTTACTCTTACATGGCAACCTAACTGGGCAGTTAGGGGATCTTGTCTTGGGTAGTGAGTTTTCTTACCATTATATTCCACTAGTGATTCTATCCTTATTCTTCTAAGTTGTTCTGATCTGTGGTCTTGGAATTTGAAGACCAATTCTGCCACGACTTCCTCGTGTCATACTCTAGGAAGGTGGCAATGATCATGCTCCAGGCATGGTGGGCCCTAATCTTCTATTCATTCATTCAGGAGTACCATTTGAGGAACCTCCTACTGTACTTGATCTGGGAACTGATACCCAAATCCATGATAGCTTCCCACATATGATGCAATCCATACATGGCGCTCTACAAGTTTCACCAATGATGGATGATCTGACACGTGATCTCCTGTTGTAGCATCCTCCCACCTTCTCGAGGGATGGTGGCTATAGGCTACTGAGTCTTGGCTAGAGGACACCATGTCTATATTTGGGCCTCTAGATATGCCTCTATATTAGAGTTTCAAACTTTATACCTATATGCTGCATGATTTTTCTAAGCACTGGTGGAAAGTGGTTACCTAGTCTAGTCGTTATCAGGGCATGTTATGGGTTGATTTCCATACTAATTTCTATGATCAGTTATTTCCACAGATGCTGAGAGATAATAAAGCAATAGATCTTATGTATCTCGAGTAGGGTTCTTTGTCAGTTATGAATTATTCAGCATGTTTTATGAAGTTACAGTGCTTTGCACTGCTTCTATCCAGTGATGATATTTCATGTGCTAGATGCTTCGAGGATGGGCTCCAGTATTCCAATCGTAATCAGGTGAATATTTTTCTCCTACAAAATTTCTTTGAAATAGTTAATCAAACCCTTATTACTGATACTAACCTAAGGTACAATGAAATTTCCAAGCATATAGGACTAGTTCCATGTCAAGATATTAGTAATTTCAGTGGTAGAATGTGTTCCCTCGACGTTTCTTATTAGGGAAGTGGGAACTGGGGTACCCGTGTAGGTAGCTCTGTAGTGTGCAACCTGTGCAAACATACAAGAAATTTGAATCATCAGTGTGATAGAGACCCACTGGAGTGTCGGTCTTGCAGTCGTATGGGGCGTCTTCAGCATTTCTATCAGACCTTTCTATTATCATTGAGTGGAAAAGGATCAGTGTCATCTCTGCGTTCAGGAGAGGGTTCTTTTGTGCCACATTAGGCAGGGATTTAGAACAGCACCGGAAAGACTGGCCTGGGAGGAGGTCATGGCCATGGTAGCTAGACCCCAGATCACCAAAAATTCTAATTGGGTAGTTATTATCATGGTAGAAAAACTATTATAAAGGTCCATGAATCAATCCAATTTCATATACTATAGTTGATACATGAGGACCGGGATGAGGGACCATCTACAATACAAGGTACTATTCTAGTGGCATCTACTATAGTATCTACTTTATTTGATATAGTTTCTTCAAACTCTTTTATCTATATATCTATCATGGAAATTCTCAGACTGGATACATAGTATTACTTTGTTGTAATAACCCTAGATACACTATTAGGACATCGATCAATGGGTATATGCTAATGTAGGGACTGTCCCCTTGAGGTAGGGAGTTACCCTTTCTTATGGAACCTCTTCATTCTTGAGATGACAGGATTCTATATCATTCTCAGGATGGATTAGTTGTTTTAGTATCATGCTTTTTAGACTATTATCATTAAAGGATATCATTTACATCACTAGACGAAATCAATTATCTACATAAGGGTGAGTGAGATGTCCATGTTAGTAGAGATGAACTAGAGAATCATGGGATAGGTGGGGTAACCATCCAAACTTCTAATGTCTTCATTGACGGTCAAGGTTTAGGTTAGTCTAAATTCCCCCGAGTGGTAGATCATTTCAGGGATGTTTTTTCTCATGACTATTTTGGCATAACTCCTAAGATGGAGGTTTATTTTATGATTCATCTTGTTCCAAGAGCAGCACCGGTGTTCATTCCTCTATATAGAAGGAAACTATTGATCTCAAGGATATCAATCAGTAGTTAGAGGACTTGGATTCTAAAGGTTTTATAAGCCCCATCAATTCCTATTGGGGTTCACCCATACTTTTTAGCAAGAAGGAATATTGGACCCTCCATTTTTACATGGATTACATATGGTTCAACTATATTATAGTCAAGAACATATATCCACTACCTCAAATAGATTATCTCTTTGACCAGCTCTGAGGATCTAGGTTTTTCTCTAAGATCAACCTAAGATATGCCAATCATCAGGCACGAGTCAAGACATCAGACATACCTCGTAAAAATTTTCATAGCAGGTATGGTCTATATGATTACATCATTATGTCTTTCGGTCTTATAAATGTGCCTTCTATTTTCATGGATCTGATGAATAAGTTTTTTCACCCCTTTTTTGATTCTTTTATCGTAGACTTTGGGGATTTCATCTTGGTGTATTCTCATACTCATAGTGACTAGGCCAACCACCTTGGGGTAATTATGAGTACACTGAGAGAGCATCATTTTTAGGATAATCTTGTTAAGTGACACTTTTGGATTGAAAAAGTTTAATTCTTGGGTCATATTATCAAAAAATAAGGAGTCTCTATTGACCTAGAGAAGTTGAGCGTGGTGGTTTTCTAGAATAAACCCTATAATATGTTTGATGTAAATAGTTTGTTGGGGCTGACTATATATTACAGGAATTTCGTATAGGACTTATCATGCCTTGTTTCACCTCTTACTAGCCTTACAAAGAAGAGTGTTAAGTTCCTGTGGTCAGAAGCCTATGATAAATCCTTTTAGGAGCTGAAAGGGAGGATTGGCTTGGCACCTATTCTTATTATTCCAAAGCTTAGAAGAGGTTATATCACCTTCTATGATGCATCGAGAATCTTCCTAAAAGTAGTGATAATGTAGGAAGATAGAGTCGTTGTGTAAGGATCTTGGTGGTTGAGGCCTCATGAGAGAAATTACAGAATGTACGACAATGACCTAATAGTAGTTGTTGGTTCTTTACGTTGCTGAAGACACTATCTTGTAGGTGAGAACTTTTTGGTGTACACAAACTACAAGAGACTCAAATATATCTTTTCACAATTTAACTTCAACCACATATTGGGAATATGGGTTGAATATCTTCAGTTTTTTTATTTCAATCTAGAATATATGCTTGGAAAGGGAAATGTAGTTGCTTACGCATTGAGCCAAAACACTCAGGCATATCCCATACAGTAATCCAATGATGAATAGAAGTTAATGGCCCTCTTTTTTGAGCTACATCTAGAGTTTCTTGAAAGTCACGAGTATTCTTAACTCTAAAAATTGATAGCTACCACTTCCCTTCTTGATAAGGTGAAGAGCAGAAAATTTTTAGATCCTGAGGGTTTGGTTCTCCATGTGATTATATCATGAGAGGACCCTCCTATGAATTAGTTTTTCAATAGATACAACATCTTGTATATACATGGGCATGTCTAGGTTCTCACATATATGAGAGAGGATTTTATGAAAGAGTACCACTCTTCTTAGTGGGTAGTTCATCCAGGAATCTCCAAAATGTATCGAGATAGGTGATGCCACTATTGGTGGTTTGGGATGAAATGTTAGATCGAAGGCTTTATCGCCAGGTGTTCGACCTGTCAGTAGGTGAAGGAAGAGCATGAAAGACATATAGGCTTGTTGCATCCACTTCCAGCCCCAAAATAGAAAGGGAAAGATTTTTCTATGGATTTCATAGTCATGATACCTAGGTTGTTGGGGGTAGCAATGTTGTATGGGTATTTATTGACTGACTAATGAAATCACCCAACTTTATTACTATTCTGGAGAACTTCTCAGTTGATGATATGGAAATATTGTACGTCTGTGATATCATACGACCACATGAAGTTCCTCCTAATATAGTTTCATATATGGATGCTCGTTTCATGACAAGGTTCTTGTAGGTATTTCATAAGGATATGGTGACACATGTTATTCAAAGAAAATATTTTCACCCTCATAATGATGGAAAATTGGAACGGATGATATAGGTTCTAAAGAATTTGATTCGAGCATGTGTCCTTGAATTTTACGGTTCTTAGGAGAATCATATCCTTTTCATCGAGTTCACCTACAATAAATTCATTCAAGAGACAATTAAAATGGATAATTTTGAGGTTTCATATGGTAGGCCTTTTCATTCACCCCTATGTTAGATATAGGCAGCTGAGGCAGCCCGACTAGGTCCTCACCTCATACAGAAGACTTTGGAGTAGGTTTGGCTGATCAGGAAGAAAATTACTACTGCTCAGTCTAGACATAAAAATTATTTCAATCACTACAGAGGACCCTTGGAGTTTGAGGTCAAGGAACATGTTTTCCTTCGGGTATTTCCCAGGCTAGGGGATAGACCGTTGCAAAAGAAAGGGATGTTTTCACCGCATTATATAGGTCCGTTTTATATTCTAGAGAGAGTTGGTCATTAGCTTATTGGTTTCTACTACCTCAGAGGTATTATGTCATGGAAAACATCTTCCATTTCTCACAGCTTCACTAATATCATGTCAACCCATTGCATACCTTTGATCCTGATTAATTTGAGTCAGATAATGATGCTCCATTGGGGAGTATCCAGTAGGCATAATTGACTGGATTACAAAGTCTCTCCAAGGAAGACATATACCTCTAGTATGGGTGCTCCGGTAGCATGGTCGTGTGCAAGATGAAACATGGATCAGGAGGCTGATGTATTTCCCTAGTGTCTAAATTTTTTCTTAGATAGTGTCTCACCACCTTTGGATGTTTAACTCAGGGGGAGGTACATTTAAGGGGGGGAAGACTGTAGCAACCCAGTTTACACTGAATTGGATCCTTTAAATTTTTGTCTAATAATTTATTCTAGACATAATATGGATGCCTAATGAGTTAGTAAATGTCTCTAGGGGTTAAGGGGCTTGTTCAGAGCTTCCAAAAAATCTTTTTATAAAACTAGTCATTTCTCATGGTTACAAGTAAATTGTGTGGGGAGGCTTCATGGTTATAAATAACTATGCATATGGCATGATTTTTTAGATAGAGACTTAATGCACAGTGGGCACATGGTTTCTCTAACCATGTGGCCTAACTGTGTGGGTACCCCTTCTTCCTAGGTACACATGCACGGTTTTTTCATAGTTTGGAAAACCATGGGTCCAAACCCTGAATAGGCTAAATTTTTTGTACTTTTACATTTTTTTCCTAAATGATCTAATTAAGCCCCTCATTCTTCCCTAATTTGATCCAAAATAGGATTAACATCCATTTCTATCATTTTTTGTCTTTTTGAAGGCCTAACCTAGGAATAAAGAGATAACATTCATCCACTATTTGTTCTAGCTTCTGTTCCTCATGTTAGATATGCAACGGTAAGTACTCAAGTCTATTTGAATAATTCTTCATCTCTCTTGTTCTTGGACTAGTTATTGAGGTGTAATCATTTTTAATCATTTCTTATATGTACTCTATTCCAAGCCGAATTAAAGGATACCACTAGAAAATGAAAGTCATACAAATCTAAGGTGGGTGGTCTTGAACTCATACCTCAAGTTCATTGATTTTGGAATTGTCATGTGGGGCCCACCATTAGGTGTTGTTTTTTGAATGTATATTTCATAATTATAATCATTATAACCATTGGTTATACTCTTCCTAAATATGAAATTATTTTTTGGTAGTTATGTCCACAACTTCAAACACCCCATATAGGGTGTTATAGTATAATTGTGTTTCTGGTGTTTTGGCACGTTTGGGTCATCGTTCGAGTGTGACTTGGCTTGGCCCTTATAATGGTAATCCTTCCTATGTTAAATGGATTTATTTGATTTCTTAATTTCTTAATGGAAAGTACCATGTATGTCTACCACTTGACCCACCTAAGGTAAGTGATTCATTTTGATATATAAATGTTAAATGTAAATTGGAAAGTATATGAGGTATATGAATTGGCATATTAAATATAAATGATTTTTTGGTTGTACACCTGTAGAAAAACTTTCCATGTTTATGGAAGGCACTAGAGTTATCCCTATAAATTCAATTTGATTTAAATTGTTTTAATTATAATTTTTCATGGTACATGGACTTGTCAAACTAATGAAAGGAAAGGCTTCAACTAAGAGAATTTGTTAATGGAATAGTTTTCATGTGACCAAATTAAGTATAATGAATTAAATGTAAGTTTCTCCTTTAGTCACATGGACCTTAACATCTTTATTGGGAGGATTGACTCATGTTAACTCTTGGATTTCCAAGGGAATGCCTTGGGTACTCGAGGAAGTCATTCTGACTCAAGGATGTCGGTTGCCTTGTGTGAGACCTACCCAGGAACCCGATCCTTGTCAACCTCTTTATTCCTGGTATGACACCATATGATACCTTCATTATTATTAAATGAGGCCTTGTATACACTCCTTGGATATAGCATTGACTTTTAGGTTCCATGGTTACTTCTTATTGGGTGCAGTCATTGCTTAGCCCCAATTTACCTTGGAAGAACTCCTTAGAATTGGTTGGAGTCTTATGGTGGGAATTCCTTGGGCGATGATACATGGATAACACTCATACCCCTTAGCTATACTCAATTAATACTAAGTTAGTAAACCCTGAGGTATAGGTTACCTTGGTGAATACCATGTAACCACATCATAATAATTATCAATTATGGTTTCTTTGTTACATCTTGGAACCTTCACTATTTATTCTATCACAAGGTGATGCCAGTGCTAGATATACCTCACATGAATTGTTTATATAAACTAGTAATCAATAAATTAGTGAACTGGTAACACTTTCATACATCCACCAAGGACTAAAGTTGGTACTTGAGTATTTAGTTACATTGTACTACTTTACTATATATATGCATGCTTTCACACTATTACATTTCTAATACACTAGATGAATATTATAGACACTACTACTGGTGGTCCATTTAGATTTATGCCACACTCTCTCTGAGAACCATTTAGTACCCTGGGAATATTACATGTATTAATTTATTGATAAAGGGAAGCATAATGATTCGGAAAATTGATTTCTTGCTGTGCTAGCATATAGCTAGTAGCAGATAGGGATGTCTGGGACAGTTTATGTATTTCCTTTTGCAAAATTGGGTTTTTTATTTATGATATCAAGTTTGTATCCATGTTTTCCAACTTAAGAGGCAGATTAAATATCACCATCAATTGTAGTATGTTATTCCAGTTGATTCTTGTATTATTGATCTATCTCTTTATACTCTCTATTCTACTTATTTTTACTACTTCCACTATTTACCTATATTTGAAATTATCTTCCTGATACACTCTTGTAATGAGGGAATAGTCTAACCAAAGATACACCATAGGCCCTTACTACTAATCAGAAGCCTATGGAATTTATGGAGTTTCACTTGAGACTATGTGTCCCACCGAGCTCGGGAAACCTCCTAACTGGAATCTGGGATCAAGACGTCATAATATATCTGAGTGGTGAGATAAATAGACCTTATTGGGAAACCATTTTGATGAAAAAAATATAGAATAATTTTAGGTAAGTGACCTTATTTCCCTTTTTGAATGGTTTAGTTATGGAGTGGAAATTATTAGTCGAGTATGCCATGATGGAAAAGTGAGATGCATTAAAACATCGGGATAGCTTTCTAGATAGTGGGGTGAGTGTTTCGACTACACTGGTGCATGATAATATATGTGTTTAATGTAAAAGTACCATTATGGATGGGTTTGTGGGATAATGATTGACCTAGGTTGACTTTGGAAGAGAGATGGCCTTTAGAATAGCTCTCATGGTGATGTATGTATGGTACTTCCTATTAGGAAAATTAGGCCTTGATGTAATCATAGAGATGTTGGGGATATAATTATATTTGAGTGAAGAGATTTATCCTTGGGATTGGTAATGAGACGGATAACCTCATTTAAATTTCTAGGCATAGATGTGACATTGGAGACCTTAGTGGATACCCCAATTATTTTGTAACCCTGTATAGGGTTAGTACAAGGAAGTTAGTTATTTTGAATTCAAGTGTCACCTTAGAACCTAAGTATTGATAGTGATAGTCCATCATTAATGTAGTTATTTTTCTTGGTGAGGCACTGTAGAGCTTGAACAAAGAGACATGTGATAGGTTTGGGTGTATAGTCAGCTCATAAAGAATGTGAAAGGATCACATAAAGGGTGATAAATGCTAAGAGGGGGTAAATAGGTGTTTAATGTTTTCCAAAAATCACTTCAAATATTTTTCTTATTCAACACATATTCTCTAAATATTCTTAGATAGGTAGAAAAATACATGAACACAATAAAATCGTAAATGAGTTTCACCTCATTTAAGAATGACTAAATCCCTAGTGTGTCAAGGTTTTCATCCCACTTGCACTATTCTTTGTCTATTATAAAGAAGAACTCAGAAATGGTAGTAACCTTGGACTCATTGTAATGTATGATTTGACCAATTAAACCGTAGAATAAATTTTTCTTAATATCCATCAAATTCATGTTCCCCAAAAATATATCCAAATGTATCTTTTTTGTCTCTATATCAACATGATCCTCATCATTGTCTTCTTCTTCCTGATGTAGCCATAGAGGTAAATAGGTTCTTCTTTATAAACATTTTATGTGTGGTGTGTCACCTTTAGGAAGCAGTGGGGATCACATAACCTTTATCCTTCTGAAACGATGATATGGGGAATATTTCTTCCATCATGTAGGTGAACTCACAAAGGAATATTCTTCTTCATTAAAAACATATGATTGTAATGCTTTATTTCTCAGTGTAAATGAGATTGAGATATTAAGTGTAGACTACCCTTTTAACCCATGGTCTTACATCAGGGATAATAGATAAGGCTTCACCAACTCACACATCTCAATTTTCACATCTGATATGATTTTCATGTGGCATTAAGACACATTCAAAAAAATAAGAGATAAATAAATCTTTCTTTAAATACCATAAAGACTCATCCCTCAATCCTACTCACAATATATAAATATCTATATCTTCAAATCTCTATATTCAAATTATCCAAGATTTTTATATATTTGTGAAATAAACTACATCTTGGTAAGATACTAAATCATAATTGGTTACATAGTAATAAACTATTTTCTTAATAATGAGATTTGGCTATGTATCTGAAATGGATATATGGATATCGGATATGTAGAAATTGGTTATGTGGTTCTCAATTATCTAGGAGTAATTCAGTTATGTCTCATAGTCAGTTATGTGGATCAATTAAGATACATCACACACTCACCTATGTGAATAAATTTGTCTATTTCACACAATTAGATTCATGAATCACATCGGACACATCCCACAATCAGCTATGTGAGTCAATTTGGGAACATCGATCCTGAAAATTCTAGACTTAACCCAAAGAAATATGGAACTTATTCAGATTAATTTTTGGACTTCTTAAACTAATAATAACTTCTAAATGCTTTTATAGATGTTCCAATTCTACCACCAACATGTATATTTTATTATTTTGAAAATAATATCATCAATCGTCACACTTATTGTTGTATTAACAGAAAATACAACATCATCCTCCCATATGTTCAAAATACCTCCCCCCCTTTGGATTTTTTTAACACAGTATCCATTAATTATCTCCCATATTGACATGAAAAAAAAAATTAATGAATGAAGTAAATAACTACTTAATAGAAATGAGTCATTAATTGATCAACTCTAAGTCTACATGAGCTAGAAAATGTAGAAAATAAGAGTGAAAAAACTGACAACAATGTTATTCTTAAAAAATCAAATAAATATTTTTTTATACACAACTATAATAGTAACTAGAAATAGATATATAGATTCATTTCATAAAACACTTAATGAAATCCTAAGAATAGTTCACAAGTCAAGGAAAACATATTTATCCCCTTATAAAATATATCTCCTCAAGAATTTAAACATGAAATGATTGAGTAGGAAACTCAAATAATATACCTCAATGGTGGGAGGTGGTTTGCACTCCCATTTATATCCTTAACTTCTCAAAGTACTCTATTGATAGTGGTTTGGTGAGGGCATACACAATTTGTTCATTTGAAGGAGAAAACCCAAAATTAAGATACATTCAGTAACCATATATTTAAAGGAATGAAACTTAATATCAATGTGTTTGGATATGGAAGTTTGAATCATATTCTTTGACGGATTTATGGAACTATAATTTTCGCATTCAATTATTAGAGGATACTTAAATTCAAAATTCAAATATTCAAATTGTTCCTTCATCCACATCATATGAGGAGCTTCCTATGATGAATCCACATAGTCCACTTTAGTTTAACTCATTGTAATAAAAAAAATATCATAGTTTCACAATACAAAACCTATTACAGTAAAGAATGATCCAATATATTTTTATTTTCTATCAATAATATCACCTTCCCTATTATTATATGTAAAAATATTAAATTTATCTCTTACTTATTCTTAAACATCAATCCATCATTTTATGTATTTGATATGTAACTCAGGATTCTCTTTGCTGCCATAAGATGTGGTTCTTTAGGATCAGATTTATATCTGACATAGAGAGTGAAAGTATAAACAACATCAGGTCAGGTTATTTTCAATTATATTATACTACCAGTCAAACTTATAAAAAAATTTCATAAATATATTTTCCTTTTTTATACTTATTAGTTTTATGCATACATAAATGAAAGTTAACACACCTCTACATTCCTGCATATCAGTCTTCTTCAAGAGCACATTTTCATACTTCTATTATGAAATAAGAATATACTCATCTTATTAATAAATTTTTAATCCTAAAAAATTCATCTCACCAAGAATTAACATTTCAAATAGAACATTTCTATGAGTTGAAAACACTTTACATAACTTTTCTTCATTTCTAGAAAAAATAATTTCAAAAAAATACACTTTAATAAAAACTGATCTATTGTAAGTCTTATTAACAAGAAATTACTATAAACTCATTCCTTCTTGAATTACATGATTCTAAATTATTTATAAATATTAAAATATTAATCTTTATGAGTTTTCTTCAACCCATAAAGAGATTTATGAAACTTTCATACCCTTGTTCCATTTGAAATCTAGAATTAAACCCTATACTTATTCCATATAAAATTAATTATTAAGATCACCATTAAAAATAATTACTTATCATCCATTAGAGACACTTTAAAAATTATCTAACGTCTTATAGCTAATAATATACTAATATATTCATGTCTATACATTGGAGAAAATGTTTCATCAAAGTAAATTCCTTAAAATATTTTGTATCCTTATTATCTTGTTTCTAGACATGCCTCTATTTTTATCCAAATTATTCTCTATCTAGTCTAGTTTTACATTTATAGCTTAAACACACTCATTGTGAAAAAAATATTCCATAATTTTTTGAGGTTTGATCTTTGAAAATAGGTTGGTATGGCTAGAATCTATAATTATTCTCCTAGTTTGTATTCTATGATTTTTATCCCCAAAAATATTCTCAATACCAAAATTATTATTCAATCTCATGTAATCTCCTTTTAATCTATGATTTTTACCATTATCACTGGATTAGGGAGAATCAACATTATCTATTTGAATTTGTGTGCTTTCTTCAATTTATTATACTAGTTCAAAACTGATAACATTATATTCATCATGAAAAATGATAAAATTATTGAATTATTCCTCATTATCAAAAACTATGACATCATCAATTACAATAATTATCTAATATTTCTTATTGTAAAACCCATAAGAACATCCATATGGTGTATAACCACGGAAAAATCAATCTTCATCTTTTTTACCAAAATTTATTATACTTTTATCCCTATTATTTATGAAACATAGACTTCCAAACACTCTGATGTGTTTAAGGATTTAATTTTTCTTAAACCACATTACAAAAGGATTCATATACAAATTTACTTTTAAGAGACATTGGTTTTGAATTATTCCAGCTGTTGTAATTTCCTATAACCAGTAGTATATAAGGGTATCATACTCTGACAATATAGTTCTTTCTATATCATCTAGACTCCTATTATTTATTTCATCGACTCCATTCTACTAAGGTGTATATGGATCAATGAATTCAGGGATGATACCATGATTTTCAAGATACAAAGTGAACTATCTATTGGAATACTTATTTTCATTATATGATCTTAGTATCTTAAAGGGTAACTATGTTTGCTTCTCTATAAGTATTTTGAAACTTTCGAACCTATCGGGATCTTGTTACTTTTGTGACATGAACATGATTCATGTCATACTTGTGAAATTATCTATGAAGGAAATAAAATAATTATGTCCACTTGGGGAACTTTTTATCATAGTTCTGTAAGCAACTAACTAGATCAACTCAATAGGTATGAAATTTTGAATTTCAATCCCATTGTGAGTTCTATTGACCATTGTTTTTCTTTTTATGAGGTTTATAGATACTCTAAATATATTATTTCATAATAGGGATATTCCTTAGAACTAATTATCTAATAATATTATTCATTTTCATTTATCTAATATGACTAAATATTTCATGCTGTAAATAATTGTTTCCTTATTGGCTAAAATAACAATATGTATTATCTTCTCTACCTTGAAATAAATCACTTGGCGTTATCAAACAATTAGTTATAAAATCCCCATACTTTAGTATCATGGATAAAAACACATTTTTCTTCAAGATAATATCATTTATAATATCAAAACATATTGATATACTCAATAGTTGTGTTTTACCTCACTAACAAACAAGGAATTGTTTATAATAATTTGATTCTTCCAAATATTTAATGTTCCAAATCATTTGGTCGTTAAAGAGTTAAAAAACACAAATTTCATATCTCCTTCATATTTGTTGACATTTTTTAAATTATTCAGATCACCAATCATGTGTGATGAATAACCACTATCTATAATCCAATGTATTATAGATTTAAAATAATTAAATTACACTTCCATAATATTTTATTAATTCTTGATCTAAATCTAATTTTGATATTTTTAGAGGATTTGATATAAATTCAACAAATATTGAATAAAAAACACATATAACTAATTTATTTCCAACCTTATTTCATATTCCATAAACCTCTTTCAAGATTTTTAAACTATTTATCTATTTAACTTTCATCGTAGGTTGTTTAATCTTATGTTGAGTTATTATATAATTTTATTGTATCATACATGATTTATAATCCCTTAATAATCTTGGTAAAGACATTTTGTACCAAAAAAATTAATATTTGTGTAAAAATATATCAAAACACACAAAATAACCCTATAATCATTTTTTTTAATAATTGTTTTTGTTGTTCTCTATTTTTAGCTCTTATATGATTTTTTCTCATTAAGTTTTCTTCTTAATACCCACTTTAAAACTCATATACTAACATTAGTTGATAATATAAATCCTTTTTATTTAATCCTTGATCTATTTTTTCCTTTCCATCATATTTTTAAATTTTTTCAATATTTTTACTATTGATATTTTCTTGAATAAATATGGATTTCTCATGAATTTGACTAAAGATAACTTGTTCATCATCACTTATGGTCTTATGAATAATATTAATTTATGTGACCTATTTTTTGGAACATTATCCCACTTATTTTATAACCTCATTTCAATCACACCTCTCCTTTTCTTTCATTTTATCATTTTAAACTATCCTTTTTCTCGGCTTATTGATATCCACATTACCAAGAACAATATTAGAAGTTATGTATTCAAAAAATTACCTTTTTTTAGTTTCAAGATTTGGAAAATAAATTTATTTTACAAAATTTTCCTTTCAACCAAATGTTCACTTTTCTTATCTGAAATTTCTTTGATTTGAGTATTGACTTTACTAAAACTCGTTATCTCATCAAAGAACATTTTTATTTCCATTCTCATTATATATTATTTGGAAACCTCACCTTACAATGCATCAAATTAATTATTGTACTATGAATCATCATCTGATGAGTTCTTTGCATCTTGATGATATATAATCACTCTTTTTAGGGAACCTATGAATGTTTTAAAATTATAAATTATTTCATCACTATTAAAAATAACATCTTTAACTAATAAAAAATCATCTAAATTCTCTAGGTTATTAATTATTCTTTTTAAAATATTGATTTTTTTATAGAATCTATCCTATTGGTAACCTTTGTAGAAGTTTTGTCTTCTTAATCATCTTTCATTACTTTCATTGAATAATTCATACATAAACGGACAATATTTCCAAAATTAATGCATTTGAATTGATTTTTAAGGTTATACTTACCTCTCCCACATGTGATATTTCTTTTCATTAGAGAAATGTCTTCAGTGAAGTCTTATAAATATCCATTCTCTTAAGAAACATTTAATCCTATTCTATTTTCAAATTTTTAAAAGATATTAAGGAAATATTTTTTTTCTTTTTACCTTGTATTTTTAGTACTACACATATTTAAATCATATAATTGATGAGTGTGTTGTGAAGTTCATTAAAAGCGAAGTCATTAAGATTTACTTCTTCAAGAGATGAGATTTTGGAATCAAATTTTTCTAGAAATGTTCTCATCTTATTCTTTATAACCATAAAGTCATCAAGAGTTTATCTAAATCCTCTAATAGTTATAATAATCGTTTGAAAACTTTTGAATAAGTCATTAAATATTTCATATTCTTTCATTTTGATATCTTAAAATTGTTATATACTTATCTGAAGCTTATATTTGTTAATATTTTTTTCCCTTTCTAAATACTATGATGTTTATTTCGAATAAAATTAGGGGTTATACAACACATAAATTCTGTTAAAACCTTTTCATATAAGGAATAAAATAATTTATTCCTATCTTTTCCATTAATTTTAATATTTTTCTAGTCATCAAAAACAAAACTGAGATCTTAATTGGAAATATAAATATATATTGAGTAGAATCAAGTACATCAAGTATAATAAATGGGAGATAAGTTACCATTCTCACTTTCCAGGTATGAAATCATTTTCCATAGAATTTTGGAGTTCCCTTTTTATTGAAAAAATTATATTGATCTATACGAGCCACTTGAGAGAAAAATTAGAGAGTAAACCTACTCTGATACTAATTGAAGGATTACACTAAGGGTGATAAACATTGATAGGGTGTGAATAAATTTAAAAAATTGTAAAAATTTATCTAACTCCCATGCTTTTTCAATACCTACTCTATCAAGATAGAAACTGATGCTGATAAATAAATAAACCTAAAAAAATTAATGATGGTTATCTCCATTAAGGATGACTACATACTTGGTGTGATAGGGTTTTTATCCAACAAACACTGATATCCTTTTATTATCATGAAGAAAAAAGGGAATGAAATAGCATTGAACCCATAACAATTTCTTGTTCAAGAAATTACAACTTAGATCAAGTGATGATTAATATCCATTGAATACATAAGCCTCTATAAGATAACTAAATGTATCTTTTTTATTGTTTTTAAATATGATCCCCATCACTATATTATTCTTCTTCATATACCCCAAGTGGTACACTACTAATTCATTTCACAATCATTGTGAATGGTATACCTCTTTCACGAAACTGAGTGGCTCAAGGAACCTTTCACTTTATCATAAGATAATATTGAGAATATTTCTTCCTTTAAATAGTTAAAGTCATAAAGACTGATTACTCTACATAAAAAATAGATTTTTGTGATTATCTATTTATCAGTGTAAACAATAATGAGATCTCAAGTATAGGATTCCCTTTTAAAACTTTCTGTTACCTCAATAATAATATATAAGGATTCAGCAACTCTCACCTCAAAAGTTTTTAGTCTTATATACTTTTAATTCTGGTTCAAGACCCATTAAAAACTTATATAAAATTAATAAATATTTATTTAAGTACCCAAAATAATTGGACTTCCGTATTACACATGATATATAAATATCTGCATCATAAAATCTAACTTCCCTTAATCATTAAATATTTCTAGGTCTACCTTCAATCAGTTACATCGTAGTAATCAACTATGTCAGAATTGGTTATATAGAAATTAGTTACATGGTTTACAATGAACATTGGCTACATCACAAAAACATCAATTTAGAAATTGGCTACATTGAAATCAACTCTGTAGTTTGGTTTTGGCTATATATAAATTTTCATACATATCACATAATTGACTAAGTGGATCTAATTGGATACTCCGCACAATCAACTATGTTAATCAGTTTAGCTATGTCACGTAATCATCTATATGAATCAAGTTGGATACATCACAAAATTTTCTACATGAATCAATTTATCTATATCACACAATCAACTACATAAATCATGTCATCCACGTCACTAAATAATCTACAAGAGTCAATTTTGTTACATTGATCTAAAAAATTCTTGAATTTTCTAAAATAAATTCCAACCATCTTTTCTTGACTCCCGAGCCTTCTTAAACTTTTCATCACTACTCAAAAATGTTTAATATCATTCCCTTAAATCTGCTAACACAAGTATTTGATTATTATTAAGATCAATTCATCTATTTTCATACTTATTCTTATATTGACATCAAATACAACATCATCCTAATATACGTTAAATATTATGACATTATAATTTGGGAAGTATTTTTCCTAACTATATGTTATTTATGTTTATCTATATATATATATATGATATTTTTGAGGATTCGATATGGGAAACCTTGTGTTCATTCTATATAGGGTTCTGGGAGATCTGCAACCCTGGGTGTGTGGGAATTAGGGTTTAGGAGTCTGAGAAGGATATGTTCCCCGGGTAATTGAAGTATGATGCCCTATTTGAAGTCACATATGTGACCCCCTATGTGTATTCATATATGTTTTAGGGTTATAGTTCGATCCCCCTAAGAAGTATTTTTATTGTTATAGGGTAATATATGGGTCCCATTAGGTAGTATCGTCATGTTGTAGAGTGAAAACCTCTTGCTGTATTCTTTATGAGGCTCTAGGTGGGATATGGATCTATGTATATTATGGTTCTAGTTGGGGGATATGACCCCCTAAGTGGTGGATATATGACAGTTCCTGGTAGGGGATGCGACCCCATGGGTGGTTGATTTTTGTATCATTATATACAGGGTATGTCTTTGTCTCCCTGGGAGATATTCTAGTTTAGGGTGGGAATTCCCCTTGTGTTTTACTCAAATAGAGTTATAGGGTATGATTTTGATCCCACGGTGTGGTGTGATTAATGATCAACGACACTCTATAATCAGTCAAAGTTGGTATAGTCAATCATTGAGGGTCACCTTATAACCAAACGATTAATGGTGTTTATTTTATGCTTCTGTAGTTGATTTTTTTATAGAAATGTCTCATATATATTCACTACTTTTCTGGTTATATTAGGGACACCATTGGTGGTGGACTACATTGTTTTACTAACATCATGATTTTTTCTCCTATCAATTTAGTAATCGAGAAAACCACGTGTTTGAAGTTTCAGGAAGGATAGAGGCCCAGAGTTGCATGATCAAGATGGATAGATTAGATGAATATTAGGATGATGTGATTCTTAAGTATGGCCATAAATTATCTCCTTTATTTTTTTTATTTTTTTGTATTTTTTTTCATGTGATCATCTCAGTGGGTGATAAGTTGGGATATGTTCTTTTATGAATACATTTACTTTTTTTTATAGAATTATTATAATTTATTTGATTTTGAGAACCCTGCTTATTTTTTCACTATTTTTTATTTCTTTTATTATTTATACTAATATGAGGGTATATTTCTCCACAATAACACATTATACCCTTATTAATGGTTGGTATCCTCTGTCGTATAAGTTGGTGTGACTAATTTTATGTATCATACATGGGTTAAACATTATTGAGTTCTCATAGGATTGGGATGTTATAAATTTATATTATATCAAATTTTTATTTTTCTGGGTATTTGGTGAATGGTCGATAGGCAATAGAAATGTGTTAGAGCTTGTGATAGCCTCTAACTCGTTCTTTGTAAATATATTTTTTAGTGGTATGACTAGCTTACCAAGGGTATGGGATTACTTTCCTTGGTTTTCACTTTTATAGTTGAGATATTTTTTGAAATATTATATTTTTATTGAGGCTCATAAAACACACACTCTTAGGTCTGATGATAAAAATACATATATTTGAAAATTAATTTTTATACCTACTATTATCTTATATAAACTTCCAAAAATTTCACATTTTTATTGCATCTTATAATAATATCACACAACTTATAGAAAACGTTGCTTTAGTGTCTTTAAGGACCAGTTACATGGGAAACTTAATTTATAATACATGGTAAATTTAATCTGTAATCAATTCATAATACACTCCCTTATTGACTTATCATATGTTACACTCATCATCATGACTTGGGGAATGGAAACATAATAAAGTGATGATCTTAGATGATTGATAGGGGTAAATATAAGTGATAAAAATAAAATATCACAAGTGAGAATAAGATGAGTATATGGGCATAATTAGGTTACATAATAAAGTTATACCCAGAAAAACATAGATCATAGATGATGACATAAATCATGGAATAATAAAAAAGAGAAGAATATATTATAAAAGATTCATACATGTGGAATATAACAAATCCTAGAAAGAAATTCAATATATAAATGTCGCGTAACATGAAAAAAAAAATTCAGATATAGAAGAACCATATATATATTAAAACCTTCTAAGAAAACCCATTATCCCCATGCCTATATAACCAAATTCATTATTTCCACACCATTCTATGTGAGAAAACTCATTATGCCTACGTATATTTGAAAAAACTCATTATATGAATCCCTGAATATATCATGGTATATGAACTTAAACCAATGAATTAGAGGGTGATATAAGACCCCAACAATTATCATACTTACATATGTCTGTCAAAATAAATCAATCATATCATTAATAATCCATGGAAATAAAATGGGTTTATATCCATTCTAAATGAAATCATATATAAAAAATATTCATAATTCCATCAACAAACATGATAAAACATATAATTTAAATGGGTAACTGATGATACAAAATAAATTTCTAGGTAGATATCATCTAATGAAGTATTTAGTATTTAAAACAAATAGATA
Organism: Viscum album; assembly: GCA_963277665.1. NCBI lineage: Eukaryota > Viridiplantae > Streptophyta > Magnoliopsida > Santalales > Viscaceae > Viscum > Viscum album. The sequence goes on along the minus strand of OY728137.1, from coordinate 1,488,497,261 downwards.
AAGGGTATATCATTTATCCAATAATTCCCCCAATCAATTGATGAATGGAATATTAATGAACACCCTTCAATCAAAGGAAATAAATATAGAGTGTCTACATGGGAAAGGCTTTCTATGTGATATCATAAACATCAACTGTCTAAGTAAGATAGAGGTAGTAGTAGATATTTTTAAAATTAATCCCCCAAAATAGTGTCTCATAAGAACATTTATATGTTCATTCAGGAGAAATAACATCCATGGATAGAAAACCTTTAGATAAAAAGAAAAAAATTGATGATAATTCATAAAAGAGATTTTTAAAAAAATATATTTTATTTTTTGAGTAATAAATGATGTTAATAACACATTGAAAACTCATTTTCAAAAAGGTGAAGTCAAAAAAATTTAAAAATAATTACTTTTAAAAAAAATTCAAGAATATATATATTAAAAGTCATAAATATTATCAAAAATAAATTTTTAGTGGAAAATAAAACATTTAATTTTGAAAGGAAGGAAAACATTTTTAAATATTTGGAAGTAACTTTAATAAAAAGAGATATAATTATTATTATTAATAAAAAAAATAATTTTGAAAATAGGATAAAGTAAATATGAGGTTCACATGAGATAAAAAATATTTAGATTTCTAAATATAAAGTACAACATTGATGTGAATTTAAAATATGGACATGTAGGAGAAACCATTGTTAACGACATTGGGAACAATGATACTATTTTTGAGAAATAAATTCATCAAGGTAAATGATCTGTATTTAAAATTTATTTTCCTTAAGATAGGAATATAAAGTAAAATATAATATAATAATAGGTTTGACTAAAACAATTTTGGAATAAATAAGTTCAATAAGACACATTTTAACATGATTAAGGGAGTTGAGTTAACCAAAACCCTCATGGTAATGGTAAATTAAGAATCAAAGAACATCATAGGTATACCATGAAATAGAAATTAAAATATAATGAAATCAAAAATATTCATTATACTTAAATTAAATGGGTATGGTATTACATTATATAAGATAAATGATGGTGTGCAATAACAAAAATGTCATATGGATTTAAAAAAAGAGGCATTGAAACCCTTATTAGTAACAAAATAATTTGATAATGAGCTTATAAGGAAGAATTTTAGTACCCTATAGAATAATGAGGTATTATAATATAAATTATTCAATATTTAGAATATATCAAACTTTGAAAAAAAAATTAATAAGAAAATATTTATTTTAGTGGAAGAAAATTGAGTTAACACAATATTTTACCTCAATTTTGGACTTCAACTAAAGCACTCAAATCTCTTTTCTAACAAAAATAATTATCTTAATCACCAATTTAAAACACTATTCATATACATAACCTTTTATAAAATTAATTTACAATTTTTATCTATATTTATTGTAGTTAGTTATTATCAATTTTAAATAGTGGGTTTGAGTAATCTTTATAGTTTTGAACTAGTTTTGTAATAACATTTTTGGTATTCATTATCATACCAAATTTTATCATTATGAGATCACTAAATACACTGAAATTTATTATTTATAATTATCTATAAAGTTATAATTTCATTCTATAGGATTTTAGGTTATGATCTTTAGATGAACTTAGGGACGAAAATATTTTAGTGATTTTTAACAAACAAGTGCTGGTATCTTAATGAATGTGTTTAATTTTAATATTACCATTATAGTACCAAATTAAAATATTTATTTTATTATTTATACTATATATATTATCATTAATTAAGTTCTCATTGTCCACCATGATATTATTTTATATCATTTTTTAGGTAGGTGGTTAGACTGACCAATCATTAACATACTATAATTAATAGATGATAATAATTATGAAAGAGGTCTATTTTGGGGATAATATACTTATTACAAAAGAATAATGATATTATTTAGATAATTTTATGTTTTTTAATCATATTTTAAGATATTTAAATAAATAATAAATAAAGTAGATGAAAAATGATATATACTACTTCATGGAGGTGGAAATATGCACAATGCATGGTTATCATTTTCATTTCTCGAAGAGAGAGAAATTTCAAGTACCCAATAAGAGTGATTTTATCCGTGATATGGGGAGGGGGTGAATTAGATATACATTTTTCTTTTATGTTTCAATTGAAACAAAATATGTATCCTATTAAAGATTCAATTCCTCATGGAAATCAATTCAAACACACATTCATAAGAACATAATAATTTATATGGTTCAGTATTCAGTAAAAATATAAATCTAATTGGTATGGTTTAGAGACAATTCAATACTATAAAATCCACTAAAAACAATCAGTGGATTACAATGAGTAGGATATACCCTACAACTCGTGAATCACTTTGAAAATAATCCCTAAGTGCGTGTGCACCCTCCTTGAAAAAAATAAGGAAAAAAACCTATGTGTAACAACTCATGTTACCTACAATTTTTTTAAATTCATCAAATGTATTCAATTGAAATAAAATTATTCAATTTCTTACCTAGAAGAAATGTGAGAAACTATTAGAATTCGTTGTAAAGAATTGATTCTGATTTTTTTTAGATCTGATTTTCACAGTCTAATTCCTCCTAGTATAGTTATCTGAATCCAATTTACTTTCAAAATACAATAGAAAGGAATTAGAGCCACTTTAATTCCTAAGTAAGATAAACTCAGTTTAATAATTCCTTTGTCCGAGAAACCCAATAAGAAAATCCAAAAGCAAATTAATTCATCCTGATGTGATGATCATCCAAATTAAATTAACAAACTAAATATGATAACCAGTTGAGTACGATGAATTCGGAGTACAATGATCAGTTGAATACAACATTGAAATATTTCCTCTTTTCTTTCACATATCCGCCAAAACATCATAAATACATGATAAAAATAGTACCACTTCCTCTCACTGAAAACTCTGAGATTCTCACCCTACTGTAGTGAACAGTACTCTGTCATCAGTCAAGAACAACATACTTTTTACCTTTTATAGGTGACCCAAAACAGGTTTAGGCGGGAATCCCAAAACACTTTCCCAGTCATCTAAATTCTCCCAAATCTAAATTTATCCTATAATCTCAGAGAAATTATGACTATTTAAATGATTCTTGATTCTTCTAGAATATTATACAATCTTCATCTCTTCTTTTCTAGACTCTCATTTCAATTGTTAGAATGATTTTAATTTTTGGGTTTGATTCCAATTGTTGAGACCGATTTTAATTGCTGAGAGCAATTTAAATTGTTGAGATTTATTTCAAATACTAAGAGTCATTTAAATTGATGAGACTAATCATTCATTTGAATATCGATCTCCCCCTTGAGAGCACATCCAGAAAAATAATTAATTTTTTCTCTTGCCCCAAATCAAATACAAGGCATCTTATTCCTCTTTTCTCTTGACCCAATTTAAACACCACTTCAAAGGATAAACAAATTAAATTAACCATTAAAAAACTTGAATAAAAACAATATAATTAAATTATGAAATGGTGGCTCTTGACCCAATTTATGAAACAAAACAATTGACAACAAGTTACAGTTCATCAATCTCTTCATTCAGCAAATCAATCAACCATTCAACTCAGCCTGATTACAATATAAAGACTATAATCTTTTTGAGTATGATTTTATCTAGATACAATCATTTCTATGTAAAATAATTTTTTTATTGAGCCTAAGTACGATCATTATAGGTATGATTGACTGTGGTATGATCATTTTGGGTATGATAATCCTGATGTTGATCTTTTAGTATGTGGTTGATGGAAAACAAATTTTTATAGTAAATCAGCACCACCTATTCAATCGACACCACCTCTTCAATCAGCACCACCTTTTTAGCCTTCACCACTTATTCAATCGGCAACTTCGCGACAATCAACAACACCTCTTAATCAGCACCACCTTTTCACTAACCCTTTATTCTATCAATCTTGCATCATAAGTTCTCAATTAAATTTATTATTTGTATGAAATATGAATATACAAATCATCATCATAATTAAAATAATTTTAGTCATAGAGACTTCGATTCTCCCACAAAACAATTACTTTTTTCACATCGTATTCAGAGTGAATCTAATGACCATTTACTTTTAGCAAGACACTTTTACTTTCTTTCCTAACCCAAGTTGAGTATGATAAAAAACACTTCTTCTAAATAGATTCTTCTTATTACTATGGACTTTTCAAAGTGAGTCTAATTCTTTTGAAAGAAAATTCTGCTTCTTCACATAAGATGACTTCGATTATTTTTATAACAAACCTCAATACAATTTTTTCCAAGAACAAAGTGATTTATAATTACATTCTTTATTACTAGAAAAATAGATCACACAAAATCTTATTTCTAATTATGATGGAAATTCAATCCAAATTTTCAGACATCATCTTTATCAATATACTCTCTTTCTTTATCATACTGATCGATTAACAAAAAATAAAACCAAAATATAACTTGGGCCTAACAGAAATAAAGTGTATTATAATTTCAATATTAATATTAACTATTATATAATATATTTTAGATTTTTTCCTCAATTTCACACTTATAATTAGTGAATATATGCATTGGTAAAAAATGAAATGTTTCACCTCATGGAGGTGGTAGTTCTCAAAACACATGAATAACAATTTTGATTTTCATTATAGAAAATTGGAGAGGTAGTTAATAGATATACCCATATAATAATAAAATGAAGTATAAAAAAATACTAATTTCATAATACTGAAATTAAAAAATTATATTTGGGAGTATAAATAGAAAGCAAATGAAGGTTGAGAAAAATGAGTACCCACGTTTAAATATTTCTATATTACTTGGAGGATTTCTTATAAATGGAGGTCTTAAGCTAATATATTTGAACTAGAGTTACAATTAAAAATAAAATGACTACAAATTAAGGTTAATTAGTTTATTTTTACGTGCATCCCAAATTATTTTAGTGGTATTTAATGGGTTGTGATAGGCCCTCTTATAAGTGGTGAGAATTAAATTTTGTAATTATAACCATTCAATATAAAGTGAGGACATTTTAAACATGTAAAGTGTATCCAAAATAAAAACTAATTGATTTGGGATGATATAAGGTGTATAAAATCTTAAAAAATCATTTTCAAACATGTTTTTAAATCCATTAGTCTTATAATTTTCATTTTTACCATTTTTGATTCACCATGGTAACTAATATTTACATAAGTAATTTAATTTTAAATACTAAAAATAAATTATCCCGGATTAAATAATTTGGAACTATTTATTCCAAATATTATATTCATTTTACGATATAGATTTCTATTTTTAAGAAAAATTAATTTAATATTATCACATGTAATGTGTAAAACCCCGTTTCTAAGAAAAGTGTACATTTAAGATTAAAATTTATATGGAGGGTAAAATTATCCATGTATTTAATTTTTAGGATATACATTGGTTTATAAAAAAATAAAATTTATGATTCTTTCAAATACATAAAAAACTTAATTTTACCAAAAAATAATATTTAATCAATAAAATAGACAAAAAATAGTTTCATTTATTGGAAAATGTTACTTAAGTTGATAAATGGTTTAAAATAACTTTTTAAATTCATAATAGTAATTATAAAATGAGAATTTTTCATCCTTAGATAAATGTTTTATCATGAAAATTGATTTTTGAGTTTTTTATTTATTTTTAATTCTTGATATAGTCATAAATTCAACAATTTTAGTGAAACTATGTTTTTAAAAATTTACCAAAAAACAATGGTTTTAGAAAAAAATAAAAAATTCATCTTATCTTACTTTTTATATTTTGAATTCAAAAATTAATTTAGTTTTAAAAATTTATAATCTTGAAATTTATAAACGTTCCTTTTTTTATGAAAATACAGTATATAAAGAAAAATACTCTCAATAAAAATGTCGTTTTAAAACTATATGTGTTCTTAATCATATTTTGTAAATAATTTTATTTGATTAAAATATTTTTATTTACTATATGAATTATCAATATTATATTTTCTTAATAATATTCATCTAATATATCATATTTCATTTTATCTTGGTGTTCTCTATGGATAAAGTTATTTAACATATTATTAATTTAGAAAAATGTATTCCAAAATATAAAAGTATTTCATGTATTTGAGATTGTTATGTTTTATTTTTTTCCCTTGACACATGAGTAATAGATCAGTGTACATGCACCATTATTTCCATATAGGTATAAAATTACATTCATAATCATTTTTATGATTTATTTTACTCATTATAGAGGGATAAAAAATTTGAAGTTTTAAAAACTTATTACATGGTGTTCTCCCAAATAACTCGTTGGTGTCGCCATACTCAACAAAAAACAAATTGTTTTCTTTTGATACGAAGTCTTAAGGATACAATGTTGCATGTTTTGTGATGATGAATATATATTCCCTCTATATAAGGCAAATATAGAGACACTTATTAGGTTGATACAGGCATAGGATTCCTTAGTAATAAAATTCATGTAAGTGATTATGATTCTAGTTCATTCATGTAAAGTTTTAAGAACAACATATATGAAATTTTACCATATAGGTTTTTTTCGTGATTTTACATAATTGTACTATATATTTATGGTTTTAATCAATACGATTCATCATAGGATAAAGTCATTATATGTACATGGATGTGACCTAGTCCTCATGGGGTGGTCTGGTATGTGGATTCCTAATGAGTATGGTGCCTAAGGAGGGGTGTTTTATTTTTCATATGATTCCTGGTATGTATATGTGAGAAACCTAGAGGGGGTATTTTGATATATACGGTTAACTCAAGATAGGGGTTAGCTGTAACTTTTGAGTTCCCTTATTGATGAGAATCATGTGTACATGGTTTCATTTGAGATTGATACATTGGAAGTGCTTTTAGATATGAGGTATAGGTATAAAGATGCCCTCTAATTTTTCAATGTAAATAACATAGAGTGATTCACTTGTGAAGTTTTGGATTAAGAGGTAATGGTCAATTAGATTTATAGCCTTTTTAATTTTTGTTGCAGTTCTTGATAAGATAGAGGAGTGGGATACTAGATAGTTGGGTCTATTATGAAAAAACGGTGTGCAGACTCTTGTCTTTTTTGGGATAATTATAATGTGTTGGGTGATAGTGTGACTGATCTTTATATGAGTTATATGCCTTAGATCTATTGGTAAGAAATTGTAGAAGTTCTTCTAGCTAGATGATATTACAATGTAGTGGAGAAAGTCAATGGTTTAGGTTAATGAGGCTTGGTTTGATGAGATGAAACCCAGGGTAGTGTGAGTCAAGTTAGTAAATTGGTTGGTAAATAATCATACACTATATGGGTTCAGGCAATACTAAGTTGGATAAATAGAAAGAACACAAGAGAGGTTTCTCATTAGATTACTCTATATGGTAAAAGGAGAGTGAGTTTTTACATACATTTTTAGTAAAATTCTTTATGTGTGATGGATAGTGCGTGGAGGTTTACATTTTTCATGTTTGGTTTGTAAACTAGTGAGTGGACATGTGCAGAACAAGAACATGTGTGATTTAGGAGATGCTTGTGGTTATAGTGTATCGATGTGTTGGATGAGAATAGGATGTGTTTACTTTATAGTGAATCTTTATATCATGGATGTATGGAAAAATGGGTTGACCTGATAGGTGAGTGTGGTTATGGAAGAGAGATATGTGTGTGATGAAGGGACTCATTTGGGTTAGTACTCAAGAAGTGGTATGAAGGAATCCATATGGTGGGGTGTGTACCTCTGGATGTGGAGGCTAATACCCTCATTGTACATGAAAATTTGGATGATGATGAGGGTGATGCTCCTAGTGAGCTAGGAATAGGTATTTATTGGTGTTTTGTGATGATGTTAGAGACTTTGTAAGATGGTTTCATCTAGTTATTACATATTATAATGTATAGATCGTGGTCTATGGAGATCAAAAAATTTAATATGTGAGATGATAATAAATATACTCATATGGTGGGGAGCATAGTATTTCTCAAGGATCCTGATCCCAAACCCTTCTGTGGGTAGGGTTGTGGGTGTGATGATACTGGTTATTGGATGGTCAAGAATGAACTAGGATTCCAGTGTTTGGGTGAATCTAATTTTTATGGTTCCTTAGTATGTATCATGTTTGTGATTTGAATATGGAATTGGAAGGATTAAATGTGTGTCATCATTCTCGATGGAGATATTATTTTATCTAATGGTGAGACATACTAAAGATACACTGATAATCATAGTGATAACATTAAAGTTGGTGTGGGTGGTTGGTGATCCAACTATGAAATTTCACCAAATATTTGGTTTGGAATTTAGTACAAGAGTTAGATGATTTTAGGAAGCCTTTGTGAATTAGGGCATCATGATTAGGTGATGAGATAAAATTTCAGTGGGTGTGGCTTATCATTTTTTTTGAAAATTTAGAAAGAGGAGGACTGATTGATGTTTCTATATAGAAACTTCATAGATTTTGTCAATAACCCATAGGAAATGTGTTTTCAATGAGAAATTCCCATGGTGGGGAGCACCAAGGTTCAAGATTTTAATTTTTTAGTAGAGTATTATAGTAGGGAGAACCATGACCATAAGGATGAATTGTTCATTGAAACTTTGGTGTCTCAAGATAGATGAGTTTGGTTCAGAACTATCTCAGAATTAATATTGGCGGTGATTGGGTAGCTTTAATTTTGGTGAATGGTACACCTTGTTTTTTTTGTTCAATGGGAACTTGTTTGATATTATGGAATAGAACATGGTGAGTTAATATTGGATTAATGACCATGGTAGGCTAAGGTTAATGGATAAAGTTTCACCTAGACTTCTGAGGGATGAGAAGTGACATGGTGAGGATTATATAAAGGCCTTTAACTTTATGAGTTATGAAATTCAAAATGAATTTGAATTTTAGTACCATATTATTATATTTTTTAAAAAATGATATTCAAATTTGAATTTAGACTATTGGATAATCATGAAGATATTTGTATCAAGTCTTGGGAGATTATTCATGTTATCTGGTAAGCACTGAAGTGGGGTCAAGGTAAAGAACCACCTTGTTGTTTTTGGGATATGAATGGTCTTCATGTCATGACAGTTTGGTCATTCCATGATGACCATAAACATGTATGTGTCATGATAGGGTTCCATAATGTGTCTTGTTTTGAAGGATAGGGGCCTCATATGTGGTACTGTTGCACAGAGAATCATGTTGTGACCCATATGGATCATTCCATAATAGTATATAGTATGGTTAATGCACTCCTTTACTTGGGGTGTGCCATACCAAGACCCTCAGTGGTCACCCAATGATGAAGGAAGGCTTATAGAGAGTCTATCTACCTAGGTTTAGTCATTAAAAAACATAGATGGGTCTAATACTAACTAATCTAGCTGAGGGAGCATCATTCCGCAACTTCATAGTCATTCAATGACCAATCAGCTAAGTGGTTCTTTTAGTGGAGGAAGACTAATAATTTTCGAATTCTTCATCTTTGTTTTTTTTTCAAAAAACACATGGGGATAGTTCATTCTAGGTTATCTCCCAACCCCCCCCCCCCCCTTCCTCCGTTCAAGTCCACTATAGATGAGTAAGTTTTATGTGGTTCCTTGTGGTGATTTGGGGTAGATTTAGCCCTACATTCCTTCGTTATTTTTACTCTTTTAATCTTCTAAGATTTTATAGTGATTCGGCTAGGTATTTGGTGTTGATTATACTGAATCATATTATAATTAGGTGGGAATGATGGGTATTTTTTTGAATTTTTCTATAGGATATCCCAAAATAATGATTCAATATCATTACTTATAATTTTATTGTAGGTACATCACCCTATTAATTTTTATAGAAATCTTGATGAAATTTGATGAAATTAACAAATGAATTGGGGCAGAGTGTTGGGGATATTTATCAAAATGGTGTTGACAGTATTACATGGACCTTCCAGTAGTAGTTAGGCATGGTTTGGGTGAAAAATATATCTTTTTGAGTATTTAGTCAATTATTTCATTTTTAATTGATTGGGAAAATAAATTATTAATGGTTCTAATTAATTATTTTTTATGTTATAGCCTAAGGTAAAAGATTAGAAGTTGATATGATGTTTGGATGAGATTAGGTGATGGACGAGATTGATTTAAGGAAATGACTCTATATGTGGTAAGTAGTAACTGAACATTTCTTTAAATTATATTAATTTTTTTATATACATTTTGATACACAGTGTCACTGTGGATGGGCTATTAACCTTAATTATAAAATTAATTGTTAAAATAAACTCTTAAAAAATGAAAAGAAATTCAAGGACCATGATAGAACTTTGACACTAGTATGGAATCATGGCAATTGAAGGATGTATAATTGATCATAAATGGGAGTGATGAGATATTTGGACCCCAGAGATGTACTAATGTGATGAATAAAATGTATTAGACCTTTAGATATATATCCTTAGTCACCAAAATGAATATGTAAGTGATTTATTAGGAATGATTGGTTAAGTAGGCCATGATGGAACCAGGATATGCTTTTGAAATCTGGTCTAGTTGTCTAAAGTGTGGGATGAGTATTCCACGCCCACTGGTGATTGAGTACCCAGGTGGGTATACCCTGGGTAGGACTATGGATAGGTTAGCTTTGTGAGACTTACCCAAAATGATATGGGAAGGAATATGGGATTTATCCCATCTCTTAATGGTGATGTCGGTATAGTTCAACCTGTGAGTCCAATCAGGATATGATGTAATCAAGGAAATTATGGGTGATTTAATTCCCTTTAGAGTGATGTAATTAATCCCTAGGATTGATAACAAGATATTGGAGACCATGTTGGGTGGTCAAGCACAGATGTGACCCAGGGGACCTCAGTGGTTTCTTGGTCTTATGTTAACCCTAAAGAGGGTTAGTTTCGGGAATATTGTGATATCAATTTAAGGTGTCATGTTAAAACCTAATTATTTACAATTATAGTCCAACACGGATGTTTTGATGGATTTGGGTGGTGTTCTGGAGAGGTTGATCTAAGATACACGTGATGATTTTGGGAAAGTGTCCAACCAGAGTGGTATAACATGAGGTTCTAGGGAGGATGTTACCTAGGTATATTTGAGTTGTTTATGTATGGATATATATATATATATACATATACATATATATATGGTTCTATGGTGGGATACCCTGGGAGCATGTTTTATGATGTTATGGGTAAATTTTGGCCTCGATTGTATGGGAATTAGAGTCCAAGAATCCGGGTGGGATATGGTCCCCAAGTAATGGAGGCAATATATTTGGTTCTAGGTAGGGGAAATGACCCCCCTCCCCCCCCCCCATCGGTTCAAAAATTATATGGTTTCATGGCGGAACATGGATCCTACATGTAACACATGAGTTCACATAGGTAGTATCTTTATGCTCAAAAGTGGGATTCCCCTTGGTGTAAACTACATATGGTTCTAAGTGAGTTATGTACCCAAGTATATGATGGATTTGGGTATGGTATGTGACCCACAAGATAAAGTATATATATTAGTTCTAGTTAGGGCATGTGACCCCCTTAGTAGATTTTTTTCTTTACATAGGTTCTAGTGTGAGACTTGGTCCCCCAAGGATATATTTTGGGGCAAGTCTAGAGGCAGGGCAAGGATTCTCATAGGTGATACTATAATCATGTAATGAGTTAGGATTTTGATCCCTATCGATGGTATGATTTATGCTTAGATACACTTTGGCATTAGTCAAAGTAAGTATTTTCAATCCTAGGTGTCACCTTAGAAACACAAGGATCAACGTTGATTATTTAATTTTCCTTCTAGATTTTATAATTTTTATTCTTATAATTTCACATGTGCATACACTACTTTATTGGTTATGTTAGGTACATAGTTGGTGGTGGCCAACTAGATTTTAATCACACCCTACTCAGGTGACCATAGAACTTTAGTACCTGAGTAGACCTCATGTTCGCCATTTTAGGTAGGAAATAGGCCAAATATTGCATGATCAAACAAGATAAATTTGATAGATATTAGAATAAGATAATGCTTAGGGATAGTATTAGTTATCCTAAAATGTTTTATTCTTTTTTTATTTTTGTATATATGACCATCACGGTAGGAAACCATTGGGGTTATATGATTTTATGGTAAAATTTACATTTTTATAAAGAATGATTCTTATATATTGGGTTTTGTGTACTCCCATTATTTTTTTTAATGTTTATTGGTAACTTCAACTGTAATTTACTCTAATATGAAGGAATATTCCCCCCACTATAACACCATATACCCTCATTTCAATTCGGAATCCTATATCAAATAGGGAGGCACACATGTGGCCACATAGCATCATTGATCCAATAATAGGTGAGTGGTTATGATTCTATGATGTTATAAAAGTATTATATATCTATGATAGGTTGCTCTTATTTCACCTAAATTAAATAAGATGTGTTGAACTTGTAATTATTATATTATCATTAATAGTTTCTAGAATTTATTAGTCCATAGCCTATATATAAGAATAAACCACACCACTAAGAACCAAAAAAGGGGGATTAAACTTGGGTAAACCCCACCAGAGCTATAATAATAACATCAATATCACCTTATTAGGAAGAAAAATCCTATTTAAATGACATGGTTATGATAGGTGTTCTAGTATCCAACACACCAAAAAATCATCATGGTATGCATCCATCTCTTTAAAATATAACAGCTCCATCTCTAGAACCCTGGATCTATTAGTTTTTTATCACATTAGTATCTTCCAGATTAAAAATTTTAGTAGCATTAGAATAATACATATATAATTAATCATATATTTTATTGTAAATTAAATTTCATCATAAAAACATAAAACATCAGTATTCCTCCATTGTTTATCTTTAGATTACATATATCCTTCTTCCAAGTTTCTTAGAGAAATAGGAAAATAATAGAATGTGGTGATCGTAGAAACTAATAAATTGATAGAGTGAAAAGGAAACTATAATTACATAAACAATATGTAAGGAATAAATATTCAGATGTTTTTATAAGAATAATAATATGATCATAAATTATAAATGGATGATATAGAAATGGAAAAAAAATATAGATTACAATAATAGATCTCGTGAAGATATAATGTATAATGTCAGATATCATAACCATATCTTCAAGGCCTTCTTCAAAAAAATCATGAAAAAATGGAAAAGAAAACAACAGATACCCAAAATTTAAACACATAGACCTATGTTCCACTAAACTGATTCCCCGAGCCAATGCACCACATGAACTCAAGCACACCTCCTTGTACGTTATAGGCTGCTAACTATAATATAGGATCTAATGAGGTTTGTGGGGATACTATTACCTCTTTAATATATTAATACAATATGATAAATCAACATAAATAATAACCAAGTAATGATGATCTATAACCATTCATCATATAATCAATTCCCAAAAAATAGGTAAATAACCACAACCATACATATAAAAATACCATGTCCTATTAGTGTAAAGTGCTAATAGAAAACTAAAATAAGTCACTAAATACAATCCCAATAATATGTGACTGTGTAATTTTCAATACCATCATCCATGCTCTATCATGAACCCTATATCATCCATCTAACATAGGGAATTTTCCCTTACCCTAACATGTAGCCAAGAAGACTGCTCGAGCACCCAATGGTGGCTGAACAGGGTGTAAGTACAAATCAGTAGGTCACCACAAATGGTGTCTAAAAAATATATTGCCTAATAAAATTGTATCTAGAATTATGAAAAAAATTTGGATAGACAGGTGATAAAAATATGTTTTGTTGGTCCCCAAGGGCTACAGAGTTCAATAACAACACCAACAAGCTAAACCTGCTTTGGCCCATACTGAAATTCTGAACCAAACCATGATAGGTTAACTACTTTGATCCACAAGGGTTTTAATTAATTATTTATAAATAATTCATTGTACCTAGGATCATTAGTCTAGGTACTCAAACCAATATGTGGACTACCATGAGCAACACCCATTCCGGATGTATACTGTTATGACCATCATCTTTACCGTGGTGTGGACCGCCATGTCCAATACCCATTACCTGATGTTGACTGATATGACCATCAACTTTACAATATTGTGGACTACCATAACCAACAACATTACCATAGGGTGGAACTCCATGACCAACACCATTTCCATTTCATCAAAATTTAACATTCTTATCCCCTTTAACATAATCAAAAACAATGGTTCACCTTTATCAATCATCACAGTTTCTATGTTTCATTCCACTTAACATATTTAACTCAAATTACATAACAATCCAACTATACCATTTACTCATAACCACATCCATTACACGTTCTTTAACCCATTTAATAACATGGAATACCCCTTTAACCATTTATCAAATTTACCCATTTAAAATACATAACTCATTTTACTTATTCAAGTTAATCAAAAAAACCCTTTATTTTTTAATAATAATACAAACACAAATTATAATTGGGTTAACCTCATTTACCCTTCAATTTATCATTTAAAAACCAAATTCCCATCTTCAAGGAAGTGGTACACCCCATGGGTGACTATAGGACTGGCCTAATCATCCTCAAATGACCAAACAAGGAATGTAACGGGTATAACACATCATTTAAAGACTCAAATTCATAGAAAAATGGAACAAAATCACAACCAAATAGATGTTAATAAACATCAAGATTATGGGATATAACCTATAGACCACCTACCTCAAACCCGTAGACAATCGCAAACTTAAGAAGAACCCTTGATTCAATCCAAACAACCCTCCTATACAAAACTAAGAATATGCTATAAAAATAAAAATTTAAAGTTTTGGAAGAAAATAAAACATTCCAACATGATTCTACTATAAAATAGGAGGAATATGAGTGTTAGAATCACCTGGAGCATCGATTCACAACCAAATTACCTTGAAACATCCATGGATTGAAGGAGAGTTACCCTTGGGAAGCATGGGAGGGAGGGTTCACAACCTATTCTAATAAAGTATGAATGGGAAAAAAATTAGGTAAAGCCCCTTAAATACTAAGGGTGGAATGGAAAATTCCCCTCCTTAAATAAGGTGTGTGGTTTGGCTGCATAGTTAGCTAAACTATGCACCAACCATGTGACACCTTCTATCCAAGAGGGCCCAAGCAACACGTTTTCTTTGGGCCATCTTCATGGTTTTATAAACCATGTGTTAGTCATAAACCTTCCAATTTCAATAGGTATCAGGAAACATAGCCCCCTAGTCCATGGTGAACAATTATTACTAACAAAGGTCCAACCATTCTTCCAACATTGAAGGGACACTTTTCCCCTTTCTTTGAATGATGAACCCGCTGAACACCCCCATATTCCCACATAATTTCAGAAATCATTTTATTAACCAAAAAAAGGGGTAAACAAAATTTTAAATAAAAACATACTTCATGAATAATTGGGATTGTACAACCTCCTCACCATATAATATCTCATCCCCAATTTACACTCCCAAGACTCACTATGCCTCCGTATTTAAAAGTTCGA
The DNA here is from genome assembly GCA_963277665.1 of Viscum album. Taxonomy (NCBI): domain Eukaryota; kingdom Viridiplantae; phylum Streptophyta; class Magnoliopsida; order Santalales; family Viscaceae; genus Viscum; species Viscum album. The sequence goes on along the minus strand of OY728137.1, from coordinate 1,488,481,723 downwards.
GCCAATAAGACCTCATATATACCTCCCTCTCCTAATTTTCCTCTTAAATTTGGTCATTGTACCAAAACACTCAGATGAAAGGAATGGTATTACCCCAAAAAACATTCTCATTGTAATCCTTAATACAAATTAGATTCTCTTTAAAGGACACATCATCCTCAATCTCAAAATCATCAATATCTATCACATGAGAAGGGTCAGGGTGATACTGTTTAAGTAGTGACACCTGAAAAACATCATGCATAGCACTAAACTACTATAGAAGATCTAATCAATACACCACTGGTACAATCATCTCTACATTCAGAAATTTCCCCACATACATAGGTTCCAACTTACTCTATTTCTGAATCCAATAGTGACCCAATCTCAACAACACCCAAATAAATACCTAATATTTCACCTTAAACTTAATTGGTCGATGACATTAATCAATGTATGACTTCTACCAACTCCATTTTGTATCCATAGAATTCTAAATAAACTAAAACTTCTTATATGTATCTAGAATGAGACTCAGTTTAAAAAACTCTATTTCACTCACTTCCATCCAACATAATTGATATCTACATGTACTACCATAGATAACCTCATAAGGGGTCATCTGAATATTATCCTTATAGTTGTAATTATAGGAAAACTCATTGCGTTCTAAGTGTATCTCCCAAGATATACCAAATTATATGATGTATTCCCTCAACATATCCTTTATCCCCTAGATAGTATATTTAGATTCCTATCTATCTGCAGGAGGAAAGTTGCACTCAAAAACACCTAAGTACCTAGTGGATTCTTCAACCCTTTCTAGAATTTCAAATTAAAATGTGGATCATGATCACAAATAATATTCTGAGGTACACTATTCAAACAAACTATCTCCAAGAAATACAATTCACCCAACTATTCAATTTGGAAAGTATCTTGAATTAAAAATAACTCAGATAACTTTTTCAACCCATCCCCAATTACCAATAATCAATCATTCTTATGAGGAATCCTTTAAAGAACAAACTTAAAATCTATTGTGGAATCATCACACTTATATTCCTAAATGAAAATTGGTTGTAAAAGTCTATTTATTCATTAATTATTACCCTTCACCTTAAGACTGGTGTAGAATTGTTTCAAAAAAGCTACAATGAACTTCTTCATTCCTGGACATCAATACTATCTATAGAGATCATGCTACATTTTGGTTAAATCGGGGTTCACCACCCACTTTGAGCCCCAAAACTCATATGTAATATCTTTCGACATGAATGTAAGAACAACAACATGGCCATGAAATTCATTTATCTTATACTCATCAACAGTCCAATCTCAAGGGGGATCCCCACCATCAAAACTACCTCTTAATGTAATACATTTTGAATCATCATACATCATCCTCTAAACACGTTTCATAAGAGATAGCTCTACAAACAAAGACATTAGCTCCATCAGCTTATTCTTATCTTTGAAACATAAATTCATATTAGAAAATAAATCCATCATAATATACTTGAAACTAGACTCTTGAACCTCTTAATTCTATGTCTTTTGACTCAAAATATAAACAATGTTGTTTCCCTTCCCCGGTGTATAATCTACCTCAAATTTGAAATATTTCAAGTAATCAAACCATATTCTCTATCAAATATTCAAATCACATAGGTAAAAGGTGTACTTAAGTCTCTTATAATCAGTACAAATGATAAACTTCTCACCAGAAGATAATATTTCTGAAATTTCAAGGCATAAACTACTACAACCAACTATAGATTATTCATAGGATAGTTCCATTCATGTGGCCTCAAATCTCATGATTTTTATTCCATGATTAATTATACCTACATCAATGCAATACCAATTCTAATCCTAGATCCATAAAAAAATAAGTTATACTCTTCACCTGGTTTTGGTAAGATCATAATTGGTCTTGTTGTCAAATGGAACTTTATCTCTAGGAAGGAATTCTCACATTCTCCCAGCCATTCAAATTTTACACCATTCTTGTTCAGGCCTAACAGTAAAACTTCCAAGTAAAAAAGTCCTTAATGAACACTTAGTAATAACTTGCTAAACCCAAAAATATTTGAATATCAAAATCATTCTTAGAATTATCTAAAGAAACCACTACTTGAACCTTCTCCGAGTCTACTAACACAGCATTCTCCAAGATTATGTCACCAAAGAAATATGCCTTGTTGATCCGTTTTGGATAATTTGATACCATAGAATAGTTTTGATTCTCCATCGATGTACTCAATGTGATTCTAATTTTTTATTCATGATCTTCATGAGTTTACATGTAAACAAATATGTCATCCATGAATACAACTACAAACTAGCCTAAATACGGGGAAATGATTTGGTTTATTAAATCCACAAAAACATCATGAGTATTTATAAACCCAAAAATAATCACAATGAAATCATTCAAGCCATAACTAATTTTAATATATGTCCATGATATATATATATATATATCATAAGTTTGTACCATTAACTGATGATACCCTAACCTCAAATCAATCTTAGATAATACGTTGGAACACCTCATCTAATCAAAGAGATCCTCAATATATGGGAGAGGCTAATGGTTCTTAACTGTCAAATGATTAAACATCTAGTAATCCACAAAAAATTGTAATGTTCCTTAAAAATTCTTGGAAAATAAAACTAGTGATCCTAAAGGTGATATAATTATATGGAGAAACCCTTTATCATCCCAATCCTCCAACAGAGCCTTGATCTCCCAAAGATCTATCTAGGCCATTCTGTATGTAAAATAGAAATTGGCTTAACTCTGGGCATCATATCAATAGGGAACATGATCTCTCTCTCATGTAGTATCCATGAGAAGTCCTCATGAAACACATCTTGGAATTGATCCACTATTAGAGTGACTAAATCATGATCTAATACCTATTAATCAAGTAAATGACTCATAAACTAGGCTATTATCTCACCCAGTGGAAAAATAATCGGCCCTGTAGGGCCTGCTTAGATATCCCACTCCCCGTGATGGATGTAAGTGTTCCCTTTAAGAGACGTGAAACTAACTATCCTAGGGTAATAATCAATGCATGAATGGTATGTAAACAACCAGTCCATCCTCAATATCAGGTCAAATCCGATCATCTTAAGTGCATACAAATCCCAAAGGATATGGTATCCATTGACCTTTAAGGAACAATCCTTACGTTTATAGATACCATATGATCATACCCCTAATAGTAGGATGGTCGATATAACCCCAAACATATACCTCACTACCAGACTCAAACCACTTATAAAATAAGAAGATAAAAAATAATGCAAGGCTCCTATATCAAACAAAGAACTAGAAATTGTGGAAGATACAATAATCATAGCTCGAACAGTCGACGATCTAGCCTCACCACCAATGGGTAATGGATGAACTGTATGAAAATAATTATCCCCACTACCATAAAATCTTTTCTAATCCATTAGTGTTGTAGTTCCCTAGTGATATAGACACTCATGTACTAAAGTACCACATCCCCCACCTAGATTAGTAGGTTTTGTGGAACTCCAAATTCCTAATTGATATGGGGTAGTTAACCCCCTATCGGTACTCTGCAGCGGTATAAGTCTCCCATATACCAAGTGTTCATATAGAACTTATTTATATAAACCATCCTACTGCATTCTCAGTACTCTATTGGGGGTTAAAGGCATGGACCATGCATGTGACCAGTCCTTCCATGCTAATTGGAAATGACTGATCAACCTCCCTGAGAAACAAATCATTTCCCTTGGATACTCTATCCTCCACTACCCAAGTGGAAGATCTCATAATGATTTTTTATTCTATTGGAATATGTACCACTCAGTCTCCCAACTAAAACTATCCTCCCACCACTAGATTCCACCATTATGTTCCCCTCAGAAATGAGAGCCTGATCCACTACTTCAGAAATCATTTTCAAATGAAATATGTTTACATAGGACTTTATCTCATATATAATTCCATCCTAAAAACATTGTGTCATCGTTTCCTCATATCCTATTAACATTGGGGGAAATGATATAAATTAATGAAGTGATTATCATAATCTATCATTGTCATACTCCCCAATAAAAAATGCATAAACTCTTAATATTTTCTTTTCCTTAAGGTCTCAAGGTAAAAGTGCTCCAGGAACTTCTTTTAGAAGCCCTCCCATTCTATTACCTCAAACTGATCATTCTGATCTTGAATATCCCATCAATGGTTCAATGGTCCTCATAACCTGTAAATAGAAAACATGACCCTCCTCTCTAGAGGAGTCTCTAACTGATCCAAAATCATATGGATAGACTCAATATAGAACGCAAATGCCTCATGTCAACCCTCTCTGGAAAATATCTTGGGGTGGTATAGTAGAAACTCTCTTATCAACTCAAACATACTTGGTGTTTCATGCCCTAGGTCCCTCTCCATAAACAATATAAAATGATTCAGGTTATCATATGACTACCCTTCCCCCCGTAACCTATAATCAATAGGGGCTCTTATACCACTGTTGGAGGGGTATTCTCAGTGATTTCCTCCTATCTCCAAACTGGTAAATTTCATCAAGGTGGAATCTCTATAAAATGACAAACACAAAACTCAAAACGTGTAAAATATAGTTTCTACTATTTACCCAAATTAGGGAACACTACTAGCCACATACAACCCACTCTGCATACAATATATTGATGGATAAAATCAAATCTCTTTGACTACCCTCAATATCTCTATCATTGGCCATGATTAACTCAGGGTAAAATAAAGATAAAAAATCACAACCCCTTCATTAGACACCATTTTAACCATATAAATTTTAAAAAACTTGAATCTTTCTCATTTCTGCACCATTTTTATCCATTTAATTAACCAATTTTCAAATTAAATGATTTTAAAATTCCTTATTTGGAATAAATTTCCTAAAACCACAAGAAACCCATAAAATAATTTTCATTTACCATAGGCCACCATAACCTAATTTTTCATTATTTATTAATTTTATTCTTGACACATAATTCATCAGTACATAAAATGATGCATTCAAATACAAACCTCATGCCATAATGGTCCATGAAAAAAACTATTAAAATAATGGCATCATGCCAAATTTGTATCACCCAATGGTAAAATATCGTCTAATTGTAATATGAGAACAACAAGAACAATAATCCCAACATGGGTACTTGGGATTATCCCCACACATGGAATATTTAATCCCATGAACAAGATAATTTACAAGTCCTGAAGCATCATAATCTCTTGTACACATTTCCCAATTACTAAATCAATATAAAAGAAAACACCTCTTATTCACCTTTGTAATGCACTGGCCCAGGTTCCACTAAACTGATGCCCTAATCTAGTTCACCACATTACCTCAAGCATTACTCCCCATATGTAAGAGGCTCTAACTAATAGTGTGGTTTTAATGATTTGTGTGGGGAGACTATACCTCTTTACTAGAGTAAGAGAACAGCAGAAATCAATATAAATATTAACCAAGTAATAATGATCAACAAACATAAATAATATAATCAAATCCCCAAAAAAGGTAAATCCTCAAAACAATACAAACAAACATATCATGTCATAGTTGTGTCAAGTGATAAAAGAAAACCAAAATAAGACACTAAAGGGAAATCCTTAGATTGGGTCTCGATGTCATGTCTAGTCCCCTCACCCATACTCCATCATGACCCTCGTATTAGCAATCTAACATAGGGCATTTTAACTTATCATAACCTGCAACCACAAATTCTGCTTAGGGACCCAATGGCAGCTCAAGAAGGGTCTAAGTATGAATTATTTGGCCACAAATAATGGTGTTTAAATAAGTATCCAGTCTAATAATAGTGTACACAAAAGTATAAATAAATAGTAGACAAACAGGTTATTAGAACATGTTTCATTAAGAATCTAGGGATCCTAGGTTTTATAACAATACTAACATGCTAAACTAGCTTCATCCCATGCTAGAAGTTTTAACCATACCATGAGGGGTTAACCAATTTTAGTAACAAATGTGTTCATTTATTATTTCTATAAAAATCAATGTACTCTAGAGCATTAGTTCGGGTACTGAAACCTTGATGTGGACAGCCATGACCACCACCCAGAAATTTCTTATGTGGACCATCATGAATATAATATTTACCACGGCGCGGACATCCATGACCAATATCCATTCTCCGATATGGACTTCCATGACCATCATCTTTACCGTGGTGTAGACCTCCACGACCAACAACGTTACTATGGGTTGGAAGATCCTGAAAAATTTCCATTACCATTTCATCAACATTTACCTTTAAAGATGTATCAATATTAGCCTCGTTAACATAATTAACACCAGGGGTTTACCTTTCCCAATCATCATCATTTCCATGTTTCATTTCATTTAAAATATTTAACTCAAATTCTATAACTAGCCCATTTTATCATTTACTCGTAACCACATCCATTATACATTCCTTCAATATTTTATCAAAATGGACATGACCCTTCTTCCATTTATCACATTTACCCATTTACAAGCCATAAATCATATTACATATTCAAGTTAATCCAAGAACCACATTAATCCTTATTAACAATTCAACCACAAATTAAAACTTTTTTTACTCTCAAAAACCCTTCAATTCATCATTTAACAACCCAATTCCCATGTTCAAGGTAGTGGCACACCCCATGGGTGACCATAGGCCATATATAATCATTATTAATGAACCCAATGGGGAAATTGAGTGTTCCAATGCATCATTTAAACACTCAATTCTTCATTTATTATCAAAGACTCAAATGTGTAGCATAACGGCACAAAACCTTGAACATATACACATGAATAAACATCAATACTATGGGACCTAACTTGTAGAACACCTACCTCATGATCATATACAACCACTAACTTATACATGACCCTTGATTCAAGCCTAAACAACTCTAAATGTCCAAACTAAGAACCTTCTAGAAAAATAAGAGTTTAGGGATTTGGAAGGAGAGAAAACTTCCCACCATGATTCTAACAGAAAATAAACAGAAGAGGAGTGGTAGATTCACCCGGGGATTTTATTCCAAATAAATTGTGCTTCGAATGACCAAGTATTGAAGGAGAATCACCCCTAGGAAGATTAGGAAGAGAGGGTTTTCACCCTATGATACTATATGATAAATGGGAAAAAATGGCAAAAACCCTTAAATAATGATGAGTGAATATGAAATCCACCTCTTTTAATGAGGTTCATGGATTGGATACATGGTTGGCCAAATTGTTCGCCAACCGTACAACACGATCTATCCAAGAGAGGGTTAGGTTGTACAGTTTGGATGGTCCACAAACATGGTTTCATAAACCATTTAGTGATTTTTTTTCTACCTTTATCCAAGGGGGTTAGGCCACACGATCTCCGGGGCCACAATGCACGGTTAGTGCTAACCAAGTTCTAACCATGACCCAAAACATTATGGAATATTTCCCCCATTCTCGCATCCCGAACCCTTGAACCACCCCCAACGCCCCTCATATTCTCTAAAATTATTTTATTAACCAAAATAAAAGGATTTAAACAAAATTTAAAATAAAACATACCACATCAAGTACTTAGATCTTATATAAAACAATTTGTCTCATGAGACCTACTAATTTATCACGTTTCTATATAATTCTACCCCCATCACTTAATAATTCCAATACATTCATTATATGAAAATAATGCATGAAAAATAAAATAATTAATGTTTTCTAAGGAAGACCTTACATAAATAAGGTTATGTAATATTTAATTATCCATATTAAAATTTTAGGTATATGAATTGTCAATATTTCCCTAATCAAATAAATAAAACAAATTTCTATGTAAATAATCTTCAATTTGGATAGGGAAATATTAAATGCTCATGTTGTATAGTATAATGATCATATAGTAAAGTAACCTTTAGAAAAATAAAAGAAATAGTGGAAACTTTTTTGAATATATCCATGTGAAAAATAATGTGTTACTCCCTGATGACACTATAATATTGTATATTATTTAATCTTGGTATATTTTTATGTCTCTGGGAGTTTATAATATTTTTGGGTATTTCAGAAATTATGGGCGAGTTAAATTCCTATACTATAGTAGGTTGAACTGGACTAAGGGAGGTCATGTTGTGACTAACCTCATTTCTTTTTTGTGTTTTAGGGTGAAAATGGGATGTACTATGGCCAATGGAGTTATATTGAATCATAACCAAGGAAAAGGTGTTATTTTCTGAGGTGGTTTGTCATTCTATGTACGGTAAGGGTCCCATCATGATGTGACCCATGCAGTGGAGTACTGTTTTTAGCGGTGGTATATTGGGCCACAATATAAGAGTCCATACCATGACACAGTCTACACGGTTCTTAATTTTTCTATTTTACTATTTTCTCCTGCTTGATTTTAAGAGGTTTTAGCCTCTATTTCCTCTCTTACTCATTAATCTAACTGGGGATTTCACATGTATGGATATATCCTTCGTTACATTATGTATTTTAAGCTTTATTCCTTTTATTTCAAGAAACTTTTAAAGGTATAATCCCCCCTTTCCCATAGATTTCCCAATATATATTCCCTTTAAATAAATCTAATGTGTTCGGTTGATTATTTCAAATAAAAAGATAAACTAAAATTCTTTATGAAATATTAGATGAATATTATTAAAAAAATTTAAGCATAGTAAAATCTATAGTAAATAAAAATATTTTATTCAATAAAAAATTCATGCAAAATATTATTAAGAACACTTAAAGTACTGAAAAGGAATTTTTCAATAAAATTAGTTTTTATTTATATATTGTAATTTCATTTAACATCTAAATTTTTTAATTTTGATTTTATGAAATTAAGATTATTTTAAAATTCATCATTCCAAATATATCTTGGAGTGAATTTTTGAGATTTGTTTTTAAATAATTTATTTTTCAATGAATATTGAAAAAATACTGTTTTTATAAATAACATCACTTTTATGACATTATCATAAAATAAAAACAAAATTAAATTTTTTGAATCCATTTTTTATTTAAATATATATTTATATAATAAAATAAAAAAATTAAAAATATTTTGTTGAATTTGTAAAACCCGTGTTTAACATTTTAGAAACACAAGTAATATTTTACGATAAAAACAATTATTATTCATTTATTTTAAAAAAATATATTCTCCATAACTTATGGAAATTAAATCTAAAAAAGTTATTTTATATTTTAGATCAAAATTTTCTTATTATTTAATAAGATCAATTGCATTTTTAGGCATAAAAGTTCAACTATTAAGATTAAAGTTAAAAACCATGATAATAGTGAAATATTTATTTTCAAATAATTGATTAATTAATATAGTGTACTTTTTTCCTAAGAAATTAAATTTATATACTTTATATAATAAATTTTATATAATTTTTACACATATATAAAATTATATTGTCACTCATTTATTTTTTAATTAATGCTTATAAAATCATAAACACTTAATAGTTTTTTAAGGTTGAGGGACAATCTCCCTTTATTGAAAAAAGAGAGTTCCCTTTTGAAAACTAGGTAGAGAGGGAACCCATACAAGGTAGTTCATATATATCATTAAGAAACATGGCTTGAAGGACTAATAAGGTCATGAATATTGTTATGCCATCATGAAAAAGGTAATGGGTATTTATAAAAACTATATTTTCTTCAATTATAAAAGGATATAACTTCCACCATATATATCCATCGATTCCAAAGCCTCATCTTGATAAAAAAAAAAGTATACCATAGTCCCTCGTCATCTCTATCCCCATTTCCAAAAAGACATTTCCTTTACAAAAGACCAAGATAAATATCCACAAGGTGTTACTTAAGAGAGAACATCTGAGGGGAGAGGAGGTAAGAGTATACTCAACTAAGATGAAATAAAAGGTAAGGGTCTTTGTATATAAAATTTTATACATTGGAATGTTATTTTCATTCACCACTTTTTTCCTTTTGTGATGTATATATTTTCCATGGATATTCTTTTTTCATAATTTTCATTCAATTTATGTGATTTACAAATATATCTCATATTCTATCGTTTGTGGTCTTTAGATTCAAAATACATAAAAAAAATTAAGGGTTTTTTTTAGTCAACACCCTTCATAAAGTTATAATTATTCTTTTTGAACATATTTATTTCAAGATTTACTGATTCCACCTGAATATTTAATTTCATGATACTTTATCTTCCCCTATGGGGTGTAGTAATTTTTAATTCAATGGTTTTACCTTAATTAATTTATTCCTCAAGAAGTATATCATTATTTTGAATAATTATCATCCTGGTTAATGAAGTTTTCCTATCATTTTCCAAATTATTATTTCATACCAATATTATCTTTTATATTTAGAAACTTAATTATGTGTTATCTCATGTGACCTTTACATTTTGTTATCCCTCTTTAACAAATAACATTTCATTATCCCTTTTTATAATTTGGGTTTTCAACAAAGATATTTTAAACTATTAAAATTTATAAATTTATTGATAATATGTTTTATCTTAAACTCACAATTTATTCTTAAAACCTGAATATAATTTTCTATGATAAATTATTGAATATTGTTTTTAAAATAAAAAATATTCACTTCACCATTTTTATAATTACTTTCAAATATAACCCACAACTTTTTCTATTTTGAGTACCATTAAAATTTTTTCTAAAACCTATTTTATAATTTCTTTCATAGTTATGAGCATTCTTATTTATGAAGCTTCCTATCTGGTTTTTAAAATAATTCTCTAAATTATTTTAATTATTAATGACATTAAAAAAAGGAAATATATTTACATTTTTCAATAGTAAAAGTTTTTTAAAAAAATGAATTCTTGATTTTAAAATAGATTTTAATGGATTGTGTTTTTAAAAAAGAATATTTCAAGTTTTTTTATGTCTTTTAAAGGAAATTTTTTAATTAGATTTCTCTTATAAATTTTTTTAAAATCCTTTAATATTTAAAGATAATTTTTTCCAATTTTTTTCAAACTCAAAGTATTTAATTTTAAATATAAATTTTTTAAGAAATTTTCAAGACCTTAAAAAATAGAATTTCCTATTATTTTTAAAGTGATTTATCTGATGATCTTAAAATGGTACTTTTAATCTATTTCAATATCCATAAATTCCTCTTATGTTACAATGGGGATATATTTTAAGCCATCATCCAACTTATTTCTCAATATGTTTTATGGAATGTCTTGGGAAAGTTTTTTATAAAATCCATCTCTTTCTTATGGGTTAACTAGGTTATGTTTGAAGTATGGGTATTTTCATGTTCCAATCATACACATATGTATGGATTATTATTATCATTATGGTTGGAATACTATATCACCCTCAAATTCATTGGTTAAAGATATATATTTGATAAATAACGATGTTAAGTGTGGAAATTTTTTTATCACAATATAAAGAATGGGAATTTTTTATTCATAATATGAAGCATGGATTTTTTGTTTGTTTATAACATGAAGTGTTGAGTTTTTATTTGTTTAAAAGATGAATTGTACACATTTTTTATTCAAAAAATGAATCATGGTTGTTTTTTTAGAATATAAAACACGGGTATTTTTTGTTCACAAATTGAAGCTTGGAAAAAAATGTCCACAATATATAACATGGAAACTTTTTTCACATTTGTATAATTTTCATACACTAATGTTTTATTCCATAATTCCTTATATGTTATATTTCAATGAAATTCTATATTTCTATATCATATTCCTATTATTATATTGTATGGATCAAGTTTATTATCTCACATGCTTATTCCATTGTAAAAGTTCATTCATTTTAGATTACATGTCCTTCTATCATGACATTTAGACAACTTTTATTATTCCTTCATATTTTTAATAATATAGTTATATCATGCTCATGCCTTCTTATATTATTATGATATAACCTCTAATTACATGTTGATAAATTTCACCTTAAAATGAATTTGAAATCACCCCTTTCTTATGTTACCATTCTATAGGTTATAAATATGACTATAATTTAAGAGTAGTCTACAACGGGGTTTAGTCTGGTTCGATTATGGAAAACTATTCATGGGTATCAAAAAATAATTTTCATATATAGATGATTCTCAAAGACACTTAACATCACATACTAGGTATTTTTTGATTTTAATGAAATTTAATGTTTAAATTAATGAAATGGATATAATTTTATATTGGGAAATCTTAACATGTATCAAGGTCATTATTTAATGAATGTTTTTTTATCACCGATACCAGGAGTACGAGTATAGGGAGCCTCACTTTCACCTTGATTTTATTTCTCTCAGAAACCCTAATCACCTTTTCAGATGATATTTTGGGTTCCATATGGGTATAACATTTTTCTTTTGGATGTTTTGGGGTGGTGGAGGTTGTTTTATTGCTTGTTTGAGCATTATCCATTGAAATCAACATGTTACAGATTGTTTCTAATTTAATGGCATAGGTTTTTATTTTTCATTCATTTATATTATATTCCATGAGATTATTGGATTTTTAAAAATGATTTTCCTTCCAAAGCATGAATATATATACATATAAATTACCCATGAGGGGTATAAAAATGGTTTTCAATGGTTTCCCATACTTTGAATGGTGTATATTTTTTATAGAACTTCTATTATTAATTTTTAATTGTATATTATACAAGAAAAGTGTTTGATAAAATTTCCATGGTATTCTTCAATGGAAATTGGTGAGGTTAAATGGATTTATGAAAAATGTTTTTTATTTATATAAATTTTTATGTTTTAAATGGATTGTTTCTAAAAAGGCTGTGTGGTTTTATGAAATAATTTTAATAATTAATTGTCTTGTGGTGATTATATAGTGTTTTCTTATAAAAAGGATTAATTTTGAAAGGATTTTGAAGTATATTTCAAAATTAATTTTTGGAAGTATTTTTTAAAGCGGGTTTTCAAATTGTGTTAAATGACTTGGCATTCTGAACACATTTTAAATGTCCTATTTGGAACATTATAAATTACTTTTTTGTATGATTGTATCACCTTATTGTGAACATCTTTATATTTTGTTTTGTTTTGTTATTCACCCTTTTGTAATATGAAACTTTTATTATTATTACTTGATTCTTTCATTAATACCCAGTATTCATCTTGTCTTCCATCAAATAGGAAATGATGTAACACCCCAAAAATTCTAAAAGAGTAATGTTTATTTGATATCGTGTACGACACGCAAGAACAAATATAGAAAGAAATATAACCTCTAGAGATTTTATGGTATATTTAATATTTTAAATACATTTAATATATTCTATAGTATGTAATTCACCTGACACTAATTTATCTTTCATGTCCCAGAACAAATACTTTCTTTGATAGCTTGTGCTAAACGCAAGACTGAGTTTTACTGAATAATGATATATTCTTATAATATTATTATAATATTCAATCTATCCATTAAATTAGTGGTTTTAAATAATATTAACTAACTAATTAAAATATATGGTTTATAAAAATATAAAATTAATTCATAGGTTACCAATTAATTAGAAATTGATATAAAAACCAATTGAATATATAGAAAACAAATTATGCTCACAAAGGTGTTTTATCCTAAAAAAATAACTATTATTGAATGATATTAATGAAATATATATTTTATATACTCAATAAAATACTTTTTACATTCATCCAATAGATTATATAGGTATAAAATAAGAAAAAACCCAATTTTACACATAAAAGGAAATATTTTTCTCAAATAAATTTTGAAACATTTTAATGGAAAACCAATTTAATTACAATTTTTTGCACCTTTATAAATTTTATATACATAAATACACTTTTTTGAAATATTAACATCAAAATTATATTATTCTGAATTTTCGGTATTTTTTTGTGAGCTTTTATTTTTTTCATGAATAATGAAAAATACTGAATTTTAATTCAAAACTGCTTTTTCATATAACTTATTTGTAAGAATAGATTATATTTTATATTTTATTTATAGTTTATTTATATCAAATATACATAAATTAATCCAATTTTTTTCATTTAAAACAATTTCCCCTTAAAATTGGATATAAAAACTTGGCAAACTTTTGAAGGTTTTTACTTTAATAACCAGCATTGTCATCTCATCTATAGGATTAATTTTAAATTAATTTCTTCCACATATGTGATTGTAATTTTGAAATATGGATTCCATATTTTTAATTTTAATAATTTCTAATTTTTAATAATTTTAAAATGTTTTTTGACCAAAACGATTAGTGAATTTGATTAAAATTAATTATAATAATTAAGAGAATAAATATATTAAAAATGGGACTAAACCATAATCTTAATGGATAAATTATCATATAAACTTTTCAAAAAGACATTTTACATTAATGTTTCAACCACATACCCCCTTTTATCTAATGTTTTTATTTAATTTATTCACTAGAATTGGTAAAAACATTAGTACAATTCCCCTTTCAAAAATTTAGAAGAATTCAACTCCTCCTCCACTATAAAAAGGCACTCACCCCTCCCACTTATTCACACCCCTCAAGCACTTTGCCTCACCAAAAATCTTCCAAAATAAGATCTAAAAATACCTAGCATAATTCTAGTGTCATTCCTTTTTTAATAAATCCAACTAAGGAATCATTTTGGTATAAACCAAAAGGAGTTACCTGAAAACAAGGCAACATTCTTCAATGATCACTTTCATTTTATTTCTTTATCCACAACATCAAATATTTTTTTTCCTTGATTTTAAAAAAAACATAGTTTCCCTAAATATTCTGATATATTTTTATTATAATTTTTACACCTACACTTATACATACTTATATTTAATGGGTAACGAACTTACTTTTCATGTGAACGGAGGACTACAGCCTCATGAAACGATGATTGTTCATTCTTCCTTTAACAAATATCATGGTGAAAATTATGATGTATACTCTATTTATATATGATATATATGATATTAATAATGTATTTATACTTATTTAATTTTTATATAGCATATATCTCAATGATTTCCATTTTGATGGAAGACGATAACATCGTTTTTGGGCGTGTGGACTAATGCCTCCTTGAAGAGATGTTATTCATTCATGTTATACATGGAATGTATAAAGGGTGGTTTTAATAAACCTATATGAAATATATGACATAACTATTATACTATAATTACAATATACAAATATATATATATATATATCATTTAATTTTCATTCTTTTATATACGATAAGGAAATGTAAGTAGCATTCATGAGTATATATGGACTACCATATCTATGAATAGTGTATTTCATTTTCAATATCCAAATATTATGGATTACTATATATACCTATAGTGGATGAAATCATTATCTAAATAATAAGAACAGAAATAACATGTCAAAATATATATGAAAAACTAGGCAATTAACACCTGAAATAGTGAAAATAATGAAAGATTGTTAAAAAATGGGTAAAAATATTTTATAAGAAGATTATATATGATGTTATAAATATTTTTATGGTTATGGTATAACTTGGTGACATGTTTTAAACAACTATACATTAGGTTATATGACATCTACCCAAGAAGGAAATGCAAGGTAATGGATTTTCATCTCACTTTTTACATCTATGGTATAAATGACATATTCACCACTTACTTCATTTTTGTGGTGTGTCTACTACCCATTTTTAATATATTATATCATAAATTATTTTATATTCATGGTATTTTGATGTTAAATTCATATTATTTCATCTAAGGTTATTTGAATTAAAGGCTACTAAGTGGTAAATAACTTCATAACCCGATTATTTTTCATTGGGTAATATTACTTCCTCATCGTCATTGATATTATAAGATTATGTGTGTAATAAAGTCTTACTATCTATTGTTGTATTTACACATTTTTTATGTGTATTTACAGTTGAAATACATAATTTATTCATTGATTGATTCTCACTTCAATGTTATGTTCTTCTCAATAGTTTAATTCTCAATATCATTTTGATTGGGATTGTTTACACTTGAATTTACATTAAGTGGAATTATTTGATCATTATTTAATAAACCATTAAATTTTCTTCTAATCATTTTATTCATGTCCTTTTTCAAGAAATATTTCCATTTTTCTCACTATTTGGTTCACCAAATGTTTTAGAAATTTTTTTAAGAAAACCTGACTTCATTTATCTCCTTAGTCAGAGGAAATATTTTCTTCTAAAACCCTTATTTTATAAAAAGGATTTCAAAAAAACTAGAAAAATGATTTTTTAAGACATTTTTACCCTTTTAAATTTTAAAAATGTTTTCAAAGGAATCTTTCTATCACTTTCCAAACAAGAAAATTTTTAACCTTTTTACCTTTCAAAGGGAACATTCATTTTACCTTATACAGCATGTAAGAAATTACCCTTCATAATTTCTTATAAGATTCCAATGCAATTTTAAAAGGTTAATTTTTAAATAAATTTTTTTAAGTGATTTTGAAAGAAAAGGATTTCCAAATGAAATTCATATTTTCCTCAAGAATATTTTTAAAAGATATTTTTATTGTATTTTCATTCATAAATGACAACAACTCATTATTTTTACTCCACTTGGGATATTTTTTATTGATACCATCCTTATTCTTCCTCTAGATGGTTTTTTGATTTATTTAACAATGTTAGTATTAAAATTTACTTCCCTGATTTATTTTTTTGTAGTCCCCTTGAAATATTCGCATTCCTATGATCATTAAACATTGAGTGTCCCATAATTATCAATATTATTTATCATGGATATGATTATTTCCTAAATTATATACCATTTTTACGAATGATGTTCACTTTTATATTTATTTGATATCTTGGGAAATATTGATGAACATGCATCTTTTAATCAATGCATATATTTTACTAAGCACATTTTTCATGAATTAAATTGATTATTTGATATTTGAGGAATTATTTGGATAGGTACGACATGGTTGGAACATGGATATGGATAGCCCCTCGATGTAATGGTATTCTCATGGGATGAGTCATTTGGATAGGAATATTGGGTTTTTAACTCAGTATGTTATAAATTGTATTCACGGTAAAGGTACCATGTACCTAGTAAACATGGATTTCAATAATAAATCATTTCTTTAATCTTGATCCAGTATTTATTATCCCATATATTTTTACTATGACAAATTCTACAGATGTATTTCATTCTTAGTTTATTAACTAAAATGCATGTGTTTTCACTTTCTTACCTTGACATATTGATTATAAATTATCCAGTTATATAAATGGCATGCATTTTTCAGTTATTTACCTTTCCATGTTTCTTATGCACTTCCTTCTTAGTTTATTGATTAAGTGGGATGTGTGTTTAGTAATTTTCCATGAAATAATGATTATTCTAATTGTTTCATTATTTCTTCTGCTATACTTACCCTTAAATATAATTTAATCTCGCCCTTATTTAGTGTCCTTTTGACAGGATTCCATAAATTATACTAAGAAATATATGAAAGGGTATATTATATAGAAAAATCTTATCCTCAAAAATAAATAAACAATAATTTTTGAATTTCTTTCTAATACAAGACTCGTGTATGTAATCTAGTTTACTGAGACTACAAAACTATTCAGTCGTTTCGAACACGATTTACTTGCATCTGATGACAATATAATGGTAGTAGAAACCAACTCCGAGATTTCTAGGGTTGGGTCACTATATTTTTTAAGAGCAGGCTTAGTAGAAACCTTGGGAAATAGACTTAATAAAACATATATTAGAGAATATAACCTAAAGGTATAATTTGAGGAAATGAATAAAATAACATCCTAAAACATCTATTAGAGAGAGATAATGGGTTTTCTTAGAAATAAATTTGTATCCACATACTATAATTGGATGTGGTTCTAGTACAGATGTACATAGGTGTAACAAATCTGAAAAGTTGCATCCACCTAACTCATTAATAACCTAGTACACGATAAGGGGCCTTGTAATGAACCTAGTTTGACACTATTGGGGGATATGCATAGAATAATTCACATTTTCTTTACAAACCATTATGATGGATTTGAATAGATATAGACAATGAATGAAACATTTTCTTTTTGGAATTTTATAAAATCCACTTTAGGTAAGTGGGAAACCGCACAGTTCTAAATCATCACAAAAACCACATTACACATTCAAAATGAAACTTCAAAATTCAAAACCCTGCCATCAACACCTCGAGCCGTGAGCCTTTCATCATACATCAACCTCGAAGGATGGTACCCTTCCACCTTGAGCCTTAAACCACCGTCACACTGACCATCAACATCAAACCATCTCGCTGGTGAACATCACCGGTGACCGTCGTACCACCGGCCATCATCACTGCAGATTAAAAACACCATCATCGGCGTCCAAAAATGAAGCACTATCAACCATCCTGCATCTTCCCCAAAACACACCCAGCGAGATCCCATCTGAAACCATCATCTTAAACCAAAATAACAATGCCAGCAAGAACCCATCATCACCACCACCAAATCAAGGAACCGAAAAAATCATCACCCGCTCTACAGAAAGTCACAATCCAACAATTCAACACAACTACTGTGCATCATGAACCAAATCAACCAAAAAACAAGAAAATTACAGTGATTCAAAAACATCGTAGAAACACCATGAACACAACCAAGCAAAATCCAAAGCCGCCACCCTAACCACTGGAGAAGACCTCATTATACCCTCAAAGCACTCAACCACCGTGGGCTAAGAAGTGACCTAAAAACCCTAAGAACATCACCACAGGAGAAGCGAGTTGCTGAGAACCAAACCTGGAGAGCTCCATAGCGTATGCTGACGAACCGGTCTTACACCCGCAGATCTGGATCGACAACCACAGAAGACCATAGCACAAATCCACAGCATGAGAAGGCGCCGAAAAACCAACGTAGAGAGCATAGAGGGATCCAAAGAAAATTGACCACCAGAGGGGGTCGGTGGTGGGAAAATACCTAGCGCGACATCCCAACAAGCACTCAACCAAAGACATTATAGAGGAACTCTTCAAACCCTTAAGAACATTCAAATAAAAAAGGGAAGCGAAGACCTTCCCTCCACGGACCAGAACAGTCATGTTGTTCATCTTCAAAGGAACACTGATGCATTGAGGCCAGCCACGCAGCGCCAATGCCCAGCCGCCGAGGCGATCCAGAAGAGGAGGACTTAGGAGGCGGCCGGAGAGGGAAGGAACTCGAGAACAAGGGGAAAACCCTAGTCGCCTCGGGAGGGGGAGAAGAAGCCACTTAGAGGCCCAGGAATCCTTTTTTTCAAGAATCCAAAACATTCATATAGACAATGAATGACCAAGGTTAAAGTGTAGAAAAAGGAAGGACTTTGTAGAATAAATAGATGAAATATTTATGTATTAGGGTGGTATTGAAAACCTCAGTTAAAAGGATATTTATTTACTAACTTTATTTTAATAATTTCCATCATAATTATTTTGGAAGTTATACTAACATGGTTCTAGAAAAATACAACATGTATCTTGGGTGACAACCCATCAAGTCTATAAATTCCACAAGACTTGAATCCATGACCAAAGGATGAAAAGGGTTCAATTCCAACCACTGATCTATAGAATTTCAGGGTTAATATGTCATTGCTTATAGTTATACAATTTGAAGAATAAATATTAATAATAAAATAGTGGAGTTACTTTTTAGCTTTATAGATTAATTTATTAACCATATTATCTTTTTAGAATAGTTAGAGAAAAATGTAAATACATGTGAATCTTTTATGGGGCTTATGATATGTTAGAATAAAATTTTAGTGATTCAAAAAAAGATATCATTTTAGGATATCTATTTCTTAGGGTAATAGATGAATTGGAATTTTATTGAAGCAAAACCAAAAGATGATATTGTTCATATGAAAATTGAAACTAAATTTCCTTATATTCTTGGCCAATAAAAGAATTCATCAAAATTATCAAAAGGATCTTAAAAAATGTTGTCATAATACCTTAATTTTTATTGAACTGTGGGTCTTTTAATTCATCACGGATTTATGACTTTGAGGCCCTCAAATTTCCATTGATCATTCACTTGTTTGAGATTGATGACCAAAATCACTCCCTATAAATATTTATGCTTTTACTCTATGTATGTATCTCCACTTGCCTCTAATTTTCTCCTTCTTAGAGACCTAGTTATATGTTATTGCATGTGAAATTTGTACTTCTCATTCTCTATTATTATGAGGATATTTTATTCTATATTATCAAGATGTGGGATTTCAACAAATGAATTTTAAAATATTAAAACCTAAATTTCTGATATTGATTTTAAATTGTGAGGACTCAATTTATTTAAGGTGGGGAGAATGTAACACCTCAAAAATTCGAAAAGAGTAACTTTTATTGTATAGTGTTAATGACATGCAACACCAAACATGGAAAAGAATATAACCTTTTGAGACTATATGGTATTTTTAAAATTTTAAATAAATTTAATATATTATATAGAGTTCAATGCATGTGATTCTGATTTAGCTTATGTTACATGCTACAAATACTTTCTTCAATAGCATGTGTTATACACAAGACTGAGTTTTACCGAATAACTATATATTATTTAAATTTATTATAAGATATAATTTATATATTAAATTAGTGGATATAAATAATATTAAAAAATATATATTAAAATATATGGTTTATAAAAATATAAAATAAATTCATAGGGTACCAATTAATAAAAAATGAATATAAAAACCAATTAAATATAATTCAAATGTTATTTTCACACAAAGGTGTTTTACCCTAATAAAGTAAATTAAATACTATTAGTGAATGATATTAACGAAATATATATTTTGTATATTAAATTAAAAAAAATTAACAATCATCCAATTGATCTGATTGTGATAAAATAATAAAAAACCCAATTTTACGCATAAAAAGCAATTTTTTTAAGACAATTTTACCACCTTTTAATAGAAAACCTATTTTAAATCTAATTTCTGGAAGTTTTATAAATTTTATATAACCAAGTAAACTTAATTTTTTAATTTTAAACATAAAAACTATCTTAGGGTGAAATTTTGTAATTTTTTTGTGAGATTTTATTTTTTTATAAATAGTGAAAAATATTGAATTTTAAATAAAAAATTCTTTTTCATCTAATATATATATATGGTTAAATTGTATTTTAGATTTTTTTAAAATTTATTTAGAAAAATAACAAATAAATTAAAAAAACTGATGTAATTTTAATCAATTTCACTTTCAAATTTGATATAAAAACTTTTCATGCTATTGAACGTTTTTTATTTTCAAAACTTGTATTGTCGTCTTGTCTATGAGATTAATTTTAAATTTATATCAACCAATTATATGATTGTAATTTATAAAAATTGATTCCATATTTTGAATCAGACTAATTTATAGTTTCTAATAAGGTCAACTTAGTTTTTTACCAAAAATATTAGTGAATGTGATTAAAATTAATCACTGCGATTAAGATAAAAATTATCTTAACAAGGGAAAAAATCATATTATTAAGGGATAAAATTACATAAAAAATTTCCAAAATCCATTGGATGTTCATATTAATTCATTGTACTCCCTTTTATTTATTTATTTTATTATTTGAACCACTTAACATGGGAAAATGTGGGTGGAAATCTATTTTAAAAATTTTACAAAAATTTTACTCTTCCTTCATTATAAAAAGGCACTCACCCCTCCCAATTATCACACCTATGAAAATCATTGGATTGCCCAAAATATTATCAAATAATCTCCCAACATCCCTTCCCTATTCATAGAATCCTTTATTTGAAAACAAATCCAACTAACAAAGTCTTTTGATAGAAACCAAATGGAGTTACATGAAAAAAAAATGTAACATTCATTAATGATCACTTTCATTTTATTTCCTTCTCCACCACCTCAATTCTTCTAAATATATGATTATGTAACAACATATGTATCCTAAATATTATAATATGTTTTTAATCTAAGGGTTCTAATTATAAAATACCAGGTAAATAAAGAATATGATATTTTCATATTTATTAATATTTTTGAATTAAATATTGATTTTACTTTAAATGGGATGATATGTTTTATGGCGTACCCGACATGAGAAAATGGGTTTCTCTGAAGTCTTGTGTTTCACACAATGTAGAGTCATGCTGAAAAAAATAATGTAATATTATTATTTTTAATGGTAGTTAATGCCTAATCATTTTATTAACTGGAATGAAAAGAACTAACCATATTATGATTAAACATGTTTTTTAAATGTTTTTACATTTGTCCAAAAAAAATTAGAGGCTTAAAATGATAATGAATCCAATTTTAAGCATAGATACTCTAATATTTTTATAAGGTATTTTTACCACATTTTGATGGAGAAGCCCTTTTAAATCTTGTTTTTTCACTTTTATATGTCTAATTTGAAAAAATAAACTTCAACTTTAAAATAAGGGTATCAAAATTTACTTTGGGAAAAAAATTATTTTTCTGATAAAGTTCATTTTTTAATGAATAGTGAAAAATACTATATTTTAAGTCAAAATGTATTTTCATATGATTTATTTATATAGTTAGATTATATTTTTAAATGGTTATAAAGTTTAATTGGATTTTATTTTAACCATTTAATCAAATTTTTATCATTGGAAGTAATTTCACATTGAAATTGGACAAAAACACATCTCAAACTTTTTATAGTTTTTACTTCTAAAAAACACACTTTCTAATTTTGAAAAAAGAAATTAATTTTAAATTAATTAATGAAAGTTATATGTTTTTAATTTTTTAAATTAGACATCATTATTTAATTTGGAATATCAAAATTATTTTTGGGTGAATTTTTGTTATATTTCTGAAAATGTTCAATTTTTTATGAATAGTGAAAAACACTACATAGTAGTTAAAAACTGACTATTTCATTTATATGAAATTTTACCACTTCTATAAATTGAATTTCAAAAATATGACATACATTGTTGTCATCATTTAGTAAAATTTGGTTCAATAGGATGAAAATAATTTTTTTTGAATAGTAACTTTTGATATTTTATTTACTGTGGTTAAATGTAAATAGGGTAATTCGGTGTAAAAATAATATTATAATAATATAAAATTATCTTAAAACTTTTCCTAATATTATTGAATGAGTCATGGATAACCAATAAAATCCTTTGGTAGAACGTTTTTCCTTTGGAAGACACTTGGATAAGATAATAACATTAATAACTTCTTATTTAAAGTAAAAATAAAAATATCATAAACATGTACTATTTTGATAAAACAATTTTAATATGGGTTAATATAATTGATATATTTGACTGTAAATATTCATTATAAATCTAAAAAAATTTCATACATCATGGTATTTTCTTAATAATTTTTGGACATTAAATAAATAAATTTATTTATGACATAATGATGATGTAATGATTACCTCATTAATGAATGTTTTAAATAAATGAAAATATAAATATTAAAATAAATTTATTTTAAAACTTTTTATTACATCCATAAATTTTATGGATTCTTATGGGTTGTTATATTTTAATTAATAAATTTTTTTAGAATTAATCAACTTGTTATGGTTTTTTAAAAAAGTCATTATATGAATAGTATAAAAATTGACATAAATGAGTTTTTAAATCAATTATTATTTTATTAAATGATAAAATAGTCCTGAAAATATAATATTCATCCAAATGAAATATATGATGTTAAAAATTTCATTAATGGTCCATTTTGTGTCGTTTGAAATTTTATAGAAAATATATTAACCATATAGTATGAATATATAAGAAGACATGGTAAAAGTTTAATAAGTTCACAAATGGTTAAATAAAAAATATAAGGATTAAAAAAATATCCAAAACATGTCTAATTATTATTGCATAATTTTATTTTAACTTATATTCATCTTATCTTATAAGTTAATGATTTTAGGACCTTTTGAAACCGAAAATCATTTTATAATAAAATAATACTTTCAAACATTCCTAAAGAGTCCATCCTCTCCCTAATAAAATAACACCACCTCTAACCCATTACTCACACCTCTCAAGCCTGTTTTATCATCCAAAATCATCCCAAATAAGCTCCCAACATACCTTTATTACTCTTAGAAGCCTTCCCCTAGTTAGAAGGCAATTTAAGAGATCCCTTTGACTAAAATCAAAAGAAGTTACCCGATTTGAGGTAACGTCTTCTCCAAACTTTCCTTCCATTATTTTTATTTATAAACTCCCTATGATCTTATTATTAATTGTTTATAAAAAACACCAGTATCTTAAATATACTAGTTTTTTTATTATAATTATTCTAACTACACTTACACAAACATCTATCGAATGGATACGAACATATTGTTTCTGTGTACGGCGAACTGTTGCCTCACGAAATGATGATTGCTTAATTTTCCCCTACCACCTCTCATGGTGGCCACTATGATTGCACTATAAGTATATATGATATTTATTATATTTATTTTATCTTTATTATTTTTAATTCTCATTTTGAACATACCTTTATGATTTTCATGTTGTATAAAAATGATAATTTCTTTTGAGAAAGTGGGGACTTCCGCCCCCTTAAAGTGATATAACTAGTTCATAACATACATAGAACGTATAAAGGATAGTGTTAATGAACTTATGTAACATATATAAAATATTATATTATACAATAATAATAATATACCTATTTATCATTTTTTTCTTCCTTTAAAAATGAAAAAATTAAATGAAAGTAGTGTTCTTGCGTACGTATGACATACAATCTCCATGAACGATGAATTTAAATTTCATATATCCAAATGATATAGACTATTATAAATATATATATACACTTGATATATATGACATATATTATATCTAAATCATGAATATCATTCTGGATATAATGGACTTTTGACCACATGAACAATTTGTAATTATAACAAGTTCATTTTTTACTCAAGTTACAGACATCGACAAAATGTCCAATATGAACTAAAATAATTAAATAATTTTTATAGCAAGGTAATAAGTGATATAAAGTGAATAATAAACTTGAAAAAGTTCATTATGTAAGTATAAATTAACTTAAGTTTATTATTTATGAATAACATGGAACATACAATACAAGTCGGACTTGAGGTAAGGGACGTTGTCTGAATCCCTTTTCTTTGAGGAATACTATGACTTATACACAAATTTCCTTTATACAGTGTTTAACCCCATTTTACTTTTAATTTCATTCAATATGATTATTTTCTCTATGAAGCGTTTAACTAAACGAAAAAATGACTCTTTCTTTTAATGTATCTGGTGACAATTACCTTTCCGCTGCCGTGAGAACTGTTTGATTTTTAGCTTCTTAACAATCCGTAATGTTTTTAAAAGGAAAATAAATAAAATATACTATTTTTACATATTTTTGTATTGAAAATGGTTTTAATAATGGATTTATTATTTCAATATATTGAAATTTTATATTGTGATTGTAATGTGGAAATTTTATCTTTCCTTTATGCTTGTTCATGAGTTCTAATTATGTTATGGTTCTTAGGCATTGTTTAAGTATATGGTTGGTTCCATGATATGTTGGGTGATCCGGAGATATCACTCTAGTTCATTGGTTAATATAATGGAGGTAAGCATTAATGTTTATCCTAAGATATTTTTTGAATATACTGTGATGGGTATTCCGAACATAACTCCCTACGTAGCTATGAAATCTACAACGTAAGTATGTTATGGATGACACAACATACCTTTATGATTTATGATTTCCATGTGTTATGATTTTTTGTGGTATATTAAATATTGAAAAGTATGATTTCATTGATTTTTATGTATTGATAGACTAATGTTTTCTTTCCTTGTTTTATAACCCTTACTATGATTTTTATGCTCATACCAATTTTTTGAAATTTTTTCACTAGGTATAAGGAAGGGTAAGAGAAAGTAAGTATTCAAAAATATTTATATCTAGAAAATAATTCTTTTTTTATTTTAAGAGTATTTTATTTTATGAAAAAATGGATACTGAGTAGAAGTTTCTACTTTGTAATATTTGAGATGTAATGTAACAGTTATGGCCTAATTCTCTAAAAATTCAAACCTAAAAAGATCCTAAATGTGAATTATTATCTTAATTCAAGATTGTGTAATTTTTAATGATGGGGCCTTATACTAACTTCACTTACACAAACTTCCATCTAATGGGAAACGAACTTATTGTTTGTGTATATGACGGACTGGCACCTCCCGAAACGATGTTTGTCCATTATTCCCTTACCACCTCTCATGGTAGGTATTATGTTGGAAATGATTATTATATATGATATAAGTGATATTTATAATTTATTTATTCCTATATAATTTTTATATAACACATGAATTCATTCTTTCCATTTTTTAGGAATGCAATAACATCATTTATGGACGTGTGGACTACCGCCTCCTCAAAGTGATGTGATTCATTCACGCTATACAACGAATGTATAAATGATTTTTTAAATAAAAATTAATGAAATACATGAAATAAATATGATACTGCAATTAAAATATACATATATCATTTACTTTACATTCTTTTAAATATGAAAAGGAAATGGAAGTAGCGTTCATGTATACCTACGGCCTACCATCTCTATGGACGGTGCATTTCATTTCTATCTCCAAATATTAAGGATTATTCTAAGTATATATATACTAAATATATTTTATAATTACATCATTTTTTACATTATTTATATGATTAAATTATGATCTTCATAAGAATACCAAAAATAACAAGTCGAAATATACTCCAAAAACTAGGCAATTAACACTCAAAATAGTAAAAAAATGAAATATTGTTAACAAATGGGTAATAAGATTCTATAATAAGATTATATATTATGTTATAAATATTATTATGGTTATTTTATAACTTTTTTATGTGTTTTCAACCACTATATAGGAGTTTTAAGGATGTTCACCTAAAAAGGAAATGCAAGGTAATGGATTTTCATCTCAATTTTTACATCTGTGAGATAAATATCATATTCACTACTTACATTTTTTATGGTGTATTTATAGATCATTTTGATATATTATATCATTAATTATTTTATCTTCATGGTATTTTTATTTTCAATTTTAATTATTTCTTATAATGGTATTTTAATTAAAGGTTACCAAGTGGTAAATAATTTCATAACACGATTCCTTTTCATTAGGTTATATTACTTCTAAATTATTGTTAATATTATAAGATTATGAGTGTAATAACTTTTCAAAATATATTGTTGTATTTAAAAAAAAATTATGGTTATTTATAGTTGAACTAGATAAGTTATTCATTTATTTATCATCACTTCAATGTTATGGTCTTTTCAAGGGTCTACTTCACAGTCTCATTTTGTTAAGGATTATTTACACAAGAATTTCCATCAAAGGAAATTATTTTATAATTATTTAATAAACCAATTAATATTATTATACTTCAGTTATTAATTACCTTTTTCATGTAATAGTACCATTTTTTACTATGTGGTAATCAAAAAAATTTAGAAAAATAATTTCAGAAAAACATGTTATATTTCTCTCATTAGAGGAAGAAACCTTTTTCTTCTAAAAACCATGTTTTTTAAAAATGTTTTCAAAAATGTTTTAAACATTCCAAAATTATTTATTAGAAAAAAAAATACCCTTTTATATTTAAAAAAAATTAAAGTAATATTCTTTTCACTTTCCAAACAAGGAACTTTTCTAACCTACTGACTCTTCAAAAGGAATGTTCTTTTTACCTTGTACTATATGTAATGAATTAACCAAATTCGTTTATTTGAAGATTTATTTGAAAGTAAACAGGTAAATTTTAAAAAAAATTATTTAATATGAAAATTATTTCAAAATAAAAATGAAATTTTTCTAAATTTTTTTTTTAAAATACCATTTTATAGTATTTCCATTCATTAAAAAACAACCATTTATTTTTACTCTACTTGAGATATGTTGTAATGATACTATCCTCATTCTTCCTCTAAATGGTTTTCAATTGATTTAGCCACAGATAGTATTTAAATTCACTTCCTTGATTCATTTTTTTCATCCCCTGGAAATATTCACTTTCCTATGATCATTGGAAATTGATTTTTCCCTAATTATCCATATCATTTATCATGGATATGATTATTTCCTAAACTATATACCATTTTTACATATAGTGTTCACATTGAGATTTATTCAATATCTATGGAAAAATTGATAAGATGGTATCTTTTACTCAATAGAGATATTTTATAAGATATATTGTTCATGAATTAAATTTATTATTCGATATATGGGGAATGCTTTGGAAAGGTACACCATGGGTGGGTCCGAGTTATAGATAACTACTTTATGCATCCATAGTCTCATGGGATATGTCATTTGTCTAGGCTTAGTGAGATTTTAACCCAGTATGTTATAAACCATCTTGTGAATGGACTTAATGGTAAAGGTACCATGTAACTAGGAAACATGTTGTCCAAAAATTATGAATTGCCTTAATTTTGATCCAGTAGTTATTAACCTTGATATTTTCACTATGAAAAAGATTATGGATGGATTTCTTTCTTAGTTTATTGAAAAATGGAATGTGTTCCCATTTTCTTAATTTTCTATATTGATTATGACTTATCCATTTATTTAAATATCATGTGTTTTCTCTTATTTACCTTTCCATATTTTCTATGTGATCCTTTATTAGTTTATTGAATAAATGGCATGTGTGTTTAGTTATTTATCATGACATAATGATTATTATAAATTATTATTTATTTCTTCTGTTATACATAACTTTACTGATCATTTTAGCTCACCCTTATTTTGTTTCCTTTCACTAGGATTCCCAAAAGTATACTAAGAAAGATATGTAAGGATAATCTAGATGGAATAATTTTATTCTAGAAATAAAAAAATATGTTGTTATTTGTGTATTTATTTTTAATAAAATACTCTTGTATGTAATTTAGTTTATGAAGACTACTAAACGGTTTGGTCCTTTGGGATACCATTTACTTGTATCTTATGCCAATGTAATGGTAGTATACACCGACACTGGGATTTCTAGGGTTGGGTCACTACAGTTGGTATCAAGGTTGGTTTAGTTGAAGCCTTGGGAACTATATTTTGAAAAATTATGATTAGAGAACATAATCCTAAGGTATAATTTGAGGATAAGGATACAATAGAATCTTAATTTTTTGGATAGATATAGAATATTTTGTTTTCCTAGAAATAAATC
Organism: Viscum album; assembly: GCA_963277665.1. Taxonomy (NCBI): domain Eukaryota; kingdom Viridiplantae; phylum Streptophyta; class Magnoliopsida; order Santalales; family Viscaceae; genus Viscum; species Viscum album. The sequence goes on along the minus strand of OY728137.1, from coordinate 1,488,452,442 downwards.
CTTATCTCAATACTACAAGTGGAAATAGTTTTGATATAGATGTACATAGGGTTAATATCTCTTAAAAGGTTATTTGGTTCTAATTCGAGCATAACCTTGAATAAGACAACGGTTCATACTACACACTTATTTTGACACTATCGGAGGATATTCTTAGGAAAATTCACGTTTTCTTTGCAAACCATTATGATGTATTTGAATATATAATGAAAATTAATGGCCTAGGTTAAACATTATACCAAGGAAGGACTTATGTTTGAATAAAATAGATGAAGTATTTATGTATATGGGTTCTATTGAAAACATTAGTTAAAAGGCTATTCAGCGATTAACTTTATCCCAAGAATCTACATCATATTTATTTTACAAATTATATTAATATAGTTTTAGAAAAGGTCAAAATGTATGTCGGGTGACAACCCATCATGTCTGGAAATTATGTGGGACTTTAACCCATGACCGAAAGACGATAAGGATACAATTCCAATACCTGGTCTAAAAAATGTCTTGGTTAATATTTCATTGTTTTTAGATGAAACATTTTAAAAATAGATAATAAGGATGACCTGTAGTGTTACTTTTTAGGTTTAGAGATTAATGTAATAACCATACTGGCTTTTGATAATAGTTAGTGACAAATAGAAATATGTGTCACCCTTTTTGGGGACTTATGATTTATTAAAAGAAGATTTTAGTGCTTCAAAAAAATGGGATCACTTTAGGATATCCAACTCATGGATTAAGGTTTTAATTAGAATTGTAATTAAGTACAACCAAAAGATTGAATTTTTAATATGAAAATTAGAAACTAAATATCCTTATAATCCTGGTCAATAAAAGAATTCCTAATCATTAGGAAAAGGATCTTAAAAATCATAATACTTTAATTTTTGTTGAATTAATGGACTTTCAAATCACCACGAATTCATGACATTGAGGCCCAAAACATTCCATTTCTAATTAACTTTTTTCTAATTTAGGACATATATCGATCCTTATAAATATTTATGATTTTATTATATGTATGTATCTTCACTTTCAACTAATGTTATCCTGCTTAGAGATCAAGTTATATGTTATTCCATATTACCTTTATACTTCTCACTCTCTCTTATTAAAGGGATATTTTATTATCTCTTCTCACAATGTGGAATTTCAACAGAGGAATTATTTAATACCACATACTAGATTTTTGAGATCAATTTAAATTGTGAGGATGAAATTTATTTTATGTGGGGAGAATGTAACACCCTAAAAATTATAAAAGAGTAACTTTTATTCGATAGCGTGTATGGCACACAACACCAAATGTAAAAAAGAAAATAAACTATCGAGGATTTATGTTATATTTAATATTTTAGATAAATTTAATATATTATATAGCTTTAAATTAATATCATATTGAGTTATCCTCTGTTACACGCAACAAGGACTTTCTTAGATAGCTTTTGTTACATGCAAGAATGAGTTTTACCAAATAATGATAAATTACTAAAATATTATTATAATATATAATCTTTCCATTAAATTTTTTATTATAAATAATATTAACTAAATTATGAAAATATATATTTTATAAAAATATAAAATGAATTCATAGGTTTCTAATTAATTAGAAATTAATATAAAAACAAATTCAATATAAAGTAAATATTTTTATGTTCATAAAGGTGTTTTATCCTAATAAATTAAATTAAAAACTATTGGTGAATTATATTAATAAAATATAAATGTTATATATTTAATAAAATATTTTTTACATTCATAATATATATTTTATATTCATAAAATAAAAACAAACTCAATTTTCTATATAAAAATAAAAAAATTCTAAAAGAAAATTTACCGCCTTTTAATGGAAAACATATTTTAAATCCAATTTTTGAAACTTTTAAAAATTTTCATATATATCAAAAATAAACTTGATTTTTGAAATAATAAAATCAAAATTATCTTAGGGTGAATTTTTAGTATTTTTCTGTAAGGATTTTTTTCATAAATAGTCAAAAATAATGAATTTTAATTCAAAAATATTTTTTATCTAATTTATTTATAAGGTTAAATTATATTTTGGATTGGTTTTAAAGTTTAGTTAGATAAATTTTACATAAGTTCATCTAATTTAGGTAATTTGAATCATTTTTAGTTTGAAATTTTATACAAAACGTAGTAAACTTTCAAATATTTTTACTTTAAAAACCGGCATTGTAGTCCCGTCTGCGGGATTACTTTTAAATTACTTTCTACCAATTATTTTATTTTAAATTGGAAATATTGGTTAAATTTTTGGAATCAATATAATTTATAATATATAAAAATATCAACTTAGTTTATGACCAAAAATATAAGTGAATGTGATTAAGATTAATTAAAGTGATTAAGAGAAAAATTAGTTTAACAAGAGACTAAACCATAATATTTAGGGACAAAATGGCCTATAAACTTATCAAAAATCCATTGTAAGTCCATATTTTTACCATATAACCCCTTTTATCAAATGTTTTTTATTATTGGATCCACTTGATATGGTAAAACCTTGGTTGGAATTCACTTTCCAAAAATTTATAAGAATGTCACTCCTCCTCCACTATAAAAAGAAACTACCCCTATCACTTATTAACACCACTCTAGAGATTTATCTCACCCAAAATATTCCCAAATATGCTCCCACCTTCAATCCCCTCATCTTAGAAGCCTCCCTTTAGGGATAATTCCAACCAAGGATGTTTTTTGGTATAAACCAAAATGAGTTTCCTAAAAACAAGGAAACATTTCTCAACGATCTCTTTCATTTTATTTTTTATTCCACCCCCTAATATATTATTATTTCATGATTTATAAAAACATAAGTATTCTCAATATACAAATATGTTTTTATTATAATTTATCGACCTATACTTACAAAGACTTCCATCTAATGGTTAATGAACTTACCATTCGTGTGTACGTTCAACTACCACCTCGTGAAATGATGATTGTTCACTATTCCTTTACCACCACTCATGGTGGGTATTATGATATAAATTTTGTTTATATTAGATACATATAATATTTATAATTTCATTATGATTATATAATTTTTATATAACACATACATTTATTGTAACACCACCAAGATACTTCAAATAAATTTAATAATGAATGCATGAAACATTGAATCTCTAAAAAAACACCAATTTTTTATAACCTAGCTAGTAAACATAAATTTTCCACCTCTGTGATTTGAATTTCGAAAAATTAACATACATGGTTGCGCTTAGTAAGACATTTAGAGTTTAATAAGACAAACATAATTTTTGGTGAATAGAAACTTACCCTTATGAATAGTAACTTACCATTATGAATAGTAATATGACAAATGGAGTAGTAACCTCACCTAAGAAAGTATAAATTAATTTTTTTTCTATCATTTCGGTTTTAAGTTTATTTTTTTCTTAAAAATATGAATAATTTGATAAAAAAAAATTTATGTAAAAAATATACATCACAGAGAGATTTAAATTATTATATCAAACTAAGTCTTCATTAATGTTTATAAATAATTCAATTTTCATATAAAAACACTCTCCTTTAATTACAAATTATAAAATAATTTTATTTTTTTAAAATGTCAAAAATTTTACAAGGCATTTTACTATGTATTTTATGTCCACTATTATTTTTAATAAATAATTATTTTTATAGATAAAAGTTTAAATTTTCATATTTAAATAATTATTCTGATAAAAGAAATTTCATTTTAGAATTCATAACATCAATTTTAAGTTGCACTAAATTTATGAGAATTTTATAAAATACTTTAGTTTTTCATGAATAGTAAAAATATAGTTTTGAGTTTTCGGTATGTTTAATAATATCATTAATGATGTAATAATGATGGAAGACACTTTAGAAATAAAATATTATATGATGTGTCCAAAGTGGCCAAATCCATGGGAAAATACCATGGGCAATCCCATGGTTTTGAAAATACCACTAATGAGGTGTTCTTGGAAATTAATACAAAACTCTCCCTTTTACTATAAATACCGACACATTTCTTCATTTTATTTCATTAAAAATTCATCATCCTAAAATATCTAGTATTTTTACCTCCCTATGAGTCTTCCCAAGGTGTCCTCAACCCCCCAAGGTCCCAAACTTCATGTTTTAGGAGTTACTCAATAAGGTAAGAAAATTTGTCACCCTTCTCTCTTTCAGGCACTCTTTTTATGTTTTTCTCTTTTAATTTTAATTTCCTTATGTTGGGATATGTCATTTAATATCCCCCTTACTGTACATATTATTTAATAATTATTAGATACCCCTTTTCTCTCATAAAAATATTTTATGAATTTTTAAGTGATGTTGTTAGGGTGCTGAATTTTCATAAGGGATTTCTAAAATTTTATTTTATTTTGAGTTCATCTATTCTATTTTTATTTCCGCACTACTTTTCATAAAAATGTAATGATAACAAAAACACCTTACATTCACTTGAATTTTTTTTATAATTTAATAATTCATCATCATCTCTTTTTTCCCCGTCTTTTATACTAGAAATGAAAACTTCATCTAAGATGTGTTAATTTATCACATTCAAGGACGACGGGTTTTCAATTTATGTTACCATATTCAATTAAGGTCATGAAACCATTTTTATGGTTCAACCAAACAATAATATATTTATTATAACTTATTTAAGTTTTTTCAATAATTTTTTACACATGATATTAATTTATAAATCAAAATGAGTTTTTTGTGATCAAAAAACCACAAATTATCTCAGACAATTTTTATTAAAGTTTTATATAATTATTTTAATTCACTCCCAATAACCAAAAAAAATTATAACCATGTAATATTTTTTTTGTTCACTAATAAAATAAAACTTCTATTCTGGACAACTATTATCAGTCTCAAGTTTATCTATACATGAATATAAGTAGACTGGTTAAGAACATAACGGAGGAAAATGCTCTCAAACAATGAAATTGAATATATTAACCCATCAAAAGACCATAAATGAACCTAATAAGGTTATAATAAATCAATTAAATTTTGTTAATGTTCTAAAATTATTAATTTATGAACCTAAATTTTGTTATTCTGGTCATTAAGATCAATTGAAGAACAACTTCGGACTTAAGGTAAGGGTTTCCCACCCAAAACTCCATTTTCATTCAGGTTACTTTTATTATTTAATTACCTCAATTAAACTCTTATTAATTAATATTTACTCCTCATAAATTCTATATTATTGTTTTATAAATGTGTACCAACCATAATCCTACCTTAATTTATGGGGAATTATATTTTTTAAAAGGATCTTTTAAAAATCCTTCTCGAAATACAAGCCCGACTCAAAGAAATTTTCCAAATTCATACCTAATTTCAAGGGAACTATATAATATATATTTTACAAAAAAATACCTTTATAAAATCAATAATTTTGTTATGAAAATACTATCTTACTTAATATCTAGTTTTATACAAACACTTTTCCAAAATAACACTTATTTTTAATAGAAAATAGTATTTATTTCATGAATTACTCGATGGTTTTATAAGAGAATATTCATCTATTTCAAAACTCTTGTTGATTATTATGTATTATTGGGACTTATATTTTATGATATCATAAACCATATTATATTTAATGTTTTATGATTAGTTTGACTGTGTCTGTACTATCTTAAAACAATTCATCAATTAACTCTGAATGGTTAGTGTTTAGTCTTAATGTTCGAGGAAAGTTATTTAAATTTCATATGTTAGTTTAAATATGAAAGAATATGTTTTTTATTTTTATCCCTATTCATATGAAGAAAGCATTGGATTTATTATGTGATGTTTCGGGCCTTCTTTATCCCTTATATGTATAGAAATGTCTCATGAGACAAATAGATATGGACTTGGCTGATGCCTTGCTCATTTTTGATATGGTTTTGGTCGAGGCCTTAATCATTTTTAGATGTATTGGAAGAGGCCTTGATGGTATGTTTTATAATTTTAGGAAGATGAATTTACCTCATTATGAATCTATATATTCATATTTCATGAGTTAATTCGACTAGTAGAATACCCATGATTATTTTTTATTATGGAAATAATTTCTCATCTCATATTCCTGCCATAATGTGTTCAATTTTATTATTTTTAAAGGATTGTGTTTTCAAATATTCACCATGCCTAATGTTTATGTTTATGATATCTTCCATTGTATTTCTTACCCTTACTGAGGATCTAATCTCACCCCTTCTTATGGTTCATTTTTTCCAGGACATGAAGAGTTATATTTTAATTTACTTGTAGGGATAATCTTAGAGTGGGGGATGTTCGCAGTGGAAATTTTATTTTTGTTTTTCATTTCAAGTTGTAATGTTGAACTTATATATATATATTTTGATTTCCAAATCTACTAAACTATTCATTATTTCAGGATACAAATTTCTTGTAATCATGCCAATGTAGTGTAATTAGGCACCAAATTCAAGACATTCAGGTCGGGTCTTTATAGTTTGTATCGATGGAAGTTTAACAGAAAAATTGGAAACTAAATTTAGAAAATGTATATTAGGGAACAAATCCCTAATATAGTCTTTGAGGATAAACATACAAGAACATACTAGAATTTTGGAAAGGAATAAATTATGTAGATCTTTGAAGAAAATATATCCCTATCCAGATACTAAAAGTGTATATGGTTCTAGAATAGATGTAACTAGGAGTAAAAACTATAACAAGGAGTTTCGGGCTTGACCCAGGGTATCCGGGTACATGAAAATGGGCCTTATTGCGTACCTAGTTTTACACTCCTATAGGATATACTTAGAATAATTCAAATTTTCTTTACAAGCCGTTATGAAGAATTTAAATGTCAATTTTTCCTTAAAGAAACCATGTTTATGATTATGGGATTAGCTGTGCAAAGGATTTCAATTTATGTTAATTATTTTTCTAAGTTGATATATTACATTATGATTCATAACCTAATCTAGTGTTTGCCATTATTTAGAAATGGAGATTATTGGAAGGAATGGAAACTGTATGAATGTGTGTATCCCATGTAGGGATTTCCCTCTTATGTAAGATAATGATGTTGGATATAGAGCTGCGACTGGTGCAGAGAAGTATATAACTATATTGGGATAGCTTACTCAAGTTATGAATAATAACCTTACCCAAATGGAGTATCTGAATCCACAATGTGGAGGAGCTATGTTAGATCGCTTTATGTGACAAAAACCTCCATCATTTAATGGGACTATAAACCCATTCATATTAGAGCATTGGATAAGTTCCTTAGAGAAGATATATCTCGCTTTGGGAAGCAACGAAAGGGATAAGGTTTTCATGGAAGTTTATCTTCTGTCGGGAGATACTAATCAATGGTGTTCACTAGTTCAAAACACAAAGGAATTTGAATAAATATAAAACATGGAATTGAGTGAATCAAAAGAACTTTTCTTAGATAAATACTTTCCTCATGAACAATGAGAAGATATAGAAAAATAGTTTCTAAATCTGATGCAAAAGAAAGATGAGAATGTTGCAAAGTATGAAGGTAACATCACAAAGTTATAAAGGCATGTTTTGGACTATATATGAAATCCCAAGATCAAGATGAATCAATTATTTGATGGCCTAAATCCATTCCTCTAATGGGAACTATTCTTCCAGAGTTTCTCATCATATGAAGACATAGTATCATGTGCTATCAAGACATAAAAGAAGTTATCTAAGTCTTATGACTTTAAAGGAAAGAAAAAAACAATAGGGATACTGAAAACTCTAGAAAAGGAAATAAGGAAATGAGGAAGATGGAAATAGTTGACTTTCCACCCTGTTACAGTTGTGGAAGGAAACACCCAGGTGCTTTTTTAAAATGAAAAGGGTTGTTCTACAAGTGTGGATAGAAAGGCTTTCATACTGGTGATCTTAAGGTAAATAAAGAAGCTATTAATGTTCAATGCTATAATTATAGGGAAATGGGGCATTATGCTAATGATTATCCAAAGTGTCAAGGAAACGTGCCTTAGAAAAGGCCAAGGGATAAGGGACAAGCTTATAAGATCACAACTGTTGATATTGAAGTTCCTAATTACTTGGTGGAAGGTACTTTAATTGTTTCCTAAAACTTATCCAATGTTTTATTTTATTCTCGATCATCTGGTTCCTTTATATGTTCCTAGTTATCCAAGAAAATTATACATGTTCAATTTTCTTTAATAAATGAGTTGTCAGTAAAAACTCCTCAGGGATATATCATTGCAACAAAGATATATTGATCAGTACCCCTTATAACACATAAATATTCTTTAGTTTATAACCTTATCATCCTGCCCATGATTTAATTTTATATAATCCTTGGTATGAGTCGACTTTCATGTTATGATACGAAGATCTATTGCAAGAAGAGGGAAGTTATGATTTTTGAGAATGGTGTTGAATCCCTTTTCTTTAGAATAGAAACCCCGCCATCTAATTCTCATCTAGATCCACCCTCAATATATCTAATTAGTTCAGTTATTGGGGAGGAAGGGAATTAAATATCTATGGGTGATAAAAGAAATGTTCAAATAGAGGAAGTACCTATTGTGTAAGAATATGTTGATGTGTTTCCAGAGGATTTACCTAGACAACCTCCAGAGCATGAAATTGAGTTTTCCATTGACTTAATTCATGGTTCAAGGACAATATCAAAGACCCGTTATAGAATGTCCACTATGTAATTATTATAATTGAAGAAATAACTATATGAATTTAGTGATAAAGGATTTATTCACCCTAGTGTTTCTCCATGGGAAGCCCTTGTTATTTTTGTTAAGAAGAAAGATAGATCTATGAGGTTAGGTATTGACTATAGGGAGATTAATGCTATAAAAAAGAAAAAAGTATCCCTTATATCACATTGATGATTTACTTGATCAACTTCATGGAGCCCAATATTTTTCAACAATTGACCTTCGATCTAAATATCATCAGTTGCAAGTAAGGAAGGAATATATTCCAAAGACATCATTTTAAACTAGGTATGGGCATTATGAGTTTATAGTAATGCCTTTTGGATGAACTAATGAACTCTCTGTCTTCATGGATCTAAAGAACAGAGTTTTCAAGGAATATATTGATGAATTTATGGTGGTATTTCTTGATGATGTCTTGGTATAGTCCAAAATCTATAAAGATCAATAAAATCACTTGTGAACTATTCTAATGACTCTTTGAAGATAAGAATTGTATGGTAAGTTTAGAAAGTGTGAATTTTGGTTTCAATAAGTTTCCTTTCCTAGCCACATTATCTCAAAGGATAGAATATCTATTGATCCTGTAAAGACAAAGGCTATTCAAGAATGGCATATTCTAACAAATATAATTGAGGTACGCTGTTTTATTGGTTTAACAAGTTATTATCAGTGTTTTATTCAGAAATTTTCCCGTTTAACCAACATAATAACCATGCTTACATGTAAAGGGGTCATGTTTGTATAGAAAAAATAATTTGAGTACTTTTTTGAAGAATTGAAGAGGATATTAGTGAATTCTCCAATCCTAACTCTACCATCAGGGAATGATGGGTTTGTGATCTATAGTGATGCAATAAATAAAGAACCTGGTTGTTTACTTATTCAAAATGACAGATTTATTTCCTAAGAATTGAGGTAGTTAAAAATTCATGAACAAAATTATCCTACTCATGATCTTGAGTTAGCAGTTGTGATCTTTGATCTAAAAATATGGAGATACTATATCAATGGTCAAAGATGAGAGATATATATGGATCAAAAGAGTCTGGAGTATATCGTCTCATAGAAAGTACTCGATATGAGGAAAAGGAAATGGCTCAAACTACTCGAGGATTATGATTGTTCCATAAACTACCACCAAGGAAAGGAAAATAAGGTAGATGATGCATTGATCAGGAAGGATCATGGAGTTTTAAACCAAATGAGGATTTAAATGGATCATGTATTCATGGATCTAATAAGGATAGACATGCGAATTATTAAAAAATGTGAAACATCATTAATTTTTAAATTGTTTTCCCAAACATATTTATTAGAACGGATTAAAATCTCTTAGCCTAATTATGAGAACAATCAAAAGAAAATTAATGTTGTGAACGATGGGAAGTTAGCTAACTTCATATGTGAATATGAAATTCTAAATTTATGTAAGAGGCTATGTGTTGCCTCTATACCTGAGTTGAAGAGAGAGTTATTCCATGATGACCATAGCTCAAATTTCTCTATACACCCTAGTAGCACTAAAATGTGAAGAGATTTCAAGGAACATTTCTTGTGGGACAACAAGAAGTGAGAAATCGGTGATTATGTATCAATATTTTTAGTCTGTAAACAAGTGAAGGACAAATGACAACATCCAATAGGAGTCATGAAACCTCTACCTATTCCTACATAGAAATAGGATGACATCACCATGGATTTTTTCACTAGATTATGAAAAATGTTAAGAAAAAATGATGAAATATGGTTAATTTTTGATCATCTTACAAAATAAGCACATTTCCTTGCTGTAATGGAGTATTTTCCACTATAGTGGCTAAAAATAATCTATATCAATGAAGTTATAAGACTTCATGAATCACCTATTTCAATAGTTCCTTATCAAAATCCTTGATTTACATCAAAATTTTGGAAACTTCTTCAGAAATATTCAGATACTAAGCTTTGTTTGAGTACTACTTATCTTTCTCGCTCGACTTTCAAGGTATGTGGGGTAATTATTTACCTTTGGTGGAGATTTCCTACAATAATAGTTTCCATTCCAGTATTCAAATGGCACCATATAAAACGTTGTATAGAAAAAGATTTCATACACCAACATGTTGGGATGAAGTTGGTGAAAGTAATCTAGTGGTCCTAGAGCTTGTGGAGGAAACAACGGCGAAGATAAATACTATTCAAATCTATATCAAAGCAGTTCAAAGTCAAAAAGGAGCTATACTGATAATCAAAGGAATTATTTGGAATTTCAAGTGGGAGATCATGTTTTCTTAAAAGTATCTCCATGGAAGGGTGTTAAAGGCTTTGGGAAGAAAGGGAAACTGAGCCATAAGTACATAAGAAATTTTGAAATTTTAGAGAGAATTGAAGTTGTAGAATATTATTTGGTTATACCACCTAGCCTGTCTAAAGTACATAATATGCTTCATGTCTCATTGCTGAGAAAGTACATGCCAGACCCAACGAATGTTCTCACTTTTGAATGTATAGAATTGGAACCTGTCCTATCTTACTGTGAAGAGCCTATCTGAATTATAGACTCTAAAAAATAGTTATTAAGGAATATGAAAACTCTACTGGTAAATATACTTTGGAAAAATCATAAAATCAAAGAGGCAACATGAAAGCTTAAGGAGCTTATGATGAAGACCTACCCAAATCTTTTTATGATGTAACATTCTGTGAATTTCGAGGAAATAATTTTTTGTAAGGAGGGGAGAATGTAACACTCTAATATTTTTCAAATAAATTTAATATTGAATTCATGAAATACTTAGTCTCTACAAAACACCACTTTATTACAGCCAATAAACATAATTTTTCCACCTCTGTGATTTGAATTTTGAAAAATTGACATATATGGTTGCATTCAGTAAGATATTTAGAGTCTGATAAGACAAACTTATTTTTTGGTGAATAGTAACTTACCCTAATGAATAGTAACTTACCATTATGAATAGTATTATTACCAATGGATTAGTAACCTTACCTAAGAAAGTATAAATAATTTTTTTTCCATTATTTTAGTTTTGAGTCTAGTTTTTTTATTAAAAATATGATGAATTTTATAAATTGATTTTTTATGTAAAAATTGTTACTTTTATAGAGATTTAAATTATTATATCAAACTAAAGTTTTATTTATGTTTATAAATAATTAAATAGTCTTATAAAAACACTCTTATTTAATTAAAAATGTAAAATAATTTTATTTTTTTAAGTGTCGAAAATTATACTATGCATTTTATTATTCATTTTATAGTCGCTCATATTTTTAATAAAAAAGTATTTTCATAGATAAAAGTTAAAATTTTAATATTTAGAGAATTATTATAATAATAAAATTTCATTTTTTAATTCATAACATCAATTGTACGTTGCACTGAATTTACAATAATTTTATAAAATGCTTTAGTGTTTCCTAAATAGTAAAAACACAGTTTTGAGTTTTCAGAATGTTTAATAAAATCATAAATGATTTAATCTTGATGTAATAATTATGGTAGACTATTGAGTAATAAAATATGATATCAAGTTTCCCAAGTGGAAAAAACCATGGGAAAATACCTTGGTTAAGCTCATGGTTTTGCAAATACCACTAATGAGGTGTCATTGGAAATTAATAAAAAAAGTCTATCTCTTTTACTATAAATACCCACTCATTACTTCTTTTTAATTCATTCAAAATTCATCATACTCTAATATTTGGTAGTTTTACCTCACTATTAGTCCTCCCACGGTCTCCTCAATCCCCAAAATTATCAACCTTCAAGTTTTAGGAGTTACTCTACAAGGTAAGGGAATCTGTCACCATTCTGTTTTTCAAGCACTCTTTTTATGTTTTTTTCCTTTAATTTCAATTGGATTATGTTGGGATATGTCATTAAATATACCCCCAACATTATATATTATGTAATAATAATTATATATCCCTTTTATCTCATACAAATATTTTATGATTTTTTAAGTGACGTCATTAGGCTGTCGTATTTTCATAAGGGATTTCTCAACTTTTATTTTATTTTGATTTCCTTTCTTTTCTTTTTATTTCCTCACATCCTTTAATCAAAATAATATGATAAATACATTACCTTAAATGTACTGGATTTTTTTTTATAATGTAATAACTCATCATCCTCTCCCATTTCCCCTTATTTTATACTAGAAATGAAAATACCATCGGAGATATTTTAATTTATCACATTCAAGGATGACGGGTTTTCAATTTATATTATTGTCTTAAATTATGGTCATGAAACCATTTTTATAGTTAAACCAGACTAAAATATATGTATTATAACTTATTTAATGTTCTATAATACTTTTTCTCACATGATATTAATTTATAATTCAAAATTATTTCATTGTGATCAAAAAACCACCAATTAACCCAAATAATTGTAATTATAGTTTTATATAATGATTCATCTTCACTCAAAATAAAAAAATTAAATTTAATAACCATGTAATATTATGGTTGTTAAATAATAACATACCACTTCTATTCTCGACAAACATTCTCAATCTGCATGTTTATCCGTACATGAATATAAGTAAACCGATCATGAAAACCAAAGAAGAAAACGCTCTCAAACAATGAAATTGAATCTCTTAACCCATCAAAAGGACATGAATAAACTGAATAAGGTTATAATAAATAAATTAAATTTTGTGGAGGTTCTTGAATTAATAATTTATGAAATTAAATTTAATTATTCATTTCATTAAGATCAGGTTGGGAACAACTTTGGACTTAAGGTAAGAGTTTTACACCCAACCCTCCATTTTCATTCAGATTATTTTTATTATATACTTACCTCAATTAAATTTTTATTCATTAATATTTAATTCTCATAAATTATGTTTTAATGTTCTATATATGTGTAAAAACCAGAATCCTACCTTCATTATATAGGGAATTAAATTTTTTAAAAGGATCTTTCAAAAATACTTCCCGAAATACAAGCCAGACTCAAAGGAATTTCTCAAATTCTAACCTATTTTCAAAGGCACAATATATTGTATTTTTTAAAAACCATTATCTTCTAAAATCAATAATTTTATTATGAAAATAATATCTTACTAAATTTTTGGTTTTATAAAAACACTTTTACAAAATAACACTTTTTTTCAAAGTAAAAGTGTATTTATCTCAAGAATTACTCGATGATTTTATAAGAAAAGTTTCATCTACTTCAATACTCTTATTGATTATTATGTATTTTTTGGACTAATATTTTATGATATCATATACAATATTATATTTAATTTTTTATGATTATTTTTACTGTGGATGTTATATTTTAAAATCATTCACCAAATTACTCTGAATGTTTAGTGTTTATGCTTAATGTTCAGAGAAAGTTATTTATATTTCATATGTCAGTTTAAATATGAATATATATGTTGTTTATGTTTATGACTATTCACATGAGTAATTCATTGGACCTACTATGTGATGGATGCGGCCCTCTATATACCCTCTACGCATCGGTAGGTCTCATGAGACAAATAGATATGGACTTGGTCGAGGCCTTTCCCATTTTTAAATATGGTTTTGGCCGAGACCTTAATCATTTTTATATGTCTTGGCCAAGGCCTTGATGGTATTTTTTAAAATGTCTAGAATATGAATTTAGCTAATTATGAATCTAGAAATTAAATTTTTATGAGGTTATTTGACTAGTATAATACCCATGATTATATTTTATTACGGAAATAATTACTCATCTCGTATTCCTCCCATAATGTGTTGAACTTTATTATTTTTAAGGGCTTGTGTTTTTAATTATTCACCATGCCTAATTTTTATGTTCATGATATCTTCCACTGTATTTCTTACCCTTAATGAGAATCTGAACTCACCCCTTCTTATGTTTTATTTTTACTAGGACATGAAGAGGTATATTATGATTGACTTGTAGGGATACTCTTAGAGTGGTGAATGTTCCTAGTGGAACTTTTATGTTGTTTTTCATTTTAATTTTCAATGTTGAACTTATGTATGTATCTCAATTTCCAAATATACTAAACTATTCATTCCTTTGGGATACGGAATTATTTCAATCATTCCAATGTAATGTAATAAGGAATTTTATCCAGGAAACTAGGGTCAGGTCTTTACATTTATGCTTTCTATTTTAAGGGAATGCGATAATATCATGTGTGGATGTGTGTACTAACTCATCCTCAAAAAAAATTGATTCGTTCACACCATACATGGGATGTATAAAATATAGTTTTAATAAAACTTTGTGACATATATGATATAAATATTATACTGTAATTTCAATATACATATATATATATATATTACATTTCATTATTTAAAATACGAAAATGAAATGGAAGTAGCGTTAATGCGTATGTACGGTCTACTATCTCTTAGAAAGATGCATTTCATTTTATATAAACAATATTATGGATTATTCTAAATAAATTTATATTGAATGTATATTATAATTAAATCATGTTTTACATTATTGATATTATTAAATCATGATCTACGTAAGAATAAAAGAAATAACAGGTCAAAATATACGCGAAAAAATGGGCAATTAACACCCAAAATTGTGAAAATAATGAAATATTGTTAACATAAGGGTAATAATATTTTATAAAAATATTATATATGATGTTATAAATATGATTTTAATTATTTTATAAGTCTATTACATGTTTTGAAACACTATATTGGAGGTTAAAGTATGTTCACCGAAAAAGGAAACACAAGGTAAGGGATTTTCATTTCACTTTTTACTTTTATGAGATGAATTTCATATTCACCACTTACTTATTTTGTATGGTGTATATACTACCCATTTTGATATATTATATCATTAATTTTTTTATCTTAATTTTATTTTGAGGTTCAATTTGAATTATTTCTTCTTAGAATATTTGAATTAAAAGATACCAAGTGGTAAAGAATTTTATAACCTGATTGTTTTTCATTGGGTTATATTACTTCCTCGTTGTTGTCAATATTATAAGATTATTAGTGTAATAACTTTTTACTATCTATATATGTATTTCCAATTATTTTATGTGTATTTATAGTTTACACTCATAATCTATTCATTTATTGATTCTTACTTTAGTTTTATGGTCTTATCAAGGGTTTACCTCATAGTATCATTTTGTTCAGGATTATTTACACTAGAATTTCTTTCAAGGAAATTATATGATCATTGTTTAATAAATTGTAACATCCTGACCTAGTTTCCATATGTCGGTGCCCTGATTCAGTTCCCTACATGACCTCTAGAACATATCCCTATATTCTAGATGCTTCTGACTCGCAATGAGGTTCTACTATCGATCATGGGGAGACTATAACCTCTCTAATCAGAGTAATAAACCAAAGGAAATAAATAGAAAATATCCAAATGATATAAACAATTACCTTAATAATACAAGTATAACTATATAACCAAAACAAGGAATACAATTTCAAAACAAAAATATTAGATATGTCATGCTAAAGTACGTTCCAATTATTAATATGAAAAACCCAAAATAAATAAATACAATGAAAACTCCTCCAAGAAGGTCCCGAAATCAAGTCCAGTTCCCTCATTAATTCTCCATCCCTGTCATCCCTCGAACACAAGACATTTTCACTTAACCTATCCTATAACCATAAAATCTATTTGGGTACCGATTAGGCAGCCCAAGTAGTGTGTAACTACAACTCAGTAGGCCAGCACCAACAACATCTAAAACATTATCCTATCAGGCAGTATATGCAATTGTACAAATAATAAATACCATAAATACATTAAACAGTTTACATTTATTCAATTACTCTTTATTTAACCACATAAATCATCTTGTTCTCAAGGACACTCAAACCTCAATACCTAATTCAAACCACGATAGAGTTTGAACTATCCCCAAGGTATATCATATAAAAAATTCCATTTTCTCCATTCATCATCTAAATTAATATCACAACAAATTGCAACCATATTCAAGTGCCAACTCATGGTCATAGAATGTCGTTTCTAACACCCCGTGGGTATTTAGAGCCTCTATCCATGTCTCACACATCAATATCACATGGTTATTTGGGGGCCCAATCCTTATCCCACACTCACTGTCTCCTATGGGTATTTGGAGCCTTAATCCCTATCCCACAATCACTATATCATATGGGTATTTAGAGCATCTTTCCATATCCTAAACTCTCTATCTCATATTGGTATTTGGAGACTCAGTCACTGTCTCGTGCATGTTTATCACATATATGGGTATTCAGAGCATCATTACCTATCCAACACAGATTTAACACATAGATGGTTATTTTGAGCCTTATTCCATGTCCCACACACATTTAACACATAGATAAAAGAAATCAAAATTTCACTTGTGTCCCCATATCGTATTAATTAATTCATAAATTAATTAATCAAATTCAATCCAAATATCACATAATTAATTTAAAAATTAATAATTTAATTTCATAATCACAATATATCAAAAATTAACTTAACAATTAATTACCTAATTTCAATAATCTCAATCTCACATAATTAATTCAACAATTAATACGTCAATTTCATAATCATAATATCTAAACAATTTATTCAACAATTAATTAACTCAATTAAAAAATATAAATATCACATAATTAATTGAATAATTAATTATTCAATTTCATAATCATAATATCCAATAATTAATTCAACAATTCATTATTCCATCTCAATCAATTCAATATCCCCAATTTCACAAATCCCCTAATTAATTATTCTACCCAATTAATTAATTAAATGTAAGAAAACTCGATTGATAATAAACCAAAAGAAATTATAAAATTATATACACATAATTAAATATAGACTTTGGGATTTAAATTATAGACCACATAGCTCAATGTTTTGACAAAAAATCACCCAATGAATAATCCTAATTTGAAGCAGATCAATCAGGAATGAGGAGAAGAACACAATATAGATTCAAAAACTAAATCCAATATCAAATGAAATAAGATATATTAAATATAAATCTAGATCCAACAAGAATAGATATAGATTCAAAAAAATATAGATCTATATCCAAAGAAACATAGGATAAAAACCCACCAAAATAATGGGATAATAATGAGAGATATATGGGAAACCAGTCGTGAAGAAACCACATACCCAAAGAGGTGAAGATCTAACAAATAGGATTTGAATCACCAAAAAAGTTATCATAGGGCCTTGGATTCCATATGGGGGCTCTATAATTGAGAAAAAAATGACTAAGGGTTGATCTTGGGAGTTTGAGGGTATAAGATAGGGGTTTGAAACTTTTTTTAATAAAATTTAGGGGATTAAAATATCGTATGCACAGTTCGCTGCCCGAGGCACACAGTTTCCCCTAACAATTCACCTTAAACATGAACCTATTCTAGAGGGTGCATGGTTTTCTTATTTTAGGGAGCATGTTTAGAGAAATCATATACCAGCCTTGAAAATCCCCTCTTCCTCAGTTCACATAGTTTGTTGGTTTGGGGCGTACTTTTAGGTAAAACTGTGTGTCAACCATTCGCTGCCCTCTTTCCATCAAAAATTCCCAATTTTCACCCAAAAACTCCCAAAGGTAACACCCAAACAAAAAATACTCAAAATTAGAAAAATAATAACCTATAAAAACATTGAGACATCTCTAAAAAATATTGGGATCTTACAATATCCCCACTATATAACATATCATCCCCAAGTTGCACTCCCGAGAATCTCTATGACTCTGAGGTAAAAATAATGGTCCAACGAGATCTCATGTATACTTATCTTTCCCATGTTTCCGCTTGCACATTACCATGTTTCCATAATAATTAGTCTATAAGAACAGTATTTCCCCGCAAAGAATTCTCATTGTGATCCAACACACGTATCAAAGTCTCCTCAAAGGACACATCTATCTCAAGCTCAACATCATCAATATTGATCACATGAGAAGGTTCAGGTCGATACCGCCGAAGTTCTGAAACATGGAAAACATCATTCATAACATTGTATCTCTGTTTAAGATTCAATCAGTACACTACTGGACTGATTTTCTCCATAATATCAAATGATCCAACAAACCCAGGATCCAACTTACACTATCTCCATATCCTATGGTGGAGCACCCAAAACATTTTATGGTATGTTTCAATTAAATATATTCTATTCATCACTATGTTCCTTTGAAACAACACTATGTTATTTAGGAGATAGCCAAAACCTCACCATTAAATATAAATTTTCCACTTCTATGTTTTTAATTTCAAACAATGGTCATCTAGAGTTATGATCAGTAAGTCATTTAGAGTCTGACAGAACAAACTTGATTTTTAGTGAATAGTAACATACCCTTATGAATAGTGATATGAATAGTAATATGACCCTTATGAATATTAAATAATGAAATTATTTTATTTTCTTAAGGAAATAAGATAATGAGATCTTAATTAGTTTTTTAATGAGAAATAAAACTAATTGCACCTTTAAGATTGTTATTTTTTGAATTAACTATGAATTTATTTAAAAATTAAATCAATAATATTTAGAAATTAAATTTTGAAAAATGGAGTTCATTTTTGAATTCTACACATCGAAAAATGTTTAGGGTAAATTTTTGGGATTTTTCTGAAATTCTAGAAATTTTGATGAATAGTGAAATACGATAAAATACCATATATACAAATTATCAGTAAAATACACTATTTATGATATCATAAGTGATGCAAGGACACTTGGTTCGAACTCACATTCCATTATTACTATTTTAGGTCACACGAACTAAGACTATTCATAATCTTGGGCAAAAATATTATAATAATGAATCAAATAATGAAAAATACCCCCTATCCTCCACTATAAGAACCCCTCACCACTCCCTCTTCTCTTCACTCCTCTAAGCCTTAATGATCCTCAATGTTATGCCCAAATAACCTTACTTAGTCACTACCCACTACCAGGAAGCTCTTTGTCTTTCCAAAAGACCAAAATCCCTTCTCTTAAGGAGGTTCTTAAGGAAGTCATTTCAAGAGGTAAAACAGCTTTCTTTTTCTTTTAGATTCATTGCAATTTATCGTCATTTGTTTTCCTCTCCTCACCTCTTCTGTCCAAATGATCATGATAAATATAGTATCATCTACATACTGGATTTATATCATGTGAATGGAAGAACCATCATCAATATTCCTACTCCCTCCCTTTTATTTTTATAAACGAAATCAACATCCATGAGGTTCCAATTTATAACCTTCGTGGACGAAAAAGTTTCGTTCTTCAATATTCCCTTCATTACTGGTCATGAAACCATATTTATGGTTAACCTGTTCATAATATATGTATTTTATCTTGATTAATGTTCTAGAATTTTTACACGTACATAATATGGAATAATAATAGAAAACAAGTTTATTGAGCGCAAAACTGCCAAGTCAAATTCAAGCGTTTATTTTTAACTCATAGAATAATTCACACTCATGGTATATAACAAAAATCATTATAAGATCATTTATATATCTTTAATTTCAATAATAATTTTTATTAACAATTTTGGATGTTTAACCATATTTCAAACCAACTTCCATTCATGAATACAAGTAAACAAATCATGAAACCATATAAGAAAATGCTTCCAAATCAATAAAATTTAATCTCTTAAACCAGTCAAAAATTCCATTAATGAACTTAATAAGGTTATATCATATCAATTAAATGTTTATTAGGTTCTGGAATTATTAATTAAGGAATATAAATGTGATTATTCATGTCGTTAAGAACAATCAAGAACACACTAGAGAAAAAGGTAAGGGGTTTCTCATCTCACTTTCATTTCTGTGAGATTTTCATTGTTCGCAACTTATTTCTTTTATGTGGTATATATGTGCTGACATTTGAAATATAACAACAAGATTCTATTTATATTCATGTTATTCAATGATTCATTTGATGTTCATTATGTTCTGGTCATATGATTCGACTGATTACATTGTGGTAAGGGACCTCATCTCAACTACCTTTTCGTTGTGACTAAATTTTTATTGTGCACCTAATAATCCTTATGTGGTGTACCTACTGTCCATTTTATATCACTTTTCATTTTAAATTGTATTTATTTTAAATATCCATAGTCTCATGCCATTTATATTTTTGTTTGTCTAAACCGTATACCATTTTATATACGGTGTTTTTTTTGGAATGTTATTTTAGTTATGGAAATATTGATGAATCTATATACTCTACTCTATACAGATATTGAAAAGTCATATTTCTATTGTGTTGAATCAATGTATAAAGAATTATTTGGACATTCAGTGGTGGGTGGGGCCCACTATATCCCGTCGATGCATCGGTAGGACTCATGAGACAAATTAGTTGGCGACAAACCCTTCGAGTTTGTTTCCAAAAATCATACGGGTTTCTATCCAAAGAACTAAATCATTTTTATGTTATTATGGTTTCATGTGCCAGATACATGATGTCCAATTAATAAGAATTCTCTTTATTCATTATCAGTTATTTTTATTATCCATGAGTTTTTCACTATGACAAAATCTATGGATGTAGTTTCATTTTCATTTTATTAATGGAATTAGTTATTCATTTATTCACTATGCCATATTGATTATGTCAGATTAAATATGATTCACTTATTATTGTACTCATTCTTCCACTATTTTAACCCTTACTAAGCATTTGATCTCACCCCGTTCATTGTTTACCATCAACAGGTGATGAATAGAAGTTCTTTTATTGAGTTTGTGTGGTTGCAGTTTTTAGTTTTGTTATGGATTGTATCTTGTAACCTTTTTCAATGTAATTTGTATTACATCTATATATATAGTTTCTTCAAGTATACTAAAGTTTTCATTCCTTCAGTATTTTCATTCCTTCTAACCATGCCAATATCACAAGTAATGCATCGGCTCCGGTCTATAGGGGTCGGGGTGTTACAGTTGGTAGCAAAGAAAGTTTAGTAGGAAACTTGGAAACTAGAGTTGGAAATTTATAGTAGGGAACAAAGCTCTAAGGTAGTATTTGAGGATAAACATACAAGAACATCCTGGTATTTTGGTATGGAATAGATTATGTGGATCTTTTAAAGCAATACATCCATTTCTGGATACAAGCAGGTAGAGGCGGCTCTGTCATAGATGTATCTATGGGTAAAACTCGAAAACACCGCTTTGAGCTAGACTCTAATGGGAACCGGTGCACGATAACGGGCCTTGTAGCACTATTGGTTACAACACTCCCAGGGTATATGCTTAAGATAATTCACATTTTCTTTACAATCCATTATGAAGGAGTTTAATGTAAATTGTTCCTCAGAGAAACCATGTTTATAAGATTAGATATGCATAGAATTTCAATCTATGTTGATTGTTTTTATATTTTATATTTATAAACTAATCTAATGTATCACATTATTTATAAATATCATCTAATGGAATAATGGGAATCAATACTCGTGGGAAAGGTAGGGATCTCCCTACTGAGCAAGTCAACACAGTCAACATTGGAGCATATCAGATCATGACCATATTAAGACAACTTACTCAAGTTGTAAAAAATAACCATTCCACATCTGTGTTGGATCATTTTTTGTGGAAAAATCCCCCATCTTTCAACAGGACTACTAATCCAGTGGTTTCTGAGCAATGGATCAAGTCCATCGAAAATATATTCATGGTGTTAAGATGCAATGAAAATGAAAAGGTAGTACTGGAAGTATACTGTATCAAGGGAGAAGCTGATCAATGGTGGTCCCTGAATCAAAATACCACAGAGGAATATAAGATAGATGATATGTAATGGATGACTTTTAAGGAAATATACTTCGAAAAATATTTCCCTCATGAGCAACGAACTGAAATAAAGAGAAAATTCCTTGTCTTGAAACAAAGGGAAGAAGACAGTGTTGCAGAGTATGAGGCTAGCTTCACAAGGCTAGCTAGGTATGCCATGGATTATGTACATGACTCGGCAGACAAGATTGATCATTACTTTTAAGGTATTAAGCCAAGTCTTCAAAGGGAACTGGCTTCTCAATCATTTTCATCATATGATGAAATTGTATCAAGTGCCATCAAAACAGAGAAGTAATTTTCTAGATCAAATTTTTTCAAAGGAAACCAAGATAAGAAGTGGTACTCTGATAACAAAGGAAAAGGAGAATCACTAAAGAAGAGCAAGGGAATTAATAGTTTCCCATTATGCAAGAACTGTGGAAAGAATCATCTCGGGAAATTCTTGAAAGGCATGGGAGTCTGTTATAACTATGGAGAAAAGGGTCATCAATCTGGTGAATGAAAGGGGAAGAAACAATTCAATGATATTCAATGCTACAATTGCAGAGATATGAGACACTATGCAAATGAGTGCCCTAAGCGCCAAGAAAACATGCCATAGAAAAATCCAAGAGTGTAAGGTAGAGCCTATGCGATTACAACCGTAGAGGTTGAAGTTCCTAGTGACGTGGTGGAAGGTACTTTAATTGTCTCCTCAAACTTAGCCAACACTTTATTTGATTCTGGATCATCGCATTCATTTATATTCTCTCAGTTTTCCAAGAAAATTAGATATGTCTAATTTGATTTAATAAAGGATCTGTCAGTCAAAAATCCTAGAGGATGTATCATTGCAACCAAGGCGTGTCGACTAGTCCCCCTCCAGACACCAAAATGTTCTCTAGTTGCTAACATTATCATCATAACGATGACTAAATTTGATAAAATTCTCGGTATGGATTGGCTGTCAAATTATGATGCGAAGATTTATTGTAAGAAGAATAAAGTTACAATTTTATAAAATGGTGTAGAATCCCTTGTCTTTAGGGAAAAAACTTCGCCACCTGATTCTTATCTAGAACGACCCCCAGTAGATCTACTGAATCAAATACTTGGAGAGGAAGATAAACTGATATCTATGGGAGAGGAATGAAATCTTCAAATTGAAGATGTGTACATAGTGAAATATTACATTGATGTATTTCCAGAGGATTTACTTGGACATCCTCCAAATCGGGAATTTCAGTTCTCTATTGATTTAATTCCTGATGCAAGACCTATATCAAAGACTCTATATAGAATAGACATTGTGGAATTAGTAGAGCTAAAGAAACAACTAGATGATTCGAGTGAAAAAAGGATATATTTGACCTAGTGTTTCTCTATGGGGAGCCCATGTTCTCTTTGTCAAGAATAAAGATGGATCCATGAGGCTTTGTATTGATTACAGGGAAATCAATGCTATTACAATAAATAATAAGTATCCTCTACCCCGGATTGATGATTTATTTGACCAACTTCATGGAACTCAATACTTTTTGAAGATTGACCTTCGATCCGGATATCATCAGTTGCATGTGAGGAAGGAATATATTCTTAAGACAATATTTCAAACTAGGTATGGGCATTACGAGTTTACGGTGATGCCTTTTGGACTAACAAATGCACCCTCTGTTTTCATGGATTTAATGAATAGAGTTTTCAAGGAATATCTTGATAACTTTTCTGTGGTTTTCATTGATGATATCCTGGTATACTCAAAAATCTATGAAGACCATGAGAATCACTTGCGGATTATTATGATAACTCTTAGAAGCAATAAATTATATGAAAAGTTTAGCAAGTGTGAATTATGGCTTCAATCAGTTTCTTTTCTAGGCCATATTGTCTCTAAGGATGGAATCCTCATTGACCCTACAAATATAAAGGCAATCCAAGATTGGCCCACGCCAACTAACATAACTAAGGCATGCAGTTTTATTGGCTTAGTAGTTTATTATTGGCATTTCGTTCAGAATTTTTTCCGATTGGCTAACCCGCTAACCAAGATAACTTGTAAAGTAGTTAAGTTTGTGTGGAAAAATTAATGTACAGAATGCTTCGATGAATTGAAAATAACATTGGTCAATGCTCAAATTTTGACTCTTCCATTTGGAAGTGATGGATTTGTAATATACATCGATGCATCAAAGAATGGACTCGGTTGCGTCCTTATGCAAAATGATAAAGTTATTGTTTATGCATCAAGATAGTTGAATACTCATGAGAAAAATTATCCAACTCATGATCTTGTGTTAGCAGCCGTAATCTTTTCTACAAAAATATGGCGGAATTATCTCTATGGAGAGAGATGTGAGATTTATATGGACCACAAGAGTTTGAAATATATTTTCACACAAAAATAACTCAATATGAGGCAAATAAGATGGATGGAGTTGCTCAAATATTACAATTATTCAATACACTACCACCCAGGAAAGGAGAATAAGGTGGCAGATGCATTAAGTAAAAAAGATCATGGACTTATGACTCAAATGAAGATTGAAAGAGATCCTATGTTCATGGTTCTACTGAATTTGGATATGGGAATTGTTAAGGAAGGGTAAACATCACTCCTCTTTCAAATGATTGTTAAACCATCTTTACTTGGGAAGATTAAAATTTCTCAATCTTATGATGAGAATCTGCATAAGAAAATTAATACAGTTAAGGATGGGAGACTAGCTAACTTCATGTACGAAGAAGGAGTTCTGAAGTTTGGGAAGAGGTTATGCACTCCCTCAGTGCCTGAGCTAAAAAGGGAACTATTAGACGATACTCATAGCTCAAATTTCTATATAAACCCGGGTAGCACCAAGATGTATAGAGATCTGAAGGAATGTTTTTGGTGGGATAATATGAAGTGAGAAATTGTTGACTACGTGTCAAGGTGTCTAGTTTTTCAACAAGTGAAGGTGGAGAGACAATATCCCAAAGGAGTGTTGCAACCTCTACCTATTCCTATATGGAAGTGGGATAACATTATGATAGATTTTGTCACCAGACTACCGAGGACACCTAGAAGGAATAATTCAATATGGGTAATTGTTGATCGTCTCACTGAAACAGCACATTTCCTTCCAATAAGAGAGGATTTACCACTTGAGCGCCTGCAAGACTTTATATTAATTAAGTTGTGAGACTTCATGGTGCACCTCTTTCAATTGTCTCTAATCGAGATCCTTGATTTACGTCAAAATTCAAGAAAAGTCTCTAGAAGATTTTTATTACTGAGCTTCATGTGAGTACCGCATATCACCCCCAAACTGACGGACAATCTAAAAGAAGTATTCAAACTCTAGAAGAAATGTTGAGGTCATGTTCTCTTGACTTCCAAGGTATGTGGGATTAGTACTTTCCTTTGGTGGAATTTTCCTACAACAATGGTTTCCATTCTAGTATTCAAATGGATCCATATGAAGCATTATATGGAAAGAGATGTCGAATTCCAACTTGTTGGGATGAAGTTGGTGAGAGACAACTTATTGGCCCAGAACTTATTTAAGAGACCATGACAAAGCTGAAAAAAATACAAGCCCATATTAAAGAAGCCCAAAGTAGGAAGAAGAGTTATGCTGACAATCGGAGAAATGACTTGGAATTCCAAGTAGTAGATCATGTATTTCTAAAAGCATCTCCATATAAGGGTTTCATGAGGTTTAGTAATAAACGTAAACTAAGCCCCAGATCGGACCATTTGAAATTCTATAAATAATCGGATCTATAGCTTATCATTTAGCGATGCTGCCAAATCTCTCCAGATTTCATGATGTGTTCCACATATCATTATTAAAGAAATACATGCCAGACCCAACGCATGTACTCACATATGAAGAAATGTAACTGGAACTGGATTTGTCATACTATGAAAATCCTATCTATATTCTTGACACAAGGGAGCTGGTATTGAGAAATTGAACAACTCGTCTAGTAAAGGTTCTTTGGAGAAACCAGACTATGGAGGAAGCAACAAGGGAACCTGACGATGTTATGAGAAAGAATCACCCACATCTTTTTGTGGTATTTATACATAAAATTTCAAGAATGAAATTTCTGAAGGAGGGAATAATGTTGCACCCCAAATATTTTATGGTATGTTTCCAATAAATACATTCTATTCATCACTCTGTTCCTTTGAAAAAAACTCTGTTATTTAGGAGATAGTCAAAACCTATCCATTAAATATAAATTTTCCACTTCTATGTTTTGAATTTCAAAAAATGGTCATCTAGAGTTGTGATTAGTAAGTCATTTGGAGTCTGATAGAAAAAACTTGATTTTTGGTGAATAGTAATGTACCCTTATGAATAGTAATATGACCCTTATGAATAGTAAATAATAAAATTATTTTATTTTCATAAGGTAATAAGATAATGAGATCTTAATTAGTTTTTCAATGAGAAATAAAACTAATTGCACCTTTAAGATTGTTATTTTTCGAATTCACTATGACATTATTTAAAAATTAAATTAATAATAATTAGAAACTTAATTTTGAAAAATGGATTTGATTTTTTAATTATGCACATTGAAAAATGGTTTGGGTAAATTTTTTGGGATTTTTCTGAAATTCTAGAAATTTTTATGAATAGTGAAATACAATAAAATACCATATATACAAATTATTAGTAAAATACACTATTTATGACATCATAAGTAATTCAAGGCCACTTGGTTCGAACTCAAATGCCATTATTACTATTTGAGGTCACATGAACTAAGACTATTCATAATCTTGGGCAAAAATATTATAATAATGATTAAAATAATGAAAAATACCCCCTCTCCTCCACTATAAAAACCTCTCCCCACTCCCTCTTCTCTTCACTCCTCTAAACCTTGAATCTCTTCAATGTTTTGCCCAAATACCCTTCCCTAGTCACTCCCCATGACCAGGAACCTCTTGGTCTTTCCAAAATACCAAAATCCCTTCTTTTAAGGAGGTTCTCGAGGAAGTCATTTCAAGAGGTAAAACACCTTTCTTTTTCTTTTAGTTTCATTTGAATTTATCTTCATTTGTTATCCTCTCCTCACCTCCTCTGTCCAAATTATCATGATAACTCCAGTATAATCTACATACTGGATTTATATCATGTGAATGGAAGAACCATAATCAATATTCTTACTCCCTCCCTTTTATTTTTATAAACGAAATCAACGTCCATGAGGTTCCAATATATAACCTTCGTGGACGACGAAGTTTCCTTTTTCAAACGTTCCATCATTACTGGTCATGAAACCATATTTATGGTTGAACCCGGTCATAATATATTTATTTTATCTTGATTAATGTTCTGGAATTTTTACACGTACATAATATGGAATAATAATACAAAACAATTTTATTGAGCACAAAACTGCCAAGTCAAATTCAAGTGTTTATTTTTAACTCATTGAATGAGTCATCCTCATGGTATATAACCAAAATAATTATAAGATCATTTATATCTCTATAATGTCACTAATAATTTATATTAACAATTCTATATGTTTCACCATATTTCAAACCAACTTCCATTCATGAATACAAGTAAACAAATCCTGAAACCATGTAAGAAAATGCTTCCAAATAAATAAGATTGAATCTCTTAAACCCATAAAAAAAGTCATTAATGAACTTAATAAGGTTATATAATATCAATTATATGTTGATTATGTTCTTGAATTATTAATTACTGGATCTAAATTTGATTATTCAGGTCATTAAGAACAATCAAGAACACACTAAAGAAAAAGGTAAGGGGTTTCTCATCTCACTTTCATTTCTATGAGATTTTCATTATTCACCACTTATTTCTTGTTTGTGGTATATTTTTTCTGCCATTTGACATATAATAACATTATTATATTTATATTAATGTTATTCAATGATTCATTTGATGTTCATTAAGTTCTGGTCATATGATTCGACATATTACATTGTGGTAAGGGACTTCATCACAACTACCTTTTCGTTGTGACTAACTTTGTATTGTGCACCTAATAATCCTTATGTGTTGTACCTACTGCCCATTTGAGATCACTTTTCATTTGAAATATTATTTATTTTAAATATCCATAATCTCATTCCATGGATATGTTTGTTTATCGAAACTGTATACCATTTTACATACGGTGTTTATTTGTAAAGTTATTTTAGTTATAGAAATATTGATGAATCTGTATACTCTAATCTATATGGATATTGAAAAGGAATATTGCTTTTGTTTTCAATAAATGTATAAATAATTATTTGGACATGCAGTGGAGGTTAGGGCCCTCTATATCCCCCCGATGCATCTGTAGGTCTCATGATACAAATCAGTTGGCGACAAACCCTTCGAGTTTGTTTCCAAAAATCAGACAAGTTTCTACCCATAGAACTAAAACATTTTTATGGTATTATGGTTTCATGTGATAGATACATGAAATAAAATTAATAAGCATTCTCTTTATTCATTATCATTTATTATTATTATCCATAAGGTTTTCACTATGACAAAATCTATTGATGCAGTTTCATTTTTAGTTTATTAATGGCATTAGTTATTCATTTATTCACTATGCCATATTGATTATGTTAGATTGACTATGATTCACTTATTATTTTACTCATGCTTCCACTATTTTTCACCCTTACTGAGCATTTGGGATCACCCCTTTCATTGTTTACCTTCAACAGGTGATGAAGAGAAGGTCTTTTATTGAGTTCGTGTGGTTTCAGTTTTTAGTTTTGTTATGTATTGTATCTTGTAACCCTTTTCAATGTAATTTGTGTTACATCTATGTATCTATTTTCTTTAATACTACTAAACTGTTCATTCCTTTGGGATTTTTATTCCTTTTAACCATTCTAATATCACAAGAAATGCACCGGCTCCGGTCTAGAGGGGTCGGGGTGTTACATATGGTGACCCAACATAGGTTGCACCCAAAATAATACATGATTGCCATCTATAAACTATATGGGTCTTCGACATCTATCAGTATATGACTTACGTCTACTCTAAGATGTAGCGATATGTTTTTGAATAATTTGTACATGTTATGACATCTCTTACATGAGACTTGATCACAACAACTCTGACCCACCTGCCTCTATCTAGCATTGAGGTGATCTGCATGGCCTACTATAAATTGTGTCGTATGGGTTCATCTGAATAGTTTGTTGATAACTATTGATATAAGAAAACTCTAATATTTCTAAGTGCTTCTCCCATGAACCAATAAAGTCAAGGACACATTCCCAAATCATATCTTCAAGAAACTGTATAGTACGCTCTAATTTCCCATCTATCTATAGGTGGAAATCCATACTCAATAAAAATTATGTACCAAGAACCTTCTATAAGCCTTTCTAGATGCTTGAAGTAAAGTGTGAATCATGGTATAAAACTATAGTTTGTGTCACTCTATGTAGATGGACTATCTTTCGGATGTACAGTTCTCCCAACTGATCCATTGAGAAGGTCTCCCATACTAGAAGGAAATTTGAAACCCTTTTCGAATGGTCCACAATCACACAAATAGTGTCATTCTTCATAGGCTTCCTTGGGATACCCACCACAAATTCTATTGTAACTTTATCCCACTTCCATTATGGAATAGTCAATGGATATATTAAACCTCTGTGTCATTTAATTTTGGCATTCACTTGTTGACAGGTGTAGCATCATGTCACAAACCCTGATATCTCTTTTTTATGCCCAGCCACCAAAACTATTGTTATAGGTCATAGTATATTTTGGTCAAACCTAGATGTACTATCCACTTTGAGCCATGAAATTCCAATATCAACTCCTCCTGTATACTTTTAGGAACAAAAACCCAATTCTTGACATAGATGGTATCATCCTTATCTATCAACCAGTCTGAAGGTGTCTTCCCACTTTTAAGGACATACCTTAAAGATAAACATTTCAGATCCTCATACTACCTATACCAGATCCATCTCAAAAGTTTATATTATATTGAAACTAATATGATATCCATCTTATATTGACTCTCCTGAACCACCACATGCATCACATCTGGTAAAGTCATAATCATCTACTAAGCAATAGACTCTAGAACATCGTGGGTATGATTTTTCCTAATCAAAGCACCAGCAACATTATTTCTATTTCTGTGTGTATATGCTATCAAAAAATCAAATGAATGCATGCACTCAACCCATCTACACTATTGAAGATTTAAATATCTCTATGAAAATATATACTTTAATCTATTTTGATCGGTATACATTGTAAATTTTTTCCACAACATATAATGCCTCCAATGCTTCAATGAATAAACCACTATATCTAACTCAAGGATTTACATAGGTTAAATCCATTCAGGTATCCTAAACTACCAAGACCCATACACCACAACCTGATCTCCCTACATCAACACTACTCTAAGTCTAATTCAAAAATCATCACAATACATCGTATACTCCTCACTTGGATCAGGTAGGATCAAAATTACTATTGATGTCAAATGATTCATCACCTCATGTAAGGAATTATCGAATTCTTTTGACCATTTATACTTCATACCCTTCTTAGTTAAGACCAAAAGTGGTTCTTTCACTTGGTAAACATCCTAGATGAACCTATGATAATATCTATCTAGCCCTAGAAATCTATAAATATCAAAAACATTCTTGGGATACTTCCAAGGAACCACTGAATGCACTTTATCTTGGTCCATTATCACACCTTCCTCTAAGATTATGTGACCAAAGAAGTGTACATTATTAATCTAGAAATTACAATTATATATATTGGTGTATATTTGATTATCTCTTAGGGTATTTAGGATGATTTCAAGGTGTTAATAATGATCATCATAAGTCCTGGACTACACCAAGATGTCATCCACAAACACTACAACAAACTGATCCAAATACGGATGGAATATTATGTTCATCAATTCCATAAAAGTTGTTGGTTCATTCATCTTTAGAAATAGTATTATGATGAACTCATATAGGTCATACCTTGTTCTAAAAAAAATTGAAGTATATAAGAAGTTCTAACTCTCAACTGATGGTATCCTAATCTCAAGAAAATATTTTAGAAAACACAAGATCCTCAAAACTTGTCAAATAGATCATTCATACATGGAAGAGGATATTGATTCTTCACTATCATTTTCTTCAAATTCCGATAATTGACACACAAGCATAAATTCCAATCATCCTTTTTGAAAACAATATTGGTGAACCCTAAGGTGACATAATTGGTCTGATAAATACCTTATCCTCTAACTCCTCCATCTGAGTCTTGAGCTTTTGAATCTATTTTGGTGTCTTTATGTATGGTGGAATAGAGATCATCTCTTCCCTAGTATGAGATCAATAGTAAATTCCACATCTATCTCAAGTGGCAGCCCTAATAATTTTTTAGAAAACACATCCTAAAACTACTTCACTACTAGTATAAAGACACCATGCTTCACTCCATCATCTAGAAATAGACTAGCAACATGGGAAGTGATATCCCATAGTTTCTGATGAACATTCCCTACAAGGCCCGCCTGGATATCCCAATATCCATGGTGAACATAATCATCACTATTAGGATATTTAAAATTCACTATCCTACAGTAACAATCAATGTGGGATCGATATGGTACTAACCAATCCATACCCAAAATTAGTTCGTCGCCTGAAATATCTAGGATGTAGAAATCCCAAATAAAATGATATTCCTCAACCATGATAGAACACCCCTTTCACAAGAAGATGTCTCTAGATCATACTATCAAAGTTTTGCCTATCCTCAGTACCCCACTCACGAACTCCACCGTAAGGATTAAACCATTCATAAGTTGTGCACAAAAAAAGTAATGAGAGGAACCAATATCAAATAAGGTATTAGAAAATATAGAAGCTATAAGAATATTACCTCTCACTATCGATGGTCCAGCCTCTCTCTCCACAACTGTAGGTTGTATAGCATGTATCTGGATTTCCCATCTTCCATGTGATGTAGTCTGACTCACTTGAGCTCCACCACCCTACTGATATGGGTGACCTTTCTTAGAAAAACCACATCCACTACCTATAACACCTTATCTAGTGGAACTTAGACTACCTTACTGATAACGTATGGAAGATCCTTTTGTTAAACTCTGGTTCAGTCTAACTGCCCCATTTCTACCCATTTGTCACAGGTTCCTACAGAAGCTCAATAGTTTTCCCACTTTGTTGTATGGTCGATACTTTAATGATGGTCAGGTAAAATGTTTATGAATGTGTTCTAGCCTATCGCATTGGTGTAAAATTACACAGGTAAGATTCGGATTAATTGACCCCTCTGTGGGGACACTCTGCTTTCCACTTCCCTGAATAACATTCTCATAATAACATTTCCTGATCTTGCAATACATACCTCTTGATCATCCAATAGAAACTAAAATTCCTACACTGGAATCCTTCTCTATGATTCCCCCATATATGAGATTCTGGTCCAATACCTCAACAAACTTCTTTAACCAAAATAGGTTAACTTGGGATTTAATCTCACATTTTAGCACATCCTGAAAACTTCTCGTCATAGATGTCTCATATCCTACCAATGCTGGAGAAAAGAACTACAAATCTACAAACCATCTAGCATATTCCATCATAGACATACTCTCCTAAGTAAACCTCATGAACTCAACCTCTATTTCATTCCTCAACATATCTAGATATAAGTTCTCTAGGAACTTCTCCAAGAAGTCCTTTTATAACAGGCCATCAGCCTGTTCAATTAATGGTTGAATATTCCACTAGTGGTAGGTTAAAAACTGAATTTTGCATAAAACTTAATTTTACCGCTTCTGTGAATGGAATTTCGAAAATCCGACAGACACGGTTGATATCAGTAAGTAAAATGTGGTTCAAAGAGATAAAAATAATTTATTGGTGAATAGTAACTTTTTACTTTTTTTACCGTGGTTAATAGTAAATAGGGTAACTAGAGGTAAATATGATATTACTATTACCCTAACACATGTCCTAATTCTATTGGATAAGTGTAATTCGACGAAAAACAACCTTATGAATATAATATGACCATTTAGGTCCACTTGGATTAGATTATGACATTTAATATTATTTTATTTAATGAATAGTTAAAATAGTTAAAATCAAAGTTTAATAACTAAAACATTTTTAATATGGGGTTATACATAAGATAAATTCAACTATAAATATTCATTAGAAAGCTAAAAATATTTCTACATAATGATATTTTATTTATAATTTTTAGATATTAAATAATTTAATTTATTTATGACACAACGATGATGCAGTAATTACCCTTTTAAGGAAATGTTAACATAATTGATTTTATAAATGCTCAAATAAATGTAATTTGAGACTTTTAATGAATTCCACTAATTTTATAGGTTACTATGATATATTATTTTTGATTTAATCAACTTGGTTCGAACATATAATTCTGTTATGACTTTCACAAAAATCATATATCAAATAGTGTCAAAATTGACACAAAATAGTTTTTAAATCAAATATTATATTATTAATTGTTATTTTATTCCTAAAAATCTAAGGCTCATCCAAATTACTTAGATAAGGATATATATATTAATAATAAACAACTTGGGGTTCATTTTGCATGGTATATTAAGTGTATTAACCATATAGTGTAAGAAAACAAAAAGTCACGGTAAAAGTTAAATTATTTAACTTAGAGTTAAATCTAATTGATAAGGTTAAAATAATAACCTAAACTTGTCTAAATACTATTTTTTGATATTATTTCGACCCATCCCCACTTTACCTTCGAAATAAGACCCTTTGGAACCATTATAAACCGATTTTGACTTTAATATAAAATAATATTTTGAGATATTCCAAAGGTGCCCCTCTCCTCCCTTATAAAAGGGCACCTCCTCCCCCTCCTCCTCACACCAATTTGAGCACTCAAGCTCGGCCAACCCCTGAAAAAATCCCTTCTACACTTCCCTAGAATAATCCTAGAGGTCCTGGTCTTCTTCAAAGACCAATCCTAGTTCCCTAAGTGGAGGATTCAAAGAGGTGTTTCAAAGAAGAGGTAATATCCATTACCGATCTTTTCAATTTCTTTCTTCTTCAACTTCTTCTTCTTTAGTTGTTTCATGATAAAGTAATAACATCAGTATTACTTAAATATTGATATGTTATTATAAATATGAAACAACCCTAATTCACCTTCTATCCATCCTACGGAAAAATGAAATCACCGCGCGTGCGTACGTACGGAATACCGTCTCCACGCCGTGGTGTAATCTATTTTCCACCATCACCTTACAAGGATGGGTATAATGGTGTAATGAGTAACTATATATGATTATTATAAAGTGATATTGATACTGAAATAGTATAAATACACTTAAATACAATTCCACGATCATGGAAACAATATCATCGCTCGTGCGTACGTACGGAATACCGTCTCCACGATGTGATGCGACTCGTTCTACATGATCATCATTACATAGTAATTATATAAATGAATTGAATGAATAAATATGATATATGTTACACTAATACCATTATGGATATAAGGTATCTATAACCTTAAAAGAATAATAAGAATTTATTCGGCAAAACACGCATAAGAACAAAAGGCAATAAAGACCCGAGTAACAAGTAACAATGAAATATTACTAATAAGAAGCTAAGAATATGACCATATATGATATCATATCAATATGTATGATTAGGTAATAAGTCAATAAAATTATTTAAACCATTATACAGGAGCTTCAGACACATACAAAGCAAATCGTACCTAAGGTAAGGGAAATTTCACAATCTCATTTTATCCGAGATTGTTTATACTTTGGTATCTACTGGGGTGTATTTTATCATCCACATCCATGTTTCCAAAATATGTAATATTTATATACTTCTACAATAGTTTATATCAAATTTTACCCTTCGTTGAGATTTTAGTAAAAGATATGAAAGGAATCTTTTGGCGTTTTTCGTACGAGGTACTTTTTGACTTTTCCGACAAAAGTACGAGAAGAATGTTTTTTTTAACTTATACGGCATGAATGGATTTTTAAAACATTATTTCCAAGAATATTCCTTTAAAAGTTTTCAAGATTATTTTTAATCAACTTCTTTTAGATTAAAATTGTATGACATGTTAAGAGAGGAAAAATGTATTTGAAGTAGAAAGGATATTTTCCTCAAGAATGGAGTTCAAATGTTTTATCAAAATTATTTTCCATATAAGATAATATAGGGTTCTGTTTTATCCCTATTATTACTTTGATTTGATTATGTTTTGAGGGAATTATTTTTATGAAGTCATTTACCTTATATGATTTGTTTTATGACGTCATGATGTTTCAAGAATCCCAATTTTGTTACATGTATTATGCGATGATGTATGATTTATGATTATGTGGCACACATAAGAAAGGATTCATTATAAGATGGGTGGGACCTATATCTCCCTCCAATGCATTGGGTAAATATTTACATCTCATGAGATAGACATGGCTGGAACGGAAGGTTATTTCGGTTCAGTGATACAGGACTGAAACGAGGAGTGAACTCGGTTCAGAAATGGACTTTGTCCGCTAAGATAGTCTTGGCAATGAGTCATGACTAACAAGAAATGATTTTCCATGATTATGTGTGCATGCCACAAAGTTTCAAGTTTTATGTTATGATTATGGGGATCTCATTTTCACTTCTATGATTTATTCCATGTAAAGATATTATGATCTCTTTTGCAGGTTATGATTTTCAAAAAGATATGATATGATTTTTATTTCCTTTATTTGCCCTTGCTGAGCATTTGAGCTCACCCTTTTTTTATGTTTTCTTTTCCCCAGGTCAAGAAGATGGATATTAAGTAGAATATTCTAAAAGGGACCCTAGATATGATGAAATAAATGGGAGACACTGTAGAAGATTTATGAACCAGTTGTTTATGTTTCCCAGTTTCAAAATACATTATACCTATACGGTCCTTTGTGGTTTTGTCATATGTTGTAATAAGTGTGCTTCAATTTTGAAGTATCAACAATGTATGTAAAGTATGGGTCGTTATAGTTGGTATCAGAGGAAAGGTATAGTCAACCTTTGGAAACTAGGTTGTGAAAGCCTTAGTAAGAACCCTAAGGATAAGTCTAAGCATAGAACACAATCTTAGTGTTTTAGAAATGGCCATGAATAACCTAGGATAAGAACTTAAGCGTAAAAATTTTATTCTTGAATAATGTGGTTTTCCTATTATAATTAGTGTTGCTCACACTATTCTTCTTGGTTTTAGTCAATGGCTGGAACTCGAAGGAACCGTGTTAATGCGGAATGCGATGGGCAATGCAATGATTGTCCCCCTGAACAACCAAATGATATGGGAGCTGGAATGCAAAATCTTGTAGCCATGCTCACACAACTTTCTCAAGCTATGAATCATGCAGGACTTCCAAACGAGCAAAGGAAGGAGAAACATTCTCTTGAATCCTTCATGAGGCAGCGTCCACCTTCTTTCAGCGGGTCTACTGATCCATTAGTTGCTGAACAATGGATTAGTACTACTGAAAAGATATTTTCAGTTCTTCAATGTTATGAACATGATAAATTCATCCTAGTAGTGTATCGTTTGGAAGGATATACTGATCAACGGAGGAATCTTATTAAGAATACGAGGCAAAGGGATGAAATTGAGTCCATGGAATGGGATGAGTTCAAGAACTTATTTTTCAATAAGTACTTCCCTCGTATTCTCTGAACAAAGATGGAGAAAGAGTTTCTTGAACTGAAGCAAAGGGATGATGAATCTGTTGGTACCTATGAAGCAAATTTTACAAGACTTGCAAGGTACGCTTCTGGTATTATTATCCGACCTGAGAGTAAGATCGATCGATTCTTTAGTGGATTAAAACCAAGTCTTCGAAGGGCGTTAGCCATAAGGGACTTCAATAGCTATGAGGAAATCGTTCGATGTGCTCTCAAAGTCGAGATGGATATTGGAGTAACCCATCAGTCATATGGGTTTGATAAGATGAGGAAAATGGAATTCAAAGGAAAATCTAATGAGCACACTGAAAAGAAGATGATCTTTCCCTTATGATCAAAGTGTGGAAAGAAACATGGAGGGAGTTGTCTTAAAGGGACAAGTAAATGTTTCAAATGTGGAAAGGAAGGTCATCGGGCATTTGAATGTCGCGATGATGGGAAGAAGATGTCTAATGATGCAAACAAAGGAAGGGATACAAAGAATGAAACTACTACACTTCAATGTTTCAAGTGCAAGGAGATGGGGAATTATGCCAATCAATGCCCAAATCCAAGGGTTGATGATGATGGTCGACGTCAACAAAGTTGTAAGGATAAAGACAAAGTAAAGTCACATGAAATTTCTATCAGTGATTTGGAGTACGATAACGAAGCGGTGAAAGGTACACTTACCATCCACTCTAAAGTAGAAAATGTTTTATTTGATTCTGGATCCACCCACTCTTTTATTTCTGAAGAATTTTCTAAGGGTATCACCATATTACCTCAACAATTAGATGTTGAGTTAGCTGTGACAACACCTAATGGCACATCAATCACATCAAAAGTTTATAATTCTTCACCAATTGACGTTTGTGGGAAAGTGCTTCCTGCAAATCTTGTGATCCTTCCTTTAGTAGAATTCGATGTGATTCTTGGAATGGATTGGCTTTCTTTATACGGAGCTCATATCAATTGCCAAAGAAGGGAAGTCACATTTCATATTCCAGATCAATCTATGATTGTCTATCAATGCAAGGATGAACATAACCTTCCAATGGAAATTTCTTCCATTTTATGGGTATTGATTCCACTAAATGAAGGTTATTTATCTCAAATGGTTGGTGAGAAACTCGCGATTAAGAATATGCCCATCGTACGGGAGTTTGATGATGTCTTTCCGGAGGAATTACCGGGTCTTCCACCAAATCGTGAAGTTGAGTTTTCAATAGAACTCATACTGGGTGCTTTTCCTATTTCAAAAACACCTTATAGAATGGCCCTAATTGAGTTGCAGGAATTGAAGAAGCAACTCCAAGAGAATCTTGATAAGGGATTCATACGCCCTAGTGCGTCACCTTGGGGAGCACCTGTTCTATTTTTTAAAAAGAAAGATGGATCAATGAGACTCTGCATTGATTATCGAGAACTTAACAAGATCACTATCAAGAACAAATATCCTCTCCCACGCATTGATGACTTATTTGACCAACAACGCGGAGCTCAATACTTTTCCAAGATTGATCTTCGTTCAGGGTATCATCAATTAAGGGTCAAAAGGGAGGATATACCAAATATGGATTTCCGTACAAGGTATGGACACTATGAATTTATAGTGATGCCATTTGGTCTTACTAATACCCCTGCTATCTTCATGGATCTAATGAATAGAGTCTTTAGAGACTATCTTGATCAATTTGTGGTAGTCTTTATAGACGATATTCTTGTCTATTCAAAGAGCAAGGAAGAGCATGAAGATCACTTGAGAATTATATTGAAGACCCTGAGAAAGGAGAAGATTTATGCCAAATTTACCAAGTGTGAATTTTGGCTTCAAAAAGTTGCATTTTTGGGTCACATAATCTCCAAAGAGGGGATATCTGTGGATCCAGCAAAAATAGAGGTTATCGAAAGATGGTTGAGACCAACAACAGTAACTGAGATCCGAAGTTTTCTTGGATTGGATGGATATTATCGACGTTTTGTAAAAGATTTTTCATGACTATCTAATCCACTCACCAATTTGAATCGGAAAGGAGTTAAGTTTGTTTGGACAGAGGAATGTGAAGAGAATTTCAAGGAGTTGAAAAGAAGGTTATCCAGTGCACCTGTGCTCACACTGCCTTGTAGTGGAGAAAGGTTTGTGATCTACAGTGATGCATCCAAGAAGGGATGGGGTGTGTTCTTATGCAAAATGATATAGTGATAGCTTATGCCTCACGACAGTTGAAAATCCATTAGCAAGATTACCCAACACATGATTTGGAGTTAGCTGCGGTAATATTTGCATTAAAGATTTGGAGGCATTACCTTTATGTTGAAAGGTGTGATATTTATACTGACCATAAAAGTTTAAAGTATATTTTCACACAAAAGGAGCTGAATATGCATCAAAGAAGATGGTTGGAGCTGATTAAGGATTATGACTCCTCAATCCATTACCACCCTGGGAAAGCAAACAAGGTGGCAGATGCATTAAGTCGACAAGACCATGCTAGTTTATCCATGATGAGGATCCCAAAAGATCCAATATTTATGGATTTACAAAGGATGGATCTTGGAATTATAATGGAAGGGGAAAAATCTTACCTTTCTCAAATGAATGTTCAACCATCTATACATGTGAAGATTAAAGAGGCACAGAAAGAAGATGTCGAGTTACAAAAGAAGGTGAGAAATGTTCCTGAATTCAACCTTGATTGTGATGGGATAATAAAGTTCAGGAATCGGGTTTGTGTTCCTCCCATCCCCGAATTAAATAAGGAGTTGCTGGATGAGGCTCATGGTTCTTCATTCTCTATTCATCCTGGAAGCACAAAGATGTATAGGGACCTGAAAGAGTACTTCTGGTGGGATGGCATGAAAAGAGATGTTGCTGAATATGTCTCTCAATGCTTGGTTTGTCAACAAGTTAAAGCTGAGATACAGAAGTCTAAGGGGATGTTACAACCATTACCCATACCCGAATGGAAATAGGAAAACATCACTATGGAATTTGTCACAGGACTTCCTAAAACATCCAAAGGCAATAATGCTATCTGGGTCGTAGTTGATCGTCTTACAAAGTCTGCACACTTCATTGCTATTAGAGAGGATTTATCTCTAGATTTGCTTGCCAGGATATATGTAAAGGAATTGGTAAGATTGCATGGAGTACCACTTTCTATTATATCTAATCGGGATCCGAGATTTACCTCGAAGTTCTAGCGAAGTCTTCAGCATACTCTGGATACAGAGTTGAGTTTCAGCACTACTTATCATCCTCAGACAGACGGTCAGTCTGAGAGAACAATTCAAACCCTAGAAGATATGTTGAGATCTTTCTCTATGGATTTCAAAGGAGGTTGGGATCAG
This sequence comes from Viscum album, assembly GCA_963277665.1. Lineage (NCBI taxonomy): Eukaryota > Viridiplantae > Streptophyta > Magnoliopsida > Santalales > Viscaceae > Viscum > Viscum album. Next base: position 1,488,411,849 of record OY728137.1, on the reverse strand, counting down.
AACCTACATTTGGTGGAATTTTCTTATAATAATAGCTTTCACTCCAGTATTCAGATGGCTCCTTATGAAGCTCTCTATGGAAAGAAATGCAGGACTCCAACTTGTTGGGATGAAGTTGGGGAAAGAAAGCTATTAGGACCTGATCTCGTTGATGAAATGGCAGAAAAGGTCAGATCTATTCAACAACACATAAGAGCAGCTCAGAGTCAACAGAAAAGTTATACCGACAACCGAAGAAAAGACCTAGAGTTTGAAGTGGGTGATAAAGTGTTCTTACGAATATCTCCCTGGAAGAGGGTTATGAGATTTGGAAAGAAGGGGAAGTTGAGCCCTAGATATATCGGTCCTTTCAAAATACTGGATCGTGTTGGAAAGGTAGCTTACCGATTGGCGCTTCCACCGAATCTCTCTCAAGTTCACGATATGTTCCATGTATCTCTCCTGAGAAAGTACATACCTGATCCTTCACATGTACTCAGCTCAGAAGTTGTACCGCTGGAGCAAGATCTTTCTTATGAAGAACAACCGATAGAGATTCTGGATCGTAGCGAAAAAGTCCTACGAAACAAGACCACTCGATTGGTGAAAGTTTTATGGAGGAACCACCAACTAGAAGAAGCTACATGGGAGCTTGAGGATATGATGAGGGAGAAGTATCCTCATCTGTTTCTAACAAAGTGACAAATTTTGAGGGCGAAATTATTTTTAAGGGGGGTAGAATGTAACACCCGAGATTTTTATGAGTAATATATTGTTTTTATCAAAGTAATCTTTCACTACACACTAGCTTGTCTTACTTTACACGCAATCGCGACCTTCCTCGATAGCTTGCGTTGTATGCAATACCGAGTTTCACTAAACGACGATATGCTATTAAAATATTATTTAAAATAGCTGTTATGAATAGTAATAACCACTTTTTGAAATTTTATCTTTCAAAATGAACCTCATTTTTGGATTCGGAATACCGAAATTAGCCTAGGGTGAAATTTTGGTATTTTTCTGAAAACTTTCAATTTTTGATGAATAGTGAAACCACTAAGTGGTAGGTTAAAAACTGAATTTTGCATAAAACTTAATTTTACCACTTCTGTGAATGGAATTTCGAAAATCCGACAGACACGGTTGATATCAGTAAGTAAAATGTGGTTCAATGAGATAAAAATAATTTTTTGGTGAATAGTAACTTTTTACTTTTTTTACCGCGGTTAATAGTAAATAGGGTAACTAAGGATAAATATGATATTACTATTACCCTAACAAATGTCCTAATTCTACTGGATAAGTGTAATTCGACCAAAAACAACCTTATGAATATAATATGACCATTTAGGTCCACTTGGATTAGATTATGACATTTAATATTATTTTATTTAATGAATAGTTAAAATAGTTAAAATCAAAGTTTAATAACTAAAACATTTTTAATATGGGGTTATACATAAGATAAATTCGACTATAAATATTCATTAGAAATCTAAAAGTATTTCCTACATAATGATATTTTGTTTATAATTTTTAGACATTAAATAAATTTATTTATTTATGACACAACAATGATGCAGTAATTACCCTTTTAAGGAAATGTTAACATAATTGATGTTATAAATGCTCAAATAAATGTAATTTGAGACTTTTTATGAATTCCACTAATTTTCTAGGTTACTATGATATATTATTGTTGATTTAATCAACTTGGTTCGAACATATAATTCTGTTATGACTTTCACAAAAATCATATATCAAATAGTGTCAAAATTGACACAAAATAGTTTTTAAATCAAATATTATATTATTAATTGTTATTTTATTCCTAAAAATCTAAGGTTCGGAAAACATGACATAGAAAAGGATATATATATTAATAATAAACAACTTGGGGTTCTTTTGGCATGTTATAGTAAGTGTATTAACCATATAGTGTAAGAAAACAAAAAGTCACGGTAAAAGTTAAATTATTTAACTTAGCGTTAAATCAAAATGATAAGGTTAAAATAATGACCTAAACTTGTCTAAATCCTATTGGTTGATAGGATTTCGACCCATACCCACTTTACCTTCGAAATAAGACCCTTTGGAACCAATATAAACCGATTTTGACTTTAATATAAAATAATATTTTGTGATATTCCTAAGGTGCCCCTCTCCTCCCTTATAAAAGGGCACCTCCTCCCCCTCCTCCTCACACCAATTTGAGCACTCAATCTAGGCCAAACCCTGTAAAAATCCCTTCTCCACTTCCCTAGAATAATCCTAGAGGTCCTGGTCTTCTTCAAAGACCAATCTTAGTTCCCTAAGTGGAGGATTCAAAGAGGCGTTTCAAAGAAGAGGTAATATCCATTACCGATCTTTTCAATTTCTTTCTTCTTAAACTTCTTATTCTTTAGTTGTTTCATGATAAAGTAATAACATCAGTATTACTTACATACTGATATGTTATTATAAATATGAAACAACCCTAATTCAACTTCTATCCATCCTACGGAAAAATGAAATCACCGCGCGTGCGTACGTACGGAATACCGTCTCCACGCCGTGGTGTAATCTATTTTCCACCATCACCTTACAAGGATGGGTATAATGGTGTAATGAGTAACTATATATGATTATTATAAAGTGATATTGATACTTAAATAGTATAAATACACTTAAATACAATTCCACGATCATGGGAACAATATCATCGCTCGTGCGTACTTACGGAATACCGTCTCCACGATGTGATGCGACTCGTTCTACATGATCATCATTACATAGTAATTATATAAATGAATTTAATGAATAAATATGATATATGTTACACTAATACCATTCTGGATATAAGGTATCTATAACCTTAAAATAATAATAAGAATTTATTCGGCAAAACACGCATAAGAACAAAAGGCAATAAAGACCCGAGTAACAAGTAACAATGAAATATTACTAATAAGAAGCTAAGAATATGACCATATATGATATCATATCAATATGTATGATTATGTAATAAGTCAATAACATTATTTAAACCATTATACAGGAGCTTCGAACACGTACAAAGCAAATCGTACCTAAGGTAAGGGAAATGTCACAATCTCATTTTATCCGAGATTGTTTATACTTTGGTATTTACTGGGGTGTATTTTATCATCCACATCCATGTTTCCCCAATATGTAATATTTATATCCTTCTACAATATTTTATATCAAATTTTACCCTTCGGTGAGATTTTAGTAAAAGATATGAAAGGAATCTTTTGGCGTTTTTCGGACGAGGTACTTTTTGACTTTTCCAACAAAAGTACGAGAAGAATGTTTTTTTTAACTTATACGGCATGAATGGATTTTTAAAACATTATTTCCAAGAAGCTTCCTTTAAAAGTTTTCAAGCTTATTTTTAATCAACTTCTTTTAGATTAAAATTGTATGACATGTTAAGAGAGGAAAAATGTATTTGAAGTAGAAAGGATATTTTCCTCAAGAATGGAGTTCAAATGTTTTATCAAAATTATTTTCAATCTAAGATAATATAGGGTTCTATTTTTATCCCTATTATTACATTTATTTTATTATGTTTTAAGGGAATTATTTTTATGAAGTCATTTACCTTATATGATTTGTTTTATGACGTCATGATGTTTCAAGAATCTCTTTTTTGTTACATGTGTTATGCGATGATGTATGATTTATGATTATGTGGCACACATAAGAAATGATTCATTATAAGATGGGTGGGACCTATATCTCCCTCCAATGCATTAGGTAAATATTTATATCTCATGAGATAGACATGGCTGGAACGGAAGGTTATTTCGGTTCAGTGATACAGTACTGAAACGAGGAGTGAACTCGGTTCAGAAATGGACTTCATCCGCTAAGATAGTCTTGGCAATGAGTCATGACTAACAAGAAATGATTTTCCATGATTATGTGTGCATTCCACAAAGTTTCAAGTTTTATGTTATGATTATGGGAATCTCATTTTCACTTCTATGATTTATTCCATGTTAAGATATTATGATCTCTTTTGCAGGTTATGATTTTCAAAAAGATATGATATGTTTTTTATTTCCTTTATTTGCCCTTGCTGAGCATTTGAGCTCACCCTTTTTGTATGTTTTCTTTTCCCCAGGTCAGGAAGATGGATATTAAGTAGAATATTCTAAAAGGGGCCCTAGATATGATAAAATAAATGGGAGGCACTGTAGAAGATTTATGAACCAGTTGTTTATGTTTCCTAGTTTCTAAAGACACTATACCTATACGGTCCTTTGTGGTTTTGTCATATGTTTTAATAAGTGTGCTTCAATTTTGATGTATTAACAATGTATGTAAAGTATGGGTCGTTATAGTTGGTATCAGAGGAAAGGTATAGTCAACCGTTGGAAACTAGGATTTGAAATCCTTAGTAAGAACCCTAAGGATAAGTCTAAGCATAGAACACAATTTTAGTGTTTTAGAAATGGGCATGAATAACCTAGGATAAGACCTTAAGCGTGAAAATTTTATTATTGAATTATGTGGTTTTCCTATTATAATTAGTGTTGCTCACACTATTCTTCTTGGTTTTAGTCAATGGCTGGAACCCGAAGGAACCGGGTTAATGCGGAATGCGATGGGCAATGCAATGATTGTCCCCCTGAGAAACCAAACGATATGGGAGCTGGAATGCAAAATCTTGTAGCCATGCTCACACAACTTTCTCAAGCTATGAATCATGAAGGACTTCCAAATGAGCAAAGGAAGGAGATACATTCTATTGAATCCTTCATGAGGCCGCGTCCACCTTCTTTCAGCGGGTCTACTGATCCATTAGTTGCTGAACAATGGATTAGTACTACTGAAAAGATATTTTCAGTTCTTCAATGTTCTGAACATGATAAAGTCATCCTAGAAGTGTATTGTTTGGAAGGAGATGATGATCAATGGTGGAATATTATTAAGAATACGAGGCAAAGGGATGAAATTGAGTCCACAGAATGGGATGAGTTCAAGAACTTTTTTTTCAAAAAGTACATCCCTCGTATTCTCCGAACAAAGATGGAGAAAGAGTTTCTTGAACTGAAGCAAAGGGATGATGAATCTGTTGGTACCTATGAAGAAAATTTTACAAGACTTGCAAGGTATGCTTCTGGTATTATTATCCAACCTGAGAGTAAGATCGATCGATTCTTTAGTGGCTTAAAACCAAGTCTTCGAAGGGCGTTAGCCATAAGGGACTTCAATAGCTACGAGGAAATCGTTCGATGTGCTCTCAAAGTCGAGATGGAGATTGGAGTAACCCATCAGTCATATGGGTTTGACAAGAAGAGGAAAATGGAATTCAAAGGAAAATCTAAAGAGCACACTGAAAAGAATATGATCTTTCCCTTATGCTCAAAGTGTGGAAAGAAAGATGGAGGGAGTTGTCTTAAAGGGACAAGTAAATGTTTAAAATGTGGAAAGGAAGGTCATTAGGCATTTGAATGTCGCGATGATGGGAAGAAGATGTCTAATGATGCAAACAAAGGAAGGGATACACAGAATGAACCTACTACACTTCAATGTTTCAAGTGAAAGGAGGTGGGGCATTATGCCAATCAATGAACAAATCCAAGGGTTGATGATGATGGTCGGCGTCAACGAAGTCTTAAGGCTAAAGACAAAGGAAAGTCACATGCAATTTCTATCAGCGATGTGGAGTACGATAACGAAGTGGTGAAAGGTACACTTACCATCCACTCTAAAGTAGCAAATGTTTTATTTGATTCTGGATCCACCCACTCTTTTATTTCTGAAGAATTTTCTAAGGGTATCACCATATTACCTCAACAATTAGATGTTGAGTTAGCTGTGACAACACCTAATGGCACATCAATCGCATCAAAAGTTTATAATTCTTCTCCAATTGACGTTTGTGGGAAAGTGCTTCCTGCAAATCTTGTGATCCTTCCTTTAGTGGAATTCGATGTGATTCTTGGCATGGATTGGCTTTCTTTATACGGAGCTCATATCAATTTCCAAAGAAGGGAAGTCACATTTCATATTCCAGATCAATCTATGATCGTCTATCAATGAAAGGATGAACATAACCTTCCAGTGGAAATTTCTTCCATTTTATGGGTATTGATTCCACTAAATTAAGGTTATTTATCTCAAATGGTTGGTGAGAAACTCGCGATTAAGAATATGCCCATCGTACGGGAGTTTGATGATGTCTTTCCGGAGGAATTATCGGGTCTTCCACCAAATCGTGAAGTTGATTTTTCAATAGAACTCATACCGGGTGCTTTACCTATTTCAAAGACACCTTATAGAATGGCCCCAATTGAGTTGCAGGAATTGAAGAAGCAACTCCAAGAGAATCTTGATAAGGGATTCATACACCCTAGTGCCTCACCTTGGGGAGCACCTGTTCTATTTGTTAAGAAGAAAGATGGATCAATGAGACTCTGCATTGATTATCGAGAACTTAACAAGATCACTATCAAGAAAAAATATCCTCTCCCGCGCATTGATGACTTATTTGACCAACTACGCGGAGCTCAATACTTTTCCAAGATTGATCTTCATTCAGGGTATCATCAATTAAGGGTCAAAGGGAGGATATACCAAAGGCGGATTTCCGTACAGGGTATGGACACTATGAATTTATAGTGATGCCATTTGGTCTTACTAATGCCCCTGCTATCTTCATGGATCTAATGAATAGAGTCTTTAGAAACTATCTTGATCAATTTGTGGTAGTCTTTATAGACGATATTCTTGTCTATTCAAAGATAAAGGAAGAGCATGAAGATCACTTGAGAATTATATTGAAGACCCTGAGAAAGGAGAAGCTTTATCCCAAATTTACCAAGTGTGAATTTTGGCTTCAAAAAGTTGCATTTTTGGGTCACATAATCTCAAAAGAGGGGATATCTGTGGATCCATCAAAAACAGAGGTTATCGAAAGATGGTCGAGACCAACAACAGTAACTGAGATCCAAAGTTTTCTTGGTTTGGCTGGATATTATCGACGCTGTGTAAAAGATTTTTCACGATTATCTAATCCACTCACCAAGTTGACTCGGAAAGGAGTTAAGATTGTTTGGACAGAGGAATGTGAAGAGAATTTCAAGGAGTTGAAAAGAAGGTTATCCAGTGCACCTGTGCTCACACTGCCTTGTAGTGGAGAAAGGTTTGTGATCTATAGTGATGCATCCAAGAAGGGATTAGGGTGTGTTCTTATGCAAAATGATATGGTGATAGCTTATGCCTCACGACAGTTGAAAATCCATGAGCAAAATTACCCAACACATGATTTGGATTTAGCTGCGGTAATCTTTGCATTAAAGATTTGGAGGAATTACCTTTATGGTGAAAGGTGTGATATTTATACTGATCATAAAAGTTTAAAGTATATTTTCACACAAAAGGAGATGAATATGCGTCAAAGAAGATGGTTGGAGCTGATTAAGGATTATGACTGCTCAATCCATTACCACCCTGGGAAAGCAAACAAGGTGGCAGATGCATTAAGTCGACAAGACCATGCTAGTTTATCCATGATGAGGATCACAAAAGATCCAATATTTATGGATTTACAAAGGATGGATCTTGGAATTATAATGGAAGGGGAAAAATATTATCTTTCTCAAATGAATGTTCAAACATCTATACATGTGAAGATTAAAGAGGCACAGAAAGAAGATGTCGAGTTACAAAAGAAGGTGAAAAATGTTCCTGAATTCAACCTTGATTGTGATGGGAAAATAAAGTTCAGGAATTGGGTTTGTGTTCCTCCCATCCCCGAATTAAAGAAGGAGCTGATGGATGAGGCTCATAGTTCTTCATTCTCTATTCATCCTGGAAGCACGAAGATGTATAGGGAACTGAAAGAGTACTTCTGGTGGGATGGCATGAAAAGAGATGTTGCTGAATATGTCTCTCGATGCTTGGTTTGTCAACAAGTTAAAGCTGAGAGACAGAAGTCTAAGGGGATGTTACAACCATTACCCATACCCGAATGGAAATGGGAACACATAACTATGGGCTTTGTCACAGGACTTCCTAAAACATCCAAAGGAAATAATGCTATCTGGGTCATAGTTGATCGTCTTACAAAGTCTTCCCACTTCATTGCTATTAGAGAGGATTTCTCTCTAGATCAGCTTGCAAGGATATATGTAAAGGAAGTGGTAAGATTGCATGGAGTACCACTTTCTATTATATCTGATCGGGATCCGAGATTTACCTCAAAGTTCTGGAGAAGTCTTCAGCATACTGTGGATACAATGTTGAGTTTTAGCACTGCTTATCATCCTCAGACAGACGGTCAGTCTGAGAGAACAATTCAAACCCTAAAAGATATGTTGAGAGCTTGCTCTATGGATTTCAAAGGAGGTTGGGATCAACACCTACCTTTGGTGGAATTTTCGTATAATAATAGATTTCACTCCAGTATTCAGATGGATCCTTATAAAGCTCTCTATGGAAATAAATGCAGGACTTCAACTTGTTGGGATGAAGTTGGGGAAAGAAAGCTATTAGGACCTGATCTCATTGATGAAATGGCAGAAAAGGTCAGATCTATTCAACAACACATAAGAGCAGCTCAGAGTCGACAGAAAAGTTATACCGACAACCGAAGAAAAGACCTAGAGTTTGAAGTGGGTGATAAAGTGTTCTTACGAATATCTCCCTGGAAGAGGGTTATGAGATTTCGAAAGAAGGGGAAGTTGAGCCCTAGATATATCGGTCCTTTCGAAATACTGGATCGTATTGGAAAGTTAGCTTACCGATTGGCGCTTCCACCGAATCTCTCTCAATTTCACGATGTGTTCCATGTATCTCTCCTAAGAAAGTACATACCTGATCCTTCACATGTACTCAGCTCAGAAGTTGTACCGCTGGAGCAAGATCTTTCTTATGAAGAACAACCGATAGAGATTCTGGATCGTAGCAAAAAAGTCCTACGAAACAAGACCACTCGATTGTTGAAAGTTTTATGGAGGAACCACCAATTTGAAGAAGCTACATGGGTGCTTGAGGATATGATGAGGGAGAAGTATCCTCATCTGTTTGTTACAAAGTGACGAATTTCGAGGGCGAAATTATTTTTAAGGGGGGTAGAATGTAACACCCGAGATTTTTATGCGTAATATATTGTTTTTATCAAAGGAATCTTTCAATACACACTAGCTTGGCTTACTTTACAGGCAATCGCGACCTTCCTCGATAGCTTGCGTTGTACGCAATACCGAGTTTCACTAAACGACGATATGCTATTAAAATATTGTTTAAAATAGCCATTATGAATAGTAATAACCACTTTTTGAAATTTTATCTTTCAAAATGGACCTCATTTTTGGATTCGGATTACCGAAATTAGCCTAGGTTGAAATTTTGGTATTTTTCTGAAAACTTTCAATTTTTGATGAATAGTGAAACCACTAAGTGGTAGGTTAAAAACTGAATTTTGCATAAAACTTAATTTTACCGCTTCTGTGAATGGAATTTCGAAAATCCAATAGACACGGTTGATATCAGTAAGTAAAATTTGGTTCAATGAGATAAAAATAATTTTTTGGTGAATAGTAACTTTTTACTTTTTTTACTGCGGTTAATAGTAAATAGGGTAACTAAGGGTAAATATGATATTACTATTACCATAAAAAATGCCCTAATTCTATTGGATAAGTTTAATTCGACCAAAAACAACCTTATGAATATAATATGACCATTTAGGTCCACTTGGATTAGATTATGACATTTAATATTATTTTATTTAATGAATAGTTAAAATAGTTAAAATCAAATTTTAATAACTAAAACATTTTTAATATGGGGTTATACATAAGATAAATTCGACTATAAATATTCATTAGAAAGATAAAAATATTTCCTACATAATGATATTTTATTTATAATTTTTAGACATTAAATAAATTAATTTATTTATGACACAACGATGATGCAGTAATTACCCTTTTAAGGAAATGTTAAAATAATTGATGTTATAAATGCTCAAATAAATGTAATTTGAGACTTTTTATGAATTATACTAATTTAATAGGTTACTATGATATATTAGTGTTGATTTAATCAACTTGGTTCGAACATATAATTCTGTTATGACTTTCAAAAAAATCATATATCAAATAGTGTCAAAATTGACACAAAATAGTTTTTAAATCAAATATTATATTATTAATTGTTATTTTATTCCTAATAATCTAAGGTTAGGCCAAATGACTTAGATAAGGATAAATATATATTAATAATATACAACTTGGGGTTCGTTTGGCATGTTATAGTAAGTGTATTAACCATATAGTGTAAGAAAATAAAAAGTCACGGTAAAAGTTAAATTATTTAACTTAGAGTTAAATCTAAATGATAAGGTTAAAATAATAACCTAAACTTGTCTAAATCCTATTGGTTGATAGTATTTCGACCCATCCCCACTTTACCTTAGAAATAAGACCCTTTGGAACCATTATAAACCAATTTTGAGTTTAATATAAAATAATATTTTGAGATATTCCTAAGGTGCCCCTCTCCTCCCTTATAAAAGGGCACCTCCTCCTCCTCCTCCTCACACCAATTTCAGCACTCAAGCTCGGCCAACCCCTGCGAAAATCCCTTCTACACTTCCCTAGAATAATCCTAGAGGTCCTGGTCTTCTTCAAAGACCAATCTTAGTTCCCTAAGTGGAGGATTCAAAGAGGCGTTTCAAAGAAGAGGTAATATCCATTACCGATCTTTTCAATTTCTTTCTTCTTCAACTTCTTCTTCTTTAGTTGTTTCATGATAAAGTAATAACATAAGTATTACTTACATACTGATATGTTATTATAAATATTAAACAACCCTAATTCACCTTCTATCCATCCTACGGAAAAATGAAATCACCGCGCGTGCATACGTACGGAATACCGTCTCCACGCCGTGGTGTAATCTATTTTCCACCATAACCTTACAAGGATGGGTATAATGGTGTAATGAGTAACTATATATGATTATTATAAAGTTATATTGATACTGAAATAGTATAAATACACTTAAATACAATTCCACGATCATGGGAACAATATCATCGCTCGTGCGTACGTACGGAATACCGTCTCCACGATGTGATGTGACTCATTATACATGATCATCATTACATAGTAATTATATAAATGAATTTAATGAATAAATATGATATATGTTACACTAATATCATTCTGGATATAATGTATCTATAACCTTAAAATAAGAATAAGAATTTACTCGGCAAAACACGCATAAGAACAAAAGGCAATAAAGACCCGAGTAACAAGTAACAATGAAATATTACTAATAAGAAGCTAAGAATATGACCATATATGATATCATATCAATATGTATGATTCTGGAATAAGTAAATAACATTATTTAAACCATTATATAGTAGCTTCGGACACGTACAAAGAAAATCGTACCTAAGGTAAGGGAAATGTCACAATCTCATTTTATCCGAGATTGTTTATACTTTGGTATTTACTGGGGTGTATTTTATCATCCACATCCATGTTTCCCCAATATGTAATATTTATATCCTTCTAAAATATTTTATATCAAATTTTACCCTTCGGTGAGATTTTAGTAAAAGATATGAAACGAATCTATTGGCGTTCTTCGTACGAGGTACTTTTTGACTTTTCCGACAAAAGTACGAGAAAAATGTTTTTTTTAACTTATACGGCATGAATGGATTTTTAAAATATTATTTCCAAGAAGCTTCATTTAAAAGTTTTCAAGCTTATTTTTAATCAACTTCTTTTAGATTAAAATTGTATGACATGTTAAGAGAGGAAAAATGTATTTGAAGTAGAAAGGATATTTTCCTCAAGAATGGAGTTCAAATGTTTTATCAAAATTATTTTCCATCTAAGATAATATAGGGTTCTGTTTTTATCCCTATTATTACATTGATTTGATTATGTTTTGAGGGGATTATTTTTATGAAGTCATTTACCTTATATGATTTGTTTTTTGACGTCATGATGTTTCATGAATCCCATTTTTGTTACATGTGTTATGCGATGATGTATGATTTATGATTATGTGGCACACATAAGAAAGGATTCATTATAAGATGGGTGGGACCTATATCTCCCTCCAATGCATTGTGTAAAGATTTATATCTCATGATATAGACCTGGCTGGAACGGAAGGTTATTTTGGTTCTGTGATATAGGACTGAAACGAGGAGTGAACTCGGTTCAGAAATGGACTTTGTCCGCTAAGATAGTCTTGGCAATGAGTCATGACTAACAAGAAATGATTTTCCATGATTATGTGTGCATGCCACAAAGTTTCAAGTTTTATGTTATGATTATGGGGATCTCATTTTCACTTCTATGATTTATTCCATGTTAAGATATTATGATCTCTTTTGCAGGTTATGATTTTCAAAAAGATATGATATGATTTTTATTTCCTTTATTTGCCCTTGCTGAGCATTTGAGCTCACCCTTTTTGTATGTTTTCTTTTCCCCAGGTCAGGAAGATGGATATTAAGTAGAATATGCTAAAAGGGACCCTATATATGATGAAATAAATGGGAGACACTGTAGAATATTTATGAACCAGTTGTTTATGTTTCTCAGTTTCTTAAGACACTATACCTATACGGTCCTTTGTGGTTTTGTCATATGTTGTAATAAGTGTACTTCAATTTTGAAGTATTAACAATGTATGTAAAGTATGGGTCATTATATCTTCAATCATTTTTAAAATCATTATCAATTACACATTAGGAACAATTTCACTTCAATTTCACAAGCAATGAAAAATGGTTCAAGTTCAATAACTTACCCAAAATCTATTTTCTCATGCATGACTAAAATGATGCATGTCACAAAATGATCCTAAGTGCCTGGAAAGATGCATGTGTACTCAACTCTTATTCTTTACCCAGACACAATTAAAATTTTAGAAATTCAAAAAAAAATCACACAACATATGCATCACCCAAGGTGATATTTCATTAAACTGTAACAGTAAATACCAATAACAATTATCCACCCTAGGTACTTGGGTTTTCCCTCATAAATGGGTTTGAAACTCCTATATATGATTTCAGGTCCAAGTCTTGAATCTTCTTAGTCTCTATATGATTTCAGAAGCATTTGTTACCTTGGTTTTCATGATCGGTTTACTTGTATACATGTATGAAAAATCACGTAAAATGAGGATAGTTGTCCAGGTTTTAAATTTTATGTTAACAATAAACTTATAGAATATTAAATGGTTATATATATATAATTTTTTTCCCATATATGATGGGGGTTCAATAGATAAAATGTTAATGATGATCGTTAGTTTAATTTGGTGAATTTTAGATTTTCCCTAACTAGTTTGTTATATTAATTAACATTATGTATATATACTAGTTATATAATATTATATGACTTATAATATGTATAATAAAGTATTATTTAACCATAATAATGGTTTTATTAATATCCATGAAGGTTTTGATGAAAAATGAAAAAGCACCGTCCACAATGGCGGTAAATCGGCACATCACGGAAAATATTTTTAGAATAAAGGGGAGAGGAGAATGGGATTGATGATGAATTTTCCATTAACACAATAAAATTCCAGTATATATAAAATAATATATTTATCATGAATTTTTTGATATAGTATTTGATTTAAGGATAATATACGAAATAAAATTAAATTGAAAATAAAGGAAAACGAAAGAGGATTTTACCTCTTGAATTTCTTCTCCTTGAGAACCTACTTAAGGGGTTTTGGGATTTCTATTTTGGTGATACCAAAGCCTCCTAGACGTGGGTAAGATAATTTTTAGGATTATTGGTCAATAATTGTACAAGCTACAATGCTTAATAGGTGTGAGGAGATGTGGGGGTGTGGGGTTCTATTTATAGTGGATCAGAGAGGTGTTTTCTCATTAGTTTATTCATTAGTTTATTATTTTTCCTCAATACTATGAATATTTTATGCATTATAACTAAATATATTAAAATAATTAAGGTTACTTATATATCATGGTGATCACATCATAAATGACTCAAGGAATAGGGTATTTAACAAATAATGTATATATACGGTAAATTATCATATTTTACGATTCACTAAAAAATCAAGTATTTTTGAAAAATACCAAAAATTTAACCTAACCATTTTTCAATGTTTATAATCCAAACATGAAATTCATTTAATGAAAATAATTTTCAAAATATGATAAATTTTATTTTTAATTAAAATCAACATTCACTTAGAAAATACCAAGTCTAAAATTATAACTGATTTTATAAAACATTAAAAAATTAATGAAGGTCTCATAAAATTATATTAAAATAATAATACAAAAAAATATTAATTTTCAAATACATTTTATGAAAATAAATTTTCTTTTAAATCATTATATTAATTATGAAATTAAAAATAAACATTAATGTTTATAAAAAATATCAATATTTAATTCATAATTTCCAAAAAAAATATTTACTTATAATATGACATAATTATACCATATTACCAATTATAATATGCCTAAATTTTATTTATTCTTTAATCTGTGAGTTTACTATTCTATTAGCCAAAATATTATTCCTAAGGGACACGTTACAATTCTAAATGCCAAGTTACTATTTCATTGATATATTGTAACATCCCTTTACCATTATAAAAGGTATGCCTTAAACCTTGTCTTAGTTTTTTCTTTTAGGGGTATGGTGGAGTTTGGATTCAAAGGATACATATAGTGGTGAAGTTAGAGATTTTTTGGATTCTCACCATCAAATCGACTTTTCATGCAGACAGCCATAGGGTTACACGCGATGTAACAGGTTTACACATCGTGTAATGGTCCTGTAAACAGGTCATGATTGGCTTCACGTTGTGACGGGTACATGTCATGAGTTTTCACTACACATAGTTATAGAATTAATTATTGGTTTTTAACCCCAAGGGTCGATTTTTAATGAAAAACATCACGTGTTTTTATGGTTACAAAACTTAAGTATTACATGTCGTGTATTGGTATTACATGTCATGTAATACCCTGAATGCATTTTTAAAATAGATAATGGATCTGGTTAATTCTTTTTAGACAATCTCCAAGCCCTTCTCCCTTGAGGAAAGGCATTCTCAGGCGATCTTGAATTTGTCCAACCCTTCCGAATGAATTCCTTTTGAGTTTGATTGTCATTTCTTATACAGTGTGATTCCCGAGTAAGTGTTTTCTCTCATTCTTCAAGTTTCTCTCTTCATTATATCTTAGTTTTTCAATGGATCATCCTAAAGTAGATGGATATGTTCTCCATGATGTTAGATCTCAATTCTAGGTAGATTTTAGAGATCTTTCACACCTTCATTCTCAATGACATGTTCCATTGTGAGTGTCGGGTTTCGAGAAAAAAGGTAGGTGGTTCTCTCCTGATTAGCCAAATTGATTATTCCTAAATTGCTTTATTTATTTTAATTGTTGACTTAAATTAAATTTCTCAAAGTTTCTTTCAATTAAATTTATAAAAACACAATTCCATTAAATCAGGATTTTTGAAATGGTTTTAGCAAGAAAATTTGGAAAAACCCCAATTCTATTTAATTGGGGTGTGTTTATGGAAGTTGTATGATTTAAATTGTTGAAGTTAAATTTTGAATTTTATAGAAATGATTTTAATTAAAAAATTTAATTTAATATTGAAAAATGAATTTTGAAAAGTATGGAATTGGTTTTTAATGGATTTCAAACTTGTGAAAAGGACTTAAAATGATTTGATAGAAACCTAGTAGTTTTATCTTATGAAAAGTACATGTTTTTTTAGTCAAAACTATTTTTGGTTTTAAATGGAAAAATTGAATTTTGAAATAAAATAATGGGATTTAATTTTATTTTAAGTTCTCTTAAAATAAATTTACCATAATGTAAGTGAACATTCAAGACTTAGGTAGTTGGTGAGTTATTTCGATACACTCTACGCTATTATAATGTTCTAAAACATACCTATAGTGGGTCACATCCCTGATGGGAGGGTGATGAGTCTCTTCTGGCTAGTGTTTGGAGGACATGAGTATACTCATTTTTCTGATATCACTTAAAGATTGTGTAACCCTATAGCTGGATAATACTATCATGTATAATTAGCAGATGACCATGTTTCTTGCTTGTTTATTTATATATGAGATATAAATATATTCTATTAGGGTAAAAATCCTTTACATTCCTTTGATAGATTTACATAAACTATTTTATGTAATTGTTTTATTTAAACCATTTTTTAGAAATATACCATCTCTTGTAATTTAAATATTATTCTTTAAAATTATTTTCCATCATTTTTAAAATGAATAGCATGTTTTTTTAAATATGCTTTTGAATTTACAAACCTATTTATTTTAAAATTTTAATTCCTTTATTTGTATAATCTATATTTAGAATCTATTATGGAATCTCTGGTTGTATCCTACTGGGATTAGTCTCACACCCTACTTTTTCCTTCTGGTGTCTGCAGACTTTCTCTTTCTAGGTTTAAGAAAAGGTAAGGAATCTCTTGAAGGTGGATCCAGCTGTTGAGATTTTTGACTTAGTGATTTGTGTCCTTAGGGACCTTGGAGATTTTTTACCTATTTTCATTACTTGGGTTTTATTAGTTTGGTATTTTTATGCCTCCTTGTATTCAGGTCCATTACTCCTAGTGGAGCTTCCTTGCTATATATACTATCTTGTTTCTTTTTTTACACTATGTTTTGTTGAAAATAAATTCACAATTGCATGTTGTACAATTCTAGGTTCTATTCTATGACCTATAGGGATTTGGAATGATCTTTAGGATATGTCAGGACTGGTTTAGTTATTAGGCTTCCAGGGTACCCAAACTGGTTTTTGATAAAGTAGTATCAGAGTAGGTTGTTAAAATTCTGTCTTGAAGTCAGTATGCATTTGTGAAATCTTGTTGGTAATTAGAAGGTAGTTTTAATTTAGTGCCTATCTAGCTCACACCATAATAAACATTAAGTCTCTAGGGGTGTATAGGTAAATATTTCTTGTGGATTAGTTCTAGTATTTTTTCTATTGTGATTTGGATAGATTGAAATCCAAATATTGTTTTTCCTTATATTGAGGTTAATCTCTCTTGTTTCTCAGTTCGAGGGTAGATTTAATGTTTTCCTATTTTTCTACTGATGATATAGCAGCATTCCCCCAAGAATATGTGAGAATCAGATCCAGGAATAGGTTTTTTCTGAACCTCAACAAGAAAATCTTGTTGTGGATCCGAGTCTTGTTGAGGTGATCATGTGTATTGTCCATGATTTTGGATAGGCACCACCTCAAGTTCTCATTCAGGCTCCAACTTTAGATCCTCAAGGGGATGTTCTTTGAAATTTTTCTAAAAAGTTTCTTCTCCAGAAGCCACCAAATTTCAAAGGATCCACTGATCCTCAACATACTGAGGAATGGTTGAGCAAGCTAGATCATATATTTGAGTTCTTGGAAACACAAGACATGATCATGATAAATTGTTCCACATTCATACTGGAAGGACTAAGAAGAATATTGTGGTAGATGATGGTGGAGGTTAGGAAGCATGAGGGCTTAGAGTGGAAGGACATAAAGGTTATTTTCACTGACCATTTCTATCCAGATTCAATGGTGTTGTCCAAGATTATGGAGTTTTTCAAGATTGAACAAGATGAAAAAACTATGACTGAGTATTCAAATCGCTTTGCTGATTTGGTGTAGTTTTCTCCGAAGATTGTATCTAAGGAGAGGATAAAGGCTCGACAGTTTGGGTCAGGTATTTGATCAGATATTCATTCTTAGGTTTTATTATTGAAGATTCCCACTCATGATAATGTGTTGGATAGGGATATGATGGTTGAGATGGACCTGGCTGGAAATTTAGGGTTGACAGGAGTTCCTTTTTATCACAATCCTGGCATTGGTTTCTTAAAAGTAAAATGGAAGCATGATGATTCTCATAGCAGTTCTGGATGGAAAATTCATTCCAGACCTCCTACAGTTCCAAGAGGAAGTTCTTTAACTAGCTATTAGTGTGGCAAGCTAGAACATTCTAAGAGGCTTTGCACTAAGGCACCTAAGAACTATATCTCCTATGGATGTTTAGGTAACTTACATATATTCTTCCATCATTTATCTGCTATGCATAGTGGAAAAGGATCATCATCTCCTCTTAAAACTATGGGGAAATTAGATGCTTCATGTATAAAAGTCTTATAACCACAAGCATTAGTAATGAATATTATTCACATAGTAGAAGAGCCTCCAGAGGAATAATACACATGTCCAGTGACTGTGAGAGGTACCATTACTATAGCATCATCATTAGTAACTTCTTTATTTGATACTGGTGCATCTCGTTCATTTATTTCAAATTGCATTGTTAATATGTTAAATCTTCCTATGGATATTTTATCTTATAAAATGGATATTACAACACCCATTGGTACAAATAGAGAGTAGGGTCTTCGTAGCCATGCTTGTGTCTTCTCTCTATCAAATGAAGAATTAGATTGGAGTTTTTTGTTTCTTGATATGAAATATCTTGATGCTATATTTAGGATGTATTTGATCATTACCAATAAATCCCAAGTTGATTATTATCTTTGATAGGTCTACTTTACTATAGCCATTGGTGCATCTCTTGTCTTTCAAGAAGATAGAAACCCAAGGTCAAGCAGAGTCGGACCTTCTTATCTACAGTTTTAGAAAGTGATATCAGTGTTTGTTGTTGATCTAGAGCAGGAATATTTGAGTAGTGATCTCCCTCCAGTCATCGTTGATTTTCCAGATGTGTTTCACTCAGAATTATATGGTCTTCCACCGGTAAGTGAAGTTTGGTTCTCTATTGACTTAATGCCTAGTACTCAATTAGTTTCAATTCCCTCCTACCACATGGCACTAGTAGAACTGAAAGAGTTGAAGTTCAAATTGGATGATCTTATCACAAAACAATTTATATGCCTGAGTGTGTCACCTTGGGTGGTACGCCGTTTCTCTTCACTAAGAAGGTTGATGGATGTCTTTTCTTATGTGTTTATTATCGAAAACTCAATCAATCCATGATAAATAACAATTATTTTTTGCCCTGGATTGATGATTTTTTTGATCAACTGAAAGGTAAGAAGTGGTTTTCAAAGATCGGCCTTTGATTTGGGAACCATCAGTTAAGGATAAAAGAATCTGACATTTGGAAAGCTTCCCTTAGTAGTAGGTATGGTCATTATGAGTACCTCTTTATGTACTTTGGTCTAAAAAATGATCATACAGTTTTCATGGATTTGGTGAACAATATCATCCACAAGTATCTGGAAACTTTTATAGTGGTCTTTTTCGATGAAATTCTTGTTTACTCTAAATCTTAGAAAGAACATGTGCATTATCTGAGAATAGTTCTAAATATGCTGACAAGTCATTAACTCTATGCTAATCTCTCAAAATGTGACATCTGCATTCGAAAAGTTAAATTATAGGGAAACATAGTGCTTGAATAGGATATAACAGTTGATACTGAGATGGTGAATGCTTTTATGACCTGAGAGCGACCACAGAATGTCTTTAATATCTAAATCTTCTTGGGATTGCCCGGATATTACTGCAAGGTCAAGAAGGACTTCTCAAAGTTGGATTCTTCGATGTCTTCTATAACTCAAAATGGGGAGAAGTTTTTCTGGGATGATAAATTTTAGAGTTCTTTTGTTGAGATCAAATGTATTTTTATTATAGTGCCAGTGTTGACTCTTCCATAGATCGAGCTCGGACAAGTGGTATTTTCTGATATATCAGGTTTAGGCTTGGGTTGTGTACTTATGTAGGGAAACCAGGTAGTTTCTTATGGATCCTATCACCTTCAGCCACACAAGAAGAATTACCCTACCAATGACGTTGAACAAGAATCTATAATGAACACACTTAATATTTAACAGCATTAACTTTATGAAAAAAGTTTTACTGTGATTTTGTACTGATCTTATCATCGAGCACGTCAAATTAGTTGTTTAATTTTTACTTGAATTTCTGCAGTATAGTAGCAACCTGAGGTCATCTCTTGATGTAGCCTTAGATCATTAATTTAAAAAGAGGTTTTTTATTGTGAAAACAGAATGATAATGGGATTTGAAAAACATGAGGTTTGATGACTAAATATTACAATAGAAAAATTAAAGTGATAAAACCAAGAAGAAATGAACAAGAGTAATTAAGCATGATCAACCTGGGGAGAACTTGTAATGATCATCCTTTATTGCTTCAAGAGAAAGGGTTATGATCTTTCAATCCCTAAATTATAACACCTAGAACCAGAATGTTACTGATTTTATACTGGGATACCTCCTAGGGTTCTTTGGGAAACACATAATGATTCATCGGATACAGCCGATGATTGGGTGATTTGTGTTCGACTTCATAACTGAAACTCACCGAGGAAACACATGGAGAACTTGATGATCTGTCCAAGTTTGTAAGTTATTTAAATGTGTTACAATGACATAAATTTAAATGGCCATGAAAATTCTTGTGTGAGTTCAATTGACCAATATGAACCACACAAACACCACAATTGAATGAGGGAAGAAAAAGTGGTGAACGGTGTGTGAAACATCACCTGAATGGGTACCCCGAAACATGATCATGTGAGTTGAGAATGACATACCAGTACATAACTCAATAAAACAATAATATAAGAAGATGAAAAACAACATAATAACCTATAATTAAAATTATCATTCAAATATTACAAACATGAAGCTTTGGATTTACATCACGTTCCTCCCTGGGAGTTCACAAGGAGTTTAGAATTCCATGGGAGGGGAGGAAGAAGAAGATGTTAAAGTAGAACTTCCCATAGCCTCCAGAAATTTTAGTGATAATGGGAAGACTCATTTGGGACTACAAAATGAAATCACCTTACCTCCTGGTCAAACTCCAAATTAGGGTGCCCAAGGTGTTCATTTATAGGCAAATTGGAAGCTGGTTTTGAGCACACAGATTGTGTAAATCTACTTGGATCGTAGTTTGCATCCACTAGATAGTCGAATATCCCTTTGGAAAAAACTAAAATGTGTATCCCCACATCATGAATATCTCAATAAAAAGTGTGTCTCCATTTTTACAATCACATATGGAGATATTGATAAAATACAGAACACTGCTTTTGGCTTCTGTAGATTTGATTCCCTGGATAGATAGTTTATATAGGAATTTTAGAGGACGAATGGGGCTTGGATTCCTTCATATTGAATGTATCCTATTAAATTTTGGACCATCCCAAAAACCTTCAACCCATTTTAATACACTTTTTAGTATAATAATTCATTTTATTCCACTGGTGTTCTTGGATCATGTGTAGATTGACCCATTTTTCTTGGACTTCATCATGGGTCCTCCAAATCACCTCCACCTAAAATATAATTATCAAAAAAAATAACATTTACCTTTTTGGAAATTTTAAACACAAAATAAAAAAATCAAACATGGAGTGAAGTTAGTTATTATACTTGTAATTTTCAACACAAAACCATTTTAATACATTTGTAAAAGGGTGAAATAAAACAGTGAATCGTAGTACAATCACACCCCCACACCTAAACATTTGCACTCCTGGGAAAAGTATAATATCATAATCACGTATCATTCCTCAATCAAAAATTTAAAAATATCCGAGATTCTTTTGAAATGAAATTCATCATGTCTCGTTTATGGAATCAACTTTCCTATAATTTTTATTTTCTCACATTCAAATTTGTTCAACTTCATTTGTTCACACATGCAATATGTCGCAACCAACCTCACTTAGAAAACTTTCCTCTTCACTCAAGGAACAAATGAAAGTGGAGTTATTCTCTTTTCCCAGAGTTCATGTGATCTTACCATATTCTTTCCAAGATAATAAGTTCTCTACCAGCAGAAACAAGTGTTCTACTCAAGAGGACTTCTAACAAGTTGTTCTGAGGTTCAAGGGTTGGTAGGATTTAATGTTTAAAAATATGATATAGAAGAGGAGTGTTTAATATATTATATACAAAACATGTCAAAATTCAGTAATTGTTCACAATGAATGTACACACTCATCCCCTTAATAATTGTATTACCTCCAACTCACTATCCCCATGGTCCATTTCAGTGGGTCACAACAAGTAAATAATAATGAGTAACCATCCACTTTTCTCCATTTTTTCCTTTTTTTCTATTTTTTTTATTTATGGAACTATATTTTTTTTAATGTATATTTTTTTATATAAATAGGGAAACATTTTCAAAACAATGATGTAATATGGATTTTGAACCCATTGCCTAAGGAAAATGAATGAACCATTTATATCAACCCATAAAAATGATTCTCTTCCCAGAATTCCCATGGAAACACCCTCTCTCCCACACCTGATAAAAATAAAAAAAATAAACACAAGATATGGGTAGGTAGGGACAAATTAGCTTATAATGTGGATACCTAACAGGCATTTCATGGTCTCTATCAATTAAGAAGGATAAAATGTAACAGTAGCTGAAAATAGATAATAATTGTACAAAGGTATTTTCAATGAACGATTGCCTCTATCATGAATGTAGAATACTTGAATCTTATGGCTTCAAATAGAATCAAGGAAAGTTCTAGTTTCTCTACATGACCCGAGACTCTCAAGAAAGTGATTAAAAGGAATAATATACAATAAAGGACTTAGAATGTCTCTCGGGTAAGGGACTAAAATATTAGTCAGTGCTAATGAGGCATGGGATTCAAAAATATATTAAACACCTTAGAATGATTTAAAAATAAAAATTCTAGAAAAATATTCCAAATCAACATTCATTTGAAAAACATTTTTCCAAAAATAATGGAATTTTCTTCGCAATCGACTCAAGCATGAAAAATGATTTTTGATATTCTTTTTAAGATCAATTTTTATCTAAAAACACAAAATAAGGGAAAAAGAAATAAAAAATGAAAACACATTTTTGTTTTTTTAATCCTAACTATGACATGTCACCCTGCCCCACACCTAAAAACTATATTATCCTCAATGAAATTATTTTATATAAATAGACAATAAATAAAGGTAGAGAGAAGGGAAATCCTACTAAGTGGTGTCATATGTGGAATGTATCAATTGGATTTCCTCCATGAGATGCTTTAGAAAATCACTCATGTTGGATGAGTAGTACTCTGGTTTGAAATTTGTACGACAATGCTTGTTGGTTGAAGCTCTCCAAATTGAAGAGAAGTATACAGGGAGTGAGGCATTACATTAATAGAAGAGCCTAAATATAACATAGCATCTAAAAATAAATCCTCCCCTGTGGTACAAGGTATCATGAATGTTCTTGGATCCTTGTACTTAATTGGAATTGCTGGTTAAACCAAGGCTAAGACATTCCTTTCCAAGTTTACTCTCTCATTACCCTTCAGCCTTCATCTATGGGTGCAAATTTCTTTAAGAAATTTCGCATAATGGGGAATTTTCTTGACTGCATCCAATAAAAAATATTAACTTGAACGTTTTTAAATGTATCCATTATTTCATTATGAATCTCATTATCAGAATTTTTATTAGATTTATAGAGAATTTGGGGGAAAGGAAGAGGAATGGATTATTCATTTTAATCATTAATTATAATTTGATTACTCTTTTTATTTTGTCTTTCTTCATTGAAATATTTTATGGGTGGAGAAAGAGTGTTTTCAAGAGGGGGACATACCTGTTGCATAGAATCAGTAGAAGGAGAAACTTTTTTACCACTATGAATTGTAATTGAACTTACATTACCTTTTTCATTCATATTGGAAATATGTTGGGATGGTAGTTATCCAGAACCTTTCATCTTAATCTCACCAACAGTGTTCTCCAATTGTCCCACTTGAGTTCGTAGGTCTTGAATTGTCGATTGTGTAGTCTGTTGGAACTAGAGGTTCTGGGTTGCCATTTGTTTCACCATATCCTATAGGCTTGGTTTAGATTTGGGAGGAGGAGGAGGATTGTTTTGAGAGGTTTAAGGATAAAAATTTTGCATACATTGGGCTTGTTGATACCAATTCTACTTGGGGTAGCTTGAGTTTCCCCCTTGTCGGTATTGGGGTTATGCTTGCCACCCAAGGTTTGGATTTGGCCTAGATTGTTCCTGATTGAACAGAGGTTCTTGTTGGAATGAATTCCCTAGGAACACAACTATACAGGACTCGAGTGAATCTTGAAGTCGTGGGCACTGGTTAGAAAAATAAGTATTTTCAGAACAAATACCACAATGTAATGGAACAGGAGGAGATTGTGAGTTACCATCTGCTTGATCTAATTGACTTAGAAGGGTATGGATCTCATCAATATTGTTATATACCTTTTTTTATATGGATGAATGACTTACCTCATAAACTCCTCGGGTTAGTGTAATAGCTCGTGTACCAAATTTTTGTGCATTTTGAGCCATATTGTCTATTAAGTCACAAGCAGGAGGAGTTTTATCAACCAAGTCAACAACATATACTACATCAATTATTTCATGATCCATGGGGATAAGTACCTCATATAATTATTGGATTAACAGTTTTTCACTAATCTGGTGGTGGGGGCATCTTGATCAAAGTCGTTTGAATCTCTCCTTGTATTCATGAAGGGTCTCTCCTAGTGATTGCCTAATGCCGTAAATTTCTTTCCTAATTGATGCAGTTTGGGAGGAAGGGAATAAATTTCATAAAAAGATTCTTTTTAGTTCATTCCAACCCCCAATTGTGGAAGTAAAATAGTATATCCAATCTTTGGCAACACCATCAAGGGAGAAAGGTAAGGCCCTAAACTTAATTTGGTCCTCAGACACATTTTGGGGTTTCATGGGGAAGCACACTGTGTGAAACCTCTTAAATTATTTATGAGGTTCCTATCCAGGAAGGCCATGGAATTTAGGAAGAAGGTGGATGAGGCATGATCTCAACTCAAAGTTGGCTGCTTCCTCAGGATATTGGGTGTACGCGGGTTGGTACTCCACGTCCGGGGTGGTCAGATCTTTTAAAGTTTGATTATTTGTAGCCATGATTCTTGGGGTTTGATTGTGTTTAATTTTTGAGTGGTTCAAGACCAATTGAGGTTCCAAAAGAGGTTTCTCAATGTTACTTGATTGACCTACTCAAGATTCCCTGATTTTTGAGTGAACTGTCTCTTCAATTTCCGGGTCAAATTCAAGCGGTTTTTCTTTTTCTGATCAGGTCATGAAAATAAGTTGTGAAGTGTTTTTTGTGATTGAATATGGATAAAATCGATTAATTCGGGTGAAAAGAGAATATAATGTTATACTAAAGAATTTTAGAGAGATATATGGAGAAGAAGAAGAAGAAGAAATATATTTAGAGAGAGAGAGAGATAAAAGAACACACAAAAACAACCAAAAATAAAAACAGAAAACCAAACCAAAAACAATCAAATGGGGGTGGGGTATTGAAATGAGTACTAATTAAGAAGTAAAATAAAAAATAAAGGAGAAAAAAAGGATCTTGGCTCCCAGAAAATGGCCTCAAAATTTTATCGTGTTGTCGAGCATGTCAAATTAGTTGTTTAATTTTTATTAGAATTTCCGCAATATAGCAGTAACCCTAGGTCATATCTTGATGGAGCCTTAGATAATTAATTTAAAAAGAGGTTTTTTATTGTAAAAACAGAAGTTTAATTGGATTTGGAAAATGTCAGGTTTGATGATTAAATATTACAATAGAAAAATTAGAGCGATAAAACCAAGAAGAAATGAACAAGAGTAATTAAGCATGATCAACCCGAGGAGAACTTGTAATGCCCATACTTTATCGCTTCAAGAGAAAGGGTTATGATATTTTAATCCCTAGATTGTAACACCTAGAAATATAATGTTACTGATTTTATACTAGGATACCTCCTAGGGTTCAGTGGGAAACACATAATGATTCATCGGATACAGATGATGATTGGGTGATTTGTGTTCGACTTCATAACTGAAGCTCCCCAAGGCAACACACGGAGAACATGATGCATTTTCCAAGTTTGTAAGTTATTTCAATGTGTCAACATGACATAAATTTACATGGCCTTGAAAATTCTTGTGTGAGTTTAATTGACCAATATGAACCACACAAACACCAGGATTGAATGATGGAAGAAAACGTGGTGAACAGTGTGTGAAACATCACATGAATGGGTACCCCGAAACAAGATCATATGAGTTGAAAATGACATACCAGTACATAACTCAATAAAACAAGAGTATAAGAAGATTAAAAACAACATAATAACCTATAATTAAAAGGATCATTCAAATATTACAAACATGAAGCTTCAGATTTATTTCACATTCCTCCCCGGGAGTTCACAAGGAGTTTAGAATTCCATGCGAGGGGAAGAAGAAGAAGATGTTGAAGTAGCACTTCCCATAGCCTCCAAAAAGTATAGTAATAATTGGAAGACTCTTTTGGGACTCCAAAATGGAATCACCTTGCCTCCTGGTCAAACTCCAAATTAGGGTGCCCAAGGTATTCATTTATAGGAAAATTGGAAGGGGGTTTTGAGCAAATAGATTGTGTAAAACCACTTGGATCATAGTTTTCGGCCACTAGACAGTCGAATATCCCTTTTGAAAATACTAAAAGTTGTTTCCCCACATCAGTAATATATCCATAGAAATTGTGTCTCCATTTGTACAATCACATCTGGAGATATTGATAAAATATAGAACACTGCTTTTGGCTTCTGTAGATTTGATTCCCTAGACATATCAGTTCATATGGTAATTTTAGAGGATGAATGGGGATTGGTTTACTTCATATGAAATGATGCCTATTAAATTTTGGACCATCCCACAAACCTTCAACCCATTTTAATACACTTTTTAGAAGAATCATACATTTTATCCCACTGGTGTTCTTGGATCATGTGTAGATTGGCCCATTTTTCTTGGACTTCACCATGGGTCCTCCAAATCACCGGAACCAACAATATAATTATCAAAACAAGTAACATTTCCCTTTTGGACAATTTTAAACACAAAATAACTAAATAAAACATGGATTGAAGTTAGTTATTATACTTGTAATTTTCAAAACAAAACCATTTTAATACATTGGTATAAGGGTGAAATAAAACAGTGAATTGTAGAACAATCACAACCCCACACCTAAACATTTTCACTCCTGGGAAAAGTATAATATCATAATAATGTACCATCCTGTAATCAAATATGTAAAAATATATGAGATTATTTTGAAATGAAATTCATCATGTCTCGTTTATGGAATCAATTTTCCTATCATTTTTCTTTTCTCACATTCAAATTTGTTCGACTTCATTTGTTCACCCATGCAAGCAACCTAACTCACTTAGAAAACTTTCCTATTCACTCAAGGAATATATGAAAGTGGATTTATTCTCTTTTCCCATAGTTCATATGATCTTAACATATTCTTCCCAAGATACTAAGTTCTATACCAGCAGAAACAAGTGTGCTATTCAAGAGGACTTCCAACATGTTGTTCTGAGGTTCAAGGGTTGGTAGGATTTAATGTTTAAAAATTTGAGGCAGAAGAGGAGTGTTTAATTTATTATATAAAAAACATGACTGTTGACGCTCCTTTCGTCACAAAATCTAAAGATCGGAAAAGGGAATATCTCAGCTGAAAGTGATTCATCCTTTGAAGAAAACATCAAAAATCGACAAAGGCATGAACAAAAGATTAACAGCAAATCCACCGCGCAAGTTATACCACTGCCGCGCAAGTATACTTGCGCGGCTACCTTGGTCGCGCAGGTGACTTGCGCGACCTAATTGGTAACCGCCCGGTAACCGCCCTGGGTCTTCTTTTGCCTATAAATAGACCATGTGGGCCCCCCATTCGAGAGGCTTTTTTTCCAGAAACTCGGATTGAAGCTCCCGATGCCCAAGTCTCTTCTCAAAGATTCCGGAACACTTCTAAGGTAATTTCTTACCTAGAACGGAAGATCTAAAGAGAAGAAGGAAGGCCTAAGTGTTGAAACTTATCAAACACTTGCGCGCCGACTTAATTCCTTCAATATAACGTGTGTGTCCCTTTTCTGGAAGAACCTCAAGGGGATTCTAAAGGGTTTTATCAAGAGTCGCTCAAGTATTTCAATTCTGATTGAAAATCGCGCAAGTACACCATGTGTTGCACAAGTATACTTGCGCGACCAATACTTGCGCGCCGCCTCAGGACTTGCGCGCCTTTCAAGACTTGCGCGCCCCTATCTTTTTGGGTGCTCATCTTGCCCATTTTACCCCTCTTAAGCCATTTCACCTTTCCTTTTCAAGATTCAGTCTTCAAGACACTCTTCAAAGCCATTTATGGCATGATTTCTTGATTTGACTTTCTTATATGAAAGGAATTCTGTGGAATCTCTCTCAAAGTCTAGTGATTTAAATATCCTTATGTCACTAAAATACGGAGAGTTCATTCATTCAACCTCATCCTTTAAGATGAGAAAATCCTAACTTGGGTCTCCTTTTCAGGAATAATCCCCAGTTATAAAACCTTTAATCTGGTCATCTTCCTCAGGAGTAAGCCCCAATCAAGTCCTCTAATCTTGGGCATATTTCTTAAGAATAAGCCCCAACCTCAAATATGGGCATCCTCCTCAGGAGTAAGCCCCAAACCTTAATCCCTAACCTGGGTCTCCTTTTTCAGGAATAAGACTCAGTCATAACCTTGGGCTTCCTTTTCAGGAGTAAGCTCCAAGTCCCTTAACCTGGGTCTCTTTTTCAGGAATAAGACTCAGTCATAACCTTGGGTATCCTTTTCAGGAATAAGCCTCAGTCATAACCATGGGTCTCCTTTTCAGGAATAAGCCCCAAGTCCCCTTAAACTTCTCTTAACCAGTCATAATTTACCTTTGATTTGGGTTTCCTTTTCAGGAGTAAAACCCAATCATAAGTCCCCTCCTAACTTGGGCATCCTCCTTAGGAGTAAGCCCCAAGATTAGAGTATTCAAATCTCCATGAAGCACATATAACTTTATGAACCCTGTTCATGGATTTTCTCCCTAAAAGTAAATCCTAAACCTTCATCTATCTGGGCAGTCATCTATACATAAGTCCCAAACAAATTCTTATGATTGCATCTTTTATGGCACAATTGTCTAAATTTTATCAATACTTATTGTTTCTCACACCGAGCATGACTCACGTGAGCTTAGAGTGTAAAAGTAATTATGACATTCATCTTCGAGCCATCAATCATAAACATCATACCCCATTCCTCGAACTACGTGGGTTCTGATTCCTTTTTTCCAAAAGAAAGGATACGTAGGTAGCCCATTTATGGGTTCGATCCCAACTTTGAAATAATCTTTGTCCTTCTGAATGACGATAAACTTCAAGTGCCCCACTGAGTGGCTTTAAAACCAGCCTGGTCATCATAATGACCAAGATACTTTTATATAAATGTTTTGAAAGATACCATTGACCAAGAATCTCTAAACAGATATAGATGATTCTCTATTGATGAAGAACATCGAATACATATAAAAGATTCTCTAAATTTCTTGCATATTTAATCATTGATTGTTAAAACTAAAGGAAAGCACATTTTATACTTGGTAATGTAATAAGGATTCACGAACATAACTTAAATCTATAAAGAGAGTCCCGGAGTAGACAATAATTCCCCTCAAAAAGGTGTGATGAGTCCGACCTCCCATCCTCTCGACCAATGCAAATTCCTAAGTCTCATTAGTCCACAAGCTAATGAGCGCCTGCCTTTGGAAAGTAGGTCCAAACGGATGTGGAATCATTGGATGTTTCTGGTTCTACGAACAAACCCGTTAGAAACCGATCGGAACGTTTGAATCTCTCGTCCAGGAGGTCATCCCCGGATTCCGTGCGAAACAAAAATGGTGAACCCGACGTGAATCCTTAACCAAGTAAAAGTGATGTTCTTCTTATTTGTTAGGCCCCTTGGGCCAACAAGGCAATCATTGACATATGATCATCCAAAAGATTCAGTGGCCGGATTCATCTTGATGATGTCTGTTACATGGAACAGGCACTCTTTTCTCAAGATCTTATGCAAAAATGGCTTTCCTTAAATTCACCTCTGTGAATACTGCTGCTGTGAACACCTCTACTGTGAGGTCTGCTGCTGTGAAAACCAATGCTGCTACTCCTGCTGGAACGTCATTCGCTCTGAGGATGACATCACCAACTCAGCGTCTTCAACGCTGTGTTTCTAATGCACTGGTTAAGGAGTACTGTCGCAACAGTACTATCCCAACTCTGGAGGCCGCTCGTCAAGCCCTCCAAGTTAACAACTCTACCTGGTCGTCCGGACAACGGCGGCCAGCAATCAAGAAGCAGGCGGTGCTGACTACCGTCTCCAACCGTTTCGGGTCATTATCCCCGGAACGCAATTTCCATTCACTCCCTTAATCCGAGGAAGTGAATGAGCAGGTCCCTCGGGGCCTTAATTCAAAAAGACAGGAGTCCTTCCCGAGGGCTCCCATCAACAATCGCCGCCAGACTCATGCGGTAGTGCGCCCTCAACATGATGAGGGTACCGACTCCAGGCATTCAGCTCAGGTTCCTCGAACCCGAGCAGGCAAGATGAACCGCCAGAGACGGAATCCGGTTAGCAATAGGCAGGTTGTCATCCCTGCCATCTCCGGAGAAGTCCACCAACCTAACTTGGTGGCAAACAATGAGCAGGAATACACACCTGCCCGTTTTAATTCAGCTGTCCAGCAGACTCGTCTGGCAGCATCAAGCCGATCCCGCCAGGCAATTCCGGCGGAGTACCATAGGCAGGAACATACACCTGCTTATACATCACCAGTTAGTCAGCAGGCTCGTCTGACTACATATGATGGATCTCGTCAACCGCATTTGACGAAGTGTAATCAGCAGGCACATACACCTGCTAATACTAATCAGGCCTACCAACAGTCTCGCTTGGTAGCACCCGGAGAAGTCAGTCGGAAAGTCCCGACGACAAACAGGGGGCAGACTCAACTCTCTGCTTCCACACTTGAGTACTGTCAGGATTCACTGACAGGAAAAGGAGGACAGGAGCAGGCACATACACCTACTCCAAGCCCGGAATGGACGTATATCCCTGTTCCGGCGGCTGAAGTCACCAAACATATTTTGTCAATGGTGAAAGAGTAGAAGAAAATTCCTGCTCATATTCTGGATGCTTGCCAGGATATCATAACAGCTTTAGCATCATCTCAGGGACAGACACATAAATCTATCCCTAGCAATGGAGTGACACATCAACGATTCACTCCGGAACAGACACACACATCTGTTCCAGTCCAAGAGGGTTATGGGGCATACTCCCCCATATCATACGGACAACCAAGTCAGGAACATACACCTGATTTGAGTGGAGATCGTCAGCCTAACCTGACCATCTTTCCTGATCAGGAACATACACCTGCTCAGAGCAATCACTTTCGTCATCAAGTGGTTTCTAAAGCGAGTAAGAAGGCATCTAAGAAAAAGATTTGCCCAGCACAGTCAGGAGATCAAAGGCCAATCTGCAACAAGGCCTTGCTCGATGCTGGAGTTCTTGAAGCCCTCAGACATTTATCTGTCGGAATTCAAGATTCTACTCCCTCAGTTCCCAATAACTGGAACATTAATTCTGAAGGTCTTCAACAGACACTTCATCATGAAGACTTGCTTCATGAAAATTCGGTCAATCTTGAAGTTTCTTCTTCAGATGAGAGCCACAGGAACCCTCTGTGTGGTCAGAAGGCCAAGGAGCAAGATATTTCATCTTTTGTTGTAACCCATCATGACGGTCCTCCTCATGGTGATGAACTTCGCTGCGAAAGTCCTCTCCGCAGTAGTGATTCACGTTGTCTCAAAAATTCTTCAGAAGGCAATGTAGTGACGAGAAATCCCTCCTATCTCGAGGCACTTGCAAACGTAAAACCAGTCATGTCTGATGCTTTACTATCGGCAGGTGAAACTCTTTCTCCATCATAAGATAGCCTAGGGTTCAGGTTATTCTCCGAACCATCCCTGGGTCATTCATCTTCTAGCATGAATAGTGATTTCTCTACCAATCTTGTTGAATCCGATGAATCAACAAGGAAACACCAACTCTGGTCCAAACAGGTAGAAGAATCTTCATTTAATGATAAAGAGGAAATGCTGAACATGAGGAAAAAACTGGCAAAAGGTGAAGTACCAGTCATGTTTTGGCCTTTGGCTGATTCCCAGTACGACATTCCAAAGATGTTGACGGATGATGGAATCCATGATATTCGTCTCAACATATGGAAAACTCTTTGTCAATTAAAGAAGAAGGTATTATCTTACGATGAATATGAAAATCATCTTAAGATAATAGAAGGGTTACAACGCCAGATTGATTTGGCATCTCTATCAGTCTCTCGGTATCCGAAGGCTGAAAAGCAATAGAGAACCCTTCAACGTTCATGCCTTGGCGCACTAAGAAGATTGCGTCAGTTAATTGCCAATGCTCCATCTGATGTTCATATCAGAGGATGGGGTGTTCATGGAGCACTACATTTCACAGTGCTTTCCGGTCAGCAAAGCCCGCCGAAAATGGTCTCATGCAATGTTATTGCCCATGGCCGGCCACAGTCAATGGGCTTTGTTCATAATCAAAAGCTTGCTCGAGAACAAGCTTCAACTAGTTCCTCTCAAAATCAAGTATATAGAGAACAGGTTGTTGAATTGATCCTACATCAAGCAAGCGAGAATATTGCACAAGCCTCTCGTCTGGAGCAAACACGTCATCAAATGACAGAAGTTTCGGAAATCATCCAACGGTCTGTTGAATCAGGTGATAAAAGTGGATACAGGTTAATGCATCCAGCTAATTTCAGAACTAAGATTCGCAAGATCAAGAGAGATTTTAAGAAGATCTCAGACATAGCATGTCAAGAGACACCCCAGCTTGCCAGACTGGGGACTTCTCTAACCCAACCCTCAGAGTCAACGAATGGGATTCGAGGAGTTGAGCGGAAGCAGCAGGAACACCCCCAGTCCACCGGACTGGGGACTTTTTCAAATCTTCAATCCCTCCCTCAGAGAAAGTCAGTATTCTCTCGATTAGGGAATAAGCCTCAAGAGGAACGAAGAGCCAAGCTGTCAGGAGATTCTCTCCAAGTGACGGTTCTCCAAGAAATTTCTGAGGGATCAAGTCAACGGAATGCCATGTCTCATCATGGACATAGAAGGAGACAATATCACAGAAATGCTGATAGAAAGGATTCCATGCAATATGCATCCATTAATGTCATCAATGTCGTTGCTGCTGATTCACCAGATGAGGCTCAATCAGAGGGATCAGACGAAGAGGTTCCTGCTCAAGAAGTCGCGCACACAGACCTAAATGAAGAAGGTGTTCGCACACGTAATCAAAGGCTTACCCAAAATCTGGGTATTCCTTCAAGTAACCCAATTCCCCCTCTCCGAAAAGGATCCAATAAGGGGAAAGGAAAGAATCAGGTTACTTCTCACCCTTCCTCTGAAGGAGGTCAATCGCTCTCATTAGAGCAAAGGTTTTCACAACAGGAGGAAGAAATGAAAGAATTAAGAAGGTTGAATGCAGAACTACTTCAGAGTAGTCTTCTTCTTAAGAATGCTGAAGTCCGACAGCCGAAGGAATTTGTTGTAACTACTGAGATGGATCAAGAATATCCTCCTTTGTCAGTACACCCACAGAGGTCTAATCCTACGGGTCAAACGCAACAACGGTTGGCAGCACTACCATTAGTTGCAGAACCAACCACCACGTCTGTCCAAGCTCCATTCATTGCACCTACCCAAAACCAAGTTCAACCTGACGTTTCTCAAAAATTAATAACTACTATTGAGTCATTAACAGCTCGGTTAGAAACTATGGAAGGGAAACGGGTGCAAGTTCAACCTGAAAAGAAAGTTTACCCTGAATGGGTAGATTCAATTTCTCCTCCATCCAGTTTTGGAAACCCTATTTTCCCTACTTTCAATGGATCAGGCAACCCTGAACAACATTTGACGCATTACGTGTCTTGTTGTGATCCTATGATGGGAACTCCAGAGCAGCAAGAAGCAGTGAAACTCAGATGCTTCGTGCGAACCTTGCAAGGACCAGCTTTTGTCTGGTATACAAGCTTGCAATCCCGGTCAGTCATCGGATGGGAGGATCTTCGTCAAAAATTCCTTCTTCAGTTTAGCTCAACTTTTCCAAAAACGACAGTTTTCGATCTTACAAACTGCAAGCAAAGGGAGAATGAAAGAGTCTCTGATTTCATTGCTCGTTGGAAAGGATTAACGTATTCCTTGAGTTTATCACTCCCTCAGGAGGAATTATTGCCAATCTGTGTGGCAAATTTGTGTGACGAATTACGCACGCCATTGATCCCTGTGAAATACACAGGAGGGTTTCGAGACCTTACTTCAATCGCTCAACAGATTGAAGATTCCCTTATACAGGATAAGGTTAAATCTCGTGTAATTCCATCAGCTCCAGGAAGAAGAATGGGTAAAGCAGAAACTACTACAGTTATGCTTAAACAGGCACCTGTACCTATTTCTACTTCAAAACCTTCATCGTCTCGAAGGGCTCCACCTCCTGAACGCCAAAAACAAAGGCTGTTTCGTCCAAATGATCAAAAAGATCAACGACGAAAACAATTTGAGGATATGAAGAGTAAAACATACTCTTTCCGATGTGAGAAAGTTCCTGGTTACTTCATTTCAGCTATGGAAAATAATTTGGTTCAATTACCAGTGCCGAAGAGTCCAAACAATGAAGGAGATGAAGACCGTCCCAATTATTGTCCCTTTCATCAAATTTTGGGGCATCCCATCCAAGAGTGTTTTGTCTTTAAAGACCTCCTGCAAAAGATGGTCGACTTGGGACAAGTCAAATTGAAGGGTTCTTCAGCTCATGTAGCGTGTATTACTGCTACAGATCCAGAAGAAGGAGGCGAGTGGCAGGAAGTCAAAAGTAAAACTGCGAAAAAATATGATGATTGGATGGTCAGAAAGATAATCAATCGGACCCATTCCATTTTGCGAACACAATTGAAGAAGCCAATTGTGTCTCCTACAAAAGCTGTAGTAAAGCCTCCATCAAAAGACAAATCCTC
Organism: Viscum album; assembly: GCA_963277665.1. Lineage (NCBI taxonomy): Eukaryota > Viridiplantae > Streptophyta > Magnoliopsida > Santalales > Viscaceae > Viscum > Viscum album. Next base: position 1,488,376,818 of record OY728137.1, on the reverse strand, counting down.
AAAAGGGCAGCACAATTCAAAGAAGAAAGAGGAATCAGGAGAAGATGAGTATGCATCAAAGCCTAAATTGTCTTTGACTCTGGCAGATTTCATGCCATCTACTTCAAAGCCACGAGCACCGTCCCACCAAACGGCACAGCCTAAACAGGCTAACCAGGCAGAGTCTTTATCAGACGAAGAGTTAATCTTTGGTTCTGTTAATATGATTCAATTAACAGATTCATATTCCAGTCTTGATGAGCCTGAATTCCCTGTATCAAATAAGGGAACCCGAGGAAGTTCTAGAGGTTCAGGATATAGGGGAAGACGTGGATCTTTCCGAAGCCACTACTCTAATTCTACCCCTTCTAGCACTGTATATGCAGCAGAAACTCATGGTAGATCCCTTCAGCGAGCTCAAAAAGAACAAGCAAGTTCTTCTGCCAATGGTCAACTCAGCTTCGGCACTGTTATTTTGGAAGACCGATTAAAGGTTCCATCTTCTTTATCTCAGCAAGTAAATGGATCTAATCAGTCTAATTTTCCAAAACCAAAGATGTTGCCAACTTCAATACAAGATGCATCAGCTTCCAAAGCATCTGCTTCCAAGGTACCTGCTAAACCGCATATTCCTATTGGGAAACGCAGGCCTCTAGATCAAAAGTATGATATATTGAAACACTTGGCCCAAGTACCAGCCAAATTATCAATTTTGGATGCTTTGAATCTATCAAGAGATCTTCACGAAGCACTCATCGAAGCTTTGTCAAGTCCTCAGGAGTTTGAAGCTGAAATTGCTGCAGCTGAAATTTATCACATAGAGAATAATCTTGTAGAATGCCATGCAGTGATATCTTTTACTGATAAAGATGAAGATGATGTTGTGCATGGGCACATAAAACCTTTGTACTTATCTGGAAAAGTCAATGGTATAGATGTTCGAAGAGCTTTTATTGACAATGGTTCAGGAGTCAACCTCATGCCCATTCGCACACTTCGTCGATTGGGCCTCACGGAATCTGATTTATCTCCTTCTACCATGATATTGCAAGGATATGATAAAAATGAACAAGAACCACTGGGAGAAGTTACGCTCAAAACTCAGTTTGGAGATCTTGTTTCCAATTCGGATTTCATGATTGTTGATCAAGACTCAGCTTTCAATATCTTGCTTGGAAGACCCTGGCTACATCAGCATGTAGCTATTCTGTCATCATACCATCAATGTCTCAAATACTGTTTCGATGGTCAAGTTGGAACATTGTATGGTGATAAGGCCCCATTCAAGACATGTGAGTCTCAATACATTGAGGCGGAATTTTATCACATGAAGGGAAGAGAAAAATCTACAATGAAGGAAATTACCAAAGTTAATGCTCCATATGGTTTGGAAAAAAATCCAATAAATCCATTTTCACATGTGAGTACAGATTATGTGTTACCTATCAGTCAAATTGACAAAATAGGACCAAATCAAAATACTCTTATGGAAAGATCCATAATGTCAATTACGGCAATCGAGCCAGACAACATGGGAGAAATTGGTAACTTACCAAGCAGTGATGAAAGCATAAGTGGTGACGTTTTCATTTCGTCTGCTAAAATCCAACAAGTCTATACTTCGCTAATCAGGCCAGAAGAAGTTATAGCAACACCAGAGGTGAATATTGATGTCGATTCTCAATCCATCATCTCCTCTTTATTTCCCAAAGAAGACCCTTTTTCATCAATAGGGTCGGAAATGGAAGCTTCTTCTTCAAAATGTGAAAATTTTGACATCTCTTATGATCATGAGAATTTCGTTTTTTCATCTACTTTGCAAGTAGAAATGGAAGAAATAACACATGATGAAGAGGAAGAGGAAGATCTTAGAGATGCTCCTCCAGCATTTGAAGAGGGTATCTCTACCACTGTGGATGAACTCAGAGAAGTAAATCTGGGTACAGAGATAGATCCACGCCCCACTTTAATTAGTGCGGCCATGACCCTTGAAGAACAAGAGATGTATATTTCTTTTATAAATCAAAATAAAGATATTTTTTCTTGGAATTATACAGAGATGCCTGGCCTTGATCCTGATGTTGCCACCCATCATTTGGGTTTGCCAAAAGAACATTGAGGATTCAAGAAAGCCGCGAGAAGAACACACCCAACCTATGCTTCCAAAATCGAGGCTAAAGTGGATAAGCTTATCAAAGCTAACTTCGTCAGAGAAGTTCAATATCCCAAGTGGTTGGCTAATATTGTCCCTGTAAAGAAGAAGAACGGACAAATTAGGGTTTGCATCGATTTCAGAGATCTTAATCGGTATTGTCCTAAAGATGATTTCCCAGTTCCGATTATAGAACTCTTAATTGATGCGACAGCTGGCTATGAAGTACTTTCTTTCATGGATGGATATTCTGGATATAATCAGATCCGAATGGCCCCAGAAGATGAGGAATATACAGCCTTCAGAGCTCCTCAAGGTGTGTTTTGTTACCGGGTGATGCCCTTTGGTTTAAAGAATGCAGGTGCAACATATCAACGCGCCATGCATCGTATCTTCAAACCTTTTCTAGGGAAATTTGTTGAATGCTATGTAGATGATTTAGTGGTTAAATCCAAACAACGTTTTGATCACTTGGCTGATTTGGAAGTCGTATTCCCCAAGCTTCGACAACATAATTTGAAGATGAACCCCTTAAAATGTTCTTTTGGGGTAACCTCAGGAAAATTCCTCGGATTTTTTGTACGCCATCGTGGTATTGAAGTCGATCCTGAGAAGACCAAATCAATCCTTGGTATGTCACCTCCTCAGAATTTGAAAGAATTAAGAGGACTTCAAGGACACTTAGCCTATATTCGGCGTTTCATCGCCAATTTGGCAGGCAAAAGTTTACCCTTTACCAAATTATTGAAGAAAGGAGTCACTTACCAGTGGACTGAAGAATGTCAAGAAGCATTTGATGTTCTCAAGAAATACCTCGTGAGTCCACCATTACTCATGCCACCTGTTGAGGGTAGGCCTCTTATCCTCTATGTGACAGCTTTAGAGCGATCATTGGGTGCCTTTCTCGCTCAAAAGAATGATGCTGGGAATGAAAATAGTCTCTACTATCTCAGTAGAACTATGCTTGAAGCAGAAACCCGATATTCGAGTATTGAAAAGTGCTTCCTAGCATTAATCTTTGCAGTTCAGAAACTGAGACACTACCTGCAACATCACGAGGTCCAATTGGTATCTCGTAATAATCCACTCAAATTCATCCTTAGTCGTCCAATGCTTACAGGACGTCTGGAAAGGTGGGAGGTTATTCTACAGCAGTTCGACATCTAGTATGTGTCTCAAAAGGCAATTAAGGGCCAAGCTCTGGCTGATTTCCTGGCTGAACATCCTTCAGTGGAAGACACGTATTCAGATATCGAACTCCCTGATGAGGAATTTTTCTCTATTCAAGAGAGTCCTCAAACATGGGAAATGTATTTTGATGGTGCTTCTAGAAGTCCAACAGGGAAGAAAATGGAAAATCCTAAATTCAACAAAGTTGGTTTAGGAATTGTGCTCATTTCTCCAGATAAGGCAGTGTTACCTTATTCCTTTTTGTTGTGGGAAGGTGGTACCAATAATGAAGCTGAATACCAAGCTCTCATTGCAGGCTTGGAGTTAGCGCTTTAAGCACAAGTGAATCACTTAAAGGTGAAAGGTGATTCAGACCTGGTAATCAAACAAGTCAATGGGGATTATGCCATCAGAAAAGAAGAATTAATCCCTTTGTATGATTACGTCAGAGAGTTAATGTCGGAATTCCCTTCAGAACCGACATTTTCTTATGTCCCAAGATCACAAAATGCTCAAGCTGATGCACTGGCTAATATAGCCACAGCTTTAGCAGATCCAAATCGGGACGAGACAACCATCGGTATTGCCCACCGTCGTGCAATTTCACCTTATGTTCAAGTCATAACAGAGGAAATTAATGAAATTAGTCCCATTCCTGAACCGTATGGTCATACTATAGGATGGATGTCACCTATCAAGGAATACCTTCAAAATGGAACACTTCCACCTGATAGAGCCGAGAAAGAACAAATTCGGCGATGTGTGGTCAATTTTACTCTTTATGATGGTCCAAACCACCTCGAGAAAATTCTCTACAAACGTGGTTTTGATGGAGTTCTCTTCAGATGTATTGATGGTGAAGAGACAATGGCTGTCATAAAAGAAGTGCATGCAGGAGTCTGTGGTGCCCACCAGTCTGGACATAGATTGTCTGATCAAATTCGAAGGCTTGGATACTTCTGGCCTTCAATGATACAAGATTGTGTTAATTTCACAAAGAAGTGTCATTCATTCCAAGTATATGCCAACTTCATTCATCAACCTCCAGAGTTTCTTCATACAGCTAAATACTCATGGCCATTTTCCACATGGGGAATGGATGTGGTGGGACCTTACCCTTCAGCTACGGCCAAGCAGTTTAAGTACATTCTTACTGCTACTGATTTCTTTTCCAAATGGGCAGAGGCAGTACCTCTCAAAGAAGTCAGTTCTAAATGCATTGTTAGCTTCATCAAGTCTAACATCATTACTAGATTTGGTGTCCCTCATACCATATTGACGGACAACGGCACCAACTTCTGTTCTTCTGAGGTAAAGAAATTGTATCAAGAATACAACATTAAGTCCAACCATTCATCTCGATATCATGCAGCGGCTAATGGCCAGATAGAGGCCTTCAACAAGACTCTTTCAAATATACTGCAAAAGATGGTGGATAAAGATAAGAAGTCATGGCCTGATAAACTCTATCATGCTTTATGGGCTTATCAGACTACCACTCGCAATGCAACGCGGTCTACTCCATATTCATTGGTATATGGAACAGAAGAAGTCTTGCCAATTGAAGTTCAATTGCCCTCACTCAGAATAGCCATTTGTGATCAGTTGTCAACAGATGAGCAATCCCAAAAGCGGTTGAATGAATTAGAACAGTTAGATGAGAAAAGATTGTGCACTTTGCACCACTTGGAAATCTATCAGAATCGGATAGCACGAGCTTTTAACAAAAAAGTTCGTCTTCGTTCATTCATTCAGGGAGAATTGGTATTGGTTCTCAGAACACCAATGATACCAGAAAAGAAGCCTCCCAAGCTTGAACCAAAATGGGAAGGACCTTATTCAATACATAAGGTCTACTCCAATGGAGCGTATTCTCTGATCTCAATGGATGGAGAACACATCACGACTCCAACTAATGCCAGATTTATGAAGAAGTATTTTTTATAAACACAAAATATTGTTCCCAGATCCAAAACAATCACATTGGTTCATAACGTGTCCGAGATGACATTAAACTATATTTTGTCCAACATGACATTAAACTGTTATTGTGTCCTAGCAACATGATATTAAACTGTGTGGCACTTCCAACGTCCAGCATGACGTTAAACTGTAAAAAGTCCCCAAAACTGATATCCTCATATTGGTTCACCTTAGTCCTAGCTACATGACTTTAAACTGTACAGCACCAGTTCGTCCTTTCTATATGACGTTAAAATATACAGTAATGGTCCAGTATGACTTTAAACTGCAACTTCGTCCCACACGACATTAAACTGTGAAAAAGTTCCATAAACCGTCCAGCATGACCTTAAACTGCATCATCCCTGGTCCATGTATATGACCATAAACTATTTGCAAATCCCTTATGTCCAGCAAGACGTTAAACAGTGACGTCCTAACTACATGACGCTAAACTGTATAAAAGTCCCTCACGTCCGAAAAGACGTTAAACTATATAATCATCAAAGGTCCAGCATGACATTAAACCGCACCATCCACGGTCCATGAATATGACCTTAAACTATTCGCACTTTCGTCCAATATGACGTTAAACTGTATTGTTCCCATCGTCCTAACTACATGACGCTAAACTGTACAGAAAGTCCTTGATAGGTCCTACATGACATTAAACTGTATTTTGTCCCTGCTACATGACACTAAACTGTGCATCGTTAAGGTTGTTATTACCTCTTGTTTCTCACATCGAGTATGACTTACGTGAGCTTAGAGCGAACATCAACCATAACACTCCCTTTGGGCCACTAACCATGTGTAAGTCCCAACAACATTTTTTATTAGATCATTGTCCCCAAGAACAACTTGATCATTAATTCATTCTTTAATTGAACTACACAGACTTTGATCCTCGCCCTCCAGGCTAGGTATGTAGGCAACCTCCCAAGGTTCAATCCCAAAAACAACCTCTTCACATCGGTTCACCACCATCTCATATGATATTGATTTGTGAAACCACCCCTGGAATCAATATCTTTACATTGATTCACTTTTGTCCTTGTTATATGACGTTAAACTATACAACACTTTTGTCCGGTACGACAATAAACTACAATATTCTTTGATTTCCTCATTTGAGAGAGAACTATTATTGACATTGATTTTTCAATCATGGTTTTCATTTTTAAAAGACTACATGCATACATGGTAATGCCTAAACTTTTTTAGGTTAAACCATCATTGCACTAAAGTCCCCTTTCACCCTTCACATGTACGAACCAAATTTGTACAAAGGGTAGTTCTAGAACTACGTGGACTTGATTCCCATCCTTATGGGATACATAGGAACATTCGAGTGTCCCTCGAATCCAGTCCCAAGTATTTTGGGCCTAACCCCAAATTTCACTTTCAGTCCCTTGGCTGAAAAGTCCTCATGAAAACACACACTGTGTATTCATTATTATGGTCCGAATTCTATGACCCTAAACTAAGATCACTCATACTTTCGTCCTGCACGATATTAAACTGCATTTCAAGAACTGCGTATGGCTTGATTCTCATTCTTATGAGATACGTAGTGAAGTCCAAAATTTCAATTCAGGACCCAGCCACAACATGATTATGGTTTTCATTGACCTATGTATCTCTATATACATTGGACAATACCCATCTTTATGTGTTATAATCCTAACCTTAAATATTTTCAGATCTTCATAACCCTTTTCATGACTTCTAGTCACAAAAATGTCAAAACTTCTGAGAATTCTTTTGCCTGACTATGCAGCACGTGCCCATAGGTGGCCTTGCATAAACAGTTCACATAACAGACTTGTCAGCCAAAAGATGCTATTCATTTGACCATGCAGCCAATGCCCATAGGTGGCACTGCATATTTCAACCCCCTAACGGGTTTTGTTAAATAATAGTAACTTCATTCTTGGGAAGAATGCCTCTTTTGTCCTTATTTGTCTTAAACAACAATATGTAGGGATCCGCGAAAAAAAATAGCCATCCTTAACATATTTGTCCCATATCCTTTTTCATGATCTGAAAGTATTCAAGTCTATGGTTTATTCTTCTTCCCTATGTTTGGGTCAGACCTTCGTAGGAGTGATATTCATCCAGTTCTTCGATATTCTTGTTTGGAAATATCTTCTCCATATTCAAGTACCTCTTTCCATACAAAAAACTCTATGCTTTATAAAATTTGAATCTCCATAAACTTTCACTGGCTTTTAGCACTAGGAAAGTAAATTTCTGGGAGTTCTTTTGCCTGACTATGCAGCACGTGCCCATAGGTGGCCTTGCATAAACAGTCCACATAACAGACTTGTCATCCAAAAGATGCTATTTTATTTGACTATGCAGCCAATGCCCATAGGTGGCCCTGCATATTTCAACCCCCTAACGGGTTTTGTTAAATAATAGTAACTTCATTCTTGGAAACTACTTCTTCTAATGCCTTTTAGCTCTTTTTTCATATCATTCCTCAGATTCAAATATTCTTAATCCATAGTTTACATTTTTTCCCTCATACTTGAGTATGGTAATATGTTTTCAGATAAATTTTCAAGGAATTGAATCCATTTTAATCCATTTCGGTCAAAGCTATTTCGACCTTAAACATTAGCCCCTTTATGTCCGGCGTGCATGACTTTAAACTGCCTACACAAAAGACAAAGGAACTCTGAATAAAAGTCAAGTTCCAGCTCACTAAATATACATTTTTTGTATGATTTAAGTAATATTTAGCAGTTAAAAGATTCAAAGTTTGTAGGGTTATTTGTAATAATCCTAGTAAAAATCAAACTATGATTACTAAGCCCATTGGCTTAAGTAAATTTGAAGCAGGTAATGGAAGAATGCAGGTACAAATGATTGAAGACAAAAGTGTTTTTTTCATTGATACACAAGAGTTAGAAGGACATCCACAGACTGGATTCTCTTCTCTCTTTCAAGAAATTATAGAAGATTGTCAACATAAGTATTCATTTGATGTATAGCATCCTGAGCCTTATCAGCAGTTACTTGAAGCTCATGCACTTGACCAACTTCACTCTTTTCAGCTTGCTGAAGTGCCTTCTTAGCATCTGCGATGGCTTTCATGCCATTCATATGAGTTTCATCCAATGATTTATTAAGCTGATCAAGTTCCCCAGTAACAGCATCTAACTGTTGCTGGAGTTGCACCTGTTGGACGACCTTTTCTTTGATTTTTTGCTTCAGATCCTTCATCTTGACAGCATAATTAGCTTCAGCCTGGGATATCGCAGCCTCAAATTCGCCTATGTTGACTGACAATTTCACTCTGGTCAAATCTTCGCGACTTGTCTGCACTTGCTCCCTCCTGAAAATGATCTATTTCACCGCAGCATGGATCTTTTCATACCCAAAACCACCAAGTCCCATTATAACAAATTGGGATGACAATCGGGAAATTTTTTAGGGTAGCTCTTCTAAAGGCACCCCTGATATGATGTTCCATATGTTATTCCATGCCTTACGTCGTGAAAAGCTGAATGCTTTAAGCATATCTGGATCTGATTCAATATCATCGTCAGAAGGGGGTATGTAATCTGGAATTAGCGCGCTTAGGGAGGTGCCTTGTCCTGCTCTTTCCCCCCTGACTTGTGCTTCTTCACTTTCAATTCCCGTTGGGGCAGAGGCTGAGGCCTCATCTTCGGATCTAGTAATTGCAGTTGATGGTCCTGCATGATTAATTGAAAGGTTTAGTCAGCTTCAAAGGATAACAAAAGAATGGATTGTCTTGTGAATAAAGTACAATCACAAATATTGTTATCCATTACCCAATGGTGGTTCAGCAACCTGAGAAGACTTCTCCCTATCTTTCCCAGTTTCAATAGGATTTTCAAGATGGGTCTCAGGAGAGTTTATTGGATTTAGCTCTACTTGAGCTAATGTTTCTGCAATGATAGGGTTGACATCAGTGTCCACACCCTCTTCGGGCATTGGCAGTTCAGCGGCTTCTACGGAAGAAACTGCATATTATTTTCCATCATGGTTAGAAGTATTTTTTTTAAAAAAAAAAATTTGGGCGAAGGGTAGCACTCACGCCCAAGGTCTTCTAAATCACATGACAACTTAGCATGATCATAAAATTCTTCAAAAGTCATTCCTTGATTCATCATTTCATCCAATGATACTTCAGAATCTTGGTTAGTCTCACCAGTGGGAACATTTGCTACGTCTTCTTGCCAACTTATGTCCTGCAACCCCTGACCCTGGACAGCATCTTCAGTAATAAGAGGGATACTGGGAATGGATGGTAACTCTTCTCCAGGAGCAACCAAGTCAGCTTGGGTCTGTGATTGTTCTACAGCACCTTCCACGACCTTTGAAGAAGGATCAGTCCCTTCCCTCAAGGGGGAAATTGAAGAAGCCCCTGCAATCCTCAGAAATATGAGTAACCATATGATTATGGGTATAAACTCATGATTGTTCGAAGGACTTACCACTACTAATGAAACGTTTAGCTATGGATTTCCTCCTTCGTTTCCTTGGCTTATTTTGTTTTTTCGGAGTATCAGTAGTCTTCCTTATTGGCACTTGGATTGGCGAATGAAAGGCTATGTCCAGTGCCTCATTCATGGCCTGCTGGCCTGGAGATATCTCGCCTGGTTCGCGAGGAGAATCAGCAGCAGCCCCGATAGCAGTACCACCAGGGCTATATTGTGGTGAAGGAACCTCGGTTCCTTTCTTTGCAAGCTGAAAGATGAAGAAAATAACTTCCTTAATTAACAAAGTTTCAACTAAAATCAAGTTGCAAAGAAAATAAGGAAAGAAAACTTACATCTTCAGGAGCCACGTACTCTTGCCATTCCTCATCTCCAGAACCACCATCCCCCTCAGTGGTGCCACGATCAATCATTTCCTTCACCCGCCTGGTGATAGGAACTGAATTATCAGTGGAATATATGAGCATTTACAGCTCTCTGATGTAAGCTCGCACTTCATTGGGGTTATCTCCGTATTGAAGGTCTTTAGAAGCTAGAAGATATCCTATTCCAGGAAGTTGTAGGCCCTCACACAAATCTAGCCAGGCGGTCTCAGTATCACAGTATAAGCTCTGCCATAGCTGAACAGCCTCTGGTCTTAGATATAAAGGCTGTGAGGAAGGTCCAACAATTTTTGATTTTAATTTCTTCCCGACTCCTGCAACTACAGATAGAGAATAAGAAAGTAAGACTTATTACTTTATAAAGTAGCAGTGATTGAAGTTATTACAATCAAATAACTCACCAGGAGCTGATGGAGTGGGTATTTTAACTCTGGACGAAGGATTATATCGGGCATGAAACCGCTTTGCTGCCGGTTGTGCCTCATCATCCCCATCGTGATAATCCGATGAATCAGTTCTAGAAGAGGAGTCTGTTGAACCTATTTCAGGTGGAGAAGCGTCACCTTCTTGAGGAAGAGTTTCTTTCTCTACAGTCCTCTTCCTCTTTCCCACTTGATATACTGGGTGATTCAATATCCCTTTAGGGTATGATGCTATCCAGTGTTCGGCATAAAATGTAGTCAGATAATGTGCCACTTTTTCAACTGGTATATCAAATACTGCCCCAGTCTTCTCTCTTGATGTCAGCAACCATAGTTGTCGAGCAACCATCGGATGTTGCTCTAACCTGACATGTACTGGAGGGGATACAACAATCTATTGCAAACATTTGAATTGGCGTGCAAATCTATATGGATCATAGGCCTCGCATATGATTTCTCCATCAATCCTGGCTACTAACACGCCATCCCTGCAAGCTAGCATGTATGCCCTCAAATCCATATGGGCTTTCCCATCATCAACAAACCGCCCGGATGGCGGACTTCCATAAGGAAAGAAGTTGAATTCCTTATACATGCTTAGTCTTACTTTCATGTCATAACCATTAACATCTAATGGAGCAATTCCATAGAATGCTTGCACTGACGGTCTGAAAGAGCTTCCAGGAATTTGTAATCCATTCTGTACATTGTAAGTCCTGAAGTGAGTGGCGATCCATCCCCACAAAACTTGGAATGGTCCCACTATTCTTAAAGGATATTTACCCTGGAAGACGTGAAGTAAACTCCTGTGAATCTTTGCTAAAATGGGGGTAGCTAACCCAACCATTTTTCCCTCAGCCAACTTGGCCGCAATGACGAAGGTCCCTGGCCTAACGCCTCTCTTCGAATCCCTGACCGGCAAGAGATAAACACTGAGCCACATTGCCAAGAAACCCGCCAGATGAGTTTTCTTTGGAATTCTTTGATTCACTTCATATCCCCATTTTTCAAACTCTCCTGCTTCTAGAGTTGGCCAGAATGTGCCAGGAGCTCCTCTCTTCTCAGGTTTTGGACAAGTGGTAGGACGTCTGGGCCGGGTATCCTTGGATTTCTTTTTCTTGGATCCTTTTTCTTTTGGCTCCATCTCTTTCTTCTCAGTAAGAAACACATTCATCCATTCTTCTGGATGAATATCTTTTCTAAAATGAGTTAGTGAGGTTTCTGAACTATTGAGCCTGTGAAAGATTTTAAATAATTCTTGAGCCAAAGCAGGAGTCTTCTCTGGATCATTCCAAGTCACCTTGGGAGGAATGAATTCATCATACATATCACCCAAGATTGGAGCTCCTGAAATCTTGTGGACATCCCACAAACTGATACCTACTTCTCCATGAGTCAAATGGAAAGAATTAGTCGTTGGGATCCAGTGGATGAGTATCTCTTGCACGAATTTATCATGTCTGTAAATATATGTTTGCCCAACCCAAACAGCCTCATATATTGCAGCTCTCTTCAGATCCTCAATAAACTCTGCGCAAGTCTGTCGCACCCAGTATACCCACATCCAAGTTGGCTTCACACCTCCCCCAGGACGGAAATCCCAACTTTTCTTCCAGCCTTTGGATTGATCCATCTGAGCATTTCGGAAGATTGAAGGATGAAAATGTGGTTGAAGCTCAGGTGTATGTTTTTTCAGATCTGGTGTGCAAGGGCTATGATGCATCACATAAGCCTTCTCCACTGTTCCAGCAGTTTGAAATACTCCTCCGCCTGAGATATTTTCTGAAGCAAAATTGGTATAATTCTGAAACCACGAAAATGGAAGATAATTCTTTACTTCTGGAATAATGACTTCTTGCAGATGACCATGACCATACAAAGGTAGATAAGTGCAGTGAGGAAAGTCGCGATGATATTTCTTCAGATACTTAGCCAAATCTGGAAGAGTACTGTCTTTGACAGTATAGTAATCAGGGCTATTGATATCCATCATATCATCTATCCGCTTGCTAGCCAGTTCATCAATTAATCCAGGTCTAAGAGCCATTGAATCTGCACAGGAGTTGAATAAATTAAACTCTTAAATGGGTTTATTTTTTTTCATAAAATTTGTGAAAGAATTTGAAAAAAATGGCTAAGGCATTAAGGCGCGCAAGTATGGAGATGTCGCGCAAGTGATACATGTGCCGCGCAAGTTTTTGTCGTGCAAGTATTACCGCGCGAGCCCTATTACCTTGAGAGTAGCGCGGCAGCGAGGAAACAGTGAAATCAAGAGACTTGCGCGGCGAGGAAGACTTGCGCGGCGAGAGCTCGAGAAATCCGGAAATCCAGATACATATAACTGAGGTGAGGCCATGTATTTATAAGCCAGGAAGCCTACCTGCGCGCCACACCCAGAGCGCTTAAGGCTTGCGCGACGCAGACTTGCGCGCCGCCCTCTGCGCACTGAAAGACTTGCGCGCCCTCCCTTTTCCTTTGGAGGGATTCGATTTCCTCAGAGTCAAATCCTCATTTCTCTCCGGATCCAACTCTGAGGGGGGACTTTTGTTGACACTCCTTTCATCACAGAATCTAAAGATCGGAAAAGGGAATATCTCAGCTGAAAGTGATTCATCCTTTGAAGAAAACATCAAAAATCAACAAAGGCATGAACAAAGGATCAACAGCAAATCCACCGCGCAAGTTATACCACTGTCGCGCAAGTATACTTGCGCGGCTACCTTGGTCGCGCAGGTGACTTGCGCGGCCTAATTGGTAACCGCCCGGTAACCGCCCTGGGTCTTCTTTTGCCTATAAATAGACCCTGTGGGCCCCCCATTTGAGAGGATTTTTTTCCAGAAACTCGGATTGAAGCTCCCGACGCCCAAGTCTCTTCTCAAAGCTTCCGGAACACTTCTAAGGTAATTTCTTACCTAGAACGGAAGATCTAAAGAGAAGAAGGAAGGCCTAAGTGTTGAAACTTATCAAACACTTGTGCGCCGACTTAATTCCTTCAATATAACTTGCGCGTCCCTTTTCTGGAAGAACCTCAAGGGGATTCTAAAGGGTTTTATCAAGATTCGCTCAAGTATTTCAATTCTGATTGAAAATCGCACAAGTACACCATGTGTCGCGCAAGTATACTTGCGCGACCAATACTTGCGCGCCGCCGCAGGACTTGCGCGCCTTTCAAGACTTGCGCGCCCCTATCTTTTTGGGTGCCCATCTTTCCCATTTTACCCCTCTTAAGCCATTTCACCTTTCCTTTTCAAGATTCAGTCTTCAAGACACTCTTCAAAGCCATTTATGGCATGATTTCTTGATTTGACTTTCTTATCTGAAAGGAATTCTGTGGAATCTCTCTCAAAGTCTAGTGATTTAAATATCCTTATGTCACTAAAATACAGAGAGTTCATTCGTTCAACCTCATCCTTTAAGATGAGAAAATCCAAACTTGGGTCTCCTTTTCAGGAATAATCCCCAGTTATAAAACCTTTAATCTGGGCATCTTCCTCAGGAGTAAGCCCCAATCAAGTCCTCTAATCTTGGGCATCTTTCTTAAGAATAAGCCCCAACCTCAAATATGGGCATCCTCCTCAGGAGTAAGCCCCAAACCTTAATCCCTAACCTGGGTCTCCTTTTTCAGGAATAAGACTCAGTCATAACATTGGGCTTCCTTTTCAGGAGTAAGCTCCAAGTCCCTTAAACTGGGTCTCCTTTTCAGGAATAAGACTCAGTCATAACCTTGGGTCTCCTTTTCAGGAATAAGCCTCAGTCAAAACCTTGGGTCTCCTTTTCATTAATAAGCCCCAAGTCCCCTTAAACTTCTCTTAACCAGTCATAATTTACCTTTGATTTGGGTTTCCTTTTCAGGAGTAAAACCCAATCATAAGTCCCCTCCTAACTTGGGCATCCTCCTCAGGAGTAAGCCCCAAGATTAGAGTATTCAAATCTCCATGAAGCACATATAACTTTATGGACCCTGTTCATGGATTTTCTCCCTAAAAGTAAATCCTAAACCTTCATCTATCTGGGCAGTCATCTATACATAAGTCCCAAACAAATTCTTATGATTGCATCTTTTATGGCACAATTGTCTAAATTTTATCAATACCTCTTGTTTCTCACACCGAGCATGACTCACGTGAGCATAGAGTGTAAAAGTAATTATGACATTCATCTTTGAGCCATCAATCATAAAAATCATACCCCATTCCTCGAACTACGTGGGTTCTGATTCCTTTTTTCCAAAAGAAAGGATGCATAGGTAGCCCATTTCTGGGTTCGATCCCAACTTTGAAATAATCTCTGTCCTTCTGAATGACGATAAACTTCAAGTGCCCCACTAAGTGGCTTTAAAACCAGCCTGGTCATCATAATGACCAAGAGACTTTTATATAAATGTTTTGAAAGATAACATTGACCAAGAATATCTAAACAGATATAGATGATTCTCTATTGATGAAGAACCTCGAATACATATAAAAGATTCTCTAAATTTCTTGCATATTTAATCATTGATTGTTAAAACTAAAGGAAAGCACATTTTATACTTGGTAATGTAATAAGGATTCACGAACATAACTGAAATCTATAAAGAGAGTCCCGGAGTAGACAATAATTCCCCTCAAAAAGGTGTGATGAGTCCGACCTCCCATCCACTCGACCAATGCAAATTCCTAAGTCTCATTAGTCCACAAGCTAATGAGCGCCTGCCTTTGGAAAGTAGGTCCAAACGGATGTGGAATCATTGGATGTTTCCGGTTCTACGAACAATCCTGTTAGAAACCGATCGGAACGTTTTAATCTCCCGTCCAGGAGGTCATCCCCGGATTCCGTGCGAAATAATGACAAGATTTAGCAATTGTTCAAAATAAATGCACACACTCATCCCCTCAAAAAGTGTATTACCTCCAACTCACTATCCTCATGGTCCTTTTCAGTCGGTCACAACCAAGAAGTAAATAATAATGAGTAACCATCCTATTTTCTCCATTTTTTTCCTTTTGTTCTATTTTTTTTAAATGTATGGAAATATACTTTTTTAATGTATATTTTTTTATATAAAGAGGGAAACATTTGTAAAACAATGATGTAATATGTATTTTGAACCCACTGCCCAAGGAAAATGTAGGAACCATTTATATCAACCCATAAAAATGATTCTCTTCCCAGAATTCCCATGGAAACACCCTCTATCCCACACTTTATAAAAATAAAACAAGAATAAACACAAGAGACGGGTAGGTAGGGATAAATTAGCTTATAATGTGGCTACCTAATAGGCATTTCATGGTCTCTAAGGATTAAGAAGGATAAAATGTAAAGGTAGCCAAAAATAGATGATAATTGTACAAATGGATTTTCAATGAATGATTGCCTCTATCATGAATGTAGAATAATTGAATCTTATGAATTCAAACAGAATCAAGGAAAGTTCTAGTTTCTCTACATGACCCGAGACTCTCAAGAAAGTGATTAAAAGGAATAATATAAAATAAAGGACTTAGAATGTCTCTAGGGTAAGGGATTAAAATATTGGTCACTGCTAATGAGTCATGGGATTCAAAAATCTATTAAACACCTTATAATTATTAGAAAAAAAATTCTAGAAAAATATTCCAAATCAACATTCATTTGAAAAATATTTTTCCAAAAATAATGGAATTTTCTGCACAATCGACTTAAGCATGAAAAATGATTTTTGTTATTCTTTCTAAGATCAATTTTTATCTAAAAAACAAAATAAGGGAAAAATAAATCAAAAATGAAACACATTTTTGTTTTTTTTAATCCTAACTATAACATGTCACCCTACCCCACACCTAAAAACTACATTGTCCTCAATGAAATTATTTTAAATAAATAGACAATAAATAAAGGTATAGAGAAGGGACAGCCTGCTAAGTGGTGTCATATGTGGAATCTATCAGTTGTATTTCCTCCACGAGATGCTTTGGAAAATCCTCATAGAAGTGTTTGAGCTTTTTCCCATTAATAGTAATCCTCTTCCCACTCTTCTCATTCAAAACATGGGTGGATATTTTGCCTAGAATTGTACATGAGGACTTTCTCACCAATATGGAACTTCTACTGATGAATCATGATATCATGGATAGCCTTTGTCTTCTCTTTATAGATATGGGGGTTCTCATATGCATCATGTCAAATATCTTCTAACTCTTGAATCTACAGCTTCATTTTCTCACCTTCATATAAAATATTCATATTACATTGTTTAACAATTCAATATGCATGGTGTTCTACCTTCACTAGGAGGTGACAATCCTTTCCAAACAAAATCTTGTATGGTGACATTCTGATTGGGGTTTTAAAAGTTATACGGTACACCCAAAGTGCATCATCCAAGCACAAAATCAAATCTTTCCTATTGGGTTGTACCATTTTTTCCAAGATTCTATTAACATCCGGATTTGAGATTTCTGCTTTTCCATTAGTTTGGGGGTGATATGCAGTGAGGACTTTATAATCAACCCCATATTTACGAAGTAAATTTTTCATGTCGTAATTGAAAAAATGTGAACCCGGATCACTAACGATGAATCTCGGTAAACCAAACCAATTAAAAATTTGGGACCTCACAAAGTCAACAACCACTCGAGATTCATCGGTCCTGGTGGCCTTTTCTCCCACTAATTTAGATACATAGTCAATAGCCAATAAGATTTTCAAAATGCCAAATTAATTTGGAAAATTCCCCATGCAGTCAATTCCCTATGCAACAAAAATTTCATAGAATAACACGGGTTGTTGGGGAATTTCATTTCTCTTAGAGATATTCCCTGTGAATTGACAATGACTAAATGACTTGCAAAATCTATTGGAATCCCTATACAATTTTTCCCAATAATGTCCTGAGTTAAGGACCTTTCGAGATGTATGTTGAGATCCAAAGTGGCCCCCATATGCCAAAGTGTGGCAGAAGGTCAAAACAGAGGTGAACTCATGGTCAGGGATACACCGACAATCTACTTGGTCACTAAAAATTCTCCACAAATATGGTTCATCCCAAATGTACTACCAAGAATCATACTTAAGTCTCTAGGATTGTGAAGTGTTGAAATCAGTTGGGACCCTATATGTTTCTAGAAATTTTATAATGTCAGCATATCAGGGGGTAAGGTCTACAACATCACAAAGGTTCTCATGAGGGAAGAATTCTCCAATGGGGAGGGGTTAGTCAAAATGATGGTCCAATGGTGGGGAAATTATACTAATGTGGTCAACTACCACATTTTCACTCCTCTCTTATCTCTAATCTTTAGGTCAAACACTTAGAGGAGAAGCATCCCCTGAATGAGGTGAGGCTTAGCTTCAGTTTTCTTTAGGGGAAATAAAGGGCAGCATGATCAGAAAAGAAAATGATTTTTAACCCAATAAGATATGAACATAATTTTTCCAAGGAAAACACAATAGAAAGAAGTTATTTTTTAGTGGTTGTGCAGTTTTCCTGGGCAGGGTCAAGGGTACGATAGGCATACGCAATAACATGAGGAGCCTTCTCAACCCTTTGTGATAAAACTCCCCCAACTGTAAAGTTAAAGGCATCACACATAAGCTCAAAGAGAATGTCCCACCTTGGTGGTTGGATTACAGGAGGTGATGTAAGACTCCTTTTTAGTGAATTGAAAGATTCCTCACAATTTTTAGTAAACAAAAACTCAAAATCATTTTGTAATAACCAGGATAAGGGAAGTGTGATCTTAATGTTGTCTTTAATTAATTGATGGTAAAAACTATCATGAACTAAGAAATATCGCACCTCATGAACACATTTTGGATATATTAGGGTTGAAATTAATTTAATTTTTGATTTATCAACTTGAATTACTTTATTTGAAATGATATGACCAAGAACTATCCCCTGTACAACCATGAAATGGCATTTATCGTAATTTAATAGAAGATATTTTTCTATGCAATGATGGACAATAGAACCTAGGTAATCCAAATAGTCATCAAAGTAAGTTCCATAAACCATGAAATAATTCATAAAATCTTCCATGAAATTCTCTAAGAACTCAGAAAAAATACTCAACAAAAGTCGCTGAAAAGTATCGAGAGCATTACATAGACCAAAAGGCATCCTTCTGTATGAAAATGTGCCAAATAGATAGGTAAATATTGTCTTTTCTTGATCCTTAGGGGCTATATAGATTATAAAATAACCTGAATAGCCATAAAGGAAACAATAATGGGACTTACCAGACAATCATTCTAACATTTGGTCAATGAAAGGTAGAGGAAAGTGGTCCTTCCGCATGTCTTGATTCAGTCGATGGTAGTCAATACAGACTCTCCAACTGTTTTTCCCACAAGTTAAAACCAATTCATTCCTTTCATTTGACACAACTGTTATTACTATTTTTTTAGGAACAATTTCCACTGGGCTAACCCATTTACAATCAAATATAGGATAAATGATCCCCATAGTAAGTAATTTACTGACTTCTAATTTTACCACTTCAAGGAGAGTTGGATTCAACCAGAATTGATATTGTTTTATGGGCTTAGCTTTATCATCCAAAAGTATATGGTGCATAAAAAAAGATGGGTTAATCCTAGGAATATCAGCCAATGCCCATCCTATCTCCTTTTTACACACTCTAAAAAGATCAAGCAATTTTTATTCCTATTGTTGGAAGAGGTTATTGGAAATAATGATGGGAAATTGGTCAATACCCCCAAGATAGGCATGTTTTAAATTTGGAGGAAGTGGTTTTAATTCCAACACTGGGTTTTTTTTGATTGAGAGGGGATTTAGCAGGAGTGAGGTCCATGAAACTGTCTATCTGCTTTTGTTTATTCTCTAAGGATATATTATCTATTAAAATGTGATTTTCATAATCATCGATGGTCATGGGTACCTCAGAATGAACACACTCATCAATTAAAGAACAAAATTTACACTTTTTAGAACCCACACAAATCTCAAAACATCAATAAAAACTCAAATCATCCAATTGTGAAGAAGAGGAAAATGAATCAAAGTATGGGTTGAGGATCGAATTCTGTGTGTGTGCATTGTTTGAGAGCACTTTCATCGAATAGATAGAAAGAGTGGAGTTCTCTTCAATGGGTTGTTTCATAGCCTTAAGGATGTTAAAAATAACCTTTTCTCCACCAAACTCCATGAACAACATACCATTGTGAACATTGATGATCGTCTTTGATGTTTTAAAAAATGGCCTCCCAAGTATGAGAGGGGAATATCCTTGGGTTCGGGTATCTTCCATCTCAATAATGTAGAAATTAGCAGGGAACATGAGATTATTCACTCTTACAAGGACATCCTCAATCACTCATGATGGATGCGTAGTAATTTGGTTTGCAAGTTGCACAAAAATTCTTGTTGGTTGAAGCTCTCCAAATTGTAGAGAAGTATACACAGAGTAAGGCATTACATTAATAGAAGTGCCTAAATATAACATAGCATCTGAAAATAACTCCACCCCTGTGGTACAAGGTATCATGAATGTTCTTGGATCCTTGTACTTAGTTGGAATTTCTGGTTGAATCAAGGCTGAGACATTCCTCCCCAAGTTGACTCTCTCATTCCCCTTGAGCCTTCATATATGGGTTCAATGTTCTTTAAGAAATTTTGAATAATGGGGAATTTTCTTGACTGCATCCAATAAATAAATATTAACTTGAACTTTTTTAAATGTATCCATTATTTCATTATGAATCTCATTATCATAATTTTTCTTAGATTTATAGATAATTTGGGGGAAAGGAAGAGGAATGGATTGTTCATTTGAATCATCAATGATAATTTTGATTTCTCTTTTTATTTTATTTTTCTTCATTGGACTCTTTTATGGGTGGAGAAAGAGTGTTTTCAATAGCGGGACATAACTATTGCATATAATTAGTAGAAGGAGAAACATATTTACCACTAAGATGTGTAATTGAACTTACATTACCTTTTTACTTCATATTGGCAATGTTATGGGATGGTATTTGTATATAACCTTTCATATTGATCTCACTGATGGTGTTCTCCCATTGTCCCACTTGATTTCGTAGCTCTTGAATTGCCGATTGTGTGGTCTGTTGGAACTAGAGGTTCTGGGTTTCCATTTGTTTCACTATATCCTCTAGGCTTGGTTTAGATTTGGGAGGAGAAGGAGGATTTTTTTGAGAAGTTGAAGGATAAAAAGTTTTCATACCTTGGCCTTGTTGATACCAATTCTACTTGGGGTATCTTGAGTTTCCTCCTTGTCGGTACTGGGGTTATTCTTTCCACCCAGGGTTTGGATTTGGCCTTGATTGTTCTTGATTAAACAGAGGTTCTTTTTGTAATGGATTCCCTAGGAACACGGGTGTACAGGACTCGAGTGAATCTTGAAGTCATTGGAACTGGTTTGAAAAATGAGTATTGTCAGAACAAATACCACATTGTAATGGAATAGGAGGATATTGTGAGTAATCTTGTGCTTGAGCTAATTGACTTAGAAGGGTATGAATCTCATCAATAATGTTATCTACCTTTTGTTATAGGGATGAATGACTTACCTCATGAACTCCTAGGGTTGGTGAAATATCTCATGTACCAAATTGTTTTGCATTTTGATCCATATTGGATATTAAGTCACAAGCAGCAGAAAGAGTTTTATCAACCAAGTCCAAAACATCTACTCCATCAATTATTCCATGATACATGGGGATAAGTCTCTCATAGAATTATTGGATTAATAGTTTTTCACTAATCTGGTGGTGGGGGAAGCTTGAGCAAAGTCATTTGAATCTCTCCCAGTATTCATGAAGGGTATCTCCTTGTGATTGCCTAATGCCACAAATTTCTTTCCTAATTAATGCATGTTTGGGAGGTAGGTAAGAACTTCTATAAAAAGAGGCTTTTTAGGTCATTACAAACCCCAATTTTGGAAGTAAAATATTATATCCAAACTTTGGAAACACCATCAAGGGAGAAAGGGAAGACCCTAAACTTAATTTGGTCCTCCGACACATTTTGGGGTTTTATGGGGAAGCATAATATGTGAAACTCATTAAGGTATTTATGAGGGTCCTCTCGAGGAAGGCCATTGAATTTATGAAGAAGGTGGATGAGGCCTGATATCAACTAAAATTTGGCTGATTCCTCAAAATATTGGATGTACATAGGTTGGTACTCCACGTCCGGGGTGTTTAGTTCTTTTAAAGTTCAATTATTTGTAGCCATGATTTCTGGGGTTTGATTGTGTTTAATTTTTGAGTGGTTCAGTACCAATTGAGGTTCCCAAAGAGGTTTCTCAATGTTACTTGATTGACATACTCTAGATTCCCTGATTTGTGAGTGAACTATCTTTTCAATTTTTGGGTCAAATTCAAGCAGTTTTTCTTTTTCGGATCTGGTCATGAAAATAAGTTGTGTAGTTTTTTTTATGATTGAATATGGATAAAATAACTTAAGGAGGGTGAAATGAGAATATAATGTTATACTAAATAATTGTATAGAGATATATGGAGAAGAAGAAGAAAAAATATGTATAGAGAGAGAAAAGAACACACAAAAACAACCAAAAATAGAAACAGAAAATCAAACAAAAAATAATCAAATGGGGGTGGGGTATTGAAAGTAGTAGTAATTAAGAAGTAAAATAAATAAATAAAGGAGAAACAATGATCTTGTGTCCCTGAAAACGGCCTCAAAATTTGATCGCGTTGTTGAGCACGTCAAATTAGTTGTTTAATTTTTATTAGAAATTTTGAAGTATAGCAGCAACCCAAGGTCGTCTCTCGATGGAGCCTTAGATAATTAATTTAAAAAATAGGTTTTTTATTGTGAAAACAAAAGGGTAATGGGATTTTTAAAACATTAGGTTTGATGATTAAATATTTCAATAGAAAAATGAAAGCGATAAAACCAAACAGAAATGAACAAGAGTAATTTAGCATGATCAACCCGGAGAGAACTTGTAATGCTCATCCTTCATCGTTTCAAGAGAAAGGGTTATGATCTTTTAATCCCTAGATTTTAACACCTATAACTAGAATGTTACTGATTTTATACTAGGATACCTCCTAGGGTTTGGTGGGAAACACATAATGATTCATCAGATACAGCCGATGATTGGGTGATTTGTGTTCGACTTCATAACTGAAACTCACCAAGGCAACACAGGGAGAACTTGATGCGTTGTCCAAGTTTGTAATATATTTCAATGTGTTACCATGAAATAAATTTACATGGCCTTGAAAATTATTTTTTGAGTTCAATTGACCAATATGAACCACACAAACACCACAATTGAATGAGGGAAGAAAAGGTGGTGAACGGTGTGTGAAACATCACATGAATGGGTACCCCCAAACATGATCATATGAGTTGAGCATGACATACCAGTACATAACTCATTAAAAATATAATATAGGATGATTAAAAACAACATAAAAACCTAGAATTAAAAAGATCATTCAAATATTACAAATATGAAGCTTTCGATTTACAACACGTTCCTCCCCGGGTGATCACAAGGAGTTTAGAATTCCATGGGAGGGGAGGAAGAAGAAGATGTTGAAGTAGAACTTCCCATAGCCTCCAAAACGTCTAGTGATGATGGAAAGAATAATTTGGGAATCCAAAATGGCATCACCTTTCCTCCTGGTCGAACTCCAAAATTGGGTTCCCAAGGTGTTCTTTTGTAGGAAAATTGGAACGTGGTTTTGAGCATATAGATTGTGTAAAACCAATTGGCTCGTAGTTTTTGGCCAATAAAAAGTTGAATATCCATTTGGAAAAAACAAGAAAGTTGTATCCACACATCCAGAATATCTCCACTAAATGTTTGGCTCCATTTGGACAATCCCAACTAGAGATATTGATAAAATATAGAACACCTCTTTTGACTTGTGTAGATTTTATTCCCTGGATAGATCAGTTTGGATGGGCATTTTAGAGGCCAAATGGGGCTTGGTTTCCTTCAAATGAAATATTTCCCATTAAATTTTGGACCATCCCACAAAATTTAATTACCTTTTTAATACACTTTTTATTATAATCATGATTTTTAGTCCATTGGTATGCTTGGATCATGTGCAGATTGGCCCATTTTTCTTGGACTTCATCATGGGTCCTCGAAATCAACTCCACCTACAATATAATTATCAAAATAAGTAACATTTACCCTTTTAAAAATGTTAAACACAAAATAATTGAATCAAAAATGGAGTGAAGTTTTTTATTATACTTTTAATTTTCAATAAAAAAACAGTTTAATACATTAGTATAAGGTTGAAATAAAACAGAGAATTGTGGTACGAACATAGATCACAAAATCTTGAGTCATATCTTCTCCCAAAAATATTTGAATATTCACCAAAGGAATTGGGTGGAGTAATTGTATTTTTTTGAATTTTACACCACCTATACCACAGGGAAAGGAACTGTCATTGTAGATGCGTTAAGCATAAAACTTCCAACCCAAACAGTAAAAGAATATTCAGAAGAGTTGAATATCATGTCTCTATTTGCACAGTTTCATATCAGAGTTCTTGAGAAAAGGTATGATATTTATTTATCCATTATTCAGTAATAATTCACTCTTATTAAGATGATTATTCAATATCAACAGATTTATTATGAATTTCATAGCATTAGGGACTCTCTTTATAGTGGGAAGACAGTTTCCTAGTGGTTGTTCTCCAAAGAGGGTGTTCTATGCTATAGAAATCTCTTCATTGTGACTTTAGAGGAAAATAAGGTTTTGGTGGTAGATTTTCATAATTCCCACTGGGTAGTGCACATAGAAACCACAAAAATGTTCTACGATATGTGGCAGAAGTACTGGTTTCTAGGGATGAGGAAATACATTGTTGAGTTTGCCTCTCGTTTCTATACATGCCAACATGTTAAGGTCAGGCACCAAAAACCTTCAAGTTTTCTTTATCAACTTCTAGTCCCTACTTGTAAAATGGATTGTATCTCTATGGAATTTTTGGTTGGTTTGTCTTGAACCCAAATAAAGAAGAAGTAAATATGGGTTGTGATCAATAGGATGGCCAAGTTGGATCACTTTATAACCTTTCAAGATATATCCAAATTTGGGGAGTTGGGGAATCTCTATATGAAAGAGATTGTTCATTTGTATAGAGTTACATCTACTATACTCTCTAATAGTAATCCTCATATTACTTATCTCTTTTGGAGAGGTCTTTAGGATGCATTGGGATCTCAGGTTCATTTGAGCTTGGCCTGCTATCCGCATTTGGATGTCCAGACAAAGAGAGCTATAAAGATTCATGAGGATATGATCTGCGCTTGTGTTATCAACTTTGGAATGTATTGGTATGATCACTTAGTTATGGTTGAGTTATATTATGACAATAGTTACTAGTATCTATTTAGGATGGCTTCATTTGAGGTTATGTATCACTGGCCTTGTAAATCTCTGTTGTGTTTGCCAGAGGTTGGGGAAAGTTCCTTGGTTGGTCCAAGCTTGTTGTAGGAGATGATAGCTAAGATTCAGACGATTCATTAGATAATTTTGAAAATCATAGATAAAATATAATTCTTATGTTGATCGACTCCATAGACCTTTTTAGTTTTAAGTTGGTGATCTGGTGTTCTTGAAAATTTCATCCCAGTTGGGTGATCGATGGCTTGGAAGGAAAGGGAAAATTGCTCCTCGTTTTGTGGAACCTTTCGAGGTAGTTGATCAGGTGTGGAAATTTTTTTACCATTTGTAAATTAAACTGTAAAAGATGTAGATACATAACATATTTTGTGTATCATAGTTGATAAATTATCTCTTTGATCCATGCCATGTTTTAACCCGGAGTGATCTTGAGATTGAGCCTAATTTATCCTTGACTGAACAGTCAGTCAGGATAGTCGATTTTGAGACCAAGGTATATCATGGGAGGATGATACCTTTGGTTTTTGTGTAATGGGAGCATTCTAATGATAGTCACGAGATGTTGGAATGTGAGGCACTGATGATAGAGCAGTGTCCTCATCTCACTGACATGGAATCTTCTTCATAAGCTTTCTGGGGGTACAAATGTTTTATGGTGGGGAGGTTGTAACATCTTGTTACCATTATAACAGGTATTCCTTAAACCATGTCTAATTTTTTACTATTATTTTACAAGTTATGGTGGAGTACAGATTGTTAGAATACCTATAATGGTAAAGATATAGTTTTTTGGATTCTCACCTTCAAATCAACTTTACATGCAGACTTTTATAAGGTTACACACCATGTAACAGGCTTATTTTAATTCTCTGACCCTAGAATCCCAGAGCCAGTGCATTATTTTAATACATTGGAATTATTATAAGGAATAAAGTTCTTAATGACCGATCAGTTTAGCAGTATTGTAATATAGATTACATTTATCAAACTTACATTAAAATTCCAAACATAAACAAAAACATAGAAAATCCTTTGAGAATACCATTATTCTCCTAGATTAACCTTGAATATCAATTATAAAACACTACTTGTAATCCTGGAAAAATAAAACATAAGAAAGGGGTGATCTCAAATGATCATTAAGGATAAACAATACTGTAGAATCTATCACAATTAAGCATAAAATTTTTAGGCAATATACAAAACTAAAACATAATCCTTTTAAAAAATTATCTTCAGCAAAATATATAAAGAATAAATCAAATAATTCCATTTAAACATTCACACAGATATTCTACTAGTCGAATAATAACATGTAAAATCAATAACTAATCTCATAATGAGGGAATGCATAATGTCAGACAACATAACAACTATGTCAAGGCCTCATTCCAAGACCATACACAAATATTCTATCAAGGCCTTCTGCCAGGACACTTGTTTGTCTCATGATACTTACTGATGCATTGAGGGGATATATCAGGCCCCTCCCATCACTTACTAAGTCCAACACATTCCCCATATGAAAAGCATGAAACATAATATAATCATTCACATTAAAACTGATATAAAAAATGTTAATACTTTAACAATAAACCATGAATGGTACAAAAATAGCATATATGTAGTAAAAAATATCAAAAACATTCAGTAAAATATATAAGATTTTATCATAATAAATCAACCTCAATTAATTATAAAATCAAACAAATTATGTTAACATAGATGAAAATAATGTAATAAAATCATTAAAAATTCAAAGAAATATCCCTTTTTACTTTGAAAAAATTAAAAGTTGCATAATTTACATTAGAATACATTTTTGAATCAAAGTTTCCAATTTCACTTTAAAAATTTTGAAATGAATTTAAATTTTAAAACATTTATCTCTATATAAATAAATCGCTAAAACATTTTTCAAAACATAGACATTAAAGAGAAAGGTTTAGAGGTATAAATCTTTAAAACATTTAAAATGATGTTTTAGTTCAATATTCCCTTCATAAAACCTTAAAAAATTCCATTTGAAAAAAAATTAAGAAACATGGACATAAATGATAAATATGTCTTAGTAAACACGTATACACAAAAAATCTCGGATAATAATGATATTTTGAAATTAACCCTTACCTTAAATCTGATACTCTCCATATGTGTCTAAAACTCATGTATAATGGTTTTTAAAAAATTATTAACTTGTAAAAAATAATAATAATATTTATGATATCATATATAATTGTTTTATGACTTTATATTACTCTTTAATTAACAATTCCAAGTTAATGCAACGTTTCGGGTAATAATTGTTTTCTTTATCGTGTGTGTTTTGACTTGTTATTCTTGATACTATTACTTAAACCATGATAAAATGATTTATATATCATATATATTCAGAATATAAAAATATATAATAGATAGATATATGAAATGGAATACACTATTCATGGAGATGGTAGGTTGTACGTACGCATGAATGTTGTTTCCATTTTCTTATCATATTGAGTGGAAGTAAGTGAATGACATATATGTACATATATATATATATATATATTATTCTAGTAGAATTATTACATCATATATTTCAAACTTATTCTTAATATATATTTTTATAATCATTCTTGGATGGTGAATGTGGAAGATGAATCTCCTCGCGTCATGGAGACAGTAAGTCGTACGTACGGACAAGTGACGGTATAATTTCCTTAATGGTTAAATGGTATAGAATTGGATGGAATATAAATTTTGAATAAATAAAATCATGTTATATTAATTATTTAATTCATTTATATTCATCATTATACCCATCAAAATAAAGTATATAATAAAAACAGTTTACACCATGGTGTGAAGATAGTAAGTCGTACATATGCACACATGGTGATATTGTTTTTCATAGGATGGGTAAAAGGAGGAATATGGTTGTCCCATAATCCTAAAAAAATGTCAAAATATATTAGATTCTGGATTTATTATTTTAGTATGGTATCAACTTAGGATGAGTAAGTAGAAGAATAAGGAACGAACTTTGAAATAAGGGATAAAACGATTACCTCTTCTTCGGGTGTCTCCTTTTGATTTGCATAAAAGGACTCCTTAAGTTAGTTTTATGCCCAAATGGTATCCTATAGGATGAAATGGGATAATTTGGGAGTATATTTTGTTAGGTTTTGTCCAACCCAAAGGTATTTTGAGGTGTGAATAAAATACAAGGAGAAGTTCCCTTTTATATGAGAGGTTAGAGGCACCTTAGGAAAGTCTTGAAATATTAATTTATTATAAATTCTTTTTTGGATTATAATGGCTAAAAAATAATTTAATTAAAGGATAATATGATTATGGGTCCAAATACTCTCAAAAATTAGGTTTTATATAGGTATAGGTCATGAATTTAACCTTATATTTTGGCTTTAACCCTTAGTTAAATAAGTTAACTCTTACTATGTCTTCTTGTATTTTTATAATATATGGTTAATATATTTACTATAAAATAGAATGGGAAAATTAAATGAATAATTAATGAAATTTTTAACACTATATAATTAAATTTTCTGAATATTATATTTTTATGACTATTATATCATTTAATAAAATAGTGTTTGTTTCAAAAATTCATTTTTGAGAATTTTGACACTATTTAGTAATTGATTTTTGTAAAAGTCATAACAACTTGATTCCTTATAAAAAAATTAAATATAATATAATATGATATAATCATAAATAAAATTAATGTATGGAATCAAAATTTTCAAATTACATTTATTTTAATATTTATAATATCATTTATTGAAATATTTCATTAATAAGGTAATCACTACATCATCATTATGTTATAAAAAATTATTTATTTAATATCTAAAAACTATAAATAAGATACCATGATATAGGAAATATTTTTATATTTCTAATTACTATTTTTAGTCAAATATATCATTTATATAAACCAAATTAAAATTGTTTTAGTTATGAGATACATGTTTATGTTATATTTCCCTTTTCATTAAATTAAAATTTATAAGAGGTCATTATCATACCCAAGTGGCTCCCAAATGCCTAAAATTTTTCCTAAAGATTTATTTGGTTGTAAATGACTCATAAAATATTATTAGGACATGTTATAGTGTAGTTTTATTTTATTATAATATTATTTTTTACTCTTATTTACTTGATTCACACTTTAACCATAGTAAATAAAAATAATTACAGAAGTTATTATTCATAATGTCCAAAAATAAAAGGTATCTATTTAAATAATTTAGACCTTATGATTAAAAATATGGAATATATTTTTAAAAATAAAAAACACATAAATTTCAGTAATTAATTTAAAATTAATCCCCATTGTCAAAATGAGAAAACAAGTTTTTTAAAATTAAAAACCATCAAAAGGCTGATACGGGTTTATATCAAATTTAAATGTGAAATTACTTAAAATGAATTAAATTATATTAAATGATAAAAATATATTCTATTTATACTTTAAAAACATTCAATAATATAATTTATCTTCATAAATTATTTCGATGAAAAAAGTTATTTTTAATAAAAATTTAGTATATTTTTTCGATTCATCAAATTTTAGAACATATTATAAAAATATAAAAAATTCTTCCAAGGTAAATTTTTATATCCAACTTCAAAATAAGAATTTTGTTTGTTAAATATAATATAGTAAAGTGTCAAAAAAATGATTTAAAATTAGTGCACCATTAAAAGGCGAAAAAACTGTATTTTTAGAAAAAATACTTCTTTTATCTGAATTGTGGAATATTTTATCATATCATGTACATAAGATAAATATTAATACTATTTGTAATATATAAAATTCAAAATGTGGTTAATATTATTAATAACCACTTTTTAAATGGATAATTTTATAGGTCGTGGTGTACTCAAACTCAGTATTGCTTGTAGCACAAGATAAGACGATGTTATGTGTAGTACAAGCTTATCTTGGTGTAGTGTAAAACAAAAACTATTGAATTTATTTAAAAAGAAACATATCATGGAATCATGGGGTGTTAAATTATCCCCTCCTTCAACAAATCTTTTCCTCTTAATTTTCAAATTTGGCATCGGTAACTAAGGTTCGATTATTCAAAATCCCTTTATTGCAATCCCACATTGGAAAAATTAGTCGATAAAACATTCGCTTTAAAATTGAGAAAGGAAAGTAAAAAAGGTTACCTGAGATAACATATACTAGGATTCTTTGTAGGAAAATATGGATATGAAGAAAAAAACTAATGATCATGTTCTGATAGAGAAAGATAGAGAACATGATTATGAAAAGGTTAACAACCATAAAAGTATAAATCTATGATGATCCAAGGGGCCATTTGTTTCATCACAAAAGAATGTACTAGTAAAACATTTTTGGTTTAACTAGATTTTAAGAGTTCATTTACTCTATAAATTTAGAACATAATGAAACATACTTACTTTATATGTATAGTTTCTTCTTTTAACTAATTCCTACCACAAACTCGTCTTTATCTTCAAAAGATAATAAAACTCAAAAAAATATTCCATTTATCTTAATTGTATAAGGTTCCAAAAATGAATTTATAATTCATCTATCAGACCATTTAAATAAAAAACTATTTTATACAAACTAGGACATCACATAGGTCAATGATAGGTGATGCGCCTTTTTCGTTCTTCGGTTGTGGGTTCAGGTCTTGTGGCCTTATCAGACGCGACGGGTTATCTCCCAACATATGGGTTGTCCTTTTATTAAAACTATATTTTTATAACATTTGAAAATAACCTTAATAAATTTTTTATCCTTAAAAAATTCTATCCAATATCCAAATTAATCCATTCAAACCTTTACACTTATCAAAAATACTTCTGTCCAAACTCACAACCCAAAAAAGTTATAAGAAAGGTCACATAACAAACATATGAGTACCTTTATCATTTATTCTATTAAAACATGTAAATAACCTGAATTACCATAAAAACATTTTTGAATACACTCATTCTTCCTTATTCCTTATGTAAAACATAAAATATTGGATATACTCCTTGAATCCAAAAAAGTTATAAACTCCAATAATGACAGAATAAACAAACTATTAATCAGTTCCAAGATAGTCAATAATATCCAATATACTTTATCCAAATAAATTATCTCTTTATTAAAACATAATTACATCAATATCATAATCATATTATATGTTATCTTTCCCTCAATCAAATATTTTCCAAAATGTTTAACTTCTAACTATGTCACTTTACTTGGTACCATAAAATCTCAAATCGTTAATAAAATAGTACTGCAGTACAATCCTTATATATCTCATGAATCTTATAACCGTAGAATGATTAATTTAATAATTCTTAAATCGAAATACAAAATAACCTTAATCATTCCACTTCACTCTTAAACCATTAACTACGTTTCAACATATTATTCTTTAATATCTTCTTCATCTCATTTAACTTTTTTAGTCACCTCATTATCAATGGTATAACCATAAGTTGTATAACAATTCTGATTCTAAACATTGACTAAACATGAATCACAGTCTCAAAAACACTAATCGTAGTGTTATAGTCTAGAAAAATCATTTACAAGATCTCTAAATGATAAATTCTTCTTCTTAATACTTAATTCCAAAGGATTATCCAAGGTTATTCATTACTAAATCTAAAGGATCATATCTTATACTTAGACTTATCCTCAAATTCATTCATAGGGCTATGTTCTCTAATCCATGTTTTCTAAATCTAATTTCTAAGGTTGTTTCTAAACTTCCTCTAATACCAACTGTAATACCCCAAACCAAGAACACCAGAGTCAATGCATTTATTTAATATATTGGCATGATTACAAAGAATCAAGTTCCGAAAGGACCGATTAGTTTAGTAGTCTTGGAAAATAGATTACATTAATCAACCTTACATTACAATTCCAAACATAAACTACAACATAGATAATCCTTTAAGAACACCATTATTCCCCAATATTAACCCTTCATATCAATCACAAAACACTTCTTCGAATCCTGGGAAAATAAAACATAAGAGAATGGGTGATCTTAGAAGCTCGGTAAGGATAATCAATATTGGAGAAGAAATCACAATCAAGCATAAACTTTTGAGATACGATAAAAAACTAAAACACAAGCCTTTTAAAAAAAATTATCTTCAGAATAATATGGCAATAATAAATCAAATAATTTCATTTATACATTCACATGGATATTTTACTAGTTGAATAATCACATGTAAAATCAATAACTAATCACATAACAAGGCAATGCATAATTTCGGACATCATAACCACTATGTCAAGGCCTAATGCCAAAACCATACACAAATATTCTATCAAGGACTTGTTCCAAGGCACTATTTTGTCTCATGAGGCCTACAGATGCATCGAGGGGCTATAATGGGCCCTACCCATCACTTATAAAGTCCAATGCATTCCCCATATGAAAAGTGTGAAACATAACATAATCATTCGTATTATAATTGGCATAAAACAAGTTAATACTTTAACCATAACCCATTAATGGTATCAAAATAGAACATCCATAGTCAAACATATCATAAAAATTCAATAAAATATGGAATATTGTATCATAATAAATCAATCTAAATTATGAATAAAATCCAACAAAGGATGTTGACATATCTGAAAAAAATTATTAAAATCATTAAAACTTTTTCAGAGAAATATCCATTTTTACTTTGAAAAAATTAAAAGTCGCTCAATTTATAAAAGAGTAAATTTAAAAGACAATTCTTAATCAAAGTTTACCAAGCCACTTTGAAACTTTAGAAGTGAGTTAACATTTTAAAACATTTATGTTCATATAAATAAATCATTAAAACCTTTTTGAAAACATGGACGTTAAAGAGAAATGTTTAGAAGTATAAATATTTAAAACATCTATAAAGATGTTTTAGTTAAATTGGACCTTACATAAAACCTTAAAACATATTCCTTTTTAAAACATTTTTAAGAAACATGTACATTAATGAAAAATAATTCCAAGTAAACACTTATACATAAACAATCTCAGATAATAATGAAATTTCGAAAATTAACCCTTACCTTAAGTCTGAAACTATACATATGTGTCCAAAACTACTATATAATGGTTTTTAACATATTATTAAATTTTACCATAATCATAAAAATATTTATGAAATCATATATGATTATTTTATGACTTTATATTACTAGTTTATTAACAATCCCAAGTTAATGCAACGTTTCAGGTAATAATCCCTTTCTTTATCACAAGTGTTTTGAATATTTATTATTGATCATATTAATTAGATCATCATAACATGATTTATATATCATATATATTAATAATATAAAAATCTATAATATAAATATATATAAAATGGAATACAGTTTTCATTGAGATGGTAGGTTGTACGTACGTATGAATGTTGTTTCCATTTTCTTATCATATTGAGCGGAAGTAAGTGAATAAAATATATGTACATACATACATATATATATATATTATTCTATTATAATTATTATGTCATATATTTCATACTTATTCTTAATATATATTTCTATAATCATTCTTGGATGGTGAATGTAGAAGATAAATCTCACCGCATTGTGGAGACGGTAAGATGTACGTACGCATGAACAACGGTATCATTTTATTAATGGTTAAATGGTATGGAATTGGATGGAATATGAATTTTATAGAAATAATATAATGTTATATTTATTATTTAATTCATTTATATTCATCATTGTACCCATATAAATAAATTATATCCAAAAATAGTTTACACCACGGCGTGGAGATGGTAAGTTGTACGTACGCATGTATGGTGATATTGTTTTTTATGGGATGGGTAAAAGGAAGAATGTGGTTCTACCATAATCATAAAAAAGTATCATCATATAGTAGATTCTGGATTTTTTATTTTAGTATGGTAACAACTTAGGAATATGAAGTAGAATAAGAAACAAACTTTGAAAGAAGGGATAAAACGATTATCTCTTCTTTGGGTGTCTCATTTTGATTTGAAAAAAAGGACTCCTTAAGTTGGTTTTATGAACCAAGGGTGGCCTCTAAGATGAATTGAGGGAAGTTTTGAGGATATTTTGGTAGGGTTTGGCTGAGCCAAAGGGCTATGGAGGTGTGAATAAAAGAGAATGAGAAGTGCCCTTTTATATTAGAGGTGAGGGGCACTTTAGGAAACTCTTGAATTATTAATTTATTATAAAATGATTTTAGGTTTATAATGGTTGAAAAGTTATTTATTTAGGATATAAGATGATTATGGGTAGCAATTATCTCAACCAATAGGTTTTAGATAAGTTTAGGTGATGAATTTATCCTTATCTTCTGGCATTAACCCTTAGTTAAATAAGTTAACTCTTACCATGTCCTCTTGTATTTTCATACTATATTTTTAATATAGTTACTATAAAATTCCAAGAGAACCTAAAGTGGATAATTAATGAAATTTTTATCACTATATAATTCATTTATCTAAATCTTATATTTTTATGACTATTATATCATTTAATAAAATAGTGTTTTGTTTAAAAATTCATTTATCTCAATTTTAAAACAATTTAGTAGTGGATTTTTTTTTAAGTCATAACAGCTTGATTACTTAAAAAGGGAATTAAATAAAATCTAATATTTCATAATCATCCAAAAAAAATTTTATGGTGTCAAAATTTTCAAAATAAATATATTTTATTATTTATAATGTCATTTACTTGAATATTTCAATGATAAGGTAATCACTGCATCATCATTGTGTCATTAAAAAATTTATTTATTTAATGTATAAAAATTATAAATAAAATATCTTGATGTATTAAATATTTTTATATTTATAATTAATATTTATATTCTAAGATATCATTTTTATAAACCAAATTAAAAAAATTTTATACAGGAGATACATGTTTATGTTATATTTCCCTTTTCTTTAAATTAAAAATTCTAAAAGATCATCGTCACACCCAAGTGGCTCTAAAATGACAAAAATTCATCCTAAATATTTTTTTGGTCACCCATGAATCATTAAATAGTATTAAGACATGTTTTAGGGTAGTTTTATATTATTAAAATATTATTTTTTCACCATTATTTACTTAATTCACACTTTAACCATGGTAAATAAAAATAATTACTAAAGTTACTATTTATAATGTCCCAAAATAACATTTACATAATTTGGATCTTTTAGTTCCAAATATGAAATCCATTTTTACAAATTCAAAACACAAAAATTTCAGTAATTAATTTAAAATTAATCCCCATTGTCAAAATGAGAAAACGCATTTTTTAAAGAAAAAACATCAAAAGATTAATATGTGTTTATATCAAATTTCAATGTGAAATTACTTCCAATGAATTAAATTATATTAAATTATAAATATATATTCTATTTATATTTTAAAAACATTCAATAATAAAATTTATCCTTATAAATTATTTTGATGAAAAAAAAATTAATAAAAATTTGAATATTTTTACTATTCATCAAAATTTAGAACTTAATAGAAAAGTATAAAAAATTCCCCCAACATAAATTTTCATATCCCGCTTCAAAATAATAAATTTATTTTGTTAAATTTAATATATTAAAGTGTTAAAAACTTGATTTAAAATGGGAGTTCCATCAAAAGGCAGCGAAATTCCATTTTAAAAAAATAATTATTTTATACGAAAGATGGAATATTTTCTTATATCATGTACATAAGATGAATTTTAAAATTATATGGAATATATAAAATTCAAAATTTGGTTAATACTATTCATATCCGCTTTCTAAATGGATAATGTGATAGTTCGTGGTGTACTCGAACTCGGTATTGCATGTAGTGCAATCAAAGATGGTGTTATACACAGCACAAGCTTATCTTGGTGTAGAGAACAACACAAGCTATTGAATTTATTTAAAAAGAAACATATTGTGGAATCATTGGGTGTTACATTATCCTATCCTTCAATAAATTGCATTCTTGTAATTTTCAAATTTGGGTTCGATAACTAAGTTTGATTATTCAAAATCCCTTTATTGGAATCCCACATTAGAAAAATTTGTCGATAAAACATCCACTTTAAAATAGAGAAAGGAAAGTAAGAAGGTTACTTGAGATAAAATATACTAGGATTACATGTAAGAAAATATTGATATGAAATAAAAAACTAACGACCATGTTCTAATCGATAGCGATAGAGAACATGATTAGGAAAAGGTTAAAAACCATAAAGGTATAAATATTTGATGATCCAACAAAGGATGTTGACATAAATGAAAATAATCTAATAAAATCATTAAAATTTATTCAGGGAAATATCCCTTTTTACTTTTAAAACATTAAAAGTTGCACAATTTATAAAAGAATATATTTAAAAAAAATTGAATCAAAGTGTCTGATACCACTTTGAAATTTTGAAAGGAATTATCATTTTAAAACATTTATATCCATATAAATAAATCGTTAAAACCCTTTTTGAAAACATGGACATTAAAGAGAAATGTTTATAAGTATAAATCTTTAAAATATATATAATGACGTTTTAGTAAAATATTCTCTTACAAAAAACCTCAAAAAATATTCCTTTTTAAAACATTTTTTAAAAACATGGATATGAATGATAAATATGTCCCAGTAAACACTTATACATAAACAATCTTAGATTATAAGGAGATTTATAAATTAACCCTTACCTAAAGTCTGATACTCTCTGTATGTGTCTAAAACTCCTGTATAATGGTTTTTAACATATTATTAACTTTTACTATAATCAAAATAATATTTATGATATAATATGTGATTGGTTTATAACTTTATATTACTCGTTTATTAACAATTCTAAGTTATTGCAACATTTCGGGAAATAATCGCTTTCTTTATCGCATGTGTTTTGACTTGTTATTCTTGATTATATTACTTAGATAATGATAACTTGATTTATATATCATATATATTCAGAATATAAAAAAATATAATATATTGATATATTAAATGAAATACATTGTTCATGGAGATGGTGGGTCGTACGTAAGCATGAACATTGTTTCCATTTTCTTATCATATTGAGTTGAAGTAAGTGAATGACATATATGTATCTATATATATAATTCTTGTATAATTATTATGAAATATATTTCATACTTATTCTTAATATATATTTTTATAATTATTCTTGGATGGTGAATGTGGAAGATGAATCTCATCGCGTCGTGGAGACTGCAAGTCGTACGTACGCACGAGCGACGATATCATTTCCTTAATAGTTAAACGGTATGGTATTGGATAGAATATAAATTTTATAGAAATAATATCATTTTATATTTATTATTTAAGGCATTTATATTCATCATTATACCTGTTCAAATAAAGTATAGATGAAAAATAGTTTACACCACAGTGTGGAGATGGTAAGTCATACGTATGCACACATGGTGATATTGTTTTTCATAGGATGGGTAAAAGGAATAATATGGTTTTTGCATAATAATAAAAACATATAATAATATAATATATTCTGTATTTATTATTTTATTATGGTAAAAACTTAGGAAGATGAAGTATAAGAAGAAAAGAACTTTGAAAGAAGGGATAAAATGATTATCTCTTCTTTAGCTGTCTCCTTTTGATTTAGACAAAAGGTCTCTTTAAGTTGGTTTTCTATCACAAGTGTGGCCAATAGGATTAATTGAGTAAATTTGGTAGGATATTTGGGTAGTTTTTGTCTGATCCAAATGGATTTGGAGATGTTAATAAAAGATATGGAAAAGTTCCCTTTTATAGGAGAGGTGAGGGGCACTTTAGGAAAGTCTTGAATTATTAATTTATTATTAATTGATTTTCAGTTTATAATAGCTCCAAAGTGATTTATTTAGAGTATAAGATGAGTATGGGTCAAAATAATCTCAACTAATAGGTTTTATACATGTTTAAGTCATGAATTTAAACTTATCTTTTGGATTTAACCCATATATAAATAAGTTAACTTTTACCATATCTTCTTGTATTTTTATACTATATGGTTAATATAGTTACTATAAAACACCAATAGAATATAAAGTGGATCATTAATGACATTTTTAACACTATATAGGTAATTTGGACTATTATTATATTTTTATGCTAATTATATCATTTAATAAAAAACTGTTTTTTTTTTAATTCATTTATGTCAATTTTGAAACTATTTAGTAGTTGATTTCTGTTAATGTTGTAATAACTTGATTCCTTCAAAAAAATCATTAAATCAAATATAATATGTCATAATAATCCATAAAATTCGTGTATGGAATTAAAATGTTCAAATTATATTTATTTTAATATCTATAATATCACTTATTTGAATATTTTATTAATAAGGTAATCATTGCATCATCATTGTGTCATAAAACATTATTTATTTAATGTCTAAAAATTATAAATAAAATAAAATGATGTAGTAAATATTTCTATATTTATAATGACTATTTATAGTCAATGATATCATTTATATAAACAAAATTAATATTGTTTTTGTTAGAAGATACATGTTTATGTTAGATTTCCCTTTACTTTAAATTAAAAATTATAAAAGGTCTTTATCACACACAATTGGCTCCCAAATGTCACAAATTTGGACTCACCCATGACTCATAAAATAGGATTAGTAAACGTGTTATTGTAGTTTTAAAATATTATAATATTATTTTTTACCCTTATTTACCTAATTCACCCTTAAACCATGGTAAATAAAAATAATTACAGAAGTTACTATTCATAATGTCCAAAAATAAAAGGTACCTATTTACATGATTTATACCTTATGATTACAAATATGGAATCCATTTTTACAAATTCAATACATAAAAATTTCAGTAATTAATTTAAAATTAATCCCCGTTGTCAAAATGAGAAAAAGGGTTTTTTAAATGTAAAAACCATCAAAAGATTGATACATGTTTATATCAAATTTAAATTTAAAATTACTTCCAATGACTTAAATTATATAAAATGATAAAAATATATTCTATTTATACTTTAAAAACAGTAAATAATATAATTTATCCTCAGAAATTATTTTGAATAAAAAAGTTGTTTTTAATAAAACAATAGTATATTTTTACTATTCTTCAAAATTAAAAACTTATTAGAAAAATATAAAAAATTCATCCAAATTAAATTTTCATATACCACTTAAAAAGAAGAAATTTATTTTTTAAAATATAATATATTAAAGTGTCAAAAATTTATTTAAAATGGGTGTGTCATTAAGAGGCGGCAAAACTGCATTTTTTAAAAAATCTAATTCTTTTATCCCAAAGAATAGATATTTTCTTATATCATGTAAATAATATGAATTTTAATATTATATGGAATATATAAAATTAAAAATGTGGTTACTATTATTCATAACCTCTTTTTAAACTGATAATTTATAGGTCGTGGTGCGCTCGAACTCGGTGTTGTGTGTAGCGCAAGCTAAGACGGTGTCAGGTGTAGCACAATCTTATCTTGGTGTAGCGTACAACACAAGCTATTGAATTTATTTAAAAAGAAATATATTCCGGAATCGTGTGGTGTTACATTATCCCCTACTTCATTAAATTTTGTCCTCACAAATTTCAAATTTGGGTTCAGTAACTAAGGTTTGATTATTCAAAATCCTTTTATTACAATCCCATATCGGAAAAATTGGTCAATAAAATTTCCACTTTAAAATAGAGAAAGTAAAGTAAGAAGGTTACCTTAGATAACATATACAAGGATTCTATATAGGAAAATATGTATATGAAAGAAAAAACTAATGATCATGTTCTGATAGAGAGCGATAGAGAACCTGATTATGAAAATATTAACAACCATAAAGGTATAAATCCGTGATGATCCAAGGGGACATTTGATTCATCATAGAAGAATGTACAAGGAAAACATTTTTTGTTTAACTAGAGTTTAATAATTAATTTACTTTATAAATTAAGAACAAAATGAAACATACTTACTTGATATGTAGAGTTTCATATTTCAACTAATTCATACCTCAAACTCATCTTTATCTTTAAGAGATAATAAAACTCAAAAAAAATATTCTATTTATATTAATCATATAAGGTTCCAAAAATACATTTATACTTCATCTATAAAACCATTTAAGTAAAAAAAACTATGTAATACAAACCAAGACATCACGTAGGTCAGTGGTAGGCAATGCACCCTTATTACCTTTAGGTTGTGGGTTCAAGTCTCATGGCCTTACCAGACACAACGTGTTGTCGCCCAACCTGTAGTTTTTCCTTTTCTTAAAACTATATTATTATAACATTCCATAAATAAACTTAAGAAATTTTTTCCCTTAAAAAATACTATCCAATGTTCTAATTAATCCATTAAAACCTTTACACTTAACCAAAATACATTTGTCCAAAATCAAAGTCTAAAAAGTTATAAGTAAGGTCACATAACAAACATATGAATACTTTCATCATGTATTCTCTTAAAACATTTAAATACCCTGAATTACCATAAAACCCTATTTGAATACGCTCATGCTTCCTGATTCCTTACGTAAAACATAGAATATTGGATATACTCCTTAAATCCAAAAATGTTATAACCTCTAATAATGATGGAATAAACAAACTATTAATCAGTTCCAAGGTATTCAATAATATCCAATATACTTTATCTAAATCAGTTATCTCTTTATTACAACAACATTACCTCTGTATCATAATCAAATTACAAGTTATATTTCCTTCAATCAAATATTTTCCAAAAAAATAACTTCTAACTATGTAACATTACTTGGTATAATAAAATATCAAATCCTTAATGAAATAGTACTACAGTACAGTCCTTATATGTCTCATGGATCTAATAACCATAGAACGATTGATGTAATAATTCTTGAATCCAAATAAAAAATAACCTTAATCATTCCACATAACTATTAACCCATTAACTATGCTTCAACATCTTAATCCTTAATATTCCCTTTATCTAATTTAAATTTTTTAGTCTCTTCATCATCAGCAGTTTAACCATTAGTTGTATAATTATGCTGACTCTAATCATTGAACCAAACATGAACCACAGTCTCCAAAACATTAATCATAGTGTTATAGTCTTAAAGATTTATTAATAGGATCTCTAAATGATATCACCTTCTTCTCAATCCATAAGTCCACAGGATTAACTAAGGTTATCCATTACCAAATCTAAAGGATGATATCCTATACTTAGACTTATCCTCAAATTAATTCATAGAGTTATACTCTCTAGTCCTTGTTTTCTAAATCTAATTTCCAAGGGTGTTTCTAAACTTTCTCTGATACCAATGGTAATTCCCTAACCCTAGAATCCCAAAGCCAGTGCATTATTTTAATACCTTGGAATGATGATAAGGAATCAAGTCCTGAAGGACTGATCAGTTTAGCTGTCATAGAAAATAGATTACATTCATCAACCTTACATTACAATTCCAAACATAAACTACAATATAGATAATCCTTTGAGAAATCCATTATTCCCCTACCTTAACCCTGTATATCAATCATAAAACACTTCTTGGTATCCTAGGAAAATTAAACATAATAAAGGGGTGATCTCAGATACTCAGTAAGGATAAAAAATATAGTAGAATCTTTCAAAATTAAGCATAAACTTTGGAGGAAAGGTACAAAACTAAAACACAGGCCTCTTAAAACATTATCTTTAGCATAATATGGAAAATTTAAATCAAATAATACCATTTAAACATTCACATGGATATTTTACTAGTTGAATAATAACATGTAAAATCAATCACTAATCTCATAATGAGGGAATGCATAATATCGGGCATCATAACCAGTACGTTGAGTCTAGGTTCCAAGACCATACATAAATATTCTATCAAGGCCTCATCCCAAGACACTAGTTTGTCTCATGTGATCTATCGATTCATTGAGGGGCTATAGTGGACTCCGTCTGTCACTAACTAAGACTTATTCATTCTTCATATTAAAAGGGTGAAACATAACAGAATCATTCGTATTAAAACTAGCATACAAAATATTATTATTTTAACAATAACCCATGAATGGTATCAAAATATCATATCCATAGTCAAACATATCATAAATCATTCAATAAAATATATAAGATTGTATCATAATAAATCTATCTCAATTAAGCATAAAATCCAACAAAGGATGGTGTCATATATTAAAATAATCTAATAAAATCATTAAAAAAATTAGAGAAATAACCCTTTTTTACTTTGAAAACATTAAAATTCACACAATTTATCAAATAATACATTTAAAAGACATTTTTAATCAAATTTTCCCATACCACTTTGAAACTTTTGAAATGAACTAATATTTTAAAACATTTATATCCATATAAATAAATCGTTAAAACCTTTTTGAAAACATAGACATTAAAGAGAAAGGTTTATAAGTATAAATCTTTAAAAAATCTTGAATTATGTTTCAGTTAAATATTACCTTACATAAATCCTTAAAAAATATTCCTTTGGAAAACATTTTTATGAAACATGGACATGAAAGATAAATATTTCCTAGTAAACACCTATACATAAACAATCTCAGATAATAATGAGATTTCAAAATTAATCCTTAACTTAAGTCTGAT
Organism: Viscum album; assembly: GCA_963277665.1. Lineage (NCBI taxonomy): Eukaryota > Viridiplantae > Streptophyta > Magnoliopsida > Santalales > Viscaceae > Viscum > Viscum album. The sequence continues at coordinate 1,488,334,316 of OY728137.1, read as the reverse complement.
ACTCTCTGTATTTGTCTAAAACTCCTGTATAATGGTTCTTAACATATTATTAACTTGTACCAGAATCATACTAATATTTATGATATCATGTTTTATTGTTTTATGACTTTATATTACTCATTTATTAACAATTCCAAGTTAATACAATGTTTCTGATAATAATAACTTTCTTTATCTCATGTGTTTTGAATTGTTATTCTTGATCATGTTATCTAGATCATGATAACATGATTTATATATCATATATACTTAGAATATAAAAAAATATAATAGATAGATATATGAAATGGAATACACTTTTCATGGAGATGTTAGGTCATACGTACGCATGAACTTTGTTTCCATTTTCTTATCGTATTGCGTGGAAGTAATTGAATGAAATATATGTACATATGTGTGTGTGTGTGTGTGTATATATATATATATTATATTAGGATATTTATTCTGTCATATATTTCATACTTATTCTTAATATATATTTTTATAATCCTTCTTGAATGGTGAATGTGGAAGATAAACCTCATCGCGTCATGGAGATGGTAAGTTGTACGTACACACAAGAGACGATATCATTTCATTAATGGTTAAATGATGTGTAATTGGATGGAATATGAATTTTACATAAATAATATAATTTTGTATTTATTATTTAAGTCATTTATATTCATCAGTATACCCTTCTAAATAAAGTATATATGAAAAATATTTTTCACCACGACATCGAGAAGGTAAGTCGTATGTACGCACGCAAAGTGATATTGTCTTTCATAGTATGGGTAAAAGAAGGAATATGGTTGTCACATAATCATAAAAAAAATCTCATAATATATTATATGTTGGAGTTATTATTTTAGTATGCTAACAACTTAGTAAGAGGAAGTAGAAGAAGAAAAGAACTTTGAAAGAAGGAATAAAACGATTACCTCTTCTTTGGGTGTATCCTTTTGATTTTCCCTAAAAAGACTCCTTAAGTTGGTTTTATGTCCCAAGGTTGGCCTCTATGATTAATTTAGGGAATTTGGGAGGATATTTGGGTAGGTTTTGGCCAATACAAATGTATTTTCATGTATGAATAAAAGAGAAGGAGAAATTTCCTTTTATAGGAGAGGTGAGGGGAACTTTAGGAAAGTATTGAAATATTAATTTATTATAAATTTATTTTCAGATTATAATGGATAAAAAGTTATCTATTTCGATGATAATATGATTATGGGTCTAAATAATTTTAAAAAATAGGTTTTATATAGTTTTAGGTGATGTATTTAACCTTATCTTTTGGCTTTAACCCTTAGTTAAATAAGTTAAATCTTACCATGTCTTCTTGTATTTTAAAACTATATGGTTAATATAGTTACTGTAAAATGACAATAGAACCAAAATTGTATCATTAATGAAATTTTTAATACTATATAAGTTATTTGAATAAATATTATATTTTTATGACTATTATATCATTTAATTAAATAGTATTTGTTTTAAAATTTCATTTATGTCAATTTTGACACTATTTAGAAATTGATTTTTGTAAAAGTAATAACAAATTGATTCCTTCCAACAAAAAGTATTAAATCAAATATAATATGTCATAATAAACTAAAAAATTAGTTTATGACATCAAAATGTTCAAATTAAAATTATTTTTATATTTATAGTATCATTTATTTAAATATTTCATTAATAAGGTAATCATTGCTCATCATTGTGTCATAAAAAAAATTATTTATATAATGTATAAAAATTATAAATAAAATAACATGATGTAAAAAAATTTATCTTTATGAAGATTATTTATAGTCTAAGATATAATTTATATAAACTAAATTAAAAAAATTTTAGTTAGGAGATAGATGTTTATGTTATATTTCCCTTTACTTTAAATTAAAAATTACAAAAGGCCATTATCACACCCAAGTGGATCCCAAATTCAAAATATTAGGCATAAGGATTGTTATTGTTTTCCATGACTCATAAAATATGATTAGGACATGTGTTAGGGTATATTTACATTATTATAAAATTATTTGTTTAACCTTATTTACCTGATTCACCCTTTAACCATGGTAAATAAAAAAAATTACTGAAGTTTCTATTCATAATGTCCAAAAATAAATTGTACGTATTTACATAATTTGGAACTTATGATTAAAAATATGGAATACATTTTTATCAATTCAAAACACAGATATTTCTGTAATTAATTTAAAATTAATCCTCATTTTCAAAATGAGAAAACGGGTTTTTTAAAAGAAAAAACCATCCAAAGATTGATATGTGTTTATATCAAATTTCAACGTGAAATTCCTTCCAATAACTTAGATTATATTAACTGATAAAAATATATTATATTTATACTTTAAAACATTCAATAATATAATTTATCCTGATAAATTATTTTAATGAAAATTGTTGTTTTTAATAATTTGTATATTTTTACTATTCATTAAAATTTAAAACTTATTATAAAAATATCAAAAATTCCTTAAAAGAAAATTTTCATATCCCACTTCAGAATAATAAATTTATTTTTTAAAATATAATATATTAAAGTTTCAAAAGTTTGATTTAAATTAGGTGCGCTATCAAAAGGCGGCAAAATTGCATTTTTTAAAAACTACTCCTTTTATCCGAAAGATGGAGTATTTTCTTATATCATGTACATAATATGAATGTTAATATTATATGGAATATATAAAATTAAAAATGTGGTTAATATTACTCATCCTCGCTTTTTAAATGGATAATTTGATAGTACATGTTGTGCTCGAACTCAGTGTTGCGTCTTGCGTAAGCTAAGATGGTGTTCTGTGTATCACGTATAGCATAAAACCCAATCTATTGAATTTCTTCAAAAAGAAACATACCTTGTAATAATGGGGTGTTACACTTAAATGTTGTGTAATAGGGTTACACGTCATGTAATGGTCCTATAAACAGGTCGTAATCGGCTTCACGTTGTGACAGGTACACGTCGAGAGTTGTCACTACACATCATGATGGAATTAATGATTGGTGTTTAACCCAGAGCATTAGTTTTTAATACAAAACAAAATGCATTTTGACGGTTACAAAACCTAAGTATTACACGTCTTTTATTGGTATTACACATTGTGTAATACCCAAAATGCATTTTTAAAATAGGCAGTGTGGCTGGTTAATTATTTTTGGCTCCTCTCAAGTTCCTTATACCTATACTAAAGGCTTTCCCAGAAGATCTTGAATCTATCCAACCCTTTTGGATCCATTCCTTTGGCATTTGATCGTCGTTTTGATTGCGGTGTGATTCCAGGGTAAGTGTTTTCTTTCATTTTTCAAGTTTCTATCTTTCACCTCTACTAGGTTTTCAATAGATCATCCAAAAGTTGATGGATATGTTCTCCATGATGTTAGATCTCGCTTCTAGGTTTAGTTTCAAGATCTTCCACGCCTTCGTTCTCATTGATGGGTGTCTTTGAGACTGTCAGGTTTTAGGAAACAATGTAGGTGGTTCTGTCCCGATTAGCCAAATTGATTATTCCAAAATTTCTTGATTTATTTAAATTGTTTATTTAAATTAAATTTCTCAAAATTTCTTTTAATTAAATTAATAAAACCAAGAATAAAATGAATTGGGACATTTAAAATGGTTTTGGCTCAAAAATTTGGAAAACTTCCAATTCCATTGTATTGGGGTGTGTTTATAGGAGTTAGATGATTTAAATTGTGGACTTTAAATTGTAGATTTGATGGAATTGATTTCAATTAAATTATTGAGTTTAATTGTTTAAAATGAATTTTGAAAAGGATGGAATTGGTTGTGAATGGATTTTAAACTTGTTAAAATGGATTAAAATGATTTGATATAAACCCAATGGTTTTATCTAGTGAAACACGCTTGTTTTTTATTAAAACCCATTTTGGATTTAAATGGAAAAATTAGTATTTAAAAATGGAAGAATAGGATTTAATATTATTTTAAGAAGTACTAAACTAAATTTTCTATCATGTAAGATCACATAAAATCCTTAGGTTGTTGGTGAGTTATTTGGATACACTCTATATTGTTAAAAAGTTATAAAGCATACCTCCAGTAGGTCAAATCCCCGATGTGAGGGTGATGAGTCACCTCTATCCAATGTTAGGGGGGTGAGTATACACATTTTTTTGAGAACACTTAGAGAGGGTTGAATCCTATAGCTAGTTAATACTATCATACTTACTTGGAAGATGACCTTGTTTCTCATTTGTTTATTTATATATAAGAGATAAATCTATTCAAAAGTTGTAAAACTGCTTTACATGCCTTTTCTTGATTTACATAAACTATTTTATGTAACTGTTTTATTTAAGGTGTTGTTTTATAAATACTCCATCTCTTGTAAAGTAAATCCTATGCTTTAAAATTATTTTCCATCATTTTGAAATTGTATAGTATGTTTTGTTTACATATGATTTTGAATTTCCAAACCTGTTTATTTTGAAAATTGTAATCCTTTATTTGGATAACATATATTTGTAATCTATTATGGAATCATTGGTGGTATCCTACTGGGGTTAGGCTCACACATTACTTTTTCCTTTAGGTGTTTATATACCTTCTCCTTACAGGTTCAAGAAAAGGGAAGGGATATCTTGAAGGTGGATCCATATTTTGAGCTTTGGACTAAGTGGGTTGTGTCCTTAGGGACCTTGGGGCTGCTTTCCTTGTTTCGAGTACTTTGGTTATAGTACTGTGGGGTTTTTATGCCTCCTTGTATTCTGGTAAATTACTCCCAATGGAGCTTCCTTATTATGAATATTGTCTTTTTTTCTCCACGGTGTTTTGTGGAAACCTTTTTCCCGCTTGCATGTTGTATGATTCCAGGTGCCAGTCACTGACCCATGGGGATCGAGAACTCCCTTCGGGCTATGTTAGGGATGGTTCAATTATTGGGTTACCAGGGTACCCAGGCTGGTTCGTAACATATATGTTTCTTAATTTCTATAAAAAAGATTTTTATTTCATTCATTATTGAAATATAATGTTTGTTTTGTGTTATATATATGATTTTATATGATTTTATATGATTTATACTATATGAAATAATTTTGGATGTAATGTAAGATGTCTAATGAATTGAATTTATTTAGGAGGATACATACTGTAAAATCATACGCTGTTATATACTTCCCCCTTGATTTTTTCTATCAATAATCTTTTTATATTAAAGGTATTTAATGTTTCCTTTCAATTTATTTCTTTCATGGGTTTTATTATTCAAAATTTACCAAATTGGTTGTGGTTTATTTTATAATCTCGTCATTATACAAGATTGTTTACATTTAAGTCTCCACTAGGAGTATTATTTGATCTTTAATTCTAAAACCCAATTTATTTTCTTCTAATCAGGTTATTTATAGGAATTATAAGTCTTAATTACATTCTCCACTCTTTAAGTACCCAATATATAAAAACAATGTTTTTAAGGAAAACTAAATTTGTTTTTATACTCGGTGGGGAATATTTTTCTTCAATATCCATATTATTATTAAAAAAACTAAATAATATTTTTAATATTCTCTAATTATTTATTAAATAAATTACCCATTTTTTACTTTAAAAAAAGGTTTTAAAGGAATCTTTATTCCTTTTTCCAAGAATACTTTTTGAATTTTTATCAAAAAATTGAATGAAATATTTATTTTAACATAATAATGCAAATGTAATTTCCTACCATAATTAATTCTCATTAATTTTAAGATTAATTTAAAAATTACCATGGTTATTTTAGAGGAAAATATTTTCCCTAATATTTTTGAAATTTTTAGTTTTTAAAAGTAGATTTCAAAATGAAAAGGGTTTTTTCTAAAGAATATTTTTAATAATGTATTTATGGAATTAATATTTATAAATTAGAATAAACCTTTATTTTACTTATAATCTATTGGGTATATGTTGTAATAATACCATACTTATTATTTATTAGGATGGATTATGATCAGTTTGAACAATCAAAGTATTGACATTCACTTTCTTGATTAATTGTTTAGTCATTAACTTTCTAAAGAAACATTAATTTTCTTATGATCATTGGAAATTACATTTCTATTAAATATATATATTCTATATATCATGGATTGAATATTTCCTAAACCATATATCATTTTTATATAAGTTGTTTTACCATAAAATATATTTTATTGACTGGAGAAATATTTATATTCGGTATTATTAACTCAACGTGGATATTTATTGGTAAGTAACATTGTTTTCAAATTGAAATTATCATTATATATATGACAAATGCATTATACATTCAGTGATGGGTGGGTCTTGGTTATAGATAACCTCTTTATGCATCGATGGGGCTCATGAGACAAATCAGTAATCTAAAATTAATGGGTTTCTAGTGTATAGAAACCCATCAATTAAACTATATTGGTGTAAGGATTTTATGGTATAGATATCATGGTGTCTAAAATCATGATGTCCAATATTATGAATTTACTTCATTAAGAATTCAGTTATTATTACCCATGAGATTACTACAATGATATTATCCATGGATTCTTTTTTACTCAAGTTATTTATTAAATGAAATGTGTTTTTAGTTATTTACTTTTATGTATTTATTATACCTTATTTACTCATGATAGATGCCATTATGTGTAACCCTTACTGAGCATTTGATTCCACCCTTTATTCTGTTTCTTATCCCTAGGATATGGAGGAGGAATCTTTGAATGAGTTCAAGGATGTAGAATATTTACTTTCACTAGTTTTTATTTTTATGTTTTTAATTTTAATATGAGATTCAAGTATGTATCTAGTTTACCAAGAATATTAAACAATTCTATCATTTGGGATACGATCTCTCATATCTATTACTAATGTATTAAATTAACCACCAAATCAGGGTTGTTGGGATTGAGGTATTTATAATGAGGAAGTGTATGATCATACTAATATAGTACATATGATGTGTTTATCTATTTAGATGAGGGGAAAGTATTGTGATTGTCTATAAAGTTGAATGATATATGATGTATTCATCGACCCAATCAGTTTATAATCATGGAATTGAGAATGTCTGAGTTGATTATTGGTAATTATACATGTTTATGTGTCATTTGATATTCCTATCTATGAATATGTGTAATGATGCATAGACTTTATGGTTATTATTAATACATATCCTGACTCATATACTTTAATGTATTGACCAAAACTATGATATCATATATTCATGGGAAGTAGGGTATATTGGGTGTGTCATGAATGATATGTTATTAATAAATAACTTAAGGATTTTTCCCTTCCATATTTATGGAAGTCAATATCTCAATCCTATTATTGTGATGGAATTGTTGAATAAAATTCCCTGGTAATGGTGTATTGATAGGTTCATTTATAATAGTCAAAGAAAAAGGTATCAAGCATATAGGTTGATCACATGAATGTAAGATCTATTTGATGAGATATAAATACAATGTGATTATAAAAAATATTGATCATTTTTTAAGTTTTTATAATTATTGTGACATTAACTTATTCCTTTTGGATGCCTTTATGAGTTTTTAGATGCTGATATTGGAATATATGTGAAACCATGCTACTAAGGAACAATATTAGAGGTTCACATACTTAGGGTTTCTACAAATATCAATTAAATTATATTTAAATTTAATTACTTAAATAAATATTATTCTCTAGACCATAGAATAATATTTATTTGAGATCTATTGATCGTAAATATTCAGCGACTATATTTATGTATGATTTGAATATTAAAATAAATATTTACTCATGATACTATGAATATTATATTTATTTATTTATTTTTTTAACGAATAATATTTCTTATTTGAGGTTCAATAAATTAAGAGGAAGTTCATAATGTCTTGTTGGTTTTAGTAGGAATGATATTCTAATTATCATTTAAATAAATATTCATTTATTTATTCAAAGAAATGGTATTTATTTTGACCACGAGTTTAGCACTTTTCAAGTAAATAATGTTATTATTATTGTTTATAACTGAGGTTCTTTGAGGATTAAGATAATAATAAATGGAATATGTGTAATTATATATTCTCTAACCATGATTTATTTATACATAGCTATATCATTCCCAAGGGTTAGATTTTGTTGTACACAACATATCCCCTCAAGTGATTATATTAATCCTATGGAAAAATTATCTAGAACTATCTCAAGAACCAAGAACATCCACCTTACTACTCCTCTCAAGAAAGAGAGAACAAGAATCAATAATTCAATCTCAAATGATTTTTCAGAAATTAAATGGAGTGACTTGAGTTGATTGGTACCATCTTTCTAGCACCTAGAGTACCATCATAAATTCATTTAGTCATGGGATCATATGTGGACCACCACTAGAAGGAATCTACTTTGGATCCTGTTGAAATAATTATAGTAAAAATAAAACATATGTTCATACGATCAATATCTTCTTTGAAAAAATAATTCTAAAGACTAAGGTAATTATTTAAAATAAATTAATTATAAATTTAATATGAAAAAGATCATCTCTCTTAGTTTTTATGGTCTTTATTAATTTTCATTGTATTTAATTAATTGTTCATTATGTTTATTTTCATGCACATTGTGGATTATTTATTAAACCTAACAAAAATAATTTTGGTTTTGACCTAATAGGCACTTCCACTGTGTCTAGAACCTTCAAGTGATATCATAACAGTCACATTTAAATTTATAAATATTTAATAATTATTTATTGTTATACACATTTACCATTAGTTTTTCATTTTGATAAAATTGTTCTTTAAATATGAATGTCGATATATTTTATTATCCTTCTTCATTCACCCTTGTATAATTAATAAAATTTTAATAATACATGAAGAATATTTGAAGAACTCATCTGAAGGTTCCAAGAATTTTGGTCCAATTGCATGTGAATACATGATGAGTAGTCTGAAGGTATACTTCATGTACCCATGTTCAATATACAATTATGAAGCTCAAATTTAATTTTAAGTTTCATGTATTGAATCATATATGGTTTCATTAAACACCAATTGTTGACTATGTAAGTCTAGTACATCATTTTCCAGAAAAAACATCGTGTAACTCACTTACACGTTGTGTAGTCCATGTGTTTTCACAATATAAAATGCAGATTCAAATAAACATCTTGTATTTTTTTAAACGATGCATGTGATTAATAGACATGTGGATTAGAGGTAAAATGGTGTGTAACTCTCATGCATTTTTTATACCTCATTAATGTTTCCATCCAACATACATGACATATCCCTAAGTGTCTGTTATGTACAAACGGCAAATAAACATACACAGTTTGTAGTTGTATTGTACACACTATGAATCCTACATGTTTACATGAAAAATTAAAATTAATTAATTACTCTATTAAACCAAATAAACATGTTGCTTTGTGTCATTTATTGATAGTTCACATTATGTGATAGGTTTTATATGTATTAAATTCTTAATTAATTCCATGTTAAAATTTGAAACTATATGCCATGTATGGACCTTACATGCCATGTACTTTATGTACATTAAAATAATTATAGTAAATGTAATTTACTTGCATTGTTGTTCCATTTATTGATATTATATTCCATTTAATTACATAACATACCATATATACTAGATATTGTGTGAGTACATGGTACTTAACAAGTACTATGTCAGTTATTTTTATTAATTAATTCAAGTGTGTCTTATATTAATTAAGAATGATTAAATTAAATGGTATTTTATTAAATGCATATTCATTTTATGCATGTATTCACATGATCTTGGCCAACCTATGTATGGATTAGATTTATTTTAATTTAATTACTTCATGGGTTTTTGAAATTATAATTATTAAAATTAAAATGATGGTCGGTGAGTCATCACCCCCTCTAATTATGTGAATAATTTATTTATTTTTTTGCAGTTTCTTCTATAAAAACCTCATAGCCATTCCATTATTTCCCCTAAACTATGTTTGAGTAAATCATATATAATGATAGATCTCCCATGTGTTTGGAGGTATTTCAAGATGAAGCCAAGGTGAAATCAAAACATATGATACACCGGATATAGGTGGAATGTTGCAACTTAGGACATGACTGGCTCAATTATTTTTTTCCCATCAGGTTCAATTATTTGTTTATTGATCACTCAGTAAAAAAATATAAGATAAATCTCATGATCATGAAAAATATTTTATTATATATTTTTCATGGTTATTTAATTTATGGATTCTTCATAATGATCTCATAAATAAATAAATTAAATGACAAGCATGCTCAAGTGGAATAAAATAAAAGTATTATCCAAAATTATTTTGTAAACACAAGATCTTATTAATATTAACAAGAAATATAAAAGGATAAACTAGTAAAAATTATACATAAAATCCTGTAATTAAATATTAATTCAAACTACACCTTCCATAACCTGATTAAAAATTTACACATGAAACTAAGTATTAGATTTTCCTATGATAGGAAACTAAATTTAATTGGGGAATTAATATGATGGTTTTGGGTTTAATTAACCAATTTTAAATCAATAAAAGTATACCTTACTAGTATTTATGTATCTTGGGGGTATGTGTTGAGGAAAATCAATATAATATTTTAGGATTGGGTAGTATACACAAAAGATTTAGGAGCTTCAAACCCTCAACTGGAAAGATTGCCTACTTAAATACCTTCAATTAATTGACTATTACCTTTCTTTTGTTATGAGAATATAAATTTGGATCCTATAAAATAGAATACTTACATGATTTTACATTCCAATTTCAATAGTTAGGGACATTGAGACTTGATAAAATAGTGGGAGACTAATTAAATTATTCCATATCACTTGCTTTAGAAATAAAGTATTGTACTAATAATTTAATTTTATTATATAATATTAAAATGGAAAGTTTGTAAATGATTTTGTCCCAATGAAAAATTATAGATAAAGACAATATATTCTCTAGTAATAACTTTTAGGAATGTTACAGTTTCTTGTTCAATGTATTATGCCATGAGAAGAAGATTTATATACCAGAGGCCCAGATTCATGATCTTCTTGCAATGGAGTTGAGTGATAAAGAGTTCTCTATATATGAATAACACTTGAATTATGTGATATATATTTAGTGCTTGTTTCTATAAAAAAAATCTATCAAACATATGAAATATCATGATAATATGGATGGATATGGAATGATCAAGAATATTTGTGATCTTTATTATGATAGAACTAGATGGGAATGGTTTTCAATCTACAAGGAACTCTTCATGATAAAACACAGATAAAGTCCATTTAATGGAGTTTCTAGGTTTTAAGATATCCAAATAATTTTGCATTGATCTCATTCTTGTCTCACTCACTTGGAGCTTCTCTATATTTAATGAAAATTATAACGTGAATAACATTGAGATGTCTCTACTGGATATCCTCACTCTACTTCTCCAAGTTGATAAGGATATGAAGAATAAAAATAATTTTATTATTTTGTTGAATAAGAGGATGAAAAAAGTGAAAGTACATAAGACTAAAACCAAGTCGAATGACTCTTTATAATTTTCTTTCAAGGTAAGGAATTTCAAGCGGTATACAAAAAAACCTAATGCTGTGTATTTCACATGTAGAAAGAAGGTGCACTGGAAGAAGAACTACACCATTTATAAGAAGCTAGGTGATGCTTAAAGTATGTTAATTATCATATTAAATTTATATTTTGATATTAGAACCAGTTTCAATTTATCTAAATTTCATATACTGTAATTATTTTTACCAGAAATATGGTCAGTGGTAGGAGGTCAGACTCAGTGTACAGATAGCAGCAGTTCATCTCTTAAGTGGTAGTTGGGTCATTAAAATAACATATCTTCCAATTACATAAAGGGTGGTCTATAATTTATGGAAAATTGTGTAAATGGAATTATCACATTTTGAGAATCTATAACTTTATTGATGAATGTAGTCAAGGTCAATAAGGTTACTTAAAATGAACAATAACTTTTCATATGGAGGCTCTCCATAAATATGGGCATGCAATGTGACATGGATGAGTGGCTGATTTTCTTATAAAAGGACATAGAGACTGATGATAATAGGACACCAGACACATGTACAATACATCATAATTATGTATGGTGAATCGTATTTTTAAAGGGAGTTAATTATCGACAGAAAAATCTTATTGACTATATTTTTAATTTGTATTTAATGTTTTCACTTTGAGGGAATTAAAAGGAAGGTGTAGTTTTTTCACCTATGCACATAGAACAAATCAGATTAATAATGTTAATCCCTTATGTATTTTAATGATTTATTTATTTCCATTGTTTTTTGTCTATTACTTATAATGTTTGTGAGTTTCTATTAATGTGTGCACAAAGATAAATTTTTATGGTGAGTTTGGAACATAGACTTGTTACTTCTAGTTTACTTAGTTAAGCATAATGAACTGTTTATGGTTTAGTTTACCACTACACTACTTAGAATGAATTTCTAGTGGTTTTCTGATCATCCTATCACTGGTTCGATTTTAATCGTAGGCAATCAGTGTTCTATCTCCTAACAAGTGGTATCAGAGTATGTTGCTCAATACTTAGTCATTACATTTTTAATAGAATTGGTATAGTATAGGATAAAGGAAAGATCTAGATTTATAAATTTTATGGAAGGTATTTTGGATTCTAGAGGATGCAGATAGAATATTATATAATCTCGAATGATCTATAAGTACTGATGAAATGTGTCAATCCTAAAACAATATAGAAGGAATAATGTGATAATCTGAATAGAAATACCTAGGAATGGGTAATATTGTAATTGGTATGAAATTTTTCTTTCAACATTCAGGAGAACAAAACTATAGAAGTTATTATGAAGGATTTTGTGGGTATATATGAAAGGATAAATACCCTTAACAAAGTGTTCTTGTTGTGATGGTTGTTCAGCTTAAGGTTATCAAAAAGAAAAGCAGTAGTAGATAATGTGGATGAATTCAATATGAACTATGGGTAAATTAAATCTATGAAGATAATATTTATGTATGATATATGGGTGATACTATTTATATCATCATTTATAAAAACATAAGATTATAAGGTTACTATGGTTAGTAATAATATAGGGAAAATAGATTTCATGTTTGATTATATCTAGAATTTGATCCTGAATGAGGAGATTAAATGAAGGAAAGTTCAAGGACCTACCAGTAGTGCACTTAATAATGAATAATAAGATGGTTACCCTAATGTAAAAAAGAATATTGAAAGAATAATTCCAATGATAGTTCTTGAGAAAGGATTTGGATCAAGTCAGCTAGACCATGTCCAGCATTCTAGATTTGGGGGAAGAATGTTAATATCAAGAATAATTTCCAAATTCATAAGAAGATCACTAGAAAATCATCATCCTATGGTTGTTAAAATTTCATTGGTTTACTGGAAGGAATTAATAATTACATGCAAAATTTGAATAATCTGATAGAATCTTAGGTGATTGACTTGGGAGAATTTTTTTATTCAGTAGGAGATCAAAGATTCATAGTCAATTATATATCTAGGAAGTTTTGGAAATATCATTTTGTGGATGATGATGCCCATGAAGTTGTTTGAGAATTATAGGTTAGCATCTAAATGAATTATTGGGGTTATTTAAACTAATGGATGTTTTTCACCCCGGGTATATGGAAAAATATTATTTTTATTTGGAAACTTGATGAAGTATACAAAGGAAATATTTTTTCAAATATTGTATATAAGGTTATTTGAGGATTTATGATAGTTTCATAAATAGTAAAGGATGGTAATATTTGCTTCACTAGGAATTTAGATGGGTTTGAAAGTTCCAAATTTATAAATTTCATTGATCCAAAAGTTTGGAATTGGAGTTTCGGTCACCCAAGTAATAAAAATATGAAATTACAATTAGATAAATCTATATTAAAACTTGATCACATAGATATAGAAAAGTGTGAAAGTTGAATGTTGGGGAAAAAAATAATAATATCCTTTAAATAAATTCTTTACTTTTAATAGGTGTTGGAGAACCTGAATATCTATAAGAAGTGGAATTTAATATTTAATAAAAATAGTTGGAGTTAGCTATGAATTAGTAAATGGATTCATGGAATTTTAATAGAAAATGGGATATAACTAAACTTATGGAAGTGAAAATAGAAATAGAAGATGGGTTTATCGATTGAATGAAGAAGCTGATGGAAATAAAAGGTATAGGTATTTGATGGTAGTGCAAGGTTTTCAATAGAAATAATAATATTATTTCTTGGAAATCTTCTCAAAGGTGATTAAACATTCTACCATCCATATAGTACTAAGTATGGTGTAATAAAAATATATATACTTAGAAAAGATGAATTTCGGGAAATTTTTCCATCATGGTTAGTTAGAGCAATAAATTTACATTAAGTGGCCAATATATTTCATGAAATGTGGGAACTGAAATATGGTGTGTGAATTGAAAAAAATATTTTATTGATTAAAGCAAGTGAAATGGAGTTGGAATCCAAAAATTGATGGATTTCTATTCAAGGAGTGGTTCAAGATATGTAATGTCGATCACTTTTTTAACTAGAAGCAATGGAATGATGATATATTTATTATATTTATTTTTTATTTTAATGACATGTTTCCAGTTGGAACAGATGATAAGAAGATTTAAAATTTTAATAAGAATTTTTTTTAAAAGTTTTGATATTAAAAATTTTGTGCAATTCAAGAGGATATTACGGACAAATATTGAGAGATATAGGAAAGTTAGAACTTCGTTTCAATACCATAAATCATATATTTAGTATATCATCAAAATTTTTGGCATGGATATATGAAAAACAGATACTAATATCTTGTTGGACACTTCAAATTTTCTTAAACATAGGAACTAATAATTAAGGAAGAGTATATGAACTAGGATAAAGTGTTTTATGCTTCATGTTTTTGAAGTTCAATGAATGTTATGATTTATACTCAATAAAATCTTTTTTATATAGTGGGATTTATAATTAGATTTATGTCAAATACAGGTAAGGAACACTAGAAATCATTAAATTTATCTGTTTATATTTTAAAGAAATGGTAAATTTGGATCTTTATTTTGGGGTGAAAGGTCTTTTACAAGGTTTTGTTATCATGAACTTTTATAGATATTTAGACACTCAAAAGAGAATAACCATATATTTGTTTACATATGGAGGAACAATAGTTAGTTATATTTCATGATTATAGAATATTTTTACATTAATATAATGAAATGTGAGTTTTTAGCTACACCAAAATCAAGAAATGGGATGGTTTTGTTGAAATAATTATTGAAGAAATTTGGAATAATTCAGGAAGGATGGATTCTTTCCTATGAAAATAAAATTGTAATTTTACTTAGCTAAAAATATGTTGTCCATACAAGAATGAATCACATAGACCTATAGTATCACTACATAAAAAACATGTTGGAGGATAAAATGTTAGATATCCTGAAGATAGATGGAATCCAAAATCCCACAGATGTGTACACTAAAACATTAACCCAAGAATTTATGAGGTAGTATCATGTCTCAGTAAGGATTGGGTGAATGAAAGAAGGTGGAGGAACACTACATTTTATTAAAGTATGGGGGAAAGGGTTTTTTTAAGAGTTTCCTTAAAATTTTCCCTAATAAAACTCTTTAAGTGGGAGATTATTGGGATGTGAATCCCGATTTTAGGTTACTATAAGCTCATCCATCAGATTTACATTTACCAGAAATATGGTCAATGGGAGGAGGTTGGACTTGGTGTAAAAATAGTGGAAGTTCATATATTTATTGGAAGTTGTATCATCAAAATTTTATATATACTAATGATATTAAGGGTGGTCTATAATTTTTAGAGTATTCTCTAGATAGAAGTATCTCATATGAAGACTCTAGAAGTTTACCTATAAAGTTGGTCAAGGTCAACAAGTTTACAAGAGTTCAACAGTAACATTCTCTATGGAGGCTCCCCATGAATGTGGTAACGTTTTTTGAACTTCATGATCAAATTAGTTTCCTATAAAAGAATGTGAATACTAACAATAAAAGGACACCAGATACATGTACAGCATCTCCCGATTATGTATAGTGAATCTATGTTTTTTAAAAAGTTACTACTATGTAATGAAATATTACTGCCTATTTTTATCACTTGTATGTAAATTTTAGACTTATGGTGAATGAAAAGGAAGGTACATTGTTTTCTCCCATTCATTTTGGATAACTCATCTATATAATATAAATGTCTTTTGTTATTTACTACTTCAGGTATTTTGGTTGTTTGTTTTCTTGTTACTTTTAATGTTTGTGAGTTTTTTCTAAGGTGTGACCAAGGTAGAATTTGTTTGATGTGTAGGGTGAAAAGACTTCTTAATTATGAAATAATTAGTATATATTATTAAACACCTAGAGGTTTAATTTTCTACTATGATACTACATGTGAATTTAAAGTGGTTTGATAATCATGCTACCGATGCATCTATCAAAATCTTAGATGATCAGTGTTTTATCTCCCAAAATTTATCTATTTCTAAAAATTGTGTATTAGTTATATAATATGGTTTTCTCATTTGTATTTAAATAAATTAACAAAGTATATTCAAAATAATTTCCCAAAGTGAGGTGGATCCACAACCTGCTATCAGATCTAAGATCACAACAGTAACTATTGGAGATTATCACCTCACATTTCCAACTAGAATGATCATGGTTTTAAGTAATTTTTATTATGTTTTTCAGTTATAAAAAACATTATTTCTATGTCCACTCTTAATTTATATGGATTTATTTTGAAATTTGGGAATAAATGTTACTTCTTTTTCAGATATGGCATATGTTATGTTAAAGCATGCCTAAATAATGGTATTTATGTTTTTAATTAAACAAACCAAGTAATGGAAATTTTTAACAAATCTAGTTCACACAAATTATTTCCACCCAACTGTGGAAACACTATTTAGGTCTTGAAAAAAAATTAATTAAAAAAATAGACCAAGATGGATATTTAGATTCTTTTAAACTAAAAGAAATTTGAATATATCATACGTGTTTTAAAGGTAAAATTACCAAAGCTCTATTTAGGGTAAAATTCAGAGCTCCTAGATTTTGTTTATATGAATGTGTGTAGACTATTTCCAATTTAATTAAAGGATGGATACTCATTCTTCGTAGATTTTATTTAGTAGATATGGATATTTATACTTAATGAGGTATAAGTCGAAGTCCTTCAATAAGTTCATGGAATACATGAATGAAGTTGACAACCAACTTGGTAAGAAAATAAAGAAAATTTGTTTAGATTTTGGTAGAGAATATCTTAACCAAAAATTCATTGATTACTTATGGTAGTTTTGGATATTATCCCGAATCACTCCTCCTTATACACCATAATGGATTAATATATGTGAAAGGGGGAACTACACCTTGAGTGATATTGTGAGATCAATTATAATGTATTGGACCTCTATGGTCCATTCCTTTATGATAATTTGGTGTTTGAGGAGTTCTGAGGAATCAAGGTGACTCGTTTCATTAATTTGAAAAATTTCCCAGTATTTTCCAAGTTTTCTAATGGTGCCTCACCAATAGTGTCTCACGCTGGAAGTGCCTCACGCTAATGGTATCTCACTCCAATGGTATTACCCTGGTGGTATATCAGCAAGTAAGTGTCACCCTGATGGTCACTCACTGGAATTCACTCACTGGTAGTTGCTTACCCAGCGGTACCTTGTGCCTGGTAGTAGGTTGTCTGGCAGTGTCTTGCTCGATGGTGTCTCATTGATAGTGATAGGAATTTCATCTGAAGGTGCCTCATATGGTGGTACTTCATCCAATGGTGGCTTGAAATTAGTGCCTCATAAAATGGAGCATTATTTAACGGTGCCTCATCGAGTGGTGCCTCATCGAGCGGTGCCTCGTCTGGCAGTGTCCCATGAACAATGTTTCTAGCTTCTTCCAGTTTTTCCCTTTTGAAAATATATTTGATTTAAAATAAATTTAATGCTTTATTTTGAATTATTTGATATCAATTCAAAGCCCATAAATCATATATTAAATTCCCTAAGATTAATGAGTCTTTCAATTGGTCAAAACATGTGGTCTTGACCAGATCAACCTTTATTAGAAAATCAAAACTTATCTAAACCCATGAATCGGTTTAGATATTTCCAACCCCATATATCCTTACCCTTGTTCTTCCTTCTTGCTTTATCTTGGTACAGGATTCCCCAAAACTTTATTCCCATATAATTAGTGTGGTCGGGATGTGGCCTTTGGTTCATGATTCCCTATATGTTTTCCATCAGTATGTGTGCCCCTATCTTAGTGAAATCAGGAAGTGTCTATCACCTTTTCTTCCAAGTAGGTTTCCCTTCGTTTTTCTTAATTTTGTATCACAAGGGGTGGGTATATAAATATTTTACTCTATAAAATAGTTTAATCACAATTAAAAAATATAATTTAATCTATTTAAGATCAATGTATAGGGGCTATGAAAAGTAACAAATAATATTTATTTGTTATTTGTTTTGTTTATATTATGATTTGTATGGGATAACTACCCATTAAAATCATGTTTGTTGGGGGTCATTGTTTGTGCATGGGATGATGTATGGGATGCATGATGTTTTTTCCAATTGAATGACTATTATGAAAACATTTAACTACATATATTCGGCTCAAAAATGGATGCCCTAGGATCATATTTTTTATGTGATAACCCCAGAACTAACAAGTGGAATTAAAGGATGGATGGTTTCTTAAATCTGAATATGTCTTTATTTGGTTCATGTGGTGATGAAGTGGTGGGAATATCAATGTATAGGGGGTTAGTTTTGTTTATGTGGTGATCTGGGAGTGGTATGTTTGTGCAGTGGGGCTACAGTTCTGGTTTTGGTTTAATGTGTTGCTAGATGTGTTTTGAGTTGATGATTTTTTTGGTTGGAATGGTGGTTTAGATATAATTTCCTGTAATAATGATGGTTGTAGTTGGTATGGGTGCTTCTCCATTGATAACATGCATAAAGATTCACATCGTATCTAGAGATAGATTTATGATATATCATGAAGGGGTGTTAAATATAGAGGTCATGGAATGATGTTTCTTTAGTGTTTAGTGCATTAATTTACCATTTATGTGGTTGTTTTGTGCTTTGTAGTTACCTGGGGAGTTTTTAAAAGGATAAAAGAATTTTTTAATTAAGAATGGAAGTTGTTAATTAAATTTTTTGGGAATATGAAATGGGTTTTGTGCCTTGTTGTGTTGTGTTGTGCATTTAGAGATAGTAGAAAAGTTAGTGGTGTTGTGAGTTGGTGGTTTGTCTGAGAACCCATAGGTTGGTCTTGAGTGTTTGGTATCCTATATGTATATAATTTTATTTTACTTTGGATTTCTATATGCACCCAACCCTAGTTGAGCACTATGTGTCAAACACCCCCATCATTATGGGGGAGGGTGTTTTTTCCAAACATCTTGATGGGAGGATGGATGGTTGGCCACCTACTCTTCCATGATCCCTCTTCCAGATAGTGATAGCCCAAGATTCCTTAGGCAGGTTGTGATTTGTGAGTCCCAGGTGTGTGTGGGAGAGTTGTGCCTTCTTAGGTGTCTTCAGGATGAGATGAGTTGTACTTTCCCAGGTGTCTTTGGGATAAGGTGTGTAATGATTTCCTAAGTTTCTTTAGGATGTGTGGTCATTTGTGGAATAAGTGTCTATGGGTGGGATTTGATGTGGTTTTTGTCCCAGGTGTCTATGGGTGGGATGTGATGTGGTTTGTTGACCAAGTATCTACAAGTAGGATGTGAGGTGTTATGAGACCCAACTATGTGTGGGTGGGATGTGACGTGGTACTTTTGGAAGAGGTAGGAGTGTAAGGACGTTTTCCATTAGAAAAAGGTGCTAATTAGTGGGAAATTAGTGTGGTTTACCCCATCATTGATTTAATTTATATTATATTACTAGGTTTTTATTAATTAGGGAGAATTCCTTGGTGAGTTTGGGATGGTTAGTGTACCTGTTAGGTGTTGTTTGGTTCTGTTGCTTTCTCTCGGGTCCATTAGTATGACTCTTTCACATGTGTGTGTGAGACTTTGGTTTTCCTATTCAGTATACCTTTATTCTCACCCTACATTTATAAAACTTATTTATGGTTTCTAGGGGGATTTCGTGGACCATGATAGACCCTACTAGCTCAAATATTGACAGTTGTTGTGTCACTTATTAGATTTACTTATGGTATTTACTTTGGATACTTTTTTACTTGTAACAATTCTACTTTATTCATGTATGTAGGATGGTTTTTTACTTCTTCTATATATTTCTTGGAGTTGTTTTGTGGATTATTGATCATATATCCTGATCTTGTTTCAAAAAAAAGGTAATGCTTCCCATATTTTGAGATTCGTGTACCCTTGGTGCTAGTTTCCAAAAAAGGGCCTACTAGAGGCGGGACTCGAGGTCATTATCTCCCTTTATCTATTTCCATCCTAGGAGGGGCATCTTTGGAGGAAGGGGGTCATGAAAAAATGGTATCAAAGGGAGAGTTTTAGATATATTATGGAGTTTGGAGTTAGGCACAGTGAGGATTTCATGGGACGGTATGGAAACAATTCCAGTTGACCTTGGTGCTTGACATAGGCCAGGGAAATCAGCTAGGAAACGAGATTTTAGGGGCCCCCATAATCTTGTGCACAGACTCTAATCCTATTTAATGGCCAAGAGAGACAAACCATTTTTTAGGGTAGAAACCTAGGAAAGGTACATGAATCATAATGAATTTTGTTCTTATTTGAATTGAGTTGTTTTGCAGAGGTCAAAATGAATGAATGGGACAAATTAAAAGTAAACCTTAATAAAATTACATTTTACTTAGGCTTAGGAACTATTTGTTTACTTTTTCATATATGGAACCTGGTTATCATCTATTTGTGTCTTGGAAAGTTGAGGCTTGGCAGGCTGATCTGGTTGATCAACGAAGGGTTGATCCAGTTTAAGAGAATGACTAGTGGTAGATAATGTTTCATGCCTTCCAACGGTAGGCTTTGGGAAAGTATGAGGGAAGGGTTTTGGATATGGAGATGAAAATATAGCTTGAGGACTTTGATATCACCTTAATTCTGTTCCAGACCCCGACAGAGTACTAGATTCCTTTGGAGTTCAGTCAGATGTGAGTTGTTTGTTAGTTGTGGTTGATTTATTTGGGGGAGAAGAAGGAAGCATACATGTTATGGGTTGACCTTTTTAAGTAATTTTGGGTAGAGTTCCTTTCCTCAACCATGAATTCAGAGAAGAGGTATAACCAACTCTCCCTTTAATAGGGTATTATGTCGGTGTGGAACTTCGGATCGAGTTCAAGGAACACCTTCATTTTTTCCTAGATCTCTTTCCAGATGAGGAGTCTCATGGGAGATGCCTTAAGAAGGTGCTCTATCCTTCAATACAATACACAGTTACCCCTTTTACATTGACAATGTACTTAGAGGTTTAAAAGAGATCAGAGGTGATTGAATAGAAGCACTCGCGAGGAGGTCTACCATGATATGAGAGCCAACAAAATTATACGAGAGCCAAGGTTACCATTGGAATGTCTCAAGCACTAGGACCTTTGAGGTTTCCACTGTAAGGGATTCAACCTCAAAGGTTCCATTTTCAACCTTTCGATCCTTGATCTCTTACTTTGGGCTAGGGACTAAGGTGTTTCTTTTGTGGTGTCCATGGCCATCTTTAGATCTAGTGTCCAGCAGCTATTCAAGATCAATTTGGTGGAGGTGTACAGGCTCAGCATTAGCCTCAACAGAATCAGTTGCTGGTGAGATAGTTTTAGTAATAGGGAAAACAAGATTTTTTCTCTGCCTAGGGGAGAAGGATTAGGTAGATTTTCACCATAGGATGTTCCTTGTGTTTAGGTGCCTCAACTTGGGAATGGTCGTGGAGGCGGTTGTCAGCAAAGAGGTAGAGGTATCATGTGTGGTTAGTTTCACATGGAAGAGGAAGCAATTCCAGTAGGTCCAAAAGTCGTCATAGGTATGATCAGTTTTCTTAGTACCCTTTCTTATTATTTTTTTGATTTAGGATATTCACACTCCTTTGTTTCACTCGCGCTGGCATGTGCTCTGTGACTAGACGTTGAGAGGCTTCTTATGCCCTTGGTGTTGAGTATGTCAGTCGAAGGCTAGACCAGCATGTTTGATGTGTTTCGGGGATGCAGACTCATGATGGGACAGCATAAATCCCATGGGTATCTTTACTTGAAATAAAAGAAACCATACGATATCATTCTTAGCATCGAATGGTTGTTTTCCATGCATACTTTTAACAACTATTTCCAAAGTAGAGTTGTGTTTTCAAACATATATGGCCAACGTGCGGTTTTCATTAGAGAGAGGAGTTGTCATGTTTTCAGTCAGTGTGTGGAGCCTCTTCTTTTCTAGTTAGTTCAACTATTAGTAGAATCAGTGGATACTGATATGGTAGAGGTTCCTAGGGTCATTGGAGAGTTCCTGGATGTTCTCCCTAAGGAGGTTGTGATGCTACCACCTCGACGTGATGTTGAGTTTGGGATAGACTTGCAACCTAGTGCTTCTCTAATTTTGATGGGCCCTTATCATATATAACCTTTTGAGCTATGGGAGGTGAGTATTCAGATACATGATCTGATGAAGAAGTTTTTTATCCATCCCAGTGTGCCATCGTGGGGTGCTCTGGTGTTGTTCTCTAAGAAGTAGGATGGTATTATGAGGTTATGTATAGACTACTGGAGGTTGAACTAGATAGATATCAAGAATTGTTACCCTCTTTTGATTATAGATGATCTCTTCGACCAGATGAGAGGGGAAAGTTGGTTTTATAATATTGATATTCATTTTGGATATCACTAGTTAAGGGTTAAGGAGGGGAATATCCCAAAGACTGCCTTTAGATGCAGGTATGGTCACTTCAAATCTATAGTCATGCTCTTTAGTGTTACAAATGCACTAGTTGTGTTCATGGGACTTATGAACTCTTTATTCCATGAGTTATTGGATCGTTTTTTTTTTCATATTCATCAATGATATCTTAATCTACTCAAAGTTGGAGGAAGATCACGCCGAGCATCTCAGGACTACCTTGCAGGTTCTTTGACGCCACCAACTCTATGTAAAGTTGTCCAAGTGTAAGTAATGAATATGATAGGTACATTTCCTTAGGAATGTGTTGTATCGGGAGGGTGTAGCATTATAACCATTGAAGGTTGAAGCAGTTTTTTCTAGGTAAGTACCCAATAATGTGGTAGAAGTTCTCATTTTTCCTGGTCTTGCATGTAACGCCCCGACCCCAGTTACCCAGAGTCGGTGCATTATTACATAACATTTTCATGATCATAAGAAGGATCAAATCTTGAAAAACTGATTGGTTTAGTAGCCTTATAAATACTAGATATATTCATAAGTCTTACATTACATCATAAAAATGAAAACTACAACAACATCTTTTCTTCATATTCCACACTCATATCCCCACATACTATCCCTGCAGGTCATTCATAATTTACCTCTTCATACCCTGGGAAAAATAAAACATATAAAAGGGGTGAGCTCAAATGCCCAGTAAGGATAACAATATAGCGGAAACTTTCATAAATAAGAATAAACATTTAAGGCAATGTATAACTAAAAAAAAGCCTTTTAAACATGAACTTAAACATATTATTTCAAAAATAAAATGAAATAATTCCATTTACTTATTCACATAGATATTCTACTAATCTAATAATCACATGCAATATTAATAACCACTTTCATAATGATGGAATGCATAATGCCAGACTATCATAACCACATAGCCAAGGCCTCGTGCCAAGACTACAAATAAGATTTTGTCAAGGCCTTGTGACAAGACACTAGTTTGTCTCATGAGACCTACCGATGCATCGAGGAGCTATAGCAGGCTCCACCCGTCACATATTAAGTCCAATTCATTCCCATATGAAAAGGTTTTAATATAACATAAACATTCGTATTAAAACTAGCATACGAAATGTCAATACTTTCACCATAAAATATGAACGGTATAAAAATAGAACATCCACAGTCAAACATATCACAAAACCTTCAATACAATATAGAAGTTTTTTATCATAATAAATCAACTTTAAATAAGCGTAAAATCTATCAAAGGATGTTGACATAGATGAAATCAAAACTCTTTTTAGAGAAATATCTCTTTCTATTTTGAAATCATTTAAGAGTCTTATATTTATGAAATAAAACATTTTCTTTGAAAATATTCTTATAATCTTGTAAGGGAAGCTTCGAAGATTTTATAACTGTGGAAAATAGCCGCACCCACCGTATAAGTTAAAAAAAACATTCTTACCTTAATTTTGTCGAAAAGGTTAAAAAGCACCTTGTTTGGAAAACGACGGAAAGATTCCTTTATAAAACTCTTATAAAAAGTCAAAAAAGGGTATAAATTACTTTAACCCACATTCTTTTAAATAGTAAAAATGTTTTGAAATACATTTTTAAGAAACATGGATGTGGATGATAAAGAGATCCCAGTAGATAATTACGTATAAACAACCTCGGATAATGAAGAGATTGTGAAATAACCCTTACCTTGTACTTTTCCTTGGTTGAGGTAGGTTAACCTCTTGTATAATGGTGAAATAATTGTTATTAAATTATACAAGAATCATATACATTAATATGATATAATATATGATCTTTTAACATTTATATGTTAATAATATCTTAGTATTATCGTTGTTTCGGGTGTTAACTTACTCATTTTCTTTTATATTTTTTGTTACGTAAGTCATGTTTGTAATGGATAAGTTGTATCTTAATCATATCCAGAATGATATCAAGTCCTTAGACACTATTATTAATCATCAAATGATAATTATACTTGAATGGATATGATGGAGAATGAATCTCATCGCGTTCGTAGAGACGGTAGTCCGTACGTACGCACGAGCAACAATATCATTCTTTTGATATTAAAATAATATATAATTGGATGGTATATCATATATACAGAATCATTATCATGTTACATTTATTATTTACATTAATTACGCATCATTATTATACCCATCCAAATAATAATTTATTTAATAACAATTACACCACAGCGTGGAGACGGTAAGCCGTACGTACGCACGTATGGTGACAAGTTATTCAAAGGATGGATAGAATATTGAATATGGTTGTACCATATTTATAATAACATAACAGTATATATATGATACTGGAGTTATTATTTTAGAATGGTAACAACAAAGGAAGAAGAAGTGGAAGAAGAAAGGAACTTGGAAAAGGGTGGTGAAATCATTACCTCTTCTTCGGGTTCTTCTTTTGGATTTGGTCAAAAGGGCTCCTTAGGTTGGCTTTCTAATCAAACTAAGGACTCTAGGTTGTAGTGAGGGATGTTGGGAGAGTATTGGGGCAGAGTTTGGCCGAACCAAAAGGCTTTTAAGGTGTGAAGAAATGAGAAGGAGGAGTGCTCTTTTATAAGAGGGGTGAGGGGCACCTTTGGAAAAGCTAGAAATATTAATTTATAATAAATTCATATTTGGTTTCTAATGGCTCAAAAGTTTATTATTAAAAGTTTAAGGTGGGGATGGGTCGAAAACCACTCAAACAATAGAATTTAGACAGTTTTGTGTCATTATATTAACCTTAACTTTAAGTATTAACTCTTAGTTAATTAGTTTAACTTTTACAATGTCTCTTTGTATTTTTATATTATATGGTTAATAAACTTACTATATACATCCAAGAGACCCCCAAGTGGTCCATTAATGATATAACTATCATTATATAAGTCTCTTGGCTGAACCTTAGATTTTTAGCAATTTAATATCAATTAATAATATAATATTTGTTTTAAAAACTCTTTTATGTCAATTTTGACACTATTCAATAATTGATTTTTGTAAAACTCATAACAGAATGATTACTTCGAAAAAATTTAATTAAATCAATACTAACATGTCATATTAACCTATAAAATTAGTGTAGTTTATAAAAAGTCTCAAATTATATTTATTTTGGTATTTATAATATCAATTATTCTAATTTTTCATTAATTAGGTAATTATTGCATCATCATTGTGTCATAAATAAATTAAATTATTTAATGTATAAAAATTATAAATAAAATATCATTATGTAGGAAATCTTTTTAGATTTATAATTAATATTTATAGTCGAACATCCAACATATATAACCCTATGTAAAAATTGTTTTTCTAAAAGATATATGCTTATGTCATTTTTGTACTTATTTTAACTTAATTAAAATAAAGTGTCTCTATCACCTACAAGTGGCTCCATGGGGTCCCAAAATCGACCCAAAGATGCCTATGGTCGAACATGTATCAACTAATAATTGTATGACATGTTTTAGGATAATTTAGTATTATTATAATATTATTTTTAACCCTTATTTACCGGATTTACCCTTAACCATGGTAAATAAAATATTTACCGAAGTAATTATTCAAAATGTCTAAAAATAAAAGTTACCTATTTTCACAATTTGAACATCCTGATTCCAAATATGGAATCCATTTTTCCAAATTCAAAACACATAAGTGGCAGAAATTAATTTAAAATTAATTCCCGTTGTTAAAACAAAAAGCGTGTTTTTAAGAGATAATAACAACCAAAAGATTGACACTTGTTTATGTCCAGTTTAATTGTAAAATTATGTCCAATGAACAACATTGTATTAAATGGTAAAAATATATTCTAAATATACTTTAATACCACTCAAATTTATAATTTATCACTATTAATTATTTTGATTAAAAAAGTTGTTTTTAATTAAAATTTAGTAATTTTCACTATTCATGAATATATTAAAGTTATCCGAAAAGTACCAAAATTTCACCTTAGGCTAAATTCAATATTCCAAATCCAAAAATGAAGTCCATTTTAAAAAATAAAATATATATAATTTCAAAAAGTAGGTATTACTATTCATAATGGCTAGTTTGATTGGTTATGGTGTGTTAGAACTCAGTGTTGCGTACAACACACGCTATCACATTATTCAAAGAGAAGTATACCGTAGAAGCTTGGGATGTTACATTCTCCCCTCCTTCAAATAATTTCATCCTCGAAATTTATAGAATATTATCACATGAAAAGACTCAGGTGGTTCTTCATCATAAGTTCCTCGGGTTCCCACGTTGCCTCTTCCATCTTATGGTTTCTCCACAAAACTTTTACCAGACGAGTCATCCGGTTTCTCAGTACTTGTTCTCTCGTATCAAGAATCCTGACAGGATCTTCACAATAAGACAGATCGGGTTCCAGTTCTACTTCCTCGTAAGTGAGTACATGTGTTGGGTCAGGCATTTATTTCCTCAACAGAGAAACGTAGAAAACATCGTGAACTTTGGAGAGACTTGGAGGCATTGCCAATTGGTAAGCTACAACCCCAATTCGTTCTAGAATTTCGAAAGGCCTGATGTACCTGGGACTCAATTTACCTTTCTTACCAAAATGTATGACTCCCTTCCATAGAGATACCTTCAGGAAAACATGATCACCGACTTGAAATTCCAAATCCTTCCTTTGATTATCGGCATAGCTCTTCTGCCTACTTTGAGCTTCTTTGATGTGATTTTGGATTACCTTCACCTTTTCCATCGTTTCCTCCACCAGTTCTGGGCCTACAATTTTTCTTTCACCAACGTCATCCCAACAGGTTGGTTTACGACATCTCTTTTCGTATAACGCTTCATATGGTGTCATCTGAATACTCTAATGGAAGCTATTGTTATAGGAAAATTCTACCAGAGGTAAATATTGATCCCACATACCCTGAAAGTCAAGTGATCAGGATCTCAACATGTCTTCTAAGGTTTGAATAGTTCTTTCTGATTGTCCGTCTGTCTGAGGGTGGTAGGAAGTGCTCAAATGAAGTTCAGTATCCAGGGATTTCTGAAGACTCTTCCATAATCTTGAAGTAAATCGGGGATCACGATCAGAAACAATCGATAGGGGTACTCCATGAAGTCTCACAAATTCATTAATATATAATCTTTCTAGACGTTCTTGTGGTAGATCTTCTCTTATAGAAAGAAAATGTGCTGACTTGGTAAGACGATCAACAATAACCCATATTGCATCATTCATTCTAGTATCCTTTGGTAGCCCCTTGACAAAGTCCATCGTAATATTGTCCCATTTCCACTCTGGTATGGGAAGAGGTTGCATGACTCCTCCAGGGTGTTGCCTTCCAGCTTTCACTTGTTGACAAACCATACATCTTGACACAAAATCAGCAATCTCCCTCTTCATATTGTCCCAACAAAAATGTTCCTTCAAATCTCTATACATTTTGGTGCTCCCAGGGTGTATAGAGAAATTGGAACTATGAGCATCATCTAGCAATTCCCTTTTTAGATCAGGTATATCAGGAACACAAAGTCTCTTCTGGAATTTCAAAATTCCATCTTCATACACAAAGTCTCTCAGTCTCCCATCATTCACATCTTTAATCTTCTTTTTAAATTCTTCATCATTGGTCTGAGAACTCTTAATCCTTTCTAGTAAAGATGGTTTGGCAACCATTTGAAAAAGTATTGATGTTTCTCCTTCCCTGGTTATTCCCATGTCCATCTTCACTAGATCCATGAAAATTGGATCCCTTTCAATTCTCATATTGTTCAAAACTCCAAGATCTTTTCTGATCAAAGCATTTGCCACCTTGTTTGCATTCCCCGGGTGGTAGTGTATCGTTCAATAATAATCCTTGAGTAATTCAAGCCATCTCCTTTTCCTCATGTTGAGTTCTTTTTGTGAGAAAATATACTTCAAACTCTTGTGATCAGTATAGATCTCATATTTTTCACCATAGAGTTAGTGCCTCCATATCTTCAAATCAAAGATCACAGCTACTAACTCGAGATCATGACTAGTATAGTTTTGTTCATGAATTTTCAACTGTCGTGATGCATAGGCAATAACTCTATCATTCTGCATAAGGACACAACCAAGTCCTTTCTTCGATGCATCACTATAAATAACGAACTCATCATTCCCCGATGGTAGAGTCAATATAGAAGCATTGACTAATCTTCTCTTCAGTTCCTTGAAACATTCTTCACACTCTTTTGTCCAAACAAATTTAACCCCTTTACGTGTGAGCTTCGTTAATGGGTTATCCAATCGGGCAAAATTCTGGACGAAATGTCGATAATAACCTGCCAAACCAATAAAACTGCGTACCTCAGTTATACTCGTAGGTGCTGTCCATTATTAGATTGCCTTGGTCTTAGAAGGATCAACAGATATTACATCTTTAGAGACAATATGGCTAAGAAAAGAAATCTCCTGAATCCATAATTCACACTTGCTAAACTTCCCATATAACTCATGCCTTCTTAGAGTCTTCAAGATAATGCGCAAGTGATTTTCATGATCTTCATAACTTTTGGAGTATACCAAGATATCATCAACAAATACCACCACAAATTCATCAAGATACTCCTTGAAAACTCTATTCATCAGATCCATGAATACAAAGGGTGTATTAGTCAATCCAAAAGGCATTATAGTAAACTCATAATACCCGTACCTGGTTTGAAATGTTGTCTTCAGAATGTCTTCCTTCTTCACACACAACTGATGGTATCCAGATCTAAGGTCAATCTTTGAAAAGTATTGAGCTCCATGAAGTTGGTCAAATAAATCATCAATGTGTGGTAGGGGATACTTGTTCTTTATTGTTATAGCATTGATCTCCCTATAGTCGAAACATAATCTCATTGATCCATCTTTCTTTTTAACAAAAAGAACAGGGGATTCTAATGGAGAAATACTAGGGTGAATAAATCCCTTATTACTCAATTCCTATAGTTGTTTCTTTAGTTAGACTAATTCTACAGTGGCCATTCTATAAGGGGTCTTCGATATAGGCCTTGATCCAGGAATTAAATCAATGGAAAACTCAACTTCTTGTTCTGGAGGATGTCCAGGTAAATCTTCTGGAAATACATCAACATATTATTTCACAACAGGTACATCATCTATTTGAACATTCCTTTCCTCAGCCACAGTTATTTCATTCTCTTCCTCCCCAATAATTGAATTTAGTTGAGCTACTGAGGGTGGATCTAAATAAGAATTAGGTGGTGACGATTCTGCTCTAAAGATAAGGTGTTCCTTATCATCATTATCAAGAAACGTAACTTCTTTCTTCTTATAATAAATCTTCACATCATAGTCTGAAAGCCAGTCCATACCAAGGATTATTTAAAACTCAATCATAGGTATGACAATGATATCAGCGGATATAGAACATTTATGTGCTCTAATGGGGACTGATTCACAAAACTTTGTTGCAATGATACTTCCCTTAGGAGTTTTAACTGACAACTCCCTTGTTAAATAAAATTGGAAATATCTAATTTTATTAGAAAACTGGGAAGATATGAAACAATGCGATGATCCAGTATCAAATAATGCATTTTCTAAACTTGAGGAAACCATTAAATTACCTTCCACCACGTCTTTTGGAGTTTCTACCTCAGCAGTAGTGATAGCAAAAGCTTAGCCTTGGTCCCTTGGCCTTTTCTGAGGTAAGTTCCCCTGACGATTAGGACATTCATTTTCATAATGTCTCATCTCCCTACAATTTTAGCACTGAACATTGGTAGCTTCCTTCTTCCCCTTGCAATCACGAGCTTGAAGGCCTTTTTCACCACACTTGTAACAGACTCCCATTCCCTTCAAGAAAGTACCAGGGTGTTTCTTCCCAAATTTACCATATGATGGATATTCAACCTTTCCCTTATTCCCCTTATTTCCATTCCCAGATTGATCAGTAGGTCTCTTCTTCTCTTTCTTTGCTTTAAAGTCATAAGACTTAGAGAATTCCTTTTCAGTCTTGATATCACATGAGACAATGTCTTCGTACGATGAGAAGGATTGTGAGACTAATGCTCGACGGAGAAATGGTTTTAACCCATCAAATAAATGATCAATCTTACTTCTTGGGTTACGTATATAATCTCTAGCATACCTTTCTAACCTTGTAAAGTTAGCCTCATACTTTGTGATATTCTCATCCTCCTTTTGTCTCAGACTCAGAAATTGCCTTTCCATATCTGCTCGGTGGTCACGAGGAAAGTATTTTTCTAAAAACAGATCTTTGAACTCCCTCCATTACATATTTGAAACTTCTTCATCTTCCTTCGTGTTTTGAATCAATGAACACCATTGATCAGCATCTCTAGTGAGGCGGTAAATAGCCATGATAACTTTTTCCCTTTCACTACTCCCCAAAGCCTGAAATATTTTCTCTAGGGAATTTATCCATTGCTCAGCTACTAAGGGATTTGTACTCCCATTGGACGTTGGTGGTTGTTGCCTCATTAATCGATCTAACATTGATCCACCACGATGCGGATCGGGGTGCTCCATATGGGTAAGGTTATTATTCATAACCTGAGTGAGTTGTCCCGGTATGGTGATTAGTTGATCAGCAGCATTTTCATCACTGGATCAACTATAATTATCTTGAGCAGGAGGGCAATCCCTACATGGAGTGTGTGCATTGATATGGTTTCCATTTCTTCCACTAGGCGCCATTTCTAAACAATGGCACAAACTAGATCAGTTTATGAATCAAAATACATAATCCCATACTTATAAAATACTTAACATAAATTGAACTATTTATGGATATAATCCATAATCATAAAAATGTTTTCTTTGAGGAAGTATATACTCATAAACCCTTCATAATTATTTGTAAAGAAAATGAGAGTTATCCTAAGCATATCCCTTGGGAGTTTCGTAACCAAGAGTGCAGTAAGGCCCATTGTCGTGCACCAGTTCCCATTCGAGTCTAGCTCAAAGCGGTGTTTTCGGGTTTTACCCCTAGGTACATCTGTGCCAGAGCCGCCTCTACCTGCTCGTATCTAGACAGGGATGTATTGCTCGGAAAACTCACAAAATCTCTACAATACCAAAATTCTAGTAAGTTCTTCTATACTAATCCTCAAAGTTCATCTTATGTCTACATGCTCTAATCAGAGTTTATCTAAATCTAGCTTCCAAGGTTTGTACTAAAATTCCTCTGATACCAACTGTAACGCCCCAACCCCAGTTACCCAGAGTCGGTTCATTATTACATAACATTGGGATGATCACAAGAAGGATCAAATCTCGAAAGACCGATTGGTTTAGTAGCCTTGCAAATAATATATATATTCATAAGTCTTACATTACATCATAAAAATGAAAACTACAGCAACATCTTTTCATCATATTCCACACTCATATCCCCACATACTATCCCTGCAGGTCATTCATAATTTACTTCTTCATACCCTGGGAAAAATAAAACATAGAAAAGGGGTGATCTCAAAAGCCCAGTAAGGATAACAATATAGCGGAAACTTTCATAAATAAGAATAAACATTTAAGGCAATGTATAACTAAAACAAAAGCCTTTTAAACTTGAACTTAAACATAGTATGGCAAAAATAAAATGAAATAATTCCATTTACTTATTCACATGGATATTCTACTAATCGAATAATCACATGCAATATCAATAACCACTTTCATAATGATGGAATGCATAATGCCAGACTATCATAACCACATAGCCAAGGCCTCGTGCCAAGACTACAAATAAGACTTTGTCAAGGCCTTGTTCCAAGACACTAGTTTGTCTCATGAGACCTACCGATGCATCGAGGAGCTATATCGGGCTCCACCCGTCACATATTAAGTCCAATGCATTCCCATATGAAAAGGTTTAAACATAACATAAACATTCGTATTAAAACTAGCATAAGAAATGTCAATACTTTCACCATAAAATATGAACGGTATAAAAATAGCACATCCACAGTCAAACATATCACAAAACCTTCAATACAATATGTAAGTCTTGTATCATAATAAATCAACTTTAAATAAGCGTAAAATCCATCAAAGGATGTTGACATAGATGAAATCAAAACTATTTTTAGAGAAATATCTCTTTCTATTTTGAAATCATTTAAGAGTCTTATATTTATGAAATAAAAAAATTTCTTTTAAAATATTCTTATAATCTTGTAATGGAAGCTTCGACGATTTTATAACGGCGGAAAATAGCCGCACCCGCCGTATAAGTTAAAAAAACATTCTTACCTTAATTTTGTCGAAAAGGTTAAAAAGCACCTTGTTTGGAAAACGACAGAAAGATTCCTTTATAAAACTATTATAAAAAGTCAAACAAGGGTATAAATGACATTAACACATATTCTTTTAAATATTAAAAATGTTTTGAAATACATTTTTAAGAAACATGGATGTTGATGATAAAGAGATCCCAGTAGATAATTACGTATAAACAACCTCGGATAATGAAGAGATTGTGAAATAACCCTTACCTTGTACTTTTCCTTGGTTGAGGTAGGTTAAACTCCTGTATAATGGTGAAATAATTGTTATTAAATTATACAATAATCATTTACATTAATATGATATCATATATTATCTTTTAACATTGATTTGTTAATAATATATTAGTATTATCGTTGTTTCGGGTGTTAACTTACTCGTTTTCTTTTATATGTTTTGTTACGTAAGCCATGTTTTTAATTGATAGGTTGTATCTTAATCATATACAGAATGATATCAAGTCCTTATATACTATTATTAATCATAAAATGATAATTATACTTGAATGGATATGATGGAGAATGAATCTCATCACGTTCGTGGAGACGGTAGTCCGTACGTACGCACGAGCGACAATATCATTCTTTTGAAATTAAAATAATATATAATTGGATGGTATATCATATATACAGAATCATAATCATGTTAAATTTATTATTTACATGAATTACACATCATTATTATACCCATCCAAATAATAATTTATTTAATAACAATTACACCACGACGTGGAGATGGTAAGCCGTAC
Organism: Viscum album; assembly: GCA_963277665.1. Lineage (NCBI taxonomy): Eukaryota > Viridiplantae > Streptophyta > Magnoliopsida > Santalales > Viscaceae > Viscum > Viscum album. Next base: position 1,488,300,391 of record OY728137.1, on the reverse strand, counting down.
GTACGCACGTATGGTGACATGTTATTCAAAGGATGGATAGAATATTGAATATGGCTATACCATATTTATAATAAAATCACAGTATATATATGATACTGGAGTTATTATTTTAGAATGGTAACAAAAAAGGAAGAAGAAGTGGAAGAAGAAAGGAACTTGGAAAAGGGTGATGAAATCATTACCTCTTCTTCGGGTTCTTTCTTTTGATTTGATCAAAAGGGCTCCTTAGGTTGGCTTTCTGATCAAACTAAGGCCTCTAGGTTGTAGTTAGGGATGTTTGTAGAGTATTTGGGTAGAGTTTTTCTGAACAAAAAGTCTTTGAAGGTGTGAAGAAATGATAAGGAGGAGTGCTCTTTTATAAGAGGGGTGAGGGGCACCTTTGGAAAAGCTAGAAATATTAATTTATAATAAATTCATATTCGGTTTCTAATGGCTCCAAAGTTTATTATTAAAAGGTTAAGGTGGGGATGGGTAGAAAACCACTCAACCAATAGAATTTATACAGGTTTGGGTCATTATATTAACCTTATCTTTAAGTATTAACTCTTAGTTAATTAGTTTAACTTTTACAATGTCTCTTTGTATTTTTATATTATATGGTTAATAAACTTACTATATACATCCAAGAGACCCCAAAGTGTTCCATTAATGATATAACTATCATGATATAAGTCTCTTTTCCGAACATTATATTTTTAGTAATTTAATATCAATTAATAATATAATATTTGTTTTAAAAACTCTTTTATGTCAATTTTGACACTATTCAATAATTGATTTTTGTAAAACTCATAACAGAATGATTACTTCGAAAATAGTTAATTAAATCAATCCTAACATGTCACATTAACCTAGAAAATTAGTCTAGTTCATAAAAAGTCTCAAATTATATTTATTTTGGTATTTATAATATCAATTATTCTAATTTTTCATTAATTAGGTAATTACTGCATCATCATTGTGTCATAAATAAATTAAATTATTTAATGTCTAAAAATTATAAATAAAATATCATTATGTAGTAAATATTTTTATCTTTCTAATTAATATTTATAGTCTAACATCCAACATATATAACCCTATGTAAAAGAAAATTCTAAAAGATATATGCTTATGTCATTTTTGTACTTATTTTAACTTAATTAAAATAAAGTGACCCTCTCACCTACAAGTGGCTCCATGGGGTCCCAAAATAGACCCAAATATGCCTATGGTTGAACATGTATCAACCAATAAGGCTAGGACACATTTTAGGTTAATTTAGTATTATTATAATATTATTTTTTAACCCTTATTTACCGAATTTACCCTTAACCATGGTAAATAAAATATTTACCGAAATAATTATTCAAAATGTCTAAAAATAAAAGTTACCTATTTACACAATTTGAACATCCTGATTCAAAATATGGAATCCATTTTTCAAAATTCAAAACACAAAAGTGGCATAAATTAATTTAAAATTAATTCCCGTTGTTAAAACAAAAAAGTGTGTTTTTAAGAGATAATAACAATCAAAAGATTGACACTTGTTTATGTCTGGTTTAATTGTAAAATTATGTCCAATGACCAAAATTGTATTAAATGGTTAAAATATATTCTAAATATACTTTAATACCACTCAAATTCATAATTTATCACTATTAATTATTTTGATTAAAAAAGTTGTTTTTAATTAAAATTTAGTAATTTTCACTATTCATCAAAGTATTAAAGTTATCCGAAAAGTACCAAAATTTCACCTTAGGCTAAATTTAATATTATGAATCCAAAAATGAAGTCCATTTTAAAAAATAAAATATATATAATTTCAAAAATTGGGTATTACTATTCATAATGGTTAGTTTGATTGGTTATTGTGTGTTAGAACTCGGTGTTGCGTACAACACACGCTATCACATTATTCAAAGAGAAGCGTACTGTGGAAGCTTGGGGTGTTACATTGAAAGCTACTATTAGAGGTTTTTAAATAATTTATCTCTAGTTGAATCCATGTTGATATCTTTTACTAGGAAGAACCAAAATTTTGTGTGTCGTGATCAGTATTAGGAAGCATTCTGTTACCTGAGGGGGAAGTTGGTTAGTGCTCCAATGAAATAGTTTCCTAAGGAATGGGTGATGTTTCAGGTGTTTTGTGATCCTTCTCATCTGAGTTTGGGATGCACGCTAATGAAGTAGTGGGTAGTGATCTCTTATGGGTCCAGGTAGTTATGTCCTCATGAACATAACTACACCACCGTTATCTGGATTTATTAGTAGTTGTGTTCACGCTAAAGTTGTGGTGGCATTACCTCATTGGGGATCACTTTTTGGTCTTCACAGATCACAAGATCATGAGTTATATATTTTCCTAACTGATCTAAATCTATATAAATAGAGGTGGATAGAGTTTATTCAGGATTGTGATTTTAATATATCCTACACCTTAGGAAAGGGAAATGTTTTAGCCGATTCCTTTGGTTGAAATCTGAAGAAGTAGGTTGTTCTGGAATCGGTAGATGCATGGAGAGAAATCGAGGGTTAGAATATTTTCACTTGGATGCAGAAGTGGATGCTGGTAGAGATTGTTTGTTTCAGATGACAGTGCATTATTCTCTAATGTAGAAAGTGGAAGAGTCTCATTGGGATCCTTAGAGGCAGAGGTGTTGCATGATCATGTTGTCAATGGTGAAGCTCTGGAGGGATAGTTGTAGGATGGTCCTAACCATATGTTATTTTGAGGGAAGTTTTTTGTTCTGGTGTTGATGCATAGTGGAGTCCTTTGTGATTTTCATAGCTCACCTTTATCAGTACACCCATAAATTTATAAGATGTACCGTGGCTTGAGGATGTAGTTTTGGTGGCCCGGGATGAAATGGGAAGTGGTGGAGTTTGTGGCGAAGTGCTTGTTTTTATAGCAGGTAATTGTTGAGCATCGGGTCCCCAGTGGTTTGTTACAGCCTATGGATGTCCCTGAGTAGAAGAAGGATTACATATTAATGGATTTCGTCATGGGGTTACCCAAATCTTAAGTATGTTGTGATGTTATCTGGTTGATCATGGTTCGGCTGATGAAATCATCCCACTTCTTAGCAACCAAGGAGTCGGGTGTATTGGATACCTTGTCTAAGTGGTATGTGGATGAAGTTGTGTGGTTTCATGGAGTTCCAGGTTCCATTGTATTAGATCAGGAAGCATGGTTTGTCTCACGAATCTGGAGGGGATTACAGTATGATTTTGGCATTCAGTTACGCCTCATCACTGCTTTCTACCCTTAGACATATAGGCAGATAGAATGGGTTATCTAGATGTTGGAGAATATGTTGTGGGGGTACTTCTTAGACTTTCGTGGATCTTGGGTTTGACACCTTACCTTGGTAGATTTTTCTTATAATAATAGATATCACTCTTCCATTGGCATGGCTCCATTTGAATCTTTGTATGGAAGACCATGTCGTTATCCATTGTGTTGAACAGAGATTAGGGAGATAGTTGTTCTTGGTCTGGATGTGGTGTAGAGCATGACCAAGAAGGTTCATCTTGTTTGTGAGAGGATGAAAGTGGTGTAAGACTAGAAGAAGTCATATATAAATCACAGTAGGATGCCCTTGGAGTTTGAGTTTGGATACCATGTGTTATTGAAGGTTTCCCCTCGATGTGGGCATCGGAGGTTTGGCAGAAGGATTATGCTTTCTCCCAGGTCTATTGGACCTTTGAGGTGTTGGGGAAAGTTGTTAAGGTGTTATACCAGTTGGTGTTGCCACCATATTTGGATAAAATCCATTAATTCTTACACATCTCTTAACTTTTCCAGTATATACATGATGACTCTCATGTTTTTGAATGGGGAGATTTGGATTTCTAGGACAACACAATGTTTATAGAGTAAAAAATATAGATCTAGGATCATTGGGAGATGGTGTTTTTAGGATAGACCATTCCTTTGGTTCATGTGTTGTGAAGGCATGGTGCCCATGAGGAGAGTACTTGGGAGAAAGAGATACAGATTCATGCATAGTACCCAAAGTTTATTTGAATCCTTATTTGCCTTGTTTTTCTTTAAAATGAGATGTTTAAACCTTGATTTTTTAAACATGATATATTCTCCTTTCTTGTGATAAAGTCTTAACATGTGAAAAGGTGAGGAACTAATTCATAATTTAGATTCATTAACTATGATATCAGTAAACCTGTGTGAGTGAGTTAGTTCCACCCAAAGTGGATAATATCTTGACATGGTTGATGGGATTCCCCGATTTGTGTGTTCAGGATGGTGTGGTTGTTTTTCTTGTGTAGTGTGGTTGTGGTCATTTAGGTTGATGTGATAAGGCACGGGTTTTAGATATCAGAGGAGGTGTTCTTAGATGTGGGGGTTTCACTCTAGATTTTTAACAACACGGGGTGGTTTATCATTGAACTTAATGTGTTTTGTCGGTAGCGGTGTTCTAATTATAGACGAGTCCTTGAGAGGTATCTTAAGAGATGGTTGTTTGAACCCTTCCTCCCTTTTCCTTTCGGATTGGTTTTGAATTCTCATGGGTGAGAATAGTTTTATAGGTATCTAATGTAATGGTCCGGACCTCTCCGGCCCATTCATTTGTGATAATCTAATGTTTGATGTGTTTTAGGGAATCAAGGTCACTCATTTTATCACTTTGAAAAATTTTCCAGTTTTCCTCAAGTTTTCCAATGGTGCCTCACTAACAGTGTCTCACACCAGTGGTGCCTCACACCATTGGTCTTAACATGGTGATATCTCAGTGTGGTGGTGTTACCCCAGTAGTCATTCGTTGGTGGTCACTTGAACAACGATGCCTCGTTCCTAGAGGTAGGTCATCTGGTGGTGTCTCGCCTGACGATGTCTCGCTAATGGTTGAAAGCATTTCATCTGATGATGCCTCATCCGACGGTGCTTTATCTAATGGTGTAATGAGAGTGGTTCCATGTTGGAGGTGCCTCATTGAACGGTACCTCATCTAATGGTGTCTCCTTGAGCGGTGCCTCTTCCAGGGGTGTCTCATGAACAGTGTTTATAGCTTCTTCTAGTTTTTCCCATTAAACATCTTATTTGACGTAAAATAGGTTTAATGCCTTATATTAACGTCTTTGAGATATATTAAAATCCCATAAATCATATCTTAAATTTCCTAAGGTTGATGAGGCTCTTAATTGGTCAAAATGTGTGGTCTTGACCAGATCTGCCTTTATTGGAAAATCAAAACATATCTAAACTTGTGACTCAGTTTAGATATTTCCAAACCTGAGATATACGTCCTCTTGTTCTTCTATATTTCATTTGATTATTATAATATTCCACAAACCTTTATTCCTGTAGGATTTTTTTGGCTGGTTTGTAGCATTTGGTTCGTGATTACCTAGATTTTTTCCTACTACATGTGCACCCCTGTCTTGGTGCAATTAGGAAGTGTCGATCGCATTTTCTTACAAGTAGGTTTCCCTTCATATTTATTAATTGTGTATCATGTAGGGTGGGTATAAAAATGTTTTACTCTATGAAATAGTTTAATACCAATTAAAAAAGATAATTGAACCTATTTGGGATCAATATACGGGGGCCATGAAAAGTAACAAATAATATTTCTTTATTATTTGTTTTATTTATATTTTGATTTGTATAGGCTAACTACCCACTAGAAATCATGGATTTTAGGTTTCCTTGTTTAAACATGGGATGATATATGGAATGCATTTCATTTTTCCTTATTGAACGACTGTTATGAAAACTATTAACCACATAAATTTGACTAATAAATGGATTCCTTGGGATCATATTTTTTATGTGATAACCTATGAATTAACAAGTGGAATTAAAGAAGGGATGTTTTGTTAAACCTGAATATGTAATTATTTGGTTTGTGTGTTGATGAAGTGGTGGTAATGGTTGTTTATAGGGGTTAGTTTTATTGATCTGGTGATCTGGGCATGGTATGTTTGTGCAATGGGGCTTCAAATCTGGTTGTGGTTTAGTGTGTTGCTGGATGTGGTTGTGAGTTGGGGATTGTTTTTGTTAGTATGGTGGTTTGGACTGGATGACCTTGAAGAATGATGGTAGTGGTTGGTATGGGTACTTCACTATTGAAAACATGCATAAACATTCACCCCGTTTCTAGAGATAGATTTATGATATATCGTGAATGTGTATTAAATGTTGTGGTAGTGGAATGATGTGTCTTCGGTGTGAATTGTGTTAATTTATCATGGAAGTGGCTATGTTATAACTCCCCAACTCCAGAAGCCTCGAGCTAGTGGATTATTGTAATACATTGGCATGATAACAAGGAATAAAATCCCAAATAACCAATCAGTTTAGCAGTATTATAAAATAGATTACACACATGAACCACACAGTAAAATTCAAAACATTAAATACAAAATAAATAATCCCATGAGAATTATATTATTCTCCTAGCTTAACCCTGCATATCAGTCATAATACATTTCTTAGAATCCTGGGAATATAAAACATAAGAAAGGGGTGAGTTTAGATGATCAGTAAAGGTAAGCGTACAGTGGAAGATGATATAAATAAATAATCATAAACCTTAAGAAAATATGTATAACTAGAACACAATCCATTTAAACATAATCTTGAGCATAATATGGAAAGAATAAACAATACCATATAAAATAAACATAACCATGGATATTCTACTAGTTGAATATTCACAAGAAATATCAATAAATAATATCATTATAAGGGAATGAATAATGCTGGAAATCTGCACTATCAAGATATATCCTCAAGATAACTATTTTCAAGATATATCATTGTGATAGTTTAAGTCTACGAGTAGAAACCCATCTAATTTTTGTTAATATATATCCTCTTGAAAATGTTAAATTGATTTAAAAACAAAGGAAAAGGGTTTTTCGAAAACTAATTTCATCTCATGAGACCTACCGATTCATTGAGGGTCTATTGCGGGCCCCGCTCATCATTTACTAAAACCAATACATTCCTCTCATTAAAACATGAACAATATAAACATTCATATTAGAAAACTCGTATACTAAATGTGAATACTTTAACCATAAACCATGAATGGTACCAAAATAGCATATCCATGGTCAAAAATATCATAAAAAATTCAATACAATATGATAGATTGTATCATAATAATCAACTTCAATTAAGCATAAAATCCAAAAAAGGATCTTGACATAGACTAAAAAAATTAATAAAATAGTTCGAAATAACTTGAGAAAAATAAATTTTTTCTTAGAAATCATTTATTAAAAATCCACACACTTATAAAAGAAGACATATAAAAATAGATTTTTGAATAAAAGTGTCCCATACCACTATGAAACTTTTGAAAGGAATTAACATTTTAAAACATTCATGTCTATATAAATAAATCCTTAAAACCATTTTGAAAACATGGACATTAATGAGAAATATTTTAGAATAATAAATCTTTAAGACATTTAAAATGATGTTTTAGTTAAAGATTCCCTTACATAAAACCATAAAAATATTCCTATTGAAAATATTTTTAAGAAACATGGACATGGATGATAAATATTTCCCAGTAAATACTTATGTATAAACAATCTTGAATAATAATGAGATTGTGAAATTAACCCTTACCATATGTATGATTCCATCCTTACGTGTCTGAAACTTATATATAGTGGTTTTAAACTTATTATTAACTTATAAAAGAATCATAATAATATTTATGGTATTATATATGATTCATTTATGACTTTATATTACCTATTTATTAATATTTTCCTAGTTAATGCAGTGTTTTGGGTAATAATCGCTTTGTTTATCATACATGTTTTGACATGTTAATATCAATCTTATTACATAGATCATGATTTTATTACTAATAGAATTTAAAACATGATTTATATATCATATCTATCTAGTATATAAATATATATAATAGATAGATAAATGAAATGGAACGCAACGTTCATGGAGACGGTATGTCATACGTACGCATGAACATTGTTTCTGTTTTCTTATCGTATTAAATGGAATTAAGTAGATGATATATATATATATATATATATATTATTAAAGTAGAATATTTATATCATATATTTCATATTTATTCAATATATACATTTTTATAATCATTCTGGAATGGTTGTAATTGAAGATGAATCTCATCGCGTCTTGGAGAAGGTAGGTCGTCCGTACGCATGAGCGACAATATCATTCTATAATGGTAAATTGTAAAGAATTGGATGGAATATAAATTATAAAGAAAAAATATCATGTAATATTTATTATTTTTATCCTTTATATCCATCTTTATACCCATATAAATAAAGTATAAATGAAAAACAATTGACATCATGGCGTGGAGGTGGTAAGTCGTACGTACACAGGCATGGTGATATTGTTTTTTGTAGGATGGGTAAAAGGAGAAATATAGTATTCCCATAATCATAAAAAAAACTCTCAGAATATATTATATTCTGGTTTTATTACTTTAGTATGAAATCAACTTAGAAAAGGTAAGTAGAAGAAGAAAAGAACCTTTAAAGAGTTAGTAAAACAATTACCTCCTCTTCGAGTGTCTCCGTTTGATTTGCACAAAAGGACTCCTTAGGTTGGATTTCTTCACAAAGTATGGACTCTAGGATGAATTTAGGGAAGTTTTATGGATAAATGGGTAGGTTTTTTCCGAACTAAATAGATTTATAGGAGTGAATAAAAGAGAAGGATATGTTTTCTTTTATAAGAGAGGGGAGGGGCACTTTAGGAAACTACAAAACTATTAATTTTTTATAAATTTATTTTTGATTTTAAATAGATAAAAAGTGAATTATTTAAAATATTAGATGACTATGGGTATAAATCCTATCAAAAAATGAATTTTAGACATATTTAGGTCACAAAATTAACCTTTTATTTTAGATTTAACCCTTAGTTAAACAATTTAACTCTTACCATGATAGCTTGTATTTTTACAATATAGGGTTAATATAGTTACTATAAAATCACAAACGAACCCCAACTAGATAATTTATGACATATTTAAGATTATAATAGTTATTTGGTTGAATTGTAATTTTTTGTGAATTTTTTATCATTTAGTAAAATATTATTTATTTTAAAATATCATTTATGTCAATTTTGACACTATTTATTATTTGAAATTTTAAAAATTCATAAAAACTTCATTACTTAGATGAAACTACATGAACTCGTCCCTAAAATGTAATATTCATCCAAAACATTCGTGTGTGGCATCAAATATTTCAAATTATATTTATTTTAATATTATTAATATCATTTATTTAATTCTTCCCTTAATAAATCAATTACTTCATCATCATTTTTTCACAATTTAATTTAATTATATATTTTATAAAATTATAAATAAATTAACATGATTTAATAAACATTTTATATTTATAATAACTATTTATATTCAACCATATCACTTATATAACCTTGTATTAAAAATGATATAGTTATTAAAATTTAAATATGACATTTTTAAATCTTTTTTAAATAAAATATAATAAATGTCCCAATCTAACACAAGTTTCATAAAAAGGAACATATTTTCAAAATAAGGTTTATTTGGGTTGAAAAAAACTTATACACCTAAATTAAGACAAGTTTTAGGGTAATTTTATATTATTATAATATTATTATTACCTTTAATTACCCTATTTACCTTTAACTGTGGTAAAAAAATTCAAAAGTTACTATTCACAAAAAATTATTTTGATCCTGTTAGACCATATTTTTCATAATTTTTACAATCATGAGTGTTAATTTTTCTAAATTCAATTCACTAATGTGATAAAATTACGTTTAATACTAATCTCGAAGATGTGGCCAGAAAGCAGGTAAAAGAGACGTTCAAAAAATCAATAAGTTTTCATATCTAATTATATTATAAAATTGGTTCCAATAACCTAAATTGGATTAATATATGCATTATTTATCTATTGTAAATTTAAAATCAATTTAAATTAAAATAAATATTTAAATGAAAAATTTGGTTACTAACAACATTGCAGTATTTTTTCACTATTTATCGAAAATTGAAACTTTTCAGAAAAATACCAAAAATTCACCCTAAGATAATTTTGATATTTCGAATTCATAAATAAAGTCTATTTTGAAAAATAAAATTTATAAATTTCATAATGTGGTTAATAATGTAACACCTCAAGCTTCCACGGTACGTTTCCCTTCGAATAATGCAATGGCGTGCATTGTACGCAACTTCGAGATTTTAACACACCACAACCAATCAAACTAGTCGTTATGAATAGTAATACCTAATTTTTGAAATTATATATATTTTATATTTCAAAATGGAATTCATTTTTGGATTCGGAATATCGAATTTATCCTAAGGTGAAATTTTGGTACTTTTCGAATAACTTTAATATTTTGATGAATAGTGAAAATTACTAAATTTTAATTAAAAACAACTTTTTTAATCAAAACAATTAATAGTGATAAATTATTAATTTGACTGGTTTTAAAGTATATTTAGATTATATTTTTACCATTTAATATAATTTTGTTCATTGGAAATAATTTTACAATTAAACCGGACATAAACAAGTGTCAATCTTTTGATGGTTATTATCTCTTAAAAACACGCTTTTTGTTTTAACAAAGGGAATTAATTTTAAATTAATTTCTGACACTTCTGTGTTTTGAATTTTAAAAAATGAATTCCATATTTAGAATGAGGATGTTTAAATTGTGTAAATAGGTAACTTTTATTTTTAGATATTTGAATAATTACTTCGGTAAATATTTTATTTACCATGGTTAAGGGTAAATCCAGTAAATAAGGGTTAAACAATAATATTATAATAAAAACAATTACCCTAAAACGTGTCCTAAACTTATTGGTTGATACATGTTCGACCATAGGCATCTTTTGGTCGATTTTGGGACCCCATGGTGCCACTTGTAGGTGATAGGGGCACTTAATTTTAATTAAGTTAAAATGAATACAAAAATGACACAAGCATATATCTTTTAGCAAAAAAAATTTTACATATGGTTATATATGTTGGATTTTCTACTATAAATATTCATTATAAATATTAAAATATTTCCTACATAATTATATTTTATTTATAATTTCTAGAGATTACATAATTTAAGTTATTTATGACACAATGATGATGCAGTAATTACCATAATAGTGAAAATTTAAAATAATTGATATTATAAATACAAAAATAAATATAATTTGAGACTTTTAATGAATTAAACTAATTTTATAGGATAATATGACATATTAGTATTGATTTAATTGACTTTGTTTGAAGTAATAATTCTGTTACGAGTTTCACAAAAATCAACTATTGAATAGTGTCAAAATTGACATAAAAGAGTTTTTAAAACAAATATTATATTATTAATTGATATTAAATTCTTTAAAATCTAAGGTTCGGCAAATAGACTTATATCATGATATGTATATCATTAATGGACCACTTTGGGGTCTCTTGGATGTATATAGTAAGTTTATTAACTATATAATATAAAAATACAAAGTAAGATGGTAAATGTCAAACTAATTAACTAAGAGTTAAAACTAAAAGATAAGGTTAATATAGTAACCCAAACCTGTCTAAATTCTATTGGATGAATTGTTTTCGACCTATCCCCACCTTTAAATTTTAATAATTAACTTTGGAGCCATTAGAAACCGAAAATTAATTTATTATAAATTAATATTTCAAGATTTTCCAAAGGTACCCCTCACCACTCCTATAAAAGGTCACTCCTCCTTCTCATTTCTTCACACCTTAAAAGCCTTTTGGTTCGGCCAACCCCTGCCCAAATACTCTCTCAACATCCCTCACTACAACCTAGAGGCCTTAGTTTGATCAGAAAGTCATCCTAAGGAGCCCTTTTGATCAAATCAAAAGGAAGAACCCAAAGAAGAGGTAATGTTCTCACCATCCCTTTTCAAGTTCCTTTCTTCTTCCACTTATTCTTTATTTGTTATTACCATTCTAAAATAATAACTCTAGTATCTTATATATACTATGATGTTATTATAAATATGTTAAAACCATATTCAGTATTCTATCCACCCTTTGAATAACATGTCACCATATGTGCGTACGTACGGCTTACCGTCTCCACGTCGTGGTGTAATTGTTATTCAATAAATTATTATTTGGGTGGGTATAATAATGATGTGTAACTCATTTAAATAATAAATATAACATGATAATGATTCTGTATATATGATATACCATCCAATTATATATTATTTTAATATCAAAAGAATGATATTGTCGCTTGTGCGTACGTACGGACTACCGTCTCCACGAAAGCGATGAGATTCATTCTTCATCGTATCCATTCAAGTATAATTATCATTTGATGATTTAAAAATAATATTTAATAACTTTGATATCATTATTGATATGAATAATATACAACCTATCCATGAAAAACATGGCTTACGTAACAAAACATATAAAAGAAAACGAGTAAGTTAACACCCGAAACGACGATAATTCTAAGATATTATTAACAAAGAAATGTTAAAAGATCATATATGATATCATATTAATGTATATGATTCATGAATAATTTAATAACAATTATTTCAACATTATACAGGAGGTTAACCTACCCCCAACCAAGGAAAAGTACAAGGTATTGGATTTCTTGTCTCACTTTAAATTCTGTGAGAATTCCATTGTTCACCACTTATTTATTGAATGTGGTGTGTGTACTGACCATGATTGTATTAATTGTGTAATATAATTTAATTTATGGGTATTTACATCATCAATTTAATATCCTTATTTAATGGGTGTATGTTTCGTAAGTTACCTAATCGATAAGGGAATTTGAAATTTTAATTTCCACACATTTGGCTTTACGCATATTTCATTGATTATATTACTCCAAGATTATATGTGGAATCACTATTCATTTTATTATGTCATAATTTCCACTCCCCTTCCTATGGATATACTATTGATACACATAATCACTCCATTGATAATTTCTCAAGTCATCGATATGAATTTGATAAGAGTAATTTTAACTCACTCTCCATTTGTTGAGTTAAACATCCAATTCATTGGTGTTGTTTTTATAGGATTATGTTTGAATATCCTTTGATTGATTTACACTGAATGTCCAATCATATTTAGTGTATTTATATTTGTCACACATAACTATGTCATTGATTTATCCTTAACCTAAGGATACGGCCTTTATGAGAGATTTCATCTCAATTTACATTCCATTGAGACTTCATTGTTGATATACACCAAATCACTTTTATGTGGTGTATATAATGTACTTTGACATAGTATATCATGAATCCATTTATTCTCATGACATTACAAAGTTTTGATTACCTCAATTATTTGTATTCAAGTGTCTCTCTTTTGGTTAGAATCTCTAACTAAAATACCATTTTTAAATGTTTTAAAGACTCATTCATCTAAATCTTGCTCATTAATGTCCATGTTTTAAAAATGGTTTTAAGTATTTTTTTATATAGACATTAATGTTTTAAAATTAAAACTCCTTTTAAAAAGTTTCAAAGTGGTATGGGACACTTTGATTCAAAAATCTATTTTTAAATGGCTTCTTGAAAAATAGTGTGACTTTTAAATGATTTCAAGAAAAAGGGGGATATTTCTATCAAATAGTTTTGATGATTATTTTCGTCTATGTCAACATCCTTCATTATTCTTGATTGAGGTTAATATGATACAATACAATCTTTCATATTGTATTGAATAAGTTATGTTTGACTATGGATGTGCTATTTTTATACCATTCATGGTTTGTGGATAAAGTATTGACATTTCGTATGCTAGTTTTAATACAAATGTTTATGTTATGTTTAAACCTGTTAATATGAGGAATGCATTGGACTTAATAAGTGATGGGTGGAGCCCGCTATAGCTCCTCGATGCATCGGTAGGTCTCATGAGACAAACTAGTGTCTTGGCACAAGGCCTTGACAAAATATTATTTGTAGTCTTGCCACGAGGCCTTGGCTATGTGGTTATGATAGTCTGGCATTATGCATTCCATCATTATGAAAGTGGTTATTGATATTGTATGTGATTGTTCTACTAGTAGAATATCCATGTGAATAAGTAAATGGCATTATTTAATTTTATCTTTGCCATATTTTGCTGAAGTTCAAGTTTAAAAGGCTTTTGTTTTAATTATAAATTGCCTTAAGTGTTTATTCTTATCTATGAAAGCTTCTGCTATAATGTTATCCTTACCGAGCATCTGAGCTCACCCCTTTTCTATGTTTTATTTTTTCCAGGATGTGAAGAAGTAAGTTATGAATAACCTAGAGGGATATTATTAGGGGATAATAGTGTGGAATATGGAGACATTATATTGTTGTAGTAGTTTTTCACTTTATGATGTAATGTAAAACTTTATGAATATATCTAGTGTATCCAAGGCTACTAAACCAATCGGTCTTTTGAGATTTTATCTTTCTTGTGATCATGCCAATGTTATGTATAATGCACCGAATCTGGGTAACTGGGGTCGGGGCATTACAGTTGGTATTAGAGGAAGTTTAGTACAAACCTTGGAAGCCAGATTTAGATAAACTCTGATTAGAGCACGTGGACCTAAGATGAACTTTGAGGATTAGTATAGAAGAACTTCCTAGAATTTTTTTATTGTAGAGATTTTGTGAGTTTTCCGAGCAATAGATCCCTGTCTGGATACGAGTAGGTAGAGGCGGCTTTGGCACAGATGTACCTAGGGGTAAAATCCAAAAACACCGCTTTGAGCTAGACTTGAACGGGAACTGGTGCACGACAACAGGTCTTGCTGCACTCTTGGTTACGACACTCCCGGGGGATATGCTTAGGATAATTTACATTTTCTTTACAAACTTATTTAAATTAATATATATAAGATCAGAGTAAATGACCTTGGTTAATCCTAATATGTTTCAAATTGCAAATATGGTGACATGTTAATCTCTAAATGATTTTACGAATTCTGTTACTCACACAATGCTTTCTGGTTTTAGTCAATGGCTGGATTCCAAGGAATTCATAGTGACTTTGAGAATGATGTACAAGGTGGGAACGGTGGTGGCAACGAGCAACAAAATGGAATGTTGATAGGCGTAAAAGATATCGTCTTTATACAAAATCAGTTTTCCAAAAATATGATCAACAACATATATATTAACCAACTCCCAGACTCAACAAGGAAGAGAAAGGAGGTGAATGATAAGAGCTCCAGCAATGGAGACCATGGGAGAAAAGAACCCTCAATTTTCATCATGCAGGAAATTTGGAAGGAGACACCCAGGAAGGTGTCTCAATGGGACAACGAAATGCTTTACGTGCGGGATGGAAGGACATAAAGTGAAGAATTGCTGAAGAAAAATGAAGAGTACTATGGAAGAAGATAAAAATGGTCCCAAGAGTCCATTTACAGTCATTTGCCGTAAATTTAGGGGACCTGTCCATTACCCGAGTGAATGTCCTGTTCTATAGGATATTTTCTTGGTCAAAGAAGAAGCTATGTGGAAATAAATGGTTGGAGAAATGTTTAAAAAGTATTAGCACTCCTTGTTGATGGGTTTACTTTGGAATAATTTTCTCTTGTATTTGTAACCCCGCAATTTTCCATGTGAGAATAATATTTGAGGAAGAATTGTCTCTTCTCTTGTGGATATAGGTATAAATAACCATTTCGTTTTATATGATCATTGGGGTTTGAGATAATTATAAGTTATTATAATTTGGGATGAAAATGCAAGGTATGATATAACATTTGTGGTTAAATTATGTTATTTTGTGGAATTTATCTCATTTTGGTAATATTATAAAATATAGTTTTTGAAAAAGGACAACACGTAGACCGTGTGACAACCCGTCACGTCGGACAAATCTGTGGGAATCGAACCCACAACCAAAGTGCGATTGGGATTTATCACCTACCACTGGACTACGTGAAGTCCCTAGTTAGTGTGACTATTTTTTTTAGTTAAATGATTTTATTGATCAATAATATGTTGATTTGGGTTCTTATGTCTTATCAAATGAATACCCTTAGTATAGAAAAATGATTTTGTAATTAAGTGATAAATGTTATTTTGGAAGATGTTCACTTTGTTGGGAAAACTATATTTCCAAGGAAAATAGAATACTATGGGATGTCATTAGAGGAGTAATGGTGGATTTTTATCTATGTTTTTATTATGGATTTATAGTGATTTGGGTTATTTATGGAAATGATTAACCTATAATAAAGAATATTTGATTAGGTTAATTACTTTTAAGCATGTGATTTTAAGAGTAGATGATGTCTTTTGGAGATACAATTTAACGTGGAAGACTACATTCTTATAATTTTTGGGTTTCAATATTAGTTTGAATTATATTGAAGGATTTTAAGGAAAATATATTATTGAATTTTTTTTATTTAACTTTGGGGTATTGTTGGTTTAATTTTAGAAATTAAGATTAGTATTTTTTTTCTATAATGGAATATACATTTGGGGTATCATCAGATCTTATACTAACCATTTTGGTTTTGATTAATCTCTAAAGACAAGTTAAATATATAGTTTATCCTACATGGATCATGTATTTCTATAGAAGTTTATTCTAGCTCTTTTATTGTGACCAAGTCTTCTTGAATACTCATTGTTCAAAAAAAATAAATTAGTGGTAAAAAGTTATTAAATAGTGAAACTCTACTTAAAAATTAAGTATATCTCTTTATGTTCTTAGTCAATATCATAAATGAATTCCTCGTCCTTATGTAATGTAACTTAAAACAAAAAAAATGTTGTTCGTTTACTTTCCTACTAGTAGACTAATGGCTGTTTGTCCCAACACAAGTTTGTGGTTTTCTTATTGTTAACTTTCTCCTGATCATGATTTCTATCCCTCTCCATCAGAACTTGACACTTAGTTTATCATCCATATCCATGTTTTCCTACATGGAATCTGAGTATGGGTTATCTTGGTTGACCTTTATACCTCTCTTTCTTTCTTTTAAAGTGATAGTTTTATTGACTCTTTTTCCGATGCGGGACTTTCCATTATATTCCCAAGCACAATTTTAAAAATTTCGAGGCCGCAATTTATTGAAGGAGGGTAGAATGTAACACCCCAAGCTTCCACGGTACGTTTGCCTTCTAATAATTCAATGGTGTGCATTGTACGCAACTTCGAGATTTTAACACACCACAACTAATCAAACTAGTCGTTATGAATATTAATACCTACTTTTTGAAATTATATATATTTTATATTTCAAAATAGACTTCATTTTTGGATTCGGAATATCGAATTTAGCCTAAGGTGAAATTTTGGTACTTTTCGGATAACTTTAATATTTTGATGAATAGTGAAAATTACTAAATTTTAATTAAAAACAACTTTTTTAATCAAAATAATTAATAGTGATAAATTATGACTTTGAGTGGATTTAAATTATATTTAGAATATATTTTTATCATTTAATATAATGTTGGTCATTGGACATAATTTTACAATTAAATAGGACATAAACAAGTGTCAATCTTTTGATAGTTATTATCTCTTCAAAACACGCTTTTTGTTTTAACAACGGGAATTAATTTTAAATTAATTTCTGTCACTTATGTGTTTTGAATTTTGAAAAATAGATTCCATATTTGGAATCAGGATGTTCAAATTGTGTAAATAGGTAACTTTTATTCTTAGACATTTTGAATAATTACTTCGGTAAATATTTTATTTATCATGGTTAAGGGTAAATCCCGTAAATGAGGGTTAAAAAATAATATTATAATAAAAACAATTACCCTAAAACATGTAATAACCTTATTGGTTGATACATGTTCGACCATAGGCATCTTTTGGTCGATTTTGGGACCCCATGGTGCCACTTGTAGGTGATAGGGACACTTAATTTTAATTAAGTTAAAATGAATACAAAAATGACACAAGCATATATCTTTTAAAAAAACAATTTTTACATAAGGTTATATATGTTGGATTTTCGACTATAAATATTCATTATAAATCTAAAAATATTTCCTACATAATTATATTTTATCTATAATTTTTATATATTACATAATTTAAGTTATTTATGACACAATGATGATGTAGTAATTACCATAATTGTGAAAATTTAAAATATATAATATTATAAATACCAAAATAAATATTATTTGAGACTTTTAATGAATTACACTAATTTTCTTGGATAATATGACATATTAGGATTTATTTAATTTACTTTTTTCTAAGTAATAATTCTGTTATGAGTTTCACAAAAATCAACTATTGAATAGTGTCAAAATTGACATAAAAGAGTTTTTAAAAAGAATATTATATTATTAATTGATATTAAATTCCTAAAAATCTAATATTAGGCCAAGAGACTTATATAATGATAGTTATATCATTAATGTACTACTTGGGGGTATTTTGGATGTATATAGTAAGTTTATTAACTATATAATATAAAAATACAAAGTGACATGGTAAATGTCAAACTAATTAACTAAGAGTTAAAACTAAAAGATAAGGTTAATATAGTAACCCAAACCTGTCTAAATTATATTGGATTAATGTTTTTCGACCTATCCCCTCATTAACCTTTGAATAATCAACTTTGGAGCCATTATAAACCGAATATTAATTTATTATAAATTAATATTTCTAGCTTTTCCAAAGGTTCCCCTCACCCCTCTTATAAAAGGGAACTCCTCCTTCTCATTTCTTCACACCTTAAAAGACTTTTGGTTCAGAAAAAACCTTCCCAAATACTCTCTCAACTTCCCGCACTACAACCTAGAGGCCTTAGTTTGATCAGAAATCCAACCTAAGGAGCCCTTTTGATCAAATCAAAAAGAAGAATCCGAAGAAGAGGTAATGTTTTCACCATCCCTTTTCAAGTTCCTTTCTTCTTCCACTTCTTCTTTCTTTGTTATTACAATTCTAAAATAATAACTCCAGTATCTTATATATACTGTGATTTTATTATAAATATGGTAAAACCATATTCAGTATTCTATCCACCCTTTGAATAACATGTCATCATACATGCGTACGTACGGCTTACCATCTCCACGTCGTGGTGTAATTGTTATTCAATAAATTATTATTTGGGTGGGTATAATAATGATGTGTAACTCATTTAAATAACAAATATAACATGATAATGATTCTGTATATATGATATACCATCCAATTATATATTATTTTAATATCAAAATAATGATATTGTCGCTCGTGCGTACGTACGGACTACCGTCTCCACGAAAGCGATGAGATTCATTCTCCATCGTATCCATTCAAGTATAATTATCATTTTATGATTTAAAAATAATGTTTATAAACTTGATATAATTATGGATATGAATAAGATACAACATATCCATGACAAACATGGCTTACGTAACAAAACATATAAAATAAAACGAGTAAGTTAATACCCAAAATAACGATAATTCTAAGATATTATTAACAAAGCAATGTTAAAAGATCATATATGATATCATATTAATGTATATGATTCATGAATAATTTAATAACAATTATTTCAACATTATACAGGAGGTTAACCTACCCCCAACCAAGGAAAAGTACAAGGTAAGGGGTTTCTTGTCTCACTTTTAATTCTGTGAGAATTCCATTGTTCACCACTTATTTATTGCATGTGGTGTGTGTACTGCCCATGATTGTATTCATTGTGTAATATACTTTAATTTATGGGTATTTACATCATCATTTTAAGATCCTTCTTTCATGGGTGTATGTTTCATAAGTTATCGAATCGATAAGGGAATTTGAAATTTCAATTTCCACTCATTTGGCTTTACGCATATTTCATTGATTATATTACTCCAAGATTATGTGTGGAATCACTATTCATTTGATTATGTCATAATTTCCACTCCCCTTCCTGTGGATATACTATTGATACACATAATCACTCCATTGATAATTTCTCAAGTCATCGATATGAATTTGATAAGAGTAATTTTAACTCACCCTCCATTTGTTGAGTTAAACATCCAATTCATTAGTGTTGTTTTTATAAGATTATGTTTGAATATCCTTTGATTGATTTACACTGAATATCCAATCATATTTAGTGTATTTATATTTGTCACACATAACTATGTCGTTTATTTATCCTTAACCTAAGGATACGGCCTTTATGAGAGATTTCATCTCAAATTACATTCTATTGAGACTTCATTGTTGATATACACCAAATCACTTTTATGTGGTGTATATAATGTACTTTGACATAGTATATCATGAATCCCTTTATTCTCATGATATTACAAAGTTTTGATTACCTCAATTATTTGTATTCAAGTGTCTCTCTTTTGGTTAGAATCTCTAACTAAAATACCATTTTTAAATGTTTTAAAGACTTATTCATCTAAATCTTGCTCATTAATGTCCATGTTTTAAAAATGGTTTTAAGGATTTATTTATATGGACATTAAAGTTTTAAAATTAAAACTCCTTTTAAAAATTTTCAAAGTGGTATGGGACACTTTGATTCAAAAATCTATTTTTAAATGGCTTCTTGAAAAATAGTGTGACTTTTAAATGATTTCAAGAAAAAGGGGGATATATCTCTCAAATAGTTTTGATGATTATTTTCGTCTATGTCAACATCCTTCATTATTCTTGATTGAGGTTAATATGATACAATACAATCTTCCATATTGTATCAAATGAGTTATGTTTGACTGTGGATGTGCTATTTTTATACCATTCATGGTTTGTGGATAAAGTATTGACATTTCGTATGCTATTTTTAATACGAATGTTTATGTTATGTTTAAACCTATTCATATGAGGAATGCATTGGACTTAATAAGTGACGGGTAGAGCCCGCTATAGGTCCTCGATGCATCGGTAGGTCTCATGAGACAAACTAGTGTCTTGGCACAAGTCCTTGACAAAATCTTATTTGTAGTCTTGGCACGAGGCATTGGCTATGTGGTTATGATAGTCTGTCATTATGCATTCCATCATTATGAAAGTGGTTATTGATATTGAATGTGATTGTTCTACTAGTAGAATATTCATGTGAATAAGTAAATGGCATTTTATCATTTTATCTTTGCCATATTATTCTGAAGTTCAAGTTTAAAAGGCTTTTTTTTAATTATAAATTGCCTTAAGTGGTTATGCTTATGTATGAAAGCTTCTGCTATAATGTTATCCTTACTGAGCATCTGAGCTCAACCCTTTTCTATGTTTTATTTTTCCCAGGATGTGAATAAGTAAGTTATGAATGACCTGCAGAGATATTATGAGGGGATAATAGTGTGGACTATGGAAACATTATGTTGTTGTAGTAGTTTTTCACTTTATGATGTAATGTAAAACTTTATGAATATATCTAGTGTTTCCAAGGCTACAAAACCAATTGGTCTTTCGAGATTTGATCTTTCTTGTGATCATTCCAATGTTATGTATAATGCACCGACTCTGGGTAACTGGGGTCGGGGCATTACAAATACTATTTGTAATCTCTTTTCAAACGGTTAGTTTGATATATCATGGTGCGCTCGAACTCGATGTTGCGTGAAACACAAGATATTAAAGATAACACATCATGAAATCTTAGGGAGTTACATTCTATTCTCCTTCAACAAATTTCATCCTCACAATTTTTGAATTTGAGTTCAGTAACTAATGTTTGACTATTCAAAATTCCTTTATTGAAATCCTACATCGTAACAAGGGTCGATAAAAGTTATAATTTAAAATAAATTAAGGGAAGTAAGAGTGTTATCATAGATAACACATACAAGGGTTCCATATTGGAAAACATGGATATTAAAGAATAATACAACCATAAAGTTTTGATGTAGGGTGATAGGGAACATGGTTAGGAGAAAGTTAACAATCACAAATCTATAAATCTATGATGATCTAAGAGACCATTTGATTCATCGAAAAAAGTACTAGGATATAATTTTTGGTTTCACGATCCTTTCCCTAGAGTTGAAGAATTATTTTCCTATTATGATAATCACTTAATTTATTAATTTCCATGTCATAAGAATAGTCTCATCCTTTTGTTGTGCTTTTATCTAATTTCAATCCATCCCTTACACCTGGAAATGAATTTTTCACACGTGAAGCACTTTTTTGATAAATCATAAGGCCCAAAAGTATTTCCTTCATCCACTAAAAGTTTACTTAAACAAAAAATGTTAGCCAAAATTATCCAATAAATCATTCTTTAACCTCAAACAATAATATCCAATGTTCAACTTATCCCATTCCAACCTTAAGACTTTTCCAAAATACTTATATCCAAATAAATGGTCTAAAAAGGTCTCTAAATTTTGAAAATAAATCGTAACATTAGATTCCCCAAACAAAGTAATGTATCTATTATTGGAAAATACCTTTATAACCTCAAAAACCTTAATAATAAAAATTCATGATTCCAAATACATGATGAAGATGCACTGTCGTACAATCATTATATATCTCATGAATCTTATAACCATAGAACCATTGATGTAATAACTATTGAGTCTAAATAAAAAATAACCTTAATCATTCCACTTCACTCTTAAACAATTAACTATGCTTCAATATTTTATTCCTTAATACCTCCTTCATCTCTTTTTTTTTGTAATCTCTTCATTATCAGCATTATAATCATTACTTGTATAACCTTTCTGATTTTGACCATCGACCAAAACCTAAATCATAATCTTAGAAACAATTATCATAGTGATATAGTAATGAACAATAATTTATAGGACATATAAAAGATTCCATCTTCTTCTCAATCAATAAGTTCATAAGATTAAACTAGGTTATCCATTAACAAATCTAAAGGATGGTATATTATACTTAGACTTATCCTCAAAGTCATTCATAGGGTTATGTTTTCTAATCTTGGATTTCTAAATCTAATTTCCAAGGTTGTTTCTAAACTTCCTATGATACCAACTTCAATGCCCCGACCCCAGAAGCCGAGAGCTGGTGCATTATTTTAATACATTTGCATGATTACAAGGAATTAAATCCCAAAGGAATAATCTGTTAGCATTATTGGAAAATATATTACATACATGAACCACACATTACAATTAAAAACATTAAATACAACATATAAAATCCTTTTAAAATGTCATTATTCTTCTAGATTAACCCTACATATTAGTCATAATACACTTCTTAGAATCCTTGGAAAATAAAACATAAGAAAGGGGTGAGCTCAGATACTCATTAAGGGAAATCATACAGTGGAAGATAATATAAAGAAATAATTATAAACCTTAAGGAAATATATATAACTTAAACACAAGACCTTTAAATATAATCTTAAGCATAATATGGAAATAATAAACAATACCATATAAAATAAACATAACCATGGATATTCTACTAGTTAATAATAACATGGAATATCAATAACTAATATCATAATGAGGTAATGAATAATTTCGGACATCTTCACTATCAAGATATATCCTCAAGACAGCTATTGTAAAGATCTATTCTCATGATAGTTTAATTCTGTGGATAGAAACCCATCTAATTTGTGTCAATATCTATCCTCCAGACAATATTAAACTACCTAAAAAGCAAATGCAAAGGGTTTGTCACCAACAAATTTCATCTCATTAGACCTACTGATGCATCGAGGGGATATAGAGGATCTCTCTCATAACTTACTAAGTCCAATGTATTCCTCATATGAAATAATGAAAAACATAAACATTCGTATTAAAAAACTAGCATATGAAATGTGAATACTTTAACCATAAACCATAAATGGTATAAAAATAGCACATCCATAGTAAAAAATATCTTAAACACTTCAATACAATATGATAGATTGTATCATAATAAATCAACTTCAATAAATAATAAAATACAACAAAGGAGGTTTACATAGAATGTAAATAATTTAATAAAATATTCTGAAATATCTTGAGAAAAATACCATTTTTCTTTGAAATCATTTATTCAAAAGCCACGCACTTATAAAATAAGAAATATAAAAAATATATTTTTGAATCAAATTTTCCCATATCACTTTGAAACTTTTTAAAATAATTAACATTTTAAAACATTCTTTTCTATATAAATAAATCCTTAAAATCATTTTGAAAACATGGACATTAATGAGAAAGATTTTAGAAGAATAAATCTTTAAAATGTTTAAAATGATGTTTTAGTTAAATATACCCTTACATAAAACCATAAAAATATTCCTTTTGAAAATATTTTTAAGAAATGTGTATATTTATGATAAATATTTCCCAGTAAATACTTATGTATAAACAATCTTGGATAATAATGAGATTGTGAAATTAACCCCTTATCGTAGGTCTGATTCCCTTTGTACTTGTCTAAAATTCTTATATAGTGGTTTTAAATATATTATTAACTCATACAAGAATCATAATAATATTTATGGTATCATATATGATTCATTTATGACTTTATATTACCTATTTATTCACATTTTCCTAGTTAAAGGAACATTTTGGGTAATAATCGCTTTGTTTATCGTACGTGTTTTTACTTGTTAATATTGATCTTATTACTTAGATCATGATTTTATTTCTTAAATAATGTAAAACATGATTTATATATCATATATATTCAGTATATAAATATATATAAAAGATAGATAAATGAAATGGAACACACCGTTCATGGAGACTGTAGGTCGTACGTGCGAATGAACGTTGTTTCTATTTTCTTATCGCATTGAATGGAAGAAAATAAATGATATATATATATATATATTATTTAATTAGAATATTTATGTCATATATTCCATATTTATTAAGTATATATAATTTTATAATCATTCTTAAATGGCTGTAATGAGGATGAATCTCATCGCGTCATGGAGACAGTAGGTTGTATGTACGCATGAGCGACGATATCATTTTATAATGGTAAAGGGTAAGGAATTGGATGGAATATGAATTATAAAGAAATAGTATCATGTAATATTTATTATTTAAATCCTTTATATTCATCATTATACATAGAAATAAAGTATACATGAAAAAAAGTTTACACCATGGCGTGGAGACGATAAGTCGTACGTACGCACGCATGGTGATATTATTTTTATTAGGATGGTTAAAAGAAGGAATATGGTTTTACCATAATCATAAAAACATATAATAATATATTAAATGTTGTATTTATTAATTTAGTGTGGAAAAAACTTAGGAAAAGTAAGTAAAATAATAAAATAACTTTGAAAGAGTTGGTAAAACGGTTACCTCTTCTTCGAGTGTTTTCTTTTGATTTGCACAAAAGGAATCCTTCGGTGGAATTTATACACAAATTATGACCTCTAGGATGAATTGAGGTGATTTGGGAGTATAAATGGGTAGTTTTTGGTAGAATTAAATGGATTTATAGATGTTAATAAAAGAGAAGGATAAGTTCCCTTTTATAAGAGAGGGTAGGGGCACTTTAGGAAACTCCAAAAATTATTAATTTATTATAAATTAATTTTCAATTTAAAATATCTAAAAAGCGATTTATTTTAAATATGAGATGATTATGGGTCAAAATACTCTCAACCAATGAATTTTAGACATATATAGATCACAAAATTAACCATATCTTTTGTCTTTAACCCTTGGTTAAACAATTTAACTCTAACCATAACAACTTGTCTTTTTACACTATATTGTCAATATAGTTACTATAAAATGTAAAAAGAACCCCAATTGGATCATATTTGGAATATTTAACATTATCCTATTTATTTGGTCCAATTATAGATTTTTATGAATTTTTTATCATTTAATAAAATATTATTTATTTTAAAATCTCATTTATGTCAATTTTGACACTATTTATTATTTGACTTTTTAAAAATTAAGAACTTTTCCATTCAAAAAATAATTAAATAATATCTAAAATGTCATATTCATCTAAAAAATCATTTATTTCATCAAATATTTCAAATTATATTTATTTTAATATTACTAATGTCATTTATTTGATTCTTCCCTTAATAAATCAATTACAACAACATCATTATGTCACCATTTAATTTAATTATATATTTTATAAGATTATAAATAAATTACCATGTTGTAGATAAAAATTTAATATTTCTAATTAATATTTATAGTCGACCATATTACTTATATAACCTCATATTAAAAATGATATAGTTTTTAAAATTTTAATATGACATTTTTAACTCTTCTTTAAATAAAATATTATAAATGTCCTAATATAAAAAAAGTGGCATAAAAAGAATCATATTTTCTACCTAATATTTATTTGGTTCTAAAAAAACTTATCCAATGAAATTAGGACAAGTGTTAGGGTAATTTTATATTATTATACTATTATTTTTACATTTAATGACCCTACTTACCATTAACCGTGGTAAATAAAATTTAAAAGTTATTATATATTAAAAAATATTTTTATCCTATTAGACCACATTTTTTATACTTATTACCACCATTCATGTTTATTTTTTAAAATTCAATTCATAAAAGTGGTAAAATTGCGTTTCATGCTAATCTCATGGATGTGCCTAAAAGGCGGGTAAAATATACGTTTAAAAGTTCAATATATTTTTATATGTAATTTTATTATAAAAATAGTTCTAATGACATAAATTGTAATAATATATATTATCTATCTATTGTTACTTTAAAATCAATTTAAATTAGAATAATTATTCAAATGAAAATGTCAGTTATTAACAACAATGCAGCATTTTCCACTATTCATCAAAAATTGAAACTTTTCATAAAAATAACAAAAATTCACCCAAATATAATTTTGATATTTCTAATTCAAAAATGAATTATATTTTAAAAAATAAATTTGAGAAATTCCATGATGTGTTTAATACTATTCATAACCACTTTTTAAACAGCTGGATTTATATATCATGGTTTGCTCGAACTCGGTGTTGTGTGCAACACAAGCTATTGAAGATAACACATCGTGAAATCCTGGGGTGTAACATGTGTTGTGCTTAGTATTTTCTAGGTCAGTGGTGTAATGGATAAATGAACTATTTAATAAAGAATGGAAATGGTTAATTAAATTGTTTGGGAATATGAAATGGGTTTTGTGGCTTGTTGTGTGGTGTTGTGCATTTAGAGATAGCCGCAAAGTTGGTTGTGTTGTGTGTCACGAACCAGCCCGGGTACCCTGGTAACCCGAAAACCGATCCGGCTCTGACATAGCCTGAAGGGTGTTCCCGATCCCCACGGGTCGGCGACTAGCACCTGGCATCGTACAACATACAATTGGGAATGATTTTTCCACAAGAATGCGGAAGCAAGAGTAGAATAAACGGTATGCATAACAAAAGAAACTCCACTGTGAGTAGTATACCAGATTACAAAGAGGCATAAAATGCCAAAGTACTTCAACCCAAGTACTAAAACTGAGAAAACAGCCCCAAGTTCCCTAAGGACACAACTCACCAAGCCCAAAGATCAACAACTGGATCCACCTCCAAGAGATCTCTTCCATTTGATCGAACCTAGAAGGAGAAATTCTACAAACACCTAAAAGAAAAAGTAGGGTGTGAGCCTAAGCCCAGTAGGATATCACCAAAGATTCCATAACAGATGCCAAATATAGTTAATCCAAAGAAAAACTTTCAATTTTCAAATAAACAGGTTTGGAAATTCAAAAAACATATTTTAACAAATCATGTTATACCATTTCAAATGATGGAAAATTCATCAAGCAAGGCTTTACAATGATGGAATATTTCTAAAACAATGGCTCAATTAAAAATAGTTACATAAAACAGTTTATGTAAATTCATCAGGCATGTAAGTAGTTCAAAATCATTGGCATAAATTTATATCTCATATATAAATACACAAGCGATCAACATGCTCATCTTCCAAAAGGTACAATAGTATTAACCAGCTATAGGATTCCCCACTCTCTATGTGAACTCAGCAAAAGGTGTATACACACGTCCCTATGACACTGGCCAAAGGAGACTCGTCACCAACCCGTCGGGGATGTGACCCGCCACAAGTATGTTTTAGAACTTTGTCATAGCGTAGAGTGTATCCAAATAACTCACTAACTACCTAAGGCTTTCATGCGCTCTTACATGATGGGCGAACTATTTTAAGAATGATTAAAATACGATCATTCCCATTCTTCCATTTCAAAAGTGTCAATCTCATTTCATTTAAAACCAAAACAGGTTTTATTCAAAACATGCCTTTTTTACAAGATAAAACCAATGGGTTTCTATCAAATCATTTTAATCCATTTCACCAGTTTGAAAATCCATTCAAAATCAATTCCATCATTTCAAAAATTCATTTCCACAATTAAATTCAACAATTTAATTGAAATCATTTCCATCAAAACCACCAATTAAATTAAACAATTTAAATTGGACAATTTCTATAAACACACCCAATTAAATGGAATTGGGGTTTTCCAAATATTCATGCCAAAACCATTTCAAATATCTCAATTCAATGGAATCGATTTTTGATCAATTTATTAGAAAGAAACTTGAGCAATTCAATTTAAATTAACCATTGAAATAAACCAAGAAATACAAGGATAATCAATTTGACAAGATGGGACGGAACCACCTACCTCGATTTATTGACGAAAGTTAGCCCAACGAGAAACCCCAAAAACCGAGCGCCACAACGATGTCGATCAAAAACTGGATCTAAATCCTTAAAACCAAAATTAAGATCAAAAGAATCAAGATCTTGTAAAACTAGATCTAGATTCACAATCATAGATATATACCTCAAATCATAGGTATAGATCCATTGAAATAAAGGAAATATCTAATGAAAATATCAAGGAAAGATAGAGGAATAAACGAGAAACTCAATGGGATGAAATCCACTTACTGGGAGGAGAGCGAATCTTCAATCCGAGCCTTCAATCTTAAAGTAAGATGTTCGGATCGCCTTTTAATCTCTCTAGGAAGCTTTGGAAAGATCTATAACGATTCAAGCCTGATCCAAGGTCGAACATATGGGAGTCTCGGGGGTTCGGGTGGTTTTAAAAAGAAATTTCAGAATTAAAAACTGCGCGCATGGTTTACCTAGGAAGAGGCGCATGGTTTGTCAAACCGTGCGCACATCGTGCGGCCCTCACTATCCAGAGATTCTTGGTCTTCATGGTTTGGTCTTATGGTTTTTCAAACCGTGTGCACACCATGCGTACCTCTCTTTCCAGTTCTGCTTGGTTGGCATGGTTTGGTCGCACGATTTGTCAAACAGTGCGCAAACCGTGCACAAGCCATTTCCCTTTTGTTTTACTAAAATGTTCACCCAAACGCACCCCCAAGTCACTAATCCAAATCAAAGGTACTTAGAAACGTCAAAAAGTACCTGAAAACTTAACGTGATGTTACAACCACCCCACCATAAGACCTTTTTGTCCCCAGAAAGCCTATGAAGAGACCCCCATGTCAAAAAGATGAGTCCACTGCTCTCTCATTAGTACCTCCCTTTCCCACATCTCATGAGAATCATAACCATGTTAACAAAGTATACGAACCAGAGGTATTGTTCTCCCATGAAGTACCTTGGTCTCAGAATCAACAACCCTGACTAGTCATTTAGTCACAGATAAATCTGGTTTAATTTCGAGATCACTCCAGCTCACAACATGAGATGGATCAGAGAGATACATTCACTGCTTCGATACATGGAACACGTCATGTATCGACATCAGCTGTGGTGGTAGAGCTAGATGGTAAGCAACTTTCCCCACAAGACCAATAACCTCAAAAGGTCCCACAAAACGAGGAACAAGCTTCCCTTGCCTCCCAAGTCGTAGATGACCTAATCGGGGTGAAACTTTCAAGAACACCTAGTCACCAACTAAGAATTCTAAAGGTCTATGGCAACGATCATCATAAGACTTGTATCGACTCTGTGCTGTCAAAATTCTCTGAAGAATCAATTGTATCTTAGTTGTCGTCTCTTGGACCAAACTCGCTCCTACCAAAGAGCTTTCACCAATCTCTGACCAACATAAAGGATATTTACAAGGACGGCCATACAAAACCTCAAAAGGAGACATTTTGATTGCAGATTGATAATTGTTGTTATAAGAAAACTCAATTAGCCCCAGATGATCATCCCAAGACCCACCAAAGTCGAGAACACATGCGCGGAGAATATCCTTAAGGATCTGAATAGCCCTCTCTGTCTGGCCATCTGACTGTGGATGGTAGGTCGTGCTCAAACGGACCTGAGATCCCAGTTCCTCCTGAAGGCCTCTCTAAAAGCGAGAATTAAACCAAGGATCCCTATCAGAGACTATTTCAAATGGAACTCCATGCAAACGAACAATTTATTTCACATAGATATTTCCCGACTCCTCAACTTTGGTTGTATCTCGAATAGGTATAAATTGAGCCGACATGGTCAGCCTTTCAATCACAACCCATATCACGTTCTTCTTTCTCTGGGTTTGAGGTAACCCAACAACAAAGTTCATAGATATTTCATCCCACTTTCATGTAGTGACTGGAAGTGGTTGAAGTAAACTCGAAGGTTTCTGGTGCTCAGATTTCACCTACTGGCATGTATAGCAACGAGATACAAACTCAGCAATGTCTCATCTCATACCTAGCCACCAGAACTATTTCCGCATGTCATAGAACATCTTTGTGGTTCAGGTGTGTACCGCCCACTGAGAGTTATGGAAACCCCCCATCACATCCTTCCTTGCCGATAACGGCACAACATAACGGTTTTGATAACACAAACACCCTCTTTAGAGAATGACCACAGAGTTTCGGTATTCCCACCATAAATAGAGTCCCTAATTCTATGGAATTCATCATCCAGTTTTTGTTCCTGAAGAATTCACTCGAGGAGAGCAGAAGTCAACTGAACACTGGCTAAAGAAACTTCATTCCCCTTCCACTAAACTCCAATATACAACTGAGCAAAAAGAGCCATCAAACTCCACTCTTCTAAAGATTCTTTCATAGCCTGTGATGGAAGTTTCCTGCTTAACGCATCTACAACTACATTCCCTTTTCCTGGGTTATAGGAAATGTCAAAGTCGAAAGATTGCAGGTACTCAACCCAACGCCTTTGGCGGAGGTTCAAATATTTTTGAGAGAAGATATAAATCAAGATCTTGTGGTCTGAGTACACAGTAAACCTTTAACCATAAAGGTAATGTCTCCAGTACTTAAGTGCGTGCATTACAGCTGCAAGTTCAAGGTCATGGGTAGGATAGTTCTTCTCGTGAGGCTTAAGCTAACAAGACCCATAGAAAACAACATGATTACCCTACATGAGTACACATCCCAAACTTGAACCTGATGCATCACAGAAGACCACATAACCTATTCCAGCCTCAGGAAGAGTTAACACCGGTGCAGTAGTCAAAAGACGCTTTATCTCAACAAAATAACTCTGACATTTTTCATTCCAAGAAAACTTCACTCCCTTTCGAGTTAGATCAATAATTAGAGAAGCTAACTTTGAGAAGTCTTTAAAAAACGAAAATAATATCCTGCTAAGCCCAAGAAGCTCTGAATCTCAAAAACATTTCGTGGTTGTTCCAAAGTCATAACAGCCTTCACCTTCTCAGGATCAACTGATATTCCTTGTTCTGATATGACATGCCTCAAGAATTTCACTTCCCGAATCCAGAAATCACACTTTGAAAGCTTGTCATAAAGTTGGTGATTCCTTAAAAGACTCAGAACTGTTCTTAGATGATGCACATGATCCTCCTCAGATTTGGAGTAGACAAGAATTTCACCCACAAAGACTACCACGAAAGTATCTAGATACTCACAGAAAACCTTGTTCATCAAATCCATGAAAACTGAAAGGGCATTTGTTAGGCCAAAGGGCATAACAAGGTACTCATAATGGCCATACCTACTCTGAAAAGTGGTCTTATGAATGTTAGATTCCTTTATCCTCAACTGATGGTAACCAGATTGAAGATCAGTTTTTGAAAACCACTTCACCCCTTTCAATTGATCAAACAAATCATCAATCCATGGTAATGGATATTTGTTCTTTATCGTAACTCAATTGAGCTTTAAATAATCAACACATAAGTGAATAGAACCATCAGCCTTCTTGGAAAAGAGAATAGGTGTTTCCCAAGGTGACACACTCGGGCGTATAAAACCTTTATCAAGAAGATCATCTAACTAAGACTTAAGTTCTTTTAGTTCTGCTGGAGACATTCGTTAAAAGGGAATAGAAACCGGTTGAGTACTAGGTATTATGTAAATAGAGAAATCAACCTCTATCACTAGTGGAAAACCAGAGAAGTCCGAAGGAAACACATCGGGAAACTCAGTGATGACTGGAGGAAGATCACTACACATTGAATCTCTCTCCAGATCAAAGGCAAACACTGATATAACTTTCCCCAACTCTGGATAAGAGATTTCGGCTCTGCTTGACCTTGGGTCCCATTCTCCTTGAAAAACAAGAGGCACACCACTGGTTGTAGTAAGGTAAACCCGTTGAAGATAACAATCGATCCAGGCTTTATTGGAAATGACCCAATCCATCCCAAATATGACGTCAAAAGATTTCATGTAGAGAAACAAGAATATCCAAGCATGATCAACATCTGATAGAGAGAAGACACAAGAAGGACTATGAAGACCCTTCTCTCTCATTGTACCAAGAGGTGTAGTAATATTAATTGCACAAGATAAAATCTCCATAGGTAGATTAAGCAGACTAACAGCATGTGTTGAAATAAAAGAGTGAGATGCACCAGTATCAAAAAGAGTTGTCACTAAAGATGAAGCTATTGTAATGGTACCTCTCACTGTTGCAAGACCTGCATCAGCTACCTCTGGCGACTCTTCCACTGTGTGAAGAATCTTCATTCCAGATGCCTGTGGCTGGAACCCTTTTGTACGTGAAGAATTTTATTGCCCCGCAGTTTTTGGAGGTTCTGATGATCCTATTCCACCATGTGGAGTAGAGAAGTGATGGCAGAATCTCTGCAAGTGCCCTAAACGTCCACAAGATCTACAGTTCTTGGGCGCCTCAGTTTAAACCCTCTTAGAATGCCCTGGCTTTCCACACTGATAGCAAGTCAAAGAGTCCCCTCATAGTACTACTGGAGGTCTGGAATGACTCTTCTATCGAGAACCACCATGAGAAAAGTCACGCTTCTATTTTCATTTAAAGGAACCCACACTGCCACTAGGAGGGAAAAGAACCTCCTTCAACCCTAACTTTCCTACCAAGTCCATCTCAGCCATCATCGCCATATCCAGCATATCAGCATAAGTGGGTATCTTCAGTAATAAAACCTGAGAATGGATATCTGTTCGAAGTCCTAACTCGAACCATTGAGCCTTCATCCTCTCATTAGATACAATCTCAAGATCAAACTGTACCAACTTAGAAAAACGATTTGAGTACTCAGTCACGGTTTTATTGGCCTGCTCAAGCTTGAAAAACTCCACATACTTGGACAACACCATTGATTTTGGATAGAACTGGTTAGTGAAAAGAACCCTAAAGTCTTTCCACTCCAAACCCTCATGTTTCCCAGCCATCACCATCGTGTCCCACCATCTCTTACTTGGTACTTCCAGCACGAAGGTGGCATACTTCACCTTGATCACATCAGGTGTCTCCAAGAACCCAAACAGGCATTCAATCTTACTCAACCATTCCTCAGCATGTTCAGGGTCAGTAGAGACTTTGAAAACTAGTGGCTTCTAGCATAGGAACTCTTGAGAACGACTTCGGAGAATATCACTATGAGGATTTATATCTGGAGCCTAAACAGGAACTGGAGGTGGTGCATGTCCCAAATCTTGTACAGTGTGAACAATCACCTCAACCAGACTCGGATCCACCATAGGACTCGCTTGCTGAGGTTCAGTAGCTGCCTCTTTTTGGATCTGATTCTCACGTCTTCTCGGAGGCATGATGCTACACAACATCAGCAGACAAAAAAGAATACATTATACTCACACTCAACCTGAGCAACAAGGAAACTACTCTTAATAGGAGGGATAAAAATATTTGAATTTCACTCTATCCAAATCAAAAGAGGGAAAAGACTAGAACTAATCCACAAGTCTCCTTTCCCTAACCACCCCTTGTGACTTAAGGTTCATTGTGGTGAGAGCTGGCCAGGAACTTAATCACAACTACCTCCTAAGTCCCGACAAGAAAACTCAAATGCATACTATCATCAAGGAAAGATGCTTAACCTACCCTCCGATACCACTTTGTCATGACCCACTACCCCGGGCCATGAACCTTTTCATCTGGCCCCATGAGTCTCCTGTAATACCTTGGTTGCCTTCCCAGCACACCATACACTATTACTCACTAAGGTCGCTTATCAGACTAATGACTATCCCCATAGGCCAACACATGTTCTTTCATTGTGTTTTGTCCTCACCCACACACACCCTGGGAAATTTCTCAGAAGGTCATCCATCCAGATTACTACTCTAGTCCAAGCATTCTTCACTGTAGAGTTCTAATCTGACAGGCTCCCAAAAAGAAAGGTGTACCTTGTTGACATGGGTAGTAACATTTAGCATTTTAAGTCTCACTTTTCTAGGGGTGTTACATTATCCACCCCTTTTTAAAGAACAACGCCCTCATTGTGGACCCCAAGCCTCAATCTCAGGCAGTGCCTAAGCACTTCCGGCTGGGTATTGCCTTTGATACCACTCTGTCACAAACCAGCCCAGGTACCCTGGTAACCCGATAACCGAGCCGGCCATGACATAGCCCGAAGGGCGTTCCCGATCACCACGGGTCGGAGACTAGCACCTAGCATCGTACAATATACAAGTGGGAATGATTTTGCCACAAGAATGTAGAAGCAACAGTAGAACAAACAGTATGCATAACAAAAGAAACTCCACTGGGAGTAGTGTACCAGATTACAAAGAGGCATAAAATGCCAAAGTACTACAACCCAAGTACTAAAACTGGGAAAACAGCCCCAAGTTCCCTAAGGATACAACTCACTAAGTCCAAAGATCAACGACTAGATCCACCTCCAAGAGATCTCTTCCCTTTGCTCGAACCTGGAAGGAGAAAGTATACAAACACCCGAAGGCAAAAGTGTGAGCCTAAGCCCAGTAGGATATCACCAAAGATTCCATAACAAATACCAAATGTAGATTATCCAAATAAAAACTTTCAATTTTCAAATAAAAAGGTTTGTAAATTCAAAAAAAATATTTTAACAAATCATGCTATATTGTTTCAAATGATGGAAAATTCATCAAGCAAGGCTTTACAATGATGGAATATTTCTAAAACAATGGCTCAATTAAAAATAGTTACATAAAATATTTTATGTAAATTCATCAGGCATCTAAGTAGTTCAAAAGCATTGGAATGCATTTATATATCATATATAAATACACAAGAGAGCAACATGGTCATCTACGAAAAAGTACAATAGTATTAACCGGCTATAGGATTCTGCACTCTCTATGTGAACTCGGTAAAATGTGTATACACACGACCCTATGAAACTGGCCAAAGGAGACTAGTCACCAACCCGTCGAGGATGCGAACCGCCGTAAGTATGTTTTAGAACATTGTCGTAGCGTAGAGTGTATCCAAATAACTCACTAACTACCTAAGGCTTGCATGTGCTCTTACATGATGGGTGAACTATTTTAAGAATTTTTAAAATATGCTCATTCCCATTCTTCCATTTTAAATGTGCCAATCTCATTTCATTTAAAACCAAAACAGGTTTTATTCAAAATATTCCTTTTTCACAAGATAAAACCAATGGGTTTCTATAAAATCATTTTAAGCCATTTGACCAGTTTTAAAATCCATTCAAAACCAATTCCATCATTTCACAAATTAATTTCCACAATTAAATTCAAAATTTTAATTTAAATCATTTCCATAAAATCCACCAATTAAATTAAACAATTTAAATCGTCCAATTTCCATAAACACACCCAATTCAATGGAATTGGGGTTTTCCAAATATTCATGCCAAAACCATTTCAAATATCTCGATTCAATGTAATCGAGTTTTGATAAATTTATTAGAAATCAACTTAAGCAATTGAATTTAAATCAACCATTGAAATAAACCAAGCAATATAAGGATAATCAATTTTTCAAGATGGAACGGAACCACCTACCTCGATTTATTGATGGGAGTTAGCCCAACGAGAAACCCCAAAAACCAAGCGGCACAACGATGTCGATCAAAAACTGGATCTAAATGCTTAAAACAAAAATTAAGATTAAAGGAATTAAGATCTTACAAAAATAGATCTAGATTCACAATCCTAGATCTATACCTCAACTCATAGGTATATATCCATGGAAACAAAGGAAATATCCCATGAAAAGATCAAGGAAAGATATAGGAATAAACGAGAAACACAGCGGGATGAAATCAACTTACCAGGAGGAGAGCGGATCTTCAATCTGAGCCTTCAATCTCGAAGCAAGATGTTCGGATCGCCTTGGAATCTCTCTAGGAAGATTTGGAAAGAACTAAAATGAGTCAAGCCTGATCCAAGGTTGAACATATGGGAGTCCTGGGGGTTTGGGTGGTTTTAAAGGAATTTTCAGAATTAAAAACTGCAAGAACGGTTTACCTAGGCATAGGCGCACGGTTTGTCAAACTGTGTGCACATCGTGCGACCCTCACTGTCCAGAGATGCTCGGTCCTTATGGTTTGGTCGCACGGTTTGTCAAACCATGTGCACACCATGCATACCTCTCTATCCAGTGCTGCTTGTTTGGCATGTTTTGGTCGCACGATTTCTCAAACCATGCACAAGATATTTCCCTTTTGTTTTACTAAAAATTTCACCCAAACACACCCCCAAGTCACTACTCCAAATCAGAGGTACTTAGAAACGTCCAAAAGTACCTAAAAACATAACATGATGTTACATGTGAGTTGGTGGTTTTTTTAAGAATCCATAGGTTAGGATTGAGGGTTTTGTATCCTATGTGTATATAATTGTATTTTTGTTGTGATTTCTATAAGCACCCCACCCTAGTTGAGGACTATGTTCTGAACATCCCTATCATCATGAGGAAGGGTGTTTTTCCCAAACATCCTGGTAGGAG
This sequence comes from Viscum album, assembly GCA_963277665.1. Lineage (NCBI taxonomy): Eukaryota > Viridiplantae > Streptophyta > Magnoliopsida > Santalales > Viscaceae > Viscum > Viscum album. The sequence continues at coordinate 1,488,263,348 of OY728137.1, read as the reverse complement.
GATGGAAAGCTGGCCACCTACTCTTCTCTTCTCCCTCTTCCAAGGAGTGATAGCCCAAGATTATTCGAGCGGTTTGTGGATTGTAAGGACTAGGTGTGTGCATGTGAGTTGTTCCTTCCCAGGTGTCTTTAGGATTAGATAAGTTGTGCTTTCCTAGGTGTCTTTGGGATAATTAGTGTTATGATTTCCCAGGTGTTTGTGGGATGTGGTGTGGTTTGTGGCCCAGGTTTTTTTTGGGTGGGATGTGATGTGTTGTGAGGCCCAGGTGTGTGTGGGCGGGATGTGATGCGGTACTTTCAAAATAGGTAGGAGTGTAATGACGTTTTCTATTACGAAAGAGAAGCTAATCAATGGGAAAGTATTGTGGGGTACCATATCATCAATGTGCTTTATTTTATATTACTTGGTTTGCGTTATTTTGTGAGCATGACTTTTTGAGGTTGGGATGGTTAGTGTATCTATTAGGTGTTATTTGGTTCTGTTGTTTTATCACGTGTGCATTAGTATGCCTCTTTCACATGTTCACGAGAGACTTTGGTTTTCCTACTGAGTATACTTGTATTCTCACCCTACATATATAAAATTATTTTCAGGTTTCCATGAGAATTTTTTGGACCATTCTAGATCCTAGAAGCTCAAATCTTGACATTTTCTATGTCGCTTCTTAGCTTTACTTTTGGTATTTACTTTGGTCACTTTTTTACTTGTAACAGTTCTACTTTATGCATGCATGTGGGATGTTTTTTGGATTTCTTCTATATATGTATTAGAGTTTTTTTTTTGGACGATCCATCATATCTCTCGATATTGTTTCAAAAAAAGTGGCAATGCATCCCATATAGTGAGATATGTATACCCTTGTGCTAGTTTCTAACCTAGGGCCAACTAGAGGTGGGACTCGGGGTCATTATCTCCCTTTCTCAATTTCCATCCTAGGAGGGTCATATTTGGAGGGAGGGGTCATGACATCAATGATAAGTTATACAAGTATTCTATTATCGTTTTGTGGATATGCATTATCGATAATAGAACACATACTAAACCAAGCACAAAAAAATATACAAATGGTATTCTAGGTAAACAATGGTGTGTATTGAAATCAGTGTATTTCAATTTTCATTTGTGGAGATGAGAATCATTTTTTAAGTCCTCTTAAGGTAAAAAACTTTCACCCTGAGACACAAATTGTATCTTTATAGGATACCCCAAGGAAACAAAGTGGTATTAACTATACGAACCCTCCAATAAAAATGAAATAACATAAAAACATTCCATGTTTCTTAAGAGGGATCAGATATCTAAAAGTGATAGTGGGACTGAGATAAACTTTGATGAGGTCACGACTCAAAATACATATAATCAGACATATAAAAATATGTTACAAGGCCCCATGGAAAATGATTTTCTAGAGATGCAAGTACTTTTTAGGAGTACAAAATATTTTAGAGAACATGAAAGATATAGTTTTCTAGTCACTGATGATAGTGCCTCATTATTAGTATATAATAATGATCTCAGGAGATACAAAGAAGAAATAAGTTTCAAAGAATCTTTTATGTGGTATGGGTCCATGAATTCAAAAATGGATTCTATATATCAAATCTAAATTTGGATTTTGGTAGATCTTCTAGTGGATATAGATCCTATTAGTTTAAAATGGGTATTCATGATGAAACTGGACAAGGATAGAAAATTCAGTACTGATAAAGCTATACTGGTTATAAAATGGTTTAAACAGTGTCAAGGCATAAACTAAGATGAATCCTTTTCACCAGCTTATATGTTTAAACCCACCAGAATTATACTTGAAATGGAAGCCTACCATGATAATGATATGTGGAATATAGATGTAAAAAATGGAATTCCTAAATGGTAATCTTCTTGAATATGGCTAGATAACACAACTTCAAGGGTTTATGAATCCAAATAATGATAATAAGGCATTCAAGTTATAGATATCCATTTATGGATTGAAGCAATCATCCATGTCATGGAACATTCACTTTGATGAAATCATAATGAAATTTGGTTTCATTAAGAATGAATACAAGAATTATATTTACAAAATGATTAAATGAGTGAAATCATTTTCTTGATAATATATGTTAATAGCATATTACTGATTGGAAATGAGAAACTAGTCTTTCATACTATTAAGACTTAGTTAATATTATCCTTATCCATAAAATAATTAGCTAAAGAAGAATATATTCTTGGGATCAAGATACATCATGATAGATCCAAGAGGATACTTGGATTAAGTTAAGGAACATGCATTGAAAATATACTAAAGAGATTTAGAATAGATCAATCCAAGAGGGGGTGTTTCTAATGTCACATGGAATTTATATTTTAAAGAAAATATGTACTTAGACATATGATGAGAGAAACATGATGAAAATAATTTCATATGAATTAGTGATTGGATTAATAATGTATTCCATTTTATTTACTAGGATATATATAACCTATGACTTAAGTGTGGTAGTAAAATATCAAGCTGATCTAGGAGACCGCCACTAGATGGAATCCAATATTATCCTAAAGTTACTTAAGCATACTAAGGATATGTTCATTGTGTATGGAGGATATGAGGCTCAAATAATTAAAGGATATACATATGATAGTTTTCAAATAGATCAATATTATCTAAAATTACAATCAGGATATATCTTCACTCTCAATGGTGGTGTTTTGAGCTGTAAGATCTCAAATAAATCTATGGTCGCTGATTTTACAGTTGAATTTGAATATATTTCAGCTTTTGGTGTATATAAATAAGTGATATGGATATGAAAATTCTTCCAATATCTCTATGTGGTGCCTATTATTAAATACCCTATCACACTTTATTGTTATAATACTCCAGTGGTGGCTCTTGTGAAGGAGCCAAGGTCACATCTATGAATGAAGAATATACTCTATAAATATAATCTCTTGAGTGATTTTCTTCTAAGAGGTGACATTGTGGTAAGAATAGTTTCCATGAAACACAACATGGTGGAGATTTTGACTAAATCCTTATCTTATTAAAATCATGAGCATCATGTGAGATCTAGTATATTAAAATATGTTAGCAATTGGATCTAGTCCAAGTTGGAGTTTATTGGATTTGGTTTCCTATAAATAAATTCCTTATAATTTATATTTCTTGTATATATTCAAATTTGTGAATATTAATTAATGTATTATCAGATATTGTTTTTTATTTTGTTTGACTTTAATGTGATAATTTCAAAGAGTATTTATTACATTGAAAAGGTTATAGAAGTTCCCCACTATGATGAAAATCTTGAAATGATATGATGATATTATTAAAACTTAGTCATATGGTCATATTATTTCGTCTGATGGGACAATGATGATATAGACTATCAACTGATGGATGCTCATAAGAGCACAATGTAAGAACCTGGGTTTTACAAATGGGTCAAATCCCAACCGTGTTTAAACTTTTTGGCTGGTTTTTGAGAAGTCTGGAAAATTTGGGCAATTTATGGAAATTTCCAGACTACACGCCGTGTACTTTAAGTACACACCGTGTATGTGTTAACCGAGTGACTGGACATGTTCTCACTGAGTACATACCATGTGGTGACCGTGTAGAAGTTCCCTACTACACGGCGTGTAGTTATAGACATGTCGTGTAACCCTTACCCGTGCAAGGCCAAGCACATGTTGTGTGGTGCCCAGGTATAAATTTCAATCTACATGGCGTGCAGCCTTCCTTAACATGCCATGTACCTTTGTTCCATGTAGTGGATGAGACCCTGGACGTGTGTTGACCGTGTACACGCTCCAAGACGTGTGCTGGACTCTGCTTAAGTCGGAGTACGAAAACACATCTACATGGCGTGTACTTCGGAAATACATGTCGTGTACTTTTATTTTTATTTGATCGTCCGAGACGTCGTCGCGTCTTATTTTGGGAAATGTCTTCTTCTTCCCCTTTTGGATGAGCAGTTCGTCCGAGAACTTCCAAAAAACACAAACCCTCCCAGAATCTTCGTACGACCTTCGTTCTTCGATCCGTCAGTGGCAGTGGGACCGCATCAGAAAGGCTAACCCCATGCACCCTTCTTCGTCCCTGATCCCTCTCCTGTTCCTCCATAGATTCCATCTGAATGGAATTTCCGGATTCGACGGAAATGCAGATCTACTATTATTCAGACCGATTCAGTGGCCGATATCAAAGGAGTGTCACTGTACAAGTACAAGGTGGGTGGTGCATACCTTCTTTCGTGTTTTCGTAGACAATTTGGGGTTGCAACCTTTGGGTGCGACATGGGTATTGAGCGGAACCCTTGTTTATTTATTTTTAATAGTTTACCTACATTGTGGGATGCCTATGGGTATTCCCTAACCCTGTTGTGATTGAGAGAGACCGGGTTAGATGTCATAGATCATTTGGGGAAATTCGGCCGAGGGTGCCGGAATGCGTATGAATTGGACCATTATTTTAACTGCCATGTTTAGACTGCTCGTTATATATTTTGAGTTAGACTGATGAGTTTAATTGTTAAATTAAGAATGAGTTAGGTGCTGGTATGAGACAACACAAGTTGGTATAATTTAATTGTTTAGTAATTTCCTGTTTCAAGTGATGCTTTGAGTATAGTTATGCAATGTGTGATATTGCCAGTGTTGAATTGCTTGTTGTGTTGGGTGTGGCCCGGACATATATAGTTGAGTGCTGGGAATCACAGGTTGGGGATTTGGCTCGGGTTACTTTGGGTGGTTTCTACCATGGGATTGGGCGCCATAGACGTCGGTTGAGGTAGTTGGACTGTCGGGTTGGGCTTGGCCCGGGTTACTTGGATGGATAGACTATCAGATTTGAGCGACAGGTTCGTAGGGACATGAGGTGTCAGAGGTATTGTGGCTTGGGAACTGATTGAGGTGATTACCGCTCACTGGGTACTTTTGAGTAGTGTGAACACAGATAGACTCTGAGATGAGGTGGTACGGCCACTCGCTAGGTAGAGTCCCCCGGTAGATGCAGTTAGGTATATTTGGTTTGGTGGTGCTTGCCATAGGAATCCACATAAAGGGTGAGGAGCCTTCAGGAGACAGCTATGAGGTTGTCAAGTTGGGTATAGAAGCTCGCCGTGATTTGAGGGTAGACATCGCTATCCCTCTGGTTATCTTTTGAGGATAGGTATCGTTGTTCCTCCGGATGTTGTGCCATGGGCAGGTTGAGCTTCCGATCTAGGTTATGATTGTTGGGCGTGATTTAGGGACGTTGGTACTTGAGACACGTGGTGTCAGGTGGCACGTAGTGTCAGGTTACATCCAGAGATTATGGTGCTGGCCGAAGCAGGTGACACTTCCTGGTGGCTGCTGAGCACCAGTGAAGTTTATGATTACTTTTGGGCATTGTACTGTTTACTATTTTTCTTATTTAAATATGTCTACCTAAACACTTATATTAGGTACGCACCCTTGGGTGGTATCCTACTGAGACTTGTCTCACACCCTACACGGGCCCTTCGGGACGCGTGTAGACTTTATGAAATTGCGTGCAGGTAAAGGGTCAACCTCAGGAGCTGGACTTTAGTGATGTTGGCATGGAGACTAGTATGGACCTTGAGGTCGTGCCTTGCTGGAGTTGCTTTGTTTAGTTTTTTTTGTATCATCATGCTTACCTTTTTATGTAGCAACTGTTGGTTAGCCATTGGCGCCTTTATATTTGATCTGTATGACTTTCTTTAGATGCATTCCTTGTTTGGTTATGGTAGTAGTTTCTTGTATTCTCATCATGTTGTTCTGTTTACTTTCCGCTGTTGTTGTTTCTATATTGCTTTCGCTAGTTTATTGATATTTGATATGCTTCCACTATGCGGGTCTGTTTCGAGTCTGCTGAGTCATTTATTTCCGCTACATATTTTAGTTTTATACTCGGACCAGTACCATTTTATTCCTCCGAGAGGGTATAGCCTCCCCACTATACCTAATCAGACCCTCACTGCTAGTCGGTAGCCTTTGGTGTTCAGGGGAGGTGTGCCTAAGGTAGTGACACCCGACCCATTCGGCACTGTTCGGGTGGATGGACGGGTCTGGGTCGTTACAAAGTGGTATCAGAGGAGTTCTTGACAGGGATTTAATAGCAGTGTTTTCTGTATACTAATGAGTTTGAGACTTATCTTTTTATTTCTACTGGTTTTACTATTTGGGATATGGTAGAATGGAGATAGGTTGTTGTTGGAACTATATTTTGAACTCGTACTTGGGTGCTTGTAGCCCCATGTATGAGGGATGGATTGAGTTGTCTGGGTGGGAATTTTTGTTTGCTTTTTTCTCAGATTACAGTTGAAATGATTTCCACCTCGGTGGCTCACTTGTTTTGTGATGTTACTGATTATGATATGAAAACCCTGGCTGGTATGGTAAGGCTTGGTTTCTTAGCTTTTGATAGACACATTTTTAGGGTATTTCAATCTCAGAACTGCTCGTATGCTTTGTGAAGTGATAATACCATGTGAATATAATCAATTTCCATGCTATGTATGCTCTATAATTTGAATAGGTGGTGCTCCTGATGTAATTTCTTGTTTATTACAATGTGTATTCCATGCTTTGTGTATTTTTTTTGAATTTCATGTTGTAGGATATTTGGGTCTGGCTTTTATGAGAGCAGGCAGGTACTATGGGTGAGGCAGTGTAACTGTCAGGATTGGGCGACTCGATCGTCGGGTTTGAGGCAACGTTGGTTGTCAGGATGGGCATGGCTCGAGGTACTATTGATACTTGGCTCTGTTGAGGGCGGGTAAGGATACCGAGAGGTCGGGATGCCGAGGGCATGGGTTGCGATGGGGGAGAGTAAGGGTAGTTGTTATACACTGCCTCTTTACTGATTTCCTTGTCTGTGAAGAATATATTGTTATATATATATATGTGATGTCTGACCATTTATGGTATTCAGTTGGTTACTCCTTCATGAATAGATGGAGCATCAGGCAGGAGATGATGTTGTGCTGCAGGATCAGGTTCAGAATCTGGTGCAGGCATAGCATGAGCTGTAGGTATAGGCTCAAGGATAGGATCAGGTTCAGGATCCAGTGCAGGTAGGGTAGCAGCCGAGCTTGGCAGCATTCGGACCGTGTCTTGACGATCAGCTCCAGACTAGCCTGGTACGTGTCCTGTAGGGGATTGATAGAGGCGCATAGGGGGCAGAGCCTTCTATGTCATATCTGACATGGGAGTTCCAGTCGCAGCACCCGCCACTTTTTCAGGGTGAGGGTGGTCCGCAGGCGGTTGAGAACTGGATAGAGAGCATGCAGATGATCTTCGTTTAGCTCAAGATGCCTCCAGGGAAGAGGGTCAAGCTGGCGACGTACATGCTGAGAGGACCAGCGAAGCGTTGGTGGGACGTACAGGTACAGGCCCATAGGCATGAGGGGCTGGCATGGAAGGACTTCGAGGATAGGTTCTTCAAGAACTTTTATCCGGAGATGCTGAGGGCAGAGAGAGATCGGGAGTTCTTGAGTCTTAAGTAGGGAGATATGTCTGTCATGGACTATGCAGCTACCTTCACAGAGTTGTCCCATTTTTCACCTGGTATGGTGAACAATGACGCAGCTAGAGTGAGGCGCTTTGAGGATGGCTTGCGACACGCCATTCGGGTTCAGGTGAACATTTTCAGGCTAGGCTCCTTCTCCAAGGCGGTGAACCAGGAACTTATAACAGAGGACAATGAGAGAGAGAGAGAAGTCTCGCTTTGGCAGGGTGATAACCCTTGGTGATGGATTGGATAGCAGGAAGTGAGGCAGAGATGAGTTCCAGCAGGGCGGGCAGGCCAAGGACTCAGCTAGGCCACCTCGTGGCAGTTCAGCGGTGGTTTTCTTTCAGTGTGGACAGTCGGGACATGTTCGAGCTCAGTGCGATAGGCCCCCGAAGGAGTTTCAGGCGTGTGTACAGGTCAGGCATCTGGAGAGGTTTTTCAGGCAGCCTTCTTAGACATCCGGCAGGTAGGGACTAGGACAGACGGTGGAGTCAGGAGTTGGTTTAGGTTCGGTACCAGGAGAGGGTAGCCGAGGTTCAGCTGCACGCGGAGGACGTGATAGGGATAGTGGGATCCAGCTAAGGGGCCAGTGGCCAGTGACTGGAGAATCACCACAGGGAGGTTAGGCATCAGGAAGTCAGGCTTCAGGCCAGGTGCACGCTGTGGAGCTTCCAGGGATTGAGCAGGCTGGAGAGCCGACGACGGTGGTAGGTACACCGTGGGTATGTCCGTGAGTTTCTTTGCTTTCTTTTGGCAAGGCCTCTTGAGGCATGTCTGGTTGAGTGAACGAGTTGCATAGGTTACTTGTGGAATGACTAGAGACTGGTTAGTGGGATTGGCATCATATCAGATGTGTTATATATCTTATTATATATTTGAGATGCGTAACATCAAGAGCATCAAGGATGCAGGTTACGTGAGGTGTCATGGGCATCGGGGAATCATGGATGCGGGTTACTTGAGATGAAAGGCACCGAGTTTTGATTGGAGCATCTATGAGATGCAGGACCTCTTGGAGGCGGACGCCGATGCGGTGAGGGTTACGTTGGGGTCGGAAGTGAAACGTGAGCACCGAGGAGGTGTAGGGGTGACGATGCATCACGGAAGGACCATGGGTCCGGAAAATAGGTCGTTGGGCCATGTTTGTCTATTTTGTTTTCTTTGAGCCTTGTTGGTTGAGACTGAGTAGGAAATTCCTAAGGTGGGGAGCCCCCTTTTTGGATTTTAGCCAAAACCTTGAGACCGGGGTAGTTCGGGTTATTTAACCAGGATGGGCGTGTTCGGTGCCATCTCCTGGTTTCATTTGGTAGCTCGGGGATGAGCTACATTAAGGTGGGGAGTTTGTAAGAACCCAGATTTTTACAAATGGGTCAAATCCCGACCCTGTTTAAACTTTTTGGCTGGTTTTTGAGAAGTCTGGAAAATCTGGGCAGTTTCTGGAAATTTCCAGACTACATGCCGTGTATGTGTTAACCGAGTGACTGGCCATGTGCTCACTGAGTACATGTCGTGCGGTGGCCGTGTAGAAGTTCCCTACTACACGGCATGTATTTATAGACACTCCATGTAACCCTTACCCGTGCAAGTCCAAGCACATGTCGTGTGGTGCCCAGGTATAAATTTCAATCTACACGGCATGTATCCTTCCTTGACATGTCGTGTACCTTTGTTCCGTGTAGTGGCTGAGACCCTGGTTGTGTGTTGACCATGTACACTGTCCAAGCCATGTGATGGACTCCGCTTAATTCGGAGTACAGAAACACATCTACACGGTGTATACTACAGAAATACACAACGTATACTTTTATTTTTATTTGATCGTCTGAGACGCCATCGCGTCTTATTTTGGGAAACGTCTTCTTCTTCCCCTTTAGGACGATCAGTTCGTCCGAGAACTTCCAAAAAACACAAACCCTCCCAGAATCTCCGTACGACCTCCGTTATTCGATCCGTCAGTGGCAGCGGGACCGCATCGGAAAGGCTAACCCTGCACACCCTTCTTCGTCCCAAATCCCTCACCTGTTCCTCCAAATATTCCATCTGAATAGAATTTACGGAATCGATGAAAACACAGATCTACTATGATTCAGACTGATTCAGAGGCTGATATCAAATGAGTGTCATCGTACGAGTACGAGGTGGGTGGTACATACCTTCTTTCGTGTTTTCATATACAATTTGGGGTTGCGACCTTCGGGCGCGACGTGGGTATTGAGAGGAACCCTTGTTTATTTATTTTTAATAGTTTACCTACATTGTGGGATGCCTCTGGGTATTCCCTGACCCTGTTGTGATTGAGCGAGACTGGGTTAGAGGTCATAGCTCGTTTGGGGCAATTCGGTCAGGGGTGCCAGAATGCGTATGAATTGGACCATTATTTTAACTACCATGTTTAGACAGCTAATTGTATATTTTGAGTTAAACTGCTGAGTTTAATTGTTAAATTAAGAATGAGTTAGGTGTTGGTATGAGACAGGACAAGTTGGTGTCATTTAATTGTTTAGTAATTGCCTATTTCAAGTGATGCTTTGAGTATAGTTATGCAATGTGTGATATTTCATGTGTTGAATTTCTTGTTGTGTTGGGTGTGGAACGGACATATATTGTTGAGTGATGGGAATCACAGGTTGGGGATTTGGATTGGGTTACTTTGGGTGGTTGCTACCACGGGATTGGGCATCATGGACGTCGGTTGAGGCAGTTGGACTGTCGGGTTGGGCTTGGCCCGGGTTACTTGGATGGCTAGACTATCATATTTGAGCAGAAGGTTCGCAGGGACACGAGGTGTCAGAGGTGTTGTGGCTTGGGAACTGATTGAGGTGATTACCGATCACTGGGTACTTTTGAGTAGTGTGCACACAGATAGACTCCAAGATGAGGTGGTATGGCCACTCACTGGGTAGAGGCCCCCGGTAGATGCAGTTAGGTATATTTGGTTTGGGGGTGCTTGCCATAGGAAGCCACGTGGAGGGTGATGAGCCTTTGGGAGACATCTTTGAGGCGATCAGGTTGGGGGAAGAAGCTAGCCGTGATTTGAGGGCAGACATCATTGTCCCTCCAGTTATCTTTTGAGGACAGGTATCATTGTTCCTCCGGATGTTGTGTCATGGGCAGGTTGAGCTTCTGATCTGGGTTATGATTGTTGGGCATGCTTTCGGGACGTCATTACTTGAGACACGTGGTGTCAGGTGGCACGTGGTGCCAGGTTACATCCAGAGATTCCAGCGCTGGCCGAAGCAGGTGACACTTCCTGGTGGCTGCTGAGCACCAGTGAAGTTTGTGTTTACTTTTAAGCATTGTATTGTTTACTATTTTTCTTATTTAAGCATGTCTACCTAAACACTTATATTAGGTACGCACCCTTGGGTGGTATCCTACTGAGACTTGTCTCACACCCTACATGGGCCCTTTGGAATGCGTATAGACTTTATGAAATTGCGTGCAGGTAAAGGGTCAGCCTCAGGAGATGGACTTTAGTGATGTTGGCATGGAGACTGGTATGGACCTTGAGGTCATGCCTTGCTGGAGTTTCTTTGTTTAGTTTTTTTGTATCAACATGATTACCTTTTTATGTAGAAACTGTTGGTTATCCATTGGCGCCGTTATATTTTATTTGTATGACTTGATTTAGATGCATACCTTGTTTGGTTATGGTAATAGTTGCTTTTATTCTCAGCATGTTGTTTTGTTTACTTTCCGATGTTGTTGTTTCTATATTTCTTCCACTGGTTTATTGATATTTGATATGCTTCCACTTTGTGGGTCTGGTTCGAGTCTGATGAGTCATTTATTTCTGCTACATATTTTAGTTTTATACTCGGACCAGTACCATTTTATTCCTCCAAGAGGTTATAGCCTCCCCACTATACCTAATCAGACCCTCGCCGCTAGTCGGCAGGCTTTGGCGTTCAGGGGAGGTGTGCCTAAGGTAGTGACACCCGACCCATTCAGCACTGTTCGGGTGGCTGGCCAGGTCCGGGTCGTTACACACAAGACTTCATCCAATGGAATTCAAACTTGGTAATCTCAAATATGGGACCCTCTAATAGGGATTACACATGTTTATGTGTTAATTTATATTCCTATATATAAGCATGTGTAATGATCCTCAGACTTTAGGATTATTATTAATATTTATCCTGAATCACATACTCTAATGTACTGACCAAAACTAGGACATCATGTGTTTATGGGAATTATGGTATGTTGGGTGCATCGTGAATGTTATGTTATTGATAAATAAATTTTGGAAGGGTTTTCTCTTCCAACTATATGGAAGTTGATATATAGGACCTTTTATTGGAATGGGACCATCAAACTAAATTTTATTTCCATGTTGTATTGATGGGTTCGTTTCAGATAGCCAAAGAAAGATTCATCAAGCATATAGGTTGATGACATGAATGTGAAACCTTCTTGATGAGATATTGAGACAGAGATTATATTACATATTGATCATTCATAGGTGGTTATTATCATTGTGAAATTAAATTATTCCTCTTAGGTGACTTTATGTATTTCAAGATACTAATATTAGACTTTAAGAGAACATGCCTAATGTTGTTGAGGAAGATTCCTAAATGGCCACACACTTAGTGTTTCTATTGATCTTAATTAAATTCTATTTAAATTTAATTATTAGAATAAATATTATTATCCAAACTATGGAATAATATTTATTTAGGGTTTATTGGTCATAAAATATTCAGTCACCATATTTATGTGTGAATTGAATATTAAAAAAAATATTTATTCATAATGAGATGAATATTATAAATATTTATTTATTTGTAAAATGAATAATATTTATTATTGAAGGTTCAATAAATGTGGATAAAGTTCAAACTGAGCTGTAGGATTCAGTAGGAATGATGTATTAAATATCATTTAAATAAATATTCATTTATTTATTTAAAGAAATTTTATTTATTTTATTTGTGAGTTTAGAGAATTTTAGGTAATTATTATTATTATTATTATTATTATTATTATTATTATTATTATTATTATTTAGACATGGGGTTTGCTAAGGATTAAGAGTATAATAAAGTTTCTATGTGTAATTAATTATTCTCTAACCTAGCTCTATTTATACCCAGTTATATCATTTTCTAGGGTTAGAAGTTGTTGTGCCAATTCACCCCCTCTATAGATTCTATAAACCTTGTATAGAAAATTATTTATAACTCTCTAAATATCTAAGAGCTCCCACCTTCCTATTTCTATCAAGAATAAGAGAACAAAAATCAATCCTTTAACCTAGAAATATTATATGTTTATTAAAGGTAGAGATATGAGATGATTAGAGTAGAAGTTATAGAACCTGAAGCACCATCAGTTATGCTTCGAGATCATAAAAATCAAGTTTATATCACCGTTAGATGGATTCTTCTTTAGATCCTCTCAATTCAAAGATGGTACAATAGAATAAGGGTTCATATGATCAATAGATTCTTAAATGAAATAATTTCCCAGAATTAGGAAATTATTTTAAATAAATTGATTATAAATTTAATTTTAAAATGATCATATCTCTTGGTTCTGGTGAACTTTTCAATTTTTATTGAATTTAATTAAGTGGTCATGATTTTTATTATCATATATGTTACAGATTATTCATTGAATCTGAAAAAATAAGTGTTTTCCATGGACTAATATGTACTTTCTCTATGTATAAAACCAATACTTACTCTATGGGATTGAAATACTTTGTGTCCCATGGTTACTCGATGTCTTGGGAAAATGGATCATATGAAAATGGATGCATTCATATGATGTATCTTGTGGATGCAGGTATAGAGATACATGTGTTCAGTAGATATCACACAAAATTACTTTATATATTGAGTAGCATTGATTCTTTTCTCCACTATTTTCTTACATTTATGTATTTAGGAATTCATATTTACTATCAATGCTAAAAAGACCCATGACTGAATGGCCCGAAGGCCTTCTTTTTTTATTGATTTTCTAATAACCCCCCTTTTAAGGGATGAGGGGGAACCCTTACAAGGCCTGTAGGCTTAGGTATTGCATATTATGTTATATAAGGTGATTTTGATGATATATTTACAAAAAAAATATGATATCTAAAAGTATTTTTGGATATTTTTTTACAAGTTATTTTATATGGTATAATAAAAAGTGAAATGGAACTAAGTGTATAAGGCTTTATTGTAGAGGGATATTGAAGAGGATATTTGAAGTATATTTGGATATATCATTTAATATGATATGATTGATCATATAGAATGATAGAAGAACTCATGAAACTATATTCACCAATCATAATGTATGATTGGGGCATATTATATGGTTATAAATCATATAATATGACCCATATGGCATCCTACGGTTTACCTGGAAATAAAATTTCAAGGTGTTAAACATTTTTATCTTACCCACGTAAGTTATAATTGAATAAAATAAACATTCTTTCATTGATATTCGAATGAACAACAATGAGTAACAAATAAAAAAATGAGAACATCAGTATTTTATATGGAAACCCCGAATTGAGAAAAACCAAGGGTAGAGGTAGCACCAAATCTTCACTATGAGATGGATTTTTATAGAATGCATCATAGGGAGACAACAATACATAAATATAGATGAATTTGTTTCTTAGTATAAATGGAGATAATTTCTTAACATTAATGGAGATAATAAGGGTGTTTCCATTGCATTTGTGGTAGAATGTGTAAAATATCAGAAATAGGAAACTTTTTAGATCGGATTAAAAAATGGTTTGGGTCATGGCACAAACTATGAAGACCCCAACCCCAGTAGCCTAGATTCAGTACCTAAATTTATTACATTGGTATAGATACAATATTCAAATCCCAAAGGAACAATCATTTTAGAAGTCTTGAAGAACTAGACACATATATTGTACCATTATTACATTGGTAGTATAATATAAAACATAACAAAGGAATGAAATTTCATCCTTGAACCCATTCAATCATTTTAACTTCATAACCTGGGGAAAAGAGAAAAAATAAAAGGGTGAGCTCAAATGATCAGTAAGGGTTAAACGCAACAGAATATTTCATGAATAAATAATAAATGAAACATAATGAATATGGAAAGGTATATATATATAACTAAAATATATGACATATAATAAAAAACTTTTAAATCATGAGAGTATAAGGGAAAATCATTATGTCAATGTAAATTATTGGAAATAAATTCCATTTAATCAATAATTTAAGCACAATCTAAATCCACAAATACTATCATAGTGAAAATCTCATGGATAATAATGACTAAAATATTAATAAAGGAAATTCTTAATAATTTTTATTCCATGATCTCAGGAATCCTGGTATATTTACCATCAATACCTTTAATGACATGGTTTAATCATTATGGGTAAAAACCATTTAAATTTGGCTAGCTTTTTCGTCTCATGGGACTACCAATGCATCGAGGGGATGTCTATAACTAGGCCATACCCATGTCTACATATCCAAAGAATTACTAAAATATAGAAATAATTGATTTAATTAATGAATCAATATTCCTTATCAACAAATATTTTTATTGAGTAAATGATATGGATTTAATATCATTTCCCTAGTTAATCAAATAACTTTCAAAGTAAACATTGTACAAAAAATTGGTATATGGATTAGGCAATAATCATATCCATGATATATGAAATATGAATATTTAAAAAAATATTCAATAAGATATTATCATAAATAAAAGGTTCTAAATATACACCATTGAAAATAAAATAGGTGCATAACATCAAAAATATGCCTTGATGAAATAAAATTGAGACGAAGTCCCATACATGGATCATATCATTAATCAGATGAATATATTATGTGTATTCACTATAAATACACATAAAATAAGTGTAAATACAGCATAATATAATCAAAATTAATTTTATAGTTAACCTTATCATGACAAAATCAATTAAATATAAGTTTACTCCCAATAAATGAAAATTGCATTAAGAAATCTCTTACCACTTTGTAATCAGTCGAATCATATGTCCCAAGAAAGTAATAATTATCAAATGAAACATTAAAAACCATAAATATAATTAAATTAATTATATTATATATTAAAGGGAAGTATATATATAACAAAAAAATAAATTAGTGGTTAATTAAGAGTATATCTCATAGAAGTTAAAGTGAGATGAGAAAACCATGCCACTTTATAATCAGTTGAGTCGTATCACCCATAAAATTAATAATAATAAAATAGAATACTGAATACTATAAATATAAATAGATTGATGATGTGATATATCAAAGGTTAGTATACATACATAATAAATAAGTGGTGAATAAGGCATATCTCACAGAAATAATACTGATATGAGAAAGCCCTTACCACTTTGTAATCAATCAAATTGTATGCCTCATAAAGTTAATTATAATAAAATGAAAATTTAAATAAAATGAAGATAAATATATTCATAATTTTATATATTAAATGGAATTATGTACCCCACACACAATAAATAAGGGTTTAATAAGGAATATATCTCACAAAAGAAAAAGTAATATGAGAAAACTCTTACCACTTGTAACCAATTAAATTGTATTTCCCATAAAATTAATGATCATCAAATGAAAAATTTAATACCATGAATATAAAGAGATTAATGATATAATATATCAAATGCAATTATACATACACCATGCACAAGAAATAAGTGGTGAATAAGGCATATCTCATAGAAATAAAAGTGAGATGAGAAACCTCTTACCATATGTCTGAAAGCGTTCTACACTTATACTTCATGTCCTATATAATAAAATTAGATTCATTGATTGATTAATTAATATCCTCTTAAACATATATTTTATTTATTATAATTTTATTAATTTCATTTATGGCCATTTCTATGAGTTATAATTTTTAATTTTGTTGTTCCAAGAGTGTTTATTTCATAGTTTTATGGTCAGTTCCCTTGTATATAATTATGGGAGTTCTTGTCAAATAGAAGAAAAACTTCATAAGTGGAATGAAATGGTATTAATATTATTTCATAATTTTTAATGGTCCCATATATCATTTTTTTCTTCTGTTATGAGGATGATTCATTAGATAAAACATTAATGATAAATGTTTGGTTTATTTTTGATAGTTTTCCTGAACGTCACAAACTCATTTTGTTTTATTTAATATTATGTACATAAATTGGTGTTAGAATATGATAAAATTTATAATATGTATACTAAAATATTATTTAACCATAATAATGGTTTTATGACTATGATTGAAGGTGATAAAGGAAAATTTAAAGCCATCATCTATGAAGGCGGTGAATCGACATATCACAGACGATGTTTTCATTTTTAGAATAAAAATAGAAGAGAAGAGATTCGATTATGGATATTACATTAACCTAATAAAATTATATTATATTTATTATACTGGATTTACCATGCCACTTTGGATAGGGGAGGTGAGGAGAGGATAAGAAAATAAGTGAAATTAAAAGAAAAAGAAGGAGGATATTACTTATTGAGTATCGTCTCCTTGATAACCTCTTTAAAGAACATGGATTTGGTATTTTGGTAATACCAACAAGTATTGGACATGGGAAAGAGGATTGGGAAGATAATTGGGTGTAATTTAGACAATATTCAAGGTTTATAAGGTGTGAGGAGAATGGGTGGTGAGGGGTGGTATTTATAGAGGAGGAGAGGGGTGTTTTTGATTATTTTATTCATTTGTTTATTATTTTGCCTCAAGACTATCAATAGTCTTGATTATTGTGGATAAATACAGTAACTAGAGATTTTGATTTCAAACTAATGGGTCTTAAATCATCAATGACACAAAAACTCATGTATTTAACTTATAATGTTAAATAATGTAAATTATCATATTTCACTATTCACCAAAAATTCAACTATTTCAGAAAAATACCAAAAAATTAACCCTAACATTTTTTAGACATGTAGATTTAAAAAATTGACTCCATTTATGAAAATAATTTTATAAGTATGATAAATTTAATTTTTAATTAAAATCATTTTTTATTCGAAATATACTAATTTTAATATTATAATTGATTTTACGATACTTTGAAAAATTAATTATGGTCTCATAAAATTATGTTATAATTATAATACAAAAACATATTAATTTATGAAACTATTTTATGAAAATAAATTTTCTTTTAAATCATTATATTAATTATAAAATTTAAATTAAATATTTAGGTTTCATAAAAATATCAATGCTTAATTTATCATTTTTGAAAAAATTATTTACTTATTCACTGATATAAATAAATCATGTTTTCATTTATGAGATACCTAATTTTATTTATACTTTCATATGTGAGGTTATTATTCTTATGGTCATACTATTATTCCTAATAGTCACATTACTATTCTAATGGTCATGTTAAAATAATAATATTTAATAATATATCATGATTCATTTAAGATCGATGTTGCATGCAATGTAAGCTATCAAATAAATTGAATTTAGTTAATAATATACATACCATAAAATATTGTGGTGTTATATCTTCCCTCCTTTGAAAATTTTTCCTCAAAATTTTTCATCGATATTTCCTTCTAAACATATGAGGGTGGTTCTTCTTTATAACATCCTCAGGTTCCCACATCTCTTATTCCATTTTATGGTTTCTCCAATAACCTTTACCAATCAAGGAATCTAATTTATCAATAATTTCTCTCTAGTTTCAAAAATATTTATAGGCTATTTATAGTAAGGCAGATCAGGTTCCAATTCTATTTCTTCATAGGTGAGTACATGCTTTGGGTTTGGCTTGTACTTCCTCTACAATGATATATAGAATACATCATGAACTTTGGAGATACTTAGTGGCATTGTTAATCAGTAATCTACAGCTCCAAATATTTCCAGAATTTTGAATGGGTAGATATACATGGGGTTAAGTTTCCATTTCTTATTAGACCTTAAGAAACCCTTCCATGGATATACTTTTAGAAAGACATGATCTTCCACTTGAAATTCCAAATCCTTTCTATGGTTGACTGCATAACTCTTTCCCATACTTTGAGATTCTTTAATAAGAGATTAAATAGTTTTAACATTTGTATTTCTCTCTTAAATAAGTTTTGGGCCTATAAGATTCCTTATACCAACTTCATCCCAACAAGTTGGAGTATGATATCTCTTTCCATATAGCGCTTCATACGGTGCCATCTGAATACTTAAATGAAAACTATTATTATAGTAAATCTCTAACAAAGGTAAATATTGATCCCACATACCTTGAAATTCAATTAATAATGATCTCAATATGTATTACAAAGTTTTAATAGTTCTTTCATACTATTCGTCAGTTTGATGATCATAGGTGGTGATCAAATGAAGCTCAGTATCTAGAACCTTCAAAAGACTTTGATTTAAAACATGGATCTCAATCAGACACAATCGATTGTGGTGCACCATAAAGTCTTAAAATTTCATTGATATAGAGTCTTACTAGGCACTAAAGAGGTAAATCTTCTCTTTTAGAAATAAAATGTGCTAATTTTATATGGCGGTCAACAATAAACCATATCGTATCATTATTTTTGGGGGTATTTAGTTTCTAGTGATGAATACCAAAGTAATTTCATCCCACTTCCACATAATAATAGGTATAGGTCGCATGAGTCCTCTAGGATGTTGTCTCTTAGACTTCACTTATTGAAAAACTAGGCATCTTGACACATAATCAAAAAATTTCCACATCGTGTTATCCCACGAAAAATATTCCTTTAGATCTCTATGCATCATGGTACCACCAGGGCATATAGAAAAATTTGAGCTATTAGAATCATCCAATAGTTCTCTTTTTAGATCAAGTATTGATGGAACACATAACCTCTTTCCAAATTTTAGAATGCCATCCTCATCATGAAGTATGACAATTTTCCATCTTTAATAGCTGTAATTTTCTTTTGTAAATTCACATCATCAAATTGCGAGCTTTTTATCTTTTCTAATAAATATGTTTTCTCAATAATTTGAAAAAGGAGTGACATTTAACCTTCCTTAACAATTACCATATCCATATTTACTAAATCCATGAACATAAAATCTCTATCAATAATCATTTGGGTGAGAACTATATGGCCCCAACCTTAAACATTACATAATCTTGAATTAAGTTAATAATTCACATTGAGGATCTTTTCAAGTTTATAATTTAGGTAATTAGGCCATAACTATTACATTACATCTCAAAAATTACAAAGTAGATACTTCTACTCAGTATCCATTTTTTTCATAAAATAAAAAATTATTAAAAGAAAACAATAATTATTTTCTTGATATAAATCTTCTTGAGTTCTTCCTTTCTATTACCCTACATTAGACCCTATGAAAAACATTTCAAAAACATGGTATGAGCATAAAAATATCATTAAGGGTTATAAAATAAAGAAATAAAATATTATTTCATCAATAAATACAAAACATAATTTCTTTAACATACCTCATGAAATCATAATATTTATGAATAACACATAGAAATCATAAATCATAAAGGAAACTTGTGTAATCCATACCAAACTTACATTGTAGCTTTCATATCTACTTAGGGAGTTACATTTGAAATACCCATCATATTATATTCCCTAAATCTCTTAGGAGAAGCTTTAACATTTACCTCTGTCACGTTACCCAATGCATTTGAGAGCTATCTCAGGCTCACCGCCCTAGGTTTATCACGGAACCACCTGTATATGTGAAAAATACCCAATAACCATAACATATTCATAACACATAAAACAATCATAAAAGAAAGATAATATTTCCATATTTCAATCACAATATATCATTTCAAGATATTGACATAATCAATGTTTTATCAAACCATTTTCAAAACCATTTAAAACATTTAATTAAAGATATTTTTGAATCAAAGTGTCCCATACCACTTTGAAGCTTTTAAAAGAAATTTTAATTTCAAAACAATCATGTCCATATAAATAAATACTTAAATCCATTTTTAAGACATGTACATTAATGATAAAGATTTATAAGAATAAATCTTTAAAACATTTAAAACGATATTTTAGTTAAAGAGTTCCTAACCAAATGAGAGACGCTTGAATACAAATATTTGAGGAATAACATTAATAAAAGATTATAATATCATGATAATAAGGATATTCATGATATAATATGTCAAAGGGAAGTATATACACCATATAAAAGTGAATTGGTGTATAACAACTAATAAGTCTCAATGGAATGTAAATTGAGATAAAGTCCTTTGCAAAGATCATATCATTGGATTAAGGACAAATTAATGAAATAATTATGTGTGAAAAATAATAATACACCCAATATAAGTGGAAATTTTGTGTAAAACAATCAAAGGTCATTCACACATGTTCATATCATTACATAATCAAGAAGTATAAGTTTAACCCAAAGAATTAAAATTGGGTTAAGAAGTTCTCTTACAGAAATTCGACAGCCTAACAGCGTCGCTTTAAAATTCAGAAAATGAGTTTATGAGAGAGAAAAGGGTCTCTCATCACATGGACATAAAATTTACAGAAATAAGGATATAGAAGAACATATCCTAACATAATAAAAATGAAATTAAAAGACATGACATAAAATAAGTCTTTGACTAAAATATTACGGTGAAAGGTTCCCTTACCGATTTGGTAACTTATAAAACATACACCCCATGAAGGAAGGATTATACAATGAAGATTTAAATACCCATAAATTAAATTATATTACACAAAGAATACAATCATGTTCATTAAATACACTACAAAAAAGGAAATAGTGGCAAATATAGCATGAATCTCACGGGAATAAAAAGTGAGATGAAAACCCCTTACCTCGTGTCCGACTTGACTTGTATGTTCCGTGTTCTTCCAGAATAATAAACTTAAGTTAATTTATACTTACTTAAGAAAAAATTTTAATTTTATTATTCCTTTTTTATCACTTATTACCTTGATATAACAATTAGTTAATTATTTGAGTTCATATCATACATTTTGTCGATGTTTGGAACTTTAGTAAAAAATGAACTGGTTATAATTAAAAATTCTCCATGTGGTAAAAATTCCATTATCTCTAGAATGATATTAATGATTTAGATATCATATATATAATATATATTCAGTGTATATGTATTTATAATATTCCATATCATTTGGAGTTAAGAAATGAAACGCACCGTTCATGGAGACGGTAAGTCGTACGTACGCATGAATGCTACTATCATTTCTATTTTATATTTAAAGGAATGAAAACTTAATAATAAATATGTATATTATAATTAAATTATAATATCTATGTTATGTAATTTAATTAACTTCATCCATTATACATTCCACGTATGGCATGAACGATTCATATCACTTTGAGGGGGCAGTAGTCTGCACTTCCTCAAATGAAATTATCATATTTAGACATTATAGACACCATAAAGGTATGATATAAATGAAAAATAAATAAGTATAGAGACAATATAAATATAATATATATATCATGTAAATACGGTTCCATCTTAATGGCCACCATAATAAGTGGTAGAATATGATTTAACAATCATCATTTCGTGAGGCAGTAGTTCGCCGTCCACAGAAACAGTGTGTTCTTTACCCATTAGACGGAGGTGTGTGTAAGTGTATTTAGAATAATTCTAATATAAAAAACCTAGTATATTTATGATACTGGTGTTTTTATAAAATAAAGTAATAAAAATAGTTTAGGTGGTTGGATAAGTAAAAGAAAAGAAAAGAACTTAAGAGAAAACGTTACCTTTAAATCGGGTAAATCCCTTTGGTTTGAACCAAAAGGATTTCTTAAAGTGCATTCTGCCTAAGGTAAGGATTCTAGGTGGAATAGAGGGATCTTGAGAGATTATTTGGGTAAATTTTGGACGATCCAAGGGGCTTGAGAGGTGTTATTAAAGGGTTAGAGGTGAGGGATTTTTATAAGGGGGAGGAGGGGCTCTTTAAAAGAGTTTGAAAATATTATTTTATTATATAATGATTTTCAGTTTCTAAAGGTCCAAAACTTATTAAAGTATAAGATAAGATGACTCTTGTTTGAAATAAAATTATCCAATAATAATTGGACAGGTTTTGGATATTTTTTTAATCTTTATAATCGTATTTATTTAAATCATTCATTAATGAGGTAAACACTACATCATTATTGTGTCATAAATAATTTTATTTATTTTATGTCTAAAAATTATTAAAAAAAATACCATGATATAATAAATCTTTTTGTATTTAAAATGAATATTTATAGTCAAAATACAACTTATATAATCTCATGTAAAAATTGATTTACTAAAAGATATATGTTTATGTCATTTTTGTCATTACTTTAAATTAATTAATATAAAGTGTCATTATCACTCTTAAGTGGCTCCATGGGGTCCCAAAATAGATCCAAGGATTACCATGGTCGGAAATATATCAACCAATAGGATTAGGACACATGTTAGGGTAATTTAATATTATTATAATATTATTTTTACCTTGAATTACCCTATTTGCCATTAACCGCGGTAAATAAAAGTCAAAACTTACTATTCACCAAAAATTATTTTCATCTTATTGAACCACATTTTATATAATAATAACAACCATGTATGTTGGATTTTTGAAATTCAATTCACAGAAGAGGTAAAATTTCATTTAAATGAAAAAGTTGGGGTTTTTTAACTAATACTCAGTGTTTTCACTATTCATCAAAAATTAAAGTTTTTCAGAAAAATACAAAAAAATCAGCCTAAGCTATATTTGATATTACAAATTAAAAAAATTATGTATATATTAACAAATTCAAAACATATAAGTTGCATTAATTAATTTAAAATTAATTCTCATCGTCAAAACAAAAAATGTGTTTTTTTTAGAAATAATAACTATCAAAAGATTGACACTTATTTATGTTCAATTTCAAAATGAAATTACTTCCAATGACCAACATTGGATTAAATAGTAAAAATATAATCTAATTACACTTTAAAACCAATTAAAAAGATAATCTAACCATATAAATAACTTAGATTAAAATGCAGTTTTGAATTAAAATACAGTATTTTTCACTATTCATTAAAAATGAATTTTATCATAAAAATACCAAAAAATTATTCAAAGTAAATTTTGATGTCCTGATTCTAAAGAAGAATTTTATTTTGTAAAATAGAACATATAAAAGTGACCAAAACTAGATTTAATGAGGGTTCTTCATCAAAAGGCGGTAAATCGACCTTTTAAAGAATATTAGAGTATTTATGCTTAAAATTATATTCATTCACATTTTAAGCCTCTAAATTTTATGGGATAAATGTAAAAACATTTAAGAAACATTTTTAATCATAATATGGTTAATTCTGTTCATTCCCACCAATACAACGGTTAGGCATTAACTACCATTTAAAATAATATTATATTATTATTTTTCAGTATGACCAAACGTTGTGTGAAACATAAGATTTCAAAGAAACTCATTGTTGCGTATCTAGTATGCCATCAAACATAGCATCCCCTTTAAAGTAAAATAAATTTTTATTTCAAAAATATTAATACATATGAAAATTTATTGTTCTTTATTTACTTGGGATGTTACAAGAACTCCATGATATTTCCTGCTTAATGCTTCTTATACCTTATTTACTTTCATGGGTGGTAGTGTATTGAACAATCATAATATTTGAGTAACTCAAGCCATCATATTTGTCTCATGTTGAGTTATTTCTATATAAATATGTATTTTAAACTCTTGAAATCCGCAAGTGATCCTCATGGTCTTCATAGTTTTTATAATATGCTGGAATATTATCAATGAATACCATGAAAATTTTATCAAGATATTCCTCGAATATTATCTCCATTAGATCCATAAAAACTAAGGGTGAATTAGTCAATCCGGATGGAATTATTATAAACTCGTAATGTCCATACCTCGTCTGAAAAGTTGTCTTCAGAATTTCTTCCTTCTTTACTCACAATTGATGATATCTAGAATGAAGGTAAATCTTTGAAAAATATTTAGATCTATGAATTTGATCAAATAAATCATCAATATGAGGCATGGGATACTTGTTCTTTATCATAATTGCATTTATTTTACTGTAATAAATTCACATCCTCATGGATCTATCTTTCTTCTTAAATAAAGAGAACAAGGACTCCCCATGGAGAAACACTAGGGAGAATAAATCCCTTATTACTCAACTACTCTAGTTGTTTCTTCAGATCCACTAATTCCATAGTGGTCATTCTATAGGGAGTCTTTGATTGTTCTTTCATCAAGGATTAAATCAATGGAAAACTCAACTTCACATTCTATAGGGTTTCTAGGTAATTCCTCAAGAAATACATCAATGTATTCCTATATAATATGTACATACTCGATTTGAATCTTACCTTCTTCATCCATAGATGTTGCGTGCTCTTTCTCCCCAAGAATTTAATTTAGAAGAGCTACTGGGGGTGGATCTAGAAAATATTCATCTGATTAATTTTATGCTCTAAATATAAGGAATTCTACATCTTCCTCACCAAAAATAATTTCCTTTTACTTGAAATAATTTTTTGCATAATATTTTAAAATCCAACCCATTTTTAGGATTATAAAAAAAATAAACCATAGATATTATGATAAGTTTATCAAATAAATCATGTTTATGTGACATAATGGGGACTGCCTGACACATTTTTTGTTATACTGAGACTTCTCTTAGTAGTTTTGACTGAAAACTCCCTTATTAAATCAAAAGGGAAAGGTTTAATTTTCTTAGAAAATTAGGTAGATAAAAAAGAGTGTGATGATTCGAAATCAAATAAAATTTTCACTAAATTTGAAGATAGAATTAATGTACCTTCCACCACATCATTGGGTACTTCTACCTCAGTTGTAGCGATCACATAATCTTAGTTATCTCACCTTTTCTTCTTTTGTGGTAGATTCCCTTGACACATGGGACATTGGTTTGAATAATGCCCCATTTATTTGTAGTTGAATCACTGACTATCATTAGTTTTTTCCCCTTACACTCATGAGATATATGACCCTTTTCTCCACACTTGTAACACACTCCTATTCCCTTTATACATTTTCCTGGATGTTTTTTTTCACAATTTTCAAAAGATTGAAAATGCTTCATTCCCTTATTCTTCTTCAGTACTTTACCTTTCTCATGGTTCCTATCTAATCTATTCTTCTCTTTATTTCCTTTGAATATATAAGATTTAGAAAATTCCTTCCTTGTTTTAATAGAACAATGTACTATTTCATCATATGATAAAAAAGTTTGGGAAACCAGTACCCTTCAGAGGTTTTCCTTAAGTCCTTAAAATGAATGATCAATAGTGCTCTCTGGATTATGTATGTAATCTATAGAATACCTGGATTGTAACACCCCACACCTACCTCATTGTCTTAAGGAGGCGATGAGGGATACTTAGCCTTAAGCAACGTTCCCAAGATGCCAAAGGTTGGCAATAAATGCTGAGGGCTTCAAGATCAAGTTGGGGAACGATTTGTTCTTAAGACAAAACCAACCAAACCATCCACTAATAGCCACTATATGATGCATGTCAAATAAATTACCCAACCATGAATTCCCAAAAGACAACCAAGTTGTTCCACAACACAACTCAAAACCAATACAACCAGACATGTCCAAACAACATCAGAGTACACTGTGGAAACTAATCAACCAAACACCACAAGCCATGACACCACCACAGCTCCACACCAAGCTCCAAGCTCCAAGCTCCACCAAGGGATCATAATGCTCCACTAAAGGAGGGTGATGCCTTACCTTTTCCCACGTAACGGTACACAACATCTGCAAAGACACCAACGTTCCAAAGAAAGGGGTGAGTACTAAAACTCAGTAGGATTTCCCCAAATTACTTCCCTACACACGCCACTAGGATAAAACCGTTAGCACATTTATATAAAACAATTTATATAAAATAATCACAAGTGAAACTATTTCCATAAGCCAAACATGCCCTTACCAAGCCATCACACCCAAACCAAGCTACCAAGTGAAATCCAACCAACCATGCCACAAGCCATTTCATCATTACACACTAGCACAACAATTTCCAACTTGCAAAGCAATGCACAAAAAACAACCAAACAGTGGGTCTTCCACCTAACCTGTTCACCCATGCACACCAAAACAACCAAAATGGTGGGACTTCCACCCAACCCGTTCACCCATTCACAACTAGCGGTACTTCCCAACCACTACCCACATGGTGGTTCTTTCGACCATTGTCCATCACCTTTTATAGTAAGACTTCCTGCCCACTTCCACACAACATTTCAACCAATCACAACCAAGCATACAACCACCAATGTCACAACAACATGCAATCAATCAATTCCATTGCATACCAATCCACTTCAATAAATCATCCATTTATTGAAAACAATTTTCCATGCCAAACCACATTTCAATAAAAGTAACATCTTTATTGAAAACCATTTTTCATCAACCATTTTTTCAAATCAATCTCAACAACCCATTTTAAAATCTCTATTTTAAAATCCACAACAATAACATTTCACCATGAAACCCCCTTTTTCCCCAAAATCCCCAAATGGATTTCCAACCAATTTTGCATAACAAATCACAATTAATTTTCAGCACAACAATTAATTGTAACAAAGAACCACTAGTTCTAACCAAGTTGAGTCAAGAGAGAAGCCACAAACCTTTAGGGTTCCCGATAAATTGACCCACGAACAACCGTGCCTCAAATCCGACGAACGCACCACCAAAACCTCTCTAGATCCCTTTCCCTAAAATCCACAAGCCTTAATATTAACATCCAAGGAAACCACAATCATAGATCTACAAAAAACAAGTGTATATCTAGAAAACCAAGAAATAAAGGGATGTAGATCTAGAGGAAAACACAAGGAAACCAAGAGGAGAGACTTACCCAGGAGAAACCACCTTCAAACCACCAAGAAACCTCTTCAAAATTCTTCCAAAATGAGTGGGAAACCTCCTACACCCCCTAAGAACCAAATAACCCGAGTGAGACACGAGTGTGAGGAATTTTGGTGTGAAATAGGTTAAGCCCGAGGGATCCTGGAACTTATAACCCTATTTTTAAGTGGATGCACGGTTAGCCCGCACGGTTTGGCAAACCGTGAGCACGCTACTTCCTTGAGATCTAGGGTCTGCATGGTTTCCTCGCGCAGTTTGGAAAACCGTGTGTAGGCCATATGAATCCTATTGTCTCCCTTTCACGGTTTCCTAGAAAATCTGCACGATTTCCACTAACCGTGCTCAAACCGTGCACCCCTTTAAAAGCCTCTAAACTCATCAAAAACCATTCCAAACTCTCTCAACCTCTTCCCAACTCATCCCATGCACTTTAAACACATAAAAAGGCATAAAAAAAGGCTACATACCTCAAACCGGGGGTACTACATTCTCTCCACCATTAGACTTTCTGTCCTCAGAAAGTAGTGAACCCTCCCTTTGTCGAAAGAGCTCAGGCCACTGCTCGGCCATTTCTTTCTCCCACTCCCAAGTCTCCTCTTGAATCTGACCATGTTGCCACAAAACTCAAAATAAACTGATGCTTTTACCACGCAAGACTTTCTCTTTCCTATCCATAACCCGCACTGGCACGTGCACCAACAAAGCATCTGGTTCTAGCTCAAAATGATCCTATAGAATCACATGGTCACGATCTGGCTGATACTTTTTCAACTGTGACACATGAAACACATTGTGCACTACAATGAATCTAGGTAGAAAAGCCAAACAATAAGACACCTCACCATCCCGCTCAAGAATCTCAAAGGGTCCAATATACCTTGGAGATAACTTTCCCTGCTTTCCAAACCGATGATGTCCCAACCTAGGAGATATCCTCAAGAAAACATGATCACTCACCTCGAACGACAATGGACATCGACGATGATCCGCATACAATTTCTGACGACTCTGAGCTGCCTCCATTCTCTTCCTAATCAACTTGATCTTCTCCATAGTCTCTTGGACAAGGCTTAGTCCAACCATCGAGGACTCACCTGTTTCCACCCAACATAGTAGAGAACGACATGGTCACCCATACAATGATTCTAACGGATCCATCTGTATGGATGCCTGATAACTGTTATTGTATGAGAACTCAACCAACGACAAGTGATCCTCCCATGAGCCACAAAAATCCATGACACAAGCCTGCAACATATCCTCCAAAGTTTATATCGTCCTCTCGGATTGACCATCCGTATGAGGGTGATACGTCGTACTCATGTTCAACTTAGTTCCAAGGGCTTGCTGTAAGGATTTTCAGAAGTGAGATGTAAACCTCGGATCTCTATTTGATACAATCGAAACTAGAACACCATGCCTCTTTACCACCTCCAGAATATAGATTTTGGATAGATCCTCCACCGTATGAGATTCACGAATCCGGATGAAATGGGCCAACTTCTTTAGTCGATCCAACCCAAATGGCATTGTGCTTTCTGACCGTTCTTGGGAGACCTATAGCAAAATCCATCGTTATTTTCTCCCACTTCCAAACAGGGATTGGTAAAGACTACAACATTACTGTTGACCTCTGATACTCTGTCTTGACCTGCTGACAAGTCAAGAATCTTGAAACAAACTCATCCACACTTATTTTCATAACATCCCACCAGAACTGCGCCTTCAGCACTTTATACATTTTTTTGAATTCTAGGATAAACAGCCCACCTAGAATGATGATACACCCTTAGAAGATCCTCTTTACAAGCAACTGGTACAACCATCTGATTCCAAAAACACAAAACTGAATCTCCCTTCAGTTGCCAACCCTCAATGGTCTCCCCACCATTGAGTCTTGACCCCATGGTCACACACTCAGAATCGGATATATGTGCCTTTCTAACCAAGCCAACCAAGGCAAGAATCAACAAAACCAGAAAGAAGACCGCTCTATTTCCCTAGTCCTCACATTCCAACCGTATATCAGCTATAACTGACATCAACTGACACTATTCTGATGCCTGTTTTACCACCTGAGCATATGATTTTCTACTTAATGCATCTGTCACCAAATTTCCCTTACCCAGTGTGTACATCAAGTTAAAATCAAACATTTGGAGATATTCCATCCATATTCTTTTCCTCAAGTTCAAATCCCTTTGTGAGAAAATATGCTTCAAGCTCTTATGATCTGTATATAATGAGAATTTCTCACCGAAGAGATAATGACGCCACACTTTCAAAGCATGGACCACTACTGCCAACTCCAAATAATGAGTTGGGTAGTTCTTCTCATGTAATCTCAACTTCCGTAAGCCATACGCAACCACGTGATTCCCTTACATGAGAACGCACCCCAACCCTAATCCTGATGCATCACAATACACCACGTACCCTTTTCTTGGTTCTAGAAAAACCAATATTGGTGCTGATGTAAGGCGACCCTTTATCTCTTCGAAACACTGCTAACACTATTCATTCCACTAGAATGGAACATTATTTCTTGTCAAAGCTATCATCAGCGAATCCAAACGGTAAAAATCATGGACAAAATGCTGATAATACCCAGCTAGACCGAGGAAACTCCGTATCTCAAACACATTCTTTGGATGTTGCCATGATATAATAGCTTCTATCTTTTTTGGATCCACTAAAGTACCCCTTTCAGAAATCGCATGTCTAAGAAAATGAACTTCTTGTATCCAAAAGTCACACTTTGAAAATTTGGCATACAACCGATGATCCCTCAAGATCCCCAGCATTGTCGCAAAGTGCTGCTCATGATCCACCCTTGTCTTTGAATACACCAGAATATCATCTACAAACACCACCAAAAATGAATCTAGATATCTCTGAAATACCTGATTAATCAATGCCATAAACACTTCTGGTGCATTTTTTAGAACAAAGGGCATAACCACATATTCATAATGGCTATATCTACTTATGAAAACTGTTTTAGGAATATTGTCCTTCCTCACCCGCAATTGATGATATCCCGACCTCAGGTCAATCTTGGAGAACCACTGGGCTCCCCTCAACTAGTCGAACAAATCATCAATCCGTGGGAGTGGATATCTATTCTTTATCGTAACTTGGTTAAGTCTACGATAATCAACACATAGCCTCAAAGTTCCATCTGCCTTTTTCACAAACAACACTGGCGCTTCCCACAGAGACGTGCTAGGCCAGATAAACCCTTTGTTTCCTAACTCTTCCAACTGGACTTTCAATTCCCGCAATTTAGCTGGTGCCATCCAATAAGACGGAAGTGAGATAGGACTGGTCCCTAAAAGAAGATCAATCTTAAACTCCACTTCTCTTACGAGAGGTAACCCAGATAATTCTTCAGGAAAAACATCCATGAACTGATCTACCACTACCGGAAGGACACTTTTCTCAACACCCATTACCAATTCTAATGACAACACTACAAACTGATATGATAACATGCCCACTACTAGTGCCAACAAACCCGTTTCACCCTGCCTTTCATGCCTCTCTCCTCTAAAGAGATGTCTAACACCATCGTGTTTCGTAAAATCCAATGTCTGCACATCGCATTCAATGTGGGCCTTAAAATCCACCAGACAATCCATTCCTAGGATTACATCATACCCATCCATCTCAAGCATTGAGAAACTTCACACTAGCTCCACCTCGCCGACAACGATACCATATTCTCTACATAGGAAGGCTCGACACTCTCTTCGACCTAGAGAAGTTTGAAGTTTTAAAACCGAGGGCATCATTTCTACCCTTAAACCCAACAAATCAACCACACATGCAGCAATAAAAGAGTGTGAAACACCCATATCAAACAGCACTTGCATCAAGGTAGAATTTAAAAAATAGTATCTCACACCATGGATGGTCCCGACTGATCATCCACCACAACCTTCTTAGCTCCAAACACATGTTTGCTTGCCACGCTCTGCTCTTTATTTCGTTGTGGATGCATTATGGTATTTCGAGAATCACCATGGCCCACTTTACTCTGCTGAAGAGGGATGTGTTTCTGTCCCCATCCAGTCGAAGCATACGACGTCTGCGATCCCTGAGGAGTGTCATGCGCACCCAACCTTGGAGCATTCCAACAATAACACTACAGATGCCCCATCTTCTTACAATTATGACATGCTCGAGGTTGTGCCGTACAATCTCGCTTGATGTGACTCGTCGAACCACACTGAAAACATCCTGGCCTGCTCTGGGGATTCGGAGGAAGATTTACAGATCCTGTCATCGGATTATATGTCATACTCTTGCCCTGGGAATAAGTGCCCCTCCTCCACTTGAACCCAGAGTTAGAGTTCCCACTATTCCCCATGGGTACCACCATGTTTTCTCCGCCCGGAGCACCCAACAGATCCTTCTCAGCCACCAAGGCTCTATTCACCATCTCTGTGTAATCATCTATACATAGTATTGCTATCTTTGAACGGATTTCTTACCTTAACCCTGCTTCAAAGATCCTTGACTTCAACGACGTGCTACCCGCCACCTCAGGTTCAAACCGCACTAAGTTCATAAACTTAGCTACATACTCCATCACAGACATAAGCTCTTGCTTCAAACTGAAGAAATTAGTCATACTCTGAATTCTGAACGTATGTGGGTAGAATTGTTTATTAAACAATTCTTCAAAGGCTTCCCACATCATACCCTGATCCGTCCCTGCTTAGACTACCAACTCCCACCACTGAAGGGCAAGATCTTCCAACATATACGTGGCCAACTTCACTTTTAACTCTACCGGTGTTCCCAAGAACTCGAAGATCATGTTCATTCTATTCAACCATGCTTCTTCCCTCTCTGGTTCTAAATCACCCCTGAAGATGGGTGGATTCTGCTTTTGAAACTGAACCGCATGATCCACATTCCTTGGTTAATCCATTTGATCTCCACTTTCTACATCTTGGAAAGCTTGCACTATGCTTTTCACTATCTGCTGTTTCACCTGAGGCTCAGGTGCTACCACATTCTCAGCAGCCTCCTCCGGTTGGTCTCTACGATGCCTACCCGGTGTCGTTTCTATAAATAGAAAAATAAACAACCATGAGTCTCACTTCCATAGACATCATGAAATCCCATTTCCAACGACATTACACAACACTATCACAACAAGGCTTTCCACTAGTTCACATTTTCCATGTTTCACCATTTTGAAAACCAAACCATTTTCAAAATACCAATTTATTCACATTACAGTTTCGCACAAAAACCATTTCTCAATTCATCCCATAGATCATTATACCCCAATTAAATATGCATCCTAGTGGGAAGTCATTTCTACCATGCATTCCATGCTCATCTCATTGGCTACACCCACGACAATGAGATATCCAATGCCTATAAGTGTCTCCAAAACACTTATGTACCCAGCTCCCTGGTAACTTGAATTTTAGCATAAAAGGGTTAGCTACGTCCTTTTATGATATAAATTCCAAGTTCTGAAATTCCTATGCCTTGCTACCATCCCTACTCAAGGAATGCACCACAACGAATGTCAACACCAAATCTGAGAATCAACTCCAAAGGACAGAACAAACTGATACCACTTGTAACACCTTGCCCCTACCTCATTGGCTTGAGGAGGCGGTGAGGGCTACTTGTCCTTAAGCGACGTTCCCAAGATGCCAAAGGCTGGAAATAAATGTCGAGGGCTTCAATATCAAGTTGGGGAATGATTTTCCCTTAAGACAAAACCAACCAAAACATCCACTAACAGCCACTATATGATGCATGTCAAATAAATTACCCAACCATGAATTCCCAAAAGACAACCAAGTTGTTCCAAAACACAACTCAAAATCAATACAACCAGACATGTCCACACAACATCATAGTACACTACGGAAACTAATCAACCAAACACCACAATCCATGACACAACCACAGCTCCACACCAAGCTCCAAGCTCCACCAAGGGATCACAATGCTCCACTAAAGGAGGGCGATGCCTTACCTTTTCCCACATCATGGTACACGACATCTGTAAAGACACCAACATGCCAAAGAAGGGGGTGAGTACTAAAAATCAGTAGGATTTCCCCAAATGACTTCCCTACACATGCCACTAGGATAAAACCATTAACACATTTATATAAAACAATTTATATAAAATAATCACAAGTGCAACCATTTCTATAAGCCAAACATGCCCTTACCAATCCATCACACCCAAACCAAGCTACCAAGGGAAAGCCAACCAACCATGCCACAAGCCATTTCATCATTACACACTAGAACAACAATTTCCAACTTGCAAATCAATACACAACAAACAACCAAACGGTGGGACTTCCGCCCAACCCATTCACCCATTCACAACTAGCGGTACTTCCCGACCACTACCCACATGGTGGTTATTCCGACCACTATCCATCACATTTTATAGTGAGACTTCCCACCCACTTCCACACAACATTTCAACCAATCACAACCAAGAATACAACCCACCAATGTCGCAAAAACATGCAATCAACCAATTCCATTGCATACCAATCCACTTCAATAAATCATCCATTTATTGAAAACCATTTTCCATGCCAAACCACATTCAAATAAAAGCAACATATTTATTGAAAACCATTTTTCATCAACCAATTTCCCAAATCAATCTCAACAACCCATTTTATAATCTCTATTTTAAAATCCACAACAATAACATTTCACCATGAAACCCCCTTTTTCTCCAAAATCCCCAAATGGATTTCCAACTAATTTCGCATAACAAATCACAATTAATTTTCAGCACAAAAATTAATTGTAACAAATAATCACTAGTTCTAACCAAGTTGAGTCGAGAGAGAACCCACCTACCTTTAGGGTTCCCGAGAAATCAACCCACAAACAACCGCGCCTCAAATCCGGTGAACGCACCACTGAAACCTCTCTAGATCCCTTTCCCTAATATCCACAAGCCTTGATATTAACATCCAAGGCAACCACAACCCTATATCTACAAAAAAACTGTAGATCTAGAAAACCAAGAAAGAGAGGGATGTAGATCTAGAGGAAAACACAAGGAACCCAATATGAGAGACTTACCCGGGAGAAACCACCTTCAATCCTCCAAGAAACCTCTTCAATATGCTTCCAAAATGTGTGGGAAAGCTCCTACACCCCCTGATAATTGAATAAACCGAGTGATCCATGAGTGGGAGGAAGTTTGGGGTGAAATAGGTTAAGCTCGAGGGAGCTCGGAACTTATAACCCTATTTTTAAGTGGTCGCACGGTTAGCCCGCACGGTTTGGTAAACTGTGCGCTAACCATGCTCACGCTACTGCCTCGAGAGCTAGGGTATGCACGGTTGCCTCGCACGGTTTGGAAAATCATGTGTAGGCCGTGTGAAGCCTATTGTCTCCCTTGCATGGTTTCCTGGATAATCTGCATAGTTTTCACTAACCGTACTCAAACCGTACACCCCTTTAAAAGCCTCCAAACTCATCCAAAACCATTCCAAACTCTCCCAACCTCTTCCCAACTCATCCCATGCACTTTAAACACATAAAAAGGCATAAAAAAGGCTACATACCTCAAACCGGGGGTACTACATGGATAGTCTTGTAAAGGTATCCTCATACTCCGCAGCACTCTATTATTTCTTTTTCTTTAAGATAAGAAATTTTCTATTCATTTCAATTCTTTGACCATGAGGGAAATATTTATCAATGATTTTTTCTATAAAATATTTCAATTACATGTGTTTTATTTAATCTTCCTCCCTGGTATTTTGGATCAACAATCACCATTGATCAGAACCTCCCTTGAGACAATACACTACCAGTACTACCTTTTCATTTTCATTGAATCCCAATGCTAGAAATTTCATTTCAAGGGAATTGATACATTTATCATCTACCACTAGATTAGTAGTTATACTAAAATATAGGAGATTATACTAAATTAAATGATCCAACATAGGTGTATCATGTCATGAAGCATCATGTTTCTCCATTCGAGCAAGGTTATTCATCATAACCTGAGTAAGCTCTCCTAATATAGTCAGGATCTTCTTACTCCAACACCAACTGTGTTGACTTGATTAGTGGGGAAATGCCTAAATTTTCCATGGGTATTGATTCTCTCCCTTCCATTAAGAACCATCACAAAATAATGGCATGCACTGAGTTATCCCATAATCCTCAAGAGCATTGTGCCACATAATAAAAATTCCTCTAATGGTAAATGTTTTTAAATGATATAAGGAATTATTATAGTTTTTATGTTGGTTATGTTTATTTCAAAATCTAGTATTTGAGGTCTCTAATAAAATTCCTCTAAAACCAACTGTGAAGACCCCAATCACAATATCCTGGAGCTGATACCTTACTTTATTACATTTTCATAGATACAAAATTCAAATGCCAAAGGACTAATAAGTTTAGTATCCTTTAAGAACTATATACATAAATGGTAATCTTATTAAATTGGTAATTAAATATAAAACATAACAAATAAATTTAATTTCTTCCTTGAACTCATTCAATCATTTCATCTTGGGGAAAAGAGAACAAATAAATGGGTGAGTTCAGATTCTTAGTAAGAGTTAGATACAACAAAAGTTTTCATGAATCAATAAAAATGAAATATAATCAATATAGAAATATATATATATAAATGGAATAAATTCCATTTAATCAACAAATTTTTAATCATGATAATATAATTCATAATCATTATGGAGATGTAAATAATTGGAAACAAATACTATTTAATCAATAACTTGAGAATAATGTGAATCCATGGATAATATCATAGTGAAAATATCATGGATAATAATGAATTAAATATTAATAAAGGAAATTATTAATAATTTGGATGTCATTATCCCAAGAATCCTGGTACCTTTACTATCAATACCTTTCAAAAGATTATTTAATCATTATGGATAAAAACCATTTAATTTGTCCAACTTTTTTGCCTCCTAAGATTACCGATGCATTGAGGGGCAATATATTACCAGGCCCCACCTATGTATACATGTACAAATAATTCCTCAAATATAAAAATGATCAATTTAATTCATGAATCAATATTAATTATCAAAAAATATCTATATTAAGTAAAATATATGGATTTAACATTATTTCCCTGGTTAATCAAAATAACTTTAAAAGTAAACACCATATAAAAAATCAGTACACAACTTAGGCAATAATATTATCCATGATATATTAATATTTAATTAAATATTCAATAAATGATAAATAAAAGGTTCAGTATATACACCATGGAAAATAAAACAGGTGCATAACATCAAAAATATGCTTCAATGAAAGAAAATTGAGACGAAGTCCCATATAAGGATAATATCATTAATCAATTGAATTGATTATGTGTATTCACTGTAAATCCACCCAAAACAAGTGTAAATACAATATAATATAATAAAAATTCATTTTTCAAAAAACCTTATCCTAACAATATCAATGAAATATAATTTTAACCCAATGAATGAAAATTGGGTTAAGAAATCCCTTACCACTTTGTAATTAGTCGAATCGCATGCCCTGTGGAAGTAATAATTATAAAATGAAACATTAAATACCATAAAGAAAATGAAATTCATGATATGATATATCAAAGGGAAGTATACATAGACCACATAAAATAAATTAGTGGTGAATGAGGAGTATATCTCACAGAAGTAAAAGTGAGATGAGAAAACCTTACTGACTGAAAATTCATTTTTTTGATATTTGAAAAACACTTTTTGGTTAAGTGAGAACCCACCATTACAAATCACTTTGAGGGTAAGTGAGAACTGGCATGACAACACAAGGAGCCATTGAGGGAATGAGAAAATAACCCTATCTTGGACCAGACCCACCCAAAAACACCACAAAACCACATGTGACCATCACTTTGTGGCTAAGTGAGAACCGAACAAACAAAATCAAATGGAAAGCCCAAAGATTAGACCATCATCGTTGGAACCAACAGCAAGAAAACAACATCCAAGAGCCTCCAAGATTAGAAACCTCATCATCAGATCCACCAACACCATCCCAATTTGCCAAAGAAATCTTCAAACCAATCTATAGTGGGGCATGCTTGAAGGGAAAGGCAAAAAGAGCAGAGGAAAATCGGAAAATGACGGAACCAGAACCTAGAACACAAAAACAGAAACCCAAAGGGGAAAACATTAAAATAGGGTAGAATAGGCAAGGGAGTTTCTCAAGCACCAAGCATTCCTGGGGTCACCCTCTGCGACCTCGTATTGACCCGGGAGAAGATATCGACCCTGCCTGTTCTGAACCTGAAGTGAACCGGAAGAGAAATTTTGAGAGAGGACATCGTCTGCGTCGAGAATTCTTGAATCTTCCATCCGCATCTGCCTACTAAATCTGGAAAACAAACAACAATTCCCCTGCCTCAAACCATTACCATCGAATCCAAACAACCCAAATGTGGAAATCTCTCCAGTCGAAACTGAAAGCCTCTAGACATTGAAGGAGTTCAGTGATAGAGATCGTGTCACGACAGTAGGCCGCACATGTCGCTCCGTCGACTTTGACCGCATGCATCGCTCTGTTGATCTTGACCGCATGCATCGCTCCGTCGAAGGGGGTTGTACGCCGACAGGGATCCTGGTCGCATCACCGATCAGAGTGCCGAGAGATCCAAACCCAAAGCAGCGGAAGAAGAAAGGCATTGTCATCGTGGATAGAATAGCACGGGGAGTCATGGGGTCTTCATCGGTGATAGGATCCAGGGGGCTCCAGATCCGGTAGGAGGGGGCGGCGACATCGTCTCGGACAGCATCGGGAGGAGTCATAGGGTCGTCGAGCAAGGGGATGACACGATCCGAGTCAAGGATCTCAGATCTGTGTCACGTGAGGGCCGGCCGGAGGTGGGATGAGACCGAGGAGGAGTAGTGGAGGGAAGGCGGTGCTGAGGTGGTTCAGCACAAACCCTAGGTGTGGGATCCCCCGAGTGCTACATCCTTCCCTTTCAGAAAACCTTACCACTTTCTAATCAGTTGAATTTTATGCCCCGTAAAATTAATAACAATAAAATTAAACATTAAATACCATGAATATAAAGAGATTCATGATATGATATATCAAATGGTTGTATATATAAACCAAACATAAGAAATAAGTAGTGCATAAGGCATATCTCATAGAAATAAAAGTGAGATAAGAAACCCCTTACCACTTTGTAATCAATCGAATCGTATGCCCCATAAAATTAATGATCATCAAATGAAACATTGAATACTATATAGATAAATTTATTCGTGATATGATATATTAAAGGAAATTATGTTCACCACACATAATAAATAAGGTTTTAATAAGGAATATATCTCACATAAGTAAAAGTGAGATAAGAAAACTCTTACCACTTATAATCAATCGAATCGTATGCCCCATAAAATTAATGATAATAAAATGAAATAATAAATACCATGAATATAAATATATTCATGATATTATATATAAAAGTTAAGTATACATACACCACACTCAAGAAATAATTTTTGAATAAGACATATCTCACAGAAATAAAATTGAGATGAGAAACCCCTTACCATATGTTTGAAAGCGTTCTTCAGCTGTACTTAATATCCTAGATAATAAAATTAGATTAATTAATTACTTAATTAATAACCTATTAAAAATATATTTGATTTATTATAATTTTATTAAGTTAATTTATGGTCATTTAGATGAGTTTCAATGTTTAATTATTTTGTTCTGGGAGCATTTGTTTCATGATTTTATGGTCGGTTCCCTTATGTATAATATGGGAATTCATGTAAAATGTAATAAAAACTCTATAAGTAGAATGAAATGGTATTAATATGCATAAATAATTTTAAATTGTCTCATATATCAGTTTTTTTGTTATGAGCATGATTCATTAGATAAAAAATTAATGATAAATGTTTGGTTTATTTTTGGCGGTTTTCCCAACCATCACAAACTAGTTTAATTTTATTTAATATTATGTCTATAAATTGATTACCGAATACTATAAAAGTTACAATATTTATACTAAAATTTTATTTAACCATAATAATGGTTTTATGACCATACTTTAAGGTGGTAAAAGAAAATGTAAACTCATTGTCCATGAAGGCGGTGAATCGACATATCATGGATGATGTTTTCATTTTTAGAATAAAAGGAAAAGAAAAAAGATTTAATGATAGATATTCCATTAACACAATAAAATTATAGTATATGTATAATAATTTAGTTAACATTCCACTTTTTATGGGTGAGGTTATGAGAGGATAAGAAAATAAAATAAATTAAAAGAGAAAGGAGGATTTTTCCTCTTGAGTATTATCTCCTTGAGAACCTCCTTAAGGAACATGGATTTGGTATTTTGGTAAGACCAAAAGGTCTTGGATGTGTGGAAGAGTCTTGAGAAGGTAATTGGGTATAATTTATAAAATATTCAAGGATTATAATGTGTGAGTAGAATGGGTGGTGAGGTGTCGTATTTATAGGGGGAGGAGAGGGGTGTTTTTTATTATTATTTTTATTTGTTTATTATGTTGGATCAAGACTATCAATAGTATTGATTAATATGAATAAATATAGTAAATATATCATGTGATTTTTAAATAATGGTTATTACATTATAAATGACCAAAAATTATTTTATTTATCTTATAATGTTAAATTCTGTAAATTACCATATTTCACTATTTACTAAAAATCAACTATTTTAGAAAAATCCCAAAAATTCACCCTAACCATTTTTAGATGTGTAGATTTTAAAATTAGACTCCATTTTATTAAAATAATTTTCTAAATAAGATAAATTTAATTTTAAAATAAATCATCTTTTATTCGAAAAATATTGATTTTAATATTATCACTGATTTTCTGATACTTTGAAAAATTAATTATGGTCTCATAAAATTATCTTATAATTATAATATAACAAAATATTAATTTATGAATATATTTTATAAAAATAAATTTTCTTTTAAATCATTATATTAATTATAAAATTGTAAATAATCATTTATGTTTCATAGAAAATTCCAACACTTAATTTATCATTTTTAAAACACTTATTTACTTATTCTATGATATAAAAATATGATATTTTCATTTATGAGATACCTAAATTTTATTTATAATTTCATAGGTGTGGTTATTATTCTAATGGTCAGATTATTATTCCTAACGGTTACATTACTATTCCAATAGTCATGTTGAAATAATAATATTTAATAGTATATCATATTCTGTTTAAGCTTGGTGTTGTGTGTGTCTAAGTTAGTGCCATAGAACCAATATCTTTTATACTTTATGATAAAAATATATTCATCAAATGGATATTAATAAACTCCTTATCAAATCATGATTGTTCTTCTGTATAACATTGTATGTGATAATGTCCTAAGAGTAGCTGTCACACTAAAAGGTCATAACAGATCTCTGTTATGATGTGAACCCAGAAGTGTCACGACACTATTCTTGAACATATGTTATATAGACGGATGATATCATTTTAAGGGAAAAAACAATACAGTCTATTAGGTTTGGAGACTCATAGGACTTTCAGGAACATTATCATGGTGTTCATCCTTGGTATTGTCTAGGAGGATATTATGAGAACGAGACTCACCAGTAGGAAATCCACATTTATAAATGTCATTGGATTTTCCTATCTGCAAATGTGTGTATTCGTCCTCAGACTTTAAGATTATTATTAATGGGTATTATGACTCATACAATAAGATGTATTGGTGAAAATTGTGATGATATATTTTTATAGTAAGGTAGGATAT
Organism: Viscum album; assembly: GCA_963277665.1. Lineage (NCBI taxonomy): Eukaryota > Viridiplantae > Streptophyta > Magnoliopsida > Santalales > Viscaceae > Viscum > Viscum album. Next base: position 1,488,222,100 of record OY728137.1, on the reverse strand, counting down.
GTTGGGTGCGTCACGAGTAATACTGCATTAATGAATAATGCGAGAAAAGATTTGTCCCTTCTGTTCCATAACAGAAGTTGATATCTAAAGTCATTTGATGGAAATGATATAGCCTAAATAAATCTATGTCCAAGGTGTTATGTAGGCAATTTTAATTTTTGGGAAGTTAAAGAATGAGAAATCGAGCACATGGGTTGATGTCACTTGCATGCAACCTGCTTGATTGGAGATATCGAGAAAAAATGATTATATTAAATGGTAAGCATTCGTATGAGGTGACATGTCGTTGTGGAATTAACTTCTTTCTTTATGGGTTCCTTGTCATGTTGCTAGATGTTGACCTTGGACTTTAGGTAGGTTCGCCTAATTCCACTGAGAAAGAGGCCTAGAGGGTCACACACAAAATGTATCCGGAATCTCAGTTAAATGATTTATTATTTGACAAGTTGAATAAATATTATTCTCGATTGTGGTTTAAAAATTATTCATGTATGAATTATTGCATTTATTTCATCGCTAGTTATTTGAGAGAATATATTGCATACGGAATATTTAATAAATATTTATTTTTTATTTCAGTAAATATAATATTTATTTATTTATCGGCGAATAATGCAGTTATATTTATTTAATAAAAAATAGTCTTTATTCAAGACCTGATAAATATTGAGAAGGATTTGTGGACCAATTTTCAAGCCCAGGGAGAAATAATAATATTAAATATCATTTGATTAAAATAATATTTAATTGTAACTTGCAAGTTAGGCACATGTTGAGAAATAATAACATTGCTATTATTATTTGACATGGGGGATTTCACTTGGTTAATAAAATAATTAAGGCTCCTATGAAAATTGTTTTATGATTACCTAGTGAATTAAATTCCCAGTTACATTATTCTCTAATTAGCCAAGGGGGAAACCCATATGCTAGCCAATCATGTTGTGCACAACTAAGAAGATCATTTATTATTTAGAAAGTATTTTTCTAAAAAATTGCCTTTTATGTGATACGAATTTCTATTTCAAGAAACATATGATTAATGAAAAATTATTATTTTTTGAATAATTGGTTAACACTAATTTAGTTGTTAGATGATATGAAATAAGAATAATAACATTTAATATTTGAAAATTTCATTTTCCAATTAAAACAGGTTTTCAATTATATTTTATGATTTTATTGAAAAATGAATTTATAAATTTTTTAATTTGAAATTAATAAAAATTAATTTTTTTTAATTCCTCATATAAAAATTTACTTAGTATGAAATTTTGAGTTTTTCCTGAAAATAGTGGTTTTTAGTCGAAAAATACAATTTTCATGAAACTTAAAATTTGTATGACTTTATTATTATATAAGAATGACCTATAAATTTGAAAAACCTTTTAAGTAATAAAATATTAATTTCATGAATAAAATTATTCATTTTAAAATATTCTTTTTACTTAAAAAACTTATGGAAAACATTTTTATAACTAATTAAAATATTTCTTTAATACAAAACCTACTTTCAGTTTTTTCTTTGAATTCGGTATTTTTCAAGGGAGATTCGGTTTTGGATTGCCTTAGAATCCTCATATCCTTTATTTATTTTATAATAATTTAATTTATGTCATTAAAATCAGTATCCAAGATAATTTTATTGTATATATAAATTTAAAGCTTAAAACGTTATTTCTATAAAAATTGTTTTTTAACGATTAAGTATATTTATTTTAAAATTATTTTTTCACACCTTTGAAATTTTTACTTAATAAAAGGTTTTTTTAATTTAAATTTATAATTATAAAATTATTTAAAATTTTCAATCTTAATCTTTTTAATTAAAATTAATTACTAAGGTTTGAAATTAATTACCAAGGTACAAGTAAATTAGGCTAAAAGATAAAAGGTTAAAACAAAAAAGCCTTAAAAACTAAATTTTATCTCAAAAAAAGAATGAGAGGGTATGGCACCTGTCATCGGGATAAGCCTTTGCATGCATGGGAAAGCCTAGTCGAACAACCATGCGAAGGTGGAGATCTGATTTCACGATGAAGATGTTGGGGAGGAGCAGTTCCAAGTAGTTAGTCTGGGTTGTATGTAATGTTTGAAGGCTACGGGCAATAAATTCATCTAAGGCCTATGGGCCATGTAATACTTATACCTACGGACCTTGTAAGGATTCCAACTCAACCCTTGAAAGGTGGATTATCAAAAATCAATAAAAAATGAAGGCCTCCGGGCCATTGGAGTAAGGGTTACTCCCAAAACTACACTTTCCAATATTTATAAGAGTAAAATCTTCACCACTTCAAGATACACCTCCCATTAGAATTTATCTTTTAAAATCTGTAATTTTTTTCTCCCTAGAACACTATTACATGTTCAAAATCTTATTTTCACCATAATTTATCTTAAGTCCTTCATTTACAAGGTGACTTCCATGGAAAATTCAAGTCTCTGGTGTGAGTATTATCAACTACTTATTTTTTCTTATTTTTTATTTATTAGAAAAGAGAATTTCAATGTGTGGCCTTTTCGAACCCTCCACACAAGGAAACCCCCATCCCCACGAAGAGGTCACTCTGAAGAGAGCCCCAACCGGGAAGGAGTCGTTTCCAGCTAAGATGGCAGAGCGTCCCGGAGGGTGACAACCCAGGCGGTGATGGTTCGTCAAGCAATCTGTCAGCACGGGTGGGTTACGCCTCATTTTGCCCACCCAATCAGAAACCGGGTGACCTGGCAAGGCGAGTGGATCCCGGGGGAGAGGTTCACCCTAAAAGCAAACTCCCAGGATTCAAACCTTGTACCTCCCAAAGAACGGCATTGTTTTACTCCTCTCCTTCACCACTACGCCACCACTGAAGTGGCAAACGTGTTGTTGGGTAATGAGGTATTGGGGTGGCCTCCCCACCTGCGCGCCGCACGTCCCCAGCAAGGCCCAAGGTGGTCAACCCTTGGGCTTAGGCCAATTCCCAATGGGGTAGATGGGCCCACAAGAGGTTTGTTAGCATATAGTGCGCGTTTCCTTACGAGGACTCGAACCCGGTACCTCGGGGTCAGGAAAAATAAAATCATCGTTTATGCGTTATACGGACTACCACCTCCACGACATAACGTGTTTCTTTTTCCATCACCACCTTACAAGGATGAATATAAGGATGGTATTACAGGATAAATATGATATTTATTATATCATTAAAGTTTTTTTTGTGACAAATTAGAGAACCTATTAATGATATGATCATTAAATGATCATCATTAATTTAATCATTTAAAATAAGCATACTAAGAGGATAACCTTTTATTTAAATTGTGTAACATATTAATATCCATTATTTCTTCATATAATTCCTTATAATTATAATATATCACAATAATAAACACTAAATAAAAACATTATGCGTTTTTATAATGATATTACAACAAAACCACCTCAAAATCATTCATTAAATCAAGGTATGTTCGTGTTTGGGTTGGTTTAACCACCTAATTGAACGATACTATGAATTTATATCATGAATTACTATGGTAATATAATTAATGCTATAATATCATATAAATTTGATTTATTTTGGTTTTTGTATGTTTTATTAATATTTAATTCATTAATTACGAAAATGCCTTTTTGATTGTTAAGAATCACTGAAACATACTTCTTATCAATTTCATCTTCAAGGATAAAGACTAAAACACTCATGAAAGGATTTTGTAACATATTAAATAATTTTAAAACATAAAAATTGTTAACCTTAATGACCTATTAATGATGAAATATTGAATAAGAATGAATACATACCACTATTATGAAATCAGTACAAACGATCAAAACTATAAACACACGATGTGGAAAATCGGAAGAATTAATATAGATAATGATTGTTTATGAAAAGTATGAATGAAAATGGATATGAGTAAGGTTATAAATTAATTGATTAATATATCTATTTTTTTATACATAAGGATGAAGTATTTTTTATAAATTCAGGAAAAGAGGTAATGGTATTCATCTCAAATTCCTCCCTTTGAGACGTGTTTGGCATGATGCACATAATTTCATTTTTTTTGTGTATACTTTATATATGAGATATCATGACATGAATTATATTTTAATCATGGTATTTTAAGTTCAATTACAATCCCTCACTTTCAAGGGGTTTTAATTAAAGTGTTACTCAGGTCGTGAGGGTTTTCTTAATCTTAAATTTGATGCTTTGAGACATGTTACATATTATACATCACATTTCCTTTGTATGGTGTTCTATATATTTAATATCCCATTAATTATCTATACTAAATTTCATTGTAATTCTTTGTATAAATGAATCCAAATCTTCATATTTTCTTCAAATGTATTTTTGAATCAAGTGTTACCCCAGTCTTATGAGTTTTTGGTAACCCAATTCTCGTTTATTGAGTTATAATCATTCACTTGAACTTATTTCATATAAGTTGGGTGAATTATGCCCCTTTGATTATGTTATGTGGTATTTTATAATTGTTTAAATTTTTACCACATAAACCCCTTTTCAATTAATTCATGATTTATGAAGTATGTTGCCCATAAGGGATATTGATAGCTCAAGTCACCATCTTTGTGTTATAATGTTTCGTCATGAACTTTTTTCTTCTATGCTTGGGATCTCCTACCCTAATTTTTTAATATATGGTATTTTATAATTCTATTTGGTTAAATTATGTTTTAATACAAATGAATGTTTTGTTACTCTTATTATATTGTGAGTTTTAAACAAAGGTAATTTCAAGTATTAAAAAATGTACCTTACATAATCAAATGTTTTGATCCACATTTCCTATAAAAATATTTATTTCATTTTAAAGGATCTATTATTGGAGTTTATTTTAAAATTAATAGTTTCCAATTAATTTTTACTTCACCTTTTGAAAAATAAATTTGGAATTGACCCATAACTTCCTCTTTTACATCAATATTAAAAAAATCTAAACGCTCTTTTAAGTTTTCGCCTTCATTTCCATTTTAATTCTCAAAAGGGTTTACCCTAATAGGGTTTATATTTCACTATTTATACTATAATATATATATATATATATATATTGTGAGAATGAACTCATGATACCAAATAATCCAATTCATGATCCCTTTTTGGGTGATATCATTCAAGAATTCTTTTGTAATGATGTTTTTTATCTATGTTAACAACCTTCAAGGTTTCCTTTGTTAAACTGGGGATTTATTTTTTTAAAATCATTCACCTTATTCCTATGGATGGAGTATGATCATGTTATTGCAGTGTTGGCTTAGTCATATAGTCATTGTTCTATATGGTGTGAACATCACATTTTACATAATTTAGATTGGATGATGTTCACCTGGAAAGCATGTTATTCTATTGACATGGGGAAAAGTATTGGAATTTCTTGTGTTGTTATTGTAATACGGATGATTATTGGCATGTTAACTATGTATTGTTTAACCATACACCTTCTTCCTCGGGATATGTTATGATCATGTTACCCTTTTATTAACTTTGGGAAAATCATTGGCATTATGTATATTGTTATTCTGATATGGAAGGTTATTGGAAAGTTGAATATGTATTATTTGACCATCCAACTTCTTTCTCTGAAAAGGTTATGATCATGTCATCCCTTTTATTGAAATTTAGAAAATTATTAACATTATTTATGATTATTGACTGCTAACACGGGTTGATTATTTATTTGGTTTTTGTATTTCTCAGTATATGGATAATCAAGTTTCATTGAGTAAGAGTTTTCTCAGTGAATGTCATGAAAGGTCTTGATGAATCTTATAGTGAATGCATTGGACATAATCAGGTGATGGGTGGGGGATAGAATTATATAGCTCATCTATGCATCAACAAGTCTCATGAGACAAAACAGTTTTGGATATTTTGTGTATGGATTCCCAATCCAGTAAGATTTTTTTACTGCGGTTTTGAAGACAGGTAAATTGTCTTGGCGCAAGGCTTTGAAAACATGTTCCTAATATCTATGTCATTTTTATTCCATGATTGATTCAATTATATGGTTCTATTACTGAGCATTTGAGCTCGCACATTTCTTATGTTTTTATTCCCCAAGTTATGAATAAAATTGGTACACATGACATGTTTAGAAGTATAGCACTTGTGGAAGAATTTATGGGAGATGTTGAAGACTTAACATGAATTAAGTAGTTTCTTATATATAATGTAAAAAATACCCTTTGGTTGAGAAAGACATGGGATTAATTAGTTTATGATGTGTCTTAATTCTCTAAATCTCGAAACCAGAAAAGATCCTTCGGATGTAAGGGATGCAATAATCATTATTGATTTTGTAATTAAGAGTGGTTATATCCACTCTTTTACAGGTCGTATCAAATAATGTATGTAAAGTATGTGTTTATGTCATCGGATCCATGAGTGCAAGTTTAGGGCATCACAAATAAAGACACGCAATATAGATACGGGTTCTAATTTTCCATTATCTACATGAGCATAAGTGGGTCATCCAAATAGTTTCAAATCAAAGTAAGTCATTGGAACACCAGACCATAACTCTTCTAGAGTCTTCCTTCCAATAGCAGTTGAGGGAGACCAATTAATTAGTAGACATGCAGTTGCAGTGTTTTTAGCTCAAAATGATTTGGGTAAATGAGAGTTAGAGATCATATATCATACCTTCTCTATCAATTTATTGTTCATGCATTTTGCCACACTATTTTTTATGGAGTACCAAGAACTATCAAATGCCTCAAAATTCCTTATAATTTTTAAAATCAATTAAATTCATCAGAATATAATTTGAGGCCATTATCGGTGCAAAGATGCTTCACTTTTCTCCCAGTTATCTTTTCAATCATAACCGTCCACTACTTAAAAGTTTGAAAGACTCCATTTTTCTGATTCAAGAATAATACCCACAACTTCCTAGAAAAAAACATCAACAATGGTTCACATAGAGCTTGCACTGCCTTTGAAAGGCACTCTATCTCAACCCCAAATATTAGGATGAATATAGTCAAGTTCCCCTTCAAATTGTGAATACTCTTTTTAAAGATGACTCTTTTCTGATTCTCAAATATACAATGCTTATAAAATTCCCCAGCCATCAAGAAGACCTCACTTGCTCAATTTAATCATTCCATTTTGACTCATATGCCCAAGTCACATATGTCATAATTTGGAAATATCATTATCTGATAAAGGGCTAGAAAACGTTGCATCACCAATAACATTCAAACCTTGAAGAACATACAACCTGCCAAATTTTTTATTCACTTTCATCGTAAAAAGAGATCTGTTACAAACCATTAGAACTCCACCTTCACCAGTGTACTTGTACCCATTTGTATCAAGAGTACTCAAAGAAATTAAATTTCTTTTCAGATCAGGGACATGCTTCACATCGGTAAGAGTTCCCACAACACCATCAAACATCTTAATTTTGGTGGTTTATGTTCCAGCAATCTTGCAAGATGCATTATTTCCCTTCAACACAACACCTTTTATCATAATTTCAGATGTTGAAAACCAGTCTTGATTGGGACCCGTATGAAAAGCGCAAGGTGAATCAAAAATATATCCATCGAACAATTTAGATTCACTATCAGAAAAAAACTAAGAGTTCTCCATCACTGTAATTATCCTATGTTATACTGGCCTCACAAGAATTTTCTGTTTACTTTCCTTTTTGATTAACAGGTCTCTTATTCCTATTCTTATTTTGCATCTTAAAACATTCATATTTAATATGCCCCTTCTTCTTACAGTAATTGCAAGTTTTATCTTTATTTTTTGTTTTTGACATTCCCTTTTCATAAGTAAAAAAAATCATTTTACTCGTTCTTCCTCTGACAACCAAACTTTCTGCCTGAGATTCAGAATTTATTTTCTCGATTGAAAATAAAACCTCATAAATGTCATTGAGAGTAATTGTATCATGACTATAGAGGATTGAATCTCTAAAGGTCACATATGAAGGAGGCAAAGAGCACAAAAATTTAAAGTCAATTCTTATTCTTCGTATTTCATCCCCACATTTTCCATAGCAGAAACAATTTCTTTAAAAACTGCAAAATGATCTGTAATAGATGTACCTCCGACATACGATGGGATCACATCCTTTTCTTTATATGCAACTTTTTTGTAAGACTCTTCATCATACAAAGCTGCTTCAATTTCTATCATAACACAACATCAGTATTCTCTTTCAAAACATCTTGAAAAAATCTGATTTAATATATATAGTTGGATTTGTGAGAGAGCATTATGATCCCTGTGTTGCTTTTCCTCTGCAGTAAACGATATAGACATCTCATCGAATCCCAAGAAAGCAACATTCTTTTCCATTTGTGTGAGAATAGTCCACCTCTGAACCTTCCCTAATGAAAATATGGTGTTCCAATCCAAAATCGGAATATCAAACATCATAGTTGTCATCATGAGAAAGAAAAATAAGCCCACAAAAGTATATTGGATTTTCAAAGTTCCTCAGGATTTTATGTGGAAAACCAAAACCAAGAAAACCACAGGTAGAGGTAGCACCGAATTTTCACTATGAGATGAAGTCTGTACAGAATGCATCGTAGAGCTGCAAAACGATATAAATATAGATACTTTTTTCTCTCTCAACATTAATGGAGAGATTTTGTGAATGTTAATGGAGATGATAAAGGGGCGTTGACCGCATTTGCGGTAGCATGTGCAAACTGTTGAAGATGGCGAACATTTTTGGTCGGATTAAAAAAAAGGGTTTGGGTCACGACACCAACATGTTTCATATGAAACATTGGGAGGTTGAATTAATTGAGGGTTACAAAGAGTTGTAACTGGATGCATTTACTCATAACATATGAGTAAATGCATGCATACACAAGGAGTGTCATCAGATACTATATAAAGAGTCAAACACTTTGAGATGACGTTTTCTTGCTTGCCATAGCCTATTGATTCACCCGAAGCTATCACCTTCCTCCTCCATTACAATAGGAAATACTAGCATATCATGAAGATAAGAAGGCTCCCGCCCAAGTGTTGAGTGTTTTACATCAACCAATGGATACACCATGGAAAAAGGAGTCTTTCAACTGTGTCTTAGAGATCTTCATCGAACTGTTGTGACGAAAATTGTTGCAATTTAAGGGTGAAATGTACACACGAGATCTTCATTTTATATTTACATGCTTTCCGTTCTGGGGTTTGGATTTCATGTTGTTTACAATGTCTAGATTAAGTGTAAATATGATATTGTCCCAGTAGTGAAAATTTAATGTATTCTTTCACTTCAAACAAATAATTTATAATATTGTTTTTAATACCTGATATTAAAAAATTATATTTAATATATCGCTATCATTAACGTCACTCGTAAATTGATGTTAAAAAAATCGGAATATGATGTATTATTTTTCACTTGTACAATTATCCTGCACGGATAAGAATTTACGGAGCCGGCGTGGGGTCATCATGATGAGTGAGGATTGGCGGCTGAGATTTCACGAGGGGCGCGGGAGGCCGAGTTGTGGGCCCCAGGGTAGTTTGGCGCCTGTGAAAACGACAACCTGTTCTAATCAAAACGCGCCACGGGGGGACCGTCCACCCGAACCCGCCATGACCCGGGACCCGATCACGAGAGGAATGGGCCCCGCCCCATCCTGATAACAGTGATGTCTCCACGACACCGTTGTAAATCGGGTCCACTCTACGGGTCGGGTTAAATGGTGATGGGACCGGGCTTGAGCTCACAGTTTGGATTTAACCGACTCGACCGGCCCGGTTTGAATCCGGATCGATTCAATCATTTAGCGTTTTTATTAATTTTTAGGGAGATTAATTGATAAATACAAAAAAGTCACCCGCAGATTCAAGCAAGAACAAAAAAACATATGTATCATTAAATCATATTTACCTTTTTCATTTAAATCTATAAAATTACAAAAAAAAAAACCAACTCAAAACTATTTAAAATTTGAATATATATATTCAAAAGGCAAAGTTCAATATCAAAAATAAACTATCATAAAAATTCATACAAATTTACAAGTGTTTTAAATAAATAATAATGGATGTCATAATTTTCAATTCTCAACTCCAGCCCTTCATATTCCTATTTTCCTCTCATTTCATTATCTTGCATTTATTAAGAAACAATTTTAGCTATTGAATTCGACATATAAGATAAAACTGATCTAGACCGTTTATTACATCATCTTGTGGGCTATGTGTATGTGGTCATATGATAATGAAATAATACTTCTGACAGTTATTGATCTTTGATTTTGTTTTCATGCATTTTTTTCTTTTATCTTTGCATTGTGTGCACTCTTTCCCCATCGTTGTCATCTCCAATCAATATCGTGATTCATCTTCGATTGATAACAAAATTTCGAAATAATGTATGGTGTCAATCGTCATTTCGATTTGTTTCATAACACGTTATTAGTGTGAATTATACCAGGTTAGAAAGGTTAGTTCAATCAGGTAAATGATACTTTTCATGGTGATCATTACTAAACATGGTTTCCCTCTCTAAAATCCATAGAAAAAATATTATTTTTGTCACGAACCAACCTGGGATGAGCCGTTAAACCGTTACCTGAACCAATCCTGACACGGGTCCGAAGAGTGTTCCCGATTCCCAATATCCAACAACTAGCATCTGGACATAAAAAAACAATCAAGATGGAATAATTTCACCACAAGAACAACTCAACAAGACAAAAGCAACAAAAAGAATACATAAAAGAGTTGGTATGTCAAACATTTATCAATAGAAAGTAATCACATGCAATCAAGTATAAGTCCCAAGCGGTATATCAAACCAAGATATCAAATAACCAACGATGAAGTCAACCCAAGATCTCCTCATAATAAGCGGATCACATAGTCCGTTTGTCACCGCCAACTCTCATGGTCCCACTATTAAGAACACCCATCGTCTCCAAGCGACGATTTCTCTTTTCTTAAACCTAGCATAAGGAAGCCTACAAACGCCTAAAGGTAAAAGTAGGGTGTGAGCATGTAACGAACCGACCCAAGGTGCCCTAAAAAAACTGGCACCCAACCCGATCCACTATATACCCGAAGGGAGTACCTGATCCCCACGAGCTGACGACAAGCACCTGAGGATAAAATAATAGACAGATGAAATGATTTCTCCCAACCTGAAATAAGATACATGACCTACATACACGTCCAACAACCCGAAAATAAAACTCCATGGTACACGTCCAACAACCTGAAAGGATGACTAAAACAAGAAACAAACATTCCGTGTGATATGTGGGAAAGACCCCACCATCTCAACACCAGTTACCCGTACCCAGCTGACATAAACCTCACCGCCTCACTCCACTGCCTTGTCTTTTCTTGCATCAAAAGACAATACAAGATCTACACATTCCTGATGGAATGTGCATGGCGTGAGCTAAACAGGATTAGTTGGATCCCACTCAAGTGTTCCATATCAGGTCTCTATACAATAATCTAAATATGCTCAATTTACCAAAAACAACGCATGATAAACAATTTAACGGTTTTATATCAAAACATGGTAAATAGTTCCCCCCTTTCCATGGTCCTAAAACAAAGTAAGGCAAATCAGTTTCAAAACATATTTTCTATAGTCATTTCACATTTATCAAAAACAGGTATATCAAAGCTAAAACCATACAAGCCAACACACAATGATTAAACACTTCAATGACAACTCATGATCTGGCTAGCTAGGCCACTCGTACATCAAATATGACCATCGCACACTACAAGTCTCAAAAACTCATACATCAAAGTCCAGGGAATAGAGGAACACCCCAGAAAGTGAACCCTCCCATCATGTCAATGAAGTCCTAGAGCTAAATGCATCTCGATCTAGGAACTGAAGAACACCCCAGAAAGTGAACCACTTACAATACCAAAGGACAAGTTGTACCATCACACCTTCAACCTAAGTACCCAAGGCTCCCATATGCTACATTTCAAATCATTTCAAAAGGGTTGATCACATTTCACATCACAATTCCAAATAACCCTTTTCATCAAAAACATTCTTTGAAAACCTATTTCGCAATCCATTTCACAATGGTCTGAAAATACATTTTTTTCACCAAAACAAGGGGGAAACTATCTTTTCTCAAAAATCCATTTACGCACACAAATCAACCAACAAAAAATCATGTCAAATCATTTATAAAACAATTTATAAAACCAAGAGCAATTACGGTTCATCAAACATAGGCTAGAGACGGGATCACCCACCTCAAACTCGAGTCGTACACCGTCCACAATGGGATCCACACACAAGAAGGATCACAAAACAACAAACACAACAATAAGAGGATGTTGGGAAAAAATCCCTCAAGGCATCCTCTCGATGTTTTTTGGTGTGATTGTGTTTATTGACAAAGCCAAATGACCGCGAATGTGTACGAATGGTGTTTGCCGAAGAAGGTTTTTTAGATGGCGCAATTTCCCAGTGTTTGCCAAAATTTTGGGTCTCAAAATCAGGAGTTTATTTTTGGGAAGGGAAGGATTTCCGCATAGGAGTACACAGTACACAGACCACAAACCATAGTTCGCAGAATGCAAAAGGTGGTATGCGGAACGACTTTGGGAAATCGACAAAGAAAGGATTCCGCATAGCAGCAATATGCGGACCGTGAAGTGCGGTACGCGGACCACATAGGAGGAACGGTTCGCGGAATGAAAAAGGTTCGTGGGAGGCTCGCAGTTTGTGGGAGGCAAACGGTTCGCGGGATGATTTGTCCTTGGTGAAAACGAGATGATGGTCGGTTTGCGGAATCGGTCACTGTGAAGGAAGAGTGGCGGTACGCTGACCGCATAGGGTAGAACAGTTCATGGGAGCACAATACGTGGTGAAGATTTGGGTGAATCTCAGATTAGCGAATTATGAGAATCTATTTGCCTATATAAGGAGCACTAATGCCATCATTTAAGTGAGCGATTTTCGTAAGAAAAATATCACTATTCTGAAAGAATTCGGCTAAATCTGAAAGTGGTTTGCGAGGAAGGATTCCGCGAAGAGAAATAGTTTGCGAGAATGATTCGCGAAAGTGTTTTTGCCAGGCTTTGCAACTCACAAAGGAAAGTGGTCTACAGAGGAGAAGTAGTCCATAGAGAAGAAGCGGTTCATGGATGAAGCAGTCCGTAAAAGAAGGAATTCTGCAGAAGTGAAAGTGGTAAGCAGAGGCAGTACGCGAAAGCGGTTTGCAGAGGCAGTACGTAGAGGTGGTTCACAGAGGCAGTTCACGTAGGCGGTATGCGGAGGTAGTTCACGGAAGAGGTGATTTGCGAAGCATATGCACTATGCGGTGCAACGCAGTTTGCAGAAGAAGTAGGTTGTTCCCGAAGGGACTTAAACAATTCATGAAAGCAATTTCTGCTAACTAATTGTATATAGAAAAGTGGATTTCATCTACGAATGGAAAATGAACTTCAATAGAGCATCTATCTACAATTGAGGATGCGTGCTTTAATGCAAATGAAGGGACCTATAGGTCTATAAACTGCGAGTGGATCTTTTCTAAGAGCAATGAGCAAAAGAAGAGGAAGATGATGATTCTTTCCACCGGTAGTAAGCCAGAGAAAGAGACATAGGGATTGACCCTTGAGAATGCAGTGAGCAGACCCTAAATCTTGTAAAGGTAGTGAGCTTGGGCGTAGAAGTGATCTAACCCAAACCTTATAATTGGAAGAGAGTTTTAGTGGATTTGGTACATCGGCACATCGCTGTTGTATGCTCTTTAGACATAGCCCAGTGAGGGTGAACCAAGTAAAATCATTGTATCATGTGCATGATTTCATTTTTGTTCATATATTGTTATGGGAGAAAGAGAGAAGTGTGTTTTGTTTAATGACGAAACAAGATACGAAGGGACAACAATTTTAATCTGTCATACCCTGATTCACCCCCTCTCAGTGTATTTGATCTAATGGACCTAACAGAGGCCCTAACATTGATTCTCAAATCTTAGAATCAAATTCCATGAATGAAAGGGTTAGCAGAGTGGTTATATCAACACATACCTTGAGGGACTCAAGCGCCGCACCACAACCAACACCTGAATTAGCCTATAGAAGAAAACCACACTAAGGAATCTACTACAAATTGAAAGAAAACACACACCAATCTATATATTCTAAAAACGCAGCCCAATGCCACTGGAACAACCAAGATAAGCAAAGCTAAACAGGAAGGGGAAGATTGAACTTACCAAAGGAGAGACATCTAACAACACCCAAGATCAAGTGCCAAATGGAGTGATTTGGAAGGACTGAAGACCCCCAAAATCATCTAGAAGGGACCTAGGGTTTGAGGGAGAAGGCTGCACGATTAATGAATTAGGATTCGGGTTTGTAGGGAAATAAAACCCACTGGGCATAGGGGATTCATGTCATGAATCATTAGTTCACGACGTGAATTCACAAGGTTGCATGTACGCCAAAAAAGTCATTGAATCGGGTTAAAAATCGTGAGCGACTAATTCATGACATGAGTGGAATTCACATTTTGAACCTCTTTCACGTCATGAACCAGTTTCATCGATTCTACTGAGTGAAAAATTCATGTTGAGAATCCTATTTACGATGTAAATTTTCTTTGTAGCTAGTTCCCAACAACAACCCTACAAAAAATTCCAAAAATTCCTCAGACGCCACCTAAACCTAAGAAACACCCCCTTAAATTTAAAAATCTGAGTGTACCTTTAACTAGGATGTTAAAAACTCCATACCGTTGGACTTTACATCCCTGAGAAGTCTTGCGAAAGATGGGTGTTTCAGAAAAAGGTGAGGCCACTGCACCCTCACCGACGATTCACGCTCCCAAGTCTCATGAGAATATGATCTATGATACCACAACACTTTAACCAACAAAATAGACATCCCACGCAATACTTTCACATGAGAATCAATGATCTCCATAGGTTGCTCCACAATAGAAACATCTTGTTCCAACTCAATCTCCTCCCAACCCAGAACTTGGGATGGATCAAGATGGAACTTCTTGAGCTAAGATATGTGGAAAATATCATGGACACCTATCAACTAAGCCGACAATGCTAACCGATAAGCAACCTTACCAAGCCACTCAATGAACTCAAATGGTCCAACATATATCGGAGCCAAGTTTCCTTATTTCCCAAGCCATTAATGACATAATCAAGAAGAAACTTTCAAGAAAACTCAGTCACCAACAAAAAACTCTAAAGGATTATGTTGACGATCTACAAACGATTTCTACCAACTTTTTGTTGTAACCAAGAATTGATGTATATCTTGAATCCTCAAAGATGTATCCTGAATGAGACTTGGTCCCACAAGAGAGGCCTTGACCATCTGTTCCCAACAAAGAGGTGACCTGCATGTGTGACCATACAAATCCTCGATGGGAACCATTCTGATTGCTGACTGATAACTGCTGTTATACACAAACTCGACCAGTCCAAGATGGCCATGACACGGTCCACAAAAATCCAAGAAATATACATGAATCATATCCTCCAGGATCTGAATAGAACACTCTGTTTTACCATCTATTTGTGGATGGTAAGATATACTCAACCTGACGTGAGTCCCCATCTTCTATTGGGGACTTTTCCAGAACCTGGAAGTGAAAATTATATCCCCATCTGAAAAAATGGTAGAGGGAACCCCATACAACCTCATGATCTATTTCACGTATAACTTACCCAGGTCTTCAACCTTAGTGGTTTCCATGATCAAAATAAGGTGACCTGACATCATCAACCGATCAATCAACACCCAGATAACATTCTTCCCTCAGGGAGTCCACAGTAATCCAACAACAAAGTCCATGTACACCTCTTCCCATTTCCAAATCATCACCTAAAGAGGATGAAGAAAACCATAAGTCTTTGAGTGCTCTACCTTTATCTGTTGGCAGGTGTAACAATGGGACACATGATAAAAAATATCACGCTTTATACCAAACTACTAAAAACACCATATCACATCATAATACATCTTTATAGTGTTAGGATGAATGGTCCAAGAAGAATTATGATAATCATACATGACTGAATTATTCATGATCGATGAGATGACATACCAATTCCCAAAGTGGAGAATACTATTAGAAGGGAGAGAAAAACCAAAAACTACCTCCCCACTATAAAAGGTTTACTTTATTCCTTTGAACTCATTATCCTACTAGTTTCCTTTCAGAATAGACTCTGGGAGAGACAATGATAATTGGATACTGGTCAAAACCATACCCAAATCATCACCATGCACATCTAGATGCAACTAATAAAAAATACCCATCAGGTTCCACTCCTTTGATTCTAAAATAGAAAATAGTGTAACTTTCATACTGAGAGTTTCTATGACTACATTCCCCTTCCCTGGGATGCTGGTGTTTTTTCAATTGAATGATTTTAAATATTACACCCATTACCTTTTCCTAAGATTCAAGTTCATATGAGAAAGGATATAACTTAGACTCTTATGATCAGAAAAGACCGTGAACCTCTCCCAAAAAATACAGTACCACTAACACTTAAGCACATGCATAAATGCATAAATATCCAAATCATGAGTGAGGTAATTTTTATCATGCATTCGAAGATAATGAGAGATATAAGTCACAATTTGATCATCTTGCATAAGCACACAACCCATATTAACACCAAAATCTTTATAATAATCCACATACCCATTACTAGGCCCAGGTAAGATCAAAATAGGAGTTGATGTCATAATCACTTCCAAATCATTAAAATAAGTTTGACATTTAGCATCCCATGTGAATTTCACCCCTTTCTTGGTAAGAGAAGTCAACTATGATGACAACTTCTAGAAATCCTTGACGAACCACAGATAATATCTAGCCATACCTAGGAAGCTCTGTATCTCAAAGACCTTATGTGTTTCTTCCCATGATAAGACAACCTTCACCTTCTTAGGAATGACTGAAAGTCTGTGTTCATAAATCACATGCCCTAAGAACTTCACTTCTTGGATCTAGAAATTACATTTTGACAGCTTCCAAAACCAAATTCAGGTGATGCTCATGCTCATGCTCAGATCTTGAATAAACAAGGATATCATTCACGAACACTATGAAAAAGGTGTCGAGATACTAATGGAATATATGGTTTATCAAATCCATACAAACTACATGAGTGTTATTTAGAATAGAATGCATCACAAGATATTCGTAATGGACATGACTACTCCTAAAAGTGGTCATCGGAATACCAGACTCTCAAACTCTAAGCTGATGATAACCCGACTGAAGACCAATCTTTAAAAATCACTTCACTCACTTTAACTAATCAAATAAGTCATCCAAACGGGGAAAGTGGTAATTATTATTAATATCCACTTAGTTTAAATTTCAATTGTCCACACAAAAATAAAGTGAAATATGGACCTTCTTGGTAAAGAGAATAGGGACTGCCCATGGGAAAACACTTGGATGAACAAAACATCTCTCCATCATATCATCCAACTAGATCTTGATCTTTTCAGCTCATCTAGTTCCATATAATAAGAGGGTATCAAGATCAGATGTTTACTATGAACCATATTAGTCATAAAATCATCCCTCTCTAGAGGAAGACTGAAGAATTCATTTGGTAAAACATCAGGTATGTACAAAAAAACCAAGAGAAGATCATAAACCTAAGGAACATCATCAGGCTCAACTACAATGACTGAAAACATACTCCTAAAGTCTAGATGGGAAGGTCCTGCATGAACAGGCCTCAGATCTCACTCTCATTGAAACACCTGAGAGCTCCCATCGACAATAAATAATGAAACACGCTGATGATAACAATCAATCTCATCATGATTATACAAAATCTAATCCATCCCAATGATTATGCTGAACAAATCCAGATTGAGAACTAGGATATCTCCGACCAAATTCAGGTCATCTATTAATAGAGAACATACTGGACAACAAAACCCCTACTCATTCCTCTTCCCAAGAGGTGTTTCCATCTCCATAACAAAGTATATGATATCTATTATAAGTTTTAACATATAAAAAAATGGGTATATATAAATGAGTGTAATGAACTTATATCAAATTGAGAAGTTTTTTCTAAAAGATACAGTAAATATGGAACCTCTCACTATCATTGGGTCTGCACCAAACTTAAACGAAAACTCATCCACTGGGTGAAGTTTCTTTACTCTTGAAGCCTATGGATGGAGCCTTGTATACTTTAAAGCATCTGACTACGCGGTAATGAACCTTGGTGTTGAAGATACCTAACTATAATAGAGTATAAACATATCCTAACATAACCTTTATAAATGGACCCAACAACCACAAGCATTGTAAATATTTGTAGTTGTGGGACATGAACGTCGGGTGTGCCCTACCTTTACACACTAACAGTAGCTCAAGGAACACTACTAGTTAATACTAATGGTGCAGAGAAGGTCCACTACTGGGAACCAACTTCACCACCTTTGTGATTATTATGTAACTTTATCTTCTTTCCTTGCACACTACTAAAATTTCCAATGGGTGGAAGTGAAGAGCTACAGAAGATGAGCTTTCCCACCATATCCATTTTTTTCATCATCACCCTATCAACAATATCGACATAGGTGGAAAGTTTTAGCATATATATACCTATGATATAATATCTTCTCGCAAAACTTGAAGGTATTTCTATGTCCTTAGTTTATCATTCATCACCACCTCTTGAGCAAAGAAAACTAGCTTCCCAAAATGGTTGGTGTACTATAACACCGAACTATCTCCTTGATACAAAGAGAGGAACTCCAGAGACTTCACTATCATTAAAGACTCTAGGAAAACCTGTAAAAATAAAAGCATATTGAAACCATTTGAATCCAATCTCACATGCTGATTTTCCAGAACCATAGAATCTCACCACTTCTTTCTGGGATCCTCAAGCTAGAACATTGCACACTTCACCTTGATAACCTTCATTGTATCAAAGAAGTCAAAGACTTTGTCGATATTGTAAAATCAATCCCCCTCCTCTTTAGGTTCATTCATACCCCTAAAGGATGGGGGCTTCTCATGTAGTAACTCTCGTGATCGATCCCTATCTCCTTCTGCTCCTGGATTCTCCTCAACAACTTGGTTCTAAACTCATATTACATTCTAGACCATAACACGAATTTCCCTCATGATATCATATATAAGATTCTGATCCAAAGGAGGATTCCCTTGAGGAGAATCTCTTGTTGTACCCTCTTATGGAACTCAAGGAAGATTTCATGGAGGCATGTTACTACACAACATAACAGAAGAAAAAAAAAAATCAGACAATAGGATAATATAAGTTTAAACTAGAAAACCATAATAAAAAACTGTGATCAAGACCAGAACCCCAACACGCGAGACACACATCCCAACATCCCATGGTAGTTGAGCCTTGTCATAACAAGATATGGATAATAACTTTTCATAAAAACCTCTCAAGTTATGAAAATGCTATCTTCTATCTATCATATATTACAACATAAGGACGCTTGAGGATAAACATACTCTGATACTAATTTGTAATGAATTGGCCCAAGGCACCCTCTGAAAACTGGTACCTGATCTGATCCTCTACATACTTGAAGGGCATTTTCGAACCCTATGGGGTAGAAACAAGCACCCGAGCATCAAACAACAGATAAAGGGAAGAATTTTTCCCAACATGAAACAAGATACATAAAATACATACACAATGGAAGGAAACTGAATAAGAAATATTCCAAACACAAAAGAAAAAAATGATATAAATACAACTCGAAAACAAAAAAACAAAAATCCAAGGTACACATCAAACAACCAAAAAGGATTAATAAAAAAAGAAACAACTACTCTGTGTGATATGTGAGAAAGGCCCCAACATCTCACCACTAACAACCCATACCTAGCTAATATAAACCTTACCGCCTCACTGCGGTGCCTTGCCTTTTCCCACATCAAAAGAAAATACAAGGTCTACACATTCCTAATGGAATGTGTAGGGTGTGATCTAAATATGCTTAGTAGGATCCCAATCAGATGTTCCATATCAATTATCTATACAACAATCCAAATATAATAAATTTCATAAAACAAGGCATGATAAAAAATTTAACAGTTTATATCAAAGCATGGTAAATAGTTCCCCTTTTTCCAAAGTTCTAAAACAAAGACAGATAAAATAGTTTCAAATAATATTTTCCATAGTCATTTTACATTGATTAAAAACATGTATATCAAAGGAAAATAGTACAAGATAAAACATAATAGTAAAACACTCCAAGGATAACTCACGGTCAGAATATCTAGGTCACTCATACAACAAATATGACTAGTGAACAATACAATTCCCCAGAACCCATGAATCAAGGTATAGGGAATAGTGGAATACCCCAGAAAGTAAACCCTCCTACCATATCAATAAATTCCTAGATCCAAATTCAACTCAATCTAGGAACTGAAGAACACCCTAGAAAGTGAACCCCCTTATAATACCAAAGGATGAGCCCTATTACCACACCTTCTATCTACGTACCCAAGGATCCCATGTGGTACATTTAAAATCATTTCAAAAGTGTTTATCACATTTCACATCACATTTCACATCACAATTCTAAATAAACCTTTTTCATCAAAAACCTTCTTTGAAAACCCATTTCGCAATCCATTTCACAATTCTTTGAAAATACATTTTCTTTCACCAAAAAGAGGGTAAAACCATATTTTCTCAAAAAATAGTTTACAAACACAAATAAACCAACACCAAATAATTCCAAATCATTTATAAAACAATTTATAAAACTAATAGAAATTAAGGTTCATCCAACATAGTCTAAAGATAGAACCACCTACCTAAGACTTCAGTCTCACACTGCCTACAACGAGATCCACACACTAGAAGAAACTCAGAATAAAAAACACAACAAAAAGAGTCCACAACATTTATTCTCACATATTAGTATTTAATTCCATGAATTAAAGGGTTAGAAGAGTGGTTATATCAACATGTACCTCGAGATACTCAAGCACTACACTATAACTAACACCCAAACCAACCTATGAAAGAAAACCACACTAAGGAATATTCAATCGATAAAAAAAACACACATTAGTCCAAAAGTTCCAAAAATATAGCGCAACACCGCTTCAACAACCAAGATAAGTGAATCCAAACAAGAAGGGGGATATTTAAATTATTTAAGGGGATACAACCAACCATGATAGAGACCAAGAGCCAAACAAAGAGATCTAGAAAGACTAAATCCACCTAAAATCACTAAGAAGGTACCTAGGGTTTGAGGGATGATGATGCATAAATAATGAATTAGGATTCAGTCTTGCAGCGTAGTGAAACCTGCTGGGCATAGGGGATTCAAGTTGTGAATTATTGGTTCACAATTTTAATTCCCCAGGTTGCATGTATGCTGAAAAAGGAATCAACTTAGGTTAAAAATACAAAGTGACTAATTCATGATGTCAACGGAATTCATGCACTGAACCTCTTTCATGTAATAAAATAGTTTCATGACTTCTGAAAATTGACACATTCATGTTGTGAATCCTTTTCATGACATGAATTGGCTCCATATCTAGATCCCAACAACAGCCCTACAAAAAATTCATAGAACTCCTCAGATGCCACCTAAACCTGAGAAAAACACTCTTAAACTTAAAAGTGTGCTTACCTTTAATGAGGATTTCATAAAGAAACACTATACTAGTAGAATCCAACCAACAATTCCATAAGAAATTCATATCAAATAAATTAAATATGTTCAATTTTATAAGAAACATGACATGTAAATATTTTCACAGTTCATACCAAAAAATTCTTTTTAAATTAATTCAATGGTGAGTGTAAAATAAGTAAAAAAAGAGAATTTATATGAAAATAATCTTGAATAAACATTTCTATCAAACATGCATGAATAATCAATTCATAAACACTAGAATTTACGAATCATTTTCAATCATAACACCATAGTTAAGATCCCCAGGATTTGGTTTGTACCAGGATTCTCACACTCATTGTGATGTCATAGCTCCCGGTGTGCACACATTCATATATCTTAATCCTAGGAAGAATAGGAGAACACCCCCAATGAATTAACTCTCTACTCTCATCATAGTATACTTAACATTTTCATCATTAATCCATTTCTAGGTAGAGATAATACATTCCTAGCGTGTGTCCTTCCCACCGAACTAACTACCCAGTCTCCCATGTGCTTTAAGAAAATCAAACATAAAGGGTTATCTTTCATTTCAATAAATCTCAAATCATTTCAACAAATCATTTCAATCGGACCCAAGTTAATGTTTCAAAACATTCCATTTAATTTCAAAAACCAACATCAAATGGTTTTCATTAAAAATAAATCCTTTCAAAACAATTAATTTCATTTTAAATTCATAAAAAAAATCCATGCCTTTATTTCTCAAGAATCACTTCAAAATCAATCTTCAAATTATTTATATCAGTATAAATTCATTTTCCAAAAATCAAAACCATATTTGAAAATTCATAACCAAATAAGTTCAATAGAACCATTCTATTTTGAAATATTTATCAAGGATCTCAATTCATTCATTAAAAACCATATATAATTCCATTTCAAAAAATCAAGCAATAATGGTTTCAATTGATTTGAATTTCATTATGAAACAAACTACCTCAATCAAGGTGTTGACAATCACCAAAATAGGATCCTTACTCAAAGAGTTGGAAGGGATAGAATCAATCAAGGAAGAATCCTCACTCAGAGAGTTGGAAGGAGAGAGAGAGAAGGAAAAGATAATTCATTATCAAATCAATATCACACTTATTGAAAGAGATTAAACACATTAAGTGACAATTTTATTAGTGAATTATCAATGTTGGAAATGAAAAAATAACCTCTAGAGAGTCTCCAAAATCATGGGGATCAAATTAGTTTTGATTGAGGTGTTTAAAAATAAAAATGAAGATCAGTAGAAATAAAAATATGATACTTACCTTCCGTTTCTCACCCATAACAGCGTTACGAGATAGCCTCTAGTGCCTGGAAGAATACCTGGGTCACTGGAAGCTCCAATGGTTAGCCGATAGACTTCTTGTAGGAATACCCTACTGCCAACCTTCCATCGATTTTCTGGTGGCCCTCACTAGCTTGCTGGTGGACTACCTGTAGCTTTTTTAGCTACAGGTTCAAGTCCACTCTCGAGCTATCAACCCAGGACATCTACTGACCCCTCAAAAAAGAAACAAAACTCACTTTTTGTCCCTTTAAAGGCTCAAAAAATTAGTTAGAACCAAGAATAAAAAATAAAAAATAGAGATCAGCATGAAAAACAAGAATATCCAAAATGAACCAAGGATCATACCTAAAATACTATGTTGGGATATTATAATTCTCTCCATCATAAATGAATTTCTCCCTAGAAAGCCTATCAAGAAGACTGATCCACAAAGAGACGAGTCAACTGCTCTCTCATCATCACCTCACTCTTTCATGTCTCATGAGAATCAAAACCATGTTTCAATAGAACACGAACTAGAGGTATGTACTTTCTACAAAAAAACTTTATATTAGAATCAATAATTCAAACTGGTTGCTCATTCATAAGTTATATTAGGTTCCACATCAAGGTCCTACCAATTAAAGACATGATATGGGTCTAAAATATAATTTCTGAGTTGTGACACATGAAACACATCATTGATCGAAGTCATCAAAGGTGAAAAATCTAAATGATAATACACCTTCACAATCCACTCAACAACCTCAAATGGTCCCACATATATCAGTGCCAACATCCCTTTATTTCTAATTCATCGTTGAACCAGTAGAGGTGATACTTTCAAAAACACTTGGTCTTTAACTGAGAATTCCAAAGGATGTTGAAAATGATCCACATAAGATTTATATCAGCCTTGTGGAGTTAGAAAATATCCATCAAATCATCTTAATTTTCATTGTTTTCTCTTGGACAATACTAGGCCCCATAAGGAAAGTTTCACTAATCTTCAACTAACAGAGTGAATATTTACAAGTTCATCCATACAAGGCCTCAAAGGGTTATATATTAATGGATGATTGGTAGCTGTTATTATAGGAAAACTTGAACAACCCAAAATGGAAATCCCAACAACCACTAAAGTGAGGGACACAAGTATGAAGAATTTCATCTAGAATCTGTATAGCCTATTCAATCTAATCATCTATCTAAGTATGGTATGATATGCTCAACTTTTCCCAGGATCTCATCATCTCCTAGAGGCCACTCAAAAAATGAGATTTAGACTAGGTTTCTTGATTAGAAACAATGGAATACAGAACACCATGAAATATGTTGAACTCCTTATATATTTCCCAATTCCTCAACTTTGGTCATATCACAAATGAGAATAAAGTGAGAATATTTGGTCAATTAGTTAATCACTACCCAAATAAAATTCTTTCCTTGAGGAGTACATAACAACCGGACCAAAAATTCCATCGATATATCATCTCACTTACAAGTTAGAACATAAAAGGGTTGAAGCTAACCCTAAGTCTTTTGATTCTAAACCTTGACCAATTGATATGTAATACAATAAGAAACAAAATCAGCATTGTACCATTTCATACCCGGTCACCTGAATCAATGCCTCATATCATAAAAAATATTCATTGTTTCTGTCACACCACAACCCTAATTTTGTTTTATTTATTTTATTTTTATTTATTTCTTTGTGTTTGGTATTTTTAGTTGAGTGTAAGGTTGTGTTCTCTATGGTTATTTTTTAGTTTTGGAGGTTTCAGGTAGTTATTGGCTCAGTGCATGGTTGGTGTACATGGTTTGGGGAGAAGCCATGTACCTGGTGGATGTGAAGGGATTTCTCAGTTCATTATTTTCTTGCATGGCTTGTGCAGGGTTTGGACCAAACCGTGCAAGGAAAAGGAGTAATCGTGCAACCTATTGGTGGTGTCTAGGATAAGGCACATGGCTTGAGCATGGTTAGTAGTAACTGTACGGAAAACATGTGAGAGGCTCAACCATTTTGACAAAATGAATTTTCACAGTTGGTACATGGTTTCCTAGATTGGGAAGCCACCCTATGTGGGCATCCCCTCTTTCCAGGAGGGTGCACATGGTTTGTCAAAATGTGTGTCCAAACTGTGCAACTTGCCCAAATTTTTGAAAACTTGAAATTCCATGTTTTCCCTCTTATGTTTTAATATCATTTCAAATATACTTCCCTCATTCTTGATTTTGGTGCACAAATGGGGCTCCCAAACCCTTCTCCCTTGGGTTTTCTTCCTCCATTTATGATCTTTCAAGGTTTCTAGGTAAGTTTCTTTGGATTTTGTTCATTTTCCTCATATCCTCTTCTCTCTCTTTTAGTTTCTTGGTTCTCCTTGGAATAAATCCCTCTTAGAAAAACCCTATGGGTAAAGGGATGATTTTGGAATGTGTTTATTTTGATTTTAGGGTATGTGGTTTGTCTCTTGGTATTAGTTCTTCCTCCTCCCAAATTTTCGTTGCATTCACACACCTTTGAGGTAGGTGTTTCCATCTATTTCATTTCTGGAAGATGTCGTGTGATGTTTGAGATTTTTTAAATAGTTTCTTAATGTGTTATCTATGTTTTTGATGTGATATTTGTATTTACTATAGTGTTTACATGTTGGAAATTTGATGAAAATGGTTTTTTCAAATGGATTTCTTAGTTATGCCTATATGTATTTGTAAGAAATGTCTTTGATAAAATTCAAAGTAGCCTTTTAAAATGAAATTGATTATTTTGAGATTGTTTCTAGAATTGTTTGGTCTTTGTTAGTTGGGTGACATGTTCAATTGAGCTTTGTGTGTGGTTTTGGTGATTTTTTATGGTTTGGTGCTTATGTGTGGATCCTTGGGTTTGGTTGGGAAGCTTCTTGTATTTATTTAATTGGAATTCAGATATTTTTATGGATATCCATATATATGCCAGTGAGTATGGGAATATATATATGTGCATGGGGTGAACATATAGATTTGAATACAAATATAAATGTTTACTCTATAAAAATGTACATCTTGAAACCCAGGTTTTTTGAAACACCCTTCTCTGATTTCCTTTCTCTCCTCCACTCCATATGACAAATGGTTTTCTAAAACCCCAAATGTTTTCTAAATGGATTTTGGTTTCCAATGAACTCAAATGTGGTTTTAATAGTGTCCTCTAAATCTTGGCCCATTTTCACCTTGAAACATGTTTGGTAACCCCATTACTCAAAAGGCCCAGTTGGCACCTTTTGAGGATGAATAATGTTTTCAACATAGTTTTGGAATTGGTCTGGATTTGTAAATGTCAAGGCCAGGTTGGTACTTTATGATGTTTTGGAAATTGGTTTTGAATTCATATGACATATAAGAATGGTTGACACTTTTGAAAGGTTTGATGCATGATGGGATCCTCTATGGCCATCCTTTTGATGAGAGGGCCTTTGTATAGATGGTGTTAGGGATCAAGCAAGAAATGCATGGTGGAATCTAGGAGTTATGTTTAATTCCAAGTGTGTGATAACCTCCTCACTCTCCTTTATACTATTATCATGGTATTCCTAGATGTCATCTAGAGGGTCAAGTTATGATTGATTTATAGTCCCAATTAAAAGGATTAGAACCCCATGTATAGAGGATAATCTAGGTGGTCTTTGGCATTGGTCACAATAGTTTAGAGTATCTAGGTTGGTTATTAACTATGTAGGTACACTATATGCCGGAAGGTGGGTCTGAACAAAGTATGAGAAAGGATTGATTCTACGAATGTTTAGGAAACACCCATAATTACCTATGTGTATGTTCTTATTTTATTTTACAGCACTTTGGTCACTTGATATTTTTGGTATTTTTCTACTTACACTTGTACTATTTCCCTTTATTTCTAGATTTATTTACTTCACCCTTCTGGTTGTGTTTAGTTTGATTTTCCTTTTCTCTTGTACTTTATTCGGGTTGTGTTTCCACTTGCCTTTTTGGTTTTCAAATTGGGGTTTAAAATGAAATGATGGGTTTCACCTTTTAAATTTTAAAAACCTTATTTTTCTTAAATGTATTCAAAACTAGCTTTTATGGAATATTTTTGTAACACTCCAAAAATTCTAAAAGAACAACATTTTGTTCAATACTATGTATAAAACGCAACACAAAGCGTAGAAGTAAATATAACATTCTGAGACTTCAAAATATATTTAATATTTTAAATAAATTCAATCTATGATATATCTTGAAATTCAAGCAACATTGAGTTAACATTAGTTATATGCAACAACGCCTTTCTTTGATAACTTGCGATACATGCAAGACTGAATTTTATCAAATACTATTAATATTACTATTTAAAATGATAATTATCTCATAAATGTTAAATTGGAGGTTAAAAATAGGATTAAATAACTTATGAAATATATGGTTAAATTAATTGGATATAATTAGTTATAAATGAATATAAAAACCAATTCATTATAGAAGAAATGCTTTTATAAAAAAACTTTTTTATGCGCTGAAGGTGTATAATATTATTAAAATAAATTAATTACTATTAGTGAATGATCTTAAAGAAATTTATATAATATATATTAAATATTTTCTTACATTCATCCAATATATTTTATAGGAATAGGATAAGAACAAATCAAATTTTACCCATAAAAAACTATATTTTTATAAAGGCAGTTTTGCCACCTTGGAATGACACGCCTATTTTGAAACTAAATTTTGGAAATTTTATAATTTTTATATGAAAAAATAAAATAAATTTTTGAAATAGGAATGTCAAAATTATCTTATGGTGAACTTTTGGTATTTTTATGTGAAGTTTCATTTTCTAATGAATAGTGAAAATACTGAATTTTAATTGAAAATTGACTTTTTGTCTAAATAATTCATGGTGTTAAATTATATTTTTAATTGATTTTAAAGTATTATTATATCAATTTTACATATATTAATAAAATTTATGTCATTGGAAACATTTTTACTTTAAAATTATATATAAAAACATTTCAAACTTTTGAACATTTTCACTTTAAAAACCCACTTTCTCGTCCTGTTTGTAAGATTAATTTTAAATTAATTTCTTAAAATTATTTGATTTAAATTTAGAAAAATGGATTCCATATTTTTAATCAGAATAATTTTTAACTTTTATTAATTTCAACTTAGTTTTTAACAAAAATATTAGTGAAAGTAATTAAAATTAATTATTGCGATTAAGAGAAAAACTAGTTAATAATGGACGAAACATTGAACTTAAGAGCTAAAATGACCTAGAAACATTCCCAAAAACCATTGGATGTCCATATTTAGACCTTATAATATCTTGGATATAATTTGTTTCATTATTATAGGCACATGATGTAAGGGAGATCTCCCATTAGTGTTTTCCTTTTTATATTTATAAGAATGTCACTCATCCTCAGCTGTAGAAAGGCACTCCCCCTCCCTAAATTATTCACAAATATCAATCCATTTGTATCATAAAAAGCATAAAAAATAATCGAAAAACATCCCTACCATCATCCTATAATCCTAAATTTGGAAAAAAATCAAACCAAGTATGTCTTTTGGTATAACCCAAAAGGAGTTACTTGAAAAAGAGGTAACATTCTTCAACGAGCATCTTTGTCTATTTGTTACCCCACCCTTAAATTATTATTATATATTTATTATATAATATCCTAATTATAATAAATATAATGATATTTTTATCTGAAGGGTAATAACTGCACCTACACACACTTTTGTCAAATGAGATACGTAATCATCATTTGTGTATACGACGGACTACCGCCTCACGAACTGATGTTGTTCATTCTTCCATTAACATCTCTCAAGGTTGTAAATAATGATGAATTTATATTTTATATATTATATTTATAATTTATTTATTATTATGAAATTACTATATTACACATACCTTAATTCTTTCTATTTTTTAAGAATACGATAACATCGTTTGTGGATGTGTGGACTACCGACTCCTCAAAGCGATGTGATTCATTCACACATTACATGAAATGTATTAAGGATGATTTTAATTAAAATATACGATAAATAGAAAATTAATATTATAATGTAATTATAATATACATATATATCATTTGTGTTTCTTTATTTTAATACAACAAGAAAATGGAAGCACAATTCATGCGTATGTATGACCTATCGTCACCATGAATGATGTATTTCATTTCCTATATCCAAACTTTATGGATTAATAAAAATAAATATATAATGAATATATATAATACTTGCATCATGGTTTTAATTTTTTATATTATTAAATCATAATCTATTTAATAGGAAAATAATAACAAGTCGAAACATACTTGAAAAACAAGACAATTAACACCCAAAATGACGAAAATGATGAAAGATTATTAATGGACGAGTTATAATATGTTATAAAAGGACTATGTATGATATAATAAATATTAATATGGTTCTGGTATAAGTTAATAACATGATTAAAACTATTATACAATAGTTTAAATAGAATTCAACCAAAAGAGAGCGTCAAGTAAGGGAATTTCTAGTTTCACTTTTATTTTTGTGACACTTATGCTGTATTAAGAAATCATTTCTTTTTTATGTTCTATATAATTCCCTATAAAATGTTATATCATGAATTTCATTTATTAATGATATTAAAAGTTTTAATTGATTTTATTATTTCATTGAATCTCACGATTCAAAAGTTACTCAAGTAGTAAGGGATTTCGTCTTAATTTACATTCCATTGAGACATATTTGTTATTATGCACCAATTCACTTTAATTTGGTGTATATACTTACTATTTGTCATTTAATATCATGATTAATTCATATTTTATGGTATTATATGTTTTACTTTGAATTTTATCATCCAATATGGTTGAATTTAAAATTATCAATTGGTAAAAGTTATCTTTGCAATCTCGCTTTCTTTTGTGATTGTTAACTTTCTCTCCAAACAATCACTTCCTTATGAACATTTTACATTGTAAATTATATTTATTTTAAATATCTATAATCTTATGGGATGTGTATAATTATTTCCTAAACCATATAATATTTTTACATATGGTGCACACTTTGAAAAATATTGTATTAGATGATGAAATATTGATAAATTAATATCTTTTACTCAATACAGATATTTGATAAGGCACATTGTTCATGAATTAAATTGATTAATTAATATATAAGGATTGATTTTTAAAGGCACAACACATGTGGGGCTAAAATATAGATACCCCCTTGAGGCATCTGTAGTCTTATGAGACAAATCATTTGGCTAATCAGATGGGTTTTTACCCAGTATGTTATTAACCATCTTGTGAAAGGTCTTGATGGTAAACGTATCATATACCTAGGAAACATGACGTCTAATAATCAATAATCATCTTCATTCTGATCTAGTTATTATTTATCCATGATATTTTTGATTTTACATTATCTATTGTCATAGTTCATTCCCCTTTTATTGATTAAATGACATGTGTTTCAGTTACTCACCTTTCCAAATTAATTTTTCCTTATCCAGTTATATAAATGAAACACATAATCAGTTATTTACTTTTCTATGTTGATTATTATCATTTATTTATTATTGTTTCTACTGTACTTACCCTTACTAAGCATTTGATATCACCCATATTTTTTTTCCTTTCCATAGGATATGAAGAAGAAAGATTTGAATAAGATTTTAAGGATGTTGTTCATTTCATTATATTATGTATAATGTTTTATTTTCTATTTCACAATACAATATTGGTATCATATATGTAATATGGTTTTCCAAAACTTCTATACTGATTGTTCCTTAATGATTT
Organism: Viscum album; assembly: GCA_963277665.1. Taxonomy (NCBI): domain Eukaryota; kingdom Viridiplantae; phylum Streptophyta; class Magnoliopsida; order Santalales; family Viscaceae; genus Viscum; species Viscum album. The sequence goes on along the minus strand of OY728137.1, from coordinate 1,488,191,312 downwards.
TATTCCTTTTAATCATGAAAATTTAATAAAGTAAGGCACCGACTTCGGGATTCTAGGGTCAGGGCATTATAGTTGGTATCAAAGGAGGTTTAATAGAAACTTTGGAAACTAGATTTAGGAAAACATAGATTAGAGAACATAAACCTATGATAGAATTTGAGGATATGTATAGAAAATAATCCAAAATAAACCATGTTTATGATTATGATATTAGATACACATTAATTTTTCAATTTATGTTAAGTATTTCACTAGTTTTGGTATTATACATTATGTTTCATAATGATATGATTTAATCTAGTGTATGCCATTTTTTAGAAATGTCACCTGGAAGGAAGAAGGTTATCAATACTCGTGGACAATGTTGAGGTTTCCCTGTTGAGAAAGCCAATATAGCTGGTATCAGAATTGAGAATGTTATGGATATATTAGTAAAATATAACCAAGTTATGAAAATAATATTTCCCAAATAGAGAAACTTATTCCACAATGAGATTCTCTGATGCTGGATCACTTTATACGATAAAGTCCCCTATTATTTAATGGAACTACTGATCTAATGGTAGCTGAGTAATGGATTAAGTCTTTGTAGAAGATATTTATGGCCTTAGAATATGGTGAAAAGGAAAAGGTTAAACTTGCAGTGTATTGTTTCAATGGCGATGTGGATCATTAATGGTTGTTGATCCAGAATACCAGGGAGGAAGAAAAAATAGAAATCATAGAACGAAAAGACTTTAAGGAGACATTATTTGATAAAAATTTCCCTCATGAGAAAAAAATTGAGGTGAAGATAAGTTAATTAGATTAAAGAAAAAGGAAGAATAAAGTGTCTTAGATTATGAATCAACCTTTACAAGTTTTTCCAGGTATTCTATGGATTATATACGCAACACAGAGTGTAAGATTGATTAATTTTTTAAGGACTTAATTCATGTCTCTAAAGGATTCTAGCCTCTCAAAATTTTTATTCATATGATTAAATAGTTTTATATGCTATAAATATATTGAAAGAATTATCCAAGTCCTATGGATTTTAATGAAAGAAAGAGAATACGAGGATGGTAGAGAAAAATATGGATAAAGGGAATAAGGTAAAGAAGGATTTTTTACATGTGATAATTGTGGAAAGAAACACCCAAGTACTTGCTTGAAGGGAATGAGAGTTTTTTATTAGTGTGGAGATAAGGGTCACCATGATAAAATATGCAAAGAGAATAATAAAAAGTATACTATTCAGTGTTACAACTATAAGAAGATGGGGAAATATGCAAATGAATACTCCAAGCATCAAGATAATATACCTAAGAAGAAGCCAAGGGATCAAGGTTAAGATTATGTTATTGATAAAGCCAAAGTGGAATGATTAATTTTATTATGTATTTTGACACTTAAATAATGTATTGAATGTATTTTACTAATGATATCCTAGTTATAGGTATCATGGAATATTTTAGGATTGTACTGCAATACTTTTTCATCAATAATTTGAAAGCGTATGTTAAACGATACCGATGATCAAGAAAAATGATTATGTAGAAATTTTAACTTATTAGAAAACACATGATTCAGAATGATTAATATGTTCCTAATGTTGAGATAATGATTTTTGGATAAATATGATTGATATGGATAAATTAAATTGGATGGTACTAACCACCTTGGAAATGATTAATGATTTATTGATAAAGTGGTTTATACTATCATTGACGAACTTTATATAATTTTTTGTATTTAAGTTATATATATAATAACCTATGTTTTACTTAAGGAATAATAAATAATTCCTATTTCCAATAATGTTTTTTGGAAATTCAGGTTATTACCATGTTTTAAGAGAATACTTAATGAAGGTATTCATATGTTTAAAATGCGACAATTAAGAGATTATTCATGTTGATTGAAGGATAATAATAAGTTTATTTTTTCAATTTAGTGACCTTACTTTTAAAGTGTTGGATTATAATATTTTATAATAGTTAACCATTTAGAAAAATGGTTTAATTTGATCTTTGGATGAGGTTTTAGAGGTTAATCTATTACTTCACCATATGATGCAACCTATGCTAAGAAATGAAGTACAAATAGTTCAAGGCACAACCAAAGGATAAGATTGTGTTTATGAAATAGAAACGTATATTTACTTATATTCTTAGAGATTAAAAGAATTCATCAACTCTAGGAAAAAGGATCTTGAAACAAAAATGTTGTACTATTATCATTATTTTTGATGATAACAATGACCCCTTTCATAACTATGGTTTAAGGATATGTGGTCATCAAATTTTAGCTGAACACATTCTCTATCACTCTCCCTTAGTATTTGAGTCTTATTTTTCTCTTCCATGTCCAATTTTTAATTTCCCTCCTATGTTATCCTACTATAAAACATAGTTATGTGATTATTCTAGATAACAGTTGTACTCCCCTTTCTATCTTATTAATAGATTACTTTGTTATCCATTTTACAATATGTGTTTTTCAATAAAGGTATTTTCAAATACAAAACCAAAGATTACCGAGATCAAGTTTAAATTGCGAGGATGAAATTTATTTAAGGTGATGAGAATATAACACTGTAACGCCCCGACCCTAGTTACCCAGAGTCGGTGCATTATTACATAACATTGGCATGATCACAAGAAAGATCAAATCTCGAAAGACCGATTGGTTTAGTAGCCTTGGAAACACTAGATATATTCATAAGTTTTACATTACATCATAAAATGAAAAACTACTACAACAACATAATGTCTCCACAGTCCACACTATTATCCCCTCATAATATCCCTACAGGTCATTCATAACTTACTTCTTCACATCCTGGGGAAAATAAAACATAGAAAAGGGGTGAGCTCAAATGCCCAGTAAGGATAACAATATAGCGGAACATTCAAAATAAGCATAAACATTTAAGGCAATGCATTACTAAAACAAAAGCCTTTTAAACTTGAACTTCAACATAGTATGGCAAAAGTAAAATGAAATAATGTCATTTACTTATTCAAATGGATATTCTACTAATCGAATAATCACATGCAAAATCAATAACCACTTTCATAATGATGGAATGCATAATGCTAAACTTTAATTTCTTTTTCAAGGCCTCGTCCCAAGACCTTGGGGCTAACTGTAACCGGAACCCAACCCGGAGTGCCTCTAATAACCGGACACCAACCCAGAGTGCCTCTAATAACCGGACACCAACCCGGAGTGCCTCTAATAACCGGAGACCAAACTGGAGGGCTTACTTTTACCAGTCCCTAACCTGGAGGGCTTACTTTTACCAGTCCCCAACCTGGAGGGCTTACTTTAACCAGTCCCCAACCTGGAACATACTTGTCCAACACATTCATATGAAGTAAAGTTTGAAATATAACATAAACATTCTTATTGGAACTAGCATACGAAATGTCAATACTTTACTCATAAACCATGAATGCTATATAAATGACACATCTACAGTCAAACATATCACAAAACTTCATTACAATATGGATGTTTTGTATCATAATAAATCAACTTCAAATAATCTTAAAATCCATCAAAGGATGTTGACATAGATTAAAATGTTTTTTTTTAAAAATTATTGAGAGAAATATCCCTTTTTCATGAAAACATTTTAATGTTACACAATTTAGAAAGTAAGTCATTTAAATACATTTTTGAATCAAAGTGTCCCATACCACTTTGAAACTTTTGAATGGAATTAACACTTTTAAAACATTCATTTTCATATAAATAAATCCTTACAAACCATTTTGAAAACGTGGACATAAATGAGGGTGATTTAGAAGAATAAATATTTAAAACATTTAAAATGATGTTTTAGTAAAAGTTCCCTTAGAAATAATCCCTTTGAAAACTCTTTTATGAAATATGGACATGGATAGTAAATATGTCCCTGTAGATACTTACGTAAAGACAACCTCGGATATTAAAGAGATTGTGAAGTAAACCCTTATCAATTTGGTAACTTATGAAACATACAACCCATGAAAGAGGTATCATACAATGAAAATGTAAACACACATAAGGTAAAGTTTATTACACAAAGAATACAATTATGGGCAGTAAATACACCACACAAAATATAATAGTGGAAATATGGCATGAATCTCATGGAAATAAAGAGTGAGATGAAAACCCCTTACCACGTTAATCAAATGAGTCGTATGGCCAAAAGTTAATAACCACCAAATTATTTACAGAATAACATGAATATAAAGATAATCATGATAATATATATCAAATGCCAGTACAAAATACACCACTTTAAATAATTTAGTGGCGAATAATGGAAATCTCACGGAATTGAATGTGAGATAAGAAAATCCCTTGCCTTGTACTTTTACTTGGTTGGGGTAGGTTAACCTCCTCTTCTTCGGGTTCTTCCTTTTGATTTGATCAAAAGGGCTCCTTAGGTTGGATTTCTGATCAAACTAAGGCCTCTAGGTTGTAGTGAGGGAAGTTGGGAGATTATTTGGGCAGATTTTGGCCGAACCAAAAGGCTTGGAAGGTGTGAAGAAATGAGAAGGAGGAGTGCCCTTTTATAAGAGGGGTGAGGGGCACCTTTGGAAAAGCTAGAAATATTAATTTATAATAAATTCATAATCGGTTTCCAATGGCTACAAAGTTGATTATTCAAAGGTTAATGTGGGTATGGGTCGAAAACAACTCAACCAATAGAATTTAGACAGGTTGGGGTACTTATATTAACCTTATCTTTAAGTATTAACTCTAAGTTAATTAGTTTCACTTTTACAATGTCTCTTTGTATTTTTATATAATATGGTTAATAAACTTACTATATACATCCAAGAGACCCCCAACTGGTCCATTAATGGGGAACCTATCATGATATAAGTCTCTTGGCCGAACCTTAGATTTTTAGGAATTTAATATTAATTAATAATATAATATTTGTTTTAAGAACTCTTTTATGTCAATTTTGACACTATTCAATAGTTGATTTTTGTGAAACTCATAACAGATTTATTACTTAGAAAAAAGTCAATTAAATCAATCCTAATATATCATATTATCCTAGAAAATTAGTTTAATTCATAAAAAGTCTCATATTATATTTATTTCGGTATTTATAATATCAATTAATTTAATTTTTCACTATTTTAGTAATTACTGCATCATCATTGTGTCATAAATAAAATAAATTATTTAATGTCTAAAAATTATAAATAAAATATAATTATGTAGGAAATCTTTTTATCTTTCTAATGAATATTTATAATCTAAAATCCAACATATATAACCCTATGTAATAATTGTTTTTCTAAAAGATATATGCTTGTGTCATTTTTGTATTCATTTTAACTTAATTAAAATAAAGTGTCATTATCACTTACAAGTGGATCCATGGGGTCCCCAAATCGACCCAAAGATGCCTATGGTCGAACATGTATCAAACAATAAGTCTAGGACACGTTTTAGGGTAATTTAGTATTATTATAATATTATTTTTTAACCCTTATTTACCAGATTTACCCTTAACCATGGTAAATAAAATATTTACCATAGTAGTTATTCAAAATGTCTAAAAATAAAAGTTACCTATTTACACAATTTGGACATCCTGATTCCAAATATGGAATCCATTTTTCTAAATTCAAAACACAGAAGTGGCAGAAATTAATTTAAAATTAATTCCCGCTGTCAAAATAAAAAGCGCGTTTTTAAGAGATAATAACTATCAAAAGATTGACACTTGTTTATGTTCGGTTTAATTGTAAAATTATGTCCAATGACCAACATTATATTAAATGGTAAAAATATATTATAAATATACTTTAAAACCACTCAAATTTATAATTTATCACTATTAATTATTTTGATTAAAAAAGTTGTTTTTAATTAAAATTTAGTAATTTTCACTATTCATCAAAATATGAAAGTTATCCGAAAAGTACCAAAATTTCACCTTAGGCTAAATTCGATATTCCGAATCCAGAAATGAAGTCCATTTTAAAATATAAAATATATATAATTTCTAAAAGTAGGTATTACTATTCATAACGGCTAGTTTGATTGGTTATGGTGTGTGTTAAAACTCAAGGTTGCGTACAACACACGCTACTGTATTATTCAAAGAAAGCGTACCGTGGAAGCTTGGGATGTTTCATTTTAAATTTTTGATGTCCCCATTTAGTCAAAAAGTTTAAAATATTGTATTTAAAAAGGGTTCACTATTAAAAGTTGATAAAAGTGCAATACTGAAAATGAATTTGTTCTTGCATTATGTGTAAGATACTCATGATATGGAAAAATTATAAGGATTATATAAAGTTTAAAATTTAGTTAATACTATTCATATCCTCTTTTGAATGGATTTTTGGTAAGTCATGGTGCAATTGAACTCGGTGTTGCGTGTAGTGCAAGTTATTGAATTATTTTGAAGAAATAACACATTATGAATTCTTGGGGTGTTACATTCTCCCCTCCTTCAATAAATTGCGTCCTCGCAATTTGAAATTGTTCTTCGAAAATAAAAGGTTGAAAGTAGATAATATATTTGTGGGAAAACCCACATCGAAAATTGGGTTACTAAAATTTAGTCTTAATATGAGGAAAAGAGAAATCAAAGGGTCACCACCAAATTATGATCTCGATTAGGAGAACATTGGTGGAAATTAGAGACATATAATTGGAGGAAAAACGTAAATATTTATAGGTAGTGATTGAGGCCATCAATCACAAACAAGTGTAAAATTTAGGTCCTTAAATTCATCAATCTATGATTATTTGAAATACCATCGGTTCAACAAAACATAGGGTATTAGGATAACACATTTTTGACATTTCAAAATATCTTAGTTGAAATCCCACATCGAAAAATGAATTAATGAGGCCTCTATTTATAATAAAGAGTCGAAAGTATGAAGATTACTGAAAATAACACATACTAGGGTTCCATGTAGGAAAATATGGATATGGAAGAAAAATCTAACCATCAATTTTCTGATGGAGAGTGGTAGAGAACATGGCTATGAAAAGGCTAACAATCCCAAAGCCATAAATTAGTGATGATTTAAGGTACCATCTAGGAAAACATTTTTGTTCTAAGTTTCTTTTCTTAATGTTGAGGAATTTATTTATGAGATTGGCTAAGATCATAAGGAGATATACTTACTTTATAATTAGATTTTTATCCATTAATAAATTTCTACCACAAACTCATCTTTCACTCTAAAAGATAATAGAATGTAAAAAATTCTATTTACACTATTCGTATAGGGTTCCAAAATAAACGAATTTATAATTAATCTACAAGATCTTTTAATAAAAACTACATTATTTAATCCAGGACATCTCGTGGGCCAGTGGTAGGTGATACACCCTTGTCGCCCTTCGGTTGCGGGTTCAAGTCTCGCAGCCTTGCCGGACGCGACGGGTTGCCGCCCGACCTCCGGGTTGTCCTTTTATGGCAATCCAAAATAATCCAAACTAGAACTATCCAAAATACTTCTGTCCAAACTCACAGTCCAACATTTATAAGGAAGGTAAACATAATATAGATCCTTTTTACCCCGTAATAGAATATGAATACCTTCATCATGTATTACCATATTCCTTATTGATTACATTCATGCTCCCTTATTCCATATAGAATGCTGGATATACTTCATTAATCCAAAAATGTTTTAAACCCCAACAATGATGGAATATACAAATCATTAATCAGTTCCAAGGTAGTCAAGAATATCCAATATAATTTATCCAAAACAATCACATATTATTCCAAAATCACTACCTCATTATCAGAACTATATTATGATTTATCATTCTCTCAACCATATATTTTCCAAAAATTTATCCTGCTATTGAGTCACTTTTCTTTGTTCCACACAATCTCAATTCCTTAATGAAATAGTACTGCAGTACAATCCTTATATACTCCATAATTATTATAACAAGTACATTGTTGATACAACACTCAATTGACATAATCAACATAAGAACTCTAATCATTCCTCTTCATCTGTGGTAGTATCATAACTTGATTATTATCCAATAACATCATTTGCGGCATAGTCTGATGACTGGGACATAGGTTCGCGTAGTGTCCAAACTCCTTGCAAATGAAGCATTGTACATTTGAAACCATTTTCTTACCCTTGCAGTCACGTACTTTGTGCCCTTTTCCTCCACACTTATAACAAACTCCCATTCCTTTAAGGCAAGTTCCAGGGTGTTTCTTTCCACAGTTACCACATATGGGAAAATTCTTCTTTTCCCTCTTCCATTTATCCATCTTTCTCTCTTCCATCCTTTTATTCTCTTGCTTCCCTTCAAAGCCATAGGACTCAGTAAACTCTTTACTTATCTTATCAACACATGATATTATTTCTTTATATGATGATAATACATGGAAGACTATTTCTCTTATAAATTCTAGCTTAAGACCATGACAGATATGATCATTCCTTCTCTTTGGATCATGTGCATTGCTGGAGTTCTCATTCCTTCTACTAGGCACCATTTATAAACAATGGTATACACTATATTAGTTTATAAATCAAAATACATAATCCCATACTTATAAAACACTTAACATAAATTGAACTATTTATGGATATAATCCATAATCATAAAAAAATATTTTATTTGAGGAAGTATATACTCATAAACCCTTCATAATGATTTGTAAAGAAAATGAGAGTTATCCTAAGCATATCTCCCGGGAGTGTCGTAACCAAGAGTGCAGCAAGGCCCGTTGTCGTGCACCAGTTCCCGTTCGAGTCTAGCTCAAAGCGGTGTTTTCGGGTTTTACCCCTAGGTACATCTGTGCCAGAGCCGCCTCTACCTGCTCGTATCCAGTTGCTCGGAAAAATCACAAAATCTCTACAATACCAAAATTCTAGGAAGTTATTCTACACTAATCCTCAATGTTCATCTTAGGTCTACGTGCTCTAATCAGAGTTTATCTAAATCTAGCTTCCAAGGTTTGTACTAAACTTCCTCTGATACCAACTGTAACGCCCCGACCCTAGTTACCCAGAGTCGGTGCATTATTACATAACATTGTCATGATCACAAGAAAGATCAAATCTCGAAAGACCGATTGGTTTAGTAGCCTTGGAAACACTAGATATATTCATAAGTTTTACATTACATCATAAAATGAAAAACTACTACAACAACATAATGTCTCCACATTCCACACTATTATCCCCTCATAATATCCCTGCAGGTCATTCATAACTTACTTCTTCACATCCTGGGGAAAATAAAACATAGAAAAGGGGTGAGCTCAAATGCCCAGCAAGGATAACAATATAGCGGAACATTCAAAATAAGCATAAACATTTAAGGCAATGCATTACTAAAACAAAAGCCTTTTAAACTTGAACTTCAACATAGTATGGAAAAAGTAAAATGAAATAATGTCATTTACTTATTCAAATGAATATTCTACTAATCGAATAATCACATGCAAAATCAATAACCACTTTCATAATGATGGAATGCACAATGATAAACTTTAATTTCTTTGTCAAGGCCTCGTCCCAAGACCTTGGGGCTAAATGTAACCGAAACCCAACCCGGAGTGCCTCTAATAACCGGACACCAACTCGGAGTGCCTCTAATAACCGGACACCAACCCGGAGTGCCTCTAATAACCGGAGACCAAACCGGAGGGCTTACTTTTACCAATCCCTAACCTGGAGGGCTTACTTTTACCAGTCCCCAACCTGGAGGGCTTACTTTAACCAGTCCCCAACCTGGAACATACTTGTCCAACACATTCATATGAAGTAAAGGTTGAAATATAACATAAACATTCTTATTGGAACTAGCATACGAAATGTCAATACTTTACTCATAAACCATGAATGCTATATAAATGACACATCTACAGTCAAACATATCACAAAACTTCATTACAATATGGATGTTTTGTATCATAATAAATCAACTTCAAATAATCTTAAAATCCATCAAAGGATGTTGACATAGATGAAAATGTTTTTTTTAAAAAATTATTGAGAGAAATATCCCTTTTTCATGAAAACATTTTAATGTTACACAATTTAGAAAGTAAGTAATTTAAATACATTTTTGAATCAAAGTGTCCCATACCACTTTGAAACCTTTGAATGGAATTAACACTTTTAAAACATTCATTTTCATATAAATAAATCCTTACAAACCATTTTGAAAACGTGGACATAAATGAGGGTGATTTAGAAGAATAAATATTTAAAACATTCAAAATGATGTTTTAGTAAAAGTTCCCTTAGAAATAATCCCTTTGAAAACTCTTTTATGAAATATGGACATGGATAGTAAATATGTCCCTGTTGATACTTACGTAAAGACAACCTCGGATATTAAAGAGATTGTGAAGTAAACCCTTATCAATTTGGTAACTTATGAAACATACAACCCATGAAAGAGGTATCATACAATGAAAATGTAAACACACATAAGGTAAAGTTTATTACAAAAATAATACAATTATGGGCAGTACATACACCACAAAAAAGATAATAGTGGAAATATGGCATGAATCTCACGGAAATAAAGAGTGAGATGAAAACCCCTTACCACGTTAATCAAATGAGTCGTATGGCCAAAAGTTAATAACCACCAAATTATTTACAGAATAACATGAATATAAAGATAATCATGATAATATATATCAAATGCCAGTACACAATACACCACTTTCAATAATTTAGTGGCGAATAATGGAAATCTCACGGAATTGAATGTGAGATAAGAAAATCCCTTACCTTGTACTTTTACTTGGTTGGGGTAGGTTAACCTCCTCTTCTTCGGGTTCTTCCTTTTGATTTGATCAAAAGGGCTCCTTAGGTTGGCTTTCTGATCAAACTAAGGCCTCTAGGTTGTAGTGAGGGAAGTTGGGAGAGTATTTGGGTAGAGTTTGGCTGAACCAAAAGGCTTGTAAGGTGTGAAGAAATGAGAAGGAGGAGTGCCCTTTTATAAGAGGGGTGAGGGGCACCTTTGGAAAAGCTAGAAATATTAATTTATAATAAATTCATAATCGGTTTCCAATGGCTCCAAAGTTGACTATTCAAAGGTTAAGGTGGGTATGGGTCGAAAACAACTCAACCAATAGAATTTAGACAGGTTGGGGTACTTATATTAACCTTATCTTTAAGTATTAACTCTAAGTTAATTAGTTTCACTTTTACAATGTCTCTTTGTATTTTTATATAATATGGTTAATAAACTTACTATATACATCCAAGCGACCCCCAACTGGTCCATTAATGGGGAACCTATCATGATATAAGTCTCTTGGCCGAACCTTAGATTTTTAGGAATTTAATATTAATTAATAATATAATATTTGTTTTAAGAACTCTTTTATGTCAATTTTGACACTATTCAATAGTTGATTTTTGTGAAACTCATAACAGATTGATTACTTCGAAAAAAGTCAATTAAATCAATCCTAATATATCATATTATCCTAGAAAATTAGTTTAATTCATTAAAAGTTTCATATTATATTTATTTGGGTATTTATAATATCAATTAATTTAATTTTTCACTATTTTAGTAATTACTGCATCATCATTTTGTCATAAATAAAATAAATTATTTAATGTCTAAAAATTATAAATAAAATATGATTATGTATGAAATCTTTTTATCTTTCTAATTAATATTTATAATCTAAAATCCAACATATATAACCCTATGTAATAATTGTTTTTCTAAAAGATATATGCTTGTGTCATTTTTGTATTCATTTTAACTTAATTAAAATAAAGTGTCATTATCACTTACAAGTGGATCCATGGGGTCCCCAAATCGACCCAAAGATGCCTATGGTGAAACATGTATCAACCAATAAGGATATGACACATTTTAGGGTAATTTAGTATTATTATAATATTATTTTTTAATTCTTATTTACCGGATTTACCCTTAACCATGGTAAATAAAATATTTACCATAGTAGTTATTCAAAATGTCTAAAAATAAAAGTTACCTATTTACACAATTTGGATATCCTGATTCCAAATATGTAATCCATTTTTATAAATTCAAAACACAGAAGTGGCAGAAATTAATTTAAAATTAATTCCCGCTGTCAAAATAAAAAGCGTGTTTTTAAGAGATAATAACTATCAAAATATTGACACTTGTTTATGTTCGGTTTAATTGTAAAATTATGTCCAATGACCAACATTATATTAAATGGTAAAAATATATTATAAATATACTTTAAAACCACTCAAATTTATAATTTATCACTATTAATTATTTTGATTAAAAAAGTTGTTTTTAATTAAAATTTAGTAATTTTCACTATTCATCAAAATATGAAAGTTATCCGAAAAGTACCAAAATTTCACCTTAGGCTAAATTCGATATTCCGAATCCAGAAATGAAGTCCATTTTAAAATATAAAATATATATAATTTCTAAAAGTAGGTATTACTATTCATAACGGCTAGTTTGATTGGTTATGGTGTGTGTTAAAACTCAAGGTTGCGTACAACACACGCTACTGTATTATTCAAAGAAAGCGTACCGTGGAATCTTGGGATGTTTCATTTTAAATTTTTGATGTCCCCATTTAGTCAAAAAGTTTAAAATATTGTATTTAAAAAGGGTTCACTATTAAAAGTTGATAAAAGTGCAATACTGAAAATGAATTTGTTCTTGCATTATGTCTAAGATACTCATAATATGGAAAAATTATAAGGATTATATAAAGTTTAAAATTTAGTTAATACTATTCATATCCTCTTTTGAATGGATTTTTGGTAATTCATGGTGCAATTGAACTTGGTGTTGCGTGTAGTGCAAGTTATTGAATTATTTTGAAGAAATAACACATTATGAATTCTTGGGGTGTTACAAACACCCCAAAAATTCTAAAAGAATAACTTTTTGTTCAATAGCAAGTATGGAATGCAACATAAAGAGTAGAAGGGAATGTAACATCTTGTGAGTTTAAAATATATTTATTATTTTAAATAAATTCAATCTATGATATAACTTTCAATGCACGTAACACTAAGTTATCTTGTGTTATACACAACAACAAATTTCTTTGATAGCTTACGTTACACGCAAGACTAAGTTTTAATGAATACTATTAATATTATTATTTAAAATGAAAATTATAACTTATCTATTAAATTGGAGGTTAAAATAGGATTAACTAAATTATGAAATATATGATTTAATTAATTGGATATAATTAGTTAGAAATTAATATAAAAAATAATTCAATATAAAGGAAATGTTTTTATAAAAAACTATTTTTATGCACCAAAGGAGTATAATATTATTAAACAAAATTAATTACTATTAGTGAATTATCTTAATTAAATTTATATATTATATATTAAATATTTTTTTTACACTCATCCAATATATTTTATAGGCATATAATAAGAACAAATCCAATTTTACCCATAAAAGCTATATTTTTATAAAGGTAGTTTTGACACCTTTTAATGGCGCACCTATTTTAAAGCTAAATTTTAGAACTTTTAAAAATTTTATATAAAAAATTAAATTCATTTTTGAAATTGGAATGTCAAAATTATCTTAGGGTAAAATTTTGGTATTTTTCTGTGAAATTTTATCTTTTGAAAAATAGTGAAAAATATTGAATTTTAATTGAAAACAGACTTTTTGTCTAAGTAATTTATAGTGTTAAATTATATTTTTATTTTTTTAAAGTATTATTAAATAAATTTCACACCTATTAATATAATTTAGGTCATTTTAATAATTTTTATATTAAAATTATATATAAAAACATTTCAAACTTTTGAAAATTTTCACTTTAAATATATTTTTCCTGTCCCATCTCCGTGATTAATTTTAAATTAATTTATACTAGTTATGTTATTGGAATTTTGAAAAATGGATTCCATATTTTGAATCATCATAATTTATAAATTCTATTAAGGTCAAAATTTTTTGACCAAAAATATTAGTGAAAAAAATTAAAATTAATTACAATGATTAAGAGAAAAACACGCACAACAAGGGACTAAAACATAAAATTAAGGGACAAAATAAAATAGAAACATATAAAAAACCCATTAGATGTAAATATTTAGACCATAAAATCTATTTTATAGAATTTGGTCCATTATTGGTGGAACATGATGTAAGGAAGACCTCTCAATAATGTTTTTTTATTTACAAGAATGCCACTCCTCCTCCACTATAAAAAGACACTCACCCTCTTAATTATTCACACATATAAAGCCCTTTGGATCATAAAAACCATGAAAAAATAATCTAAAAAATCCATAAAATCATACTAGAATCATCATTTTTGGAAGAAAGAAAACCGAGTAAGTCTTTTGGTATAAACCAAAAAGAGTTACATGAAAAAGAGGTAACATTCTTCAATGAGCACCTTTGTTTATTTCTTCATCCACCCCTAAAATTATTATCATATATTGATTATATAATAAAATAATTATAATAAATATAATAAGGTTTTTTTATCTTAAGTTTATGACCTAAACCTACACACACTTCCATCAAATGGGATACACAGTCATCATTCGTGTGTACGACAGACTACTGCCTCGCGAATCGATGTCATTCATTCTTCCATTACCACCTTTCAAGGTTTGTAATAATGAAATATTTATAGTTTATATATGATATATATTATATTTATAACTTATTTATTCTTATTTTAATTACTATATAACAAATAATTTCATGCTTTCCATTTTGTGGGAGTATGATAACATCGTTTGTGGACGTGTGGACTACCGCCTCCTCAAAGCGATGTGATTCATTCACGCATTACAAGGAATATATTAAGGATGATTTTAATTAAAATATGTGATAAATTTTATATCAATATTATAATATAATTATAATATACATATATATCATTTACTTTTCTTTCTTTTTAATATGATAAGAAAATGGAAGCAACGTTCATGTGTACGTACGACGTACCGTCTCCATGAACGGTGTATTTAATTTACTATCTCCAAACTTTATAAATTACTCTAAATACATATATACTGAATATATATAATATTTAATTTTTTTACATTTTTTATATGATTAAATTATGATCTATTTAATAGAAACAAAAATAACAAGTCAAAACTTACTCAAAAAACAAGGCAATTAACTCCCAAAATGATGAAAATGATGAAATATTACTAAGGAACATGTTATTATATATTAGAAAAGGACTATATATGATATAATAAATATTCATATGGTTCTGGTATAAGTTAATAACATTCTTAAAACCATTATACAAGATTTTAAAGAGTGTTCAACCAAAAGAGAGCGTCAGGTAAGAGGACTTCTAGTCTCGCTTTTATTTCTTCTAGACTTATGCCTTATTCACCACTCATTTATTTTGTGTGGTGTATATACTAACCTATGACATGTTATATCATGAATTTAATTTATTTCATGACATTAAAAATTTAATTTCTATTATTCTTTCATGGGTCTCACGATTCAAAATTTGCTCAAGTAGTATGGGATTTTATCTCAATTTACATTACATTAAGACTTATTTGTTATTATGAACCAATTCACCTTAATCTAGTGCATATATTTCCTATTTTTCATTTAATATAATTACTCACTCATATTTCATGATATTATATGTTTCACCATTAATTATATCATCCAAGTGGTTTGACTTTAAAATTACCAAGTGGTGAAATTTATATTTTCAATCTTACTTTCTTTTGTGATTTTTAACTTTATCTTGAAACAATCACATCATTATGAAAATTTTACATTGGTCATTAAGTTTATTTTAAATATTCATACTTTTATTGGATGGGTATAATTATTTCCTAAATCTTATACCATTTTTACATATGGTTCACACTTTGAAAGACATTTGATTAGCTGGGGAAATATTGATAAATCCATATCTTTTAATCAATAAAAATATTTTATAAGGAACATTTTTCATGAATTAAATATATTAATAAATATATTAGGAATTATTTGTATAGTTATGACATGGGTAGGGCATAGTTATATACATCCCTTCGATGCATCGGTAGTCTCGTGAGATAAATCATTTGACCAATCAGATGGGTTTTTACCCAATATGTTATAAACCATCTTGCGAAAGGTCTTGATGGTAAAGGTATCATGTATGTAACACCCCGAGATTTTATGAAAAATATTTTTTTTAATTTCATTAATGTCTTGTGTTGTATTCTACACCAAAAGGATCTTGCACAAAACGCATCCTTTCCTTGCATTACACACAATCACGACCTTCCTCGATAGCGTGTGTAGTACACAATACCGAGTTTCACTAAACAACGATATGCTATTAAAATATTATTAAAACTAACCGTTATGAATAGTAATAACCACTTTTTGAAATTTTGTAAATTTTATTTTTCAAAATGGACTTCATTTTTGGATTCGGAATATCGAAATTAGCTTAGGGTGAAATTTTGGTACTTTTCGGATAACTTTCATATTCTGATGAATAGTGAAAATTACTAAATTTTAATTAAAAACAACTTTTTTAATCAAAATAATTAATAGTGATAAATTATTAATTTGAGTGGTTTTAAAGTATATTTAGAATATATTTTTACCATTTAATAAAATTTTGTTCATTGAATGTAATTTCACATTTAAACCAAACATAAACAAGTGTCAATCTTTTGATAGTTATAATCTCTTAAAAACACGCTATTTGTTTTGACGACAAGAATTAATTTTTAAATAAATTAATGCGACTGATGTGTTTTGAATTTGGTAAAATAGACATAATTTTTGAATTCATAATATAAAATATAGCTTAGGCCTAATTTTTGGTATTTTTCTGGAAACTTTCATTTTTTAATGAATAGTGAAACCACTAAGTGGTAGTTAAAAAAAACTGATTTTTTCATAAAACTTAATTTTACCACTTTTGTGAGTGGAATTTCAAAAATCCGAGAGACACGGTTGATGTCAGTAAGTAAAATGTGGTTCAATGAGATGAAAATAATTTTTGGTGAATAATAACTTTTTACTTTTATTTACTACGGTTAAAAGTAAATAGGGTAATTAAGGGTAAAAATGATATTATTATTACCCTAACACATGTCCTAATTCTATTGGAAAAGTTTAATTCGACCAAAAACAACCTTAGGAATAAAATATGACCATTTAGGCCCACTTGGATCAGATTAGGACATTTATTATTAATTTATTTAAAGAAGGGTTAAAATAGATAAAATCAAAGTTTAATAAGTTTATCATTTTTAATATAGGGTTATACATAAGATAAATTCGACTATAAATAATAATTAGAAAGATAAAAAGATTTCCTACATAATGGTATTTTATTTTTAATTTTTAGACATTAAATAATTTAATTTATTTATGACACAAAGATGATACAATAATTATCTTATTAATGAAATATTGACATAATTGATGTTATAAATACCAAAATAAAAGTAATTTTAGACTTTTTATGAATTACACTAATTTTCTAGGTTAATAGGACATGTTAGTATTGATATAATTAACTTTTTTTATAACTAATCAGTCTGTTATGATTTTCACAAAAATCAATTACTAAATAGTGTCAAATTTGACATAAAATAGTTGTTAAAACAAATATTATATTATTAATTGTTATTTTATTCCTAAAAATATAAGGTTCTAAAAAATGACTTAGATAAGGTTATATATATTAATAATAAATAACTTGGGGTTCATTTGTCTTCTTATAGTAAGTTTATTAACCTTATAGTATAAGAACACAAGAAGACACGGTAAAAGTAAAATTATTTAACTTAATGTTAAATCTAAATGATAAGGTTAAAATAGGAACCTAAACGTGTCTAAATTCTATTGTATGAGATTATTTATACCAATCCCAACCTTATCTTTGAAATAAATTAATTTGGAGCTATTTAAAACCGAATTTGGCTTTATAATAAAATAATATTTTTAGTTATCCCAAATGTGCCCCTCTCCTCCCTTATAAAAGGGCACCTCCTCCCTCTCTTCCTCACACCACTTTGAGCCTTCAAGCTCGGCAAAACCCTACCAAATTCTCTTCTCCACTTCCCTATCAACATCCTAGAGGTACTGGTATTCTTCAAAGACCAATTTTAGTGCCCTAAGAGGAAGACTCAAAGAGGCGCTTCAAAGAAGAGGTAATGTCCGTTACCGATTCTTTCAACTTTATTTCTTCTTCCACTTCTTCTTATTAGGTTGTTTCATTATGAAGTAATAACATCAGTATCACTCATATAAAAATATGTTATTATAAGTATGAAACAACCCTATTTCACCATCTATCCATCCTACGGAAAATGAAATCACCGCGCGTGCGTACTTACGGAATACCGTCTCCACGCTGTGGTGTAATCTATTTTCCACCACCAACTTACTTGGATGTGTATAATGGTGTAAATAATAACTATATATGATTATTTTAAAGTGATATTGATTCTGAAATAGTATACATACACTCCAATAAAATTCCACGATCATGAGAACGATATCATCGCTCGTGCGTACGTACGGACTACCGTCTCCACAACGCGATGAGATTCATTCTCTACATTAACCATTCATGAATGATTATAAAGTATATATAATAAGTAATCATGAAATATATGACATAATAATGATAATGGATTTATGTGTATATATATGTATGTCGTCTACTTAATTTCATTCAACTCAATAAGGAAACGAAAACAACGTTCATGCGTACGTACGACCTACCGTCTCCATGAACGGTGTATTTCTTTCCATTTACTGATCTATTATATATATATGTATATTCTGAATATATATTATATAAAAATAATTTTTTATATTCTGGAATTAAGTAATCATGATCTAAGTAATCATATGAATAATTACAAGTCAAAACACGGACGACAAATGAAACGATTTTACCCAAAATGCTCTTTAACATGGAATTTACAAAATAACGGGTAAAATAAAGTCATAAGTGAACCATATATGATATCATAACAATGAGTATGATTCTGGAATAAGTCAATGACATTATTTAAATCATTATACAGGAGGTTCGGACACTTATGAAGCAAATCAGACCTAAGGTATGGGAAAATATCACAATCTCATTTTTATCCGAGATTGTTTATACTTTGGTATTTACTCGGGTGTATTTTATCATCCACATCCATGTTTCCTCAATATTTAATATTATTTCCATCCACCTAAAATTTTTTAAATTCAATTTTACCCTTTGGTGAGTTTTTAGTAAAAGATATGAAAGGAATATTTTGTCGTTTTTCATACGAGGTACTTTTTGACTTTTCGGACAAAAGTTCGAGAAGAATGTTTTTTTAACTTATACAGAATGAATGGATTTTTAAAACATTATTTCCAAGAAGCTTACTTTAAAAGTTTTCAAGTTTATTTTTAATTAACTTCTTTTAGTTTAGAATTGTATGACATGTTAAGAAAGGAAAAGTGTTTTTGAAGTAGAAATGATATTTTCCTCAAGAATGGAGTTCAAGTGTTTTATCAAAATTATTTTCCATCTAAGATAATAAAGGGATATGTTTCTATCCCTATTATTACATTGATTTTATTATGTTGTGATGGAATTATTTTTATGAATTACTTTATCTTATATGAATTGTTTTATGATGTCATGATGTTTAATAATCCCATTTTTATTACATGGGTTATTCTATGATGTATGGTTTATGATTTTGTGGCACACATAAGAATGGTATAATTATGAGATGGGTGGGACATATATCTCCCTCCAATGCATTGGGTAAAGATTTTATATCTCATGAGATAGACATGGCTGGAACGGCATGTTAAACCAGTTCAGTGAAACAGGACTGAAACGAGAAGTGAACTCGGTTCAGAAATGGACTTTGTCCACTAAGATAGTCTTGGAAATGAGTCTTGATTAATAAGAAATGATTCTCTATGATTATGTGTGTATGCCACAAAGTTTTATCTTTTAAGTTATGATTATTGGGATTACATTTCACTACTATGATTTATCCCATGTTATGAAATTATGATTTCTTTTGTAGGTTAAGATTTCCAAAAGTTATGTTCTTATGTATATGATGTGATTGATATTTATTTTGTTTACCCTTACTGAGCATTTGAGCTCACCCTTTTATGTTTTCTTTTCCCCAAGATATAAAGAAAGGTTTTAGGTAAAAAAAAAGGAAGATCTTTATGGGATATGTTGAAGATCTTTCACAACGATTAGAAGATTATATTCCAAGTTCCCAAAGACACTAAACTATTACGGTCCTTGTGTGTGTGTGTTTTTGTTATGTACTAAGTATTCCGCAAAAGTAATGTAATGTCCATGTACGTCAAGCTTAGGGTCTCTACAGTTGGTATCAGAGGAAAGGTTTATTCAACCTTTAGAAACTAGGATGCGAAAACGTTAGTGAGATCCCTAGAGATATTTCTAAGGTATGTCTAGGGATGTCCCTAAGGATAAGTATACGTATAGGATATAGTCCTAGAACTATGGTAATGATATTAGATTAAACCAAAGATGTTAGATATTGAAGTTACTCCCCCTTTATTATGATTTTTGCCTCACACTATTCTTTTTGGGTTTTAGAAAATGGCTGGAAACAAGATGATTCACGATAATGGAGGATATGATGGACAATGGAATGATATTCTTCATGAGAAACCAAATGAAATGGGATTTGGAAGTCCAAATATCATTATTATGCCGAATCAACAATCTCATAATATGATCAATAAATTAAAATTTGGTAAGTTTCCTGACTCTGCTAATAAGAGAAAGATGGAGTTTCATGATGATCATAGAGGAAAGAAAGTTCAATTTCCCCTATGTAAATCATGAGGGAAGAGGCATCAAGGAGAATGTTTCAAAGGAACTGGAAGATGCTTTAGGTGTGGAAAAGAAGGACACAAAGCTAGTAAGTGCAAAGGAAAAGGTTCATTTAACACCAGGGATGAGGATAATGGTATTTATACAACATCAACAATGGTTAAATGTTTTAAATGTG
Source organism: Viscum album (assembly GCA_963277665.1). NCBI lineage: Eukaryota > Viridiplantae > Streptophyta > Magnoliopsida > Santalales > Viscaceae > Viscum > Viscum album. The sequence goes on along the minus strand of OY728137.1, from coordinate 1,488,170,322 downwards.
GAATGTACGGGCATTATGCAAACCAATGCCCTAAGGGAAAGTCTCATGAAGAGAATCAGTATGGTCGTATGGGTAGTATTTATGTTGTTGATGATGAAGAGACTACAAATGATATGTGAGATGAAAGAATTGTTGAAGCTCGGTCAATGGTTTAAGAATGTAGTGGAATGATTACATGTTTATCATGTGTAATGTTGTATAAGTAATCTCATGGTACTATGGAATAAAGAGACATCTAAGGATTGTTACACTGTTGTCTTTCCTTGAGTTTTGAAAGTGTATGATTAATGGTTCCAGTATCCATGAAAGGTTATTCATATATTTTTGGAATTTAGATGATATGTGCATAATGAAGGGATAAGGATAAAATTAAATGTTTGATAGTATTCATGAGCTCATGACTGATATAAGGAGAAGGTTATATCATGGTTTGAGTATATAGATTTTTTGGATTTTGGTATGTGGGAAGAGTTAACATTTGACAGCATTCATGTTTTCACTAAGTTTTAATGGGTAGTTATTTTTCAAGAGAATACATGATTAAGGTATTCACATGATTGGAATGTGACCAAAAAGATATATGGGGGATAAATGATGGTATTCACATGCTTGGTTGATGACATTTCAAGTAATCGTTTTCTTTATACTATGAGCTTGGACCGAAGTATTTTAGATAAGCCTAAATATTGGAATGGATTATGTTGGACATAAGTTAGTATTGTTAGAAATTTTTTCGATATTATTTATGGGATGTTATAGTAATGTACTTTTATAAAAAGGACAACCTGCAGGACGGGTGACAACCCATCGCGTCAGACAGGCCTGTGGGAATCGAACCCACAACCGAAGTGCGACTGGCCTTTATCGCCTACCACTGGCCTACAGGAAGTCCCTGTTTAGTAGAAACTAGTTTTATTATATTAAGCAGTATGATATATGGAGTATAATTCCATTTTAGGAACCATATATGATTAATCTCACTATAGATGGACTTATGTATTTTTGATAACTTTTATAACCTTTTGTTTGAGACAGATGAAATGACCCATCATTCTATCACATGATCTGCTAACACATCACGAATAACAAATTCAACTTCATTTCATTAAGGGATTAAGTGGAAATTGTTCAATTAACGAACAACAGTGAGATTGTACCAAAATCATGTAAGTATTTCTTTTAATTCATCAACTTTAGGGAAATGATCTTGAAAACCAAAAATGTTGTCCTAGTGCCCTTATATCCGATGAATCAGATGGTACCTTAGATCATCAAAAATCTATGGATTTGTGATTTCTGGATTTTCCATAGCCATGTTCTCTACCACTCTCCATCAGAACATGATGGTTAGATTTCTCTTCCATATCCATATTTTCACCTATGTGGAAACCCAATGAATAGTTTATTTGGGTAATTGTTACGTTTCATACTTTTGTTTTTAAAGATTGGTTTTGGTATTCCTTTTTATGATGTGGGTTTCTATTAAATAAACTTTCGAGTAGTAAACTATTTATAACTCCAACGAATTTCGAGGGCGAAATTCATTTTAAGGGGGGTAGAATGTAACACCCCGAGATTTTATGAAAAATATTTTTTTTAATTTCATTAATGTCTTGTGTTGTACGCTACACCAAAAGGATCTTGCACAACACGCATCCTTGCCTTGCATTACACGCAATCGCGACCTTCCTCGATAGCGTGTGTTGTACGCAATACAGAGTTTCACTAAACAACGATATGCTATTAAAATATTATTAAAACTAGCCGTTATGAATAGTAATAACCACTTTTTGAAATTTTGTAAATTTTATTTTTCAAAATGGACTTCATTTTTGGATTCGGAATATCGAAATTAGCTTAGGGTGAAATTTTGGTACTTTTCGGATAACTTTAATATTATGATGAATAGTGAAAATTACTAAATTTTAATTAAAAACAACTTTTTTAATCAAAATAATTAATAGTGTTAAATTATTAATTTGAGTGGTTTTAAAGTATATTTAGAATATATTTTTACCATTTAATAAAATTTTGGTCATTTAATGTAATTTCACATTTAAACCAAACATAAACAAGTGTCAATCTTTTGATTGTTATTATCTCTTAAAAACACGCTATTTGTTTTGACGACGAGAATTAATTTTTAAATAAATTAATGCAACTGATGTGTTTTGAATTTGGTAAAATAGACATAATTTTTGAATTCATAATATAAAATATAGCTTAGGCCTAATTTTTGGTATTTTTCTGGAAACTTTCATTTTTTGATGAATAGTGAAACCACTAAGTGGTAGTTAAAAAAACTGAATTTTTCATAAAACTTTATTTTACCGCTTCTGTGAGTGGAATTTCAAAAATCCGAGAGACACGGTTGATGTCAGTAAGTAAAATGTGGTTCAATGAGATGAAAATAATTTTTGGTGAATAATAACTTTTTACTTTTATTTACCACGGTTAAAAGTAAATTGGGTAATTAAGCGTAAAAATGATATTATTATTACCCTAACACATGTCCTAATTATATTGCATAAGTTTAATTCGACCAAAAACAACCTTAGGAATAAAATATGACCATTTAGGCCCACTTGTATTAGATTAGGACATTTATTATTAATTTATTTAATGAATGGTTAAAATAGTTAAAATCAAAGTTTAATAAGTATATCATTTTTAATATAGTGTTATACATAAGATAAATTCTACTATAAATATTCATTAGAAAGATCAAAATATTTCCTACATAATGGTATTTTATTTGTAATTTTTAGAAATTAAATAATTTAATTTATTTATGACACAAAGATGATGCAGTAATTATCTTATTAATGAAATATTGACATAATTAATGTTATAAATTCCGAAATAAATGTAATTTGAGACTTTTTATGAATTACACTAATTTTCTAGGTTAATATGACATGTTAGTATTGATACAATTAACTTTTTTTGAACTAATCAGTTTGTTATGATTTTCACAAAAATCAATTACTAAATAGTGTCAAAAATTGACATAAAATAGTTTTTTAAACAAATATTATATTATTAACTGTTATTTTATTCCTAAAAATATAAGGTTCGGCCAAATGACTTAGATAAGGATTTATATATTAATAATAAACAACTTGAGATTCGTTTGGATTCTTATAGTAAGTTTATTAACCTTATAGTATAAGAACACAAGAAGACACGGTAAAAGTAAAATTATTTAACTTAATGTTAAATCTAAATGATAAGGTTAAAATAGGAACCTAAACTTGTCTAAATTTTATTGTATGAGAGGATTGCGACCCATCCCCACCTTATATTCTAAATAAATCAATTTGGATCTATTTAAAACCGAATTTGGCTTTTTAATAAAATAATATTTTTAGTTATTCCAAAGGTGCTCCTCTCCTCCCTTATAAAAGGGCACTTCCTCCCTCTCTTCCTCACACCACTTTGAGACTTCAATCTCAGAAAAACCCTGCCAAATTCTCTTCCCCACTTCCCTAGAAATATACTAGAGGTCTTGGTATTCTTCAAAGACCAATTTTAGTACCCTAAGAGGAGGACTCAAAGAGGCGCTTCAAAAAAGAGGTAATGTCCGTTACCAATTATTTAAACTTTATTTATTCTTCCACTTCTTCTTCTTAGGTTGTTTCATTATGAATTAATAACATCAGTATCACTCATATACTGATATTTTATTATAAGTATGAAATAGCCCTATTTCACCATCTATCCATCCTACGGAAAATGAAATCACCGTGTGTGCGTACGTACGAAATACCGTCTCCACGCTGTGGTGTAATCTATTTTCCACCACCACCTTACTTTGATGGGTATAATGGTGTACATAATAACTATATATATTTATTTCAAAGTGATATTGATTTTGAAATAGTATACATACACTCCAATACAATTCCACGATCATGAGAACGATATCATCGCTCGTGCGTACGTACGGACTACCGTCTCCACAATGCGATGAGATTCATTCTCCACATTAACCATTCATGAATGATTATAAAGTATATATAATAAGTAATCATAAAATATATGAAATAATAATGATACTGGATTTATGTGTATATATATGTATGTCGTCTACTTAATTTCATTCAACTCAACAAGGAAACAAAAACAGAGTTCATGCGTACGTATGACCTACCGTCTCCATGAACGGTGTATTTCTTTCCATTTACTGATCTATTATATATATGTATATTCTGAATATATATTATATATAAATCATGTTTTATATTCTGGAATTAAGTAATCATGATCTAAGTAATCATATGAATAATTACAAGTCAAAACACAGACGACAAATGAAACGATTTTACGCAAAACGTTCTTTAACATGGAATTTACAAAAGAACAGGTAAAATAAAGTCATAAGTGAACCATATATGATATCAGAACAATGAGTATGATTTTGGAATAAGTAAATGACATTATTTAAATCATTATACAGGAGGTTCGGACACTTATGAAGCAAATCGGACCTAAGGTAAGGGAAAATATCACAATCTCATTTTTATCCGAGATTGTTTATACTTTGGTATTTGCTGGGGTGTATTTTATCATCCACATCCATGTTTCCTCAATATGTAATATTATTTCCATCCACCTAAAATTGTTTAAATCCAGTTTTACCCTTTGGTGAGTTTTTAGTAAAAGATATGAAAGGAATATTTTGTCGTTTTTCGTACGATGTACTTTTTGACTTTTCCAACAAAAGTACGAGAAGAATGTTTTTTTAACTTATACGGCATGAATAGATTTTTAAAAAATTATTTCCAAGAAGCTTCCTTTACAAGTTTTCAAGTTTATTTTTAATCAAATTCTTTTAGTTTAGAATTGTATGACATGTTAAGAAAGGAAAAGTGTTTTTGAAGTAGAAAGGATATTTTCCTCAAGAATGGAGTTCAAGTGTTTTATCAAAATTATTTTCCATCTAAGATAATAAAGGGATCTGTTTCTATCCCTATTATTACATTGATTTGATTATGTTATGATGAAATTATTTTTATGAATTCCTTTATCTTATATGAATTGTTTTATGATGTCATGATGTTTAAGAATCCCATTTTTATTACATGGGTTATGCTATGATGTATGGTTTATGATTTTTTGGCACACATAATAATGGTATCATTATGAGATGGGTGAGACCTATATCTCCCTCCAATGCATTGGGTAAAGATTTTGTATCTCATGAGATATACATGGCTGGAATGGCAGGTTAAACCGGTTCAGTGAAACATGACTGAAACGAGAAGTGAACTCGGTTCAGAAATGGACTTTGTCCACTAAGATAGTCTTGGCAATGAGTCTTGAATAATAAGAAATGATTCTCTATGATTATGTGTGTATGCCAAAAAGTTTCATGTTTTAAGTTATGATTATTGGGATTACATTTCACTACTATGATTTATCCCATGTTATGAAATTATGATTTCTTTTGCAGGTTAAGATTTCCAAAAGTTATGTTCTTATGTATATGATGTGATTGATATTTCTTTTGTTTACCCTTACTGAGCATTTGAGCTCACCCTTTTATGTTTTCTTTTCCCCAGGATATAAATAAAGGTTTTAGGTAAAAAAAGGAAGATCTTTATGGGAGATGTTGAAGATCTTTCACCACGATTAGAAGATTATATTCTGAGTTTCCAAAGACACTAAACTATTACGGTCCTTGTGTGTGTGTGTTTTTGTTATGTACTAAGTATTCCGCAAAAGTAATGTAATGTCCATGTACATCAAGCTTAGGGTCTCTACAGTTGGTATCAGAGGAAATGTTTAGTCAACCTTTGGAAACTAGGATGCGAAAACGTTAGTGAGATCCCTAGAGATATATCTAAGGTATGTCTAGGGATGTCCCTAAGGATAAGTATACGTATAGGATATAGTCATAGAACTATGGTAACGATATTAGATTAAACCAAAGATGTTAGATATTGAAGTTACTCCCCCTTTATTATGATTTTTTCCTCTCACACTATTCTTTTTGGGTTTTAGAAAATGGTTGGAAACAAGATGATTCACGATAATGGAGGATATGATGGACAATAGAATGATATTCTTCATGAGCAACCAAATGAAATGGGATTTGGAAGTCCAAACATCATTATTATGCCGAATCAGCAATCTCATAATATGATCAATAAAGTAAAATTTTTTAAGTTTCCTGACTCGGATAATAAGAGAAAGATGGACTTTCATGATGATCATAGAGGAAAGAAAGTTCAATTTCCCCTATGTAAATCATGTGGGAAGAGGCATCAAGGAGAATGTTTCAAAGGAACTGGAAGATGCTTTGGGTGTGGAAAAGAAGGACACAAAGCTAGTAAGTGCAAAGGAAAAGGTTCAGTTAACACCAGGGATGATGATAATGGTATTGCTACGACATCAACAATGGTTAAATGTTTTAAATGTGGAATGTACGAGCATTATGAAAACCAATTACCTAATGGAAAGTCTCATGAAGAGAATCAGTATGGTCGTATGGGTAGTATTTATGTTGATGATTATGAAGAGACTACAAATGATATGTGAGATGGAAGAATTGTTGAAGCTCGGTCAATGGTTTAAGAATGTAGTGGAATGATTACATGTTTATCATGTGTAATGTTGTATAAGTAATCTCATGGTACTATGGAATAAAGAGACATCTAAGGATTGTTACACTGTTGTCTTTCCTTGAATTTTGAAAGTGTATGATTAATGGTACCAGTATCCATGAAAGGTTATTCAGATATTTTTGGAATGTAGATGATATGCTCATAATGAAGGGATAAGGAGAAAATTAAATGTTTGATAGTATTCATGAGCTCATGACTGATATAAGGAGAAGGTTATATCATGGGTTGAGTATATAGAATTTTTGGATTTTGGTTTGTAGGAAGAGTTAACTTTTGACAGCATTCATGTTTTTACTAAAGTTTAATGGGTATTCATTTTTCAAGAGAATACATGATTAAGGTATTCACATGATTAGAATGTGACCAACAAGATATATGGGGGATAAATGATGGTATTCATATGCTTGGTTGATGACATTTCAAGTAATCGTTTTCTTTATACTATGAGCTTGGACCAAAGTATTTTAGATAATCCTAAATATTGGAATGGATTATGTTGGAAATAAGTTAGTACTGTTAGAACTTTTTTCGATATTATTGATGGGATGTTATAGTAATTTAGTTTTAGAAAAAGGAAAACCTGCAGGACGGTTGACAACCCATCGCGTCAGACAAGGATGTGGGAATCGAACCCACAACCGAAGTGCGAGTGGCCTTTATTTCCTTCCACTGGCCTACAGAAAGTCCCTGTTTAGTAGAAACTAGTTTTATTATATTAAGCAGTATGATATATGAAGTATAAGTCCATTTTAGGAACCATATATGATTAATCTCACTATAGATGGACTTATGAATTTTTGATAACTTTTATAACCTTTTGTTCGATACAGATGGAATGACCCATCATTCTATCACATGATCTGCTAACACATCATGAATAACAAATTCAACTTCATTTCATTAAGGGATTAACTGGAAATTGTTCAATTAACGAACAATAGTGAGATTGTACCAGAATCATGTAAGTATTTCTTTTAATTCATCAACTTTAGGGAAATGATCTTGAAAACCAAAAATGTTGTCCTAGTGCCCTTATATCCGATGAATCAGATGGTACCTTAGATCATCAAAAATCTATAGATTTGTGATTTCTAGATTTTCCATAGCCATGTTCTCTACCACTCTCCATCAGAACATGATGGTTAGATTTCTCTTCCATATCCATATTTTCACCTATGTGGAAACCCAATGATTAGTTTATTTGTGTAACCGTTACGTTTCATACTTTTGTTTTTAAATATTGGTTTTGGTATTCCTTTTTACGATGTGGGTTTCTATTAAAGAAACTTTCAAGTAGTAAGCCATTTATAACCCCGACGAATTTCGAGGGCGAAATTCATTTTAAGGGGGGTAGAATGTTACACCCTGAGATTTTATGAAAAATATTCTTTTTAATTTCATTAATGTCTTGTGTTGTACGCTAAACCAAAAGGATCTTTCACAACACGCATCCTTGCCTTGCATTACACGCAATCATGACCTTCCTCGATAGCGTGTGTAGTACGAAATACCGAGTTTCACTAAACAACAATATGCTATTAAAATATTATAAAAACTAGCCGTTATGAATAGTAATAACCACTTTTTGAAATTTTGTAAATTTTATTTTTCAAAATGGACTTCATTTTTGGATTCATAATATCAAAATTAGCTTAGGGTGAAATTTTGGTACTTTTCGGATAACTTTCATATTATGATGAATAGTGAAAATTACTAAATTTTAATTAATTTTTTTTAATCGAAATAATTAATAGTGATAAATTATTAATTTGAGTGGTTTTAAAGTATATTTAGAATATATTTTTACCATTTAATACAATTTTGGTCATTGAATGTAATTTCACATTTAAACCAAACATAAACAAGTGTCAATCTTTTGATAGTTATTATCTCTTAAAAACACACTATTTGTTTTGACGACGAGAATTATTTTTTAAATAAATTAATGCAACTGATGTATTTTGAATTTGGTAAACTAGAAATAATTTTTTAATTCATAATATCAAATATAGATTAGGCCTAATTTTTGGTATTTTTCTGGAAACTTTCATTTTTTGATGAATAGTGAAACCACTAAGTGGTAGTTAAAAAAAACTGAATTTTTCATAAAACTTAATTTTACCGCTTCTGTGAGTGGAATTTCAAAAATCCGAGAGACACGGTTGATGTCAGTAAGTAAAATGTGGTTCAATGAGATGAAAATAATTTTTGGTGAATAACAACTTTTTACTTTTATTTACCACGGTTAAAAGTAAATAGGGTAATTAAGGGTAAAAATAATATTATTATTACCCTAACACTTGTCCTAATTCTATTGGATAAGTTTAATTCAACCAAAAACAACCTTAGAAATAAAATATGACCATTTAGGCCCATTTGGATTAGATTAGGACATTTATTATTAATTTATTTAAAGAAGGGTTAAAATAGTTAAAATCAAAGTTTAATAAGTATAAAATTTTTAATATTGGGTTATACATAAGATAAATTCGACTATAAATATTCATTAGAAATCTAAAAAGATTTACTACATAATGGTATTTTATTTTTAATTTTTATACATTAAATAATTTAATTTATTTATGACAAAAAGATGATGGAGTAATTATCTTATTAATGAAATATTGACATAATTGATGTTATAAATACCAAAATAAATGTAATTTGAGACTTTTTATGAATTACACTAATTTTCTAGGTTAATATGACATGTTAGTATTGATATAATTAACTTCTTTCGAACTAATCAGTCTGTTATTATTTTCACAAAAATCAATTACAAAATAGTGTCAAAATTGACATAAAATAGTTTTTAAAACAAATATTATATTATTAATTGTTATTTTATTTCTAAAAATATAAGGTTCAGCCAAATTACTTAGATAAGGTTATATATATTAATAATAAACAACTTGGGGTTTGTTTGGATTCTTATAGTTAGTTTATTAATCTTATAATATAAGAACACAAGAAGACACGGTAAAAGTAGAATTATTTAACTTAATGTTAAATCTAAATGATAAGGTTAAAATAGGAACCTAAACTTGTCTAAATTCTATTGGATGAGAGTATTTCGACCCATCCACACCTTATCTTAGAAATAAATCAATTTGGAGCTATTTAAAACCGAATTTTTCTTTATAATAAAATAATATTTTTAGTTATTCCAAAGGTGCCCCTCTCATCCCTTATAACAGGGAACCTTCTCCCTCTCTTCCTCACACCACTTTGAGCCTTCAAGCTCGGGCAACCCCTGCCAAATTCTCTTCTACACTTCCCTAGAAAAATACTAGAGGTCCTGGTCTTCTTCAAAGACCAATTTTAGTGCCCTAAGAGGAGGACTCAAAGAGGCGCTTCAAAGAAGAGGTAATGTCTGTTACCGATTCTTTCAACTTTATTTCTTCTTCCACTTATTCTTATTAGGTTGTTTCATTATGAAGTAATAACATCAGCATCACTAATATACTGATATGTTATTATAAGTATGAAACAACCCTATTTCACCATCTATCCATCCTACGGAAAATGAAATCACCGCACGTGCGTACGTATGGAATACCGTCTCCACGCTGTGGTGTAATCTATTTTCCACCACCACCTTACTTGGATGGATATAATGGTGTAAATAATAACTATATATGATTATCGTAAAGTGATATTGATTCTGAAAAAGTATACATACACTCCAATACAATTCCACCATCATGAGAACGATATCATCGCTCGTGCGTACGTACGGACTACCGTCTCCACAACGCGATGAGATTCATTCTCCGCATTAACCATTCATGAATGACTATAAAGTATATATAATAATTAATCAAGAAATATATGAAATAATAATGATACTGGATTTATGTGTATATGTATGTATGTCGTCTACTTAATTCCATTCAACTCAATAAGGAAACGAAAACAGCGTTCATGCGTACGTACGACCTACCGTCTCCATGAACGGTGTATTTTTTCCATTTACTAATCTATTATATATATGTATATTATGAATATATATTATATATAAATCATGTCTTATATTCTGGAATTAAGTAATCATGATCTAAGTAATCATATGAATAATTACAAGTCAAAACACGGACGACAAATGAAACGATTTTACCCAAAACGCTCTTTAACATGGAATTTACAAAAGAACAGGTAAAATAAAGTCATAAGTGAACCATATATGATATCATAACAATGAGTATGATTCTGGAATAAGTCAGTGACATTATTTAAATCATTATACAGGAGGTTCGGACACTTACGAAGAAAATCGGACCTAAGGTAAGGGAAAATATCACAATCTCATTTTTATCCGAGATTGTTTATACTTTGGTATTTTCTGGGGTGTATTTTATCATCCACATCCATGTTTTCTCAATATTTAATATTATTTCCATCCACCTACAATTTTTTAATCCAATTTTACCCTTTGGTGAGTTTTTAGTAAAAGATATGAAAGGAATATTTTGTCGTTTTTTGTACGATGTACTTTTTGACTTTTCCAACAAAAGTACGAGAAGAATGTTTTTTAACTTATACAACATGAATGGATTTTTAAAACATTATTTCCAAGAAGCTTCCTTTACAAGTTTTAAATTTTATTTTTAATCAACTTCTTTTAGTTTAGAATTGTATGACATGTTAAGAAAGGAAAAGTGTTTTTGAAGTAGAAAGGATATTTTCCTCAAGAATGGAGTTCAAGTGTTTTATGAAAATTATTTTCCATCTAAGATAATATAGGGATCTGTTTCTATCCCTATTATTACATTGATTTGATTATGTTATTATGGAATTATTTTTATGAATTCCTTTATCTTTTATGAATTGTTTTATGATGTCATGATGTTTAAGAATCCCATTTTTATTACATGGGTTATGCTATGATGTATGGTTTATGATTTTGTGGCACACATAAGAATGGTATCATTATGAGATGGGTGAGACCTATATCTCCCTCCAATGCATTGGGTAAAGATTTTATATCTCATGAGATAGACATGGCTGGAACGGCAGGTTAAACCGGTTCAGGGAAACATGACTGAAACGAGAAGTGAACTCGGTTCAGAAATGGACTTTGTCCACTAAGATAGTCTTGGCAATGAGTCTTGAATAATAAGAAATGATTCTATATGATTATGTGTGTATGCCACAAAGTTTCATGTTTTAATTTATGATTATTGGGATTACATTTCACTACTATGATTTATCCCATGTTATGAAATTATGATTTCTTTTGCAGGTTAAGATTTCCAAAAGTTATGTTCTTATGTATATGATGTGATTGATATTTCTTTTTTTTACCCTTACTGAGCATTTGAGCTCACCCTTTTATGTTTTCTTTTCCCCTGGATATAAATAAAGGTTTTAGGTAAAAAAAAAGGAAGATCTTTATGGGAGATGTTGAAGATCTTTCACCACGATTAGAAGATTATATTCCGAGTTTCGAAAGACACTAAACTATTACGGTCCTTGTGTGTGTGTGTTTTTGTTATATACTAAGTATTCCGCAAAAGTAATGTAATGTCCATGTACGTCAAGCTTAGGGTCTCTACAGTTGGTATCAGAGGAAAGGTTTAGTCAACCTTTGGAAACTAGGATGCGAAAACGTTAGTGAGATTCCTAGAGATATTTCTAAGGTATGTCGAGGGATGTCCCTAAGGATAAGTATACGTATAGGATATAGTCCTAGAACTATGGTAACGATATTAGATTAAACCAAAGATGTTAGATATTGAAGTTACTCCCCCTTTATTATGATTTTTACCTCTCACACTATTCTTTTTGGGTTTTAGAAAATGGCTGGAAACAAGATGATTCATGATAATGGAGGATATGATGGAAAATGGAATGATATTCTTCATGAGAAACCAAATGAAAAGGGATTTGGAAGTCCAAACATAATTATTATTCCGAATCAGCAATCTCATAATATGATCAATAAAGTAAAATTTTGTAAGTTTCCTGACTCGGATAATAAGAGAAAGATGGAGTTTCATGATGATCATAGAGGAAAGAAAGTTCAATTTCCCCTATGTAAATCATGTGGGAAGAGGCATCAAGGAGAATGTTTCAAAGGAACTGGAAGATGCTTTGGGTGTGGAAAAGAAGGCCACAAAGCTAGTAAGTGCAAAGGAAAAGGTTCAGTTAACACCAAGGATGAGGATAATGGTATTTCTACGACATCAACAATGGTTAATGTTTTAAATGTGGAATGTACGAGAATTATGGAAACCAATTAGCTAAGGGAAAGTCTCATGAAGAGAATCAGTATGGTCGTATGGGTAGTATTTATGTTGATGATGATGAAGAGACTACAAATGATATGTGAGATGAAAGAATTGTTGAAGCTCGGTCAATGGTTTAAGAATGTAGTGGAATGATTACATGTTTATCATGTGTAATGTTGTATAAGTAATCTCATGGTACTATGGAATAAAGAGACATCTAAGGATTGTTACACTGTTGTCTTTCCTTGAGTTTTGAAAGTGTATGATTAATGGTACCGGTATCCATGAAAGGTTATTCAGATATTTTTGGAATGTAGATGATATGCGCATAATGAAGGGATAAGGAGAAAATTAAATGTTTGATAGTATTCATGAGCTCATGACTGATATAAGGAGAAGGTTATATCATGGTTTGAGTATATAGAATTTTTGGATTTTGGTTTGTGGGAAGAGTTAACTTTTGACCGCATTCATGTTTTCACTAAGGTTTAATGGGTATTCATTTTTCAAGAGAATACATGATTAAGGTATTCACATGATTGGAATGTGACCAACAAGATATATGGGGGATAAATGATGGTATTCATATGCTTGGTTGATGACATTTCAAGTAATCGTTTTCTTTATACTATAAGCTTGGACCAAAGTATTTTAGATAAGCCTAAAGATTGGAATGGATTATGTTGGACATAAGTTAGTATTGTTAGAACTTTTTTCGATATTATTGATGGGATGTTATAGTAATTTAGTTTTAGAAAAAGGAAAACCTGCAGGACGGTTGACAACCCATCGCGTCGGACAAGGATGTGGGAATTGAACCCACAACCGAAGTGTGACTGGCCTTTATTGCCTACCAATGGCCTATAGGAAGTCCCTGTTTAGTAGAAAATAGTTTTATTATATTAAGTAGTATGATATATGAAGTATAAGTCCATTTTAGGAACCATATATGATTAATCTCACTATAGATGGACTTATGTATTTTTGATAACTTTTATAACCTTTTGTTCGATACAGTTGGAATGACCCATCATTCTATCACATGATCTGCTAACACATCACGAATAACAAATTCAACTTCATTTCATTAAGGGATTAAGTGGAAATTGTTCAATTAACGAACAACAGTGAGATTGTACCAGAATCATGTAAGTATTTCTTTTAATTCATCAACTTTAGGGAAATGATGTTGAAAACCAAAAATGTTGTCCTAGTGACCTTATATCCGATGAATCAGATGGTACCCTAGATCATCAAAAATCTATGGATTTGTGATTTCTGGCTTTTCCATAGCCATGTTCTCTACCACTCTCCATCAGAACATGATGGTTAGATTTCTCTTCCATATCCATATTTTCACCTATGTGGAAACCCCGTGATTAGTTTATTTGGGTAACCGTTACGTTTCATACTTTTGTTTTTAAATATTGGTTTTGGTATTCCTTTTTACGATGTGGGTTTCTATTAAAGAAACTTTTGAGTAGTAAACCATTTATAACCCCGACAAATTTCGAGGGTGAAATTCATTTTAAGGGGGTTAGAATGTAACACCCTGAGATTTTATGAAAAATATTATTTTTAATTTCATTAATGGCTTGTGTTGTACGCTACACCAAAAGGATCTTGCACAACACGCATCCTTGCCTTGCATTACATGCAATCGCGACCTTCCTCGATAGCGTGTGTAGTACACAATACCGAGTTTCACTAAACAACGATATGCTATTAAAATATTATTAAAACTAGCCATTATGAATAGTAATAATCACTTTTTGAAATTTTGTAAATTTTATTTTTCAAAATGGACTTCATTTTTGGATTCGGAATATCGAAATTAGCTTAGGGTGAAATTTTGGTACTTTTCGGATCACTTTCATATTCTGATGAATAGTGAAAATTACTAAATTTTAATTAAAAACAACTTTTTTATTCGAAATAATTAATAGTGATAAATTATTAATTTGAGTGGTTTTAAAGTATATTTAGAATATATTTTTACCATTTAATACAATTTTGGTCATTGAATGTAATTTCACATTTAAACCAAACATAAACAAGTGTCAATCTTTTGATAGTTATTATCTCTTAAAAACACACTATTTGTTTTGACGACGAGAATTATTTTTTAAATAAATTAATGCAACTGATGTGTTTTGAATTTGGTAAAATAGACATAATTTTTGAATTCATAATATCAAATATAGATTAGGCCTAATTTTTGGTATTTTTCTGGAAACTTTCATTTTTTGATGAATAGTGAAACCACTAAGTGGTAGTTAAAAAAAACTGAATTTTTCATAAAACTTAATTTTACCACTTCTGTGAGTGGAATTTAAAAAATCCGAGAGACACGGTTGATGTCAGTAAGTAAAATGTGGTTCAATGAGATGAAAATAATTTTTGGTGAATAACAACTTTTTACTTTTATTTACCACGGTTAAAAGTAAATAGGGTAATTAAGGGTAAAAATGATATTATTATTACCCTAACACATGTACTAATTCTATTGGATAAGTTTAATTCGACCAAAAACAACCTTATAAATAAAATATGACCATTTAGGCCCACTTGGATTAGATTAGGACATTTATTATTAATTTATTTAAAGAAGGGTTAAAATAGTTAAAATCAAAGTTTAATAAGTATATAATTTTTAATATAGGGTTATACATAAGATAAATTCGACTATAAATATTCATTAGAAATATAAGAATATTTCCTACATAATGGTATTTTATTTTTAATTTTTATACATTAAATAATTTAATTTATTTATGACAAAAAGATGATGGAGTAATTATCTTATTAATGAAATATTGACATAATTGATGTTATAAATACCAAAATAAATTTAATTTGAGACTTTTTATGAATTCCACTAATTTTATAGGTTAATATGACATGTTAGTATTGATATAATTAACTTTTTTCTAACTAATCAGTCTGTTATGATTTTCAAAAAAATCAATTACTAAATAGTGTCAAAATTGACATAAAATAGTTTTTAAAACAAATATTATATTATTAATTGTTATTTTATTCCTAAAAATATAAGGTTCAGCCAAATTACTTATATAAGGTTATATATATTAATAATAATAAACTTGGGGTTCGTTTGGCTTCTTATAGTAAGTTTATTAACCTTATAATATAAGAACACAAGAAGACACGGTAAAAGTAAAATTATTTAACTTAATGTTAAATCTAAATGATAAGGTTAAAATAGGAACCTAAACTTGTCTAAATTCTATTGGATGAGATGATTTCGACCCATACCCATCTTATCTTAGAAATAAATCAATTTGGAGCTATTTAAAACCGAATTTGTCTTTATAATATAATAATATTTTTAGTTATTCCAAAGGTACCCCTCTCCTCCCTTATAACAGGGCACCTCCTCCCTCTCTTACTCACACCACTTTGAGCCTTAAAGCTCGGCCAAACCCAGACAAATTCTCTTCTACACTTCCCTAGAAACATACTAGAGGTCCTGGGCTTCTTCAAAGACCAAATTTAGTGCCCTAAGAGGAGGACTCAAAGAGGCACTTCAAAGAAGAGGTAATGTCCGTTACCGATTCTTTCAACTTTATTTCTTCTTACACTTATTCTTCTTAGGTTGTTTCATTGTGAAGTAAAAAAATCAGCATCAATAATATACTGATATGTTATTATAAGTATGAACAACCCTATTTCACCATCTATCCATCCTACAGAAAACGAAATCACCGCGCGTGCGTACGTACGGAATACCGTCTCCACGCTGTGGTGTAATCTATTTTCCACCACCACATTAATTGGATGGGTATAATGGTGTACATAATAACTATATATGATTATTGTAAAGTGATATTGATTCTGAAATAGTATACATACACTCCAATACAATTCCATGATCATGAGAACGATATCATCGCTCGTGCGTACGTACGGACTACCGTCTCCACAACGCGATGAGATTCATTCTCCGCATTAACCATTCATGAATGATTATAAAGTATAAATAATAATTAATCATGAAATATATGACATAATAATGATACTGGATTTATGTGTATATATATGTATGTCTTCTACTTAATTCCATTCAACTCAATAAGGAAACGAAAACAACGTTCATGCGTACGTACGACCTACCGTCTCCATGAACGGTGTATTTCTTTCCATTTAATGATCTATTATATATATGTATATTATGAATATATATTATATATAAATCATATTTTATATTCTGGAATTAAGTAATCACGATCTAAGTAATCATATGAATAATTACAACTCAAAACACGGACGACAAATGAAACGATTTTACCCAAAACACTCTTTAACATGGAATTTACAAAAGAACAGGTAAAATAAAGTCATAAGTGAACCATATATGATATCGTAACAATGAGTATGATTCTGGAATAAGTCAATGACATTATTTAAATCATTATATAGGAGGTTCAGACACTTACGAAGCAAATCAGACCTAAGGTAAGGGAAAATATCACAATCTCATTTTTATCCGAGATTGTTTATACTTTGGTATTTACTGGGGTGTATTTTATCATCCACATCCATGTTTCCTCAATATTTAATATTATTTCCATCCACCTAAAATTTTTTAAATCCAATTTTACCCTTTGGTGAGTTTTTAGTAAAAGATATGAAAGGAATATTTTGTCGTTTTTTGTACGAGGTACTTTTTGACTTTTCCGACAAAAGTACGAGAAGAATGTTTTTTTAACTTATACGACATGAATGGATTTTTAAAACATTATTTCCAAGAAGCTTCCTTTACAAGTTTTCAAGTTTATTTTTAATCAACTTCTTTTAGTTTATAATTGTATGAAATGTTAAGAAAGGAAAAGTGTTTTTGAAGTAGAAAGGATATTTTCATCAAGAATGGAGTTCAAGTGTTTTATCAAAATTATTTTCCATATAAGATAATAAAGGGATCTGTTTCTATCCCTATTATTACATTGATTTTATTATGTTGTGATGGAATTATTTTTATGAATTCCTTTATCATATATGAATTGTTTTATGATGTCATGATGTTTAAGAATCCCATTTTTATTACATGGGTTATGCTATGATGTATGGTTTATGATTTTGTGGCACACATAAGAATGGTATCATTATTAGATGGATGGGACCTATATCTCCCTACAATTAATTGGGTAAAGATTTTATATCTCATGAGATAGACGTGGCTGGAACGGCAGGTTAAACCGGTTCAGTGAAACATGACTGAAATGAGAAGTGAAATCGGTTTAGAAATGGACTTTGTCCACTAAGATAGTCTTGACAATAAGTCTTGACGAATAAGAAATGATTCTCTATGATTATGTCTGTATTCCACAAAGTTTCATGTTTTAAGTTATGATTATTGGGATTACATTTCACTACTATGATTTATCCCATGTTATAAAATTATGATTTCTTTTGCAGGTTAAGATTTCCAAAAGTTATGTTCTTATGTATATGATGTGATTGATATTTCTTTTTTTTACCCTTACTGAGCATTTGAGCTCACCCTTTTATGTTTTCATTTCCCCAGGATATAAATAAAGGTTTTAGGTAAAAAAAGGAAGATCTTTATGGGAGATGTTAAAGATATTTCACCACGATTAAAAGATTATATTCCGAGTTTCCAAAGACACTAAACTATTACGGTCCTTGTGTGTGTGTGTTTTTGTTATGTACTAAGTATTCCGCAAAAGTAATGTAATGTCCATGTACGTCAAGCTTAGGGTCTCTACAATGTACCTAGGAAACATGTATTAAAAAAATAATAAATTTCTTCATTTAGATTAAATTATTATTTATCCATTATATTTTCACTTTGACAATATCTATGAATGTGGTTCATTCTTTGTTTATTGATTAAATGACATGAAGTTCAGTTACTTACCTTTCCATATTTATTTTTCCTTATCTAGTTATATAAATGGAATGTGTGACGAATTATTTACCTTTAAATTTTGATTATTATTATTGATTTATTATTAATTTTTCTTTACTTACCCTTACTAATCATTTTAGGTCACCTTTATTTTGTTTCCTTTCCCTAGGATATGAATAAGAAATCTTTGAATGAGATTTAAAGGATGTTATTCATTTAATTTTATTATATATCATGTTTTATTTTCTATTTCCCTTGTAATACGTGTATCATGTATGTAATATGGTTTTCGAAAAATGATAAACTGATTGACACTTTAGAATTTTATTTCTTATAATCATGCTAATTTAATAAAGTTAGGCACTCACTTTGGGCTTCTGGGGCTGGGGCATTACAATTTCAAGAAAGGACATATATGGATTATGTGGTTCTTAACTCTTGGGATATTTTATGATCACACCCTACTTATTCCACTTGGTATTGGTAAACCTGAGATATTTTGTTGGTTATGTTTTGTTCAGGTTTACCTGTGGAGCAGGATGGTCTTATAGACGGTGGTGACCAAGAGGTCACATGGTGATCATTTTGGTTCCAGTTTGAGTTCAGTTTTGGTTTTGTTTTAGTTTTCTATTTTGTTTTTTCTACCTTTATATTTGGATATATTTATGTATTTATTCCATTCATTTATTTCTGGATTCTTCTTTTTTATGTTTCATACTCTATTTTTCTTCTTTTATAGTAGTTTATTTTGGAAAAAATCATTCTTATTTGGATTATCTTTGATGATCGACACTAGTTTCCAGCTCAGGGGGATTAAGAATTCCTTTTGATCCATTACATGGGATATCTTGGATGAATGGTTTGGGGTTGACCCAGGTCAGTTCGTGATAAAATGGCATTAGAGGCACCGTTGTTATTTGGGTTGTTAGGTAGACTAAAGATATGACCATTGGAACTTGAGAAGGGAGGGACGACCGTCATGAACTCTTTCTCATTCCAATACTTGAGTTTCTAGGGGTTTTTGGGTTGAGTTTTTAATTTTTATTTTGGTTTTATAATATCAATATCTTTCTTAGATTATTGGTCATATGATTTAGGGAATGACAATGGAAGGTAACTAGTGCTACATGGTGAGTTTTCATGGAGAAATGACCCATGTGGAGCCTGAGTGCATGGTTCAATATACTTCCAGTGGTTAGTTCATGCTTATCATATGGTTTTCTAAACCATGTTGTTGTATTATGCATGATATCTTGTTTCATACTTGAAAATTTTGTATGTGGGTTATGTTTTGGTTTTTTTTGGTCAGCATGAGTGGATTTTGAATGGAAAATGGTTTTTGGAAAAGGTTTTTTATAATTAAAACTAATTTCAATACATAATATTATTTTAAAAGTGGGATTTGGTGTCTGATTTGGATTTTAAAGATTGGTATTTTGGAAGTGTCCTTGGAATAAAGTGATTTTGGATTTTGGAATAGAAATGGTGATTTTTAATAGAGTATTTTGGTTTTATTTCATGGTATTTTTATTTATGAGCTTGATTTTTTAGTTTGGGATTCTTCTTTTTGGTTTATTTTTGGGTTGATTTTGATTTGGTTTTGTGTTATTTAATTTATATTATTCCGCTCGGAAAGTTCCCAAAGGTTTCTAGAAAGTCTTTTCCAATAGTTGGACTTACCTAGACTCCCAATGGAGTGGTGGGATCGAAATCTTCTCGATTGTTAACCACTTTTTGTGGTGATCGAGATCTGTTAGAAGCTGTTGAGTGTCTTGAGGAAGTAAAAAGTGTTTTTAGATCTTTGGGAACTCTCGAAATCGTGAGGGTGAGAGTTGTTCTGGGTTTATTCGAGGGATCAATTTTATATTGGTGTAAGGTGATCATCCCATTATCATTTCAAATTAGTATTTTTTGGGAAGTCTTTATGACCATTTTTATCCATTAGTTTATACTCGAGTAGGTAAAGGAGAAGAAATTGGCATAACTCTTGGGAATTTAGTAAGGTAAATAGATAGTGAAGTCTTATATTTACCATATTAAAGAGTTGGTTTCTTTTTATTTGGATATATCATCAAAGGATTATCTAAAATATTCTCTATTTGTTTGGAGTCTTTGTTCATTGATTAAGGATTGAGTGCTCTCACATGGAGAATTTCTATTCAAGAAGATAGTGGATGAGGCTTTTCTAGCCGAGTTGGTTCTAGGATCATAGTTTGGGATAGTTAGAAATATGGTATCTCTTGGTTCTTTTGAAGGTTCCACATCTGGAGAGAAGTTTGTGCCAAAGGAACCTATTCTTGATGAGTCTCTATTATTAGTTCTTATATATTTTAATTTGGACCACTTGCTTGTATTCTTCCAGTATGGTCAGTTCGGGCACTCGAATCCATCATGACATGACTCTATGAAGGCTTGTCGACGATGTGATAGTTTGGGTCACTTGAAGAAGTTCTGTAAGTAGTGTTTCCAGAATGGGATGTCACAAGAAGAGGTTTCCATCTCTTGACTACAAGGTAGTAGATGCTTCAAGGAACTAGGACTCCATCCATAGGCCCTGAAGTGATGCTCTTCACACAGTTATAATTTTTTAGGTGTGGGTGTTTTGGCCCATATTTTGCCTCTAATTTTGGAGTGGGGATGGTTTAAGTTCTCTTTGTTGTATTTTTCTGGGTTTTTTGGAAATCCTTTTTTAAAGATCTTGGCGGTCTTGTTTTCTTGTAATTATTTTGGTTATACCTCATGGATTTGAATCATTTAATGTTTATCCTTCCCATGGGTAGGTTTTAGTTTCAGTTTGTACATGTTTTAGATATCTTTATGTCTTTTGGAAATGATGAATCATGGTCTGGTCTGGAGTTTGGGTTAAGTTTCTTTCATCAGGATCCCCTTGTGCTGGTAGTTTCAATGTCAAAACTGTTGTGATAATATATTCCTAAATAGAGGGGAGCTACCTCTATTCTTCCCCCATTGGTTCTTATTATTTTAGTTTCTTCTAGAGTTAGTCAGGTGTGAATTGTGGAGTTAAAAATTCACACCGTAATTTTTGGTTTCATTAAACTTGTTTAGTTTAGGGTTCTAGCTTTGTTCCTCATTTGGATGGGTGACTATTTCGGGAAAGAATATTTTTTTTGTTGGGTAGAATTATCACACCTTGACCCTATTTTTCTTTTATTTATTCTATTTTTATTCATTTCTTAGTGTTTGGTATTTTGGTTAAAGTTCGGGTTGAGTTCTTGGTGGGAATTTTTGAGTTTTAGAAATTTTAGGTTGTTTTTGGATTAGTGCATGGTTGGTGTGCATGGTTTGGGGAGAAACCATGTGTCTAGCAGACACAAAGGTCTATTTTCAGTTTTTTAACAGCTTGTCTTGACTAGATTGAGCATGGTTTGAACCAAACCGTTCGAGGAAAATGAGTAACTGTGTGGCCTGTTGGTGGTGTTTGGGATAAGGTGCAAATGTTGCAAACATTTAGTAGCAACCATTCAGAAAGTGTGTGAGAGACTCTATCATTTTGATAGATACAATTTGAATGGTTAGTTCATGGTTTCACAAACCATGTGTCCAGCCTGTGTGGTTGTCCCCTCCTTTCAGTTAGGTGTACACGGTTGGTGCACAATTTGTCAAAGTATGCAGCCAAACCATGAGACTTTCCTATATTTTTTAAAAACTTGAAATTCCAGATTTCCCCCTAATATGTTTTAACCCCATTTCAACCGTCCTCCCCAAACCCTTCTCTATTGGTTCTTATTCCCCCATTGATGATCCTACAAGGATTCTAGGTAATTTTCTTTGTATTTTGGTCATTTACCTTATATCCTCTGCTCTCTCTCTTATTTTCTTCATTTTTCTTATCTTAGATCCCTCTTGGCCAAACCATAGGAGTAAAGGCGTGATGTTATCTTGTGTTTATTTTAATTTTAGGGTGTGTGGTTTGTCTCTTTGGCTTAGTTTTTTCCTTCTATCGGAGTTTCATCACATTCGCACACCATTGAGGTAGGTATTTCCATCCATTTACTTTCCAAAACATTCCATGTGATGATTGAGATTTATAAATAGTTTCTAAATGTGTTATCTATGTTTTTTATTTTCTAGTTTTATTTATTATAGTTTTTCCATGTTGGTTTTTAAAAAGAATTTATTAGTTATTCCTATATATATATGCACACAAGGTTTTTGATAAAATAAAAAGTTCCCTTTTAAAATGAAATTGAGTGTTTTGAGATTGTGACTAACCTTTTTTGGGATTTGGTAGTTGGGTGATATGTTCAATCAATCATTGTGTGTGGGTTTGGTGTTTATGTGTGGATCCTTGTGTTTGGTTGTGAAGCTTCTTGTAATTCTTTAATTGGAATTTGGGTATTTTTATTATTATCTATATATATTTTGGTGAATGTGGACATATCTAGAAGTGAATGGGGTTTAAAAATAGATAGTCACACACATATAAATGTTGAATCTATAAAAATGTATATCTTGAAACACCATTTTTTCAAAACACCCTTCTCCCATTTCTTTTCTATCCACCACTCCATCTCCCAAATTGTTTCTTAAAACCCCCAATGTTTTCTAAATGGATTTTGGTTTCAAATGAACTAAAATTTGGTTTTCAAATGAATTATATAAATATTTCCTATTTATCACCTTGAACATTATTGGAAACCCCATGAATCACAAGGACCGATTGTCACCTTCTGAGAATGAATAATGTTTTCACCCTGGTTTTGAAATTTATTTGAATTTGTAAATGTTAAGGCCTGGTTGGTACTTTGTGATGTTTTAGAAATTGGTTTTGAATTCATATGATGTGTTTTCACAGTTATAGATTTTGAAAGGTTTGATTCATGATGGGAACCCCTATTCTCTCCATTATGCCGAGAGTACCTCTGTATAGATGGTTTTGGGTATTGGGCAAGGCATGCACAATGGCATTTGGGAGTTATGTTTAATGCCAAGCATGGAATGACCTCTTCAATATCCTTTATACTATCATAATGGTATTCCCAGACTTCATCTAGAGGGTCAAGTTATGATTTCATTGTAGTCTATATTAGAAGTATTATAACCCCCTAGATAGAGGATAGGTTAGGTGGGATTTTCCACTAGAGAATCCAGTTTAGAGTATCCAGGTTGGTTATTGACTATGGAGGTGCACCATAAGCTGATAGGTGGGTCCGAACCGAGTACATACTGGGATTTATTCTTGGTATATTTTTTAAATTCCCATGGTTACCTATGTGTATGATTATGTTTTATTTTACAATACTTTGGTCACTTGATCTTTTGGTATTTGTCTTCTTTCACATGTACTGTTTCCCTTCATTTCTGGATTTATTTTATTTACCTTACTAATTGTGTTTAGTTTGATTTTACTTTTCTATTTTAATTTCTTCAGGCTTTGTTTCCTCTTACCTTTTTGGTTTTCAAATTGGGGTTTATAATAAAAATATGAGATTTTCCTTTTAAATATTGAAAACCCTATTTTACTTTAATATATTCCAAAATAGAATTTAAAGAATATTTTGGAAAAGTACATGTATGGATTCTATGGTGCTTACTTATAGGTATATTTTATGATCATACCCTACTTGTTCCAATTGATTTCGGTAGACTCAAAATACTTTTCCTCTTCAGTTTTTCTCAGGTTTTCCCATGTAGTGGGCTGGTCTTATAGATGTTGGTGACTAGGAGGTCACATGGTGATCATATCAGTTCCGGTTTGAGTTTAATTTTGGTTTTGTTTTATTTTTTATGTGTTGTTCCATTAATGTTGTATTTGGATCTGTTTATGTATTTATTTCATTCAGTGATTTGGGGATTCTCTTTTTTATGCTATGTAATTTGTTTTTCTTATTTTATATTAATTTATGTTGGGATAAATCATTCCCATTTGGATTATCTTTGATGCCTGACACTATTTTCCATCCTGAGAGGATTGATAATGCCTCTTGGGATTTCCCGCGGGCTGAATTAGATAACCATTTTGGGCTCAACTTGGGTTGGTTCATGACATTTCCTGGGTGAATCGACCACTGGGAATGATAAAAATCCCCCAACATAGCCTTCCTCATATGCAATAGAATGAAATACCCATTACAGAAGTAAACGATACTCTATAAATATAAAGACCATTCACCGATAGTCTCCCCATTATATATAGTATCCTTAATTCCATGGAACTCACCATCAAGATACTGTTCCTAGAGGATCATCTGAAGAAGATGTGTAATCAACAATATGGGATGGTAGTTTTCTTCTCAAAGCATCAAAAACAATGTTCCCCTTCCCATGGGTGTATGCGATATCAAAATCAAATGATGTTAGGTACTCAACCCATAACCTTTGATGATGATTCAAATATTTTTGTGAGAATACATAACTCAAGATTTTGTTATTAGAGAAAATGGTAAACGTTTCTATGAAAAGATAGTGCTGCCAACTCTTAAGAGCATGCATCACCACTATGAGTTATTAATCATGTGTGGGATAATTCTTCTCATGAGTCCAAATTTGATGAGAATCATCAGAAACCACTTGATCACCCTGTATAATAACACATCCCAAACCTGAACCTAACACATTAAAAAATACTACATATTCCTAAAAATACTTTAGAAGAGTCAACCTTAGAGCTTAAGTCAAATGATGCTTCCACTCATCGAAGGAAGCCTAGAATTTTTGAAATGTACAACCAATATCTATGTGATCATTGAGAGGGGGAAGGGTGAATTAATGATCTTACATTTTTATACTTTCTTACTTAAGAAAAAAACCTTCTCTTATTAGCGAGAAATGACCTTGCTAAAAAAAACAACCAATAACAACCATAGGAACATAAGTATTTATAAGGTTCATTACTTAATAAATTTAACTAGACCATATAATGGTTTGGAAGTAATCTAAGACCACAAAAACCACTATAAAGTAATCCTTATAGTAGTTACAACAAGAATACAATATCCTTTCACTTTCATAACACTATAGTCAATCAATAGTGCATGTGATCCTCACACAGATAAAATATATAACAATGTTTTTGTAACAACTATAAGAATCTTCACCAATAGACTTTGATACGTTGTCACCATGCTATACGAACTTTCTATATATTTTTCCTTCTTGTAAGTACTTATTCTTCCCTTCAATTTATTATACATAAATGATAAAGAACCTTATTTTTTATAGTAATAGTTCATTTGGTAAGTTCATATGATGCGCTCATTCAGTATACTCTATCTAGTGACTTCGGTAGAATAATACCAAACTGATACCCTATTCAACCAATCACCTTAGAACGCTATTTCTCCAATGCTTATTTTCCTATTTTAATTTTCACTTTCTCACTGCATTCATTCAATACAAACTAATAGGAAACTATTAGGACCAAAAGGGGATTAGATACCCTCAAAGGGGGGGGGGGGGTGAATCAGGGTATGTATGTTTTATTATTATAAATTCATCCTTCCCCACTCGATCTTGACCTATTTATTATAAGGGTCACATTATTTTCTCTTAAGTGTTTTATGCTGATCTTATTCTTTCTTTATTTATCTGATGATTATGTGTTGAAATTAAAGCAGGAGAGAAATAATAAGGAAACACAAATTTTTACTTTGTTCACCCTCACTGGGCTACCTCCATAGAGCATATAATGGAAATGTACCGATTTACCAAATCCACTAAGTCTCATTACCAAAATAAGGTTTGGGATAAATCAATTATATTCCCAGGCTCACTTCCTTTATAAAGTTTAGGGACAACTCACTGCTTCCCAAGGATCACTCCCTCAACCTTTCCTTCTATGGATCACTTTTGGTGGAAAGGATCAACTTTTTACACTTCCTTTACACATTACTATGGAAATGATTCACACACAGTTTATCTACATGTAGGTCCCTTAATTATCAATAATGAATACATTCTTAGTTGTAGATAGACGCTCTATTGAGGATTAACTTTAATACACCTGATGAGTACCACTTTACCACATATTTACTAGAAAATCATTTCTAAACACATTTTTTATGCACACTAATTTTGTAAATATCAAAACCTTCACGAAATTGATCAATCTTTAAAAGTATATACTAACTTTAGAAACCCCACAATTTTCATGAAGCTCACCTCTTTTGCAAATATCAACTAGCCTCTGTGAAGAAACCTCCTTTCCCAAAGCTCAAACACTTTTGAGAAGCTCACACTTCCTTCGCGAAGCTCACAACTTTTGGTTAGTTTTTTATAGAATTCACGAACTTCAATACTTTCATGATGCTTACAAATTTCAGTCAGCTTTTTATATCCTTCTCAAAATTTCTTTCTTTTTGAAATTCTTTGCAAGAAAAACCTTTTCAAATCAACTTCCTAAATTCATATCCTTATAATATTGGTTAAGTCTTGATCTTATTTTTCGAGGGGGGGGGGGGTAGAGGCCTATTTATAGGTGTTGCCTCCCATTCCAAAAGCTTCAATCCTTATCATCACCTTTTCATGAATCTCTCTAATCTCATTCATGAAGCTCCCTATTTCATGAAGCACCAAGAAAATTTCCCAATTGTGAAGCTTTTTATAGCTGTAGATATTTACCATCAACCTTTCATGTATTTTTAATGCTAAACTTCTTGTAATCAAAGAGATGTATCATTTTTCACCATGCATTCACGATACTCTACACCATCATGAAACCCATCCTTCATGAAACTTAATGACTTTTTCAGGCTCATCAACTTCTCAAAACTCTAATTATCACAAAAGCCATGAATTATGAATATTTTTACAAGGCATTCATGTAAATCCAATTTTCACAATGATTATACCACCCTCCAAATTTTGGATCCCAAAAATTTGTAAAACATTGGGAAATTATGTCACCTTGTATAATTAATTTTCTATACTACCTATAGAGCATTAATTTTTTTATATTGGATCATTTTCAATATACCTTATCAATAATATCTCTAGAACTTCACAAAATACCATGGAAACCGACTTTCTAAACAAAAACAATCAACCCAAAAATACTTCAGTGTTACCTTGAGAGATTTTTACCCAAAAATATTCCATTTTATATTTTTTGATAACTCTTCTGCCTCCCCCATTCTTTCTCTCATCTCTACCTAGGGTTTCCTCACAAAACCCTCCACTACGGGGTTGGTGGAATGTCTGAGCACCATTATTCTTCCTTTCTTTACTTTCTTCCCCTCTTTTATCCTCCTCCATCCATATTCTCTCTTCGAAAGAACAAATTATCCATGGGATATGTTCAATGTGTTTCCTTCATGGTTTTCCCATGCCTGGTTTTTCTTTTCCTCTATAGTTCTGATCCCCATGTTCTCTCAGGTGTAGGCGATCAGGTTACCATTTGTGATGATGATGAATTCTTTTAAGGATGATTTGGGGTCCCGTTAAAGTTTTTTTGATGTTGATTCACTTGGATATCATTCCCCTAATCTGACCACATGTTATATTACTCCTCTCCAAGTTAGATATGGAGTGATGGTAACAAATAGGTTTTGGGATTTGTGGTTCAGTGACTGATGAGTTTCAAGAAGATACCAGAGTTGAATCACTCTTATTATGTTGGTTTCTGGTTTTCTACCTTATCGATGATGCCATTGTTTAGAGTCCTCAACCATTAAAATCCCTGATCTTACCTCATGTTCCCCTAATCTCTCCGTTGGATATGGAGTGGTGTTAACAATGATGTTTTGGGATGTGTGGTTCTGCAACCGTTAGTTTTCTATGCATGAGCTCTTTGATGATGGCGATGTTCAGTGTTGGAAATGATTGTTCTAATGGAGAAGTTTATTCCATATTTCTCCCTCATATCCATCGTGAAGGTTTTTTTATGAGTGATTAAACTGTTCGATTCTTGTTCTGTGTTTATGTCGATATGTTTTTTGTTTTCATTTCTTTGTGGTGGTTGTGGACCAGTTTCTTCTGATGGTCTATGGTGGCCTGTTATGGGTTTTTACACTGACAACAATTAGCTTTGGCTGATGGTAATCTTAGGCATATTGTTGTGGTGATGGACAAAGACAATGATGGTGGTGATTGGATGATGATTATGATAGGTGTGAATCATGAGGGTGATGGAAGACATCATACCGATTGATGTAGTTTCCTCACTATTCGATATCTCATCGAGTTTTATGACTGTGATGTTTTTTGATTTTTGAATATCGAATATGGAATGGTTTGATTTGTATCTCGCATGGTGTTTTGGTTATCACTTAGCCTTAAATTGAAAATTTGAAAAATCTAAAAATGTAATTTTCAGGAGAAAAAAAATAGATTTACTCAACACACTCTCTAAGCCCACACGAGCCATGCTCAGTGTGAGAAACACGAGTAGCATGTAAAGTGCATTAGTGAATCAATTCATTCCAAAACCACTCCACTGATTTCAAAATTAATATGTCATGATATATGACCTTTGATCAATATTATTTAGCATTGTTAGATTTAAAACTCTCCCTTCTTCACTACTCCCCCTATCAACTTCCCCCTGTCTTGATTAAGACATTTCTCCCCCTTTTATAGCCACAACTTCCCCCCTTTGTCAATGAACCTGAAGGTCACTCCTTTGTGGTCTTGCGGAGAGGGGGTATTATATCCACATTTTTTCAAGGTTACGAAGTTGAATAAACTTCAAGAGCCAGTTGATGATGTTCAAATTCTTCTTTGGGTAATGCCTTTGTCATAATGTTTGCAACCTATAGTTCTGTAGGTACATACTCTAACTTCACAATCCCTTTCTCCACCTTCTCTATGATAAAACAATATTTTATTTAAATCTGTTTTGTCCTTTAGTGATGGGATATATTTTTTCTAAGTTTTATAACACATTAATTATCACAATGAATTACAATTAGATACTTTACTTCAACTCCCATATCATCAAGTTTCTGTTTCATCCACAATAACTATATGCAATCTTGAGTGGACATAATATATTCAGCTTCTATAGTGTTCAATGAAATGAATATTATTTCTTTTTGAGACAATAAATACAAAATACTTCATGATATAATACACCACTTTATTTTGAATTTCTATCATTTATTGAACTGATCCAATATGCATCTGTATAACCCAATAACACTTACTGAGATTTTTTATTCCACAAAAAATCGAAATCCACCATGCCCTTGATATAATAATGTATTTATTTCACTATAATCAAGTGAGTTTCCTTGGATTTTTTTAATATATTTATTCTTATCATGTGGAAAAACCAATATCAGGTCCTATCGCTATCAAGTATAATAGACTGGTAATGATTTTCCTTTATTATTTGACATTAACTACATTTCCTTCATCATCCTATGATAGTTTCATCTGAGTATCCACTAGAGTCATCATCTCCTTGGGATTATTCATTCCAAATCCTCTAAAAATATCCTTAACATATTTATATTGAGAAATAAACGTTCTATTATTTCATTATGTCACCTATAAACCAAGGTAAAACATCAGTTTACCGATCATTGTCATTTTGAATTTACTTTTCATGAATTCTGTGAATTATTTACACTGTTCTTCATCTGAACTACCAAATATTATGTCATTAACATAAAAACAAACCATCATCATTTTATTACCATCATTACTGACATATATATTTTAATAAAATCCACCCCACTGAAAATTGAGTTTCTTTAAAAACTGATCTAGTCTTGAATATAATGCTCTTGGTGTTTTTTAATCCATATAGTACTTTCTTCAGTCGAAAGAATCTATTATCATCTTCATGAATGAGAAAACCATTTGGATTATCAATATAAAATTATTCTTCTAGAACCCCATTCAGAAATGATGACTTGACATCCATCTGGAAAACTTTAAACTTTATGCTCAATCCTATGGACAAGAATAATATGATTGTCTTTAGCCTCACAATAGGTGCTAATGTTTCATCAACATCGATACCATCTATGATATAAAGATATTCCTATCATTCGGACCATTTTTAGACCTAAAAACATTCTTCTTCTCCTACATCATTTATTCACATGTGATTTTAGGTTTGATAAACTTATCCATCTCAACAAAATTTTATAGTTGTATATGCCTTTAATAAGATTTTCAGTGAGTGAAATTACCACTTAGTAATGAGCCATAAACAAAACTACCAAGTGTACTAAGTTAGAACATAGTGTAGGAAACAATAGACAAAGTTAATAACACCATAACTTCCCATTGCACTCAATTACTTCCATACATATCAAGCATCCATAGGACATTAACTCCTTTTAATGAATTCTTATGACTTTATTATTTAACTCTGGTAACTGATTTCATATCTCTTCAATAGGGTTTATTTCCTTGTTTTTATTGGGATGTCACATTTTATATTTTTATTTCAAGAATCCCCCTAATTTTATTATATTTTTCACTGAATATATAAAATTAATTTAGTATAAGAATAATCCATACATATCATCCATTGATATCCTTTTTTTATATCATTAATATCCAATGTTAGATAGATCAGATTCTCTTGAAATCAGTTTCATTTTCTATCATTGTGAATCCTCATCACTAAACATATTCTCATACAATTATCATCCATTGAGATTTTACATATAGTAAAAAAATTTCCTGTACAAATTTTTATTAGTTGACATTTTGGAGTATATCACATTATCACTTTGCATCTTTTGATGGAACTGACCCTTGGATTATATCTCCCCAAAAACCTAAAAAGCATGAAAATAAGTTAATAGCATTTAAACACATAGGGATAAGGGATACACTAGAATCTTTAAGAAGAGGATTGTGGTTGATCTTGATGGATCAAACCTTTGATACTTTCTTGTAAAGCACTGTACTCTTTCTATGCTTGTTCCATTTTCCCAAATAACTTTAACTATTCTATCCATATGACTAGACATTATTTACCCACATGCTCAATATTATTCTGATATGTAGATTCTAGGGGCTTCTTATTTTTTAAAATTTGGGGTTTAAAACCACTAGAAAAAATTCCCTTCTTTGATTCTCCACCAAAGTTCCATTTTTCATGATTCTTTCTCTGAGAAAGAACCTCTCTATTGGTCATTTTATCTTGATTATTCCTCTATTGGAGGTATCTTTCTCCTTCCTTCACTTCTCTCTTTATGGAATGACATGCAATTTTGTCGAGACATTATTTATTCATTATTCTTTTATCAGTTATCCAAGTCACCACACTATTTCTTACTAGTGGTGGGTCCTTCCATGAACATACATTATTCTTACTCAAAACTAGAGTAGCTCTTACCTTTTTCTTATAGGTTCATTCAAATTATTTCTAAGATATTTTTTGTGAGTTTAATAGAGTAGGTGATCGATAAACCTTTTATTGATCTCCTTGTTATTCTTCCAAGACTTTAAACCTATTTTTCGATTTATCATTTTTTCTTGTAGTATAGGATTTCTCATTGTTCACCATTGGAGTTGGGAATCTACTTTTGAGTTCCTTTTACTTCTCTTCTTTATTCCACCTAAAATGTCTTTCCAAATTCCTATTATTAGAACATAAAAATCATATCCCATTAAAAACATAACTCGTGCATAATTTCTCAGCTGAGATGTTGATTCTCCAGAGTTCTTTTGACATTGAGTCCTCAGGATTTTTGAAAAATACTCATGGTGTGTACATATCATCCATAAAAATAGACTCTAATGGATCATTTCTCTTAAGATACATTGACTGAAAATTAACATTTTTTATTGACTTTTGAAAAAAACACATAGTACAAGAAAGGTCACGTCGGTCTAAAATAGTGCAAACTGAGGGAATAATTAACAACATACTTAAGCCTCTCCTGAGGAAAGGAATGCAAGAAAATGAAAAGATACAAATTCTGATTTGGTAAAGCCATGGATACCAAGAAGTATGCAACCTTATTCCCCTCCCACAACGTGTGCATGATCTCAATATGATTACCCAGAAGTAGTTTGCACTTCCTAATGATATAAACAATTTTCCAAGGGAGCTATCCTGTACCTAAAAGTGATTTATAAAGGATAAGTGAGTCCATCTCCACTGCATCAATCATGATTTTCCTCTGTTCACACAACTCCAAACCTGTTACCATTGCCTATGCCTCATCCTACAAGGCGTCACCTCTGCTATAGAATACCGAAAATGCTGCAACTACAAATCCCTTCCGATTTCTAATGACTCCTCCACCCCAAATCCCCACCTGATCAAAGACCCATCAATATTAAGCTTCAGTCCACAGCCAAAAGGATTCCATAGTACCCAATGCCCCTGTCCTGCTTTACTGCCCTACATGCAAAGGAACTGGTTTGACACTAGATCCCTTACCGACGGTGCATCATGGAATGCTGTACACAACCGAACCAAGTCCTGAAATAGGGTTTTTATTTTAAATATGATGCTAGCCTGGGATCCTCTGAAGCCTTTATGGCATGCCTCATTCCTGTTCGTCCATAGAGTCAAACATTCCTCCAATAGAATGACAGTTCGGGCCTTCCTCTCAGGACCATGGACTTCCGATCCTTGAAACCAAGAATTTATAAAAGCATCCTGTAACCCTCCTTGTCTATTCCACCCATAAAATATCCTGAAGGCCTACCAAATCCATCTATACCACTTACTATCAAAGAAGATGTTCCCCACCGATTCCTGTTTGGGGTCACGAAAACACCCACACCTTGAAGCAATGCTCACTACCATGCTTTGTATCTTTTCCTCAGTGGATAAAACTCGATTCCTCACCTGCCACAACAAGAAATAAAACTTGTAAGGAACATAATTTCACCACAAAATCACCACCATGGGTCTTCATTCAAAGCATCCCTCCTCACACAAGAAAAATCCTTAATTGAGAACTCACCCGAGGTGCTGCCCTTAAAAATAATTTTATCAATAACTTCATTAAAAACCATATTTTTGAAAGCATCTCATTGATTTCCATCAAGAATGGACTGAAGAAAAATAGGGTGACCACTTGCCTCCCTAAGAGAAAGATTCGGAGTAGGGAACCTCAAGAACCACAACCTTCCAGCCCCCCAATCTTGAAGCCAAAAATTGACATCCCCTCTCCCCACCAGCCAGCTTGAATACTGGTGAAGGAACTGCATGTATGGATAAATCAACTTCCATATCTTAGAAGGCCTCTACCTCTACTCATCCACATTCAGAGCATACTTTTCGTACATCACCCTGCCCCACACTGTTCTTCCTTTCATATCCTCTAAAGAAAATTTAGCATGAAGCCCCTGCATGGTCAATAAAGCACTCCTCAAGTTGATTCCCCCCTCAGATAGAGGTCTTTCCATATGATTCCCTGAGGCCCAGTGGTGATGGCCTTCCATATTCCCATCCCAAATAAAAGATACCAAAATTCTATTCAGGTTGGAAACCATGTTGTTGGGAACCTTCAAGGATTTTCAATAATATTCCTTTTATTCTAAGGTTTAGCAAAATTTTTATTTTCACAATATGAAATATATTTCAAAGATTCAAAAAAAACATAAAATAAAACCATGAATTCTACAGAAATTTCACATGTTTCCATCAATTTTTTATAGGTATTTTTAGGTATGTTTCCATCACCTAAAAGATTTTTCCTATTTCTAGAACTATTCATAGCTCTTTTCCTCTCATGTATGGGTGAGGGTTTATTATACCCAATACTAGATTTTCCTAAACTGCATGACCTCTAGGATGAGAAAATCCTTTCAGGTTTCTCTTCATAAATAACATATTTTCTTTTTCATTTCATTATTACCTTATGAAGTAAAGTAAAATAGTAAATGAAAATCATCCTTCAATTTGGATTTCCATTGGCATTATATTTATACACTTATTTCTTGACTGATTCTAGATCTTCTCTAAATTTTTGAATTTTTAAATCCCTTGATTCAAGTTGATCATTAATTTATCTCTTGAGATTCTTCCCACTACTCATCTCATATTCCAATTCTAGTGTGTTCTTATCCAACATGTCACTTTGCTTCATTATTTTAAAAGTAATCTGAGTAATAGAGTCTTTGAAACACCCATTCTCTTGTTGTAGCATTTGATTCTCATGTACAAGTTCTGACTAGTGTGTATCAATATTATCATTTTTGGATACCAACTTCTGAATTTATTTTGAGTTCATATTTTATCCCTTGTCATTATCTTTGAGTTTTTCTATCTTTGTGGAAATCTTTTTCAATTATTCATCTCGAGATTCATTCTTCTCCCTTAGATCTGTGTCCACTTCAACAAGTATTTTATTTAAAACTTTCAACTTTTTGACATCAATTTCTTGTACTTGGATATGAATATCTTTTGATTTATTTTCTTTAGCCATTTTATGATCTAATTACTTTGATTTTTGGGCAACTTACACATTTGGCCTTCTTGCAATTTCTTCATCATTAGTAGTTACAACATCACTTAGAATATCATGTTCTTTAATAATTCACAAAAAATCATTGAATGAGTAAATATTTTCACTATTTTATTCATTCAAACCATTCTTTGATATACTATTTGTTTCCTTTAACTAAATCACACTCTTTACATAGGGACTTCCACACTGAGGAATTCCACCAGACTCCTACTTATTCTTTTAAGATATTACCTTTTCCACTGTACAAAAATATAAGAGAATATTAAGACTTTATTTTCAAAAATCAAATGAATCAATACTGATTAAAAAAATCTGATAAAATAAACCAATGTTATGGTACCAATTTTTAGGCTCCAAAGGGTCTTAGATCTTGGGGGAGGGGGGTTGAATCAAGGTATGGATATTATTTTATAAATTCTTCCTAACCACATGATATTGACCTATTTATTATAAGGGTCACTTTATTTTCTCTTAAGTGTATATACTAATGTTATTATTTCCTTATTTATCTGATGATGATGTTTTTAAAGTAAATTGGGATAGAAAAAACAAGGATAGACAAATTTTTAACCGGTTCCCCCTCACTAGGATACATCCATAGAGAATACAATAACAATGTACCGATGTACCAAAGTACCGATGTACCAAATCCACTAAGGATCACTGCCAAAATAAGGTTTGAGATAAACCACTTATATACCAATAATCATTGAATTTACAAAGTTTAGGGATAGATCACTGCTTCCCAAGGGTCAATCCCTAAATATTTGTTTTTCAATAGCTCACTACTAGTGGAAAGGATCACCTTTTCCCTCTTCCTTTTCTCACTGCTCTAGAAAGGATTCACAGACAGTTTATAGAGCTGTAGGTCTATTCATTATCAATAATGAATACATCCTCAATTGTAGATAGATGCTATATTGAATTTCAACTTTCATCTATCTAATGAATACCAATTTACCACATATTTACTGGGAAATCCTTTCTGAACACTTTCATGATTCTTACTACCTTAACGAAGCTCACAACCTTCACGAAACTACCCAATTATTCACAAGTTTATACTTCTTTCATGAACCCCAAATTTTTTTGAGATTCTCAACTATTTTGTAAATATCAACCAGACTTCATGAAGAAAACTCATTTCGTGAATCTCAAACACTTTTGTGAATCTCACATAGACTTCACAAATCTCATAACATTCTATCTACTTTTTATAACCTTCAAAAACTTCAATACTTTCATGATACTTACAAGTTTTAGTTGACTTTTTATAGCCTTTACAAACTTCCTTTCTTGATGAAACTCTTTGCAAGAAAAACCTTCATAAATCACCTTCACAAATTTGGGGAATTAGAATATTTTTTAAGTATTTATCTTATTTTCAAGGGGGGGGGGGGTTCAATCCTATTTATACACATTTCCTCCTAATCCAGAATCTTCCATCCACATCATCACCTTTTCAAGAAGGTCTCCAATCTCATTTATGAAGCTACCTATTTCGCAGAGCACCAGGGAAATTTCTTGTTCATGAAGCTCCTCACAGTCATGGAGATTTATCATCAACCCTTAAAACATTCATGATAATCCACTTCTCATATTCATAGAGATATATTGATTTTTCACCACGTGTTTGTGATGCTTCATACCATCACTAAACCCAACCTTCATGACACCAAATGACTTTATGAAGATCCTTACCTTCATAAAACCCAAATATTATCAAAACCCATGACACTACCATATTTTTATGATTCATTTATGGAAATCCAATTTTCATGATGATTTAGTCAGCCTCCAAATTTTGGGACCCAAAAATTTGGCAAACCCTGAGAAACGATTCCACCTTGTATACAAAATTTTCTATTTTGCCTATAGACCATCCATTCCTTTATATTTTATCTTTGTAATATAACTTGTAAACAATATCTCTGTAACACCACAAAATACCCTGGAAACCCTCTTTGTCAACAAATACAATCAACCCAAAAATACTACATTATTACCTTGATAGATTTTTCCTAATAGAAACTCTATTTGGTATCCTTATGAATGATGACTCTTAATCATGTTTTTCCAGTTGTCTCTTTACTTATATAGTGGTACAACTTTATAAAAAAACCCTATAAATCTTCTTAGTGCACAAAATTCCTTTATATAAGTGTAATAACTTTGAAATATTAGGGAGAGGCATGAACTAAATTTCAAAATTTATGCTCAGAAACTTGGAATACCCCACTTGAAAACTTTTTTTGTCATCATTGAATCGTTCTAAAAAATTATGATATTTATTTAAGACCCGATGTCAATGATCTTCTTCAAACATCTTAAAAACTCAGTGATAATTAATATATTCCTCCATTATTATTGGAATGTTGATTGACTAGCTCAACATTGTCACATTTAATAACTTTATGAAATTTTCATAAATCCTTTGAAATATTCCATATGGTAAAACTTCATAACATTCTTTTGACTAATGAAACCCCAATCGATGTTATTGTATAGCTTTATAGGACCATCTTGAAAATATTTTGTAAGTATCTTCCTTTGTATGATGAATTTATATAGAAAACATCAACCATTTCCATCACATGGAAAACTCTATCAGATGACTATCATTCATAAACATTTGTTCGATGTAACACTCCAAGATTTCATAGTACATTATATATTCAAAATAATTACCTATTCTTTGGATGTCTCCTCCCAAATTCCCCCACTTCAACCTAGAGGCCTTAACTTGATTAGAAATCTATCCTAAGGATCCCTTTTGTTCAAATAAAAAGGAAACACCCAAAGTGGGGGTAATTATTTTAGCACCACTTTCAAAGTTCTTTTCTTCTTCCACTTTCTCTTTCTTTGTTATTTCCATAACAAAATAATAACTCCTGTACCTTCTACATATTGTGATTTTATTATAAATGTGGTACAACCATATTCATTATTCTATCCATCATATAAATGATAATTTCACCATGCGTGTGTACGTATAGCTTACCGTCTCCAAGTCGTGGTGTAATTTTTTATTCAACACTATGTTATTTGGATGAATATAATGATGAGTAATATGTAAATAAATAATGAAAATAACATGATAATTTATCTATAAAATTAATATACCATCCAATTCCGCAACTTTTAAACATTAATGAAATGTTATCGTCACTCGTGTGTACGTACGACTTACCGTCTCCACAACGCGATGAGATTCATTTCCACATTCACCATTCAACGATGATTATAAAAATATATATTATTAATAAGTATATAATATATGACATAATAATGATAAAGGATAAATAAATAAATAAATAAATAAATAAATATATATATATATATATATATATCTCTGTGTGTGTGTGTTTATGTGTACTTAAATATATCTTATTCACTTCCATTCAATACGATATGAAAACGGAAACAACGTTTATGCGTACGTACGACCTACCATATCCATAAACAATGTTTTAAATTTCATATATATATATATATTATACATATTTATATCCTAAATATATATGATATATAAATCATGTTTTATATTCTAGAAGTATTTAAATCATTATCTCACTGATATGATCAAGAATAACAAGTTAAAACACGTTCGATAAAGAAAGCAATTATTACCCAAAATGTTAATTTAACATGGAAATAATTATTAAATGGGTAGTGTAAAGTCTTAAATGAATAATGTATGATATAATAAATATGAATATGGTTCTGGTATAATTTAATAACATACTATGGTCATCATACAGGAGGTTAAACATACCCTCGACCAAAGGAAAGTGTAAGGTAAGGGTTAATTCCTCAATCTCATTAGTATCTGAGATTGTTTATGTGTAAGTATTTTTTGGGAAATATTTATTATCCATGTCCAAGTTTCATAAAATACATTTAAAAATGACTCTTTTAGGGTAATATTTAACTAAAACATCATTTTAAATGTTTTAAATATTTATTCTTCTAAATCATTCTCATCAATGTCCATGTTTTCAAAATGGTTTTAAGGATTTAGTTATATGGACAAGATTGTTTTAAAATGTTAATTCCTTTAAAAAGTTTCAAAGTGGTATGCGGCACGTTGATTCAAAAATCTATTTCAAATAACTTCCTTTATTAATGCGTGACTTTTAAATGATTTCACAAAAATGGATATTTCTCTCAAAAAGTTTTACCGATCATTTTCAACTATGTCAAAATCCTTTACTAGTTATTATTCTTTATTAAGGATGATTTATTATAATACAATCTTCCATATTGTATTTAATGAGTTATGATATGTTTGACTGTGGATGTGCTATTTTTATACCCTTCATGGTTTATGGTTGAAGTATTGACATATCATATGCTTGTTTTAATACGAATTTTTATGTTATGTTTCAAAATTTTCATATGAGGAATGTAGTGGAATTAGTAAGTGATGGGTGGAGCCTGATATAGCTCCTCAATAAATAGGTAGGTCTCATGAGATAAATTTTTGTCTTGGAATAAGGCCTTGAAAAAAATTTTATTAGTAGTCTTGGCACGAGGCCTTGACTGTGTGGTAATGATGTCCAGCGTTAGGCATTCCCTCATTATGAAATTAATTATTACATGTGATTATTTGACTAGAAGAATATCCATGTGCATGTTTATATGGTAATGTTTGATTTATTTTCTCCATATTATGTTCAAGTTTATGTTTAAAAGTCTGTTTTTTTATTACACATCTTGCCTTAAAATTTTATAGTTGATGTTAAATTATTTATCTTTACTGAGCATTTGAGATCACCAATTTCTTATGTTTTTTTCCCACTATTCCAAGAAGTGTATTATGTTTGATATTCAGGGTTAAGATATGGGAATAATGGAGTTCTCAATAGATTATTTATGTTGTGTTTTATGTTTGAATGTGTAATGTAACGTTTATGTATGTAATATATTTTCCAAGACTACTAAACTAATCGGTCCTTCGAGACTTTATTCCTTGTAATCATGCCAATGTATTAAAATAATAAACCAGATCCAGGCTTCGGGGGTTGGGGAATTACAGTTGGTATCATAGGAATTTTAGTACAAACTTTGGAAACTATATTTAGAAAAACTCTGATTAGAGAACATTACCCTAAGATAGACTTTGAGGATTAGTATAGAAGAACTTTGTTGAATTTTGGTAATGTAGAGATTTTGTGTATTTTCCAAGAAATACATCCCTTTCTGGATACGAGTAGGTAGAGGTGGCTCTGGAACAGATGTACCTAGGAGTGAAAACTCCGACAAGGTGTTTCGGGCTTGACCCAGGGTATCATGGAACACAAAAAACGGGCCTTGCTTCACTCTTGGTTACTAAACTCCTAGGGGATATGCTTAGGACAATTCATATTTTCTCTACAATCCATTATGAAGGATTTAGGTGTAAATACTTCCTCAAAGAAAACATTTTTTTATGATTATATATTATATGCACAATCTTTTCAATTTATGTTAGGTATTTTACAAGTTTGGAATAATGCATTGCAATTCATAAACTAACCTAGTGTATGCCATTTTTTAGAAATGGCGCCCAATAGAAGGAATGAGAACTCCAACAATACGCATGATCTAAAGAGTAAGGAGGATCATATCTTTCACGGTATTAAGATAACATTTATAAGGGAAATAGTATCCCGCGTATTCTCATCATATGAAGAAATAGTATCATGTGTTAATAAGATAAGTAAATAATTCTCTGAGTCCTATGGATTTGAAGGGAAGTAAGAGAAGAAAAGGATGGTAGAAAGAAAGATGGATAAATTGAAGAGGGGAAAGAAAGATTTTCCCATATGGGATAATTGTGGAAAGAATCACCTTGGTAAATGATTTTAGGTAATGGGAGTTTGTTATAAGTGTGGAGAAAAAGGACACCAAGTACGTGATTGCAAGGGTAAGAAAAAGGTTTCAAATGTACAATGATTTATCTATAAGGAGTTGGGACACTACGCGAATCAATGTTCAAATCATCGGAGTATGCCCCAAATGATGAAATTGGATAATAATTAAGTTATAATACTACCACAAATAAAGAGGAATGAATATTGTTCTTATGTTGTTATTAAAAAATTATTTCATTTGAGTGCTATATCAATGATGTATTGGTTATATGAATTATGTAAATAAATAAGGATTGTACTGTAGTACTATTTCATTGAGGATTTGAGATTATATAGTTATAAGAAAAGTGACTCAATATAAAGTTAAACTTTTTGGAAAATATATAGTTGAAGGAAAGATAAACCTTAATATGGTTCTGATACTGGGGTAGTGATTTTGGAATAAGATATGATTTATTTGGATAAATTATATTCAATATTCTTGATTACTTTGAAACTAATTAATTGTGTGTTTATTACATTATTGTTGGAGTTTACAACATTTTTGGATATAAGGAGTATATCCAGTATTATATATGGAATAAGGGATAATGAATGTAATAAATAAGGTTTTATGGTAAATCATGGCGTTATTGTGTTTTAAAAGAATACATGATGAAGGTATTCACATGTTATTATGTGGTAAGAAAGATCTTCATTGTGTTTATCTTCCTTATAAATTTTGGATTGTGAGTTTGGACAGAATTATTTTGGATAATTATAAAGGTTATAATGGATTAAGTTTTACATTGGATACTATTGTTAAGGTTAAATAATTTCTTAAGATTATTTTTGGATTGTTATAAAAAGGACAACCTGGAGGTCGGGTGACAACCTGTCGCGTCCGGAAAGGCCGCAAGACTTGAACCCGCAACCAAAGGGAGACAAGGGTGCATCACCTACCACTGTCCTATGTGATGTCCTGGTTTGTATAATTTATTTTTTTTTAAAAAAAAGGACTAACAGATGAATTATAAATTCATTTTTTTGGAACCCTATACAATTAGGATAAATAGAAAATTTTTGAGTTCTATTCTCTTTTGGAGTGAAAGATGAGTTTGTGGTAGGAATTAGTTGAAGGATGAAACTATACTTGTCAAGTATATTTTCCCCCTTATTATATGAATAAATTAATTCTTAAACTTTATGTAAGGGATCTTAAAACCAAAAATGTGTTATCCTAATACCTTATGTTCTGTTGAACTGATGATATTTTAAATCATCATAGATTGATGGCTTTGAGGCCCTTAATTTTAAACTTGTTTGTGATTGATGACCTCAATCACTCCCTATAAATATTTAGGGGTTTACTCTAATTATGTGTCTCAAATTTCCTCCAATGTTCTCCTAATCAAGATCATAATTTGGTGGTGACTTTTTCATTTCTCTTTCCCTCTTATTAAGACTAAATTTTATTAACCCAATTCTCGATGTGGATTTCCCACAAAGGTATTTTTCTATTTTTAACCTTTAATTTTTAAAGAACAATTTTAAATTGTGAGGAAACAATTTATTGAAGGATGAGAGAATGTAACACTCCAAGATTTCATAGCACGTTATCTCTTCAAAGTAATTCAATAACTTGCGCTATACGCAACACTGAGTTCATGTGCACCATGACATATCGTTCAAAAAGTGGTTATGAATAGTATTAACTGAATTTTTAATTTTATATACTCTATATAATTTTAGAATCGACATTATGTGTTTCTTAGATATAATATAAGAACAAATTCATTTTTTTCAGATAAAAGAAGCATTTTTCAAAAAATTCAACTTTACCGCCTTTTAATGGAGAACCCTTTTTAAAACCAATATTTGACACTTATATATTAAATTTAATGAAATTAAATTCTTCTCTAGAGTAGGGACATAAAAATTTAATTTTGATAAATTTTTGGTACTTTTATGATAACTTTCATATTTTGATGAATAATGAAAAATACTAAATTTAAATTGAAAACAACGTTTTGAATCGAAATAATTTATAGTGTTAAATTATGAATTAGAATGATTTGGAAGTATAATTAGATTATATTTTTATAATTTAATTAAATTTATGTTATTATAAGTAATTTCACATTTAAATTTGACATAAACACATGTCAATCTTTTGATAGTTTTTACTTTTTAAAAACCCGTTTTTTGATTTTGACAACGAGAATTAATTTTAAATTATTTAATGAAACTTATATGTTTTGAATTTGGTAAAATAGAATTTATTTTTGAATTTTCAATATCAAAATTAGATTAGGCTGAGTTTTTGGTATTTTTCTGAAAACTTTCAATTTTTGATGAATAATGAAAAACAATGCGTTATTGTTTAAAACAAGATTTTTATTTAAATAATTATTTATTTTATTTAAATTTATTTTAAGTCAAAATAGATATATAATACCTATATAAGTTCAATGTAATTAATTGGAGTCATTTTACAATAAAATTAGATGTATAAAATTTTATTGAACTTTTTAACGTCTTTTACCCACCTTCTAGGCACATTTGCAAATTTTCATAAAATGTAATTTTACCACTTCTGTGAATTAAATTTCAAAAATCCGAGAGACAAAGTTGACATCATTAAGTAAAATTTGGTTCAATAAGATGACAATAATATTTGATGAATAGTAACTTTTGACTTTTATTTACCACGGTTAAAAGTAAATAGGGTAATTAAAGGTTAAAATGATATTATAATTATCCTAACTCATGTCCTAATTCTATGGGATAAGTGTATTTCGACCAAAAACAACCTTAGGAATAAAATTTGGTCCTTTTGGTCCACTTGTATTAGATTAATACATTTATTATTATTTTATTTAAAGAAGTGTTAGAAGTGTTAAATTCAAAGTGTAATAACTTAACCATTTTTAATATAGGGTTATAAATAAGAAAAATTAGACTATAAATATTAATTAGAATGATAATAAAACTTCCTACATAATGGTATTTTATTTATA
Source organism: Viscum album (assembly GCA_963277665.1). Classification (NCBI taxonomy): domain Eukaryota; kingdom Viridiplantae; phylum Streptophyta; class Magnoliopsida; order Santalales; family Viscaceae; genus Viscum; species Viscum album. Next base: position 1,488,126,367 of record OY728137.1, on the reverse strand, counting down.
ATTTTTAGAGATCATATAATTAAATTTATTTATGATACAATGATGATTTAGTAATTACTTTATCAATGAAAGATTAAAATAATTGATATTATAAATATAAAAATAAATGTAAATTGAGGATTTTGATGCCATAAAAGAATTTTCTAGGTTAATATGACATTTTAGGGTTTATTAAGTGATTTTTTAAGTGATAAAGTTGTTATGACTTTAACAAAAACAAAATACCAAATAGTGTCAAAATTGACATAAATGAGTTTTTTAAAAAAAATATTATATTATAAAAGGGTAGTTACCCTTCTCTCACAATCACACCTCCAAATATATTTGGCTTGGCCAAAACCTACCCAAATATTTTCCCAACTTCCCTCACTTCAACCTAGAGGAATTCCCTTGAGAAGAAATCCAACCTAAGGAGCCATTTTGTTTGATAAAAAAGAAACACCCAAAGAAGAGGTAATTGTTTTATCACCTCTTTCAAAGTTCTTTTCTTCTTCCACTTTCTATTTCTTTGTTATTTCCATACCAAAATAATAACTCTAGTACCTTATACATACTATGATGTTATTATAAATATGGTACAACCATATTCATTATTATATCCATTTTATGAATGATAATGTCACCGTGCTTGCGTACGCACAACTTACCGTCTCCACGCTGTGGTGTAATTTGTTTTTCAACACTATGTTATTTGGATGAATATAATGATGAATAATATGTATATAAATAATGAAAATAACATTCTAATTCATCTATACAATTAATATACCATCCAATTCCACAACTTTTATTCATTAAGGAAATGATATCGTCGCTCGTGTGTACATACAACTTACTGTCTCCACGACGTGATGAGATTCATTTCCACGTTCACCATTCAACGATGATTATAAAAATATATATTATTAATAAGTATGTAATATATGAAATAATAATGCTACTAGATATATATATATATATGTATGTATGTATGTACTTACATATATCTTATTCACTTACTTCCGTTCAATATGATATGAAAACAGAAACAACTTTTAAGCGTACGTACGGCCTATCGTCTCCATAAACGATGTTTTACATTTCATATATATATATATCTACTATACATATTTATATTATAAATATATATGATATATAAATCATGTTTTAGATTCTGGAAGTGTTTAAGTCATGATCTAAATGATACGATCAAGAATAACAAGTTAAAACACATACGATAAAGAAAGCGATTATTACCTGAAATGTTAATTTAATGTGGAAATAATTATTAAATGGGTATAATAAATTCATAAATGAATCATGTATGATATAATAAATATTAATATGTTTCTTTTATAATTTAATAACATACTATGATCATTTTACATGAGGTTAAACATACCCTCGACCAAAGGAAAGTTCAAGGTAAGGGTTAATTCCTCAATCTCATTAGTATCCGAGGTTGTTTATGTGTAAGTATTTTCTAGGAAATATTTATTATCCATGTCCAAGTTTCATAAAATACATTTAAAAATGATTCTTTTAAGGTAATCTTTAACTAAAACATCATTTTAAATGATTTAAATATTTATTATTCTAAATCTTTCTCATGAATGTCCATTTTTTCAAAATGGTTTTAAGGATTTAATTATATGAACATGATTGTTTTAAAATGTTAATTCTTTTAAAAAGTTTTAAAGTTGTATGGGACACTTTGATTCAAAAATATATTTTAAATGACTTACTTTATAAATGTGTGTCTTTTAAATGATTTCACAATAATAAATATTTCTCTCAAAAAGTTTTACTGATCATTTTCAACTATGTCAACATCCTTTACTGGATATTATTTTTGATTAAGGTTGATTTATTATAATACAATATTCCATATTTCATTTAATGAGTTATGATATGTTTGAATGTGGATGTACTATTTTTATACCCTTCATGGTATATGGTTGAATTATTGATATTTTGTATTCTAGTTTTAATACGAATGTTTTTGTTATGTTTCAACATTTTCATATGAGGAATGTAGTGGACTTAGTAAGTGATGGGTGGAGCCCACTATAGCTCCTCGATGCATCGATAGGTCTCATGAGACAAACTAGTGTCTTGGAACAAGTCCTTGACAAAAATTTTATTTGTAGTCTTGGAACGAGGCCTTGACTATGTGGTAATGATGTCCGACGTTAGGCATTCCCTCATTATGAAATTAATTATTACATGTGATTATTAGACTAGAAGAATATCCATGTGAATGTTTATATGGTAATGTTTGATTTATTTTCTCCATATTATGTTCATGTTTTTGTTTAAAAGGCTATTGTTTTTATTACACATCTTTCCATAAAATTTTATAGCTTACACTAAATTATTTACCCTTACTGAGCATCTGAGATGAACCATTTCTGATGTTTTTTCCTAGTATTCCAAGAAGTGTATTATGTTTGATATGTAGGGTTAAGCTAGGGGAATAATGACATTCTCAACAGATTATTTATTTTGTGTTTTATGTTTGAATTTGTAATTTAATATTCATGTATGTAATCTATTTTCCAAGACTACTAAACTGATCAGTCCTTTGGGACTTGATTCCTTGTAATCATGCCAATGTATTAAAATATTACACCGGATTCGGGCTTCTTGGGTCAAGGCGTTACTTCTGATGAATTCATAGAGGTCCATCAAACTTCCTTTCATTACAAGATTCTAAAACCATTTATCTATTTGATGAATTTGTAAAAGGTTTATCTAGTTAACTTGATTTGATGAATTTGATATTCCTTGTCCAATGAACCTATAAACAGCCTTCTATCTGATGTACTTATACAAGTTTGATCATATTAACTTCATAAACACTAACTCCAGTATTTCATATCATGATATTTGTACAAGTTAGTCTGTTAGACTTTTTAAAACTCTTTGTATAGTCCATATCTATTCATAATAACCTCAAAACGTCATATATTTTTCCTCTAATAAAGAACATCATAAAAGTATGAAAAATAACTCTTTGTACTAACACAACTCAGAAACTTCATAAATGATGAACATTGAACTTTCCTCAGCTAAACCTCTAGATAATAAAATTAGTCCGGTGAACTTAAAAATACTATATAATAATAGATTTGTACAAATGGACCCCATTCTCTCCCATTTGACTCAAGATTGTATCATGGGAGATTTCAATACTCCTAATGCTAGAAACTTTAAGAATAATAAAACATTGCATAATATTAAACATCATAAAAAATTCTAACTGATGGAACTTTTAAGAATAGTAAAAAACCAGTGCCACTCTCTAACCGATCACATCGGGATGATGGATCCCATCCAATATCTTTGATTCATTGCACTTAGTCCATTACACTTGAGTAAATGGACTCCATCCAATCAATTTTTTAACTCATCATTGTAAAGTGATTTATGTTCTCAAAAATGTTAAGTACTTTACATTGAAAAAAATAAAACTCTTTATGCAATCCTTAGTCTATCCCAACAAACTTATTATTAACATATCAACTTAAATAAATATTTAAATAACTGATGGTAATTCACCACTAAGACCAAGAAGCTTTGAATCTCAAAGTCATTACATGGATCTTCCCAAGATAAGAAAACATTAAAATTTTCAAGATAAACTAAGACACCATGTTTCAAGAACATGTTTCGCAAGTAATTCACTTCAAGAATCTATAATTTCCACTTTGATATATTTTCATAGAGTTAGGGATTCATCAAGATGTTTTGAATGACTCTCAAGTGAAACAAAAAATCCACTTTAGTTTTAGAATAAACTATGATGTCATCTATAAATACCAAAATTAAAGAATCAAGATATTGGTGTAAAATACCATTCATTAATTCCATAAACATAGAAGGATCATTTTTCATACCAAATTGCATAATACGATACTCATAGTGGCTATACATACTCTTAAAAGAGGTCTTAGGGATATCAAACTCCTTGATCATAATCAGGTGATAACCACACCGAAGATCAATCTTAGAAAACCACTTAACCCCTTTTTTTATGATAAAATATCATTGATTGAAGGAAATGAATATTTGTTCTTGATTGTAACCTGATTGAGCTTATGTAGTCAACACACAAGAAAAGGGTTCCATTTTCCTTCTTGGAAAAAATAATTAGTTCTACCTAAGGTGCCACACTAGTTTAAATGAATCATTTGGACATCAAGTAATCTAACTGATATATTAGATCCTTTAATTCCATTGGTTTGATTTAGTAAGAAGGGATAAATATGAGTTGAGTACCTGGAACTAAATAGATAGAGAACTCTACCTCCCTCTTTGGTGATAGGGAATAAAGTCCAACAGAAAAACTTCTAGAAATTCAACAAATACTGGAGGAATATCGCCACACAATGATTCCCAATACAGTTCAAAAACATTCATGGATATTATCCTACCAAACTCTAGAATAGGAGTTCTGTCTTGGCTAGACCTTGGGTCCCATTCTCCCAGAAAAACATGGGACTCCACATAAGGGGAAGTAAAGGATACCCGCTGAAAATAATAGTCAATATAATATTTGTGAGCCACTAACCAATCCATCATGATAATGACATATAAGGATTTCATATCATGAACCAAAAAGTCCCATATGACATCGATTTCTAATAAATAGAAAGTAAAATAGGGGAATTCGAGACCCTACTCTCTCTTTATCCCGAGAGGTGTAGCAATTTCCATCACATATGGCATGAGTTCCATAACAAGATTAAAAAAATACACAACTTGGGTTAATATTAAATAATGAGAGTAATAAGTATAAATTAAATCAATAACTAAATATAAAGCAGTAGTAATGGTACCTCTCACTATTGTAGGGCCTACATTGGTTCCCACTAGAGACTCATAGACCACATGAAGTTGCTTCATTCATGATTCCTATGTCTAGAACCCCATTATTATTGAATAATTTGGACACACCACAGATCCTATTAGTATTAAAGACCATGTATCACTAAAAATAGTGATAAAAACATGAAAAAACTATTCAAGTGACCTAATTATCCACAAGAGTTATATACCTTTGATTCTTCCATGTAAGCATGCTTTTAGTTCCCAACTTTTCCACATTGGAAACAAGTCAGTAGTCCTTTACCAGATATAGTAGATGATTTAGAGAAAGTATATTTTCAAGGACTAATACTATTTTTTCCATCACAAGACTCATTTTAATTTATCTTTCCTTTAAAAGAACCACTAAAACTACTACTATGATTAGGAGGAACTCCCATCATCCTTGACTTACCATCCAGGTCAATTTCAACCATCATAGACCTATCGAGAACATTATAATAAGAGGTAATCTTTATGATGAAGACTAGAGACCATATATAATATCAAAGACACATTTTAATCCTCAAATCCTTCAGTTTCTCCTTCAACACTACCTTAAGTGAGAACTAAGAAAGTTAAGTAAAATGATTGACATACTGGATCACTATCCAATCACCTTTATAAAGGTTGAGAAATTCCATAGACTTATCGAAAACCATTGAATCTAAATAGTATTGATTCATGAAAACATCCTTGAAGTATTTCCACTCCAATCCCTCATTCTTATTTTCCATAACTATAGAATCCCACCACATTTTGTAAGGATCCTTAATCTTAAATATGACACATTTAACCTTAATATAATCTGAAATATCTAATAACTCAACGAGTTGATCAATAATTTTCAACCAATCCTCTACCTCATGAGGATCATTTATACCTTGGGAAGATAGTGGTTTCTACTAAAGAAACTTTTTTTTTCACATTCTCTAATGTCATCTCTTTGAGGTACAAAATCTGTATTCTAAATGGGGGAAAGTGAAACCACTTGTCCCAATACTTGGACAACATGTAGTAAAACCTATATAAGTTTATGGTTGATAATAGGGTTAACACACTGTGGTTCATCAACATCTCCCTCCTAAATCCTGTTCAAACTTCATCTTAGGGGAATACTCTTACACAACATCTATAGAAAACAAGGAAACATCATCCAAGAGACTTAAGATCCTTAATTATATCATTGAAAGTTCAAAATGGGAACATAAATCTTAGAAAAAAGTTTTGGGAAACGTCTAGAATCCGATCAAACAACTCATAAAATACATATTTTCCCAAACACCTATGGTAACTTAAGGCTTACTATGATGAGAATTAGTCATTCACTCACTTGTAACATAACCCTGAATCCCAGAAAATATTATCCTCTATCTACTAGGATATATCAAACTATTTACCAACATTAAATAAGTAAATAAACCTATTTTTATACCATTTTTTCATGAACCAACCTGGATAACCCACTAAATAGGTAACCAAATCCATCCTGACATGAATTGATGGGTGTTACTAATTACTAGGGGATTATGACTAAAAACTATGTATAAAAAACAACCAAGAAGGAAAAATTTCATCATAATAATAACTCAATAAGATAAAATCAGTATAAATAACACATATACTATTGGTATGATGAACACTCATCATGAACAATGGCCACTGGTCTTATGCTGCATAAGATCTATAATGTTTATATTTTAGAAGTTGAGTCCAATTATGCTATGCTAGTTGGGTTCCTTCTTGAAAAATATAGATATCCATGGGATTTATCTTACTTTAATAGTAAGTACAATTTTTTTTTCAACTAGTGTATTCATGTTACCCACACCTGGAGAGAAGGGAAATTTTTGGATAATGTGCCATCACACAAAGGGAATCTAAGAGAGAACCTTATCCTTTATAATGTTTTAGGGTCTTTAACAGATGGATATAATCTTATTTTAAAGGGATATTCCCTCATTCTATATCATTTCCACCCTCCTTGAGTTGGGAGAGACCTTGTGTTTTGTTTTTTCCAACAATAAAAATTTATTTTTCATTCATAAAAAATAAATCCAAGAACTCCTTGTAATAAGTGAATCACATAGTCCACTTATCAAAATTAATTCCCAAGGTCCCACTATCAATTTTGTCCACTACCTTCAATAATCACTTTCCCTTTTCCAAGATTTAGTATAATAAAGTCTATAAAATCACAAAGGAAGAAGTAGGGCATGAGAAACACTATTCTAGTAGGATCCCACCAAGAATTTCATAATAAATTCATATTAAAAAAACCAAATATTTTCAATTTTAAATGAAACATGGAAAGGAAATATTTTCAAAATTCATAACAAAACATGATTTTCAAATCAATTCAATGGAAATTATAAAATAGGTACAAAATTGAATTTCCATCAAAATAGGAATGAATAATAATTTCTATCAAGTAGTCCTGAATATTCATTTAAAAAAACACTATCATTTATACATCATTTTCAATAATTTCACCAAGGGTAAGATTCATAGGAGTATCTTTGTACAAGGATTCTCAAAATATGAGTGAAGTCATGGATCCTAGTGTATACACATTCCAATATCACAAGACCAGGGGGAATGAGAGAACACCATAATTAATGAACTCCCCACCCTCATCGTAGTCTATTTAGTACTATCATTGTCAGTCATTTTCTAGGTAGATCTAAGACATCCCTAGAATGTGTTCTTACCACCTAAATGTTAGATTAGGTATCCTAGGACTAACTATTTTTACTTTGATTACATGTATATTCGATGTATTTAATATTAATAAAACTTGTTAATACATTTTTTTTGTTTTTATAAATGACTCAAATGTAATAATTTCGAGACTATATGTCGCATTGATAAGGTCATATTAGTTCCCCACTATAATGAGAGCCTTGATGTGATATGATGATAATATCAAATAATGTTATGTGGTTAGATAACTTACTATGATGGGACACATAATACAAAGGATGTTAGGTGTGAGTACTCGTAAGTTGAAGAGGGTTCTTCTCATGAAGTTTTCACTTAGTAATCTCCAATATGAGAGATTACGAGAACAGATACGCTAGTAGGAATTCTGCATGTTTTGGTGTCATCAGATATTCCTATTTATGAGCATGTGTGATAGTCCTTAGGATTTAAGATTATTATTAATGTTTGTTACAACTCACGTACTTGAATGTATTTCATAATCCATGATGACAATAGTTCATGAAGACGTTGGATACATTGGGTTCCACATGAGTGACATGTCATTAATGAATAAGTCGAGGAAGAATTTATCTCTTCTATATTTATAGAAGCTTATATCTTAGCCCTTTGATTGGAATAGAACCATCATATTAAATTCCATGGCTATGGTGTAACAACATTTTTATTTCAGATAGTCAAAGAAATACATATCAATCATATAGTTTGGTGACACTTATGTGAAACCTACTTGATGAGATATTGTGAAAAATGGATTATATTACTCTAGTGAGAATTCATATGTGGTTTTTAACATTAAGACATTAGGTTATTTCTCTTTGATTCCTCGACTCATTTATAGACAATAATCTTGGACTTTAGGCAAGCCCTCGTAATGCTAACAAGAAAGAATCCTAGAGGGTGAAACACTAAGTGTTTATGTTGATCTTGTTTAAATTACATTTGAGTTTAATTAATGGAATAAATATTATTCTCAAGTCTAAGGAATAATTTTATTCAAGTTATATTGATCACATAAATTAAATAAATATTTATTCACTGGATTGAGAATAAAATAATTATTTTATTTATTGAAAATTTAATAAATAATTATTTGTTAGACTGTGAATAAAATATTTATTTATGAATAAAATATTTATTCAGTTGTTCAATAAATGCTAGAGGAGTTTTAATGGACCAATACCAAGTCGGGGAAAAATATTAATTGACAAGGCCGTTACATAATATTTGTTATTACACAAGTTATCACACACCAAAAAATAATAATAATATAGTTATTATTACTTGGAATGGGATTTATTAAAGATAATAAATGTTATTTAATAGCTGATATGAAATTAAATAATATTTTAACTTAAATCTTAAATATATAAATATATGGATATGTCTATTGTTTAGGGCATCCAAAAACTGAGAATTATAATTTTTTCATACAAAAAATTATCTCTCAACTCCTTTCTCCCTCTCAAGAATGAGAAGTGTAAGAGTTATTTTGTCAATACCAAAGAATGAGTGATCAATAAAGAGCAACAAAAGATATTTATATCACCACGATAGCACCCAAAGATCAAGTGGTTTTTCTTAGAGATCATAGGAGCACATGTAGACCACCTCTAGAGAGATTCTATCCTTGTATCCCCACAACACAACTAAGATAATCCAAAAGGGTCTTTTTAGACAATCAAAATTCACCAAAAAAGAAAGTTCATAATCCTAGGTATTTATTTATTCAAATATTAAATAAATTAACTATGAATTTTATGATAAATATCATCTCTATTGGTTTCAAGCAACGATTATTAAATGAAATTTTAATGTGTCACCCAGAATCATCAAGTGGTATCAGAGCATTCATGTTTAAATTTATAATTATTCATTTTGATTATTGATTTATACGCAATTGTCGTTAGATTTTAATTTCATTTTTTTAATTATTTAATGAAATTTTAATTAACATGTTATCGACATATTAATCATGTTCATTCAATGTTTCATTTTATTAAAGGTTTCAAAACAAATGAAGAATGGCCAGAGACTCCATCAAGAAGTGCCAAATATTTGGCTGGTAAAACTTGGTTACATGGCGTGTGACCAGAGCACGCTCCGTATACCCATGCACATTGTATCTAGATGCACTAAAAAATTAATTACATGTGGTGCTTTTATTGCACAACACATGTTGATCGGTCCAACCTAGAACAAGTAGTCTGGTCGAGTTAACACACCGAATCCCCAGGCATGTGACTTGGATATACATCAATCAAGGAATATGGCGTGTAGTTGGATGTACATTCCATGTAGTCTTATATAAATGGAAAAAAATTAAAATTACATTAAATTTGAAAATTGTATAATTAAAGCATTATTTTATTTATTGGAACATTGTTTCTTGTTTAACAATTTAATAACGGTTTTAAATAATTTTAAGTTCTCAATTAATTTATTGAAAGTAATATGTCATTACTGGTTCTTCCATTTATTTTCCATGAATGTCATTAATGATGAGAATCTCCAAATAATATTCAATGATCATTAAGATGAAATAGAATTAATTAATTAATTAATTAATTAATTAATGCAAGCATGTTTATCTAAAATAATAAAATATTGAATAAAGAAATGAATCATAGCAATTTACTTTTGTGTATTAATTGCATGTGTGACCGTTCATGATCTTGACCAATACCTGCGTATGTGTTAGATGTTTTAATTTAATTTATTTCATGAGTTTTCAATTATTTAATATTAAATTAAATTATGGACTCTGAGTCATCCCTCCCTCCATTATTATGTAGGACCAACATGTCTAAAGATATTTATGTAATCCCCTTTTAACTAATCATTTTATTACCCTCACCTACGTTTGAGTAATAAATATTTTTAATTAATGGAACATACCGAGACACGATGAGGTAGTTCAAGGTAAAACCATAATGATTCCAACCCAGGTGATACATAGGTGGATAGGTGGAATGTTGTAACTCATGCTAAGACTGACAATGGGAGTTATTTTCCATAGGTCAAAGGTTGATTTAATGTTCACTTATTAAACATACCATTAGATAAATATCATGAATGGGTCAGTTAATTAATTAATTATTTCTATCTATGAAATTATTTATTTTATGGATGCAAGTCCACGATCACATAAATAAATAAATTAATGTGGAAAGACATAAATTAGATAAATGAATTATGCATAATTTTTTATCCTACATAGTTAATTAATTAAGTAACGTCTACTTAATATTAAAAAGATGCGTAAAGGATAAAAAAAGATAAAATTTATGCATAATAAATTAAAATACATTAATTAAATATTATTTCAGAATAATCATTCCATTAATTAATTGGGAATGAAACCATATAACTATGTGTAGTACATGGACAAAGTCTATAAACTTACTTTTATCATGGAGTTATCATGAGAGTTTTGGTTTAACTTAACTAAAATTGTATTGAGTTTAATATCCATAGTCTATTCAATACAAATTTGGAGGCATGTATTGAGAAAATCCAAGTTAGGATTTCAGGATAGGGGAATCCAATCAATGGGTCAAGGAGCTGCAAGTCCACAATTGGAAGACCTCCTATCAAATTACTTTATTATGGTTTTCATGGCCAAGGTATGGATCATTAAGAAAATTAATAGGGATCCTTTCCGCAAGAATGTTAAAGCAACTAGACATTTTGAGTTCAATGGTGAGGGCTATTGAGTCTTGATAAAATAGTGGGATATTTAATAAATAAATAAATAAAATTTAATTTATTATATCTCTCTTATTTTTTAATCAATAAAATTAATAATAATATACTATTTTTAATTTTAGAATAAAATGACAAGTTTTTCATCCAAAATATCCCTACAATCAATATTGGAGAAATATAACCTATTAACTAGAAATAACTTCAAAGTGTGGTGTATATTCCTTTTGGTTGTGCTACGCCATAAATAGAAATATTAAATGCAATAATCCTCAATGCTCGATCCACCTACTAAAGAGGTGATCTATGAAGAATTACTTATCTATGAAAAACATTTGAGCAATGTAGTTGACATTCAATGTTTGATTCTTTCATCGATGTATAGTGAAATAATGATGTCTCACAAAGACATGGATTCATATAGGATGCTTGAGAACCTCCGTGGTATTTACCAGGAGAGAGTTAGAAATGAATTATTTGATATTTCAAAGGAACTCTTTTAGATCAATCTTATAGAGGGATCCCCAGTTAATCCCCAGGTATTCAAGATCATTGGCTACATTGAGCGCTTAGAGGTTCTAGGGTTTCAAATCCCTGAATAAATAGGCACTGAACTTATTCTAGAATCACTCCCTCAGTGATTATCCAGTTTTTTTTTGTGAATTTTAATATTAAAAACATTGAGAAGTATATTCCAAAAATTCTTACTCTTATTCACCAAGTTGATAAGGATACAAAGTGTGAAAAACCTTCTATTATTATGGTGAAAAAAAGATAGGTAATGTGAATAGATTTAATCCCAAAGTTTATTCATGCCCTTATAAGAAGAGGAAGATCAAGGGGAAAGAAAGGGAACATCATTATATTTATTTCATATGTGGCATGAAGGGCCATTGGAATAAAAACTACACCCATCCAAAGAAGAAAGGGTATTTTTCAAGTTCATTTGTTATTAAGTGAAATTTATCTGTTCAAATTGAGTATTAGATATAGATTATAGTTCTCACATATGTATTCAAATACAAGAACCAAGTAGATTAAAAAATATTAACCAAGGAGAGGTAGATATTAGAGAAGCCAACAGAGCTAAACTTGCTATTGTAGCTACTAGGGACTACCAACTCACGTTTTTGACTAGAATTATCTTGGTTTTAAAGGGTTTTTATTATGTTCCTTCAATTATCAAAAACATTATTTTTGTATTCAGACTTCATACGAATGAATTTATGTTCAAATTTAGGAATAAATTTTACTTCCTTTATAAAGATAACATTTGTTATGGTAAGACACATTTAAATAACGGTCTTCATGTGTTGGATTACATAAACCAAATAATGGAAATCGATAATGAAGTTAATTCACATGAATCATACCACACCCAAATTTGGAATAAATGGATAGGTCATGTAAATGATAAGCACTTGGCTAAATTACATCAAGATGTATATTTGGATTATTTTGACCTAAACCTCTTGGTGTATGTCATAGATGTTTACAAGTAAAAATCTCCAAATCCCCATTTAGTGGGAAAGGTGAAAGGGATAAATATCTTCTGTAATTAGTTTACACCAACATATGTAGACCATTTCTTGTTAAATAATGGGGTGGGTACTCATACTTCATAACTTTTACTAATTATTTTATTAGAAATGGATATATCTAATTAATGAGGTATAAGTTAAATTCTTTTGATAAATTCAAGGAATACAAGATTGAGGTTGAGAACCATCTTGGTATAAAGATTAAGAAACTTCTTTCAAATAATGGTGTAGAATATCTTAATTAAGACTTCATTGATTATTTATAGGATTTCAAGATTTCATCTCAACTCACTACTCCTTATATGGCTCAGTGGAATGGTGTAATATAAAGGAGGAACCACACCATATTGTACATGGTGAGATCAATGATGAGTCGTGAAATTATTTCATTATGATTTTCGGGATACACATTACAAATATAAGCTTATATACTAAAATGAGTGCCAACTAAAGCAACAGATGGTATACCATACCAATTATGGAATGGGAGGAAACCTATGTTGTATTACTTACATGTGTGCGGTTGCGAAGCATTTTTAAGGCCTCTTTAGGTAATAAGATTACACCCCATTGAAAAATGTGTATCTTCATAGGATATCCCAAAGAAAGAAAGGGATAATACCTATAAAATCATTCAAAAAAATATCGTGGTTGATAGACATACCATATTTCTTAAGTTGAATCTTATCTCTATAAGATACAATGGGAGAAAGATAGAATTCGATGAATTCCAAACTCAATATACACAAGAGTTGGCACATGAAAAAATTCCACAAAGTCCTTATGGAAGAAGAAATTCTTCTAGAGACATAATTATTGTATAGGAGTACTAGATAGGTTAGAAAATAATAATAGTATGTTTTTCTAGTCACCGAGGATGTCGAATCATTATTAGTTGATAATAATGACCCTCTAACATATAAAAAAGTAGTAAGTGGAATAGATCTTCCCAAGTGGAAAGAATCCATGAATTATGAAATGGATTCCATGCACCAAAAAAAATTCTTAATTTTATTAGAACCTCTAGTAGATGTAAAACCCATTAGTTGAAAATGGGTATTCAAGAATAAACTAGACATGGAAGGACAAGTCAATACTTATAAGGTGTGACTGGTTGGAAAAGGGTTTAAATAGTGTCAAGGTATTGAATATGGTGAAACCTTTTCACCATTTTAAATGTTTAAATTCATTATAATTATACTTTCCATCATGGATTTACATGATTATGATATTTGGAAAATGGAATTAAAAATGTCCTTCCTTAATGGGAACCTTCAGGAAGATTTCTATATGACACACCCCAACGGGTTTGTGACTCCAATGGATGAAAAAATGGTATGAAAGTTTAAAAGATCCATTTATGGATTAAAGAAAGCATCCAGGTCAAGGAACATTCATTTTGGTGTGGCCATAATGAAATTTAGTTTCTTAAAGAATGAATGAAATTGTCTATCTATAAATGGTTTAGTGGGAGTGCGGTCATTTTCTTAATAGTATATGTTGATGACGTTTTAATCATTGGAAACAAAATACCATTCTTGCAATATATTAAGGCATGGTTGAATAAATGATTCTATATAAAGTAATTTAGTGAGGTAGCATATATTATTTAGATCAATATCCATCACGATACTGAAGAGATTCAGTATAGAATAATACAAGAGGGGATTGTAGCTAGCATCACATGGAATTCATCATTCCATGAAAATGTGTCCTTAGACACATTACGAAAGAAATAGAATGACAAGGATTTCATACATATAAATGATTGGGCACGTCATGTATGATATGATACATACTGGGATATATGCGGCCTACACATTAAGTATGGTAGGATTATATAAAGATGATCTAGGTGATTGTAATTGGATGACAGTCAAGACAATCCTTAAGTATATGAGATGTACCAAGGACATGTTCTTGTTTTTTGTAGGATATGAGGAACTATTCATCATAATATATGCATATACTAGTTTCCAAAATGATCAAGATGATAGAAAGTCACAAACTAGATATATATTTACTTTTAATGGAGGTGTTGTGAGCTAGAAGATCTCAAAGAAGACTATGGTTGTAGATTATATAGAATATTTTGAGTTTATTGCAGCTTCTGAGGAAACTAAAGAATAAATATAGATACAAAACTTTGTCCAAGAGTTTGATGTGGTATCTAGTATTAAAGATCCTATAAAACTCTATTCTGATAATACTATAGTGTTGAATCTTACAAAAGAGCCAAGGTCACATCAATAGAAGAAGGACATACTTAAGAAGTATCATCTGTTGAGGGATTTTTCTTAGAGAGATGAAATTAAGGTGAGAAATATTTCCATGGAATATAACTTAGAAAACCCATTGACTAAAGCCCTGACTCCATAGAAACATGACTATCATGTGTGTTCTAGCGGACTGAAGGTCATAGGTAGTTGGCTCTAGTCTAAGTGATATTTTATTAGAGTTGGTTTTCTAGGACCAACTATCTATACTTTTATTACATGTATATTTTATGTATTGAATATTAAAAAAACTTATTATTACATATTGTTTTTTTGTTGTTCAAGAATATAATGCAATAATGTCCTCAAGTATATGTTTCATTGATAAGGTCATGGTAGTTCCCTGCTAGATGAGGCTTCTTCTCATGAAGTTCGTATTTGGTAATCGACAAGATGAGATATTTTGAGAATATACTTGATAGTAGGAATTCCGTATTTTTGTTTGTGTCATCATATACTCCTATCTACGAGCATGTGTTATGGTCCTTAGACTTTAGTATTATTATTAATTCATGTTACAAGTCATGCACTTAGATGTATTTCATAAACCATGGTGATAACAGTTCATGAAGAAGTTGGATACATTGGGTGCGTCATGAGTGACATGAATTAATGAATAAGTGAAGGAAGGATTTGTCTCTTTAATATTTATTGATGCTGATATCTCAGACCTTTGATTGGAATAAAACCGTCTCATTAAATTCCATGGCCATGGTGTAACATGTTTATTTCATAAATTCAAACAAATACATATCGATCATATAGGTTGGTGACATGGATGTGAAACCTACTTGATTAGATATTGTGAAAAAGATATTATATTACACAATGATAATTTGTATGTGGTTTTTTGACGTGATGAAATTATGTTCTTTCTCTTGGTTTCCTTGAACTATTGATCTATAGTAATCTTGGACTCTAGGAAAGCCTACCTAATTCTAACGAGAAATAATCCTTGAGTGTCACACACTATGTGTTTCCAACGATCTCGATTAAATTATATTTTAGTTTAATTAATGGAATAAATATTATTCTCAATTATGAAGAATAATTTTATCAAAGTTATATTGATCATTTAAATTAAATAAATATTTATTCACCTACTTGTGACTACATTATTTATTTTATTTATTGATCATTTTTATAAATATTAATTCATTAGATTGTGAAAAAATATTTATTTATGAATAAAATATTTATTCGTTTGTTCAATAAATTCTAGAGGAGTTTGAATGGAACAAGACCAATTCCTATGACAAATATTAACTAACACGACCATTACATAATATTTTTTATTGTACAGGTTGGTGCGGGCCACAAAATAATAATAATATAATTATTATTTGGTGGAATGAGGTTTATTAAAGATAATAAATGTTATTTAATGGATAGTAGGTAATTAAATAATATTTTAACTTAAATCCTAACTCTATAAATAGACGACTATGTATATTGTGTGGGGAATCCAAAAATTGAGAATCAGAATTGTTGTACGTAATGAATTCTCTCTATACTCCTCTATCTCTCTCCCTCTTAAGAATGAGTAGTGCAAGAGATTTCTTCAAGACAGAAGAAAGAGCGATGGAGAACAAATAAAGAAAGACATTCGACTCCACATGCTAGCACCCAAATATTTATTGGTGTTTCTTGAAGATCATAGGAGCATATGTCAATCATCATTAGAGGGATTCTATCTTTGGATCATCACAACGTAACGAAGGCAATCCAAAAGGGTCTTTTTGGACTATCGACATTCACAAATGAGGAAAGCTCCTAATCCCAGGTGTTTATTTCTTCAAATATTAAGTAAATTAATTACTAATTTGGTGTGAAATATTATCACTCATGGTTTTAGGTAATGACTATTAAAAGAAATTTTAATATATCACCCACCTTCGTATGCTTTCGTTGCACTCAGAACCATCACTAAATACCCAGACTCTTATGCGATTCAAGGAAATTAAACATATAGGGGGATACATTTCATTTCAATGAATCTAAAATATTTTCAATCAATAATTTAAATTGACCCCAAGTTCAAGTTTCATAAATTTTTATTTCATTTGAAAAAACAACATTAAATGGTTTTTATCAAAACAAATTCCTTTCAGAACAAATGATTTCATTTAAAATTTATAAAAAATTACAATCCTTAATTTCTCAATAATCACCATCAAAATAATTCATAGAATCATTAATTTCAATTCAAAACAATTTTCTATAAATCAACACCTTTTTGAATATCTATAACCAAATTGGTTTAACATACCCATGACATTTTGAGAAATATTATCAAGGATCTCAATTGATGATTTAAAAACCAACTAGAAATCCATTTGAAATCATCCAAGAAAAAATAGTTTCAATTGATAGGATTTGGATTAAAAAAATACATACCTCAATCATGGCATCGATGATCACCAATAGGAGATCCTCACTCATTGATTTTGAAGGTCGAGAATCAATTTATGAAGTATCCTAGAACCACAACTCACTAAATCAAGATCTGGATCAATAAACAACATATGGATCCACCATTATCAATGAAGGTGAGAGAATAGGAAATTAAAATTTATGATCAAATAAATTTTATACTTACTAGAAGATATTAAATTCATTAACCAACACTTTGATCTATAAATTATCAAGGTTAGAAAGGCAAAAAGAACCTCTAGAGAGTCTGAAAAATCATGGGGGTCAAATTAGGTTCAAGGGAGAGGCATTTTGAAATAAAATGGAGATTAATATCAATAAAAATATAATATTTTACTTTCATTTCAAACCTATAATGAAATCACCACCTATCCTCTTGCTCCCATCGAATAGACAATGACACCTTATATAATTCCTGGACCACTGGAAGTACCATTGACTAGATAGTAGACTTCTTGTAGGAAGACCCTACTAGAAGCCTTCCATTAGCTGGATAATGGTCCTCACCCGCTAGTCGGTGGACTATATGTATATTTTCCAAATATAAGTTCAATTCCACTCTGAAACCATCCACCCAAGACACATCCTGACCAATAAATAAGCAACAATACTCAATCTTGACCCATCAAAAGGCTTAAACAAGCTATAATAACCAAGAATCAATAGGAAGAACTAAAGATCCACATGAAAAAAAGAAGATCCAAAATGAAAATAGGATCTTAATTGAAATAAGGCTTTGGGATGTTACAATTTTCTATATTAATTATGTAATATAATATTCTTCCACTAATATTTCCTATAGAATAATGAAGAAACCTGATCAAATAATATTACTTTATTCCTTGATGTGGATGTGATTATAGTCAAGTTCAAATTAAAAATCAATATGATTGAGGTCAATGTAAATATTATGATCAAGATAGTTATACACCAAATAAAAAGATAAATGGACACAACTGTAAGTGCTTTCACGATTAAAAACCAAATATAATAAAGACAAAAAATAATTAAAGTGAATGATTTTGACATGAAATGAAAGGAAACTAGTTGTGTGCTTGTCATATGTTTACACATATTATTTAACTTTATCAAAATTCAATTCAATGGAATGATACAAGTGTCAAAGGAAACTTTTTTAACTAGACTATAAAGTATGATGATGATATAATTAATTTTGAAACCTCTTATTTCTTAATAAACCTTGAAGGTGTTTTTTACTAATGATAATGTATAAATTCTCATAATAGAGGTTCCATTTGTTTTTTGTAACTTTTTAAAATAAATATTGTATGTTTTTTATTTTAGTTTTTATTTTACTTATTATATGTATATTTTATTTTCTTTTATTAAAAATTGATTAAAATTTTGAATTATATATTCATGTTATTGGTTTCAAAACACTATAGATCCTTATTAGAAAATTTTATTTCATTCCCCAAAGTGAATTTAAATAATATTAAAATCATGGTCAAGGAGAATATGAAATATTTTATTCTTAAAGTATGTTATAAAACTAATGTTTTTTTGAAATTATTTTTTAAAATATTTGTATTTATCAAAATTTGACCCAACAGTAGAAATATTGAAAAATAGATATTTATGATTTAGTATTTCTTTATGGAGTAACAATATTATGCCATGTATTTAATTCAAACTCATTCCATGAAGTGGATGATATATTTTTTATAGTTAATAGTTGTCTCATAACTTTTGTGATCAAATAAATTTTATAAAATTACTTTTTATTATCCGATGTAGTTAAATGACTATAAAATAAAATAAGTGTTTTTATAGGTGATGATCATTGTTAGTAAATAATGAATTATCATTCAAGAATCATAAAATCCAATAAATTATTTATAAAATTAATTTTTTAATGTGAAAGTAATTATTCAAATAAATAATGAATTATTTATCAAATCTTGGAATCAATAATTCTAATCACTATTGAATAAATTATTATTTAGTAATTATAGATTATGAGTGTTTTTCATGAGATGATTATTATTGAAGTGATATTAAATTTAATGGTTTTATTTCAATCATTGAAGTAAATAAAATTATTTAAAAACTTTTTTTGTGACCCACCATGAATATTTTAGAAATCATAAAAATTGATAAAATTATTGTTTTCATTACCCAAAGTGAATATGATTTATAAAACCATTTCATTATTTATAATTATGGTTGTGATGAGCATGTGTTGAGAATCCCAAATATTTTTCCACATCGCTTCTCACTACCACATGTATCCACCTTAAAATACATGGTATATCCTCCCACTAACAGAATAATATAGACCTATTAATATCCTATCAAAACTACATTCATAATCTATAAAGGAGTGTGATATAGTGTGACCTCTAGGTCAAATCTAAGATACCTTATGATCAACCATTATCCTTTGATATCCACTTATTTATATTTTTGATACATTTTTGATTATAAATGGAAACAAATAAAGTGTGGGTTTTTGCGTGATTATGAAAAATAAATAAATAAAAGCAATAAACTTTTACTGAAAACAAGTGGTGATCCTTGAGTGTATGTCTAATTAACCCTAAAATTTTCCACTAATGGTAACCACCTACTTGCACTCAAACTTAGTGATATAACCCATGATCATGGAACACACACCCTTATATTAAGTTTATAATTGAGTACTAACACACAATTATTATAGTGAATTAGTCCTATCTTCTTATTTTAAGGATAGGGATACCTGCAAATTTATAATAAATTCACAAGGCCTTAATTATCAATGCATAAGTAACTTCTAAATGAGATGAGTGAATCCCAAATAGTGAATCCCATAATCTCTAATTCCTATCTAGATGTCCAAAATCTGGAATCACTTCACTATCCAACTCACGCAATTCCATTTTATACAGAATGAGTTGGGTAGATTGAATTTTTATTTGAATAATTCAAGAAGAAAATTAGAGTTAAGGAATGAATAATATAATGAAAACCTCTTATACTTATTTACACCAACTCATTTTTAATTTAAAATATAAATAGACACAAAAAAAATATCATTGAAAGAAATATAAATCAAGGATTATATCATATCTACCCCTTTAGGATAAAAAAGTGTTTGGATATTCATAAATATAATAGTATAAGGGGAGATAACTAATAGAAAAACAATAAAATAGAAAAGTAAAACTAAGCTACAATCCAGGGTCTAGAATGGATAGATATGTAATCTTTCTCTCATCAGACTCTTCCCCATTAAATTTCAACCATATATTTCTTCAGAAATATTTAATCAATAAATATGGCATAAACTTCCCTCTTTAGATCCTTCCATATGATGAGTCTTGCTAGATAATATTCAAACATATAATTCAATTCCCTCAATACAACTTTTCCTCTATTCTCCACATAACTCTTCATGGCTTATTTGTTTGAACCCATACCCAATTTAGTAAAATACCATGTATGGGGAATATTTGATCAAAACTTTGGGCTTACATGGATTCTTGATAGAACTTTATTTTCATCAACAACCATGGTCCTTGCCCCTCGATTTAATTCTTCATGATTCTTCTAAAGTGATCATTATATATGAATAGGGTGACATGGATCAGTGATTGGAATTTTAGGTGATGGATGGTGATTTTATGATGAAATTTTAGGATTTTATAATATATAGAAACCATATTTAGTGATATTTAATTTTTAAGTTCAACCATCCTATCACCTCTTTCTCCTAGTTAACAGTCTATGATTCCCTATAATTGTATACCACTACTATTGATATGTATTATTGTCAGTTACAATGTTCCTTCCTATTTTTATTTTTCTCACTATAGACTTTGTGTCATATTCTTGAAAAATAGTTATAATCATTTATATGAATTTATTTATCAATAATTGGTGTTTCCATAGCCATATCATAAGATATGACATGACACTATGAAACTGTTCTTATTTTTTGAAAAACAGTGCATCGTAGACCTGTAGAAATATTAGGATATTTTAGGGTGTGATTGGGTCACAAATAGAAACTTAGATATGTTGTAAAATAAACAAATCCTTCCCCTATTAATTTATTCAATTTTAGTTCTTGATATCTACTAATCACAATGGAAATATTTTATTGTATCTAACAACATACTTTGACGTTCAGTTGGGCTGTTTTCATAGGCATAAAAATTGCATTTTTAATTCTTGTGATATGTCAATTACTTTATTTTTTGAGTATGTAAAAACCTATGATACTGTAATGTCATCAGATAAAAGATGATCATTTATTCAACACATCCCCTTGATTTAAACTTCTTTAGGGGCCCGACTCAACCTTGCTTCTCCTATCCAATCATCAAAACACAAAATCAAATTTTAGTCGTGATAAAAAATGAATAATCAATAAAATCAAAAAATAGGTCATTTTTCATTTAGGTTCTAAAATATCTTATTATAATGAAAATTTGATTATTTACCATAAAATAACATTTTGTGAGGGTTTTAATCAATTAATTATTGAGATAAAATATGAAATATTTATTCTTCATCACGCCCTCACACTTATATTTTTACATTCTAAGTAAAAAATCTACTCCGTATCCAAATAAATATATCAAATTAACATGTGGAACTGAATTTTTCATATCATTTTATAATCCATAATTCCTTCTATATGATTCATTACTCTTTCCTTTTTATCTTATCAAATTTATTTCAATATTATTTTCCACCCATGGGTATTTCACATTCAACTTTCCAAAAATTAAACCAGACACATTCAAGGGAAACTATGTTTGTGAGGTTTTTATCATTCTTAAAACCATATAAGTCATACGTAGGATTTTTTCACTTTTTATACTCCAATCACACAATAATATTAATTTATTTATCAAAAAAAAAAAAAAATTCATGGGTTATTTTAGATCTTAAAATGGTTCATTCAACTTTTAAATTCAAAGGATTGAAAGAGGAGGATAAAATATTAAAGAAAAGTGCATGTTTAAAAATTTATCTTCACTTAAAAAAATTCTCTTCATTTTTTTTCATATGTATACAACATAATACCTCTATTATTTGATGGAATTTCACACACTATAATTTTCAAACAAAATGGATTCTTCCTCAAGTCCCATTTATTTATTTTCGTCACATTTTTCATAATTCATTTTTAGAGTATTTGAAGGAATAAAGTAATTCAATAATTAATGTAAACTCAATTTCCCTATATTAATGACATTTCATAGTGATATATTCTCCTAGACATGTTCTCTTTACAAATATATATGGAAAATTATCTTCCCACAAAATTGGATTTTATTATCTACATGTATTTTATAGAAGAGCAAGGTGGGATGGAATTTAGATTGTACTGTTTCTCATAAGAAGGAAGTTCATGATGTTTAAATATGAAGTGGGATCAACCATTAAGGTGGATGAAAATATTATATAAAGGTATTTTGGTACAAAAAATCCTTTATCATTTTACTACCCCCTCAACTCTTAGAGTTTTGGAAAAGAAATTAAATAAATTTCTATATAGTAATACACGATCTAAGATTTACTGAAGAAATAAAATAATTATAAATAAATTATAATGAAAAAGTTTAGAAACTTTCCATGACAGTGTATTTAAATTAAATAATGATTATAATATCTAATAAATTTTAGTAATAAATAAGAATATTCTCTTATGAGAAATTTAATAAAAATAAATGATACACATTTATTAGTACTTTTGTAACTAAAAATGGAAAATATAAAATAATAAATAATGAAGGTATGATATATATTCCCATGTCTCATATTCTCTAATAAACATCATGACTATAAAAATAACATTATAAAGGAAAATTAATAAAAGAAAAAAATTGAAGTATTGAAACTAAGAAAGAGAAATATTATTTTGGGGATTGTTTTAAATGAATTTATAAGAAGTAAGAGTAAATATGCCCATTAGATGACCACTAAGCATTATGAATGTTGGGAATTATGACCATTTTTAATATAATCATTATAAAATTGTTATTATAGTTTTATATATTACGAGTAATAATAAGAGATACTTGACATTGAAGGGAGAAAACATGGCCTCAATAGATGGGAAAATATCTTATAAAACTCATTTATTAGATCTTGGGAAGGATCTAGCATAATCGGGGTTGACCATTGACCGATCCCAAGAAAAAATTCAACAATTCAGGTTTGATTGGAATCATATATGGGAGAAGTTTAAGTTAGTGAAAAAAATACTAGATCAATGTTGGTCAAACCACATAATGAAATTATAACCACTTCATACCTTATCCTTGGGGATTATTCTAGTGCAATAAGGGGTTATGTATCTAAGGGATAAGTAGTAGGAAAATGTAAATTATTTTAGAAATGAAATAGTGTTTACTCTAATACCAAATTTTTATTAAATATATCACATATTTAAAAGTTAAAATGTATATAATTATATTTTTAATTTTATAAAATAGTTTTCATATTTTTAATGAAGATATTGAAATTATATAAGGTGTGAAATTCAGTAATTTGTGGTAAAAATTGTAAAATACAGTAATAAATGGTGAAATATGGTGAAATACAGTAAAAATGACATTATATATGTGTAATTATGAGTCAAATTAGACAAGACATTGCTATTTTCCTAATTTCGGAATTTACCATTATAGTAGAGCATTATGGGAGGAAATTAAACACTATTAAGGGGGGGGGGGGTTATGGAGTACTTAAGATAATAGAAAAATATAATATTCAATACTTTATTCAATGAAATTCCACCCACCACATCAATAAATACCCACCCCTATTCTTATTTATTCCATAGAAAATTAAAAAGTTATATATTCACATCTCTCTGAAGGATTATCTCCCATATCTCTTTCTTCAGCATTTAATAGTTTCTTTGATTATAAAGTTTAACTTTAGGCTAAGAATCCCAAGAGAGGTAATGGTATGTTTTCCCCTTATTTTTAATTCCAATTAACATTTCCATTTTTTCATCTATTTACATTTTCAAGTTATTATTCAAATATTATCATTCTATCTTGGGAAGTGTTTTCCTTAAGATATCATATAATTGTAAGTTTCCATTTCACTCACATTATACTCTATTCATAAGTTGTTATTTTGCTTAAACATTCCTATAAACTTAAACTTAAATTATCCAAATCCATATATATGCCATGTATTTATGGTATTATAAATATATTATTTCTAATAGGTTATCTTTTTATAGTGAATGAGATGATTATGTAGCTTGTGGATCATAAATTTGGTCCTAAGTGGACTAAAACTAGACTTTGGTACAATTTCACCTTTTCCATCAATGAATGTCGATGTAGAAGTATTTCCTAAAGGATACTTTATATCCCTAAGGTGTATCAAATATGTGTGATTGAAAAATTTACTATTTTATAGGATACTTATCCATAATTATTTTGGTCTTCTACCACTGAATATATATATATTCAATTGACTAAAAACAATGATCATTTTAATCTTTAAAAGTACCAGATAACTAAAATTTCATATTATTCACTTGATAAGGGTACTTATTTGAACATCATGAATCCCTTATTTTCTTTAGCAAGTATCAAATGAATTCACATAGATATTTTTATTAATTAATAAATTGGGAAAATCTATTTATATTATCATATAATCCTTGGTTCTATAAGGGAACATATTGTATGATATGATTCATTGAGAAATTATGTTAAGTATTTCTAATTTAAGCATTATTCCATATATTTCCTATGATCTTTTAATATATGATGGAATACATTTAACTTTTAAATGTTGAGTGAGTCCTGAAATTTTATAACCCTTCAACACTAGAAGGTCTCTTCAGAAAACTAAGATAGGGTAATGAGAGTGTCCTTACACTTTATGGAGGGTCTGGGCTCTATGGTTTTCTCTCCTTCAATGAGGCTTTCCTTTCTCGAGGCGCTGGGTCCGCTAGCCGCTCAAGTTTTCCCTACCTCCAAGGGGTGCCTCCTCCTGGATGCCTCTCCCACCAGTTCCTGGACTGAGGCTCCCCCGCCTCCCAATCATCCTGGTAACTTGGTTATCTCTACTCATAAAGGTGATAATGTCACCCGGCCCCCTCTAAGATCGGTCAGGAGACAGGGCTGGTCGGACTCCCGAGCACTGAATGCTTCTCCCTCATCCCCTCTAGTGACCCCTGTGACCTATGGGATATGCACAAGATCCAAATCCAGGAAAAGCAAGGAGTTTGTCTCCGCCCACTTCATCAAGGTCAGGAGCCCTATGGCCACTACCAGGGCACTATTATTCTAATGTTAAGTTCCCTCATTTAGAATGCCTGCGGGCTTGGTGCTCCGGTGAAGTCTGATTTTATTGTCTCTCAGGTTAGAATCCATAAAGTCTCCATTGTTGCTGTTCTTGAACATAAGCAGAGCCCTATGAAAATCAACGGCTTTGCTCGCAAACTTAGGATGCATGGCTCCATGCATGCCGATCCTTCCAACCGCCATATCTGGATTTTTTGGCACAAGAGTATCTCGGTGGTTAGTGTGCAGGATGATGATCAACAAATCACCGTGAGGGTGTCCCAGTGGAACAGGTGCATCTTTATGACCTTTATATACGAGAGTTGCGATACCAAAAAGAGGAAATCCTTATGGAATGACCTTCAATATTTTGACCCTGGAAACCTTCCTTGGATCATCGGGGGTGATTTCAACATTGTTGCTAGCCCTGAGGAGAGGAAAGGCAGAGGCCCTTTTCCAAGGAAGGGTAGCTTGGACTTTGTACAATTTATGGCTGGGAAAGGGCTCATGGATATGGGTTTTTTGGGTGACCCCTTCACATGGTGTAATAACCAAAAGGGGAACCGGCGATCCTGGAGCCGCATTGATCGTTGCCTCGCTAACATGCAAGCCATATCCATGTTTAATGATGCCAAGGTGGACCATTTAGCTCGTGGTCTCTCTGATCATTCTACCCTTCTTGTCTCTCTCTCCACAAGACAAGATAATCCTTCCAGGTTCAGATTCTATCAACACTGGATCCCTCACCCTGGTTTTCATCATTTGGTTAGTAGGGTCTGGGCATATCCTCTCCAGGGTCATCCATGGATTGTTTTCCATGTGAAACTCAGAAGGTTGAAGAAGGCGCTCCAAGTCTGGGCCAGCTCTCTCCCCCCCATTGGCAAGGACCTTGATGAGATTATGGATGCTATCAATAATCTTGAAACCAGCCTGGAGGAGCAATGGAATGACCAAATTTTTGAGGATTTAGCTGTGAAGAAGAATGCCCTCTCAGATCTCATCCTTGGGCAGGAAAAAGCTGCAAGGGAAGAATCCAGAATTAAATGGTTAAGGGAGGGGGACAAAAATACTGCCTATTTTCATGCATGCATCAAAGAACGGAAATGCCATCCAAACCCCTCAATTGTGTTGGATAATGGCACCTCCTCGGTGGACCGAGATGTTGTGGGGGCTAGTGCTCATACCTTCTTCTCTTATCTTCTGGCAAGTTCTAACCCACGAATGCCTAATGGCTATACGGGGAGGAATGAGGACATCCTTGATGTTATTCCAAGAGTCATATCTTCCCAGTCCAATGAATTTCTCGGTGGCATTCCTGAGGAAGATGAGATTCATGCGGCGATGCTCAACATCAACCCTGAGAGTGCGCTAGGCCCGGATGGGTTCCCGGGCTCATTCTATAGAGGTGCATGGGATTTGATTAAGCAGGATGTTATCACGGCTATTCAGGATTTTTTCAAGGGGTGGAGCCTGCCACGGGTTGCGTTTGCTATGACCCTGGTTCTTATCCCCAAGATCAAGAACCCTTCATCCCTTCTCCACTTCAGACCAGTGAGTATGTGAAACATGCCTTACAAAATTCTGGCCAGCATCATCAACTCCAGAATTGCGCCTCTTCTCCCGGAATGGGTTTCCCTGGAGTAGCACAGTTTTGTGAAGGGAAGGTGCATCCAAGGTGCAATTTCCTTGGCCCAAGACCTCTTTAGGGACCTCGACAACAAAACACATGGATCCAACATGGTCATCAAAATTGACATGAACAAGGCGTATGATCGGATCGAGTGGAGCTTCATCAACATGGTATTGACTGGTATGGGGTTCTCTCCCAGGTCTACGGATCTTTTCTTCAGGTGCTTTAGTTCCCCATGCCTTGCGGTTTCCTACATGGGTAAAACGCATGGGTTCTTCAAGGCCTCCCACGGCCTTAGACAGGGGGACCCCTTGTCTCCTACCCTCTTCATCCTTGCCCAGGATGTTATGAGCTGGCTCATCAACAAGAGTGTGTTTAATGGTGAGATGCGCCCCTACCACAGGAGATTGAGCTCCCTTTTCATTACTCATCTGATGTTTGTGGATGACACCACAGTTTTCAGGAATGACATCACGAGATCGGTCAGAGGTTTTACCAAGGCCCTTGAGACCTACTGCCAATGGAGTGGGCAAATTGTTAATTTTTCCAAGAGTAACCTCCTCATCTCTAATAAATATTCAGCGGGACGCGCCTTGTCCCTGTGTAATTCCTTTGGCATGCAGAGAGGGAACTTCCCGATGGACTATCTGGGAGCTCCCATTTCCTCGGGAAGGCTTCGGATTAGGGACTTCGACCATGTGGTGAGAAGAATATTGGGTAGAGTGCTCAATTGGAAGAACCAGTTCCTCTCCTTTGGGGGTAGGATTGCTTTAGTTAATATCATACTGTTAGCTACTCCGGTTCATGCGCTTTCTTCAGTCCACGTTCCCAAGGGAGTTATTTCCAGGATAGATCGGATTCTTTCAAACTTCCTTTGGGATGATCTTCAGGAGGGAAAAGGCATTTGGCTTCTTGGAGAAAAATGGCTCGCCCTGTTCAGCAAGGAGGAATCAATGTTTGGAGCCTTGGTGAAACCATCCATTTCATGCATGCTAAATTTTCTTGGGAGGTCCTCAAGAAGCGTTATCTTTGGGGGAAATCCATGGAGGGCCGATGGCGCATGGGACTGGGTTGGGGCCCTCACTGTGCTACTCCCTTCTGGTTCAGTATCCTCGCTCTTATTCCAGCCATTCAGCCCCTTACCCGCTGGATCGTGGGGAATGGAAACTTATCATTTTGGCACCGAAACTGGGATGGCATTCCCATTGTCTTCGCAGGGTGCCCTGTTTTTGATATAACGTTCAAACAAGAGGCCACACATTCGTCCTTCATTTCTGCTGTGCTTGATAAGGATCAGAAGGCGCTGTTTGATCTCATCGTTGTCACCGATGTGGAGGACATGTCTGTTTTTACTCCGTCCAGCTCAGGAACCTTCTCTTCCAAGGACTTTCGCCGTGTCTCAAATATTCTCCCTCCATCAGATGGTTGGAATGAAACCTTGTGGTGCAAAATTGTACCAATGAAGTTTAACTTCCTCCTCTGGCGGATCAGGAACAATGATCTTCCCTCGGACGCCAATATCAAACGCTGCGGCATCAACTTGGTGTCCAGGTGCTGCTGTTACAAGAATCACTGGGAAGAATCTGTGGTGCACATTTTCTTTGAGGGTGATTGGGCAAATGAGGTCTGGCATTATTTCTGCCCATTCACCTCTTTCTCGACTTCTTCCAGAACCGAGGCCTCCTTTCTGGAGTCCTCGTATAGTGGCACGGGTTCTGCTGGCGCGGAGAAGACAACCCGCACTCTGGTGCTTCATTCGTCCTACTGGTGTTTATGGAAAGCTCGGAACAAGATGGTTTTTGAGGGTATCCAATCCTCCGGTAGTTCCATTATTGTGTGTATCAGGAAATTGCTTTTGGATATGATCAACCTTTTTACTGGATGGCGGGAGGCACCCACCTTGCAACACCTTCTTCTCAATGTACCAGTGCCTCTTCAGCCAAGTAATACTCCTAGATACCTTTGGGTGCGGTGGAATCCTCCAGCTTGTGGTTTAAAACTTAATACTGATGGCTCATGTCGCTCGGGAACCATACGTGGAGGTGGGATTGTTCGGTACTCCAAAGGCGCAGTCATTATGGCCTTCTCTGCCTATCTTGGTAGTGGGTCCTCCATCCAGGCAGAGGCCAAGGCCACTCTCACTGGCCTCACCCTTTGACAACAGGCCAAAATCACTCTCTCTGAGGTGGAGACTGACTCCCTCATTCTGCATAATGCTCTCAAGGGTATAGGTTCAATCCCATGGTCAATATCCTATATCATTAGAAGGTGTCTGGGCATACTTCTCAATAACAACACTAAAGTGCTTCACACATGGCGTGAAGGGAACAAAGTGGCGGATCACCTTGCCTCCGTGGCCGAGCCCAACTCCAACATTTACTATGTCTCGAATGTGGATCTCTTGAAACCAGAGAGTGTGGATCTAATTCAGGGGGATGCCCTTGGGTTACATTATTTCAGACCTCCTTAGGCTTGTGGTTGTCTTTTTCTTGTCCTTGGGGGTGCTTGCCCTCTTTTTTTTATCTCTGAATAAATAAAAAAAATGATGATGATGGTAATGATTTATACTCAAATAATGTAATATGCTATGTTGTTATATAATGTTTTCATATTTAGTCTTCTAAGGACCATTAAAACTTTATATTGGTAATGTAATCTCATGTAATATTATTACCATGTAATAAATAAACCATGAGCTCTAGGTGACCAGGGTCAAGGGAATTATAGTTGGTATTAGAGTGAGGATTAGAAAAAATTATAGTGGCTAGATTTATAATACCATAAGTATGAAACTTATCTTTAACCATTATAAAAATTATATAGATTATTATAGAATTATTTTGATATATATCTTATTTATATGATCATATTTTAGGAAAATAGGATATATAATCCATGTTTTATATATTAATGTCTTATAATTTTATTAATAAAGTTATTCCATTTATTAGATAATGGTGCCTTCTATAAGGAATAGAAAATAAGAAAATAATTGATAAAAAAGTGGGTATTTTATGAATAATTAGGGCAATTTAGTTAATTTTGGTGATGAATAAATTAATATTATTCTATTGAAATTAACTTAGATTATGAAAAATAACCTTTCTTGTATTGAGTAACAAGTTTCCCTTCAACAATAATCATTCTATTTAGTTCATTTTATGAGTCTAAAATATTTATAATTTAGCGGTTAAACTAATATAATGGTGGTAGAGAAATGGATAAGGTCTCTAGAGAATATCATTAAGGAATTGGGGTGTAAAAAAGAAAAATTTATTATTGTTATGTATTATTTAAGGGGAGATACTGAACAATGGTAGTATATGATTCAAAATATTCAGAAGTAAAAGGAGATAAAAAACATGGAGTAGAAGTAATTTAAGGTGTTATTTTTGGAGAATATTTTCCTTAGGAGAAACATGCTAAGAAAATTCCTAAATTTATGAAAATAGGAAGAATAAACAATGTCCAATTATGAGAATAATTTCACAATTATAGTATATTATGTTTTGGATTATCTATGCAACCCAGAAAGAAATATTTATAGTTTCTTTAATGGTTTAGATATTTGTCTTTTATGAAAATTAGTCTCTCAAACTTTTTCAACATATAAAGAGATAGTGATAAGTACTATCAAGATAGATAAGGAGTTATCAAAATCATTCATTTACAAAGGGAAAATAGGTATGGAGAAGATTAATGATTTCTATATGGAATGAACTATCATAAATAAAAATAATGGAAGAGAGGAGTTCACTATATGTAATAAATGTGGGAAGAAACACTTAGGGTCTTGTTTAAGGGTATTAGGTGTATGATTTAAATTTAAGTAAAATCTCATCAAGCTCACAAGTTTAAAGGAAAGAGAGAAGAAATCAATGTGTAATGTTTTAACTGAAATGATATGGGACATTACTCTAATAAATTCCCCTAGAACCAAGGGCATTTACCCCAAAATAAGCCTATATATCAAGGGTGAGAGTTTTCAATAACAAAAACTAAATTTGAAGATCCAAATGATATGAATGTAGGTACTTTGATTATAAACTCAACATTAACTAATAAATTATTTGATTATGGATCTATGAGATATTTTATATCATTCATGTTAGAAAAGAATATTAAGTCATCCCATGAAACATTAATAAATTATTTATCAATTAGTACACTGAGAGGTACTTTGATTGAAATAATGATATACCTTCCAATTCAAATTATAACACATGGGTGTTGTCTAATTTCAAATATAATCATCAAAACTATGGTGTATTTTGATGTAATCATGGGGGTTTGTTGGATATCAAATTATAAAGCAACAAATTATTATATAGAGAAAGAAATTATAATTAGTGAGGAAAGTATGGAATTAATTTTTTTTCGAGGGGAGATTTCATTACCTAAATATTTTTAGGAACCAACCTGTAAATCATATTAACGAAATTATTGGTAAATAAATAGATGAAATTAAATATATTAAGGGTAAAGTGGTTTTGAGAATATAAGGAATACCCGTTGTGCTAAAATATATTAATGTATTTTATGATTTATTACCAAGATTTAACCCTAATCAAGAAGTTTAAATCTTTTTTTATCTTATCCCTAATGAAAAATCCATATATAATCCACCATATGGATTGAATATAGTCCATTTAGTTGATTTAAAGAATAAATTAGGAGACTTATGTGATAACAAACCATGTGGTTCACCATGGGGAGAACCTATTTTATTTGTGAATAAGAAGAATAGTTTAATGGGGTTTTTCATTGATTATAGGGAAATTAATGTAATTATTTTAAAGAAAAACCATGAATTTCTATGCATTGATGACCTATCTAACCAAATTCAAGGATCTCAATACATCTAAAATACTATTTTTGTTTGTTATCATTAGTTAAACTTTTTGAAGGAGGATACACCAAAAAAACCCTTTTATACGAGGTATGATCATTATTAGTTCATAGTAATTCCTTTTGGGTTAATAAATACACCCCCTATGTTTATGGGTTTGATGAATAGAGTATTCAAGTATTATATTGATAAGTTTTCTGGGGTATTTATTTATAATATTCTCATATAATCTAATATTTATGAGTAGAATGAGAGTTATTTTAAAATTGTTCTTGATATTTTGAGGAAAATAAGGTTATATGAGAAATTTAGTTGATGTGAAATTTGGATTAAAAAATATAATTTACTTGGTCTTATTGTTTCCAAGTATGTAATATCTATTGACCATTAAAAAACAGTGGTTGTTAAAGAATGGCTAAGACCCACCAACATAATTGAAATATATAGTTTCCTTATCTTAGCTAGATATTATCGGTAGTTTGATGAAAATTTTATTTGATTAGCTAACACATTAACTAAGTTAACTCATAATGGGGTTAAATTCACATGGAAAAAGGAATGTGAAGATATATTTGAGTAATTAAAGGTAATATTAGTAAAGGAAACAATATTAACTCATCCATATAGTAAAGGAGGAGTTGTTATTTATAGTGATTTATCAACAAAGGGTATTGGATGTGTTATAATGAATAATGATAAAGTGGTGACTTATGTATCTCAAAAATTGACACTCCATGAGATTAATTATCTAACTGATGATTTATATTTGGTAGTGGTGATATTTTTATTAAATATATAGAGACATTATCTATATGTAGAGAGATGTGATATATACACAAACCAAAAGAGTTTGAAATATATCTCTTCTCAAAAAAAATATTAATATAAGGAAAATTAGATAGTTCAAAATACTAAAGGATTATGAGTTTGATATAAATTGTGTTCTATTTAAATAAAAAAAGTTATAAAATTTATTGAGTAGAAAATACCATGGTATATTTTCCACGATGAGGGTGGAGAATGATCCAATTATCAAGGATTTTTTAATAATTTAATTGGGTATTAAAAATGAAGGGGAGTCATCATTATTATTCCATAAAATTACTCAACCTTATTTACTGGGTTGGATTAAGAAATATCAACATGATGATAAGGCCCTAAAAATTATGATAGAAGATGCGAGGAATGTGAAATTATCATAGTTTAACATTGGTTATTATGGTGTTTTAAGGATTATTAAGAGTTTATGTATTCCATCAACACAAAAGGTGAAGACAGATCTATTAGACGAGTCTCTTAGATAAAACTTCTCTATAAATCTCAGAATCACCATGATTTATAGGGATATCCGAGATCATTTTTAGTGGGAAAATATGTAGTGAGAGGTTGTATATTACACCACAAGATTCTTAGTATGACAAAAAATGAAGGATAAAAAAAATCCTAAATAAGTTATGATTCACTGTAGATTTAATACATATTACTATGATATCTAAAACATATAAGTAGAATAATGTAATATGATTCAATGTAGATCGTCTTGCAAAGTCAACTCCTTTCCTATAAATTTGATAATATTTTTCTCTATATTTTCTTTCTATATTATATATAAATGAATTTGTGATACTTCATGGAACACCATTGTCAATAGTTTATAATATTAACACTAGGTCCACTTCAAAATTTTGGATGAGTCACTAAAATGATTTAAATACAGAGCACTATTGTCAATACTTTATAATCTTAACACAAGTTCCACTTCAAAATTTTGGATGAGTCACTAAAAGTATTTAAATACAGAGCTTAATCTTATCATAGTCTATCACCCTCAAATAGATATACAACCTAAAAAAAAGATCAAAACATTAGAGGAAATGCTATGATCATTCTCTATTGACTTATAAGGAAGTTGGGATCAATATTTATCTCTAGTAGAGTTTCATACAAAAAAATATACCACTCTAGTATGAAAATGGAAGTATATGAAGACTTTTATGGAAAGAGATGTTGGACTTCAAAATGTTGGTTTGGATATAGAGAAAGGAATTCATTATGTCTAGAACTTATATGAGAGACATTAGATAGAGTGATATATATCTAGAAGTATATAAAGGAATCCCAATGTATATAGAAAAGCTATTATGATAAGCAAGGTAAGGATCTTGAATTCCATATATGGGACCATGTCTTCCTATAGATATCTCCATTGAAATGGGTCATGAGATTTGAAAGGAAAGGTATGTTTAGTCCAAGGTTCATTAAATAGTTTGAAATATTAGAGATAATAAAAGTGGTGGCATATCAATTAGCCATATTACTAAAGCTATCTCAAGTTCATGTCGGATTACATATATCTCTTCTAAAAAATTACATTCCAGACTCTTACCATGTTTTAAAGGTGGATCGAGTTTAGTTGGAGTGTAACTTAATATATAATGAAGAGTTGATTTATATTCTTTATATGAGAGAGAATGTGATAAGGAATCGAATGACTTGACTTGTGAAGATTCTTTAGGGAAATCACTATCTAAAGTAAGCAACATGGGATCATGTGGATGTAATGATAAATACTTATCAACAATTTTCCTGGATTGTCATATAATTTCATATATGAAATCATTATAAGGGGATAATGTAATAATTAATAAATTCTAGCAATACATGGTAATATTATATTATAAAAAATATAATATAAATAAAATATAAAAAAATTATAAAACCAATTTAACTAGGAATGGATAATAGAAATAAATAAATAATGAAAGTATAATATATATTTTTTATGAAAAATTATATTTGAATACACCTAAATTAATGATTTATTACATAATGGTACACATAATACAATCCTAGAATTATGTGAGGAATAATTTATTTGGGAAATTGTGTACATAACAAAATAACTTGAAACATGGTTACAAAAACATTATTTAAAAAACTTCACAACAAAACCTTAAAATTCCATTTCTCTTATAAAACTCTATGGGACAACCTAGTGATTTACATAAGAAAGGGGTGAACTATAAATACCAATAAAATATAATAAAATAATAAAATAAGGAAATTTAGTACATGTGATTCAATAGGTATATCATGGTAACATAAGAGGGGCGAGAATCATAAACTTGAACATTAAAGCATGATATAAGATGATATCATAAAGGCACCATGTGAATGTAGGGAGAACATAAAACATGACATCATAAGCATAAGTCAAGGATAACCACCATGAAATCATAACATAGTGTTATTAACATAACCTACCATGCACCATATATGGAATATCATGTGATAAAAATAATACCCAATTCAATAGAGGGCTATATAATTTCGGGACCACCCCGTCACAATCATATAACATACATGAACTTATGTACCACATAGATCATAGAACATATGGACGTATTTCATAACTTTAAGTACCATTATTAAGTAGTGCAGGTTACATAAATGGATGTCTAAAATAAATAAATTATTGGTATAACAAGGTGAATACCCATGAGTGGAAATGGGGATAGGTATTGACTACACACATGTTTGGCATGGAGAATCAAAAGATAATTCCGACCGCATAAAGGGGGTACATAATGATTCATGTAAGGGTTAAATGAGAGTGAGGGGGTATCTCATAACTTTTAAATCACAAGGAAAGTAACATGGATGTGTAAAAACATATCCCAACAAGAAATATTGGAAATAAATTGGCATATTATAATGAAGGTTCTTGAATAAAGAAGAGAAGGACATGATCCCTTACCTTGAGAGGGAGATTCTAAAAGATTGGTAGGATCTTATTAATAGCTTGGGGGAACCTTGAGATGGATATATATATATATAAAGTTTGTGTAAATTCATTCTCAAATGGTTTTAAGTGAATATGAATTGAAGGTTGGGTGAGTTTTTATAGCAAAATAGAGGGGAATTCTTTATTAATTTGTAAACTTAGGTTTTTGGCTCTATATAATAAAATAATCAAAACCAAAAACTATCCATGGGTTTTAATATGGTTTAAACTAAATAGGATATGATTTCAATACTTTATTAGGCTAAGAACCTAACTCTTTAAAATAATACCCTAAGTGATGTGGAAGTGAGTCATGTTCATAAAGAATAAATTTTAAAAACATAAAATACAATATAGGTTTTGATTATTCTTTAAAATTTTTTGTGTAAAGACCCAGAAATTACATATATATATTTTTAAATTATTTGGGATTATTTTGATGTCGTGAAATCTGATGACACGCGATTTCGAGGCCCGGAGTTCCCAAAATGATCTGTCGAAATTTTGTTAAGCTTTAATTAGCGCGTGTGAGTAGTTTTCCTAAAAAAGTGGAATAAATCTTAAATAGGTGCCCAAATCAGAAATCTGAGGGAATTGTTGCATTTAGGATAGTGACTTTACCCTAGGCGCGACTTAAGTTTAATCGGCATAGGCCTCCGGTGGGAAAAAAATGGAATAACTGTAAATAAAATAATTAAATAAAGTTATTTTATTTTTCAAATGATAATAACTCATGAACAGTGACTCAAATTAAAAATTTGATACCATCGATGAGCTTGTTAGGGTATTATTTCTTTAGGCAGATACTAACATAGGCCGTCGCGGGCAAACTATGGAAGTTAGTTTTTGGCTGTAAATAAAATAATTAAGTAACAATTATTTTATTTTTAAAATACATAACTTCTAAACGGTAACTCGGATTAAAAATCTGAGAGTACTATTGATTTCATTGGGGTGAGTTAACCTTAGGCGGAGCCTAACCTCGATCGTCATGGGTCGAGGGTGAATGCTAATAATTTATTGAACTTTTTTTAAGGTACGTTCAGAAAACGTGCGAGCGGTGTTTTCTAGAATTTGAACCAATGCAAAAATTAAAAATCCGAGGGCACCATTGAATCCATAGTGCTAGTAATCTCTTAAGGGAGGCTTCACTTCGATCGCAGAAGGTCGGGAGAAAAAGTTAGATTTTGGATATTTAAAAGAATAATAAAATAACAAAGTTATTTTATTTCTTTTCTTTCTTTTCCTCCAATGGACAAGTGGTGGGGGCGAGACCAAGGACGTGTCAAGCCATTAAATGGCTTGAAACCTCAATTATTTGAAACAACACCATTGTAATTAGGAAGGTTCCTTAATTAATTGAACCCCATTAATTACATGTGTGTTACTCCCCCTCCCCCTCTCCTATTTATATGAAGCTTGGGGAGGAGTATTGGAATGAATTCACTAAGTGATGAAGCTCTAGAAAAGTATTGCGATACCAACCACTTTGAGAACAGAACCAGTTCCAGCAGGCAGTGACGAGCACCACTGAACGATGAACACCAACTCTTCCTCAAACACAGACGTTCTCCAACGATCTTGAGGTAGGGGGTTTATTTTGAAGTTGTATTTGATGAATTAAATCCTCTGCCAATTTTTATGACCTTAATATAGAGGGAGCAGGCCAAACAAACAAGGCTTGGAATCATGCATGCTTAGTGCGGGAATCTCTCGGCTAACTGTGACGTGAAGAATGAATAGTGATCCTATGTGGGTCAGTACTTATGGATCCTGTGTGGGTCATCGCTCATCGATCCTGTGTGGGTCAGCGCATACCGATCCTGTGTGGGTCAGATCATGTGTGGGTCAATATTCAGTGATCCTATGTGGTTCAGCGCATACCGATCCTATGTGGGTCAGCAACAGATCCTCTCGAAAGAATAAGATGATCTAAATTTACGACTAATGATCTGTACTTATGTACTTAAGTTATATACCTGGTGTGAGCTGAGTCCTTACCTTTGTGTTACTTTTACCTTCTTGGTTTTACCTTTGTGGTACTTTACCTTCATGGTTTTACCTTCGTGGTGTCAACTTTGTGGTACTTTTACCTTCGTGGTGTTACCTTTATGGTAATTTACCTTCATGGTGTTACTTTCATGGTGTTACCTTTGTGGTACTTTACCTTCACGGTGTTACCTTCGCGGTGTTACCCTTGTGGTAATTTTACCTTTGTGGTGTTACCTTTGTGGTACTTTTACCTTTGTGGTGTTACCTTAGTGGTGTTACCATTGTGGCATACTTACCTCGTGGATCGATTGTGAAAATGTATTAAAGGTTGGGGCCTTGTGTTTCCTCATTTAAGAGATGGGTATATTTTGATAACATAGGTATATGAATGGGTATATACCTAAGTAGAGTTGATGACTTCTATGTGCTTTGTGATTGAGGTATTTCTTTGTGTATTTCCTTTGTGGAACTCTGTGAAACCTTTGGGGGTCCCGGGGTCCCTAATGAGTATTGTTATACTCACCCTTGGATGGGATTCTCCCACACCTTGGTGTGTCTTGTGCAGATGATGAGAAACTGGGATGAGAATTGATGGATCCAGGACTAGGTGGTACATGGAGGAGACGGGCTGATGTAGAGTTTTGTGGAGATGATCTATACCTACCCTTCAGATAGGATCCTCAGTGGATGATCCAAGAGCTTTTTTCTCTTTTCAGTTGTACTTGTACTATTCAGTTGGGATTGTATTCCCGCCCCCTTATACTTTCAGTCTATATTTTTACTTGTGGTTGTACTTTACTCTCGTGGTTGTACCTTACTTTTTTTTCTTCAGTTTCCCTTTGGAGTGTGTTTAGATCTCTAAGGAAATACCTTCCCTATTCGGGAAAAATTCTCTAGGTGCTAGTCACCATCCCCTATCCTATGGATGGCGGGCTTGGGGTAGTCACGTTCGGGCCCCGTGGGATGGGTCATGACAAAGTGGTATCAGAGTATTTAGTTCTATCAAAGAACTATGACTCTGATATTTTCAATGTGGCAATAGTGTTAAGTGTTATGAGTATGGTTTTCAGTTTGGGTAATCCAGTATTGGTGTGATAGATGACGTATCCATACACTAGGATCTTGAATTCTGATTTTCGACTTAGTGCATGAAAAAACTGATTGCGTATGTTTTGGAAATGTTTTTCCTTTGTTTCTTTGGAGACAGATCACCATGTATAACTTAATGACCATGGAACACCTGTTACTTATCAGGATTCTGCTGCATAGACAGCTTGATATGATTCCCGAGAGAGTAAAAAATGACGGACCACCGAGCGATCCTGTGTGGATCGATATTCTAGAGATCCTGTGTGGATCAGCAATAGATGTTACCAGTGGACCGTGCATTCCAACTGAGCACGTTGCATGAGTTCTAGTAGCAGAGGCCTCCAAGGTTTCATGGCGATACAGATCCCCAGGCAGCTGAAAACTAGATGGAAGCTGTGACTAGAGTTTTCCACCTAGTTGGGACACCAGCAAATCAGATGGTTATCCTAGCTTCTAGTCTTTATTAGTGTGTGACCATGAGGATGGTCCGCATGGTGATGAGGATTTGGTACATGGACCGTTTCCCGAGATGGTTCCTTTGGGTAGTTTACTAGCTATATCACTGCCCATTGGTCAGTAGTTACTACCGGTGGTTCCGGTAGAGGAAACATGTAGGCTTAGTGCCTTATACGTGTCTTAGCATCAGATTCCCCTTAGGTTCTGAGGCGATCCTGACTCACAAGTGGCTGAGGACTGTCTTGAGGGGGTGGCTAAGTTTCCATCTATCCAGGGCACCATTTGATCAGATGATGGTCCTGGTAGAGAGACTTTTACATGGATCAGTAGGAAGATGATAGGGTTTATATTACCCTGATCATGTGAAGAGGTGACTTTTCTATGGAAAAGCTTGAGAACCTTCTTCAGAGAAGGGGGTCTCTTTCTATAAAAAGAAAAGCGGTGAGTGTTCCCAAGAGCTTCTACAGCTTTGGAAGGACGACATGTTGGTAGTTGAGTATTCATTGAGGTGTACCGACCATCCCAGTTACTCGATGAATACAGTACGGTCAGTGCTTTAGGTCTCGGACCTCTGAGTGAGGTGTGTTTAGGGACATCTGAGCCAACATTATTCCTCTATTCATTCCGACTTATGTTAGGGTGCTAGAGAGAACCTTTGGGGTTGAATTTTTCTTTGGATGAGCGGATACAACCAGTGATTGTTAGTAGTGGGAAAGCATGAAACTGATTCCAATATCAAAGACTTGGGAGTGTAAAATGTTTCAGGAAGAGGAATTGATAGAGACAAATGAATTTTTAGGGTAGCATACGTGGAAGTGGAGCTAGGAGAGCAGCATGAGGTGTTATATATTTCCACATGTTATAACCACCACCCTAATGTGGTCCGCACCAGGCTCAGAGAGATGGAGGACAAGGGAAGGGAGTAGCTACATGTGGTCAAGTAGTGTGACCCAAGGGCTCTAGGAATGATTAGAGGTATGGTCTGTGTCTACTAATAGCTACTGTATTAATAGATATATGTACCAATCATTCCTTCTTTCCACGAATCTTATTCAAGAGTTAGAGATTCTGGTTAAACCGATGAATTGACCCTTAAGTCTGAAGATACCTTTGGAAGGAGACTCGATAATCATGATTATGTCTATTATAACACACCAAGCTTCCATGGTACGTTTCCCTTTGAATAATGCAATATCTTGCATTTTACGCGACTTCGAGATTCTAGCACACCACAACCAATCAAACTAGCCGTTATGAATAGTAATACCCACTTTTTAAAATTTTATACATTTTATCTTTCAAAATGGACTTAATTTTTGGATTCAGAATATCAAAATTAGCTTAGGGTGAATTTTTGGTACTATTCTAATCACTTTCATATTTTGATGAATAGTGAACATTACTAAATTTTAATTAAAAACAATTTTTTTAATCGAAATAATTAATAGTGTTAACTTATGAATTTTAGTAGTTTAAAAGTATATTTAGAATATATTTTTACCATTTAATACAATGTTGGTCATTGGACGTAATTTCACATTTAAACCAGACATAAACAAATGTCAATCTTTAGATAATTATTATTTCTTAAAAACACTTTTTTTGTTTTGACAGCGGGAATTAATTTTAAATTAATTTCTGCCAATTTTGTGTTTTGAATTTAGAAAAATGGATTCCATATTTGGAATCAGGATGTTCAAATTGTGTAAATAGGTAACTCTTATTTTTAGACATTTTGAATAATTACTTCGGTAAATATTTTATTTACCATCGTTAAAGGGTAAATCCGGTAAATAAGGGTAAACAAATAATATTATAATAATATTAATTTACCCTAAAACGTTTCCTAACTCTATTAGTTGATACATGTCCAACTATGGGCATCTTTGGATCTATTTTGGGACCCCATGGATCCACTTGTAAGTGATAATGGCACTTTATATTAATTAAGTTAAAGTAAATATAAAAATGACATAAGCATATATCTTTTAGCAAAACAATTTTTACATAGGGTTATATATGTTATATTTTCGACTATAAATATTAATTATAAAGATAAAAATATTTCCTACATAATGGTATTTTGTTTATAATTTTTAGACGTTGAATAATTAAATATATTTATGACACAATAATGATGCAGTATTTTTCCTTATCAATGAAAGAATAAATAATTTGTATTATAAATGTTAAAATAAATATAATTTGAAAGTTTTTTTGAAATACACAAATTTTATTGGTTAATATGACATTTTAGGATTGATTTAATGAATTTTGTTCGAATTAATAAATTTTTTAAGACTTTAACACAAATCAATTATTTAATAGTGTCAAAATTGTCATAAATGAGTTTAAAAAAAATTATATTATTAATTGATATTCTATTCCTAAAAATCTAATGTTCGACCAAAGGACTTATATAATGATATGTGTATTATTAATGGACCACTTGGATGTCTTTTGGAAGTTTATAGTAAGTTTATTAACTATATAATATAAAAATACAAAGTGACATGGTAAATGTCAAACTAATTAACTAAGAGTTAAAACTAAAATATAAGGTTAATATAATGACAAAAACCTGTATAAAATCTATTGTTTGAGAGGATTTCGACCCATCCCCACCTTATAATTTGAATAATCCACTTTGGAGAAATTAGAAACCGAATATGAATTTATTACAAATTAATACTTTAAGTTTTTCCTAAAGATCCCCTCCTCCCCCTTATAAAAGGACACCATTTCTAACCAATTCTTCACACCTTCAAAGCCTTTTGGTTCTGCCAAACCTTGCCTAAATATTCTCTAAACTTCCCTCACTTCATCCTATAGGCACTCCTTTGGTCAGAAAGCCAACTTAAGGAGCCCTTTTGATCAAATCAAAAGGAAGAACCCGAAGAAGAGGTAATGTTTTCACCACCCTCTTTCAAGTTCCTTTCTTCTTCAACTTCTTATTTCTTTGTTATTTCCATTCTAAAATAATAAATCTAGTATCTTCTACATACCGTGATGTTATTTTAAATATGGTACAGCCATATTCAGTATTCTATCCATCCCTTGAATGACATGTCACCATACGCGCGTACGTACGACCTACCGTCTCCACATCGTGGTGTAATTGTTATTCAATATATTATTATTTGGATGGGTATAATAATGATGTTTAATTCATGTAAATAATAAATATAACATTATAATTATTCTTTATATATTATATAAAATCCAATTATATATTATTTTAATATCAAAAGAATGATATTGTCGTTCATGCGTACGTACAGATTACCGTCTCCATGAACGTGATAAGATTCATTCCCCATCGCATCCATTCAAGGATAAATTTCATTATATGATTAAAAATAATGTTTAGAGACATGATATCATTCTGGATATGAATAATATACATCTCATACATAACAAATATGGCTCACATAACAAACAATATAAAGGAAAACGAATCCGTTAACACCCGAAACGACGATAATACTAAGATATTATTAACAAATCAATGTTAAAATATCATATATGATATCATATTAATGTATATGATTATTTTATAATTCCATAACAATTATTTAACCATTATAAAGTAGTTTAACCCACCTTCAACCAAGGAAAAAGTACAAAGTAAGGGGTTTCTTATCTCACTTTTAATTCTGTGAGATTTCCATTGTTCACCACTTATTTATTGCATGTGGTGTGTGTAATGCCCATGATTGTAATGATTGTGTAATATAATTTAATTTATAGATATTTACATCATCATTTTATGATCCTTATTTCATGGGTGTATGTTTTGTAAGTTACCAAATCGATAAGGGAATTAGAAATTTCAATTGCCACTCATTTGGCTTTACGCATACTTCATTGATTATTTTACTCCAAGATTATGTGTGGAATCACTATTCATTTTATTATGTCATAATTTCCACTCCCCTTTCTGTGGATAGACTTTTGATACACATAATCAATCCATTGATAAATTCTCAAGTCATCGATATGAACTTGATAAGAGTAATTTTAACTCAATCTCCATTTGTTGAGTTAAATATCCAATTCATTGGTGTCGTTTTTACAAGAATATGTGTGAATGTTCTCTGAATTATTTACAATACATATCCAATAATATTTAGTGTATTTATATTTTTAACACATAATTATGTCGTTGATTTATCCTTAACCTAAGGATACGGTCTTTATAAGATATTTCATCTCAATTTACATTCCATTGAGACTTATTTGTTGTTATTCACCAATTCACTTTTATATGGTGTACATAATGTACTTTGACATAGTATATCATGAATCGATTTATTATCATGATATTATAAAGTTTTTATTACCTCAATTATTTGTATTCAAGTGTCTCTCTTTTGGTTAGGAACTTTAACTAAAATATCATTTTAAATGATTTAAAGATTTATTATTCTAAATCTTTTTCATTAATGTCCATGTTTTAAAAATGGATTTAAAGATTTATTTATATGGACATTAATGTTTTAAAATTAAAACTCCTTTTAAAAGTTTCAAATTGGTATGGGACACTTTGATTCCAAAATCTATTTTTAAATGGCGTCTTGACAAATAGTGTGACTTTTAAATGTTTTCAAGAAAAAGGGTATATTTCCCTCAAATAGTTTTGATGATTATTTTCATTTATGTCAATATCCTTCATTATTATTGATTGAGGTTAATCTATTACAATAAACTCTTCCATATTGTATTGAAAAAGTTATGTCTGACTGTGGATGTGCTATTTTTATACCATTTATGGTTTATGGTTAAAGTATTGATATTTCGTATGTTAGTTTTAATACAAATGTTTATGATATGTTTAAAACTTTTCATTTGAGTAATGTATTGGACTTAGTAAGTGATGAGTGGATCCCACTATAGCTCCTCGATGCATCGGTAGGTCTCATGAGACAACTAGATGTGTAATTGGCTGAGGCCCTTTCCCAATTTGATTTATGGTTTTGGCCGAGGCCTTAATCATTTTTAGACATCTTGGACGAGGCCTTGACAAAATGTTTCAGAATGTCTGGAATTATACATTCACTCATTATGGAAATAATATTGATGGTTCATGTGGTCATTCGACTAGTAGAATACCCATGATTATGTTTTATTATGACATTATTTACTCGTCTCATATTCTTGCTATAAAAGTATTCATGTTTATTATTGGTAAAGGAATGTAGTTTCAATTCTATACCATGCTTAATATTTATGTCATTTTCCGCTGTATTAC
This sequence comes from Viscum album, assembly GCA_963277665.1. NCBI lineage: Eukaryota > Viridiplantae > Streptophyta > Magnoliopsida > Santalales > Viscaceae > Viscum > Viscum album. Next base: position 1,488,081,522 of record OY728137.1, on the reverse strand, counting down.
TTACCCTTATTGAGTGTTTGAGCTCACCCCTTTCTTATGTTTTATTTTCCCAGGATATGAAGAAGTTAGTTATAAGTGACCTGCAGACATAATCTAGGAGGCTTGGATGTTTTTAATGAAATATAGTTGTGTTGTATTTCTCTTCAAGCTGTAAAATTGAACTTTTGTACGAATCTTGTTTCCAATAATACTAAACTAATTGGTATTTTGAGACATGATATCCTTGTGATCATGCCAATGTTATGTAATAATGCACCGACTCTGGGTAACTGGGGTCGGGGCGTTACATCGATAGTGTGATCTAACTCTTGAGTTTTGAGTTTTGGTTGGATCCTCTTGGTGGAAGTGTCGAGGCCTTATGATGTTAGTTTGGGGATGGACTCAAAATCCAAATTTTATACTCAGATTGACTATTTTAGGAAAAAAAAGGATGTAGTATATCTACAGTGTTGAAATGGGGTTTCCCTTAGTCGGAAAAAAAGGAAACTCAAGCAACACAGGATAAACTCATGCATAGGAGGGTGAATCTGATCACTCTTGAGTCGTCCAACCTTACACTCGTGGAACCAAGAGTTTTGAGTTTTTAGTTCCCAACAGTAGTGACAGAGTGTGGGGACATCTTTACAAAAGATTTTTCTAGGACTTGCTCCCCGAAGGGAGAGGGACTTCTGCTTAGGCTGAGTACTACCAAATATTTGTACCTGAATTCTCCAAGGTAGAGGCACCCTTGTCAGTTTCATGAAGAAGGGGGAGCCTTTTCTTTGGGAAGGGAAGTGCCAGCAGAGTTTTCAGGAGTAGAGGCAAAGGCTGACGAGTGCCCCCATCTTGAGGAAACTAGAAGAGGGAGTTGGGTATGTAGTCTACTATAACGCATCAGGGACTAGACTTGGATGCATACTGATGTAGTAGTGATCAATTATCACTTATAGTTCACGAAATATGAGACATCAGGAGCAGAACTACACTGCCCATGACCTGGAGTTAGTAGTAGTGGTCCTTGCGCTGAAGATGTAGCGACACTACTTGATGGGTGAACGATATATTATTTACTCTAATCACAAGAGTCTCAGGTATATGTTCCCCCATAAATACCTAAACCCGAGAAAATAAATATGTCTAGAGTTCCTCCAGGACTATGAATTTGAGATAGTCTATACTCATGGGAAGGGGAACATGGCAGCAGACCCACCCCACAGGAGGTCTAGTGTACAGTTGCTGAGTGATACGTTAGAGCATCTAGTTGTGCTACAGATATCCTTTGTGGATAAAGATGGAGCATCTTACCTCCAGTCTATAACTGTCACTCCCACAATTCTTCAACAAGTTCGGGAGGCACAACTTAGGGATGTTGACTGCGAGGCCCAACGTGCTCAGATATCCTCAGGACGGTCTCCTGAAAAATTTTATAAAGTTGAGGAGCACATCATTCTTTTCAAAGGATGCACCATGGTACCAATGATGCTATGGGTGGAGGTGTTTAGGTAGTTCCATACATCCCCTTTAGCGGTACATCATGGAGTGAAGAAGATGTACCGGGACGTCCGACGTCAGTACTGGTGGCAAGAGATGAAGAAGGGAGTGGAAGAGTTTATATCACAATGCCTCAATTGTTAGCAAGTGAAGACTGCGCAGAGTAGGCATAAGTCTTATGCCGATAGGAGATGAAGACCCTTGGAGTTCGAGGAGGGATGCCATGTCTTCTTACGGGTCTCACCCTGTGTGGACGTGATCGAACTTGGGCTCAGATGTTGGAGCCGAACTGGAATTGATGACTTAGGTATATGTATGGGAATATACCTAAGTAGTGTCGGATGTTACTTTGTGATTGTATCTTTCCTTTATGGATTATTCTTTTTAGATTCTGGGAGACCTTTGGGGGTCTCGGGGTCCCTACTGAGTAGATTATACTCACCCCTGCACGGGCTATGCCCATACTACGTTGTGTTGGTTGCAGATGATGGACAACGCTGATTGCGGTTGAGGCTTGCGGAGCAGGTCGGTACCTGGAGGTGGACCACTGGGCGGGACGTACTCGGAGCGGACGGCTGGACCCGATGAGCTGTGGAGGCTATCTGTACTCACCCTTTAGGTGGGACTTCCAGTGGACGGCTCGAGGCTGCGGCTTTACTTTCAGTTTCTTTTTTCCCTTTCCAGTTGTACTTTACTTTCAGTTTGGGTTCGTATACTGGCCCACTTACTTTTCCGCACTTACTTTTGTATCAGTTTTTACTTAGTGTTTACTTCTTCTTGCTTTCTCTGTGGTGTTTGTTTACTTTACAAAGGCAATGCCTTCCCTTTTTACTGGGAATCATGCCTTGGTGCTAGTCGCCAGCCCCTGTCCTATAGAAGGCGGGCTTGGGGTAGTCACGACACGAGCCCCGAGGACGGGTCATGACAAATTGGTATCCAAGGAGTTCGGTTCTACCGCAGAACTTTGGAATCTGATCTTTCTTCTATGTAAAGCAATAGTGTTAAGAGTATTGAGTGTGGTTATCAGTTCAGGGAGTCCAGTGTTGGTGCGGTGGCCGACGTATTTGTACACGAGGACCCTGAATTTTGATTTCTGACTTAATGCACGAAAACATTGATTGCGTGTGTGTTTCAAGTTTTATTTGTGATTAATTTGTGTCATCTCACCAGGTATACTGTTCTGACCGTGGCGCACCTGTCTCTTTTTAGGATGGACCCACGACAGCAGCCAGCTAATGTTCTGAGTGTTGTGCGTGACGAAAGCCCACCGAGAGACGAGGCCTCGGTACAAGGCCCTTTGACAGCAGAGGCACCGGCGGTACCTCTACCCGCTGAACCACCGATGCTACCAGCCCCAGCCGCTGATGATGCACGTCGCCTTAGTGCACTGCACGTGTTTCAGCACCATTGACCGCCTAGGTTCTGCGGGGAGACGGACCCTCAGGCAGCCGAGGATTGGCTGGAGGCAGTTGTACGAGTTTTCAGGTTAGTGAGGACACCAGAAGATCTCATGGTAATCCTCGAAGTGAGCCTACTGCACGCGACAACAGAAAGATGGTGGAGCTTGATGCTCCATGTGCATGACGAGGCGTCTCTCCTCTGGACAGACTTTGAGATCCTCTTTCGCTCGGAGTTTGTCCCAGCCACCCTCCGTGCAGTGCGCATCTAGGAGCTTCTACAGCTGCAGCAGGGAAGTTTGACGGTCGCCCAGTACTCGACGAGATTTTCCGATCTCTCGCGCTACTCGACAGACATGGTACGAGACCCATTCTTCTGGGCCCAGACCTTTGAGCAGGGATTGAGGCATGAGATCAGGGCATCACTGATCTCCCTCAGCATTCCGACTCAGGAAGGGGTACTAGAGAGAGACCTTTTGATCGAGAGCTTCCTTGCTGAGCCTTCATCAGCAACGAGACCTACCGCGGGGCGGTACGTAGCAGAGTCTTCTGCAGCAGGCAGTCGACGGATTACTCATGGGTCCAGGCAGACTAGACCCTCAGGAAGACGACCTCAGGACACTGGCTTAGCAGTGTGAGGCACACAGCGCGGAGCCAGTCTTTTGAGAGGTAGACAGTACAACGCATGCGGCGGGCAGGGCCACATGGCTCGTGACTGCCCGACCCGCCGTACCGAGGAGAAGCAGACGGTTGAGGGACCACCCAGGAAAAGGTAGAGGGTCGACCGTAGAGGTCCGCAGGGAGCAGGAAGATGAGGTAGAGGAGCTGGCCGAGCAACAAGTGGTGGGTGACGCTTTGAGGCTCTTCCACCACCACCACCAAGAGGTCCTCCTAGACCACAGGGAGCTAGCGGGCAGATACAGACACAGCTTCAGGCAGCGGAGGCCTACGACCACGGCGTTCCCGAGATGATTTGAGGTACTATCTGTGTCTATTCCACCCTTGCTTTAGTTCTTATAGACACAGGAGTGAGTCATTATTTCATAGCCGCTACCCTTGTTCAGATCTCGGAGATTCCGACAGAGCCGTTGGCTCGATCCTTACGGCTAGAGACTCCTACGGAAGCAGACTCGACGATTACGCACTGGTGCCGATAGTGTGAGCTTACTCTAGGATTTGAGAGCTTCGACTGGGATCTTCTTGTAGCGGTGTCGAGGCCTTACAATTCCATCTTGGGCATGGATTGTTTATCTACAGTCCATGCTTAGATTGACTGTATTAGGCGCAAGGTGCGATGTGTACGCACCGACGGGAGCAGGTTCACCTTCATTGGCAAGAAGGGAGCCTTCGCAGCACAGGATGGACTCTCACAGAGGAGAGGACAACCCATCACTCATCAGTTGGCTAGCCTCATCCTAGGAGCAATTGACGTGTGTAGTCTTAGTTTTCCTGCAGTGGTGTATCAGTATGCAGACGTTTTCCCAGACGACGTTCCAGGACTACCTCCTCGCAGAGAGCTAGACTTTTGTATTGATATGTACCCCAAGACAACCCTGATATCCACCCCAGCATATTGGATGTCTCCCACCAAGCTTCGAGAGCTACGGGTATAGTTGGAGGACTTGCAGGGCAAAGGATTCATTCGACCCACTGTTTTACCCTGGGCTTCCCCGATATTGTTCGCCAAGAAGGCGGACGGGAGCTTGCGACTTTGTGTCGACTATCGTCGCCTGAACCAGGTGACAGTGAGGAATAATTATCCGCTAACAAGGATTGATGACCTCTTCGATCAGCTCAAGGGAGCACTGTGGTTCTCAAAGATAGACCTCAGGTCAGGCTATCATCAGCTCAGAGTTCAGGACGAGGACGTGCAGAAGATGGCCTTCAGATGTCGGTATGGCCACTATGAGTTCTTGGTTATGCCATTTGGCATAACCAATGCTCTAGCAGTTTTCATGGGCCTCATGAATAGAATCTTTCAGCCATACCTCGATCGTTTTGTCGTGGTCTTCATTGACGACATTTTGATTTACTCAACCACTGAGGAGGAGCACACCTACAACTTGCGGGTTGTACTAGACACACTCCAAGAGCACCAGATTTATAGAAAGCTCTCAAAGTGTCAGTTTTGGAAACGCGAGGTCCACTTCTTGGGACACGTCATCTCTGAGGTGGGAGTTTCAGTGGATCCTGCGAAGATCGAGGCAGTGCTAGCTTTGGAGCCACCTAGGAGTGTGACGGAGGTGCGGAGTTTCTTGGGACTAGCTGGGTACTATAAGAGATTTGTTCTAGACTTTTCCAGAGTTGCGGCACCACTCTAATCTTTGACGAAGAAGGAGAAACCCTTTGTGTGGTCAGACAATTGTCAACAGAGCTTCCAGGAGCTGAGACAGAGATTGACCAGCGCGCCTATCTTGAGGCTACCGGAGAAGGGAGTTGGGTACGTAGTTTACTGCGATGCATCATGGGCCGGACTCGGATGTGTCCTGATGCAGGAGTGGGCCGTGATCACCTATGGATCACGTCAGTTGAGGCAGCATGAGCAATACTACGCTACCCATGACCTGGAGTTAGCAGTAGTGGTCTTCGCTCTGAAGATGTGGCGACACTATCTGATGGGTGAGTGCTTTATAGTCTATTCTGACAATAAGAGTCTCAGGTACATCTTCTCTCAGAAGGACCTGAACCTGAGACAGCGGCGATGGCTCGAGTTCCTCCCAGACTATGACTTTGAGATAGTCTATACTCCTGGGAAGGGGAACATAGTAGTTGATGCTCTTAGCAGGAGGACGGGCATTAAACTACTTGGGGAGGCGACAGAGCAGCTAGCCGCTTTGCAGATATCATTTGTGGATAGAGATGGAGAAGCCTTTCTTCAGTCACTCACAGTCACTCCTCCACTACTGCAGCGGGTCAGGGAGGCACAACGTGGGGACGTTGACTGTGAGATGCGGCGTGTGCAAATATCCTCAGGACAGGTACCTGATGGATTCTCCTTAGCAGGAGAGCACAACGTCTTTTTTCAGAGGACGTACCTTGGTACCAGTTGCTTTACGGGAGGAGGTGCTAAGGGAGTTTTACACTTCCCCTTTGGCGGTACATCCTGGAGTGGTGAAGATGTACCAGGATCTCAGACGACAGCACTGGTGGCCGGGCATGAAGAAGGCTATGGCATAGTTCGTTTCTCGATGCCTCACCTGCCAACAGGTGAAGGCAGAGCACCAGGTACCAGCAGGCTTGGTACAACCCTTGGAGGCCCCGGAGTAGAAGTGGGATGGAATATCTATGGACTTCATGACTGGACTTCCACGCGCTTCTAGAGGTCATGACTCCATTTGGGTGATTGTCAACCGGCTCACCAAGTCGGCTCACTTCTTACCCATCAGAGAGCAGGGCTCAGTGGAGAGCTTGGGACGTCTCTATGTTCAGGAGATTGTATGACTTCATGGTGTGCCATCATCTATCGTCTCCGATTGAGATACTCTCTTTACTTCCCATCTTTGGAAGGGGTTGCAGGAGGTATTCGGGATGCAGCTACGTCTGAGCACCACCTTTCAACCTCAGACGGATGGTCGGACGGAGAGGACCATTCGGAATCTCGAGGACATGCTCCGCGCCTATGTCCTCGACTTTGGTCGTAGCTGGGAGGACCACCTACCCTTGGTGGAGTTCGCGTACAACAACAACCACCACTCCACCATCGGGATGGCACCATACGAGGCATTGTACGACCGACCTTGCAGATCAACGCTGTGCTGGACAGACCCTGGGGAGTCAGCACTTGTGGGGCCGGAGATGGTCCAGGCCACGATAGAGAAGGTCCAGGTCATCCAGGAGCAGATGAGGACAGCTCAGAGCCGGCATAAATCTTATGCTGACAGGAGACGGAGGCCACTGGAGTTTGAGGATAGCGACCACGTCTTCTTGCGGGTCTCACCTCGATGTGGATTACAAAGATTTGGCCGAGGCGGCAAGTTGTCTCCACGCTTCATCGGACCATTCGAGTTCCTCAGCAGGATTGGCGAGGTGGCTTATCGCCTAGATCTACCACCTCAGTTGCACCGGGTGCATGACGTCTTCCACGTATCCCAACTGAGGAGATATGTGCATGACCCGACGCATATCATTGACCATAGGGAGTTGGATGTTGATGATGGGGTGACTTTTGCAGAGGTCCCGGTGGAGACCGAGGATCGACAGGAGCGGGTCCTATGTGGACAGTCGATTCCTCTAGTGTGCATCAGATGGAAGCACGGGAACCTCCAGGAGAGCACTTGGGAGCGGGAGGCTCAGATGCGTGCTCAGTACCCACATTTGTTTCCCTAGTTTTTGATGTATCTTTACGGGGACGTAAATCCCTGAGGTGGGAGTGATGTAAAGGCACAAAAAATTAAAGGAAGTTTTTTTTTATTTTTTCTTGGGATTTTTACAAGCACTCAGTTTCTGACGGCACCTAATTCCAAGTCCTGGTGTGCCCGGAATCTTTTTCCGAAGTTCAGCTCGGGTACGTTCAGTGAACGAACGAGCGGGTTTTTCTAACTTTCAAACCAGTGCTCGGAATCAAATTCCGAGGGCACCGATGGAATCGCAGCGCCAATATTTTCTTAGAAACATCTTTTCCGGAGTTGCGTTTGCTCAGGTGTGGTTTTTAATTTTTGGGGTTAAGTTAAGAAATAAAATAAAGTGGTACAACTGATTTTTTATTTTATTTTTCTTAACTTAAGTTAAGTGGATGATGTGGGACCCAAAATATCCTACCCACTTGGTAGGATATTTGTGAGGTGGGGCCCACACGAGCCCCACCGTTTCTTTTCTTCCTAAACCCCCTCCCTTAATTAAGTAATGCACCCACACCCCTTATTAATGAGGTCAACCCTTGCGTTTATTCTGGTTAATAAACGCCTCATTAATTTGGCCGGTTAAATCATTGCAATTAATTCATTGAATTGATTGTTTCTTTTTGAAATTCAAACGCTGGCTTGTGTGTTAATAAAATAAGACAACTCTTATTTTATTAGGGGTTGGTTGTGCAAGAGAGTTTGGGGAGAATTCTCTCAAGTCGTGAAGTTCTTCCTCCTCGACGAAGAACGCGAAGAACGCAAAGAACGCAGAGAACGCTGGATCCTCGGAGATCGATGACGCGACGCTTCTTCCGTGATGTTCCTTCTCTGCGACGCGATGATCCTCCTTCCGCGACGCCTTCTACCGTGATGGTTAATTCCGAGACGAATCCTCGCTCATCGAATTCGACGAGGTAGGGCTGTATTTTAATTGTTGTTCGTGAATTCTTCCATTGCCTTTATTCAATTCTATTGGAGCCGCCTGATACCGCAATAATGGGAGGGGGTCAGACCGCAGGAACACGGCCAACCCTCCTCTCCCCTTTGGTTGTTTGATGTTATTTGTGGCACGAACAAGGCAACGCGGTGCCGAAGCACCGCGCGGAAATATCAATGAAAGGAGGAGAAGCGGCGCCGTCACGACGCGCCGTTGATGACGAACCAAAGACGCGGCACGGTCGCGCCACGCCGGAGAACTGAAAATGCGCCATGGCCGGAGCGGGTCCGCGGCAGAGGGGCTCGGCACCGTCGCGGCGCGCCGGACGGACCAAGGCTTTGGCTGAGGCTGCGGCGGACCGGGGAGACCGGCGGCCGGTTCCGGGCCGCCGGCGTCGGAGCAGGGGGATCGGCCAGCGCCGGTCCCGTGGCGACAGCAGCGGGCCGGCCAGAGTGGGCCGGCCGGTCAGGGGAAAACCGGGGGTTCGTAACCCCTGGTCGGCCAGTAGGTGCGGCCCCACACATGGGGGCCGCAGGTTCTCAACGCGGTGGGCAGCGCGCCCCCGCTTCACCGCTCGGCCGTTACGGCCGAGCCGCCGGGCCGCTGGCCGCGCCAGCGTGCCGGGCCGCGCCCAAGAGGGCCGGACCTGGACCCGGGTCGGGTCGACCCGTTTCGGTCTGAACCAGGGGGTACCGGGCCGGGTCGGACCGGGCCCGAACCCCCTAATACCAGACTTTTTTGGTCTGTTGCCCATAACTTGGGCTACGGACCTCCGATCGACGCACCGTCAGTTGAGTAGAGATCCTTGGATCGAGACGGCCGATTCGGTATATTACAATCAAGGTTTCAGAGTACTTTGGGTTTGGCCGGGTTGGTTCTTACATGAAACCAACCGGGACCTCAGAGCGGAAACGCTTATAACTTGGACTCCGGACGTCCGATTGACGTGCCATCGACTTTGTTGGATTCCTCTAAGTGAGTGAAACCTTTTGGCTTACTACGCTCAAGTTTTAGATGCAGTTAGAGTACGGTTGGGTTGATTTTGACTTAAAAACCAACTGGTCCACTGAGACGAAAAAGCCAATAACTCTCAGTCCGGGCGTCCGATTGACGCGCTGTCTGTGACGTTGAGTTCCTGTTGATGATACAAAACTTTCGGATATATCAACTCTAGACTATATGTCAGTTGATGTATCATCCCTTCAGCTCGTGGAGCGGACCCTCCCGAACGAGCTTGTTGTGTGCGAGAACTCTAGAGCTGGCTGCGACTGCGACGACGACGACGACTGTACAGAAATCCTCCGTGGATTCGACGACGATGACTACAACACTCATCGATCCTATGTGGATCAGTGCTACCGATCCTGTGTGGGTCAGTGCTCAGCGGTCCTGTGTGGGCAAGCGCCTACAGATGCTATGTGGGTCCGATCCTGTGTGGGTCATTGTGGGGGTTAGTTATCTATCGATCCTATGTGGGTCAGATTGCGGGGGTTAGTACCTATCAATCCTGTGTGGGCCATTGAAGGGGTTAGTACCTATTGATCCTGTGTGGGTCCGACGGCTTAGATGAATCAGTGGCAATATCTGATCATCTCTATCATCATACGAAGAAGTATACCTGTGTGAGCTGAATCTTGACTTTCTTTCCTATGTAGATTGTGTTGTGCAATCCTGTGTGGATGTGATCGAACTTGGGCTCAGATGTTGGAGCCGAACTGGAATTGATGACTTAGGTATATGTATGGGCATATACCTAAGTAGTGTCGGATGTTACTTCGTGATTGTATATTTCCTTTGTGGATTATCCTTTGTGGATTCTGGGAGACCTTCGGGGGTCTTGGGGTCCCTACCGAGTAGCTTATACTCACCCCTACACGGGCTATGCCCGCACTACGTTGTGTTGGTTGCAGACGGAGGACAGTGCTAATCGTGGTTGAGGCTTGCGGAGCAGGTCGATACCTGGAGGTGGACCACTGGGCGGGATGTACTCTGAGTGGACGGCTGGACCCGAGGAGCTGTGGAGGCTATCTGTACTCACCCTTCAGGTGGGACTTCCAGTGAAAGGCTCGAGGCTGCGGCTTTACTTTCAGTTGCTATTTTACCTTTCCAGTTGTACTTTACTTTCAATTTGGGCTTGTATACTGGCCCACTTACTTTTCCGAACTTACTTTTGTATCAGTTTTTACTTAGTGTTTACTTCTGCTTGATTTCGCTGTGGTGTTTGTTTACTTTACAAAGGCAATGCGTTCCCTTTTTACCGGGAATCACGCCTTGGTGCTAGTTGCTATCCCCTGGCCTATGGAAGGTGGGCTTGTGGTTGTCACAGCACGGGCCCTGAGGAAGGGTCGTGACAATCAACAGGAGCGAGTCTATTGTGGACGGATGACCTCTCTCGTGAGAGTTATATGCTGCATGGGAACCTCCAAGAGAGCACATGGGAGCGGGAGGGTCAAATTCATGCTCGGTACCCTCATTTTTTTATCTGCCTTTGTTTTGGCTTTCGAGGATGAAATGCCCTAAGGTGGGGAGAATGTAAAGACCTAAAAATTCCATATTTTTTTTTCAATTATTTGAGATTATTTCGAGGTTACGAAATCTGATGTCTCATGATTATGAGGCCCGGAGTTCCCAGAATGATCCGTCAAAATTTTTGTTAAGCTTTAATTAGCATGTGTGAGCAGTTTTTCAGAAAAAAGTGGAATGACTCTTAAACGGGTGCCCGAATCAAAAATTTGAGGGCACTGTTGCATTCAGGATAGCGGGTTTACCCTAGGCATGACTTAGGTTTAGTCGGCGCAGGCCTCGAGGGAGAAAAAACACGAAAATGGAATAACCATAAATAAAATTATTAAATAAAGTTATTTTATTTTTAAAATGCTTATAACTTACGAACGATGACTCAAATTAAAAATCCAATACCACCATTGAGCTCGTGAGAGTATGATTTCTTTAGGAAGATACTAAAATTGGCTGGCACGAGCCAACTATGGAAGTTAGTTTTTGGTCGTAAATAAAATAATTAAGTAATAATTATTTTATTGTTAAAATCCATTACTTCTAAAGTGTAACTCAGATTGAAAATCTGAGAGTACCGTTGAGTTTTTTGGGGTGTGTTCCCCTTAGGCAGCACCTAACCATGATCAGATCGGGTTGAGGTTGAATGTTAATAATTTATTGAACTTTTTTTTAAGGTACGTTTAGTAAACGCGCGAGAGGAATTTTATAACTTTTGAACCGGTACTCGGATTAAAAATCTGAGGGTACCGTTAAATCCGCAGTGTCGGGATTCTCTTAAGGGAGGCTTCACTTCAACCATAGAAGGTCGATAGAAAAATTTAAATTCTGGAAATTTAAAAGAGTAATAAAATAAAAAAGTTATTTTATTTACTTTCTTTCTTTTCCTCCAATGGACAAGCGGCGATGGCGGGACCAAAGATGTGTCAAGCCATTAAATGGCTTGACTCCTCAATTATTTGTAACAACACCACTGGAATTAGGAAGGTTCCTTAATTAATTGAACCCCATTAATTCTACATGTGTTACTCACCCTCCCCCTATCCTATTTATATGGAGGTTGGGGAGGAGTATTGGCATGACTTCAACAAGTGATGAAACTCTGGCAAAGTACCACGATGCCACCACTTGGAAGATGGAATCAGTTTCAGTGGTTGGTGAAGAGCACCACCGAATGACGAACACTGACTCTTCCTCAAACACGAACATTCTCCATTGATCTTGATTTAAGGGGTTTATTTTGAAGTTGTCTTTGATGAATTAAATCCTCTCTCTCTTTCTGTCACCTTAATGCAGAGGGCACGGGCCAAAAGAACAAGGATCAGACCCTCTGCCACTTAGTTCTTGATGTGAACTTTGGGAAAACAATTTCCAAATCGACGGAAACAAGAAATAGTGGGTCAATCTATGCCAACGACAGTACGGAAGAGCCGTATGTGAAGATGAAACAAAGAATGGACACCAGAGCGCATCCGATGACTTGCGGAAGAAACCACCAGCGCGCCATGTCAGAGGTAGCCGACAGTGGATGGAGGAGACCTGCCGAAACTTACTGTGTGTGGTGGAAGGCAACGCGCCATGGAAACCAAGGAAGGCCGACCCGAGCCGGTCGCGCAGGACAAGTGCAGTACCCACAGGTGCTGCCGGCGGAAGTGACCATGACTAGTAGGCCACGACAGAAGGGTGTTGTGCAGTCCGCGCCACATCACGTTGGAGAAACCCGGTCGGCCGAATTACCGACCAGTTAATGCGGTGGGGCAGCGCCCCACCGGTTGGGTGAAATAGCTCTGCAACCGTGGGGCTAGTGGAGGAGGCGATTCGCGTTTTGGCGGACCGAGCCGGCGTGTGCCAGACCCGCCAGTGGGCCGGACCCTGCCAGTAGGTCAGTTAAGATTAGCAGCCCAGTGGGTTGGACCCGCCTAGTGGGCATGACCCACCAATGGGCTGGGCCGGAACCACGACCCAGCGGGCCAGTGTGGGTGGGCCGAGCCCCACCCGGTGGTCTGGGCCAACCGCAGCCCAGGCCTGTGAACTAAACCGGGCCGACCCCAATGGGCCGGGCCCAGTGAACCAGGCCGACGCTTAGTAGGATAGACCCGAGTGGGGTCAGGTTGACCTCGAGACCCATTGTGTTGGGCCAGTCCGACCGAGTCAGACCTGGCCCAGACCCAACCGGTACCCGAATAAAGGAACGCCCGTAACTGATGAACCGGGTGTCTGGTTAACATGCTGTTAGTGGCATTGGGATCACTTTTGGTAAGTGGTACCTTTGGCTTATTCCGGCGGGCCCGACCAAGCCGGGCTGGACTGAGGTGCGGTCACCCCCGTTTCATGGGAAGGGATTTAACTAACAAACCACGAATCCGATTGATGCGCCGTATGTGGAATAAGGTCCCTAGTGACAAGGCGGTCCTTTTGAGTTACAATAAGTGAGTTTTCTCAGAGTTTGACATGTGAAATGGGTTGGATCATACTTGAATCTAACCAGACCTTTTTTTTACAAAAGTGCCCATATCTCAAAGACTGACCATCCGACCGACGCACCGTCTGTCACGTTGGAACCCTTACGACATGGCGGTCCTTTGGAATACTTATTCATAGAACTTTGTGGTGGTTTAGGTATAAAAGATAGCTTAAGGATTGGATCCTCCCGAAATCAAGCGTGCTCAGTGTAGGAATCTCGTGGCTGGCTGTGACGTGAAGAATGAATAGCGATCCTGTGTGGGTTAGTACTTATTGATCCTGTGTGGGTCAGCGCTCAACAATCCTGTATGGGTCAGCGCATACCAATACTATGTGGGTCAGATCCTGTGTGGGTCAGTGCTCTACAAACCTATGTGGGTCATCACATACCGATCCTATGTGGGTCAGTAGCAGAGTCTCTCTATAGAATAAGATGATCTAGATTTATGACTAATGATCTGTACTTCTGTACTTAAGTTATATAACTGGTGTGATTTGAGTCCTTACCTTTGTGGTACTTTTACCTTCATGGTGTTACCTTTTTGGTACTTTACCTTCATGGTGTTACCTTCATGGTGTTACATTTGTGGTACTTTTACCTTCGTGGTGTTACCTTTTTGGTACTTTACCTTTTTGGTAATACTTTCACGGTGTTACCTTTGTTGTACTTTACCTTCGTGGTGTTACCCTTGTGGTACTTTTAACTTCGTGGTGTTACCTTCGTGGTGTTACCTTTGTGGTACCTTTACCTTCGTGGTGTTACCTTCGTGGTGTTACCTTTGTGGTATACTTACCTCTTGGATCAATTGTAAAAATGGCTTAAAGGTTTGGGCCTTGTGTTTCCTCTTGTAAGAGACGAGTATATTTTGATAACTTAGGTATATGTATGAGAATTTACCTAAGTAGGGTTTATGACTGCTTCATGCTTTGTGATCAAGGTCTTTCTTTGTATATTTCCTTTTTGGAACTATGGGAAACCTTCGGGGGTCCTGGGGTCCTTAGTGGGTATTGTTATACTCACCCCTGCATGGGCTTTTCCCACACCTTGTTGTGTCTTGTGCAGACGACGAGCAGCTGAGATGAGACTTGAGTTAGCCAGGACTAGGCGGTACATGGAGGATACGACCTGACATGGAGTTCTGTGGAGATGATATATACCTACCCTTCAGGTAGGATCCTTGGTGGAAGATCGAGGAGCTGTTTTCTCTTTTCAGTTGTACTTTTACTTTTTTGTTGGGCTTGTATTTCAGCCCCCTTTTACTTTCAGTCTATAGTTGTACTTGTGGTTGTACTTTACTATCATGGTTGTAACTTACTTTTGTTGGTTGTTTACTTCAGTTTTCCTTTTGTGTGTCTTCAGATCTCTAAGGAAATACTTTCTCTATATGGGAAAAAAGCCTTCAAGTGCTAGTAACCAACCCCTGGCCTATGGAAGGCGGGCTTGGGGTAGTCACGTCCGGGCCCCCTAGGATGGGTCATGACATTATGAAATTAATAAAATAACTTCAAAAACACATTATTTTATAGGGAAAACATAATTTTGGGTTTTTACACTATTTATAGTATTTATTATTTCACTTTGGGGCTCTTATGATGTCATAATACACACCATATATTTTTACCGTTTCTAATTTTTACCCAAAAAGTAGGCTATCTTAGAAAATTGTGAAAAATTTATTATTGTCTAATTTTAATGTGCTAATTTCAAAAAATAATATTTATTTTATCAAAAATAAATCTCTGAATATTATAATTTAAACTTTAAATAAAAAATCCTTATTTACTGAAAAATACTGGTTTTTATGATGATAATAGTTTTTTAACACTTATAAAAATTATATTTCAATTTATAAAATTATAATATCATTTATATTCAAATAAATATTATTTAATAATAGTATTTTATTAATATAAATTTTATTTAAAAAAATTATTGAATTTATAAAAAAGGGCGTCTTTATTGAAACTATGTATTTCCTAAAATTAATTTTTTTTTCAACGTATAAAAATATAATTATTTTCAAACTCATCATATAATCATTTATAGAGTAATAATAAAAAGGATAAATATAATAAATATTTTATTAAAAATTAAAATATTAAAATTCATACTTTTAGGGTCTAGATACATAACCCCTTATTACACCAATGTATGCCTTAAGGGTGAGATGTGTGATGGTGACACTTTCTTAGGGTGGTTCAAAGAACATGGTTTGGGTTGTGATATTAATAAGTTTAAATTATACCGTAAACAGTTTCACTCATGATTTATTTGTTGAATAACATCTTGGTCTTGTTCAAGGGAAATGTAACCGAATCCATATCCCTTGGAAGATCTGATAAATGGGATTCATAGTGTATGATCCTATTTGTCAAGGCCATCACTTCTTTTGTCCATTTCGATTGGATTTATTATAACACTTAATATATACTAATCATAACAATCACTATAAAATTTCTATATTATCAAAAATTATGATGCTTAACAATCAATTAAATCTAATAGGATATAACTTATAATAGTTCATTACAACCAAAGTAGTGCCTGTGTTTTATGTAATTTCATTTTTTAATAAGGAATTTATTCATTTGAAAAGGAGATTTAATTTATAAAACATTAGGTTATTAAATTCTTCCAGCCTTTATAAATTTAACCTTTGAAATTTCATTTCATACACTAAAATATATGGGGGTACTTCTGTTTCATCACCTCTTCCAGTTCCCAAATTGCTTCCTCAAACTTATGGTTCCTCCATAGTTCTTTGAATAGATGAGTTTTCTTATTTCATATAACTTTGTCTCTATGATCTAAGATCTTCACCATTATCCCCTCATATAAAATATCATTATACAATGTTACCACAATTATATTCAATACATTTGAGACTTCTGATATGTACTACCTCAAGAGTGATACATGGAAAACATCATGTACTTGAGATAGTTTAGATGGGAGTTCTAGTCGATAGGCCACAAATCCTATGAGATCAAGGATATCAAAGGGGATGACGTATCTTTGAGTAATATTTCACTTCTTCCAAATCCTTATAATTTTATTCCATGGTCATATAAAAAATAAAAACTTTATTAGTGACCTCCAACTCTAGATCACATAGAAAGTGGTCTGCATATATTTTCTATCAACTTCGTGTAGATTTCATATAATATTGAATGGTTTGAACCATATATATCATCTGATGGGCTAGATTAAGTCCCCTTAGTTTCCTCTATCCAACTTCAACCCGACATGTTTGAATTTGACACCTCTTCCCATACAGATCCACATAAGGTTCCATTTGAATGATATAAGGGAAATTGTTATTATAAGAGAACTCCACTAATGGAAGGTGTTGATCCCAACATCCTTGAAAATCCATTCAAAATGATATCGGAATATTCAAAAGATTTTGAATGGTTATCTTAGATTGACCATCAATATAAGGGTGATAAGAAGTACTAAAATTGAGCTCTATATTAAGTCTTTGCTGAAGTATTCTCCTTATCCTTGGGGTAAACCTCATTTCTCAATCAGATACAATAGAGAGTAGAACTCCATGAAATCTTACCACTTACCTTATGTATATATTTTTGAGTTGGAAAAAAGATAAATATTACTTTATATAAATGAAATGTGCTTAATTTATAAGGTGATAGACTACCACCCATATGGAATTACTTTCATTAGATGTCATTGGAGTCCTATGATGAAATCCATGGTTATGTTTTCCCATTTATATACTAATGTGAGAAATGGTTGCATCATAACCCTAGAGTTTTTTTGTTGAACCTTGTCTTTTTGGAAAAACAAGAATCTAGATATAAATTCTATCGTCTCCCTCCTCATGTTATCCCACCATAATTTTTCTTTATATTAATATTAATATTAGTGCTTATTGGATAAATAGATATGGTTGTTGTATGCACATCATCTATAATTTCCCTATTTAGTTTTTTTGGGACACATATTCAGGTTCCAAACATTATAACTCCATCTTTATAAAAGTTAAGATTCAGAATTTTTAATTCCCTTTTCTGTATAACTTCATCATCATTTTGGTCTTCCTTGATCCTCTCACTAATGTATGGTTAAGAGGTTATTTGAGAAAGCTACGATGGATATCCTTTTATTATTTCTTTTCCCATTATTTTCATGTACAAGAAGATATTATCCAATATAATCCTCACCATGGATAGGGTTGTAGGATCCTTTATTATTAGAAAATATTCCACTTTTTCCCCCTTCCCAGAATTGTAATAGATTGAAAAATCATAATCCATGATAATATTTAACCAACACTATTGGTTAATATTTATATACTTCTGTGTGAATATATACTTGATGATTTTATGATCTGTATTCGTGTCACACTTCTCACTGTAGAGGTAATATTTCCAAATTTTCAATGTGAATATCACCACAACCAATTCTAGATCATGATTTAGACAGTTTTGTTCACAAACATTTGAGTGGAGAGAGGCATAGGCTATAACTTTGTAATCTTTAATGAATAAAAAACCCATTACCCTTTTAGAGTCATGGATATAGATCATAAATCCTTCTACACCAGTGGGTAATGTGAGTATAAGTGTAGTTATTAGCCACTTATTTAACTCTTTTAATCTCTCTTTAAATTTATCAATCTAGGCTGAATGGCATGAATGCCTTCTTTTTTATCAATTTTCTGATAACCCCCCTTTCAAGGGATGAGGGGGAACCCTTACAAGGCCCATAGGCTTTAGGAATTACATTTTCTATAGGCTTTGGAGACATTACATGACCGTAGGTCTTAAGGAAATCATACAGAGTATGACTACTTGAAACTGCTCCTCCCCAACATCTTCATCATGAATGAATTCATCATTCTAGATAAACTTGAATACCTCCCAAGTTATCATGGCTAGTGGATTTGAAAATCAGGAAAATTTTATCACAAATGAATGATTATACATAGCGAATCCAAGTAATATAAATATTTCCTTCATAGATACTGATTTGGGCTATCATTTATTTACCTTTATTTTTAAATATTCCATAGATATACCTTTTTTTTGATAACATTCCATAGGAATGTTGCTTTCTTTATCAAAAACTCACATTTACTATACATTGAATAAAATTTTTCTCTCAACAAGGTATTAATTACATCATTTAAATGTATTTACTATGAACTCATAGGGATTATACCTTTTATGAAAAATAGTTTTGGGTAAATCCTCCTTCACCATTACATGATAATATCCAGATGGAAGATCCACCTCAGAGAAGTATTGAGCTCCACATAATTGATTGAACAAGTCAAGAATCCATATAATATTATAATTTTTCTTTATCATGATATTTTTGAGCTCACGATAGTTATTGAAGAGGAAGATTGACCTATCATTCTTATTAATGAAGAGGGCCAGTGCACCCCATAGTGAAGCACTTATGAATATAAACCCATTGTACAGGTTCTTCTGTGACTAATTCTTCAACTCTTGAAGTTCAAAGGTGGCTATTATATATATATTCTTGGATATTTTCTGATATCTAGGTATATGTTTGATTGAGAACTCAAGATATCAGCTAGGAGGAAGACCATGCAATTATTAAGGAAACACATCAGTGAATTCCTTTATAATGGGAATGTTGTCAAGGTTGATTTTTTCCTTAGTCTTAATAGTTTGAGAAAGATATGATTTCTCAAAATACAATAGTATACATTCTTTATATTATGATAAAAGAGGAGATTCATCAATCCCCTTTCAATTTTATAGAATAATTGCTTGATTTTATGTATAGAGGGCGATTTACTTATATCAATAATTTATTTTGGATCTATAAAAGGAAATCAAATCCATGATCAAAATAGCATTGAATTTCTCTAAAGGAACTATCAAAAGGTTTTATGAAAAACTTAGTTCATAAATTTTTATAGGGGATGATTTATATTACTAGTATGAAATAATTGAATCATTTTCCATCTTCATTGATAACTCGACTTCCATGTTTTTAGGTGGTGTTTGAATAGTTAAACTAAACTTGAGTGATATGAAAGAATTTATAGAACTAGAATTAAATAGTATGTTTTCTATCCTTGAGTGAATAACTAGCACACATATCAATATTTTTTTGTCGAGATCCACCTCAACAATTGTGATGGAATAAGCTAAAACTTTATCTATAGTCCTTAGAGGTTATTGTCATCATTTTTCATGGAAAACCTTTAGCTTAGTGCATTTATTCTCATAGCGTCTTTATTCCTTATAGTAAAAACATTGGGCAATAGGATGAGGGTTGAATATAAAATTCTTTTCTTCCATCACATTGGTGGGTTTCTCCCATTGTTAATCACTATTTAGGTTCCCTTCCATCCCACACTTAATGAATTTCCTTTCCCCCTTTAGGAAATTTCCAAGATTCTTCTTCCCACACTTTTAACAAGTAGGATGTTTGAATTTATTTCCCCCATGAGATTTATCTATCACACCACTAGAATTAAAATCCATATTCCACTTCCTATCTTTAGGCTTTTGAGACACTTGAGATTCACAGATCTCTATTTCAACTTTGAGGGAACCTTAGAAAATTTTCTCATAGTTGTAAAATAATTGAAACATGAAATCATTTCATATAATCGGATTTATCCCACCAAATAAGTGGTCAAATTTAATTTCAGAGTCAATGAAAAATACCAAGGCGTATTGTGAAAGTATTTTGAAGTTCACCTAATTTGCACTCATGGATTCATCATCGTTGTTCTTGTGGTTTAGTGAATCTCTCTCCATTTTATATTTGAGAGTGAAATGAAAATATTTATTGAAAAATATTTTCTGGAATTCATTCCACTCCATCGGTTCGATATCTTCATTGAGATTTTTATTTTGGATCAGCATCCACCATTGAACAGTTTATTCCTCCATAGGAAAAAAATCAAGTATGACCATATTTTTTTCAAAGCATTTAAGGATGAATAAGATATTTTCAATTGAGTTGATTCATTTTTCCTCTATTAAGGGATTAGAAGATCTACTGAAAGTCAAATGACTTTATCATAGAAATGTCCCAATTGTAACTTCCACTTTCTTAGGTGGATGTTAGTGTTACTCATTATTTATGTGTTTTTTTTCAAAACTTGATTTAATTGAGAAAGTATTGTCATGAATTTCCCAACTCCTAATCCCATTGGGTTAGGTATCTCAATTGGGTAGGCATCAAATTTCCCATCACATTGGTTATTGATTAAGTTTCTCCTATTTCTATCCATTTAATAAAATAAAGGTAAAATTAGAGATGGGGATTTTTAAACCATTAAATCCATAATTTTGTAACAATGAACATCAAAGGTATAACTCATAAATGACATATATTCCTTAACATATGAATTTATAGGTTCGATTTAACTTATCCATGATCTATTTCCTAATGTAAAATATAATGGGAATTTGTTTCCCTTTATAGTGGTTCATAAGGATATTGTGAATTTACCAAATCAAACACCACTGGTAATTTCAAAACAAGTGTACAAGAATACATATTTGTTGCTCATCTAGTGATGATCTAGTCATTACCAATGCGCCCTTTTTGAGGTTATTACCCCTAGGTAAAACTATTCTTGATCTACATACTCTTATAGTATCCAGATTGGGATTTTTTTTTTGAAAACTCTTACTCCATACTTTAAAATTTTGGGATGTGTTCCTATATTTAGATATATCCATAAGGATTTCACTAGGGATTTCTAATCTTAATTCCTAAAAAAACTAGACTTTCCTATGATACCAACTTTGAAAACCTATTTTTTAATACAACTTAATCCATGATTTATTATATAAAGGTACACATAATACAGTTTCAGAATATCATGAGTTCTATTATATTTTGAATATTAGGTATATATCATAATAACATGGAAAATGGGTACGAAAACATTTTTCAAAAAACTCAACAACATGCCATTAAAATTACATTGATATTTTAAAACTACAATAAATGAGCTTCATATTATATGATCATATTGGTTGAGGCCATAACTTTTTTATCTAGGTCAATTAGATTTATCATAATCATTAATATATACTAATCACAATGATAACTATAAAAAGACTATATTATCAATAGTTATGATGCTTAATGTTCAATAGGATATAACTTATAATATTCTAGAACAACCAAAGTAGTGTCTATATCTTCTATAATTGTATTTCTTAATAACATATTAACTCATTTGAAAATGGAATTTCATTTAGAAAACATCAGTTCATTACATGTCTTCTGGATAATATTCTCTAATAAAAATATTGTCGACAACAAGAATAGTACAAAATAAAAATAACACAATACAAAAAAATGACATATTAAAAGTACAAAAAAATGAGATGTATTATTTAGGGTATTGGTTTGAATTAATTTATAGGAATTAAGAGTAAATATTTTCATTACATGATCTTTAAGAATTATGATATTTGGGAAATTTTACCATTGGTAGTATAGATATTATAAAGTGACTGTTAGAATTAGTATATTTTAAGGGCAATGACAATAAACTATTGATACAAGAGGGAAAAATCATGGCCTCAACCAGTGTAAAATGTTAGGAACTAACTGGGGTCAACCATGAACCGGTCACTTGGGCCCACCCACAATAAGGCCCGATAGTCGTTCTCGATCCTCATAGGGTGGAAATTAGTTCCAGGAATCAAATATAATAAAACTATGAACAATTTAACCCATAAAACATCAAATATATATAGAATAAAGTAGAGTTCACAACATATATATTGAAATTTAATAATCACTAAACAAAAATAAATACATAAACAGATCTAGATACAACCATAGAGGAGAAAAATAGGAAAAAATGGGACCAAAACACAACATGAAATGATCTCTAAGAGACCTATTGGTCACTACTATCCCTAAAACCACCCCGATCCATGGGAATAACTAAAAAAAATATGAACCTAAAAAATAGCTCAGGTATACCAATGCCAAGTGACATAAGTTGGGTGTGATCATAAAACATCTTAGTAGGTAAAAACCACATAATCTATACATGTCCTTTAATAAAATAGTTCATAAATGCTAGTTTGAAATATATTTAATGAAAATAATTTTTCTTAATTTAAAGATCCAATGACATATTTTATATTTAAAAAACCATTTTTTCATAAAAAAGATAGGTTGGAAACACAAACCAAGGAAAACATAAGGGAAAGGAAAGTAAAAACTGAGTACAAAAAATATGTAAAACAATGCCATAAATAAAGGAAAGAACATAGGTTCATGAATAAAAATAATAGTATATCAATTAGAGAAATTTCTATAAAATAAAACAAGAACATACAGATTTATAACCATGGGATTTTCTTAAAAATCTCAAGAAGTGACCCTAGAAGAACTCGATTTAAACCCATATTCTAGTATATAGTGCACCTACATAGTCAATATCCAAACTAGATTCTCTAAACTAGCCTTAAAAATAGAAAATACCACTTGGATTATCCTATTTCTAGGTGGTTCTAATCCGTTTAATCAGGACTTGAGAGAAATCATCACTCGACCATCTATATTACATCCAAGAAACCCATGATAATAGTAAAAAGGAGAGAGAGTTGGCCATCACACACTTGGCATTAAACATAACCCACAAATTCCACTTTGTATGCCTTTCTGAATCCTAAAAACCATCTATTCGAAAGACTTATCAATAGAAGGAAAACCATAGGGGTCCCCTTCACACATGAAACCTTTTTCAATTTCCAATTAGGCCTACACACCATATGAGTTCAAATCTAATTTCCAAAACATCACTATGAACCAATTGGGCCTTAACATTTATAAATCCAAAACCATTTCCAATGATAATACTATTCTTTCTAAAATCATTTTCAAAATCAATGTGAAAACATCATTCATGCTCAAAAGAAAAATAATGGTCATTTTTAAGTCATAGGGTTACCAAATCATAATTCAAGGTGCCAAACATGAAAAGTTTTAGATAACAAACATGGAAGCTACAAATTTATGTCATTTAGAAACAAAAAATCTAGTAAGGAAACATTAAGAGTTTTTAAAAAACCATTTGAGAATAAAGGGAAAAAGAAAATAAGAGGCAGGAGAGTGTTTTTGAGAACCAAAGTTACCAAGGTATTCATTTTTATGGAACTACACAATATATGCATGCGCCTATCCATATATACACCTTGTGTATATATAGTTATATCTATTTACACCAATATATATATATATATATATGCATAACTGTACAAATTTCTGAGGAACTAATTATAGAATCACAATTAGAATTAAAAAAATCCCAAGGATCAAACCATAAGCAGCAAACCATAAAGAGGAATCAAAACCCACACACAAAGGTCAATTCCACATGTAACATAGATTACCAAATCAGAACCAAGGATAAAATCCATATCAAAATACCTAAAACTAATTTAAATTCCAATTGAAACTTTATCGAATACATAACATACATTTACATTTGACACATATAGGTTTAACTACATAAATCCTTATAAAAAACAATTTTCATAAAATTAACAACATGGAAAGGGAATAATAAATCCTATCAACCCATCACAAGCATGAAGAACAAAATTTTAAATTAATTTGGAAATATCAAGAATTTAGATACATGATTAGGAAATGAAATGGATAGAAACACCTACCTTAAGGATGTGTGAATGAAATGAAAATACAATATAAGGAATAAAAAGTCCCAAGGAGAAAAACAAACACCCTAGAATCAAAATAATCAACCAAAATTCTCCAACCCCTATCCTAGGGGTTTTCCAAGATGTAACCCAACTGAGAAAGAAGATGAATCCAATAGAGGGACAAGAGTAGAGGATAAAAACAACCAAAAATAAAAATAAAGTTACCTAGAAACCTTTGATAAGCATCAATGGAGGAATGAGATCCAAGGAAAGAGGATTTTGAGACCCCTTTCATATTCTAAAATTGATAAATCAGAGAGGAGGGTCGAATTGGGGTTAAAACATAAGAGGGGAACAATTGAAAATTCATTTTTTTAGGAATCTGGGTTAGTCCTATAGTTTGGCCGCATGATTTAGCAAATTGTGCACCATATGTGAACACCCTGATAGAAAATGGAGACACACTAATCGGAAGACCCCATGGTGTGAGAAACTATGCACCAACCATGAAAATAAGCTAAGTCAAAATGATAGACTCCCTTGCATTCTCATTGTGTGGTTTTTTACTAATCATGCTTAATCCATGTATCAGGTCATTGCCACCACCAACAGTTCACACATTTATTCCTTTGCATCATAGGGTTTGGCCCAAACCACATTAAGACCATGCAGAACAAACCCTGAAATAGAAAAATGAACTGGAAACACCCTTTTCATTCACCATCCACACGGTTTCTCTCCAAACCATTAACACTAACCTTGAAAAAGGATAAAAACAACATGAAATTGTCAAAAACTAAAAAATTCTCACTAAAAACTCAATATGAACCTCAAAAAAATATAAAATGAAAATAATAAATTAAAATAAATGAAATAAAAGAAAACTAGGGTTAGGGTGTGAAAATTATCCCCACTACAAAATCTTTCCGCCCCCAGAAAGTCAACAAGCCAAATGAGTAATAAAGCTATAACCCAATACTAAATGAGGTCAAATGATATCACGACCCTCAACATGACCTTTTAAAGAAATGCGCCTCCCCACCATTTATAAACTAACTTTCACAATGACAATGACATCGAAACTTCCAACATGAGGGGAACCCAATTAAATAAGATCAAATAAAACATAAAACCAAACCATGATTAGTTATTTACACAAGACACACGAATCTCAAAATTAGCACCACCCAAAACTATTACTAACCCATAATAAGGATAACCATTAAAAGATTCACATATTTAAAGAACTACTATAGTAATTTCTAGGAATAAAAGGCTACCAATATCCTTAAATCAAAAATGATTTTCAAAAAATAAAAAACCATAACAAGGGAAACCTTAATGGTTCCCACACTAATTTATAAGATGAAAATATGCACTCAAAAACCCCTCACACACATAGAAATTATGAAATGTTTGAAATGATTCACTCTTGGGCCTATGGATGGAACCCTAGTGTCTTGAATAATCTAATGACCCATAGTTTGTATTTGGAAGCCTCTAACCAAGAATTCCTTTTCTAGTTATGTAACATGTATTACTTATCCAAGTGACCCAAACAACCCAATCATCAAATTTTTTTCCAAGGATTATGGAAAGATGGATTCGAATTCCCAAACTGACCACATTGAAAGCACATGATTTGGTTGTATATCAAATAAGAAGTAGAAACTAACAAGGGAGAGTCCTAAAAAATGGGTTCCTTTGGTTTAAACTTCTTATAAAATATAGATTCTTCATAAACACTAAGATAAATTATATTTCCATCTACCGTGGACTTCCCTCTGGGAACCAACTCGGCTAAAAATGACTCATCCAGTACCCTCCAAAATAAAATGTCCTCAGATGAGAGAACTTGATCCTTAATCTTCGAGTGAAGAAACCAGGCAATGAGAGATACTTTGCATGGTTCCTTTGATTATATCTTTATAGAAAAAGAAAACATCTCTTTAAAATGGTCAATATAGGCCTTCATCATCTTTTGGAATTGTTGAACACCCAATAGATCTTCCAATTTCCTAAAATTGACCTCCCGATGCATAAAACACTGGATAAAAGTTGTCTTTAAAGCATCCCAAAACATCCCATATTATTGTGATGTTGAGAATATTACCTTCAAACAATCCAAACCCAGTCCCTTAAACAAACCTAGAATAGCTCACACCATCCTGGCTTCAGGGGTTCCTAAAGACCTAAAAATACCTTCAACTTACTCAAGCCATTCCATAGCCTCTAACGATCCTTGATCACTATGGAAAAATGAAAATGGATAAGAAGAACTTCAATCCACCACTCTACATGGAGTCTAGGTAGGGATAATGACTAAAAGTGATTCTCTAGAAACCATTGGGACATTTCTGGGTGGCATAATCAAAATAACATAATAAACAGAAAACTAAATAAACATAAACCAAAAATTCAATCAATAAGGGATACTCCAAACCAAAACAAAAATATTATAAATCAAAACAACATAAAACAGAACCAAAATCCTATTTAAAAAATCACAATTCCCATTCCAAATTCCAAAACCATTCCAAATACCAAAATTGCTTTGTCATTCTAAAAACCAATGTATTTTCAAAGGACACACCCATTTCTAAAAATCTATTTCATTTCAAAATCCACTCACACAAACTGAAATAAACCAATATCATTACAAAAATCAAATCCTTTAAAATGGGGAACTAATGGTTATGAATTATCCAACCACATGGTTTAACTAACCATGTGCTAAGCATGTACTGATCATTGGAAGCTTATTAAACAATGTATTTAGGATCCAAATGGTTGTATACTCTATGTAATATAAAATTATAACACTATATCACTTCCTTTATCATCCCCAAACCACAAAAACAAAAAAAAAACCCATGAAAAAAACACAAAAACCTAAAATAAAAGACTCAAGTCCCAAACTACCCCAGGAAACTCAAGGATTAGGCAGAGAAATAGTTCATGATGCCCTTAAAATACCTACCTCTTGAGTCCCAAAAATACCATATCTAGTCCACTTGACTCCCAAAATAAAAAAACATACTCATGATACCATTTTTTCATGTACCAACCCAGGTCAACCCCGAACCGGTCACCTAAGTTGACCGAAAACAAGGATTGAGAGGAGTTCTCGATTCTCTTGGGATGGAAACTAGTGTAAGGAATAAAAGATAATATAAATAGTAATGATTTAGATCATAAAATAACAAACATAAATATAACATTTCAGAGTGCATAACATAAATAGGAGAATATAATAATCATTGAACATAAATAAATACATAAACAAATGCAGATATAATTACAACAAAATAAAATAGAGAAAAAACAAAAATAGAACCAAACCAAAACCCAACATGATCTCTAAGTGACCTCTTGATCACCACCATCCATTAAAATAGCCCACTCTACTAGCATACCTGAACAAAATATAAACCTAAAAAATATCTTGGGTTTACCGATGCCAAGTTGGTGCGAGAATAAAACAACTTAGTAGGTAAATACCACAAAATCTATAAATTTATTTTCCTAAAATAGTTTATAAATTCTAGTTTAAAATACATTTAATGAGAATAAAGTTTTATCAATTAAAGATCCAAACAATTATTTACTTCTTAAAAACCTAATTTAAAAACAAAAAAGAAAGGTAGGAAACATAACTCAAGGAAAAAATATGAGAAAAGAAAATTAAAGCTATGTAGAAATAGTAGGGTATATCAAACAAAGATATAAATAGAGGAAACAACATAGGTATATCCAGACAAATACTAGTAGAACAAGTAACCAAATTTATGAAAAATAAAAAAGAGCATATAAATGTATAATAATGAGTGTTTCATAAAAATATTGAGAGGAAAAATTAGACATACTTGGTTCATACCCACCTACCAGCATATGGTTCACCTCCATATCCAATAACTAAATTGGTTGCTCTAAACTAGAATCAACAGTGGAAAATCCAACCTAGATTATCCTCTTTCTTGGGGTTTATAATCCATCTAATATGGACTATAAGTCAATCATTTCTTGACCCTCTAGATGTCATCCAAGAATCCCATGATAATAGTATAAAGGAGAGAGAGGTGTTATCACATGCTTGGAATGAAGCACAACCCATAGATTCCACCATTCATTCCTTGCTCAATCCCCAACAACATATTTGATAGGACCCTCTTAATGAAATGAAACCCATATGGTTACCTTCGTACATTGAACCTCTCCTAAATTCCAAACAGGTCTACACAACATAAGAGTTCAAATCTAATTTCTAAAACTTCACCAGGTACCAACTGGGCCTTAAATTATACTAATTTAAAACTATTTCCAATGATAATTCATTTCTTTCGAAAACTATTTCCAAAAACAAGGTGAAAACATCATTCAAGGTAGGAAGATGTAAAACAAGCCTTTTTATGTCATGGGGTTACCAAATAATTCTTCAAGATTCCAAACAAGAAAAGTTTTAGAAAACACACATGAAAAATACATTTTGAAGTCATTTAGATACCATAAATCCGTTAAGGAAATATTATGAGTTTTTAGAAAACCCTTTGAAAAGAAATGAAAAAAATAAAGGATGGAGGAGAGTGTTTTTGAGAACCAAAGTTACCAAGGTGTACATTTTTTTGGAACCCACCTTTATATGCGTGTGCCTATCCATACATACACCCTATGAACATATAGATATTACCATTTACGCAAACATAAAAATGGATGACCATAAATATTACTAAGGCTAAAATTAAAGAATCACTTTTAGTAATATAACCAATCACAATGATCCATCCATAAGCACCGAACCATAAAAAAGAATCAAAACCCACATAAAAAGCTCAATTTTACATGAAAACCAAATTACCAAATATCAACCAAGGGAAAACACCATATCAAAATACCTAAAACAATTTAAAGGCCAATTGGAACTTTATCAAACACATAATGTAAATTAAAATTTGATACTTATAGGAATAACTATTTAAATCCTAAAAAAACCTATTTTCTTCAAATTTATAACGTGTAAATGAATTATAAATCTTTTCAACACATCACATGCATGAAGAAAACAATTTTAAATACATTTTGAAAGATCAATCATTTAAATATAGGATCTGAAAAGTAAATGGATGGAAACACATACCTCAATGACATGAAAATGTGATGAAAATCCTAGAGGAGGAAGAAGAATTCCCAAGGAGAAAACCACACACCACAACATCAAATAACCAACCTAAATTATCCAACACTCTCCCTATGATTCATCCAATATGGAACCCAATTAAAAAAGAAGATGAAACCAAGAGAGGGAGAAGTTGAGAGGTGAAAAATACCCAATAATATAAAGAAATCTTACTAGAAACCTCAGAGGGGAATCAATGAAAGAAGGAGAGACAAGGGAATAGTGGTTTGGGACCCCTTTCATGTGCCAAAATTGAGAAATAGGGGAGGAGAGTCAAATTGGAGTTAAATAATAAGAGGGTAAAAGTTTAAAATTTAAGTTTTTAAGAATCTAGGCAAGTCACACATTTTGGCCACAAGGTTTACCAAACTGTGTGTCAACCATGAACATCATAATGGAAGGATTAGAAACCTACATGGGATGGATACATAGTTTGAGAAACAATTTTACAAGCATTTAAATTAATTATATCAAAATTAAAGACCCCCTTGCATGCTCTCCACATGGTTTCTACTATTGGAGAACAAGCCTTGAGTAGGGTCTAGACACCATTAACAGGACACACGGTTATTCCTTTTCCTTTTACAGCTTGGTATAAATCATTCACATACTGTTCAACAAAAACCGTGCAAGAACTAAATGAACTGGAAATTGCCTTTTCATCTACCAGATTCACTATTTATCCCCAAACCATGCACTCTAACTGTTCATAGGTCCAAAAACTTCCCAGAACCTCTAAAAATAAAAAATTATCACTGAAAACTCAACTTGAACCTCAAAAAATTTATTAAATGACAATAATAAAATTAAAATAAATGAAATAATGAAAAAATGGGGTTAGGGTGTGATAATAAACATACCTTTTAAATATGATTTATTTGATCTTGGGGAGGGATTAATATCATTGCGGGTTCTCCCCTGACTATACCAAAGTACAACTTCAACAATTGAAATATGAGAAAAATAATATATGGGGGAAGTTCATGTTAGTGGAAATAACTTCCTGATCAATGTTATCTAAACCAAGCTATTAAGGTAGCACCATTTCACACCTTAACCTTATAGATTTTGATAGTGATATATGGGGTTTTGTTACTAGGGGTTAAGTAGTATTAAAGTGTAATTTTTTTGAAATGAAATGGTGTTTACTATGACACCAAAATTCTATTAAATGAATCATAATTATTTTAATGTTATAATTTATATTATTAGATAATGTATTTGGGAAAACTTATTTTATATTTTGAATTAGTATTTTAATATTATTTAAGGGGTGAAATTTAGTATTTTTTGGTAAAAATAGTAAAGTACAATAAAAAATGGTGAAATATGGTAAATAAAGAATCATATATGTGTAATCAGAACTCATCTCAGCCAATGTATAGATACTTTACTAAATTTTTGTTACCCATTATAGTGAATCATTATTGGTGGAAATGGGGCACTATGGTAGGGTACTAGAGCACTTAAGATAATGGGGAAATAAAATATTCAATACGTTATGCCTTGAAATTCCACTCATGACACCTATTAATACCCACCCCTTTTCACATTTATACAATACTAAATTCAAATTTATCTATTCATATACCTCTCAAGAAGTGTATCCCATAGCTCTCTCCTAAATCTTGAAGAGTTTTGTTGGTGCCAAGGTTCAACTCTAGTCTAAGAAGCACAAGAGATGCAAGGGTCCTTCTCTCTCTCTCTCTCTCTCCAATTCCTACATAGATTTACATTTTTGTATCATTTTAAACTTCCAAGTTATTATTCCAATATTTTTATGATATCATGGTAAGCACTATCCGTAAGATATTCTATCCATGCGTGCTCCAATTTCACTCACATTAAACTCTATTCAAAATTTTTTATTATGTTTAAACATTCCCGTAGCCATAAACTCAGTTATCCAATTCCCTAGGATTGCCACATACTTTTCATATTATTGTTATATTATTTCTAATATCCAGGATTCATTTAAGGATTGATTAAAATGATGTGTTTAGTGGCGCCTCTGTTGGGTACTAAGTGGATTAAAACATGATTTTGACACAAGTTTACCTTTTCTATCAATGAATAACGACCTAAAGTACTTCCTTATGAAAATTTTATATCCTTAATGTGTATAAAATATGTATGATTTCATACTTAAGTTTTTATAGGGAATTTATATATAATTTCATTGATCTCATATCATTAAAAATATCTATATTTGACTGATTAAACACATTGGTAATCTTAATCTTTATAAGTACTTGATAACTATAATTATATATTATTTACCTGATAAGTACAACTACATAATATTTACTTGATAAGGGAATTTATTTGAAAATTGTGAATCTATAACTATCCTTAATAAATTTCAAGTAAAATCACTTATACATCCTTATTAATTCATTGACTATGAAAATATATTAACATGCTCATATAATCTTTGTTTATATATTGTAAGATCTTGTAAGATTATATTCATTGAGAAATTATGTTATGTATTTCTATGTTTAACCTATTGTATCACTTGAGGGGTAAAACACACTAAGAGGTGTGGGGGGGGGGGTGAATCAGTGTGTATAGTAATTTAAATCCCATTTTACAATGGTGCTTATTTATAAATTCTTTCTCCAGATTATCACTGATACCAAAAGTAAAGGAAACAACATGTTTGTTAACAAGGTTAAACTTTTTTAAGAATGACTATGTGCTCGGTGTTTTTTCATTATAATCCCACACACACAATCCCCTTCTTATTATACAATATAACTCAAGATTGGGTATGAAATTGAACTCTTACAACTTATAACACTAACCAGTCACAATTTCACATCAACATAATTTAATACCTAGAATAAAATTCACCAAATAATATTTGAGCCTCAATGTGGACTCTAAATAAGATGACCTTTATTCTCTTCCATGAACAACAAACTCCTCAGGCAATTCTCAAACTCTTATTTTCAATACAACAATATATCATAGATTGTTATTTTAGTTCACCTGATATTTATCTTCAATGAATATTATGTTATAATTTTTCTATAATAATTATGAAAATATATTTGAATTTTGGTAGGGTTTGACTCATTTAAACTTACAAGCTTCAAGTAAAAGATTCATTCGTGTTCTTCCTAAATGTTTGACCAAATAATTTATTCTTTCCTTCAATTGATATATGAATTATTTTGGTCTTTCTTATTATTCAAAAAATTTTAAATTATTATCCCAAACTTATTTTTGAATCTCTTGAATACTCAGTGAATTAAATCCACCAATAATTTTAATAATCATGAACTCATGTTCTCTATAGATATAATAACTTTATTCCCTTAAAATATTTCCACATTCATGGAAACATGTATATTTTTTATGTGGATCCCTTTATCTCTTGATGAATATCTTATCAACCGCCTTTGATATTTCTTGAATCATAATTCACATAATAATGATGTTTAATTGTTAATAAAATCTCAACAACATTTACAGGAAACTATTTCTTTGGAATATATAAATTTTGAAAACCGAGATCTTCACCCAAAAGGAACAATTAGAAAAATTCACTAAGAATTGAAGTAACCAATCCTTTAAGGATCAAATGTATAAATTGATCATTCCATTTCAACCATACATAGAAACCTAAATCAACCTTGAGGATTATCTATATGTAGAACTCATGATCGACCGTAATCCCAGATCGACCATATAAACGAACTCAACCAAACGTGAAGATTGACCATACATGAAACTCATGATCAAACATACCAAAAAACTAGATCTATTATGGAACAAGTGACTATATGATACTTTTTTTAGTGATTTGACCATTTGAATCATTTTCCATGTCTTAGTTTGAAAATTCTATACTTTACTAATTTCAGACAATGAAATCCTCAAACAATCATAAGAATAGATCTTTACATCATCTAATTAAGTGATGGAACTTTACGCCTTAGAAAGCTTCTTAAATACATGGATACTACTATCTCTATAATATTTTATAAACAATACTTCTACTTCTTTATTACATTTATTCAACATTATTAATAGCTCTTCAATCAACAGATATAGCATGCATTGAAAAAAAATTCAACACCATCCTAAAAAAGGTTTAATAATCTCCCCCTTTGTATTTTTTGTCAATACATCAAAATTCCATCCCCCTTATTGAAAATAAAAAAATAGAATAATGATACTCAAAGTAGAGAGTAATGAAGCAATAAAATCCCTATATATGTTAGCTAGATATTTTTACAAAGAATGAGTTAATAAATAAATCATTAATGCTATTTATTAAACAATTCAACTTAGTCCTATCAAAAAATCATGCATACAGAACATCAAAAAGTAGAAAAATATTTCCCAGATTCTTTTTATATATCCCAATACACATATTAAAATAAATATCAAATGGGGAATCAACCCCCCCTAAAAAAATATTTCCTAAATAATTTTTACAAGTATTGATTGGGAAAGAAACTCAACATAATGGAATGCCTCAATGAGAGAGGGTATGATACACTCTGATTTACAACCTCAGTTTCTCAAACTGTTCAGTCGTGATAGGTTTAGTAAGAATATTAGGAATCTATTAT
Source organism: Viscum album (assembly GCA_963277665.1). Lineage (NCBI taxonomy): Eukaryota > Viridiplantae > Streptophyta > Magnoliopsida > Santalales > Viscaceae > Viscum > Viscum album. Next base: position 1,488,047,989 of record OY728137.1, on the reverse strand, counting down.
TTAGAGGGAAAAATTGTATCCTCAGAACACATGTTTCAACATTTTACTTAAAAAAATGATACATTATCTATATGTGCTTTGACTAAGAGTGTTGTACTAGATTTTTTAATACATTTACAGAACTTTAATTTTCCAATCCATAACTAGAGGATACATCACTTGAACACCCAATTATTTTAGTCACATCTTCATCCATATCACCTGTTTAGATACTTTTGATGCAACCACATAATCAACCTTATTATAACATAGCGTCACTACTATTTTATTCTTTAAATGACATGAAATATATTTTTTTAATGAAAATTACTACACCAGATAGATATTTTCTATCATTAACTACCCCTTCCAAGTCAACATCATCAAATCTATTTAATTATAACTTGTATTCTTATATATAAAACCATGATTTAAAGTATGTGATATGTATTTTAAGAACCTATTTTATCCCAAAATATGTAATTATATCAGATTAAATTGATAACAGGAATAAATAGAGACACCATATACAATGTTAGGTCTTGACATTGTCAAGTACATAAGACTTACAATCACTATTACGAAATACTTCTCGTTAAATATTTTCCATTCCCCATTTTTTCTTAGTTTTTTGTATACCTAAATTGGTGTAGACACACCTCTATATTCTTACATGTCAAACTTTTCTAATTCGCACTTTTCATATTTTCCTCATGTATTAAAAATATAACTCACTTTTGGTATAATATGAAGCCGAAAAAAGAATCTCATTTTTTTAGAATTTACATTTCAAACTTTTCTTGTATGTTCCCTAATAACTCCTCACATAATCTTTCTTCATCACTAAAAAATATAATTTCCTGAATATATATAATAAAAAAGATTTAACCAGTACTAATCTTTTACATGTAGATATTTCTATTCACCTTTCATTTCAAATAAATCATAATTTTTAGGTACTCATCAAGGTTAAAATAATAAGTTCTTAGAGCCATATTAAACCCACGTAGATATTTATTTAGCATAGACACATTTTTTCTATCTGAATCTAGAAAAAAACCTTTAGTTAGTTATTTATACACTTCCTCTTCAAGATTACCAATTAGAAAAGATAACTCAACATCCATCTAAAATATTTTGAATCTTATCTAAGATGATACGGTAAGGAATATTTTTAAGGAATTAAATCTATACAATAAAGAAATGGTTTCATAAAAGTAATTCCATTTTATTTTTGATTATCCCTTTCATAATAGTCTAGATTTTTTCTAGACACTTCACCACTCATTGATCTTATTTTAGAAAACTCATTTGGATCCAATCATATTATTTTATATAGGTTTGGTAACAAGTTCCCAAGTTTTATTCTTTTAAATATGGTATAATTGTTTACCCATATCATGGATCTAATATTTATGTTCAATAGATACCTCAATTATCTATGTTTAAAATTTTTACTGGATAATTGCATGGACAGTTTCCATGATGTTCCATCATGTCTAAACACCTTGATTTTGATCCCCAATAATGTTTTGAGTATCAAATTTTTTTCTCATACTTTTATTTGTCTATTTATACTTCAATTATCATTCTTTATTACTAGAAAATATTGTGTTTTCATATTTAATTTTAATATATTTGTTTTCTATATTTTCTTTAACAAGTTATGAAGTAACAAAAACAACCTCATTGTCTTCTAAAATTATAGTTTTCCTGGTTGTTTATTAATTTTCAAAAACTATGATATCATCACTATGAATAATTCTTTCAGATTTCTTGTTTTAACACATGTAATATTTTCTATTTTGATGTACCAAATAAAAATTCCTTCTTCACCCTTATCATACAAATCTACTCCCATTATATCCTTTATATTGATCAAACAAGAACTTCCAAGAACCGTATTTTTTTTAAAATTTGGATTATTTTTAAACCAAATCTCACAGGGGGGCATGTCAGAGTTTATACTCAAGATACATCCATTCTAAATTTTTCTAGAATTTTTTATGACTAGTAATTATAAATACCTTAAGGTTTAATTTTTTAAAAAAATATATATAACCATAAAAACTTGAATTATATTATTCCTTTCATATACTCATTTTTGTAGAGTAATATATAGATCACTAAATACATGTCTTATTCTATGATTATTCAGATATTTAGTGAATTGAATTTTGGTATATTTACTAACATTCTAACCTCATTATATTCAATTTCAAAAATATTTTAATATATTCCATTCTTTTGAATCTTTTTGAATATGACAAAATCCTATTATTTTTGTGTCATAAACATGATTCATGTCATTATTATGTAATAATCTATAAAAGTGATGTAATATATTTCCCCAAATTTGAAATCTCAGTTATAGTTCTATACACATTAGAGTGAATTATTTCAAGAGGCTGTGATGTTTGAATTTCAACCCCCTTATGTGCTTTTTTCCGCATTTTCCCTTTTATGTATTTTTAAAAAAGTGATGGTGTCTTCTTTTAGTAAGGGAAAATTTCTCATAGCTTCCTATTGGTTCAAATTATTTAAATTATTTTGGACAAGGTGATGAAAATTTATATTCCATATTCCATAGTTAATTTTTTGTTGTTTACTTAACTAGAAGTCTACAATTGATTCTTTAACTTGAAATATATTTCACGGGGTTCTCAAAACCATTGTAACAATAAACCTATCTTTCAATATTTTGATCATTCATCCATTTTTAATGAAACTAATATCATTTATAGTATCAAATAGTTATTATGAACTCAGTATATTGGGCTTTTTTCCATAAACAACTGACACATTATCTAGACTATTTTACATTTACCAATGTTTACTTTTCCTATACTATTGGTCTTCATAGAACTATCACTACCAAATTTCATATATCTCCGTTCAAATTCTCAAAATTTTAAATACTTTTCATATCAAATGACATGTGAGATATAAAACCAGTACCATGATCAAAGGCTTCTCATATTTTCAATCATTAATTAAAACTTTAACCAAATTTTAATATTGCCCAAAATGAATTTAAATATAGATGTTACCAATACATTGACATAGATGCAACTGATCTATGATAAAAAAACAAATATTTTTAAGTTTTTCCCTTCTTGAATAAGTCTTCCCAAAATTTCTTGAAAGCATTCATTTTTTTTCAAATTTATACCTTCTTCTCAAATTAATGATGCCTTGGATGAGTTATCACTCATGCTTGCTATCCCCCCTTGATTCCTTCTATATTCTCATCTATGAAGAGATATAATGTGCCATTAGTTATAAATTCTTATGAAAAAAATATCTTTGGGATTCCATATATCGATCCAACAATTTATCATTGACTTTGATGCTCTCAATAACCATCTTTTATTTTACTGAAAAAGATAATTTGAGTGTATTTTGGGTTTATATTTAATTAAATATTTATTTTTATTTTCCTATAATTTGTTAAGCCTTAGTTCTGTAATACTATTTTATTTTGGGTGGAAGTTTATTCTATAAAGAATTATAGTTAATTTAAAGAATTTTGGAATCACCATTCAAAAAGTGATATTGTAACCTAACATTGGTATCCAAACCTATGTGTGAGACCCCAAATTTAATATGAACATTATGTTTTGGAACCTATATTTTGTTAAGTAACCTCACAGTAACAACTAATAAGTTTATCTATGGAATTTCCCTTCTTATAAATATGTTATACATCACATAGAGAAACCAAAAAAACATTATTCTCATAAATGAAGAATGATACATTATCAAGAAAATAAACCAATAATAATGCCAAATATTATAGAGGGAAAATAAATAGATTATAAAAGAATATGAATATGATAATTTGGATATTCTAAATCCACCAGAATGACTGCACTCAAAAACAATGTAGTAGAAACAAAACATAACGTTAAAAATAAAATATTCATTTTGAAGATAAAATTATATATAACATTGATATAAAATAGAAGTGAATGAATAATTAATGTAATAAGAGGTATTTATAGGATGTATTTCACCCATATGACCATTGTAATAGTAATATGACCATTGGAATAGTAATATGACTGTTAGAATAGTAATCTGACCATTAGGAATAATAATATGACCGTTAGAATAATAAAATCATCTATGGAAATTTTAAAAAATATTTAGGTATCATATAAAATTAAAATTTAATATATCTAAACAATGGTATAAGAAAATAAATGTTTTAAAAGTGATAAAAATTATGTGTTAGTATTTTTGTAAAACATAAATGTTTTAATTTCAATTTTATATTGAATAATATTAAATGAAAATTTATTTTCATAAAATGGATTCATAAATTAAAATTATGTTTTATTATAATTATAATACAATTTTGTAAGTCTATAAGTAAATTTTCAAAGGGTCATATAATCGATTATAATATTAAAATAAGTGTTTTTTGAATAAATGATGATTTTTAAAAAAATTATATTTATCATATTTAGAAAATTATTTTCATAAAATGGGGTCCATTTTTTAAATCTACTCATTGAAAAATCATTAGGGTTATTTTTTGGTATTTTTCTAAAGTAGTTGATTTTTTGGTGAATAGTGAAATACTATAATTTACAGTATTCAACATATAAGCCAAATACATGAATTTTAATTCATGGATGATGTAAGAAACTGTTATTTCTAACTCAAATTCACCATTTAATATGTATAATCATAATAATCCATACTATTTATTGTCTTGATCCAAAATAATAAACTAATAAATATAATAATAAAAAACACCCATATTCTCCACTTATAAATACCACTCCTAAAAAACCCTTATAATCACACCTTAAAAGATTTTTATGTTGAAAATATTGCATCCAATTACCTTCCCAAGACTACCCCCAAGTCTTAGTGTTTCTGGTCTCACCAAAAGACCAATTCCAAGTGCCTTAAGGACGTCCTCAAGGAGATGACATTCAAGAGGTAAAATCGTCCATCTTCTTCTTTTAAATTTTTTCTTTTGTCTTGCTTATCCCAACCCCTATCAAAAAATGGGTTGATAAATCTAGTATAATATATATATTTTAATTTTATTAAGTTAATTTAATATCAATCATAAAATCTAATCTTTTCTCCTTTTATTCTAAAATAGAGAACACCGTCCGTGATATGTCGGTTCACTGCCTTCATGGATGATGAGTTTTCATTTCCCATTAATATTTTAATGAAAGGTATAAATTGGCTTATAATAGTTTAAAATGACCTAAATATGTATTCCATATATTTTCTCATGTTATATAATTAATATATGGCCATAATATTAAATAAAATGAAAGTAGTTTGGGATAGTTGTAAAAACCGCCAAAATAAACTAAACATTTGTCTTTAATGTTTTTCGAACTAAATAATCCTCATGTAAAAAATGATATTTATCTCGATTTAAACATAATTAAGTTCATTAATATCACATAATTTCACTTCTAGAGTACTGTTCTCATTTGACAAAAACATCTATAGTTATACACAAGCCAACTGATCATGGAACCATGAATCGAACGCTCTCAGAAAGATGAAATTGAACATTATAACACAATAAATATATATAATTAACTTAATAAAATTATTATAAATACAATATATTTGTAAAAGGTTCTGAATTAATCAATTAATGAATTAAATTTGATTATTCAGGACATTAAGTGCAAGTGCATAACACATTCATATATAAGGTAAGGGTTCACTCTAAACCTCGATATTTCCCATGGGTTATGTTTTATATCTCCTTGGCACAATTTATCTATCCATTAATTTTATATAATTATAAATATTCTGTATAAATTTCTCAAACATATCTATCTATCTCAATCTATCTTTCTTTTATGGGGAAAGACATGTTTTAAAGTTTCCCTTCTCAACTCCTATCGATAAGAAAACTCGATTTAAAGGGAACTTACTTGTTTCTCACCAATTTTCAAGTACACATCATAAAATATTTTAAACCACCATTATTTTTATTAATTCAATCAATTTACCATGATTTTTTTTCGAGTTCATTTATAGTTCCATGGGAATAATTATTCCTTTATCTTCTTTGAGGTCTCTTCATTTTTCCCTAAAACTATGCTTAGGTGGTACATTTATAAAGTTACCTAACCACTATTTTAAATAATTTAACTTCAGTTGAAATTAATTATTTATGATATATTGTTATATTTCCTTTATGAATGTCCAATAATGATTTAATCCCTTATTTCATGAATACCATTATGATACACCCGTTGGATATGACTTATGATATGGTTACGGAACCCATTTTTTTGATGGGTAAACCTTTTGTTTATGACTTATGATTGATGTGTTTTTTTGGCACACATATGCATGTATATGTGACTATGGGTGAAAATAGAAATATCCCCAATACATTTTGTAATTTTTAGTCTCATGAGACGTTATGTATGTAATTGTGAAGTAAACCTAATTCATTACAGGACTCTGTCCTCCATGTGATATAGTCTTGATATTTATCCTTGAATCATGTTTATGTGATGATATATGTTTCTAAAAAATTCATATATTTCCATGATCGTATGATTACACATTCTATATGTTATTCCTTCATTTGTTTAATCATGAGCCAAGCCTTTATATTATTATTTTATGCCTTCTGACTCAGGATTTATGTTTCTTTTCCATGTTTATTCTATTACTAGGATTTTTAGCTCATTCCTTTTGTCTATGTATTCCCCAAGTTATCCTATGAAGATTCTAGAGACCAAAGGAAGTTAGGAGATCAGTATGGAGATTAATAATTTTTTTTTATCCCACTTTCATTTTTTTAATTATGTACATAGTCTTCCAAATACACTTGATAAAAACCAATTTGATAGGAAATGCGATGATTTCCTTAATGAGGTCCCAAAACTGATGGGAATAATAGATAAAAACTTCATGACAGTACTGGATCAACTAGATCAAGTTATGTGTAATAAATTGAATCATGTATAATTCCATGAATATTGAAATATAGGTGGATCACTTCTTTAGTTGATTAAATCCGAGTCTATGAAAAGTGTTGGTGATCCGAGACTTTGACATCTATGGGGATATTTTCTATTATTTCCTTAACGTTGAGATAGATATTGGATACTCTTAGTGCTCACATAGCCTCAGAGAAAATAAGTGGAAAATAGAGTTTAATATGGGAGGATCAATAGATAACTCCCTTTTAGGAAAGAAAACCCAATATTCCACATGTAAAAAATGAGGGAAGAAGCATTCTAAGAACTATCTAAAGGGAACCGAGAGATGTGTCAAATGTGGAAAATAAGGGAATCATGATAATAATTATTGAAGGGATATAAATAATCCTACAAATGTAGAAGAATAATGGGTGTTTAAAATCAACACTTAGCTTGAAGTACTGCGTTTCAACTGAAAGGAACACGAGCATTATAGATTCTAATTCCCTAAGCCAAGGGTTTTCAGAGAAAATCAATGACAATAACCTCCAAGGTAGCAAGGAATGGAATAAATTACCATGAATACTGATGTGGTGAAGGTATGGGGGTTATTCATTATTGAATAGAGAACATATTATTTGATTCTATTTCAATGCATTTATTCATATATTTCAAGTTTAGTAGATATATTCAAACACCACCTAAAAATATAGAAGTTTATTTATCCATGAGAACATAACAAAATATTGCATATAAAGTACATAACTCCTACCTGATTTTTTTGGGATAAACCTCCCAAAAAATCTCATATTACTTCCTTTAGTGGAGTTTGATGCTATATTGGAAATGGATTAGCTATGTTTATATAAAGTAAACATAAACTATCGGCAACTGTAGATCACACTTCATATACCAAGGCATCCTCCAATTCTGTATAAAAGTAATGAGGAGTATGGGTATCCTTTGTAATCTTCTTCTCAAGAATGGGTAATATTTCCTTATGAGAAATCTTATCTAGCTCAAATGATTTAGAAGAAGGATATGATCATACTTGAAGACATGCCTATTTTGAGGGAATACATTTATGTGTTCACTATAGATTTTTTTGGTCTTCCTCATGAATGATAGGTTGAGTTATAAATTTAACTTATACTAGGATATCTTCCCATATCAAAAACACCTTAAAGTATGGCCACCAATGAGTTTTAATTACCTAAGAAGCAGCTACCAGAGAATATGGACAAGGGTTTTATATTCTCGAGTGCTTTACCATGGAGTTCTCTGGTCCTCCCTGTCAAGAAGAAGGATGGATCAATGTGCATATACATTGATTATAATGATCTAAACAAAATCATGATAAATAAAAAGTATCCACTACAATAGATAGATGACTTGTTCGATCAACTATGTGGGGACAAGTATTTCTCTAAGGGGGACCTTCGGTCGAGATATCACCAGTTAAAGGTGAAAAAGGAATATATTCACAAGAATACCTTTTGAATGAGGTATGGAAACTATGAGTTTATCATGATTCCTTAAGAACTTACTAATTATCTATCATTATTCATGGATTTAAGGAATAGAGTCTTTAGAGATTACCCAAAAACATTTCTGGTAGTATTTATAGATGATATTCCGATATACTCAAAGAGCAAGGGGAAACATGATGATAATTTTAATACTGTGCTAATGACTTTTAAAGGGAGAAAATATACGAATATTATTGTAAATTTGTGTTCTAGATGGAGGAAGTATTAATCTTGGGTAATGATATCACATGAAAGGGAATATTTGTGGACCCTTCTAAGAAAACGATAATCGAGGAGTGTCCTAGACCAGAATCTTTAATAGAGATCCATATTTCCATTTTTCTTGGTGAAAACTACTAAAAGGTTGTGAGAAAATTCTAATGATTTTCAAACCCACTATCCAAGAGGACTCGGAAGGGAGTAAAGTTTTTCTGGACTAGTGAATGAGAAGATTGATTTAAAGAGATGAAAAAGAGGTTTATCACTACACCCGTACTTACACTACCCATAAGTGGGGAAATCTTTGTGGTATAAAATGATGCATCAAGGAAGGTATTGGGATATATAATAATGAAAAATGATATAGTGATAGCCTATGCCTCATTATAGCTGAACATTCATGAGAAAAACTATCCCACACACGCTCTAGTGTTGGCTACTATGATCTTTGCATTAAATATATAGAAACATTATCTCTATGGAGAGAAGTGTGAGATATATAATGATTAAAAGAGCCTAAAATATATATTCACATAGAAGGAACTTAATATGTACCAACAAATATGGTTAGATTTCATCAAGGATTATGACTTCTCAATCCACTACTATCACAGTAAAGAGAATAAAGTGTCTGATTCTCTAATTAGAAAGGATCCAAAAAATTTATCAATGATTAGAATTGAGAAGGATCCAATCTTATTATACTTGAAAAGGATGGACATAAAAATTATAAAAGAAGGTATATCATCATTCCTTTCTCAAATGATTTATCAACCATCCCTTTTAGGGAAGATAAAGGATTCTGAAATTGATGATGTGGAAATTCAGAAGGTGAAATCTATCAAAAATGGGAATCCTAATATTTAAAAATTTAGGAGGATGGAGTAATAAGATTTGGGTCATGACTATGTATATCGTCAAATCCTGAGATAAAGAATGAGCTTTTAAATGATGCACATATCTTGATCTTCTCATCCACCCAGGGAGCACCAAGATGTATCTAGATCAATGAGGTCACTATTGGTGGGAAAATATGAAGAAAGATATTGTTGAATTTACATTAAAGTTCCTGGTATGTCAACAAGTGAAGGCTGAAAGGAAAAATTCTAAGGGGATGATGCAACCATTACCATACCTAGATGGAAATGGGAAAGCATCAATATGGAATTTTTTTACCATACTTAGGAAGATATCTAGAGGAAATAATGTAATATGTGTTGTTATGGATCATCTTAAAAAGAATTCTCTCTTCATTGTGATTATATAGGAAATCTTCTAAGTAAAATTTCATGGATATACATCATAGAAGTTGCAAGGCTTCAAATATTACCATTATCGATTGTATCCGATCGAGATCTAAGATTTACTTAAAAGTTTTGGAAGTCTCCAACATGATCTAAAAAATGATTTGAATATCAGTATGTATCATCACCCATAAACTGATTTCTAGTATAATTAGACTATTTAGACACTAGAATACATGTTTAGAGCATGATCTATGGACTTAAAAGGAGGATGGACCAAAATCTTCCTCTGGTCAAATTCTATAACAACAACAGTTTCCACTCAAGAATCCAAATGGCTACGTATTAATACCATTATCAGAAAAAATGTGGAACACCAACATGTTGGGATGAAGTTGGTGAATATAAGTTTCCAAAACCCAAAATGGTCAAGAAAATGGTGGAAATGAAAAATGATATTCAATAGAACCTCAAGGATCCCCAAATTAAACTAAAGAGTTATGTAGATAATCACCAATGGGACCTGGAGTTTGAGGTTGGAGACATGGTATTCTTCCACATATATTTATGGAAGAGAGTCATGAGATTTGAGAATTATGGAAAGATAATTCCTATGTACATTGAACCCCATGAGATTTTTAATCGTGTTAGGGATATGGCCTATCGACTAGAACTTCCACCAACCATGTCTCAATTAAATAATTTATTCCATGTATTCCTATTGAGAGAGTACATACTAGATCCCACAATTTTTTTTGAATTCATAGGTGGTACATCTAAAAAAATGATCTCTCCTATGAGGAGAATCCAGTGAAGATCTGCAACTGTAGATATAAAGTTCTACGCAACATGACTAATCACCCGGTAAAAGTACTATGAAGGAATCATAAATATGAAGAGTCTACATGGGAACTAGAGGAAGTGATGAGGGATAAGTACTCTCACACTTTTTCACATTATTATGTAAAATGAAATTTTGAGGGAGAAATTTCATAAGGGGGAAAGAATGTAATGACCCATAATTTTGTCAATGTAATTTTACTTCTTATAAATAAGTCATATATCACATAGAGAAACAAAAAAAATTATTCACAAAAATTAATAATGATACATTAGTTAGAAAATAATCCAATAAGAATGCCAAATATTATAGTGGGATATTAAATATAAAAAAATAGAATAAGAATAGGTTAATTTTGATCTTCTCGATCCACTAGAATGACTGTACTCATAAACAAAACTATATAAAGAAAACATAATATTAATAATACAATATTCATTTTGACATTGAAAGTGTATATCAACTTGAGAGAAAATAGATGTAAATGAAGAATGAATGGAATAAAAGGTATTTATAGGATGTGGTGAACCTATATGACCATTGGAATAGTAATCTGACCATTAGGAATATTAATCTAACTTTTAGGATTGAAAACTCACCTATATAATTTGAAAATAACATTTAAGCATCATGTAAAATAAAAATGTATAATTTTTTTACCACGGTACAATAAAATAAATGTTTTAAAAATGTTAAATTAAGTGTTAGTATTTTTGTAAAATGTAAATGTTTTATTTTTAATTTTATAATGAATATAATTTTTTTATAAAATGAATTCATAAATTAATATTATGTTTTATTATAATAATAATATAGTTTTATGAGACCATAAGTAATTTTTCAAAGGTTCATAAAGTCGATCATAATATTAAAATCGGTATTTTTTGAATAAATGATGATTTTATTTAAAAATTAAATCTATCATATTTAAATAATTATTTTTATAAAATGGATTCCATTTTTCAAATATACAAATTAATTTTTTTTAGAGTGATGTTTTGGGATTTTTCTAAAATAGTTGAATTTTTGGGGAATAGTGAAATATAGTAATTTATGGTATTTGACATTATAATCCAAATACATGAATTTTTGATTCATGAATGATATAAGCACACATTTTTTCAAAATCACACACAAAATTTACTGTATATAGTCACAAGAATAAATACTATTTATAGTCATGATCCAAAATAATAAACTAATTAATATAATAATACAAAACACCTCTCTCCTCCACTTATAAATACCACCCCTCACAACCCCTTCACCGCACTCCTTCTAATCCTTGTAGCTTTCCAATATTCTATCTAATTCTCTTACCAAGCCTCTTCCTTATGTCCTAGTGTTTTTTTCACACCAAAAGACCAATTCCAAGCACCTTAAGGAGGTCCTCAAGTAGGGGACATTCAAGGGGTAAAATCCCACATCTTCCTCTCTTAAATTATTTCTTTTGTCTACCGTATCCTCACCCCGATAAAAAATGTAATGAGAAATCCAGTATCATATATATACAATAATATTATTATATTAATTGAATATAAATAATCAAATATCATCTCTTCTCCTTTTAATATAAAAATGAGAACATTGTTTGTGATATATTGGTTCACCGTCTTCATGGATGATGAGTTTTTGTATCCCATTACCATTTTTATGATAGTTTTAAATTAACTTAAAAGTAATAAAAATTAACTAAATATGTATGCCATATATGGTATCTTATTTTGGAATTAATATATTCCCAAAATATTAAATAAAATAAAACTAGTTCAGGATGGTTGGAAAAACCGCCAAAATAAACTAAACATTTATCATTACCGTTTTATCGAATCAATCATCCTCATTTCAAAAAATGATATTTGGGACCATATAAAATTATGGAAGTGCATAAATACCATATGATTTCACTTCTTCAGTACTATTACCATTCTAAAGAAACATCCATAATTATACACAAGCTAACCAACCATGAAACCATGAAACCATGAAATGAACGCTCCCAGAATGACGAAATTGAACATTATAACCCATTAAAATGGTCACAAATGAACTTAATAAAATTACAATAAATATGTGTTTAAAAGGTTTTTAATGAATTAATTAATTTATTTAATATGATTATCTAGGACATTAAGTGCAAGTTAAGAAGACATTCAGATATAAGGTAAGGGATCTCTCTAAACCTCCAATTTTTTATGGGTTAGGTTTTCTTTATCTTTGCCTCAATTTATCAATAAATTCATGTTATATAATTCTTCTATATTCTGTATAAATGTTCCAAACATATGTATATATCTTAATAAATCTTTATTTTACGGGTAAATACATGTTTTACAAGGTTCCCTTCTCAATACGTCTTGATAAGAAAACCCAATCTAAAGGGAAATTCTCTATTTCTTACCCATTTTAAAGTAAAATTCATATAATATTTTAACCCTCCATTATTTTTCTAAATCCACTCATTTTACCATGATTTTTTAAGTTTAATTCTAGTTCTATGAGAATAATTATTCCTTTATCCCATTTAAACAATTTTCATTCTTTTCCCTAAAATTATACTCAAGTGACACATTTATAAAGTTACCTTACCACTCTTTTAAATGTTTTCACTTTAGTTGGAATTAATTATTCATGAAATATTCTTTTTTTTTAAATTTATGAATGGAAAATAATGATTTAATATCATCTTTTATGAGTACCATTATGATACACCCGTTGGTTATGCCTTATGACATGATTGTGAAACTCATTTCTTCCAATACGTAATCCTTTTGTTTATACCTTATGATTGATTTATTTATGTGGAACACATATGCATGTAAATTTTATGATGGGTGTTTCTAGATATCACCCAAATTAATTGGGTAATGTTTTGTCTCATGATTGGTTATGTATGGAATTAGGGATTAAACCTAATCCATTATGAGGCTCTGTCCACCATGTGATATCATCTCGACTGTTAGCCTTGACTCATGTTTTTGTCATGATTTATGTTTTTTTCCAAATTCATATATTTCCATGATCATATGATTCCATGTTCTATATGCTATTTTTTCATATGTTAACTCATGATCTGTTCATTTAATGTTATCATTTTATGCCTTTTGACTCATGCTTTATGCTTCTTTTCCATGTTTATTATCTCATTATAATTTTTAGATTATACTACTTGTCTATGTGTTCCCAAGGTTATCCCATAAATATGTAATAGTTCAAAGTAAGTTAGGAGTTCATTATGGCTAAAAATAAAAATTTGTTTTATTATAGTTAACAATTTTCTAATTATGTACCTATTATTCTAAATACACTAGACTTTTTCGATCCTTGGTTTGTATTTAATGGATAATTATGCTTAAAACTATATAATAATATGTGTAAAAGGATTGGGCACTATACTCACATTCAAGTATGTCATGTTTTTCAGGTACCTAATGTAAGTAACTTCACGTTGGTTCTATACTCCAAGTTTTGAAACTCTATATTTGGAGTCAACCAAAAGCTAGAAACCATACTTTTTGAATCATCCTCACATAGAGTTATCTTGACATTGAATAAATCATCTATAGAATTTAAATTTTAATTTATTTTAAAAATTTCTGTTATGATTTCATTGGAGTAAATATAATGAAAATATGATTCCAAATCCATTTCATAATTTATTCAAAAATGGATTAATTAATTTTTATTTTTAAGGGAAGTTATAATTTTCAATGGATGATTAAATTCAAACTTCAAATATACTGATCATTTTGTTGATCACGATTTATCTGAAACATTTTATAGATTTTTTGGTAATAATTAAATCAAGTGGATTATTTATTATCAAAATATATTTCTTGATATAATTATTTTATTTGTCAAAACATTTTAATTATATCTATAATTCTCATAATATTGATTGTATGAATCTATTACTTTGAATTTACATATGTTTTTTTTCATTTATAGAGGAGGTTTTATATCTGGTGTAACTAATATTATTAAAATCCATGATTCATCAAAAAAAAATTCAATAAATATTTACAGGACTACACTTTGGATACATACATGTTATATCTACTGCTGTGTGTTCTTTCTACTATTATAATAGTTGTTCTTACTTCTCTTATTTTATTTGAATATATTCTCTATATTATGTTCAATAATTATTTATATGGAAAGTTCTCTGATGTTATCTATATATTCATATAAAGATCTCATTGTTTGACAGTTTCATCATTTTCATTTGAATGATTTCAAAGAGAATTTGTCAAACCAAATGTAATCTCTTTTAGTTTTGAATGATCAGGTGTTGAGTGTTTTGAGTGCTTCTGTTAGTCCCAAATTAATTTTTTTAAAAGTTGTTTTAAAAAAGTTTGAGTTTCATGCACTCAATTATCACTATCCCTTGGAAAAAGATCTTCTATTTAAAATTACTATCCTCACAGAAAGCGTGTTTGTGGAGTGGACTAGGGGGACTTTGTGCCCCAAACCACTATAAAACTACTCTTCCATCTTCTTTTAATTTGAACAATATATTCTATTAGAGAAAAAAAACAAAATTTATTTCCAAGTTTCAAAGGGGGATCAATTCAAAAATATTCAAGTGTTTTTAAAAGGATATAATTCATCCACTCTAATGTTTTCATCATCATTTCTACATAACAATTGGTATCGTAAGCATGATCCATTGAAATTTATTTTATGTGTAGAAATATTGAGTTAAAGATATAGATGAAGAATGATGTCAATGGTTAAACTCAAACGAGGCATGTCTTTGATCAGGAATTCATATTAAAATTCTGATAATTATGGATGTTGGAAAGCTCGAGTGGTTATATATTTGATGAATATTATTTTGAAAGTTTATCTAAAGGATGTTAAGTCATATGAAATTCCCTAGGATGAACTTAAAAAACTGGGATACCTCCAAATAAGGTAAATATTACCTAAATTCAAGATATAAGAATGATATTATTTATAAAATTGGATAAGATGAGTTCCACTATATTTATAAATGTGTTACCACTTAATGTGAAAGACAATCATTATTTCTTATATAGTGACTAACAATGTTCATCAATTGAGATATACTACTAATAAATTGAAGTTTGAAACTCTTAAAATATATGAAGGTGAAAGTATCACCCAAGTTAACGAGAAATTGATAGAAATAATCCATGGTGTTGTACTGTTATAACACTTATTCTTGAATGAGATCATGATTTGAATGTTATTAGTGTTTTACCTACTAGATAGGATGGTATTTATGAGATGATTTTTTGTAAACTTCTGTTAATGAATTAAATATAAAGGAATTTATTGGTACTCTTATGATATATGAAGCCATTATTCATGCTATGCGTGAGCATGTCACACCCCAATTTTTATTTTCCTCTTTTATTTTGGATTATCCTTTTTTATTTGGTTTTCCTCTTGAGTATTGGGTGTTTCAGATCAAAATTTTGATCTTTGGGAGTTTTTTCCTCTATTGAACGGTTTGTGTAAAAGGTTAAGGGGAAACCATGCTGCCGCATAATGCTAATTCTATTTTTAGTTCATTTTCCTTTTTCAAAGTCATGTTTTCATGGAAAAAACATAATTGTATTCATACCATGTGACTCCTAGGTGTAACCATGTAGGTCTTGGGTGTCCTTGGATGAAAGCCCACACCATGAGCATGATTCGTCCAAACCATTGAGAAGCGTTCACATGGATCCAAAATTTTTGGTTAAACCAAAACACATGGTTTGTGCACGGTTTCCCAAACCATACGACCAAACCATGTGGGTTTCCTATGAGTTTAGTAAGGGATGCATGGTTGGCGCATGGTTTCCCAAACTGTGTGCAGTGTCCAGGTTCTTTAAAAATATATTTTCTCCTTTCTTAACCTCTTAGTTAATAACCCAAAACACCTATATTCCTCCCATATTGGCTCATGGGACATAAAGTGGGCTCCTCCCATCTTTTCCATGCCTACCCTACTCTTCCAAGGGTGAAATCAAGTGATTTATTTAAATTTTTATGGTCAAGTATTAAAGGAAATCTCCTCCTTTTATCTCCGTATTCCTTCTTCTTCCAATTTATTCTTAGTTACTCTTCTACCTTGGTACCGTGGGTCGAGGTGTTATGTTTATTTGTTTTTAATTTGTGGATATTTCATTCTCATTGTTCCTCTTAGATTTTTATTCCTCTTTGGAGCCTCTTGGTGTTATTTTGAGTTTCCATTGTTCAAGCGGCATGAGTTTGAGGTAGGTTTACCTTTATATTCACCCTTTACAATGAAGAAACATGGATTTATTGATATTTTAACCTTGATTTGATATAAATTTGTGAGATATATTATTTATAATTATTATTTTAAATGAAATCAAGTGAATTTATATTGGGTTTGAATGGTATGGAATTGTTTTTTTCCTTTGTAGTCCAAGTGTTTGTTAAAATTCCCATTTACCATTTATAAATGGTTTTTGGTTTCTAAATGGTGTTTCAGTTTTCCAAAATGGATTTTTAAATCGATTTTGGTTTCATAAGTGGTGTGTTGGGTTGTTTTGAGAATGGAACATTGTTTAAATATTTCATGAGGCATAGTTTTCACTTTTTGAAAATGGTTGACATTGGAAAACTCTTCTTGGGATGCATCTCTTTCCTTAATGATTAGTAAAGGGAATGTGAGGTACTTGTCATGAGACATCCCTTGTGAATCGATAGTTGTAAGGCAAGGGGATCATCCCATGGGGTGGTTCAGGAGTGATTCTTGGTTGTGTGGTTTGTGTGAAATATTTTTTATATTTATATATATAAATTATTTATAAATTGGCTCACCCCCACTTTAGACATGACATAGGAACCCAGTATAAGAAGCAGAATATCCAAAAATGTTTTCTACACTAGTTTAGGATTATGCTCTGGCTAGTATCCCCTTATTATAGACATTATATCCTTTGGGGATAATTCCCCTTAGTTAGGCCTTGTTGGGTATGACTGAGTGTGAGGGATGTTTGATTTCATTAGGCATGCTTAGAGGATGGATCAAGTTCTATATTTTCTATATTTACCTATGAGATCTTAGGTATTCCCATGTTCACTAGAACTTTTTTATCTATAGTGGATAATCTGGGAACCTCTTTTTGTATGGTTACTTGAGTACTAATTTCCTATTACCCTCATTATGTTTTCATTTCTTCTACTCCCTTTCTGTGGTGTGTCTCTTTGGTAAAAGTGAATGTTTGGATTTTAAGTGTTTTCATGAATAATATTTCGAAAAATGTTTCATATTATCTTTCAACCCTTTGAAAAAACACTTTTTTTTTTCATTTAACCCTTCTCTATCATTCTACCTAAAATTCCCAAGCCCCCCCTTTAAGAAAAACCTTTTTTAAATAAATATTTAAATGGAAAGTGTTTTTTTGAAAAATTGAAATAACAAAAGTCCTATGTTTATATATTTTATTTAAAACATGGGGTAAATAAATCCCTTGTTTAAAGGAATTGTATTTAGAATAGTTTACATGGGAATTCCAAATGAGTTTTAATACTCACGCCTATAATTAAATTATTGATTTTAACATCAGGTGTAGGTAATTTTTGGTTTTGATCACCCTAGAGTGATGTTGGGTTTTGGTTATAGTGAGTGACCCGTGGGGTCACATGAAGATCAGTTTAGTCATTAGGTTTGACTTTGTTTTATTTTTAGTTTTTTTTTTCTTTCAATTTAGTTTGTTTTATATTAGGCTTCCCATTTATCTTTACACTACTTTTGTTTATTTATCTTGGGATAAATCATTCTCACCATTACTTTGTGATTCCTTGGTGCTTGTTGCCTTCCCAGGGTGATCGAGAATTATCCTTAGGGAGGACATATGCTAGCTCATGTGATCAGTTCAAGCTCAAATTGGGTTGGTTCATGACAAGATGGTATCAAAATATAGGTTCTTTTTAGAACCTAGATTTTTGGCCACCCTTTGTTGTTTTGGATGTCAAGGTAGACATAATAGGATTTTCTAAACTTTGGGTGTAGGTATGAGGAGGTGTCTGGACAAAAATGTTTTGTTCCAAACCATGGGTTACCATGGGAAGTTAGGTTTTGAGATTTTTTTTTATTTTAGTTATCATTTGAGAATGAAATAAGAGTTAGGTAGTGGTTTTTGATGAGCTCACTGGGAGTAAAAATCCATGTGGAGCCTAAGGACATGGTCTTGACAAGGGTGTGATTGGCGCATGTCCTTAAACCACATGGTTAAGTCACCCCTTGAAACTAGTTCTCCTAAGAAGTATATTTTTGGGACTTTATTAATTTCTTAAACTTTTTTTAGAAGTTTTTTTTGAGTTATAAAACTGGGATTTCAAATAATTATCCACTGGTTTTCCAAAATAAATGAATGTTTTTTTCAAACCTATTTAAGAAAATTCATGAAAAAATATTTCTATAATTAAAAACTTGGGTTGTTTTAAAAAGAAATTAATTATTTCAGAAATGGGATTTTGTTTTAGAAATGGAATGTTTTAGGAAAATGTTTCTAAAGATTTTTGAAAGGTTTTTGAAATGTGACATGGGAACTAAACTGGGAATTTGATACTTTGGTTGAAAGTTTTTTTTTTGAAAATGGGAATGCATTGTTTCAACCTTTGGGTTTCTTATAATATATTATATGTATCAAAGAGTGTGAGGAAGTGGATGGTTAGTGATATGAGTGGATGGGTGCCTGATTTGACCTAGGAATATACATACATGAGGATCCATAGAATACCATTGGTATGTGCACAACTTATCAAGGTCATTTTTATTTCCCAAAGTGTATTTAAAGGGGAAATTGTGATGTTTTGATAAGCGAGTGTTGTATAGAATTTCCTTTTCTGATTTGGTGTTTTACTTTCCTTTCCTTTTTGGTATGGATATATTGAGAGTTTTGTTAAATAGATGTTTCGATATTGAGTTCTGAATAGTGAGTTGGTTTTGATTGAGTTCTTGATTTTCTTATTGTTTAGAGTATGCCCCCACCAAATATTCCCTGGAAATTTGAGGCACAACTATTGGTTATCTATTTTTAGCAGACCCTCTAGTTGATCAACCTAAATACTTAATCCTTATGTTTCTAAATTCTAACCCTCCTCTATTTTATGGTTAGACAATCCCTTTTAAAGAAGAAGAGTGGATGTGAAAAAATCGAAAGGATCATCAGTTTCCTTGTGTTTCCTGAGTTTATAAATGTGAAGTTCCCCACCATTATGATATAGGGTCCAAGTTGAAAGTGGTGTTAGTATATTATTAGGACCAAGACCTAGGAAGAAATATAATAGGAATTATTCAATTCCTCATTCATCCAACAATACTTATATGAGGTTATTAAGGTGGCTAGGGTGATGGAGATGTGATTCCTTTAACACAGTGATAGATCAATGTTGGAGTTCATATATCATTTTTTGGATCTATTTATCTTTATCATGGATTTGGATGAGGATTATTCATTGAAATCAGAACATTTTGAGAATGGGATTCGTCCAGATCTTCAGTTGAGTGTGTCATAATTTAGTCTAACCTATTTTGTCGATGTGGTGAGGAAAGCTGTTTAGGATGAGGCTGTTGTAGCATGGGTGATCAAAGTATCCACTCCTCCTTCAGTCTACATGAGAGGTAAAGGGAATTATATTAGATAGGTGGGAAAGAATCCTAAATTTAGTTGTTCTAGTGGTGGAATTACGAGAAATTTTTATCTTTTATAAATTTCTTAAAGGAATATGACCTTGGTGTGTCATCAAATTGGAAAGCCAACACTACTGGAAAGAGGGGTTATCCCCACAGAGCTATACCCATGGTTTTTAAACCGTTGGAATATCCTGATTCAAGTTAACCTATACCTACAGTTTATTAATAACCGTGGGTGTATAAATTCTACCCCCACAGTTTTTATTGGACCGTCGCAATAGAGGGCCCGATATTCTGCCCTACCCCTGCTCGATCTCCTTCACTCGTCGGGACGCAACTCCCCCCCCATCTAGTCCCTCCCCAGTGTTTTCTTCAATTGAATCCCATTACCCACCTCCGGTCGGCGATCATCACCCCTCCTCCAGACAGCGCACATCCCCCATCCTCATCCTCCTTCGGTCCATGCACATCCCCCCTCCTTCTCTGGTCCGCGCGCTCCCCCCTCCTCCAGTTGACAACATATTGAAGTTGAGCAATTTCTCCTAGGTCGAGCGACTTCCTCACTCAATCGATGACCAAAACTTTATAGGGATTTTGATATTGGGAGTAAGATTAGCCCTATATGTGTCATCCGCACCCAGTTGGGTGCTTTTAACCCATGGCTTATCGGTAAGTGTTCTCACTTATGGGGTCCCAATAGATTGCTTGATTCTTTGTATCTGGGTTTCTAATTTGTTAAAGATGTCTTCATAGGTCTTTAAGAGTATTATTCCATGGATGATGCCCTCTAAAATTGATCACGCTATGTATAAAGGTAGGTGACTCTTTGTATTTTCTGTCATTTATCTAACCACACATTCTTGATGATTTTAAAATAATTTTTAATGTAAATTTATGGTATTTAATGTTCATGAGGATTTCTATTAATCATACTTTCACTCTTGATTTCTTAAATCTGTGGTGTAAGGGTTTTTTAAAATTATAAAAACACATTGGTTTTACATGTATCCCACCATGTGTTTGATGTAATGCATCATATGACTTTCCATGAAATACATGGCTGTGTTTTAGTGGAATGATTACCCTTGATTTATACTGATTTATAAAAAAAATTCTGGAGAGAAATTTGTTAGGAAATCTGTTGTTTGGCCAAAGTGGATAGTATTCACCAAATTAATACTAGTTTTGTCTATTATGGGCTGAGGACTTTGTTTTATGTAAGGAAAACCAATTTTAAGGAATCTTATCATTTTGTTATTATAGATGGTACCTTTTATGATGGTTGAACTTCTTGGATTACTTGTACCAAAATAGTGGCACATGGGAAGCCTTGGGTATTTATGGGGGAACCTAGTACAAGTACTCCTCTAGGTTTATGGGACCTCCCGACCCAACAAATATTGGTTGCACGGGCCATCGGGAACATGAAAGTGCATGATAGGTCATGGGTTGTGGATGCTAATTGGACTTCCCACTGGGTGCATGCTAGTGCATGATAGGTCATGACTAGTGGATGTTACTTGTACTGCCCGTGATGGTGAACACTAGGGCATGATGAGACTCTACCATGTAGATCTCTACAAATATAGCATATGGAAATTTTTTAGTAAGGATCCTAGTCTTCTCAACCTCTACACATAAGTATTCTCATATGGCATGTTCTTGGCTTTCAATTTACTTTAATTTAAGAAATTTCATGTTAATTCATTTGCATTTTTTTTATATTTACTATTTTTTTAATGTAACTAGCTTCCTTAAACTTCCATTCCCATATTTTTTGTTTTAACTAAAAATGAAAATGATTATCTTTATAGATGTAGTTTAAACTTGTATGTCACGGTTTTATTAAAACCGTGGGTATTAAAATAGCATACTGCCTGAACTATCAGGCTCCTCCTCGGGCTCCTCCTCACTCGACGCTCCCCCCATTCAACCCTACCTCCCTGACCCTTACTCCCGGACCTGTCCTCCCCTCCCCGACCACCACCTCCCAGACCTCTCCTCCCCTCTCCGACTCCCCTCCCCGGCCTCCACCTCCCGGCTCCGCGTCCCGACTCCGCGTCCCAGCTCCGCATCCCGGCTCCGCCTCCCAGCTCCGCGTCCCAGCTCCGCCTCCCGGCTCCGCATCCCAGCTCCCGACTTGGAGCCCATGGCCTTCGCCTCCACCTAGACATCTCTTAAACAAGGTAATTTTACTTGTGATGCTCCATTAATGTTATGGGAGGATATCGATGATTATTTGTTGATTATAGGAGGTTATAACATTATCAAATCCTTACTAATTCTGCATTCCACCCTCCGACCATATCTTCAGAGTACCAGTGGGGTTATATTGGTAGTTTGGGCTTAAAAGGATAAGAAAGATGAGAAAACTATAAAGAATGAGTAGGAATTAATTTCTTATCTCAAAATTTACTAGCATTTCTATTATCAGCCTTATGATTTCCCTACCGCTACTATTATGAATAATGCATCTGAAGAATTTTTCAACCAAGGTTACTTATTTTCTTTGAGATAAGGCATCTGGGTAGCCCATATTGAAGGAGATCTTATTTGAAAAGGATATTCAACCTATAAATTTATTCTTCAATTTAAATATGTTTTGAAGTTGTGTCCTCCCACTCTCAATAGTTTCTGTCAAGAGAAGCATCTTATGATAGCTTTTCAATTATGGCTGATGTTCACCCAGGAGGACACCCAGTGCCAGGCCAAACATCCGAACTCTGGGGATTTCGTACCCTTCCTCACCAATAGAAATGCTGAGGCCTGCGTTAAATCATATACCCATGACCAATTAGTTCATCCAGTTCCCCTCGTGATAAATTTCAAGGCATATGGTGAAAAGTTGATGGATAAGAAAAAGGGATTTGTTGGAAACTCTTGTCTAGGAAAATTCCTTTGAAATCCACTCGTCCCCCCTGAGGTAAATTGTAAAATATGGGGTCATGATCTCAAGGGAGTCCGAACAAGCTACTGAAGATCTTTCTGGGAGTATACCATTCATTCCCCTGAGGCTGATTTCCCAATGGCATGGACCTAATGAGACCTTTTCAAAGGCCACCCATCCACTCGCGACTGGTCCCCTAGTGCTTTATGGACGATCCTATAAACTAGGGAAGTTTCTCTTACTATAATTGGTTATGTGTTAGTGCCCATTATCATTTCTTCTTTTGAGAATCCTGAAAATGTGGGTTATTACCTTGGGAACCTCTATACCCTCATACATTCCTCAAGTGGTCACTGCAAATACTCGCATTGAGTACTTTCCATGCTTCGGCCAGAAAATGGTGATGAGTACGACGATGTTGATGACTCACCTATTGTGGATACTGTGGAAAAAAATGCTTACTTTCACCCAACTTCTTCTAAGCATTTATCTTCTCGAGGTCATAAGCTTGTGGGGACACCTAGGAAACATTTTTGGTTGTCGAAACCTACTCCGCTCCACTACACCAACCTCCCAATGATGGTCATCCCAACAATGGTTGCATTTCTGGATGCTTGGAGTGACTAGGATGAATTAAGGGTAAATGGTTAACATGAAGATATTTGGAGGCTTCTTCCGGGAGGATGTTTTAACCTTCCAGGTTTTTGGGGAGCAATTTCTCCTACCATTATTTTGAACAAAGAAGAGCCTAATGTGGTAGCTACCTACTTGAATAAAATGGAAAAGTGTCTCCACACCCCTGTGTATAGGCATTAATGTGGTAGATAATACTTCTCTTACCCTAAAAATAGTAGTAGTTACAATTCAAGCACCTAGGAAGGCCCTAAATCACATGACACCTCCCATTGAGCGGCATTAACAACAAATTCTCCCTTGAATGGAAGAAAAAAGTGATCTGGGTCACCCATGACTTGAGGAACAGATGGAAAAGGTGTATTACTTATTAAAGGAGAAGTTTTACAATTATTTCCTTACATACATGGAAAATAACATAATCAAGATACAAAAACCTAAGAAACCTAATGAGGTCAACCTCACAGACCATCATGTCTACTATTATTTTTATAGGGGATTGATCCACACCGTTTAAGGCTGATTTGTCTTCAATGACATTATGAAGAGCACAGTTGATTATAGATAGATGATATTAGAGAAGGCCCCAACATAGGTGGCATATTTAACCTTTACCCATACCAGGAGAAGAAGGTGACTATCAAGAAAAACTAACTATGTGTGGAAAAAGTGTTCGATAAATAGATGACTCGAAAGACACTTGACTGAGCTCATACCTCCTCAAATGGCCTGAAGGCCTTCAAATTTTTATTAAGATAAGACTGCATTTTAAGGGATGAATGGGAAAACCCAAAGACATCATGAATTAGGAAAAATAATTCAAATAAAACCAGATTGACAACATAAAAATTGCCCCTCCCCAACATTTGAATGTGATGAAGCTCTCCACCATTGCAAAGTGATTCAACAAGCAAGTGTCCTATGTCAAAGCACAGTCTCGATCCGATGGATGACGCCATACCCTCTCAAATAACCAAATCCAAAAAACTCTTCATAGATGAACTGAAATATCTAAATCATCTCTTGGGGCTGTTCCATGTGGTCATGACCTGTTGCAAACCATCCGATGCAAAACCAGGAAGACCATGCTCATACCATCCTAAGAGAATATATTTGCAAACCAATAATGATCACAACACATAGGGAGGAATAATTTAATATTCATTGTAACACACCAAGATTTTTTTCTATGTCTAAATTTTTTTCTCTTTGATATCTTACTTTTCACTAAACACCAAGCTGAAACAAACTCCAAAATATTATTGTATTGTACTGAACAATTTTGAACAACCTAAATAATGAGAAATTAATAGTCATTTGTATTTCAAAATAAATAATTCATTATTGTATTGAGTGGTACAATAACATTTTAGTTGAATGCATTTGTAAAATCACACTCAATTAATTCTTTAAGCATGCTAGACTATATAAGACACATTATGATCATATATAGTGCTTTATCTGAAAATACCATTTATAATTTATTTTTAACATAATTATATGAGTACATACATAATTCTTAAACCAATCATGGAATGATTCATAATTAACATACTAAATTTTATGACCAGTAACACATGGAAATCATCTTCAAATCTTGATAATGTATGTTCCATAAATTATGAAAAACAATTAGTTAATTTTTTTTTTAAATTTAATGTTTTTTACTATGTATTAACGTAAAATTTCAATGTTATATTTAAAGGTGAATTGAACAACATGTAATGGTTTAGAGCATGATTTTTTAATCCAAGCAACCAAACCATTTACATAGAATTTAATCAGTCCTTGAGATTTAAATATAATTTATCATTTGTTTGTTGTTATTCTTATTATTGCTAGATATTATTTATTATCCTTAAAGGAAATAGCTCTCGGATTTCTTATCCAGGTTTAGGATTTACAATGATATCCAATGTGATCCGTTCTAGATTTACATGGAAAATCAATATGGAAAGATGGTTTATCCTGATCATTCTTATTATTGCCACTTATTCAATCATGGACTCCTCTTGTCATTAAATATGTTTTTCTAGCTACTAATATGAATTGATTAATTTAATAATAAAATTGTTTGTAATGAATTTTTTAAATATGATTTACATTGTTGATTTAATGATAATTTTTTTTCTTGTTATAGAATGGATAGAAGCTGGATGTATCGTACCGATCGGATTTCAACCGAGTTTCAAAGTAATTTGGAGAATTTTTTAGATTTTTCATTTAAAAATGCGTCAGATGGAGGGTGTATACAGTGTCCCTGCTATAATTGTGTAGGAAGACCATGGTTAAGATGAGAAGAAGTTAGTTACCATTTAACGAAATTTGGATTTCAAGCTAACTATAATGTTTGGTTTCACCATGGAGAGACGAGTCAATCTTCGACTGTTCATAAACGAAATGAACGAAGTGACATAGAGAATTTTATATTTGATCGGTTTCCATATGTGCATCATTCTGAGAGAGATAGCATGCTGGTGCAAGAATACAATGATATCAGTACACACGAGGAAAATATTGAAGACGATGATGTTGAGAGAGTGAAAAATTTATTGGATGATTCCAGAACTCCAGTATATCAAGAATGTACTAAAATGAACAGGTTGGAATTTTTAAAGCAGTTATATCATGGAAAAACCATAAATGGGATTTCTAATACCGCCATTGATTATATTCTTACATTTTTGAAGGAATTGCTTCCTGATGGTGCAGATATTACCTCCAATCATTACATGGCATGGAAGTTAATTAAGCAGCTTGGATTTTTTAATAATAAAGTCCATGCTTGTCTGAAATATTGCAGTTTATATTTGGAGGAAACAGCTGACCGTAATTACTGTAAAGAATGTGGTACATCTCGATGGAAGACAAATGCATATGGAACACCATCTCATGTGCCACAGAAAGTCATGTGGCACTTTCCATTGATTCCCAGACTTCAAAATCTATTCATGTCTCCATAAATCTCAGTTAATATGCGATGGCATGATGTTGAGAGAATTAAAGGTAATGATGAGCTGGTCCATCCTGCAGATGGATTAGCATGGCGGACATTTTATGCACAGCATCCTGATTTTGCAATTGAGGTGCGTAATGTAAGATTGGGCCTATCATGTGATGGTTTTAATATGTTTGGTCAAATTCTTACTGCTCATAGAATGTGGCCGGTTTTTATTCATATTTATAATCTTCCTCCGTGGATGTGTATGAAAAAACCTTTCACTTTCTTAAGTATACTGATATCTGGACCTTTGGATCTTGGTAATGATATAGTTGTCTACTTGCAGCCTTTAATAAAAGAGTTGAAAAAAATTTGGGATTTAGGTGTGCAGATATTTGATGCTTCTTCAAAGAATACGTTTCAGATGCGTGCTGCCCTTTTAGGGACCATAAATTATTTCCCTTCCTATGCAATGATGTCTGGGTGGAGCACGAAGGGAAAACTATCATGTCCCTTTTGTATGAAGAATACACGATCAAGAAGGCATAAATATCGTCGTAGTTTTAGTTTCATGGGGCGTCGCCGATTCTTGCCAATGGATCATCAATACAGGAAGAATCATCGGAGGTTTGATAATAATGTTAATACTGAAGAACCACCTCAACGTATGTTAGGAAGTGATGTGCTTGATGAATTGAAAGATTTCATCTTTTCATTAGAGAAAGGTCAATTGAAATCTCAAAAGAGGAAGAATGATGATACTGAAGTCACTTACAATTGGAAAAAGAGAAGTATTTTTTTTGTGTTGCCATATTGGTCTACTAATTTGTTATGTCATTGTTTAGACGTAATGCATATTGAGAAAAATATATGTGAAATGTTGTTTGCAATTCTTTTGAATATTAAGGGGAAGACCAAAGATGACCTCTGATCTCATCGGGATTTATTGTATTGGGGTATTCGACCAGAACTACATCCTGTTTGTATCGGTGAGAACAAATGGAAGGTTCCCTGTGCTTCTTATGTGATGACACCGGCAGAGAAAGATCGATTTCTGGAAATACTGGAGAATATCAAGGTTCCATATGGCTATTCCAGCAATATATCTAAATGAGTCAACAGAAGACATTTGAAATTGAAATCCCTAAAAACCCATGATTATCACATCCTGCTTCATAAATTGATTCCAATAGCAATTCGGCATTTTCTATCCAATAATGTAAGAGTGGAAGTGATTCGGTTGTGTCCCTTTTTTATAGACCTTTGTGCTAAAATGTTATCCAAATCATTGTTGATAAAAATGCATCAAGAGGCTCTGTTAATTCTGTGTGAGTTAGAATTTTTTTTCCTCCATCCTTTTTCACTTGCATGTTGCATTTAACAGTTCATCTTCCAACTGAGACACTTCTTGGGGGACCAGTCGCTTTTCAGTGGATGTATCCCACTGAAAGAAATATGTGCACTTTGAAATCATATGTCTGAAATAAGAATTATCCTGAAGGTTCCATTGTGAGGAGTTATCTGGCCCAAGAATGTATGGATTTTTGTTCAATGCATTTTTTTGATGTGAGCACAAGACATAATTGACCAATGAGAAATGAAGATGAGCAGTATGAGGAAATTCAGCCCTCGTTTCCATCTCTTCCCCAAATAGGTGGAATTGTCAGGTCATATACATTGGTTACATTGAGCTTTGAAGAGCGGAATATGGCACATCGAACAGTCTTGTTTAATTGTGGTTTGTTCGATGCCTATATAAAGTAAGTAATTTGAATATATATATGTTATATCATACGATATCATATCACATATACCTCATACTTTTATTGTCATTTTATGTAGAGAACATAAACAAATTATAAGTAGAGTTCATCGGTCTTTTCCATTAAGAAGGAGAGAGGCTATGCATAGCCAAGAGTTCCCATCTTGGTTGAAATCAAAGGTATGACCATTACATTATATACCTTAAAATATAGATATATATTTAATTATATTACTCATATGTATTTCAGGTATTGAGTTTACCTGCTGACTTCATTTCTCAAGAATTAAGAGCGTTGGATTTTGGTCCCAATTCTTTGGTTCGTGACTGGAAATCTTTAATAATCAATGGATATACATTTTTTACAACTGATAAAGCGGTGAAAATGAGAACACAATATGATGGAGTTATGTTAACTGCTAGAAAATTTTTTTATGCCAGTACATCAGATAGTCGACCTCGATATGAAGATGTGTATTATTATGGGATGGTTGAGAAAATATTTTTATTGGATTACTACTCTCAAGGTTCAGTCACTATGATGAAATGTAAATGGTTTGATTCAATGACGCGACATGGTACATTTATTGATTATTTCAGATTTAGAGTTATTGACATGAATCGATTCCTGCATACCGATTAACCATACATTTTGGCATCAATAGTAAAACAAGTGTTTTATGTGAAAGATCATCTGAAACCTGATTACGGTGTCATTAATTAAGTAATCCCAAGACATATTTTTCATGATGCTGGGGATGAAATTTTCACCATTGACGCCCCCATCGGTGTTATCCAAAATATTGTATTTGATGACACAAATTGTCCCATTGTGAGAGATGACATTGAACCTGAGGTAGTGGAGGGTAATATATAAAAGCAACTATATATATTCAGAGTTCATTTAGTTTACATTGACGTGAGTTTCTCAAGTTGGTACGAATGTAATTACTATAATTTAGTTTTAGTTTGGAATGATATGTCTGTTTTAGTATTGTTTGGTTTCGTTTCATTTAATTATATTTATTTAAATTCAGAAAACTAGGTTTAAAATGTGGTTTTAAAAATTGTATAACTTGGTTATAAATTATCATTACTAAAAGATGTTATGACTTTTTTTGTCTTCTTTGGATTCTAAGTTGTATGTATGATTTGTAATAATTGTTGCTAAAAAATATTTATTTCATTCTTATACAGATTATGAAGAAAACTACAGAAGCTCGCAAGAAAAGATTATTTGATGTTGATCCTGTTAGACACGAGTGTGAATTTTCTTCAGTGAGTATAATAATTCTAATATTTATCTTTCGCATTACATATAATATGAAGTTCATATTTTTGATCAAATTTATTTTAGGGTTATATAACTTCAGATATTCCTCTTCCTAGTATGGGACCAAGCAGGGATCCTCCTAGACCTAGGCGGAGCTCCCGTCTTACCACTCCCCACACTGACCCATCAGTGGACATCCCATCTACCACACATGTCCACCCTCCGCTTGAGACCCCTGGGATGTTCCCATACATGATGCCGTCATCATCCCATTTACCCTCTTTTTCCCATTCCATGTCCACGCCGACTCGACCGATGTTCTCACCTCCACAATTTCCATATCCATTCATGTATCCCCAGACCTACTACGCATATTCTGATACATCTACGCCACCTCCTTTTCCTACCATCCATCATGAACATATTGAGTCTATTCCTTCAGTTTCCACTCCTATTCATGAAGATCAGCCGGAGCATGCTGTGGAACAGATACTTCCTTCGGAGGATGCTGTTCCAGCATAGTCTACGGATGCCTCACAACCTATTCAGGAGCCTGCATCAGGTTTTTTTATTATAAATGTTTCAAATTATAGAATTTCAATTTTTTCTTATTGTATTGTCACTTAACTCTTCTCTTTTCACCTCTTCTGTTATTTAGTGGGATCTTCTATTAGGCGACGTGGGCGCACTTGAATGCGGGATGCCTGGAATCGCGAAACTCAGATTATGGTGGATTACAATCCTCAAAATCAAATGGTAGGTAAAAATGCTAAGGAGTGTAGAAGTTTCATGGCTACTTTAGCCAAATATCAAGATATCATTCCGGTGGAATCGGTCTCATGGAGACATATCAGTGCTGACATCAAGGATAGGGCATGGGCGCAGATATGGGTATGAAAATTTTATAAATTTATATTTATATTAGTAATGTATTTATATGACATAAAATTTTCATTGCAGAGTCGATTTAACTTTCCTAATGGTGAAGCTGCCAAAGATGCTAGGTTGAGTGATCTTGGAGAGTATTGGCGGTCATACAAGTGTGAGTTACATATTGGTTGGAGGAGTAGAGTGGGTACCGAGTTAGAGGGTGTACCCACAAACCCTGACTGTCCAAAAAGTCAATATCAAAAAATGATCGCACATTGGAAGACTGAACAATATAAGGTACTACCCATGTTTAATGGGTTTTATATAAAATTTAATTCTTATTACTTGTATTGTTTTTTTGTTTCTTAGGAAGTGTCAGCGAAAAACAAGAAAAACAAAGATGAAATGATATATCTATACACATTGGGGTGCACTACAATGCCCAATCATGAGAAGAGGCTGGTACGTTCAATCCAATTTTTTGCATTTATCATATATGGTTGTAATCCAAATTTGTGCATTTCTCATATGCAGCAAGCTGAATGGGGCATTGAAGGTCCTGTACCTCGTGCCAAATTATTGTGCTTCAGTAGGAAAAGAAAAGATGAAACTACAGTTAATTCACAAACACAAGAAAAAATTGTAAGTTTTTTTATATATATTTCAAACATTTATACGAAATTCATAATTTAATATGTGTATAATTTCAACAGTCTGCCTTGGAGGCCATGGATGAGGAATCTAACAACATAGGGCCAAATTATCATTTGAGTCAGGTGTTAGGTGTGGAGCATCCAGGAAGAGTCCGTTGTAGACCAGGCAAAAAAATTGTCCCCTCTAGGTATTGGTCATCATCGGACTCCTCTAATGCCTCTAAGGCCTCTGAGTTGGAAAGTACACATGCTGAATTAGCTGCAACAAAGAAAATAGTATTAGAGGAGCGTGAAAAAAGTAAGCTAATGAATGAACATTTCATGAAAGCTATGTCAATGTTGAGTCAGTCACTACCACCAGAGGTTGCTGCCACTTTTGATTCATGTATAGCATCAATGAGCTCTTTACATAATGCCTCAGTTGATTCCCATGAGGGTCCTAGTGGAGATGACGGTGGTGGCGATAGAGCTGGAGAGGATGTTGTTTATGCTGTTGTTGGTGATGAGATTGCTGATGATGAGGATGATGATGATGATGTTGCTGCTGGTGATGATGATGCTAACGATGTTGTTGCTGCTGATGATGATGCTGGACATGGGGATGATGATGATGGTGATGGGGAGGATATTGATCCCCTCCATTTTTGACTTAGCAGAGAGACTTGTATTGTAGTTTTAATTTTTTTTTGTATTGGTGGACTGCTTGTATGTGAATTTCTTTATGCAATGAAATGCATTTTGGATTATGTTTTCATCGGGGGTGTTATTTGACAATTCTTTAGGTAATATTCACATGCCATTTTTGTTTTTATGGTTTGGTGTGTTAATTATTTTCTCTCCATATAATCCTGGCCTTAGCAGTAGAGGGGAGGCTTGGGATGGGGGGCTGCAGTGGAGGGTTGGGGGGGGGTGGGAGGAGAAGGTTGGGATGGGGGGTGAAGTGGAGGGATGGGCAGGGGGGCTGGGCAATGGGGAGGGAGGGGGAGAGGATAGGCAGGGGGGAGGGAGTGGGAGGGGTTGGGCAGTGGGGAGGGGCTGGGCAGGGGGGCTGGGCAGTGGGGAGGGAAGGGGAGGGGTGGGCAGGGGGGGCTGTGTAGTGGGGAGGGGTTGGGCAGTGGGGAGGTAGGGGGAGGGGCTGGGCAGTGGGGAGGGGCTGGGGAGGGGGGGTGTGGGAAGTGGGGAGGGAGGGGGAGGGGCTGGGCAGGTGGGGAGGGGGAGGGGCTGGGCAATGGTTAGAGAGGGGGAGGGGTTGGGCAGTGGGGAGGGGCTGGGCAGGGGGGGCTGGGCAGTGGGGAGGGAGGGGGAGGGGTTGGGCTGGGGGGGCTGGGCAGTAGGGAGGGGCTGGGCAGTGGGGAGGGAGGGGGAGGGGCTGGGCAGTGGGGAAGGAGGGGGAGAGGCTGGGGGAGGAGCTGGACACGGTGTCGACTTATCCACCGTCGCTAAAGGTATGGTTTTACCACACCATTTTTTACATCATGACAAGTTTTCGTTTTACTCAACTGCATCCTCAAATATAAAATTTAACCCCAGACTCATATTTTCATAATATGATGCAGTAGGACTTCAAGTGCTCCAAGAAATGAATTTTCAACTGATTTAGTTGATTACCATGGCACATTAGAGGATCGACCACTCCCAGGAAATAACCTTTCTTCAGCGCCTTCTGAACAATCATCAATGGGGCACTGTCTTCCAGTTGAAGGTAAACACTTCTGGTTGCTATCATTAAACTTGACATTTCTGAATATTCATTGCAGCACAAATGCTATGTTTCCTCTCTGTTTCCGGCCATAATTGGTATGTGGGATGCAGAGTGAATCAACATTCTGGAAGATGAAAGTGTTCTTGAAGGGTGCACTGGAAACATAAAGAAAGTGCACAAGTGAGGTGGATGTTAACAAAACAACCCAGAGTAGCCACTTAAATCGAATCTTTACCGATGTGTTGCTCACCCCGCAATAGGTATGTTCTCGTAATATCGTTGAAATAATCTCCTAGACAATTTGCAGTATTTCCCTTCGCATAATACTTTTTCATACGTTATTACGCACTTAATCTTTTAAGATGAATATTGATTATTTTTTATTTATATATTGAAGGTGACTCACTCTGCACATGAAGAGATCAAGGGAATCCTGCACTAATAACTTCCATATCTCTACAACAGGTATGTTTTCCTAAAATTGTGGAATTAAACTCCCTACCATGCATCATTTTTCATTTTCATTTACACACTATATGAATGCAGGTTATTGGTCGTAAAATCATGGAGTTAACCTCCCTTTCATCCAACATATGAATGCAGGTGATATGTTTTCACTATTGACTCCACTGTATATTGATTTTTGTGGGTCATGTCTAAGAGTTGCTAGACATACTTTGATTGTTCTCATCCCAGCATAGCGATGAACCAAAATATTGGTGAATGTGCATGGGCTGATGGAATGAATGCCTTCGATTTACAAGAATGGAGAAGAAACTTAAGAGATTTGTATCATTTATGTCTCAACGAGGATTGATGAAGGTATTTTTTCCCAACTAACTCTTCAACAGGATAGGATGTATGGAAGTTTATATTATTTACAACTCAAGCAGTAAATGATACAGTGATAATCACATTCTTCATGAGTTTGACTAATATTTCTTGTGTTATAATCTGTTTTGTATTACAGTGAGTTGTATTAACTTAAATAAACATACCTTAAGGGAACATATTTAGTTGGACATCCGATTTTAGATTTGTTTTCTGTTATAATCTGTTCTGTAATACAGTGAGTTGTAGTACCTTATCAAAATTTTAGGATGTTTTCTAACAGTTACAGTACATTACCTGGTTGGGTCTGCATCCAAATAAAACATGTCATGCATCTACATATTTCATGAAGGGAGATTCAGGGGGAGGGCTGGGTAGTGGGGCGGGAGGGGGAGGGGCTGGGAAGGGGGGGAGGGGGAGGGGAGCTGGGCAGGGGGGGAGGGTGAGGGGGGCTGGGCAGGGGGAGGGGGAGGGGGAGGGGGAGGGGGAGGGGGAGGGGGAGGGGGGCTGGGCAGGGGGAGGGCTGTGCAGGGGGGAGGGATGGGAAGCGGGGAGGGAGGGGGAGGTGGAGGGCTGGGCAGGGGGGGAGGGATGGGGAGGGGCTGGGAAGTGGGGAGGATTAGGACAACAACAAGCATGGAGAAAGAGAGAACTAAAGATTTCCATATGTGGGATGTAAAGTTAGATTAAGGAGATCTAGGAGGTATTCCTATTGGAGATTCATTGAGTTCATCATTAGATGAACATGGAGAAGAATTGATACACCTATGTTGGTGTAAATTCATTCTTTGATAGTGAAGAGTCGGACAATAAGAAGCATGGAGTTAGTGAGTAGTTTGAGGGTCTGAGAGCAGCGTGTTATTTATTTTCATATCTAGAAAGATGGATTCTGCTGCTTTCCAATTTCCCAATTGAGCCAGTTCATTTAGAAGGGCATTATAAGTCTTGATACATTGAGTAAACCCGGTCATGACCATTTCATCATAAATTTTGGCAGCGTTAACTGTATACCCACTGCATCCACACACAAATCAAAATTCTCCCCACAATTAGTTTTAGATCCTCCATAAAAACCAGAATTTTGGTGAACGTCTGAATCTTCCATATTCATATTCAACATATTATTAGCTATATTTTTCTTCATTTTTTTAGCAGTTTCCATATTCAAGTTAGTGCACTCCAAATTTCCTTAATCTGGATGGTCACTTGAGTTTGCTAAAAACATGGTATTATTGTTTTGATTTTAATTTTTTTACATAGCAGAAATTCCATTATATTTTTTCTTTTCATTTGGGATATATCCTCACTGATTTCCATGATACTTGACCAAAAATGATCTTTTATTATTCATGCAAGTTCAGTATTGGATTTTATCGTACTTCATTCTTGTTAGCGTTTGCAATAAAGGTTCATAATTAGTTGTTTTTATGTTCTTGCAGTTAGTATGAGTCAATACAGATGGTTACACAATCTTGGACATGAGGCAATATAAATGGTTAGTATTTTGTTGGTTTATAATATCCTAGATTTAACTTAGTCTTGTAGTAATCATTATTGATAATGTAAGTCAATTTTGTTCTGGGAACTCCTGTGTGAGATGATTTTTCCTACATTTTATTTTGATTAGTAATAACCTTAGTAAAATAGAGAATGTCTTCTTTTTTTTTTCATCATTTTAAGATATGCATCATTTTGGAATTCTGGAATTTTATCACGTTTTCTCCATCCAAGTTGGAATTTTTAATTTTCCCACCACCATGATTGAAATAAATCTATTTTGTATTTTGGTTTCTATTGTTTTTAAGTGCAGGATGGTAGGAATAGGTGGAGGATGGTAGGAATCTAGAAGTTGCAGAGGTGCAGGAACCTGCAGTTTTTGGGGTAAAATGTTTATACCCACGATTTGGTAAACCGTGGGTAATTCTGGGTGTTGGAAAACTGTATACCCACGGTTACCGAACCGTGGGTATAGATATATACCCACGGTTTGGTAAACCGTGGGTAATTCTGTGTGGGTATGCTGGAAAACTGTATACCCACGGTTACCAAATCGTAGGTATAGATATATACCCACGGTTTGGTAAACCGTGGGCAGTCTGAGTTTTTCTTGGGCTATGCCCACAGTTTTATAGGAACCGTGGGTATAGAGCTATTGCGACGCCACTCTATCCTGTGGTTCATGAAACCGTGGGTATAGCCTATACCCACGGTTTCATGGGCTATACCCACGGTTCTAAACCGTGTGTATAGGTGATATTTCCAGTAGTGCAAGTCATAATAAGCCTTAATGTCCGAGCGCTCTATAGAACATGAATTCTTGTGGTTATTTGGGCCATCTCTATAAAATTTTCAAGGTTGTCTCTTGAAATAAATGTGGAGCCAAATCCACTCCCTTTAAGAAGTGGGTGGCTAACTCAAATGTACATGGTGTTGGTGTGAGTTTTTTTGAGTGTTTTGATGTAAATGTTTATTCATTATTGTGGTTGTGTCTTATGGGTTTTCCTTTTTTTGGGGTAAGAGAGGATGTTTTTTATTTTTTTGAGAATATATATTTTAATGTAATCATCTTTTAAGGAATTCTCAATCTTTTCCTCATGAAGTGGGAGCATATTTGGTTGTGTGTGTTATATCTGACGCTTGATTAATTCTGGGCCAGTGTGTGGTTTTTCATGTTCGAGAGTTTGGTTTTTGGAAGGTGGTTTTGGATGGGCATCTTTTTATAATCCTAATATGGTGGGGATTCCATACTGGTATCCCATGTTGACTGAAGTAATCCCCTTACTTATAATTTGTTTCTTTCCTTGTTTTTCTTAGAAGAGTTTCGAGTCTATTAATAATGTCCTCTAGATTCATCTAATCTTGAGTTTTCCTTTTATTAATATAAATTTTAGGATCTTAGAGAAAGTCCATTAGTTTTGTTCACTGTAAGGTGGAAGAGAACCATGGATAATTTTAGGTTAAGGGTGTATGTTTTTTTGGTGTTGGTTGGGGTGTTCGTTGGTTTTGTAGTTGGACCATGTGGGAGGGTGAAGACTTATCTTTTAGTTTTATCAACTGTAAGTATTATGGATTTATTATGGAACAAAGCATTATAATGGGTACACTTCTTACATCCTGATTTTTAATTCCTTTTTTTATTTTGTATAATCACTTTGTATTTGGATTTCCTCTTGAGTATGAGATGTTTTAGTTAGAAAATTTTATTTTTGGCCTATTTTTCCTCTATTGCATGGTTTTTGTGCACAATTAAGGGGAAACCCTATTTCCTATTGATGATAAGTTTATTTTTAGTTTTTTTAACATTTTATGGTTAGTGTTTCATAGGTAACACATGGTTAGATTCAAACCATGTGGCTCCCATGAGTAAATTTTTGGGTCTTGCATGTCCCAATATGAGGGCCACAACTTTATTATAGTTATTCCAAACTCTGTGAGAATAATGCACATGGATTTTCAATTTTTTATATAACCAAACCCTAGGTTTGGATAATGGTTTTCCAACATATGTGTCCAAATCCTGAAGGTGTTCTAACAGTCTAGTAAGGGATGCATGGTTGGCACACGGTTTCCTCAACTGTGTGACCAAACTATGTGCAGTGATCAAATTATCTAAAATTATTTTTTTACCTTTCCACCCATCTTAGTTTTTATCCAAAAAACATGTATCTTCCCGAATTAATATCTTGTGTGACTAAAAAGGGATACTCCTTTCCTCTCCATGCCTCCAATCCTCTTCCAAGGGTGTAATTATAACATCCCAAGTAAGTAATGAATAATAGATATTTTTTATCTATGTCTATTAATGAATTAGATAGTGTTTTTGAGGCTTAAAATGAGAATAAATCCAATCTTAAGCATGGAATACACTAATATTTTTAAAAGATTGTTTTACTGCCTTTTGATGGAAAACCATTTTGAAATCAAACTTTTGACAATTTTATAATCTCTATTTTTCTAAATAAACTTATTCTTTATGATTAGGACATTGAAATTTACTTTGGGTAAATTTTTGGTATTTTTCCGATAAAGTTCATTTTTTCAATGAATAGTGAAAAATGTTTTATTTTAATTGAAAACATCTTTTTAATCTAATTTATTTATGTGATTAGATTATCTTTTGAATTGGTTTTGAAGTTAAATTAGAATATATTTTTACCATTTAGTCCAATAGTGGTCATTGAAATTAATTTCACTTTGAAATTGGACTTAAACTAGTGTCAATCTTTTGATACTTATTGTTTCATAAAAACACGCTATTTGCTCTGACAACATGAATTACTTATTAAATTAATTAATGTAACTTATATGTTTTTAATTTTGTAAAATAGAAATCATTTTTGAATTCGGAATATCAAATATAGCTTAGGGTGAAGTTTTGGTATTTTTCTGAAAACCTTCAATTTTTGATGAATAGTGAAACCACTAAGTGGTACTTAAAAAAACTGATTTTTTGTTTAAATGAAATTTTACCACCTCTGTGTTTTGAATTTAAAAAATCCAACATACATGGTTTTCATTAAGAAGTAAAATGTGGTTCAATGGGATTAAAATATTTTTTTGTGAATAGTAACTTTTAAGTTTTAATCGCGATTAGAGGCAATTAGTGTAATTTAAGGTAAGAATAATGTTTTAATAATATGAAATGAATTTGACACATATCCTACCCTTATTAGATGTGTCATGGCTGACCAATACAACCCGTGGGTCGATTTTTGGGACCCCATGGAGCCACTTGGGTAAGATAAAGACATTAATGCCTTTTATTTAAAGTAAAAGTAAAAATGACACAAACATGAGTTGTTTTAATAAAACAAATTTTAAATGGGGTTATACAAGTCATATTTTTGAATATAAATATTCATTAGAAAGATACAAATATTTCTTACATCATAGTATTTTTTTTATAATTTTTAGATATTAAATAAATTAAATTATTTATGACACCACGATGATTCAGCGATTACCTCATTATTTAACGATTTAAATAAAATGAAAATATAATGTAAAACCTAAGACCTAAACTTTTAAAAAACCTATTGGATGGGTGGATTTTGAAACCTTATCACCTTATCCTTGAAATTAATAATTGTGGGACCTTTTTTATCCGAACATAATTTTATAACAAAGTATCTTTTCTTAACTTTCCAAGAGTGCCCCTCCTCTCCTCTTATAAAAGGCCCCCACCTCTACCACCTTACCCACACTTCCAAAGCCTTTGGATCGGCCAACCCCTGCCCATTTTGTCTCTCCACATCCCTATATAACTCTTAGAAGCCTCACTTTGGGCATAATTCTTCTCAAGTAAGCCTTTGAGCTCAAATCAAAAAGAGTTACCCGATTTAAAGGTAGTGTCCTCTCTTGTGTTCTTATTTTGATTATCCAACCTCCTAAACTCTTTTTATTCATTTCTTTTGTAACAACACCAGTATCTTCCATATACTAGGATGTTGTTATAAGAATTATTCGAGCTACACTTACACACACCTACATCTAATGGTTAAAGAACTTACTGTTTCCGTGGATGGAAAATTGCTTCCTCAAAAAACGACGATTATTCAATATTCTTTTAACACCTTAAAATTTGGACATTAAGATGGAACTATATTTATATATGATATATAATATTTTTATGTTTTACTTAAGCTTCTATATTTTTCATTTATGGCATACCTTTATGGTTTCCATTATGGGTAAACGTGATATCTTCATTTTAGGAAGTGCAGACTACCGCCCCCTCAAAGTGATTTGATTCGTTAATGCCATATGTGGGACATATAAAGGATGTAATTAAAGATTTTATATATGATATTATACTTTAATTAAAATATACCTTTATATCATTATGATTCCATTCCATAAAATACGAAATAGAAATGAAAGTAGCGTTCATGCGTACGTACGGCTTACCGTCTCCATGAACGGTGCATTTCATTTCTTACCTCTAAATGATTATTTAATATTATAAATGCATGTATATACTGGATATATATGATATATATGATATCTACATCATTAGTATAACTCTGGATATAAGGGATACATTAACAACTTGTAATTATAAAGAGTTTATTTTTGACTCAAGTACCAATGATCGTTAAAACGACCGTTAATAACTTAAATAATTACATAGTGTTCATGACATGGTAATAAGTGATATAAAAGGAATAATGAACTTGAAAAAGGTTATTAAGCAAGTAGAAATTAACTCAAGTTTATTATTCAGGACGTTAAAGAACGATCGAGTCAAGTCGGACCCGAGGTATGGGACTTCGTATCAATCTCCTTTCATTGAGGCATATTATGTTTTATACAAAACTTTATTTTAGACGGTGTATAAACCCCTTTGAATTTTATGTTTATCCAAAAGGAATCTTTTTTATACAAAGTGTTTTACTAAATGACAAATGTGAATGTTTTTGTCATACGTATGCGGCGAAAACGACTTCTCCGCTGCCGTGACCGTTATTTGAGTTTCGACTTCCTCTACAAGCCATACATTTTTCATTAAAAGAAAAATAAATACCCTGTTTTACTTTTCTTTTATTTTGGTATTGAAAATGGTTTTTATAATGTTTTTATTATATCAATGTGTTGTATTGATATCTTGTGATTGAAATGTGGAAATGTTATGTTTCCTTTATGTATGTTTTATGTGATACGATTATGTTAGGGTTGTTGGGCATTATTATAAAGACGGGTGGTTCCGTGATAAACTAAGGGAAGGTGAGCCCAATATAGCTCTCCAATGAATTGGGTAATGCGAAGGGGTTAAATTTTGAGGTTTCTCCGAAGAGATTTAGGAAATATACTGTGATGGGTATTCCAAACGTAACCAAGAGGGTTACTCCCTACGTAAGAATGTTATGAATGCCTCAAGTTACCTTTATGTCTTATGATTTCAATGATTTATTAATGATTTGAGGAGGTATGTTAAAGTACTTACGTTTTGTGAGCAGAGTATGATTTCATTGATTCTTATGTATACATGTACTCATGTTTCCTTTCCATATTTTTATATCCCTTACTGAGCTTTTTATGCTCATCCCAAGTTTTTGAAATGTTTTTCACAGGTCAAGGGAATGGTACATGATATGATGATAGTGTCAAGGAAGTGTCAAAAAAGAATCCATGTTTTATTTTAAATATGTTTCTGTTGATGGGAAAAATGAATACTATCTTTTATGTAACCACTTTCTTTAAATGTGGAATGTAATGCAAGTTTTATGATCTAATTCTCTAAAACTCTAAACCTAAAAGATCCTCAATGTGTAATCTTATAATAACTCAATATTAAGTAAGGTTTAAGGCTGGGGCCTTATAGTTGGTATCAGAGGTCGGTTTAGATAACTTTAGGATTTAGAATTCTATTAAATGATTATCCAAAAATATTTTTTCATGGTCAAATTGAAATGATATAGCATTTGAAGATTACCATGTTGCTTCATCTAAGACATGTTTGTTCAGAATGGTTTTCTGCAGAGGAAACAAGGAAGCAGTGCTAGGAAGGCATACAAAAGGAAATAACCCTCCGAATTAGCATCCTGAGATGGTCCGAATTAGAACTGAACAGTTTGTTGCAGTAATGGCGTAGTTGACTCAAGCGATAAATGGTGGTGGTATCCATGCACGAGATCAGCCAGATCAACCGCAGAGGAACTTGTCAGTGGTGGAACATTTCATGAGGCAACATCCCCCATCATTCAGAGGATCATCTGAACCCATGCTAGCTGAAGGGTGGATTAAAGCACTGGAGAAGATTTTCGATGTCATGGGGTGTTCAGACAATCAAAAGGTTAGTCTTGCTATTTACCATTTGAAGGGTGAAGCAGATCAGTGGTGGTCAATGGTTAAAAATATCAGGGACGCTAATGAGATTGATGCTCTTGACTGGGATGAATTCAAAGGTATGTTTTTTGAGAAGTATTTTCCTAAGGCTGTTAGACTTAGGATGGAAAAACAATTCTTGGAATTGAGGCAAGAGGAAGACTCAGTGGCTGCTTATGAAGAGAGGTTCACTCGATTGGCAATGTATGCTCCAAATTTTATCTGAAACGTTGATAGTTAAATCAATCATTTTTACTCAGGATTAAAGCCAAAATATCGAAGGGCATTGGCTTCTCATGAGTTAAAAAGTTATGAAAAGCTTGTTCGATGTGTTGAGAAGGTGGAAATGGAGTTTTCCGATGATCAAGTGTTCTATAACAACCAGCAGAAGAAGAGATAGAGGTGGCAGGAGAATGGAAATAATTCTTCAAAAAAGTCTGATGGTAAGAAAACTAAGTTTCCAGTTTGTGATAAATGTGGTAAAAGGAATGCTAGGGAATGTCTTCTAAATTCTGGAAAGAGCTACCGATGCAGTAATATGGGACATAAGGCTCGTGATTGCACTGAAAAAGATCAGGGTGATGGTAAGACCAAATTTGATTTATAGTTAGTGAAATGTTTTAAGTGAAATGAGATGGGTCACTATGCAAATGAGTGTCCGACAAAGAGCTTGAGTGATGGGAAGCAGTTAGAATACAAGTAGAAATTGGTGGTAAAATCCTTTGCAACTACTTCAGCAGATGTTGGGCCATCAAATGAAGTTTTATTAGGTACTTTGTTTGTTTTTTCAGATTATGCCAGCGTGTTGTTTGATTCGGGGTCTACACATTCTTTCATCTCTGAAAACTTTTCTAGTAAAATGGGAATACCATCTCAAGAAATGACTCCTGAACTTGTGGTAAAAACACCTGGGGGAAATGTTGAGGCAAAAATAATTTATAAGAATCTTCCTATCCTTATCCGTGGAAAGAACCTACTTGAAAACCTAATTGTTCTACCTCTAGTAGAGTTTGATGTTATCCTGGGTATGGATTGGCTGACTGTTTACCATGCTAAGATTCAATGTAGAGCTAAAGAAGTTTCTTTTTAGAAAGACTTTCAGTTTGTGTACAAGAATGAACCCTTACTATTGATAACATATCAAGAGGGTGAGAAACTTGTAAAAGATGGAAATGAATGTTACCTTATACACATCGTTGAAAATAAAGGAACTGTTCATATTAATGATGTGCAAGTGGTAAATGAGTATCCTGGTGTTTTTACTGATGAGTTGCCTAGAATAATAACAGATTGGGAAGTTGAGTTTACTGTTGACTTAGTTCCTGATGCTAAGCCAATTTCAAAACCCCCTTATCGAATGGCTCAAGTTGAACTTTTAGAGTTGAAGGAGCAATTGCAAGATTTATTAGAGAAAGGTTTCATTCGACCTTGCACATCACCATGAGGTGATTTTGTTTTATTTGTTAAAAATAAAGATGGTTCAATGAGACTTTGCATTGATTATAGAGCTTTGAATAACATCACTGTTAAGAACAAATATCCTTTTCCTCATATCGATGATTTGTTTGATCAGCTCCAGGGAGCTTAGTATTTTTCAAAGATTGACCTGAGATCGGGGTACCATCAGTTGAAGGTAAAGGAAGCAGATATTCCGAAGACTGCATTACTTACAAGATATGGCCATTATGAATTTGTAGTAATGCCTTTTGGGATAACCAATGCACCTGCTGTATTCATGGACTTAATGAATAGAATTTTCCATGAGTTCTTGGATGAGTTTGTGGTGGTTTTCATTGATGATATTTTGGTGTTTTATAAAAGTAAAGAGGAGCATGAAAGACATTTAAGGGTTATTTTTAAAACCTTAAAAGAAAATAAATTGTATGGGAAATTCATCAAGTGTGAGTTTTTGTTGCAAAAAATTTCTTTCCTTGGTGACATTGTTTCTAAAGATGGGATAACTGTTGATCCTGCAAAAACAAAGGTTGTGGAAGAATGGCCAAGACCCACAAATGTAACTGAGATTCGTAGCTTCCTTGGTTTGGAAGGATATTACCGAAGGTTTGTTAGAAATTTTTCACAGTTTTCTAGTCCAA
Organism: Viscum album; assembly: GCA_963277665.1. Classification (NCBI taxonomy): domain Eukaryota; kingdom Viridiplantae; phylum Streptophyta; class Magnoliopsida; order Santalales; family Viscaceae; genus Viscum; species Viscum album. The sequence goes on along the minus strand of OY728137.1, from coordinate 1,488,004,151 downwards.
TGAATCAGCTAACTCGGAAGGGTGTTAAGTTTATCTGGACAAAAGAATGTGATTATTGTTTTTAGGAATTGAAAAGAAGATTGGTGAATGCTCCAGTTTTGTCACTACCTTCCAGGAATGGGGAGTTTGTTATCTACAGTGATGCTTCATTGAAAGGACTTGGTTGCGTCCTAATACAGAATGATCAGGTAATTGCTTATGCTTCACGTCAGTTGAAAACTCATGAGGTAAATTATCCTACACATGATTTGGAATTAGCTGATGTTGTTTTCACTTTAAAAATTTGGAGGCATCATTTGTATGGAGTAAAGTGTGAAATATATACTGATCACAAAAGTTTAAAGTATATATTCACTCAGAAAGAATTGAACATGAGACAGAGGAGATGGCTAAAATTAATCAAGGATTATGATTGTACAATTAATTACCATCCAGGAAAATCAAATAAAGTGGCTGATTCTTTGATTCGAAAAAGTAATGCTTCATTAGCAATGTTGCATTTGGAACGTGATCCTTTGGTTAAGGATTTGATGAAATTTTCTATAGAAGTTTTTGGTGCAGGATTTTCTTCTGTTTTGTTTCAGGTATCAGTGAAATATTCTCCATCAGACAGAATCAAGCAAGCACAGAAGCAAGACAGTGGGTTGCAGAAAAAGGTAGAGCTAGTTTAGAAGGGTAAGTTGCCTGAATTCAACATTGATAATGAATGTGTTTTGAGATTTGGGAAGAGATTGTGTGTACCTTGTGATTCATAGTTGAAGAGAGAGTTGTTATGTGAAGCACATATTTCTCCATTTTCAGTTCATCCTGGCAGTACTAAGATGTACAGAGATCTGCGGAAGTATTACTGGTGGGATGGAATGAAAAGAGATATTGCTAATTTTACAGTGAAGTGTTTGACTTGTCAACAGGTTAAAGCAGAGCAACAGTTACCGGAAGGGATGCTTCAGCCTTTATGAGTACCAGAGTGGAAATGGGAAAATATATCCGTGGACTTCGTTGTGGGATTGCCAAAGACATCTCGAGGTAATAATGAAATCTGGGTTATTGTAGATCGCTTGACTAAATCTGCTCATTTCCTTGCTATTCAAGATACCTTTTCCCTAGATCAACTTTCCAGTTTGTATCCTAAAGAGATAGTCAGGTTACATGGAGTTCCTCTCTCCATTGTATCTGATCGTGATCCGAGGTTCACTTCTAACTTTTGGAAAGGCCATTAGAAGTCGTTGGGTACTAAATTAAATTTTAGTACAGCTTTTCATCCCCAATAAGATGGACAGTCAGAACGAAAAATCCAGACTTTGAAGGATTTTCTACATGATTGTTCGATGGATTATCAGGGAAGTTGGGACCAACATCTTTCTTTGGTTGAGTTTTCTTATAATAATAGTTTTCATTCCACTATACAGATGGCACCATTTGAGACATTATATGGGAAGCGGTGTCGAACTCCAGATTTCTGGGATGAAGTGGGTGAAAGGAAGTTGATCGGACCAGAATTGGTAGAAGAGATGGTAGAAAAAGTCCAGCTAATACAGAAATACATGAGAACAGCTCAGAGCAGGCAGAAGAGTTATGCAGATAACCGGAGGAAGGATCTATCTTTTGAGGTAGGTGATCATGTTTTTCTCAAAGTCTCACCATGGAAAAGTGTGATGCGATTTGGTAAGAAAGGAAAGCTGAGTCCAAGGTTCATTGGACCATATGAAATTCTGGAGAGAGTTGGATCAGTTGCTTACGGAGTGGCTTTACCTTCGAGTTTATCTCAGGTACACAATGTTTTTCATGTTTCGATGTTGAGAAAGTATATGCCAGATCCATCTCATGTTTTGAGTCCAGAGGTAGTTCAGCTGGAAGAGAACCTATCTTATGAGGAACAACCGGTCCAGATTCTTGACCACAGGGAGCAAGTGTTATGGAATAAGGTGATTCATCATGTAAAGGTTTTGTGAAAAAACCACATGATTGAAGAGGCAACATGGGAATCTGAAAATGCAATGAGGGCTAAATACCCCCACTTATTCGATAAGTAAATAAATTGCGGGGACGTAATTTTCTTAAGGGGGGAAGGATGTAACATCCCAAGTAAGTAATGAATAATAGATATTTTTTTATATATGTCTATTAATGAATTAGATAGTGTTTTAGAGGCTTAAAATGAGAATAAATCCAATCTTAAGCATGGAGTACACTAATATTTTTAAAAGATTATTTTACTGCTTTTTGATGGAAACCATTTTTAAATAAAACTTTTGACAATTTTATAAGATCTATTTGTCGAAATAAACTTATTCTTTATGATTGGGATATTTAAATTTACTTTGGGTATATTTTTGGTATTTTTCTGATAAAGTTCATTTTTTTAATGAATAGGGAAAATGTTGTATTTTAATTCAAAACCTCTTTTTAATATAATTTATTTATATGATTATATTATCTTTTTAATTGGTTTTGAAGTTAAATTAGAATATATTTTTTCCATTTAATCCAATTGTGGTCATTGGAATTAATTTCACTTTGAAATTGGACTTAAACTAGTGTCAATGTTTGATACTTATTGTTTCATAAAAACATGCTATTTTCTCTGACAGCGGGAATTAATTATTAAATTATTTAATGTAACTTATATGTTTTGAATTTTGTAAAATAGAAATCATTTTTGAATTCGGAATATCAAATATAGCTTAGGGTGAAGTTTTTGTATTTTTCTGAAAACCTTCAATTTTTGATGAATAGTGAAACCACAAAGTGGTACTTAAAAAAACTGATTTTTCGTTGAAATGAAATTTTACCACCTATGTGCTTTGAATTTCAAAAATCCGACATAAATGGTTGTAATTAAGAAAAAAATGTGGTTCAATGGGATTAAAATAATTTCTTGGTGAATAGTAACTTTTAAGTTTTAATCGTGATTAGAGGTAATTAGTGTAATTTAAGGTAAGAATAATGTTTTAATAACATGAAATGAACTTGACACATGTCCTACCCTTATTGTATGTGTCATGGCCGACCAATACAACCCATGGGTCGATTTTTGGGACCCCATGGAGCCACTTGGGTAAGATAAAGAAATTAACGCCTTTTATTTAAAGTAAAAGTAAAAATGACACAAACATGAGTTGTTTTAATTAAAATATTTTTAAATGAGGTTATACAAGTCATATTTTTGACTATAAATATTAATTATAAATCTAAAAAGATTTCAAACATCAGAGTATTTTTTTTATAATTTTTAGATATTAAATAAATTAAATTATTTATGACACCATGATGATGCAGCGATTACCTCATTATTTAACGATTTAAATAAAATGAAAATATAATGTAAAATCTAAGACCTAAAATTGTCAAAAACCTATTGGATGGGTGGATTTCTAACCCTTATCACCTTATCCTAGAGATTTATAATTTTGGGACCTTTTTTATCTGAAAATCATTTTATAACAAAGTATCTTTTCTTAACTTTCCAAGAGTGCCCCTCCTCTCCTCTTATAAAAGGCCCCCACCTCTACCACCTTACCTACACTTCCAAAGCCTTTGTCTCGGCCAAAACCTGCCCATTGTGTCTCTCCACATCCCTCTCTAACTCTTATAATCCTCACTTTGGGCAGAATTCTTACCAAGGAAGACTTTGAGCTCAAATCAAAAAGAGTTACCCGATTTAAAGGTAGTGTCTTCTCTTGTGTTCTTATTTTGCTTCTCCAACCCCCTAAACTCTTTTTATTCATTTATTTTGTAACAACACCAGTATCTTCCATATACTAGGATGTTTTTATAATAATTATTCGAGCTAAACTTACACACACCTACATCTACTGGTTAAAGAACATACTGTTTCCGTGGATGGTGAATTTCTACCTCACGAAACGATGATTGTTCAATATTCTTTTAACACCTTCAAAGGTGGCCATTAAGATGAAACTATATTTATATATGATATATAATATGTTTATTTTTTACTTAAGCTTATGTATTTTTTATTTATGGCATACCTTTATGGTTTCCATTATGGGTAAATGCGATATCTTCATTTTTGGAAGTGCGGACTACCGCCCCCTCAAAGTGATTCGATTCGTTAATGCCATATGTGGGACGTATAAACGATGTAATTAATGGTTTTATATATGATATGATACTGGAATTATAATATACCTTTATATCATTATGATTCCATTCCATAAAATACGAAATAGAAATGAAAGTAGCGTTCATGCGTACGTACAACTTACCGTCTCTATGAACGGTGCATTTCATTTCTTACCTCTAAATGATTATGTAATATTATAAATTCATGTATATAATGGATATATATGATATATATGATATCTACATCATGAGTATAACTCTGGATATAATGGATACACGAACAACTTATAATTATAAAGAGTTTATTTTTGACTCAAGTACCAATGATCGTTAGAACGACCGTTAATAACTTAAATAATTACATAGTGTTCATGACATGGTAATAAGTGATATAAAAGGAATAATGAACTTGAAAAGGGTTCTTAAGAAAGTATAAATTAACTCAAGTTTATTATTCAGGACGTTAAAGAACGATCGAGTCAAGTCGGACCCGAGGTATGGGACTTCGTATCAATCTCCTTTCATTGAGGCATATTATGTTTTATACACAACTTTATTTTATACGGTGTATAAACCCCTTTGAATTTTACATTTATCCGAAAGGAATATTTTTTATACAAAGAATTTTACTAAATGAAAAATGGGAATGTTTTTGTCGTACGTATGCGGTGACAATGACTTCTCCGCCACCGTGACCATTATTTGAGTTTCGGCTTCCTTTACAAGCAATACATTTTTCTTTAAAAGAAAAATAAATACACTGTTTTAATTTTCTTTTATTTTGGTATTGAAAATGGTTTTCATAATTTTTTTATTATATCAATGTGTTGTATTGATATCTTGTTATTGAAATGTGTAAATGTTATGTTTCCTTTATATATGTTTTATGTGATACGATTATGTTATGGTTCTTGGGCACTATTATGAAGACAGGTGGTTCCATGATAAACTAAGGGTGGGTGAGCCCGATATAGCTCTCCATTGCATTGGGTAACACGAAGGGGTTAAACGTTGACGTTTCTCCGAAGAGATTTAGGGAATATACTGTGATGGGTTTTCCAAACATAACCAAGAGGGTTAATCCCTACGTAAGAATGTTATGAATGCCTAAAGTTACCTTTATGTCTTATGATTTCTACGATTTATTCATGATTTGAGGAGGTATGTTAAAGTACTTACATTTTTTGAGTAGAGTATGATTTCATTGATTCTTATGTATACATGTACTCAGTTTCCTTTCCATATTTTTATATTCCTTACTGAGCTTTTTATGCTCATCCCAAGTTTTTGAAATGTTTTTCACAGGTCAAGGGTAGGGTACATGATATGATGATAGTGTCAAGGAAGTGTTAAGAAATAATCCATGTTTTGTTTTAAATATGTTTCCGTTGATGGGAAAAATTAATACTATATTTTATGTAACTACTTTGTTTAAATGTGGAATGTAATGCAAGTTTTATGATCCAATTCTCTAAAACTCTAAACATGAAAAGATCCTTAATGTGTAATCTTGTAATAACTCAAGATTAAGTAAGGTTTAAGGTTGGGGCCTTATAGTAATTATGTGATTTTATCAAACTTTTGGGGCCAAGTTTTCAAGGTAATATCATCTTTTCTTCTCCTTGTTCCTTATTATTCCCTTTTCTTCTTAGTTATTGTTCTCTATTAGTCCCATTGGTCTAGGTTTTTTTATTTTTTTAATTTGTTGGTTTTATCTTATTAAGGTTCCTCTGGGATTTTCTTTCCTATTTGGAACCTCTTGGTACCGTATTGAGTTTTTGTCCTTTAAGCGTTGTTAGTTTGAGGTAGGTTTCCCTATTTATTCACCTTTAAATTTAATAAACACAGGTTTATTGAATTTAAAACCTATCTTTGATTTTAGTTAGTGTTATATATTGTTTATAATGATTATTTTAAATGAAATCAAGTGAATTTCCCTTGGTTTTAAATGGTATGGAATTGTTTTATTTGTCCTTGCACACCAAGTGTTTGTTAAAATGACCAATTGGATTTTGTAAATGGTTTTCCATTTCTAAATAGTGTTTTAGGTTTCCCAAATTTATTTTTAAATTGGTTTTGATTTAATAACTGATGTGTTGGGTTATTTTAGATATAGATTTTCATTTAAAGATTGCATGTGGCCTGGTTGGAGCTTCTAGAAAATGATTCACAATGAAAAAATCTCATTAGGATGCATCTCTTACCATGAAATTGCCAAAGGGAATGTGAAGTCCACAGAATGGGACTTCCCTTATGACTTGATGGTTATAAGGAAAGGGTATCCTCCCATGGGGTGATTAGGGCGTGATTCTTGGCTGTGTGGATTATGTGACAGCTTGTGTATATTTATATATATAAATGATTTATTGTTTGGATTACCCCTACTTTATACATGACATATAAACCAAGAATATAAAGAAGAATATCCAATAATGTTTTGTTCAATAGTTTAGGACTATACCCTCTCTAGTGGCTCCTTAGTATGGACACACTCTACTTTGGGTATGTTTCCCTTCAGTTAGGTCTGGTAGGGTATGACTAAGCATGTGGGATGTTTGATTGCATACGACATGCTGAAATCATAGACTAGGTTCATTATGTTCTAGATTTTCCCTTGAGCTCCTAGGTATTCCCATGTTCTCAGAAACTTTTTTATCTATGGAAGATCATTTTGGTGACTCTTTTAGTATGGTTACTTGAGTACTTCTTTCCCATTTCCCTCATTATGTTGTCATTAATGTTTCTCCCTATTTGTGGTGGGACTATTTGGTAAAATTGAATGTTTGTATTTTAAATGTTTTCATGAAAAATATTTTTTTTTGAAAAATGTTTCATAATCTATTTCATCCCTTTATACAAACACTTTTTTTTTCATTCTCTCTCTCTATAAAATTCTAAAGCCTCCCCTTTTAAGAAAAACTTATTTTAAATAAAGAGGGAAATGAACGATGTTTTTTTTAAATTTAAAGAATAAAACACCAATGTTTATATATTTTATTTCATTCTTATAGTAAATGAATCTTGTGGTTAAATGAATTACATAGAGAATATTTTAATTTGGCATGACTATTATGTTTTAATTATCATTCTTACACTTCCATTCTTTTTTTTATCTTTAGGTGTATTTCCTCTTGGTTTCGATTTCTATGGACCGATGTTGAGTTTTGTGTTTGGTGAATGACCCGGGTTGTCACACAAAGATCTATTTGGTTGTTAGGTTCAACTTTGTTTTGTTTTTATTTTATGGTTTTTTGGTATGTCAATTTAGTTTATTTTATATTAGGTTGCTAGTTTATCTTTCCACTACATTTGTTTATTTATCTTGGGTGAAAACGTTACCACTATTACTCTGTGATTCCCTAGTGCTTGTCACCACCTCGGGGTGATCAAGGAAACACCTCAGGGATATTACATGCCAAATCGGTTGACCAATGCAGGTTCGACTCGAGTTGATTAGTGACAGAGGATCATATAATGTTAAAAAATAAAAATATATCACCCAATATTTCTATTAACAATGTTGAAAATAAGTCAATATATGATACTATATTTTTTGATGATTCTTGTTTTTAAAATTAAAGATGGGAACTTGATTAGTTAGCTAGAATATACAAGAAGTTTTATAAAAAAAGAGGGGTTTCAAGGAACCATTTAATGAAAATAAGACAAATTTTCATGGTTTGAAATTTTTTAATGCTATGAATTCAATTATTTGATAAATATAAAACCTTTTCATTCATTGCTAATGTAAAGGAGAAAAACTGAGAATAGGGAAAAGAAGCTTCAAATAGAAGATAATGATGAAAAAGAAAGGTAGAAAGCCATGAATGATACCTAGAGTGTATATGATGATTCCCAAATTTTTTCATGTTATAAATATGAGCAAGAAAAATCAAATAAAAAAGATAATATGTTATTTTTGGAAAAATAATATGAGGTCCTATATTATTAATATTATGTTTCTGATTCTAATTCTGATAACTATTCTAATGATAATTATATTGAATATTTTTCTATGATAAAAGAGAAATATGATTCAAAAAATAAAATTCAAAAATATCTTATGAATATTCAAAATGATGTCATAATTTAGAAATATAATTTTCTAAAACAACACTTTTAATTTATATAAAAATTAAACTAGTCTACTTCAAACCTTACTAAACATGAATGTGGAATTAAATAATTACTTGATGAAGTAAAACATTTAAAAAGTTTTTCTAGTATGTTTACTAGAGGAGAATATAATTTAAATAAAATTACTTCAAATAATGTTTATATAAAATGGAAATATAGAATTGGTAGTAATGGATAAGAACCTAAACAAGGAATAAATTATTTTGTTTCTAGTTCAAAAAATCCTGGCATGTCTAATGTACTTATTTTTATTACGGAATTATTAGTCACTATGACAAAAATTGTTAATTGAGGAATAATAAAATTAATAGTGTAAAGAAATACTATATATATATAAACTTATCAAGATTTAATTCTAGAGTTTATAGTAATATTAAAAATATTTGGTTTCCTAGATCATAGCTTTCTAACACTATAGGACCCAAAAGCATTTGGGTATTGAAAAAATACATGTTTTATATTTTTTGTCGGTGAAAATACATTAAGACAAAAATTCTATATGGTATATGGATAGTTAATGTTTAAGGAATATGAGTGGATTTTTTTAAACTTTTATGAACTATCTAAAGTTGATGGAGGTTTGGTTACCTTTGGTGATAATTTTAAAGGGAAGATTATTGGATTTGGGTTAGTTGGTGATCTAAAATATATCCTGATCAACATGGATCTATATGTTTAAGGGTTGAATTATAATATGATATTTATCTCTAAATCTTTATGATGTTTTTTCTATTGTTTTCTCTAATGATGTTTGTTTTATTTTTGAGTATAAAATACTTAAGTTTAGAGCACATAGAACAAAAATATGTATACTTTGGACCTTATCTCCCCGTGCAAATAAAATTTTAACTGTTTAAATACTAAAATAAATAAATCCTAGATATGGTATAGAAGGGTTGGTTATTCTAATATCTCTTCTCTATCTAATTTAACTAAGAATAATTTAGTTTCTAATATGATTGTCTTAAGTTTGATGAGAAAAGACTATGTGATGAATGCTAAATAGGTAAGCATCATAAATCATCTTTAAAATCAATAAATAATGTTACTACATATATAAATTTAAAACTTATACACACTAATTATTTTGGACCTTCTAGAGTTGAAATATTGGTTATAAAATTAATTATTATTTTTAGTAGATGATTTTTATAGATTTACCCGGGTTTAATTTTTGATGTTTAAAAGTGATTTTCTTCAGTATTTATTAGTTTTTTTGAAGTTGATTCAAAATAAAAAATTGTCTAAAATAATCTTATTGAGAAGGGATCATGGAGAATGATTTTAGAATAAAAAATTTAATTCTTTTTTCTCCAATTTTGGTATTAAACAAACTTTTTCTTTTCCAAGAACACTGATGTTCCAAGGATCGAGTAATAGCTGATAAGGGGGGTTGAATTAGTTGTTCACTTTATATAAGTTTCAAAACATTAATAAAATTAACCCCTACAACCTGATAAGATTTATTTCCTTATCAACCATTAGCAAATACTTATGCATGAAATAATGTTAAAGTAATTAATACACACATAATTTAAAAGGTTAGGCATCAATGTGAGAACCTATTTCATTTCCATAGCCACTCCCATAGGTCTATAGAAATTCACTATAATGAAGAAGTGAATAAGAATTGTGCCAACTCCTATTAGGCACCTTATACCTCTCAATAAAAAAATATTATACTGACTCCTGAAAGTTTATAATATTTTCTTATAGAAAAATTGATCCAAACAAAATAATAAAATCTTTTTTGAATATTCTCTACAAATTTTCAGTTCGAATTGGATAAGTTTGATCTTCTCAGTATGGTAAAGATGATTCTGATTTTCCCCTACTTAATCACTCAAATAAACCTTCTTCAATCTAGTGGGGAAATTTCACTTTGAATTATCTAGAGTTCTGTCATTTACATGTGTGAAAAATGTACAAATGAACAAATGATATGAGAAATTATATATAGGAAACTCAAAAAATAAAGGTAGTAAACTTGAAAAAACTTTATACTTCCTCAAATATCAAAAACTACAGAAATATCTCATATTAAAACTTCAACTTTGACTTATTGAAACCTCCTTAAATTTCTCTGATATTTACCCAAAATTGAAATTCAGGTTTGACTTATTGAACTCTTTATATTTTTCTCAGTAAGATAGTGATGGATCTTGGTTCTGATTTTCTCAGAAACATGCTTAGAAAAGTGGTTTCGATTTTCTCAGACACATGATCAGAAATGTGGTTCAAATTTTCTTAGAAACAAGCTTAGAAATATGGTTAAGATTTTCTTAGAAACATTCTTAGAAATGTGGTTAAGATTTTATTAGATACATAATCAGAAATGGGATTCAAATTTTTTGAGAAAATAGGTTGATATTTTCTTAAAAAATTGGTTTTGATTTACTCAGAAATTAGGTTCTGAATTGCTCAGAAATATGGTTTCAAATTTCTTAGAAATTAGGTTCTGAATTTCTCATAAATCAAGTTCTGAATTTTTAAAAAACCAAGTTCCTAATTACTCAAAAATCGGGTTTTGAATTTCTCAGAAACCAGGTTATGAATTTATCAGAAATAAGGTTCGATATTTCTCGGAAATCAGGTTTCAAATTGTTTATAAATCACATTATGAATTTCTTAGAAATCAGGTTTTGAATTACTTAGAAATTAGGTTCCAAATTTTTAGAGACCCAAGCTTGACGTACATGGAAATTAAATTTCTTTTTCAGAATACTTAATAAAAAACACAAAAATATTCCCAAATACCATATTAGTTTAGTGTCGTTGAAAAACTATAACATAATCTTCTAACATTGTGAAATATCTTCCACATCTCCCATAAAGATCTTCCCATTTTGTTTTCCTAACTAAAACCTTTCTTTATATCTTGGGAAAAAAGAATAAAAGGATGAGATCAAATTCTTAGTAAGGGTAAATATGGAGAAAATGAAACAAACCTAAAACATATAAATATAAAAACATAAACATAATGTTTAAATAGAAAAATCATGAATCATGAAATAAATCTTGGTAGTTCGTAAGGCATTGATCATAAAGGAACATTAACCATGATAGAATAGAATTGACATAAAACATGTAATTATGGAAAACTAATAATCACATAATATGATTTCCATAGTATACAAGGAATTTCTTCCAAGACCATTATAGTGTACATATTCCATTACCGAACCGAATTTACTTATCGTTTCAACCATATATTAGTGAACCAGACTTACTTGCCGTTCCAACCCTACATTACTAAATTGGATTTAATTTCCATTACAGTATTGTCTATCTCATGAGATATAAATCTTTACCCAATGAATTATAGGGAGATATAGGTCCCACCCATCTCATAATGAAATCATTCTTACATGTTCTAGAAAAATATAAATCAATCATCATAGCATAACCCATTAAATAAAATGCAATTCATAGACATCATTTCATCATAACATAATACATATAAGATAAATGGACTTCATAAAAATAATTCCATTATAAAAAAAATCAAATATAAGTAATAATATGGATAGAAACAATACCCTATGTCATCTTAGATGTAAAATAATTTTGGTAAACAAATTGAACTTAGTTCTTGAGAAAAATATCATTTCTTCTTCAAAAATGTTTTCTTTTCTCAAAATGAAATGAAATTTTTTAAAAAAGAATTTATTTTAAAATAAAATTGAAATAGTGTAGAGGCTGTTTTTTGAAAATAAGGCATTGTGAAATCTTAAAAATCCATTCATTCCATATAAGTTAAAAAAACATTCTCTTTTTACTTTTTTCAGAAAAGTCAAAAAATACCTTGTATGGTAAAAAAGAAAGATTCCTTCCATACCATGTAGTAAAATTCAAGAAAGGGTAAAAATTACTTTAAAAATTTATATAATAATAGTAAAAATTTTATGAAAACATTTTTATAAAACATGGACATGGATGATAAATATATCCCCAGTATATACTTACATATAAACAATCTCACATAAAAATGAGATTGAAAAATTATCCCTTACCAATTTATAATTAATCGCATCATATGAATCATAAAATAATGAAAATAATATTCATATATAAATATCACAAACTTTATAATAATAACCATAAAAATATTTATGGTAAGCATAAACATCACAAAAAAGTAATAAGTGGTGTATAAGGCATATGTCCCAAAGAAATAAAAGTGAGACAAAATAATCCCTTACATTAGGTCTGGTTTCTTCTGTATGTGTCCTAAAATCTTGTATAGTGGGTTTAAACATAATATTAACTTGTAATAGAACCATAATAATATTTATGATATTATATATGATTCACTTATGAATTTATATTACCCATTTATTTGTTAATTCTATGTTAAAGCAATGTTTTGGGTAATAATTGTTTATTTTTCATACGTGTTTTGAATTTTTATTCTTGATATTATTACTTATATAATGATTTAATTAAAGATTATAAAGCATGATTTATATTATATATATATATATATTCATCATATAAATATATATAATATATAGATAAAAGAAATGGAATACACCGTTCATGGAGATGGTAGGCTGTACGTACGCATGAACACTGTTTTTGTTTCCTTATTAAATAGATTGGAAGTAAGTAAATGACTTATATATATATATATACATAAATAAATCAGAATTTATATATCATATTTTTAATGATTATTTATTATATATACTTTATAATCATTCTTGAATGGTTAACATGGAGAATGAATATCATCGCATTGTGGAGACTGTAAGTCATATGTACGCATGAGCGACGACATCGTTCCCATAATTGTTGAGTGTTATTGAAGTGGATATTGTATAATATATCATAATTAGTATCATGTTATAATAATCATATATAGTTATTATTTCCACATTTATACCCAACCAAGTAAGGTGGTGGTGAAAAACAAACTACACCACGACGTGGAGACAATAAGCCGCACGTACGCACGTGCGATGATTTTGTTTTTCATAGGATGGATAGAAGGTGAAATAGTGTTGTTTCATATTTATAATAAAATATAAGTATATTATTGATACAGATATTATTACTTTATAACAAAACAACTAATGAAGAGGAAGTAGAAGAAGAAGGAAATTTTAAGGAATTGGTAGAAGAGATTACCTCTTCCTCTAAGTGCCTCCTATAAATTTCATCTTAGGGCACTAGAGTTAGTCTTTTTAGAAGACCAGAACCTCTAGATTTTAACTATGGATGTTTGAAAGAGAAATTTGAAGGGGTTGGATGATATTTAAGTCTCAAAATAGAGTAAATAAGAGATGGATGAGGTGCCCTTTTATAAGAGAGGAGAGGGGCACTTTAGGAAACTCTTAAAATATTAATTTAATATAAATTCAATTTAGATTAAAAATGGTCCAAAACTTATTTAATTAGAAGATAATTTAATTTTCGTTGTAATAAATATCATAAAATAATTGTTAGACAAGATTTGAATATTTTTTTGTCCTTATCTTTTTGGTTTAACCCTTATTTTACCCTTTTTAATCTTATCGTGATATCTTGTTATTTACACATTATGGGTTAATGTAATTACCATATTAGGTAAAAATAGCCAAAAAAGTTATTTATGACATATTTATACATATATTAACAATTTTTATGAATATTATATTTTTAGGAACTTAATATCATTTAATAATCTATTTTATGTTTTTAGTTATGAATTATGTCAATTTTGGACACTATTCATACTTGACCTTTTCAAATTCATAACAACCCGATTCATTCGCAAAAAAAGGCATTAAATCAACCATAATATTTAAATTTCATCCAAAAAATTTGAGTATGGCATAAAAATGGTCAAATTAAATATATTTTATCATTTATAAATTAACTTATTTGAATCTTTCATTAATGAGGCAATCACTATGTCATAATTGTCTCATAAATAAATATATTCATCTAATGTCTAAAAATTATAAATAAAATACCTTGTTGTAGGAAATAATTTTATATTTCTATTTACTATTTATAAACATATATATCTATTATATTACCCTATATTAAAATCAATTTAGTAAAATATATATGTTTAGGTTATAATTATCTTTACTTTAAATTAATTCTTATAAAATGTCATTTTCACATCCATTTGAATCCATGGAGTCCAAAAATAGACCTAAGGATTTACATGGTCGGAAATATCTCATCTGATAGGATTATTATATGGTTTAGGGTAGTTTAATATTATTATAATATTATTTTTTCCTTATTTACCATATTTAGCGTTTAACCACGGTAACTAAAATAATTATTGATGTTACAATTCATAATGTATAAAAATATAAAGGTACCTACTTACACAATTTGAAACTTTTGATTCCAAATATAGAATCGATTTTTCCAAATTCAAAACACATAAGTTTTAGTAATTAATTTAAAATTAATTCCCGTTGTCAAAACAAAAAAGTGGGGTTTTAAAATGTAATAACTGTCAAAGGATTGACATGTGTTTATGTCCAATTTAAATGTGAAATTACTTATAATGACCAAAATTGGATTAAATGATAAAAATATAATCTAATGACTCTTTAAAACCAATTAAAAAGTTAATATATCTATATAAATAAATTAGATTAAAAGGAAGTTTTAAAATTCAATGCAGTATTTTTTAACTATTCATTAAAATTTTAATTTTATTAGAAAAATTCAAAAAATTCAGAAAAATTAAATTTTTATGTCCCAATTCTAAATAATAAGTTTAAATTATAAAATTTTCAAAAACTAGATTCAAAATGGTCGCACCATTAAAAGGCAGTAAAACTGCATTTTTTTTAAAATAATTCTTTTATATGAAAAATTGATTTTGTTCCCATATCATGTTCTAGAAAATGTGTAAGATAAATGAGAATGTTTTATAAAATTAAAAATTTGGTTAATACAATTCATAATGGCTAGTTTATATACCATTAAATAATAATATTTTAATAATATATCATTGTTTAGTGAAACTCAGTATCATGTACGACACAAGCTATCGAGGAAGGTCACTTTACGTGTAACACAAACTAAGTCAGTGTTGTGTGTTGTGAAACTGTCATTTGGTGTTTCATATAACATAATCCAAACTTAGTTAATTTATAAATTGAACAATATTTGTACTCAGTGTTGTGTGAAACAAATTCTATTAAAGGAATTTAAAATTGTGTGCAACACAAGCCAAGAATAGTGTTGCACATAGTGAAAGCTAATACGGTGTTGCGTATAGCGCAAGATAATCTTGGTGTTTCTTAAAACACAAGAAATCAAAGAAGATAAAATAATATATCTTATAAAATATAGGGTTGTTATAGAATTTCTCAGAAATCAGGTTCCGAATTGTTCATAAATTGGGTTCTGAATTGCTCAGAAATCAGGTTCCGAATTGTTCAGAAAGTAGGTTCTGATTTGCTCTGAAATTGGGTTTCGAATTATTTAGAAATGTTTTTCGGATTTTAACAGAATTGTGGTTCCATTTTTTAGAAAAATGATACTGGATCCATTTTTTATCTTCCTTTATGTGATTCCAATTATTTCAATCTTGTCTATTATTTCTTCAAAAGATTTTTTCATGAAAGTTTTCTTGATTTTTGAGAACTTTTTGATCAGAAATGCATTGTATAATTTATTTATAAAGTTTGAAAAACTTTTTAACTTCTGAATTTTCACTATTTAATAATATCCTCTTTCAAATCTCTTTAGTAAAAAAAAATACATCTTCATTCATCAACTTCTTTCTTGAGAAAATTATTTCTTGAGAAACTTCTTTCTCAATAACTTCATTAATCCTCGATTAAAAAGCATTCTTGTCCAAGAAAAGTTAGTTGTCAAAAAATACAAATACTTTGTTAAAAATAATTTATAACAAAGGTGTTTCAATATCCCTATTTAGATTTGTTAAAAACCCTCATTAATAAATTTTCCAAATCTCATATTTTTTTATCAACTCTTATTTTGTAAGCAACTCAAGTTTTTTTACTTTTATCAAAACATAGCCTTTCTCAAAAGAGAGTGTTCTAAAACCACACTACTAGATAAAGTAATTCTTTTTAAGGAATTTCATCCCCCGGTGGTAAGAAAATTTTGCGGCCATGTAAATATAATACCCCTTTATTTTCTTCTTCTCTCAATATAATCTTTTCTTTTCTCACTTTTCTTTTTATCTCCCCCATTATACGATAACCACCACTTTAGATTCAAAGAAAATAAAGATTTTTAAAACTTCTTATAAAGAAAAAAGTTATTACATTCTATCCCCTTTTTTCAACATAATCCAAATCATGGTGGGGGTCATTCTTGATGAGGTTTAAGAAGATATGAGAGGAGGTTGAACAAGAACTTGGAGCCTCAATTCAGAAAACCTTTCCTTAGACATTGATTTTGTAATGATATCATCTATATGATACTTTGTTGAAATGTATTCTAGAAAAACATCTCCATTAAAAACTTTATATTTTATAAAGTTAAACTTTATATTAATTTGTTTTTATCTTGAATGTTGGACATGATTCTTAAAAAGATCAATTGCACTCTGATTATCACAAAGTATCTTCAATGGTTTAGAAACTTTTACTATCAAATATTCCAACTAAAATTTCCTGCACAACATTTGAGTACAAGCCTGAGTGGATGCAACATATTCAGATTCTTATGTGCTCAAATTTTCTGAAATTTGTTTCTTACTATGCCAACTCACACAACATTCACCCAGAAAAATGTTCCTCTTGTGGTTAAATTTATATTATTACAATCTCTATCCCAACCAGAATCAATATAACTTAGAAAGTTCATCTTATTGTTTCTTTTGTATAACAAACAATGTGAAGTTATTCTTTTGACATATCTCAAAATCCTCTTTGCTTCCAACATATGTGATTATTTCAGATTACTTTGATACCAGGCACATAATGTCACAAAATAGGAAATATTAGGACCTTAAGATGCAAGGTAAAAAATATTTCCTATCAAATTCCAAAAGTCTTTTTGTTTCGTAGTTATTCTAGATTCATCTTTACTTGACTTTGTGCTCACTGAAATAGGAGTTAAAACTTATTTTGATTCAGCCATCCAAAAACTATTTAACAACTCCATGGCATACTTTTCTTGAGATAAGAAGATATATTTTTCTTTTTGTTGAACTTATAATCCTAGGAAGAATGTTAATTTTACAAACACTGAAATTTCAAAAATTTTCTTCATTTCTTCAGCACACTCTTCACAAAAATTTTCTTCATCCCTAATAAAAATTATATAATCCACATAAACAATTACAATTAATGTTTTAGAGTCAACATCTTTCACATACAAGTTGCTATCAACTTTTCCTTTAGAAAATTCAATCATTCCTAAAAAATTGTAAAGATTCGAATACCAAGTATGTGGGGCTTGTTTCATCCCATACAAAGCTTTCTTCAATTTACAAACCTATTTTCATCCTCATAAAGTAGAAACCCCCAAGGTTTCTCAATGTATACTTCTTCGTCAATCTCACTATTTAAGAAAGTTTACTTTACATCTATTTGATAGAATTTGTAATTCCAATGAGTAGCAACTTCTAGAAACATTCTAAAAGTTCATATCCTTGAAACAGGGGTAAAAGTTTCATTAAAATCCATACCTTCAACCTGTGCATATCCTTTACAAATAATTCTTTCTTTGTTTCTTAAAAATTTTCATTTCTCAATAAATTTGTTTCTATAAACCCACTTGGTTCTGATAATATTTTTATGTGTTGGCCATGGAACAAGTTCCCGTGTTTCATTATTCTCAATATGTTCCAATTCTTCATTAATAGTATCCCCCATTCTTTATGTTGAATAGCCTCTGAAACTAACCCTAGTTCAACTTTTGAGATAAGTGAAGTTTGATTTCCTAATATGAACTTCCATCAGGACTGAACTGGAGCCTTTTTATTCCCAATAATGTTTTCAGATTCAACATGTTTTCATATGGTAGGAAATTTCAGTGTTTCTTTCTCAACTGGAGTTTCCATATCACACAATTCTTCTGAATCCTGATAAAAATGTTTTGAATTTCTTTCACTATTATTGGAGATCTCCAATTTATCTTCCTTAGAACCCCCAACAATCTTTGTTAAGGAAATTTGATTTTCAATTACCTTCAAATCATATGAGTCTACTAACATTTTTAAATATTAATCCAAATATTTTTTACTTCTCCCATTTGGTGAATATCCCATGAAAGTTCCTTCCTCATATTTCTCATCAAACATTCCCAAATCCAGATTTTTGACCTTTATAGGACATATACTTCCAAAAACTTTGAATTATTTCAATGAATGTTTTTTGATATAAAAAATTTAATAAGGAGTCTTGTTGGTTTCTAGTATTAACAAACATCTATTTTGAACATGAACAACCGTAGTAACAACTTCTCTGCCAAAGAATTTGGAAAGTTTTAATTCTTCTAACACAGTTCTTCCCATTTCCACCAAGCTTCTATTTTTTCTTTATCTTACTCCATTTTTTTGTGTAGTATAGGGAGAACTTTACTGATGTTTGATACAATATTTCCTCATATAATATTCAACAAAATTATTTTTGAATTCGGTACCATTATCTGTTCTCAACTTTTTGATGGAAACCCCAAATTCTTTATCAACATATTTTCTGAAGAATTTGAACAATTCAATAGACTCTGACTTGTGCTTCATGAACATGAAGTTTTTCATTTGAGTGAAATCATCAATAAAATTGATTAATTATAAGTCTCCTTTTTTGATTGATGTCTCATCTGTCCACATAAATCAGAATGAATAAGCTCAAGTGCTATGGAAGATTTAATTTCAACTTTTTTATGTTTTTTATTCATTTTTACTTTTTGACGAGTAATACAAACATCTTCATATATTGTTTTCAATTATTGAAAATTCTGGACAACATCAACTTTTGAAATTTTATTCATGTTTTTGTTCCCAATGTGGAGAAGTTTACAGTGCGACAATTTTTTTTCATCTTCATCACTCAAGTAACATGAGTTATTGAATTCTACCATTTGAAAGAGATTTCCACTGGTTCTTTCTCCTATTGTAATTAATTTTCTATCTTCTATACTTTTTATGATACATGAATCATTTCTTAATGTTACTCATTTTACATCATTAAAAAGTTGACTTACACAATGTAAGTTATGTTTTATCACATAAACAACTAAAATTTCCTTAGATTCCAATTTCTATTCTTCAATCTATGCCATTCCAATTCCTCTGATTTTTAAGGAACTGTTATTGCCAAACGTAACTGCTACTCCATCAGAACATTCAAGACATTTAAAATTTTTATATCACATTTCATGTGTGAATGAAAAACACTATCAAGTATCCATGGTTTGTTCCTCTTACTTTCCTTCAAACTGTCTCACCAACAAAATCGCTTTCCTCAACCTTCTTCTTTTCTAATTTCTTTTCTTTTCTCTCATTAGAAACTAGTTCTGGAAGGAGTTTCATATATCTTTCACCATGATGACCAGGCTGATAACATCTTCTAATGTAAAGACCCAGGTTTTCTAGGTAATGTTTTTTTTCATAATATGAAATTATTTCAAGTCTGTGAAAATTGACTGCGTGTGATTCCGGGGCCCGATGTACCTAGAATGAATTTATGAAATTTTTTTAAGGTACATTTAGTAAACATGTGGGTGTCATTTTCTATCTTTTGAACCAGTGCTCAGATTAAAAATCTGAGGGTATCATTGAATCCGCAGCACTGGGATTTGCTTAAGGGAGGTTTCACTTAGACCACAGTAAGTCTGGAAAAAATTTAGATTTGGGACTTTTTAAAAGAATAATAAAATAACTTTGTTATTTTATTTGTTTCAATCTTTTCCTCCAATGGAAAAGTGGTAGTGGAGGTACCAACGATGTATCAATCCATTAAATATCTTGACTCCTCAAATCTTGTATAACAATACCGTTTTAATTTTAAAGGTTCTTATTAAATGAACCCCCATTAATTCCACGTGAATTACACACCCCCCTTCTCCTATTTATATGGAGATTGGGAGAAGTATTGGAATGACTTCACCAAGTAACGAAGTTCTAATAAAGTGCTGCAAAGCCAATCACTTAGAGGACAGTGCCGGTTCCCGTGGGCGGTGATGAGCGACACTGAATCAAGAACCGAAAGATGACATTTGAGTGACAACTTTGGCGGCTTGTTGCAGGGATGACTAACACCGACTCTTCCTCAAGAATGGAGGCTCTCCAATGACCTTGAAGTAGGGATTTATTTTTTTATAATTTCAAGTGATTATTGAATTTTTTTGACCCTCATGTTTTCAAGCTAATGCGGAGGTCGCGGGCTAAACGAACATGGATCAGATCCACTACTACCTTGTTTACCCTTGCATTCTCCATGGATGATCGCTAGCCTGGTGGCACCAGATGGCCATGATGGAGGTGGAGTTCCATCTCGCACCACTAGAGGAGGCTGTGGAACTTTGCCGTTGTGGTTAGTGGAGCGGCCGACACCGGCCGACCGCGAAGGTGGTGCAGCGCGCCATCACGTGCCGCCGGTGGGGAAGGCTATGGACGAAGCCATGGTGGGTGAAGACAGTGGTTGGCTAGTACCGACTGTGGATGGTGGATACAGAGAGGCTCTCCATCGCAGACTACTGGAGTAAACCGCAGCTCAAAGCCACGACGATGGAGAGACCCACCCTCCTGAGGGTCCTACGGTGACTGGGCGGCGCCCCGTTGCACCGCCTCTTCACAAGACGAACAACCACTCAGCTGTTCGGGAAAACCAGGGGGACTCCCCCCTGTCGTGGCTAGGGAAGGCCCCTTTCTAGCAGTCTGTGCATGCCCAACAGGCCGCGCCATAGCAGATCGAGCCGCGCGTGCCCAGTGGGCCATGCCTCTGTGGGCTGGGCCACGCGATCCCAGCGGGTCGTGCCTCCGTGGGCCTGGCCATGTGATTCCAATGGGTCATTCCCTTATGGGTTGGGCCACTCCCCCCTCGGGTTTAGGCAGAATCTCAGCCCAGTGGGCCGAGCCCGCTGCCGCCCAACCCAGCAGTGTTAGACCCGGGGCCTTAAATGCCAGTTTCACCTAACGGATAATAACATGAAATCTTGGCATCAATTAACGCTCCGTCTATCATGTGGAAACCCTTAAGACATGGAAGTACTTTGGGATACTTCTTCATGGTTCTTAGTGGAGGTTGAGGTACGACTAATGGCTTGAGGAGCAGTTTTTCTTAAATCAAGCGTACTATGAGAGGGAATCCAGTGGCTGGCAGTGAGGTGGAGGTTGGAGATAGATCATATGGAGGTTAGTACCAAGTGATCTAGTGTGGGTCATCACCGATCTCTTGTGGGTTAGATATTATGTGGGTCAGTGATCAGTGATCCTGTGTGGGTCAACGTATACTGATCCTGTGCGGGTCAGATCCTATGTGGGTCA
The DNA here is from genome assembly GCA_963277665.1 of Viscum album. Taxonomy (NCBI): domain Eukaryota; kingdom Viridiplantae; phylum Streptophyta; class Magnoliopsida; order Santalales; family Viscaceae; genus Viscum; species Viscum album. The sequence continues at coordinate 1,487,982,502 of OY728137.1, read as the reverse complement.
TTACGGGGGTAAGTACCTGTCGACTATGGGTGGGTCAGATCTAATGTGGGTTATTGTGGGGGTGAGTATCTTTTGATCCTATGTGGGTCAGACTCCGTATGGCCAGCAGCAGTGCGTCTTGACATAATAAGATGATCTAGCTTCGCGACTGATCATCTCTACTTCTATACTTCACTAATACTTGGTGTGAGATGAGTCTTTTACCTTCGTCGTGTTACCTTTGTGGTACCTCTGTTGGACCGGAAAAGAGTGATGGCAAGAGGGGGGGGGGGGTGAATTTCCTTTTAAAAAATAATTAACAATTAAAAACAATTATCAAAGTGCAGAGGAAATAAAAGAGGCAAGGCACAAAACTTGATAAGGGAGTTCGGCTTAAACCAAAGCCTACATCTCCGCTCCCAACTCAACCGTTGAGAGATTTACTACCGCTTTCTTTTTAATGGTTTTAGCAAGAAACCCACTAGACTTTAAGGTAGTCTAGAACCTATTATAGCTTGATTTTAATGGTTATGCAAGAACCCACTTGCTTTTAATGGTTGAGCAAGAACCCACTAGCCTTCTTACAGGTGACAGCTAGCTCACCTTTGATTCAAGCCTTTTAAAGGGAAGGCTTGACTAACCTCTTCACACCTTGAAGGTGGTGTGAAAACCCAAAAGAGAGGATGAGAGAAAGAGATGGGGGTTTGTAGGCACAAACCCAAATTGATGCTCAAAAAGATAAATAATGAAAAACCGTAAGAGGAGAAGCCTTGGGCGCCAATGGTTTGATTGGAGTTGATGAAGAGCGCTCCCAAGCTTCTTTGATGGTGCTCCTTGGATGTGAAAGTGAGTTGGAGCAAGTGGAGTTCCTTGAAGGAATGCGCCAGAGGTTCGCCAAATGATCAAAAATGTTCATGTGGGCTTCCTTGTGTTTCCGGGGCTTCCTAGTCCTTTATTTATAGAGGGGGAACCCTCAAATGGACTTTGGGGGTCTTCGGAGCCGTTGGAGAGGTCTTCGGATCCATTGGGAGTCAAGTGGACAAGTCTGGTCAAAGCCCAACGGCTAGTTTGACTGGCTCCACCGGCTGACCGGTACAGTGCCACCGGTTGTCCGGTGCTTTGGAAAAGGGAGAGGGTTTCTGTCCAGGCACCACCGGCTGGCCGGTGAAGAGGCCACCGGTTGGCCGGTGAGGAGGCAGTAGCTGTCCGGCCTGTCTGGGTTCCACCGGCTGGCCGGTGGTGGGACACCGGTTGGCCGGTGGTCTGGACAGAGGGGATGCCTCCTGTCCAGGCTCCATCGGCTGGCCGGTGGTCATCCACCGGTTGGCCGGTGGACTAAAAATCAGTCCACTTTTGCCTTCTTGGCCCAATTCCTTGGCAACCTTTTGCCTATCAACAAAAACACTTAAAACAAGATTAGATAAAAAAGAGAGTGATTGTGATCATGAAAATTAAACCACGAGGGGTACGAGAGGTACAACAATCTCCCCCTATTTTGATGATCACAATCACTAAAAACAAGCAACGTAAAATATTGAAATGAGAGGCATGATTTAAAAGATAAAGCAAAGCATGAGAGAATGATTTATCCCCCAATCAACCAAGAATTTCTCCCCCTTTGTGATTATCAAAATAGCACAGGGCATAAAACTTGATTGAGGGAAAGGTTGAAAAACAAGATAGAGTTTTTTAAACCAATTGAAATTTTTGAGATTTGAATTGAAAAGTTTTGAATTGAAAGTTTTGAAAAGAAAGTTTTGAATTGAAAGTTTTGAATTGAAAGTTTTGAATTGAAAGTTTTGAAAAGAAAGCAAAAAGGCTTAAACGATCCTAACTCCCCCCTAAATAAAAACAACAAATCACCGGGGAGAGGTTTTTGAAACCGAGACAAATTTTGGTCCGGTGAGACTCGCTAAAAGGGATTTTTCAATCCACACTTGTCTTGTGGCAGGTCTTCTCCTAAAAAATTCATCATTAAAGGAAATGGTTTTGGGCCTTCCATACCAGGCATTTTTGCAATCACACTCATAAATTAAGTGCCCGGGTTTTTTTACAATAGTTGCAAAATTTATATTGGGAGTTCCCCCTTACAAAAATAGTTGGAGAATGGGAAGATGATGCTTGCTTGGAATAGCCAAGCCCTTGGGTGGTTCTAGATATGCATTGGGAACTAAGGAATTTGGTCAGATTTTGTTCACCTTGGGTGAACTTGGCAAGAGATTCCCTTAAATCTTTGATTGTTGATTCCATAGAATCAACATCGGGAAGGTTTTGGACTTTGAGGGATAACTCCTCCTTTTCTTTGAGAAGTTGTTCCTTTTCGGAAGAAAGTTTTTTGAAATTCTTTTTTAAAGCAATAAATTTGGAAGAAAGTTCGTGAAAACCTTCCTCCAATTGATCTTTAGCATGTTGGAGATCCTCATAAGATAAATGATTAAAAGAATTGGAAGAACTAGAGGATGAGGAGTCGGAAGAGGTTACCTCATGAAATGCCATTAGGCATTTTTTACCGTTGTCACTTGAGGAGGAGGAGGAGGAGGATGTGGAGCTATCACTCCATGTGGCCTTGAATGCCTTCTTCTTTTCCTTTTGCTTGGCCTTTTTCTTGTTGAGTGTACAATCGGGCTTGTAATGACCTTTCTTGCCGCACCCGTAACATGTTACCTCGGGCTCGGATTTTTTGTTGGGTTGAGCCTTGCGGGATTTCTTCTTCTTGTGCTTCTTCATGAAGTTGTTCATTTTGTGGGCAAGATTCTCCATTTCTGAATCGCCGCTTGAAGAGGAAGACGATGAGGAGGAGGAGCTTTCTTCTTTTTGAACTTTGAAGGCGATGTTCTTTGGAACTTTGATCGGTTTGCCTTCCTTTTCAGCTTGCCTCCTCATGGTGATCTCGTAGGTCATGAGGGATCCGATGAGATCTTCTACCGACATGTTATTGATGTCTTTTGCTTCTTGGATTGCCATGACTTTAGGTGCCCATGAGCTTGGTAAGATCCAAAGGATCTTCTTGACCATTGTTTCTGCAGACACATCATCACCAAGAGACTTTCTACCATTGCAAATGTCAGTAAAGCGAGTAAACATATCAGAAATATTTTCAGATGGATGCATGGTAAAAGACTCAAAATCTTGATGATACATATCCAATCGAGTATCCTTGACTTTGTTGGTCCCCTCATGGGTAACTTCCAAAAGTTTCCAGATTTCATGGGATGAAGTGCATGTGGAAACTCGATTGAATTCATTACGATCAAGGCCGCAATGAAGAGCGTTCATGGCTTTGCCATCAAGCTCGAAATTTTTAATATCGGCTTGAGTCCATTTGGATTCATCGGGAGAAGAAAGAGAATAACCATGCATGACAATTCTATAAATAGGATAACCTATGCTTCTAAGAAAAGTGGTCATACGGGTTTTCCAATAAGTGTAGTCGGTTCCATCAAAGAATGGAGCACGACCCAAGGAATACCCTTCGGGGGCGAAAGAAGTTGAAGCCATCACAAAGGATCTTGAATTTGAAACTGGTGAAGGTATTACTCAAATTTCCCTCTGATACCAATTGTTGGACCGGAAAAGAGTGATGGCAAGAGGGTTGGTGAATTGCCTTTTAAAAAATAATTAACAATTAAAAACAATTATCAAAGTGCAGCGGAAATAAAAGAGGCAAGACACAAAACTTGATAACGGAGTTCGGCTTAAACCAAAGCCTACGTCTCCGCTCCCAACTCAACTGTTGAGAGATTTACTACCGCTTGCTTTTTAATGGTTTTAGCAAGAAACCCACTAGACTTTAAGGTAGTCTAGAACCTATTACAGCTTGCTTTTAATGGTTTTGCAAGAACCCACTTTCTTTTAATGGTTGATCAAGAACCCACTAGCCTTCTCATAGGTGAAGGCTAGCTCACCTTTGATTCAAGCCTTCTAAAGGGAAGGCTTGACTAACCTCTTCACACCTTGAAGGTGGTGTGAAAACCCAAAAGAGAGGATGAGAGAAAGAGATGGGGGTTTGTAGGCACAAACCCAAATTGATGCTCAAAAAGATAAATAATGAAAAACTGTAAGAGGAGAAGCCTTGGGCACCAATGGTTTGATTGGAGTTGATGAAGAGCGCTCCCAAGCTTCTTTGATGGTGCTCCTTGGATGTGGAAGTGAGTTGGAGCAAGTGGAGTTCCTTGAAGGAATGCGCCGGAGGTTCTCCAAATGATCAAAAATGTTCCCGTGGGCTTCCTTGTGTTTCCGGGGCTTCCTAGTCCTTTATTTATAGAGGGGGAACCCTCAAATGGCCTTTGGGGGTCTTCGGAGCCGTTGGAGAGGTCTTCGGAGTCGTTGGGAGTCAAGTGGACAAGTCTGGTCAAAGCCCAATGACTAGTTTGACTGGCTCCACCGGCTGACCGGTACAGTGCCACCGGTTGGCCGGTGCTTTGGAAAAGGGAGAGGGTTTCTGTCCAGGCGCCACCGGCTGGCCGGTGAGGAGGTCACCGGTTGGCCGGTGAGGAGGCAGTAGCTGTCCGGCCTGTCTGGGTTCCACCGGCTGGCTGGTGGTGGGACACCGGTTGGCCGGTGGTCTGGACAGAGGGGATGCTTCCTGTCCAGGCTCCATCGGCTGGCCAGTGGTCATCCACCGGTTGGCCGGTGGACTGAAAATCAGTCCACTTTTGTCTTCTTGGCCCAATTCCTTGGAAACCTTTTTCCTATCAACAAAAACACTTAAAACAAGATTAGATAGAAAAGAGAGTGATTGTGATCATGAAAATTAAACCACGAGGGGTACGAGAGGTACAACAACCTCCACCTTTATGGTGTTATCTTCGTGGTGATACCTATGTGGTACATTTACCTTCGTGGTTCTATCTTCTTGGTGATACCTATGTGGTACTTTTAGCTTCATGGTGTTATCTTCGTGGTGATACATGTGTGGTGCTTTTACCTTAGTGGTGTTACCTATGCAGTACTATTACCTTCATGGTGTTACCTTGGTGGTATTCAACTATCATGTATGAGATGAGTATATCTTGATCACTTAGGTATATGTATGGGTATATACCTATGTAGAGTTGTTGACTACTTCATGATTTGTGGTTGAGGTCTTCCTTTGTGGTTTTTTTATTTGTGGAACTCTGGGATACCTTCAGGGGTCTCGAGGTCCCTACTGAGTATTGTTATACTCACCCCTAAATGGGCTATGCCCCCACCTTATTGTGTCTTGTGCAGACGACAAACAACGTTGATCAAGGATGAGGGAGCCAGGACTGGATGGTTCTCGGTGGTGGACCTTTGACATGACGTGATGCATTGAATACTGATCATGAGCTATACCTACCCTTCATGTAGGATCCTCGGTGGACAATCCGAGATCTATTTTTTTCTTTTCAGCTGTACTTGTACTTTTCAGTTGGGCTTGTATTCTAGCCCCATTACTTTCAGTACACTTTTTACTACAACAATTTACTTTACGGTTTCTTCTTATTGTGTTCTTGGTTTGCGTATTTTTATAGGTTTAAATTAATTGCCTTCTTTTTATAGTGATACACATTTTTGGTGATATTCGCCAGCCCATGGCCTATGGAAGGCGGGCTTGGGTTAGTCACGACACGGGCCCGGGAGATGGGTCGTGACAAAGTGGTATCAGAGGATTCAGTTCAAATGAAGAACTATGACTTTGATCTTTTCTTTGTGGTGATAATGTTATGTGTTATGAGTGTGGTTTTTAGTTTGGGGAATCCAGGGTCGGTGCGACGGCTGACGTATCCATTCACCAGGACCGTGGATTCCGATTTTCAGCTTAGTGCACGAAAACACTGATTGCGTGTGTTTTGGAATGTTTTGTTATGTTTTTTTTGAGTAAGATCACTAGGTATAACTTATTGATTATGGAACACCTATTTTCTTTCAGGATTCCACCATGTAGAAAACCAACTAGGATTCCTGAGAGAATACACGATGATGGCCCAACGAGCGATGAGGCTTCTGTGTAGGGACCTCTTATGGCGTTAGCACCTACAGGTGGTGTACCAGTAGTACCAGTACCCATTGGGTAGCCGTTACCACCATCCCCACTAGCAGAGGGTGCTCTCCTACTGAGTGCATTGCACGAGTTTCAGCAGTATAGGCCTCTGAGGTTCCGAGGTGAGACAGATCTGCAGGCGGCCGAGGACTGGCTGGAGGCTGTGGCCAGAGTTTTTTGCTGTTTGGGACAACATCTGATCTGATAATGATCATAACTACCAGTCTCTTATAGGGAGCAGCCAGGAGATGGTGGAGTCTGACACTCCAGTTACACGATGAGGCGACCCTCACCTGGGCAGACTTCGAGAGCCTTTTTAGGGAAGAGTTCATCCCAACGACTCTACACTCAATGCATATACATGAGTTGCTTCACTTACAGCAGGGCATCATGACCATGGACCAGTACTCGACAAGGTTCACTAATCTCTCCTGCTACTCAACCGACATGGTATGAGACCCTTTATTCAGGCCCCATACCTTTGAGAAGGGTCTATGATGGGAGATCAGTTCATCGATGATATGGATTAGCATTCTAATGCAGGTTGGGGTGATAGAGTGAGCGCTTTTGTTGGAAAGATTTCTAGATGAGCAGGCACCAACATCGAGAGACACCACCAGACATCAGGTAGCAGAGTCATCCGTAGCAGGCAGTAGACGAATGACGTAGGGGCCCAAGTAGGCTAGACCTTCTAGTGGGTGACCTCAGGATATAGGGTCAGTGGTGAGGAGATCATGGGACAAAGGGGGATAGTTGAGGATCAGGCAGTGCTATTCATGCGGAGGGCAGGGTGACATGGCTCGAAACTGCCCGACCCACCGTACAGAAGACTAGCAATAGGTCAAGGGACCGCCGAGGTACATGTATAGGTTCAAGCGAGGAGGTCTGTAGGGAAATGAACGTGGCAGACAAGATCTCCATGTATCAGGCAATGGGTAGTGATTCGAGGTTCTACCGCCACCACCTCCAGGTGGTCCACCCCAACCACAGAGAGGAGGAGTATAGGGATGAGATCAGCTCCTGGAAATTGAGGCCTACGACCACGACACTTTGGAGATTATTAGAGGTACAATCTGTGCCTATTCCACCCTATCTTCTATACTTATAGACATAGGTTCCAGTCACTCTTTTATTGGCACGACCCTCGCTTGGAGCTTGGAGATTCCAACAGAGCTATTATCCTGATCCTTATAGCTAGAGACACTTATGGAGGAAGATATGACAATTACAAACTAGTGCCGGCAGTGTGAGCTTAATCTAGGAGGCAAGAGCTTCGACTTGAGTCTTCTAGTAGCAGCGTTGAGGCCTTAAGATTTCATCTTTGGTATGGATTGATTATCCATAGTTCATGCTTATATTGACTATATTAGGCGTAAAGTGTGGTGTGTCCGCACAGGTGGGACCAGGTTTTCCTTCACTGGCGAGAAGGGAACCTTTGCAGCACATGATGAACTTACCCGGAGGAGGGTGTATCTGATCACAAATTAGTTGTCTAGACTTACCCTTATAGAAGTTGATGTTGAGTGTTTGAGATATCCTAGAGTGGCAGACCAGTATGCCGATGTCTTTCCTGATGATGGTTCGGGACTACCTCCATGCAGAACATTTGAATTTTACATCGACCTGTACCCCGGGATGACATCGATATCTACACCAGCATATCAGATGGCTTCCACTAAGCTTTGTGAGTTACGGGTACAACTGGAGGACTTTCAAAGGAAGGGATTCATAAGGCCCAATGTTTCTCCATTAGGGACCCCAATTTTTTTCACCAATAAGGAATATGGGAGTTTGAGACTCTAATTAGATTATCGGTGCCTGAACCAAGTGACCTTGAAGAATAAGTATCCACTTATGGGGATTGATGATCTTTTTGATCAGCTGAAGGGAGCTCATTGTTTTTTGAAGATATACCTCAGATCAGGCTATAATCAGCTTAGGGTATGAGATGAGGATGTAAATAAGGCAACCTCTAGATGTTGGTATGGACACTATGAGTTCTTGGTTATGACTTTTGGCGTGACCAACGCCCCTACAGTGTTCATGGGACTCATGAATAGGATCTTCTAGCCATACCTCGATCGCTTTGTGGTGGTCTTTATCGAAGAGATCTTGGTGTACTCAGTGATAGAGGAGGATCATGCCTATCATCTACAGATAGGTTTGGATACACTTCGGGGGCACCAGATTTATCTTAAGCTCTTGAAGTGATAATTATGGATATGAGAGGTACAATTTCTGGGACACACTATCATGGAGGCTGGAATTGTAGTGGATATGGAAAATATAGAGGCTATGCTAGCTTGGGAGCCACCCAGGAGTGTGATCGAATTACCGAGTTTCCTAGGGTTGGCTGGGTACAACAAGAGATATGTAACTGACTTTTCCAGATTTGTGGAACCCTTGTTAGCATTGAAAAAGAAGGGACAACCCTTCGTGTGGATGGATAGATTACAATAGAGTTTCCAAGAGCTGAGGCAGATACCGATGAGTGCCTCTATCTTGAGGCTACCAGAAGAGGGCGTTGGGTATGTAGTCTACAACGACGCATCAGGGGCCAGACTTGGATGTGTCCTGATTTAGGAGCGAGTAGTGATCACGTATAGCTCTTGGAAGTTTATACAACATTAGACAAACTACACTAACCATGACTTGGAGTTATAAGCAGTGGTATTAGCTTTAAATATGTGTCAACATTACTTGATGGGTGAACGTTTTACAGTCTACTCTGATCACAAGAGTCTCGGGTATATCTTTTCACAGAAGGAACTGAACCTAAGAAAACAATGATAGATAGAGTTCCTCCAGGACTATGAATTTGAGATAGTCTATACTCCTGGGAAGGAGAACATAGTGGCAGATACACTCAGTAGGAGGTCTGGTCTACAGTTTCTGAGTGAGGCGACAGAGGATCTAACCGCATTGCAGATATCCTTTGTAGATAGAGATGGAGTTGCTTACCTCTAGTCTATGACTGTCACTCACCCACTTCTTCAGTGAGTTCAAGAGGCACAACTTGGGGACTTTGAATGCGACGCATTAAAGCTCAGATATCCACAAGGAAGGCTCCTGATGGATTTTCAGAATGTGGGGAACATGTCATCCTATTTAGAGGACGTACCATGGAACCAGTGGAACTACATGAAGAGTTGTTGATGGAGTTCCATAGGTCCCCTCTAGCGGTACATCCTAGTGTGGACAAGATGTACCAGGACCTCTGGTATTAGAACTGGTGGCTAGGGATGAAGAAGGCAGTGACAGAGTTTGTTTCACGATGCCTCACTTGTCAACAAGTGAAGTCTGAGCATCAGGTTCTAGTAGGCTTAGCGCAACCACTAGAGGTGCCGGAGTGGAAGTGGGAAGGTATCTCCATGGAATTTGTGACAGAGCATCCACGTATGTCCGTGGGACATGTTTCCATCTAGGTGATCATTGAACTACTCATCAAGTTGTCCCACTTCCTACCCATCTGAGAGTAGGGATCAGCAGAGGGATTAGGACACCTCTACGTAGAGGAGATTGTACGACTTCATGGGGTGCCATCAAGGATCGTCTCTGACCATGACACATGTTTTACATCCTGGTTGTGGAAGGGATTATAGGAGGCGTTTGAGACTCAACTACATTTGAGGACCTCCTTTCATCCTTAGTCGGATGGTCAAAAAGAGCAGACTATTCAGACAGTAGAGGACATGATTCATGATTGCATCCTAGATTTTGGCCACAGTTGGGAGGATCACTTTTCCTTGGTGGAGTTCATGTACAAAAACAACTATCACTCCACCATCGGTGTGGAACCATTCGATGCCTTGTATGGTCGACCTTCCAGATCACCTCTATATTGGAAAGACCTAGGGGAGTCAGCACTTATGGGTCTAGATTTGGTACGGGCTACCACTGACAAGGTGCAGATCATCTAGGAGCAGATAAAGACTGCATAGAGCAGGATAAAGTCTTATGATGACAGGAGACAAAGACCTTTGGAGTTTGGGGATGGAGACCATGTATTCCTACGGGTCTCACCTCGTTGAGGTTTGCGAAGATTCGGTCAAGGAGGAAAACTCTCACCGAGGTTTATCAGATCTTATATGATACTTCGGAGGATTGGCAAGGCAGCATACCGCTTTTCACTACCACTGTAGTTGGAGAGGGTGCACAACATCCTCCACATGTCCCAGCTGAGGAGATACGTGCATGACTCATCTCAAGTCATTTACCATGGAGAGTTGGAATTTAATGATGGTGTAATATTTACAGAGGTTCCAGTGGATATTCAGGATTGACAAGAGTGGGCCCTTCGTGGATTATCGATACCTCTGGGGTGCGTGCACTGGAAGCACGATAACCTCTTGGAGAGCATATGAGAGCGGGAATCTTAGATTCGTGCTCAGTACCCTCATTTGTTTCCTTAGTCTATATTTTGGCTTTTGGGGATGAAAATACCTAAGGTTGGGAGAATGTAAAGACCTGGATTTTCCATGTAATTTTTTGAAATTATATGGAATTATTTCAAGTCTTCCAAAATTGACGGCATGTGATTCTGAAGCCCTATGCGCCTAGAATGAATTTTTGAACTTTTTTTAAGGTTTGTTCAGTAAACGCGTGGATGAAATTTTATATCATTTGAACTGGTGATTGAATTAAAAATTCGGGGGCACCGTTGAATCTGCAACACTAGGATTCACTTAAGAGAGGCTTCACTTTGACCGCACTAAGTATGGAGAAAAATTTAGATTTTGGACATTCTAAAAGAATAATAAAATAGCCTTTTTATTTTATTTATCTCTTTCTTTTCCTCCAACGAACAAGCGGCAGTGGCGGGGTCAATGATGTGTCAATCCCTTAAATGGATTGAATCCTCAAATCTTTTGTAACAACACCGTTGTAAATAGGAAGGTACCTATTAAATGAACCCCCATTAATTCCACATGCGTTACACACCCTCCCCTCTTCTATTTATATGGTACTTGGGGAGGTGTGTTGGAACACCTTCACCAAGAGAAAAAGTTATAATAAAGTGCCACGATGCTAATCACTTGGAGGATGGAGCCGATTCCAGTGGTCGGTGACAAGTGACACCAAATCACGAACCAAAGGATGATATTTGAGGAGTAACGTTGGTGGCTTGTTGTAGGGAAAACAAACATCGACTCTTCCCCAAGTGCGCATGCTCTCCAATAAACTTGAGGTTGGGATTTATTTTGTTATAATTTCAGGTGATTATTGAATCCTATTCCTCTCTCATGTTTTCAAGCTAACACGGAGGTCGCGGGCCAAACGAACATGGCCTGGACCCTCTGCTACATTTTTTACCCTTGCATTCTCCATGGAAGATTGTCGGCGTGGCAGCACTAGCTGGCCATGATGGAGGAGGTGCACCGTCATGCGCCACAGGATGAGGCTGTGTCACTATGTCCCAATGATTAGTGGAGTGGTTGGCACCGACCGACCACAAAGGTGGTGTGGCGCGTCATCATGTGCCGCCGGTGGGGAAGGCCATGGCCAAAGCTGCAGCGGGTAAAGACGGTGGTCGAATCGACTCAGCCGCATAAGATGTAGGTGGAGCGGCGCACCGTCACGCGATGCTGGGGGTTGCTGTGGCTCGAAGCCATGGTGGTGGAGGGACCCGCCCTCCTGGGGGTCTTACGGTGACCGGGCGGCGCCCCGTGGCGCCGCCACTTCACAAGAAGAACGACCTATTGACCATTCTGAAAAACCAGGGGGACTCCCCCCCCTCATGTTGGATAGGGTAGACCCTGCTCTAGCATGCCGTGCTTGCCTAGCTAGCCACGCCACCACAGGTTGGGCTGCTTTCGCCCAGCGGGCCGCGCCTCCGTGGTTTGGGCTGTGTGATCCCAGCAGACCATGACCTTGTTGGCCGAGCCATGCCTCCCTGTAGGACAGGCTGGACCGTGGTCTAGTGGGATGAGCCCGTTGTGGCCCAGTCCAGCCGGGTCAGACCCAGACCGGGTCGGATCAGACCCTGGCCCTTCCAGGACAGTTACACCTGAAGGACCATAACTTGAAATCCGTGCGTCTGATTGATGTGCCATCTATCACGTTGGAACCCTTATGACCTAGAGGTCCTTTGGGATAATTCTTAGTGTAGATTCATGGCGTTTGAGGTACAATCTATGGCTTGAGGAGCGGTTCTACAAGAATCAAGCAAACTATGAACAAGAATCTAGTGGCTGGTAGTGAGCCTGAGGTTGGGGACAGATCATACAGAGGTTAGTACCAAGAAATCCTATGTGGGTTAGCACTGATTCTATGTGGTTCAATTCTCAACGATCCAGTGTGGGTTAGTGCATACCGATCTTGTGTGGGTCAGATCTTGTGTGGGTCATTGCGGGGGTTAGAACCTATCGACTCCGGGAAGTTCGAATCTAGTGTGGGTCATTGGGGGGGGGGGGGTGGGTTAGTATCTATCGATCCTCTATGGGTCCAACTCCGTATGGTCAGCAGGAGTGCCTATTGATTGAATAAGATTATCTAGCTTCACGAATAATCATTTGTAGTTATATAATTCACTAATACCTAGTGTGATCTGAGTCTTTTAGCTTTGTGGTGTTACCTTAATGGTACTTTCACCTTCGTGGTGTTATCTTTGTGGTGATACCTATGTGGGACTTTTATGTTCGTGGTGATATCTTCCTGGTGATACCTGTGTGGTACATTTACCTTCGTGGTGTTGTCTTCATAGTGTTACCTGTGTGGTACTTTTACATTCATGGTGTTATCTTCGTGGTGTTACCTATGTGGTAATTTTACCTTCATGGTGTTACCTTCATGGTGTTACCTTTATGGTATTCTTCCTTCATGTATGAGAAGAGTATATCTTAATAAATTAGTTATATGTATGGTCATATTCCTAAGTAGAGTTATTGACTGCTTCATTCTTTGTGGTTGAGGTATTACTTTTGGGTTTTTCCTTTGTGGAACTATGTGAGACCTTCGGGGGTCTCAGATTCCCTACTGAGTATCGTTATACTCACCCCTGCACGGGCTACGCCTAAACCTTATTGTGTCTTATGGAGACGAAATAAAACATTGATCGAGGCTGAGGGAGCCAGGACTGGATGGTGCTTGGAGGTGGACCTTTGACGTGATGTGCTACAGTGACTACTGATCATGGGCTATACCTACCCTTCCGATTGGATCCTCAGTGGATAATCTAGGAGTTGTTTTTCTCTTTTAAGTTGGACTTTTACTTTTTAGTTGGGCTTGTATTCCAACCCCTTTACTTTGAGTACATTTTTTTCCTACAATAGTTTACTTTGAGGTTGCTTCTTGTTGTGTTCTCAGTTTGCGTGTTTGTATAGGTTTAAAGGAAATGACTTCCCATTATAGGGATACGCCTTTTCAATGCTAGTCTCCTGCCCATGGCCTATGGAAGGAGGGCTTGGGGTAGTCACGACACGGGCCCCGGGGGATGGTTCGTGACATATAAAGAATTATTCCAGACAGTCAAATTGATTCTTTTTTGGAATGTTTCTAACATATTGAGAATTCAACTTTTTAAACTTCCTGGAAGTTAGGAATGTTACTAATTCTTATTTCACTATTTCTTCCATTTTTCTCAAACCATCTACTGGGTAAATATAAGTTGTTCCAAAAATTATAAGCTCTATTCCCATAGACTCCACAACACCTATAATAGCCATGAAAGATGGATTTTCTATTAAAGAAAGATATTTCTCTATAGAAACATTGTTGAGTTTGGTGACTTCTTTAAGCTCTAACATGATTAGGACATGGACAATATTTTTTTGAGTGAGTTTTCTACATTTATATAATGGATAGGTTTTTTAGTTTATTTTTCCACCTTTGCTTTCCCAATACCTTTTTCGGAACCTAAAAATTTAAAGGAATCAAATGAAACATTATTTTTTTAAGAGAAGATTTCACCTGATTGTTGTATTGAGCCTTCTCATCAACTTTAGAAGTCTCAAATTTTAATTCTAAATCTTTGTTGAAGTTTTAATTCATCATTTTAAAGGTACTTTAAGACTCAAGATGTTTTTATTGGAACTTATTAACCTATTCTTCCTTATCTTTCAACTTGTTTCTAGGATCTTCAATCATATTTCCCTATTCAACAATTCTAAGTCCGAACCTAGAATCTTCGGAATGTATTCATCCTGCTTCTTGATGAACTATTTTCATCCTTCAACAACTTCTTCCCGATATTTCTTCATTACGATAATGTATTTACTGAGAGTTTTAATTTTCTTAAGACATGTAACAAGTTCAGTTTTGTGATGAAACTCTTCATAAGATTCTTCACCAACTTCTTCACTATCCGAGGAATCTTTTTTTCCTCAACTTTTTTAATGAAGGTTCTAAATTTTGTTACACATTCATCATCAAATGAATTATTTTCTATTATGTCTGATTCAACTTTCTTACTCGACAAACTTCTTTTTGTTTCCAGAAAAATTCTTCTTGTATCTATTAGAATAATTTTCTTATTTATCATTTTTGTTCCACTTCTTCCATTGAGATTTTTCATTAGAGTCATCTCAATATTTTCCAACTTTCTTCTTAGGGAAATTCATAGCAAACTGTTTGATTCCACCACACTCAAAACATTTTAAAGGAAGTTTACCTCTATAATTTCCTCTTCCTCTTCTATAGTTCTTAAATATAAGAGACATGTTTTTTTCATTCATATCATCATCCTCTTTATCTTCAGGCCCACAAGGATCTGCTTCTTCAATATCTTGGATTTTCATCTTTTACATAGCTTCAAAATCCATTTCATCTTTCACCCTTCTTTTTAAACATTGTGGATTTCATAATTTCATAAGAAATAATAAATTTATGAAATTAATCTAGAGATAAAATCATCCTTATCTTCTAAAGAAGAAATTTTAGAAGAAAACATGCCTCAAATGTTTCTCATAAGTTTCTTCACAATTGTAGAATATTTTAGGATATCTCTGAATCCTATAATGTTTCAAACAAATTATTTTACTCAGGTGAATTATTCATCAATTATTTATTCATCCCTCACTCTGATGTCTTCATACATACTTCGCTAGTTTTTAGCTTTGCTTCCTTGAATTTTTTATTCATTTTTGAAAACACTTTCCATCTTATCCCACGTATTTTTTTATGTTTTGAGACCCATAACATTCTGATAAAAATTTTATGATAATGATATAATGATTATATATCTTGCCTTTTTATCACCTTCTATATTTCTCTTATCAATAATCATCATAGGAGAATCTTTCACAATCAGTGGAAAACCAATTGTAGAAGCATCTACAACTTCTAGGACACGAGATAGGAGATAAGGAATCATCCTATTTTTTTATCCATAACATTTTTTCCCACAGAATGTAGGAATTTATCTACTATTAACCGAACTAACATTATCCATGATAAGGATTAAATAAGGGAACAGGGGGGGGCTTCATTAGTTGTTCACTTTTTATAAGTTTAAAAACTTTAATATTCTTAACTCCTACAACCTGTTAAGATTTATTTCCTTATCAAACTTTATAAAATACTTATTCATGTAATAATTTTAAAGTAATAAAAGAACAATTTATTTAAATGGTTTGAACTCAATGTGAGAAACTATATTCTTACCATAACGACTACTACAGATCTATGAAAATTCACTATAATGAAGAAGTGAATACAAGTTGTGCCAACTCTCATTAGACACATTCTATCTCTTGATAGGAAATATTATACCGAATCCTTCCATTTTATAATGTTTTCTTATAGAAAAATTTATCTAAACAAAATAATAAAAACTTTTTTAAATCTTATCCACAAATTCTCAGTGTGAATCCTCAGTCCGATTCGGCTAAGTCCAATTTTCTCAGAATGGTAAAGATGATTCCAATTTCCCCTACTCAAACACTCAAATAAACCTTCTTCAATATGGTGGAAACTTTTCAATTTGAATTCTCTAGAGATATGCCTTTTTCGCGTGTGAAATAGTTACAAATGAAAAAATTATTTGAGCAAGTATTTATAAGAAACTCGAAAAAAAGGTGGGAAACTTGTAATTTTTTCCCACTTCCTCAAATCTCAAAAAATACGAAAATCAATCGCATTAAAATTTCAACTTTGAATTCATAAAACCTCCTTAAATTGATTTAACATGTACAAAAAATTCAATTTTTGTTCTGACTTATTGAACTCTTCATATATTTCTTAGTACAATAATTCTAGATCTTGTTTCCGATTTTCTAAGAAACATTCTCATTAAAGTGGTTTCGATTTTCTCAGATACATGATAAAAAATGTGGTCCATATTTTCTTAGAAACATGATAAAAAATGTGGTTCAAATTTTCTCAAAAACTTGCTCAGAAATTTGATTCATATTTTCTCATAAACATGCTCATAATTGAGATTCTGATTTCTTCAGAAAACATGTTATGATTTTCTCAGAAAAGTGGTTCTGATTTACTCAGAAATCAGGTTTTGAATTACTTATAAACCAGGTTCCGAATTTCATAGAAATCAGGTTCCGAATTATTCAGAAATTAGGTTTGAAATTTCTCAAAAATCAGGTTCTGAATTGTTCAAAAATTAGGTTTTGAATTTCTTGAAAATTAGGTTCTAAATTTTTTAGGAATCAGATTCTGAATTTTTTGGAAATCAGGTTATGAATTTGTCAGAAATCGGGTTCTAAATTTCTCAGAAACTAGGTTATGAATTTCTCATAAATCAGGTTCTGAATTTTTCAGTAATTAGGTTCTGAATTTCATAGAAATTAGATTTTGAATTTTTTAGAAATCAGGTTCTGATTTTTTCAATAATCAGGTTTCAAATTGTTTATAAAAGTTGTTCCAATTTTCACAGAATTGTGGTTCCATTTTTCAGAACAATGATGGTCGATCCATTTTTCATCTTCCTTTAAGTGACTATGATTCTTTTAGACTTCTCATTTATTTCTTTAAAATATTTTATCATGAAAGTTTTCATTACTTGTGAGAACTTCTGTATCAGAAAATCTTCATCTAATTTATTTAGAATTTTCAAAAAACTTTCTAACCTCTAACATTTCACTCTTTAACAACATCCTCTTTCAAAAATCTTCAACAATAATTTTTTTTCTTCATTCAAAAAATTCTTTCTTGAGAAACTTATTTCTTAGAAACTTAATTCTTCTTGGATAATAAAAACATTCTTATACAAAAAAAAGTTAATTTTCAACAAATATAAAAACATTGTTAAAAATAATTTTTCACAATGGAACTTCAAACACCTTAACCAAATTGTATTGTTGAAATAAGAAATAGAACCATTCAAGAAATTGATACAACAATGTTAAATGATTATACTTTTACCTATTTATTTTTGAGAAGAATATATTAGTACAATAAGCCATATTATGTATATTTTTAATAAGTCTTATTCTTAAAAAGACACCTTATGAGTTTTGAAATAATAGAAAACCTAAACTTTGATACTTTGTATACATGGTCTATCTCTTGAATACTAAGGAAAATTTTGATATTTTTGATTCAATAGACGATGAAAGAATATTTTTTGGGTATTCTATCACTTACAGATAATTTAGTGTGTTTAATGAAAATAAAGGATTGTTGAAGAAACTGTTCATGTGAAGTTTGATGAGGGTGATCCATTTTATTGAAAAAAATAAAAATAAATCATTTTATTGATTCACTAAACAAATTGAGGATAGATTCTTCTAATGTTTATTTTTCAAGTAAACTAGAACTAGATTATGATCAATCCATATCTGGAGAAAATTTAATTGAGGAACCTAGATGCATCTTACCTAGACATACTACAACTGTGAAAGACCATCCTTTAGAGACTCTTATAGGAGATATAGGTAAAGGATTGATGACTATAATGAATGTTGGAAAACCAGTTGATTTGTTTTAATTTATATCACATTTTATACCTAAGTTTACATAAGAAGACTTATTTCAAGAGGTTTGGATGTTGTCTATATAAGAAGAGCTAAATAAGTTAGAGAGAAAAATTCTTTAGAAATAGTTGATAGATCCTTGGACCATCCTATAAAAGAAACTAAATGAGTTTTTAGGTATAATAAAGTTGATCAAAGTGTAATTATGAGGAATATTTTTAGGATATTAGTTAAGGGTTATAATTATAAGGAAGGTATAGATTATGAGGAGACCTTTTATAATGTTTCTTGGATTGAATATATTATATTCACTTTTGACTATGCATCTCAAATGAATTTTAAATTATACAAGATGTATATTGAGACTTATTTTTTAAATTTATATTTAATAGAGGAAGTTAATGTTCAAAAAACCGCCATATTTTGAAAATACTCACCTAATAGATTCTATTTAAAACTCACTAAAGGTAGTTTTGGTCTTAAATATTCACAAATGGATCGGTATGTGAGGCTGAGGTATTTTATTTTAGAAAATGGGTTTTCTATACGATTTTATTATCCTACCATTTTTAATAAAATATATTATTATGATGTTTTACGATTTAAGATTTATATAGATGATGATAGTTTTAGTTCTACTATTTAAACTCTTTGTAATTATTTTTCAAATATTATGAAAAAAGAGTCTGAAATGTCTTTGATGAGAGAATTAAATTTCATTATTGGATTTGAAATCTATCAAAAGTATTCTGGAAATGTTTTAAATTAATGTAAATACATTATTTATTTTTTGAAAAAGTTTGTTCTCAAAAATAGAAATACATATACAACTCTTACATGTACCAATCTAAAACTTGATTTGGATGAAGCTGGTAAACTAGTTGAAAAAACATTCAATAGAGGTTTGACCAGTAGTTTAAAATATCTTACTACAAGAAGAATGGATATAATGTTTTTTGTTTTACTTTGTGAAATATTTTAATCAAATCTAAAAGTATCTCATTTAATTATAATAAAAAGGTTTTTGAGATATTGAAAAGGAACTGTTTCGATATCCTTTCTTTATCTAAAACCATTGGTTTTTTTTATTTTAATATTTTGATGCAGATTTTGAAGGGTGTAGGTTAGAGATGAAGATTATTGTTAGAACCTATCAATTTTAAGGGAAATTATTGATTCTTTTCTAGTAAGAATAAACATTAAGTTTCATTTTCAACTTCTAAAGTAGAATACATATCAGCTGGTAGTTTCTGTGAACAAGTTTTGTGGATAAAATGAATAATTATAGACATTGGTCTTAATTTTGAACTTGTTACCATTTTATGTGATAATACTAGTGCTTTTATTATTTAAAAAAAAATCCTTTATGTCATTATATGACAATGAATATTGATATTTGACATAAATTTATAAGGATCATGTTTAAAAAGAGGATATTTCTTTGGAATTTGTTAATAATGAATATCATATTGTGGTGTTTTTATTAAACAACTTCCCATGAATAATTTTGATTTTATTTACCCAGAGTTAGGTTTATTTAATTTTAAGTGAATTTTTTAATATTTTACAATCTATATTTAGAATAATAATTTGTTGTATCTATATTTTAAATTATTATTTTTTTAAACATTTATCTATTCTGTTGTTTATTTTATTTTTAATTTGATTAATTAGAATTTCAGTTACATATTTTAATTCATAAAAATTATTTTCATTTAAATAAACCAAATTATTATATTAAATAACTATCTTTATAAACCTAATAATTTCATAAAACCACCGAAGTTAATATAATCTCTCACTATATCCTTTCTTGAAACCCTCAAAATTTTGATCTATTGAACTATCAATATCTCAAAGGCTAGTTTTTATAAACCCCAAACCTACAAAATACTTATTTCAATGGAGAAAAATAAATAGACTTATGAGGTTGGTCCCTATGGTGTTAAGAAGAACATATTTTCGAGTATATATCTTCAATTTCTCCTTGCGAAATTTGTTAATCTATAATGGGTTTTTTGAGAAAAATATGAAGTTAAAACGATAATTATGATTTCAAGGGTTTAATTCATATTCAATGGAGGAAATTCTGAATATATTTTTGAAATATAAGTAAAGGTATTTTATAAGAATTCCAATTTCGTATTTTGTGACAGTGATAACAACATTTATTCATAGGTGAAGTTCCAAGAGTTTTCAGTTTCAACAATAGAAATAACTTATTTGTTTCAGTTTTGTTATAAAGGGAATTTAAATTTTAGATTCTAATCTATTAGAGATGGAGTGCATAAGTCTGAGGACATCATTTCATTTATTTTTATAATGACTTATGTTAGAAAAAATATGGTTAATGAGTTATATTTTAACTGAAATGTTTGGTCAAGTTCATTTAGTCAACTATTATTCCAATTCTTTATGACTCTGAGAAGATTCTATTTCTCAACATGTATATCATGTTCCTCTTGTTGAGTGACATATTGTTTAATAAAATTTAGTATATGTAAATATAAATGAACCAATACTTTCAAAAGGAAGAAATTATTTTATTTTATCCCT
Source organism: Viscum album (assembly GCA_963277665.1). Classification (NCBI taxonomy): domain Eukaryota; kingdom Viridiplantae; phylum Streptophyta; class Magnoliopsida; order Santalales; family Viscaceae; genus Viscum; species Viscum album. The sequence continues at coordinate 1,487,962,096 of OY728137.1, read as the reverse complement.
ATGGTAGGATGGTGTGTCTTATTATTTATAAGTGTGGGATGATTAGTGACATTAGGACTAATTTAAGATGTCCCCACAACAAGCTTCTTTACATTGGAACCCTAAAATAATTCATATTTTTTTAGAGTATAGCTAAGGGAAATATTATACCTACAAGTGAAAAAGAAAATGAGCATTAGGTTCTCATGTTTAGGGGGAGTATTATAAGGCCCCAGCCTTAAACCTTACTTAATATTGAGTTAACTGAGTAATTCACATTGAGGATCTTTTCAGGTTTAGAGTTTTAGATAATTAGGATATAACTATTACATCTCAAAAGATTACAAAGTAGTCGCCTCTACTAAATTTCCATAAAATAAAAACTCTTAAAAAGAAACATGTATAGTTCCATGTTTTAGGTAGCATGACTTTCCCTTGATCCCATCCTTGACTCCATTCCATGCTAAGTCCTGTGAAAAACATTTCAAAAACTTGGGATGACCATAAAAAGCTCAGTAAGGGATACACAAAGAATGAAAACTGTCAGTTTTTCAAAACAACAAGTAAACCATGAATAATTTATCAAAGTAATACTTTTCACCTTCATGAAGTAGTAAAAACTCTTCACTGAAAAAAAAGTATCATTACTTACCTTTTTGTAACCAAAGGATTACCATAAAACCCGTATAAAGAACATGAAACATATATAAAGGTAACTTGGGACATAAACATACTTAAGTGGAATAACCATACGGTCAACTTCCACACATATCACTTAATGGAATACCCATACGGCCAATTTCAATACATACTTAATGGAATAGCCATACGACCGACTTCCATACCCAATGCATTGGAGGTTATAACGTAACCACCCGTCCTGGTATTCACGGCACCACCCGTCATATGTTTTATAACGTAACCACCCGTTAAAATGTCCAAGTACCAATATAACATCATAAAACATAAAAGAAACATAAAGTAATGATAACATTTCCACATTTCAATCACAATATATCATAAATATATTGACATAATAGAATCCTTTATCAAAACCATTTTCAATACCAAAATACATAAAAGAGTATATGGTATTTATTTTATTTTAGAAACATTATGGCTTGTTGAGGAAGCCAAAGACCAAATAATACTCGCGGCGGCGGAAAAGGTCGTTGTCACCGCGTACGTTAAAAAAAACATTCCTTTTTGTAGTTTAGTAAAACGCTTCGTAGAAAAATATTCCTTTTGTATAAAAGTAAAAGTCAAAGGGGTTTATACACCGTATAAAATAAAGTTGTGTATAAAACGAAATATGCCTCAATGAAAGGAGATTGAGACGAAGTCCCAAACAAAGACGGTATGCTTGGTTTAAGGATAAATCAATTACATAATTATGTGTGACAAACGAATACACCAAATATAAGTGGATATTAAGTGTAAAATAATCAAAGGTCATTCACACATATTCAAAGGATGACATATTCAATAACTACATGTTGAACCCAAAGAAATCGAAATTGGGTTAAGAATTTCCCTTGACTGCCTAACGACGTCACATCAAAATGAGTTGACGAGAGATAAAAAGTGTATCTCATCACTTGGACATAAAATTTACATCAATAAGGATATATGAGAACATATACCAACATAACAATATGTAAATTAAAAGACCAAACAAAATAAGTCTTTTAAAAAAAGGAGGGTGAAAGGTTCCCTTACCGACTTTGGTATCTTTCGAAACATACACCCCGTGAAAGAAGGACAATACATCATTGATGTAAATACTCATAAATGAAAGAATATTACTCAATGAGTAAAATAATGGTCATTACATACACCAATCAAAGGAAATTGTGGCAAATGTAGCATAAATCTCACGAGAATAAAAGTGAGATGAAAAATCACTTACGAAAACTCGGCAGCCTAACGACGCCACTTAAAACTTCCAAAAATGGATTGATAAGATAAAATAGGGTATCTCATCACATTACAACAAAATTTATAGAAAGAGGAATATGAAAGAACATCCCCCATCATAACAAATAGGCTCTTAAAAGAATTTACATAAAGGGGAGTACTTAAAAAGAAAGAGAGAGGTTAGATCTCTTACGAAAATTCGGCAGCCTAACGGCGCCACTCAAAACTTCCAAAATGGATTGATGAGAGAGAATAGGTTCTCTCATCACATTAACATAAAAATTACAGTAAGTGTAATATAAAATAACATTCCAATAACAATAATGATGATCTTTAGAGGTAATGACATAAAAGAGTGTACTTAAAAAGAAAGAGAGGAGTAAGATCCCTTACCTCAGGTCCAACTTGTCTTGTTCGTTCTTTAACATCCTGAATAACAAACTTGAGTTAATTTCTACTTGATTAAGAACCTTTTTGAAGTTCATTATTCCTTTTATATCACTTATTTCCATGTTATAAACATTACGTAACCATTTAAGTTAATAATGTTTGTTTTGTCGATATTTGGTTCTTAAGTCGAAAGTAGACTTCTTACAATTACATGTTGTTCATGTGGTAAAAGGTTCTTTATATCCATAATGACATTCCTGATTTTTATATCATATATATCATATATATCTAGTATATACATGTATTTATAATATCACATAATCATTTAGAGGTAAGAAATGAAATGCATCGTTCATGGAGACGGTAAGCCGTACGTACGCATGAACGCTACTTTCATTTCTTTGTCATATTAATGGAATTAAAACTAAAAGAGAGGTATGTATAATTTAATTCCATAATTATATTCATCATTTAGATGTATAATTCATTATATATATCCATTATATACGTGTACTATTAATAGTACATTACATTTGGGGATAAGAAATGAAATGCACCGTTCACGGAGACGGTAAGCCGTACGTACGCATGAACGCTACTTTCATTTCTATATCATAATTTAATGGAAAGAAATAATAATGATATATAGGTATATAATAATTCCATTATAGAATCATATATAATAACATTAAATCCATCCTTTATACGTCCCACGTATGGCATTAACGAATCACATCACTTTGAGGGGGCGGTAGTCCGCACTTCCTAAAATGAAGATATCGTGTATACCCATAATGGAAGCCATAAAGGTAAGCCAAAAATGAAAAATACAGAAGCTTAAGTAAAACATAAAAATATTATATATCATATATAAATATAGTGACATCTTAATGGCCACGTTTTAAGGTGTTATATGAGTGTTGAACAATCATCGTTTCGTGAGGCAGAAATTCACCATCCACGGAAACAGTATGTTCTTTAACCATTATATGTAGGTGTGTGTAAGTGTAGCTCGAATACTTCTTATAAAAACATCCTAGTATATTGATGATACTGGATTTGTTACAAAAGAAAAGAAAAAAAAAGAGTTTAAGGGGCTGGAGAAGCAAAATAAAACAAAAGGACTCAAAAGAATACATTACCTTAAAATCGGGTAACTCTCTTTGGTTTGAGCTCAAAGGCTTCCTTGGGAAGACCTATGACCAAATTTAGGCTTCAAGGAGTAATATAGGGAAGTGGAGAGACAAAATGGGAAGGGGTTGGCCGAGCCAAAGGATTTGGAAGTTTGGGTAAGGAGGTAGAGGTGTGGGCCTTTTATAAGAGGAGAGGAGGGGCACTTTTGGAAAGTAAAGAAATATTACATTATTTGAAAATGAGTTTCGGATTTAAAGGGTCCCACATTGATATAATTATAGTATAAGGTGATAAGGTTTCGAAATCCACCCATCCAATTGGTTTTGGACATGTGTAGGTCTTAGATTTTACATTATCTTTCTATTTTATTTAAATCGTTAAATAATGAGGTCATCACTACATCATCATGATGTCATAAATAATTTAATTTATTTAGTGTTTAAAAATTATAAAAAAACTATCATGATTTAGGAAATCTTTTTATGTTTCTAATGACTATTTATAATCAAAAATCTGAATTGTATAACCCCATGTAACAATTGTTTTAGTAAAACATGTCATGTTTGTGTTATTTTTACTTTAACATTAAATAAAAAGATATTTATGTCATTTTCCAACCAAAGTGGCTCCATGGGGTCCCCAAGTTGACCCATGAGTTTTCTTGGTCGGCCATGACACATCCAATGAGGTTAGGACATGTGTCAAGTTCATTTAATATTATTAAAACATTATTTTTACCTTAAACTACACTAATTACCTCTAATCGCGATTAAAAACTTAATAAGTTACTATTCACCAAAAAATTATTTTAATCCCATTGAACCACATTTTAATTCTTAATGACAACCATGTATGTCGGATTTTTGAAATTCAAAACACAAAGGTGGCAAAATTTCATTTAAACGGAAATTCAGTTTTTATAAGTACCACGTAGTGGTTTCACTATTCATCAAAAATTGAAATTTTTCAGAAAATTACCAAAAATTCACCCTAAGCTATATTTGATATTCTGAATTCAAAAATGAAGTCTATTTTACAAAATTCAAAATATATAAGTTGCATTAATTAATTTAATAATTAATTCCCGCTGTCATGACAAATAGCATGTTTTTATGAAACAATAAGTATCAAAAGATTGACACTAGTTTAAGTCTGATTTCAAAGTGAAATTAATTCCAACGACCACTATTGGATTTAATGGTAAAAATATATTCTAATTTCACTTTAAAACCAATTCAAAAGATAATATAATAATATAAATAAAATATATTAAAAAGAGGTTTTGAATTAAAATACAACATTTTACACTATTCATTATAAAATGAACTTTATCGGAAAAATACCAAAAATTTACACAAAGTAAAATTTGATGTCCCGATTCTAAAGAAGAGTTTTATTTGGTCCAAAATAATGTATAAGAGTGATCAAAACTGTATTTAATGATAGCTCGCCATCAAAAGGCGATAAGTGAACCTTTAGTGAAAATTAGGGTATAAAAGCCTAAAATTGAATTCTTTCTGTATTTTAAGCCTTTATCTTTTATTGGATAAATATAAAAATAAAAAACATATATAATCATATTTTAGTTATTTCTATCCATTCCCGCCAATACAACGGCTACATGTTAACTACCATTTAAAATAATATTATTTTATTATTAGAGTGCAACGTAAGATTCCCAAGAAACTCGTTGTTGCGTATTGGGTACGCCATCGAGCATAGCATCCCCTTTAAAGTCATATTAATATTTTATTCAAAAATATGGATAAATATAAAAATGTCATATTCTTTATTTACCTGGGGTGTTACATCCTTCCCCCCTTTTGGGAATTGCGTCCCCGCAATTTTAAAATTGGGCTTGGAAACATCCTTGAAACTCCCACATCGGAAGAAGAGTCGGAAAAACAATCACTTTAAAATAAAGAAAGATAAGTACAAAGGCCACCCGAGTTAACCCATACTAGGATTCCAAGTATGAAAACTTGGACATGGAGGAGAAAACATAGGGTCATGTTCTGATGGAGAGTGATAGAAAACAAGTTTAGGATAAAGTTAACCACGAGAAAATCACAAAATTGTGATGGGTTAAAAGGTATTCGATTCCCCAGTAGGAAAAGTTAATACACAACATTTTTTGTTTTAAGTTGCTTTTTATTGAGGAATTTATTCATAAGGAAACATAATCACTTATCATGTTGACTTTCAACTTTTATTAGATTCTTTACAAAAACTCATATTTTCTCCAAAAGACGAGTATTTAGGAAGACTTGTTCACATTAAGAGTACTATAATCAACTTCTAGAGAATGACCTAATACACAAAAGAGAACTATATACTTCCCATGTCTTTAGACTTTAACCAAAACCAAAACCAAAAAGGCTAGTACAAGATCAGATAATCCAGAAAAGGATAACCCTTTATAAAAAGAAAATCTATTCTTAATATCCAAAATTTGTCCAACAAAACCCAAAGATCAACGAGGACCATTTGTCCATAAAATTCTTCAAAGTAAACCAAACTAAGATTGAAACCCAAATATTTGAAGGATTTAGTCACATAGTCTTCCAAGTAAAATCGTAACATTTATCTCCAAACAATATCAGTTGCTCCTAAAGTCTCGTATTGAAAAGTAATTAACCTAATCACATATCCTCCATGATAGGTTAATCATTTTCAAAAATAACCCAAAATCAACTTACTCTTAATTCATAAAATCATCTAACTAAAAATAATCGGTCAAACTAACCAGGGACTTCACGTAGTCCAGTGGTAGGCGATAAATACCAGTCACACTTTGCTTGTGGGTTCGATTCCTGCAGCTTTGTCCTACGCGACGGGTTGTCACACGGTCTGCGTGTTGTCCTTTTTCCAAAACTATATAATTCTTAAATCATTCCCTAAAAAGAGATAAAATCATCAAAAATGATCATAACATATTTTAACCTCAAGTTTATCTCATGCCTTTCATTTTCCAGCATATCATATAATAACCCATAATTACCTCAAAAGTAAGGATCATATAAACTCTAATGGTTACCCTTATAATTTTTACCTGAATTTCCACATCGAGTCGGCCATCTCGTACATGATGCATTAGATAACTCACCAAGGTTGAAGTGGTTGATCATGACTCTTTGATAGTTGGTTTAGAAAAACTATGAGATTCCTCATTGAATCCCCCATCTCATCCAGTATCTTAACCAGAGAACCACCACAGTTTCCTTCAAACCCATTGTCACTTTGGTGCCTGCTAGATCCAGCCATTTACTAAAACCAAAAAGGTCAGTGTGAGTATATCAACATAACCATCATGTACTAATGAGGAAGATAAACACAAATATATACTTACTCATTCACTTTATCTAAAACTAGGACTCTTTCTAAAATCCTAACCATTATGGTAATGTCACTTGTGCTTAGAGAATACCCTAACCTCTGAAGTTATCTAAACCGACCTTTGATACCAACTATAAGGCCCCAGCCTTAAACCTTACTTAATATTGAATTAAATGAGTAATTCACATTGAGGATCTTTTCAGGTTTAGAGTTTTAGAGAATTAGGACTTAACTATTACATCTAAAAATATTACAAAGTAGTCGCCTCTACTAAATTTCCATAAAATAAAAACTCTTAAAAAGAAACATGTATAGTTCCATGTTTTAGGTAGCATGACTTTCCCTTGATCCCATCCTTGACCCTATTCCACGCTAAGTCCTATGAAAAACATTTCAAAAACTTGGGATGAGCATAAAAAGCTCAGTAACGGATACACGAAGAATGAAAACTGTCAGTTTTTCAAAACAACAATTAAACCATGAATAATTTATCAAAGTAATACTTTTCACCTTCATGAAGTAGTAAAAACTGTTCACTGAAAAAAAAAGTATCATTACTTACCTTTTTGTAACCAAAGGATTACCATAAAACCCGTATAAAAAACATGTAACATATATAAAGGTAACTTGGGACATAAACATACTTAAGTGGAATAACCATACGGTCAACTTCCACACATATCACTTAATGGAATATCCATACGGCCAATTTCCATACATACTTAATGGAATAGCCATACGACCGACTTCCATACCCAATGCATCGGAGGTTATAACGTAACCACCCATCCTGGTATTCACGGCACCACCCGTCATATGGTTTATAACGTAACCACCCGTTAAAATGTCCAAGTACCAATATAACATCATAAAACATAAAACCAATATAAAGGAATGATAACATTTCCACATTTCAATCATAATATATCATAAATATATTGAGATAATAGAATCCTTTATCAAAACCATTTTCAATACCAAAATACATAAAATAGTATATGGTATTTATTTTATTTTAAAAACATTATGGCTTGTTGAGGAAGCCAAAGACCAAATAATACTCGCGGCGGCAGAAAAGGTCGTTGTCACCGCGTACGTTAAAAAAACATTCCTTTTTGTCGTTTAGTAAAACGCTTCGTAGAAAAAGATTCCTTTTGTATAAAAGTAAAAGTCAAAGGGTTTTATACACCATATAAAATAAAGTTGTGTATAAAACGAAATATGCCTCAATGAAAGGAGATTGAGACGAAGTCCCCAACAACGACGGTATCCTTGGTTTAAGGATAAATCAATTACATAATTATGTGTGACAAATGAATACACCCAATATAAGTGGATATTAAGTGTAAAATAATCAAAGGTTATTCACACATATTCAAAGGATGACATATTCAATAACTACATGTTGAACCCAAAGAAATCGAAATTGGGTTAAGAAGTTCCCTTGATAGCCTAACGGCCTCACATAAAAATGAGTTGATGAGAGATAAAAAGTGTATCTCATCACTTGGACATAAAATTTACATCAATAAGGATATATGATAACATATCCCAACATAACAATATGTAAATTAAAAGACCAAACAAAATAAGTCTTTTAAAAAAAAGGAGGGTGAAAGGTTCCCTTACCGACTTGGGTATCTTTCGAAACATACGCCCCGTGAAAGAAGGACAATACATCATTGATGTAAATACTCATAAATGAAATAATATTACTCAATGAGTAAAATAATGGTCATTACATACACCACTCAATGGAAATTGTGGAAAATGTAGCATAAATCTCACGGGAATAAAAGTGAGATGAAAAATCACTTACGAAAACTCGGCAGCCTAACAGCGCCACTTAAAACTTCCAAAAATGGATTGATAAGATCAAATAGGGTATCTCATCACATTGCAACAAAATGTACAGAAAGAGGAATATGAAAGAACAACCACCATCATAACAAATAGGAGCTTAAAAGAAGTGACATAAAGGGGAGTACTTAAAAAGAAAGAGAGAGGTTAGATCTCTTACGAAAATTCGGCAGCCTAACGGCGCCACTCAAAACTTCCAAAATGGATTGATGAGAGAGAATAGGGTCTCTCATAACATGAACATAAAAATTACAGTAAGTGTAATATAAAATAACATTCCAATAACAAGAATGATGATCTTTAGAGGGAATGACATAAAAGAGTGTACTTAAAAAGAAAGAGAGGAGTAAGATCCATTACCTCGGGTCCAACTTGTCTTGTTCGTTCTTTAACGTCCTGAATAATAAACCTGAGTTAATTTATACTTGATTAAGAACCTTTTTGAAGTTCATTATTCCTTTTATATCACTTATTTCCATGTTATAAACATTATGTAACCATTTAAGTTAATAATTTTTGTTTTGTCGATATTTGGTTCTTAAGTCGAAAGTGGACTTCTTACAATTACATGTTGTTCGTGTGGTCAAAGTTTCTTTATATACATAATGAAATTCCTGATTTTTATATCATATATATCATATATATCTAGTATATACATGTATTTATAATATCACATAATCATTTAGAGGTAATAAATGAAATGCATCGTTCATGGAGACGGTACGCCGTACGTACGCATGAACGCTACTTTCATTTCTTTGTCATATTAATGGAATTAAAACTAAAAGAGAGGTATGTATAATTTAATTCCAGAATTATATTCATCATTTAGATGTATCATTAATTATATATATCCATTATATACATGTACTATTAATAGTACATTACATTTGGGGATAAGAAATGAAATGCACCGTTCATGGAGATGGTAAGTCGTACGTACGCATGAACGCTATTTTCATTTCTATCTCATACTTTAATGGAAAGAAATAATAATGATATATAGGTATATAATAATTATATTATATCATCATATATAATAACATTAAATCCATCCTTTATACGTCCCACATATGGCATTAACGAATCACATCACTTTGAGGGGGCGGTAGTCCGCACTTCCTAAAATGAAGATATCGTGTATACCCGTAATGGAAGCCATAAAGGTAAGACAAAAATGAAAAATACACAATCTTAAGTAAAACATAAACATATTATATATCATATATAAATATAGTGACATCTTAATGGCCACGTTTGAAGGTGTTATATGAGTGTTGAACAATCATCGTTTCGTGAAGAAGAAATTCGCCATCCACGGAAACAGTATGTTCTTTAACCATTAGATGTAGGTGTGTGTAAGTGTAGCTCGAATAATTCTTATAACAACATACTAGTATATTTAGGATACTTGAGTTGTTACAAAATAAAAGAACAAAAAGAGTTTAAGGGGTTGGAGAAGCAAAATAAAACAAAAGGACTCAAAAGAAGACATTACCTTAAAATCGGGTAACTCTCTTTGGTTTGAGCTCAAAGGCTTCCTTGGGAAGACCTCCGACCAAATTGAGGCTTCAAGGAGTAATATAGGGAAGTGGAGAGACAAAATGGGAAGGGGTTGGCCGAGCCAAAGGATTTGGAAGTTTGGGTAAGGAGGTAGAGGTGGGGGCCTATTATAAGAGGAGAGGAGGGGCACTGTTGGAAAGTAAAGAAATATTACATTATTTGAAAATGAGTTTCGGATTTAAAGGGTCCCACATTGATATAATTCGAGGATAAGGTGATAAGGTTTCGAAATCCACCCATCCAATTGGTTTTGGACATGTGTAGGTATTAGATTTTACATTATATTTCCATTTTATTTAAATCGTTAAATAATGAGGTCATCGCTGCATCATCATGATGTCATAAATAATTTAATTTATTTAGTGTCTAAAAATTATAAAAAAACTATCATGATGTAGGAAATCGTTTTATCTTTCTAATGACTATTTATAATCAAAAATCTGAATTGTATAACCCCATGTAAAAATTGTTTTAGTAAAACATGTCATGTTTGTGTTATTTTTACTTTAACATTAAATAAAAAGATATTTATGTCATTTTCCAACCAAAGTGGCTCCATGGGGTCCCCAAGTTGACCCATGGGTTGTTTTGGTCGGCCATGACACATCCAATGAGGTTAGGACACGTGTCAAGTTCATTTAATATTATTAAAACATTATTTTTACCTTAAACTACACTAATTACCTCTAATCGCGATTAAAAACTTAATAAGTTACTATTCACCAAAAAATTATTTTAATCCCATTGAACCACATTTTACTTCTTAATGACAACCATGTATATCGGATTTTTAAAATTCAAAACACAAAGGTGGAAAAATTTCATTTAAATGGAAAATCAGTTTTTATAAGTACCACTTAGTGGTTTCACTATTCATCAAAAATTAAAGTTTTTCAGAAAATTACCAAAAATTCACCCTAAGCTATATTTGATATTCCGAATTCAAAAAAGAAGTATATTTTACAAAATTCAAAACATATAAGTCACATTAATTAATTTAATAATTAATTCCCGCTGTCATGACAAATAGCGTGTTTTTATGAAACAATAAGTATCAAAAGATTGACACTAGTTTAAGTCTGATTTCAAAGTGAAATTAATTCCAACGACCACTATTGGATTTAATGGTAAAAATATATTCTAATTTCACTTTAAAACCAATTCAAAAGATAATCAAATAATATAAATAAAATAGATTAAAACGAGGTTTTGAATTAAAATACAACATTTTACACTATTCATTAAAAATGAACTTTATCGGAAAAATACCAAAAATTTACACAAAGTAAAATTTGATGTCCCGATTCTAAAGAAGAGTTTTATTTGGTCCAAAATAATGTATAAGAGTGATCAAAAATATATTTAATGACAGTTCGCCATCAAAAGGCGATAAGTAAACCTTTAGTGAAAATTAGGGTATAAAAGCCTAAAATTGAATTCTTTCTGTATTTTAAGACTTTATCTTTTATTGGATAAATGTAAAAATAAAAAACATATATAATCATATTTTAGTTATTTCTATCCATTCCCGACAATACAACGGCTACATGTTAACTACCATTTAAAATTATATTATTTTATTATTAGAGTGCAACGTAAGATTCCCAAGAAACTCGTTGTTGCGTGTTGGGTACGCCATCGAGCATAACATCCCCTTTAAAGTCATATTAATATTTTATTCACAAATATGGATAAATATAAAAATTTCATATTCTTTATTTACCTGGGGTGTTACAAGTATAGAAGTTTTAAGTCACTACGATTTGCATGTCTCGATGTTGAGGAAATCTGAGAATCTTGAGTGGAAGGATATTTTTTTAGGACACAAGTGGTTTTAGGTTTAGAATATTCTTTTGTTGGTGGAAAAAATGTTCCTATAATCATAATAAGGAGTCTTATAATTGAGAACATTCTTTCCAAAATTTTGAGAGTTTTTTAATTTCCTACAGTTTATCAATATCCTTCTAGTAAAGTAAATAGTGGTGCTATTCTTGTTTAGAGTCCTCAAAGAAGAGAGGAACCTGCACCTTTATAGCTGGTTGTTTATTCTTCTATGAATAATGTTGATCAACCGATTCTAGTTTTGGAATAAAGAGTTGTAAAGGCTATTGTGTTTTTTATAGAGGAATTAGTTCATCTAGTTGTATTTATGGAAGGTCAAGTTGATTCGGTAGCTAATGTTTAAGAATAACTAGTTGAGGAATCTTGTCAATATTATTGATTGGAAATGATATAGAAAAATAATTTTTCAAAGAATATTAGTTCCCTTATCTCAAATACAACTAAATTAATCAAGGATTAATGTTTTTACTTGGTTGAGAGGTCCATGGAAAATATTTTTGAAGAACATACAAAATTTATAGAAGTACTTAGAGAAGAATGATATCAATATGGTGAAGGTGTGGAAATTCAATCACTTTAGTTGGTTGATGTTGGAGAACCATTTGTGAGACCTGGGTAAGAATCATCAGATTTTGATAGTGATTAGATTTTTGAGGATTGTACTCACTATTTTTCTATAAATATGGTATCTGATATTAATTTCTTTAGAGATGAAGTTATCAAGATTCAAGGAGAGCTTGAAAATTCTAAGAATTTTGTTTTAGATATTAGAAGTGATTATGCATCCAAAATATAATACGAGTCTCTTTAGATTCAATATCAAAATTTGAAATAAATATTAATCTCTAAGAAATATTTGGATTATTTTATAATAAATTTAGCTAAATAGTTTAGAACAATGAAGGGTGATATGGTTTCTAATTACGATTTCAATAATTTGAAGAATTTTTTGTCCATCCTATTTGAAAGTGTAAATAGAGTCGGTTCATGTCAGGGTAGGGATTATACATCTTAAACCGATATTTTGGAGATGTATAAAGAAGAATAGATCTACTATCTACTGATCTAGCTATCATGGCTAAGAATAATATGAGTTTTCAATGTGACAACATGCCTCTAAAAACTCCTTTGGAGAATAAAAAAGATTTGATAAAATAATTAAACTCTGTAGAACCAAGAGACAAGAAGTTTTAAAATTGATTGAGAATCAAAGTGGATTTATATGTAGATTATTTTGAGATTGTTCCAAATTTTCTAAAGGTAAATTTCGTTGAGGTGCTAAAGGTGAGTCAGGATTCAAGGAATCTTTTGAGAGAGTGATTTATAGTGTTAAAAAATAATTTCCAAGATATAATATGGGAGATAATGGAAGTTCACCTAAATCTTAGAGATTATTTAACCACCAATTATTCTTCTAAATAATATCAACATGCTAATAACCTTGCCACAAACACCGAACGTTAATATTTTCCTCCTGATATGATATTCTATTTGTACTATGGGATTTTTTATGAAATTGAAATTGAAATTATTATTTTTTTATATTCTATTGTTTTTTATTTTTTTATATGTGACATTCTTTTATGATCTAAGACTATTTATTTTCATAATAATCTTATTTTTTTATTAAATAATATTAAAATATAGTTATATAAAAAATTAAATGATTTTTATTCTATATTTAAATATTATATTTGATCTCCTTAAAAAGGGGATAAATCTAGATAAAAACAAAATTCAAATACACTTTTATGACATTTTTATTCTAATACTAATATCCTTTGATCAATCCTTTCATAAATATACAAATCTATTTAATAATTAAAATATGTTGACCTTGTGTTTACTTTAATTTCATTAATTCTGTGATTTTTGTGATCATCAAGTGGGGAAATATTGTTGGGAGTATGGATGTTGATCAAATAATTTTTGATTAATTTTTAATTTATTTTCATGATCACAAACAACGTCACTTATTTAATTGAAAAAGTTACTTTGAGTTTATTTCATGTTTATATTTTAAAAAATAATTATTTTAATTTTATCATAGTTCTGTAATCTCTAGTTAGAAATACAATTTTATTTTGGGTGAAATTTACTCTATAAAGTATTCTAGACAATTTAAAGAAGTCTAGAACCACTCTTCAAAAATTGATGTTGCAACCTAATACTGGTATAAAACCCAACATTCGGAGACCCATGTTTGAGATGAATGTTATATTTGGGAACCAAAATTTTGCTAGGAACCTTATGTTCAAGTACATCACATTTTGTTTTCACCGCATGTAGGTAACCTCACTTGGTATCATACTCCACATTCTGGCACACTATTTTTTGGAATAAATTCAATGTCAACGGCTATAATTTTGGAATCATCATCATAAAAAAGTTATCCCTTAGTTTAATCTATATTTTGTGTGATTTAAATTTTAAATTGTTTTCAATATTTCTACTATTATTTCACTGTAGTAAATATCCTGATAAAGTGATTCAAAGTCAGTTTTAAAAGTACTATCATAATGGATAAATTCATTCATATTTCTGTGGGTATTTATGATTTTTAGTGGATAATTAAAATCAAATTTCTTATATACTAAGTATATTGAAGATTTCGTTTTATCTAGTACCTTTTTTTGGATTTGTTTGAAAGTAAATAAATTAACTATATTATTTATTCTCAATAGATATTTCTATATATAATGCTGTATTTTGTTGAACCTTTTTATTTATCTCTATGATTCTCAAAAGCTCAACGATCTAAATCTCTTACATAAAATTTGTAAGGGTTTTTTCTATTTACAATGGAGATTTTTTCTATCTACTATAATTGATATTATTCAAATATTTTATTAATTTAATCGAGTTTATTAAAGGTTTTAAGGACTATATTTTGGAGACATAATTTTTATAGCTACTGTAGTGGTCATGTTGTAGCAGTATTGTAGTGGTACTATAGCAATAGAGGCATTGTAGCCATGGTGATAGTATAATGGCGACAAACACTGTAGAAAAATCAACAACAGACACTCTAGAAGCAGTAGTACTGTAGTAGGTAAGTACTGTAGCTATACTATTGACAGAATGAGCCTTGGGTCCAAAATTTCTGGCCTATGAGCCATGTAATGGGCTATGTGGCCACTGGACCTTTGGGCCAAATATATATAATGTAATAAAGTGGGTAATTGGGTGGGTTACCCCTTATAGGGAGTTACGAACTACCTTTCAGGCCTCTTTGTATGTGGTGTGTGTGTATTTGATGTAATTGTACCCCCAAGCACCTAATATAATATATTTATTATAATTATAATAATTATATAATTATATATTTATTATAATTATAAAAATTTTATATTTATAAAAAATGTATTCTCTATAAAATATTTAGATATTCTTTACAAGGAATGTGATTTGAAGTTGTTGATATATTTCTCTAAAGATATCTTCATCATTAATTTGCGTCATTTACATCTGAATAAATTAAAATATAATTTCTATAACCAAATACAATATCTTCTTTGTGAGCACAAAGGCATTAAGTGTTTTTAGGGATACTCTTAGTACTATTTAAAATCACTGTATTTTTTTTATAAAAAATTCTAGTTTCTTTCACTCAATTATAGATTTACATTAGAAAAACGATCTACTGGTGGAAATAACCAAGCTCATGGAGAGAGTGTTTGTGGAGAAGATTCTGGAAGTTTTGTGCCCAGAACCACTATAAAACTACTATGTCTTCTTCTTTTAATTTCTGAAGAATATTATGTTAAATAAAAGGGAACGAAACTACTCTAAAAGTAGAAAAGTGTAATGAATTATAAAATAATAAAGTATTTTTAAAAGGAAATAATTCACCGCTACCTTTTTATTCCTCATCATTTTTCAACAACATTGGCCACAACATTAGATTCACTTTTGAAATTTCATGTTCTAATAATTTTTTTTTCTGCGGAATGGGTTATTGTTTTCCCTATTTTCAGACCTTGAATGTGTAGTTATAAAAAATTTATTTTTTGAAGTTCTTTTCTAGTTATTTATGACTGATTAAGGTAATTTTTAATGAATTTATTTCCTTCCATAATTTTAAAAATTTGACACTTTCTTTAGGGTATTCAGCTATTTCAGACTATAATCTATCATATATTTATTCATTAATAGTTTCCCTTTTCAATAGAGTATCTACTGAATTTACCTTTTCATATCTTCCTTTTTTTCTAAGAGTAGCTACTTTTTATTGGTCACTTAGAACATTATGTTTATTTTTTAACTTCGTTGCTCGTATTATTTTTAATTTTCTTACCCCCTTCTTGGTTTCATCATTATGTATTCTTTGTTTTTCAATTTCATTATCCACATGTATCATAATGGAATTCATATATTTAATGATTTCCTCTTGTACCATGAGCACTCTTTGATAGACATCTTTAGGAGATTCTTCATCACCACTTTGTTCACTGTCAAACACACCTTCTTCAATTGACAGAAAGTTCCTTCTAATGGAATTTGGGGAAAACCTCTTATTTTCTTTTGATTGAAAAAATAAGGGATCTCTAGTAGTGTTTTTATGGAAGATTACTCATTTTCATTTTATATTTTAAATTTAATAGGATATTTAGAAAAAAAACACCAACCTTTCCCCAATTAAATAATTTTGAAGGTATTTTACCTCTATACCTAACTCTTCCACCTCATTCAAAGCTTCTTGACATTAGAGAAATCATTTATGCATAATATTCCATGTTATATCCTTCATCTGATCATTATTCCATTTCCTCTCTCTTTAAACTGTTTAGGGACTTAGAATAAATTTCAATTTTCTTCTTGCTTTTACTCTCAAGTGCATGTCCTCTTCTAATTTCGTAGTTGATGAGAGTACTTAGGAGACCATCGATGGTGAATTCATTAAGATATTTATCGTTAAGAGATGATATCTATACATAAACTTTATTAGGAAGTATACTGATTAGTTTTTTTTACAATAATGTATTTTTTAGAGATTCTTCAAACCCTATTTTTTTCTAATAACCATATTTACTATATAAAATAACTCATTAATAGTTTAAACATTATTTATTCTGATGTATTCAAACTACTTTCCACTGATTTAAATCTTTTTTTCTTTCACCTTTTTATTTCCTTCATAAATATTGTAAAGTTTATTCCAAATATCATTGGTAGTTCTGTACCCCATGACCTTTGCGAGTAAATATTTTAGATAAAGAGGAGATTTTTTTTCATAACTTCCCATTATTTTAATTGTTCATTTTTTTAGTTGGGGACCATGATGTGGATTCATCATAACCAATGATTCCATATTTATCTGATTCAATTACATGTATCCCCAAATATATAATATAAGGAACCATTTTGTATTTCCCCTCAATGCACAAATGTGTTGTGTCCTTTTCTTTTGGAATTGATGAAAGTTTGGATGCAGATTTACTGAATATGTAGGAGAGTAAAAGGGGATTTATATAGCCCCTAATTACACTGGTGTGTCTCATGAGACCACTAATAAAGGGTAATGGGGGCGTCCTTACCCTTTATGTATATGGTCTTGTTATATTTCCTTTTCAATATGTTTATGATATAAGACATTAACCATTCCCATCATTTTTATAATTATGAGATCATTTAATTTTTTCCATGTTATTATTTATTTCCTTTGTTATCCATGGATTATGTTATACTTATATATAAAAATATATGAAAACATTTGTTTACCTATTCTCGTTATATTTCTTATTCCATTATAATTATTTATTATCTTCTACTATACAACAACCCTTATCGAGAATATAAGATAAATATTTACTTATATTTCCATTTCCCCATGTATTGTAGAGGAATACCATGTATAATAAACTCTATAGATGTAATTAAGGAATAATTATTTGTACTCAAATGATATAAAATGTTCTATTATAATGAAAAGCTTATGTAATTAGTATTTTAAGGACTAATAAATATTAATCTTATGAATTTATTATCATGTAATATGATTAACAGGTAATAAATCACCAACTATCTTTGGGTGACTAGGGTTAGGGTTGTTACAATATTCATAAATATGGGATTTATATTTGATCATAATTACTCTATTGATCAAATTAATAATAAATTAATGATTTCACATTATTAATATTATGAATTTGACAATAAGAATCAATTATATATCAACACATAATCAAAATAATAAAAATGGTTGTTGTTTTAGATTAATGTCAATTCTTATAAAAATGAAAAACAATGTGAAGAAAATAGTTCTTAAACTAACACATGATTACACTCCTCCCACAATTATCACATTTAATATCTTTGTTTTAATTCAATCATGTTTTTTTAAAATTAAACTATATTATAAAATAAAATACATAAGGGAGATAATAAAGAGGAATGACGTAGATTATTTGGATAAACATGTTCTAAAGTGACGAAAATGATCTTCAATGTATTCCAAAGGTTTCCTCCTTTAAATTATATTTTAAAAAGAAAAAAATGACACTTTAATTAAACTAAAATAAAACAAAATTAAAAATGTTTAAGTATAGATAATCTTGTGTCATCCCTAAATTGGTGTTGTGTTTCTTCTATCTACAACCAGATAGTTCTAGTTTTTTTACCTACTCTAAAGTTGAATGGGGATTATTTAAGAGGAACCACAACATATTTTTGGCACCATTGTGATTCTATTTATAGTTTTTGATGATATCTCCCTATATAGATAGATTCATTTCTGCTTACATTTCATTGGAGAACATATGGACTTGTGGAGGGGGAAAATATGTTGGGGTGATCCCCTCAAGATTTATGAGTGGTGTCCATTGGTTTTTGAGAATGCACTACAGAATATAGCATATCGCCTTCTTCATTTCTAGAATATTATTCTCAACTTTTTTACCAATATCCTTATATTATTTATTTGGACACACTTTAAACTTTACCATATTATGTTCAAAACCTATCAATTCTCTTGTGGATATGTCATCATCAAGGGTATGAGATAATGCTGAATCTGAATTTATAGTGAATTAGAGTTTAGTATGTAATTTGGTTTCAATATAATTAGAATAACATGAATTCAATTATATATAATATGATATATTAATATTTATCTTATATCTTATTTTATATATGAAATATCATTGGAAATTATTTCTTTAGTCCCTCATCTGGTTCTTTGAACACTTATTAAAAAATAACTTCCTCTTTCTTGTTGGTTTCTTCTTTATTCAACAATTTAATGAAATTATCTATCTATTGAGATTTTTATTCTTTAAGGATGGTATTCAGTTGCGATATTTGACTCTTTACCTACTGTAATTCATCTTTAACTACCTTTAACTTTACATACCTTTAATCATAATTCCCCTTATACAACCAAAATATTTTTTTACCACATATATAATAAATTTCATTGAAATATCACCATGTAAAGATATCATTAGTTAAACAAAATAAAGTAAAATAAGAAATGTGTACTTCTATAGTAATAAAGAATAATTAATTAAAGCATGGATCTCTAGAAATAGAGAAAAATTAATATGAAGGATTATTTTGAGCCTATAAAAATAACATTTATAAAATTTTTAGGAGTAAACTATAGTGAAACCCATTGGTCATCTTCATGGAATCTTTCAATCAAACCATATCCTTTAATTATAATTATTTATTTTTATTTTTGATATTTTTTATTGTAAAAAGAAATAAGGAAATGGGGGTTTGTGTTTGATGATAATAGAAAATAAGTGAAAGAAATAAAATGTTATTAAAAACAAGAGTTGATACTTGGGTGGATGACCACTTCATCCAATCAGTTTCCAAAAAAGTAAGAATTATACTATCACTCATAATCAGTGAGATAACCCATGCACATGGATCACTCACCCTTCTATTGATTTTATGATTTATTACCAACACACTATTATGATAGTGAACCATACGTTACTTCCAATATGTATATGGGTTATACCAAGAAACTTCCATTCAATGCATAAGGCTCTAGACACACTTAATAGGTATCTTCTAATCGAGAAAAGTGAATATCAAATAGTGAATCCCCTAGTATTTTCTTTCAATCCATGTGCATGAAATCACAAAAAACATTACTATGAAAATAAAACTATTCCATCATTTATTAATTGAGTTTGTTAGAGGTAATTGTTATTTAAACAATTCCAGAAGAAAACCAGATTGAAGGAATGAATGAGAACATGAAATTAACCTATGCTTCATCCACCCCATTATATTGTTAATCCAAGTTATAAAATAAAATATAAGAACTATTATTAAGATAATATGAACTAAAGGCACATGAGCCTCAGCCTGGTTGGTGAGGACTCCTTAAGTGCATCCAGGAGACCCAGGATCAAATCCAGGTAGAGGTATATTTCTGGGAACTGTTGCAGTACTATACCAGGTACTGTAGCGAGGCTGTAGAAGTACAGTAGTAGGTACTATAGAAGCTACTGTTTGTCACTGTAGCAGCTGTGACTATACCCCCATTTGGGCCTTCGGGCCACCAATTTCATCTCCGAGTCCATTAAGGCCTTCGAGCCACCTAGGCCTTCGGATCAGTAAGGCCTTTAGGCCACCTCAAGGCCTTCGGGCCACTTTAAATGCAGATAAAAACTAGACAACCTACAAATAACAAGTTTTATAAGTAGGATGAGCAAGGAGCTTTCATCATAGAAGAAGCTAAACAGATTGCAAGAATGAGTGGGTATGGAACCTGTCATCGGTACAATCCTGTGCATGCATGGGAAAGCCTAGCCAAATAGCCATGCGAAGGTGGAGATATGATTTCACGATGAAGATGCTAGGGAGGAGCAGTTTTAAGTCGTTAGTTTGGGTTATATGTATTGTTTGGAGCCTATAGGAAATGAATTACTCTATGGCCTATGGTCCATGTAATACTTATGCCTATGGTCCATGTAAGGGTTCCACCTCACCCCTTGAAAGGTGGATTATCAAAAATCAATAAAAAAACAAAGGCCTCCGGGCCATTCGAGGATATGAACTCAAGTATTACAGAATATATCAACTTTCATTATCAACCATAATTGTTTACATCTTTATTAATATAAGAATACATGGAGAGATAATGAAGAAAAATACACATAAATAGAAAAGTAAACCTAAGATAAAATTTATGGTCCAGAATAGAAGGATCATGAATCCTCCTCTCATAATCCTTTTATCCTTTAAAAAGAAATAACATCATTATTTAGATATCATGTACTAGTTCATGAAGTATAGGATTCATCCTTGTGGTCTTTCTATGTGGTGAAGATTCTTGGAAAATAGTTGTGTATGGAATTAAGTGACCTTGATACCCCTCCTCCCACTCTCTTCTTTATCTACATTCATGTGGATTATTGGTTTTTGACCTTACATGACTTTATTGGATACTGTGTATAGAGAATCTTTGATATCCCACTTGGAAATGTATAGATTCTATATAGATTATTTTATTCATCAATAGTCATGGTACATCCCCCTTTAGTTAGTTCTTTATGATTCTTCCATAGTGATCATAACATGTGAATGGGGTGACACAGACTGGTGAATCAAATTTTAGGTGACAAATAATGATTTTATAATGAAATTATATACGTTTTCTATATATGGGTATCAGAGTTAGTGATAGGAAATTTTTTAATCCAACTATCTTGTCACCACTTGTAATATAACCCTATTGTAGGATTTGATCACCTTTGTAATGAACCGACATTTTTCAGAGATATAACTCATTTGTTTTTAGTTTAAATCCATTTTCTATCTTGATAAATGTTTATTATGTCCTAAGTAAGGTCCAAGGATAATTTTGGGTTTTTGGATCCTGGTGTTCTAGAGAAAATAAAAACAGGGTAGGATGCACAATTATCACACAGTTAGTACTAACCTTGGGATGTAACTATGTAGGGAACATTATGAGAAGTAGGGGCCTGCATTGTTTTTCTATAACAGTGTGACCTGAGGCACACAACTGTGTAAAAAATTCGGTAATATTTATAGTTGGTTATCACATAGTTTGGACATGGTTATGCAAACCGTGTGACTTAACCATGCGGGGTTTCTCTATGTACAGTGAAGGGATAACAGTTTGCACATGGCTTAGCCATACCATGAGCCCCATGTTTTGACTAAATATATAAGCCCAAATTTTTCCTCTCCCTTTTCAAGCATATGGCACTCTTATTCATCTCCCCGAATCTCTACTAATAAAATTGATAACTCCTCCATCCAGACTCCAAATCTAATGTTGTCAGTCACGTAGGATCTACATCGATAAGTGCTCAATTTCTCTTATTTCCTTTCATGGTTTCTATTCACATCTATTTCACTATTTAGGTGTAATATATTTTGCTCTATTTTTAGGGTGTTAGACCATCCTTCATTTTTATTTAAAACCACTTTAAATCTCAAGACGATATTGGTTGTGGAGTCATCCATGACCATAATATAGGTAGTACTATTTTTTCCTTAAAAGTTATGATGTTTTCATAGCTATTCCATTGAGACACTTTTTGACCATTAATGTGCATTGCCTTAAAATGTGTTATTTCATTCTAAATTGATATATGCATGTTATTACACTCCAGTTTTACCTTTTAAGGTGATAAGAGTATTCTTCCCTTATTTATATCCACCCCTTGGATATACTAGATAAATCTCGCCTCTATATTTAATTGATTAAATGACTAGAACACCTTCAAAGTGTTCAACGTGGATTTATATGGAATTTCCCTTTTAGATAATTTTCTAATTGATAATAGAACCTTTTATGTTCTGGATTGAACCTTAGAATTTATTTTCCATGCCTTGGTTAATTAAATGTATTTATTGTATTAAATATATTACTTCAATATGGCATTAATTTATTAAATGAATTAGATGGATTAATTATAATGAATTTTAATGTGTGGAAGGACCACTCCTTCTGATACATGTTATATTAATTTTGATTACATGAATTTAGACACCAACTTATATATTGGTCTTGATAAATATAATGCTAAAGAGGTGACCTCTCAAAATTTTCCTATTACTAGGATTATGACATTGATATTGGGTATTCAATGATATTTAAGGTAATTGTTGATCATGAAGTTTCAACCTCCCATACATCAGGTGTTGATCATGAAATCTCTCACAGTTGTACTATTATCTGGGTAATGGTCATAACATTAAACATTCCTCTATTTAGGTTGTTGGGAATGATGTCTCACGAAACCTATATTGAGTGGTTCATAAGAAGAACCAAATTCATTATGAGATTCAAAGTATGTACCCTATACTTGAGCTTATTAGCTCATTTAGAATGGTTATGGATGCTTGAGTTATGCCCCGGTCTTGCGAGAACCTAGTATCCATGTATATTTTGACATAAATCCTCATTTAATTAGTAAATATATGTGGATATAGTATATAAATATTATATATATATATATATATGATTATATATATATATATATGGTTGTTGATCAGACTCATTCCAGCCTATATTGAAGCAGGTAGTGCCAACCAGGTGTCCTACAGGAATCTGTGAAAACTTTTATTTAATTATTTCCAAAATTTCTTATTATTCTACTATACTTTCACACAATTGTTTCTCTGTACACTTATTATATTAATTCTAAACATCGTTCTTGGTGGCCTATTGATATTTTATCAGAATCTCTACTTGGGAGACCTTTGGTACATGATTAGATTACATGTCTACAATTATAGATATGGGATTCTTTGATATGGTTTACTAATAGTATGGATCATGGGAGAAGAAGGCCAAGAATATTATTGAGATTCTTGTAGAGCATCTTTTATTATTATGCTATACAATGTTGTATATTCGTGTTACCAATTCCTCATTTTTATATCATAATGTCGTGACATCAATCTGTATTTGACTCAACATTTGGATTTTCATATTATTATTCTATTGCTCAGTCATTTATCCTTCCATAGTTTATTATTATATCTGTTGTATATGCTTTTTCTATGGAAGGTTTCTGGTCCATTGGTCTTAGTGTCTTGTATATATGCCTCAAATATTGTTTGTTTATTTATCTTGTCCACTATGCCACTCAGATATGAGGGTCTAATATCCCTGTTGTACTACCTTAGACCCTCTCTTCTATTCAAAAGCCCCTGGAATACGGGGAGGCACACTTGAGGCCATGTGACCCACCATCTTATGGCATGGGTTAAGTGGATCCCTATTTAATATGTTAGAAATTGGTATCAGAGTTTTTTTCCCTTTCTCTTACTATTTGGGTACTATAATGGTGACTCAGAGATTTTGGAATTTTGTAAAGAGCTTGTTCCTGGGAGTAGCTTACCACATAGATGAGAAAATCCAAAATACCTAGGATTCGTAATTGCTGTTATTTATTATTCTTATTATAGTTGGTATGATTTCTCTATTTGGTGACACACATGTCACATGATGTTATTCTTATTGGTGTTTTCTCTATGGGATTTATTTTACCCTAAACCTATGAAATGGGGAAATTCATTACATATATCATTATAGGAACAATAGGACTTATATTCTATGAATTTTCCCAGTCCATTTTTATTTCCAGCATGCACTTGCCTGTTGTATACAATTGGTGTCTGATTTTTGTATATTAAGATGTGATAAAATTTCTTATAGGAATATGAAAACATAATTTAGACTTAAAGTGTATACCTTTACCTAATAATGTTTTCTTGTATAGGTTAAAGAAGATAGTATTATTAGTCAGTTATAGAACATTGAGTCATATGCCATTGGTCACCTAGACTGGAACACGTTTTGGTTTGGATTAAGTAGATGCCATATTGAAATTTATAAGGAGTATGGTCCCTTATAAATTAAAAATGGAGATCCATCTAATTCAACCATTTGAAGATATTTAAATACATAAATGAGAAAATATTTAAAATTAATATAACTTCTAAAGTGAAATGCTTATCTTATATGCATGGTATGAGATATAGACCCAAAAACATCCTTCGTAGTGGGTATATATGAATTCTATTATATTATCATTACCATTATGGTCTTTTCCTTACCACCTTGACCTAGATTCCAAAGAAGACATACAGGCGTGATATGTTCATTGGAAGACTATTTACCTATCCTAGTAATATATATATATATTATTTCAACTTTTAAGATATCTTATAAGGTGTGTATTTGGAATTTTTGAATCATTTCTCTACATTTCCTCTAGTTGTACACCCAGAAGGCAGTGACGACCATGCAATAGAGGTGGAAGAACTCAAGCCACAAGTGATTACTCCTATAGTTCCACCTATGGAACCTCTCTATATTATTGATATGGGAATTGAAACATAATCCTAAGGGTTTTTTATAGATGAAAAAAATATAAAAGGTGTCGCTAGACCATCCTCAACTATGGAAGAGTTGACTTGGGAGTTCTAGAAGCAGCATCCTCCCACCTTTTTATATAATAGAGGACCACATGTTGTTGATACTTAGCTAAAAGCTATTCATTCTATATTAGAGCATCTAGAGAATCCACCAGAGAAGAGGGTCATGATTTGTACTTATATAATGCGTTATTATCCCAAAAAATGACGAGATGTTATTACCGAGGAAGATCGACACCAAGATATGGTTTGGGAAGACTTCAAGACAATTTTTTACAAATACCTCTTTCCACAAACTCCGAGGGCTGACCGAGATAGAGATTTTTTGAACCCATAGCAAGGAGCCATATTTTTCATGGAATATTATGCACATTTCAATGAGTAGTAGAAATTCATTCCGAATCTAGTGGGTGTTGATCTTATGAACATGTGGTGATTTTTGTATGGGGTAGTGTACACCATCTGATCACGGGTCAATGTTTTCATAATGAATATTATTTTTGATATAGTCAACCAAGGCCTTAAAATAGAGAGGTATATGAGGGAAGATTATGGTGTGATCTATAGTGATTCAACATATAGATTTATCAATGATTCTTCAAGATGATTTAAGCATAGATTTGAGTGTTATCGAGAGGGTAGAAGTAGTCATAATCCTCCTAATGATAGTTTCATGATGTGTCTTCAGTGTGGGAATTCAGGACATGAAAACCCCATTTCTTAATAGATTTGGTTTAATTTTTAGGTTGAGATAGGATGAGGAATATCTTGTTCTTCTATAGGTCCTTTTCGTCAGTTCCTAGAGAGCATGGATATTTACCCACCCCATGTTTTGGAGCAGGGCTAGTAGTATCTCATTGGGAAAGAAACTAGAATACCATTGGTTGATTAGGATGATGGGCCATGGAAGTGGTGGAAATACTCATGATTATCTGTTGTAGTAGAGTGAGATTGATCAAGGTAGTTAGGATATGAATCACGGTCATAGTACGAGCCAATCAGATGTAGTGAAACCTATTCTAGAGGAGAAAAGTGATAGACCTTCTATTATTTTAGGTATTATTATAGTATCCTATACTCTAATGTTTGATTTAATTGACACATACATGCCACATTCAATTATATATGAGATGATCATGGAGAGTATTGAAGGACCCTAGGTCACCCTTAGAGGAGGAGGAGTGAATCAGGGTGTCAACTTTTTCTCCCGTTTATTGGATCATGTTCCCACATTGGTAGGAACTTAATTAAACATGTATGATGGATATGTGTAGTAATTAATACATTCACATGGAAAAGGATAACACATCACTTTTACCCGGTTCACCACTAAGGTCTATGTCCAAGGAGCAAACTCCGACTGGTTGCCAGTCGTACCTAATTCCACTATTCTTCCACAAGTGTGGATTACAAGGTTTGGATACAATCACTCAGTCCCAGGAACACTACCTTTACAAAAGTTTAGGGATATCTCACTGCTCCCCTTAGATGACTTCCGTTGATTCCCCCTATCTCACTACGTTGGATGAATCATCACTTAGTTTAACGACTTGAAGGGCGCTTCAATGGATAAGCATGGAAGTATTTGTCTCGTATTTAGCATGAGAAATTTATTGCATCGAGATCTAGAGTTTATACTCTTTGATGTTCAATATTATGCTCCAGTGAAACAACCAGATGTACTATGTCTTCATATTCTTCTTGACCAGAATCACAAATTCTTTTGTGATTGTTCAAACACTAAAAAATCAGTTCCCTAGGCATCATCAGAATCAACTCTTCTTATTCCATGTATGCATGTGACCATGCATATAAAAATATAGACGTGATCTTCCTATTCACTTATTTATACACATTCACCCTTGGTTAAGAATTATTCTCTTTGAAGTATTCACGTATGCATGTACTTTTTATTCTTTTTTCTTATGTGAAGGACCAAATGGGTATGGTACCTTTTAGTACACACAAGACCTATTATCTCATTTACATAGAACTTGATTTAGATATTCTTGGTATTTAATTGTGTTTTTCTTCAAATCATGCATATGAATTCATGAAATCACTACTCATCACCATGAACATTCTTTACTTCTCCCTTTCTTAACACAAAATTTTCTCATTGATTTGTTTGTAGTTATGAGCATATAATTTTATTCAAACTTCAATGTGTATATTTCAGAATGGCTTGATGGAATTTTTTCCCTTTTACACACCATGGGTAAAGAGTTCTCTTATGAACTTTGTCTCCTCTGCGAACTAGGATGATTCGCAGCCTCTCCATGAACTAAGGGTGCAAGGGCTTCCTTCGCACACGTAGCATGGATCTTCTTCGTGTTCCAAGTGTTACACAGTTCAGTTGGTTCGTAGAACCTCTTATTCTAAAAACCAAAAATAGTATGTGGTACCGTTTCCTCACAAACCATGGATGGTTCATGAAAACTCTTTTTATGAACCAAGGAAAGTCCGTGGTTCTCTTTTATTGCGTACCAAAGTGGTAAACGGTTCCTTACTTCATGAACCTAAAGGGTACATGGGGCCTTCTCTTAGTGAACCAGAAGTGGTTCGTGGTTCTTCTTATTTGTGAACCAGAACAATAAGTGTGATAGACATTATGAACTCAGAACATTTCATTGATTGTGCATGCCCCTTCTTGAACTTGAATATCAGAGAAACTCTGTTTGTCAGAACATGAGCTCTCGAAAAACATAGAAGAAACACCTTCTTCTTGAATCAATGGGTCTCTTTTAATAAGTATATATCAGATCCTTCCACATTCAAAAACCGCATGATATGGTCTTTAAGATTTTGATTTGAATGAATGATATCTTTGATTCTTTAATACCTTTAAACCTGCATGGAGATATGCCGCATTAAATATTCCATGTACCACTTTTGGAATCCCTAATCGAACCTACTTGGCCTTGGAAACTAATTTTTCCTCATCCATTTGCTCATTCTTAGTTCCATTCACATGCATGCAAATTTAATTTCATGCATGGAATCTTTACGGTCATACAATCAGAACGGGCTTGACTGGAGCTCAAATGGTGCCTGGAGTGGCAAGATCATCATTCAGCTGGAGCTCCTGGTTTGCGGGTGCATGTTGGTGTCCGACGGTTGAATACAACCTCAATAAAATAGATCAGACGACTCTGATTCAACCACAAACTGCAGAGATCATATGGATGACTTGGATTCATGGGATCCATCTTGAGATTGATCGAACGGTATACCGCGTGTCGCTGAGGGATCAACAGTTGAGATTAGTTCCTCATCATTAAAACCTTTTCCCATATCAAAACACCACAATGTTTTCTCACAGTTTATCAATCAAGTCATGGCAGCAGTGGCTCAGAATAATCCTCATACCTCCATGGTACCTCCCCATACTATGTTCACCCTACGGGTGTGCTCTTAACGTCCACTCTGCTCCCTGGGCGCCCTCCTAGAGCCCATGCTGCACAGGTTCACCACCGTGCGGCACCTGCGGGCTTATACACGGCCCGTGCACACCCTACCTCATGTGAGGTTGGTCTTGAGGGCTTCCCTCAAGAACAGTTGGCCCCTAAGGTCCTGCAATTGCTTGAGGTGAGGACCTCAGCTAGCCTCCATGTATGGCCACATTATTTTTGGTAAAGGCATAAAATATCTACTTTGTGTAAAGATAAGTGTTTACAAATAAAAATACCAAACCACCATTCCAAAAATCCTCCACAAAATCTTCTTCTCCATTTCTTATACTCCTTCCAAATAACACTCCAACTATCCCTAATTGTTGGAGAAAATGTATCACTCCTGATACACATATATAAAACCTAGGATCAAGCTCAACCAACGTCTAGTTTCCATTCTCCATTTGACTTAAGAGAGTTCCTTCTTCATGTTGATCATCATTGACATCCATTAACACTGTTTGACAACAAATACAATCTTCATATAAAAAGTGGTCCCAACAAGTATGAGCTTCAATATATAATACCTTTGTGGCATTATGACACTTGATATCATATTGGGTATCTGATCTGAGAGTGAAAAACATACTAAGGATTTTCCCCTTGAGATAGGTGGATGTATTTATATATGGAATCTCTTCAAACTTGACAAGACATGGTTTGAAGTAATCATCTGGATAGACTGGTTAGTTTCCTATCAATCTCACATCGATTTCTATCATCGCAGGGTGAAGTTTACATCACCACATGGCAGTAGATATATATATATATATATGTATATTTATAAGGGAGAATGAGATATTCTTTTAAATTGAGTGGGACTGAAACAGAAAAGGCTGGGTGGTGTGATAGCTCATATTTCTAGTCTTTCCTTGGATGATTAGGGGTTACAACCCATTGTTTCCCCTTCTATAGTGGATCATTTTAGGGATGTTTTACCTGGTGAAATTTTTAGGCTACCTCTAGCGTGAGAGTTACAATTTACTTTTGATCTATTTATCGGAGTAGCACTAGTGTCCATTCATCATTATAAGATGGCACTTACATAGCTTTTGAAGATCAAAAAATAGTTGGAGTATCTTGAATATAAAGGATTCATATACCCCAACACTTTGACTTAGGGTTCACTGGTCCTTTTTTCCAAGAAGGCAGAGGGTTCCCTTAGGATTTTCAAGGAATAATATCGATTGAACCAGATCGTGGAAAATAACCAGTATGCACCGCCCTGAATAAAATACCTCTTTGATTAGCTTCAAGGGTGGATATTATTTTCAAATATTTAGTTGTTGTTAGACTATCATCAGTTACATTTCAGGTCATTAAACATATCTTGCACAACTTTTAGGAGTGGTTGTGATATCTATGAATATATAGACATATCATTCAGTCTCATGAACACACCCACTATTTTTATATCTATGATGAATTGGGGTTTCCACTCATATCTAGATTCATTCATGGTAATTTCTCTGGATGACATCTGAGTGTATCCTCTTTTTGGACTTGACCATTCCAACTAACTTCAGATATTGATGAATACACTGAGATAGAATCATATCTATGCTAAGCTCAATAAATGTCACTTCTGGATCGATAAATTCCTCTTCCTAAGTCATATTATCTCAGATTTCGGAGTTTTAGTAGACCTATAGAGAGTGAGAAATATAGTTTCCTGGAAAAATCCTAAGAAAATAATTGATATACAATGTTACTTGGGGCTAGCATAATATTACATATGCTTCATTTAGGATTTATCAAGCATTTCATTACCCCTTTTTGGTATGACTAAAAAGGGTATAAAATTCACACGGTAAGAAGTTTTTGAAGAATCCTTTTAGAATTTGAAGGGAGAATTGACTTCAATGATGATCTTGATTCTTCAGGATCTAGGAAGAAGTTATACAGTGTACTTTTATGCATCATTTATCAAGAAGGGAGCTATTCTAATGTAGGAAAAGTGATTCTTTGTGTAAGGATCTTTTCAGTTGAGGACTCATGAGTAGAAGTACCCAACACATGACCTCGATCTAGATACTATCATTCATGATTTACTATGTTCAAGTCACTATTTACTTGGAGGGAATTTTTTTGAATTCACTAATAAAAAGTCTTAATTACGTCTTTATGCAGTGTGATCTGAATCATAAGTAGAACATAGTGGTTGAGTATTTTTAGTCCTTTGATTTCAAGTTTGCATACATGCCTAGAAAAATCAATGTAGTAGTCGATGCCCTAATTCAGAAGACTCAGAAACAGGAGGTTGAGGAGGTTAGTGGAGAATGTAATCTCATGGATTTGTTTTTAGAGATAAATGTTGAGGTTTATGATCATCAGGGGAATGCTATCCTCTCATCTTGGATAGTTAATTACATCCTTACAAAGTGGTAATAATGAGGAAAATATCTGATCCTGAAGTGAAACTCCTAAGGGAAAGTATTTTAAATGACGATTCATCTTCTGGTTATACCGTGGATGAGGATGATACCCAATGATTTCAGGGGTATGTAAGGGTCACAAAAGAAGTCATAGAGAAGCTGATGTAGGAGTCTCATGCCTTAGTTTGTATTTTACATCCCAATGTAACCTTGATGTTTTATTAAATACATCACCTGTATTGGTATCCTACTATTAAATGGGAAATTTATGGATTTATCACTCAGTGTTCCACCTGTTAGAAGGTGACGGTGGAACATCAGTGATTGAAAGGACTTTTATAGTCATTTTTATTTCCTAAGTGGAAGTGGTATGATGTTTATATAGTTTTTTTGACTGGTTTGCTGAGATCACCTCGTGTAAATGACATGGTATGGGTGGTATTTGACCATTTTAAAAAGTTCACACACTTATTACCTGTGCGAGAGACCTTCACGGTAGATGATCTCGGGGTAGTATATGTCTAGGAGGTCATACGTCTTTATGGAGCTCCATGTTATATTTTATCTAATAGGGATGATCACTTCATGACTTGGTTATGGAAGGGTTTGTAAAAGTCCTTGGGTATAGAGTTTTTTCTTAGCACAACCTATCACCCTCCAATAGACAGAAAAATAAAGATAATGATTCAGGTGTTAGAGGACATGCTTCATACATGTGTCCTTGATTTTGGGTGTTCCTAGGAGGAATACATAATCCTTTTTAAGTTTGATTATAATAACAGTTTTCAATATAATATTCAGATGGATCCTTATGAGGCCCTATATGGTTGTCCCTTCCATTCACCTCTATGTTGGCTAGATGCAAGGGGTAGCTTTTCTGAGACCATATCTCATTCAAGAGACTATAGATTAGGTTCATATGATCAGAAGGTTCATGTTAATAGCCTAGACTAGATAGTAGTCAGATGCCAATATACATTAATGAACTCTTGAGTTTGAGGTTAGAGATCTAGTTTTCTTTTAGAGACTTTAATAGGTTGGGCCATCAACATATTTGGAGGATGGAAAAACTTTTTCCACAATTAATTTGACCCTTTGAGTTTGTGAAGTAGATCAGACCAGTGGATTACCAGATAAGAATTCCTCATAAAAAATGATCTATAAATAATGTATTTCATTAATCTCAACTTTGGTGATATTATCCGGACCCATCAAATTTTTTCCATCCGGATGAAGTTGAGTTAGATGTGGATGATTTCTTTAAGGATTATCTAGTGCATACTGTTGATCAGAGTGTGAAGACACTATGAGGAATGTCAGTTACTCTGGTAAGGGTCCTATGGTATCATGGATAAGTATAGGATGACACCTAGGAGTGGAAGGCTGATATATGAGTTCAATGGATGGAACTATTCTCATACTATACATCTTTACCCTCATAAGTCCAACCCAGAGATGTATTTTCTAAGAAGGGGAGGTTGTAACGACCTGAATTTTTTCAATGGAAAGACACATTTTTTTAAGTTTAAATATTTTTATATCTTGGTAAATGTGAACTATGCTATAAGAAAGGTCCTGGGAACATCCATGGTTTATTCAGAGCCCATAGTTTTGAAATAATGGTAAATAGGGTAGGCCGCACATTTACCAAATGGTTAGTACTGACCGTGTGGGGTAACCGCGTGAGGAACCATTCTCAGAGTAGTGGGATACATGGGTTTTCTATAACTCTGAGACCTATTGCACATGATCATGAAAAACTATAGACATCCTCATAGTGGGTTGTGAAATGGTTTGCACATAGTTAGGTAAACCACATGCCTTAACTGTGAGGGGTCACTCCTTAGACAGTAAAGGGAGCACAATTTGCAAACAATTTTTCCAAACCTTTCACCCCTTATTTTGAGGATAAAATGACTATTTTTACCTTAATGACCTTAATAGATAAACCATCCTTTTATCCTCTCTCTTTTCTAGTTGATTTTACTAATCTTTTTCTCCTGTAAATTCTCCCTCCATCTCTCCTATGTAAATTGATAAATCCTCCATCATAACTCCAAATCAAACACTATCAGTCACATTGGATCCACATCCATAAGAAATAAAGTCCTATTATTTCATTTTATGTTTGATCTTCCTATCTAATTCACTATTTAGGTGCAAGATATTTTCTCATATTTTCAGGGTGTTGGACCATTTTTCATTTTTCTTCCAGACTACTTTGAATCTAAAGTTCATATTGGAAGAGGTGTCATCTATAGAATTAAGGTATGTGGTCTAGTTGTTTTACATAAATGTTATGATGTTTTCAAATCCAGTCTGTTGGGCTGTATGGAAACTATTTCCATGCATTTCCTTAAAATGTGTTAATCTATTCTAAACTGATATATGCATGTCCTTACACTCCCGTTGTGCCTTTCTAGGTAATATGAAGATTTAGAACTCAATAATATCCACTAATTTGGTGTGATGGATTAATTTACCCTATATATTTAATTTATTGAATGACTACAACCCCTTATAAGTGTTTATATTGTATTGTAAATGGAATTTCCCTTATAGGTAATAGCCTAATTGATAATTGAACCTTTAAAGTGCTTGGTTAAACCTTAGAATTGATTTTACATGACTTAGTTATTGAAATTGATTTATTATATTGAATTAATTTATTTAATACTGTTTTCCTTTCTTAAATGAATTAAATGGACAAATTATAATGAATGTTAATGGGTGGTATGGCGACACCTATAGATCCATGTTATATAAATATTGATTACATGAATTGGGACACCCAATTGTATATTGGGATTGATAAATATAATTCTAAATAGGTAACCCATGAACATTGTACTATTATTATGATTATCCTATTGAGATTGAATATATAATTATGAATAGGGGAATTGTTGAGCATGAAATTTCACTCCCCCTTAGATCAAGTGTTAGCATGACATCTCCCACTATTATACTATTATCTAGGTGATGGGAATGAAATTACACATTGCTCTTTTTAGGTTGTTGGGAATAAAATCTCACCCCACCTATATCAAGTGATGATCATGACATCTCACATTAATTATGAGATTCAGGGCAAGTACAATCTACATGAGCTTATTTGATCATTTAGACTAGTTATAGATGTCTGATCCATGCCATGGTCCATCTAGAACCTAGTATCCAGGTATATTCTTAGTTTTGTCCTAATGTACATTGTGAATGTTGGTGGATAAAAAATGTAACTATATATATATATATATGGTTACAGACTAGTCTCATTTTAAACTGTACTGAAGATTCTATAGAGATCCAGGTACCCTATAGGAAACTTAGTTGTCTGTTACTTATTTATTTTCATTCTTGATTATTATTCCGTTATACCTTCACACTACTATTTCTATGCACACTACTTGTATTACTTACATGCACCATTGGTGGTGGCCAATTGTAATTTTATCTCCCACATGACTCAGGTCGTCTTTGGTACCCAAGTAGATTATATTTCTATAAGAATGGATAAGGGTAAGAGCCCTTCTATAGATATTTGATATTATTTAATTATTGTATGGATCAGAGGAGAAGAGGACTGAGCATATTCTTGATATTCAAGTGCACTAGACTTTTGTATTTTATTTATTTTTGTATAGCAGGTTGTATATTCCCTTTCTCTATTCCAATTTTTAATATCCACATTCCACGAAATCATCATATATCTAATTCAGACTTTGGATTTAAATATTTTTATTTATTTTCTAAATTATTTATTATTCTATAGTTTATTATTGTGTCTATTTTATGTGATTTCTCTAAAATGGGTTACTAGTCCAGTGGACTTAGTGTCTTTTATATATGCTTCCGCTTTTGATTGTTTGTTTATCTTATCTGCTATTCCAATTTGATATGAGGGTAGATTCTTCCCACTATACCACCTTAGAACTTCCCTACTATTGAGCATCCTCTAGGATACAGGGAGGTGTTCTTGAGACCATGTTTTCTCTGTATTGGGGAACGAGTTAGGTGGATCCTGGTTTTATACATTACATTATTTCCTTATATTTCTCTACCGTCAATATGGAATGTTTCTTAAAGAAACATATGTTTCTCCTTAAATTTTAATTATCATTAAAATAAAATTATACTGTCAATGGTTACTCATAAGCCTTTTATATTTCTATCTTTATTAATCATGGGTGTTGATATATTCATATTGTTAGAGATAATATGATTTCTTTGAAATGTTTAGCATTTTCCTTGAAAATAGTGCTCCACATACCCATGTTGATATATGGATATCTTAGGGTGATAGTGGGTTATAGAACATAACTTGGGGAAGTTATAAAATATGATAATATTTTCCTAGTTAAATTTTCAATTGTATCTATCAATATTTACCAATTTTATGAGGCTTCATGTATGAAAACCATCGACAAAGATTACCACTCAATTTGGATGTATTTTTATGTAGTGAAACAAAATTACTACTACCTGTGATATCCTAATTCCACAATCATTTTAGTGATTCATATCCCATGATATATTTGAGTTACTACACATTTTTGATGGGTAAAGTTCCATTTTAGAATTTAATTCCTAAGAATACAGCAAGGGTTTTAACCTCAGAGCCGTCTCTCAATAAGGATTGAAAATCCGCCACTATCATATATTTATTATGGATTTTTGATTTTATTGGTTTAAAATTGAATGAAATTTATGGTGACAGAGAATTTTCTATTTTTTATTATTTTTAAAATTTAAATTAGAGAAATTAAAACACACATACAAAGAGTTAACAAGATGTTTAATTGGAAAATATGTGAATTCTAATTATTTCCATCCCAATTTTTTCTTTTTATAAATCATTCAATTCAATAAAGAGAATCAGTACCATTTATTCACTTGCCTCTCATAATTTATAATTTATGAGATAACCAGTTTACTCAAGGATCCTCATGTAAAAAAACCCACTAATATATCCTTCCTGGAAAGTGATCAAGAACACACCTCAATCAAGGGAGTGAACTCAATTAGGAAATTTTTAGTGATATCTCATAATTTAATATTTTAATCAACTCACCCCACTAGTATGGAGATTGAATAAATTTTTTGGATGATTTGAATTGAAAATAAGTGAAAGAGTGAAGAAATTTAGAAGTAATGTGAAGTGAAAATAACTGCATCCACTTCATGCCTCTACTCCCTACCTCCATTTCATAATTATAATTAGGAAAATGGATTTGGAATTAAATGAATAAATTCAATAAAAACACTACAATTCCCCATTTCCAACCCAAAATTGGTTAACAATTCACTATCTTGTACTCTATGATTTAATATTCCAATCTAACCACCCCAATAGTATGGCGAGTGAATAATTTTTTTGGATGATTTGAATTGAAAATAAGTGAAAGAGTGAATAAATTTATATGTAATGTGAAGTGAAAATCACTGCATCCACTTCATGCCTCTACTCCATACCTCCATTTCATAATTAGAATTAGGAAAATGGATTTGGAATTAAATGCATAAATTCAATAAAAACACTAAAATTTCCCATTTTCCAACCCAAATTGGTTAACAATTCACTATCTTGAACTCTATGATCTTATAAGAATCAAATTAGGATAATAATTAAAAAACATTTATATGGGATAAGAAAATACCACACAAACACAATGAGAAAAAGAAAATAATATTCCTTAACATAAATGTAATTGAAATATAATAACCAATATTAATTCCTAAATAAATACCATAGAGTGGGAATGTTTGACTAGAACATCCCCATACCCTTAAATAGAAAACTTTCCCTACCCCTTTTTATAAATTAGGAGAATATTCACACCCAAAACAATTTCTAACTTCCAATATTATTATATGCGTACTTCCCTTGATTTAATTTATTATGCTTTAATAAAATAATTTTTTATAAGAACCTACCACAATCTAGCTTTATACTTATTTAGTAAGTGTGTAACACCAAAATATTTTAATGCAACACTTTGCTTGATATCGTATATAACATGCAACACTGAGCTTAAACGATCCACAAAATATTATTATTTAAATATGACCATTATAAATGATTTGTTAAATTAGTGAGTATTAATAATATCTAATAATTTATAATATATATATATATTGGTATAATAAAGATATTTTATTCTAGAAAAATATGTTTCCTTTAAAAATGATTTTTTTGTGAGAAAATATTAAAATTGATTTAAGGAAATTTTTTGAAATTTTATTTTATAAAATGAATATATTTTTAAATAATTATATAAAAATCAACTAAGGTTGTTTTTTTTGATATTTATGAAATGTTTTATTTTTCAGGGAATAGTAAAAATTACAGATATTTCAAATATTTTAATTTATTTTTATTAAATGAAGTAATTTAAAGGTTCCATTATATTTTGGATTTGGAATTAAAGTGAAATATGAAAAATATTTTCATAATATTATAATTTATTTATTTTTAATAATAAACCTTCATTATTTGGCATAAATTTATTTTTATGCTTAAAAATATGGTTTTCTGCAAACTATTTTTAAGTGCATAATGTTTATCCATTTTGGTTAATCTAAATAAACCATATTAAGTAAATATTAAAATGAAATTAATATGTTATAAATCTATTTATATGAATTTAAATTAATATAAGGATGATTTCTAGTCATAGAGTTAATATATGATCATTTGTTGCTTGAAAACTGCATTTCTTAAAAAACTGTTTTTGAAACAGTTTTCGAGTTTAATTTTAAATTTAATCTTGAAATTTCTAGGATTTTAATTTTACAAAATTTATTACATATTTAGAATCATAATAATTAGTATTAATTAATATTTTCAACTAAATTTTGGTCACAATGAATAGTAAAAATAGTAAAAAAACAAGTTATCATGGTGAAAAACTAAAATTGTAAAAGTGAGTAACCTCAGAGGTAAACAGGGTTATTTTTAAAAAAAATTTATTTTTAAATATTAGAAGTTATTATAAACCATATAATAACTAAAATTCATTATTTATCAATTTTTTAGGCACTTGTCTTGAGAGTGACTTCCCATTATTGAATAGTCTTGGGTATTTACAAAAATGCCACTCCCTCTCACTTATAAAATGAAACCCCCCCTCACATCCTTTAAACACTTAAAATTATTGTGGTTGTACCAATAAATACCCATATACCTTTATTAATTCCCTAAAAACTACCCATATTCCTTTTTTTATCAAAAATACAATATAGGAAGGATTTAGGTATAATCCAAAAGTGGTCGTCCAAAGAAAAGATATCGTTCTTAACTGAGAGTCTCTATTTTATTTATTATTCATCCTCCTTAAAATATTAATAAATCTTGGTGATATAATAAAACAGTTATTTAACATATAAAAATATTTTATCAAGTTAATTTGGTATCCTAAATCCTTCTCCACTTCTATAAAATGGGAAACAAAACCATTGTTCTTGTGTAAGGTGAACTACCGCCTTACGAGCCAATGTAATTTATCTTCCATAATTGAATCTCAAGGATGTTCATGATTATGGAATTCATGTTTATATATTATATTCATGAAATTGTAATCATTATACAAAACTAATATATCATATACCTTCTTACCTTAGCATCTATTGAAAAATAACGATGTCATTTAAGTGTACGACGTACTACCGCCTCACGAAGCGATGTGATTCATTTTTTATTTCCAAAACAAATAGATGGTATATGTAAGTGTATTTAAATAAATTATATTATATTTATGATATAATTATAATTATATAAATATAAAATAACACTTACCTTCTTTCCACCATGACCTTTGAAAAATGGAAATGTTACTAATGCGCATATATGATCTATTATCTCAATGTTTATAACATAGTTCATTTTTAATAATCATCCTTAATGATTTATATTAGAATTATATTTTTTTATGAAAATGATAAATACTTCATGATTATTATTATTCAACATATTATTAAAATATAATATATTTAGACATAGTCAACTTTACAAAGCAATTTTTGACATATGAGCCGAACATCATCAAAATGCCTGAATTGAACCTAAATGATTAAGAAATTGAATATGACATGATGATAAATAAAATAAAAGGAATAATAAACTTAAAAAAGTTTATTAAATAATTAACATATAATTATTATTTAGGAAGATAGAGAAAATAGTGATGAATTAGTCTTGTGGTAACAGATATCTCTAAACCACCCTTTCATGTGGGTTATGATCATTCTATCTCAAACTCAATTTATCTCAATATTTAATGTTATGTAATGATTTATATTCGTTATATATTTATCTCAAATATATAATAAAATTATTATCTCTTTATTTTTTGGTGTAATACATACCTTATTCTCATTGCTAAAATACCTTCATTATAAATTTTTTACTGATTATGGTATAAGGAAAGATTATGAAAACCACTTTCTTTCCATGGGTAATTATTATCTTATGACTTATAATTGATTTCATTTATGTTTCCCAAATAAATCATGAACATGTTATGATAGTTTCACCTAGATTACTGATCAATGTATTGGGTAATGATTTAGTCTCATAAGGTTTCATGTATGGGATTAAGGAGTAAAACTAATTCCTTATGGGACCTTGTACACCATGTGATATTGTCTAGGAATTTTTCCATGACTCATGTAATGTTATATTTGTCTACCACACTTATGATATTACCACAATATTATGATACCATGTTCTTTATGTCAGGCTTCCATGTGATTTCTCATGTTATATGTCAATCTATATGTTTCTGCCACACTTAAGATATTGCCACAATATTATGATTCTATGTTATTTTTGTTATGATTCCATGTGATTTCTAGATATTTTTATATTTAATGATATCAATTTGTACCTTTTAATAACTTATTATGTTTCCTTATCATGTTGATCTCTTATTTTTCTTTTTATCTCTCCAATTTATTTTATGTACTCCCTAGTTTATCTTTTGTAGTTTTTAGAGTTTAAATTGATTTTCGAGATTATTATAGAGAATAAAAAAAGTATTTTATATTTTATGTTTCCTTTTGATGTTTTATGAATCTATAATTTAAATGAAACGTGGCATTACAATATTTGGGGTTGTAATTTTTGGATATTTAAGTTTAAAAAATCATGTAATAATATTTATAGAAGGCATGGGTAACCATAGTTGGTATCAAATAAATTTCTAGTTATTTTTGGGGATTAGGATTATAAAACAATTGATAAATCCTTAGATATAATAATAAACATGAAAAAACATACATAATTTTTTTTAAAGTATCATGTAAGTGGTTTCCATGAAATTAAATCCTTGTCTAGATACTAAAAGTTGATGTGGATATGAAATAGTTTTACCTAATGGTAATAACCCCAAAAAAGGTGCATTGATCAAGACATAATCATCACCTCATGCATGAAAATGGTACTTACTATACACATAGTTTGACACTTTCGGGGGATATGTTTTGTAAACCATTATATTTTGGTTAAAAAAACTAATAATAAACTTTATGATGGATACCATGGATAAAAAACTAGAGACTCATTGATATGATATAGTTACATTTTACTAATTATTAATTCTATGTTTGTAAGTTTCCATTTTTTATGTTAATGTATTCTTATATTTTTTTTAGTTAATGGAAGGAAATAGGAGGAACCACTCCCACAACCAATGTGATGAGCAATGTGATGATTTCCATAATGAGTTGCCTAACATGATTGGAGATGATGGAATGCATGTTGTGATTATATAAAACCATTTATTAGGAACTATGATTAATAAATTGAACATATTTTAGTTTTTAAACACCAAAAAGAATATAAGATGGCATCTCATCGGAGTTCAAGTGGTGAAGATAATAAAGAAAAGAAGATTCTATTCCCTAATTGTCAAAAATTTGGGAATGGAAAGTAAGGGAAATGTAGAAAAGGAACTATAATATGATTTATGAGTGGGAAATGGGGGAATAGAGTGGCCAATTTACAAAAAAATGAAGAGTAAATATAGTAAGATATGGGGAAATAAAGTTTAACCTAAGGAACCATTTATAGTAAGTTGTCTTAAATTTGGGGAAACTCGGCCTTAAATGAGCCAATTAGCTATAATAAATGTTAAATCCTAGACCATGGAATGACCCATGTTATAGAAATAATTTGGGTGAATGTATTTACATATTTATGTTTTGGGATTTAAGAAATTGGTTGTAGAGGAATTTTGGTGTTTTGGTTATAATAATCATAAAGAATATAAGTATTGTGGAAGTATATATGATTTTATTATGGATTTATAGTAGATATGGTTAGTTTTATAAATTATTATCATATATGATTAGGTAATATTAATTTTGGTATCAAAATTTAAGCGTGATTGATTTTATTTTTAGATAAATGTTAATTTTACCTTGGATGAACATGTGGTCAAATCATTCAAACATTTGTGTTTCAAAATTAGTGAGGAATATTTTAATTAATTTTAATATTGGTTATTTATAAAATTATATAAGTTAAACTTTTGGTTTTATTTATGAGGCATTAGGGCTTAATGTTGTATTTCATCATATGAAGGTTTATTCATTTTGGTAAGTGTGTCATTTGATTGAGGTATATGTAACCCTTGAGTCTAAAATTTGATTTATCATGAAATATTAATTGGGAAGAACAAAATTAAATTTTTTTATATTGAATTTATTTTGTATGCGGGGTTATTTATTTGTTGAATAATCTAATCTGAAACTTTAGTGGAAATTTTGAAGTAGAATTTTTTATTTCTTCATATGAAGGTTTATAAATTTTTATTATTATCTTATATTATTGTAACCATTTCAGTTTTGGTTAATATTTAAAGATTTTAGGAATAAATTATTATTATTTTATATATCTTATGAACCATTAAAATTAATTTTAGTGCTTTAGGCATAAATAAATTCATATTGGATATTGATTCTATAGAGTAAGAGATGAAGTGGAAATTGATTGAAGCAGAACCAGAGGATGAATTTGTGCTTATAAAACAAAAATATATCAAGTAATTATATTTTTTTATATACTGAGTCCAGATCATAAATCAATTCCTCAACTATAGTAAAATTATATTGAAATGAAAATGTTATCCTATTACAATAATTTCTTAGGAATTCACGATATCTCAGCCATCAAAAATTTATTAATTTGTTGTCATTAATTTTATCATGATCAATGAGTTCATTATTATCAATGATATATTTCATTGTACATCAATATTTAGGCATTAAAAATTTCTTCTATTTCCATATATCCACTTATCACTAATGATTTCCTATTTATAAACCCAGTTATGTGTTATTTTGGATAACCTTCGTACCTACCTCTCTCTCTTATCAATAAGAAGTTTTATTAACATGTTTTACGATGTGGGTTTTAAACAATGTTATTTTAAAATGTAAAACCATTGATTACCTAGATCAAGGTAAAATTGTGAGCATGTAATTTTTTATATTGGGTATAATTTAACATCTTGAAATTTTAATGTAATATAAGGTTCAATGTCATATTCAATATAAAACACTGAGATTTAATAAACCAAAAAATATTATTATTCAAATATTATCATTATAACCCAGTCATTTAATTTGTGGATATGAATAGTATGAAATGATTTATGAAATATATATAAAGGTTTTATTCAATATAAATTTATTTATAAATTTTTAATAAATCTCCACCCATCTTTTTATAAATATATTTTACTCCACATAAATACATTTCCTTAAAAAATGTTTTTTTTTGCGTTTTTCAAGAACATTTTATAATTAATTTATATAAATTTTAGAAATTTAATTTTATAAAAATAACAGAATTTTTGAATTTAATATATAAAAATTATCTTAGGGTGAAATTTTGGGATTATTTTTGAATTTTATGATTTTCAATAAATAGTGAAAATTACTGATTTTTCAAATACTATCATTTATTTTCATTAAATCAAGTAATTTTCAAGTTACACTATTATTTTTTACTTTTTAATAAAGAAAAATATGAATAATTTTATTATTAATAGTATAAATATTTTTTATAATCATCAATTTTCATGATTTGGAAAAAAATTGTTTTTATGTTTAAAAAATATGATTTTCTACATACTGTTTAAAGGCTAAATTTTATCCAATTTAATTTATTAATATAACCCATAGTAAGGAAATATTTAATTTAAATTAATATATATATATATATTTATATTTATATGAAATAAAATTTATATAATGGTGTTTTCTAGTCGTAGAGTTAATATAAGACCATCTATTTCTTGAAAAATACATTTCTTGAAATACCATTTTTGACACGTTTTATAGTTATAATTTAAAATTAAAACCTAAAAATTTTGGTATTTAAATTTTATAAATTTTATTCCCTATTTTGAATCATAATAATTAATATTAGGTAATAAGGTCAACTTAATGTTGGTCATAATGATTAGTAAAAACTATAAAAAAACTAGTTACCATAGTGAAAACTAAAATGGTAAAAGTGAGTAACCTTATAGGTAAATGGAATAAAATTTCTAAATAATATTTATTTTTTAATTTTAAAGTAGTTTCTTGATCATATCACCCCTAAAATTCGTTATGTACCTATTTTTGAGGCACTTGTCTTGAGAGTGACTTCCCATTATTAAATAGTTTTTGGTATTTAAAAATATGTCACCCCCTCTCACTTATAAAAGGGAACCTACTATCCTATCCTTTTCAAAATTAAAAATAACTATATAGAAAAAAATGACTAAAAAAACCTATTTATTATTTTTCTTCCCACTTCCATAGGTCTCATTTTAATTATAAATCCATCCTAGGAAGGACTTAGGTATAATCCTAAAGAGGTAGTCTGAAGAATAGGTATCATTATTAACTGAACACGTTTGTTTTATTTTTCTTATAACTTATTAATATATTAATAAATCATTATAATTTAATAAAATAAGTATCTAACATATAATAAGGTGTTACAATTTTAATTAAATACCCTAAATCCATCTCCACTTTCATAAAATGGGGAGCAAAACCATCATCTATGTGTACGGAGGACTAACGCCTCACGAACCGATGTTATTGATTTTCCATAATCACCACTCATGGAAATTAATTGTGATGGATTTAATTTTTATATATTATATTAATAAAATATTAATAATTATATGAAATTAATATATCATATACTTTCTTACCTTACTATCTATTGGAAAATGAAAATGTTGTTTGTGTGTACAACAGACTACCGCCTCGAGAAGTGATGTGATTTTTTTATTACCAAATCACATGGATGGTATATGAAAATGTATTTAAATATATAATTTTATAATTATGATATAATTATAATTATATAAATATAAAATATAAGTTACCTTATTTTCATCATGAGCGTTGAAAAATGGAAACGTTACTGAGGTCTATGTATTACCTACCATCTCCATG
This sequence comes from Viscum album, assembly GCA_963277665.1. NCBI lineage: Eukaryota > Viridiplantae > Streptophyta > Magnoliopsida > Santalales > Viscaceae > Viscum > Viscum album. The sequence goes on along the minus strand of OY728137.1, from coordinate 1,487,917,410 downwards.
ATCATAACATAGTTCATTTTTATAACCATCCATCATGATTGATTTTAAAAGTAAAATTAGTTTATATAAGTGATAATTATTTAATTATTATTATTATTATTATTATATATATATTATGAAATAATAAACTCATTTACCTTATTCAAATTTCTAAAGTGATTTTGGACATATGATTCGAACATTGTTAGAACGCTCGACTTATACCTAAATGATTAAGTAATTTATTATAAAATGATAATAAAAAAAATAAAAGGAATAATAAACTTGAAGAATGTTTTTAGAAAAGTAAATAATCAATATAAATTTATTATTCAGGAAGATAAAGAACACACATGACTAATCAAGATCCTGGTAAGATATCTCTCTAAAAGAACCTTTCTATTAAGTTATGGACATTATCTCTATAACTAAGTTTATATCTATATTTAATGATATAAAATGATTCTAAATTAGGTATAAATGTATTCCAAATATATAAAAACCTTATTATTCCTTCCTTTTAAGGGGTAATTCATTCCTTATGCTTATTTCTCAAATGCCTTCATTATTAAATTTCCTTTGATTATAGTAAAAGGAGGGATTTTAAAAAACAATTTCTTTCTATGGGTAATTATTATATTATGATTGATGATTGAATTTGTTTATATGGAACATATAAATCATGAACATCATATGATGGGTGTGATCAAGTATCTATCTAATGCATTGGGTAAATCTATAGTCTCATGAGGCATCATTTATGGGATTGAGGAGTAAAACTAATATGTTATGGGACTTTATCCACCATGTGAAATTTTCTATTAATTTATCCACAAATTTTGTTCATGTCATGTGATATATTTCTACCACATTTATAATTTTACCATAATCATTTTATACCATGTTCTTTATTTTATGATTCCATGTGATTACTCATGAGTTCTCTCTTTTATGATATCATTTTGTTACTTTGACTCACACATTATGTTTCATCATCATGTTTATTCCCTTACTAGGATTTTCATATGAACCATTTATTTTATGGATTTACCTAGTAATCCTATGGAGTTTTAGGAGTTAAAATCGATTTAGGATCTTGTTATAAAGAATAAAGTATGGATTTCATATTTTAATTTCCCTTTTGATGTATCATTAACCTAGTATTGCAAAGAAACTAAACCTCGTGATCTTTGGGGCTGTACATATTGGATATTTATGTTTAAAAATCATGTAATAATATATTTAAATGGAATGGATGACTATAAAGTGCTAATATGATTCATGATATAGTGTAAATAATTGTTTGAATGGTATTATATTCTTTTTTTGAATTCATGGTACAAATATAATTTTATTTTAAGCCAGGATAAGACCTAATCAGAAGGATATAAGATGAAGTGATAGAATTTTAAATTTGATTTATCACAGATCCTAGATTTCTTATTTAATCACACTTTTATTATTGCATGGGAATTGGAATCCTAGTTGTTAAAATGATATAATTTTACACATCCTAAAATTATTTTGTATACAACCAAGAAAATTTCCTAAAGTATATATATATTTTTATCCCTCTATAGATTCAAATTATCTTCCATATCCCCAAATATATGTTATTTAAGAGTATATTACTTATTACTTATCACCATTGAATGTTACATATTATATGCAGATAATTTTCATCCACCTCAATGGTAAATTAAAATATTTTTTGTATAGCCTACACAATCCTTGAAATACTTACATATGAGTGTATTAAAAGAGTTAAATATTACATTTGGTCCATTTTTCTTATGAAACAAAGGAATTTTACTTATGTAATGTAACAACACATGTCTTATTGGCCTATTTCTTCCTGGATTGTTACTTTTACATTTGTAAATTTGGAGGGATTTGAAGGAGGTTTAGAGGGATCAATGTGGACGGATATAAAAGTTTTTTGTTGGTGGTGGTTCAGGAAGTGAACTAGGTTTACATCATGAATTAGTGTTTCTGGACATGTGTAGATAGATAGATTCATGTATTATAAGAAGGATAAGGGAGATTCTGTGAAATTAATTTATATCATGAAAGTGATTCATGAAATGTAAATAATTTGAGTTTAGGTGACATGAAATTTAGTAGAAGTTGGATTTTTTATGAATTTATATGGAATTCACATCATGAATTATATCCATGGTGTGAAAGTGGTGGGATCCAAGTTATAAATAATTTTTATTTGGACACTCCTTTTCATTGGTATGAAAACCTCTCTCTTATTTTTTAGAAATACCTTGTAAATTTTAAAGGATATTTTAGCCATGGACTGGTTCAAGAGATGGTGCACTAAACTCGCTTGTTCCACACTCTCTCGCCAGTGATTCTATAATAGAAGATAAAGATGCTTGTATCTTCCCTTCTCATTTATGGGATGGGGAAAGTGGTACACCCCATCCTCTCTTATAATGTAGAAATTCTCTTTAATTCCATTATCATACCCTAACTTTCTCCCTAAATCTATGGCTATTTCATTATGCCCTAAGGTTCCTAATTTAATTGATGATACACCACAACTTTATTTATTGATATCAGAGTTCAAAAAAGCTTCAAGTATTATTGATCTTACCATGGAGAATCATTTTAAGAATCAAATAACTTTAGTGGAATATTTTTACAGTTTTGTTTTTAGAATATAGGGTTTTGAAGAAAACACGATATTTAGTCTCATTAACAAACATCATATGATGCTTATAGTTTCCCCAGTAAAAGATATAAATTATTAATGGTCCATTACTCCTTGATAATTCAATGGATGTATCATCTATATTATTTAACTGTTATATGATTTTCATATGAAATGTGTTTCTCATACCATTGTGATTTGGGTAATATTTATAGAACTCGTGCTATCATTACAAAATCCCACAATTATACATATTATTAGAAATTTGGTAATACATTTTTATGTTCTGACAATATAATTATCTCTATGTGTCATTAGATCCATCCGTGTATATGTGTGGAATCTAAAGTTTTAAGGACACCGGTGGAGTGGGTTTGGATTTCTATTGGATAATAATTTATGTGTAAACAAGATATCGTCTTTGAATATTGGGTTAATTATTTCTAATCATGTTGACATCAGGGTCACCTAGATTGTTCAGCCATTATGGGGTCAGATATAGGGGGTCAAACCGATATTGGGGAAAGATAACTCATTTTTCCATGCAATTGATTAGGTAGGATGTAATGGGGTTGTTTTTGATAATATCATAATGAAAGAGGCAAGGCCTTATAATGATCTGAATATTGTAGATATTTTCATTCACTTGAAGAGTCACATAGTGGATCATAAGTTGACTATAGGACTTGTATTATCCCGGGGCTGAGGGGGTTCTTATTTATGAGTCCTTGAGCATGAGCTTGAATTATTCATATCATGTTGAGGCTATGCAACCTAAAAGATAACGTGATTAAGAGATGTTGGGTCAGGAGAATTTGAGGGGAAAAGTTTAGGTGACATGGATCAGGACTTTTCATAGTAGGTTACACCAGTTGATCTGATGGGTTTAAGGATTGAAGCCAAAAGGACAAGTCTGAGGTATAACCATATGAATATCAAAATAGGCGGCTGATTTAAAGGGTTGGAAACTGAGGGGTCGACTTAGGAACATGGATTCTCACCAGAGGTGGAGAAATCCATTGAGGGAAAGGTACTATTTAGGGTAGAGTCTGAAGAGAAATTTCCTTGTTATTTCTCAGAGGATACTATAAGAGGAATACATATCAAAATCTTATATAGCACAAGAAATAATAAAGGGGGTAGAAGACTAGTCATGATTCAGGGAGTTAAATTTTTACTAAGGGGAAGAAAAAAGGGTTTAAGGACTAATTGTATCTACCAAATCCAATGGATACTAGTTTTTTTAATATAATGATACCAAAGGATATGGATTTCATGCTTGTTGGTAGTGTTTATTTTTTTGGTAAACTTCAAATTAGCAGATCATAATAATGGTGAGTCCATGTATGATGAGGCTATCCCCCTCAAAGGTTTCTTAATTAGTTAGAAGTGGGAGATAAGTGTAGAAGATACAATTAATGGGAAAACACTGGAGCTGCTTATCCATTCAGAAGGAGAAATAGTGGAGGAGGCACTTTTGATTAATTCCACACTAGAGGAGGTTGGCAGGATGATAGAATTATTGATACTTTTGGATACTAATTGTGATCTATGTGTATGTATTAACAAGAAATATCTTATTCTGATAATATTATCTAATTAACAGAAGATCAATTGAGATAAGTACATTAAAACATGGGAAAAGATGTCTTATAACTTTGAAGGCCTTATAAAGGTCGATCTAGAAACATCGGTAAACACTCTCTCCTAGAAATTATTTAAGAGAATCTTTCTAATAGGCTTAAGTTATTTTTGAATTAATTTGTGATAACTTATAGTGTTTGTATTCCAGGGTGAACCTGTGTGGTTTCTTAATTTTTTCTTCAAAGTGTTTTGACAATAAAAATGTTAATTTTCAGTCATAGTATCTTCCATACCCCCTCTCCTTTGATCCTTGGGTTTTAATGGATTCATGTTGGGAAAACATGGTGATTTCTACTCTCTTCTCTATAATTTTTACTCGTTTATTCTTCATAGATCCACTGTGGTGGTGTGGTTTTGGTTTTTGGTTTGAGAAGGGAATTGTTTTGATGATACTTGGGTGTGGTTTAGGTTCATCCATAGTTTCCCAGTTGTGTTTGTAGTTTGTGGGTTTCTTCTTCACCCTATAGTGCATAACTAGTAGGAAATAATTATTTAAGGTAGTAAATCCATTATTTCTCTTTATTATGTATCACATAGTAGGGTTTTGATTATTTTATTTTTTAGAATATATTTTGAACCACCTAAATGAATATATAGAATTAGTTAATTGAAATATATGGGTTAAGGGGTCAAATTCTCATGATTTTACAACTTTGATATTATTTTGATGTTGTGATTATATGGGAAAAGTTCCCCACTAAAATTGGTGGCTATTTGGGTATTTTATTTCACTATGGTTGTTATGATATGGTAACCTTATTGTGTGTTTTTGTGATATCAGCCTATATGGAAATTGGATTACCACTTATATTTTTTTTAATAAAATTGTTTCCCCTATATTATGAATTATATGATAATTACCTAAATAAACTAGTAGAATGTGATTAAAATTCCTTTTTTAAAATATATAAAATGTTCTATGATGTGTTTGATGTGTAGCTGTGCTATGGGGAAGTGATGTGTGGTTTTTATGTAGTCGTGATCAAGGGCAGTAATGTATAGTTTTGACATGAAGTTGATGGGTTTGTGAGGCCATACTATGGGGTGGTGATGGGCAATATGTTTATGTGGTTGTGTTATGTGGTGGATGAGATGAAGATAGTTGTGTTTTATTAGTTTCCAGACTTGTATTGGAATTAAATGATAATGTTGAAATTGAAGTGACAAAGATTTTGTTTGGTAAATGGGGTGGTGATGATTAAAAAATATTGAACTATAATGGATAGTGTCGTTAAATGTCAACATGGTTTATAAATAAAATAAATGAGATAGATAATGGAATCGGTTGGTAAAGTGAGAAGTGGATGGTAGCCTGTGGATTGTGGCTTGTTATGTGGTTTTATTCATTTAGTGGTGGTAGTGAAAGTGGTGACATTGTGAGTTGTATAATGCTTGTTGTGGACCCATATGTTGGGATTATGTTCATAGCTATATATATATATACACATTGTATATTACTTGTGATTTCTATATAAAAAACCCCTGAATTAAGCACGATGTGGTTACACTCATACACTTATTTGGGGGTGTTTTTACCAAAAAATTATTGATCAGGATGGATGGATGGCTACCCACTATTTCCCACTATTTCTTCCGAGAGACTAGATATGCATAGTAAGTGATGGTTAGTGATCTGATAGTGCAATTGATGTTGGTACATGTGTTTTTTTACATGATGTGATGTGATCATTACATGGGTAAAGGGCCCATGGATTTGTGGGAATGAGACGGTGTGGTAGTGCTATGGGGTGGTGGCTGAGTCATTTAAGTGAGATGTAATGTGTCCATACTAAGGGGTGGTGGACCAAGTTTCTAAGATAATAATGTGATATGACCATGCTATGGAGAGGTTGTATATATTATATAGAAGATATGGGGGGATTAGGACATATGACATTTGGGTGTTAGAGTAGTGGGAAAGCAGTGCATGGTACCTTTTTTATATATGATTATTATTATGTTATTATAATTTTATTATGTTATTTAGTGAGTGTGAATTAGTGAGGATGAGTTTGGATAGCTAACATGTTTAGTTTATATTTGTTATGTTGTTTTCTTTTGGGTGAATTAGTATGCTTATTTCACTTGTTCATGAGATTCTTTGGTTTCCCCATTTATTATATTTATATGGTCACCCTATGTAAATAAACGTATTTTTAGGTTTCCAAAAGGATTATATATACCATGATGGACATTACTTGCTCAGACCCTTAAACTGTTTTTGTGTTGCTACCTTAGTTTTCTTTTGGGTATTTACTTAAGATACTTATATATATATATATATATATTTTATTTATACATGTATATTGGGATGATTATTTATTCCTTTTATGTTATTTTATGGAGTTTCTGGTAGTTTATTCATCCTATATCCTAATCATATATTATTATATAAGGTAATGCATCCCATTTGAGAATTTTTAAACCCTCAGTGATAATCACCAACCCAGGGCCTAATGAAGGTTGGACTCTGGGGTCATTATCTCTCTCCCTTCATTACAATATATTTGGTGGGAGGGGTTCATCAAAGAGTAGTATCTAAGGTGATGTATGAGGGATAAGATGAAGTTTCTAGTCTGGAACTATGAAGTTTGTAGGGATTGGTATAGAAATGGTGCCATTTGGACTTGGTACATGACATAGGCTAGGGAGACCATCTATAACATAGGATTTTAGCAACCCAACTGCGATCTGGTGTACAGACTCTAAAGTTTTTGATTGACCAAGTTAGGTGGACTTGTTTTTGGATAAATAACTAGGGTTGGTACATGAATCATGATGAATATTGTTATTATTTTAATTGGATGTTTTTCAATTATATGATGTTAAAATATAATTAAATTGAATTAAATAAATATTAATAAAATTACATACTACTTGGGATTTGGAAATATTTTTTCTCGCTTTCAGATGTTGCTCCTAGTCATTGTCTGTGTGTAGTTCATGAAATGTTGGTTCACTATGCTGACCCTGTTGATCACTAAAGTTTTCATCCATTTTAGAAGGATGAATAGTGGTAGAATATGTTATGATATTTTCTAGGTAGGGATTTGGGAAATTTAGAGGGCAGTGTTTCAGATGTGGATATAGAGAGTTGGGTGGAGGGGATTGAGACTACCTTCAGTTGGATCCAAGACCTAGAGGTGTGCCCAATACCTTTAGTATTAATCACATATGGTAAGCTTAATCTTAGTGGTGGATGTTTTATTTGGGATATCAAAAGGAGGTTCATGTTTCGTGAGTCAATTTTCAGAAAGAGTTTCTTGTAGAGTTTCTTTCACTGACCTTGGAGGAAATGAATAGAGAAAATATTCTTTCTCTTCCAATGGGGAGTATAATAGAATGTATGTTTGGAATTAAGTTCAATGAACTTATATGATTTTCCACAAATATTTTTTTTATATTTGGAGTCCCATGTGTTATTGAGGACGCACTCCATCCTTTGATCTATTATACAGTTAATCTCTTTACATTTTTGGTGTATCTGGGGGTTCGGATTAAGGTTGACGTGATCAAGAGGATGCACTCACAAAGAGGTTTAATTATATAGGGTATATAGTGGGGATCCTAGAGGAGTAGAGTTATTTGTGGAAGGTCTCAGGAACCAGAGCCTTTTTGGTTTTCTCCGGTGGGGATTCAAACTCAACAACTTCCTTTATGGCCTCTTGGGTCCAATGGTTTTTTTTCTTTTCCTAGGGACTTTAGTTGTAACACCCCGAGATTTTATGAGATATATTCTTTTTAATTTATTTTATATCTTCTATTGTAAGCTACACCAATATTATCTTGCGCTATACGCAATACCGTATTAGCTTGCATTATATGCAACACTATTCTTGGATCGCGGTACACACAATTTCAAGTTCGTTTTATAGTAGTAATTCTACGCAACATTGAGTGTTTGTGTGTATATATATATATATTCAATGTATAAATGAATTATGGATGGATTATGTTATATGGTACAATAATGGAGTCTTACACTACACGCAACCCTGACTTGACTTGCATTACACGCAATCACGACCTTCCTCGATAGCGTGTGTTGTACGCAATACCGAGTTTCACTAAACAACGATATATGGTTATAATATTATTATGAACTAGCCGTTATGAATAGTATTAGCTAAATTTTTAATTTTATAACAATATTATTCATCTTACACATTTTCTAGAACATGGTTTGAGAACAAAATAATTTTTTTGGGTAAAATAAATATTTCTCAAAAAATGCAGTTTTGCCGTCTTTTGATGGCGCACCCATTTTAAATATAATTTTTGACAATCTTATAAGTTAAATTTTACAAAATAAACTTCTTATTTTTAATCAGGATATAAAAATTTACATTGGATAAAGTTTTGATATTTTTTGACAACGTTATTATTTTGATGTATAATAAAAACACGCTAAATTTTAATTTAAAAAAACTTTTTTCATCGAGATAATTTATATGGTTAAATTATAATATTAAATTGTTTTAAAGTATAAATAGAATATATTTTTACCATTTAATATAATTTATGTCATTATCATTGATTTTACATTGAATTCGTAGGTTAAATCAATTCAATCTTTTGCAATGTTTTAAACAAAAACCCGTTTTTTTCTACAACGGGATTAATTTTAAATTAATTACTACAACTTATGTATTTTGAATTAGGAAAAATGGATTCCATATTTTGAATCAGCAGGTCCAAATTATGTTAATAGGATATTTTTTATTTTTGGGCATTATGAATAGTAACTACGGTAAATTTTATTTACCACATTTAAAGGTTAATAGGATAATTAAGGGTAAATATAATATTATAAAATTACCCTAAAACTTGTCTTAATATAATTGTATGACTATATTTTGTCCTAAGGCATATTTGGGTCGAAATGGAATCCATTGGAACCCACTTGGATGTGATTGAAACCTTTAATTTATTTTATTTTAAAGAAAGTGAAATATGTCTCACTCAAACTTTAATAATTAGATTATTTTTAATATAAGGTTATACTGAATATAACTTAGATTATAAAAAAAATATAATTTTTTTTATTTATCATGGTAATTTTTTCGTATTTTTTAAGAAATACTTAATTACTTTAATAGCTTATACGTTAATGATGTAGAAATTATTTATTTAGTGAAAAATCAATAATATAGTTTTTATTAAAATAATAATACCTATAAAAAGGCCCAAAAACTTTCCCAAACCTTATTGGTCGAGTATATATATACCCTAATCATCCAAGGGTAAATTTTTGGACCACTTGGAGCCTTATAAAACAGATTAGGACATTTATATTATATTATTTTAAATGATGTCAAAGTTGTCACCTTCATAATTTAATAAACATATCATTTTAAAATATGGGTGTTTTAGAAGATAAATTCGACTAAAAGAATTATTCGGAAATATATTATATTTATATTCATCATAGTAATTTTTTTTAATTTTTATTCAACAAATATGTATATTAAATAATTATACAAAAATGTTGTAGTAATTATTTTATTAAGAGAAATATCAAATAAATTGTTTTAAAAATATTAAAATAAATATTATATGAACTAATTAATGTGCTCCATTAATTTTTTAGATTAATATGACATGTTAAGAATCTATTAAATATTTTTTTTCGAATATATCTTATGTGTGGATTTATTTAGATTCAAATAATTGAAAAGTTTCAAAATTGACACTATTGATATTTTATAAAAACAACATATTATTAAATTGTTTAAAAATCTCAAAAATATTAAAAAATTAAAAATTTAAAATTATATGGCCTAAATGGTTATAAATTATCTAATTATCAGAAAATTTACTACATATATTTGTGTATTTGTAAAAATTTAATATTTAGAATATTATTACCACAAATAAGATTAAATAAATTAAATAAGGATAAATCAAATTGATAAGGTTTAAAATAATTTCCCAACATGTCTATATTTTATTTTTTGATGAGATTACAACCCTATATTACCTCATATTCTAATTTTATTTATTTTTAATGTATTTAAGTGGGGTTGAAATATATATTAAATTAATATTTTTGAGGTTTCCAAAGGTGCCCCTCTTCTCCCTTATAAAAGGGCACCTACTCCCTCTCCTCTTCACAACTCATTGAGCCTTCAAGATCAGCCAATCCCTGCCCATTACCCTTATCAACTTCCCTAGTCACATTATGGATGTTCTGGTATTCTCAAAAGGTCATCTCTAGTCCCTTAAGAGGAATCTTAAAAGAGGTGCATCGAAGAAGAGGTAATCTCTTCTACCGATTCTTTCATGTTTCTTTCTTCTTCAACTTCTTCTTATTTAGTTTTTTCATTATAAAGTAATAACATCAGTATAAATAATATACTGATATGTTATTATAAATATGAAATAACCCCATTTCACCTTCTATCCATCCTACGGAAAATGAAATCACCGCACGTGCGTACGTACGAAATACCGTCTCCACGCCGTAGTGTAATCTGTTTTCCACCACCACCTTACTTGGATGGTTATAATGGTGTAAAGAAAAACCATATATGGTTATTATAAAATAATAATGATTCTTAAATATTATATCATCCACTCCAATTCCATTCAATTATTTTGGGAATGATATCATCGCACGTGCGTACGTACGGATTACCGTCTCCACGACGCGATGAGATTTTTTCTCCATGATAACCATTCAAGAATGATTATAAAGTATATATAATGAATAATAATGAAATATACGACATAATGAAGCTACTGGATTTATTTATACATATATATATATATGTCATCTAGTTACTTCCATTCAAGTCAATAAGGAAAGGAAAACAATGTTCATGCGTACGTACGGCCTACCGTCTCCATGAACAGTGTATTTTATTTTATTTATCTATCTATTATGTATATATATATACTGAATATATATGAAATATAAATCATGATTTACATTCTTGGAGTAGTTAAATCATTATATAAGTAATAATAATATCAAGAACAAAAAGTCCAAACATGTACGATAAATAAAACGATTTTACCCAAAACACTGCTTTAACATGAAATTTACAAAAGAACAATTTATACAAAGTCATCAGTGAACCATATATGATATCATAACAATAAATATGATTCTCAAATAATTCAATGAAATTATTTAAAACATTATACAGGAGGTTCGGATACGTACAAAGCATATCGGACCTAAGGTAAGGGATAACTTTTCCAATCTCGTTTTTATCCGAGATTGTTTATTCGTAAGTATTTACTGGGGTTATATTTATTATCCATGTCCCTATTTTCTAAAAAAAGTTTCATGTATGTTTAAATTCCTTTTTACCCATTTTTTAATTTTACTACATGGTATGTAAGGAATCTTTACTTTGTTTACCATACGAGGTACTTTTTTGACTTTTCCAGAAAAAGTACGAGAAGAATGTTTTTTTAACTTATACGGCGTGAATGGATTGTTACAGTTTCGTAAGGCATTATTTTCATGAAGCTTCCTAAAAAATATTTCATTCTTATTTTCAACAAAATCCATTTCTTTTAAAATTGAATGGAATTTTTTGAAAAGAAAATGATTTTGAAGAAGAAAGGATATTTTCCTCAAGAATTCATTTCAAGTGTTTTGTCAAAACTATTTTCCATCTAAGATGACATTATTTAATATGATTATGTTTCAAGTATAATGTCTCTATTATTTACATGGTTTTATTCTTCTTATGTTGAAATGATATCCATTGGTTTTATATGGATTACGTTATCATGGTATGATGTTTATGAAACCCATTTTATTCTTTGAGTTATGATGAATGATTTATGTTTATTTTGTGGCACAAGTAAGAATGATTTCATTATGAGATTTGTGGGACCTATATCTCCCTCCAATGCATTGGGTAAAGATTTATATCTCATGATATAGACATGGATGTAATGGTAAGTTAATCCGGTTCAGTGATACAGGACTGGAACGAGGAGTGAACTCGATTCTGAAAGGGACTTTGTCCACTAAGACGGTCTTGGCAGAAATTCCTTGGCTACTATTGAAATCATATCAAGTGATTAATGGGTTTACACAGCTAAATGTTTTATTCCCATTCTATTTTATCATGATTTATGTTCCTCTATGATATATTCCTTACGTGCTCCCTAGATTTATGTCTTTGTTCAAGATTTTTATGTTTAGATTTTATTTTAAAGTTTTTGCATTCAAATGTTTATGGATGGTTTTATGTTCTCTATGTTTACCCCTACTGATCATTTGAGCTCACCCTTTTTATGTTTTATTTTCCCTAGGATATAAAGAAAGGTTTTAGGTAAGAAAAAAAGGGAAATATATTTATGGGAGATGTTAAAGATCTTTCACCGTGATTAGAAGATTATTTTTTCCCGAGTTTCCAAGGACACTAAACTATTACGGTCCTTGTGTGTTTGTTTTTGTTATGTATTAAGTATTCTGCAAAAGTAATGTAATGTCCATGTACGTCAGGTTTGGGGACTCTACATTATTACTGTGTATATTTTATGGGGTTTCTTGACATCAATAAAACTAGTTCCCAATGTATCTCCGAGCTCAGTTTTTTGGAGGTAATTTGATTCATTGCCAACCTAAGTAGCATTTTCTAACGAGGCTATTTTAGTACTAGGTGCTGTAGTCTTATCCTACACCGAGGGTAGATGAAGTGGGTAGAGCCTAACTTCAGGAGAATCCTCAAGTTCAGGGACCTTGAATTGAGCATGATCATGGAGGTGGACATGAACATAGTGGTAGAGGATATGGAAATATTCTATTTCACATAGTAGAGGCTGTAGTGCCATAGGGGATATATATCATTCAATGTACGCTTTTCTTTTCATTTAACCTTTTTTGGGATTTTTTTCATTCGGTAGCTTCACACAACTTTTTTGTGCTCAATTTAGTTTTTTTTCTCTAGGACTAGATGTAGAGATACTTTTCATTTACTTGGTGTTGACTATGATAATATAAGGATAAAACAACTTTTTTGATGCGTGAAGTGGTGTAGACTGATGATGGGGACACATTAGTCTCCTAGAGATAATTAATTGATATAAGTGAAGCTCTATAATTCCATCCTCAAAATAATTTTTTTGTATTTTTTTCATTTAATTATCAAATTCTATTGTAGGAAATCCATGTTCTTGGATGTGGATGGTCAACTTGTGGTTTTTGTTGGGGAGAGAGGTTGATAGGTGGGAAGTAGATGTGTGTTTCCCCTTCATTCTTTGATGGATAAGTCTTCTGTGGAATTAGTGTATTCTAGGATGGTGTAGGGTTCTAGAGTCATTGTGGTAGTTTATGGATGTTTTCCACAAGGAGGTTGTGATGACACCCTATCGATGTGATACAGAGTTCAGGATAGACTTCCAACCTTGTGATTTTCTGATTTTGATGGATCCGTATGTAATGAACCAGAATTCTATCAATAAAATTTACCTTATTATAATTATATCATATTGTATAATCACTTAATAAACCAGTCATATAACATAATAAAGGCTTTATAAATGATTAAATAATGAAATAATAAGTATTTATAGCAATTAAGGAACCTAAACCAATGGAATAACAACATGAACTTTCAAATAGTATTGTGACCCTTAAGTATAGTAACCCCACCAATAGAATAGTAACCTCACCTATGAAATTATAAATAAAATTTACCCATATTATAAATTAAAATATGATATAATTATATCATAGTATAAGCAAATAAATGTTTTGAAGATGATAAATAAAGTGTTGGTATTTTTATATAACATAAATGTTTATTTGCAATTTCATAATTAATATAATTATTTAAAATAAAATTCATTTACCTAAAATAGATTCATAAATTTATATATTTTTTCTTATAATTATAAGATAATTTTATGAGACTTAAATTAATTTTTATGTGTTACAAAATTAGTTATAATTTTAAAATTGGCATTTTTTAAATAAATGATTCTTTTATTAGATTTTTCATATTTTAAAAAATTATTTTCATAAGATAAAGTCCATTATTTAATTAAAAACATCAAAAAATGGTTATGGTGATTTTTGGGGATTTTTCTAAGAAAGTTGATTTTTGGTGAATAATGAAATACAGTAATTTATAGTATGAGCTAAATATAAGAATTTTTGAGTCATTCTTGAGCCATGTATGATGTAAGTGGAAATTAGTTAAAAATTACATATATTATTTAATTTATTTTGTCACAAGAATAAAAAAAATTAATTTTCTTGATCCAAAATTATAAACAAATATATAAAATAATAAACAATCCCCTCTCCTCCACTATTTATACCATATCTTTTCCTCACACCTCTAAAGCCTTGAATCTTGTCAAAATTATGACAAAAAATCTTCCCAAGTATCTCCCCCAAGTGAAGGATCCTTTGGTCTCAAAAAAAATACAAAACTGTTTCCCCTATGGAGGTTCTCAAGGAAAACAATTCATTAGGTAAAAACCTCTTTCATTTTCGTTTAATTTCTATTCAATTTATATTATTTTTCATATTTTTTCTGCACCTCCCCTTATCCAAGTGACATGATAACTACAATATATTTTATATAGTATAATTTTATTTTTTAAATAGAACAACCCATCATATATTCTGTTTCCATCCCATTTTGTTCTAAAAAAGAAAACATCGTCTGCGATGTGATGATTTATCACATTAATGGATGACGAGTTTTCAATTTCCATTACCACCTTCAAGGATGGTCATAAAAAAATTTTTATGGTTAAAACAAATTATAATAAATTTATTATTTCTTATTTAATGTTTTTAACTATTATATATAAATAATATTAATTAATAAAACAAAACTAGTTCACGATGACAAAAAAATGTCAAAATAATCCAAATGGTTATCATTAATACTTTATCTAATGAATCATCCTCACATGTGGAAAAAATGATATATAACACCATTTAATATCCTTTAATTTCATAAATAACATATAATTTCAATTCTTTACTACTATTCTCATTTTACATTATCTTCCATACACGTATAAGTGTGAACTGATCATGAACACCAAGGAAACAAACACTCCCGAACACTGAAATTGTATGTTATATCTCATAAAAAATGGTCATGAATGAACTTAATAAAATTATAATAAATAAAATACATGTAGAAAAGGTTATTAATTAAATAGTTAATGGATTTAATTTTATTTTCTAGAACATTATGTTCAAGTGAAGAATACTTTCCGACATAAGTTAGGATATTCTTTCCAAACCTCCATTTTTTCTTCCAGGTTACACTTTCTATCTCTTTACCTCAATTTAATTTTATTTACTTTTATATAATTATTCAAAACTTTTTTTATATATTCCAAAATAATTTATCTAGATCATTTCAACCTTATTTTATGGGAAAATACATGTTTTTAAAAGGTTCTCTTCTCAATTCTTCTTGATAAGCAGCCTAATTAAAGGGAACTTCCCGATTTCTCACCCACATTCATGGACCATCCATAATATGTTTTGAGACACCATTTTTTAATAAAAACACAAATTTTTCATGAAAAAATATCTTATTTCATTTATGGGTTTATAAAAACAATTATACCTTTTCCATTTGAAATAATCATTGTAATTTTCCCTTAAACCGCACTAAAATATTTCATTTCCAATGTTTCCTAAACTCTATTTTTACATGTTTTCACTTTAGTTTGACATAACTTATCACGATACATTCATATTTTACCATATTAATTTATAAGTAATATTAAATCCATTCTTTCATGGATACCATTATGATATTCCTTATTGTTATTCCTTTTTTTCAGGATTATCATACCCAATTATTTCTATGGGTGGCCCTTATGTTTATATTTGATTCCTTATGTATGATTCTTCATTTAAAACATATATTCATGGACATGTTATGATTGATGTTTACAGATAACACTATAATTAATTGTGTAATGTTTTGTCTCATGATACGTCATGTGAAATGGTATTGATGGTTATCCTTGACTTATGCTCCTCAATGTGTAATGGTCTTGGTGGTTAGTCATGAATCATGATCCTCCATGTCCAATGGTATTGGTGGTTAGAATTGGATCATGCTTATGTAATGTTGTATATTTTTTTTCACATTTTTATTATTTCATGATTACATGATCCCATGTTTTATATGTTATGCTTCCATATGTTTATTCATGTTCTATGGATTTTTAAGTCATCATGTTATTCCTTATAACCAAGGTACTATGATTTATTCATATGATTATTCCATTAGTGAGATTTTTAGTTCATCACTTTATTCATATATTTTACAGGTTATCCTATGAATATGTAATGGCTCAAATAAAATCAAGAGCTATTTATGAAGATGAAATAAAAGTAGTTTTTTTTATGTTTTTCAGTTTTATGTACATAATTTTTCAAATAAACAAGAATTTATGATACTTAGGTTGTATTTAAGGATAATTGTTATTAAAATCATGTAATAATATGTGTAGTATTCTAGCCACATTATATTTGGTATCAGTGTATGATCTAGTTATTTTTGGAGATTTGGACTCGAGCACTTTAGTAAGAACCAGTGGGATAATTCTATCACCCTGGATAACTTTGATTAAAAATTTAGTAATGGAAAGTTAGAATATGATTTTCATTTAATTTTTTTTCTTCATATGTTCAATGTTTCCATTTTATATTCTTATTAAATATTTATTAAAACCCCCTAATTGAAATTTCATTTATTAGTTAATTGTTGGACATAGGAGAACCCTTTCCAATAATCATTGTGATAGGAAATCTGGTGATTTCCTTAATGAAGTTCCAAATCTGATGAAAATGGGATATCAAAACTTTATGGTAGTACTTGATAAACTGAATCAAGTTTTGAATAATAAATTGAATAGTGTGTAACACCCTTATTTTCCTTATAAAGATAAAGTTGTGGTCGAATCCTTCATATGTAAAAGGACTCCTATATTTTGTGGACCATATGATTCCCCACTAGATGAAAAATGTATTAAGTCTATTCAGAAGACATTCTCTAGCCTCAAGTGCTTAGAAGAAGAGAAAGTTATTCTGTTGGTCTATAATTTTAATGGGGAATCTGATCATTGGTAGAAACTACTCAAGAACACGAATTCTAAGGTGAAAATTGATTCCATGTAATGAGAATAATTCAAGAAAATATTTTTCAATAAGTATTGTCCCCAAAATATCCATATTAAAATAGAAAGAGACTTCATTGGACTAAAATAGAAGGATGATACGCCTATAAGTGCATATGATGAAAAATTTACAAGTCTTTCATGATACACTTCCATCTTTTTCATGAAAACCAAAAGAAAAGTGGATCTCTTATTTAGTGGACTAAATCCAATTCTATGAAAGGTATTAGCAATTCGAGACTTTGATAGCTATGAGGAGATTTTCCATAGCATCCTTAAGGTTAAAATGGATATCAGAGACTCTCAGTGGTATCAAGTACCTAGATATAAAGAGGGAAAATAGATTTTATTATGGTAGGATCAATAGATAAATCTAATGATGGAAATAAGACCTAGAATCCCATGTGTGAAAATTATGGGAAGAAGATTCCTTGGAACTCCCTAAATTGAATTGGGAAATGATTCAATTGTGGGAGAATGAAGCATATATATATTAATTTCCTAAGAGATGTGAATAATTCCACTAATGTGGAAGAATAAGGGGAGTTTTATATTAATAATCATCCTAGAGTGCAGTGTTTCAACCGCATGGAACATTGGTGTTATGCAAACAATTTACCTAATACAAGTGTTGTTGGAGGAAATAAACAACAACAACCTCCAAGTAAGATATCAAGGGCATATTCTATCACTCCTACTGAGGTGGATCTCAAAAATGATGTGGTGACAGGTAAACTGGTTATTAATTTAGGAATAGAAACATACTGTTTGATTCTAGTTCTACACAATCATTTATATATTGAATGTTTAGTATAACTATGAAAATATCACCTCATAATATGGTGGTTGAGTTATTTGTGAGAAAAAAAATTGGATAAATTATTGTGTACAAAGCTTATAACTCCTCACTAGTAAATGTTTGTAGACTGAACCTGCAAAAAATCTTATATTTATTCCTTTGATGAAGCTTGATGCTCAATTTGGCATGGATTGGAAATATTTATACAAATCCACCATCGAATTTCAGGAAAGGGTGATCAATCTTCACCTCCTGAAGCATCCTCCAATTTTTTACAAGTGTAAGGAATAGGATGAATCTCCATTAGAATCATTTTATCAACTATGTATGTTATTATTTTATGATAAATCATATCTAGATGAAATTATTGAGATAGTGGAGGGGAACATTCTCGAAGACATGCCCATTTTGAGGGACTACACTAATGTGTTCTATGAAGAGTTTCATGGTCTTCCTCCTAATCAATAAGTTGGAGTTTTGTATTGATCTTATTTATGGGTCTTTACCTATATGAAATACACCTTATAGAATGACTGTCATTGAGATGGAAGAACTAAATAAGATGTTATAAGAGAATTTGGATAAAGGTTTTGTACACCAAGTTCTTCATTGAAGGATGTTCATATCCTATTTATCAAGAAGAAGAATAAATAAATGAATCTCTACATTGATTATCATGCATTAAACATGATAATAATAAAGAACATGTATCACCTAATACATATAGATGAATTGTTTGATCCACTACATGGGGGAAAAGTATTTCTCTAAGGTGGACCTTTGTTTGGGATATAACCAAATAAATGCGAGGAATGAAGATATTCCCAAGACTACCTTTCGAATGAGGTCTGGAAACTATGAGTTCATAGTGATGCCTTTAGGTCTCACTAATTCTATAGAAGTTTTCATGGATTTAATGAATAGAGTCTTTAGATATTACCTTGACAATTTTTTAGTAGTCCTTATTGATGATATTATAATATACTCTTAGAGCAAAGAGGAATATGAGGAGAATTTGAATACTTTTCTAAGGAATTCAAGAAGGGAGAAATTATACAAAAATTATAGTAAAGGTGAGTTTTGGATAGAGGAAGTATAATTCTAAGAGAATTTTTTCACTATAAAAGGAATATATGTGGACCCATCCAAGATAAAGGTAATTTAGAAGTGGCCTAAACCAACATCAGTAATATAGATTCGTAATTTCTTTGTTCTATTTGGGTATTACCTTTGATTTGTAAAGAAAATATCATGATTTTAAAACCCACTAACCGAGATGAATCAGAAGGAAGAAATGATTTTCTAGACTAGTGAATGTGTATTATGATTTAAATAGTTGAAAAAGAGGATGACCACTGCACTGGTACTCGTACTTACGAAAAGTTTGGAACTCTTTATGGTACACAATGATGCTACAAACAATGTATTAAAATGTATACTAATAAAAAATTATAAAGTGACAGACTAATCCTCAAGCAAGTTGAAAATTCATGAGAAAAACTATCCCACACATGATCTAGAGTTAGTGGCTATGATCTTTGTTTTACTAATCTAGTGGCATTACCTCTATGGGGAGAATAATGAGATATATACTGATCACAAGAGTCTAAAATATATATTCACACAGAAGAAGCTTAATATTCACCAATGAAAATGATTATATCTCATCAAGTATTATAAATTCTCAATCTTATACCATCCTGGTAAATAAAATAAGTCAGGAGATGCTTTAATTAGAAAGGATCCTACTTCTTTATCAATGATGAGAACTGAGAAGGATCCAATCTTCTTATACACGGAAAGGATGGACATGGGAATCTTTAAGGAAGGAACATCACCAATCCTTTCTAAAATGATTATTTAATTATCCCTTATGAAAAATTAAAGGTTGATCAAACAATTGATGTGGAAATTCATAAAAAGGTTAAAAATATTATAAATGGGAAGTCCTTAGAGTTAAAGATTGATGAGGAAGGAATTATAATACTTGGGACATGATTATGTGTACAATATGATTCAGTGATAAAGAAATAGCTTCTGAATGACACACATATCTCAAACTTATCTATTCACCAAGGGAGTACCAAGATGTATCGAGATATTTGAGAAAAATATTGGTGGGACAATATGAACAAGGAGATCAATGAATATACATCAAAGTGCGTGGTATGTCCGAAAGTGAAGGACGAAAGGAAAATTTTTAAGGGGATGATGTAACCATTAACCATACCAACATGGAAGTGGGAAAACATCATTACAGACTTTTCAATGGACTTAGGAAGGAATCCAGATGAAACAATGCTATATGGGTCATTATTGATTATCTTAAAAAGATAGATCACTTTATTCAAATTCGAGAGGACTTCTCACTGGACCACCTCAAATAGATGTAAATCAAATAAGTGGTGAGGATATATGGATCAATTATATCTATTTTATATGATCGAGATCCAAGATTTACCTCAAATTTATATAAAATTCTCCAACACGCTTTAAACACTGAGCTAACTTCAGTATGAAATTTCATAATCAAACTGATTGACAATATGAGTAGTCTATTCAAACACTGGAAGACATGTTGATATCATGTTCTATGGATTTTAAGGGAGGATGGGACCAATATTTACCTATTTTCAAGTTCTCTTACAAAAATAGTTTCCACTTGAGCATCCAAATGGCTCCATATGAAGCTCTTTATGGGAAAATATGTAGAACACCCATATGATGGGATAAATTTGGTGAACGTAAGTAGTTAAGACCTAAAATGGTCTAAGAAATGATGGAAAAGGTAAAAACCATTCAGAAGCACATAAAGGCAGCCCAAAGTTGACAAAAGTTCTTTGTAAAAAATATGATATAATTATATCATATTAAAAGTAAATTAATGTTTTGAAAATTATAAATAAAGTGTTGGTATTTTAATAAAATAGAATTGTTTATTCAATATTTTATAATTCGAGTAACAAATTAAAAGAAAATTTATTTTCATAAAATAGATTCATAAATTTATATTTTGTTTCATTATGATTGTAATATATTTTTACGAGACCTTAATTTATTTTTCAAGGTGTTATAAAAATAGTTATAATTTTAAATTTTTTATTTTTTGAATAAATGATGGTTTTAATTAAATTTATCAAATTTATAAATTTATTTTAATTAAATTATGTCCACTTTTTATTTATAAACATTGAAAAATGATCAGGATTAATTTTTGGGATTTTTCTAAAAAAGTTTAATTTTTGGTGAATAGTGAATTACGGTAATTTACAGTATAAGCTAAATACATAAATTTTTGAGTCATAGTTTAGTAATTTATGATGTAAATGGATTTTGTTAGAACTCAATTGAATTATTTACAATATTTATCCATAATAATAAACACAATTGATAGACTTAAGACAAAATAACAGAAAATTGTGTAAAATAAAAAATCACCCCTCTCCTTCACTATAATTACAACCCCTCCCCACCTCTTTACCTCACATATCTAAAGCCTTGAAGCTTGTTAAAATTAGTGAAAACCCTCTTCCAAAGTCTCCCACTAGAACATGAGCCTTTTTTATCAACAGATTATGAAACCCTTTCCCCTAAGGAGGTTCTCAAGGAGAATAATTCAAGAGGTAAAAGCCTCTTTCCTTTTCTTTTAATTTCTTTTTAATTTATTTTATATCATATTCTCTTCTCATATAAACTTATACAGGGGACATGACAACTCAAGTATCTTTTATATACTAAAATTTTATTTTTTAAATGTAACATCCCATTATAAATTCTCTTTCCCTCCGTTTTTGTTCTGAAAATGAAAACATCGTATGTGATATGTTGATTCATCACATTCAAGAATGGCATGTTTTCAATTTCAATTACAGCATTCAAGACTGGTCATAAAAATATTTTTATAGTTAAACTGGATTATAATATATGTATTATGACTTATTTAATTTTCTATAACCAGTATATATACATAATATTAATTAATAAAACAAAAATAGTTTTTGATGATCGAAAAAACAAAAATAATCTAAACAGTTATCATTAATGTTTTAATAGATGAATAATCCTCACATTTGGAAAAAATGTAATATCTGACCATTAAATATTATATTATTTTAATAATAACCAATAATTTTAATTATACACAACTATTCTTATTTGACGTTATCTTCTATACACATATACAAGCGAACCGATCATGAAAACCAAAGAAACAAACACTTCCAAAGGATGAAATTGTATCATATAACTCATAAAAAAGGATTTTAATGAACTTAATAAAATTATAATAAATAAAATAAATGTAGAAAAAGTTTTGAATTAAATAATTAATGGATTTAATTTTATTATACTGGACATTAAGATCAAGTATAGAACACTTTCAGACATATGGTATGAAATTTTTTCTGAACCTCTATTTTTTCTTTCAGGTTACGCTTTGTATCTATTTACCCCAATGTAATTATTATTTATTTTTATATAATTATTCTAAATTATGTTTATATATTCCTAAATCATGTATACATATCATTTAATCTTTATTTGATGGGGAAATAAATGTTTTTATAAGTTTTTCTTCTCAATTATTCCTAATAAGCATGCCTAATTAAAGGGAACTTCCTGATTTCTCACCCATTTTCAAGAACCATTAATAATATGTTTTAATCCACCATTAGTTTTATAAATAAAAAGTTTTATAATGAAAAATTATCTTTTTTCATTTATGGTTTTATAAATTTTTTCTAAAGAATCTTTAATTTTTATTTAAACCTCACTAAAATGTTTAATTTCTAATGTTTCTTAACCAATATTTTTTACATGTTTTCACATAATTTTTGAATAAATTATCATGATACATTATTATTTTCAATTATTAATGTACAATTATGTTTTAAATCTATTCTTTTTTGGAAAAAATATGATATTCCCTTTTTTATTCCTTTTGAAATGATTATGATACCCAATTCTTTTCACGAGGGACCCCTATGTTTATGTTTGATTCCTTATGCATGATTATTAATTTGGAAAAATATTCATGAAAATTTAATTATGGGTGCACCTAGATAGAACTATAATGAATTGGGTAATGTTTAGTATCCTAAGATGTGATATACAATGGTCATGGTGGATATCCTTGACTCATGTTCCTTTATATGCAATGGTGTTGGTGGTTAGCCTTGACTCAAGATCCTCCATGAACAATGGTCTTGGAAGCTAGCCATCGATTATTGATATTTGATGTTATATGTTTTTTCCAAATTTCTATGATTCAATTATTACATAATCCCATTTTATATATATTGTGATTCTATATGTTTATTCATGTTCCATGCATTTTGATGTCATCATGTTATGCCTTATCTGCCATGTGCTATGATTTATTCATATAATTATTCTCTTACTGGGCTTTTTATCCCATACCTTTGTTGATTTATTCATTAGGTTATCCTATGAATATTTAAGGTCTCAAAGGAAGTTAGTATCTCTTTATTAATATTAAATAAAATATGTTTTTATTTTGGTTTTATGTTTTCATTTTTATGTGCCTAATCATCAAAAGACACTAGTGTTTATGATACTTGGTTAGTATTTTAATGATAATTATGATTAAAATATTGTGATAATGCGTGAAAAAGTATAGGGTAGTTATAACTTATCTAATGGCACCTTTGGACTTATGAGAGTTGAGGATTTAGATAGAGGATATCATGTCAAAGTGTTCATCTGACCCAATTTGTTGCCGGGGGGGGGGGGGGGGGGGTGCTCCAATGTTAGTTTCAAAAAAGGAAGATGGTAGTCTAAGGCTACGTATAGACTACCAAAGGTTGAATTGGATTACAATCAAGAATCATTACCTACTTTTGATGATAGATGATCTTTTCAACCAAATGAGAGAAGCGAGTTAGTTTTCTAATATAGATCTGCGATTTGGGTATCACTATTTGAGGTTGAAGGAGGAAAATATATAGAAGCCTCAATTCAAATATAGGTATGGGTAATTTGAGTTTGTGGTCATGATGTTCGATGTCACAAACACAAACTACAAACTAACTGGTATTTAGTGACATTTGTTAAAAGCGTCACTAATTTTTTAATTTATCAATGTTTTCTTGAAAAGTTCATTAACTTAGCAATATTTCTAGAAAATGTCACAAGTTTAGTTTGGTTTATTATATACATTAGAAATTTAGTGATGTTTTTCAAGAAATGTGGCTAAATTAGTGATGTTTTTAAGGAAATATTTGGTAATTTTGCGATGTTTTTTAGGAAATGTTGCAAATTTAGGGGTGTTTTTCAAGAAATGTCAATAAAAAACATCGATGTAAATATATATTGAGATATATATATATATTATATATAAACACATACACATATATATAAACATATTTATAAAAATTTATATATATATATATATTTATAAATAGACACACACACACACATAAATATATATATATACATATATACATATATTTATAGATAAAAACACACATATATTTTCAATTTAGTCATGTTTTTAAGAAATCATGGCTATTTTAGAGATATTTTTACTGAAATTTTAAAACATCACTAATTATATATATATATTTTTATATATATAAGGATTCACATATATATTTATATACACACACATATAAACACACACACACACACACACAGATATATATATAAACACACACATATATATAAACACACACACATAGATATAAACACACACACACACACATATTATTATAAAGATATGATATATCTAAAATATAAACATATAATATATATAAAATATAAATATAAATATATATAATAAAAACATATATACATATATATAACATAAACATACATATAAACAAAAAATATAAAAAAACAGATATATATATATATATATATATAATATAATATAATATAAACATATATATAATTATATAATTATATAAATATATGATATATATAAAACATAAAAATATAATATATACAAAATATAAACATATATATATAAATTATAAAATTTAAATATGTATATATAATATAAAATATAAACATATAGATATATAAACATATAATATAATCACAAATATAAAATATAAAATATAAACATATATGTAAAAAATAAAAAAAATACATAATATAATTTAAACACACACACACACACACATATATATATAAACATAAAATATAAAATATTAACACATTAACACACACAAATATATATAATATATTATTTTTTAAATAGTTTAAAATTTAATCATATAAATATATAAATGTATAATATAATATTATCTGTATATATATACTATAAAATATAAACATATATGTAAGATATAAATATATATATATATATATATCTATAATTTTAATTCAAAAAATGGATAGGTGAGTTGGTTAGGCCCTTTGAACATATGGTGCAGGCTATGGGTTCTAATTCTTTCGATGATCGGTTTATTCTTACCTGCATGTGTGTGGCGGCCGGTCTATGTGAAGGGGAAACCCTAGATATAGGAGGGGGTGGGGGCATGGGTGTATCAAAGTGTGGGTGGGGGGGGGGAGTATGATAGGGGTGTTGGCGTGTAGATGGCTACAAGATGGTGGGGGGGGGGGGGTACTGAATGGGATGGGGGTTGGGGTGTGGTGGGGGTATAGGATGAGGGTACATCAGTGTACTGAAAGGTAGGGGGTACGAGATGTGTGTGTGTGTGTGGGGGGGGGGGGGTATGGGTTAACTAAATGGGAGGGTGTTTTGGGCATGGAGGTGGTATTAGAGGGGTTTTTAAATATTTTTATTGTAAAAAAACCAGAAAATGAATTTTAAAAAATACAAACATTTTTTGAAATGTTGGTAAATTAGGTGTTTCTAATCTACTACATTTATAAACACCACAAATTCATTGAAATTTATAAACAAAATTAATTGGAAAAAATTATGAATTAAAAAAAATTTACATATATAATTTTATAAATGTTGGTATATGATGTGTGATTTACCAGCATTCCTAAAAAACATCGGTAAATGTGGGGTGGAAAATTAGTGACACCTCATTTACAAATGTTTTTAGACTTTTTAGTTACTGAAATGGAAACATATATGAATGTAACTAATGTAAAAAAACATTGATAATTAACATTTATTTGGCAATGAAACTGGTTGTGTTCATGGGGTTCATGAACTCCGTGTTCCATGAATTCCTATATTAGTTAATCATCATGTTCATCAATGACATATTAATATACTCTAGCTCATAGGAGGATCATGAAGATCATCTCAAAGCTATTTTATTGGTTTCTCGGCTTGACCTACTCCATGGGATTTTTTAAAAGTGTATGTTTTGGACACAATAGGAGCATTTCCTTAGGAATGTATTTTCAGAGTAGGGTGTGGAAATAGACTCAGCAAAGTCCAATGAAACTGTTTATTGGGAACCACCCAAGAACATGGTGAAGGTCCATAGTTTCCTTATTATCAAATGCTATTAGTATAGGTTTATGCCTAATTTCTCTCAAGTTATAGCCCTGATGATAACATTGACTAAGAAGGAACATGATTTTGTGTAGACTAATCAATGCTAGCTAAATATGGTTACCTAAAGGGTAAGTTGGTTAGTGTTCTAGTGCTTCGGTTTCGATAGAAGGGGGTGATGTTTGGGGTGTTATGAAATGCTTCCCTATGTGCCTAGCATACATGTGGATGTAGTATAAGGTTGTAATCACTTATAGTTATAAAAATATATATCCCCATGATCATAACTATGCCACCCATGATATGAAGCTAAAAAAAGTAGTGTTTACACTGAATTTTTAACAGTATTACCTCATTGGGGAGAATTTTTTGGTCATTACAGATCATAAGAGAATGAAATATATCTTTTCTCAGTGTGATATAATTTTTTTAAAAAATAAGAAGATTAAGTTTCTTTAATATTATGAATTTTAGATCTTCTACATCTCAGTATATGTGAGTGTTGTAGCTGATTCATTATGGATGAAGTCCTAGAAGGATGTTGTTCTAGAGTCTAGAGATTCTCGGAGAGTGATGGAGGAGTTGGAAGCCCTACACTTGGATACAAGGGTAGTTGATTATAGAGATGATTTATTTTAGATGATATTGTAGTCTTCTATGATGCAGCTGGTAGAGGAGTCTTATTGGGGAGACTTAGAGGAAGAGGTGATGCATGGTCGTGTTGGACATGGTGATGCTTCAGAGGGATGATCTGAGGATGGTTAGAACCAGATATTGTTTCAGGGAAGGGATTTTTTTATAGAAGTAATGTAGGAGGGGGTCCTTTTTAATTTTCCTATATCTCCTTTAGCGGTACATCCAAGAGAATTCGAGATGCATCATGGCTTGAGGATAAATTTTTGGTTTTCTTGGATGAAAGGAGAAGTGACAGAGTTTGTGTTAATGTGTTTGGTTTTCTAGCAGGTAAAGGATGAACATAATGTTTCTAGCAGTTTTTATAGCCTTTGGATTGTCTTGAATAGAAATGGATGAAATCTTGATGGAATTTGTCATGGGGTTACCTTGATCTCTAGGAGGTTGTGATACTATTTGGGAAATTATGGATCAATTTATGAAATATTCCCACTTCCTAGAAACTAGGGTGTCAGGTGCTATAGATGAAGTGTCTAAGAGGTATGCGAATGAGGTGGCGAGGTTACATTGAGTTTTAAGTTCCATTTTATTGGATCAAGAAGTGTGTTTTTATCTTAATTATTGGAGGGGGGGTGGGGGTTAGTATGATTCTGGACGTTAGTTATGCCTCAAAATTTATTTCCACCCTCAAATGGATGGGATGATAGAGCGGACTATACAAACAGTGGAGTACATGTTGCGGGATTGTATCTTCAAATTTGGAAGATCATGGGTAAGATACTTGCCTTTGGTTGATTTTTTCTATAAAAACAGACATCCCTTGTCTATTGGAATGGCCCCACATGAAGATTTTCATGAGTTTTTGTGTTGTTATCTGTTGTGATAGATAGAGTTTTGGGAGGTAGAGTTATTGTTGTCGATATAGTAAAAAGAATGACAGAGAAGGTTCAACAAGTTTATAATAGTTTGAAAGAAGAATAGGATGGGAATAAGACTTATACCAATCATAGTAGGAGGCCCTTGGAGTTTGAGATTGGGGAAAAAATGTTCATGAATATATACCCTTGATGAGGGTAGTGTAGGCTTAGCTGGGGGTGTAAGATTTATCCCTTATTTGTTGGGCACTTTGAGTTGTTGGGGGTAGTTTTTGAGGTGGTGTATCAGTTTGAATTTTCACTGTTATTAGAGATGATCCACAAAATCTTTCATGTGTCTCAACTTCATCCGTATCTTCCCTATGAATCTAATTTTATTGACTGGGGAGAGTTGGATGTTGAGTATGGAACAATGTTCATGTAGTGGCCAATAAATATCTAGGATTATAAAGAGAAGGTTATTTAGGGGAAAATATTCCTTTTGTTCTTTTTGTGGAGGTATCGTGGCCTAGGGGAGGGTACTTGGGATCAATAGATGCAGATACGTGCCCAGTACCATGAGTTTTTTTGAGTTTTATTTATATTTTTTGGTTTTTCCTAGATGATATGATATTGGATCTTGTTGTTCTATGAGATGTGCTATTTTATTGATGTATGGTATGTGGTAATGTTATGAAATATGAAAAGGGGATGACCTAATTCCTAATTGATAAACATTATACTACGATGTGATTCAACACATGTGGTAGAGTCAGTGCTTCACAGATTGGTTAATATCTTTACATGCAGGATAAAATTGCCTAATTTATATATTTAGGGAGGTGTGATTTGTTGGTTATAGTGGGTGTTTTTTTGGTTTTGTGGAGATTGTGTGGTTGTGTGATTGTGTGAAATTTTGATGTTCATGGATGGTAACACATGATATGGTGTTGTTCTCAATGAGAGGTGGTGATGTGGTTGAGTGGTGATATGGTTTATCGGCCTATTTGTGGGTTTCTTGTTTTGTAAGTTTGGATTGTGGTAGCATTTTTAGTATGATGACATTCTTGATAGGTATCTTATGGTGTGGTTTTTTTGGAACCCTTTCTTTTTTTGGGGTTAATTTTGATTCTCGAGAAAGAGAATCATTTGAGATGTATATTTTGTAATGGATTGTTCCTTCCCAACCCATTAATTTATTGTTTGAGAAGGTGGAGGTGTTAAGAGGAGATATAGAGGTATCGATGGGGATAGAGCTATATTAGTGTTGTAGGTGACGATTCCTGATGTTAACTAGGTTCACATCATGAAATAATGTTTCAACTCTCATGTAGTTGACATGATTTATGTGTTTTATGTGGTATAAGGTGGAGTATATGAAACTAATTAATTTCATGAATGTTATTCATTATGTGTAATTACTTATTGTGTAGGAAATGTGAAATTCAACATAATTTGGAATGTTGGTGACTTCCTATGGAATTCACATTGTGAATTGAGTTCCCAACTTGAAAGTGGAAGGATCTAGGTTTAGAATACGTTATTTGGATGTTCCCTTTTATTTGGATATACAGCTCTCTCTCACTCTATTTTTTTAAACCCTGGGATATTTTATAGGATCATTCAGCTTTCCTTATCCTAATTTGATCCTTATGTTCTGGCGGATGCCTGTTGGAAATCTGTGGTGAGTTCTCCTCTTTTCCCCATGGTTTTCCTTCAATTATACTTTAGAGATCCACTATAGTGGTGTGAATTTAGTTTGGGGTTTGAGTAGGTATTCATTTTAATGACCCATGGATGTGGAGTAGGTTGATACTTTGTTTCCTAGGTGCATATCTGTTTTTTGGGCATTTCTTTGCTCTGTAGTGTGCTGCAAGTTGGAAATGATTAGTTTAGGTAGGGAATTCCTCATTTCTATCTATTGTGTATCATATAGGTGGTTATTCATTTTTTATATGGAAAGATAGTTTTCACTTAAAAAATAAAGATAAAGAATCATTTAATTGAAATTAAAGGTGGAAGGGGTATGATTCTCATGATTTAACATATTTAATATTATTTTGATGTTGTGATTATACAGGATAAATTCCCTATTGAAAATGGTGTATATTGGATGATTTGTTTGTGATGTGTTTGTTGTGATATAGAAAACATTTTTAATGTTTCTATTCTATCACCCTAAGTGAATATTGTATAACCACTTATATTTGTATAATATAATGGTTTCTCTTATATTATGGATTGTGTGACAATTACCTAAATAAAGAAGTGGAATGTGATAAAAACCCTTGATAAATCTATAAAATGTTCTGTGATATGTGCAATGTGTGGCCATATTGTGGAGCGACGATGTGTGGTTGGTATATGGATGTGTTTTGGGGAGCTGATATAGGGTTGTGAAGTGGGGATGATGGGTTTGTGAGTTTGTTCTGTGGGGCAGTGATGGGCGATGTGTTTGTGTGGTTGTGTTATGT
Source organism: Viscum album (assembly GCA_963277665.1). Classification (NCBI taxonomy): domain Eukaryota; kingdom Viridiplantae; phylum Streptophyta; class Magnoliopsida; order Santalales; family Viscaceae; genus Viscum; species Viscum album. The sequence goes on along the minus strand of OY728137.1, from coordinate 1,487,886,791 downwards.
GGTGGATGGGATGAGGATGGTTGTGTTATGTTAGTTTCCATAGTAGTATTGTCATTAAATGATAATGTTATAATTAAAATGTATGGTATTTGGTTTGGTAAATGGGATGAAGTTGGTTAACAAATGTTGAACTAGAATGGGAAGTGTGGTTAAATGCCTAAAATGGTTTATAAGTAATATAAAAGTCCTAGATAATGGAATTGGTAGGTAATGTGTGGCGTGGATTGTATCTTATGTCTTGAGGCATGTCATGTTATTTTTTTTCATTTTGTGGTGGTAGTGAAAGTGGTGACATTATGTGTTGGATAATTCTTGTTGTAGACCCATATGATGGTCTTGTGTGTGTGTCTTTTGATTCACCCAGTCCTAGGACATGGAAAAACATATTTAAATTATCTAAGTATATTATAGTTTTTAATCCTAGGTATTATCTTGAAGAAGAGTGCACAAAAAACAAGGTTGTCACTTTTTTGTTGGTTTTCTGAAAAAAATTGGTTTTAGTAAATTTGAATAATTTGAGAGAAATAATCAGCTTGATTTGTTTTTGAAAAAATGAGAAAAATGGTGATCAGACTGGGTTTGGATAGTCCTTATGTTGTGCTATCATGGTTTCTAATTTTTACTCCTTTTTATTCTACTGGCTGGTAAGAGAGAGATCCATCAACCGATTCCTCTCTCCCCCTAAGCTAGATATTTATGATGAGAATATTTCTATCCAAAACCTTAGATTAATCTATCCTCTTTCTAATGTGTGTAGTTTGGAAGAAGGTTTTCTTGATTAACTAGATAAATCTTTAACAAAAAATTATTGTTTCCTAATAAAACAATATTCCGTTATACAATCATACACCCATGATGACTACCATCGATCGCTCACCACAAAACCACAACCTATTCCACCATATATAGAAAAGAATTGGGTGGAGGGATATATGATCATCAACCAAAGATATTAAAATTAATAGAATCAAAACAGAACACAACCACATTTGGAATTTACAACTGAATTAAAAATTGAATCCAAGTGCATGAAGAAGAAGATATTTTATTAATTTGAACAAAAAGAACTCAAGAAAATCACACAGGTCCAACCTCCCCCTTTCCCGATCACTCAAAGAAACTGCCCCTCCATGGATGGGGAAGTCGAGATGATTCTGGAGAGGGGATGTGTTGTAGAGTAAAGAAAATGAGAGAAACAAACAAAAAAATATAAGGAGGTCATATCTTGATGTATCTTTAATTTCTCCTGGTCCATAGTACTCTATAATGGAGGTCAAGAGTCTCCTTTTATAGGTGATCCTATCAAAATCCTCACAACATCAAATTTATTTTTTTCTATATGTTGATGAAGTCACGATGTGTAACTTGGTTACATGTCATGAAATCCTTGATCTGTGTCTTTCTCCAAATGTACGAATATCATATGTAGATGTGAAACTTTGACTCAATTCATGATGTGAAATAGGGACTCATGAAATGTAACTTCCATTCATGGCTTGTTACCTCTTCATGACTTGTCCATTATGGAAAATTCCTTTTGAAAAAGTCATGATGTGTAATCAAATTAGTTGACGTGTAAATGTTTCGCTCCATTTCCAGCTCTATTTCATCTTCAAAAATCTAGTGTCACACCTCTTCGCTCTAATTATGGGGTGAAGGGTCATTCAGTTGTTAATTTTACATATTTTCATTCCTTTTCCAAAATTTTATTATTTATTTCCAAAAATAATAAGATAAATTAAATCATTCCAAAAATGGAATTATTATTCATTAAATTACACAAATAAATATAAAAAAAACGTATGCATGAAATATGCTGATCAAATACCCCATACTTAAATAATTCTTGTGATCGAGCATAAAATCTCAACATGGAATTCAAAGGACACCAATGTAACCAATATTCTAATTCCAAAGTAATAAAATCAAAAAAAATTCAATATCAAATAAATATTTCAGTAATCCACATAAAATTTCAATTTAACTTTCTATTTTTCAAAGAAACAATCAATTCATATATTTTACTTTTCCCATTTGAAAAATATTGGAACTTATCCTTTCATTTATGCAAGCTCCTCAATTCATTATTATTAAGCATTCCATGTCATGATTTACCTCACATGAATCTTTTTCCTCATCTCTCATGATACAATTCAAGTAGAGTTATTATTATATAATGAAAACATGATTCTTATCCATAGGATATTAAATGAACTAAATTCTCCACTGTATAATTACAAAAGGCACATAAAATCACGAGGACTTGAAATAAAGGTCCAAATGACTCTGAAGTTTAAGGTTTTTAGGATTTGAGTCTCTTAAAAATTAAGTCTCAAGGAGGTGTTTTTTCTCTTATTTAAAATGAATGATATCAAAAAAATGTAATGAAAATTTTCCCTTCAATGTTGTAACTCCCACTTCCCCAAACTCAAAGTAAATTCATGATCTATATATTCATAATGAATGCTTTTTGAACCCTCTTAAATATTTTTTTTTTACTTTTATTATTTTTTTGAATAAGATTTTCATTTTATTATTTTTTGAATGTTATTATTGAAACAAACCTCACATCCATAATAAAACAAAATTGGATAAAAATCATCGGTATTGTAATAGTGATTTTTGGTTTTCCAAAATCACAACCCATTTTTCTCATTTTTTGGTGCTTTTGGTTTTTTTTCATTCATTTTTTGATTCACATGAGAAAAAATAGAGTATAATGAATTATTCCACAACCTTTTATAATTCCCACAAGAACACCCCTACACTTCCTTATAATTTAAATCATTCTTTCAATCATGATTCCTTTTAACCCCATACTTCAACATCAAAAAATCATGAAAATACCAAGAGTAGGGTAGGGATGAAAAAATATTGCTTGAAACATTGATCATCCCTATAAAGGTCATTCATGGCCTCTATAGGATAAAGAAGGATTGATGTAAAGGTGGTCTTTAAGGATAAGGTAATTTTAAGGGATACCTTAATCATTTTAAATGTGTTTTTTCTATCTAGTAGTTTTAAAAAGTTAAAATACATGTTCGGGCCAGTGACATGTCCCAAGATCACTCAAGAAATTTATTTAAGATAAAATAGGAAATATGTGGTATAGAAATCTTCTCTGGAATGAGAATTATGATTTGGGACAATCACTCAAGGAATGATTAATAGTAAAAAATAAATTCAAATTAATTTCAGAACTTCAATGCATGAAAACTGGTTGGGAAATTTCATTTACCCGAATCTACTAATTCCATAAAATCATGGGTCCTCATCTCAATATACATGATTCAGTTTAATCATCCAAATATCCATTTTACTCATTCAATCTCATTAAAATTGAAATCTAAAATGTGGAATCACATGATTCCTAATAAACTCATGTCTCATAGATATGTCAGGTAAAGCCTAATTAAAGTATGAGAATGAAAATTAAATTTAAAAATAAAACCATGATTGAGAATAGAAAAAAACTATACAGGGAATTCAAATGATATTGAATGTAAATAGAAACTCCATTTAGATATTATTCTTCAGTTGGGTGGTTGTTCCTTCAGTTCTATTATGTAGCACATTCACAACGTGTGTTCTATTTAGTTTATCCATTTTGAACATTAAATGATCTTCATTAAAAGACCTAAAAAATATGAAAATAATAAATGATAGTGTAGTCCTATTCAATTTTTCTAGAATATTACCAAGGGGAAGAGAGAAATGAGGAAAAAAATAGGTTTCCTCCCAGAATCACTTCTGTTTAATGTCGTTGGCTTGACTAAAAGATTGATTTTTTTGAAAAATCCAAGACTAAAAGATTCCCTTCCCCACACTTATTTTTTATTGTGTCCTCAATGAATTAAAATTTATTTTTTATTTATGTATTTTTTAAAATAGAGTTACTGTATTTGACCTAGTGTAAAGTAAAGATGAATCCTGGTAGATCTTCCTTGGTAATCATGGTGATGTAGGGAAATATCCTCCACCGGTACTTGAGGTATGGCCCCATGGAACTTTTTTAGCATTTTCCCATTTACATTGAATGGGTATTCTCTTACTTCTTTTTGGATATACACAACACCAAAGGGGTATACTTGAATAATAGTAAGGGGGCCTTCCCATATGGAATGAATTTTACCTAACATTAGCATAAATATGGATTTGTATAAAAGGACTTGATCTCCATGGTTGAAGTTTCTTGGTTGAATCATCTTATCATGGGCCATACTTATTTTCTATTTATGGATCATGGAATTTTCAAAATATCCTCTCTTGATTTCCTCTAACTTCTGCAATTATAATATTCTCTCTTTGCCTGCTTTATCAAGGTCCATATTTATCTCTCTTACCTCCTAGTAGGATTTGTGCTCCAATTCCAGATGAAGGTGGTAACTCTTACCATAAATCAATTCTTACAGGCTCATCTTTATGGGTGTCATGTAGGCTAGTCATTATTTCCATAAGGTATCTTCTATCCTCTGGATCCAGTCCTTCCTGTATGATTTTTCCAGTCTTTTCTATAATGCCTTTGATTTCTCTATTGGGGAAATCTACTTAAATTTTTTTTAAGGATGGCTTGGTGTTGAAATTTTAGGATGTACACCATATTTTTCAGAAATGGTTCAATTTTCTTATTGAAAAAATGAGTTCCCCAGTCACTGATGATTTCTTATGGCACTCCAAACCTATAAAATATATTAACCCTATCAAAATCATAGATTACTTTATCATCGTCTATTATGGTTGCATTTTCTTACACCCATTTTGAAAAATAGTCTACATCTGAAATAATATATGAATTTTAAAATGACATTTTGAGTGGTCCATTAAGTCTATTCCCCATACCTAAAAAATTTCACAAGAAGTTATTGGTTTTTAGGCATTTCCTCTCATTTTAAGATATTACCAGATAACTGGCATTTTTTACATCTTTCACAAAATTCATATGCATCTTTGAATAAGTTCGGCCGATAAAGTTAAGATTATAAAGATTTTAGGCTATCATTTAAGGTCCAAAGTGGAATCCACAATATAATTTATGAAAAAATTCATACACTGATTCAATTCCACTTCATGGTAAGAATCTTCTAAAGATTTGATCATTACAAATTTTATAAAGAAATGGGTCTTCCCAAATATAAAATCTTGATTCAAATATAAGATTATGATTTTGATGATAGATTAGATGAGAGGGTACCTAAGATGTTAAAAAATAATTAAAAATATTTTTGTACCATGGTGATTCACTGGTGATGATGTAGAGTTTTTCTCCAGAAAGATCATCATTGAGGGGGATCTGGTTTGGAATTTCTACTTCAGTGGGGTGGGGTAGTCCACTTAGATGACCAGTCTAATAATTTTCAGTTTCCTTTTTATCATTAATTTCTAAATTGAACTCTAGTTAGATTAGAATCAATCTCACTAACCATGTTTTAGCATCTAACTTTTTCATTAAATACCTAAGTGTTACATGATAAAAAAACAAAAACTTTAGTTCCAAAGAAGATACGATCTTAATTTATCTAGTGAAAAGATGATTACAAGGAAATATTTCTTGATGGTTTTGTAATTTATTTGTGTGGAATAAAATGTTCTTGACGTTCATGATATTACTTGATGATTTCTGTCAATTCTTGGATATAGATCAGATCCCACTGCTTGGTTGGATGCATCATAAAGTAACTCAAAAGTGTACTCTTAGTTGGGCAGTTTCATTATTGGTATGGGTGATCAATTTTTTTTTCAATTCACAAAATGATTCTTCGCACGAACAATTAATATTAAATTTATAATCTATTTAAATTAATCTTGAGATAGAGAGATAGATATTACTTAAATGCTTGATGAAGCTTCTATAAAATCCTGAATGCCCTAGAAAATATCTAACATGTTTTACACAAGTTGGATATGGAAGGGAATTTATTACTTAAACTTTTTATTTATAAAACTCAATCCCTTTTTATGAAATTATTTTTCCCAACACTATTCCCTTTTAAACCATGAAATGATAATTTTTAAAATTTAAAACAAGGTTATTTTCAATGCATGTTTAGAAAACTTTATCAAATTTCTTAAGAAATAATCTAATGAATTCTTGAATAACTTGAAATCATTAAAAAATACCTACATGAATTCCTCAATATGGTATGAGAAAATACTCACTATACATCATTGAAATGTACCTGGGGTGTGGTATAGCCCCAAAGGCATCCTTTTGTATGCGAATGTGCCAAATGAGTAGGTGAAGGTCGTCTTCTCCTGTTCTTATGGTGCGATAGGTACGTAGAAGTATCCTGTAAATCCATGTAAAAAAATAATGAGATTTTCTTACTATCCTCTCTTGTATCTGATCGGTAAACAGAATGGGAAAGTTTCATTTTACAGTCACTTTATTTAACTTCCTATAGTATACACAAACTCCCAAGCAATTTTTTACTCTCAAAGATATCAGTTCATTTCTTTTATTTTTAACAATGGTCATGTCTATTTTCTTTGGGACATCATGAATTGGACCGAACCACTGAGAGTCAGAGATTGGTTAAATGTTTGCAACTGTTAGTAATTTCTCTATATCTTTCTTAAAAACCTCTATGATTGTGGGATTGAGTCTTATCTAAGGTTTTCTAACAGGTTAGGAATCACTTTCTAAAAATAATATATGGGATAAGTCCTTGGGATTGATTCGTGGTATATCACATAAACTCTATCCAATATCTTTGAAATTTCTTTTGATAAGGTCAATAATAGTTTGTTCTTGTGGATGGATAGGTTATTATCTATGATTATCTGCAATTTATCACCTTTCATTAGGTAATAATAATTCAATTCACTTGGTAATGAATTAATTTCGATACATGGGGGTTGTTTAAGGGATGATATTGAATTTAGGATTTATACTTCTAAGGCTAGATTCCTTGGTATCATCTCAATCTCTTTTAATAAATCATCGAAAAAGTAAGACATTACCTCTTCCTCTAACATGATATTAGCATTTTTAGGTTCTTGGGGAATAGAAAATTCAAATTAAAAATGTTATCCAAATGATAAGAATTCATGAAGGATACCTTGAATCTTCAATTGGTTCTATACCTTATTCATGGGAGATCGCATAAAGTGAGTGATTGTTGGAAGAATGTTTCTTGGTATCAATAATGCAGAAGTGTACTATACTATCTCTATGCTCTATTATGAGTGTTCCTTTAGGGACATTGATTATAGTCATTTCTATTTTCAAAAAGGTTATCCCTAGGATGATGGGAGATTGGCCAAGTGCTTGGTCTTCTTCTATGTCAAGGAAAAAAAGTAAACTTGAAAGATCAATCCTCTTACTCCGATGAGTAAATCTTCTACAACTCCAGATAGGGAGACAGTGGATCTATTTAATAATTGTACCACCTCCTGAGTTGGTTTTAGTTCTATGATCTGTATGGATGAAAATACCATGTGAGGAAAAACATTTATTGAAGTTCCAAGATCACACAGTTCATTAGTAAAATTTAGAGAACCAATTTATAGGGAATATACAATTTCCATATATGATGACATTTTTGCAGTATCAGTGGTGTGATCAGTGCTAAGATGCTTCTTCCTAAGTTTATTATCTCATTTCTAATGAGTATCCTTATTTTAGTGCATATATTTTTTCATAATTTTTCATACACATGGTTTTGTTGGTTCACCTCGAGTAGTGGGATGTTATTCTCAAATTTCCAGAAGGTCTCTAGAATTTCACATTCACCTTTCTTCAAATCTACTAATGAAAATAGGAATGGTGATTCGATATACCTTTTATCACCTTTTGTTTTTGAAAAGGTGTTTCTAGAGTTTTCTTCCAAAACCTATTTCTTTCTTCTTATTTTGAATATATGGGTTGAACTTTCAGGGGTTTCTAAAAATCACCATCCTCACTTTGTTTAGCCGATGTGAGATAATTCCCACTTTGGGTGGTTATTAAACTTACATTTTCATTTGTATTTAGAACTATTTGTGATGAGAGTATTCCTCGGTTCTTGGTTAAAACATCCATAAGGATTTCAAATTGATCGGTTAACTTATTAATTTTATCATCCATTCTTATAACTTTGTCCTTCAGTAGCTTCTCTTCATTTTCTGGTTCACCTATAGATGGTTTCTCATAATTATTTCCCAAAAAAGGTGGTGTTGGAAATTTTAATGTTGCTGTAAAGAATAGTTGTATGATTTTTTGAATGTTTCTAGGTTCTAATATTACTAATGAAAAGGTGGTATGGATTAGTTCTGTTGAAATCTATATCCTAGTTGGGTTTGGGGATGACGTGGTTGGTTTGGATGGAATTCCGTTTGTTGATTGGACACAACACAACTTTTTATCTATTTCACCTCTAGAAATTGATTATTATATTGATAAGTAGAAGAGAATAAACCACATACCAGATTTGGGACTTGTTGTTCTTTTACTTAGTTCATAATATTTTGTTTCATTACACTTGTCATTTCCTTAAGTGTTTCTTCAAGTAAGGGTGACTAAGAATCTGAAGTCCTTACCTAATGGATGCCTCTGGTGCTTGTGCCTCTAGTTCCTAATTATTATGAGTTTTGTAAAATCTTTTCAATCAGACCTCTGGTAGCCGCTGATGACTTTTCACTCAAGGATCCTCTAGATGATGTGTTTAGAATGTTGCAATCATTATCGAGCTGCCCCTGATATAAGAAAATGATTAAATGGTGTTTTTTTTCAATATGATGTGGGTAGCTAGCACAAATATTCTTTAATCACTCCCAGTACTCATAAAGTTTCAAACTAGTTCATTGGAGAATATCATTAATCTATTTTTAAATGGTTATCCTTCTGGATGTATGAAAAAACCTCTACATGAAGAATATTTGAAGATCTTCCCAATCTTGGACTTCTCCAAGTTGTAGATTTTACAACCATTCCTTTTTTCGCTTCCTCAAGTGAGAAGGGAACACAACTGGAAAATATCCCTATACCCATGAGTTTTCCCAAAATCATGGGTATTGGGGTAATATGGGAACCTATAACCCCAATTTTGGGAAAAACCATGGGTATAGGTTTTTTTGAATAACTATTCCCACAGTTTTCCATAATAGAGGCAAAAAACACCTATACCCACAGTTTTGACCAAAACCGTATAATAGTTTTTTTAAGTCCTGTACCCAGGGTTTTTCCAAAACTGTAGGGATAAGTTTTTTTTGAATACCTATACCCACAGTTTTTTAAAACCATGGGGACAGGTTTCCCACATTATAGAGGGAAAAAAATTTCCATGGGACACAAAAAATATTTTACGGGAAATCCAATACCCACGGTTTTTCCTTATATACCCATGGTTTGGATTCATTTATTTACATAGATAAAAATATATAAACACATAAGTTTCGTATGCTGGTTGGTGAAGCAGTGTTTGTAAATCCGTGTGGTCACGATATAAAATATCACTATCAGTTTTTTTATAATATAGGATGATGGATTAATATATTATAAAAAATGCAGCAACATTTATAAATAATAGGCTTTTCTTGGTTAGTGAGGCTTTGACTCATTAATAGACATACAAGGGTTCAAAAACCACCCCTTGTATTTTTTCTAATACAGACAACGATTAATATATTTAGAGAAATATATAGATGTATGTTGTTAATAGATGTAGTGTGAGTGGTGAGGCACTCTAGAAATGAAATGCTGGTCATGTGTTCAAAACCCTCGCTTCATTTTTTATATAATTTATACCCACCATTTTTGAACTGTGGGTATAAGGATTTAGTAGCGTGAAACTTGGTATGAGACCTTGACACAACGACAAAAAAAACTATACCCATGGTTTTTCAAACCATGGGTATAGGTTGGAGACTTATCTCGACACCTCAGTTTCCCATGGTTCCCAAAACCATGAGTATATTCTATACCCATGGTTTTGGGGTCTCTACCCATGGTTTTGAACCTTGGGTATAAGTCATTTTTCTAGTAGAGGGAATTCCCTTCACTTTAGCTATTCTTTTGTAACTCCTCGGGTTCTGCCACTTGAGCACACATTTTTAAATTCATGATTATGTCTATTGGGGTCTTCTCCTGCATGACCATGGAATTAAGGAAGAATTTTAATCATGTTAATGCGCACCTAAAAATCATTTTCTATGGACGAGATAACTAGTTGATTTTTTTGGTTAGTAAATTGAGGTGCGCAGAGATCACACATAGTATGGTTGGGATTTCCAGCCATTATTGAATGTTCAGAGTGATAACTGAACATGTCACTTGAATATGTGAGATGTATTTCTACACAATACGATTCCAAAATTTTATCCCTCAATTTTTTAATTTTGCCTTAAATTTCAAGATCAAAATCAACTAAATGGTTATTCAAACTATAGGTCATTCGAAATAAAAAGTATTTATATTTTTTGGGGGTTTTGAGGTACTGACTCTCCCGAGGCGGTGCCAAGTTTGATGCATTCCAGTAATTGGATATGGTACTTTTTTTTCAATTTCCTAAGTATCGTATAGTAATTAATCCTAGGTAGTCTTCTGAAAATGATTTCTCACAAAATAAGGTTTTCACATTTTTATTGGTTTTATGAAAAAATTGGTTTTAATTAAATTTGAATAATTTTAGAGAATTAAGAATCTTTATATGGTTTTTAACAAATGATAAAGATGGTGATTGGACCGGGTTTGGCTAGACCTGGCGTCGTGCTATCATGGTTTCTAATTTTTATTACTTTTTCTTCTACTGACTATTAAGAGACAGATTCACCTACCAATTACTCTCTTCCCCTTGACAAGATGGTTATGATGAGAATATTCCTTTACAAAACATTATATTTGTCTATCCTCCTTCAAATGTGTGTATTATTGCAGAAGGTTTTTTGATTAATTTGAGTAATCCCTAACCAGGAATTTTTGTTTCCCAATTAATCAATGTTAAAACAAATAATTATATAAATGTGCTGAATACCATCGAGCACTCACCAATTAGACCTGAGATGTTCCATCTTCTTCAGAAATGAATTGGTTGGAGGGATATATGATCATTGACCTAGGAAATTAAAATTAACAGAATCTAAACCAAATGAAACCACATTCGGAATTGAAAACTGAATTAATAATTGAATCCAGATGTAGAAAGTAGAAGAGATTTTGTTAATTTGAATCACAAGAACTCAAGAAAAGAACATAGGTCCAACGTCTCCCTTTTCTAATACCTCAAATAAACTACCCCTACATGGATGGGGAAGTCAAGCGGATTCAGGAGAGGGGATGAATTTTAGAGTAAGGAAAATGAGAGAAAGAAATAGAAGAAATCTAAGGAGGTCATCTCTTGGTGTTACTTTTCTTGATCCCAGTCCAGAGTACTATAGGATGGGGGGGGTGTTTTTTCACAATATACCAATTATGAGATAAATGAATGACTGCCCACACTTTCCCACTCTCTCTTCCAGGGGATTAGAAATTCATAGGCTATGTTTTCCAATGGTCATATAGTGAACTAAGTGATTGTCTGGGTGTTTTTAGGCATTATGTGATATGACCGTGCTATAGGGCGGACTGCCAGGTGTTTAAAGACATGATGTGATGTGATAGTGCTGTGGGGTAGTTGAATAGGTGTTTTGGGTGAGATGTGATGTGATCATGATGTGTAAATGTGGACAAGGTGTGTACATGAATGATTCTATGTGACCATGCTATGTGACAATGGTATATATTATATAGAATGGATAGAAGCACTGAGATGTATGATGTTGGGGTGTTAGAGAAAAGATAAATGGGAAAGTGGTGTGGGGAACCCTTTATCGACATTCCTCTTATTATGTTACTATACTTGTCTTGTGTTATTTTGCGATTGTTCCATGGTAAGGATGGGTCTGGATTGATAATATATTTAGGCATTATTGGTTATGTTGTTTTTTCATGGTATATTAGTATGCTTCTTTCTCATGTTAAGGATATAATTTTTATTCCATAGTGAGTAAAATTTTATGGTCACCCTATGTATATAAACATATTTTGAAGTTTCAAGGAGTATTACATGGACTCTTCTAGATATTACATGCTTGTATGATTTCTATGTCGCCACCTTAGTTTTTTTAGGGTATTTACATTGGAGACTATTATTTTTATCTTGTTTATTTATACATTCATCGTAGGATGGTTTTGGTTTCCTTTTTATATTATTCCATGGATTTTTTGGAATTTGGTTCATCTTATGTCCTAATCTTATATTATTATAGTGTGTAATACCTCCCATTTTATATTTTTTATACCATCATTGCTAGTCTCCAATCCGAGGGCTACTGGAGGTGGGAATTATGGGTCCTTATATCCCACCCTTTATTATAGTATCTTTAGTGGTAGGGGTTCCTGACATGCAATGCCTGTATATATGGGTTAAATGATATGTATATATTCATTTACCCTATGGATTTTATGTATCATCTCGTTTCTCATAGGCAAGTTATACTATTTATCTTGAAAAACATCAAACACCAATTCTTTAGTGTATGTCCATGTATAAAAGATTTAGTAAATGAATTAAATCAATAAATTCACCATTTGAAACATATTTATAATAAAAAATAATAATTCTAATACCAATGATGTTGTAATTCCCCTTTTATTATGATTTTTTTGGTATTGGGTCATTTATTTACAATGAAAAATTAATCATTTTTTTTCATTCCTTAACACTTAGAAATTGTAGTCCTGGAAAATCATCTTATACAATGATCAGATCCAACTTCTTTGGGAATATTTAGAAGCAACTTTCAATTTTCAAAAATTTAGAAATATCATACTTCTAGTATGAATCTTTTTTTAGTTATTCTTTTTCCCATAAAATCTATTTAATATACTATTAATACCCATATATATTCTTTTAACTTCCTTCCTAAAAATGTATTTTCCTTTACTCAATAATTTTCACAAGTGTTTATTGATTCTCAAGTGAATGAATGAATTTTATAAGATTGATATTATTTTTTTGTACTTCATAGTGTCGTAGAGATGTATTAATCATGAGTGATTTGACATGGCTTATTCTGTGGGTTAAGGTGGGTTGTTTATATATGAAATGGTAAGGTAAAATATTTAAGCCTTAATATTTTTAGCATAATATATGATTTAAGCTACTGTGACCCTCAATAAATTTTCCCCAGTAATTCCCCTTAAAATTATAATGTAATCCAAAAATTTCCTCTCTTAATAGAGGATTACGCATATTGAAACTATATTGAAAGACTCTTCATCTTATCATTTTTTTTAATTTTTTTTATTATTGTAAAACTATTATTTATTTATTTTTTTCATTTTTTTGGAGATAAAGTGGAAATTATAATTAATGTTTTAAAAACTACTGCCCAAAAAATTATGGAATCCCCAAACTTCTTTCTTATATTGCAATAATCATCCCATGAATCCCCTGAAACAACACTTTCCATCACACTTGTTTCTCAGTTATTCACGGAAATTTAACAAGAGTTGGGTAGGTAGGGATGTTGAACTTATAATTTCTCTACCTAGAAATCTATTCATAGCTTCATGGGGATTGATAATTGAAAAATAAAATGGAAGGATCAAAATATATTGATATTTTAAAAATAATTTCCAAAATTAGGCCTCAATAATTTTTTATAATACTCATGATATCTATTTTTCTTAAAAGAAAAAAACACATGTTTTATATCACATGTATTGACTCCATAATCACTAGAAAAATGAAAAAATAATAATATTTAAAATATGTTTAGAAAACTCTATGGGTGGCATGTATGACAATAGGAAACACTTGTGTGCATGGGTTTGAAATTTTATCCAAGTTCATTAAAAGTTCAAATTAGAATTTAGGGAATAATGTACATATTATAATTAATTTAAATCTTTAAATGCTTAAAAGAATTAGTTTTTCTAAAAAATTCCCAATAATCTGAATTTCACAAGGTATTTTTCTTAGGATCAAAGAATCTTTAAAAACTCTAAAAAGTAAAGAAAATAGGAAAACCTAATATAGATGGTATTTTACCCCTAATACCATACATTTAATACCCATTTTTTTTATTCAAACATGTTCATAGATATAAAAAATTAATATTTTAGTAAGTTTATTCCTTTAAATAATTATTATTTTTTGAATATCTTGTATCAAATGAAACACTGAAATAAAATAAACCACAATACATTAAGAAATTTTAAGTATTTAATATGAATGCTATATTATAGATGTTGAATTTGAGAGGATAAATAAATTTAACCACATAAAATATATATGTTTTAAAACCAAATGATATAATTTTATAAGGAAAAAATGATATAATATATTAGGGGAGGGGGATTCATAATACATTTAGGATTCTTTTAATGAAGTTTATTGTTAAAAATATTCTTGATAGGTTGTTATGAGAAATAGACCCACCAATAAGAAATTCACACTTATATGTTTTGTTAGATATTCGTATCTAAAAATGTCCATAATGTTCCTTATAATTTATAATTATTATTAATTCATACAATGTAATGATCCAAAATTTTATAAATAAATTACCTTATGAATAAATAAATTCCTTATTAATAACTTAGTCATAGAAAAAACATGCACTATGTTTCATTTTTAATTTTGGACTATTATAAAATATAGTCCTAATTTTTCCGTTTATCTTAAAATACCATTACGAATCATAAAAATTTATAATATAGCCATTATATAGTGACCGATAAGATTTCTATATATTAAGGGTTATGATAATGTCTAATTAACAAAAAAATAATAAAGGATGTCCTTGAATAGTAGGATCATACCCTATAAAGCCCATTTATCAAAGTTTCCAAGGGAGATGAAATCACTAGGATTATCCCTTGGCCAAGAAAAAAGAGAATTTAATGACTCAAACTTGACTGAAATCGTTATGAGAGAAGTTCAAGTTTATCAAGATCACAACCAAAACCATGTTCATTGAACTACCCAGAAAATGTACCAAAATCACAAACATTACCCCTAGAGCTAATAAGTAATGAATCTAGACCGTTATTGTATGAATTTATATAATTTTATTTTTAATAAATTAATTCTTATAATTATCCTTTTCAATTATTACATTATAAATTATTATATATTGACTTTGAAAAAAAATTAGATTTTGATAAGAAGAAATGAGGATTGTATTTATGGAAAATATATAGATTCAATTAATTTTTTTTTAATGAATTAAATAATTTTCCGATCATAAAATCTTCTTACAAAAAAATATTTATTTATATATAAATTCTAATATAATTTAATGAAGTCCAATTTAATTTTTATAAGGGATAGAATGATGTTAGTATCGTAAAAACTAGTATTTTCCAGTAAATAAAGATTTTTATTTAAAAGTGAAAATTCCCATATTTAGAATTTTTGTTTTAAAATAAATATTATTTTTAAAATTATCATGTCCAAATTATCTAATGGTGATTTGTTTTCACAATTTTATGAGGTTGGTGAGTTTTGAGTAAAAACCAAACATGTTCTAAATATATGGTATATATTATGATATTATAATAGGCGAAAAGTAAATTAATAATTTTTATAAATGGAATACATGGCCAAAAATAGATTTAATCTTTAAAATAATGTATTTTTACGCTACTTTATTAATTTTTAAATGCTTTAGTAAATCCTTAAAACATATATTATATTTTATGTTTTAAAAATAATTTGTTATAAACATGAATCATTTCCAAACCATAAAAGGTATTATTTTAAGGATTTGGTCTTTTAGCCTGATAAAATATTGAAAACCAATCCTCTTTGGTATAAAAAATGGTTTAAAACCACGAGGAGATTTGTGGTTTTGATTATTTTTTTTCACTTATAGTCCAAAATATGGGCTTAAAAATTAATAAATAATTATTCTCTATTTTTAATAAATACACACCCATACTACCATTACTCTTCAATAAAAACACATTGAGCATGAATTTACTCTCCCTATCATTATCTAAATCCATACTAATGTGTTCCCAAGATATTATGAAGCTTCTCCCAATATTTTTGAAGCATCCCCTCAATGGTAATGTTTTCTATTCCTTCTCCTTATTCAACTACTTTCTTTATATTCAGAATTTTTATTTTCAATTATTTATGTTGGCACATGTTTTTAACTATAAATTTACTATAATTATGTTTACCATGTAATGAGATACCACCTTTCAATCTCATTAAATCCTTCCTTGAACCTTCACTCACACTTGTTATGCTGCTAATTGTTTTTTTATTTTCGATGATATTCTTATTTATTGTGAATACCCATCACCGTTTGCACTCAAGAGTATTCACCTAGATATAACTATACTTAATTGTTTTGTGTATTTACATTTATATAACCTACACCCCTTGATAACGGGATTAAAAGCGAGAAATTATGGTATTATGTTGCATGATCTATGTGGAACTCAATGTATGTACATGATATTGATGTAATAGGAGGTCCCAAAATGAATTAAACACCAAATGCAATGGTAATGTTTTTATCATGTTTGGTGCATGAGCAGTAAGCCTAAGAACAATGTGTGATTATTTATGAATGGTCCTTATTGACTTATGTTTTATGATTTATTGTTTTATGTTATTTACACATTCATATATTAATTTTATGTAATCATATTATATCATGCTTTGTAGTTCATGGTTATAATTCTTAACCATTTATGTCATCCTGATATTACTATTTACTCATATATACTACTTTCACCATGTGAATATTTGATTATTCCCTTACTTTGATTTATTAATTACCCCTTTCTTATGTATGTTCCCAGGTTATCCTATGTATTTTTAGAAGATCAATGGAATTTAATGGCTTATTGTGGAGATTTTAAATAATAGTTTTTTATATTTCCTTCAAGTAATTGCGTTATGTATCTAATTACACAATGACACTAATACTATTGATCCTTTATGATTTTTTTGTATGTTCACGTAATAATTCATGAAATTAAGTGTATAAAGGATGGATTTTCATAGTTTGTATTAGAGAAATATCCTATTATTTTTGGGGATTAGGATTAAAAAAACTTTAAGAAAAGCATATAGATAAGACTAGACAGAGGAAAACATACCAAAATTTTGGTTAAGTATAATGTGTTTAGTTTCTTTGGAGAATATATCCCTATATGGATATTGGAAAGTGGATACAGTTGTAAAATAGATATACCTAGGGGTAATGAGTCCAAAAGGGAACATTGGGTATTAACTCTACCATCTCCTAGTGCATGAAAAGAAGTCCTAATACTACACACTTGTCTAGAAACTCCTTGGTGACATGTTTTGGTGAATAAAATTATTTTTAGAAACCATTTTAAAAGGAGAAATAATTAATATGAAATTTTATTTTAGGAAATATAACGTGGAAAAAATTGGTTGAAACTTGAAAATCAAAGGTTAAGGAATATATGTCACTTATGGGTTATCTCATCTATATTCACAATTTCCCTTATATATTCTTAATAGTTAAAAAATTATCAACCCTAAGTCTATTTTAGATTAATTAAATGATTAGAATAAGAATAAAATTGTGAAAGGTGGGCATACTATCCCTTTATAAACATTAAATGTTGTATGTGACTATGGTTTCACACATTCTTTCATATTATGAAAGTGTATGAAAACACCATCTAAAATACATGGAAACTGAATTATAAAGAAAGATAAAAAAGGGTATATTATTGTATCCCAATAATATAACATCTCCTAGTCAATATTTTCAAGATAAATTTCCCAACTAACCATGTGATACCCCCTTTAACGAAATTCGATGCTATTTTGAGTATGGATTAATTTTTTTATATAGAGCCAAATTAAATTATTAGGAAAAGGAAATCACCCTAAATATCATGAATTTATATCCAATTCTATACAAGTACAAGGAAGAGGATGAATCTCCTTTAGAATCATAATTTAATTTCTTGCTATTATTTGCTTATGAGAAAGTGTATCTAGCTCAAATGATTGTCACTAAGGAAATGATCATCCTTGATGACATGCCAATTATAAGGGAATATGCTCTTGTGATCACAAAAAAATTGTCTAGTCTTCCTCTTAACTAATAGTTATATCTCTCAATCAAACATTATTACATAGATTTTCCAATATCCAAGTGTCCATATAGAATGAAATTTTTTTTAACATGAAATGTTAAAGAAGTAATTACCGGAGAATCTGAATAAAGTGTATGTACACCCAAGTACATAACCTTGGGACGTGCAGATCCTTTTAATAAAGAGGAAGTATGGGTTAATGAACTTATGCATTTATTATTCTATGATCAACAAGATAGTGATAAATAATAACTATCCACAACCATGGATTAATGACTTGTTCAGTAAGTTACGTGGATCCTAATACTTCTCTTTGGTGGATGCTTAGTCAAGATATTATCAATTAATGATAAAGGAGGAGGATATACACTACACTTATTTTCATATGAGGTATGATATCTAGTATTTCATAATGATTCAATTTTTACTCAAAAATTATCTAACTATCATGCTGGACCTAATGAATAGAGTATTTTTGGATTTTCTTGACAAATCTGTGGTTGTATTTATAGAAAATATTCTTATCTAATCCAAAATAAAGGATGAACATGAGGATTATTTGAATAATGCACTAAATACCTTGTGAAAGGAAAATTTATATGTGAATTATTATATAAGAGAGTGTTGGATAGAGAAAATAACATTCCTAAGGAATGTTATCACTGAAAAAAACTTGTAGATTCTATAAAAATTGAGGCAAATAAAGGATGTCCTAGGAAAACATCTGTGAAATATATCCATGGTTTACTTATATTATATTGATCTTATCATTGATTTTCAAAAAACTTATCTTGATTTAAAATAATAAAATCCAAGATAACTTATATGGTAGAGACATTTTTTTGGACTGATGAACACGAGGAGAGATTTAAAAAAGTTATATAAGTGGATAATCATTGAACTTGTAATCAAATTAACCACCACTGGGGAAGGATTTTCAATATAAATGGATGCATTAAAAAAGGTGTTAGGTTGTGTAATAATGAAAAATAAAAAAGCCATATCCTTTTCCTCCCAGAAATTAAATATCAATGAGAAGAACTACCAAATGCACAATATAGAATCAGTTTTAGTGATTTTCACTTTGAGGATTTAGAGAAACTATCACTATAGGAAGAAGTGTGACATATATATAAATTATTAGAGTTTCAAGTATAAATTTACAAAAAATGATCTTAATATGCCCTGATAATAGTGGTTTAAGATGATTAAGTATTATGACAATTCACTTCATTACCATCCTAGGAATGCGAATAAAGTGGAAGATGCTCTGTGTATAAATGATCCCAAAACCCTATATATGATGAGAATTGTAAGGGATCCAATATTCCTAAAAATGAAAGGGATAAACATGAAAATCATACAAGTAAAATTATCTTATCTTACTAAAATAACTTCTCAACCATCGATATTTAGAGAATCATAGAGGCCTAAAAAGATGATGAAGAGATACATAAAAAGGTAGCGAATATTATAGACTTTTAAATTTCTAAAGATAGTGTTATGTGGTTTGGAACTTGGATATGTGTCCAATTAAAACCATAATTGAAGAGGTAACTTATGGATAATGCACATAGCTCATCCATATATATTCATCTAGGAAGCACAAAGATGTATAGTGTTTTGAAACACAAATTTTTATAGGGTAACATGAGGAGAGATATTTCAAAATGTTTATATCGATTCTTGGTATGAAAACATTCCTGGGATGAATGAAAAAAGTCTAAGAGTATGATGAAAATATTTCCTATACCATTATAGAAATTGGAAATCATAACCATGGATTTCATTATAGGACTAACCAAGGATTCAAAAGGTAATAATTACATTTGTGTGGTAGTAGATCACAATAATAAGCATTCATATTTCATTTATATCAAAGAAGATTCATCTCTCAACCAAATAACAATTGTATATATATTATAAGATAATTGTTAAAGTTGCATAGAGTGCCACTCTCTACTGTATCTGATTGACATTTATGGTTTACCTTGAGGTTCTAGAGAAGACTACTACAAGAATTAGATAAAAATATAAGTTTCAATACTTCTTGTAAAACTTTGATGATTTTTTTGTCTAGGAGTAATATTAAAACTATCCAGGATATGTTTATATATTATTAAATGGATTTAAAAGGATGTTGGGATCATCATATTCTCTTAGGGTAGTTTTAATATAACAAAATGTTCCATTATATCATCCAAATGAAACCTTATGAGGCTCAATATGAGAAGTGATTTCAGACTCTCGTATACTAGGAAGAAGTTGGAGAGAAAAATATAATCGTACCTGATATTATCTAAGATATGATAGATAAGTTTCAAACTATTCATATTTATATTAAATATATACAAATTCGATAGAAAATTTATGTAGACAATCATTGATGTGACTTAGAGTTAGAGGTCAAAGGTGAATTATTACTTTTTATATAAAAATGGAATAAAGTTAAGAGGTTTGTAAAGAATGGAAATATTATCCTTGATACATTGGCCCATTTGAGATCATTGATCACATCAGAGCTGTGAACCATAGAATAGAACTCCTATATAACATATATCAGGTACATGATGTGTTCTATGTATCTATCACATGAAAGAGAATATCAGATCCCTGACATGTACTGAATACTATGGTTCTAACTTTTTAGAATGATATTTCATACGAGGAGAATATGGTGAATATTTTAGATGATAGAGAAAAAGTTATATGAAAAAAGAAAACTCACATGTTTAAAGTGATATGGTAGAACCACATGTTTGAGGAGGAAACATGAGAACTAGAAGATGAGATAAAACAAAAGTAACCTCATCAGTTTTAGTTTATAGAATGAAATTTCAAAAGTGGAATTTATAAATGTGGTAATATTGTAACACCCAAAATTTTATAAATGAATCCCCATTTAATGAATAAATTAATTTTTAAGTAATGCAGTTATAAAAAATACCCACACTATGTTTTATTTTTTATGTTGGAATATTATAAAATATAGCCTCAGTTTTTATGTTTGGATTAAAAGACTATTAATCATAATTAGAATTGATAATATAGGCATTTTTATAGTGACCATTAACATTAGTATATATTAATGGTTGTGATAAAGTCTAATTGACATAGAAGGAAGACATGATGGTCTCGACTAGTAGGATCATAATCTATAAAGCCTATTTATTTGAGAATCTGAGGGAGATAATATCACTCAGAATTTAACTTGACTAATTCCAAGACGATATTAAACAATTGAAACATGATATAATCAATTTATGAGACAAGTTTAAGCCTACTGAGATCATGACCAAAATTATGCTAACCAAACCGACCTAATAAAGAACCACAATCGTACACCTTTCCCTTATGGAATACACTAGTGTAATAAGGGGTTATTTATCAAGAACCTAATAATATAATTTCCATATTTTTAATTATAATAGAATAATTATTATATTTATCCCTTTTTATTATTAATTTATTCATTATTATATAACGAGTTTCATAAAAAATAGATTTTGATATATAGAAATCAGGATTGTAAATTTTGGAAATATATTACTTCAATTAAAAATATATTTTGGAAAAATTCATGATTTTTTCAAATAAATTTTATTTTCATAAAATATTCTTATAAGATAATATTTATTTAAACATAAATTATAATTTAATTTAATAAAGTCCAATGTAATTTTTTCAAGTGTTAGAAATATGTTAGAATCGTAAAAACTAGTATTTTCCAATAAATAACGATTTTCATGTAAAAGTTTAAATTATCATATTTAAAAATTTATTTTGTTACAATATTTTTTATTTTTGAAGTCAAAAATTTTAAATTATACAGTGGTTAATTTTGAATAATTTTCTTAGATAGTATAATTTTTGGGTAAAATTAAATATGATATAAATATATGGTATTTATTATGACATCATAATCGCCCAAAAGTGATGTAATAAATTCTATAAAAAACATCCATGACCAAAAATATATTTAATAATTAAAAAATGTACGTTTTATGTTATTTTACTGATTTCAAAAACCATTACTGAATCTTATAAAACCAATATAGTATTTTAAAATTTTAAAAATAATTATTTATAATTATGACCCATCAACCCATCGTCAATGAAATTATTTAAATTATTTTATTTCAAAAAATAATAAAATATTGAAAAACACTCTTATGTTTTAGAAATATATGAAAAAAACTATGGTTAGTTGTGTGGTCTTGGTTATTTTATCATTTAGAGTAAAAAACTTAAGTTTAGAAAATAATAAATTACTTTCTTCTATTTTTCTATAAATACTAAATTATACTCCCATTACTCTTTAATAAAAATGAATTGAGAAATAATTTACTCTCCCTGTACCTCTCCAAATACCTTTATAGGTGTTAAAAAGCTCTTAAAAATATCCTCCAATGTTTTTAGAAAACCCCTTAGAGGTAAGGGTTTCTCTTCCCCATCCTCTCCATTCACAAACCTTTTTTGTTTATGTATTTTTATATCCAATTATTAATGTATAATTATGTTTTTAAACATATATTTAGTATCCTTATGTTTCCCATGTAATGATATATCAAATTTCTCTCTTATTAAACCCTTACACGAACCTTTATGTACACCCTTTAAGATAATGAAATTATTCCATGATTTTCCATGGAAAATTTTTATATTGTGAATTCCCATCCCCATTTTCACTCATGGGTATGTCCTAAATTCACCTATACTTATTTTTTAGGGCCTTAAATATATGTAACCCACACTCCCTAATTTTGGGATTAAAATAGATGAAATATGTTCTTATATTGTATGATCTACATGGCACACAAATTCATGTACATGATATGAATGTGCTGGGTTGTCTTGTAATTATATTTCCATGAAATGAATTTAGTAATGATTTTATGTCATGAAATACCAGGTATGGTTCGTGGGTCATTATCCTAATAACAGTTTGTAATGATGTTTCTATAGTTATCCTCGACTTCTATTTTATGATTTCATGTTATATATTGTTTCCATATCCATATATTGGATTGATGTTATCATCTTATATAATGATTCAATTTTCATGGTTGTCTTTATGACACTATTATGTCACCTTTATATTCCTTATGATTTATTTGTATTGCTTTCATTATGTTATTCAATGATTATTTTATTATAGGGATTTATAACTCACCTCTTTCTTATATATATCCCCAGGATGTCCCATGCTGTTTTAAAAAGATCCATAAAATTTAAAGGAATGGTCTAGAGTTTTTAAATATTATTATTGTATCCCTATTTCAAGTAATTGTGTTATATATCTAATTAAACGAATGAACTAGTCCTCTAAATCCTTTGGTATTGTATTATGTGTAACTATATACAATAATTCATGAAATAAAGTGTATACAAGATCTGATTTTACTTATATCATGAGTCACATACATTGATGTTTTGATGAAATCCTTAGTAGCATATGTGAACGACTAAGTAGGATATGTTTATTATGTTATGATTGATATTAAATTAACGAATAAAGGAAGAAAGGATTTTCCCTATTGTTCTTTAACATTAGTTGATATATCACATTCTTTTATGGGTATATAACTACTGAATTTATTCCATGTCGATGACATTCTACTAGCAAGTTCACTTATAGAATGCCAATTAATTTGACAACATGAACATAGGTTGATGTTACCATTGTACAATCTTGTTAGTTACAAATATTGAGATAAAGGGGTTATATTACACAACATACGTTTGCATATGGTTATTATTATTTTGGAATTTATCTTCTCTCTATATGGGTGCCTTGGATAATTTCTAGATGACAAACATATATTTTAGGCGAATATACAAAATTCCACTAAGAATGGGGCCTAAAGGGTCACACACTAAGTGTATTCAAATCCTCATCTAACTTCTATAAGCATTTAACTTGTTGAATAAATATTAATACTATATGTGGTTTAATAATTATTTATATTTGGTTGATTATATATATATATATATTTATCCATAAGTTTTTCTTGATAATATTTTTGACTTGAATATTAAATAAATATTTATCCACAATTTTAGTAAATATAATAAATATTTATTTATTGGTAAAGAGTGAAGTGATATTTATTTAAATAAATAGTCATTATTCAAGGTTCAACAAATAGTGAGAAGTAAACACATGCTGAGTTAAGGGTTCAGTAGGAAATTAAATATTTAATTTCATTTAAATAAATATTAATTTATTTGAAATGATATTTAATTGATATGTGATTTTAGTGCATTTTAAGTGATAATAACACGATAATATTATTATTATCTAGACATGGGTTTTCTAAGAATTAAGTTATTGGTCAGGATCTATGTGCAATTGCCAAATCTAACCTATCTTTATAAATACATGATTATATTATTCTTATGGTTGAATCGAAATATTTCGACCATTATGCGCAACGCATTCTAGTGTGAATCCTCTCAAGGACTTGAGATCCCTACCTCTAAAATGATATCAAGAATAGAGAGGGATCCTCCTCTTCCACCCTCTTGAAATTGAGGATAAAAAATGTTCCTTCCTACTCAAAGTGATTCTTATGGGTGTCAATGAAGAACAAAACAGACACTAGATTACTCTATGTTATCACTTGTGTATTTCTATAATCATTCTAAATGGATTGTAGAGTATATGTGGATTCCGTGGTTTCTATTTCTTATAGTTCTATGGATAAATCTAAAGGTGATGTTGAAAAAAAATTATTGGGCATAGGACCGATGACTTCTCCTATGCCTCATAAACTTCAAGTGGCTTTACAGTGGCCACATAATAATTTATAATTATTTATTTTTCACTAATTGATATTCTTATATTTTTAGTGTTTCATTTTGGTTAATTCATTATTTTAATCCAAATGTCAATTTTATCTAATTGTTCACCTTAATGTAACTAAAAATAGTTTAAAGATAAATAATAAATGTGTTGATAGAATCTATCGAGAGGTGTTAGATGATATGTCTGGATGATACAAATACACAATGTGTATACAAAAAGTACATAATGTGAACCAAAGTTCACCGAATCTGGATGGACCACCCGGTACATTACTTTCCACATAGAGTCAAGAAATGTTGTTTCTACTACATATCATGAGTTGATCAGCCTGGTTGGCATATAGATTTCTGGATTGCACAATGTGTAAGTAGGGTACATACCATATAGTCTATATGTTTTCACTGTGTAAATCATAGATTCGGTATGGTTAATGAGGCATCATGTATTTATTACCTAACATGTGAGACTAAGAGATGAGAAATGTGGTATTTAATATGAATAGAACATTTTATATTTAATTAAATCACATTCTTGGTGTCATTGATTCATGTGTGATGTTTAATTAATTTATATGTGATCTAATTAATTTATTCCCATATAGTGTATTTAATTTTTACAGTTTTTTGTTAATTAATTATCACATGGTGTAATTAATTTACACATGGTGTAATGGATTCACATGCAGTTTATTGCAATACCCATATGAGGTGTTTAATAAAGATAATGTTATTAACTTGTGTATATGATGTATGCATTATACTTGGTTTTACATGCATAATTTAATTTACACAAAAATTAAATTAATTTTTGTATTAAACTAGGATACACTATATATAAATGGTTTAAGTAATATTTTATGGTTAATTAATTCCACCGTAAAATTTTGATCTACTCTTTGTGTTGAATCCAAGTACACACTATATACTAATTTAATTAAAATAAAATTTATTTATTTAATTTATTTAAAATAATGGATGATATAATTTCTAGGACTATTTGGATAAGATTAAATGAATGATTTAATTATTTAAAAAGTTAATTATTTAGATTAATTCCAACTGATTTTATCTTAAAAAAGGAATGGATTGATGTTATTGCTAGCTATTATACGAATATGTAATCATTATATGTGTGGATGATTATGATATTGGAGAAACTGCTGTATATGTTTAGTTTATTTTAGTTAAATAATTATTTCATGAGTTTTGTAACATTATTTTATTAAATTAAAATGATGGCTTGTGTGTAATCCCCTTTTTTATGCAAGGGCCAGCAGGCCCATAGTTTCTTTTATGTAAACCCTGTATCCAATCCTTTGGTTCCCCTCACCTGCATGTGAGTAATTTTTTTTGTAATGGATGGATCTATATAGGGAGTAGAGGGGGTTTGATGTTTGGAGCTGAGGTGAAAAAAAAATCAAGAGTTACATTGTAGTATAGTTAGAATGCTGTAACTTAAAACAAGTTACAGTTCAAGTAGGTTCCCCAAGGTAAGGGTTATTTTACCATTTGATAGATAAAATAACAATTAGTGAATTTCATGATCTTTCTAATTTTATTATTTTATTTCTATAATTTTCATGGTTATATTATATATGGATTTTTTGTTACTATCATTAAAAATGGTTTAAAAATATTGAAATTTGAAATTAAAATAAATTTGATTGTACATAAATTTTATCTAGACAAGTTTATTCTCTTAAGTAAAAGTTCTCTTAAAATTAACAAGCATTCAATAAGGTAAAATGGTAAATTTATACACAGATTATAAAAATACCTAATATGAAAACATAAAGTCAATAACTTATTTAATTACTTGGGTTATAATGGAACCTTATTTCAATGTACATATCAGGACCAAGTTAGGGTGCTTTATATTATCATAGAGTTTTAACTTTTGATGTGTGATGACTTTACCTAGTTCATACAAAGGTTTGAATGCCCAATAGGGAATTGGTTTAATTAGTGGAAAATTTTATGGAAATCATTTTCCAAGATTTCAAGAATGTGGAGTCCAATCAAAGGATAAAGAAATTATGAGTTAATGGACTTATAAATATACTTTTATGTAAATACCTTTGAATAACTTTTAAGACCCAAATCTTGGTTTTTGAGAGGGTATATCTGGATCCTTTACACAAGGGTATCCACATAATAGGATATTTTGAAACCAATGGTGAGGGATATTGAGTTTCAATAAAATTTTAGGAGAATTATAAATTAATAAAAAAATTATTACATCATATTTTTTGATAATAAATATAAAAAAAAATATTCTTTTTATTAATGTAGAATATGGAAAGATAAATCCTTATAACACTATGGCCATTTGGCAAAAGACCATGTCCCCACTAAGACATATTTCCAAGGGTAGTGTAGTTGTTTATAAAATGAAATATTACAATAATTTTTATACTATATGTTGGAGTCCCCTATGCCTATCCAACAACATCACCAAGAAATAGAAGTTGAGAAGAGTTTCTATAGGAGGAGCATGTGTATTCTCCTACTATCGATTGAATTAGGATATCAGTTATTTCAAGATACATGATATCGTAACATAAATACATGGATTCTTATACCGTGATATATCTTATTTAATATCTTAAAAAGTATTATTTTGTTAAATGGGATTATTATTACACTGTTTCATGGTAAACTCAATGAATTAGTTTAGTTAATGATCTTATCATCAATATACTGAATTATGTTAATCATTTGGAAAAAGTTCACTTCCATTTGGATAAGAAATTATCCATTAATCGCATATTATCATCGTTACCTTCAAGGTTATCCTTATTCATATCATATTATGAGATGAATAATATATATAGACATCTTGGTAATCATATGGAAAAGCTTCACCAGGAGGTTATGGTTATGGGGAACTCGGTTCCACAACCCTTATGGTAAAGAACACAAAAGTAAAGGTTTAAAGGACCATGAATATTTGTTCTAAATGGTTCTATTATAATTTATTTATATGAGACAAAATATTTAGAGTTAGTATGGTGAAAAATAGGTTTCTAGATTCTTATACGGATATAATGTTTATTTTAAAAATAATTAAAATTAAAAGAGATACAAGAAATTCTGTCTACTTCAAATATATAAACCATGGAATTGTTTCTTATATTTAACTTCTTGGATATTAAATACTAAATTGTATACAAATAAAAAAAACAAGAAGTAAACATTATAAGATGTTTGGTGTTTCCTTTAAGATTCTAAAGAATATTGATCCATTTGTGAGAGATAAAAATCACATTGTAAAACCTAAAACCTTCTTAAAGTGAATTTAATTTTAATTTTTCACTTTAATATTGTGCATTTTTTTCATTAATGTGTCTTTAATTTACATTTGGGGTGTGATATTGGACCCTAAAGGAATTTAGGGGATCATAGAACTAAAGATATGGAATATAGTTGTTATAAACCAGGGTAGATGGTTATCACATGGTTAGTGTTTACTATGAAACCCAAAATTGTGAAGAATATAACCTGACTTTCTGTTCTATAAATAGTTTAAATCCCCTGTGAAAATAAGGAACCTGAAATGCACACTCCGGGATCTGGTGCTGAAAATAATCTATTTAAACATTTGATTTCACAAAATGCGAGATGAACCAATATAAAAATACATATATTTCATTTTATTTTCATAAATTAAACATAAAATATAAAAAATTGTCATCATTCCAAAAACAGAAAATTTAGGTTATTTTTGGAATAACAGCTTTTGAAACTTATTTTAAAATACTCATGAACATTTATCCAGACTATACTCCCTTATGGACTTATCATAAGTTATAATCATCTTTATAAACCGGTGAATGGAAACATAATAAAGTGGTGAGAAAAAACACCCAGTAAGGGTAAAAAATAATCAATATTTCATTATGGGTTAGATCATAAGCATATAAAAAATCATGCACAATAATGAAATATATTATAAAAATGGAAATGGAATAATACGAGTTATTCCAAAGTCAGGATAAAAGTACATGTAATATAAAATGAAAAAATATATGCTATCGTAACAAAATGGGAGACTATAAACATGATATAAGGGGAATAATCACACGAATATAGAAATATGAAATGGAATTGTATCATGACATAATAAATAATTATAGAACAAACATAAACATTTAAAATATCTATATTCAAGATACCTATATTATGTTCATTCATTAACTTGTGAAAAATATACTTACATCAATTTCACACAAATATCCTTTGAAAAAAGATACCAACATTACATTCATATAAGAAAATTCTAAATATATATTCTTGTATTGTGTTCATGTTATGTAAAAATGGCGATGATGAAGACAAAGACACAATAGGGGTGAATTGTGTAATATAGAAACTTTTATAGATTTAGAACACCTATCTTTTGAAGAAATGAACCTTTCCTTATCTCTTAAATATGATTAAACAATTGAAATAAATAAAGGAAAATAACATAGCGATATATAATGGTTAAGGGCACAAAAATCCCTTATTCACTCCACTAATACTCTTTTAGTGAGTTTGGAAATTTCACTTGATATGTCCTCTTATTTCAAGACCTTAAAAAATGAGAGTAGGAAGTTGAAACCTTTAAAAGGATTTTATAGGACCTTCTGGTTCTTTTACGAGAAACCATAAATCCCTAGCTTTGTAAAAGAAGGATATACATCACCAAGGTTGAGTCCGCGAGTTTGAAACTCAACCAGAATTAGTCAGAGTAGTTGAAACTCTAATTAATCAATAGAGATTGATTTGATTGAGAAAATATGTTAAAATTCATAGTTGCAACAACAAATGATAGATTCAATTGATCTTCAATAATACCCAATAGAAAATAGATCTTCAACGTTTCACAAGCTTTAATAAAAAATAAATAAAGAATAAACTAGATATATATTTAAAAAAGTATGTCTCCAAAGTGTATATAAAACCAATTATTTGTTGATATTTCATAGTAATAGGAAAAAATAATAAGTATTATTAGCGATAGAAATATAAGTTAGTCGAGCTGATAGATTAGAACATGTATATATCCAAAGTGTAGCTCTAAAGACAACGACACACTTATTGTTTTCAAACCCAACTTTTTATTTTGTATGTTTCCTCATTTTTTTTATGAAGAATTTCTCAATATTTATATTTTAGTTTTATAAGATCAATGTCAAATTAGATCAAAAAATATCACACAATAAATCATGAGTATTTAAATTCAGAATTATTCAATAGAAAAGTAACTTCCCATAAGAATTGAAATTATTTACTCCATTGAATATGAGAATTTGAAATAATCATTACAAGAATTTTAATTGGTTGTAAAATAACATTAAAATGATATTTACTTCAATTGATACTGTTTCAGTAATCATAGAAAATATCTTTAAATTAATCTCCTTCATTGAATATTCAAATGTAAGATTCCTTCAGGTGATGAAAAAAATAAAGCATAGGGTTGAAAATGTATAGTTTATTACCAAATTATGGTCGATGTATCATATGTTTATCTTTTGAAACAAAGGGTTCCTTATAAACAAAGGGTTTTTTTATATATAAACTTTTCCAATAGCATAGAGTACATGATCCATACATGCTATTTGAAACGTAGGTTTACTAAACTATAAATTACACTTACAAATATAAGGTCTTAAAAGTGTTTCTAAAATATGTCTAAAACACATTTGGAATACTTACAGAAATATTTCTCATAGATGAATGACTTGAATATATTTTAAAAAAATAAATATTCTGAAATTTTTTATTTTTCTGAAATTCAATTAAATGAAACTTTATTAGTAACATTAATGTGGGTTTTTGTGAGCATCAAATCCAAAAAGAAATTAATGAAATTTTTTAATCAACACAAGCTCAAAAATATCCCCCTTTTGATGATCAGAAAACCCATAAAAAATTATGAATTTTTTTAAAAAAAATTAGAAGAAGAAATTTTTGTAACCATAAATAAATTAAAAAGCATTTCAATTTTAAAAAAATTTCCCATAAACACATAAATTTCTCCACTATTATCTATGTATAATATTTCTAATAAATAAAATGTCTTCTCCATCATAAGGATCAAAACGTTTCTGCAATGTGAATGATATAAAGTTTATAAGGATATAAAATTCTTCGATTTCACCCCCATTATGATAGACATGTAAAATGAAACTATAAACTTATCCCCCTTCTTGTGACATAAAAAAAGATAATAGTAGAATGTTGTGAAATAAATCCCCCTAAATTCATACTTTCTTAACTAATTTTCCCAATTAATATTTAAAATTAAATTATGTATTACTTACAGTATTCGAATAATTTATTTAATGAAATAATCAAATATTAAGTACATTCTTATGTAAGATAAGTAATAAAAGTTTGAAAATAAATTATGAAACAACTTATAGTACATATTTTAATTAATAAATATTTTAAAAATAGTATATATTACATTTATATGAAATAATCTACAAAAAAATCATTGTGTTTGGAAGGAAGAGGTGGTTCATCTGAACTTTCCAAATTCCAGACATTTACACTGAATGTAGCTAAAAATATTGATATTTATTCTAATTTTTTTGAACCTCTACTATTATTTGATATGAAGAATAAAAAACTATTCAATTGAGAACAATTTTAGCTTACCAAGATCCAGATTAGTAACCACTTATCTTCTAAGTAACTCCATCTGAATTATAATTTCTTGTATTGACTTGTGTTTTCCATGTATTATTTTTTGGATATTTTATAGATTATTTTCGAGACTAGAAGATGAGATGACAATTCATTTATGAGGCTCAGTGTGATTGGAATGAATATTTTAATATATAAATTATATTAAATAACACACATGTGTGTTTCCCCTAAATAAAGTGTAATAAGTTCTAAATGGGATCCCACATCAGAAATTCAAGGGAACCGTTGAGTTCAAAACACATGGTTTACCCTAGGAATGACAAAATCTTGGTCGATGTGGGGTATTTGTAGAAAACTAATCATGGTCGTTAAATGAAAAAAATAATTAATTAAATTTTTTAATTTTATTTCATTTACTCAGTGACCTAGACTCATTTTTATATACAAGGTTATAGGGAATTTTTAGGTTTAACTACTAAATAACTAGATCTCCATAGGATCATTGGAGAGTGTCGAATGAGATTCCATTGGCTGAAGATGATGAAATCAGGGATCAACATCCA
The DNA here is from genome assembly GCA_963277665.1 of Viscum album. Taxonomy (NCBI): domain Eukaryota; kingdom Viridiplantae; phylum Streptophyta; class Magnoliopsida; order Santalales; family Viscaceae; genus Viscum; species Viscum album. The sequence goes on along the minus strand of OY728137.1, from coordinate 1,487,854,721 downwards.
GTGTGAGATGGAAATGAATGATCTCATATATGATCACATCATATTTCCATTTGTAGCGATCGATCCAAATCGAGGTTTGACATTGTCTGATTTGGTTTTCTTTTCTATTTGGATTTTTATAATAAAAACTAATCAATCAATCAATAAATCGATCCGAAGATTTTACGCATTGTTGGATGAATTATATTGATCAGTTTTTTGGTTAATTTCTTCATGATTACTAATTTTGTGCTTGTTAATCTAGTGATAATTAATTGTATTCGACATGAACATCAACCAAGGTTCGTTACTCTTGATTGTTCTAGTGCTTTTCTCCACGATTTATTCATTCATCATGGGAATTATTCATTTGTTATGGGGTTTGAAACCCATTGGGAAATTAGTCTTTGCACACTCGTTTCTTGGAACAAAAATCTAATATTATAGATATATGATCAACATTACACAAAATTTTTGTCATTAGAGATGCTGTGGTGGATTAAGAGACATAAGTACTCGGTTTTTTGAAGCTTCAATGAGAAATGAAGAACACCATTTGAAGGAACTTTCTGAAGAAATCAATAGGCTGAAATTTGTTTTTTGATTAATGCAAGGATAGTCCAGCATGGATCTTTGATTTTATAGGCATGGTGTGACCAGAATAGTGACCAACGCACTAGAAAAGATGCACAGAAACCATATCTAGGAATCTGGAAATTCTACGATACATGACATGTAACTCAGAGATAGACACCATGTGGGACCCTTCTAGAGGTGGATAAGGTTTTAGAGATGGTTAAGTATGACATGAAATGTGACCCTATTACATGGAGTGTAGTCTCTCCCCGATGACTTAGCATGTACCTCAGTGGGTACAGTGACACGAAATTGAGTAAACAGGAAGTTGACACCCTATGTACTCCTACATGGACATGAACTGGGAAAATGCATGTGGAATAAGCCATGTACTGGGGCATAGGAAGAGTGCATGAGCAGCAGACATGTTGTGTACTATTACACAAACACGAATAAGGTCAATGATTCGTTTACATGGGAAAGACCCAAGGTTAAAGGGGCATGGTGTGTAGCCCTACTATATGCTGTGTACTCCTAAAAACATGGTTGGGAGCCCATGTCCTCTATATCATGTAAATATTTCTTTAGGGTGGGTTCCCCTTATCCATTCCCTAAGGGTTAGAATGGGATATAATCCTACACATAAGACAAAAATATCTATGGAAAGAATTCATGGATATATTTTTTGGAATCCTTCTCTAAGTCATGGAGTGGAATCCTCTATTCATATTCATTTCCTAGGTAGAGTTCTTGGTATCATCATGACTAGCAGTTCTCGGGTGTTGATCCTATACGTAGGAGGTTAATCCAAATTGTGTTATTGGTATACTCTGTTCCCTTGGGTGTGATCCTCATTTTTGTATTTTATCTCATCAGATTTATAGGGTATAGTTATAATTGAGAGACCTTCCAAGAATTATCTCTCAGACAGATGTCATCAGTTTTATCAGACTAAGTAGTGTGTTCTCCCAAACATGTGCTTTGAAGAAACTTTGAACATGGATCTTAGACAAGAATTACAAATTTCTGTTACATTTAGACTGTGTGTATTTATTGAGAATATCTAGATATTATTATTTTATGTTCCATATATATATTTGTGAAGACTGGAATATATTTCCTTTTTTGTATTCTTTGTGGTTTTAGGGTGTCCTACTAGATATTGTTATACTCACCCATGCACAGGAATTGCCCACACATGTCATGTATTTTATAGATGATCCAACTTTTGATAGAATCCTAGATAGACCAGGACCCAACAATGCTTAGTGAGACCTGTAAAATAGAGGTGTCTTACTGTGGTATATTGAAAGGTGTCCTAGGTTTACATTTTAGGTTAAATTTGTTTTTAGACTCTTTGTGGTGGGAATGTATTTGGACCTATTTAGTTTAATTTCCATTAATTCATGTCCTAATATGGTTGTGGGATTTAGATGTATGCATGCATAGTTGATTAGTTGTTTTTTTACCTTTCCTCATTCTAGAGGCTTGGATATACGTGCGAGTGTATGTGTACTTAGGTGAAGGCCTTCCATGTTAGTGATATTACTACTTGGCACAAGTCGCAATCCCTTGGCCTATTGGAGGTGGGCTCGGTGAGTCATGGCACGGGTCCCATTGGGATGGGTCATGACAAAGTAATATCAAAGAAGTCGGTTCTACCATAGGACCAGAAGCTGTGAGATTGATTTGTGTAAATATTTTTAAGTGTTTCGAATTAGGCATTTGGGATAGGGCCCCCAATGTTGGTGTGGCAGTCGACAAATCATTTCCCTAGGACTCTGATCGCTTTCTCTGTGACTCAGTACATGAGAGTACTGGTTGCAAGGGAAACAATTGTACATGAATCATATAGGAATGAGTTTTGGTTCCCATTTCCTTATTGAGTTAGCTCTCTAGATATACTCTTTGAGAATGGTACATATTTTTTACTTTCAAAATGCCTCTATGATATATTTCATATTGGATTCATCATCATGATCATGAGGATTATCCCCTCAGGGATAAAGTATTGATGTAGAGACTAGTTTAGGAGATGTTACCTCTAGGTGTTGCACCAGCTATGCCACCACCTATTCAACAACTAATTGTACCATAAGTACAAGTGGATGAGGTGTGAAGGATGAGCGCGCTTCACAAGTTTCAGTGATAGATACCCCATAGGATACAAGGTGATATCAACCCATAGACGGATGAGGGATGTCTCGAAGTAGTGACCCAAGTTTTCAGACTAGTCAAAACACTAGTAGATCAGGTGGTGGTCCTGGTAGGGTGCCTTCTCGAGGAATCAACGAGGAAAGGGTGGGGGTTAGTGACCCATTAATAAAATTAAGTGACTTTACTATGGTCAGAGTTTGATAATCTCATTAGAGAGGAGTTATCTCCATATACTCAGAGGGAGGTATGTATCTAGGAGCTTCTATAGTTCCAGAAGGGTAGTATAATAGTAGCTGAGTATTTGTTGATGTTTACCAACATCCTTAGGTACTCGAAGGATATGGTATGTGGTTATTTCTTCAAGGATAAGAGCTTTGAGCAAGGGATTAATAGAGATATTTGAGTGAGTGTTATTTCTATATTCATTCCAATTTATGAAGGGGGTGCTTGAGTTATATTTGGTGGGATTATAGTTTCTTAGATGAGCATATACAACCAATGGTTTTCGTTAGTGGGAAAGAAGGAGAAGATACCTTGATATAAGTGAGAATATGTTAGTTTTAGAGACCTGGACATACAATATGTTTCAATAGAATGTCCCAGGATGGAGGATCTGTGGTTCAAAGCTCACTGGGGGGTGGGATCCAGTCAGCCTAGAGAGAGGTGGTGCTACTCATGTGATGGAAGAGGACATATTTTATGAGATTGTCTACCCACTATATATATGACAAGGAGACTGTGGTTGGTCCACTGAGGTAGTGGTAGTGTTATGTGCAAGTAGGTTTACTGGATAGTGAACACAGAGGAGGAGCTTCAATGGCATCATGAGGTGGTAGAAACATTGAATCCTTAAAACCACAACCCCTAGGTAGTCCATGCTAGGATTAGAGAGCTGGAGGACTAGGGTGAGGACAATTTTATTTGGTTAAAAATTATAACCTAGAGATTATAGTGATAATATGAGGTATAATATGTATCTTTTATACCATAGTTATAGTACTAATAGACCCAATTTCTAGTCATTCATTTCTTTCCACCTATATTGTTTGAGAATTAGAGACTACAGTAGAGCCCTTGGCTCAACCCTCTCATTTGGAGACTCCTATTGGAGATGACTCAGTGGTCACAAACTTGTTCCTAAAGTGTGACCAGATTCTTGGAGGTGAGAATTTCTACTGGGATCACTTTATAGAGGTGGTGAGGCTTTACAACATCATCTTATGTATAGAATGGTTATCTACAATTCATGTCCAGATTGAATATTTCATGAGGAGGATGCAGTGTGTCCACAATGACGGAACTAGGTGCTCTTTTTTCTATGAAAAGGAAACCCAGAAAGTGTTGGATGGACCCATGAATAGGAGGGTGCAGTCAATTACTCATCAGTTGGATACCATGACCCTTGTTGCAATGGATTTTATGAATTATCAATTCTCTATAGTGGTGCATGAGTATGAGGATGTCTTCCCTGAGGATGTTCCTAGATTTCCTCCACATCATCAGATAGAATTAGGAATTGTATAAACCATGGGATGACACCAATTTCAATGACAACATATCAGATAGATCCTGCAGAGCTTTGTGAGATAAGGGTGCTGTTGGAGGACTTATAGAGGAAGAGAATTCTTATACCACTTGTATTACGCAGGGAAGCCCCATTTTTGTTACCCAAGAAGGTGGAAGGGAGATTAGGGTAGTATTTAGAATACCGAAACTTGAAATAGGTGACCGTGAAGAAAGAGTATCCACTAACAAAGACAGATTTCATCTTTTATCAGTTCAGAGGGGCGTGATGGTTCTCAAAGATTAACCTCAGGCCAGGCTATCAGGAGTTGTGAGTATGGGATGATGATATACCAAAGATTAAATTTAGATCTTTCTGAGGTCACTATAAGTACTTAGTGATTCCCTTTGGAAGGAATTTTTTTACATAAGTGTTAATGGGGCTCATGAACCAGTTTTTTCATCCTTTCTTGGACTAGTTGTTAGTTTTCCTCATTAATGATATCCTTTTGTACTCCACATACGAGGAGGAGAACGTGATACACTTATGGATGATTCTATGTGTACTCAGAGAGTTCCAGAATTAAGGAATGATCATAAAGTTCCAGTTCTTGGTCCAGGTGGTCCACACTCTAGGGAATGTTATCTCAGTAGGTGGAGTGGTAGTGGACCCCACTTAGGTTGAGGTAATTCTAGCTTGGGAACCACCCAAGAGGGTGATGGAGGTTCATAGATTCCTTGGGTCAGATGACTATTACCAAATATTCATATCTAATTTCTCAAGGTTATCATCCCCATGATATATTTGACCTAAAAGGGGTAGACATTCATGTGAATAGAGAGGCGACAACATGATTTTTAGCAGTTTGTAGTGAATTTTAACGAGGGATCCAATATTGATATTTCCAGAGGATGTTGTCGAGTACATAGTGTTCTGTGACACATCATGAAATTAGATTATTTGTGTTGTGCTTCAGAGGTAGGTGGTGATTTCTTATGGTTCAAGCCAATATAGACCACCTATGTAACCCATGATCATGATTTATCACTGGCAGTCTTCTATATAATGATGTGGTGACACTACCTAATTGATTATTAGTTTATCATCTAATATGATAAAAAGATTATCAAGTACATATTCTCTCAGAAGGATCTCAACATGATACATGGGGGATGAATAGAATTCCTATAGGATTATGATTTCAAAATTGTCTATACTCATGGTAAGGGGAATTTGGTAGAATAATCTCGGAGCATGAGATATTTTTATATGTTATGAATGAGTAATCATAGCAGTTATCCCCATTACAATTATTCTTTTTGAATTGATATAAATAAGCTTAACTCCTATTGAAGGCTGTTACCCCTCCACTTTTAAAGTAGGTTAGGGAGGCACATCTTGGGGATACCAACTATGAGACTATATATACTTATATATCCACCAGACATACTCTTGATGGATTTCTGATGGTGGGGAGCATTTTTTTATTATAAAAGGATTCAATATGGTACCACTAATGTTATAGGAGTAGGTTTGGAGAGAGTTTCATACATCTCCTTTAACGGTACATCCAGGCAGGGAAAATACATTAAAGACCTTTGATAACAGTTTTTGTGTCCAGGGATGAAGAAGGGAGTTGCAGAGTTTGTATCTTAATTCCTTACTTTTCAACAAGTAAATGTTCAGCACCAAGTTCTAGCTAGTGTATCTTAACCCATTGAGGTTCCATAGTGGATGCCAGACATGATATCCGTGGAATTAGTTATGGGATTATCATGAACATCTAGGGGACATGATGTCATCTAGGTGATACGAGACTAATTCACCATGTTATCCCACTTCCTAGCTATTCGAGAGAAGAGTTACATAGAGAGATTGGGATGCCTCTAAATGAAGGAGATCATCCAAATCCATTGTGTTCCAATGATGATCATTTCTAACCATGACAATAGCTTAAAAGCTTTGTTGTGGAAGGGATTACATGAGGTGTTTGGGAATCAGTTATGATTGAGCATATCATTTAACCCCCAAACCGATGGTCAGACTAAGAAAACTATTTTTGTTTTGGAGGAAATGCTACAAGATTTCATGTCAGACTTTGAAAGTAGTTGGGAGTATCACTTACGACTGGTGTAGTTTTCATATAATAATTACTACCATTCCACCATGGTTATGAAACCATTAGAGGCATTGTTTGAGTGACCCTACAGGTCACCACTTTGTTGGACTGACCTAGGAGAGTCTGCACTCATGTGACCGGAGTTAGTGCGAGAAACATCCAAGAAGGTTAAAATCATCTAGGAGTGGATGAGAACTACATAGAGCCATTATAAGTCTTATGAAGATAGATAATAGAGTCCATTAGAGTTCAATTAGAGAGACCATGTGTTCCTACATGTTTCACCTTGATGTGGATTATAGATATTTGGCCAGGAGCAGTAATTTATCTCAAAGATTCATTTAAACTTTCTAGATACTATGTAGAGTTGGTGAGGTGGCACACTATTTATCTCTAAATCCAAAGTTATACAAGTTATATGATGTCTTCCATGTGTTGCAGTTGAGGAGGTACATGCATGATCCATCAAACGTTATTGGATGGGGTGAGCTAAACATTGAAGTTGAAGCTACATTTACTGAGTACCTGATAGAGATCGAGGATCTGCCGGAGATGATCCTTAATGGGTGAGATATTCCATTAGTGCATTTCCGGTGGTTGAAAGAGAATCTCCCGGAGATCACATTAGAGTGATAGGTTCAAATTCATGTTTAGTACCAAAATCTCTTTGTGTGGCCCTTGTTTTGGATTTTCGGGATGTAAAGTCCCAAGGTGGGGAAAATTTAATGACTTAGATTTTCCATGTATTATTTTTTGGATATTGTATGGATTATTTTTAAGAAAATTAATTTAGATGGCACACAATTCAGAGGCCCGAAGTTCCCAGAATAAATGTTTGTAATATATTAAATATTAAAATATATTAAATAGCATGCATACACAATATTCTTAAAAAAGCGGAATAAATACTAAATGGGGGCACGAATCCAAAATCTTATGGAATTTTTGAGTTTAGAATGTGGTGTTTACCCTAGGAACTAAATAACCTTGGTAAACAATTGGGTCTGAAGAAAATTCATCGTGGGGTGAAATGAATAAAATAATTAATCATTTTGTTTTATTTTATTTTTTTGAATCAACGACCAAGAATTTTTTATAAATACTAGGTTATGGGGAATTCATATTTTTAGAAACTGAAAACCTAGAGATCTATAGGAACTTTGTAGAGCGTCAAATGAGATTCCATTGGTGGACAATGACTGAATTGGAGATCGATAACCGGTGTGAGAAAGAGTCAAAGGATCTCACCTATGATCAAGACATGTCTCCGTTCCTCATCAACAATCAAACCAAATCTAGGTAGAATGATTTGGATTTAATTTTGTTCCCTTGTTTTAGTTTGTACAATGAAGATTGATCAATAAACCCATAGATTGTTCTGTTGATTGAGCGTTTTGCGGGATGAGTTATATTGATTAGGGTTTGGGATAATTTCTTCCTAATTATTGATTTTCCATTGTTTTTTCAAATAGAAAAAATTGAGGTCAACATGAAAATCGATCGAGGCCTGTTCCTCTTGATTGTTCTTATAACTTTATCCCTGATTTCTTGGTTCATTGTCAGAGTTCTTCGTTTTTCACGTGGTTTGACACCCATTGAGAAATAAATTATATCACATACATTTATTTCTAAAATGATCTTATATTATATATCTAGGATCAGAGTGACATGACAGTGGTGCGAAGATGTAGGCAGAAACAGACTGAGTGATGTAGGTACCCAATTTTTTTTATTTGGTGTTTAATGAAAAACATTGTTTGATGATGTTTTTCGAAAGAATCAAAGGGCCAGAACGTGTTTTTCATTGATGATGAGGATCATCCAGCATGGATCTTCAGTTCTCCAGGTGATTCATGACCATAATAGTGTCCAGATCTCCAAAGTAGTCGTGTGGAAACCAGTTCTAGGAACTAGGAAAATTATGCAAAACAAGACACATAACTCGGATCGACACACTATGTGGGCCTATTTTATCTGTTACTAGGGTTTTAGATAAGGTTAAGTATCATACAACATGTAACCCTATCATATAGCAGGTTGTCACTCCCAAGTGGGTTGGTGTGTACCTAAGAGGGTGCTCGCGCATGGGTTAGAGTACATATGTATCCTACATGCCATGTTTTCCCACATATACATGACCTAGGAAATTTCACATGGGATAATATGTGTATTGGTACATAGGAAGAGTACACGGGAAGCTAACATGAAAAGTATTGTTACATAGAAACAGACACAAGACATAATTCATTTACATGGGCAAGACCTAGGGTCAATGGGACACGACGTGTACCCTTACTGCACACTGTATACTCATAAAAACATGTCTTGTAACCCTTTTACTTTTTATATTTGATAAGTTTCATTAGGTTTTGTTCCCCATATATATTCCGAGAAGGTTAGTATGGAATTTCCTTCTACACATAGTATATCAATCACTTTAGCAGTGCTTGTTAGATAGAGTTTTTGGAATCATTTTGTGAGGCCCTGTGTGAGATCCTCTATTCATCCCCATGCCCTAGGTGGGGTTCTTGGTATTGTAATGGCCAAAAATACATAGGCACCGATCCTCTACTTAGTGGGTTTATCCAGATTGAGTTGTTGGTATACTTTATGGCCTTGGGTGTGATCCTCATCTATGTATCATATCTATTCCAATTTTGAGGGTATAATTATAATAGAGAGACCCAATGGGTATTAAATCTCAAATGGAATTTATATGTGTTATAATACTTTGGATTTTGTTCTCCTGGATATGTTATTTGTGGAACCTTCGACCTGGAATCCTAGGTTGGCATTATGGTTGTGACTTTCCTTTAGACTATATGGCTTTGTTGAGTATATGTGGATATAATTATTATATGTTTTGTGGATATATACCTTTTTATATTTGACTATATTTCCTTTCTTGTAATCATTTTGGTTCCAGGGTGTCCTATTGGGTATTTTTATACTCACCCCAACAAAAGATTTGCCCAAACATGTCTTGTCTTTTGCAGGGAACCGACCTTTTGATAGAGATCTAGATGGACCAGTATGAGACAATGCTTAGTTATACCATATAAGCCTAGGTGCATTACTATAGTATATTAATACTAGTCTAAGTTTTAATTTTTTGGTTGGACTTTTTTTCAAACTCTTTGTGGTGGGATTGTATCTCCCCCTATTTAATTTCATTTCCTTTACTTCCTATCATACTCTATATGTGGTATTTGGATATATTAATTCATGGATGTTCATTTATTTTTACATTTAAACATTTTATAGGCTTGGAGACGTGCTCATGTGTACAAGTACTTTGGATAAAGATTCCCATGTTAGTGATATTCTTACACGGTGCTAGTCGCTTGCCCGGGCCCATTAGAGGAGGGCTTGGAGAGTCACGACATGAGCCCTGTTAAGACAGGTCATGAAACTTCTACTTTAAAATCTTAAAAGTTTTATTTTGAGACCAAACCGTATTTCATAAGCTTATATTACATTTATAATGAATCAAAAATCACTTTCAATAAAAATTCTTTCTATAGTTCTTCAATTACATTCTAACCATGTCCAGATTAGGTAACAACTACACTTTTTCATCATTCAAGGTGTTAACTTTGAACAAGTTTTTTTCTTTTGAAAATTTAGATGAAGATAATTTGAGTTCTTCATGACTATAAACTTCCTTATTTCTTTTAGAATACATTTAAAACAAATATTAAACATATATATTTGACTATTATTTTAAAAAATCATAAGGTTTACCTTATGTCCTTTGTTTAGAAATATTTTGTTCTGCACTTGAAGTACATGACCACTTCTTCTTACCCAAAATGGTTTTTAGAAGCCTTTGAAAAAGATATTTTAAATAAGTTGGATAAATAAAATTTTTAAGAATAAGATGATACATTTTTGTTCTGAAATTTGCAGATGATGTTTGATATTCTTTAGCAGAATAAAATTTACAGATTTTAGTTTTGAAAATAAATATTACATAAGAAAGGTTTTATGGTTACATAAACAAATTGAATTTTTAATAACACAAAATATAAATATTTCAATAGTTTTAAAGATAGAAAATATAAACTTCTCCATAATTTAAACAAGTATTATATTATATAATGACTTAAATCAATCATTTTATGCATTTGAAAATTTTATCACATCAATATAGACTAAGAATTGATTCAAAGAGTAAATAATAGTTTTTATTAGATTATAAGATATCTCTCTCTCCCCCTATATAAAATTGTTTATTAAATAAATGAATATATATATATATATATATAAATGTAATAATTCTGATATTAGTGATTTTAGTACATGTGATTTTTTGATAATGAACTACTTCAGAGTTGATCACTACTTTCGTAGAGATGTTCATATATCACTCAATCAACAGATTAAATATTTAATGATTCTTCTTGGTGGTGTAATCATGAAAAACATAATATAAAAGTGATTTTTGGTACCTATATTATTTTGGGTCTAGAAATGTTATCATTTAATGTTTTTGGTTACCAATTTTTTTATTTGGAGTAGAGATTCAACTATTCTAGTTAAAAAATTATTTTAAGAAAAAAACATTTTTATCACTAAATATTTCAGGTTTTATAAATATGTATTCATTTAAAAAATTTCCATTAATACCATTATAAAAAAATTTAATTGATGACATGTTTTTTTAAACAAGTACAAAATAATTCCTATATAATTTTTGGGTTTTGACTATTATTTCCTATTCTAAGTGTTCCTTTCTGAATTTTGTTTTTTCCAAATATTTTATTTAAATATTTATATTATTTTATCAGTATACTAGAATCATGTTTTAAATTATCAACTTCTACCAATAATTATTTAATATAATTTTCATGAAAATTATAAGAGATTCGAGAAGAATTAGAATGTAAATCTTTAATGTTTTTTTGAAAAAGTTTCTTTATCTAATAGAACATTATCATAAGATTTTATAAATTTTTATGGTATTTCTTTAAGAATTCATATTTTTCATATATACTAAAACAATACCAATTTAATTAATCATATCAATTTTTTTAACGACGAGAGTTATGAGTGTAATATGATATTACCTCATCAGTACCATCCATAAGACACACCATTTAAATTTTATGGTTAGTCTCATAATTTCTAGAAGAGTAATCATGTGAACCAAAATAATTACTCCAGGTACCCTTCATAAATTTATTTCCCTTCCTCTTATAATCAAATTTACTTTGAGATTCATGTAAAGGACATTTATCCTTTTTATTCTTTCTTTCTTTTCATTCACAATGTGTTTTTATTTGAACCCTTTATTTTTTTTATTCTTGTATGGATTTTAAATTATTTTAGAAAGATATGATAATTCTTTATCTAAATCTGGATGAGTTGAATCAAATGGTTCTTGATTAGTAATTTTTATAGAGGCTTCTTTATGTTTCATAAAATTTTCATCTTTAGCCTGTATCTTAGCTTCATACATCATTAGAGTTTTAATCAATTACATCATGGATAATTTTTTTATAGGTGTATATTTTCTTATATCTACAGATATTCTATTACACTTAGGGTTACTATTATAAGTAATATTAATGATTGATCTGATTGTGAAATTGGATCTCCCAAAATATAAAAATTATTGATAATATCTGTAAGTATTCCATTCATTTGAGTGATAGTTTCGTTCTCATGCATTCTAAAAGTATCAAAATTTTGTTTTACAATAGTATACCTTAATTTTATCATTTTCTCAGTTCCTTCATAGGAAAGAAAAAAATTAATCCAAATATCATATGAAGTAGAACATTGAGATACTTGATTGAATTCACAAGTTCCTACTCCATATAAAATTGTATTCATTGCCTTCGAATAGATATCATATTCTCATTCTTGATTATCATTATAATTTTATGATTCTTCCTTATAAATTTCATAGGGATTAAAAAACTTTAAATAAAACTTATTCTAGGATTTTTCAAATAAATAATCCTATGGTCTTTCCAGAATCCATAATTATCACTATTAAATTAAGGAACATAGATCATTGACATAGAATCTTTGGAATAATTCATTTCACAATGTATTCATCTGAATTTTAATTCAGGCTTGTTAGATCCTGTAAACATTATTTATTTTTTACATGAATATAAACATTCATATTTATTGTTGATACCTGATAGATTTAAAATAAATTTCAAGATGAAAATATACTAATAGAGACCTTCACTTTGATACCACTTGTTAGGTCGAGATGGAGATGAAGAAGACAAAGACAAAACATGGGGGTGAATTGTGTAATTCAAAATATTTTATAGATTTAGAACACCTATCTTGTTATAAAGTGAACATTTCATTCTCTCTTAAAGATGAGTTAGCAGAAGGAATAAATAATGAAGAAGAACAAAACAATGTATAGTGGTTCAAGGAACAAAGATCCATGAGACCACTTACCAAAACTCTCTCAATGAATTTGGTAATTTCACTAGACAAGTCCTCTTATCAAAAGACATTAAAAATGAGTGTTAGTAGTTGAAACCCTTATAATGATTTTATAGGGCCTTATAGTTCTTTTATATGAAGTAATAAATCCACAGTTTAGTACAAGAATTTGACACTTCAACACAACTGAGTCAGAGAAATCAAAACTCCATCAAGACAGAGTCTGAGTAGAATATACTCCAATAAATGAATTGAGGTTTATTTTATTGAGATCACAGGTTAAACATCATAGTTGCAATAACAACTAATAGATGTAATTTATCTTCAATAAAAACTAGATAAAAATATATCTTCACTCTTCTATAAGATTTCTTCAAACTACAAAAAGGAAAACAAAAAATCTTTAAACATGTATGTCTCCAAAATGTATCTCCAACTAATACTTCATCAGTCTTGTATAGGAATATGTAAAAATGAGAAAAAAAGTAGTGATTGAAACAACAGTGGGTTGATCAGATAGATCAAAACATGTATGTCTTCAAAGTGTATTTCCAAAGTGAACGACACAATTGTTGCATTCAAACAAAAAATTTCTTTATGTATGTCTAATCTCTTTTTTCTGATGAATAATGTCTTGATATTTATACTCTAGTTCGAGAAACTCAAATTTAAACAAGCTTCATAAATATCTTACAATAAATAATTAATATTTGAATTCAAAATCATTCAAGAGAATAATAACATCCCATAGTAATATAAATTGTTAACTCCATTGAATATGAAGCTTTAAAAAAATCATAAAGAGCCTTTGAATAGGTCATAAAATAGCTACCTCAGTTGAGACCATTTCTATAATCATATAAAATATATTTAATTTAAACTATATCTTTGAATATTTAAATGTTTGTCTCCTTCATGTGATGAAAAAACTCCAAATTTATGGTTGATAATGTATGATTGATTACAAAAGTGGGGTTGATGTACCATACATTTGTTTCATCAAATATTGGTTTCCTAATAAATGTTGGGTTATTTATCAATAATTTACCAAATATTTAGAGTATGTGATCCATACATGATATTTTAGACTTAGTGTTTCTGAACCATATGTTTTGTTTATAAATTTAGGGTATGCATAATGTTTTCAGATACATTTAAAACATGTCAATAATACTTAAAAAAAATTATTTCTTGCAGATCCATGACTTGAATATATTTACAGAATAAATATTCTAACAATTATTATTTTCAAAGAATTCTATTAAATACAACTTAATTAGTAACATAAATTTTGGTGTTTTTGAGAATCAAAAGCAAAAAGAAATTTTTGAAATTTTTGAATCAAAAAATGAACAATATTTTAGAAAAAAAGATTTGAACAAATCTACATGCTTCATATTCACTAAAATTTTTCATTATCTAATGTGATATGAGATTTTATCTATTTTATTGGATTTATATAAAGTATGCCACCAATAAAACATAATTACATATATTTTACACTTTAAAAAATTCACTCATCATATTATAGGGAACCTATCGAAGGAAAATGTGTTCCGTAACATTTCACATTACTATCACTAAAAAAATTCTAGAATTAAATCGGTTGATACCAAATGGTCTATCACATAAAATAATAAATTCATAATATCACATTTAGGGTGATTCCTAAAACATAACTCCTTAGCATATATATCATTTAAAGGGGGAAATTTTAAATGAAACCATGTAAATGGATTTTGAAAATACCCCATTACAATATTGTGATGAGATGAAATAATGGATATCTTTTAAAATTAATTTTAATGAAGGTAACATGATTTTTTTTAAAAAAATTAAATAAATTCTAAATAATAACGCCTTGAGAATTAATTAAAGGCTTTCCATTGAAAATTTTTAGTGGAAAATAAAAATATGAACTTGAATGTAAAATATTATAAAATCTTATGAAAATAATTTTTTTGAAGAACAATTATAAAGAGAGTGGTTAATTTTTAATTTTAAAAAATTTTAAGAAAAATTTAAAAATTAAAAAAATGAAATATATTTTTATTTAATGATAAAAGGAAAACATTATCAGGAATCATGAATATGGAAATGGAAGTGAAAGAGATAATTTGTAGAGAATAAAAATAATTATTAACATAATTAAAATTTTAAGAAAGAGATCCAAAAATTTAATTCCATGAATAATAACGTGAAAAATAAATATAATACCATCTTATAATATGAGGAAAATCATCTTGAAAAACCACAATCAAACTATAATCATTATGACTTAGGAAAATAAATTGATTTAAGAAAAACCCTTTACCATTAATCTTTCTTAT
This sequence comes from Viscum album, assembly GCA_963277665.1. Classification (NCBI taxonomy): domain Eukaryota; kingdom Viridiplantae; phylum Streptophyta; class Magnoliopsida; order Santalales; family Viscaceae; genus Viscum; species Viscum album. The sequence goes on along the minus strand of OY728137.1, from coordinate 1,487,839,639 downwards.
ATAATAGTTCTCTGACCTCATGTATAAAAAATAAATATCTTAATCAGCTATTTTGGAACCGTATTAATTCCTATAGACCTTTATAAACTTCACTTATAATCATTTATTAAAAATTTATTAGTTAGTTATATTGTGTTTTCTTTATCGTTTGTTGTTATCATTGATTGTCAAATTAGTACTTGTTTCGAAATGACGATGTATATTATTTTTTATAGATTAAATGTCCATAATTTATATAATGTTATTGGTATGGGGGTATATATTTTATAATGATTTATAATGTTTCAATTTCACTTAATTATTATTGTAGTTATGATTCATGATGATGAAGCTGGTGATAATATGGTTTTGGTAATTTTCATGAATGTGGGGATATATCTTAATAAGTAGTTAGCTATTTCTATTACCATTATTGATTAAAAAATTATTATTAACTTATTATTTTATAATATTCCTAGAATTTAGGTTTCCTTAGTTACCCATGATAGAAATTTATATCATTGTTCTGGTAGATGTTTAAACCAACTGAAACAATGAAAAACGATATTTTTGTGTGAGTATGGTTATGGAAGAGATTAATTTGTTATACTATCATTATTTTAGAATAATAATAAAATTATTTATATTATATAATTTTTTTAAATTATATTAGAAAATATTTTTCTAAATAATAAATATACTAGAGTGAAAAATGAAATATGTCACTTTTGAGGAGGTGGTAGTCCACATGTATTCATGAGTGACCCATTCTCTTGCCATATATACGGTGGAAGACTGGGAATGATTTATATTTTTAATAATATTAATAATTTTTAGAATATACTTATAATCCTTCAGATATAATTTTATAACAATTGTGAAAGATGATAATGAAAAATCGAGCATGACATTCATAGAGGCGGTAGTCCGCACATACACATAGAGATGTTTTATTTTTTCAAATGGTTTTGGAGGAAGATAAAAAATCAATATTCCATTATTATAATATCATTTTAATATATTATTAATATTTATATTATCATAATTTCATGGATATAATAGTTTTTATAGGGTATTAAAAGAAAAGAAAGGAAAATGAATGAAAAAGGGGCAATTCAGAATTCTACCTTACTTGTTGGAAGAGATCCCTTTAAAAATAGATCAAGGATTTTAGAAGTGGTATTTTGGGAAAGAAAAAAAGTATTTAAATTAACTATAAGTATTGGAGACTTACTTTGGGTGATTTTATCCAAATATAATCGGCTTGGGTGTGAAGAGAAGTGAGGTGGTAATGAATCATTTAATAAGGGTTAGGATTGTCATTTTTTAATAATTTAGAAGTTAATGTTACCTTTTAATGGTAAAATGGATCCAATAATATAAAATAATTGTGTTTGATAAGAGTTAATGTCTATAAATCCTCAAATATATATTTTCGAATGTTTTTATTATATGATAGATTTTGAAATTTATTTAAAGAATTTTTGATTGAATTACCTAAGTACATGATTTTTTGATAATTATGGTGTAAAATTACCTATGGATATCCTATTAGATTCATGATGATTTTGTTTTAGAATTCCTTAGGGAAGTCTATATTATAATTGTGATAATTACAATTTTTTAATTCCTTGGGTAAATCCCTTTTGTATTCTTGATGATTATCAATTTGGAATGCCTTGATACAACCCTTCTTTGATTCATGATTATTATTGGTTTGGAATTGGATTAATTTAGGGTTAATTGAGATATTATAGGCTTAGGTATTTTTCTTAGAAAAAATTAGTAATTCTTGATTTAGGGTGTTACTTAGAATATGAAAATTGACTTGGTTTATTTCTTATTCTTTCATTTATATCACTCATTACTCAGATATGATATTCTTCTAGATTTCATTGGTGGTGACCTACTATATTATACTCCCACCTTTCCAAGACCACTATTTGGTTCCTATGTAGACTTCATGGTTCTAGGTCATAATAAGGGAAAGTTCCCAATGATTGATGGTTGATTCAGATTTCAAGGATAGAGTATCGATGATTGGGATTAGGTGAGAACATATGAATTTTTTAATGGAGTTTCCTAGTTTTTTGTTTTTTTGGTATTTTGGTGATTACGATCTATCTTATATCTATGAAAACTTGAAAATTATATATCTCATTTTGATGAAACATTATTTGTGATTATTTATTTATACTTTCCATGATATCTATTTACCACTTTATCAAGATGTTAGTTTCTAATAATTATTATTTCCACTATTATTTCACTAGAATATGTGTGTATAATCTCTCCATGATAACAAATTATACATTCTCTCTATGTTTTCATCCTCTAGTATAACTGGAGGTGCTCTTGAGGCAACGTGGTGACTCCTCTGGTTCGGGCACCATTCAGTGGCCATAGACTAGGGGAAGAAAGTCACGGATACATCTTCAAGAAGTATAATAGAATCCTCACAGATAATGAAAAGTTTGATTATTATATTATAAGTAATAAGTTCAAAACATCACTTTTTTTAGTGGAAAGATTCAAGTTGAAAAATATTTTTTATTAAGTGTTAACTATATGTTTGTCTTTGTGTTCCATTAGAAACAAGAGAAATTATTTATTTTAAAAATTAATTATATTTTTATATTTTATACAGAATTAAAAATTCACTAATACTAGAACTATTAATATCCAATGGTGGTAAAAAATTATGAATATAAATTTTTAATGATCTAGAATTTCCATGTATTTTTTTTAAATAAATGGGAATTTTACGGGTCTGTGAAAATTTACGATGCATGATTCTGAGGCACGGAGTGCCTGGAATGAATTTCTGAACTTTATTTCAGGTACGTTCAGTAAACATGTGAGTGAGATTTTATAACTTTTGAACCAGTGCTCAGAATTGAAATCCAAGGGCAACGTTGAACTCATAGTGCTGGTTTTCACTTAAGGAGAATTTCACCTCGACGATAGTTGGTCGAGGGTGAAAGTTAGTTTTTTGTGTAAAAATTAAATAAAAATAAAATTGTTCAAACATTTTATTTTTATTTGCAACACTGATGTGGGTGTTGGGAGTCGGGGTCCACCAAAACTAAACCTCCATGTGGAAGTTGGTAGTGGGGATCACCAAAACTTAACCTCCCATGAGAGGGTATGAAGGTGGGGACCACCCGAGCCTAACCTCCCTTGAGAGGTTATGGTGGTGGGGACAACCCGAGATTAAACCCCTCTTTAATTGGGCGAAAAACCTCAACTCCCTCATTAATGTGGAAGAGCCTCTTGATCTTCCTCTACATTTATTGTACCAATGCAGATACCTTTAATTGTGCCACTTAGTTAATCGGTGTTCCCCCTTTTAAATTAAGTAACAGTGTCGTTAGAATTTAGGAATGTTCCTAATAAACAAACCGTCATAAATTCCATCATCATTACCTACCTTCCCCCCTCTCCTATATATATGGAGCTTGGGAAGAGGATTTGGGATGGATTTACCAAGAGAATAAGTGCTAGTAAAGTGACGCGATGCCCAACACTTGGAGGATTACACTCTCTAATGAAGAACACTACCTCCATGAAGAACACCGACAAGGAACATCTTCGACTGTGGTGAATCAACGCACAAGCCCAAGATTGGTTGTGTGTGGAAGACGAGATGAACCTCGATGAATTCCCCTTCTTCCTTGTGAAAACACCAACAATGAACAAGGTAGGGGTTTATTTTGTGTATGATTATATTACCAAGTTCTTCCTTTCTTTAAAAACGAAGAACACACATGTTTTCTTTTGCGGGCGGGAAACAATCATTGCAGGAGGGTTTTACGTTCTTCAATCTTATTTATGATGAGCTGCTTACTACTGCCCTAATGTGGTGAGTGTGGGCCAAAATAACATGGGCCGTCCTCTCCATAATCCTTGTGTTGAATTTAGATATTCTTCGACATATCCCAGCTGAAGAGATACGTGCACGACCCTTCTCACATCATCGACCATGGCGAGCTGGACGTCGACGATGGGGAGACTTTTATGGATGTTCCATTAGAGATTGAGGATTGACAGGAGCGGGTCCTTCATGGACGGTTGATACCTCTGGTACACATTCATTGGAAGCATGTGAACCTATAGAAGGGAACATGGGAGTGGGAGGCTTAGATGCATGCTCAGTACCCCCACTTATTCCCTTAGTTTGAGTTGTGGATTACGGGGGTGTAAATCCTGAGGAGGGGAGAATGTAAAGACCCGGATTTTAGATGCAATTCTTTTAAGTAAAAGGGAATTTTATGAGTCCACGAAATATTATGGTGTATGATTCTAAGGCCTAGAGTGCCCATAATGAATTTTTGAACTTTATTTCGGGTACGTTCAGTAAACGTGTGAGCGAGTTTTTATAACTTTTGAACCGGTGACGCGACACCCAACAATTGTTGGATTATGCTCTCCAACGAAGAACGCTTCCTCCACGAAGAATGCCGACATGGAACGTCTTTGACTACGATGAATCGACGCACAAGCCCAAGATTGGTGGTGTGTGGCATATGAGACGAACGTCGATGACTTCCCCTTCTTCCTCACGCCAACACGAAAAACAAACAAGGTAGGGGTTTATTTTTTGTATGATTATATTCCCAAGTCCTTCCTTTCTATAAAAATTAAGAACTCATATGTTTTATTTTTCTAGTGGGAAACAATCATTGCAGGAGGGTTTGATGTTCTTCACTCTTATTTATGATGCATCGTTTTCTACCACCCTAATGTGGAGAGTACGGGCCAAACTAACATGGCCCGTCCTCTCCGTAATCCTTGTGTTTAATTTAGGTATTCTTTGAAATATCCAAGATGAGGAGATACATGCACAACCCTTCTCACATCATCAACCATGGCGAGCTGGACATCGACGATGGGGTGGCATTTATGGAGGTTCCATTAGAGATTGAGGATCGACATGAGAGGGTCCTTCATGGATGGTTGATACCTCTGGTGCACATTCGTTGGTAGCATGTGAACCTCTAGGAGGGCACATGGGAGTGGGAGGCTCAGATGCATGCTCAGTACCCCCACTTATTCCCTTAGTTTGAGTTGTGGCTTACGGGGACGTAAAGGCTGAGGTGATGAGAGTGTAAAGTCCCGAGTTTTAAATGTAATTTTTTTAAATAAATGGGAATTTTACATGTCCATAAAAATTTACAGCACATGATTATGTGGTCTGGAGTTCCCGTAATGAATTTATGAACTTTATTTAGGGTACGTTAAGTAAACGTGCGAGTGGGTTTTTATAACTTTTGAACTGGTGACGCGACGCCCAAAACATGGAGGATTACGCTCTCCAACGAAGAAGACTTCCTCCCTGAAGAAGGTCGACAAGGAACATCTTCGACTACGAAGAATTGACCCACAAGCCTGGGATTGGTGGTGTGTGGCGGACGAGACGAACGTCGACGACTTCCCCTTCTTCCTCACACCAACACCAACAACAAACAAGGTAGGGGTTTATTTTTTAAATGATTATATTCCCAAGTTCTTCCTTTATTTAAAAATGAAGAACACAGATGTTTTCTTTTGTGGGTGGTAAACAATCATTGTAGGAGGGTTTAATGTTCGTCACTCTTATTTATGGTGAGCCTCTTTCTACCTCCCTAATGTTGAGAGTGCGGGCCAAACTAACATGGCTTGTCCTCTCATAATCCTTGTGTTGAATTTAGGTATTCTTTGAAATAAAGGAAGGCCACAAAGACAACAGCGCTCTGCCACCCGTGGCTTCTGCCGCTCCGTACTGCCGCCGAACTGCTGCCATAAAGAGCTGCCGAGCCAACCGGCATCTTGAGCCAAGCCAGCCTACGCCCCTCACATCTCAACAGTCGAACCAACCTATGCCCCTCACAACACCCCGACCAAACTTTCCCATGCCCCGCGTAGTGCCCTGGCTGAACCGGCCCGCGACCCTCGCGATGTCCTGGCTGAACTGGCCCGCACCCCCCGCGATGCCCTAGTCGAACGGGCCCGTGCCCCAAGCGGCACCACTGCTAAACTGGCCCGTGCCCCTGCAGTGCCCTAGTGGAACTAGCCGGGACCCCCACAAAGACCCGGTGGAACCGGACCGTGCCCCCCGCGACGCACCGGCCGAACTGGCCCGCGCCCCCCATGGAACCCTGGCCAAACTGGCCCCTCGCCCCCGTTGTGCTTCTGCCAAACTGGCTTGCGTCCTCACGGCACCCCTACGGCCGAGCCGACCAATGACACCCACTGCTCAGCGGCCCCTCGCGGCCCTCACGGCTTTCCGGACCCTCAGCGGACCGAGCCGTATCACGGGTCGGGCCTGACCCAACGGGTTGGTCCGGGTCGACCTAAACCGGGTCGACATGAACCGGGTCGAACTTAACCAGGTCAACTTGAACTGGGTCGACCCATGCCAGGTTAGTCCGGGTCGGACCGGACCCGGGCCTACTTTGACCCATTTACGCTCCTTCGTCTATATCTTCGGCACCGGATGTCTGTTTGATGAACCGTTAGCGGTGCTAGAAATCTTGGAGCGAGTCGATCCCTTTGAGTGATACCCCACTGTGTTTTGGTTTTTGATGGGGAACAATCATGTTGGATCGAGCACGAATCCATTCGGCCCCCTGAGACTAAAAGGCTAATAACTCACAGACCGAACGTCTGATTGACGAGCAGTCTATTGTGTTGAGACCGCTATGATGAAGTGAAACTTTGAGATAATTCTTCACGAGACTTTGTGGAAGTTGGAGTATTGACCGATAGCTCATGGAGTGGATCCTCCCTGAGACGAGCGAGCAGAGTGTGGAGACCTAGTAGCTGGCTGAGACCTGATGAATGCTGACCGTTTCGACTCAGAGTGACTCGACTAGCCTAGTGGGGAGCACATTGGTGTCATAGAAGACCCATAGTGGGGAGCTCATGGGAGTCATGGCAGACCCATGGTACTCGACAGGAGGACTACCTCAGCAGGCTATGAGGGGAAACGTGCTTGGGGATTCGGCATAGCCACGGTGGGGATAAAACTTGGTGATTTAGCAGATCCATAGTATTCGACATGAGGAGTACCTCAATAGTCCAAGGTTTGTGGGAAGCAGGCTTCGTGTCATGATAGAACCACTGTACTCGACAGAGGTGGAGTTCTCTTATAACACCCCCACCCCAGTTACCCAGATTCGGTGCATTTTTACATAACATTGGCATGATCACAAGAACGATCAAATCTCGAAATACCGATTAGTTTAGTAGCCTTGGAAACACTAGATATATTCATAAAGTTTTACATTACATCATAAAATTGAAAACTACAAAAACATAGTCTCCATAGTCCACACTCTTATCCCCTCATACTATCCCTGCAGGTCATTCATAATTTACTTCTTCACATCCTGAGAAAAATAAAACATAGAAAGGGGTGAGGTCAAATGCCCAGTAAGGATAACAATATACCAGAAACTTTCATAAATAAGAATAAACATTTAAGGAAATGTATAACTAAAACAAAAACCTTTTAAACTTTAACTTCAACATAGTATGACAAAAATAAAATGAAATAATGCCATTTACTTATTCACATTGATATTGTACTAATCAAATAATCACATGCAATATCAATAACCACTTTCATAATTATGGAATGAAAAATGCCAGGCTATCATAACTAAATAGCCAAGGCCTCGTGCCAAGGCTACAAATAAGATTTTGCCAAGGCCTTGTTCCAAGACACTAGTTTGTCTCATGAGACCTACCGATGCATTGAGGAGCTATAGTGGGCTCCACCTGTCACTTATTAAGTCCAATGCATTCCTCATATGATCAGGTTTAAACATAACATAAACATTTGTATTAAAACTAGCATATGAAAGTCAATACTTTCACCATGAACCATGAATGGTATAAAAATAACACATCCACAGTCAAACATATCAAAAAAACCTTCAATACAATATGGAAGTTTTGTTTCATAATAAATCAACATCAAAAAAAATTTAAAATCCCTTAAAGGATTTTGACATTGATGAAAATGATTTGTAAAACTCTTTGAGAGAAATACTACTTTTTCATGAAAACATTGAAAGGTCACACAATTTGTAAAAGAAGTCATTTAAAGAAATTTTTGAATCAAAGTGTCCCATACCACTTTGAAACTATTGAAAGGAATTAATATTTTAAAAACATTCATGTCCATATAAATAAATTCTTAAAAACTATTTTTAAAGATGTGGACATTAATGAGAAATATTTAGAAGAATAATTATTTAAAACATTTGAAATGAAGTTTTAGTAAAATGTACCTAAAAAATAATCCCTTTTGAAAACTCTTTCATAAAACATGGACATGGATAATAAATATGTCCCAATAGATACTTACGTAAAAACAACCTCGGATAATAAAGAGATTGTGAAATTAACCCTTACCAATTTGGTAAATTACGAAACATACACCCCATTAAAGAGGTATCATACAATGAATATGTAAATACACATAAATTAAAGTGTATTACACAAATAATACAATTATGGTCTGTAAATACACCACAGAAAAGTTAATAGTGGCAATATGGCATGAATCTCACGGGAATAAGGAGTGAGATGAAAACCCCTTACCTTGTACTTTTCCTTGGTTGGGGGTATGTTAACCTTCTTTATAATGGTGAAATAATTGTTATTAAATTATACAATAATAATATACATTATTATGTTATCATATATGATCTTTTAACATTGATTTTTAAATAATATCTTAGTATTATCGTCGTTTCGGTTGTTAACTTACTCGTTTTCTTTTATATGTTTTGTTACATAAGACATGTTTGTCATGGATAGGTTGTATCTTATTCATATCCAGAATGATATTAAGTCCTTAAAAATTATTTTTAAATCATCAAACGATAATTATACTTGAATGGATACGATGGAGATTGAATCTCATCGTGTTCGTGGAGACGGTAGTCCATACGTACGCACGAGCGACAATATCATTATTTTGATATTAAAATAATATATAATTGGATGGTATATCATATATAAAGAATAATTATCATGTTATATTTATTATTTACTTGAATTAAAAATCATTATTATACCCATCCAAATAATAATACATTGAATAACAATTACACCATGACATGCAAGCGGTAAGCCGTACGTACGCACGTATAGTGACATGTCATTCAAAGGATGGATAAAATAATGAATATAATTGTACCATATTTATAATAATATTACAGTATATAGGAGATATTGGATTCCTTATTTTAGAATGGGAATAACAATTAGAGAAGAAGTTGAAAATGAAATGGATTTGAAAAAGGGTGGTGAAAACATTACCTCTTCTTCGGGTTCTTAATTTTGATTTGATCAAAAGGGATCCTTAGGTTGGCTTTATGATAAAAATAAGGCCTCTAGGTTGAAGTGAGGGAAGTTGAAAGAGTATTTGGGTAGGGGTTGGAAGAACCAAAAGGCTTTGAAGGTGTGAATTAATGAGAAGGGGGAGTGCCCTTTTATAAGAGGGGTGAGGGGCACCTTTGGAAAAGATAGAAATATTATTTTATAATAAATTAATATTCAGTTTCTAATGGCCCCAAAGTCGATTATTTAAAGGTTAAGGTGTGTATGGGTCATAAACCACTAAAACAATAGAATTTAGACAGGTTTGGCTCATTATATTAACCTTATCTTTTAGTATCAACTCTTAGTTAATTAGTTTGACACTTACCATGTCACTTTGTATTTTTATATTATAGAGTTAATAAACTTACTATATACCTCCAAGAGACCCCCAATTTGTCCATTAATGATACAAATATCATGATATAAGTCTCTTGGCCTAACCTTTGATTTTTAGGAATCGAATATCAATTAATAATATAATATTTGTTTTAAAAACTCTTTTATGTCAATTTTGACACTATTCAATAATTGATTTTTGTAAAAAATCACAAAAGAATGATTACTTCGAAAAAATCTAATTAAATCAATCCTAACATGTCATATTAACCTATAAAATTAGTGTAATTTATAAAAAGTCTCAAATTATTTTTATTTTTGTATTTATAATATCAATTATTTTAATTTTTCACTAGTATGGTAATTACTTCATCATCATTGTGTCATAAATAAATTAAAATATTTAATGTATAAAAATTATAAATAAAATATCATTATGTAGGAAATCTTTTTAGATTTATAATGAAAATTTATAATCTAATTTATCTTATGTGTAGCCCTGTAGTAAAAATGTTTTAGTAAATAGACTTTGATTTTAACTCTTTTAACTCTTCTTCGAATTAAATAATAATAAATGTCCTAATCTAATCCAAGTGGACCTGAATTATAATATTTTATTTCTAAGGTTGTTTTGGTCGAGATACACTTGTCCAATAGAATTAGGACATGTGTTAGGGTAATATTAATATCATTTTTACCCTTAATTATCCTATTTACTTTTAACCGTGGTAAATAAAAGTAAAAAATTACCATTCACCAAAAATTATTTACATCTCATTGAACCAAATTTTACTCCTTGATATTAGCTGTGTCTCTCGGATTTTCGAAATTCCACTCACAGAAGCGGTAAAATTAAGTTTTATGAAAAATTTAATTTTTTAACTACCACTTAGTGGTTTCACTATTCATCAAAAAATGATGTTTTTCGGAAAAATAACAAAAATTCACCCAAATATAATTTCAATATTCCGAATCCAAAAATGAAGTCCATTTTGAAAAATAAAATTTATAAATTTCAAAAAGTGGGTATTACTATTCATAACGGCTAGTTTGATTGGTTGTGGTGTGTTAGAACTCGATGTTGCATACAACACACGCTATTACATTATTTAAAGAGAAGCGTACTGTAGAAGCTTGGGGTGTTACATTCTCCCCTCATTCAAATAATTTTGTCCTCTAAATTTCTAGAATACTACCACATGAAAAGACTCGGTTGGTTCTTCATCATAAGTTCCTCGGGTTCCCACGTGGCCTCTTCCATCTTATGGTTTCTCCACAAGACTTTTACCGGACGAGTCATACAGTTTCTCAGTACCTGTTCTCTAATATCAAGAATCTTGACGGGCTCTTCGCAATAAGATATATTGGGTTCTAGTTCTAATTCTTCATAGGTGAGTACATGCGTTGTGTCAGGCATGTATTTCCTCAACAGTGATACGTGGAGCACATCGTAAACTTTGGAGAGATTTGGCGACATTGCAAAACGGTAAGCTACAACCCCAATTCGTTCTAGAATTTCAAAAGGTCTGATGTACCTGGGACTCAATTTACCTTTCTTACCAAAACGTATGACTTCCTTCCATGGAGATACCTTCATGAAAACATGATCACCGACTTGAAATTCCAAATCTTTCCTTCGATTATAGGCATAGCTCTTCTGCCTACTTTGAGCTGCTTTGATATGGTTTTGGATTACCTTCACCTTTTCTATCGTTTCCACCACCATTTCTAGGCCTATAATTTTTTTTTTCACCAACGTCATCCCAACAGGTTGGTGTGCGACATCTCTTTCTATATAACTCTTCATATGGTTCCATATGAATACTCGGATGGAAGCTATTTTTAAAGGAAAACTCTACCAATGGTAAATATTGATCCCACATACCCTGAAAGTCAAGTGAGCAGGATCTCAACATGTCTTCTATGGTTTGAATAGTTCGTTCTGATTGTCCATCTGTTTGAGGGTGGTAGGCAGTGCTCAAATGAAGTTCAGTATCCATGGCTTCTTGAATACTTTTCCAGAATCTTGAAGTAAAATGGGGATCACGATCAGAAACAATCGATAGGGGTACTCCATGAAGTCTCAAAACTTCATTAATATATAGTCTTGCTAGTCGTTCAAGTGGTAAATCTTCCCTTATAGCAAGAAAATGTGCTGACTTGGTAAGAAGATCAACAATGACCCATATTACATCATTCCTTCTAGGAGTCTTTGGTATCCCAATGACAAAGTCCATCATAATATTATCCCATTTCCACTCCGGTATGGGAAGAGGTTGCATGACTCCTCCAGGCCGTTGCCTTCCAGCTTTGACTTATTGAAAAACCATACATCTTGACACAAAATAAGAAATCTCCCTCTTCATGTTGTCCCACGAAAAATGTTCCTTCAAATATCTATACATTTTGGTGCTCCCAGGGTGTATAGAAAAATTGGAACTATGAGTATCATCTAGCAATTCCCTTTTTAGATCAGGTATATCGGGAACACAAAGTCTCTTCCTGAATTTCAAAATTCCTTCTTCATACACAAAGTCTTTCAATCTCCCATAATTCACAACTTTAATCTTCTTTTGAAATTATTCATCATCGGTATGAGAACTCTTAATCCTTTCAAGTAAAGATGGTTTGGCAACCATTTGAAAAATCATTGATTTTCACCTTCCCTGGTTATTCCCATGTCCGTCTTCACTAGGTCCATGAAAATTGGATCCCTTTCAATTCTCATATTGTTCAAAACTCCACGATATTTTCTACTCAAAGCATCTTCCACATTGTTTTGTTTCCCCGGGTGGTAGTGTATCGTGCAATCATAATCCTTGAGTAATTCAAGCCATCTCCTTTACCTCATGTTGAGTTCTTTTTGTGAGAAAATATACTTCAAACTCTTGTGATCAGTATAAATCTCACATTTTTCACCATAGAGGTAGTGCCTCCATATCTTCAAAGAAAAGATCACAACTATTAAATCGAGATCTTGAGTGTGATAGTTTTGTTCATGAATTTTCAACTATCGTGATGCATAGGCTATAACCCTATCATTCTGCACAAGGACACAACCAAGTCCTTTCTTCGATGCATCACTATAAATAACGAACCCATCATTCCCTGATGGTAGAGTCAATATAGGATCATTGACTAAAATTCTCTTTAGTTCTTTGAAAAATTCTTCACACTCTTTTGTCCAAACAAATTTAACCCCTTTACGTGTGACTTTCGTTAATGGGTTAGCCAATCGGGAAAAATTCTGGACAAAACATCAGTAATAACATGCCAAACCAATAAAACTCCGTGCCTCAATTATACTCGTAGGTGATGGCCATTCATGGATTTTCTTGGTCTTAGAAGGATCAACATAGATTCCATCTTTAGAGACAATATGGCCAAGAAAAGAAATCTCCTGAAGCCAGAATTCACACTTTCTAAACTTCCCATATAATTCATGTCTTCTCAGAGTCTTCATGATAATACGCAAGTGATTTTCATGATCTTCGTAGCTTTTGGATTATACCAAGATATCATCAATAAATTCCACCATAAATTCATCGAGATATTCCTTGAAAACACTATTCATCAGATCCATGAATACAGAGGGTGCATTAGTCAATCCAAAAGGCATTACTGTAAACCCGTAATGCCCATACCTGGATCGAAATGCTGTCTTCGGAATGTCTTCCTTCTTCACACACAACTGATGATATCCATATCGAAGGTCAATCTTTGAAAAGTATTGAGCTCCATGTAGTTGGTCAAATAAATCATCAATGCGAGGTAGGGGAAACTTGTTCTTTATTGTTTTAGCATTTATCTCCCTGTAGTCGATACATAACCTCATAGATCCATATTTATTTTAAACAAAAAGAACAGGGGATCCACATGGAGAAACACTAGGGTGAATAAATCCCTTATTAATCAATTCCTCTAGTTGTTTCTTTAGTTCAAATAATTATATAGTGTCCATTCTATAAGGGGTCTTCGAGATAGGGATTGATCCATGAATTAAATCAATAGAAAACTCAACTTCTCATTCAGGAGGATGTCCAGGTAAATCTTCCAGAAACACATCTACATATTCTTTCACAACAGGTACATCCTCTATTTAAACATTCATTTCCTCACCCACAGTCATTTCATACTCTTCCTCCCCAATAATTGAATTTATTTGAGCTACTGGGGGTGGATCTAGATAAGAATTAGATGGTGATGATTCTACTTTAAAGATAAGGTGTTCCTTATCACCATCATAAAAAACCATAACCTCCTTCTTCTTACAATAAATTTTCGCATCATGGTCTGAAAGCCAGTCCATACCGAGGATTATATCAAACTCAATCATAGGTATGATGATGAGATCAGCAGATAAAGAAAATTTATGTTCTCTAATGGGGACTGATTCACCAAACATTGCTGCAATGATACTTCCCTTAGGAGTTTTAACTGACAACTCCCTTGTTAAATCAAATTGGAAATATCTAATTTTCTTAAAAAACTGGGAAGATATGAAACAATGCGATGATCCAGAATCAAATAATGCATTTGCTAAACTTGACGAAACCATTATATTACCAACCACCATGTCTTTTGGAGCTTCTACCTCAGCATTAGTGATAGAATAATCTTGGCCTTGATCCCTTGGCCTTTTCTGAGGTAAGTTCCCTTGACGCTTAGGAAATTCATTTGCATAATTTCCCATCTCCCTGTAATTGTAGCACTGAACATCGGTAGCTTCCTTCTCCCCTTTTCAATCAAGATCTTGGTGGCCTTTTTCACCACACTTGTAACAGACGCCCATTCCCTTCAAGCAATTTCTGGGGTGTTTCTTCCCAAATTTACCACAGGATGGATATTCAACCTTTTCCTTATTCCCCTTATTTCCATTCCCAGATTGATCAGCAGATCTCTTCTTCTCTTGATTTGCTTTAATGTTATACGACCTAGAGAATTAATTTTCTATCTTGATAGCACATGAGACAATGTATTCGTACGATAAGAAGGATTGTGAGACTAATACTCGATGGAGAAATGGTTTTAACCCATCAAAGAAATGATCAATTTTTCTTCTTGGGTTACGTATATAATTTCCATCATACCTTGCTAACCTTGTAAAGTTACCCTCATACTTAGCGACATTCTCATCCTCCTTTTGTCTCAGACTCAGAAATTGCCTTTCCATATCTGCTTGATGGTCACAAGGAAAGTATTTTTCTAAAAACAGATGTTTTAACTCCCTCAATTCCATATTTGATACTTCATCATCTTCCTTCATGTTTTGAATCAATGACCACCATTGATCAGCATCTCCAGTGAGGTGGTAAGCTGCCATGATAACTTTTTCCCATTCACTACTTCCCAAAGCCTGAAATATTTTCTCTAGGGAACTTATCCATTCATAAGCTACTAATGGATTTGTACTCCCATTGAATGTTGGTGGTTGCTACCTCATTAAGTGGTCTAACATTTATCCTCCACGCTGTGGATCCGGGTCCTCCATACGGGTAAGGTTATTATTCATAACTTGAGTGAGTTGTCCCATTATGGTGATTAGTTGATCAGCACCAGTTGCATCACCAACTCCACTATAATTATCTTGAGTAGGAGGGAAATACCTATATGGAGTATGTGCATTGATACGGTATCCATTTCTTCCACTAGACACTATTTCTAAACAATGGCATAAACTAGATCAGTTTATGAATCAAAATACATAATTCCATGCCTATAAAACACTTAAAATAAATTGAACTATTTATGGATATAATCCATAATCATAAAAATGTTTTCTTTGAGGAAATATATACTCATAAACCCTTCATAATAATTTGTAAAGAAAATGAGTGTTATCCTAAGAATATCCCCCGGGAGTGTCATAACCAAGAGTGCAGCAAGACCCATTGTTGTGCACCAGTTCCCGTTCGAGTCTAGCTCAAAGTGGTGTTTTCGTGTTTTACCCCTAGGTACATCTGTGCCAGAGCTGCCTCTACCAGCTCGTATCTAGACCGGGATGTATTTCTTAGAAAACTCACAAAATCACTACAATACCAAAATTCTAGGAAGTCCTTCTATACTAATCCTCAAAGTCCATCTTAAGTCTATGTGATCTAATCAGAGTTTATCTAAATCTAGCTTCCAAGGTCTGTACTAAACATCCTCTGATACCAACTGTAACACCCTGAACCCAATTACCCAAAGTCGGTGCATTATTACATAACATTGGCATGATCACTCGAAAGATCAAATCTTGAAAGACCGATTAGTTTAGTATCCTTGGAAGCACTAGATATATTCATAAAGTTTTACATTACATCATAAAAATGAAAACTACAACAACATAGTCTCCATAGTCCACACTCTTATCCCCTCATACTATCCCTGTAGGTCATTCATAATTTACTTATTCACATCTTGGGAAAAATAAAACATAGAAAAGGGGTGAGCTCAAATTCCCAGTAAGTATAATAATATAGTGGAAATTTTCATAAATAAGAATAAACATTTAAAAACATGTATAACTAAAACAAAATCCTTTTAAACTTGAACTTCAACATAGTATGGGAAAAATAAAATGAAATAATTCCATTTACTTATTTACATGGATATTCTACTACTCGAATAATCACGTGCAATATCAATAACCACTTTCATAGTGATGAAATGCATAATTCCAGACTATCATAACCACATAGCCAAGGCCTCGTGCCAAGAATACAAATAATATTTTTCCAAGGCCTTGTGCCGAGACACTAGTTTGTCTCATGAGACTTACCGATGCATCGAGGAGCTATAGCGGGCTCCACCCGTCACTTATTAAGTCCAATGAATTCCTCCTATGAACAGGTTTAAACATAACATAAAAATTCATATTAAAACTAGCATACAAAATGTCAATACATTCACCATGAACCATGAATGGTATGAAAATAACACATCCACAGTCAAACATATCAAAAAAAACTTCAATACAATATGGAAGTTTTGTTTCATAATAAATCAACATCAAAACAAATTTAAAATCCATTAAAGTATTTTGACGTTGATGAAAATGATTTGTAAAACTCTTTGAGAGAAATACTCCTTTTTTCATGAAAACATTGAAAAGTCACCAAATTTGGAAAAGAAGTCATTTAAAAGACATTTTTGAATCAAAGTGTCCCATACCACTTTGAAACTTTTGAAGGGAATTAATATTTTGAAAACATTCATGTCCATATAAATAAATCCTTAAAAACTATTTTTGAAGACATGGACATTAATGAGAAAGATTTAGAAGAAACAATATTTAAAACATTTGAAATGATGTTTAAGTAAAAAATACATTAAAAATAATCCCTTTGAAAACTCTTTCATTAAACATGGACATGGATAATAAATATGTCCCAGTAGATACTTACATAAAAAAAACCTCGGATAATAAAGATATTTTGAAATTAACCCTTTATCAATTTGGTAACTTACGAAACATACACCCCATTATAGAGGTATCATACAATGAATATGTAAATACACATAAATTAAAGTGTATTACACAAAGAATACAATTATGGGTAGTACATACACCACAAAAAAGGTAATAGTGGCAATATGGCATGAATCTCACGGGAATAAGGAGTGAGATGAAAACCCCTTACCTTGTAATTTTCCTTGGTTGGGGGTTGGTTAAACTACTATATAATTGTGAAATAATTGTTATTAAATTATACAAGAATCATATACATTATTATGTTATCATATATGATCTTTTAGCATTTCTTTGTTAATAATATATTAGTATTATATTCGTTTCGGGTGTTAACACACTCGTTTTCTTTTATATGTTTTTTTATGTAAGCCATGTTTGTCATGGATAGGTTGTATCTTATTCATATCCAGAATGATATCATGTCCGTAAATATTATTTTTAAATCATAAAACGATAATTATACTTCAATGGATACGATGGAGAATGAATCTCATCGCGTTCGTGGAGACGGTAGTCCGTACGTACGCACGAGCGACAATATCATTCTTTTGATTTTAAAATAATATATAATTGGATGGTATATCATATATACAGAATCATTATAATGTTATATTTATTATTTACTTGAATTAAAAATCATTATTACACCCATCCAAATAATAATATATTGAATAATAATTACACCACGATGTGGAGACGGTAAGTTGTATGTACGCACGTATGGTAACATGTCATTAAAAGGATGGATAGAATACTGAATATGGTTGTACCATATTTATAATAATATTAAAGTATACAGGAGATACTAGATTCATTATTTTTGAATGGGAATAACAAATAAAGAAGAAGTTGAAGAAGAAATGAATTTGAAAAAGGGTGGTGAAAACATTACCTCTTCTTCGGGTTCTTCCTTTTGATTTGATCAAAAGGGCTCTATAGGTTGGATTTATAATCAAACTAAGGCCTATAGGTTGAATTTATGGAAGTTGAGAGGGTATTTGGGTAGGTTTTGACCGAACCAAAAGGCTTTGAAGGTGTGAATTAATGAGAAGGGGGAGTGCCCTTTTATAAGAGGGGTGAGGGGCACCTTTGGAAAAGCTAGAAATATTATTTTATAATAAATTCATATTCGGTTTATAATGGCTCCAAAGTGTATTATTTAAAGTTTAAGGTGGGGATGGGTCTAAAACCACTCAACCAATAGAATTTAGATAGGTTTGGGTCATTATATTAACCTTATCATTTATTTTTAACTCTTAGTTAATTAGTTTGACACTTACCATGTCACTTTGTATTTTTATATTATATAGTTAATAAACATACTATATACCTCCAAGAGACCCCCCAAGTGGTCCATTAAGGATACACCTATCATGATATACATATATTTTCCAAAACATAGATTTTTAGGAATTGTATATCAATTAATTATATAATATTTGTTTTGAAAACTCTTTTATGTCAATTTTGACACTATTCAATAATTGATTTTTTTAAAAAAAATCAAAACAAAAGGATTACTTCGAAAAAGTTAATAAAATAAATCCTAACATGTCATATTATCCTAGAAAATTAGTTTAATTCATAAAAAGTCTCAAATTATATTTACTTGGGTATTTATAATATCAATTATTTTAATTTTTCACTATTATGGTAATTACTGCATCATCATTGTGTCATTAATAAATTAAATTATTTAATGTCTAAAAATTATAAATAAATTTCATTATGTAGGAAATAGTTTTAGCTTTCTAATGAATATTTATAATCGAATTTATCTTATGTTTAACCCTATAGTAAACTTTTTTTAGTAAATAAACTTTGATTTTAACTCTTTTAACTCTTCTTTGAATTAAATAATAATAAATGTCCTAATCTAATCCAAGTGGACCTAAATGATAATATTTTATTCCTAAGGTTGTTTTGGTCGAGATAAACTTGTCCAATAGAATTAGGACATGTGTTATGGTAATATTAATATCATTTTTACCCTTAATTACCATATTTACTTTTAACCGTTGTAAATAAAAGTAAAAAGTTACTATTCACCAAAAATTATTTTCATCTCATTGAACCACATTTTACTCCTTGATATTAACCGTGTCTCTCAGATTTTCGATATTCCACTCACAGAAGCGGTAAAATTATTATTTATGAAAAATTCAGTTTTTTAGAGACCACTTAGTGGTTTCACTATTCATCAAAAAATGATGTTTTTCAGAAAAATACCAAAAATTCACCCTAAGATAATTTCGATATTTTGAATCTAAAAATGAAGTCCATTTTGAAAAATCAAATATATAAATTTCAAAAGGTGGGTGTTACTATTCATAACAGCTAGTTTGATTGGTTGTGGTGTGTTAGAACTCGATGTTGCGTACAACACACGCTATTGCATTATTCAAAGAGAAGCGTACCGTAGAAGCTTGGGGTGTTACATCTCTAGCATCCGTGGTTTTGATAATGTGACTGGGGATGTTACTTGATACTACCCCTCAAATAAAATCATGGTTGAGCTGAGTCAGTTTTTTTCTGTGTTTTCCTCATGATTGAGATGGATCACTTGAAAACTTAGGTATATGTATGGGCTTATACCTAAGTAAGATTATCTGTGGATTTCATTATTTGCGGTTTTTCCTTGGTGGATTTTGTGAGACCTCGACGGTATCGGGGTCCCTACTGAGTATCATTATACTCACTCTTACATGGGTTATGTCTGCACCTTGTCATGTTGGATGCAGACAACAGACAATGTTGATTGAGGATGAGAGTACCAGGACTGGATGGTACCCGTAGGTTGACCATACGGCTTATAGATACGCGGAGGAGACAGTTTTACATGGAGTGATGAGGAGGATATTTGTACCTACCCTTCAAGTAGGAACCCCGAAGGATGACCCAACATCTGACTTTTCCCTTTACTTCAATTGTATTGTACCACAATTGTACTTGTACTTCCCAGTCGGGCTTGTATTCTGGCCCATTTTACTTTCAACACTCTTTTGTTATATAGTTTACTTGGTGTTTCATATCCAGCTGTGTGCTTTCTTGTGTGTGTGTTTACAGGTTATAAAGGCAATTCATTCCCAGTTTTAGGGAGTTACACCTTTGGTGCTAGTCGCGGGCCCCTGTCCTATGGAAGGCAGGCTTGGGGTAGTCACGATACAGGCCCCGGGGGACAGGTCATGAAAAATTGGTATCAGAGGAAGGTTCTACCATATAACTTAAGACTCTGATATTCTCTGTGAAGAAATAGTGTTAAGTGTAGTGAGTGTGGTTTTCAGTTCAGGGAGTCCAGTGTTGCTGCGGCGACCGAAATATCCACACACCAGGACCCTGACTTCTGATTTCTGACTCAGTTCACGAAAACACTGATTACATGTGTGTTTTCAAAATTTTTCTTTTAAGTCAGCTCACCAGGTCAGCTCACAAGGTATACCATTTTAACCGTAGGACACCTGTTTCTTTTTAGGATGCCTCCACATAGACAGTCAGCTAGAGTTCTGAGAGTCCTATGCACTGATAGCCCACCGAGCGACGAGGCCTCGGTGCAGGGTCCTTTTCTAGCAGAGGCTCCAGCCGTACCAGTCCTCGTTGTGCCACTTCTGCCACCATCCCCAGCAGAAGACGATGCATGCCGCTTGAGCGCGTTGCATGAGTTCCAGCACCATAGGAAAACCAGGTTCATGGGAGAGATGGAATCACAGGCGGCTGAGGATTGGCTGGAGGCTGTGGTGAGAGTTTTTGGATTGGTAAGGACACCAGCAGATCTCATGGTGATCCTTGCTACCAGACTTCTATAGGAAGCAGTAGGAAGATGATGGAGCTTGAAGCTCTAGTTTCACGATGAGGTGATGCTTTTATGGGTAGACTTTGAGAGCCTATTTTTGGCAGAGTTTGTTCCCATGACTCTTCACGCAGTGCGCATACATGAGATACTTCATCTCCAGCAGGGCAGCATGACTGTGGCTCAGTACCCAGTGAGGTTCACTGACCTTTCATGTTACTCCACAAATATGGTGCATGAAACTTTCTTCCGGGCCCATACCTTTCAATAGGGACTCAGGCGAGAGATTAGGGATTCGGTGATCTCACTCAGCATCCCGACGCAGGCAGGGGTGTTAGAGAGAGCCCTCCTAGTAGAGAGTTTCCTTGCTGAGCAGTCTCCAGCAGTGAGTTCCACCACCATTCGTTACGTTGTGGAGTCTTGTTTAGCTAGCAGTAGACTGATGTCACAGAGGTCCAAGTAGACCAGACATATAGGTGGACGACTGCATGACTCAGGATCGGTTGTGCGGGGAACCAGAAGCGCAGATATACAAGCCAGGAGTGGGTAGTGTTACACATGTGGTGGGCAGGGTCACATGGCTCGTGACTGTCCGAACCACCGTTCTTATGATCAGCAGACGGTCAAAGGACTACCCATGCAGAGGCAAAGATTCAATCGAGGTATTCTGCAGGGAGTAGACGGACGTGGCATAGGAGCTAGTCGTGCAGCAGGTGGTGGACAACATTTCAAGATGTTACCACCACCATCACCACCACTAGGAGGTCCACCCCAACCGCAGGGAGCAGGTGGATGGGGGAGATCTCAGCTTTAGGTAGTTGAGGCCTACGATCACAGTGCTCCGGAGATGATACGAGGTATGATCTGTGTCTACTCCACCATAGTTGCAGTATATATAGACATAGGTTCCATCCATTATTTCATTTCCACTTCCCTCGTTCGGATCTCGGAGATTCCAATGGAGCCTTTGGCTCGATCCTTACAGCTAGAGACTCCTACGGGAATAGATTCGACGATTACGCACTGGTGTCGATAGTGCGAGCTTACTCTAGGAGGCGAGAGCTTCAGCTGGGTTCTCCTAGTAGCGATGTCAAGGCCTTACAACGTCATCATTTTTAGGGATTGGTTATCTACAGTCTATGCTTAGATTGAATCTATTAGGCACAATGTTCCGTGTGTCCGTACGGATGGGACCAGGTTTACCTTCACCGGTGAGAACGTAGCCTTTTCAGCACGGGACAAACTTACCCGTAGGAGGGTGTAGCCGATCACTCATCAGTTGGCTAGCCTTACCCTTTGAGCTATTGATGTGGAGAGTTTGAGCTATCCTATAGTGGTGGACTAGTACATGGATGTCTTCCCTAATGATGTTCCAGGTCTACCTCCTCATAGAGAGGTGAAATTTTACATTGACTTGTACCCCGAGATGGCACCGATATCTACAACAGCGTATCGGATGGCTCCCGTAGTGCTTCATGAGCTGTGGTTTCAACTAGAGGACTTGTAGGGGAAGGGGTTCATCCGGCCCTGTGGTTCACCTTGGGCAGCCCTGATTCTGTTTTCCAAGAAGGCAGATGGGAGATTGAGGCTTTGTTTCGACTATCGGTGTCTGAACCAGGTGACCGTGAAGAAAAAGTACACAGTCCCGAGGATTGGCACCCTCTTTGATCAGATGAAGGGAGCACGATGGTTCTAGAAGATATAACTCATATCAGGCTATCACCAGCTTAGAGTTCAAGATGAGGATGTAGAGAAGACGACATTCAGATGTCGGTATGGCCATTAAGAGTTCTTGGTTATGCCATTCTGCATGACCAACGCTCTAGTAGTGTTCATGGGATTCATGAACAAGATATTTCATCCATAACTTGATTGCTTTGTAGTGGTCTTCATCGATGACATACTGATCTACTCGACTGCTGAGGAGGATCATGCCTATCATTTGCAGGTAGTATTGGACACACTCTTAGAGCACCACCTTTATGGTATGCTCTCAAAGTGTCAGTTCTGGATCTAAGAGGTTCACTTCCTGGGACATGTCATATCTGAGGCTGGAGTTGTAGTAGATCCAGTAAAGATTGAGGCGGTACTTGCTTGGGAGCCCCCTAGAAGTGTGACAGAGGTACATAGTTTCTTGGGTTTGTCTGGCTATTATCAGAGGTTAGTACCAGATTTCTACAGAGTTGCAGCACTACTATCAGCCTTAACGAAGAATGGGAAACCCTTTGTGTGGTCGAAGAGATTCTAGCAGAGTTTCCAGGAGCTGAGGTAGAGGCTGAATAGTGAACCCATCTTGAGGATTCCAGAGGAAGGTGTTGGGTACGTAGTCTACAACGACGCATTAGGGACCGGACTCGGATGTGTCCGGATGCAGGGGCGAGCGGTGATCGGAAATGGTTCTCAATAGTTGATACAACATGAAAAGAACTACGCTACCCATGACCTGGATTTACCAGTAGTGGTCTTCGCCTTGAATATTTGGCAACACTATCTGATGGGCGAGCACTTTAAGGTGTACTCTGATCACAAGAGTCTCAGGTATATCTTCTCTCAGAAGAACCTGAACCTGAGACAACAACGTTGGGTTGAGTTCTTCTAGGACTATGACATCAAGATACTCTATACTCCTAGGAAGGTGAACATTGTTGCCGATGCACTCAGCAGAAGGTCTGGTATACGACTGCTAGGCATAGTGACAGAGCAGCTGGCCGCTTTGCAGATATCATTTGTGGATAGATATGGAGCATCTTTCCTTCAGTCTCTTACAGTCACTCCCCCACTTCTTCAGAGAGTCCGGGAGGCGCAGTGTGGGGACACTGACTGCAAGACACAAAATGCTCAGATATCCACAGGACAAGCACTTGATGGATTTTCTAAAGGTGGAGAGAATGTCGTCCTCTTTAGAGGACAAACCATGGTACCGGTCTCACTTTAGGAGGAAGTGTTTAGGGAGTTACACACATCCCCTCTAACGGTACATCCTACTGGTGGCCGATAAGGAATAAAGTAGTTGTGGAGTTTGTTTCTTGATGTCTCACTTGTCATCAAGTAAAGGCGGAGCATCATTTACCAGCAGGATTAGTTCATCCTTTAGAGGTCCCATAGTGGAAGTGGGATGGGATATCCATGGTCTTCGTGATAGGACTCCCACGTACATCTAGGGGACATGACTCTATCTGGGTGATCATCGACCGACTCAACAAGTCGGCCCACTTCCTATCGATCAGAGAGTAGGGTTCAGTAGAGAGCTTGTAACACATTTATATGCAGGATATTGTGAGGATACATGGAGTACCCTCGATGATTTTCTCTGATCATTATACACGTTTTACTTCCCAGATATGGAATGGGTTGCATGAGGCTTTCAGGATGCAGCTTCGTTTGAGCACCGCCTTCCATCCTCAGATGGATGGTCAGACTGAGCGAACTATTCAGACCCGTGAGGGCGTGCTGTGTGCTTATGTTATCGACTTCAGTCGCAGCTAGGAGGATCACTTTCTGTTGGTGGATTTTGCATAAAACAACAACTATTACTCCACCATAGGGATGGAACCTTTTGAGGCATTATACGGGCGACCTTGTAGATCACCATTGTACTGCACTGACCCAGGGGAGTCAACACTCGTGGGACTAGAGATGGTACGGGCTACCACAGAGAAGGTGAAGATCATCAAGGAGCAGATTAAGACTACACAGAGTAGGCAGAAGTTGTATGATGACAGGATACAGAGACCTCTGGAGTTCGAGGATGGCGACCACATCTTTCTACGGTTCTCACTTCGACGAGGTTTGCGGAGATTTGGCCGATGCGGCAAGTTATCTCTGAGATTAGTCAGACCTTTTCAGTTCCTTAGCAGAGTTGCTGAGGTGGAATACCACTTATCTCTTCTACCTCAGTTTCACCAGTTGCGCGACGTCTTCCACATATCCTAGTTTTGGAGATACGTGCATTACCCTTCTCACATCATCGACCACGGAGAGCTAGACGTAGACGATGTGGTGACTTTTACGGAGGTTCCAGTAGAGATTGAGGATTGACCAGACCAGTTCCTTCAAGGAGGGTCGATACCTCTGGTGCACATTCGTTGGTAGCACGAAAACCTCCAGGAGAGCACATAGGGGCGGGAGGCTCAGATGCATGCTCAGTACCACCACTTTTTCCCTTATTTTGGGTTGTGGATTACAGGGAAGAAAAACCTGAGGTGGGGAGAATGTAATGACCCACAATTTCCATGTAATATATTTTTTAAATAAATGGGAATTTTACGAGTCCATGAAAATTTACAGCGCATGATTCTTAGTCCTAGAGTGCCCAAAATGAATTTATGAACTTTATTTCGAGTACATTTAGTAAATGTGTGAGCGGGTTTTTATAACTTTTGAATTGGTGCTCGGAATTTAAATCCGAGGGAACCGTTTAACTCGCAACACCAGTTTTCGCTTAAGGAGAATTTCACCTTGATGGCAGTTGGTCGAGGGTGAAAGTTAGTTTTTGGTTTTTTTGTGTAAAAATTAAATAAAAATAAAATTGTGCAAACAATTTATTTTTATTTTCAACACCTATGTGGGTGTTAGGTGGTGGGGTCCACCAAAACTAAACCTCCATGTGAAAGTTGGTAGTGGGGACCACCTAACCTTAACCTCCCATGAGAGGTTATGGTGGTGGGGACCACCTGAGCCTAACCTCCCCTGAGAAGTTATGCTGATGGGGACCACCCAGAATTAAAGTCCCCTTTAATTGGGGGAAAACCTCAACTCACTCATTAATGTGGGGGAGCCTCTTGAGATTCCTCTACATTGATAGTTCCAATGCACATACCTTTAATTGTGCCACTTAGTTAATTGTATTTCCCCCTTTTTAAATTAGGTAACAGCGTCGTTGGAATTTACGAAGGTTCTTAATAGTTGAACTATCATAAATTTCACGATCATTACCTACCTTCCCCCATACCCTATATATATGAAGCCTAGGAGGAGGATTTGGGATGGCTTCACCATGAGACAAAGCGCTGGTAAAGTGACGCGACACCCAAAACTTAGAGGATTATGCTCTCCAATTAAGAACACTTCCTCCACGAAGAACGCCAACAAGGAACGTCTTCGACTATGCTGAATCGACACACAAGCCCGGGATTGGTGGTGTGTGGCGGAAAAGATGAACATTGACGACTTCTCCTTCCTCGCACCAACACCAACAACAAACAAGGTAGGGGTTTATTTTTTGTATGATTATATTCCCAAGTTCTTATTTTCATTAAAAACGAAGAACACATATGTTTTCTTTTGTGGGTGGGAAACAATCATTGTGGGAGGGTTTGACATTCTTCACTCTTGTTTATGATGAGACGCTTGATACCTCCCTAATGTGGAAAGTGGGGTCCAAACTAACATGGCACATCCTCTCTGTAATCCTTGTGTTGAATTTAGGTATTTTTCAAAATGTAGGATGGTGAAAAAGGCAACGACACTCTGCCACCCGCGACCTCCATCGCTCCACACTGCCGCCGAACCACCACCGTGCTGAGCCACCGAGCCGAGCCTCCACCCTGAGCCAAGCCGACCTGTGCCCCACGCGGCACCCCGGCCGAACCGGTCGGCGCCCCTCACAGCGCCCTGGTTGAACCGGCCCACTCCCCCCGGGGCGCCCCAGCCAACCCCCCCCCTCCCGCGGCGCCCCGGCCGAACTGGCCTGTGACCCCGTGGCGCCCTAGCCATACCGGCCCCGCACCCCCTCGGTGCTCCGACCGAACTGGCCCACATCCTCGCGGCACCCATGCAGTCGAGTCACCCCGCGGCACCCATAGCTACGCGGCCCCTCGCGGCCCTCGCGGGCCTCACAGCTTGCCGGACCGTCAGCAGACCGGGCCGTATCATGGGACGGGCCGACCCATGCTATGTCAGGCTGGGTCAGTCCAACCGAGTCGGACCAGACCCGGGCCCACTTTGACCCATTTATGCTCCTTCGTACATATCTTTGGAACCAGGCGCCCATTTGACGAACCTTATGTGGTGCTGGAAATCTTGGAGTGAGTCGGTCCCTTTGAGTGATACCCCACTGTGTTTTGGTTTGAGATGGGGAACAGTCAGGTTGGATTGATCATGAATCCAACTGGGCCCCTGGGACTAAAAGTATAATAACTCACATACCAGGCGTCCGATTGACGCTCCGTCTGTTGCGTTGAGACCCCTATGACATGGTGGACCATTGAGATTCTTTTTCACAGGACTTTGTAGAAGTTGGAGTATCTACCCATAGCTCGTAGAGAGGATCCTTTTGGAGATGAGCGAGCAGAGTGAAGAGACCTTGTAGTTGGATGAGACCTGATGACTACTGACCGTTTCGACTCGGAGTGACTTGACTAGACCAGTGGGGAGCGCCTTGGTGTTGCGGGAGACCCACAATGGGGAGCTCTTTGGTGTCACGGCGGACCCATGATACTCAACAGGAGGAGTACCATAGTAGTCTACGAGGGGGATCACGCTTGGTAACGCGGCAGACCCATGGTGGGGAGCGTTCTTGGTGACGCAACAGAGCCACGGTACTCGACAGGAGGAGTACCTCAGAAATCCAAGGTTAGTGGGAAGCATGCTTGGTGTTACGGTAGGGCCACTGTACTCAACAGAGGATGAGTTATCTAGCATCCGTGGTTTCGATAATTTTAGTGGGGATTTTACTTGATACTACCCCTAGAATAAAATCATGGTTAAGATAAGTCAGTTTTTTCTATGTTTTCCTCATTATGGAGATGGATCACTTGATAACTTAGGTATATGTATGGGAATATACCTATGTAAGGTTATCTGTTGATTTCATTCTTTGTAGTCCTTACGAGGTGGATTTTGTGAGACCTCGACGGTCTCAGGGTCCCTACTGAGTATTATTATACTCACCCCTACACAGGCTGTGCTTGCAACTTGTTCTGTTGGATGCAGACGACAGACAACGCTGATTGAGGCTGAGATTACCAGGACTGGACGGTACCCGGAGGTGGACCATACAACGTGTCAATACGTAGAGGAGACAGACGGACGTGGAGTGCTGAGGAGGCGATATGTACCTACCCTTCAGGTAGGAACCCGGAAGGACGAACCAACAACTGACTTTCCCCTTTAATTCAGTTGTATTGTACCACAGTTGTACTTGTACTTCCCAGTTGGGATTGTATTATGGCCCCTTTTACTTTCAGTAGTCTTTTTTTATATAGTTTACTTTGTGTTTTTCATCCAGGTGTGTGCTTGCTTGTGTGTCAGTTTACAGGTTATAAAGGAAATGCCTTCCCAGTTTTAGGGAGTTACACCTTTGGTGCTTGTCGCCATCCCCTGGCCTATGGAAGGCAGGCTTGGGGTAGTCACGACACGGGCCCCGGGGGATGGTTCGTGACAAAATTAAAATAGTCATTACCTATCATGGAAAGATAATAATTAGTCTATAAAAACTAATTTTTAGTAACAAATATATACCCCAAAGATTATTTATCCTCTATGTAGATATAAATATTTTAGGTATTGTCAAAATACTTACTTATTTGGAAATAGACTACAAAACCATTAGAAATAAAATTTATTCCACAAATCTTCAAATGTTTATATAGATACATACTTTTAACTATAACAAAGTCATGTTAGAGGTAAATTTAATATACTTTAATAAATTTTAGAAATGATTGATGAAATTAGTGAATACACTTGGTAAAGGATGTTGTATCATCCCTGATGGCATGTCAGAGTATGTCTTAACCAATTATTCTTCAATCATTAAATATAGAGTAAATGTTTTTTTTTGTAAAATTACATTACCTTATTCATATCATATATATAGAAATACTAAAATTTAGATCTATTATTAATTATATATATATATATTAGAAGTCTTCCATGATTCCTTTCTATACATGATACTCAAATTGGTAGTGTAACAACAAACCATATTCCAAGAAAATTGACTAATGAATATTATATTATTTATAACATTCTGAGAGTAAAATATTTCACAATCTAAGGTGTTCTGATATGAATCATTTATTAAATTTACATTTCAAATTAACATCAGGAGAAGTAAAAAAGACATATCAATTAATTAACCTATAAATACAACAGATATTTACATTCACATGATAATAAGTTATTGATCATACCAAAAAAATTTCTGTGAGGGTAGGAAATCTATTTTGAGATAGTGGGAGAAATCAAGGCTTCAATAGTATATTTGATCTGGATTCACAAGTTAGAATAATAAAAGTTAACACTATAATATTTAGTGATATGAATTACTCAAGAGACACATACTATGTGGGAGATCTAAATCTATAGTTGTGGTTTTATATTAACAACGGTGGGTGATAAATTACTCAATAAGAATAATAAATCCTATAGGTAGTAAACTAAAACATTCCAATACTGAAAAGAATACATAAATTAAAAAATGGATTCCATGTACCCAAATTCATGGGATTTTTAATTTGGATGCTTTCAAGATTTGATACCTTATGTGAGTATTTAAAAGAAACTATATATGGATAGTAAAAGTAAGTACCTATAAGAGAAAATTGATAATATTATGTTTTAATTGACGTTGAAGACATAGTTTATAAAAAAATATTTACTCCAATCATCATGCTAAAATCCTATATAAATTGTAACAATAATAACAATATTCTATGATCATTTTATTGGGTGGTTTAATAACTAGACCATTTTCCTTAAGGGAATCCCTATAGAACATTTCATTAAGGACCCTAAATCGAGGAACCTAGTGTTGGTGTTTACTTTATTACATTGTTATATGAGACAATGGTTCACAACATAGAGGATCAACCATTTTATCCATACCAATAAACTAGACACATATATAATTTCTATATTAAATTTTAAAAATAGAAAATATGAAAAAAATCATTATTGCATCCTTGAAAATCATTCAATGGTTTATTCTTAATATCCTAAGTAAAGGAAAATATATTAAAGGATCAACACATATGTTTATTAAGGGAAACAATATACAGTAGAAGTTATGTTGATTAGATAAGTAATAAAAAATATGTTAGAGTAAATAATTACCACATGTTATGTTTTATTAATAACGTGAGAATCAAAATATATCCACAGATAGAATTTTCAAAATAATAAAATGGATTATAATAACAAAAATTTTAGTAAAGTAAATTCATAATTAGAGATGTTATGATCTTTTCATTAAGTCTGTGTGGTAGTAAGTCATGAAAAGTTCTATTAATCACTTATTTTGAGAAACAATTAATTTTATCAATAAGGTCTCATGGAAATATGTTTCAATGAATGGGTAGGTATACACTAAATACCCAAGGGGTTTTGGAAATATTTTGGTCTCGTAAGACCTATCAATGAATAAATGGAAAATATATAAGTGGGATCCACCCACCGCTCTCATATTTCAAATGTGTTCCACATATGTTGAATCAATAATAAAATATATAATTTATATCCATTATCATTAAATATATGTAAATATTTAATCAAGAATATTAAACATTAATATTTACTGAGTAAATGAAATAAAATTATTAATAA
Source organism: Viscum album (assembly GCA_963277665.1). NCBI lineage: Eukaryota > Viridiplantae > Streptophyta > Magnoliopsida > Santalales > Viscaceae > Viscum > Viscum album. The sequence continues at coordinate 1,487,809,160 of OY728137.1, read as the reverse complement.
GATTCCTTCAACTAACATGGTATATTTAATTGACATATGGTTTAGATAATATAAAATTAGTAAATATTATATTTCATATGTCCATGATTCTGAAAATATAGACATTAAGGAGAAAATAAAGTCAAATGAATAATGTAGTTTGATAGATAAAACAATTAAACTAAAGTGAATGGTCTCAAAATAATGTATAATCCAAAAATTAGAAGAGGACGATAGAATTCCATAAATTCATTATAAATGAGGGTTTTAATTAAAGTATATTATTTTGAGAATTGTAAAGGGACATTATTTAAACCACTATAATATTACATACAAATGATGTTATAATCCACTTCAAAAATTCTTTTTAGCCTTTCAGAAAATAATACCTTTTTATTTTTATATAAAATCTAAAAATTTACAGAATATTAAAAAATTATTTTCCTGGAAAACCCAAGGTGACATGTATAGGAATATAAATAATGAATAATGTTTTTTGAGGTGGTAAAATCCATACACACTGTATACATTACGAAGAATATTCCTTTTAAACTGTTATAAAGAGTCAAAAATAACTTGTTTAGAAAACATTAAAAAGAATAATTTTAAAACTTTTTAAAGGAATTTAAATTTATTATATTTTTTTACAATCATTTAAAATTATATAAAAACACCCATGAAACAATTTGAAAAATATGGATGTAGAATAAAAATATTTCTGACCTAAAAGGGGAAAATTAGTCACTTTTTATTGAAAAAATCAATTTAGAATTTGAGTATCAAAGTGTATAAAAGTTGGAAGAAAAACATAAAATCATAAAAAATAACTAGATGATAAGAAAATATATTGGGTTTAATAATAGAAGGATCATATAATTCTTCAAATACAAATTTATACATGAACAATTATAAATAAGAGTGACATGGTAAAAGAAACCATTACAGAAGTAATAACTTCTGAATAAAAACCCATTATTATAGAAAACTTCAATTGAAACTTTAAATACCATTAAGATGAAATATTTCATTATATATTACGTAAATGTGATAGAATATACTACATATAGAATAAATTTGGTGAATAATATAAAATATTTCTCTTAGGAGTGGAATTTAGATGAAAAATCCTTTCCTTAGATTGGTGCTTGGTCGGGCGTATTATATCCTCCTCAGTAATAATTTTAAATTTATTACATATTTTATTAAGAGTAATTTTAATATAAATTATATTTTCTAATATTATTCTATAATAATTTTATAGTTTTTTCATAGAATAGTTCTGGCTTACAACGACCTCATATACTTGTTTAGTAAATTTCTCCAAAAATAATTTGGTATATTGATAGAGGTTAATAGTGTTATGATAATTTTAATTTATCACAATAATGTTAATTATATAATGTATACATTTTTTAGTCTTTATATAAAATTTTATAATCATCTATGTAATGCGATAACATAAAAAAATCACATCCATTTGTGGGTGTGGTAGTCTACACATATACGCGACCAACTTTATCATTTTGCAACAGATTAAAGGATAAGAAAAAAATGATATATTATATTTTAAGAATCATAATTATTTAATAATTATTATATATATTCATTAATTCCAACATTATAATTATCCTTGTGATTTGGTGATGACGAATGATACACATCACTTCATGGAGCTGGTGGTCCACATGTACAGGCAAGGAAAAGATTCATTTTATATTGGATGGGGAAGATATAGATTATAATTATTCAATAAATATAATAAAATTTAAATATATTTATGATACTAATTTAATTTTATTAGGATATTTATGACAATTTTTAAGGATTTATAATAATAAATAAATTGAAAGTAGCCGGTTAAGATGATTACGTCTTCTTTGGGAAGACTGCTTTATCTTACACCTTAATCCTTCGTAAAGTGATATTTTGATGAGAATATGAAATTTATGCCAAGAAATAGAAATTTTGGAAGGTATTTTTGGAGACCATGGTTTATATATTTTCTCAATATTTATATATAAGAGAGGAGAGTAGTTTCCCACTTATAAGTGAGGTAGATTGAAAACTTGTAAATACAGGAATCTTTGTTATATAATATTCTAATTTATAAATATAAGTGTAATAAATTATCTTAGATAAAAATATTATATATTTAAGGTTAATGTAAAACCAAATAATTATATTTAAGTAAGTAGTTCTTGTTATCTTGAATTAATTACCCTTTATTTAAACAATTTATACTCATTATACCCTTAACCAAAGAGACTAATATTTACCATGGTTATTATTCATCATGACAAAAAAGTTTATTGAAATTATTAACTAATATTAATTATTCTCTTTTAAAAATTGGAATATATTTTGAATTATTCCATATCTTGAAGTGGTAAAAATTAAATTTAATATAAGTTTGATAAATGTAATTAAAACTATTTTTAAAAAAATGTTTACTTAATCATTAAAAAGATTTAATACCTAAATCATGTATAATATTAGTTCCTATGGAATTAATTGGATGATGTTAAATAAAATGAGAATTATTTTTCTTATAAACTATAATAAAAACCTTAATTAAATTTTATAATAATTGACTATAAGTGAATAACAAAATAAATTTATTTAAATATAAAAATTACATAAACTTCCACAATTTTAAACATAGAGTTTAAGTTAAACATTATATTTTTAAATAAATTATATTACTTATTAAATATAAATTTTGTATTTAAAAAAAATTTAAAAAATTTTCAATCATTATTATGTCCTAAGAATTTAATAAAAGTGATGGTATTTGTAAAATCAATATTATTATTTATTCTCCAAAAAATAAAGTATTTTAAAAAAATCTCAAAAATTCACCATAAGATTATTTTTTAATTTTTGATCTAAAATATGAAAATAATTTCATAAATTTAAAATTTTAATAATTTTGGATTTTTTTTAATAAATTTATTGAGTAAAGATATTTTTATTATTTTATAGTTTCTTTAGAATGAAATATTCACTTAATATAGTCAAATCTCATTTTTAACATTTATCCCACTATTAAAAAACTTAGCTTAAAAATTTAATGAATGTCACCTCAAGGAAATATGTGGTTATGTATTCATCATAACTTATTTTGTTTTCCTACATTTCTTATTATTTCTTATTATTTCTTTAAATTAGCTTCTCTAGTTGAGTCTTCTTATTCTGAAACACTTGTTCTCTCATGTCAAGAATCTTAATTGGTGCTTCACAATAATATGGATTAGGTTGTAATTATATTTATTTATAAGCCTTTACATTCATTGGGTCAAGAATATAATTCTTCAATAAATAGATATGGGTCACTTCATGCACTTTATATGGGTTGGGTGGTATTTGAAAATGGTATTCCACAGTTTCAATTATTTTGAAAATATCAAAAGGACTGATATACCAAGGGATTCGATTTCCATTATTAAATAATCTTTTAACTCACTTCCTTGGTGATAACATCAAGAAAATATGACCCCCTACTTGAAATTATATATTTTTTTCCTTCGGTTAACATCATAATACTTTTTTACTTTGATATTACTTGATATGACTCAAAATAGTTCTTACTTTCATTTTTGTCTTCTCAAAAAGTTATGAGTCTAAATGCGTCATTTAAAAAACTTCTTCCCTATGTATTGTTGTGTTATATATTTTCTTATAGGACGATTCATATAGTGGAATTAAAATTATCAAATGGAAGATATTATTATATGAAAATTATGCTATAAGTAAAATCGATCCCACCTAACTTGATAATTAAGAGAACACAATATCAAAATGTATTCTAATGTTTGAATAGTTCTTTCAAAATGTTAGTCTTTCAGATGATGATAAGATTTGTTGAAAACTAACCTCAGTGTTTAGAAAATTATAAATAATCTAAAAAAATTTTGATTTAAATCGTGGGCCAAGAATAGATAAAATTGGAAGAGGCCCACCATGAAGTCTCACAACTTCATTGATATAGAGTTTCATGATTTGTTCAATAGGTAAATTATCTCTTATAGTGATGAAATGTGGAGATTGGGTAAAGTGATCTAAAATAAAAAATATGAAATAATTTATTTTAGGAGTGTTTGTAAATATGGAGAGAAATTATATAATAATATCACCCCACTTCCAAATAGGAATTGGGATAAGTTGCAGGACCCATTTAGGATTTTGTCTCTTAGAATTTTTTTAATGAAAAAGAAAGAATCTTAAAACATAGTAAGAAATTTATTGATAAATAATATCATACCATAAATATTCTCTTAAAATACTTTTACTTATTTCTTCTGCTAGGTTTTATAGAGAAATTTTATCCATGAGATTCATCAATAAATTCACACATGAAATATTCTATTAATAGAACCCATAACCCCTTTTTGAATTTCAACACACCATATTTTCAAACTAATTCTTCCAGATTCCCATATTTGATAAAATTAAATTTATTTTTAAACTATTATAATAATGTTGGAACTTTTTTAACTTATATAATAAATATGTCTTGGTAATAATTTAAAAAAAAGTTAATTTTCCACTTCCCCAATGATTTACATATCCAAATTTACTAAATCCATGAATATAGAAACTTTTATATCATCATTTAATTTATAAGTCCATGATAATTTCTACCCAATGAAAAACCCACTATATTTTCCTTCTATGGGTGGGAGTGTATTGAGAAATCATAATCCTTGAGTTCCTCTATCAATATGCTTTCTCAAATGTTGAGTTATTCTTGTGAAAATGAGTAATTAAAACTTTTCGATACATATATATCTCATATATTTCACTATAGAGACAATGCCTATATATATAGGGAAAATATTAGGGTTTCTAACTAAAAATCATAGGTTACATAATTATATTCATTGATTTTTAACAATATTTTTAAATAATAAACAACTTTATCATTTTTTATAAGAATATATATGATTCATTTCTTTGATACATCACTATATATTAAAGAACCGTCACTTCTTAATGGAAACAGAAATAATGGTTCATTAACCAAACTCTTCTACAGTTCCTCTAAAATGTATTTTCATTATTCTAACCACAAGCACTTAACCCCTTTTCATGTCAACTAGTTAATGGGTCAGATAATCATGGAATTTTTTTAACAATGAACTAATTAAAAGCTACTAATACAAGGAAAATTTGTATCTCTGTTATGTTTATTGATGAATTTGTATTTTAAGGGTTAAATAATATTCCATCCTTGGAGATAATATATACAAGACAATACACTACTTGAAGCTGTTATTTTCACTTACTAAATTTCCCATATAATTCCTTCCCTACGAGATATTCAAGAATAATTCTCAAATTCTATTTATAGGATTCATATTTATATATTCTATCAAGACATCTTTGAAATATGATATTGTTAAAATATCAATATAATATTTTAAAACACTATTAATCAAATACATAAATATAAAGGGAGAATTAGTTAATAAAAATTAAATTATATTAAACTAGTAATGTCTATACCTTTTTTGAAATACCATCTTTGGAATATATTCCATTCCTAATCAGGATTTATGTTACCTAGAATGAAGATAAATCATTAAAAATAATGATCTCCTTAATGTTAGTTAAATTATCCATTAATATAAGATAAGGGATACATATTATTTAATATAATTGAATTGATTTACCTATAATTAATTCATAACCTCATTGTCCGATCCTTTTTCTTAACAAAAAGAATAGGGGATCCCCAAGGTGAAACACTTGGGATAATTGACCCCTTTTCACACAACTCTGGTAGTTTTTTATTCTATTAAAATAATTAATATTTTTATTTTATATAGATAATATCAGATATATATTTTTAATATGGGATGAGTTTAATAAAAAACTAAACTTATCTCTTAGGTGGATTTTTGGAAAAATATTTAGGAAAAAAACTATTCATTCTTGTATAAAAGGTACATCGTTTATTATAAAGTTACCTTCCACATCAATAGGTTTGATTTTATCTTATTCTCTAAGAATTTCATTAATGTGAGCTACTGAAGGTGGATCCAAACAAGATTCAAATGATGTAGTCTCCCTTTTTAAGGCGCGTGATTCCATATATCCTACATGAATCATAATAAACTTTTATTGTAAATAAATTTTCATATTATACTTTGAAATTGATTCTATACAAATAATTATATCCAATTAAACCATAGGTATATTAACCATTTTTTTAAATAGGTTATGTAAATTTATCATATAGGGTAATGATTGATATATCCTTGTTGAGTTAAGATTTCAACTTGGTGTATTGATTGAAAACTACCATATTAAGGTTCTAGGGAAATATTTAATGTTATTAGAAAAGACATAACATATAAAAGAGTGAAAATATATTGAATGAGATAAATAAATAGTTAACTTTGAGTTTTTGATTAATGTACCCACCACCACATATTTTGGGACTTTAGCTTCCACTATAGTAATTGCATAAGCTTGGCCTTACCCCCATGACCACTTCTAATATAACTTCCATTGATGCTTTGGGAATTATTTTGAATAATGATCCATCTATATATATTCAATACATCAAATATCAGTTGTTTCCTTCCTTCCCTTACTTTCATGATCAAGCTTTCCCTTATCTGCGCACTTGATAGAAAATACCATTCCCTTTAGTCATTTACCATGATGTTTATTTCTATAATTATCACATTTTGAAAATATCATCTTTTGTTTTTCTTCTTTGATGAAATTATATTTTCTTTGGTACTTAGGAAACCTCTTATTTTCTGTATTTACATTGAAGACACAATACCTAGGAAATTATTTCTATATATTGATGAACTACGATACTATATTGTAATATGTTGAAAACATTTTAGAGAATAGTTCAATTAAATATTTTATTTAATCCCAACAAATAAATAACAAATATTTATTTCTAGATTACATATATAGTCTATTTAATTTCTTTTAATTCTTATGAAACTAGAATCATTTTGCAAAACACTTTCTCATTCCTTCTTGATTAAGTTGAGGAACTATCTCTCTATTTCTACTTGTTTTTCACAATTAATAAATTTCAAAAATGATATCAATTTAAAATAAATTAATTCTATAATTAATAGTAATAATTTTATTTTTTATTCTAGATGAATGAATTGCATTTATAAACATATCTCTTTAAACAATATAATATTCAAAAAACCTTTTCCCTTTCATTACTTACTAATTCCTAGAATATATTTTATAAGGACTGAATAAATTTATTAGATACAAAAAGATTATAATTTCATTAAAGGATAAAAAATTGTATTGCATAAATAAATCAAACATAGGTGCATTACAATAAATGAAAATAGGATATCCATACAAGAATGGTTATTTTTCATAAGCTGGATAAGTTTCCCCAAAATATCAACGATCTTATCATTTCTAACATCCACTATATTGTCTTTATCAAAAGGTAAATCCCTACATTAACTATTGGTGGTGACATTATTTACATTTATTCTTCTAGGGATTATATCTAAAATATGAAACTCACATAATTGGCACAAAACATTATAATATTGATCCACAACATAGTAATACCTAAAATTTATTAAATAATCAAATGTTTTCTATATTCTTATAAAATCCAATTCCCATGGGTCCTACTAAACTACTTTTTATACCATCTATAATTCCCTAAAATCTAGTAACCCATATATTATTTTTTACGTTATTATATTGGTAAAAAATACAAGGGATCACAACATAGAGGATTAATTAGTTTTTCAGTCATTGGAGACAAGATACATATATGATTTGAGTGTTATATTAGAAAAATAAAACATATCATGAAAAATTTAACTACATCCTTGAATATGATTCAGAGATACATTATTCATGTCTTGGGCAAAGGAAAAAATAATTAAATTTGAAATCAAATGATCAGTAATTGAAATCACACAACAGAAGCTATCATGATTAGATAACTTATAAAAAACATGATAGCATAAATAATCAATATACATTCTTTTTAATCAATAACTTTAACTTACATTCACATAAAATGAAAATAAAATTATATCCAAGATAATAATATCTAAAAACTTAAGGAAGGAAACGCATAATGTGGGCATCATGATCTTGTCATGATGGCGTCATGCCAAGACATAATGATTCTTACCATTAAGGCATTTTTCAAAGACATCATGAATGTTATCGTCAAGTCCTGATGCAAATTCATTTCAATTAGTAGTTAGGCATACACTGAATACCCTAATAATTTTTCCAACTGGTTGTGTATTGAGTCTCGTCAATGCATAAACTGTCTATCTATAACCAATCCCCACCCAAAACAATCATATGTATAGTGTATTACTCATATATTGAATAAAATATATTTTACACAATCAATATTCCATATAAATTAATAAATATCCATATTGAATCAAGAATATAGAACATAAATATTTCCCTAGTAAATGAAATTAACTTCTTAATAATATTTCTTTAATAAAAAATATATATTGAAGTGGTATATAGTTAATAAAATATTTTATTATTATAAATGATACTGAATATATCCATGATACTAAAAATATTTTTATAAGGAAGAAAAATAATTTCTGGTGAATAATGAAGAGTGATAGAGAACATGATGACAATAAAGGGAATGATCTTAAAATAAGGTATAATCCATAAATTAGTAAAGGTTTATAGAAGAACATAAATTCATGATAAATGATATTTTTAAGTAAATGAAATTGTTTTGAGAATGGAATATAAAAATTATTAAAACCTTAATAAATTTTCACAAAAATGAAGTTACAAATCACTTCCAAAATTGTCTTCATCCTTTTAGAAAATATTACATTTTAATTTTAATATAAAAAATTAGAATCCATAGAATAATGGAAGAATGATTTTCTTTTAAGAACTAGGGATGTATTTATAGTAATTTAAATAGTGAATAATGGTTTTCAAGGAAGTGAAATATGTTCATTCCATATATGTTATAAAGAACATTGCTCTTACACTTTTGAAAAAAGTAAAAAAAAGTCTTGTTTTGTAATCTTAAAAAAGATTCATTTTAAAACATAGTAAATAAAGTTAAAGGTAGTATAAAAATTCATTTAAAAATAATATAAATTAGACAAAAAGTTCCAGTAAAATGTTTAAAAAATATAGATATTGAAGAAAAATATCCCTGACCTAAAATAGAAAATAATTTCAGTTTTTATTAAAAACATTATTTAGGTCATTGAGTACAGAAGAGGGGAATAGTTTGAATAAAAAAAATGGATGCTCTAAAATAACTAGAGTATAAGAAAATATATACAGTTTAAGAATTGAAAAATAATATAATTCTTCCCATGTAAATGTTAACATGAACAATCCTGAATAAGAGTGATACTATAAATCAAACCATTATGAAATTAATTAATTTTGAATCAAAATCCCTTTAAAGATAAAACATTAATTAAAAATTTAAATAAAACTAATGATTTATTATTTTTTATTTAATATTTAAATGGGGTTGTATATAAAAAATATAAAGTAAATTAGGTGAATAATAAAAAATTATGTCTCATTGGAGTGAAATTGAGATAAAAAACCCTTACGTTGAGACCTACCTAATCAGATTAATTTTATCTTCCTAAATAATCAATTTAAATTTATTAAATAATTTATTAATAAAATTTTAATTTATTCTCCATTTTAAATATCCTTTTAAAACTATTTTATACACATTCATTGAATAGTTCTAGCCCATGTTTACCACTTAAGGTTTTTTGGAAAAAAGTGGTGCCTTGGCCAAAAGACCAAAGTAAGATTTATTATATAAAAAATAGATTACACCAGTCTAACAGATGGGATCATATTATGATCTTTCTCGTAAAGGGGAGTAAATCATGAGGAAGATCATCTAACCATGTGATATCCCGATTTACGCCTCTTTTGGAGAGGCCATCCACAACCAAATTCACTTCATGATAGATATGAGTGCTAATATGGTTGATGTCCTTGAGCCTATAGAGACAATCCATCCATCATGTTGTGATTAACCATGCCAGATAAATCACACCATTCCAAATCGCTTGTACTATGGTAGTAAAATCGCTTTCAATCCATATGTTGTTACAAGCATGATTCTTAGCGAAGGAAATAACATAGATCACACTCATCATTTCATACTCCATAGATGAGGTATTACTATAGCTTCTAAATAAGTACATGAGGATCTGAATAAGATGATCCCTGATGATAGAGCCACATCCTGCGAGGCCCAAATTGCCTTTAGAAGCATCATCCACATTAACTTTAATCCTCCCAGAGAATGGCGGTTGACAAAAAATTTCAAAAGTGAATCATGGCTAACAAAACAGTCCATCAACCCGTAATCACCACAGAATCAAAAAGTATTTCACTATATTGTTACAATATCCCTTCTGAATCAGATTATATTTATGTATAACAATGAGGATCAAAATTTGACCTGCATTAAGGATGAGTGAGAAATTATTATGAATAATTTCATTTCTATCATACCAGATCACATGATCAATCTTAGAAACTGCATCGATAAATATGTTCATGATTTTTTGAGACTTATACATATCTACACAATGATTTAGCTGATTATTGATAGAGTCATGAATAAACCATATGCAATCAAATATGTCAAAGATATAGTAGAAAAAAGAAGAGGGAGTGGCACTAGAAAGAAATAGATGGTTAGCATCTTCTATAAGTTGATTACAGAGATTTAAATTTGAGAAAATGGGGATCCCAAAATATTGTAGACAAGTATCGATGGGGACCCTGTTGCAAGCAACATGCCAAATAAGAGTGAATCTTGTAGGATTTATCTTTGGATTTTCAATGTTTTTTATCCAGCTAAAATAATTTGTAGAATTATGAACGTAGTGGTTATAATTTTTTTTTTGAATCCGGTATACCGTTGCATGAAGGCTCCCAGATTATAAAATCATCCACAAAGAAAAAGATAGTTATGAATTACATGAAATACATTCTCAGGGAGACTATAAAGATAAGAATTAAGAACAACCCAAATAGCATTATTAATACTTTCAGCAGTTTGTTCACTATGGATCATAGAAATTAGAGAAGCGCCTGTCCAGTTTTCCAACCAGAAGTTCATGGAGGAGTTCCTCGAGGCCATCCCTCAAGAGTTAGTAATATTATTGGCATACAATTATTAAATGGAAGGAAAAATGGAAGAGTTCATAAAATTCATGCTGCCTTTCTTCAACTTATCAAGAAACCTATTTTTAATGAAAGAAATAGGTGGAGAGTCATTGTAGATCAGGTTCCAAGTGAGTATGGGTTGAAGGGACACATTAAAAATATTTAATATTTTAATTCCAATACCAACCATAGCCAAATGTTTACAACAGGTAGACCTAGGTATAATCACCAATTTCCTATCCAGAGTGCGACCAATCCAAGAAATTGTTTTGATGGAAACATTAATTTTTTTGATGAGATAAAAAAGCCATTTATAAACCATCATATAGTATACAATTATGGAGATAATGATTGACTTGAAAAGGTATATTCCACCGGCATAGATAGAGTTTTCTTTTCCAAGAATAGAGATGATTAAGAAATTGATCAACAATTTTAGAGAAATTACTAGATTTTCGCCTGAACCAAAATATTGGGACACCAAGGTAACTGAAAAAAATTAGAATTCTTTAACACCTAATTCATTGATAATAATACATTTTATATTAACTGGAAATTTTTTCCCAAAGAAGATAGATGACTTGTTCCAGCAATTGACATGACCATAAACATCCTTGTAGTGAGAGAGATGACTTTCGAGGGTTCAAATATTTCTTTTATCAACTTATAAGAATATAATGATGTCATATACATATAAGAGATGTATGGATGAATTCACATTCCAGGAATCATGAATGGTCTTATGTTTACTCTATACCACAAGGTAAGTGAGAAATCAACTTAAATAGTCATCCATAATGGAGAAAAGGATGGAAGAGAGAGGATCACCTTGTATAACACCATTGGTGCATTTGAAGTATCCTATGGAAGAACCATTTACCCTAATAGATATGGAAGTTCAGTTAAATAGGGTTTTAATTCAATTTAAAAAGGAATTATTGATGAGAAAGACTTGAATCACTTGGAAGATAAAACTCTAGTCCATGGTATTACAAGATTTTATAATGTCATGTTTTGTGGAAATATTACCTCCTCTATTAGCATTGTTTAACGTATTAGTGAATTTAGAGGTAAGATAAATGCAGTCCTGGATGGATCTACCCTTGATGAAACCAAATTGATTCCATGAGATAATTTTTTTAGTCTGATTAGTAATCCTATTTTCAAGAAGTTTAGAGATGATTTTATATATGGTATTAATAAGAACAATTGGTCTGAAAAGATGAATCTCAGAGGCATTATCTACTTTGGGAATCAAATAGAGTAATTGTACGTCTAACCCATGAGGTATAATGCCACTAAAAAAAGAAGGATTTGATAAATTTTCAAATATAAGATTGAATGAAATCCCAATAAGGCTGGTAGAAACTGTTATTAAATACATTAGGACCTAGGGAACTCTCAGGATTCTAGCTAAAAATAGTGTCTTTGATTTCATGATCAAGAAGAATGCTTAAAAGAAAAGAATTATCTTCCTCATTAACAAATACCAGAATGACATCGTGTAATGGATCTTTATTTATGTCAGAGGCATTAAATATAGATTCAAAAAAGGAGATTACATGATTAGAAATATCATCCTCTTTATCTAAATGATTTTACCCATATTTGAGGGAGGCTAAAGGTCTACAATCTTTTCTAATTCATTGAGGAGAGTGGTAGAACATAGTGTTTCTGTCACCATCATATAACCATTTCATTTTGAAATATTGTTTATGAATTTTATCCTTAAAGGTGAGAAGAGAGTTGAGTTACACAAAAAATCCAATTTCATGATTATGATTTGTAGTGATGTTAGAGGCAGTGTTGTTTTAAAGTTGATGAAGTTCATTCTGAAGAAGCAGGATGCCATTGTCTATTTTTTTAGACTTTGTACTGAAACAACCTTTAATATTTTGTTTAAGATATTTTAATTTAATTGAATAGTCAAAGACATAATTTCAATGGGTCATAGAGGACCAAAACTTTTTAATGATATTAAAACATTCAGGCTTCGAGAGCCATGATTTTTTTAATTTGAATATTAGGATAGGTTTCATGGTTTTGATAGAATTAGTGACATGGATAGAATTTTGATGAGATTGAATCTTGGGAAGAGTGGGGCTGGAAATGGTGTCCCATTTATCTAAATAAATATCATTTTTGAACAATCTATCCAATTTTCTAGAAAGCACCCTATTATAATATCTTCTATACCAAATATATTAGGAACTAGTAAGATTAATTTCAAAAATATTGTTGTCCTCAATAACAGTCTTAAACTCTCTCGTAGAGATAGTAGAGTGGGAGGATATCATCTTTTCACATGATGTATGGATAGCATTAAATTCCCCAATGAAAAACCTGGGGTTATGTATATTAGAACCCTAATAGGAAAGGTCAGTCCAAAGAGGCCTCCTATCCTCATATCTTTTCTTTGTGTAAATAAAAGAACAAAATAGATGAGTTCTATCTCAAGTGAAATAACTGGTTAATATTTTCTCAGAGTCAAAAAAAATATTAACATTTTTTAAATATGGTTTCATGAAATTCCAAATAGTTTTAACAGTGGAGCTATTTTTACTTGCACAAATAAAAGTATATCCAAATCTACAAAGATGCAGTAATTTATAGGGGAAGTTTATATTTGGTTTCAAAAAAAGTAAAGACGATGAATGTTAATCAGTATTTTTAAGGTAGTAAAGGTTTCAAGGTTAGCAACAACCTAACAATTCCAATAAAGGATCTTCATTTATTACTATGTCTGGAATTAGAAATCCCATTTTTCTTACCCTCTGAGACACTTTTCTTAGATAACCTTCTGATATTTTTGGGAATTTTATGGAAGGATTTTTTCTTCTTCTTTCTTTTAATAGAAGCATAAGGGATAATAGTAGTACCTAAATGTGAGGAATCATTGGAAGGATCTTCCATTACATATTTAATAGGTGTGATCACATCGATATTAATCAAAAACATTATTAAGATATTCATTATGCACAAAAATTAGATTTTCATAACTTGAATATTAAATAGTGACATTAATATTATGGGTACCTACTGAAATATGTGTTTAGACCGATAAAGGAATCGAGGTGCCTAAATTATTTATTGTAGTATCAGTCTGCTGTTCAATTTTTTCCAAGATAGAAAGGGTTTGGTATCATTCTTCCCTGCCGAAACCTTAGTGATATGTCCCACCACATCACCCAAAGGACATGAGCCAGGTCTTGTGAAGCTTTCACACCGATTGTCACTACTCGATCCCAATATAGTACAAACAGTCTACCCAGAGGCAATAGCTTTGTCAACTTGCTTACCATCTGTGAATTCAGGGGAGATAATAGATGGATCAACCTTGAATTTCCTTCCTTCATTATCTAATTCAGAAAGATTAATAGTAGCACGACCAGAAAAATGTTTTGAGGTATTAACAGAAGTCTTACAAGCCTTAGTCTCCACATAAATTGGTTATTTTTGAGATTTCATAGCATCCATCACAATAGCCTCTAATTCTTCATGGAGATCAAGATCATTCTTGGTATTATCCTCCTCCTCTATAAGTTCTACCCAGGATTTTCCTAAAATGGTCTCTAAGGGAAAAATTTTATTTGTTTCTGTCATCCATATTTCAATCTTCTTCTTACATGTTTCAAGTATATCAGAAATGGGTGCCTTTTCTTTCTTATTTTTTCTCACTTATTTCCATTCATTCTCTATTGGTTGTACAACCAATTTCCAAACCACCCTAATATTTTATATTGTACGCCCAATAATCTTACATATATCACAGAAAAGGTGTTTTATCTCAAACTCAATCCTAAATTCATATTTTTATTCATTAGAAATGAAACTTATTTTATTAGGTAGTTTTGATTCATGATTAAATTCCACCATAACCCTCACAAATAGGCACAATTCATCATTTTGGGTTCTCTGATCTATCGTAAGCGGCGATCCAATAAAAGAAACAATGTGATTAAAGATTTTGGGACTCCAAAAAAACATTTGATACCATACAATCCAACCCATATTTGAGCCATTGTGTTCCTTTGGATATGAGGGTTAAAGGCACAGTCCCAATCATACATCCTAAGAAAACCAGGTTTGAGATGTGTGTTACCAGTTTTCCACACCCGATCTAAGTCTTCCTTTGATTTAAACTGGATATGAAAGTAACCCCTACCAATTGGCACTAATTTCCAGTTTGGGATACCCCAAAAGTGAGAAATTATAGGCTTTATTTAAATTAAGTTCCGAGGACGATCACCTTTCATGTATGAGATATGACCTGTGATGGAAAATTTTCACTTCTATGTATGCTTTAGGAGAGAATCTGGGTTAGCTTCCACCAAGAAACCGCCATCATCAAGATTATTTAAAAGAGGAGTCTTCTTAACGTTTGATTTATATAGATATTTATCTTTAAGGTCATATAGAAATGAAACCCCTTTAGATCTATCCACAAGAGAATTATTGGGAGTTCCTTTACTAAGGGTTTATTTTTCTTAGGTTGAAGGTGCAATGCATGAAAAAGAACATTCCCACTCTGGGTCAAATACCTCCATTGAGCATAGAAATAAGATTATGTTCTAGTAGAGATCTTGGTTCAAGCAGAGATTAGGGTTGGAAATTCATGAGTTCAAGGCAACACCTGAGGAGTCTCTCTCTGTCACACACTACTTAAGGCTATTTGGTCAATTTCTCCAAAAATTAAATCAGTATATTATCAAGGGTTAAAGGTATTATGAAATGGTTAATTCATCTAAATTATTTAAATAACTTCATGAATATATATTATATTCATTATATTAAATTTTATAATTAAAAAATCAAGGTGTAAATATAAAAATGAATCACTTAATTTCATGGAGGCGGTTTCCCACATATGAACCTAAGAGACATTTCTCCAAAACTTAAATCAGTATATTATCAAGGGTTAAAGGTGTTATGAAATGGTTAATTCATCTAAATTATTTAAAGAACTTATTGAATATATATTATATTCATTATATTAAATTTCATAATCAAATAATCAAGGTGAAAATATAAAAATTAATCACTTCATTTCATGGAGGCGGTTGCCCACATATGAACCTAAGAGACATTTCCATTTTCAAATGGATGGTAAGGTAAAAAGATACATGTTATATTATATTTTAACAATAATAATTATTTCATAATTATTATATATATTTATTAATTATATTTTTATATCCATACATGTGAGTGGGTGATGAAAAGTAATACACATTGTTTTGTGTTGGTGGTAGTCGACATGTACGCATGAGAGAAGATTTAATTTTCTATTACATGGAGAAGAGGTAGATAAAATTTTTTATGTGAACATAATAAAATATTAGTACATTTATTATACTAATTTAATTATATTAGTATTTACACACAAAATTTAAAGGTTTTAGAAGAAGAAAAAAATTTAAAGGACTCAGTTAAAATTATGACCTAATCTTTGGGAAACCTCTGTTAGAATGAATATTAAGCATTATTGAAGTTCTTTTTTTGTGGTAAAATAACCTATTGGTTGAGAAATATAATGTTTTTGTGATATTTGGGATGGTATTGGTTAAGATAAGTAGTGTAAGAAGTGTGTATAATAGAGAACAATAGGTTCCCATTTATAAGTGAGGTGGGTGGAAAACTTGTAAAAACTTTAAACTTTATTATATAGTATACATGTTAATCATGTAAAGTGGCATAAAATTATCTTAAATTTTAATATAATAATTTTAAGGTCTAAAAATAACCATCCAATGAGATTTAAGAAAGTTTTTTTATCTTTTATTTTCATTTCTTTATTTTAACCCTTTTTACTCATTTTACCCTTAAAAAAGTTGATAAATATTTACCACAGTTAACATTCATTATGAGAAAAAAAAATTATTTTTAACTTATTTCCTAATTTTATTTACTATTATTCAATATATTTTATTCATTTTACATGATTAATTTTCCAAAATTTGTAAAAACTATTATAAATATAAGTTCATAAAACACAATAATATCCATTTGTTAGATAATTTATACTTAACTATAAAATTATTTTATACTAAAATTATGTATAATTTATTTATGTATGGAATTAATTGGATTATGTTAAATAAAACTATACTTAATTGACTTTTAAACCAAACCAAAACCTAAATCAACCTTTTGAATACTTGATTTAATGAGAAGAACTAAAAATAGTATTTATTTGAATAAAACACGAATTAGATTTCCAAAATGATAAACATAAATTTAAAATTTCAATATCATATTTTGAAATAAATTAAATTAATTAATAAATATATATTTGGTATATAAAAATGTTTCATAAACTTTAAATATACTATTATATCCTTATAATTTCATAAAAGTGACAATATTGTTAAAATCAATATTTTTCACAATTCATAAAAAATATACTAGTTATGAAAAATTTAAAAAATACTCCCTTATCTAATTTCGACATGATTAATTAAAAAATGAAAATAATTTCATCAAATTAAAATTGTAATTTTTTAATTTAGGTTTTAATCTAATTATTGAATAAATCTATGTGAATTATACTATTTTTTATCTAGAATGAGATATTTTTTACTAATATTTAATCTTGGGTGTTGCATGTAATTATGAAATAACCAAAAATAATGGTTACACCAATGAGTACCAATAATATATGAAATTTTAAAATATCTATTTGTGGGTAAAATTAAGCATAGTGAAAAAAACATATTAGTTTAGAATGAATTATTTCCAGGTGTATTTAATAGTTTTGTGATAGAACTATTATTTTTTGAGATATATATTTTTGAAAATAGAGAGAAATATCGGTGATTAGTTATATTGTTAATTAATGAAAAAAGTTTAATTTCTATAAGATGACTTACGTAGAAAAATAAGTTCTATAGAATAATATCAACTAGTATAGATCAAGGGGTTAATTAATCTATGTCATTATACATAGCTGACAATGTATTGAAAAATAAATGATCGAACTATAAAACCAAATTTTTATGGTGTCACATATAATTCTTGTCATGTGTAAACTACATATGCGTAATATTAATTTTAAAATATGTATTACTTTCCAAGATATGTACACAAGTTTTATATTTATTATGTATAGATCATAAATGCATATGTCAAACGAGACCAGAATAAATTAAATTATTGGTTACCGAAATTATCTCTAGTTATTCTATAAGAAAAACTAGATAACTTCTAGGTATTTAAAGAGATTACAATATAAGTTTTTATGGGATATAAAACTAGTCTTCTTTACATCACTTTGATTCGATAACATAATAAAGATTTTTTAATATGTGAGGTTAAGGCATATTAATTATTGTAGTTTCTATTAGGCCATGTATATTGTGGCTTCTGATATTTCTCAAAATGTGATTCTAGTACGATTTTGTTCTTTATTTTGAGGTGTAAATAGATTATAAGGTTCAATGATATTATAATAAAATCTTAACCATGGGATTATCCATGATTCTAGGTGTGAAGGAGGATATATGTATATGCAAGATGATATCATCACTTGATGGATTTTATTATAAAGATGGGGTCACATTATGAAGATCATTCACATATAGCATGGATGGATCAACAAGTATTCTATTTATCAGAAATAACACATTTATCATGTGAGGATAATCATTTGAGTTATTATTAGTTAACTCTAGTGAAAGTATGAGTCTATTGGAATTTCTTCAATAGAAACAAGTACCATCCAGATTAAATTATTAAAATATTCATGTTCTTGGATATTAATTAATATATTGTAACATAATTATCATTATTCTACATGAAAATGTGTATAATAAATTCTTAAGGGTTCCTATTAGACTAAAAGGTAACGATATTCCCTTCTATATTGAGAACCCTGAGTTTCTATAATAGTATTCTTAAATATATATATATTATATTAGTAGATGATATCTTTTTATGGGATAAAAATGATACAAAATATCAGGGGTATGGGGATATTATGATATTTATACTTCTTTTTAATTAAGTTAATACTTATTATTATCCTATATAGTAGGTTAAAACTATGCATTTACATGTGTTTATATTCTTTTTTTCCATTTAACATCTTTCTGCAAGGATTCCTCAGTTTGTTTCTAGTTATTAAAAATAGAATATAGATGGTTATTCTTAATTCTATTGATAAAGGGGGAAAGTGGGTCACATAATAAGTATATTAGGATCCTAAATTTATATACATATAACTTTTATAGTTTGAGTCATTATTATTCTTATACTTGGTTTAATAATTGTTAATATATGGTTGATCATGTATATTCAATCACTAGTTATTTGAGAGAATATTTATAGATAAATATTTAATAAATATTTATTGCCCATTTTTTAATTTAGTCATTGATTAATAATATAGTGACATTTATTTAAATAAATATTCAATATTTAAGATTTAATAAATTCTGAAGAGGAAACACATACTGAGTTAAGGGTTTGGTAGGAAATAATATATTACATATCATTTAAATAAATATGAATTTATTTTAAATGATATTTATTCTATCCATGAGTTTGGATAATGTCAAGTAAATAATAATAATAATATATTATTATTATTTATATAATGTTTTCACTAGTGATTACATTATTGGTTAAGGACCAATGTGTAATTACCAACCCTAATCTGGCTTTTTAGATACTAGATTATATAGTTTTACTAGTAGAATAAAATGATAAATATTATTATTACCCCAAATTCTTGATATAATCCTATCAATTCCTATATATTTATTCCTCTTTAACACTCTAAATAATAGAGAATTATCCTCTTTACCCACCCTATTGAGTCTAGAGAGAACAAAATAATCATTCTAAATCAAAGAGATTATTATGGATATCAATGACAAATGATATGATCATTAAAACCATTCATGATTTCACTGAAGTATTTATGTAGTGAAATTTTTAGGTACATGGAGCACATATGGATCACCGATAGAAGTATTTTACCACAGTATCCTCTCACCGTAACAATGATACGCCAAGAAGTGGCAGTTGGAATCATCAACGAATCTAGAATTCTATTATGCAATTCTTTGTTTATAGGAATTAATTATAAATTATACGTGATGATATTTTATCATTTACCTCATGGTTGATTTTTCGTCATGTTATATGGTTTAATACAATATATTTGATGAAAAACCATTTTTTGGTCATGGGACCCACTGTTTCTGTTACACCACATATCCTTTAAGTGGTATAAGAGCCGTTAAATAACAATTTGTAATTATTTTTTATTCATTAGTTGATATTTATATTATTCATTATAATTTTATTTCAATTGATTTTATCTATTTATCAAAATGTAAATTTTATATGATCGTTCACCTTTATGTAATGAAGAACGGGTTTCAATGAAGAAAGTGTTGGTGAAATCCATCAGGAGTTTCCAGAGATTTTGGCTGAATGGCACTGATACATGAACTTCAACTAAAATATACACACCATATATTGCTATTAATTGAATCTATATGTCCCATGGGGAACATGAATTTCGACATAGTGTCAACACATGGTGTATTTATTATAGACCGTGTGTTAATTGGATAGAATGGCATGCAACTTACTTTATTACATGATGCGTAGACAGTGTAAAAACCATATAGTCTATGCATTTTTGAAATTTAAATCATAGAATCCTCAATGGTCATAGAAATTTCAGGTATTTGTTATAATATACATGGTATGATCACTGGGTAATATAGTAATTAATGGACATGAGACGGAGGTCATGTAAATAAAACAAACAAGGTTTATTAAATACAAATGTTGTGAGATACATTTATGATGCATTATAAGGAATATGTATTCTATTCATCACATCTTCGTCCTGTTGTATCTGAGGAGACATCTATCTTGGATAGATGTATACCATAGGAAATTGGAATGAATCCCTAGTCTGATTATTCCATAGTGAATCTCTTATGTATTTGGTGAAGGTAAATATTATTAATTGTACCAAGTATCCCAAAATATCCAGTTATATAGATCTTGTTCCCTAAAATCAGGTTTCTATGTTAATCCATTCACATTGAAATTATCTTTAGTCTAAACTAAATATAAATAAATAATCGTTTTTCCATATGATATGAAACATATCATTCTTGAAAAATGATTTCTATCCCACTAACCACTTGTAGATAACTAGAAAAAAATCATTATAGATGAATATTATATTATCATTATGATTTATTTAATCCATTAATGGATCCCATGAAATTTCATATCTTATTATATTTTTTCAGTGTCCCCAACCTTTTCTATTCCTATCATAAAGACGCATTACATAATATTTCCTCCAAGGAATTTGGTATTGACATTTAAATCCAAATATAATGATCATATATAGTTTATATTATAAGTAAATTCTATTGGATTTTAGAATGAGGGCTTGGTATGAACAATTGAGAATTATTTGTACCATGCTTGTATCACTAATGTTTATTTTCTCTTGAATACCCTCAAATGGGTTTTCATCAACTTGAGAAACTACTAAAATTTTAAACTAGATTTTAGAACATGGTATCTATTCTTAAATTCATATGAACATGTCGATCATTATATCATCCTGCCTTTTTATCACATAAACTTTCATTACATTTTACAAAACCGAGGATCTTTAAGGTTTAGTGTCTTGGAAACAAAGAACCTAAAACATGAAAACATAAAACATTCTTCATAACAACCTTAAAGGATTCTCCTTATGTTCATCCTAGGATCATTATTGCATATCAAAACCTGGGGACATACATCAAAAGAAAGGGTGAGCAGAAGGCCCAGTAAGGGAAACAAGGGAAACATTTAACATGTGAATTTGAGACACATCAACAATGTCATGAAAAAGAACTTTAAGGCATGATAAATAAATCATGAGGCAAATCATAATAAAAATAACGTTTTTCATAACTTGAAGATGTGGATACAAAATTTAATATTGACAATCATTTTTGTTTCACCAAAGTCCATCCCCAAGGTGTCATTAAAAATTACCAAGGTTATTCACCAAGGTGTCTTTAAAAAAAATCATCTCTAGAGATTAATTCTTTACCCAATGCATTGGAGCACTATCAAGGAACACCCTTGACATGTCTTTATTATCATGTGAGCCACATATATCATCATAAATAATTTCATAAAAAAATCATGTAGCATAAAAGAAATGGGTTTCATTTCATAATCATAACGTTTTGAAAACTGCTTTAAAGACATGATCTTTATGTCACTTTAAACCCATGGAAAGGGAAAGCGGGTCTCATGTATGTAAATACCAGGATTTAAAATAGAAAATTTTTGTATATATGTTAATAACATTTTAGAAGAAAGAGATTTGAGTATTCACCAAATAAAATAAATTAATTTGAGAATAAGAGACATACATTTTGAGACGGAAATTCTTCAGCATAACGGCTATGTTTCCGGGTTTTAGAAAACATTGAAAAGTGAGGGGACATGGGTCAACCAATCATAAATGACCCATAAAACAGTATAGGGACAGAATATAATTGATATAAGTACATGGTAATGATATTTTAAAGACATACCATATGAAATGAAAAACATGGAGGGAAGACAAAAATAAGATTTATCTTTTGAAAATTCGGCAGCCTAACAGCGTCACTTAAACTTGAATTGAAGAGATAAAATATGGTCTCTAATCATATAGACATAGAAGATAATAATTATAGATATAGATATCATACCCCAACATAATAAAAAGGAACTTTAAAGACTTTACATGAAAGTAGAACTTTGAAAAATCAGAAAGGTGAAAGAATCCCTTAAAAATTCGGCAGCCTAACGACGCCACTTAAACTTCAACAAAAATGAATTGATGAGATCAAATAGGGTCTCTCATCATATGAACATAAAATATCAGTATAATAGATATAGATATCATACCCCAACATAATAAAATGAACTTGAAAGACTTGACATGAAAGTAGAACTTTGAAAAATGAGAAAGGTGAAAGAATCCCTTAAAAATTCTGCAGCCTAACGACGCCACGTAAACTTCAACAAAAATGAATTGAAGAGATAAAATAGGCTCTATAATCATATGAACATAAAATATCAGTATGATAGATATAGATATCATACCCCGACCTAATAAAAAAACTTGAAAGACTTAACAAGAAAATAGAACTTGAAAACGAGAATGGTGAAAGAATCTCTTAAAAATTCAGCAGCCTAACGACGCCACTTAGACATTCCTAAAATGAATTGATGAGAGAAAGAGGGGGTTTATCATCATATGAACATGAAAAGGGAAGTAATAGGAATATAAAATAACATCCTCCAACATAAGAACATAGAGCATAAAAGAAATGACTTAAAATAGATTACTTGAAAAGAAAGAGGGAGGTAGGATCCCTTACTTTAAAACATAACTCTTAAAACATAAAGGTTGGGACATTGAGGGATTGGGGCACCTTGTGAGGACTACTTGGGTGGTAATGAGACCAGATCTTCATTGGGGGAGAGTTGTGAGTCGAATGGATGAGAGGATTTCTTGGTATTTATAGGGAAAGTGAGGGGACAAGGCATTAATTGCCAAGGGACACCTCATTGGTGGTTTTGGCAAAACCATGGGCTTGACCCTGGTATTTGCCCATGGTATTGGACACTTGGGACACCTCATACCTTATATTACTATTCATGAGTCGACCATATTGATTACATACTTAATATATCATTTAATGATGTCATTAAACACCCGTAACTTAAAAACTGTTGTTGAGCCCTCTAGAAGATTGTTGATTTCATGTCTATGATTGATGTTTTAATAATCACAAATCATCACATACCATTAATGCTTAATCTGGTTTGATTTCTCATAAACTTAATTAAAATATGTTAATGAATCTGTTATCATGTTTTTGTCTATGCTTATTGACTTACAAAGTATTCTGGAAGTCTTCTGGATTCAACAGACATCGGAAGCACCGATTCAATATCAACAGACATCGGAAGCACCGATCCAATATCAAAGGACAATGGTTGCACCAATACGATATCAAAATGATCCACCGATCATCTGACTCACCGATGAAAATGACTCACCGATGCAAATGACTCACCGATGCAAATGACTCACCGATGAAAATGACTCACCGATGAAAATGACTCACCGATGCAAATGACTCACCGATGCAAATGACTCACCGATGCAAATGACTCACCGATGCAAATGACTCACTGATGCAAATGACAGACTGATGCTGATCAGTCTGATTCACCGATGCTGATCTATCTGAGTCACCGATCATTACTCACTAATGCTGATGACCTACCGATCACTTGATTCTTCAATAGTCATAAACAACTGTTTGAATTTCTTTATCTTTATCTTTATTTAATCTAACCAACGGTCATATTAGGTATATTTTAATGCTCTGTCAATTAATTAATAAAGGTTGTCAGATGTCAGGAAACCGTACCTCGTACCTGTGGAAAGGACACTTTTTCTGTCTTCCGAAGCACGTGACATAAATACAAGAAGACTCTGCTGAAGAAAATAGTTGACCGAAGAACACAAGAAGAATATAGAGGAAAGAAAAAGGAGGAAGAACCAAGAAAGACAAAACCTCATACACAATCAAGCCTACTCAAGAAGAGTTCTGTGTATAAAAAAGAACATTGAAGAACTTCATTGACTACATCTCACTGCCTTTGAAACTGATGCATACGACACTCTTCTTCTCAAAAAAAAATGAGAAGAGGACTCAAAATAAATTCTGACCAAATACAAAAGAGTCCAGAGCTACACTGAAATCACCAGAGCTATTTCTAAACTCTACATCTCTGCTCTGTGATACATTTGGTTTACATTTTGAGCAGTGTGTGTTATCTGCTGTATTAAACACACACACTGACTCCTGTACTTTCACTGGAGGATCTGTAAATCCTCAGAAAACATTTTTACACTTCATTTCCCACTGTGGATAGTGATAGAGGTCATGTGAGACCTAGACAGCTCTAAGCTATTGTTTGTTTTCCCACGCAGAACTGTGGTAGAGGTCTTGTGACCTGGATAGTGTGTTCACTGTTGTTAACCCCGATCCAGGGTGTGGATCATTTTTATATAAACTTTTGAGAGGACTAAGTCTTGGCTTGAGACTGAACCTCTTGGTTAATTCACTGTGTTTTTAGTTACATACTATCTCCATACTACATATTTATTTCATATTCCACTGCTATTACTTTGAAATATAATTTATTTTCAAAGCTACTTTTATAGTTAAACTTGAAAGTGTTTATATTTATTATAAACCAGTAAGTTAGTTTCAAAAGTTAATTTAATCATAAGATTAAGTTAACTGAGAACTAATCAATCTTTGAGAAACTAATTGAACCTTTATAATCTGTATAAATTCACTACAGTTTAATCTGTTTTTGAAATAGGGGATTTTAATAAACATTGTTTTTAACAGAAAATTTTAATTGGAACTCAATTCACCTCCCTCTTGAGTATCCACTCCGACCAACATTTGGTATCAGAGGTTGGAAAATATTTTCTAAAGTACTCTGTTTTTCAACTGTGATTTTAGTTGTATTTTAAAGTTCTTAAAATTTCTGTTATTTCTAAATTTTTATCTCTTTAAAATTCTTTTTGTGATATCATGGATAATAGACTTGAGGGTGCTGCTACCAACCGGCCACCTTTCTTTAATGGAAACAACTATGCTCAGTGGAAGCTAAAAATAAAAATTCACTTAGAAAGTATGAGCTTTGATATTTGGACTGCCATTGAAACTGAATACAAAATTCCCAGTACTGATAGATCTACTTGGGATGAACCTACAAAGACTGCTTACAATAATAATTGTAAATCTATGAATGCCTTGTACTGTGCTCTAGGAGATGAGGAATTTAATAGAATTTCTGCATGTAAAACTGCATATGAAATTTGAGATACCTTAGCTGTTTCTCATGAAGGAACAACTAATGTTAAGGAGATGAGATTGAATACCTATACTATTAAGTATGATAATTTTAAGATGAAGCCTGATGAACCCATTTCTGATATGTATCTCAGGTTCAATGAAATTGTCAACACAATGACTTCTCTGGGAAAGGATGTTCCAGCAAAGGAACAAATCATGATAATTTTGATATGTCTACCAGAAACCTTTGTCTCCATTAGAGAATTGTGTGACATTGGAGAACTTCCAGTCAAGGAGCTTATTGGTAAGTTGATGATGTATGAATAAGAACTCAAGGTAAACAAAGAAGAAGATGATGAACCTAAAAGGAAGTCTATTGCCTTCAAGACTACAACCTCAAAGAATAAGGATAAGGAAAAGCCTCCAGCTATCAATGAAAGTTCAAGCAGTGAGGAAAGTGAGAATGATTCTGACAGTGATGCTGAGATGGCTCACATTGCTAGAAGATTTAAGAAATTCTATAGGAAGAAGAAGTTTTTCAAAAAGTCAAACTACAAAGGCAAGTATGATAACAAAGGACACTGGAAAAAGGATTGGAAGAAGTCTGATAAATCAGATGAAGTTGTCTGTTATGAATGTAAAAGAAAAGGACACATAAAAGCAGATTGTCCAAAGATGAAATACAGAAAGAAGTATGAATACAAGGATAACAAGTACAAGAAATCCATGAAGGCTACTTGGAGTTCTTCAAAAGACAGCACAAGTGAAGCTGAATCTTCAGACTCTGAAAGGAATCGAGCCAACATGTGTTTCATGACAAACACTTCTGAGGTAACATCAGAAACTCCTGCTTAAAATTCATATTATTCTGGAGACGATTCTGAATGTGATAACATGTCTAAATCTGAACTGTTTGAATATTGTGATATTCTTGAAGAAACCTATAATGAGCTTAAAGATAAATATAAAGGTTTAAAGAAACAGTATGCTTTAAGTGTTAAGCATAAATCTGATCTGGATATAGAAGTAGAAAAGAATGCTCAGTTGCTTAAAGAGAATACTGAACTAAAATTGTCTAATGAGCAACTCAGAAAAGACTTAGAGAAGTTCAAAAATGGCAAGAATACTCTAACTCAAATGCTAGGAAAGAAAGTTGCACCTAGATATACTA
Organism: Viscum album; assembly: GCA_963277665.1. Lineage (NCBI taxonomy): Eukaryota > Viridiplantae > Streptophyta > Magnoliopsida > Santalales > Viscaceae > Viscum > Viscum album. The sequence continues at coordinate 1,487,781,914 of OY728137.1, read as the reverse complement.
CTGGTATAGGATACCAACCTGAACAAAGAAAAGTTGCCAAAACTAGATTCATTCCTAAATCTGGACAGAAGATAGTTAATTCTGGAACTTCATATGCCTCAACCAGTTATATTCATAGTTATGGATCTAATAAGGTTTATCTTTCAAAGAATGTTAATTCTACAAATTATATGAGACCCATTAGACAAATATGGGTACCTAAAGTATCATTGGCTAACATGTCTGGACCCAAGAAGATCTGGGTACCAAAATCATCTTCCATCTAAATCTGTTTTGTAGGATACCTGCTTGAAGAGCTGTCACAAGAAGATATGGTACTTAGACTGTGGATTTTCAAGACATATGTCAGGAGACTTTTCATGTTTCAAGATCTTAGTAAAAGTTGATGGAGGCTTTGTCACTTTTGGTGATAATTCAAAAGGAAAAATCATCGGCTTAGGCCAGATTGGTAACACTGATTCAATCTTGGTTTCTGAAGTTTTATTTGTCGATGGACTTAAATATAACTTGTTAAGCATTTCTCAGTTGTGTGATGATGGTTTTTATGTGAAATTTAAAAATTATTCCTGCAATGTTTTTAACTCTAAAAATGTTTTAGTATTTTCTCCTTTAAGAAATGAAAATGTTTATGCTGTTGATTTAGATTCTTTAGATAAGAAGAATATTCCTTGTTTAAATGCTTTTCATAAAGAGTCTTGGATCTGGCACAGAATATTAGGACACTGCAATGTACACTCACTTAGAAAACTTTCTAGGAAGAACTTAGTTAGAGACCTACCCAAACTTGAATTTCCAGCAGACAAAGTTTGTAATCTCTGTCAAAAAGGAAAGCAACATAAAGTCTATTTTAAATTAAAGAAAGAAGTGTCAAATTCTCAACCTCTCGAGTTGGTTCACATGGATTTATTTGGACCTTCTAGAGTTTATAGTTTGAATGGGAAGCACTATGTCTATGTTCTTGTAGATGACTTTTCTAGATATACTTGGGTATATTTTCTAGCTCACAAAAGTGAAGCTTGTTCTTACTTTGTTAAATACTCCAAGTCTGTAGAAAATCTTAGTGGACTCAAGATTAAGACCCTGAGAAGTGATCATGGTCATGAGTTTGAAAATCATGAGTTTGATTCTTACTGCTCACACAATGGCTATAGTCACAATTTCTCTGCCCCTAGCACACCCCAACAAAATGGTGTAGTAGAGAGAAGGAATAGAACCCTGCAAGAAATAGATAGAACTATGCTCAATGAATATGAACTGCCTATTTACCTTTGGGCTGAAGCTGTAAATATAGCTTGTTATGTCATTAATAGAGTCTTGATCAGGCCGGTTCTTAAGAGGACCCCTTATGAGTTGTGGAACCATAGGAAACCTAAGGTTAACTACTTCAAAGTTTTTGGCTGCAAAGTCTTCATTCTCAATACTAAAGACAATCTTGACAAATTTTCATCCAAGAGTGATGAAGGAATTTTCATAGGTTACTCTATCTCTAGTAAAGCCTATAGAGTTTTCAATAAAAGAACCAAATGTGTGGAAGAATCTGTTCACATCAAATTTGATGAAACTGATCTGTGAAACCGATCTGTGAAACTGATCTGTGAAACCGATCTATGAAACTGATCTATGAAACCGATCTGTGAAACTGGTCTGTGAAACGGATCTGTGAAACTGATCAATGAAACCGATCTGTGAAACGGATCTGTGAAACCGATCTGTGAAACCGATCTGTGAAACCGATCTGTGAAACCGATCTGTGAAACCGATCTGTCATACCGATCTATTTTTCTATTTTTTTTATATATTGTAATTAATTAGTAAATTTATTTAATAATTTTTATGGGAACTCTAAATGATAAAATAAATGATACGCGGCTATTTATCTTCCCTAAATCTTTGACCGTTCATTTCCCGCCGAACCTTTCAACCTCTCTTCCCCTCTACTATGAACCTTCGAACCTCTGCCTTCCCAAAATCTTCGAATGACTAAGCAAAAGAGACCGAGAAAAGGACCAGATAGCCCTGTACCTTCAAAGCGTGCTCGAGGCGAGTCGAGTAGTACCTCTCAACGATCAGTAAATCCGAACCTGGAAACTCGGATTGTTGCTGTAGAAAGAGAAGTCAGCTCTGCGTGGCTTTTGTCATGTAAGTCACTGTTGCTGCAAGTTATTGAATCGCAAGGATGGATAGACTGGTTTTCAGACAACTCTCAAATAGACTACCCGAAGCTAGTACATGAGTTCTACATGAATCTGAAAATCACTCTAGATGGTGTGGAGGCTTCCAGGATGTCGTCTGTGGTAAAAGGAAAGAAAATATCCTTCTCATCTAAGCAGTGGGCTGAGTGATTGAATGTACCTCATGAAGGTCGGTACGGGGATTATGCTGGGAATATTCCTCCAACATCTGATTACTTCTCTTATGAATTAGCTCTAGAGCTTCTGACTGGAAACAAAGAGTCACGGAGAATCACAGCTTCAGAATTAGATGGTGAATGCATACTTCTTTTCAAGTTTATTCAGCACCAACTTTGCCCTAGGAGAGGAGATTTTGCTGCTGTAAAGTACCAGGATGTTTTCCTGTTGTTTCTTCTGAAAACACATGAGAAGATCAATTTGTGTAGATATGTGATGGTGCACATAACTGGAATGGTAAAACCATACAATAAAGCCACTGCCTTATTTTATTCAAAGATGATGTCTACCATGCTCAAGAATCTAGAATGTGTTGATGAAGTTGATGAAGTTGATGAAACCGAACATACCTTCTGTCTCAACAAAGAGATCTGCAAGAGGATGAAAATCAATTGGAATCCATGGAAGAAGTGCTGGGTTGCAGATGAAGATAAATTGTATGAAGCCTACAATCCCATAGATCATGGCAAGAGGACAAAGGATTTGAGAGAACCTGGCTTGAAACAAAATGATGAACCAGTTTATTCTGATGATGATGAGCAAGAAGAAAGAAAGGATGAGGCCACTGAAGCCCAAGAGCAAGAAGAAGCTGCGACTGAGGAAGGAAGTATGTCATCTCCTAATGATAGGAGTGATCCTGACACTGCTAGTCCCAAAAGAAGAATAGAATTTGGACCTGCTAGTCCACCCTTAGCCCTACCAGAATCAGAACCTATTCTTGGTGATGAAGAAGATTCTGATACTGAAGAGTATCACAGTGAAGATTCTGAGAAGAGTGATGATGGACATGCTGATGATGCTGAGGCTGCTGTTGATGGTGATAACAGACCAGTGGATGGTCTTTCTGTAGATCAAATAGAACCACATCAATTAGTACAAGAAATACATATCAGTGGCAAGGTTGATTCACCAAAAATCAGTGGAACAACAAGCTATGAGAAACCAAAATACACCCTATGTGCTGCTGTTTGGGATGACTACCCTGGTTATGCTGTTTTGGGCTTAGAATATTCTGAAGAAGAAGAAGCAATGCCAGAATCTGCTGCAGCTGTAAAGAGGAACCTCCCAAGAGAAGCAAGGTCTGTTCCTGCTGTTGATCCTACAAATGTTAATTTACCTGGTTCTGGAATCTCTCAAGCTGATCTTGATAAGTTTAAGATTGAATTTCTAACTGCTGTGAGAGACACAGTTAGAGAAGAAATTTCTAGTGCTCTTACTCAAGTGTCTCTACAAGTTTCTGAAAATTCATTGGAAGCCTTCTCACAAAGAGTATCTAATGCTGTGAAGCCAGACCTAGACAATACTAGTGAACTTATTGGCAGGCACATAGCCTTTTTGAATCAGACTATGAAGGATCTTCACACCGGCTTGGTATCTCTATCATGCGAATTCCGATCAACCATCTCTGGTATGATGGAAGTTTTGAGAAATTTGATTGAACATCTCAACAAGTCTGACCTGAGGAAGTTTAAAGATGAGTTAACTCACAAAGTTGGCCAAGCCAGTACAGGCAAGGTAACCAAGATCACTACCCGTGAGCTAGAATCTCTAAGAGAAGTTGTGCATGATGAGTTAGCTGCTGTTAGACAAGTTCTTGATTTAGAATCTTTGAGGAAGATGAAAGAGCTCTGTGATAACAGTCATAAGATGGAATTGGTGTATTCAGCAGATGCTAAGAAAGCTCTGCAAGAGATCAAAGAGAAAGTTGATAATTACTTTTCCATGATTTATACAAAACATGAGATGACTGCAAACTTCAAGGTGTTGGTAGAGAATCTGAAATTACCTCCAGTCACTCAGGCCTTCAAAACGCAAGTTCATCAGTTGCAAGATTTGACCCCTTCCTTGGCACAGTTCATGGAGAATAAAGATGATTTTGAAAAAGCTATGAAGTATGGAGCAGAAGTCATTCAAGACTTCATTCTTCTTTTGAAGCCCTATTTGAATGCACAGGCCACTGCAATAGTAGTTCCTACTTCTGAACCTCTCAATGACTCTGATGTAGCTCCAAATCAGCTATCTGTTGCTCAAGATCTATCTCAGTTAAGACCAGTCCCTCAACAAGCTTCTCAACCAGCTCCTGTTTCTCAACAACAACTCTCTGTGTCACCTGCTCCTACCCCTGCCTGAGTTGTCCTACCACCACTTCAGATTCGCCAGGTACAGCCTGCCTCCAAGCCTTCAAACTTACCCACTATTGATCCCAAAGACAAAGGCAAATCCCCTTTGTATCCCAACAAATAGTTGTGTATTGTTTTTGATAGGGTGAACAATGTGATGCTTGTAATATTCTGTACTTTAAAATATTTTTTTCTCTATACTCTATGCTGCCTGCTTTTACTTTCACTTTCACTTATATGTTTTCCCTCCTTTTTGATTATCCCAAAGGGGGAGAAGAAAAAGAATGATATATGGGAGAAGAGAGATATATGGGAGAAAAGATGTATATATCTCAGGGGGAGAAATCTGTATAATATATATGGGAAATTTAAATTAAGGGGGAGATTTATATATCTCTTTATATTTATTCTCTTTATGGTTTAATTCTCATTATGTTTTTATTAATGATATATCATATTATTTATATTTTATGATAAAGATTTGTGATTATCAAAAAGGGGGAGATTGTTGATCCCTCTGGAAGATTGCTGATTTCATGTCTATGATTGATGTTTTAATAATCACAAATCATCACATACCATTAATGCTTAATCTGTTTTGATTTCTCATAAACTTAATTACAATCTGTTAATGAATCTGTTATCATGTTTTTGTCTATGCTTATTGACTTACAAAGTATTTTGGAAGTCTTCTGGATTCAACAGACATCGGAAGCACCGATTCAATATCAACAGACATCGGAAGCACCGATTCAATATCAACAGACATCGGAAGCACCGATTCAATATCAACAGATATCGGAAGCACCGATTCAATATCAACAGACATCGGAAGCACCGATTCAAGATCAATAGACATCGGAAGCACCGATCCAATATCAAAGGACAACGGTCGCACTGATCCGATATCAAAATGAGCCTCCGATCATCTGACTCACCGATGCAAATGACTCACCGATGAAAATGACTCACCAATGCAAATGACTCACTGATGCAAATGACTCACCGATGCAAATGACTCACCGATGCAAATGACTCACCGATGCAAATGACTCACCGATGCAAATGACAAACCGATGCTGATCAGTCTGATTCACCGATGCTGATCTATCTGAGTCACCGATCATTACTCACTAATGCTGATGACCTACCGATCACTTGATTCTTCAATAGTCATAAACAACTATTTGAATTTCTTTATCTTTATCTTTATTTAATCTAACCAACGGTCATATTAGGTATATTTTAATGCTATGTCAATTAATTAATAAAGGTTGTCGGATGTTAGGAAACCGTACCTCGTACCTGCGGAAAGGAAACTTTTTCTGTCTTCCGAAGCACGTGACATAAATACAAGAAGACTCTGCTGAAGAAAACAGTTGATAGAAGAACACAAGATGAATATAGAGGAAAGAAAAAGGAGAAAGAACCAAGCAAGATAGAACCTCATACACAATCAAGCATACTCAAGAAGAGTTCTGTGCATACAAAAGAACATTGAAGAACTTCATCGACTACATCTCACTGCCTTTGAACCTGAAGCATACGACAATCTTCTTCTCAAACAAAAACGAGAAGAGGACTCAGAATAAATTCTGACCAAATACAAAAGAGTCCAGAGCTACACTGAAATCACCAGAGCCATTTCTAAACTCTACATCTCTGCTCTGTGATACATTTGTTTTACATTTTTAGCAGTGTGTGTTATCTGCTGTATTAAACACACACACTGACTCCTGTACTTTCACTGGAGGATCTGTAAATCCTCAACAAACCTTTTTACACTTCATTTCCCACTGTGGATAGTGGTAGTGGTCGTGTGAGACCTGGACAGCTCTAAGCTATTGTTTGTTTTCCCACGTAGAACTGTGGTAGAGGTCTTATGACCTGGACAATGTGTTCACTATTGTTAACCCCGATCCAGGGTGTGGATCATTTTTATATAAACTTTTGAGAGGACTAAGTCTCAGCTTGAGACTGAACCTCTTGGTTAATTCTCTGTGTTTGTAGTTACATACTATATCCATAATACATATTTATTTCATATTCCGCTGCTATTACTTTGAAATATTATTTATTTTCAAAGCTACTTTGACAGTTAAACTCGCAAGTGTTTATATTTATTATAAACCAGTAAGTTAGTTTCAAAAGTTAATTTAATCATAAGATTAAGTTAACTGAGAACTAATAAATCTTTGAGAAACTAATTGAACCTTTATAATCTGTATAAATTCACTACAGTTTAATCTGTTTTTGAAATAGGGGGATTTTAATAAACATTGTTTTTAACAGAAAATTTTAATTAGAACTCAATTCACCCCCCTCTTGAGTATCCACTCCGACCAACAACTGTATTTTCACTATTCGTCGAAAATTCAACATTGTCAGAAAAATCCCAAAATTTCACCTTTACCAAATATCGATGCTCTGATTTCAAAAATGAACTCCATTTTATAAAAACAATTTTCTAAATATTTTTAATTTAATTTTTAAATAAATACACTATTCACCAAAAATTCATTTTTTTCAGAATAATCCCAAAAAATTACCTTAACATAATATCGATGCTTTAAGTTCAAAAATAAGGACCATTTTATAAAAATAATTTTCTAAATATTTTTAATTTAATTTTTAATTAAAAAACACTATTAACCCGAAAAAACTAATACTTGACTAATAATTTTTGAAACCGTTATTTAAACATTTTATTGAATCACATTACTTAATCAAAGTTCCTAGATTATATTAATACTTTCTTTAAGTGAGATTAATAATCCATTTGGTCACATTACTAATCCTAAGCATACAATCACTATTCAGAATTTACTATTCATCAAAAATTAAGTTGATCTTATTAGATTCTAAATTTAGTACTAAACATAATTGTAGAATACCATTTTTTGAAAATCATTACATATTTTTAATTATTTAAGGTTTACATAAACATTTTTTAAAAGATTCTTTCTCTAAAATTCAAAAAACAAAATGCATACTATATTTATCCGGACATTTGAAAATTCATAAACATCATCATAAGAAGAAATAAAATTTTTTATTTAAAAAAAAGGATTACACAAGGCAGTTATGGTCTCCTTGCATTTCCCCTTATCACACTAGCAAAGGACCTAAGTGTAAGGTGTGCTAAGGTGAGAGAATCCGAGGGAGGCTCGACCAACATCACACGAGTAGTAATTTCTATCAGTTTGACTTTCTCATGAAGGCGATTCTATTCTAGCTTCACATGATAAAGTTAGGCTTGGGTTTGGTCCAGAGCAAAGCCCAGTGGTGATACCTCCTTCCCAAGTTCTGTTAGATGGGCTTCGATTGGACCGAGACTACTGGATGAGGCCATAAAATCTCTTTTCTATATTAATTAACCAAGTTCACTTGTATTTAGAGTTAAAAGTCACAACATTCAGTTTTCAATGGTCATACTGACTAATGGTCATATAATAGTCAAAACCCAACAGTCTCATTTTTATTATACTCATGTTATCAAATGAAATAGTTTGGTTGAGTATGAAAAATAAAATAACACACAAAATTAGGAAACAAGATTTATTCAAAATTTTGGGTCGTTACAATTTCCCCCCCTAAGAAATTGCATCCTCGCAATTTTTAAAATTGGGTTTTGAAATTTCATTGAAAGTCCCACATCGGAAAAAGAGTCAGTAAAACTATTACTTTAAAAGAAAGAAAATAAAGTACAAAGGCCACCCGAGTTAACCCATACCAGGATTCCATGTAGGAAAACATGGATATGGAAGAAAACACAAAGGGTCAAGTTATGAGGGAGAGTGATAGAAAACATGATTAAGAGAAAGTTAACCACAATAAAATCACAAACTTATGATGTGTGTAAACGGTCCTTGATTACCCAGTAGGAAACTTAAACCAACAACGTTTTTGTTTTACGTTCCTTTTAATAATTTTGAGGAATTCATTTACTACATAGAAAAAAAAACATAAGAAAACATGCATACCTTCCATTAGAGCTTCATCCTTTAATAAGTTTCTACCAAAAATAATATTTTCTCTAAACAATGAGAATTCAAAACTACTTGTTCTCATCAATGCACAAAAATCATCTTATAGAGAATCACATAATCCACCAAAGATTAACTATCTATTTCTTATATCTTTAAACATTATCCCAATAACACAAGAGGTAATATAAAAAACTCTTCAAAGAGAAAGAATCCCATAAGAAGGGAAACTACTTTTAAACCTTCAAAGTTCCACGGTACTACCCAAAGTTCATTATAGACCATTCCATAAATAACTGATCTTAAAATTCCTCAAAATAAACCAATCTAAGATTGAAACCCAAATACAAGAAGGATTTGATAACATAGTCCTCCAAAATAAACTTCATCATTCATCTCCAGACAACATCAACCATTCCTAACATCTTATAAAAAAAGTAGCTAAACAAAACATATTTTACCCAAGATTGGTTAATCATTTCCATATGTAACCTAAATTACTATAAGTCCACCTTAAATTCATCGATTCTTAAAAATATAATTCAGCCTTTACTCCTCAAAGAAAATTCCGTAGTAATCTATTTACCTCGATCATATTGGGTTTCCAAAATAGTGTACATCATCCAAAATAATAATCGTCTTTTAATCCCCTAATCATCTCTGTCATATTAATAAGACAATATTCACATTTCCTATCACATTGGTTGTTGGGAAATGTTCTTCCATTTCCCACCATTAACTAAGAAAAGAAAGTACAATTATGGGCTTAAATACTTAGCCAATAATCATGAAAAGGAACTTAAAGCATAGAAGGATAACTTGTAGAAGAAAATTATACCCTAACTTTTGATCCCCTAGGTTCCAATCTAGGTTATCCATGATCATATATTCTTATGTGAATCTTTATTTTATTTTATCTTTGTTAGTTTAATAATGGTTCATACTAAGCTTATGAATTTACCAAAACATATCCCCTAGGAGTGTCGTAACCAAGAGTGCAGTAAGGCCCGTTGTCATGTACCAGTTCCCGTTCGAGTCTAGCTCAAAGCGATTTTTTTGGGTTTTACCCCTATGTACATCTGTGCCAGAGCCACCTCTACCTGCTCGTATCCAAACAAGGACGTATTTGCTTTGCAACCCCATACTCAATACTCACCAAAATACAAGGAAGATTTCCTATATTTAAACTTTTCTATAGGGTTCTTCCTAAAGTTTTCATATCCTAATTTCCACAAATAACTAAACCATCCTTTGATACCAACTATAGCATCCTGCCTTTTTATCACATAAACTTTCATTACATTTTACAAAACTGAGGATCTTTAAGGTTTAGTGTCTTAGAAACCAGGAACTTAAAACATGAAAACATAAAACATTCTTCATAAAAACTTGAAAGGATTGTCATTATGTTCATCCTAAGTTCATTACTACATCTCATAACCTGGGGAAATACATCAAAAGAAAGGGTGAGCAGAAGGCCCAGTAAGGGAAACAAGGGAAACATTTAACATGTGAACTTGAGATACATCAACAATGTCATGAAAAAGAACTTTAAGGCATGAGAAAGAAATCATGAGGAAAATCATAATAAAAATAATGTTTTTCATAACTTGAAGATGTGACTACAAAATTTAATATTGAAAATCATTTCCGTTTCACCAAGGTCCATCCCCAAGTTGTCATTAAAAATTACCAAGGTTATTCACCAAGGCCTCGTTAAAAAAATCATCTCTAGAGATTAAGTCTTTACACAATGCCTTGGAGCGATATCAGGGCGCACCCCTGACATGTATTTATTATCACGTGAGCCACATATATCATAATCAATCATTTCATAAGAAACCCATATATCATAAAAGAAATGGGTTTCATTTCATTATTCTAACGTTTTAAAAACTGCTTTAAAGACATGATCTTTGTGTCATTTAAACCCACGGAAAGGGAAAGCGGGTCTCATGTATGTAAATACCAGAATTTAAAATAGAAAATTTTGGTATATATGTTAATACCCATCTAGAATAAAGATCTTTGAGTATTCACTAAATAAAATAAATGAATTTGAGAATAAGAGAGAGACATTTTGAGATGAAAATTTTGCAGCATAACAGCTATGTTTCGGGGTTTTAGAAAACATTTAAAAGAGAGGGGACATGAGTCAACCAATAATAAATGACACATAAAACAGTATAGGGACATAATATAATTGATATAAGAACATGGTAATGAGATTTTAAAGACATACCATATGAAATGAAAAACATGGAGGGAAGAAAAAAAAGATTTCTGTTTTGAAAATTCGGCAGCCTAACAGCGTCACTTAAACTTGAATTGAAGAGATCAAATATGGTCTCGCATCACATGAACATAGAAGATAAGTATGATATACATAGAGATCATACCCCAACATAATAAAAAGTAACTTTAAAGACTTTACATGAAAGTAGAACTTTGAAAAATGAGAAAGGTGAAAGAATCCCTTAAAAATTCGGTAGCCTAACGGCGCCACTTAAACTGCAACAAAAATGAATTGATGAGATCAAATAGGGTCTCTCATAATATAAACATAAAAGATCAGTATGATAGATATAGAGATCATACCCCAACAAAATAGAAAGAAATTGAAAGAATTGACATGAAAGTAGAACTTTGAAAAATGAGAAAGGTGAAAGAATCCCTTAAAAATTCTGCAGCCTAACGACGCCACTTAAACTTCAACAAAAATGAATTGAAGAGATCAAATATGGTCTCTCATCATATTAACATAAAATATCATTATGATAGATATATAGATCATACCCCAACATAATAAAAAGGAACTTGAAAGACTTAACAAGAAAATAGAACTTGAACATGAGAATGGTGAAAGAATGTCTTAAAAATTCGGCAGCCTAACGACGTCACTTAGATATTCCTAAAATGAATTGATGAGAGAAAGAGGGGGTTTCTAATCATATGAACATGAAAAGGTAATTAAGAGGAATATAAAAGAACATCCTCCAATATAAGAACATAGAGCATAAAAGAAATGACTTAAAAGAGATTACTTGAAAAGAAAGAGGGAGGTAGGATCCCTTACCTTAAAACGTAACTCTTAAAACTCAAAGAATGGGACCTTCAGGGCTTGGGGGACCTTAGGAGGACTCCTTGGGAGTTAATGAGACTAGATCTTCGTTGGGGGAGAGTTGGGAGTCGAATGGATGAGAGGATGTCTTGGTATTTATAGGGAAAGTGAGGGGACAAGGCATTAATGGCCAAGGGACACCTCATTGGTGGTTTTGGAAAAACCATGGGCTTTCCCATTGTATTGGTCACTTGGGAAACCTCATACCTTATCTTACTATTCATGAGTCGAACATACTGATTACATACTAAATACATCATTTAATGATGTCATTAAACACCCGTAACTTAAAAACTGTATTTTCACTATTCATTGAAAATTCAACTTTCTCAGAAAAATCCCAAATTTTCACCTTTACCAAATATCAATGCTATGATTTCAAAAATGGACTCCATTTTATAAAAATAATTTTCTAAATATTTTTAATTTAATTTTTAAATAAATACACCATTCACCGAAAATTCATTTTTTTAAAAAAATCCCCAAAAATTCCCTTAACATAATATCGATGCTCTGAGTTCAAAAAAAAGCTCCATTTTACAAAAATAATTTTCTAAATATATGTAATTTAATTTTTAATTAAAAAACACTATTCACCCGAAAAAACTAATTCTTGACTAATAATTTATGAATCCTTTGTTTAACCATTTTATTGAATCACATTACTTAATCAAGGTGCCTATATTATATTAATACTTTCTTTAAGTGAGATTACTAATCCATTTGGTCACATTACTAATCCTAAGCATAAAATCACTCTTCATAATTTACTATTCATAAAAAATTAAGTTGATCTTATTAGATTCTAAATTTCGTACTGAACATAATTGTATAAGACCATTTTTTGAAAATAATTACACATTTTTAATTATTTAAGGTTTACATAAACATTTTTTAAAATATCTTTTCTCTAAAATTCATAAAAAATATGCATACTATATTTATCCAGACATTTGAAAATTCATAAACTTCATCATAAGAAGAAATCAAATTTTTTATTTAAAACAAAGGATTACACAAGGCAGTTTTGGTCTCCTTACATATCCCCTTATCACTCTAGCGTAGGACCTAAGTGTAAGGTGTGCTAAGGTGAGAGAATCCGAGGGAGGCTCGGCCAATATCGCACGAGTAGTAATTTCTATCAGTTTGAACTTCTCACGAAGGAGATTCCATTCTAGCTTCACACGATGAAGTTCGGCTCGGGTTTGGTCCATAGAAAAGCCCAGTGGTGTTACCTCCTTCCCAAGTTCTGTTAGATGGGCTTAGATTGGCCCGAGAATACTAGATGAGGCCATTGAATCTCATTTCTATATTAATTAACCAAGGTCACTTGTATTTAGAGACAAAAGTCGCAAAATTCAGTTTTCAATGGTTATACTGACTAACGGTCATATAATAGTCAAAACCCAACAATCTCATTTTTATTATACTCATGTTATCAAATGAAACAGTTTTGTTGAGTATGAAAAATAAAATAACACACAAAATTAAGAAACAAGATTTATTCAAAATTTCGGGTCGTTACAATCATAGAAAGTTCCTTCTTACTTTTCCCTATAGAATTGAAAATACATAATCCCCTTAGTGAATATAAAAATAACCTCTATTATTTTACTTTTCTATAGATTGTGTGTATCTAGAGAAATTCCCCCCACTAAAACATGTGATGTTTAATGTTCCTATACAATTTTTGTATCCTGAAAAAATATTAAACTAAATTATTTCTTTCTAAAACTATCTTAAAGAGATATACTACCTCATGGAAATATACACTATATGATTAATACATTTCTATCTTGGTGATGTTAAATATCCTTAGTTTTTATAGGATAATCACCTGAGATGCACCTTGTGTTTCCTTGATGTAAATTTAAAGACTACACAAGATTTATGAATTGTTCACAATGAACACTTAGGACTGTAATATAATGGACACACATCATATTTTAACTTATATGATTTCTACACTTCAATTTTGTTGGTATGATGTTATTTTCTAAATTATATTTCAAAAAAATTTTTGTAAATGGATCATTGAACACTTGAAAAATACATAAATCTCCTCACCAAACTACATTACACTATCAATATCTCATTGATGTTTATAATGGTATGTGAATTTAATCAAACCATTACTCTATAATTAAATGATCGCTAAATACATAGTTATTATATAATTTAATAAACCCACAGAGAGGAATATATATATTCTTACCACATGCATCAATTACATCCATTTTCCTTTATTAAAATTTATTAAAGGAATCTCAGGTAGTACATGAATTTACTTCAAGATTTTCCCTATAATACCTAATGCTCCTAATCTGAAATAACTTGGCAGTATTTGTGTCTTACCATTATTTCTAAGGGATTCTTTATATCAAATTGAATAAGTGAGCATGTTAATAATACTTACGGATTTTATCTCCAAGGATACTGAATTATCTTGTGGCTATATCCCAAAAAAACATTTTGTTTTACTTAACAAAGAATGTATTTCCATAACTTGTTATGATTCTTATATTCTATATTCATCATTCATTGATGATATTGGATAACCCTCAATATAAAGTACCATAACATTTATTTTTAATTTTTTTTCACTCTATCAAATGGGATATTGATGTAATTATTTTGGTATCACACAATACTAAAACATAGTTTTACAAGAATCAACCCCCTTAGAAAAATAAAGTCATCTGATTGTCATAATAAAATAGGAATAAACATTACTTATACAAAGGGAGTAATCACTTTAATTTTTTAGTGGTGCGTTTCTCTTTATTGACATAAGAATCTTTCTTTCTCAGGTTTTATGATAATTCACATTAAGTATTGTAATGTTTCTAATCTAAAGTCTCGTGATTCTCATTTATGACATAAATATCACACATTATTATCTAATAAGATAAGTCAATTTGCTTATTTAAATATAAATATCATACAAAATGATGATTACAATTGATGTAAAAGCTATTTCTTGCTTCAATTTCAATCGATTAAAACTCCTTAACCAATGAACATTCTGGATGCATGATAACTTGAAATTGCCCAGTCTGAGTATTGTATCACTGAGAGGGGTAGGGATTCAATCAGTGATACTCTTTCTTTTGTGTTTCTTTTAAATTTAAACAACCTTTGCCTCCTGTTAAGTATTTCAATTCCCTGCTGAGAGACAAATCCACAGACATCGAAAAGAACATATATATTTACAAGGTTCCATATTCAATAAAAATATTTACATCCTTGGTATGGTTTCAAAATGATCCAATACCATACAATATACTAAGAAAACAATCCTTGGATTACAATAATTAGGTTGTACCATTTCACTTTGTAGCACTACGAATCAATCCCACGAGTGCGTGTTCTCCCTCTTAGCACAATAGAGTAATAAAATTGTTTTATAGAAACTCATGTTACCTGAACTTATTTTAAAATAAATATATGTATTTAAATTGTAATACAATTCATCATTTAATTATCCAGAAGGAAGGTAAGAACTACCTGAATTTTTTTTATGAAACACTGAGTCTAATTTCTCTGAATATGATTCTTTTAAAACAAAAGCACCCAGTCCTGATTCATTCAATACAAAGCTCCCATTATGATTCTTTCAAAACAAAGCTTCCATTAAGATTCTATCAAAAAAAATCTTCCATTATGATTATTTAAAAACAAATATCCCATTATGATTATTTCAGATAGAAAAAAATGTATTTGAATCAACTCCACTTCAATTTCCAAATTCAATGGTCATTACAAATAGAATATGAATGAATTCGCACCACCCAAAACAATTTTCAATAAGAACAGAATTGATCTCTTCTTATCTCTAGTATCCAAGAGCTTCCCTCCCTTCCACAAGTCCCACAAGTAAAATGTAATTCACTACTTTTACATTTGACCCAATACATGTTTAGGTGGGAATACAAAAACACTTTCTTGCTCACTTAAATTTACACAAATCAGAATCTCTCTTGAAATCTCAGAGTAATTATTACTTTGTTAACACTTCCCAATTCATCTCGAAACTTCCACAATATCCATCTCTTCTTTTCCAGAATCACATTTCTATGTTCAATAAAATTACAATTGATGAGAAATACATGGGTTTGAAACCTATTCTGTCATACTAATTTCTTCAAAATAATGCATGGAACCATTCCAATTGAACGTGTTTGAAGAAATGCATTTCTCCACTTGAGGTATAATAATTCTTTAAAATGAAAGGCTCCCCCTTTGACAATCCAATCGTCAATATCCAATTTTTTTCTTTTATCTTTATCCACATGAGAAATAACACTTCATTCACTAACATGTGCTTGTATCATGACTACCTTCTTGACTTTGAAATCTTTGAGGATCAACTTTAGCATCATCTAACTTCAATTGGAATGTATTGTAACTTTCCATCCATTCTCACTTCTTTCATTTCATCTCAACCCAAGAATGATATTTTCTACATAAAAATTGTCTAGATACTATTATATTGAATACGACCATATCTGGTTATGATCATTTTGGGTAAGATATGAAACAATCTAAATTTGATTCATTCTCAATCAAAAGCATCTCTTCCATCGACACCTCTTTCCACCAAAAAAACTTATTTCTTTCCAATACCTGGTTTTAGTACATATGGATATGATACTATACCAATTAGTAGCATCTCTTATTCTTCATTCGACATCATGTTTTCAATTGGAACCCCTGCTACATTGAAATCATAACCACCCTGCTACAGTGAAATCATAACTAGCCGATATAGTTAAATCATAACAAGTTGCTGCAGGGAAATCGTAACCTGCTGCTACATGGAAATCATAACCAGCTACTACAGTGATATCGTAACCTACCTCTATAGTGAAATCCTAACTAGCATCTATATGAAAATCTTAACTAGCTACTATATAGGATTCGTAACCATATTCTACAGTGAAATCGTAACCGACTTCTACACTGAAATCGTAACCAGCTTTTACACTGAAATTGTAACCAGCTTTACACTAAAATCATAACTTGCTTCTACACTGAAATCATAACCAGCTTCTACACTGAAATTCAAATCACATGCTATAGTGAAATCTTAAGCAGCCACTACAATGAAATTGTAAGCAGTTGCTACAATGAAATTGTTACTATCTTCTATTATTTCCACCGGGAATCCAATTGTTTTGAAACATAATAAATACTTTCTCTTTCTCTTCTTATTGGTATGGATTTTTTAATTGAAATATACTCTTCTATATGAATACAATTGTATTGAAAAAGAATCGGTACTGCCTCTCCAATCTAAATATGATTGTTTTGAAAAGAAATTGGTAACACTTATTTTTCTCTGCCATCTGAATATAATTCTTTTTAGATTGACATCATAAGTTTTAATCCCCCTTTATTTTATCAAGTTTTCATCACAAGTTCTCATTACAAATCAAGATTTTTATGAAATAAAAATCATCAAAACATCGCCACAGTTAACATGGGTCTGATTATTTTCAAAACAAACCCAAAACAATCATTTCCACAAAAAAAGTGATGTGATTTCCTTTATTCAAAACATATATTGAAAAAAAATATAACACTTGAAACCTTCATCACCTTGATCATCATCTTGGTCCCAACGATCTCCCCCTTTGTATTTTGTTGTCAACCATGTTTTATAAATCACTCAACTTTGTAAACACAAGGAATGGATTACATATTAACAACTCTAAGCCTACATGAGAAAACTAATTGTATGAAACTAGAATCATTAATAGAAAAACCATGATATCCAAAATAGTGATCATAACCACCACTTTCTTTTCTTCATTAATCTTGGAAAACAATTCAATTTCTTCTCCTACAACCACTCCAACAAACAATTAGAATAGTTCACACTCTAAACAATTATGCATTCATAGCTTACCCATAACTCTCCAAATTAAGTAATACATTTATGAAGCAAAACACTTATCCCCCATGAAAAAACAATCCAAAAGTAATATGAGAGAGGGGAAAGATACCCAAACCTCAAAATTGAAGATAAAGAGTTTGGAAACCCATGTTAAACCTCATTTTTGAAATGATTCCTTTGATAAAGGTTTTGTGAATATATCAGCAAATTGTTCTGATGTTGGAACATACTCCAAAATCAATTAATTCTTCTCCACATGATCTTTGATTATATGATATTTTTTATCAATATGTTTAGAAAGAGAATGTTGCACTAGATTCCTATTGAGATTTATTGTACTTTGATTTTCACAACCCAAGAGAAACGGTAACTTCACTTCAACAAGTAAGTCTTCCGATTGTGTTTTCGTCCACATAAGTTGAGTAGCATCTTGAGTAGAAGCAATATACTCAGATTTACCCGTACTGATATTTACTAATTTTTATTTATTCTAATGCCAACGAATACAATTATTTCCCAAAAAGAATACCCCATGACATTTAGATATTCTATCATGAACATTTCTGCCCAATCTGTATCAGAATAACCAAATAAATCAGTACTCTCTGAGCTGCAATACTTGATTCCAAATTCATTTGTGCCTCTAATGTATCTGAGAATTTTTTTCCAGCAATAAGATGTGATTATCTTGGATTACTCTAAAATATTTCTCATAAGGTAACAACATAAAAAATGTCGTGTCTTGAGGTAGTCAAATACAATAGACTTCCAATCATCTTCCAATACTCATTTTGATCAACTTATTTTCCTTCTACATTCTTACTTAGCTTCCTTCCCACTAAAATGGGTGTGGAAATAGGTTTTGAGTTTTCCATGCAAAACCTCTTCTGAAGTTCTTTGGCATAGTTTTCTTTGGAGAGGAAAATGTTTTATTTCTTTTATTGTATTTGTTCTGCATGAAATTATTTCATTTCTCCCAGCATGAAAATTTCAAATACATCCTTCATTTCTTCAGTAAATCATTCACAACTTCCTTCATCATTCCCACAAAGATAATATCATCAATATAAACAATTACAATGATGGAGTACTCATGACTTTATCTGATGTAAAGATTCCTATCTACTCTTCCTTTTTTTTAAATTCATCTTTCTTAAGAATGTATCCAATTTGGAACACCATGCCCTTAGAGCTTGTTTTATGCCAAACAATTCCCTTTTCAATTTGCACACATAACCTTCATCTTTTACCATAACAAAGCCACATGGTTGTTCAATATAAATGTCTTCTTCAAGAACACTATTTAGGAATGCAGTTTTAACATTCATTTGAATGATATTGTAGCCTCG
Source organism: Viscum album (assembly GCA_963277665.1). Lineage (NCBI taxonomy): Eukaryota > Viridiplantae > Streptophyta > Magnoliopsida > Santalales > Viscaceae > Viscum > Viscum album. The sequence continues at coordinate 1,487,763,031 of OY728137.1, read as the reverse complement.
TTGTGTGAAAATAAAATGAAATATTAATATTGTATCAAGTCTTGGTACTGGAGAAAAGGTTTTATCAAAATCAATACCCTCAATTTGTGAATACCCTTTTCAAACAAAACTTTATTTGTTTCTTATAACATCACCTTATTTATCCAGCTTATTCTGAAAAACCCATTTTGTGACAATGATGTTTTTGTTTTCAAGTTTGGGTACAAGTCCCCATGTATTGTTCTTTTAAATCGGATACAATTCTTCATTCATGTATTGAACCCATTCTGGATGCTCAAAATATTCTTTCACATCATTCGGTTCCACCATTGAATACAAAGATGTATGTGTAATTGAATTGGGTTTTCTTCTTGTTTGAACCTTCTGAGGTTGATCACCAATTATATTCCATAATTTCACATGTTTCCTTATCCTTGTATATGATTTCTAATTTTCTTCATCACTTAAAATAACTGGGTTCGATTCTTCTTCTTGAGAAGGAATACACTTGTCTGTATCCTTATCATAATTGTTTTCTTCAACTTTCTAAACTTCATTGTTTTTTTGAACATGTTTCTCTTTCTCAGAAACTTCAATCACTTTCACATCAACTGAATCAACAATTATTTTTGTTTCTTTATTGTAGCATCTGTATCCTCTTTCTTCTGGAGAGTAGATGATAAATATTTCATCCTCACCTTTTTGCTCAAACTAACCACAATTTCAACCTTTCTTCTTTATAATACAAAGATTCCCAAATACTATAAAGTGCTTAAAACCTAGAGTTTTTCCATAAAAAAATTCATAGGGAGTCATACCTGATTGAGGCCTGTAGAAACAATAGTTCTGAATATAAAAAACAGTACACATGGCTTGCCTCCAAAAGTAATGAGAAAGAACATTCTCAAGTAACATGGTTCTTCCCATTTCCACAATGATTCTATTCTTTCCTTAAGCAACCCCATTTTTTGGGAAGTGTATGGAGATATATACTAATGATAAATTCTATGCTTCTCAATATATTTTTCAAACTATTTCCTTCTTTATTCACCACTATTATCGGTTTTGAACTTCTTCACAGAATACTCACATTCTTTCTCAGTTTTCTTATAAAACTTTAAACATTTTCAAAGCATATGATTTGTGTTTCATGTAAATAACACAAGAAATTTGAGTAAAATAACCAATTAAAGTAATGAAGTACTTATCTCCATGTGTTGATTGTTTCCTCATTGACCAAAAAATATAGAAATAAATCAGCTCTAGGGGTTGTTTTGAACAAATATCAACTTTTTTTTGCACATAATTTGTAATCTTTTCTTTCTGTCAAATAGTGAAAAAATAATATGTAATTCTTGGAAAATCGGGAATGTCTCAAACACTTTCTCTTTTAGATAACTTTCCCATGTTTCTCTAACACATATATCTAATCCTTTTATTACATAACTAATTCTCTTCCACCATACTTATGTGGAAAGAGTTTTGTAAATCACCAACCTAAAGAAAGTTTCCTTTCGTACGTTGACCTCTTGTAAAAATCATTCCATCTTCTACACTCTTTAAAACAAATCAATATTTCTTCAAGATAAATTTTTTATCCTCATCACACAATTGTTAAACACTTAGCAGATTGTGTTTCATACCATCAATATACAATGTTTTCTTATATTTCATCTTTCATTTTCCAATTATGGATGACCCAACACCTTTGATTTTCAATGATTCATCATTTCCAAATGTCACCGTTCCTTCTTTAAAATATTCCACATCCTTCAAAAATTTCAATTCTCATATCATGTGAGAAGAACACCCACTATTAAAAATCCAACGTCATTCTCCTTTCATGGATTTTAATGCAGTTTCAACAAAATCTCCCTTTCTTAGTTCTTTAAATTCTTCAGCTTCATATTTTGATAATTGAGAATATTTTGCTGTGCTGGTAACGAAACAAGGCATCCCTTTTTAAAATTTCCAGGTTGTTTACATCTTTCAAAAATAGTTTCCAACGGTTGAAACCTATTTTCAGTCTTCATTTCATTCTATTCAAGATTCATCAAGACAAACTTCTCATTTTTATTTCTTTAAGGAGGTTGACTCCACCCAATCTATTCCTTTCATAACCAATGGGATAATAGTAATGTTGTTGTTTGAACTAACACATACTTTCTATGTGTGATAATCCATCAGAATACCACCAATACGCATAGAAAGAATATTTTTCTTCGAAACCTCTTGACTGGTCAGAATTATGAATGTGTTTCTCATGCACCATCTTCTCTTACTTTTCTGATTCACCAACCATTATTTTATCAAAAAGTAATTTCTTTTTATTTTATTAATTATTGGAAACAGAATCATTAGAAACATTTCCAGATTCATAATGTTTCAAAACATTCCCTACCATGTTGGTATTGGCTATATACATAACATTCCCGACTTTCTTCTTGTAGAAAAAAATTATATTATTCTTCTCACTCTTTGACAGTATATTTTGTTGAAACATATCATGTATCTCATTAAAAGAACATTCACCAACGCCAGTGATAGGGTTTTGGAAATATATATTTTTCTTTTTATCTTTAGAGTGTTTTTTTGGACAAGTTCCAACTCTTTTTCTTTAACTTTCAGGTTCAACTCTAAATACGTATTACCATTATTTTAATCTTCAAGAGATTTATTCAAATCACAAATCACTCTAATCAGATTTTTTTTCTCACAAGAAAAAAAATACTTCTTGCTTTCGCATTCATCTTCCATATTTTTGTTTTTTTTCAAGCCTTATGATCTTTCTCAGACATTTCTTCGACTCTTATTTCAGATGAATTTCATGTTGAGTTTCTTCTTCTTCAGAACAAATTATTTCTAATTATTCATATTTCTCTATTTCAATGAAAGTATTTTCATTACCATACACAATGGATTTTATGGATTCAACATCACTATCTCATTCTTAACTATATTTAGACAAGAAACTTCTTGTTTTTGATTTGAAAATTTTCTTTTTTCTTCCATTGTCTCCCTTTTTCTTCCAATATTTCCTTATCTTTTTTTATTCAATATCAATATCATCTTATTTCTTTCTTCAAGGAAAATTAGCCAAAAATTAACCTACTCCACCACATTCAAAACATTTCAAGGGAATTTTCCCTTTATATTTCCATGTTTCCCTTTTCACATTTTTCAAAAACAAGGATCATATTTCATTGAGATTTTTACATACCTCATTTTGAAAGTCATAATCACTAGCTTCATCTTCAATAACAATATTCTTTGACTTTTCTTTCATCATAGACTTTAAAGACATTTCTCTATCAACATTTTTTTTTCTTAATATCATTTTCTCTTCTCATTTCATTGGTGATATATGTGCTATGTAAATCATCAATAGATAACGTTTTAGGATCTCTGTATTCCTGTAAAGAAACATTTACATCGAATTTATTAGGTAAGATTATCATGATCATTTAAAAAATAGAATAATCATTCAGATTTTCACCAAGACATCTGATAGTACTCACCTTTTCAATTACCCTGGTAAATAATTCCCCAACAGATTCATGATCACCGATCTTCAAATATTCACACTTCAATCTCCATATTTTTAACTTTTCCTTCTTAACATTTGTATTGCCTTCATATATGTTTTTAAACTTATCCTATATACCTTTAGCTATGATAAGACCTTTCACTCTCAATAATTCACTTTACGAATGTGATGATAATATATAATTCTTGTCCCTTCTATCATTCTTAAGAAAATTCTTATCAACAGGTGTAATTGGAAAACTATCATCAATGGGAGGAAACCCAACTGTTGCAACATCAAGAACATCATAACTAATAGACATAATATATTAAAGCATTCTATCATTCCAGATAAGATTTTTCTTTCCCTCAAAGATTGGAATACCTTTACTATTCACACAGTTCATGTTCTCAATCAGCAAAGAATAATGAAGGTAACCTAGCTTTGATACAAGTTGAAAGTGCCCAGTCGGAGTATTCTATCACTGAGAGTGGGAGGGGGTGAATCAGTGATACTCTTTTTATTTTATATTTCTTTTCAATTGAGACAACCTTCACCTTTTGTTAAGGATTTTAAATCCCTGCTGAGAAACAAATCAACACACATCCAAAAGAACACAAATATTTACAAGGTTCACTATTAAATAAGAATAGTTGCGTCCTTGGTATAGTTTTGAAGTGATAAAATTCCATAAAATCCTCTAAGAAAAGAATCATTTGATTACAATGAGTATGATGTACCCTTTCAATCATGTATCACTATGAAACAATTCCACTAGTCCGTGTGCTCCCTCTTAGCACAGTAGATTAATACAATCAATTTGTAACAACTCATGTTTCCTGCATTTCCTTTTAATTCAACATATGTATTCAAATTGTAACACAATTAATCAATTTGTTACCAAGATAAAATTTAAGAACTACCTGGAATTTGTTATGAAACACTGAGTCTCATTTCTCCAAATAAAATTCTTTCAAAACAAAAGTTCTTATACCTGCCCGAATGGCCTGAAGGCCTTCATTTTTATTAATTTTTGATAACCCCATTTTTAAGGGATGATGGGGAAACCTTACATGGCCCGTAGGCTCAGAGATTACATAGACAGTAGACATAAAATATTACATTACCCAAAGGTCTTATGGAATTTAACCATACTATCTGAAAGGAAATTCCCCTCCCCAACATCTCCATCATGATAGTATCTCTCCACCATTGCATGTCCATCTGGCTAGGCTTCCTGTCCAAGCACATGCTGGTCCCGATGGAATATACCTACCCTCTCATTCTGAAAAAATACATTTGGATCTGCTCTGGTGAGTGCACATGCTATGAATCCTCTTCTGGGGATACTCTTTTTTAGTGTGTCTGGGGCAACTGCATGTGGCCCGAAGGCCTGGAGGTGGCCCGAAGGCCTTAAAGGTGGCCAAAACGCCCTACTGACCCGAAGGACTGGGTGTCCTGAAAGACTTAAGGACTCCAAGCCCAAACTAGTGGCCCAAGGTGAATAGTTTCAGCTGCTACAGTATAGAACAGTACCTACTACGGTTCCTGCTACAGTACCCCCACAATGTACAATTCTTCTACAATACCTGTATAGTTTATAATTCTATTACAGTACCTTCATAGTTTACATCACTGCTACAGTGCCTGCTACAATACTGATACCGTACCCCTGAAATATGCCTCTACCTGGTTTTGAACCTGGGTCTTGTGGATTCACTAAAGGATACCTCACCAACTCGGCCGAGGCTCATGTGCCAAAAGTTCTCATACCTGAATCTTTTAATAAAAAGATCCAATTCCGATTCTTTCAAAACAATTCTCCCATTACAATTCATTCAAAACAAACCTCCCATTACGATTATTTCAAAAAAAATCTCCCATTACAATTATTTCTGATATAAAACAATAAATTTGAATTGAAACCACTTCAATTTTCGAATACAATTATCATGTCGAATAGAATATGAATGAATCAGCAACACCCAAAAAAATTATCAATCCAAACGGAATTGATCTCTTGTTCTCTCTAAAAACCTAGAGATTATATCTCTTCTACATGTCCCAAAAGTACAATGTACATCACAACTTTTATAGGTGACACAAAACATGTTTAGGCAAGAATCCCAAAACACTTTCCCACTCAGTTAAATTCACACAAATCTGAATCTCTCTGGAAATCTCGGAGCAATTATGACTTTGTCAACGCTTCTCGATACTTCTCAAAACTTCCAGAATCATCATCTCGTCTTTTCCAAACTCCGATTTCTATTGACAATACAATTACAATTGATGAGAAATACATGGGTCATATACCAATTATCTCATTCGGATTTCTTCAAAACAATGCAATAAACCATTCTAATTGAATGTATTTGAAGAAATTCACTTCTCCACTTGATGTACAATCATTCTTTTAAATTAAAGGACCCCCTTTGAAAATTCATTCATCAATCTCCAATTTTGTTTCCTTTCTCTTTACCCACATGAGAAAACAAACTTCATTCACCAACATGTGCTTGTATTATGACTACCTTCATGAATTTAAAATATTTAAGGATCAACTTTAGCTTCATCTAAATTCAATTAGAAAGTATTGTAACTTTCCATACATTAATGCTTTTTTCTTTTCATCTCAACTCAAGCATGATATTTTCTAAATACAAATGGTCTGGATACTATTATCTTGAATACGATCATATCTGGTTATGATCATTTTGGGTATGATACCAAATAATCTAAATTTGATTCATTCTCAATCGGCACCATCTCTTCCATCATCACCACTTTCAATCGATACCACTTCTTTCTTTCTACTACATGGATACGATACATTTGGATACGATCCTTTACCAATCAGAAGCATATCTTACTCAACCTTCAACATCACATTTTCAATTGGAACCCCCCTATTACAGTGAAATCATAACCACACTGCTACTGTGAAATAGTAACCACACTGCTATAGTGAAATCGTAACCACACTGCTATAGTGAAATCATAACCACCCTGCTACACTAAAATCGTAACCAGTTGCTACAGAAAAATCATAACCAGCTGCTATAGTGAAATCATAACCAGCTTCTATAATGAAATTGTAACAAGATGCTACAGTGAATCGTTATCAGTTGCTACAGTGAAATCTTAACCAGCTTCTATACTGAAATCTTAACCATCTTCTACACTGAAAACTTAACCCTCTTTTACATTGAAATCATAACCAACTTCTACACTGAAATTATAACCAACTTCTACACTAAAATCTTAACCAAAATATATATTGAAGTCCTAATAAGCTTCTACACTAAAATCATAACTATCTTCTACACTAAAATTAAAATCACTTTCAATAGTGAAATTAAAAGTAGCTGCTACTGTGAAATCTTATGCAGCTACTACAGTGAAATCGGAACCATCTTCTTTACTTCCACTTGGAATCCAACTGCTTTGAAACACAATCAATATTTTCTCTTTCTCTTTTTATTTGCATGTATTCTTCAATTGGCATTGCCTCTTCTATCTGAATACGATTATTTTTAAAAACAATCAGTACCGCCTCTTCAATATAGAGTTGATTGTTTTGAAAAACAATTGGTACCACTTCTTTCTTTCTTCAATATGAATATAATTCTTTTTGGATTGGAATCATATCTTTCACTCCCCATTTCTTTTATCAATATTACATCACAAGTTCTCAATACAACTCATGATTTACATGAAAAAAAATCCGAAAAGCATCTTCACAGTTAACATGGGTCTTATTCAATTTAAAAAAAACCCAAAACAATTATTTCCCCAAAAAAATGCGAAGTGATTTCTTTTCTTCAAAACACACCTTGACAAAAAAATACAACACTTGAAACCTTCATCACCTTGATCATCATCTTGTTTGAAATATAATTTAGTATCCTTGGATTTGGTAGAGGACCTCTAAATCTTTAATCTCTTTTATTTTTTTTATATACACCATCAATTCTTAACTAGTCATGGGATTTTAAACCTAGTCACTCAATTAGTTTTCCATAAGGGTTGAATAACCATGTTACCACCAATACTTTGTTTATTGGGAAATCCTAGTTAAAATATTCCGATATTGTTTCTCCATACTATACATACTAAAAATATTAATTAATGGGGAGAAATTGGAAGTTTTGGACGGTAATTTTAGATTAATGGATAACTGTTTATCCATATGGATAAAAAACTTCAGTATCAATATCAATCTTTTCATCTTCTAATTTACTATGAAATTGTATAAAGAAATTATTTACCTTAATTCTATCTACCTCATTTTCCATTTATAGGACATGTGTTTCAAATAATTATGTATCAATGTATCTTTTATATGAATCTTTGTCACCCTTTAATTCTAACTGATTTGGTTGTAAAAGAATATTGATACCATCACATAATACAAATGTTTTAGTAGCATTGTGTTGTATAGGATACTATACCACTCTTGGAAATATATACTGGTGATAATTTTTTTCAATTAACAATCACAATGTACTAACTGTTTTAGTTTACATTTTCTATATTAAGTAAAAATCATGTTTGATTAATTTATCTTGATATAAAAATGTCACATAATAAATTTTATTTTTTAGTCTCCGACATTTTTATGGAAATATTGTATCCCTCACCATTTAATTTGGAATATCATACCACATGTGTATTATAGTAGAAAAGATATATATTTCCCTTCTAATAATCAATACTATGCACATGAATATTACTCAAAGGCATTTAGGTAGGCATATCTAGAGAATTGCATTAACTCACATCTCTTTGATCAATTGAGTGGACTCCCCTTTCCCAAAATCCCATACATATATTTTCCATCATTATTAACTCCAAATTATTTTAGAAAGATTATATACATCACACCCAATACATTTTTATTTAAGTCTACCCAATGTTTTTAAGTCTCCATTATTATTGAATGTACCCCATATTATATCCTGATCGACACTTTAAATATGATTGTGTCTTATATCAAGTAATGTGGTGTGATATATGACATAATATTTCCTCGAGTGAATTTTATGTATTATACATTACTATTATTTATTATATCCATTTAAATTCTTAATATTATTATATGGATTTTACATAATTAAATAACAATGTGTTGATAAAATAATTTATACATATTGGATTTTTCTCTCTTAGAGACTAAAATATGATTTTATTTATCATACTTGTTACTATGAAATTTCACTCACATATTTAACCATTCATAAATAGAAAAAATTCATCATGTGTGTTGGAATTGTCAAATTTATTCGATGCAATACATTATTGAATCCATAAAACATTCTTCACTCAGACAACATAAGTTAAATTTGAGAGAAACGCATCTCCATGCCTGAAGAAGAAGCATATGATATATCCATGTACTATATGATTTATTGCACATTTAGTGATATAAATTGCTAAATATATTTCCCATTATAGTTACATAGTGGTGAGAAACTCCTTCTAGGAGTAGGTTGTGGATGTTTTACATTACTGGTGAAAAGGTGTTGAATCCTAGAAAAACATTTTTAGGGTCTTGTGGTAATTTTATTCCTTAAAAAACATCCTACTAATGCATATACATCATATATAGTTTCTTAGTTCTCTTCAAAGGCTATGATTTCACTAGTTGAGGAGGCCGAATGGACTAACATAACAATGTTTATGACCATTTTATGTTTGAATTAATTTTAGGAAAATGATAAGATAAATACCATCATGAAGAAAACACTCTTTGGACCGTGAGGTCACTTCACAGACCATGAGATACTTAATCTAGAAGAGTTAACCTCATAAAGGGACCAATCATGTGATGACAAAGAGTATTTTTTAAAGATTATATGAGATCACTCACCCCACCGTGTGGTCTGACCATGTAGTGTCTAAGAATATTTCAAATAAATTTCATGAGGATACTCTCCCCACCAAAGGACTAAGCATGGTGTGTCAGATAATATTTTAATTATTCTCCATAAATGTGCTCTCCGCACCATGTAGTCCAAACACATAATATAATGGTATCCTTTTCTGATTCTCTATGTAACCCTTCCCAAGATTTTATTCTCCGTTCCTCACACCCTGGATTGAACCTCCCAGTTCCCACCTACATTAAGAATCTATCAACTTTGGGATGATTATAAACACTCCAACCCTTCCAAAAAATGAACAGACATAGATAGATAGGTTACAATGAGAATAATGAGTTTTTTATTATGGATATAGTAATCTCATAAAAATCCATAGGTAATTCCAAAACCCAATCTTGGAAGAGGGTATGAAGTTCATAAAAGTGGCTTGAAAATGAAACTTCTTAATGTAACCCCACAGAGTCACCTATATGGATCCTTTTTTTCAATAAGATCTAGTAAATAGATTCATATCTCTTTGAACTATGCTCTATGAGACCCCTATATGAACTCAACTATGTAGACCCACCCCTTTATAAGATCTGGTTTGTGAATTCCCTCCAAGTACTCGTCTATATTAAAACCTCTGTTTATGAACCCATTTACATGAATACACCCCTCAATGATCTCCCCAACAGTTCCAGGGATCTGACCACATAGACCACATCCATCAATGAGCACTAGTATGTGATCCTCCTCTATGTTCATGAGAATATAGAAACCACTCCTCCTTGAGATATAATATTTATATTGGACCCTTCTCTGACCTACCATGTGGAAGGAGTTCCTCACCTACCTTATAGAGAACTAGTCCATACTGTGGGAGGATTCATCGATGCACCCTGGCCATGATCCCTAATGATCTACTGCCCATGGCAATTTTCTTGGTCTTTTTTTATCTATCATGGAATCACCTAAAAAATCAAGAGTTTTATCATAAAATTCTTGGGTTGTAACAGCCCGCGATTTTATGAAAAATATCCCTTTTTTATTTCACTAATGTCTTGTGTTGTACGCTACACCAAAAGAATCTTGCACAACACGCATCCTTGACTTGCCTTGTATTACACGCAATCGCGACCTTCCTCGATAGCGTGTATAGTACGCAATAACGAGTTTCACTAAACAACGATATGCTATTAAAATATTATTAAAACTAGTCATTATGAATAGTAATAACCACTTTTTGAAATTTTGTAAATTTTATTTTTCAAAATGGAATTCATTTTTGGATTCGTAATATCGAAATTAGCTTAGGGTGAAATTTTGGTAATTTTCGGATAACTTTCATATTTTGATGAATAGTAAAAATTACTAAATTTTAGTTAAAAAAAACATTTTCAATCGAAATAATTAATAGTGATAAATTATTAATTTGAGTTTTTTTAAAGTATATTTAGAATATATTTTTACAATTTAATACAATGTTGGTAATTGGATGTAATTTCACATTTAAACCAGACATAATCAAGTGTCAATCTTTTGATAGATATTGTTTCTTAAAAACACGCTATTTGTTTTAACAGCGGGATTTAATTATAAAATTAATTAATGAAATTTCTATGTTATGAATTTGGTAAAATAGACTTCAATTTTGAATTCGGAATATGAAATATAGCTTAGGATGAAATTTTGGCATTTTTCTGAAACTTTCAATTTTTGATGAATAGTGAAACCACTAAGTGGTAGGTTAAAAACTGAATTTTGCATAAAACATTATTTTACCGCTTCTGTGAATGGAATTTCGAAAATCCGACAGACACAGTTAATATCAAGGACTAAAATGTGGTTCAATGAGATGAAAATAATTTTTGGTGAATAGTAACTTTTTACTTTTTTTACCACGGTTAATAGTAAATAGGGTAACTAAGGGTAAATATGATATTACTATTACCCTAACACATGTCCTAATTCTATTGGATAAGTGTAATTCGACCAAAAACAACCTTATGAATATAATATGACCATTTAGGTCCACTTGGATTAGATTATGACATTTAATATTATTTTATTTAATGAATAGTTAAAATAGTTAAAATCAAAGTTTAATAACTAAAACAATTTTTAATATGGGGTTATACATAAGATAAATTCGACTATTAATATTTATTAGAAAGATAAAAAGATTTCCTACATAATTATATTTTATTTATAATTTTTAGACTTTAAATAAATTAATTTATTTATGACACAATGATGATGCAGTAATTACCCTTTTAAGGAAATATTAACATAATTGATTTTATAAATGCTCAAATGAATGCAATTTGAGACTTTTTATGAATTCCACTAATTTTCTAGGTTACTATGATATATTAGTGTTGATTTAATCAACTTGGTTCGAACATATAATTCTGTTATGACTTTCAAAAAAATCATATATCAAATAGTGTCAAAATTGACACAAAATAGTTTTTAAATCAAATATTATATTATTAATTGTTATTTTATTCCTAAAAATCTAAGGTTCGGCCAAATGACTTAGATAAGGATATATATATTAATAATAAACAATTTGGGGTTCGTTTGGCATGTTATAGTAAGTGTATTAACCATAGAGTGAAAGAAAACAAAAAGGCACGGTAAAAGTTAAATTATTTAACTTAGAGTTAAATCTAATTGATAAGGTTAAAATAATACCCTAAACTTGTCTAAATCCTATTGGATGATAGGATTTCTACCCATCCCCACTTTAGCTTCGAAATAAGACCCTTTGGAACCATTATAAACCGATTTTGACATTAATATAAAATAATATTTTGAGGTATTCCTAAGGTGCCCCTCTCCTCCCTTATAAAAGGACACCTCCTCCCCCTCCTCCTCACACCAATTTGAGCACTCAAGATCAGCAAACCCCTGCCAAAATCCCTTCTCCACTTCCCTAGAATAATCCTAGAGGTCCTGGTCTTCTTCAAAGACCAATCTTAGTTCCCTAAGTGGAGGATTCAAAGAGGCGTTTCAAAGAAGAGGTAATATCCATTACCGATCTTTTCAATTTCTTTCTTCTTCAACTTCTTCTTCTTTAGTTGTTTCATGATAAAGTAATAACATAAGTATTACTTACATACTGATATGTTATTATAAATATGAAACAACTCTAATTAACCTTCTATCCATCCTACAGAAAAAGGAAATCATCGCGCGTGCGTACGTACGGAATACCGTCTCCACGCCGTGGTGTAATCTATTTTCCGCCACCACATTAATTGGATGGGTATAATGGTTTAATGAGTAAATATATATGATTATTATAAAGTGATATTGATACTGAAATAGTATACATACACTTCAACAAAATTCCATGACCATGGGAACGATATCATCGCTCGTGCGTACGTACGGACTACCGTCTCCACGACACGATGAGATTCATTCTCAATGATTTACCATTCATGAATGATTATAAAGTATATATAATAAGTACTAATGAAATATATGACCTAATAATGATACTGGAATTATTTATATTTATATGTATGTCATCTACTTAATTCCATTCAATTCAATAAGGAAACGAAAACAGCGTTCATGCGTACGTACGGACTACCGTCTCCATGAACGGTGTATTTCTTTCCATTTACTGATTTATTATATATGTATATTCTGAATATATATATATATATAAATCATGTTTTATATTCTGGAATTAAGTAATCGTGATCTAAGTAATCATAAGAATAATTACAAGTTAAAAACACGAATGACAAATGGGACGATTTTACCCAAAACGCTACTTTAACATGAATTTACAAAAGAACGGGTAATATAAAGTAATAAGTGGACCATATATGATATAATAACAATGAATATGATTCTGGAATAAGTCAATAACATGATTTAAATCATTATACAGGAGGTTCGGACACTTACAAAGCAAGTCGGACCTAAGGTAAGGGAAAATATCACAATCTCATTTTTATCCGAGATTGTTTATTCGTAAGTATTTACTGGGGTGTATTTTATCATCCACATCCATGTTTCATCAATATGTAATATTATTTACATCCACCTACAATTGTTTAAATCCATTTTTACCCTTCGGTGAGTTTTTAGTAATATTTATGAAAGGAATCTTTTGTCGTTTTTCGTACGAGGTACTTTTTGACTTTTCCGACAAAAGTACGAAGAATGTTTTTTTAACTTATACGACATGAATGGATTTTTAAGAAACTTCCTTTACAAGTTTTAAAGTTTATTTTTAATCAACTTCTTTTATTTTAAAGTCATATGAAATGTTATGAAAGGAAACATGTTTTTGAAGTAGAAATGATATTTTCCTCAAGAATGGAGTTCCAAGTATTTTATCAAAATTATTTTCCATCTAAGATAATAAAAGGGTTCTGTTTTATCCCTATTATTACATTGGTTTGATTAGGTTGTGATGGAAATATTTTTATGAATTCCTTTATCTTATATGAATTGTTTTATGATGTCATGTTGTTTAAGAATCCCATTTTTATTACATGGGTTACGCTATGATGTATATGTGGCACACATAAGAAAGGATTCATTATAAGATGGGAGGGACCTATATCTCCCTCCAATTCATTGGGTAAAGATTTTATATCTCATGAGATAGACATGGCTGGAATGGTAGGTTATACCGGTTTAGTGAAACAGGACTGAAACGAGGGTTACTCGATTCAGAAAGGGACTTTGTCCACTAAGATAGTCTTGGAAATGAGTCTTGACTAACAAGAAATGGTTCTCTAGTATTATGTGTGAATGCCACAAAGTTTCATGTTTTAAGTTATGATTATTGTGATTACATTTCAATACCATGATTTACCCCATGTTATGAAATTATGATCTCTTTTGGAGGTTAAGATTTCCAAAAGTTATGTGCTTATGAATATTATGTGATTGATTTTTCTTTTGTTTACCCTTACTGAGCATTTGAGCTCACCCTTTTATGTTTTCTTTTCCCCAGGATATAAAGAAAGGTTTTAGGTAAAAAAAAAGGAAGATCTTTATGGGAGATATTGAAGATCTTTTACCACGATTAGAAGATTACATTCCGAGTTTCCAAAGACACTAAACTATTACGATCCTTGTGTGTGTGTTTTTGTTATGTACTAAGTATTCCGCAAAAGTAATGTAATGTCCATGTACTTCAAGCTTCGGGTCTCTGCAGTTGGTATCAGAGGAAAGGTTTAGTCATCCTTTGGAAACTAGGATGCGAAAACGTTATGTGAGATCCCTAGAGATATTTCTAAGGTATGTCTAGGGATGTCCCTAAGGTTAAGTATGCGTATAGGTTATAATACTAGAATTAAGCTAACGATCATAGAATTAAACCTAAGATGTTAGATATTGAAGGTACTCCCCCTTTATTATGTTGTTTTCCCTAGCATTATTTTTTCCTCTCACACTATTCTTTTTGGGTTTTAGATGATGGATGGTACCCGAAGGAACCATGTTGATCAATGCAATGGACAATGCAATGATTGTCCTCCTAAACAAACAAATGTTATGGGAGATGGAGTGCAAAATCTTATTGCTATACTTACACAAGCTATGAATCATTCTGGACTTCCAAATGAGCAGAGAAGGGAACCATATTCTATTGAGTCCTTCACGAGGAAACGTCCACCTTCTTTTAGTGGGTCTTCCGATCCAATTGTTGCTGAACATTGGATCAGTACTACTAAAAAGATATTTCCAGTTCTTCAATGTTCTGAACATGATAAAGTCATCTTAGCAGTATATCGTTTGGAAGGTGAATCTGATCAATGGTGGAATCTTATCAAGAATACAAAGCCAAGAGATGAAATTTAGTCCATGGAATGGGACGAGTTCAAGAACTTGTTTTTCAGTAAGTACTTCCCTCGTATTCTTCGAACAAAGATGGAGAAAGAGTTTCTTGAACTGAAGCAAAGGGATGATGAATCTGTTGGTAACTATGAAGAAAATTTTACAAGACTTGCAAGGTACGCTTTTAGCATTATCATCCAACCTGAAAGTAAAGTTGATCGATTTTTCAGTGGCTTAAAACCAAATCTTCGAAGGGCATTAGCTATAAGAGACTTCAGTAGCTATGAAGAAATTGTGCATTGTGCTATCAAGGTATAAATGGAAGTTGGTGTTACATATCCATCTCATGGTTTTGACAAGAAACGAAAGATGGAGTTCAAGGAGAAATCTCAGAATAATGGTGAAAAGAAGATGAATGTTTCCTTATGCACAAAGTGTGGAAAGAAGCATGGTGGAGATTGTCTTAAAGGGAATAGAAAATGTTTTAAGTGTGGAAAAGAAGGTCATTGAGCAGCTGAGTGTCGAAGTAATGGAAAAAGGGATTCTAATGATGTGAATAAAGTAAACACTGCAGAGAACGCACCACCAACACTTCAATGCTTCAAATGCAAGGAAATGGGGCATTATGCTAATAAATGTCCTAATCCAAGGGTTAGTGATGATCAACATGAGCAACCATTGAAGGCAAAGGACAAAGGGAAGTCACATGCGATCACTATTGGCGATGTTGAATATGACAACGATGTGGTGGAATGATTAAGTGTTTATGTAATGGGATTCCAAAATAATGTTGTATCATGGAGTATTGGAATATTTATGTATTGGTCTAATGTGGTATTCAAAGTGATTGAGATATTATGCGCATAATGAAGGGAAAACGAGAAAATGAAATGTTTAACAGTATTCATGAGCTCATGATTGATATAAGGACTAAGTGATATCATGGTTTCAGTATATAGAGTTTTGAGGATTTTGGTATGTGGAAAGTGTTAAGTTTTAACTACATTCATGTTTTCACTAAGGTTCAATGGGCATTCAATGGAGTACATGATTAAGGCCTTTGAATGTTTGGAATGTGACCAACAAGATATATTTTATGATATATAGGGATCAACGATGGTATTAAATCTCTGAGAGTGGACTGCAGTATTATGGATAAGACTAAATATTGGAATAGATTATGTTAGACATAAGTTAGTATTGTTTGTTTTTCGATATTGCTGATGGGATGTTATAGTAATATAGTTTTAGAAAAAGGACAACCTGCAGGACGGGCGACAGCCCATCGCGTCGGACAAGGCTGTGGGAATCGAACCCACAACCGAAGTGCAACTGGCCTTTATCGCCTACCACTGGCCTACAGGAAGTCCCTGTTTATTAGAAACTAGTTTTATTATATTAAGAAGTATGATATATGAAGTATAAGTCCATTTTAGGAACAATATATGATTAATCTCACTATAGATTGACTTATGTATATAATTTTTTCTAACCTTTTGTTTGAGACAGATGGAATGACCCGTCATTCTATCACATGATCTGCTAACACTTAACAAATAACAAATTCAACTTCATTTATTTAAGAGATGAAGTGGAAATTGTTCAAGGCATGAACAACAGCGAGATTGTACCAAAATAAAGAAAGTATTTATTCTAATTCAAATTTTCAACTTTAGGGAAATGATCTTGAAAACCAAAAATGTTGTCCTAGTGATCTTATACCTGATGAATCAGATGGTATCTTAGATCGTCACAAATTTATGGATTTGTGATTACTGGATTTTCCATAGCCATGTTCTCTACCACTCTCCATCAGAACATGATGGTTAGATTTCTCTTCCATATCCATATTTTCACCTATGTGGAAACCCAATGATTAGTTTTTTTGGGTAATCGTTACATTTCATACTTTAGTTTTTAAAGCTAAGTTTTGGTATTCCTTTTTATGATGTGGGTTTCTATTAAAGAAACTTTCGAATAGTAAACCATTTATAACCCCGACGAATTTCGAGGGTGAAATTCATTTTTAGGGGGGTAGAATGTAACAGCCCGCGATTTTATGAAAAATATTTTTTTTATTTCACTAATGTCTTGTGTTGTATGCTACACCAAAAGGATCTTGCACAACACGCATCCTTGACTTGCATTGTATTACACGCAATCGCGACCTTCCTCGATAGCGTGTATAGTACGCAATAACGAGTTTCACTAAACAACGATATGCTATTAAAATATTATTAAAACTAGTCGTTATGAATAGTAATAACCACTTTTTGAAATTTTGTAAATTTTATTTTTCAAAATGGAATTAATTTTTGGATTCGTAATATCGAAATTAGCTTAGGGTGAAATTTTGGTAATTTTCGGATAACTTTCATATTTTGATGAATAGTAAAAATTACTAAATTTTAGTTAAAAACAACTTTTTCAATCGAAATAATTAATAGTGATAAATTATTAATTTGAGTTGTTTTAAAGTATATTTAGAATATATTTTTACAATTTAATACAATGTTGGTCATTGGATGTAATTTCACATTTAAACCAGACATAATCAAGTGTCAATCTTTTGATAGATATTGTTTCTTAAAAACACGCTATTTGTTTTAACAACGGGATTTAATTATAAAATTAATTAATGCAATTTCTATGTTATGAATTTGGTAAAATGGACTTCATTTTTGAATTCGGAATATGAAATATAGCTTTGGATGAAATTTTGGCATTTTTCTGAAACTTTCAATTTTTGATGAATAGTGAAACCACTAAGTGGTAGGTTAAAAACTGAATTTTGCATAAAACTTAATTTTACCGCTTATGTGAATGGAATTTAGAAAATCCGACAGACACGGTTAATATCAAGGACTAAAATGTTGTTCAATGAGATGAAAATAATTTTTGGTGAATAGTAACTTTTTACTTTTTTTACCACGGTTAATAGTAAATAGGGTAACTAAGGGTAAATATGATATTATTATTACCCTAACACATGTCCTAATTCTATTGGATAAGTTTAATTCGACCAAAAACAACCTTATGAATATAATATGACCATTTAGGTCCACTTAGATTAGATTATGACATTTAATATTATTTTATTTAATGAATAGTTAAAATAGTTAAAATCAAAGTTTAATAACTAAAACATTTTTAATATGGGGTTATACATAAGATAAATTCGACTATAAATATTCATTATAAAGCTAAAAAGCTTTCCTACATAATGATATTTTATTTATAATTTTTAGACTTTAAATAAATTAATTTATTTATGACACAACGATGATGCAGTAATTACCCTTTTAAGGAAATATTAACATAATTGATTTTATAAATGCTCAAATGAATGTAATTTGAGACTTTTTATGAATTACACTAATTTTCTAGGTTACTATGATATATTAGTGTTGATTTAATCAACTTGGTTCGAACATATAATTCTGTTATGACTTTCAAAAAAATCATATATCAAATAGTGTCAAAATTGACACAAAATAGTTTATAAATCAAATATTATATTATTAATTGTTATTTTATTCCTAAAAATCTAAGGTTCGGCCAAATGACTTAGATAAGGATATATATATTAATAATAAACAATTTGGGGTTCGTTTGGCATGTTATAGTAAGTGTATTAACCATATAGTGAAAGAAAACAAAAAGACACGGTAAAAGTTATATTATTTAACTTAGAGTTAAATCTAATTGATAAGGTTAAAATAATACCCTAAACTTTTCTAAATCCTATTGGATGATAGGATTTCGACCCGTCCCCACTTTAGCTTCGAAATAAGACCCTTTGGAACCATTATAAACCGATTTTGACATTAATATAAAATAATATTTTGAGGTATTCCTAAGGTGCCCCTCTCCTCCCTTATAAAAGGACACCTCTTCCCCCTCCTCCTCACACCAATTTGAGCACTCAAGATCGGAAAACCCCTGCAAAAATCCCTTCTCCACTTCCCTAGAATAATCCTAGAGGTCCTGGTCTTCTTCAAAGACCAATCTTAGTTCCCTAAGTGGAGGATTCAAAGAGGCGTTTCAAAGAAGAGGTAATATCCATTACCGATCTTTTCAATTTCTTTCTTCTTCAACTTCTTCTTCTTTAGTTGTTTCATGATAAAGTAATAACATAAGTATTACTTACATACTGATATGTTATTATAAATATGAAACAACTCTAATTAACCTTCTATCCATCCTACAGAAAAAGGAAATCACCGTGCGCGCGTACGTACGGAATACCGTCTCCACGTCGTGGTGTAATCTATTTTCCGCCACCACATTAATTGGATGGGTATAATGGTTTAATGAGTAAATATATATGATTATTATAAAGTGATATTGATACTGAAATAGTATACATACACTTCAACACAATTCCATGACCATGGGAACGATATCATCGCTCGTGCGTACGTACGGACTACCGTCTCCACGACGCGATGAGATTCATTCTCAATGATTTACCATTCATGAATGATTATAAAGTATATATAATAAGTACTAATGAAATATATGACCTAATAATGATACTAGAATTATTTATATTTATATGTATGTCATCTACTTAATTCCATTCAATTCAATAAGGAAACGAAAGCAGCGTTCATGCGTACGTACAGACTACCGTCTCCATGAACGGTGTATTTCTTTCCATTTACTGATTTATTATATATGTATATTCTGAATATATATATATAAATCATGTTTTATATTATTTAATTAAGTAATCATGATCTAAGTAATCATATGAATAATTACATGTTAAAAACACGAACGACAAATGAGATGATTTTACCCAAAACGCTACTTTAACATGAATTTACAAAAGAACGGGTAATATAAAGTAATAAGTGGACCATATATGATATAATAACAATGAATATGATTCTGGAATAAGTAAATAACATGATTTAAATCATTATACAGGAGGTTCGGACACTTACAAAGCAAGTCGGACCTAAGGTAAGGGAAAATATCACAATCTCATTTTTATCCGAGATTGTTTATTCGTAAGTATTTACTGGGGTGTATTTTATCATCCACATCCATGTTTCATCAATATGTAATATTATTTACATCCACCTACAATTGTTTAAATCCATTTTTACCCTTCGGTGAGTTTTTAGTAATATGTATGAAAGGAATCTTTTGTCGTTTTTTGTACGAGGTACTTTTTGACTTTTCCGACAAAAGTACGAAGAATGTTTTTTTAACTTATATTGCATGAATGGATTTTTAAGAAACTTCCTTTACAAGTTTTCAATTTTATTTTTAATCAACTTCTTTTATTTTAAAGTCGTATGACATGTTATGAAAGGAAACATGTTTTTGAAGTAGAAAGGATATTTTCCTCAAGAATGGAGTTCAAGTATTTTATCAAAATTATTTTCCATATAAGATAATAAAAGGGTTCTGTTTTTATCCCTATTATTACATTGGTTTGATTATGTTGTGATGGAAATATTTTTATGAATTCCTTTATCTTGTATGAATTGTTTTATGATGTCATGTTGTTTAAAAATCCCATTTTTATTACATGGGTTATGCTATGATGTATTTGTGGCACACATAAGAAAGGATTAATTATAATATGGGTGGGACCTATATCTCCCTCCAATGAATTGGGTAAAGATTTTATATCTCATGAGATAGACATGGCTGGAATGGTAGTTTATACCGGTTCAGTTAAACAGGACTGAAACGAGGGTTACTCGATTCAGAAAGGGAGTTTGTCCACTAAGATAGTCTTGGAAATGAGTCTTGACTAACAAGAAATGGTTCTCTATGATTATGTGTGAATGCCACAAAGTTTCATGTTTTAAGTTATGATTATTGTGATTACATTTCACTGCCATGATTTACCCCATGTTATGAAATTATGATCTCTTTTGCAGGTTAAGATTTCCAAAAGTTATGTGCTTATGAATATGATGTGATTGATTTTTCTTTTGTTTACCCTTACTGAGCATTTGAGCTCACCCTTTTATGTTTTATTTTCCCCAGGATATAAAGAAAGGTTTTAGGTAAAAAAAGGGAAGATCTTTACGGGAGATATTGAAGATCTTTCACCACGATTAGAAGATTACATTCCGAGTTTCCAAAGACACTAAACTATTACGATCCTTGTGTGTGTGTTTTTGTTATGTACTAAGTATTCCGCAAAAGTAATGTAATGTCCATGTACGTCAAGCTTCGGGTATCTACATGGGTCATGTTAGAATAGTTTTTTAGCTCCAATACCCATTCCACCAACCCTGATACTATAGATTTTCATCAGATTAGATACTCTTTAGTCCTCCTCAAAACACCTCAATTTGTGAATACTCCTCTTTGTTCATTCAATGTCATAAATTTTAGATTTTCCACTTGGTTCTATCATTAAATCTATGTTGGTATACTCTAGTTGGTCTCCCAACGTGGGCCCACTCCTTGGTTTAAGCACTAACCATACCTTCCAATCAACATTTATTTATAATGGACTAGATAAACCCCCATGGGCCTCATAATAGGTGAAATATTCAAACCATATATTCACCCAAATCACCTACTAGGTCAGGTATCATATGAAATCACCAATTCATAATCCCCACACAGTATCTAATTTTCACCCCTTTCATAACATAATAATTCAACTAGAAATGGTCTTTCATAATCTCCATTCACACCCCTCTTATGTTCTCTAATACAAAACAATTAATCTTTTGTATCTTTTTTATCACATAAATTATTTTTCATGTTGTGTTATAGATTTATTTGATCATTCTATAAGTATATTTAAAATGGGTTATATGTATAACCTTCAAATCCTTGCTGTATGACTTTAAACTATATAATCCATATCATTAACACATGATGTTAAACAATAAGGACTGGTCCTCACATACATGCATAAACTATGTCACTTGAACTATATGGGATTTGATTCATAAGGACCATGATACATAAAATTCCTCTTTGGGGTTCAATCCCAATATCCCTATATATATCTTGGGACTACAACTTGGTATAATACCTAACCATATCTTATTATATCTAGTTACCAATAGATATGATGGACCATTTTGATATTTCATGACTAATTCCCACACAGTTTTTTGTCGTGTCCCCTTGTATTGGACATGCAACCCACATTGGCCTTCTACTAGGTGTTAGCACCAACACCAGCTAGATGCATTTTATTTGATGATCTTACGAAACCCATGTGGTGAGCATGGGATTACGCAAACATTTACTGGGTGATGAGATTATGATTCCATATGTGACAAATATAAAACTTCTTTATGTTGAAATGAATAAGGGAATTCATCATTTTCTAGTGAAGATACAAGTACATCACTTGTGATGATTCATGGATTCCTCTATTAATAATCTAGGGACACCTATAGTGATAAGATATGTATGCATCTAGTGATGATTCAAGGATGACTATAGTGATGATCCATGAATGATCTGTCATCTCTCATGTGATGACATGGGATTCCTTCATGGCTTGACATAAGGAATAAAATACATGCATCCTAATAGGTGTAATTACTAATCATACATTATCCTATTTAGTTTCCAACAAATTGGATAAAATAAAAAAGACACTCATGTGTAAGAATCACACTAACAATTAATAGAAACATTTATCTAGTTATATATTCTATATGAAATTAAACTTCCTAGAATTGGTCCATATCACATGAACTTAAAAGTTATAACATTCCCCATTAAGTGGAATCGAACTGTATGGATACTGATTCCCTTCATTGGGATACATAGGAATCCCTCTCAAAGGCTCGATATGAACAATGTAATTCCATCATCTTCCTTGGATGTTGATAAACTTCAGAGTTCCCTACAATAAGGGTTTAAACCATAACATCAGTAATTAATAATATATGGATGGATGGACCACTAATACACAAATATTTTTAACTGTTCACATGGATTAAATTAGGTTGTTGAAATAGGGGTGACAATTCTCATGATATGAAATGTAAAGGATTCAAAAAATATGTTGAATATATAATAGAATTCTAGAGTTGGTAATAATTCCTCCAAAATGTTATAAATGAGTATTAAATCCCTTCCTATCAATCAACACACATTCTAAAGTGTCACTATCTAGAATCCTTAGTGACCACCTAACTTGGGGAAGCATTCTAATAATGACAATCACACTGAACTCACATCAATGCAGGATGCATTAGAGTTTTCATTAGAAATATATGAACTTATCATTTTTATTGTCACATTCTTTCTAGCCAGCCTATGTGGCTGTATAGAAACCACATAATGAAATTATTAACCATACAAAATAAAATCAATGAATAATGACATGATCATGGTCTTTTTCTATTGGATGATCCATCAAGTGGATAATTGATCAACTAGTACCCTAGAAGAATAAATTGAGTTGTGACTCTACTTTTGTTACTCTACCCATTAAAAATCCATTAACTTCATTTTTTTGGTTTCACATCGGCTCTTAACTTGAACTACATTATTGATATTTCCTTCAATCTTTACAAATTATACCTACACATAGGTGAGGGGAACTCATGATGAAAAAAATTTATTTTATTACTTTAATTTTTATGAATAATCCCTCATACATTTAAATATGGATGGATCATTCATAGATCTTGAAAATAACATGTCATTATTAAATTTAAAAGCTCAAATATAATAATTATATAGATTAATAAATAAACAAACATACATGGGTCTATCTTAGCTCTTAATAAATAATTATGTAATAAAAAGGATCCTTTTTTAAATTATAATAATCTACTTGAGGGAAATTTTAATGAATAATATAATTAAATTAATATGGATTAATTATTGATACTTCCCATAACACCTGATTGTTTTTGAATGTACATACATTTTATGATTATTTGGTTCATTTTCTTTGTTCAAAATTTTTAAAGAATTTTTAAACACAAAATAGTCCAAAAAATGAAACTTAGAACTTTCTAGGCCTTGTTAGGATGAGAGGGTTGGGCCGAGACTGATCCATCTAGTATGTAATGGGTTACTATTTGGGGATTGGAACCCATGACATGTGGCTGAAAAGTGGCCATCCGCACCCCTGGTGAAAACATAATTTTCTTTTAAATTAATACTGATTATATTATGAAGGTGGTTTAGAATCAGTCCCCAAATAAATGGGGGGTGGGTTTCAGTTAATGTTGGTGAATAAATATACCCTCCTAATTAAAAAAAATTAATAGTTTTTTTTATTTTGAGGAAGCATGACCATGATAGGCCAAATATCTCCAGTTAGAGATCCTCTCTGGCGAATCCCTACCCATTGAAAATCCCATAGATTAGTATATAAATATAAATAAATAAATAAATAAATAGATTTAAATATTAATTTCCTTTTTTTATTTCTAAAATACATTCAATATTCTATTTTCTATATCAAAACCATTCGACCTCATATCAATATCCTGCCAAAGGCTTTTAGTCCATATTTGATACCTTGTTCCGAATTCTAGATACTTTTATTGAATTTTTAACTTTAATAATTTCAAATTTGCTCAAATATTCTTAAAGAAATTGGGAAGGAATCTGAAGTAAAAAAGTAGGTGCGATTTTAATTTTTGAATCCAAATATATCATAAATTACATAATTGTTTTTTGTGATTCCCGATTCACACTAATAATATCTATAAAATATAATTACTTTTGAAAATAAAACCAAAATGGTACCTTTTTAGAACACCACAAACTCAATTATCTTAAATCTACTCCGGATTCCTATAACTCAAATACACAAAATTAGATACAGACTAGATCATCCCCACAATTATCATGTCTTCACAAACATGATGATTTGATTTCTAGGTGCTAGTTTATAGGATTGAAGGACTTCCAATTCTATTATGATCACTATAACATTAATTGATAGATACTCGAACTTAGACAACTTAATTTTTATCATCCTCTATTTATAAAATCGAGAAAATGTATTAGATAAGAGAAACTATATCAAATTCATGAAAATTTATTATCCTGCTATTTATGGCACAAAAATGAGCTTAAATTATTAGATTTAACTTTTTAAATATTCCTTTAAACCAAAAGATATGTTGAACCTTTTGAACCATACTAAAATAAAATAAAAAACCTTGTATAAATATATTAAATACTATGAAAATTTTAACACTCTTTGGTGACATTAATTAATGTCACATGTTGAATCACTATATATTAAATTATCTCATTACTCTATAAAATATTTAATTAAACTAAAACAGTGCTACTTTTACTCAAAAAATAATACATTCTCATATTAAATTAAATATTTAAATAAAATTGTAAATACCTTTAGAAATAAATCAAATTGTCATTATTCAAAACTATATAAATATAATTGAATCAGTTTAATTGAAATCATTCACTTGTATTCTTACTAGTCCCCACATATGGGGCTCACTTCACCTAAAACTCCAATCCATTCCAATTTGTGGATACCAGAAATACACTTTGTGTGTGACCCTCTAAGGCCCCATATTAATAGTAGTGATTCCTACTCACATGATAAGAGTAGTGACTAAAACACATTATTACACTTAAATATATTAGGGGAATTCAAATATATGACTACATTATGCCAATGATTACTGTTTAATATAATCCTTTTCTCTTGATGCCTCATTCAACCAGGTTTCATCACTTCCATCATAAACCTATTTTCTTGAAATATCATTCTTTAAAATGTTAGAAATGAACTCATTAATTTAACAAACAAGTTTATGGACTTATGATATTGTTCTATTTCTATCAATCGAATTGATACATAAAATTACATTAAATATTAAAGGTAAAAATCCTCTATTGTCTTTTTCATTAATTCCATATCACTCATGATGTAGAGAATGTATCGTACCTCACCATATGAATATGTCACCCCAATTTTCATCAAAACATAAAAGTATGTGACACATGTTATTATTTAATAATAATGTAAATTATAAAAACCAACACAAGACTTCATAGACAGTAGTGTTCAATGACACATAAGACATGTTGAATTCCTAATAGTGGATCAGTTCTCATAACCACCTCTCTTAGAGATTACAAGAGTTGAACTTCATGAGAATATGTCTCAATTTATTATGTGACCCCTACACCTTGTATTTTGTGTCACTAATTTCTAGATAAAAGATATCATACAACCATAGAACACATATTTAAGAATATTTTCATTGCACATCAATGTTCTTATCATAATGGGGAGCTTCCATGGCCTTTCAATATAGCATATAGTCCAATGAATTTATCAAAATCAAAGTCATATAGAGAAAAATTATGATGTGATATGAAATTTATTAATATCCAAAACGATGAATATATAGTTAATCACAAGTATAAATCTAGTTGTTTCTTGGGAACCAACTCTAACAGTATAGAATACTATAACTTCTCGACCTAGGTTCTACACACCGATGTCCGAGCCAGTCGGTCATATAACCTCAAGCTCCCCTCTTAATATACCATAGGCTACAAACTAGTAGCAAAGGTATAATATCAGTCATGGGGAGACTATTCCCTCCTTATTAGAGTATCACCATTCTATGAATAAATAAAAAATATCCAAATGATATAGCCAATAACCAAACAAAACCAAAATAACATGATGACTAAAACAAGAAACCAAATATCCAAAACTAAAAAGTAGATATGTCTTGAAAAATATGTGTCAAGTGTAAACATGAAAAACCCAAAATAAATAATGACATTGAAAACTCCCCCAAGTGGTTTCCAACTCTAATTATGGTTCCCTCATCCATGCTCCGTCATGAATTAGCCATCTAATAGAGGTCCCTTTCCCTTATCCTTTCTAGTAAACATGATATCTATTCTAGTACAGATAATGAAGCCTGAGTAGGGTGTGCGTACAAATTAGTCAGCCACAACCAACAAAATCTAAAACAATATCATGTAAATTACAGTGCATGAAGTTTTATAAAGAATAAATTAAAATTCATAAGTAAAAAATTATCACATTTCAATTATTATTTAATAAAACCAAAAAACCCCAAGGTTCTCGAGGACTCCTGATCCACAATACCTTCTTCAGCCCATACTGAAGTCTGAACTATCCCGAAGGTATATCACATATATTATTAAAATGGAAATCAATTATCATTTAATTTTAATTCATATCCAGTACAATTTGAACTATAGTTCAATGCCAATATTTTGGGCCTAAATATCCATGCCTTAGACTCTATGGGTATTTGAAGAATTAGCATGTGACCCACAAATCATTTCTCAAGAAATTGCACAAGTGGGATTTTGAAGCATTAGTATATTCCCCACACTCATTTATCAATCAAACACACATGTGTTATTTTGATGGAGCTGTATATATCCTACACTCATTTATCACTATATACTTTTGATACGGTAGACCATTCCCCACACATTTTTATCACTATGGGATTTTTATACAGGATAATTTGTACCAAACATATATATCGCATTTTTTAAAAAAAAAATCATATATATATTAATATCCCATATATCACATCAATCAATGTTAACTAACTTTAACCCTCTAATCATATTTCACATCATGATATAATAATATCAATTATCAAAACAAATCATGGTCAATACTTTAATCGTATAGAAATAATATGAAAAATCATCATTATTCTATTTATCAAAATTTAATCATATATCTCATTAACCCATTAAGGTTAAGCCAAACATTTCATAATTTCCATTTTCAATTAATTCATAATCACATCAACAGACCAAACACAAAATCCCAAGTAATTAATCAAATAAACATTAAATTAATCTATTAATTCCTCAATTATAACAATATATTAATTAATTCTACAATTAATTAATCCAATTCCACAGTCCCAATACCCCATTAATTAATTCAAAAATTAATTAAACCAATTCCAATTTCCTAATAACAATAATTTCCATTAATTAATTCCCAAATTAAGTAATCCAATTCCATCGAATTCAACAAATTACACTATCCCAAATTTAACCCAATTCATCATCATGAAGAAATAACATTAAATAAATTCCATGTTTCCATAATTAATTAACCAAATAATTTACGTAGTTCAATATTCAATGGTCAATTGATCCATTTTAAATTTTAGAACACATACTTGGAATTTGAATTCAAGAGTATAAGAATTTTATTTAGAGCACATACCTTGAAATCAGTGACATACACTCGCCAATGGAAATCCCCAAATTAAATTGGAACATTAAAGTGTACAATGAAGAATGAGATATTGACCAAAAAACTAGATAAAAAATAAAATGGATTAGATAAATAAACATTGATCTTGATTAAAAAAACAGAGGTAAATGCGCCTTCGATGGATTAGAGTAGGACATGAGAGTGGGAGGAAACTACACAAGTTGAGATTCTCTTATCGAGAGAGGTGAAAATATTTAGTATAGGCTTTAAAGATTCAATAAAGGAGGTTGGAATGGCTTGAAAACCATTTGGTAGGTTCCAAAAATAAGAGTAATTGATTATGGATGAGTTGGGTTGAATTATGGTGATGTTTGGGGTGCTTTGGAATTTTAAATATATTCTTCATGGTAATTTAAATCACACACATGATTTCCTAAACAGGGGTACATAGTTTTCCAAATAGTGTTCCTAAACTCTACACCTCTTGGGGGGGGGGGGGGGTGGTGGACGAATTCTTCAAATAGGATGCATGGTTTGATGAACTGTGAACTCGTATTGAAAATCCCTTATGTTTGGATTCACAGAATTTTCTAGGATGGGTGCACGGTTTTTGAAAACCGTGCACCGACCATGAATTTCTCCTATTATTTCTAATTTTTTCTAATTTTCACTAAAATTCACCCATGGTAAAACCCAAACAAGATATACTAAAAAATGAAACATAATAGCTCAAAAAAAGCTCAATATGTCTCTAGAAAAGATCACGTTCATATAATCTCCCCACCTCATAACTCCTCCTCCTCGAGTAATACTTCCAAGTATGTCTAAGATCCTTAGTCGAAAGGATCAGTCCACTAAGCCAACATATATTAGTTTCTCTATTTAGTTTCCTCTTCAATATGGAAATGTTTTCACAATACATGAACTATCAACAAGGTGTTTCCCTGCAACACTTATTGACTATAATCAAACACATGTATCAGATTCTGCACAAAGGACACATCAGTCTCAAGCCTAACCTCATTCAAATAGATCACATGAGTAGGGATGGAGTGATTTCATCAAATTAATGACACATAAAAAATTTCATTCGTAGAACTATATCACTTTGGAAGTTCCAATAATTATGGCACTGGACCGATTTTGTTCACAACCTCAAACGGTCTAACAAACCTAGGTGCTAGCTTTCGATGTATCAGAATCCTATAGAGACCCAATCTTGGAGGCACCAAAAGGAACAGACGACCACCCTGTATAAACACACGGGTTCATCAGCATCTATGATCATATGAATTATATCTACTATAAGACATAACCATATATTTTAGAATTAGTTGAAGATATTGTGACATCTCTTTCACGAGACTCTGTCCAAAGAATTCGGACTCGCCTACCTCCATCCAATATAAAGGAAATATGCATGTCCTACCATAAGGATCATCTTGTGGTTCCACATATATAGTTTTTGGATAGTTTTTTATAGGATAACTCCAAAAAATATATGTTCTTCTCCCAATACTCAAAAAATTATAGTTAGTACACTCACAACATATCCTTAAGAACCTATTTTGTACATTCTAGCTGCCCATCTTTTTGTGGGTGGAATGTTGTACTCAGTAAAACCTGGGCCCCAAGAAACTGTTGTAATCCCTCCAAGAAGAAAAAAGAAAAGAACGAGTCATGGTCTGAAATAATACTCTGTCACCCCCTATGAATATATATTTTATCCCAAACGTACATATCTCCCAACTGATCAACTAAAATAAGTCTCTCGTACTAGTAAGAAATGCACTACCTTTGTCAGCTAATCAACAATCAACCAAATAGTATCATTATTTTCATTCATTCTTAGGGGATGCACCAAAAAGTCCATAGTAACTTCGCCCCAATTCCATTCAATAATAGGGAATGGATGTACTAAACCACCTAGTATTTGGTGCTCGGGTTTCTCCTATTGACAAGTGGAGCATCATGTCTTGATCCCTACTATATTTTTTCCTTCCTCGACACAAAATCTATCATCGTAGGTCACAATACATTTCGGTCACACATGGATGCATTTCACAATTTGAGGCATGATATTCATTCATCATATCCTCCCACATACTCACAGGCACAACAACTTGATTACTGACATAGATTATCTCATCTTTATCTTTTCTGTAAGTAGAAGGTGTCTCTCCACATTCAAGGCTTTAGCTCAAGTTAAAACATTATGGAACCACACAATTACTATCTTTAATCCAGAACAAAATTCTATAATCCACTAAAATTGATACAAGAGTCATCTACTACTGACTCCCCCGAACCACAACATGCATATGAACCATTAATTTCATCATCTTTCATTCAGCACTAGAATCCTGAACTACCTAAGTATATGTTTTCATGGTCAAAGAATCAAAAAAACTCTTCCCCTTAACGAGCATATATTCGAGCTCTAAATAAAATGAATGAATATACTTAACCCAACTCTGCTTCCATATATTCAAGTATAATTATGAAAATATATAACTTAGGCTATTTTGATCTTTATACACTGTAAACTTTTCTCCCAATAGACAATTCTTCCAACACATCAAATCATAAACCAAGAGAGCTAATTCATGTTCATTCATTGGGTAGTTACATTCATGTGGCCTCATCTTCTGAGACCCATATGCCACAACTCAATCTCCAAGCATCAACACTACCCTATAAAGGATCCCAAAAGCGTCAAAAAACACTATACACTCCTCACATTGCTCGAGTAGGATCAAGATTGGTGCCATTTTCAAAGAATTCTTCAACTCTTGGAAATCATCCGTACAAGATATAGACCATCAAAACATTTCTACCAACTTAGTTAATCCTGAAAAAGTTATTTCTAATAAAAAAAGTTCAGAATGTGCCTATGATAATAACCCATCAACCTTAGAAAACTACAAATATTGAAAACTTTCTTTGGATGTTCCAAGACACCACTGCCTAATCCTTATCTGGGTCAACTGGAACACCTTCCTATGAGATGATGTGATGCAATAAGTGTACCTCATCAATCCCAAACTAACACATATATATCTTGGAGTTTGGAATATTATCTATCAGTGTACTCAAAATGATGTAAATATATCGAACATGATCATCATGAGTCTTGGAGTACACCATGATGTCATCCAAAAAAACTACAACAAACTAATATTTGTACAAGTGGAAGATTTTTTTCATCAAGTCCATAAAAGCTTCTAGTGTATTTGTGAACCCAAATAAAATTTTAACAACCTCATAAATTCCATATCTGCTTCTAAAGGTAGTATTCAATATATTAGAAGGTATAACTGCCAACTGATCATACCTTGATCACAATCTAATCTTATAGCGCGCACAATCTCTCCCCGGTTGGAAAAAAATCATCAATATGTGGAAGAGGATATCGGTTCTCTATAATCTTCTAGTTCAACTTCCGGTAATCAACACATAAGCATAGTTTCCCTTTTGACATATTTGAAAAAAAAACTATTGAACCCCAAGGAAACGTACTCATATGGATAAACCCCTTTTCCATCAACTCATCTAGATTAATCTTGAGATTTTGAATCAATTTTGGTGCCATTATGTATCATATAATAGAAACTATCTTAGCCCCTAACATGATCTCAATTGTAAATTGCACATCTCTCTCTAGTGGATTCCTTGAGAAGTGTTCAGGAAAAAACATTATGAAATCTATCCAATATAAATGGAATGAAATAATAATTTACACATCCATAATCAATCAATATACCATCAACATGGGAAGTAAGCTTCCCCAGTTTCTAGTGAACTGGACCTACACAACCTGCTTGGATATCACACTCTCCACAACTAATGTAATTGTCACCCTCTAGAGATGTAAAAGTAACTCTATGTTAGTAACAATCTATGTGGGATCGATATGATATTAACGAGTCTATACAAATTATTATGTCAAACCTTGACATTTCAAGGATGGAAATATCACAATTGAAACAATACTCCTCGACCATGATAGAACATCCCCCACACAAATAGGTGTCTCTCGACCTTACTCCAAAGGTGTATCTATTATTATCACCTCACTAAAAATATCCACTTTCACACTCAACATGTTCACAATTTTGGATGAAATGAAATAATGAGAGCCACCAGTGTCAAACAAGGAACTAGAAAGACAATAAGATACATGAACATCATTTATAACTGTCAATGGTCCATCCAGGCTATCGACTAGTGCAGGATGGACGACATGCAACTATCCTTCCCCTCTTCTATATGATATAGTCTAATCCCCTGAGGTGTACATCTTTGTTGATACATTCACTCTTTCCTCAAATAACCTCATCCACTTCCTCTTCTTCCACAGGTCGTAGATCTTCATCTTCGAGACTGATATAGTATAGAAGATCCCCTTCCCATACTCTAGTTTTTCATATCCACTCCATCATTACACATCTAAAAAGAGTTCTTATAGAACCTCTTTATATGATAATCCTTCTATATCCTTATTACTCTATCAGTTGTTAGTGGAACTATCTATGGAAGTGACCTGACCTACCATACCTGTGAAAGATCACCCAAACAAGGTTCTGTGTAACTTAACCATCACCATAGTAATTTTATTTCTATCACCCTGGCTAACATTCTCATAGAGAAGCTTCTTATACTCAAATGTATCACCTCTTAACTATCCAAAAAAACCACATGTCCTCCTCTAGAATCTTTCTTTAGGTTCCCTTTATATATGAGATTCTGATTTACCAATTATAAAAATTTCTTTTGGCTAAAGACAGTCACCTAGGACTTAATTTCACATTTAAGATCATCTTAAAACCATTTTTCCAATGTATCCTCATCACTTGAAAGCTATATAGAAAAGCATTAAAAATTTAAAAAATTACTGGAATAGTCTATCATGGACATAATATTTTGGTTCAGCCTCTAAACTCAACTACTCTCTCCTGCCAGAGCATCTCATGGTAAAAGTGCTCTTGGAACTTCTCCTAAAATTCCTTCCAATACATATTTCTATTTACACATCCCAAGTCTAGATGTCCCACAAACACTTCTATTGACCACATAATATATAGGTATTCAATTTTACTCTCTTCTCAACAATAGTTTCCAAGTTTTCTAGTATATTATGGACGGAATCAATCCATAATTTAGTTAGCTTAGGTCCACCCTATCCAGTGAAATTCAAAGGGTGCTGAAACCTAAACTGCTATGTTAGATCAGATATGATTTTCACAACTCACCCTGGGTGTCTTCCAAAAACTACATGAAGTGAGAATAGTAATATCATAAATACTCTTTGACTTTCTCATATGTTTCTATCGAAGCCTCAAGTTACACAACTAATATATCATCTCCATCCATAACCTCCTTCCATCCTCTAAACAAGCGTCATCATGGTTAGATATCTCTAAAATTCCAAACCCTTGTGTTAGGAAACAAAACACCATTTTAACATAGTTAACGTAATATGGATTCACAATAACACATAACAAGTATTTCCCCTATACCCTACCACACAGTAAAAAAAGATGTTATCACCACCCTTAAGCATCCTACGTCTAAGACATGGTTAACAAAGAGAAAAATCATTCTCATTATAAAAGTTTCAGTTTAGAAACCCATTTTCTGACATGTTATATAATTTTAAAATATTCAAATTCACATTAGGAACCTTTTTCATTTCAATTACAAAAGCAATGAAAACATTTAAATTTCAAAAACTTGCCCAAAAATACTTTTAGAATGCATACCTAAAATGATTAATGTCACAAAATAAAATAGAATTACTAGAATAATGAATGAATACTTAACTCTCATGACATTCTAGGACATGATTCAAATCTGATAAACTCAAAAAGTATAGTCACATCCCACAATATGAGCATTACTCAATGTGAAATAGAATAAAATATAAAAACACACATTAATTGAAAAATATAACCCTTGGTACTCGGATTTTACCCTCATACATGGGTTAGCTAGTCCCACGAACAAGATCTTAACTGAGTCCCAACTCATCATATTATATTATATACCTTTCCCAAATAGTAATAAAAAAATAATGAAATGAAAACTCTTCTGACACCACTTTGTAACATCCCAAACCAAGTGCCACACACTGGTGCCCCAAGCCGATCAGTCACACAACCTCAAGCTCCCCTCCTCATATGTTAGAGTCTTCTGACTAGAAGTGAGAGTATATTATCAATCATGGGGATATCATACCCTTTTTATCAAAGTATCACAATAATGGGAATATAAAAAACAATAAACAAATGATATAACCAATAACCAAACAAAGCCAATATCACATGATAAATAAAATTGTAAATACAATATATAAAACATAACACTAAATATGTCAAGACAAATATGTGTCAAGTGGTAATATGAAAAAACAAAAATAAATAGACACTGATAACTCCTCTAAGTGATTCCCAACCTAATGTCAGGTTCCCTCATCCATTCTCTATCTCAACTCAACCATCTAACATAGACCCCTTTCCCTTATAATTTCATGCAAGCATGATATCTATTCATGAACTGATCAAAAACCCAAGTAGGGTATGTGTAAAACTCAACAAGCTAAGAAAAATTGCGTAAAAAAATATATTCAATAACAGTTTATGTAGTTTTAATTGGAATAAATTTCCATGTATAAGTAAATAATTATCACATTTAAATAATACCTCAATTAAACCACATAAACCCCTGAGTTTTATAGGACTCTCGAACCACATTACCAGTATAAACCCATGCTGAATTCTAAACCACACCCAAGGGATAACACATATCTCAATACAATGGTTTTCAATTATCATTTCATTTTATATCATATTATGTCCAATTGGAACCATAGTCAAATACCCACATTTTCTCCCTAGATCCCCATGCCTAATACCCAATGTGTATTTGAAGCTGTAGTAAATGACCCACAACTCATTTTTCAAATAATCACACAAGTGAGGTTTTGAAGCATCGGTCCATGTCACACACTCATTTATTAACCCCACAAACAATTTGGATTTTGAAGTAACAGTCCTTATCCAAAACTCATTTATCACTATTGGATTTTTATATAGTAGACCATGTCCCACACACATTTATAAACATGGGATTTTGATGTAGCAAACCATGTCCCACATACATTTATCATGTTTACCAAAACATCACATATATCACAATATCCCATATATCACATAAAAATGGTTATTCCACATTAAACCTCTTATAAAATTTCACATCATGGTAGGCCATTTCAATTATTAAAACAAA
Organism: Viscum album; assembly: GCA_963277665.1. Classification (NCBI taxonomy): domain Eukaryota; kingdom Viridiplantae; phylum Streptophyta; class Magnoliopsida; order Santalales; family Viscaceae; genus Viscum; species Viscum album. Next base: position 1,487,727,375 of record OY728137.1, on the reverse strand, counting down.
ACATAGTTAATACTTTACTCATATAAAAATTATATGAAAAATCGCCATTTTTTATTTGTAAAAATTTAATCATATATCTCATTAACCCATTAAGGTTACTCGAAAAATAACATAATTTCCATTTTCATTTAATTCATAATCACATTAATTGACAAAACACAAAATCCCATGTAATTAGTCAATTCTTCATCCAATTAATCAATAAATTCCACAATAATAACAATCTATTAATTAGTTCAAAAATTAATTAATCCAATTGCATAATCCCAAAATCCCATTAATTACTTTACCAATTAATTAAACCAATTAAAATTTCATAATCAAAATAATTTCCATTAATTAACTCACAAATTAATTAATCCTATCCAATCCAATTCTACCAATTCAATTTTCCCAAATTTAACCCAATTCACCATCACATAGAAATCACATCAAATCAATTCCATTTTCCAAAAAATAATAAATCAATTAATTGATTGAATTCAAGATTAATTTTTCAATTGTACCAATTGAAATTTCACAAAACATACACACAATTATAATTCAAGACTATGTGAATTTTATTTATACCACCTACCTAAAAATTTGTGATGAACGTTCGACAACCGAAATCCACAATCTAAAGCATAACATTCAATTTTATAATCAAGAATGAGATCTTGATCCAAAACCTAGATCTGAAATCACTTAGATTAGATCTTTCAAAACATAGATCTATATCTAGAATAAATAGAGGATAAATTCCCTTCAAAGGATGAGAGGAGGACCTCAGAGTTGGAGGAAACTACATGTGATGAGATTCACATACCAGGGAGGTTCCTATATTCAACATAGGATTCTAATAATTAAGAATGGAGGTTTTAAAGTCTTAAAATCCATTTGGTATCTTCAAAAAATGAGGGGAATTAATTATGGGTGAGTGAGGTCGAATTTGGGTAATGTCTGGGTAGTTTTGGATTTTGAAATATTATTTTTGGGGTGATTTAAACTATGTTCATGGTTTCATGGTTTTGAGTGCATGATTTAAAAAACTATGTGCCTAAATAGTGAACCTCTTCTAGGAGGGTATAAAAATTATGAAGATGTATAAGAGTTTAGAAAACAATTCTCTATTGCTGAGAATACCATCTGTTTGGGTTCTCACAGTTTGTTGGAATGGGTGAACGGTTTGGGAAAATCATGTTCCAAACGTATACTTACTATATTGCAAATAAGTTTCTCTAATTTTCACCCAAACACACACAAGGGAAAACAAAAAACAAGATATACTCAAAATAAGGCAAAAATAATACTTAAAAACAAGCTCAAGAAATCCCCAAATAAGGATGGGATCTTACAATATACCCACCATATAATAGATTATTATCGAACTATACTTCCAAGAATCTCTCAGATTATGAGTAAAATAGATTTTTACAGAGATCCCATAGATCAGCTTTCATCTCCCATGTTTTTTCCTTAACATGGCCATGCTTCGATAATATATGAACCATCAACATAGCCTTTCCACAAAACACTTTCTCACTTTGAACCAACACATGTATCAGATTATCCTAAAAGGATGCATCATCATCAATCTCAACTTCATCCACATCGATCTCATGAGAAGGTCCGGGGTTATACCTTCAAAGCTATGGGACATAAAAAACCTAATGTATATCACTGTATCTTTGTGGAAGAGCCAATCGGTACACCACTGGACTGATTATCTCCACAACCTTAAATGGTCAAACAATCCCAGGAACTAGATATCCCTATCACTGAATCCTATGATTGCCCAATATATGTGAAACCTGAAGGAACACATGATAACCATCTATAAACACTAGGGGTTGTTGTTTTATTTCATTATAAAACTTATGTATGCTCTGAACCATAGACATACATTTTTGAATCAACTGAACCTGCTCTAATGTCTCATGTATGAGACTTAGTATTAACAACTTTGACTCACATTCCTCTACCCAACATAGAGGTGATCTTCATGGCCTACCATAAAGAGCCACATATGGTTCCTTCTATATAGTTTACAAACATATTTTATTATAGGGGAAATATAACAAAAATAGGTTCTTCCCCCAAGACACACCAAATTCTAGGACACACACTCGTAGAATATCCTCAACCACCAGTATAGTATGTTCTGACAGTCCATCTATCTATGGGTTGAATAATTTACTCAGTAAAACATATGTACTGAGTTCCTTCTATAAAACCTTCCTGAAGCATGAAGTAAAGTATGATTCATGGCCTAAATCAATAATCTATAGAAACCTATGAAGACATTCAATCTACCAAACATAAATATCTCCCAATTGATCCACTGAGAATGTCTCTTGTACCGGTTAGAAATGTCCTACGTTTGTCAGCCAATCCATAACCACCTAAATAGAATCATTATTCTGAGGCGTTCTTAGGATTCCCACAAACAATTCCAGGTTAATTTTATCCCAAATCTATTCTGGAATGAGAAATAGTTGTAGTAAATCACCTAGTCATTAACTCTTGGCCATCATCTGTTGAAATGTGTAGCATTATGTCACAAATCCTACTATCCCATTTTTCTTTCCTTGCCACCAAAACATTATTCATAGGTCATGGTACATTTTGGTCACACTTGGACTCACCTCCCACATTAAGACATGAAATTCATGATTCATCTCTCCCACATAATCGTAGGCACACCAACCCAATTCATAACATAGATGATCTAATCCACATCTATGCTTGAATAAGAAGGTGTCTCCACACCTTCAAGTATTTTTGTTAAGGCAAGACCTTCCAGATCCTTATACTACCTATCTCTAATCTAGATCAAATGTGTAGACTCCATTGAAACTGATATGAGATTCATCTTCTCTTAAATATTCCGAACCACAAAATGCATCTCAGCTAGTAAAATGATCACCTAAAATTCTGCACTAGATTCTTGAATAGCCAGAGTCTGAGTTTTTTTTGCATAAAGTGTCAAAAAACTATTTCCCTTATTGAGAATATATTCTATCTCAAAATAATAGGAATTCATATAATCAACCCACCTTTTATACCATAGATTAAAATCACTTTGTGAAAAGATACACTTTAAGCTATTTTGGTCTGTATATATAGTAAAATTTTCACCCAAAAGATAATACCACCAACACATCAAATAATAAGCTATTTCAGCTAATTCTCGGTCATGTATAGGGTATTTAAATGAATTTGGTCTCAAATTATGATCCCCATACACCAAAACTCGTTCTCCTTACATCAATACTACTCCATACCCCATTCAAGAAGTTTCACAAATCTATGTATGCTCCTCAACAATTTTGGGTAGGATCAATATTGTTGTCATTGTCAAATTATTCTTTAACTTCTGGAAATCATCCTCACATGATTTAAACCTTTCAAACATTACTCCATTCTTGTTTAATCCCGAAATAGGTGCTAAAAATTACTAAAATTCTAGAATCAACCTCCGATAGTAAACTGCAATCCCCAGAAAACTACGGTTATTGGAAAAAATCTTGGGATGCTCTAAAGAAAACACTGCCTAAACCTTATCTGGGTCCACTAACACACCTTTATCTAAGATGATGTGACACAAGAAGATTACCTGATCAATCCAAAACTAACATTTAGATATCATATCATAGAGCTGATATAGACTCTATGTACTTAGTATGATGTTAAGGCTTTGGTCAGGATCATCATGTTTCTTAGAGTACACCAAGATTTCATTAACAAACACTATGAAAAACTGACCTAGGTCATGGTATAAGATTCTTTTCATCAAGGCCATGAATTTTTTTTTCATTAGTCAACCCAAATGGAATTATGACAAACTCATAAAGTCCATACTAGATTCTTAAAGCAGTCCAAAGTATATCAGAAGGTCGAAATCTTTACCGACTATACTATGATCTCAAATATACCTTTGAGAAGAGATAATATCCCATCAAATGGTCAAAATGATCATCGATATGTGGAAGAGTATACTGGTTCTTTATAGTTATCTAGTTCAACTTCCAGTAATCAACACATAAGCACAAAGTCCCATCAACCATCTTTGCAAAAAAAAATACTAGGGAAACTCAAGTAGATATACTCAGATCGATTTAACACTTATCCATCAAATCATCCAACAATTACTTGATATCCTAAATATCTATCGATGTCATTCTTTATGGTTAAATAGAAATTGCATCATCCCTTATCAAGATCTCAATTGTAAATTTCACATCTCTATCAAGTGGTAGCCCTGAGAGGTGTTAAAAAAAACATCTTCAAACATGTCCACTATAGGTTGAAACACATCATCCAATACACCTCCATCATCCAGAAATAGACTAGAAACTTGGGCTGTAATTTCCCCAGTTGTTGGTGAACTAAGCCTGTACGACAAGCTAGGATATCCCACTCTCAACAGTGAATGTAATTGTCACCCTTAGGAGACCCAAAATTCACTCTCTGGTGGTAACTGTCTATGTGGGCTCGGTATGCTAATAACCACTCCATAACCATAATTAATTCAAATTCCGACATGTCAAGGATGTAAATATTCCAATTTAAATGTTACTCCCCAACCTCACGAAAAAATCCATTTCATTAAAAAATGTCTCTTGATCATACCACCATAGGTGTATCTATCATCATAATACCACTCAAAAACTCCACTTTCAGACTCTGACCATTCACAAGTTGTGAAGAGATAAAAGAATGACAGGAACAGATATCAAATATGGAACTAGAAAGCATAGAAGATACAATAATTTTTCGTCTAAATATCAATAGTCTGGCTTCTCTCTCTACCAGTGTAGGCTGAATGACCTGTAAATTTCCTACCCACATCCCTATGATGAATTCTGAGTCCCTATAGTTGCACTACTATGCTGATATAGGAACTCTTTCCCTAAATCATCACACCCACTACATCTATTCACACGACTAGTAGAATTACAACCCCCATAATGATATGATGTACATGATCCCCTTCTCATAATCTGGTTATTTTTAGCTACTCCAAAATTAATCGCTTGTCATAGGTTCTTAAAAAACCACTTTAGATGTCCCATCCCACGACAACATAATCACTCTACCGATTGTTGAGGGAATTGTATACATAAGTGTTCCAACCTACCAGACTAATGATAGATAAATTGATCAAGTTATAATGTAACAAAACCTTCCCTGTGGATATTTTTCATACTATAAACTGAGCTAATATTTTTGTAACGACTTTTCCTACTCCTAGAATTCACACCGCCTGACAGTCCAATAGAAACCACTTTTCCTTTATTTGAAGCCTCCATCAGATTCCCTTTAAAAATGAGAGATTTATTTATCACTTTATAAAAATGATTCAGCCTAAATATATTATCACGTGACTTAATTTCACATTTAATCCCATTATAATACCATTTTTCGGATGTATTCTCATCCTTTGAAAAAACTGGAGCAAAGTGCTACAAATCTGTTGAGTGACCAGTATATTCGATCAGAGACATAATCCCCTATGTCAAACTCATATCCTCATATACTCTATCCTAACAGTGCATCTTATCATAAAGGTCCTCTAGAAAATTTTCCTGAAATTCCATTGATTCCATATTCTACATCTTTCCATCTCATGTTTGGATATCCCACAAATTATTGTCCTAACCACGTAAAATATATGTATAAAATTTGACTCTCTTATCAATAAGAGTATTTAATTGGTCAAGTATAGCCTAGATGGGATCAATCCAGAACTAAGCTACCATAGGTCCACCCTCTCCTGTGAACGTCATAGGGTGAAGCAACTGGAACTCCCGTGTCATATCAGACATTGTTTTCACAACTTGACCTTGGTATCTTTCAATAAACTGTTAGAGGCAAGGAATGTTCTCTAGGAACTGATATTTGACTTCCTCACATGGAACTATCAGTGTTTTAAGTTCCAATTTTGGTAGAACATGTTTATAAATAACATCCCATCATCCTCTCAACGAGCATAATCTTGGATGAATATCTTCACAATTCCTAACACACGTTTAAGAAAAATTTACACCACATTAAAATAGTTAACATAAGAGGGATTAACAATAATCCATAATAATACTTTCCACAAACCTCGTCACATGGTTATAACTGAGGATATATCAAAAACCATAACCATACTACATAAAAAGGTTAACCACATTCTCATTATTGAATTTTCAACTTAGAAACCCATTTTTCACATCTTGCATCATTTTAATATTTTCAATTTCTAATTATGCACCTTTTTCATTTCAGTAACATAATAAAGAGAAACATTTAAATTTCGAAAACATACCCAAAACCCCTTTTCCAATGTGTGACTAAAATGATTCATGTCACAAAATAGTAATGAGTACCTAGAATGAGGCATGCATACTAAACTCTCATGCAATTTTGAGCCACAAATCAAATCTTATAAACTCGGAAATAATAATCACATCACCCAAAAAGTGTTTCACTCAAGGTTAAATAACATCAACTGTAACAACACACATTAAAAAAAATAATTCCAGCCTAGGTACTTGGATTTTACCCTCATACATGGGTTATCTACTCCCATGCACAATCTCTTTACCAAGGCCTTAATCATCATATTATAATGTTTTCCTTATTAATTTAGTAAGACCAAATAAAGGAAAAAAACTCCCCTAATACCCCTTTATAATATCCTTAACCATGTTCCACACATTGGTACCCCATGCTGGTCGGCCACATGACAACAAGATCGCATCCGCATAAAACAGACACCACCAACTAACAGTGAGGTGTAATATCGATAATGGGGAGACTATACTCACATTATTAATGTTCCACAACAACTGAAATAAATAATAAATATCCAAATGATATAACAAATAACAAAACCAAACAAACATAAAATGATGACTAAAACTAGATATTAAATATCCAAAAATTAACAGTATATATTTCATGTTAAATATCTTCCAAGTGTCAATATTAAAAACAAAAAATAAATAAAACACTAAAAATTCCCCCAAGAGGGTCCCAGCACCAATTCTGGTTCCCCCATACATGCTCCATCAAAACTAAGCCATCAAACATAGGGCCCTTTCCCTTGTACTTTCATGCAGGCATGAAATATTTTTGGGTAACAATATGGCATCCTAAGTCGGGTGAGTATACAACTAAGTTGGCCAACACCAATGACGTCTAAAATAATATTCAGTCAATAACAGTGCATGAATTTGTATAAATAATAATGTACAATTCATAATTAAAAGTTATCACATCTCAATTATTCTTTAATTAAACTACATACAACCTTGTGTTTCAGAGGACTCCTAAACTACAATTCCTTATTTAGAGCATGTATGAGTATGAACTATCTCTAAGAGAAACCACATATCTCAATAAAATGGTTATAAATTATCATTTAATTTTAATTAATATTGTGGTCAATTGGAATCACACTCAAATGCTAATTTTTTTTCCTAGATCATTATTCTTAGGACCCCGTGGGTATTTGAAGTACTAGTCCATGATCCACAACTCATTTATAAAAAAATCACACAAGTATAATTTTGAAGCATTTGTCTGTACCATATTTATTTATAAACGAAACAAAAAAGTGGGATTTTGAAGTTGAAGTCCATATACCACAATCGTTTTTCACTATTGGATTTTGATGTTGTAGAACATGTCCGACACACATTTATCAAAATGAGTTTTTTTATGTAGTTGACCTTGTCCCACACACATATATCACATTTATCATAACATCACTTATATCACAATATCCCATATATCACATCAATCATCGTTAACGAACATTAACCCTCTTATAACTTTTCAAATCAAGATATACCATTTCAATTACCAAAAAATGATCAGTCAAAACTTTACATACATGAAATAATTTGAAAAATAAAAATTATTACATTTATCAAAATTTAATAATATATTTGATTAAACCATTATTTTTAAGCTAAAAATCTCATAAATTCCACTTATAAATTAATTTATAATGAAATTAATTGACCAAAAACAAAATCCAAAGCAATTAGTCAAATCAACATTCAATTAGTCAATCAATTCCACAATCATAACATTCTATTAATTAATTAAATAATTAATTAATCCAATTCCACAATCCTAATATACCATTAATTAAATCACCAATTAATTAATCCAATTACAATTTCATAATCACAAAATGTATGATTAATTAACTACCAAATTAATTAATCCAATTCCTTCTAATTCAACCAATTCCATTGCCCGAAATTTAGTCTAATTCATCATCACATGACAATCACATTAAATCAATTCCATGTTCCCATAAATTAATTAACCAATTAATTCACACAACTATAGATTCAATTATCAATAATTCCAATTGAAATATCAAAATCTATACATGTAATTAGAATTCAAGACTATCAGAATTTCATTTAGACCACTTTCCTCAAAATCTATGACGAATGTTCACCATTGGAAATATCTAAATTGAAGTAGAGCATTCAACTATATAAAAAATAATTTTATATTTATCCAAAACCTAGATCCAAAATTAAATGGTTTAGATAAAAAAACCTAGATCTTGATCCATAAAAAATAGAGTAAAACTGCCCTTCAAAGGACAAGAGAACAAAAAATAGAGCAAGAGAAATGTAAAAAGGATGAGATTCTCTTATTTTGAGAGGGGAGGATCTATAATCCAAGATTCAAATCATAAAGAAAAAGATTATAATGTCTTAAAATCCATCCATGATCCTCCAAAAAATGGGGGTAACAGATTATGGATGATTTCGATTGAATTATTGTGAAGTATGGGGGGTTTGAAAATTTTAAATCTAATATTTGGGGAAATATAAACCACTTGCACAGTTTCTTGGATAGGGGAACACAAATTTCAAAACCATGAACCTTAACCGTGCTTATATTATGAATGGGGGGCATCAACTCTTACGAGGGAACATGGTTTGAAAAAATGTGCACTAGCCGTGCGAATCCCCACTCTTTGGTTTTATATAGTTTTTTGGGATGGGAACATGGTTCAGGAAAGCTATGGACCAACTTTTCACTACATCACTTCATTGAACTTTTATCCAATTTTTACCCAAACACACCCAAGGTATAACCAAAAAAATATAAACTCAAAAATGGAAAAATAATACCACTAAAAATCTTAAGACATCTACAGAAAAGGTCAGGATATTACATCTACATATGCTTAAGAGTACTTTAGAAATATATCTCACATTCCATAATACATTACTTGTATTTTTATTTTTTATATATAAATAATATAGGTAAAAAAATAAAGTGAGAGTATAATAAATATGTTGGATATAAGATAGAACTATCTGATAGTGTTTGTGGAATCAAACTAGATGATTTTCTGGTAACTAGAGAAATGGGAATACTTGTTTTTTAGTGGATATAAAACTGATCCTATTTAGACCAGTTTGATCTAGAATCGAAGAAAAGAAAATATAATTTTAAAATTTTAAGAATATTATAGCCATTATTAATTATATCTTCATTATACTGAGAATTTTGCGGCTTAGGATGTATCTCAAGATAAATGCTTATTAAAGTTTTATTTTAGATAAATTTATAATGATCAACTATTATTAATATTATAAATAAATGCTTAATTTTTATTTTAATAATCTTAATTATTTTATTAATATCATATTTATACATTAAATTGTGTTTATAACCAACCATTAAAGGTGATTATGAAAAACAAAAGATGTCATTCATGAAGGTGGTAAACCTGAGTCTACAAAATCAAAGTTTTTAGTTTTTTGAATGGATGATAGGATGATAAATAATGGTTTCACATCAATATAATAACACTTTAATATACTAATGATAATTATATAATTATATTAGTGTGGTTATAACAGTTTTAGGTGAGGGTATATGAGAAGATAGAGTAGGAAAAGTTAGGGAGTATATAATACCCATATTGAGAGTTATAATCTTATGTTGAAAAATCCTTTAGAAATGGAGGTATTAGAAAATTTTCTTGAAACCATGGGAATAAAATGTAGGGTATGATTAAATTAGTGGTAATATGGGTAAATATTTAGGAGTAATTTTAAGGGATGGAGAAATTTGATGAAGGTGGAAGTTAACTCCTTTTATACGTGAAAAGAGGGACTTTTCATTGTAAATGAATGTCAGGTATAGGGAAAAGTGGAATCACATGGTATTTAAAAGGATTAGGTGAGGAAAGGTTAGTGATACATGTTAGTGTGAATTTATCACCTAGAAAATGTTTTATAAAATAAATATGTGTCCTATAAACATAAAAAAATATTCCACTTTCATTTATCCATTTTTGAAATTATTATCCATTATTAAATTTGTTACCATCTTAGTTATTTTTATACTAAAAATATAAAATCATAATTCCTTCCAAATTTTTATGAGGTGATTAAAAATTTGGATTTCATTTAATCTAATTGTTTTACTAAATAATAGAAAATTATATTTTAAATTAAAACATAAGAGATCTTGAAGAAAACTCTTTTTGTATAGACATGAATTTATAACTATTCTTTATATTAATTTATATCAATAACTATTTAAAAGTTTTTTAATATATTATTCATATACCTAATCATTATAATATATTATATATTTTAGAGGTACCAACTTAATTTTCTTATATAATTATTAGACACAAACTTGTAAAAATGATTCTTTGAAAATTATGCCTTTACCTTTACCGTGGTATTTAACAATAACATTGGTAACATAATTATATTCCTAAAAGGGAAATTGGTATCATCACCTAACTTGGATACTATTATAAAGACATGAGACTCATTTTTTCATATTAAATTTCTATAGGTCTTGAAAATTAGTTTTTTTACAATTTCACATAACGTATAAAAACCATTTTTAGAAAAATTATATTTTTAGGCCCGATATGAATTAATTCTTATTACATGACCTGTAATAACTATAGTATGATTTGAAATTTATCTAAATATTTATATATCTAATATATTTAAAAATAATAATTCTTTACTATTGATTAATTTTAGTAAGATAAAAATATACAACCCTTTTTGGAAAATATGTCTTTGAATAAAATATCTATTTTTTATTAAATATTATTTACCCAAATATAGTTCATATTAATTATTTACAATTTATGAATTTAATTTTATCAGTATGTTTATTTTAAAACATTTACTTAAATTTTATAATATCATTATTTTATAATAACATTTACCATGTAAAAAAATATTTTAATTAAATATTATATCTTCTTTCGTTATTTATTATATATAGAATATATTATATTGTTAAAAAAATACTTGTGGATACATATGAGAAATATGTATATCCAATCACCATATTTCCAATGATAATTTTTTCAATTAACAAACTCCCATTGAACACATTTTCATAACTATATTTAACAATTTTAAGTTTCTTCCTATATGAAACCTTACTAAAAATATCCATTCATTCTTGTATCACTTCTCCACGAATACTTCTCATTCTATACTAATTTTTTTCATAATTATTTATACTTTTTTTTATTTTTATCATTATAGGTTTAGTTATACATAGAGAGATTCTTAAAGGTGAATGTGATTCTGGGGATTTCTTAGTTCTAAAAATAGTATTATTTTCTTTATATTATGCCCTTTTAATTTATTAATGTTTAATGATTATGAACATCCATGGAATGCATATAACTTCTCAATATTTTACTATATAATTTTCATTTCAATAAATAATATGTTTATTTCTTGATTCACATTAAATACTGAAATAAAACGTAACTATGATACTTTAAAATAAAATTGTTACATTTGTATGCCATAATATAGCTACTAAATTAGTGGTTAGAAAATGATCTATCTATATTATGAAATCTATGAAGGAATTAAATGATATCAATTATAAAAATTATCCCTTATAAATCTCATTTTTATAAGCTTGTAAATTAATTGGATTCAAAAGGGTCCTCCCATACCAAGCCTAAGAAAAACTCTAATAATTACAGTATGAATGAAATCGTATTTGAGAAAAGGTCAAACTCATGGAAATTTCCACGAGATCCATGTAAGAAAAATCACCACTTGAGCATACCTTAATATCATATCCTACAGAAAGATCTTTAGGGGATATTTTACTAGAAAGTAGGATTATATAAAAAATAAATTATTAATTTAAAAAGTTATTTATCACTTATATTTTACACATTTTTCATTATTAAATTTAAATAAGAATAAATTTAATTCACCGATGCATTGAAAAAATTAATGAGATATTTTTATTGTTAAAATGTTTTTTATAAAATTAAATTTTATATTCTTTTTAATTAAAAATAAGTAATATATATATATATATTATGAATAATATTTACCCAATATAATTAGTAATTGATTTAAACAAAGATTAAGAATAATACTAATTTTAGAAGTAATTTTTGATGAAAATGATCATAATTATATTATTTATTATTTTTATTTTAAAGTTTGATTAAAAAATTTAATATTTTTAATTTTATCCAATTAACTTAGTGTTTTTATGTTTAATTATGATATTATCTTAGGATAGTTTTTTTGGTATTTTTTTTAAAATAATTGATTTTTCAGTAAATAGTGATAAGATACGGATTTCGCTAAAACCATCACTTTTATGAAGTTATTACATTACAAGAATGAATTTAATGTTTTTTTGAAAACATTTTTTTATAATTTTTTTCATAATGTTAAAGAATTTATTCAAAAATACTATGTTGAATTTATAAAACTCATGTTTAATGTTTTTGAAACTTTAGTAATATTTTAATATAAAACATATTTTATTCGCCAATGTGGGAAATTAGATTTCATCACCTATATAAATTAATTATAAAATAAATGAATTTAATATTTTATATATACATTTTTTATTCGTTAATAAGGTTATGTTTACTTTTAGGTAGGAAATTATGATTTATAAGATTTAATTTAATGACCAAGATAATGGTGGAAGTGTTATTTTTAATGATTTTTTATTAATGTTGTCTTCTTTTTATCTAATAAACTAAATTTATATAGTTTATATAATGATTTTGATATTATTTTTATACATATATGAAAATATATCATCATAGGTGATTAATGTTATATAATATTAAGAACACTTAATGGTCAAGATAATGTGTTTTCTTAAAAAATCGATTCTCCAATATGTTCTATGTCTTAGTTTAAAACATAATTTACTTATATTTAGAAATTTAATTATTTATAATATTGGTTATATTTAGGCTCATAAATAAAAAATATGGTCATATTTTTTATCTTATATTAATAGAAAAACCAAAATTTATTTGTTAAAAACAAGTTACCACAGTAAAAAAAATGTTAGTGTAAGATTATAATATTAAATGACTGAAAACAAGATTAAAACATGTTTATAAATGAATGGTTGAGGTTTTATTGACCCAAAAACCTCACCATGTAATTATTGAGTAATTTTGGATCCATTGAACCTTGAATAGTTTCATGACATCATTGAATTGTAATGGTTATTTACAAAGTTTCCATTTTCCTCCACCTATTAAAGGGGACTCGTACCACCCCTTCAAGAACACAATATGTTTTGGTTTATTCTTGAAACAGTACCCAATTTAAAACTACTATAATTATATTACACATCTATAGTCCCCTTTTATACATAAGTTATCCTAAGAACTTTGTTTCCATGAATACTTTCAATAGGAAGTTTAAGAACTCCATGTGAGTAATTCCTACTCCTTTGTCTTTTCTTATTAATATAACTGTAACCCATAAAAAATTATATATTAATTAAAGTTTTATAAAATTATAACTATTGATATTATTAATATTATTATACTAATGTAATATCACCCTTTTATCACCCAAGAAATCCAATTTAAAAATGAATATGATATCTTGTGTTTGTGTGGACTACCGTCTTCATGAATGATGGGTTCTATTTTTCATAAAACCATTACTTAGAAGATTGAAAATATATATTTAATGAAAATATATAATAATTTTAAAATTTATATGTTTGAAAATTATAAAATATTCTATTTTTATACCGCCTCACATTCAATGGAAAATGAATGTGTCATCCGTGTACAGTCAAACTGTCACCTACACGAAACGACATATTTTGTTTTCTGATTATATCCTAACATGGATTACATTAAAATGAATATAATTCATTAAAATTTTATTTATAAAAATATTAATATTATTTGGTGATAATATTTTATATTTTATAATTGATATTAATAATAATTTATTATAGTAAATTTAACTCCATTAAATGAACATCTAAAGGAACCTTTCTTATTTTGAGTCCATTTTGGAAGCCTGTGGAACTATAAAATTGTTTTTTATAATAGAATTATAAATCCCTTAAAATTATTAATTATGTATATTATGAAACACTTTGATAAGAAATCTGACAATGGTGAATATACCAAGATAGTTATTGAGAAATTGACTGGGCAACTTTAAGTAACTTACACGAGATAAACAATATATTAATATGATAACTTATGGTAATACATAGACCCTAAGATATGAAATATATATGAATAAATATCTTAATTAAATTTTTAATAAACTTAATTTGATTATTTAGTACATTATGTTCATGAAAATAATAAATCAGGATCCAATGTGAAGGTTTTTTGACCCTCAATTTTATTACATTTTGATTTGATTTATATTCCCTAATTGTTTACTTTATGTGGTGTAGGTATAAGAAATAAATTTTTATTTTCCAAAAATTTCTTGTAATATAAGGCATTTAAAGATCTATATCATTTTCTCCCTTCCATAGATTTTTAATTCTAAATATTATGATAGAGTAAGGGTTTTGTTAACTCAGACCCCTATTCATTTAGTTGTAATGTTTCATGTCAACTATCTTACTTCCATGTATGGTTTTATACTCAATAAGATTTTATTTTATGATAATTTTTTTAATCTCTAGGGATAATGACCTTTTAACTTTATTATTTTACCTTGATAGAATGTTTCTAAAAAAAAGCATATCATTGTTGAGAATAATTGTCATCCTTCTTAAGGATTGGTTCCTATCCTTGTTTAGAATATCACTTCCCACCAACATTTTAATTTTAAATTGGAAACCTAGTTATGGGTTATCTCTTGTTTCATCCATATTTCCATTATCTTACCTTATAAATATTTTTTTTATTATTCTTTATATAATTTAGCTATAACATCTGCTGATCCGATACTCTCTCACGTTTCCAAATTGGGTTTTTTATGAGACCTAAATCATGACTCTCCATACAAAAGAGGTTTCAAAATTATAGTGTGGGTTTGATAAGTATAGTGGGGAGACTATATGCCTAGTAAAAAAGTTATAAAACAGTATATTAATCTAATAATAAGTTATAAATAAACCTCAGAGTGTAAAAATAATAGACTTGATACAAAACTACAGAAAACTAAGAAGTAATAGATAAATATATGATCCAATAAAATAATAATGGAATAATGTAATTTCATGCTGGAATGAAACAAAATTTCATTCTAAATGTAGTAAAAATAGAAGATTATGAGACTCAAAAACACTGGTCTCAACCCCAGCTCAGTATCATCTCCAAACTCTTTCCCACCCAATTAGAAAAAATCAACAGAAAGGTCCTTTTCACTTATCAAATCCTACACCCATGTAATTTGCTCGAGTACCAAATGGAGGCCTGAATAGGGTGTGAGTATAACTCAGTAGGTCGAAATCATTATATATAAACATAACTATCCTGATGATTAGTGCATGCAATAATGAAATAAACAAGTGTATTAATCAGTTAAAAAATTAAATTAATAAGACAAAAACATTATTCAGAACCATGATAAAATGTGTATGTTCATGTCTCACAACCATGAAACACAAAATAATATGACTATGTTAGACCATAGCCTACCTCGGCATCATACCTGAATGAATTTTAGCATAAATCACAACCATACCAACAAAAACCTTATAACCATGGTATGAATTACAAAAATATTGTTCAAAACCACAATATAAGCATTTCAACAAGTAAATCAGAGTTGATCCCAATGTATAAGAATGTCATCATGTGTCAGGGACAAGACTAGTGTATAAAAATTTCAATATATCTCAAGGTAGATCCTGGTGTATAAGAATTTACACATGTATCAGGTATAATCTCAGTATATAAGCATTTCAGCAAGTGTCACTGGGCATAGCCTGATATATTTTCATTTTAACATGTAAACTGGGAAAAATCAGAATATAAAAATTTCAACAATCAAACTAGATCAATGCCTCATATATCCAATACAACATTGAAAAGACAACACATATTGTAGAGACCCGAAGCTTGATGTACATGGACATTACATTACTTTTGCGGAATACTTAATACATTACAAAAACACACACACAAGGACCGTAATAGTTTAGTGTCTTTGGAAACTTGGAATATAATCTTATAATCATGGTGAAAGATCTTCAACATCTCCCATAAAGATCTTCCTTTTTTTTACCTAATACTTTTCTTTATATCCTGGGAAAAAGAAAACATAAAAGGGTGAGCTCAAATGCTCAGTAAGGGTGAACAAAAGAAATATCAATCACATCATATTCATAAGAACATAACTTTTGGAAATCTTAACCTGAAAAAGAGATCATAATTTCATAACATGGGATAAATCATAGTAGTGAAATGTAATCCCAATACTCATAACATAAAACATGAAACTTTGTGGCATACACACATAATCATAGAGAATCATTTCTTATTAGTCAAGACTCATTTCCAAGACTATCTTAGTAGACAAAGTCCATTTCTAAACCAAGTTCACTCTTCGTTTCAGTCCTGTTTCACTGAACCGGTATAGCCCACTGTTCCAGCCATGTCTATCTCATGAGATATAAAATCATTACCCAATTAATTGGAGGGAGATATAGGTCCCACCCATCTCATAATTATACCATTATTATGTGTGCCACAAAATCATAAATCATACATCATTGCATAACCCATATAATAAAAATGGGAATCTTAAACATCATGACATCATAAAACAATTCATATAAGATAAAGGATTTCATAAAAATATTTCAATCACAACATAATCAAATCAATGTAATAATAGGGATAGAAATAGATTCCTATATTATCTTAGATGGAAAATAATTTTTATAAAACACTTGAACTCCATTCTTGAGGAAAATATCCTTTCTACTTCAAATTTTTTTTTCCTTTCTTAACATGTCATACAATTTTAAAATAAAAGAAGTTGAATAAAAATAAACTTTAAAACTTGTAAATGAAGATTCTTGGAAATATTGTTTTAAAAATCCATTCATGTCGTATAAGTTAAAAAAAACATTCTTCGTACTTTTTTCAGAAAAGTCAAAAAGTACCTCGTACGAAAAATGACAAAAGATTCCATTCATATCCTTTACAAAAAACTCACCGAAGGGTAAAATTGGATATAAACTATTGTAGAAGGATATAAATATTACATATTGAGGAAAAATTGATGTGGAAGATGAAATACACCCCAGTAAATTTCAAAGTATAAACAATCTCGGATAAAAATGAGATTGTGATATTTCCCTTACCTTAGGTCTGATTTGCTTCGTATGTGTCCGAACCTCCTGTATAATGATTTAAATAATGTCATTGAATTATTCTAGAATAATAATCATTGTAATGATATCATATATGGTTCACTTATGGCTTTATATTACCCGTTCTTTTGTAAATTCCATGTTAAAGAGCGTTTTGGGTAAAATCGTTTCATTTATCGTCCGTGTTTTGACTTGTAATTATTCATATGATTAATTAGATCATGATTACTTAATTCCAGAATATAAAACATGATTTATATATAATATATATTCAGAATATATATATATATAATAGATCAGTAAATGGAAAGAAATACACCGTTCATAGAGACGGTAGACCGTACGTACGCATGAACGCTCTTTTCTTTTCCTTATTGAGTTCAATGGAATTAAGTAGATGACATACATATATATACACATAAATCTAGAAACATTATTATGTCATATATTTCATTATTACTTATTATATATACTTTATAAACATTCATGAATGGTTAACGTGGAGAATGAATCTCATCGCGTGTGGAGACGGTAGTCCGTACGTACGCACGAGCGATGATATCGTTCTCATGATCGTGGAATTGTATTGGAGTGTATGTATACTATTTCAAAATCAATATCACTTTAAAATAATCATATATAGTTATTATTTACACCATTATACACATCCAAGTAAGTTGGTGGTGGAAAATAGATTACACCACAGCGTGGAGACGGTATTCCGTAAGTACGCACGCGCGGTGATTTCATTTTCCGTAGGATGGATAGATGGTGAAATAGGGTTGTTTCATACTTATAATAACATATTTTTATATGAGTGATACTGATGTTATTACTTCATAATGAAACAACCTAATAAGAAGAAGTGGAAGAAGAAATAAAGTTGAAAGAATCGGTAACGGACATTACCTCTTCTTTGAAGCGCCTCTTTGAGTCTTCCTCTTAGGGCACTAAAATTGGTCTTTGAAGAATACCAGTACCTCTAGGATGTTGATAGGGAAGTGGAGAAGAGAATTTGGTAGGGTTTTGCCGAGCTTGAAGGCTCAAAGTGGTGTGAGGAAGAGAGGGAGGAGGTGCCCTTTTATAAGGGAGGAGAGGGGCACATTTGGGATAACTAAAAATATTATTTTATTATAAAGCCAAATTCGGTTTTAAATAGCTCCAAATTGATTTATTTCAAAGATAAGGTTGGGATTGGTATAAATAATCTCATCCAATAGAATTTAGACACGTTTAGGTTCCTATTTTAACCTTATCATTTAGATTTAACATTAAGTTAAATAATTTTACTTTTACCGTGTCTTCTTGTGTTCTTATACTATAAGGTTAATAAACTTACTATAAGAAGACAAATGAACCCCAAGTTATTTATTATTAATATATATAACCTTATCTAAGTCATTTTTTAGAACCTTATATTTTTAGGAATAAAATAACAATTAATAATATAATATTTGTTTTAACAACTATTTTATGTCAAATTTGACACTATTTAGTAATTGATTTTTGTGAAAATCATAACAGACTGATTAGTTATAAAAAAAGTTAATTATATCAATACTAACATGTCCTATTAACCTAGAAAATTAGTGTAATTCATAAAAAGTCTAAAATTACTTTTATTTTGGTATTTATAACATCAATTATGTCAATATTTCATTAATAAGATAATTAATGTATCATCTTTGTGTCATAAATAAATTAAATTATTTAATGTCTAAAAATTAAAAATAAAATACCATTATGTAGGAAATCTTTTTATCTTTCTAATTATTATTTATAGTCGAATTTATCTTATGTATAACCCTATATTAAAAATGATAAACTTATTAAACTTTGATTTTATCTATTTTAACCCTTCTTTAAATAAATTAATAATAAATGTCCTAATCTGATCCAAGTGGGCCTAAATGGTCATATTTTATTCCTAAGGTTGTTTTTGGTCGAATTAAACTTTTCCAATAGAATTAGGACATGTTTTATGGTAATAATAATATCATTTTTACCCTTAATTACCCTATTTACTTTTAACCGTAGTAAATAAAAGTAAAAAGTTATTATTCACCAAAAATTATTTTCATATCATTGAACCACATTTTACTTACTGACATCAACCGTGTCTCTTGGATTTTTGAAATTCCACTCACATAAGCGGTAAAATTAAGTTTTATGAAAAATTCATTTTTTTTAACTACCACTTAATGGTTTCACTATTCATCAAAAAATGAAAGTTTCCAGAAAAATACCAAAAATTAGTCCTAAGATATATTTGATATTATGAATTCAAAAATGATGTCTATTTTACCAAATTCAAAAAATATCAGTTTCATTAATTAATTTAAAAATTAATTCCCGTCGTCAACACAAATAGCGTGTTCTTAAGAGATAATAACTATCAAAAGATTAACATTTGTTTATGTCTGGTTTAAATGTGAAATTACATCCAATGACCAAAATTGTATTAAATTGTAAAAATATATTCTAAATATATTTTAAAACCACTCAAATTAATAATTTATCACTATTAATTATTTTGATTGAAAAAGTTGTTTTTATTTAAAATTTAGTAATTTTCACTATTCATCAAAATATGAAAGTTATCCGAAAATTACCAAAATTTCACCCTAAGATAATTTCGATATTCCGAATCCAAAAATGAAGTCCATTTTAAAAAATAAAATTCACAAAATTTCAAAAAGTGGTTCTTACTATTCATAACGGCTAGTTTTAATAATATTTTAATAGCATATCATTGTTTAATGAAACTCCGTATTGCGTACAACACACGCTATCGCGAAAGGTCGCACTTGCGTGTAATTCAAGGCAAGTCAAGGATGCGTTTTGTGCAAGCTTCTTTTGGTGTTGCGTACAACACAAGACATTAATGAAACTGAAAAGAATACTTTTCATAAAATTTCGGGGTGTTACATTCTACCCCCCTTAAAATGAATTTCGCCCTCGAAATTTTTCGGGGTTATAAATGGTTTACTATTAGAAAGTTTCTTTAATATAAACCCACACTATAAAATGGAATACTAAAACTAATCTTTAAAAACAAAAGTATGAAACGTAACAGTTACCCAAATAAACTAATCACTGGGTTTCCACATAGGTGAAAATATGGATATGGAAGAGAAATCTAACCACCATGTTCTGTTGGAGAGTGGTAGAGAACATGGCTATGGAAAAGCCAGCAATCACAAAGCCATAAATTTGTGACGATCTAAGGTACCATCTGATTCATCAGATATAAGAGCACTAGGACAACATTTTTGGATTTCACGATCATTTCCCTAAAGTTGATGAAATTGGAATTAGATGAAATACTTTCATGATTTTGGTATAGTCTCACCGTTTGTTGTTCTTTGGACAATTTCCACTTCATATCTGAAATAAATGAAGTTGAATTTGTCATTCATGATGTGTTAGCAGATCATGTGATAGAATGAATGGTCATTCAATCTGTCTCAAACAAAAGGTTAGAAACGTTATCAAATATACATAAGTCCATCTATGGTGAGGTTAATCATATACGATTCCAAAAATGAACTTATACTTCATATATCATACCGTGTAATAAAATAAAACTAGTTTCTACTAACCAGGGACTTCCTGTAGGCCAGTGGTAGGCGATAAAGGCCAGTTGCACTTCGGTTGTGGGTTCGATTCCCACAGCCTTATTCGACGCGTTGGGCTGTCACCCGTCCTACAAGTTTTCCTTTTTCTAAAGCTATATTACTATAACATCCCATCAATAATATCGAAAAAAGTTCTATCCTAACTTATATCCAACATAATCCATTCCAATATTTAAGCTTATCTAAAATACTTCGGTCCAAGCTCATAGTATAAAGAAAATGATTACTTGAAATGTCACATAACAATCACGTGAATGCCATCATTTATCCCCCATATATCATAAGATATATCTTGTTGGTCAAATTACAAACATGTGAATACCTTAATGATGTATTCTCTTAAAGAATGAATACCCATTGAACCTTTGTGAAAACATGAATGCAGTCAAAAGTTAACTCTTTCCACATACCAAAATCCAAAAATTCGATATACTCAAACAATGATATAACCTTCTCCTTATATCAGTCATGAGCTCATAAATAAGGTCCAACATTTCATTTTCTCGTTTTCCTTTCATTATGCGCAAATCATCTTTTTTTCCAAAAAATATCTCAATCACATTCTATGGTTACCGGTACCATTGAAAACCACAATAGACCAATACATAAATATTCCAATATTCCACGATACTATATACAACATTATTTTGGAATCCCATTACATAAACACTTAATCATTCCACCACATTTTTTTCATATTCAACATCTCCAATAGTGATCGCATGTGACATCCCTTTGTCCTTTGAATTAAGTGGTTGCTCTTGTCGATCATCACTAACCCTTGGATTAGGGCATTTATTAGCATAATGCCCCATTTACTTGCACTTGAAGCATTGAAGTGTTGGTGGTGCATTCTCTGCAGTCTTTTCTTTGTTCATATCATTAGAAACCCTTTTTGCATTACTTCGACACTCAGCTGCTCGATGACCTTCTTTACCACACTTAAAACAATTTCTAGTCCCTTTAAGACAATCTCCACCATGCTTCTTTCCATACATTGAGCATAAGGAAACATTCATCTTCTTTTCACCATTATTTTGAGATTTCTCCTTGAACTCCATCTTTCGTTTCTTGTCAAAACTATGAGATGGTTAAGTAACAACAACTTCCATTTCAACCTTGATAACACAATGCACAATTTATTCATAGCTATTGAAGTCTCTTATAGCTAATTCCCTTCGAAGATTTGGTTTTAAGCCACTGAAGAATCGATAAACTTTACTTTCAGGTTGGATGGTAAATCCAGATGCATACCTTTCAAGCCTTGTAAAATTCGCTTCGTCTATACCAACAGATTCATCATCCTTTTGCTTTAGTTCAAGAAATTCTTTCTCCATCTTTGTTCGAAGAATACTAGGAAAGTACTTATTGAAAAATAAGTTTTTGAACTCGTCCCATTCCATGGACTCAATTTCATATCTTGGCCTCGTATTCTTGATAAGATTCCACCATTGATCAGCATCACCTTCCAAATGATACACTGCTAAGATGACTTTATCATGTTCAGAACATTGAAGAACTGAAAATATCTTTTCATTAGTACTGATCCATTGTTCAACAACAAGTGGATCAGAAGAACCAATAAAAGAAGGTGGACATTGCCTCATGAAGGACTCAGCAGAATATTGTTCCCTTCTCTGCTCATTTGGAAGTCCAGAATGATTCATCACTTGTGTGTGTATAATAATAAGATTTTGCAATCCATCTCCCATAACATTTGTTTGTTTAGGAGGAAAATCATTGCATTGTCCATTACATTGATCAACATGATTTCTTCGGGTTCCAGCCATCGTCTAAAACCTAAAAAGAATAGTGTGAGAGGAAAAAATCATGCTAGGGAAAACAACATAGTAAAGGGGGAGCACCCTCAGTATCTAACATATTAGGTTAAATTCATAGTTCTAGGACTATATCTTATACGCATACTTATCCTTAGGGACATCCCTAGACATACCTTAGAAATATCTCTAGGGATCTTACTAACGTTTTCGCATCCTAGTTTCCAAAGGTTGACTAAACCTTCCCTCTGATACCAACTGTAGAGACCCGAAGCTTGAAGTACATGGACATTACATTACTTTTGAGGAATACTTAGTACATTACAAAAACACACACCCAAGGACCGTAATAGTTTAGTGTCTTTGGAAACTCGGAATATAATCTTCTAATCGTGGTGAAAGATCTTCAACATCTCCCATAAAGATCTTCCTTTTTTTATTACCTAAAACCATTATTTATATCCTGGGAAAAAGAAAACATAAAAGGGTGAGCTCAAATGCTCAGTAAGGGTAAACAAAATAAGTATCAATCACATCATATTTATAAGAACATAACTTTTGGAAATCTTAACCAGCAAAAGAGATCATAATTTCATAACATGGGATAAATCATAGTAGTGAAATGTAATACCAATAATCATAACATAAAACATGAAACTTTGTGACATACACACATAATCATAGAGAATCATTTCTTATTAGTCAAGACTCATTTCCAAGACTATCTTAGTGGACAAAGTCCATTTCTAAACCGAGTTCACTCCTCGTTTCAGTCCTGTTTCACTGAACCGGTATAGCCTACCGTTCCAGCCATGTCTATCTCATGAGATATAAAATCCTTACCCAATGCATTGGAGGGATATATAGGTCCCAACCATCTCATAATGATACCATTCTTATGTGTGCCACAAAATCATAAATCATACATCATTGCATAACCCATGTAATAAAAATGGGAATCTTAAACATCATGACATCATAAAACAATTCATATAAGATAAAGTATTTCATAAAAATACTTCAATCACAACATAATCAAATCTATGTAATAATAGGGATAGAAACAGATTTCTATATTATCTTAGATGGAAACTAATTTTTATAAAACACTTGAACTCCATTCTTGAGGAAAATATCCTTTCTACTTCAAAAACATTTTTCCTTTCTTAACATGTCATACAATTTTAAACTAAAAGAATTTGATTAAAAATAAACTTGAAAACTTGTAAAGGAATATTCTTGGAAATATTGTTTTAAAAATCCATTCATGTTGTATAAGGTAAAAAAAACATTCTTCATACATTTGTCAGAAAAGTCAAAAAGTACCTCGTACGAAAAACGACAAAAGATTCCTTTCATATCCTTTACTAAAAACTCACCGAAGGGTAAAATTGGATATAAAATATTGTAGAAGGATATAAATATTACATATTGAGGAAACATGGATGTGGAATATAAAATACACCCCAGTAAATTTCAAAGTATAAACAATCTCGGATAAAAATGAGATTGTGATATTTCCCTTACCTTAGGTCCGATTTGCTTCGTATGTGTCCGAACCTCCTGTATAATGATTTAAATAATGTCATTGACTTATTACAGAATCATACTCATTGTAATGATATCATATATGGTTCACTTATGGCTTTATATTACCCGTTCTTTTGTAAATTCCATGTTAAAGAGCGTTTTGGGTAAAATCGTTTCATTTGTCGTCCGTGTTTTGACTTGTAATTATTCATATGATTACTTAGATCATGATTACTTAATTCCAGAATATAAAACATGATTTATATATAATATATATTCAGAATATACATATATATATATAATAGATCAGTAAATGGAAAGAAATACACCGTTCATGGAGACGGTAGACCGTACGTACGCATGGACGCTATTTTCTTTTCTTTATTGAGTTCAATGGAATTAAGTAAATGACATACATATATATAAACATAAATCCAGAATCATTATTATGTCATATATTTCATTATTACTTATTATATATACTTTATAATCATTCATGAATGGTTAACGTGGAGAATGAATCTCATCGCGTCGTGGAGACGGTAGACCGTATGTACGCACGAGCGATGATATCGTTCTCATGATCGTTGAATTGTATTGGAGTGTATGTATACTATTTCAGAATCAATATCTCTTTAAAATAGTCATATATAGTAACTAATTACACCATTATACCCATCCAAGTAAGGTGGTGGTGGAAAATAGATTACACCACGGCGTGGAGACGGTATTCCGTACGTACGCACGCTCGGTGATTTCGTTTTCTGTAGGATGGATAGATGGTGAAATAAGGTTGTTTCATAATTATAATAACATATCAGTATATAAGTGATACTGATGTTATTACTTCATAATGAAACAACCTAATAAGAAGAAGTGGAGGAAGAAATAAAGATGAAAGAATTGGTAACAGACGTTACCTCTTCTTTGAAGCGCCTCTTTGAGATCTCCTTTTAGGGCACTAAAATTGGTCTTTGTGGAAGAAAAGAACCTCTAGGATGTTTCTAGGGAAGTGGAGAAGGGAATTTGGCAGGGTTTTGCCAATCATGAAGGCTCAATGTGGTGTGAGGAAGAGAGGGAGGAGGTGCCCTTTTATAAGGGAGGAGAGGGGCACCTTTGGAATAACTAAAAATATTATTTTATTATAAAGCCAAATTTGGTTTAAAATAGCTCCAAATTGATTTATTTAGAAGCTAAGGTGGGGATGGGTCGAAATCCTCTCATCCAATAGAATTTAGACAAGTTTAGGTTCCTATTTTAACCTTATCATTTAGATTAAACATTAAGTAAAATAATTTTACTTTTACCATGTCTTCTTGTGTTCTTATACTATAAGGTTAATAAACTTACTCTAAGAATCCAAACGAACCCCAAGTTGTTTATTATTAATATATATAACCTTATCTAAGTCATTTGGCTGAACCTTAGTTTTTTAGGAATAAAATAACAATTACTAATATAATATTTGTTTTAAAAACTATTTTATGTGAATTTTGACACTATTTAGTAATTGATTTTTGTGAAAATCATAAAAAAATGATTAGTTAGAAAAAAGTTAATTAAATCCCTACTAACATGTCATATTAACCTATAAAATTAGTGTAATTCATAAAAAGTCTCAAATTATATTTACTTGGGAATTTATAATATCAATTATTCTAATTTTTCACTATTATGGTAGTTACTGCATCATCATTGTGTCATAAATAAATTAATTTATTTAATGTATAAAAATTATAAATAAAATATCATTATGTATGAAATATTATTATATTTCTAATTAATATTTAAAATAGAATTTATCTTATGTATAACCCTATATTAAAAATGATGTAGTAAATAAACTTTGATTTTAACTCTTTTAACTCTTCTTTGAATTAAATAATAATAAATGTCCTAATCTAATCCAAGTGGGCCTAAATGGTCATAAGTTATTCCTAAGGTTGTTTTTGGTCGAATTACACTTATAAAATAGAATTAGGACATGTGTTAGGGTAATAATAATATCATTTTTACCCTTAATTACCCTAGTTACTTTTAACCGTGGTAAAAAAAGTAAAAAGTTACTATTCACCAAAAATTATTTTCATCTCATTGAACCACATTTTACTTACTGACATCAATCGTGTCTCTCGGATTTTTGAAATTCCACTCACAGAAGCGGTAAAATTAAGTTTTATGAAAAATTCAATTTTTTTAACTACCACTTAGTGGTTTCACTATTCATCAAAAAATGAAAGTTTCCATAAAAATTCCAAAAATTAGTCCTAAGCTATATTTGATATTATGAATTCAAAAATTATGTCTATTTTACCAAATTCAAAACATATCAGTTGCATTAATTAATTTAAAAATTAATCCCCGTCGTCAAAACAAATAGCGTGTTCTTAAGAGATAATAACTATCAAAATATTGACATTTGTTTATGTCTCGTTTAAATGTGAAATTACATCCAATGAACAACATTTTATTAAATTGAAAAAATATATTCTAAATATACTTTAAAACCACTCAAATTAATAATTTATCACTATTAATTATTTCGATTGAAAAAGTTGTTTTTAATTAAAATTCAGTAATTTTCACTATTCATCAAAATATGAAAGTTATACGAAAATTACCAAAACTTCACCCTAAGCTAATTTCTATATTCCGAATCCAAAAATGAAGTCCATTTAAAAAATAAAATTTACAAAATTTCAAAAAGTGGTTATTACTATTCATAACTGCTAGTTTTAATAATATTTTAATAGCATATCATTGTTTAACGAAACTATGTATTGCGTACAACACACGCTATCACGGAAGGTTGCGCTTGCGTGTAATGCAAGGCAAGTCAAGGATGAGTTTTGTGCAAGATTATTTTGGTGTTGTGTACAACACAAGACATTAATGAAATTAAAAATAATATTTTTCATAAAATTTTGGGGTGTTACACATATCATATCAATAAGGACATCAAAACATCACATCATATGGATCAATGGTTAGTTATGGAAATTACCATTTATATTTCAAATACACATTTCATTTATCATTTGGTCTTAAACCAAAAAAACATTAGTTATAAACGTATACAAGAGAAGCTGCAGTGAATCTATATCAAGTAATCTCTCAAAATCAATGTCATGCTAAACACACTTTAAGCCATTAATCAATTCATTTAGTGTCAATGATTCACTCACCCAAATCGTATCCATAGGATTTTACAATAACCAATTAGATCTAAAGGTACTCCAAGTAATAATCAAATTGATCATTTAATTGATTCAGGTATACACTATGTTGTTAACATTTCAACATTGCACATAACCTGTAATTAAATAGACCTTATGGTTAAGGTTCAGAACCCAACCTCTAAATGAAAATAAATCAATGATTTAAATGTGATTATTGAAATAAAATTAAGGCAGAGGTGATGAAAAGAATGATCCTATATAAAAACTGATCAGTATCAAAACCAACAACGACTACAGTAAAGAGATTACAATGAAACTACTGGAGGATAGAGGAAGATATGGGAAAACGTAACAAAAACCAATTAACCGATAATATATGCATGATTGGGACAACTAGAAAGAATATGGGTGCTCCAAAATCACAAGGAAGATTACCTGGGGTGAAGACGAGGAATCTTCATGTGACGGATTGAGAAAAATATCATGCAAAACACTATTTAAAAACATGATCGATAAATTACTCATCATGTAATTCAGTTACGCATTGTGTAAGTATTTTTAGAGAGTTACGCCAAAAAACTCATCACCACATCATATTATTTAGCACTGCACGAAATTTACCCATTGTGAATAGTTTACACATCATGTAACTACTTCACACCCTATACTGGTTCATGACATGTCTGGTGGATGTTATATATGGTGTAAAATGTACACAGAGTGTAATCACCCAACATGTAGTCTTGAGCTTGTATTCTGGACAAGCACCCAAAACACCTCCAGATCATTCCCAAGATTAGAAAACCATCATAAAACCCATTTAACATGTTTATATACAAACTCTATTAATTAAAAAAATATACATCCTGAGACATTGAGTCATTTTCCCGAACAAATGCTCTCGATATCTAAAAAAGACATGACCACCAAGGATTAATAAAAGAATTTGAAGAGTGATGAACCTAAAAAAATAGATATTACAACATATCCACCATATAAAATATCATTCCTAAGATAATCCAAGCATCATTGTGGGGTCTTAGTGAACTATTCAGGCCACTGTGCTGGCATATTAGACTCCCTCTCCTAGGTCTCCTCCTGAACTCACCCATGCTGCCACTGTACTCGAACTGAAGGTATCACCCTATCCTAAAAATACTTCTCAATATGTTCCAAAATCCATATGGGATTATGCTCAATGGATACATAATCACTAATCTTGAAATCTTCTACATCTGTAAAATGAGAATATTCTAAATAATATCTCCGAAGTTTCAACATGGGAAACATGTCGTGTATGGAAGTGTATCACTATTAAAGGGTAATAAGTACACAAATGGACTGATTTTATCCAATATCTCAAACATCCGTAAAAACATAGGCACTATATTCTCCACTTTAATAATATAATATTTAACTAACCTAGGTGACACTCGAAGGAAAACACAATGCCTAACCTTGAACTCTATTGGTCATCTCTAATAGCCAGCGTAGGATTTCTGCCTACTTTGTATGGTCACCAGCTGATTCATGATCAACTAAACTAGCTTAGATGTTTCTTGTGCACGTATGGGTTAAACACGTGTTGAATCCCTTACCTCCATCAAATAAAGAGGTGAATGAAATGACCTTCCATACAAGTCATCGAAAGGTTCGATCTGGATGGGATCCTAATAGCTATTATTATTTACAAACTCAAAAAAGTACCCTATGATGCTCTAATAAACCACTTAAATCCAGAAAAAGGACTCATTATATATCATTAAAAACCTAAATATTCCCCTCAAATTGATAATTTTTGTGAGGATAATAGGCTTTACTCAAAAGAACATGTGATCACAACGCCTTATAAATGCCCTTCTAGAACTATGATGTGAAACAAGGATCTATGTATGGAATGATACTCCTTAGACCATCATTCAAATAAACTACCTCTCACATGCATATAATAGTCAGATCATCAACTATAAATGTCTCCCTGATAGGAAAAAATGGGTTATATTCTTTAGTCAATCCATAATCACCCATACGATATAATTCTTACATGTTGTCCTGGGTAATTTTGTCACAAAAATCTAGAGCGACTTTATCCCAATTACACTAGGGAAGAGAAAAAGGTTGTGATAACCCAGATGGCCTCTGATGATCTTATTTGACTTACTGTAAAGTTAGACATCTCTTCCCAAATCCTACCACATTTTTCTTTATTCCTGAAAAGCAATATTGCCTATAAATACCATGATACAACTTTGTAAAAATAGGATGTACCAACCATCTATAAGCATGAAACTATCTCATCAGATCCTCATGCACGCTCATAGGAAACCATACTCATCCATGAAAAGGAATATAACTTACCCTGAAAAGAGACTATACAGATGGTGTCTCCCCACCATATAATATTTCTCTCAGACCTAAGCCCTATTGATCAGATAATTGCTTGGTATTGATCCGGTCCAAAAGCACAGGTATAAGAGATGTCAAAAGTCAAATCTACTAATACATAATATTCCTGAACATATAGATGGATGTATAAAAATAGTTTTATCACCCACCACTCATTGTAAGACTCATATAATTTCTCTATCCATGTATTTAGGACCAGTTCATCAACAACAAAATTTCCCTCGCCCGGTGGATAAGAAAAATCAACATAAAAAGACTTCACAAACTCAACCCAACTCCTATATCAAAGGTTTAGGTCCATATGAGAAAAAATTAATGTAACACCCATAAATTTTATGAGAAATATCTTTTTTATGTTATACGCAACGGAATATTTCACTGCACACAACACTAGCTTGGCTTGCGTTACACGCAATTGCGACCTTCCTCGATGGCGTGTGTAGTACGCAATACTGAGTTTCACTAAACAACAATATATTTTAATAATATTATAAACTAGACATTATGAATAGTATTAAATGATTTTTTAATTTTATAACATTATAATTCATCTTACACATTTTCTAGAATGAGGTATGAAAACAAAATCAATTTTTCGGATAAAAGAAGGATTTTTCAAAAAATGTAGTTTTTCTGCCTTTTAATGGCGCACCCATTTTAAATAGAGTTTTTGACATGTTTATAAGTTCTATTTGACAAAATGAAATTCTTCTTTGTAATCATGATATAAAAATTTACTTTGGATAATTTTTTCATATTATTCTGGTAACTTTCATATTTTGATGAATAGTAAAAACACACTATATTTTAATTAAAAACAAATTTTTTCATCGCAATAATTTAAATGGTTAAATTATAATATTTAATGGTTTTAAAGTATAAATATAATATATTTTTACCATTTAATATAATTTATTTCATTATCATTGATTTTACATTGAATTCAGAGGTAAAAACATTTCAATCTTTGGCAATGTTTTAACTTTTAAAACCCATTTGCTTAACAAAAGAATTAATTTTAAATTAATTACTGAAAATTCTATTTTTTGAATTTTGGAAAATGGATTCCATATTTGTAATCAGTGGATCCAAATTATGTTAATAGGTTAATTTTTTTTGATATTATGAATAGTAACTATGATAATTTTTATTTACTGCGGTTAAAGGTAAATAGGGAAATTCTAGGTTAAAAGAATATTATAATAATTCAAAATTACCTTGACACTTTTCCTAACCTTTTTGGATGAGTAGTGGTCGACCATGGGAATCCATTGGGTTGATTTTGGGACCCCATTGAGCGACTTGGTAGTTATAATGACAATTTGGATTAATTAATTTAATGTAAAGACAAAATTGACATTAACAAAAATATTTTAGTAATTAATTTTTATAAGGGGTTATATAAATTATATTTTAGACTATAAATATTAATTGTAAAGATAAAAATATTTCCTACACGGTGAAAGTTTATTTATAATTTTTGGACAACAAATAAATTAAATTATTTATGACACAATAATGATAAAGTACTTACCTCATTAATAAATGATTTAAATAAATAAGATTATAATGATTAAAATATTTTCCAAAACATGTCCAATTCTTATTGGATGATTTTATTTCGACCATGAGTTATCTTATGTTCATATTTAATGATTTTTTGACATTTTGAAACTGAAGATAAGTTTATAATAAAATAACATTTCCACACTTTCCAAAGGTGCCCCTCTCCACCCTTATAAAAGGGAACCTCCTCCCTATCATCCTAACACCAATTTGAGCCTTCATGATCAGCCAAACCTGCCAATTTATGTTCTTCCCTTCCCTAGAAACATCCTAGAGGTCCTTATCTACTTCAGAGACCAATCTTAGTGCCCTAATAGGAGGTTTCAAAGAGGCGTTTCGAAGAAGAGGTAATATCCGTTACCAATTTTTTCAAATTTATTTTTCTTCTACTTATACTTCTTTAGTTGTATCATTATGAAGTAAAAACGTCAGTATCACTCATATACTGATATGTTATTATAAATATGAAACAACCCTATTTTACCTTTTATCCATCCTACGGAAAATGAAATCATTGTGCGTGCGTACGTACGGAATACCGTCTCCACGCTGTGGTGTAATATGTTTTCCACCACCACCTTACTTGGATGGGTATAACTATATATGATTATTTTAAACTGATATTTATTCTGAAATAGTATACATACACTTCAATACAATTCCACGATCATGGGAACGATATCATCGCTCGTGCGTATGTACGGCCTACCGTCTCCACGATGTGATATGACTCGTTCTACGTGATCTTCAATGCATAATGATTATATAAATGAATTGAATGAATAAATATGATATATATGACACTAATAAAATTCTGGAAATGAGGTATCTATAACCTAAAAATAATAATAAAAATTTATTCGACAAAACACACATAAGTACATAAAGAAATAAACACCCGAATAACAAGTAGCAATGAAATATTACTAATAAGAAGCTAAGAATTTGACCATATATGATATCATAACAATGATTATGATTCTGGAATAAGTCAATGACATTATATAAATCATTATAAAGGAGGTTCGGACACGTACAAAGCATATCAGACCTAAGGTAGGGGAAAATCTCACAATCTCATTTTTATCTGAGATTGTTTATACTTTGGAATTTACTAGGGTATAACTATATATGATTATTGTAAAGTGATATTTATTCTGAAATAGTATACATACACTTCAATACAATTCCGCAATCATGGGAAAGATATCATCGCTCGTGCGTACGTACGACCTACCATCTCCACGATGTGATGCAACTCGTTCTACATGATCTTCAATGCATAATGATTATATAAATGAATTGAATGAATAAATATGATATATATGACACTAATACCATTCTAGAAATGAGGTATCTATAACCTAAAAATAATAATAACAATTTATTCGACAAAACACACATAAGTACATAAAGCAACAAACACCCAAATAACAAGTAGCAATGAAATATTACTAAGAAGAAGCTAAGAATATGACCATATATGATATCATAACAATGAGTATGATTCTGGAATAAGTTAATGACATTATTTAAATCATTATACATGATGTTCGGACACGTACAAAGCATATCGGACATAAGGTAAGGGAAAATCTCACAATCTCTTTTTTATCTGACATTGTTTATAATTTGGAATTTACTGAGGTGTATTTTATCATCCACATCCATGTTTCCTAAATATTTAATATTATATCTATCCTCCTACAATTATTTAAATCCAATTTTTCCCTTCGGTGATTTTTTAGTAAAAGATATGAAAGGAATCTTTTTTCGTTTTTCATACGAGGTACTTTTTGACTTTTCCGGCCAAAGTACGAGAAGAATGTTTTTTAACTTATACGACATGAATGGATTTTTAGAACATTATTTTAAAGAAACTTCCTTTACATGTTTTCATGTTTATTTTTAATCAACTTCTTTTATTTTAAAATTGTATTACATGTTAATAAAGGAAAAATGTTTTTGAAGTAGAAAGGATATTTTCCTCAAGAATGGAGTTCAAGTGTTTTATCAAAATTATTTTCCATCTAAGATAATATAGGGTTCTGTTTATATCCCTATTATTACATTGATTTGATTATGTTGTGATGGAATTATTTTTATGAAGTCCTTTATCTTATATGAATTTTTTTATGATGTCACGATGTTTAAGAATCCCATTTTTTTTACATGGGTTATACTATGATGTAAGATTTATGATATTGTGGCACACATAAGAATGGTTTCATTATAAGATGGGTGGGACCTATATCTCCCTCCAATGCATTGGGTAAAGATTTATATCTCATGAGATAGACATGGCTGGAATGACAAGTTAAACCGGTTCAGTGATACAGGACTGGAACGAGGAGTGAACTCGGTTCAGTAATGGACTTTGTCCTCTATGATGGTCTTGACAGTGAGCCTTGACTAATATGAAATGATTTTCTATGATTATGTGTGTATGCCACAATGTTTCATGTTTTATGTTATGATTATTTGGGATTACTTTTCATTACTATGATTTATCCCATGAAATGATATTATGACCTCTTTTGTAGGTTAATATTTTCAAAATGTTATGTTCTTATGAATATGATGTGACTGATATTTCTTTTGTTTACCCTTAATGAGCATTTGATATTACTCTTTTGTATGTTTTATTTTCCCCAGGTCAGGAAGAAGGATATTAAGTAGGATGTGCCAAAAAGGGACTCTAGATATGATGAAATAAACGGGAGACAATGTAGTTGATTTTATGAACCCATTGTTTATGTTTCCCAGTTTCTAAATACACTATACCTATATGGTCTTTTCATGGTTTTGTTATATGTTTTAATAAGTATGCTTCTAATATAATGTAATAACAATGTATGTAAAGTATGGGTCATTATAATTTACCTGATGGTATTATGGTTCAAGTAAACCACAAAAATATCACCCATGAGATAATGTATCTAGCATATTATATAATTTACAACTACTCCAAATTCCAAATCATGAGTAGGATAATTCCTCTCATGCAGTCTCATTTGGTGTAAAGATGATTGCCTCTCAATGTAATTCGATGATTTTATGATGTCTGTGACGATCATATATTGATTGGGAGTATACTAAGATAAAATCTAATAAAAATACCAAAACCTGATCTAGAAAATGATGAAATATAATATTTATATAGGGGATAAATACCTTATATGCATTGGTGAATAATAACGCCATCACTATGAACTAATACAAGACATACCTTCTCCTAAAAATCTTATGAGTTATGTCCGATGGTCTCACCGTAAACTAGTGGTATCCTAATCTAAATCCATTTTATATACTATATTATTTTCTCTTAGCTGATCAAATAGGCCACCAATACAAAAAAGGATATATTGGCTCTTATACATCATCTGGTTCAATCTATGATAATCCACACATAAACACAAAGTCGCATCAGCCATCTTGGTGAAGATAATTGGGGAAAATAATTGAGATATACTAAGTCATATGAAATATTTACTTTCAAAATTTTCCAAATGAAATTTCAACTATCTATGATTTGATGGTTTAATTCTATAATATGGGATAGAAACTGGATATACTCCCGACAACAACTCAATCGTAAACAAGATATATCGTTTGGGTTGTAATCTATAGAACTCATGAGGAAAGATGTCCCAACAAATGTCCTACCACTGGAAAACATGAATCCTATATCATTCAAACATCATATAGATAAATAATGGATATATGAGTCATAAGAAAATCCAATATGTGTTGAATTTTCCCTACACAACCAACTTGAATATTCCACTAACCCGTGTGAGAATAATTGCCTCCTTCTGGATATAGAAGGGTAACTATCCTCCAGTAATAGTCAATCTGATCCTGGTATAGAACTAACCAATACATACCATGAATCAAATCATAAAGTATAGTCTCTAGTATGAATAGTACCCAAAAGAAATGGTAACCAACAATATATAGATAAAACGACTTGCAATGCTTTATATTTTATTATTACACTCCCAATGGTGTTTTGATGGTAAAAAAACAATCCAATATATCCACATAAAAGACCAAACCATTTACAAGAAGAGTGGATGAAAAGGAATTAGATTCCCCTATATCGAACAAAATGAAAGAAAATGTAGATCATACAAGAATCATATCTCAGATAGTAGACGTTCCTACATCCACACTAGCCGCAGTAGTCTACATAACATTGTGCAAACAAACCCCTCTGCCTTATGCTCCATCCTGAGTCCCCAGATCTATACCCTCTTCCTAGTACTTCTACTTCAACACAAAGTTACCATATCCCCTACATTGATCAGAACATCCAATCGAACTCTAGCTACCTGGATGTTGGGGAGTAACTGAGTCCTTCCCAGAATATGGCACTTTTCTGGATCCCCTTCCCTTACTGTTCTGCTGCATGCCCATAATAAACTCTTATAGGTAGTCCAATCTACCACAAAAATGTCACTCCAATGTAGGGAACATACATCGTGTCCATATGTGTCCTATATTTCTACACTGGTAGAACTGTAACAGAACAGAAACCTGAGTTGGAATTCCACTTCTCTAACTATTCTAACCGCTGCTTCTTTGGTTAAAACTATCATACTAATTCTTCTATCTACTAGAGGAAGGGTTCCCAGTTTTACCTTCTGAAATATCCTAGCTGCTACTCAAGGCCTATCTTAGATACCCTTCTGTGATGAGTAACTAATTAATCATATATGTGAAAGATCTCAAATGGAACATATTCACTTATGACATGATCTCATAGCGAATGCCATTATAAAAACATCCCACCTGAGAGATATCATCGACTGTAAAGATGGTGCAAAATAATTTAGGTGAGTGAAATATTCAGCGTAGTCCAAAACTAACATGCCCTCATGTATCAGGTGAATAAACTCTGGATTATTCTCATAACTCAATTTCCTAGGCTAGAAATGGATCCAAATCATTTTGTTTAATTCCTTCTAAGATAACTCCTCTTACTAACTTACCAACTAATGAATGTCTAACAAATTCTTGGCTTGTACATGAAGCATATATGCCTCAAGATTCTCCATCCTATATGCGGGTGTCTCAAGTTGCTTAAAGATTGTCTGGACTAACTCAATCTAGAACTTGGCTACCTAGGGGCCTCCTTCCCGAGTGAAAGTAGGCGTATGCTACAGTTGGATCTCTCTCATCAGCTCATACATTGAAGGAATGGTGTGCATAGTATCTATTTCAATTTATCTCATAACTCTTAGGAATATTTCATGAAGTTGAATATCCATAAGATCCTTAGGAACTCAAGGAATATCCTGTCTAGCTACATTAGGAGCGTACTGGTTGGCACTCTCATGACACAAAAGATGAAGTGGGTGAGTAGGAAATTTATCTACATGAGAAAAGACTCCTTAGAGCACCATCTATAACAAATTCAACCTCACAGGTGACAACAAAAGATATCCACTAACTCCATGTCTCTTTATTCATGGGTTACAAGTGTTTTATCATGACATTAAAGTTTATTTATTTCATTTTTAGATATAACAAGTATCTCAAATCATAGTTCAAATAGTCAAGTATATATCACATGAAATAGATATGTACTTATCCTGAATAATGAAATCCAATATATATTCTTGTGTTCTTATAACGATTCATGCGTACTCATCCTATTCCATACTGGGCCATGATTATAAATGTCCAAAACTAATAACATTAGGAAATAATTGTATGACACAACATGTGAATCACTCATGGTGAAATAACATCAAATATTATAAGAAAACAATATAAATATAACTATACCCATAGGTACTCACATTTCTTGTGTACACGGTTTAAATACTCCCATGAATAATCTCATTACTATGTCCTAACACATCCTAGTCTCTTTTCTACCTTTCCCAAATAGTAAAGAAAAAAAATTATATCCTCTAATAAAAACTTGTTACGTCCCTCGATCCAACACTCTCTCATGTCGAGAAATATGGTTATTTTCATGTTCTCAAGTTCACCTCCCCATACACTAGAGGCTTCCGAATAGCAGAGAGAGTGTGATATGTATAGTGAGGATACAATAACCCCTAGTTACAGTTTCAAAACACAGTAGATTAATACAATAATGAGTAATAGATAAATTTCATAGTGTGGAGAGAATATAAATGATACAATTCTATAGAAAACCAAATAATTACAGCCAACTGGATAATACAATAAAATAATAAAGGAATAATGTAATGTCATGCATTATTTTAACTAAACGTCAATCTATAATTAATAAAAATTAAAGAATAGAAGAGTTAAAATAACCCAGTACCAAACCCAATGTCAGTCCCATATCCAAAATATAGCCCATCCCCCAAGATACCATCAACAACATGGTACTTTTCCCTTTTATAATCTTCCAGCCATGTAATTTTCTCGAGTACCAAATAGTGGCGGGAATAGGTTGTTATTATTAGTCAATAGGATGGATCCAACATGTTCAAACATAACCATACTGATAATAAGTTCATGCAATAATTCAATAAAAAACTGTATTGACTAATTAAACAATTAAATTAACACCAAATCAACCTTCTTTGACAATATTTCAGAATGTCTCTAAGAATGTCTCATAACTATGTCAAGTAAAACCATATAACCATGGAAAAACATAACCTGCCTCAGTGACATGCTGAAATGTTTGTGAGTTTGTCGCACAACCATTCCAAATAAAACTGTATAACTGTGGCATGAGTCAAAAAAATCCAGGTGAAACCCACAATATAAGAATTTCAGCATATAAATCAAGGTCAATCCTAGTATATAATCATTTCATCTAGTATCAGGGCTGAGCCCATTGTATAATAATTTCAACATGTCTTAGGGCCAAGCATAATGTATTAGCATTTCAACATGTGTCTAGGATAAACCTCATATATAAGCATTTCAGAATGTTTCACTAGGCATATCCGGCTATATAATCTTTTCATCATTAAACTAGGCCAACACCCTATATAAAAAATTCAACAATAAAACTGGGCCAACACCCCATATAAGCATTACAACAGAGAAAAAACCCATGTCATAGAAAATAGGATATCACAATATCAAATCATAAGGATCAATGGATAATTATGAAAATTACCAACTATCATTAAATTACACATTTCGTTTATCATTTGGAATTAAACTAATAACATGTCTGTCATCTCAAGTAACAAAACATGACAAGGTGAATCAATATCATGTAATCACCCAAAAATCCATGTCATGTTATACTCACATTAGGGAATTTATCAATTAATTTATAATCAAGGGTTATCACACCCGAACGAAAACCATAATCGTGGTCAATAAACAATTAGAACAAAAAAGACTTAATTTTATAATCTAATTAATTATTTAATTTATTTAGGCACATGTTATGTTGGCACAATTGTAACATTTCACATATCTCGAAATTATACAGACCATATAGTTAAGATTTAGACACCCTAGCTTTAACTGATGATCAAAAAATGTTCTAATAGGATTCAACAATAAGAACATAGGAGGAGATGATCATAATAAGGATCATATATCAAAACTAATCAATATCAAAGTCAACACCATCTATAGTCAATACATTACACTAAATTAGTAGAAGAGAAAATTGAGAGAAGGGAAATGATAACCAAAACCACTTACCAAGGTTCAAATGCTTGATCAGGACATCTATATTCAAGAGAGGTTCTCCAAAATTTCCTAGATGTTTCCCTAAGGCCAACAGGAGGAAGGTTCCTATGAGGGAATGAGAACAATATCACACATGACACCCTTTAAAAACCGGCTGAAGAAATTACATGGTGTGTAATTTTGTTACACATCATGTATTTATTTTTAGAGATTTATGCCAAAAAACAAATCGCCTTAGGTTATTATTTAACCCTACTAAAATTTTACATGACATGAATGGTTTACATGGTATGTAAGTGTTTCACAACCTAGACTAGTTCACTATGTGTTGAGTGGTAGTTTCATGTCGTATCACATGAACATAACGTGTAATCTCCCAACATGTAGTTTTGGTACAATATTCTACAAAAGGACTTGAAGCACCTCTAAACCCCTCCAAAGTATGGAAAACCCAAATAAACCATATTTAACATGTTTATATCTAGACTCCATTAATTATAACAAATATACTTCCCTAGAATATATTTCATTTTCCCTAGTAAAGAATATCCGCCTCCAAACAAAACTTAGCCACCATGGTTTTAAAAAAAAATTCAAAGAGGGATGCACCTGGAAACATATGGGTTCAAATATTATGTTTCAAAAAATATGTTCTAAATCATAAAATAGATATTCCTTACCACCCTCACTACTTTTAGGTTACACGTTCTCTTTATTTTTTTACCCTTTATCGATATCATATTCTCATGTATTTATTCCATATTCTATATATATGTTAATAACACATATAATAAGTTTATTATATATTTATTTTTTGGAGATAATATATATTTTATGTTCCATAAAAAATTTACAATTTTATCTAAACCAAAATTATGGGAATATTCTTATTTCTTATATAATGAAAAGTGTCACCTTAATAAAATGTTTTCACCATTAATATATTTTTAAGTCCCTCACTATTTTGTGGGAAACAATCCTTTTTAAATTAATAACTAAATGGGAATAATAAAATATTTGATTCCTTAAGAGATCATTTTCTCATTTAAAAAATAATCACCATTACAGTTTAATTTTATTCTTAATTCTACTTAATATTTCTCCTGAATTTTTCATTATTAAAACTGAATGTTCTTGAACAATTCTTTTTTATTAAAATATGAAGATCCAAAATTATTTAATTATTTCTTATATTGGGAATCCTTTCAATATAGCATTCAGATATCGAGAAGATTACAAAACATACTTCTTTATCATTGGGCAAATAATTCTTATTATTTATGTTTGATTTTGTTTCTTATTGTGGTAAACATATTCTTGTATGTGTTTTGAATATGAAGGGTGGTCCTTGATAGTAATACAATTCATTGGATAATATTTATATCTCTTGAGATACCATATCTGGTACATGAATGGGTAGCCTTATAACACTATGCTATATTGTATTGGCAGTGATCCTTGACTTATACTTTTGGTACATGGGTTGTTAGACTATGTATTCTATGTTATTTTTTCTTGGAGGTGATATTTTACTTATTACTATGATTTCATGTTTGTATTACATCCATATATTTATAATTCAATGATATTATGATATAATTTACTTATTCCTTGTCTCCATTCTTATCTAAAACTCTTATAGTACATGTTTTTTATTTTGATATTACATGTCATTCCATTATGATTTATGGATAAATCTTTTTATTACATGTAAATTTTAATATGAAATATCCCATTTCTCATGTTTTACCATATTCTTATGATATAATCCTTGATAACTTGTTGATATGTTTTACCTTAGCGAGCATTTTATCAATAGCCTTTCTTAGGTTTTTCTTCCCTATGTTTTAAAGATAAGGATATATTTTGAGAAGTCTAGAAGGGGGTCTATAAGAGATTTAATATAGATAAATGTAAAAATGTTTTGTAAAAAAATTTTCCTATATAAAAGGTTCTCAGTGATACTAAACAAAAAGGTTTTCCAAGCTATGTGAGAAGTAATGGTTTACTTTTGGAAATGATGTAAAATAAAGATACAATTATCTTTGGTTTCTATAATGTAATATCCCATGGTTTGTAATTATTAGTTTTATATAGTTTTAATGTAATATTTAATCTTAATAAATATTATCTTGGTTTGTTTCAGATTGGTGTTTCATGTGAAGAATTATATCAATATAATTCATGTAGCGGAGATATATAATAAATTTTAGGGTGTCACATTCTCCCCTTTAAATTGTAATATTCTCGATTTTTAATTATTCTTAGAAACCTATTTTGGATAGATACTATAATTATTTTATGTTATAATTCTTTTTCTTCAACATAAATTACCCTTACATAAGTTTTATGGTGTTACAAAAGGATAATGGTGTGTTAAAAAGGATTATCATAAGGGCAAAGACTACTTTTCTTATCTTACATATGGGTAAAAAAGTACTCTATATGCTAGATAAGGGAAATTTATATGTTTCATAAGTATAATACCTAAGTATATATACTATATATAGTTAACCACATGATGTGAAAGGGTATTACTATTCCACATAAGGGTAATTTGCAGCTAGCGTTACTACACATACCGTTATGCCAGGGTAAGTATGATTTGAATAAGTGTAAGATGGACTATATGGAAGGATCCAAAAGTTTTCCTATTCATGATAAATGGTAAACCAATTCCTATGTTTAGAAATATGTGTAAGGGTATTTGTATAAGGGTACTAGCCTATGTAAGGGTAGAGTTGTAAGAACATCCGAGGTTCTGTAGGTGTACTAATGTGCTACATAAAGGTATGAAAGAGTTATCTGAAGGTAAGGTGGATTTGTGAAAGGGTACCAATAATTTTTCAATTCTTGTGTAAGAGTAGATATGCATAAAGAGAAAACCCTTTTACCCTTGGACACCACTATTTTTGGGAACATTGTTTTTTAACCCATTTCGAGCATTTCCTTCCCAAGATCACCTGAAAAACTTTTTAAATTACTTTAAAGACCAAAAATATCCTTTAAATTAATTACATTGACTCAAATTCCATTATGTAAAATTTTTAAGAATACTTTAAATCCTATTACATTAATAATTTTTTTAGAAGATATTTATATTTTATTTTAGTTGTGTATTTAATGAATCACTATGTAAATGGGGTTGATATATTTTTTAAATTGTTAAGCTCTTGTGTCTTTTATTTTAGTTGACCTTTTGAGTATAAATAATCAAATTTTTATCCCATTTTTCATGTTTAAGAAACATTCTAAAATAAAAAAAATTCATTCTTATGAATTATCGGCATGTAATTACACTTATTTTTCTCCCTTTTATTTTTGGTGTAGTGTTTCTGAATGCTAATTCATGGTTAGTTTTTATATTCTATTTCCCTTTCTCTTCATGAGTGATAGTGAATATAATTATTCCTTTTCTTATATTGAAATTCAGTAAATAATTATTAATTTATTATAACTTATAAATTTTAAACAATGATAAAAATTTAATATCATATGTGAATGTGGATTCGCAATCTTTCAAGAAAAATGTTAGAATTTTTCTTGAATTTTAGAACACCCAAAATTATCATAATGATAAAGGATAATTATTATGAAATTGTATAGGATTATTTTAGAGATAATTATCAGAATTATAAATGATAAATTTTGTGAATTTCTTTAATTTTATTATAGATTGAGTTATTAGAATGACACAATATAAATATTATTAATTTTTATTGTATTATTCTTGAGGGAATTATTAGAATTGTAAAGAATAAATATTTTGAATTTATCTAAGATTATTTTGGAGAGAATTATTAATAATGATAAGGGATAATAATTTTGAATTTTTTTTGTTTATTCTAGATAGAATAATCAGTAATGAAAAAGAATAAATTTTATAGATTATTCCAAATTATCCAGGAGAGAGAATGATAGTATCACATGTATGTTTTCATATCTTTTTGAAATAAATTGCTAAAATTAGTTCTATATATCCATGATGATTGTTGAATTTTAATTTGTTTAAAACTAAGATAATAAGGACAAAGAGGTGGTTTCACTAGTAATATAGGTTTCCACTAAAAATTTTGAGAAACACAGATTGTTTTATCATTAACATTGAAATAAACAATCTGTAGGTTGGATTTTCCTTACCATTTGGTGATTTTATTTACACATGATTCCTTGATATGATTATTTTTTAGTATACATTGGTTATTAATGAATTATTGTGATCACTTGTGCTTGTGTGTTTAGCCTATGGGACATGTTATGGTTTTTGATTTCATTAGTATCGCTAGATTCACTTGTCACCGTGTTTGATTATGATCACATGTTTTTATATATTTCTAATTTATTATCTTGATGAAAATATTGACTAGAATGTTCTCTCTTGTTTCGTATGTCACTTTTCATGGAGTTAACATTATTCATTCTCAGAGAAGGTGGACCATTGAGACAATATGATCTCTTATGGGTGGGTGGGGGGTGAAAATGAATTGCGGTGATAGACTTGATCAAAAGGTTGAGATAAAATGATACCATGGAATTTCACGCGAGGGATGTAATCGATGCCTAAATATTAGGATGATAATTTCCTAGTTGATTTGTTAGTTGAATTACAAGTTGATAACTCACTCAATTCAATGTTTATTAAGAGTATCATGTCATACTTGGGTCCTATGAAAAATTGATTCAGTTATAAGCAGGATTCGATGGGGTTGTTATGTGAGAGATTCACTATCCCAGTGGCTAGTTTTGTTCCTTAAAATGTCTTCTAATTATCATTCTAGTATAGAAAAAAAGTATATATAGTTGGGGGTATGTGGTGGCTTGGTGAGTGAATAACCTATTGTTTTTGGATTTTTATACTTGTTATGAATTTATTATTACAATGAAATACACCTAATATACACAATCAAACTTGGTTAATGATCTATTGGTGATATACTATTGATTCTAGTACTCCCACCCAAATTTATCATTTTGGCGTGCTTATAGATTACATGCCTTGGGATCTTAGAAAGGGAAAGGGGCATGCGCTAGATGGTTTGGTTGTGGAGGCTTGAGTTGGAGGTAGAATGATGAAAGACTCTAGGGATTAAAACAATTTTATTTATTTATTTTCCTATAATACTTTATCTATTGATTTGTCTTTCCAATTTGAGAGCTCATTAATTATCTATAATACATGTATACCCTTTATAGTTTCCATATGATACTCTAATCATTATATTATTTATTATTCTATTTAATTATTTTTTCCATGACATCATACTAAGGGTTTTGTCTCTTCATTTATAGACACAGGACCTCACTTTTAGTAGATATCATCTTTTATATGGTGAGGAATGCACCAGGGCATGTGACCATCTAGCTCAGGCTAGATGGT
The DNA here is from genome assembly GCA_963277665.1 of Viscum album. Lineage (NCBI taxonomy): Eukaryota > Viridiplantae > Streptophyta > Magnoliopsida > Santalales > Viscaceae > Viscum > Viscum album. The sequence goes on along the minus strand of OY728137.1, from coordinate 1,487,682,653 downwards.
TTTAGCCATGGTGTTACAAAATGGCCTTAAAGAACTAGTTTTATTCTTTTATTTTTGGACTAACCTAAGACATAGTAGATATGGGATAGTTGGGTGGGGCTTGGGGAGGGGATTTTTCATGTTCTTGGCCACAACATGTGTAATGAACCTATAATTTCCCTTGGATGAGTGTTTATTAATTTTTTATGATTCTCATGTGTTAATTAATCATGAATAGGCATGTAGGTACACATAGCTTATATATTTTTGTTTTTTTTGTGACATAGTAAATATTTAAATACATTTCTTGAATTGCACTATCTATCTAGGATGATTTCTTTGATTGCCTGATATGTCTATTTTTCCATGATATTATTATATATATATATTGGAATTAACTAGTTGAATTATAAATGCTATTATGTTATTGTTTATATATCATGATTGTGATTTACATGCAGGGATTAGACATGTATTATTTCAAGGGGGTTATACCTTAGTTAATGGGTATAGTCATAGGGAAAGAGTTGTGAGATCTCATAAACTGGTTAACACTTGTTTATGTTCCTAATATCTCTTCTTGTTATAGAATATGTCATATCATAGATATTTGGTGGGAATACTAGAAGAGAAAGAGGGTTTTGTTCGTTATGTTCCCCCACCTATTCCAATAGTGTAGGTAGTTGGTCCAAACCATCCTAGGATATTTCTATTTAGATAGCTCGTCATCTATTCCATGGATTTTCATATCCATCATCCACTGACCTATCAAGGAACTAGAATACAAAAGGATGATGAGCATTGGGTGGACATCATTGAGGACATATTCAACCCCATTGAGACACCATTTGATAGGGTGATCAATATGGGTGAATTCATGGTACAAGGTCCTACTGGGTGTTAGTGGGGATTCACGGGGCATTATAGTCAGTGGGAGGGACTCACATAGGTGACCTTAAAGAACTTGTTCTTTGGGGATCTCTTTACCAATATGATGATTTTTTATAGAGTATTTTATTTCATGTAGTTAAAGTATGTCTCTATGATATTTTATACGTACTATACTAATTTTACAGTGTTTCTATTATTTTCAATACTTCTTTCTAGTAATGAGCCTTAGATGTATAGGTGGTTAAAAATAAAAGTTAACACTGAAATTATATAGAAGTTCATGAGATTTCACCTAGCATCATAGCCTAAGGTTATATGAAAGTACTTGAACATCCAGAGGATATTGTATGAGATTTTAGTGGTCAATGTTATTCTACACCTCTGTTCTCAGGTAGGTGTACCTAATACTCATTAAGTGAGTACCTTTTCAGGTGGTAAGAAGTAAAATACTAGAGAAGTGTAGTGGAATAGTAGCATGAAAGTGGAGAATATTTTAGTTTCATCATTTCCTTCAAGATGTTTCCCCTAGTGTGTCAACAATGGGATGTTTTGACACTAAAGAAGGGTGTGCACAATACCCTTGATAATATACTAGAAAAGTGCTAAAAATTGAAATCTAAAGATGTTTTATGATATATCATCTATGTAGAGGTTTCACATAGGTGTAGTAAAGGATATATTACCAACCTATTGATCGAGATGGGGTATTCAGTAGTATGACCATTTGGTAAAGACTTCGATGAGTCATCGATTCACAGAGTTAAGAAAATCCATATCTACAAATTGTATCTAACCCTAGTCAATGGAGGTGTGGGAATTTCTACTGTATTATGTATATTCTAGATCACATCCACATTATCTATAGAATTATTTGTTACTAGTGCTTCCTATTCTTTCTTATCTACAAAATCTATTTCAATACTTGATTTACCATTCATGTTATCCTCTAAGTTTTTCTCCCTTTATACACCTTTGGGTACAAAAGTGGACCATCTTAACTGATTACCATATTTTGCAATAAACATTTATAGTTATATAAATTTATTGGATTTAATTATTATGGAGATGACATAATTTAATTAGATTACCTGTATAGACTAGACGAACAACTTCCAAGATCACATTGATTGCTATTGAATATGTGTGTTGTTATTTTCATAGAAGGGAGATGGATTTTTGATTACTGGAGAATGGGAACTGGGAGTAGTAAGAGTTAGTCAGAACATGAGTCAAATTGGGATTATCATGGAACATATGACATTCTTGGCTATTCTAGTATTAGTTAGGATATACCCCTCATTCCTCAGGTCATGGATGTCTATAAGAATGCATTTTAAATGATTTCATTAGACATCCTCTTGATAGAGGAGATGAATTTGAGATAGATACCGTTCTAGGTGCATAAATTTTTTTGATCCCCCCATACCATATGGTTCCATATGAGGTATAAGAAGATCAAGGTACAACTTGAAGAATTGGAGAATATAGGATTTTTTTGGATGAGTACTTCACCATGGGCTGCACATGTGTTTTCTCTAAGAAGATGGATGACAGTCCTTGAATTTGTATAGATTATCAGAAGCTTAACCATGTGATAGTGAAGAAAAAAAATACTTTTCCCCAGATCAGTGATATATTCAACTAGTTATAGGATACCTGATTTTTCTCCAAAAAATTAGTCTTTGAATAGGATATGACTAGTTGTCAGGAAAAGAGGAGGGCATTCTTAAGATTTTTTTAGAGTAGGTATAGTTTATACTAGCATCTGGTGATTCCATTTGGTTTGATCAACACACCGGGAGTGTTCATGGATCATATTAAAAAATATTTCACCTTTTAATAGACCCCTTAATCCTAGTGCTCGTTGATGAAATCATTATTTACTCTTCAACACCAAAGCAATGCGTCAAACTTAATGGGATAGTCTTGAGTATGATTTTAGTACATGACATTACACCAACCATTTGATGTGAAACTTCTTGATTAAGTAGGTGAAATTCTTATAGTATTTGTTGGTTGTGACATGAATATCCTTGGGAACATATAAAGTGGTGGAAATGATGTCCTTGACATGTCCCTAGAATGTGTTTGATATCTAGAGATTTCTTGACTTAGCTGTATACTATTATCATTTTATCTTGGAATTATCCTAATTATCATCAAATAAGAATGACCTGATGAAAAAAGGGTAATGTTTTAGTGGTTTGACCAATTTTAAGAGAATTTACTTGGTCATAAGATAAGGTTTAATAGAGATATAAAACTATTAATTCATAATCCTTTGAGAAGATATTTAATGTATTGTGAAGAATTGGGCATCTTTTTGGGAGTGGTAATGATGAAGAGAGAGATGGTAGTAACTTATGGGACATGATAGCTATTACCACATGAGTGAAACTACCATACTCAATATTTAGAGTAGGTTGTCATGGTCTATGCTATAAAGTGTTATCAACACTATCACTTTAGTGAGAGATTCATAGTCTACACTGACCAGAAGAGCCTCTATTATATTTTCACTTTGAGAGACCTGAACTAGAGTAAGAAGTGATGGGTAGCGAATATTCAGACATATGAAATTGAGATGGTTTATGAAACAAGTAAAGGTAGCATCATTTCATATGATCTTAACCATAATATGCTTGTTGAACATTAGATTGGTTAGTGGCCTTTAGAGGTGGAATGATGATTGATAAACTTATTAGCAAAGTGGATGATGTATTATTTTAATGACCAGGGATTAATGACTTATAAACCCTTGGTATTCCCATATTCATCCTTAAATCAGCTAAAGTCTAGACAAGAGTCCAACCCAGACTGTTCTATGTGTCAGAACAACTAGATAGAGGAGCCCTACTACCCAGGTAATCATTGGATGAAAACGATGTGATCCTTAATCATGAGATATCAGTAGTATCTCTTTAATTAGATATTATATAATGTGGAAAATACTTAAATTTATATGGTTCATACATCCTTGGGTGATAATGATGTACCAAAACCTCAGGTGATAGTTTTGGGTTCCAGGTAAGAAGAGAAAAATCATTGGGTTTTTCCAAGTGACTTACTTACCTAAGGGTAATGTCTATGAACAAATGTCTTGGTGGTTGGATTCATCCACTTACAGTGCCCTTGTGTATGTGGGTGGACAATCATGATAATTTTTTTTTGGGTTTGACTAGGAACCTGATGACTCGTTATGTTTTTTCAGTGATTTTCAATCAGTTAATGACAGTTTGTCACTTTTATTGATTTCGGAGACTGACTTAGTAGATGAACAAGGAAAGATTTATGTTTGTGCTGTAAGAAACTTTCATAGAGTTCCCTTAAACATTATATTTTAATGGGATTCATGTTTCATGTCATTATTTAGAATGAGAAAACAAAATATCCTAGGGAGTGAGTTGAGGTTGAGAAATGGGTATTAGCCTCAGAAAGATTGAATGTCTAAGTAGATGATAAAAACATTAAATGTTATTATTTGAACAAACATTCTAGACTTCATTAGGGCTTGGTATGATCATATAGACTTGGTATATTTCACATAATGAAATAGTTACTAGGAATTTTTAGATGGTACTTATGAGGGTCTTTGTGAGAGGCCATATCAATCACTCCATTATTAGCATGAGGAAGGTGGTAAAGTGGTTTTGGGGCCTAGTTTGGTTCAGGATAATATAAAAGAGTGAAAAAAATTAACCTAAATTATGAATTGATTGTATTCTAGCATTTAAAAGAGAGCATTAGTGTTTTTATGGGTGATCTGTTTTTTTGAGAGAGACTGCTCAATTTTTTCACCGACATATGAGGACGGAAGGAAAGATATCCACTAATTTTTTTGGACCCTTTGAAATCAGCAATACTATTGGGATTGGGGAAAACCATCCAGTCCTTTCTTCTCAATACCCAGGTATGTATGATGTCTTTCATGCATCTTAAATTTGGAGATACATTTATGATCCAGTGCATGTCATCAACTATGAAAATGTTTATCAGGATCCTGACACATCATAAAAGGTGAATATAATGTGGATTATAGACTAGGGAGAGAATTTATTATAGTTAAAGATGGTATCCATTGTTAATATTAGGTTTCAGAATGGATGGATCAATGAGGATATGTGGGAGCTTGAGTATGATGTTTACGATCAGTGGTGTGAGTTGTTGGAGGAAGACCACTAAAGATACTTCTTGGGGATGAGAATTCATTAGAGGTGGAGAATTATAATATCATTTTTTTAATTTTACTTAATCACATTTTAGTATTTATTTTATAAGTCCTTTTAATATAGGAATCATTATTCTTCAATAAAAATTACAATTACTTATGTTTTATGGTTTTATATAAGGGTAAAGGTGTGTCAAAAAAGCCTTAAGTAACGGTAAAACCCACTTTTCCTAACTTATATAATAAAAAATATCTTAATACATAGGATTGATAAGGGTAAAAGTTTTGTTTTATAAGTTTAATACTTGAGAACGTAGTTCGTATTACCCTTAAACAAGTCATACTTTCCATTATGTAGTAGTTGGTACCGTTATAGGTAACCACATCTTGCGTAAGAGTAGTATTATGATACATAAGGGTAACTAATGGCTTGTGTAATGGAACCTACAACAATATAAGGGAATGTATGACTTGTAAAGGGGTAATATGGTCTATACGTAAGGGAAACCAAGGTTTTCCTATACTCGATTAAGGGTTAACTAGGATGTTCATATTGGTAGTTGGAGACAAAATGGTAGTTGCGTAAGGGTAATGGACAATGAAATGATAGTTGTGTAGGGGTAACCGAGGTTGCATAAGGGTAATTAAGTGCGAAAAAATGGTATGGTAGAACTACATATGGATATTAGTGCATTTCCCAATCTTTCATGTGGTTATCTCACAAAATGGTTGAGCATTGTAAGGGTAGAACCATTTTACCCTTACACTATGCAGTTTTTATGAAAATTGTGTTTCTAAAACCCCTTTCACATGCATTTTTTCCCAAATCATCATGAAGCATTTTTAAATGTCTTTAAATTACAAAAAAATATTGTAAATTAATTCATTTGATTTGTGTTCCCTTGATTCAAATGTTTAAGAGAAATTTAAATGTTTATTCTTTAATAAATAGTAGAGGGGAAATTAAAATTTTAATTTAGTTAGAGATTTATTGAAAAACTCTCTCCATGAATATGATATATTTTTCTAAATAACCAAACACTTGATGATTTTTTAACCCACATTTTGAGTCTAAAAAACCTATTTTCATTACCATTTCTGATGTTGGTAAGACCTTTAAATATAGTATGATCTCTTCTTATTAATTATAGTCATAGAATAACCATTATATCTCTCAATTTTATTTTGGGTGCAATGTTTTGGAAGAATAATTGTTGTTGAGTTTTTATACTCTCTTTATCCTTCTTTTCATTATTAATTATAAATATTATTAATCTTTTTCATCTCGAGAAATTAAATAAATATTTATTAGGTGATAATAGACTAAAAATTATAAAGAATGATAAATATTATTATCATATATGAAAATGAATTTCCAATATTTTTGGAAAATTTTATAATTGCAATTAAAATCTAAATCACCTAGAATTAGAAAAATGATATGGAATAAGTATTATGAAATATCATAGGATTATTCTGGAGAGAATTATTAGATTGATAAAGGATAAACATAATGACTATATCCAGGATTATTCTGCATAGAATTATCATAATGATAAATGATCAATATAATGATTTTTTTCTGAAATTATTCTTGTGATAATTATCATAAAAATAAAGGAAAAATATAATAAATTTATCTAGGAATATTCTGGAGAGAATAATCAATAAATATAAAGGATATTAATTATGAAATTTCAAGGATTATTCTATAGATAATTTTAAAAAATGATGAAGAATTATTATTAAAGATTGTACTGAATAATCTAGGAGAGTGATTGACAATATCACATGTAAGTTTTTATTTATTTTTGAAATAAAATTTTATAATTTGTTCTAAGAATATGTGAAGAACCTTGAACATTGAATTATCAAAAACTATGATAACAAGGTATATGAGGAGGTGTTCTTAACTATAATGGTTTACACTCTATCTTTCTAACAAAATATAGTGGTTTATCCTTGATGCTGACATCCAAATTATTAAGCTAAGAAGTTCTATAACATTTGGGGATATCTTTTACACATGTTTTCTTGATATTATTGTGTTGGTATACTTTGAAGCGCCATACTTGATTGTGATCACCTGTGGTTTTGTTCCTAGCCTGCAAGAACCATTATGATATTTGATTCTATGAGTATTTATAGTATATATTTCTTTCATGTTTGATATTGATCACATGTTTTTATATGTCTCTAATTTATTCTCATTTGAAATGCTTTAATTGTATGATCTACCATATTATGTATGATATCATATATGGTGGTTCCATTGAAGGTTATTAGAATAGGTGGACAATCACGAATTGATTATTTGTTATAGTTGGAGTGATCATGACTTGTGAAGATGGAAATGATGGACATAAAATTATGGTGGAAATATCATGGTACCTCAAAAGTTTATTTTGGGGATGTACTCAATGCCTAAGTATTTGGATGCTCGATGAATGATTGATCAAAGTTATGACTTCCATTTTGAGGATGCACTCAATTTATATTTGATTGAGAGAAACATGATGTACTTAAGGTATATAAAAATGATGTTTCATTTATGAACTATTCAATGGGATAGAAAAGTGATATATTTGATAGCATGGTGGTTGGTTTGGTAACTTATGAAATCTTCTCATTATCCTTATGGGATGGAGCCTAAGAAAGTATTTTCAAGTGTATGTGTTGAATTTTATAGCACATGACCAATCAGTTTGGTATTGTTATGCTTTTTATGAATTTTTTTTAACATGGAATAAAATTTTTATACATGAGAACAATTGGGAATTGAGACATTGGTGATGTCCTACTGAGTCATAAACTCACACCCAACTGGAGAATTTTGTGGAACTTGTAGTTTTCATGCATAAGGATGCAAGAAAGGGAAAATGGCCCATGAGAGATGGTTGAGACATGGATCTCAGAGGTGGATGTAGGATCGAGATAAAATATGAGAATTACAATAGTTTTATTTATTTATTTAACTATAAAACATAATACATTGGTCTCGCTTTCTACTTTTTGATCCCATTGATTATTGATATGAAATGTATGTTCATTTATTTATCCATATGATACTCTAATCATTATATTATTTATTATTCTATTTATTTATTTTCTCAATGTAATGATATTGAGAATATAGTCTCCCCATTAATTTACTTAAACTCTAACTGGTAGTCGACAACCTCTTGTAAAAAGGGAGGCATGCATGAGGTCATGGGAGCCTCAGACTCCAACCCAGTTGTTCTTGTCTATATCTTACATAAATAAATTTAATGTATTATATTTTAAAATATCATTTACTAATAAAAATATTTATGGTTATCTAAAATTTAAACATGGAAAAGATATAATTTTTAATGATATATCTACTGTACTAGATTTGGTAAGACTATAAAAAAATTATTGTCCCTCTAAATAGATATATCTTCAATATAGTGGTTGTCTCGAATCATTTAGGCTAAATAACCTATAGTATTGTGTATCAAAACCCATGGATTTAATTTTACTAGTGAGTTCATTATAATCCTTGAACTGAAACATGATCATAGGGAATTTGTTATTATGAAATGAGATTTCTTAATCTTAGTAATCACTATGATTTCTATATAGTGATATCCAATCCATTTCAAACATCGCATCAATTTAATCTAAAGGAAGAATAATAAGATTTTTCAGAAGAAAATTCTAAAAAACATTAACTTGGGATAAAATACAACTATAGTTTTTTTATGATAATTCCTTATCAAATAATTGGGGTGGTGATTTGATTCTATCAAAAAAATTCTTGAATATAATGGAGTGTCTAGAACATGACCACTAATATAATGTTTTGGATATGTTTACCTTATTTATGATGATCCAATTTAGTAATAGTTGTTTACTTGGATATTACTTGTTACCTCACTCTAGGAGGCCACTGATACATATTATCCTCATTATCCCTTGGGTTAAACTATAAATTTTAATAATATTTAAGCACAATGAATTTAATGTATCAAATTAATAGTTGTAACTTAAGAAGAAAAATTTTACCCCATCATGTTAACTAAACTCTTCATTTGAATTTGAAATTTACAGCTTGATTTCATTTTTTACCCCAAATAAAATATCTTCTAATTCTTTTGGATTGGTCCCTGGGTACTTCTTACCACATTCATCACATGATCAAAATTGAATATATATTCTTTCATGGCCACGGCCATAAGAAATTCGGTGAAATTACATATTTCTATTATTTTGGTGTGATTCAAAATTCAAAATGGTTTAAATGGTTAATAATAAATTTATTTCATCCCATATACTATACCATTTGGTTATTAATTAGAAAAATCACTGCACTGTCCATGGAACTCATTGTTAATTCGGTCCCTCATAGCTTCATACATAACATTAAATAACAGAATGTCGAGTTACAAGAATTCTAACAGACTGATATTTTTGTGATTTGTTTTTCAAATAAATTTAATATTTTTGATATCATAAATTACACAAAACACTATGTTTGTCTTGTGTTATAATAAATTCCATGTTTAGCATGCGTTACATGCACTTCTCAGTTTAAATGAAGCATGAATTATGATTAAGATATTATTATTTACTATAAAAGTTATCACATAGCCATTAGATTGGAGGGTGTGAATATGATTAACTAAATTATGAAAATATGGTGTAAATTGTACATATAATTAATTATTTTATGTCCAATTAATCATAAATGAAAATAAAAACCTTTTGAATATAAAATGAAATATTTTTCTAAGAAACAAATTTTAAGCGTAGAAGTTTGTTTTATCCCTCTAAATTTTAAAAATAAATATTATTAAATTATATTAATTAAATATATATATATATATATATTATATATTCGATATAATTTTTAAAAATTATCCTTTGGGTTTTTTAGAAAATATATAAAAAACCAATTTTTCTCTTAAAACTTTATTTTTCCCAAAAAACAATTTTTTCACTATTTTGTGGCCCACTTATACTAATGTGAAGTAAATTTGTAAAAATTTATTCCATATATGGAATCATCATAATTTATAATTACTAATTAGGTAAACATAATTTTTTTTCTAAAATGAATAGTGACTACAGAAAAAATTAATTACCACGATTAAAGTAAAAATGGGTTTATTTGTGGATAAACTAAGAAGAAAATGGTTAAAATTAACTATAAATTTGTAAAAAAAACTATCAAAAAAACATATTCATATGATAAGACATAAAAAATTCTATAATGGCATATTTTTTTCCCTTTATACATATAAAAAATGTGGGAACACTCAATACTTTTCTAGAATACCTACTATGTCCTCTCCCCCACTTGTAAATGGCCACCTCATCTCTTATATTATTACAACCTTCAAACCCTTTTGGTTTGCTCAATCCCTAAAAATATCACTTAAAAAAATCCCTAATCCCATTATAAAATAATTATTTTGGATATAAAGAGAACCAACGAAGGATTTTAGTGTAATCCTTTGGAGGATACTTGAAGAAGAGGTAATGCTTATCAACAAATTTTTTTATTTCTTCCTCCACCCCCATAAATTAATATTATACCCAAATAATATGGTAAAATAATTATTTTACATATACTTATATTTTTTTTATTTTAATTTCATGAACTACAACCACCCAAAATTTCATCAAATGGGTTACAAAATCATCATTCGTGGGTACGAAGGACTACCCCATCACATTCCAGTACCATTCAGTTTTCTATCACCTCCTCTCACATTTGGAAATAATGATGTATTATTTTATATATATATATATATATATTATATTTATGATATTATTATACTTCTGAAATTATTATATCACATATACCTTATTAATTTAAATTTTCTGGGAATACGATAATGTTGCTTGTGTGTACGGTGAACCGTTACCTCATGAAGCAATTTGATTCATTCACGATTTACGTGAAATATATCAAGGAGTAATTTAAATGAAAAATATAATATATATGATATGAAAATGATTATATTATTATATTATATCATTTTACTTTATTTATTTCAATCCATAAAGAAAATGGAAGTGACATTCATGCATACATACGACCTACAGTCTCTATGAATTGTGTATATCATTTTCTATCACTGATTCTTATTGATTTATATGAATACATATATACTAAGTATTTACGATATTTATATATTTGTTATCATTATGTATATTATAGAACCACTATCAAATAAAGGACATAAAATAATAAATCAAAACATATAAAAAAAATACATTGCTTATTACCCAAAACATCACGTTAACATGGAATTGTTTATAAATATGTATTTAATGGTCATAAGTAAAACATATATGGTGTGACATATATAAGTATGGTTATTTTATAAATTTATAATAAATTTATATTTATTATACATAATTTGTAAACACAAAAAATTAATTTGACACACAAGGAAAGGGATATCTAGTCACTATTTTATTTCTGGGAGACATGAAATTCAACACGCATTTATTATTTGCCATGTATATTCTATCATGTAACAACAAAGATTTTTGGAATTGGTAAAAATCCCCACTTTGTTTAAAATTTTCAAATAGTGTCTATGCTAGTTTTTTATTTGTTGATCAGAACTCAATTCTGAGAGTTCCATTGGCATTAAATAGTGTTTTTTGGTTGGTCCAGGGGCTTGGAGAGTGCCTCAGGTGTCTCGGTTTGGTTTTGGGAGCATTATAGGCTGAACGGCCTATTTGGAATTGCAAGTGCATAGTAGCGGTTACCACACGTTTTGTAAAACCGTGCGAGATAGCCTTGCAGACCTGCAACCTTAGGTAGTGGCTTCTGCACAGTCTACACCTGATATGGTAAACCATGCAGGTAGCCAATGCATACATGCATCTTTAGAAGTGGCTTCCACATAAATTGGTAAACCATGAAGCCTATATATTTTTTTATTTTTATTTTTTTTTATTTTTCTGTCCTTCTCCCATTTTCTTCTTTCTTGGCCACTCACAACATGGGAGAGCTGCCCCATTGCTCCTTCCACTAGATTTGATCCAAATCCACCGTCTGTCCTCAGTTCTTCAATCCTTTGAAATCTATGATATCTCCTCAGTAAGTCTATCCACATACACCATTCCTATTTCATGATCTCTCTCCTTACAGACCATTGTTTCCCTCCAAGACGGTTTCATGGTTTTAGACCGAAACTCATATCTACGTCAATCAAATTCAAATAGGAGTTCGATATCAGGAATTTCTATGTTTAAGAGTATATTGTAAGAGGTTCATACCTTGTTTTTTGATTTCAATGAATTTTGGGGGTTGTATATTTTTAGCGCAAATGTGGGTTTTGAGAGGAACCCTATTATTACATATTTAATTAACCGTTGGACCATGTGGGATGTCGTGGGGCATAGTTGCGATGAGGGAGAGTAAGGGAAGTTGTTTTACACTACCTTTTTACTGCATTCTCCATATGTGTTATATATTGAGATACATATGGTGTTTCTAATCATTTGATGGTATTCAATGGGTTCCTCATATAAGGATCATATGGAGCGTCATGTGGGTGGTGGTATAGTTCCATAGAAACATGATTTGATTTAGATCAATGAGGGTCAGGAAGAACATGAGCTGTATATATAGGATTAGGGATATGATCAGTGTAGAGACCCAAAGCATGACTTACATGGACATTAAATTACTTTTGAGGAATACTTAATACATAGAAAAATAGACACACATGGACCGTAATAGTTTAGTGTCTTTGGAAAATCGGAACATAATCTTCTAATCATGGTGAAAGATATTCAACATATCCCATAAAGATCTTCCCATTTTGTTTTCTTACCTAAAACCTTTCTTTATATCCTGGGGAAAAGAAAACATAAAAAGGGTGAGCTCAAATGCTCAGTAAGGGTAAACATATATAACATTAAACAACCCATAATAATTTAAATGCAAAAACATGAACATAAAATCTAAACATCAAAATCTTGAGCAAAGACATAAATCATGGAAATATGTAAGGCATAGATCATGAAGGAACATTAATCAGGATAAACTAGCATGGGAATAAAACTTGTAATTGTGTAAAAACATTAAGCTCATGATATGATTTCCATAGTAGCCAAGACATTGCTGCCAAGACCATCTTAGTGGACAAAGTCCCTTACTGAACCGGGTTTACTTTCCGTTCCAACCCTGTATTACTGAACTTGATTTACTTTCCGTTCCAGCCATGTAAATCTCATGAGATATAAATATTTACCCAACGCATTGTAGGGAGATATATGTCCCACCCATCTCATAATGAAACGATTCTTATGTGTGCCAAAAAATCATAAATCATACCTCATAGAATAACCCATGTAATAAAAATGGGATTCATAAAGATCATTCCATCATAACATAATCCATAAAATAACCTCATAAAAATAATTCCATCATAACATAATTAAATCAATGTAATAATAGGGATAGAAATAGAACCGTATATTATCTTAGATGGAAAATAATTTTGATAAAACGCTTGAACTCCATTCTTGAGGAAAATACCCTTTCTACTTCCAAAAAATTTTTCTTTCTTAAAATTTCATATAATTTTAAACTAAAAGAAGTTGATTAACAATAATCTTGAAGACTTGTAAAGGAATATTCATGGAAATAATTTTCTAAAAATCCATTCATGCCATATAAGTTAAAAAACATTCTTCTCGTACTTTTGTAGAAAAAGTCAAAAAGTACCTCGTAAAAGAAAGATTCATTACACACCATGTAGTAAAAGTCAGAAATGTTTAAAAAGGACTTTAACCACACATGAAACCATTTTTAGAAAACAAGGACATGAATGCTAAATATAATCCCAGTAAATACTTATGAATAAACAATCTCAGATAAAAATGAGATTGTAAAAGTTGTCCCTTACAAGGATCTTTTTGTAAATAGATCACTTATATGTATTCACTATAAGGTCACATAAAGAAATTATAAATATATGATAATAAAAAAAATTCATTTCTCACATAATCAAAGAACGATATAAACAATAAAGAGAAGATCAACCCAAAGAACAGAAATTGGTTTAAGATGTTCCCTTACATCGTGTCTGACTTGACTCGATCGTTCTTTAATCTCCTGAATAATAAACCAAAGTTAACATCTAATTTATTAAGAAACTTTTTTAAATTTATTATACCTTTTATATCACTTATTACCATGTTATTAACATTATGTAACAATTTAAGTTAATAATGTTCGTTTTGTCGATACTTGGTACTTGAGTCAAAAATGGACTTCTTATAATTACATGTTGTTCATGTGGTCAAAGGATCATTATACCCCGAATGATCTTCATGATTTATAAATCATATATATCATATATATCCAGTATATACATGTATTTATAATATTACATAACATATGGAGGTAAGAAATGAAATACACCGTTCATGGAGACGGTAAGCCGTACGTACACATGGACGCTACTTTTATTTCTATTTATTATTTTAATGGAATTAAAACATAATAATACATAGGTATATTATAATTACCGTATAATATCATATATAATATCATTAACTAAATCCTTTATACTTCCCACATAAGGCATTAACGAATCACATGACTTTGAGGGGGCGATAGTCAGCACTTCCTCAAATGAGATTATCGTATTTACCGACAATGGAAAACATAAATCCTTGATATAATTGGGAATTAAAGAAGCATAAGGAAATCATAAACATAATATATATCATAAATGAATACAGTGCCATCATAATGTTCACCATGATAGGTGGTAGGAGAAAATCGAACAATCATCATTTTGTGAGGCGTTACTTTGCCATCCATAAAAACATTATGTTCTTCATCCATTATATATAGGTGTGTGTAAGTGTAGTTTGAATCGTTCTCAAAAGAACATCCTAATATATTTCGTATACTGGTGTTGTTTCAAAAGAAATGATTAAAAAGAGTTTAGGGGTTGGAGATGAAGAATAAAAGAAAACAACTTAAGAGAAACCGTTACCTTTAATTTGGGTAACTTTCTTTTGTTTGAACCAAAAGGGACTTCTTGATGTTACTTATTCATACGTTAAGGATTCTAGGGGTAGGATAGGGATGTAGGGAGATTAATTGGTCAGAGTTTGGACAAGACAAATGTCTTGAGAGGTGTGACGAATTGGATAGAAATGGTCTCTTTTTATAAGGGAAAGGAGGGGCTCTTTAGGAAAGAGTGAAAATATTATTTTATAATATAATGATATTCGGTTTCTAATGGTCCAAAAATCATTATAGTCAAAGATAAGATGACTCATGGTCGAAATATAATCATCCAATCATAATTGGGAATGTTTTGGATAATATTTTAATCATTATAATCTTATTTATTTAAATCATTTATTAATGAGGTAAATAATGCATCATTATTGTGTCATAAATAATTTACTTTATATGATGTCTAAAAATTATAAAACAAATATAAAAATGTAGTAAATATATTTAGCTTTCAAATTAATATTTATAGTTTAAAATATAATTTAGATATCCCCTTATAAAAATTAATTACTAAAAGAGTTTTGTTAATGCCAATTTTGTCTTTACATTAAATTAATTAATCTAATGTGTCATTTCCTTTCATAAGTGTCTCCATGGAGTCCCAAAATCAACCCAAGGATTCCAATGGTCGACCATTACTCATCAAGGAAGGTTAGGACAAGTTTCAAGGTAATTTTGAATTATTATAATATTCTTGTAACCTTGAATTACCCTATTTACCTTTAACCGCAGTAAATAAAAATTACCGTAGTTACTATTCATAATATATAAAAAAAAGTAACCTATTAACATAATTTGTACCTACTGATTCTAAATATGGAATTAATTTTTAAAAATTTAAAACACATAAGTTTCAGAAATTAATTTAAAATTATTCCCGTTGTTAGCAAACGAGTTTTAAAAGTTAAAACATTGCCAAAGATTGATATGTTTTTACCTATGATTTCAATGTAAAATTAATGATAATGACAAAAATTATATTAAATGGTAAAAACATATTCTATTTATAATTTAAATCCATTCAATATTATAATTTAGCCTTATAATGTATTGCGATGAAAAAAGTTGTTTTTAATTAAAATATAACATGTTTTTACCATTTATCAAAATATAAAAGTTACTAGAATAATATGAAAAATTTATCCAAAGTAAATTTTTATATCTTGATTCCAAATAAGAATTTTATTTTTTCAAATTTAACTTATAAAAATTTCAAAAACTAGATTTAAAATGGGTGCGCCATCAAAGGGCGGTAAAACTGCATTTTTTGAAAAATACTTCTTTTATCTGAAAAACTAATTTTGTTTTCATAATTCATTCTAGAAAATGTGTAAGATGAATTATAATGTTAATAAATTCAAAATTCAGTTAATACTATTCATAAAGGATAGTTTATAATATTATAATAATATATCGTTGTTTAATGAAACCCGATATTACGTACTACACACGCTATCGAGGAAGGTCGCGATTACGTGTAATACAAGCCAAGTCAGGGGTGAGTGTTTTGAAAGACTCCTTTGTTGTTTAATTATAATATAATCCAACCATTTTTCATTTATACATTGAATATATATATATATATATATATATACACACTCAATATTGCGTAGAATGACTACTATCAAACGAACTTGAAATTGCGTGTAACACAATCAAAGAATAGTGTTGTGTATACTACAAGCTAATACAGTGTTGCGTATAGCACAAGATAATCTTGGTGTAGCATAAAACACATGACACCATATAAATTAAAAAGAATACTTATCATAAAATCTTTGGGTGTTACATTCTACCCCCCTTAAAATGAATTTCGCCCTCGAAATTCGTCAGGGTTATAAATCGTTTACTACTTGAATGTTTATTTCATAGAAACCCACATCGTAAAAAGGAATACTAAAACATAATTTTAAAAAGTGAATTATGAAACATAATGGTTACCCAAATTAAATAATCACTGGGTGTCCACATAGGAGAACATATGTGAAAATATGGATATGGAAGAGAAATGTAACCATCATGTTCTGATGGAGAGTGGTAGAGGACCTGGCTATGAAAAATCCAACAATCACAAAGCCATAAATTTGTGATGATATGTGGTACCATCTGATTCATCAGATATAAGAGCACCAGGACAACATTTTTGGTTTTCAAGATCATTTCCCTAATGTTGAAGAGTTTTTTAATGAATAGAAATTATTATTTGATTTTGGTACAATCTCACCATTGTTCATGCCTTGAACAATTTCCACTTCATCACTTAAAGAAATGAAGTTGAATTTTTCATTCTTTAAGTGTTATCAGATCATGTGATAGAATTATAGGTCATTCCATCTGTCTCAAACAAAAGGTTAGCAAATGTTACAAAATATAAATAAGTTTATCTATGGTGAGGTTAATCGTATATGATTCCAAAAATGGACTTATACTTCAACTATTATACTTCTTAATAAAATAAAACTAATTTCTACTAACTAGGGACTTCTTGTAGGCCAGTGGTAGGCGATAAAGGCCTGTCGTACTTTGATTGTGGGTTTGATTCCCACATCCTTGTCCGACGCGACGGGTTGTCACCCAACCTGCAGGTTTTCCTTTTTTCTAAAACTACATTATAATAACATTCCGTAAATAATATCGAAAAAAGTTCTAGACTTAAACAATTCTAGCAGATGTCGAACTTAATCCATTCCAACCTTTAAGATTATCAAAAATACTTCTGTCCAATCTTATAGTATAAAAAAACGATTACTAGAAATATCATCAACCAAGAATGTTAATACCATCATTTATCCCCGATATATCTTGTTGATAAAATTCTAATCATTTGAATACCTTAATAATGTATTCTCTTGAGAAATTAATACCCTTTGAACCATAGTGAAAACATGAATGCTATAAAAATTTAACTCTTTCCATATACCAAAATCCCAAAATTTCTATATACTCAAACCATGATATCACTTTGTACTTATTTTAGTCATGAGCTCATGATTACTATCATATTATTTTCTCCTTATCCCATAATTATACGCATTTCATCTACTTTCCAAAAATATTTCAATAAATTTTTTCATGGTTACCATTACCATATAATTATTGAAAACCAATACATAGATATTCCAAAATTCCATAATACCATAAATGAGATTCCATGATACTATTTTGAAATCCCATTACATAAAAACTTAATCATTACATAGCATCATTTTCATACTCACCATCACAAATAGTGATCGCATGAGACTTCCCTTTATCCTTTGCCTTAAGAGGTTGCTCACATTGATCATCATTAACCCGTGGATTAGGGCATTTATTAGAATAATGTCCCATTTCCTTGCACTTGAATCATTGAAGTGTTGGTGGAGAGTTCTCTGTAGTCTTTTCTCTATTCACATCATTTGAAACCTTTTTCCCATTACGTTGAAAATCAACTGCCCAATAACCTTCTTTTCCACACTTAAAACATTTTCTAGTACCATTTAGGAAATCTCCACCATTGTTCCTTCCACCCTTTGAGCATAAAGAAACATTCATCTTATTTCCACCATTGTTCTGATATTTCTCATTGAACGCCATATTTCATTTCTTGTCAAAACCATGAGATAGATATGTAACACCAACTTCCATTTCTACCTTGACAACACAATGAACAATTTCTTCATTTCTACTGAAGTCTTTTATAGCTAATTCCCTCCGAATACTTGGTTTTAAGCCACTGAAGAGTCGATCAACTTTACTTTCAGGTTGGATGATAAATCCAGATTCATACCTTGCAAGCCTTGTAAAATTTGCTTCGTACATACCAACAGATTCATCATCCTTTTGCTTAAGCTCAAGGAACACCTTTTCCATATTTGTTCGAATAATACGACGGAAGTACTTATTGAAAAATAAGTTCTTGAACTCATCCCATTCCATGGAGTCAATTTCACCTTGGGGCCTTGTATTCTTAATTAAAGTCCACCATTGATCTGCTTCTCCTTCCAATCGGTAAATAGCCAGATTGAATTTTTCATGTTACGAACAGCGAAGTATGGAAACTATCTTTTCAATGGCACTGATCCATTGTTCAGAAAAAAGTGGATTAGAAGACCCATTGAAAGAAGGGGGACATTGCCTCATGAAGGACCCAATAGAATATTGTTCCCTTCTCTGCTCATTCCGAAGTCCAGAATGATTCATAGCATGAGTAAGTATAGAAATAAGATTTTTCACTCCATCTCCCATAACATTGGTTTGTTCAAAAGGAAAATCATTGCATTGTCCATTACATTGATCAACACGGTTCCTTCGGGTTCCAGCCATCGTCTAAAACCCGAATAGAATAGTGTGAGAGGAAAAAATCATGATAGGTAAAACAACATAATAAAGGGGGAGTAACTTCAATATCTATCATCTTAGGTTTAATTATAAGATCATTACTATAATTATAGGACTATAACCTATACCTATACTTAAACTTAGGGACATCCCTAGACATACCTTATTAATATCTATAGGGACCTCACTAAAGTTTTTTCATCCTAGTTTCCAAAGGTTAACTAAACCTTTCCTCTGATACCAACTGTAGAGACCCAAAGCTTGACATACATGGAAATTACATTACTTTTGCAGAATACTTAATACATAACAAAAACAGACACACAGGGGCCGTAATAGTTTAGTGTCTTTGGAAACTCGGAACATAATCTTCTAATCATGGTGAAAGATCTTAAACATCTCCCATAAAGATCTTCCTCTTTTTATTTCTTACCTAAAACCTTTGTTTATGTCCTGGGGAATTAAAAACATAAAAAGGGCGAGCTCAAATGCTCAGTAAGGGTAAATATAGATAACATTAAACAACCAATAATCATTTGAATGAAAAAACTTGAACATAAAATCTAAATATCAAAATCTCGAGCAAAGACATAAATCTTGGAAATATGTAAGGCATATATCATAAAAAACATTAATCATGATAAACTATCATGGGAATAAAACTTGAAATTGTGGAAAAACTTAAGCACATGATATGATTTCCAAAGTATCCAAGGCATTGCTGCCAAGACCATATTAGTGGACAAATTCCCTTACTGAACCGAGTTTACTTGCCGTTACAGCCCTGTATTACTGAACCATATTTACTTTCCATTCCAGCCATGTCTATCTCATGAGATATTAATCCTTACCCAATGCATTGGAGGCAGATATAGCTCCCAAGCATCTCATAATGAAACCATTCTTATTTGTGCCACAAAATCATAAATCATACATCATAACATAACCCATGTAATAAAAATGGGATTCATGAACATCATACCATCATAACATAATACATAAAATAACTCCATAAAAATAATTCCATCATAACATAATAAAATAAATGTAATAATAGAGATAGAAACATAACCCGATATTATCTTAGATGGAAAATAATTTTGATAAAACGCCTGAACTCCATTCTTGAGGAAAATATCCTTTCTACTTCAGAAACATTTTCCTTTCTTAAAATGTCATATAATTTTAAACTAAAATAAATTGATTAAAAATAAACTTGAAAACTTGTAAAGTAAGCATCATGTAAAAAATGTTCTAAAAATCTTTTCATGCCGTATAAGTTAAAAAAAACCATTCTTCTCGTACTTTTGTCAGAAAAAGTCAAAAAGTACATTGTAAAAGAAAGATTGCTTACACACCATGTAGTAAAAGTAAAAAATGGGTAAAAAGGACTTTAAACATAAATGAATCCATTTTTAGAAAACAAGGACACGGATGATAAATATAACCCCATTAAATACTTACGAATAAACAATCTCAGATAAAAATGAGATTGGAAAAGTTGTCCCTTACAAAGATCTTCTTGTAAATAGATCACTTATATGTATTCACTATATGGTAACATAAAGAAATTATAAATTCATGATAATAAATAAAAAATTCATTTATCACATAATCAAAGAACGACATAAACAAGAAAGAGAAGATCAACCTAAAGAATGGAAATTGGGTTAAGATGTTCCCTTATCTCGTGTTCGAATTGACTCGATCGTTATTTAATCTCCTAAATAATAAACCAAAGTTAATTTCTAATTTCTTAATAAGACTTTTCAAATTTATTATTCCTTTTATATCACTTATTACCTTGTTATAAACATTATGTAACCATTGAAGTTAATAATGTTAGTTTTGTCGATATTTGGTACATGAGTCAAAAATAGAGTTCTTATAATTACATGTTGTTCATGTGGTCAAAGGTTTATTATATACAGAATGATATTCATGATTTATAAATCATATATATCATATATATCCATAATATACATGTATTTATAATATTATATAACATATGGAGGTAAGAAATGAAATGCACCGTTCATGGAGACGGTAAGACGAACGTACACATGAACGCTACTTTCATTTATATTTCTTATTTTAATGTAATTAAAACATAATTATACATAGGAATATTAAAATTCCAGTATAATATCATATATAATATCATTAACTACATCCTTTATACATCCCACATAAGTCATTAACTAATCACATCACTTTGTGGGGGCGGTAGTCCGCACTTCCTTAAATGAGATTATCATATTTATCGACTATGGAAACAATAAAGGCTTGATATAATTGGGAAGTAAATAAGAATAAGGAAATAATAAACATAATATATATCGTATATGAATATAGTTCGATCATAATGGCCACCATGAGAGGCGATAGGAGAAAATCGAACAATCATCATTTCGTGAGGTGTTAATTTTCCATCCACAGAAACATTATGTTCTTCATCCATTAGATGGAGGTGTGTGTATGTGTAGTTAGAATACTTATCATAAAAACATCCTAGTATATTTAGGATACTGGTGTTTTTTAAAAATATAGGATTAAAAAGATTTTAGGGGTTGGAGAAGTAGAATAAAAGAAAACAACATAAGAGAAACAGTTACCTTTAATTTGGGTAACTTCCTTTGGTTTGAACCAAAAGGGACTTCTTGAAGTGCCTTTTACCTAAGTTAAGGCTTATAAGGGGAGGATAGGGATGTAGGGAGATTAATTGGGCAGAGTTTTTATGAGCCAAATGGCTTGAGAGGTGTGAGGAATTGGATAGAAATGGTCTCCTTTTATAAGGGAGAGGAGGGGCTCTTTAGGAAAGAGTGAAAATATTATTTTATAATATAATGATATTCAGTTTATAATGGTCCAAAAATCAGTATAGTCGAAGCTGGATGACTCATTGTCGAAATATAATCATCTGATTAGAATTGGCCATGTTTTGGATAATATTTTAATCATGATAATCTTCTTTAATTAAATAATTTATTAATGAGGTAAATACAACATGATTATTTTGTCATAAAGCATTTAATTTATATGATGTCTAAAAATTATAAAAAACTATCAAAATGTAGGAAATATTTTTAGCTTTCAAATGAATAGTTATAGTTGAAAGGATAATTTATATATTCCCTTATAAAGATTAATTACTAAAAGATTTTGTTTAATGCCAATTTTGTCTTTACATTAAATTAAATAATCTAATGTGTCATTGTCTTTCATAAGTGGAACCATGGGGTCCAAAAATCATCCCATGGATGGAAATGGTTGTCCATTACTCATCCAATAAGGTTAGGACAAGTGTCAAGGTAATTTTGAATTATTATAATATTCTTTTAACCATGAATTACCCTATTTATCTTTAACGGCAGTAAATAAAAATTATCGTAGTTACTATTCATAATATCAAAAAATAAAATAAAAGTAACCTATTAAAATAATTTGGACCCACTGATTCCAAATACGGAATCCAATTTTCAAAATTAAAAACACTGAAGTCCCAGTAATTAATTTAAAATTAATCTCATTGTTAAGCAAATGGGTTTTAAAAGTTAAAACATTACCAAAGATTGAAATTTTTTTACCTATGAATTCAATATAAAATTAATTATAATGACATAAATTATATTAAATGGTAAAAATATATTCTATTTATACTTTAAAACCATTAAATTTTATAATTTAACCACATAAATTATTGCGATGAAAAAGGTGTTTTTAATTAAAATATACCGTGTTTTTACTATTCATCAAAATATAAAAGTTACCAGAATAATATGTAAAATTTATCCAAAGTAAACTTTTATATCATGATTATAAAGAAGAATTTTAGTTTTTCAAATTTAACTTATAAACATTTCAAAAACTAGATTTAAAATGGGTGCGCCATCAAAAGGCGGTAAAACTGCATTTTTTGAATAATACTTCTTTTATCCGAAAAACTAATTTTGTTTTTTCATACCTCATTCTAGAAAATGTGTAAGATGAATTATAATGTTATAAAATTCAAAATTCATTTAATACTATTCATAACGGCTAGTTTATAATATTATAATAATATATCATTGTTTAGTGAAACCTGGTATTGTGTACTACACATGATATCGAAGAAGGTCGCGATTGCGTGTAATGCAAGAAAAGTCAGGGTTGCGTGTTGTGCAAGAATCCTTTGTTGTTTCGTTATAACAGAGTCCAACCATTTTTAATTTATACACTGAATATATATATATATATACACACACTCAATGTTGCGTAGAATGACTACTGTCAAACGAACTTGAAATTGTGTGTAACAAAATCCAAGAATAGTGTTGCGTATACTGCAAGATAATACGGTGTTGTGTATATCACAAGATAATCTTGGTGTAGCATAAAACACATGATATCAATTAAATTAAAAATAATTATTATCATAAAATTTCGAGGTGCTATAATCAGGTTTGGGATCCAGTGCAAGTAGGGTAGCTACTAGTTTTGATAGTGTTCGGGCCATGGTTCAATAAGTAGCCCTGATCTAGCCTAGTATGCGTATTTTAGGTGATTGAAATAGGTGTTGAATGAGAAAATCCATCAATGGACTATCTTAATTGGGAGTTCTAGTCATAATAACCATTGTTTTTTCAGGGTAAGGGTGGTCCGCTGGCCGTTGAGAACTGAGTAGTGATCAAGATGATGATCATTGAGTTTCTCAAGACACCACCAGGGTGTATGGTCAATCTGTAGATGTACATTCTCAGAAGACCGATGAATCACTAGTGGGATATCTAGGAACATGATCATAGACATGAGGGACTCTCTTAGAAGGATTTTGCGGACATATTCTTCGAGCACCATTTCCCTAAGATGCAGAGGGTGGATTAGACACTCATAGCTGAGTGTAACCTAATGGAAAGGTACCATTTGGGTCTAGAAGAGCCTTCAGGTGATGGTTTAGATGGTAGGAAATGGGGTTGGGAGGAGTTCTTATAGGGTAGTTTGGCCATGTTACCAGTTAGGACATCTCATGGAAGCTCATCGGTGGTTTTCTTTTATTGTGGGAAACCAGGTCATGTTCGGACTCAGTGTGATATGTCTCTAAAGGATTTCTACGCATGTGGATAGGTGGCAAATCTTGAGAGGTTCTGTAGGAAGCCTTCCCAGATAGATTGGAGACAGTGACCGAGGCATGCACATGCCTTAGAGATTGGTTTATGATCAATACATGAGGAGAGTAACCAAGGTTCAACTACACGTAGAGGACATGGAAGAGATAGTGATACCAAACTGTGGGGTCATTGGAAATTGACTGGTGTAGCACCGTAGGGAGGATAGTATTCAACCAACCGCATGTCAGGCTAAGTGGATGCTGTGGAGATGTGAGGGGATGAGTAGGCTGGAGAGCTTATGATGATTATAGGTATGCCATGAGTGTGGCTGTGATTTCATTTTGCTTTTGTTTTGGAATGGCCTATTGAGGAATGTCCATTTTTGGTGCATGAGGTTCACATGATAAATATAGACTAACCTAACACTGGTTAGTGGGTTGGAAGAATCTCAAGTTCATGATTATATATATATGAGGTGTTATACATCATGATCATTGTTGGATGCGTGTTTGGTGGTGCTTGGAAATCGAGGCATCTGAGGGATGTAGGTTACATGGGGTGACCTAGGCATTGGGGCATCAAGGATGCGATTTCTGATTTGGGTGCAATTCACTGAGTTTATTTTGATAATCCATGGGATGAAGAACCTCATGGTTCCCTGGGTACCATGGGCTATAGGCAAGAACAAATGTAGTGAGTGATATGATTGGGTGTCAGGAGTGACCCAGGAGCACCTGATGGGGTGCAGGGGTTATGATGCATCGTAGGAGGACCATGGTTATAAGAATAGATTAATGAAACTTTGTTTCATTTTAGTTTTGATCGGGTTGAGACTGAGTTTGGAAATTTTTATGGTGGGGAGACCCTTGAAGAATTTTGACAGAACCCTTGAACCCAGAGTAGTATGGGTTCATTGTACTAGGATGTGTGGGTTCAGTAGTAGATCAAGGTTCTATTTGACAGCTCAGGTATGAAATATGTTATGGTGGGGAGATTCCAACGACCTGGGGTTTTGGAATGAGTCAAAATTCCCACATGGTTTGATTTTTTAAAATAGTAGCTATGTTACTTTTTGATTCGTTCAACAGAACTCAATTTTGAGAGTTCTGTTGGCATTAAATAGAGTTTTTGGGTTGTTTTAAAAGCCCGAAGAGTTCCCCAGGTATCTTATTTTAGTTTTGGGAGCATCAGATGCCAAAATTCCTATTTTTTAATTGTAGGTTCAAGCATACGGTTACCATACAGTTTTTCAAACTGTGCACGATAGCCATGTGGACCTACAACCTTTGGCAGTGGCTTCCGCATGATCCGCGCATGGTATGGAAAATCGTGTAGGTTTCCCATGTGACCTATATATTTAAGAAGTGGATTCTACATGGATTCCGCATGGTTTAGAAAAAATTTTGGGAAAATCTTGTGTCCGACATTGTTTTTTTTAAATTTTCTTTGTTTTTATTTTTCAGTCCTCTCTCCCTCTTTCTTCATTATTAGTCACGCACAACAAGGGAGAGCATCCCCTTTTCTCCTTCCACCAGATTTGATCCAACTCCTCAATCTGAACTAAATTCTACGATCCTTCAGAAGCTAGGGGATTACCTTGGTAAGGATAACCCCACACACCCATCATTTTTCTTGATATTATACCTTGCAGTCCGTTATTTCCATCCGAGACAATTTTAGGGGTTAAGATGGAAACTAAGATCTACTTTGATCGACTTCAATATTGGACGCGCCTACGTGTCTGAGTCTAAGGGAGGTGGTGCATACATTTTTTTTAGATTTCACGGACTTTTGGGGGATGCAATTTTTTAGCGTAATGGTGGGTTTTGAGAGGAACCCTATTATTGCATATTGAAATGACTATTGGACCATGTGGGATTCATGGGAATTCCCTATAACTATTACACTGGAGCAAGGCCAGGTGAGAGGCCTATGCTCCTTGGGTTACTTTGGTCAGGGGTCCCAAAATGGTTTAAATTAATTTGTCTTGATTTTAGCTGGTATTTTTAAATTGATAAGGCTCTATTAAGCTAATTAGAGGAACTAAAGACCTCCATATTAAATTTTGTTGATTGTTTATGATATGCAATTTTATCTTCTAAATTGAATTACTTGGTTAAAATGTGTTGTTTAAATTGTATATATACAATTTCTTGAAATTACATATGCGGAGACCCATGGGGTTGTGATAGGCTAGGCTCTAGTTTGGGATGGCATGACCATCAGGATTGAGTGATTTTGAAAAGTGTTTGGGCATGAACCCAGTTTGCGTGTGTGGGTTTGACCATAGGATTAGGTGTCTCGGATGTTAGTTTGTGGTAGTGTGACTGTCAAGTTGAGTATGGTTCCTGATACATGGATGGAAAGGCCATCTGATTTGATTTACATGGTCGGAGGGGCATGAGGTACTAGAGATGGTGTGGCTTATGTTTTTATTTGGTGATTTCCACTCACCCATGATGGCCAAAGTATTGATTGAGTTGTTTGCAAAAAGGTTGACTCTCTGATGAGGTGGTTTTGACCACTCATGTAGGTAGAGGCCCCTAATAGTTGTAGCTTAGGTATTTCTTTTCTAGGGGTGTTTTTCATAGAAATACACACACAAGGTGAGGAGCCTATGTCTGATAGCAATGAGGATATCTAGTTGGGGGCTACGGTGTACTGTGATTGGTGCCGTTGGACTAGATATTTATTTGAGGGCATACATTGTTGTTCATATGGTTTTCGTTCCATGGGAAGATGTGATATTTTTAGAAGGGGTCCTTGGGACCGAGAAACTATTTTTTGGGCATGCCTTTGGGACATCGGTACTTTGAGACACATTGTGTCAAGAGGCATGTGGTTCCATGCTATATTATTGAGGTGGAACCTGAGGGTTCCCCGAGGCATTGGGACTATTGGGGTACCTTGGGCTATGGGCCAAGAACTCTATTTGCTTATGAGATTTATGCATTGGTTGAAGCAAGTGACACTCCCTGGTGGATGCTCAGCACCAATGGATTCTATGTTGAGTTGTTTCATCATACTATTTTCTTTACTTATAGATTTATGTTCATGTAAACACTTATACTAGTTATAGAAAATTGGGTGGTATCCTACTGAGATTCAGATCACACCCTACATGGGCCCTTCGAGATGCGTGTAGACTTTCTGGATATACGTACATGTAAAGGTTCATCCTTAGGATTTGGATCATAGTACTGTTAGGCATGGACCGTGAAGTCGTTCCTAGCCGGAGTCTAACTTTTTTTAGCTTCCTTTCCAGTTTCAGCATGCTTACATATGTAGCTACTATGGTTTTCCATGGGAAACACCTTGGATATTCACATGTATGTCCTAACATGAGATGTTTTCTTTTTTTATTTTTTGGGGATTTAAGTGATTTTATGGCATGTTGTTCTATTTACTTTCTACTGTAGTTTTGTTCTATATTTATTCCACTGTTTATTTCTATTGAATGTGATTCTGCTTTACAGGTTTGGTTAGAGTCTGATGAGTTGTTTATTTATGTTTCATGTAATATCATTATTCCTAGACTTGTATATTATCTTTTACCAGATGGTATAACCAACCCACTATACCAGTTTACACCCTTGCTACTAGTCAGTAACCTTTGGTGTTTGGGGAAGTGTGCCAATGGCTAGTGGGACCCGACATGTTAGCACTATTCAGATGGTTATTCAGGTCGGAGATACTATTTTCTACTTTAAGAAGTTATATAATTAATAAAATTAATTTATATATATTTAAAGATTCATTTTATGTTATTATTTATTGGGTATTATGGTTTAAAATATTACAAAAGTGGTAACCTAATTTTTTTCACTATTAATTTCTATAAGAAAAATTATATATTCACCACATGATTATTTTATATAGATTTTATAGTATAGATGAATTTATTTTATAGGTATTATATTTAAAATTATTCATATTTAAATATATATTTTTGGATCTCTCTTTCATCAGGTTTATAGATCAAAGGTTACTAAATCAATGTGGGGTTTTGTCTCAATTTCCATTCATTGAGACATATGATTATATCATACACATATCTTCTTGTATGAGGTGTATATATAGACCATTTTATATGTATTATTAGGAATTTATTTATTCTAATTATATTTTATGTATCATTTAATCATATAAATTCATGGGGTTTATATTTCAAAGATACTAAAGTAGTAAAATTTTTATGTTACAATCTCATTGTTTTTAGGGTTTTTTAGGACTGAGTATCCAATGATATAATATTTTGATAAATATCCCAATAAACTATTTTCCTTTAATCTACTCTGGTTATTTCATGAGAATACATTTTTCCATTAATTTTCCATCTTTATGTACTTAAGAGTTCAAAATTAATATTTTTAAGAAAAAGAAAATTTTCCTTTAGAAATCATTTAACAAAAACCATGTTTTATAAAAGTGTTTGGAAAATTGTTTTATTTTTATCCTAGGATTTTTAAAAGACATTTTACCCATTTTTTAATTTTAATTTTTTTGAAAGGAATCTTCAAATCTCTTTTCAGAAAATTACCATTTGGAATTTATCGAAAATGTGAATAGAATATTTATTTAACATGTAAAACATTAATAGAACTTCCCATCCTCATGACCGTTAATTTATTTGATCCTTAAATTATATTTTTTCTAGATTATTTTCAAAGAAAATGATTTTCAAAATTATTTATCCTTTAAAATGGTCTTTTAGATTGGAAAGGTTATTTTCATCAAGAAATTTTTAGTTGTTTTTAAATCTTCCATTATAAAATTTCATAGTTATTTTCATTGAAAATGATTATCAAAATGTTTTACATTTAAATAGTTTCTTTCAAATAAAATTTATTTTCCTCATAAAATGTTCCAAGTAATCATTCAAAATTATTTTTCTTGAAAGATGACCTCTAACAATGATACCTATGCTTTGCCAAGGATAAAAACCAAGGATACCATTATTACTCTTTCTCTAAACATTTTATTATGAAAATATTTCTATGAATCACACTTATATTATATGGGTTTAACAATGATTTAATTATGAAGAAACCTTCTTCTTTTTCATGGGTAATACCATGATTGAATTCTTATGAAACCTAGTTCTATTTCATGAGTTATTCTAAAATGAAATGATGAAATGATTATGAAATCTATCTCATTCCCACAGGTTATGATTTGATAAAATGTTTATGTAACCAATATCTTTTTATGAGTTGTGATATGATGAATGTTTTATGATATTGTGGAACACATGAGTATGATTTAATTATGCGATGTTTCAGAACTATATCTACCTTCTAGGCATTAGGTAAATCTTTATATCTCATGAGATAAAAATGGGAAACAGTTCAACGAGCTTCATCTACTATAGGAAACAAGTGTGTCCTGATCCACTATGATAAAGGTTTGTGTCCAAATCCACTATTGGAAATAGATGTTTCCTTATACACTACAGGAAACTGATGTTTCCTGATCCAAACTGGTAAAAAGGTGCATCATGTTACAAAATGGGAAACATTTGATAAGTCACAGTCCACTATGTTTATGGTCTTGGTAGTTTACCTTGACATATAAAATGGTTTTCTATATTTATTACGGTTACTAAATTTTATGACATGAGTTTATAGTTCTTGATTTTTTATGGATATTTCCTACTCTAATGGACAATATTTTATGAAATGATAAAAAAAATTTCCGTTAAAATTATTTATGATCCATGATATGTTGGGTATGAAATTTATAAGTAATGTTCATGATAAAAAAACCTTTTCATTATATTATTATTTCATATTATCTAGGATTTATATATCTTATGTCTACCCTTATTGAGAATCTGATATCCCTTTATTATCTTTCTATTAGATAGGTTATGAGGAATAGTTTTATATTTTGTATGTCTATGTAGAGTAAAAAATAGTAAGATATTTGTGGGAAGAATTGATGATCTTTCATGTGATTAGAATATTTTGTTCAAAGATTTAAATTGTAATATAATATTATTTTCCTCATATGTGTGTTTGTGTGTTATAAAAAATATTCATATAAAAAGATATAATATCCATTTATGAGAAGACTGGGTCACTATAGTTGGTATAAGAGGAAAGGTTTTGCTAACATTTGTAAAATAGGAAGAGAACATGTTAGTTAGAAACATATGCATATTTCTTATGATTTTTCTAGAGATGTATCTAAGGATAATTCTAAGGATGATTCAAAGTAAAGGAAAATATCTTGGGATTTTGGTTAAGGAGAGAAATTGGTTTCCAAGAAATTACATCCCTATTGGGATACATTTTGGAAATTCACGAACCCTTTATAAATCATCGAAGATTATTTAAAAAGATAACAACTATGTATGACCTATATGTAGCCTATGTTGTCGTAGATATAGTGTAATGTGTCACGATTTAAATACCCTAAAGTTATTTTTAACATTTTTTTGGTTTTTAAATACATTTATTTTTATTCACATATGATTGTTTTTTTTATTTAATGGAATGAATGAGTACGAACTGGGTTGACATTTAATGTAATGAACAATTTGATAATGAGTAGCCAAATGGGATAACGAATAGAGTGAAGGATATTGTGACTATTCCTAGTCGGTTATCCTGGATCATGATTAAAAATGTGAACCTTAACAAAGTCTTAGACTTTCCGAAGAATATAATGATATAGTTCACTAAGAATCTGGGTAATGGAAAATTTTGAGGAAAAAATATTCAGTTTAATATATGTTCAGAATTTGGGAATAAACACTATAGGGAATGTATCCATGGAACAAGATGATGTTTTATGCGTAGATAATAAGGACATAGTGTAAGAAATTACTGAGTGAAATGGAGAAGTTTAATTAATTTCATGGATAGGCGTATATGTCTCCATAAAGTATTATCAATGGACGGATGATTTAAATTTAGAATTTATGGTCATCATAAAAATAAATTTCCTAGGGTGAAAGGATATGAATAAAATCAGCAAGGTGATATAAGTAATGCTTATACTACTGACAACTAATAGACTACAAATAACAGATGAAGGGAAAAAAGTATTAAGATATAATATGATGAATCATAGTTAATAGATTAAGGATAAGGAAGAACACTTGATGTGTTTATGTATTGTAATTCAAGGATTTTGAATCATGAAATATATAAGGAATGTTTAGTATTTTTTTCAATAATGATTTTAAAAAATATGTCAAATGGTACAAATAGACTAAAAAATCGATTTAATAGAAATGTTAAATTTTTATTAAGGTAATATTTATCTTAATATGTTTTGGATGATAAGATAATGATATTGGGATAAAGAAAAGTGGGATATGAATAATGTAAATTGGATAATATTGATGATGTTTGAATAGATAATGGTTTTGTGTACTAAATGGTTTATGCTATCATTGATGGAGTTTACAACTTTTTTGGGCTTAATTAATATATACAATGAGATACGTTTTATTTTAGGAATAAGGAAAAATGGATGTTTTTAATAAGGTTCTACAATAATTTAATTAATTACCATGTTTCAAGAATATACATGATTAAAATATTCACAATTTTGGTATATCACAATATAGATATACTTTAGGGTATATGGTGATTAATGATAAGTTTATTTTGTAAATTCAGTGACCTTCATTTCAATGTTTTGGATTTTATTCAATTGGAAGGGTCATAATGTTAACTATTTTTGGAACTGTTTATGTTGAAATTTAGATAAGACTTTGGATATTAATGTATTTCTTCATCATAAGAAGATTTATCCATATTGGATAATCTGTGATAAGCATTTTTTTGTGATTATTATTAATGGCATAGGAAATGACTTAACATTATATTAATGAATCTTATGATCCAAAAGTTCTTCAAACCCAAAAAAATCACCTTTATTTATTTTTATTATAGACACTACTGGAAATATGATCTATATAATGGGTTTGGGAAAACTTTTGGTATAGTTCACTAATTTGGACCTATTCCAACAATTTAGCCAAAAATGTTGGTATAGGTCACTTATATGGACCTATACCAATGGTTTGTCCAAAACTGTTGGTATAGGTCCCAAAATATATAACCTCTACCAACGGTTCTCAAAACCGTTGGTATAGGTACATGTATTTTTAATGGAATCTTCTTACAGAGGATATTAAATAAATCAAAATTTAAAATAATTATGATTATACAAACACACACACACACATATATATATTTATGAAATTATGTTCACAAAAGTTTGTTAGGTTAGTGGTTAGATCATTTAATCACAAACGGGAGGTGCTGGGTTTAATACCAAATGAATGTATATTTTTTGAATTACACATACTAACGGTTTTATGGAACCATTGGTATAGATTTTCATATTACCTATACCAACGGTTTTCCCAAAACCGTTTGTGTAGACCTATATCCATGGCTTACTTGGAAACGGTCCTCCAAACTGTTGGTATAGGCTATAACAACGGTTTGGAGGCCTATACCAATGGTTTGGAACCGTTGGTAATGGGTATTTTTCTAGTAGTGAGTTTAAGAGGAAATTAGTCATAACATGACCAATGGTTGAGTTTGTTCTTGTGAAATGGAATGAAATCAAGTAAGTGTGCCATATCCTGAAAACTATTCAAATTTATAAAATGGACCTTGAAATAAAATTTCAACATTTTATAACAATTTTTGATGATATATGTGACATTTTTAATTCCTCTTTGGTTTTTGTTTTTTCGTTATTTAACCTTCCTTAGATATCCCACTTTCTTGTTATCAGTGATCTCTATCACTCTCTATAATTATTTATGTTTTTCTTCCATGTCAAAATATTTACTTACCAACTATGTTCTCATTTGTGGAAAAATATTTATGAGTTAATTTTGTTAAAATTTATGTTTCCAATATGCCCTTTTTAAGGTATGTAATTTTATTAATTTGTACGATGTGGGATTCTATGAGGGAATTTTCAAATGTTAAACATTTAATGACTGAGATAATTTTTGAGGGAAAAATTCATTTTAAGGGGGTATAAAGTAACAACCTAAGATTTTGTGAGTTTTTTTTCAAATAAAAATAATATTCAAACATCTAATGTTACACACCACACTATTTTGTGCTTGTGTTATACGATGTAGAAAATTTAGCCTGTGTTTCACACAACACTGTGTTTAAATGAAACATGATTTGTGATTAAGAAAATATTATTTCACATAATAGTAATCACATAGTTTTTGGAATGATGGGTGTGAATAGTGTTATCGAAATTACAAAATTATGGTTTAAACATTTATATACGATTAATTAATTTTTGTCCAATTAATTAGAAATGAAAATAAAACCCCTCTTAAAATAAAAGGTAATCTTTTTTGAAAACCTATTTTTATTCTCACAAGTGGGTTTTATAAAAATAAATTAAAAAAATATTTACATGGAATTATATTAATTATATATATATATATTATAATTGTTAACATTTATCCTATATTATTTCTATACAAGAGAAAAAAATAAATCAAAATTTAAACTAACAACACAATTTTGTTCAAAAAACAGTTTTGTCTTCTTTTTGTGGCACACATATTTTAAAAGTAATTTTTGAAACTTATAAAATTTATTGGAAAAAATAAACATTATTTTTGTAACAATAAAACCCAAATTATCAGAGGGTTAATTTTTCGGATTTTTTTGAAAAGTGTCATTTTTTGATTAAGAGTGAAAAATAATGAATTTTAATTGAAAGCTTCATTTTCATTTAACTTATTTATAAATAAAATTATATTTGAAATTGGTTTTAAAGTAATTTTTTTTCAATTTTATATCAATTAATACAATTTATATCATTTTAATCATATGAATATAAAATTTTAATATAAAATCATTGTAAATGTTTGAACATTTTCTCATTAAAATCCCTCTTTCTCATCTCATCTACGAGATTAATTTTAAATTAAAATTTTACAATTATTTCAATTTAATTTTAATAAAATAGAGTCCATATTTTTAATCAGACTAATTTATCATATAAAATAAGGTAAAATTAATTTTTGACCAAAATTAATAGTGAATACAGTAAAAATTAATTATTAGAATTAAGGTAAAAATGGGTTTACTAAGGGGTTAAACTAAAAGGATAATGGTTAACGTTACGTATAAACATGTATATAAACAATTATATGAGCATATTTAGACCATACCTCCTCTAAGGTTCACTAATGGAACATTTTTCACCCTTTCAAAATTTGAAAAACACGGTATCACTCAATTCTTTTCCAAAATACAAATCGTGTACTCCTCCCCACTTATAAATGGCCACCAGATCTCATATCTTGTTAACACCTTAAAACATTTTTTGGCCAATAAATACAAAATTAGATTCCCAAATTACTTCCTATCATCATTGATGCCTTAATTTGGATAGGAATCCATCCTAGGAATTCTTTTAGTGGAAATTTCTGAGGGATACATGATGAAGAGGCAACGTTTCATTAATTTTTGTTTATTTCATTATCCACCACAATAAATTCTTAAAATATAGTGATGATATAATTATATAATTATATTAAATATTTTATGATGTTTTAATTTCTAGGTAATGATGTAAATTATTCTCAACTTTCATCAAATGTGCTATGAAATCATCGTTTGTGTGTATTAAAAACTAGCGCCTCGAGAACTAATGTCATTTATTTTTCCATTTCCACCTCTCACAGCTAAATATAATGTTGTAATTCTACTTTTTATATTATATATATATTATATTATTATACTTATAGAATTATTATATCACACATATATTCATGATTTCTATTTTTTGAGAACACGATAACATCGCTCGATGTGGTTCGTTCACACTTTACATGAAAGTATTAATGATTATTTTAATACAAATATGTTATGTTTATGAAATTTAAACTAGCATAGAATTATCATATATCATTTTTATTTATTTATTTATATCCAATAAAAAACTACCTCAACATTCATGGGTACGTACAAACTACCGTCTCTATGAACAATGCATTTAATTTTTTATCACAAAATTTTATAGATTACTATAAATACTAATATATTGAATATATTTTATATTTATATCATTGTTATAGTTTTATATATTACGTAATAAAATAAAATTTAATTTTACAAAAAAAACAAATCAAAATATTTGCAAAAAACAAAGCAGTTATTACCTAAAATGCGACTTTAACATGCAATTGATAATAAACAGGTAATAAAACATCATAAGTTGACAATAAATGGTGTTGTGTTGGTAGTTATGGTTCTATAAAATATTTATAATAAAATTATATTTATTATATTATATTTTAGAACATTTATGAAGAAATTAAAGACTTAAGGTAAGGGATTTCTAGTCTCTACTATATTTCTAGGAGACATATAGAAATTCACCGCTCACTTCTTTTATGTGATGGTTATACAGGACATTTGACATGTTATGTCATGAATGAAAATTATTTTAAGGATATTAAAAGTTTCATTTTTTGTTATTACTTATTTGGTATTTTGGTTGAAATGAATATTAGAAGGGCAAAGGATTTCCGCATCATTTTAAATTTCAGTGAGACAAAAACCATATTCATCACATGATTCTATTATGTGGTGCATATACTGGATATGAATGTATTTTATGATAAATATAATTAAAATTATTTTTATTTAAATATCCATTTTATGATATATCTTTCATGGTGTTTACAGATCCGAATTTACCAAATCAGTAATATATTGTTTTCTCAATTGTCCTCCTTTGAGACATATGATTATGTTATACATATATCTTTTTATACGAGGTTAATATACTTTTACTTTTACATGTAATACAATGAATATATTTATCCTCAACATATTTTAAGTTTTAATTAATGGTATTACTTCATGGTTTTAAATTTCAAAATTACCATTATGGTAATTATTTTTTGTTACAATCCCACCATTTATCGTGATTTTCTACAATCATGTTGTTGATGATAGAATATTATGATACATATCTCAATAATCTCATGAATTTTATTATACTTTTTTTATTTTTTTCAAATAAATTTTTTCAATTACATTACCTCCTTTACCATGTAAATAATTCAAAAATCCTAGTTTTAAAAAAAATCACCTCTTTGGTACAAAACCCCATTTTTTTCAAATTTTTTTTTGTAAAAATGTTTTAAAAATGTGTTATTATTCTGTCATTATTTTTAAAAGTCCTTTTTACCCATTTTTTAATTTATTCATTTTTTGTTTGAAAGTAATATTCATTTATCTTTCCAAGAAATGCATGTTTGTATTTTATTGAAAATGTGGAATGAATATTTATTTTAATCTGAATGACATGAAAATAACTTCCCATCATCATGGACATTATTTTCATTAAAAATATATCTATATATTATAATTTTTTATTAAGAGAAATTATTTTAATTTTTTTAGGTTTTAAAATTCATTTTTCAATTAAAATGGATATTTTTATCCAGAAATGTTTGAAGTGATTTATAAATCTTACTTTATAAAATTTCTATGTTATTTTCATAGAAAATAATTTTCAAAATGTTTTATGTTTTAAAAATTGATTTCCAAAGAGTGCTATATACCTCAAGAAATTTCCAATGTAATATTTCAAAATTATTTTCTATCTAATATGACATCCATGGAAGTTACTAATGCATTAATTGGGATCTAAAATAAGGATACGATTATTTGTATTTCTATGAAAGTTTTGTTATAAAATTTTTTTATAAAGCCCACTTCTTTTTCATGGGTAAAAATTTTATTGAATTCTTAGAAAAATCAATTTTTTCATGTTTTATACCATGATTTATTAATTTTTAAACATACTTTTAAGGGTTATTTTATGATAAAATATTGAAATTATTATGAAACTGTCTCTTTTCAAGAGGTTAAGATATGATGAACTGTTAATAAACCCCATTCTATTTTATGGGTTGTGATATAATGGATGTTTTATGATCTTATGGAACACATGTGTATGATTATAATTATTTAAGGGTGGTACCTTTATATACCTCAAATTAATTTGGTAAAGGTTTATATCTCATGAGGTAAAAATGGGAAACAAGTTGACATGATTGATCCCCTGTGGGAAAAAGTCATTTCATGATCCACTATGTGAAACAAGTGCATCCTGATCTATAATAGGAAATATGTGATAATACCTGGTCCACGATTTTTTTGGTCTTTGTAGTTTAACATGACATATTAAATACTTTTCTATATTTATGATGGTTCTGTACTTTTATGACATCATATTATGGTAAATAATTGATGTATGATGATTTCTCACTATAAGGGACCATATTTTATGAAATGATAATGTTTTATTCCATAAATCATGTTTCTGATCAATGGAAAATTGGATATGAAATTTTTATGTAATTTTTCATGATAACATATCCTTATTCATTATATGATTTCATTTGATAATCGATTGATATATTTTTGTTTACCCCTATGATGCATCTCATCTCATCCTTTCTTTTGTTTCCTTTACCCATGTTATAAAGAAAAGTTTTATATAGGTTATGTTTTTAAAGTGTTATAAATTTGAGGATATATGTGGAATGAATTTAATAGCATTCACTAGATTATTTTGTTATGATCTATGTTCTAATATTCACTAATCTATTTTGGTCCTCAGTCATGTGTTTGTATAATGGAATGACTTTTTTTCTAAAATGATGTAAAATCCATGTATGATAATTCTCAATCACTATAGTTGGTATCAGAGGGAATAATTTGTTAAAATTAGGAAAATAGGATGAGAACCCATTAGTGATATCACTTGGGATATTTTTAAGGATATTTATTGGGTTTTCTCTTGGATATGTCACATTTTGAGACAAAGTATAAGAAAATGTCCTTCTATTTTTTGAAGGGTAGAACAAGTGTTTCTAAGATATTATATCCAATTTGGATACTAAAAGTGGATTCAGCTCTTACACATAGGCACCTAAGGGTAACAACATTGAAAAGGGAGCATTGATCCAAATTTGATTGTCACATGGTGCGTGTCAACTAGATTTTCTCCCCACATGGTTTGACACTCTAGGGGGATATGATTTCAAAAATCGAAAAAACATTATGAACAATCATAAAGGATTTAAATATACAATGACTATGAATGACCTAGATTTATCTTGAGGTGTAATAGGTTAAAAATAAGGTTCCATGATTCGGACACCATACATGTGATTATTTAGGATTATTTAGTTCTTCGGTATGATTAGTATTTCTCACACTATGATTTTTGATTTTAGTTAATATTGGGAAAATGAAAGAATTGAGTTAACATTGAATGTGACTGGAAATTTTCTGACTAATATCAAAATATTATAATGATATGTGAGACTGATAATATGATTATTCCAAATTAATTAATGTGGAATATGATAAACAAATTTCACCTTAAACAGGTCTTAGATGCACCAAATTATAGAAGGATAGAGTTCACTAAGAGTTAACGTAATGAAATGGATGAGAATATTGGTCTCTAAAATGTATTATCAATGGATGAATGATTTAAATGTTGAAATAATGGTCATTATGAAAATCAATGTCCTGGGGGGAAAGCTCTTAAAGAAAATCAGAATGTGGAATGATTAATCGTTATACTATTGGTGATGAAGAAAATAAAAATGACATATGAATGGAATGTGAAACTAAGAAATAGGATGAAAAATTCTAGTTAATGGGTTATAGATGAGATAGAATAATTTAAGTGTTTATGACTTGTGATTCAATTATTATGAATAATAAGACATATAAGGATTTTCTAGTATATTTTTTGATAAGGATTTGAAAAAATATGTTAATTGTTATTGATGGATTAAAAACATTATTTAATGAAAAGGTGATATTTTCATTAAGGGAAGTGATAATCCCATGGGAATTATTTATTCCCATAATAATACCAAATTTATTTATTAATAAACAAGAAAAAAATCCACAAAACTATACGTTAGTATAGGATATGTAATTTTGTGGTCAAACCCTTGGAGAGAGGGTTGGATAAAATATGAATAAAATAAAATAATATGAAACTAGTTTAAATTTGTATAAATTAAATCCAAACTATTATGAATTTTATTGTAATGAATGAGGGATAAGAAAATATAAAATGGTTGTTGGGAAGCACTGTGTGTAGGTTCATGGTATGAAATGGTTTGAAATAATGAATTGATGATCATGAGGTCATCAATATCAGGTTCTATCGAGTCCAACAGTCATGGTGAATACCCCACATACTATTTTCTCATTTTATCATGGTTAGGTACTTTGGATTCTAATGGATGAGTAACCCAAAACTTAATTTAAAAATTGGATAGAGACAAGCCCCATGGTCATATTAAAAGTCTAAACCCTAGAATGGACATTAAGAAAATGAATTCAATCATCTCAGGCAATGGGCATACTCAAAGAAAGAATGAAATTTAAATAAGTCCCTAACCCCGATCATAATGGTCATTCCAGAAGTAGTTTGAGAGGATATATAAATGAAGAATAAATATAAAATCCCAATATGAATTGAAATTAAAAATAGAATACCTCATATATTCAATCCTCATTCATCATGCATTCCATGACACACAGAAATCACCCCTCAAGCTAGACATGAGAGGGTGTATAAAAGAATGAAAAAAACCCAAAAAAATGGTGTTGATTGAGGGCTCCACGGTGGTGTGAATCTCCGAACATGTCTCCTACTTGAATCCCTCATCTATAATAATCACTAAATGGATTATACAAGGGTGTATTTTATAATTTTATTGTTAAAACCTTTGGCTGTGCAGCAGATCTCATAAATATCTATTTTTTTATTTACTAAATCATTCACGGCGTGTAAATGTTTACAAGATGTTCAGTCCTTTCCAGTAGCTATATTTTTTTATCTATCTTCTCCCAAACATTAATGACGTCCACATGTTAATTCATTTTTCCAGTTCCATAGATCCGTTGTATCATCCAAAATATGGTGGCACACCTTTTTTTATTAATTCATATAGAGAAGTTTATTTTAGCTATAATATTTTTTAATATTCACATCTTTTCTAAATATTCAATTCATCCTTCCATAAAACAAAAAACAAGTCAAATCCTTCACAAATTTGAATGATTCATAAATTAAATATAGAAATTGATATATTAAAATACAATAAAATATAGGCTTCAAACACATATATAACGAATTTTACCCTGAACATGTTTTAAATTTTTATATAATTATTATTGGATAAAGAGATGTTGGATATGAATAATGTAAATTATATACTATTTATGACCATGGAAAAAATTATGGAATTGTGGAAAGGGTTGTTTATGATATCAATGATGTAGTTTATAACATTTTTTAATTTAAGAAATATATCCAATAAGGTGTCTTATATTTATGGAATAAAGAAGCATATATGTTTTCAATAAGT
Organism: Viscum album; assembly: GCA_963277665.1. Lineage (NCBI taxonomy): Eukaryota > Viridiplantae > Streptophyta > Magnoliopsida > Santalales > Viscaceae > Viscum > Viscum album. Next base: position 1,487,641,746 of record OY728137.1, on the reverse strand, counting down.
GTTTATAGTATTTAAATTTATATCATTTTTTAGGAGAATAAACAATGAAGGTATTCATTCATTTTGTATGTAACAATAAATATCCACTTTATTATATATGTGGATTAATGATAAGTTCATTTTAGAAATTGATTAACCTTATTTCTAGGATTTTGGATTTTAATATTTTGGAAGGATAATAAGGATAGAAAATTATGGAAATATTTATATTGAAATTTGGATGATTATTTATATATTAATGTATTAATTCTCCAAATTAATATTTATCTATATTTTATAATCTTTTATAACAATTTTCTTGTGATGATAACTAAAGATAGAAAAAATCAATTATCATTATGTCTATGGATCTTATGATCCATTAGTGATTTAGGAACAATAAGTTATCCTTTATTTATTATAGTATGAGGTGAAGTAAAAATTGATCTTGGAATAACCAATTGATGATATTGTGCTTATGAAATTGAATCAAATCAATAAAATGTATATTATCGTGAAAAAATTTCAACTTTAGGAGAAGGATATTGAAATAAAATATTATACTTTTACAACCATTTTTGATGATTTGAATTACCTTTTTCACTCCTCGTTGGTTTACAGTTTTGTGGTATTTAACCTTATTTAGACCAACCACTTTCTTGTGATCATTGATCTCTATTAACCTATATAATTATTTAAACTTTTCTTCAATGCCAAATTCTTCACTTCCCACTTATGTTGTCCTATGTGAAAACTTATTTATGAATTAATTTTCGTAACCTTTGTGTTTCCAAAATTCCATTTTTAAGGGAAGTGTAATTATTATTTATTTGATGTAGGTTTTTTATGAAATAATTTTCACTAAGTTTCACCCAAGTTACTTGAAATTCCTAGTTTATCTTTTGTTATACACAACATGGAGTTTAAACAAAATAAGACTTATGATTATAAAATTATAATTTAATGAAATAGTTATCACAAAGTTGTCGGAAGGGAAGGTGTGAATATGATAATCTAAATTATAAAGATGTTGCTCTTATTTTCTTATATAATGAATTCTTCGGAGGCCGATTAATTATAAATTAAAAAAACCATTTTTAAAATCAAAGGAAATATTTTTCTAAACAAAACTTTATCCACACAAGTGAGTTTTATATTATTAAATTAAAAAAACACGCTTAGTAAATTGTAATAATGATATATATATATATATTACATTAAATATATTATTTAAAATTCATCATATGTGTTTTCTAGAAAGACCTAAAAATAAATCAAATTTTATAGATAAATTTTTATTCCTTTCAAAAAGGGGTTTTCACCTTTTATGGCGCACATATTTTAAATATTATCACACTTTTATAAAATTTATTTGAAAACATAAAATTTATTTTTGAAATAATAATACTAATATTATCTTATGGCGACTTTTTGGTTTTTTTAAGAAACATTTCATTTTTTTATGAAGAGTGAAAAATACTGAATTTTAATTAAAAGCTACCTTTTAATTTAATTTATTTATAAATTAAACTTTTCTATTAAATTGGGTTTAAAGTAATTTTTTAACATTTTAAATATATTAATACATATTTTTATTGGAATCAGTTTTATTTTGAACATTAATATATAAGCTTTGTAAATATTTTAACATTTTATGTTTAAAAACTAGTTTTCTCATTGCTTCTACAGAATAATTTTTAAAATTAAATTTGAAACTTCTGTGAATGGGAATTTTAAAAATGGATTCCATAACTTTTATCAGAATAATTTATATTATATAATTTTTTTAAATTTTTTTTTACCTCATGTAATAGTTAATGCAGTAAAAAATAATTATTAGAGTTACAGAAAAAAAGGATTTACATGGAAGTTAAACAAAAAAGATAAGGGTTTAAATTAGCTATAAACTTACATAAAAAATATTGTATAAAAATATTTCTCCCATTAAAAATATAATTTTATATAATTTCTAATTTTCAACCATTATTAAAGATAAAAAATGAGGGATCACTCATTTATTTTAAAACATAAGTGAGTCCTCTCCCTCACTTATAAAAGGGAACCCCTCTTCTGTTTTCTAGACAACATAAAAACATATCAATTTGGAAAATACCTATCCAAATAACTTATCAAAATTCATCTTATCATTTTAGAAGCCTTATTTTTGACATAAATACAACCAAGGATGTATTTTAGTGCAAACTTATGAAGGATACCTATGTTGGATCTGAATCTACGAATTACACACAAGAGGGGGGGTGAATTGTGTCTTTTCAAAATTATTACAATCTCTTCAATTTAGACAAATTCTGTCCACTATGCTTTAGCAAGATTAAATATGCAGCGGAAAAAGTAAAAGCATGAACACACGGATGTATAGTGGTTCGGGGAACAGAAGTCCCCTAGTCCACTCCACCAACGCTCAAATCCACGAGCTTGGCGATTTTCACTATCTGGTCCTCGTTTCCACAGACCTGTTCACAACTGAGTACAGGCAGTTGACACCTTTACAAGTTTCAGGCAAACACAGCCTTCCTGGTTCAAACACGAACCCACACAGCTTAGAACGAGAAGCTGATCACTCAAAAATAAAAAGGGTTTCGATAAAGAAAACACTTCTCCAGTTGTTCTTCACAATTACAACAGAATGCAATTGACAGTAGATAGATCGTCGTCTTCAGAAAATAAAGATCTGTAATCAAAACAGTTCTGAGTCGATCCAGTTGCAATAGATATTACAAGAAACTTCACAACTTCAGCAGCAGTAGATTCACAACAGATAGTCGATGTAGAACACGTGAATCTGCTATCAAGATCTTCCTTCGGTAATAAAGGTTTTACACTTCTTCTCGATCACCAGAAAAGAACGCCTTCACACAGTCTCTATTTCTTGCTCCTTAAAAGATCAAATCTATATATTTCATACACATTCCTGTGTATATATATATATATATCCGAAGTTTCCAAGATAGAACATATATATTCAAATCTGAGAAAATCTTCCGCATAAATAGATCCATGAAAATCTCCTTTAGATTCGCGATATTAAATGAAATAACAGAGCCGTTGTAACTCCCCTGAAGAATCGGCATAAAAAGCTCCGTTTAAATCAATCATTAATCCGTTGAAAATCGTCTTTGATTCAGTCAAAGTCGTACTTAAGAATCGGCTCGAAATCCGCTTAATAATCCGCCTGTTTGACCAATGCAAAAGGAAATATCGTCTGTCAAAAATATCCCGACGCCAAACGTAGGGTTGATGACGTGGCTCCAAACGTAGGGTTCAAAAACGTAAGTTTCACAAACGTAAGGTTCAGAATGTAAGCTCAAACGTAAGGTTGAACATACATACTTTCTCTTCAGCATTCAAACGTAGGGTTGATCATCCATACTTTGTCTTGCTTCAACTCTCCAAAGAACATACGGTTGATTATAAAAGTAAGGTTGATGATCCATACTTTTGAGAAACAAACTCAACACTGAAAACTAACGTACGGTTTCTCTTCCATACTTGTCCAACAACAAAAACGCAAGGTTCCTTCCAAACGTAATGTTCTTCTTCCATACTTTTCAACAACGTAAGGTTCATTAACCATACGTTTCAAAATAACGTAAGGTTCCTTAACCATACGTTTATTTTAACATAAAAAGTAAACTTTTTATCCATACGTTACGTTCATCAACGTAGGGTATGAACAGTGATTCCAGTACGCGCTAAAATTGATCTCGCGCTAGAGTGATTCCAGAACGCGCTCAAATTGATCTCGCGCTACAGTGATTCCAGAACGCGCTAAAATTGATCTTGCGCTACAGTGATTCCAGAACGCGCTAAAATTGATCTCGGAATAAATGAAGTATGAAATCTCGTTGTATGAAATAAATAAATAAAATAAATTCCTGCAAAATACTCAACGAAATAATTAGTAAATAATTAAGGGTATTTATGAGCATCAAAATCATCAGAAAGAGACAGAGTATTATTTAAAATAATCTCCCCCTTTAAAAAACATTATTTTGAATTGTTTGAAAACAATACATTGCTCAACAATCTCCCCCTTTTTGATGATCACAAAACCCATAAAATAATAGAACTAATTTAATTGCAATCTTTATTGAAAAATTAGTTTTATAAAATTTTAGAATTTTGAAAGGATTAAAACAATATTTAACTATACTAAAATTTCTCCCCCATAAAAATAAATTTTCAGCTAAAAAATAGATAAAAGATAAATATCGTATATATCCAAATTCTCCCATATATCCAAATTTCTTCATAGGAAAAAAATGAATTTAAATGTTGTGTTTATCCAAATTCTCCCCCTTTTTGTGATATCAAAAAGAATGAAAAAGTACGGATTTGAACACATTCAATATTGCACTGAACTATAAGTAAATGCTATAATTAACTGTGTATGAATAAGTGAATTTGTTATACTGGCTAACTCAATTATAAATCAATAAACAACAAAACAAAAAATAAAGTAAGAAAAGAATTTTCATTCACAAGCTGTTATATATAAACGATTGTGATATACAGAGGAATCAAGGTTCATAGATAATACAGGGAAAAAAGGTGTCTATCTCCTTTGAATCGCGGTCTTTATCTCTGTAAACTGTTCTCTGAGCCTCTTCATCATCCCATCTCCTAACTTGATGATAAGATCTCTGTTCTCTTGAGTCATATGAATATCTTCAATCAAATTAACTCTGAAAAACTCATGCATTCTTTCTTCTTTTTCAACAAAAGAGCCAGTTTTTCTGATAACTGATTCAAAAGAATCCTAATCGGTTGTTCTCCAGATGTCAACTGATCCACTAAAAATTTCTGATTATCTAGCAAAACTGACAAAGGGGCACTATTACACTAAAGATCATGTAATCTGTCACTCATATTGCTCATTGCTGCAGTAATTGCTTGAAATCTCCGAATCAAATCAGGTGAAGAGCCTGATCCACTCACATCACTGTTTGCAACAGACTCAAATTTATTCTCCATGTAAATCTTCAACTCAGACAAATCATATTTCTTTACCATCTCTGATTTTAACTGATCAACAGCATGCAGCATATCAGTCTTAAACAAATCTACTTCCTGTCTTGAAACAGTACATTCTTTCAGCTTCTGAAACTTCAACTGCTCTAAGTTCAGAGAATTTCTGAGACTAACATTCTCAGATTCTAACTGAGAGATACACTTGTACAACTCAACAACTTCTTCTTTTCTCGAATCAGGGGCACCCTGTGCTCGATTATCATGTCCAGAATTAGGTTGATGAAGCAGGGCAAGTGGTAAGGAATCTGCATCTGACTGTTCTTTGTCCTTGTCCTGACAAGGTTGATCCACTGAACTATCTTTTGAAGCCTGAAACTCTTCCACTGAAAAATCTTCCTGATGTACCTTTGTATTAGCTTCAGAAGTATGTTCATCACGAACAGTAGTTGTAACACCCCGAAGTTTTCAAACCTCTTAAATGAAATTTGGGCATTTTGTGCTTTTGAAGTTCTCTCTTTAGAACAATCAGACTGTAAAATATAAAAAAAACACGTAACTTTTATTAAATGAATTCAACACTGAAGGGTCTTACATTTTTTTTTTCGGGTTACAAGAAAAACTCTCTAACCAAATATTCCAACCAAGAAACCGATTACAATAATGGGAAGACTGCTTAAAACTACTAAGAACCCGAAAATGCGGTAGGGATTTCGAGCATCCATCATAAGAAACGTAAGGATTGCTGAAGCCACAGCGACCGTGCTCAACACCAAGGGGATCACACGAACCATCTTCCTTCTCCTTCAGTCACTTGGGGTAAGGGACACCCGAGACAAAACCTTTCTTTTTATAAACACCCTAATATGGCCGTTGCACCCCAAACGGCTATATTTTTTCGACCGTTGGGTCTCCTTATCCTCTTTGTTGACCGTTGGACCTCAAACGACTATATTTTCGACCGTTGTTTTCCCAAAGTATCCAATGTTTTGTTTTTTAACCGTTACCCAAATAATGTTTAAATTCAGTTTTTGTCGACGTGATAAAACTTATTAAGTATAGTTTTGAAATAATTGATAAGTGATATGTATTTTCTTTCATATATATAGTTGTAATTTATATATCTATATATATATATGGTTTTGGTTTGTTAGCCTAAAATTTGATTAAATTTAAATTATTATAAAATTATCAATAAAACTAATTTATTTTTATAAATTATATTTACGGTTAACTTCTCATAAAAGTGTTAATTTACCCATTTACAAAATTAATTTATGAATTTTTTTATATAATAATAATAAATAAATAAAACTACACAATTATGTTCTTACTAAAACCTAATAATTTTGTTGCTTTAATTTTGACATTCTACCTATTTAGGGATAAACTTATTAATTTTAAACACTTTCTTTTTGTTTCAAATAATCCGAATGTATTTTTTTTAGTTTATTTATGAAATCATAAGTATATATGTTATTATACTTGAGTTCACGTTTTATTTTATGTATAAAACTTATAGATGTGTATTTATATGTTTTGATAAAAAGAAATAGAGAAAAATGAAAATACAAATTATGTTTAAAATAAGGGTTTAATAGTTTAATATATAGGGGTATTAATAAACCTTGACTTAGGATAATAATAGTTTATTAACAAGGTTATATTAGTGAATTTATAATAGGTTTAATAAAATATTAAAACAACTGTTTTTTTTAATGTTAAAAACGTTGAAATAAAATGATATTGCGTAAAAAAAAGGGGAAAATGAACGAAACCGCGTGTTTCGTTTTTTTTATAAACCCCACGTCGACCTCGGTCCGTCCGATCTGGACTGTTTTGATCCTGGCCATTCGTTTTTTTTCGCATCTCCCTCGCCTGCGGTTCTTCTTCTTCCTCGCCGCGCCGCAGAACCAGTAGCGTAGGCCCTCGTTTCCTCCGCCTGAGTCGTCAATGGTCATCCCTCTCTTCTCCTTCCACGAAGTCGGTGCCGCCTCTTAAATATCGGCCTCGGTTCCATCGTCGCCTCTCCTCGCCCAAAGACTTCACCTTCTTCTTCTTCGTTCTTTTTTTAAGACTCCCTGTTGCACCAAAGCCGGAGGTCGCGCACCCGAGCTCTCACGATCTCTCCGACCTCCGAGACCTCGTCGCCACCTCGTGCTCTCCTCCTCCTCATCAAGCAGGTAAGGGTCGAAGTCTGTTTTAAAGCTTGTTTTAATCTTTTGTTTTCATGCGTATAAAACATATACGGGTTATATATATATACTGTGTAAACACCCTCGTTTTCCCCTCATCTCGTTGCTACATCTCTCCCTCTTCCCCCCTCTGTTTTGGCAAGGGTCGAAGACCGTTTTTTTTAGTTTCGTTAAAAACTTCGGTTTACATGTATATAAACACATACGGGATACATATATAAACATATATATATACTTATATAAATAAAATTATGCATGTGTATGGGGATTGCATACACCATGATCCATGTATTAGGCCTCTCTGTGTCTACTAACTTCTTTGGGAGGGAGAAAGATTTTATCTCTTCACTTCGATGGTTATATGTACGTATATACGGTTTTTATACATATATATATATATATATATGTATATATTACTTTCGGTATTTATCTGTGTACTTAAATAAATACCTTTGAATGTATACATCCTTTTTCTTCAGAATATATGACGAATAAGTATGATTATTATGTTTCAATACTTTTTGGTATAACGTGTTGAGTTACTAATAATTGTATATACCCCTTTAAAATCTATTACTCCAAAGAACGATACAAAGACTATTTATAAACATGGTTATGTATATGATGAAGATTAAGGAGTGGTTTAGTGTCAAAATAATTCCTCCAATTGAAAATATCCATTTATCAGCGTTTTGACAATTCGTGCACTTTTTGTAAAAATGTGTGGCATGAACCCCCCCCTTAAGAATTTATATGTTTCCAAGTGAATGTGTTTTCAAAATTTCAGTTTCCAAAACCTTTTTATTTATTTATTTATCAGGACTTGGTTATATATGTATATAATTATAGACACATAAGTTTCTAATAATTTTAATGGATGCTAAGCCAACATGTGTATTGCACCGGTGGAACGGCCTAACTTGAAAATTTAAGTTCCCTCAATGAAACTTATACTTGTAAAGAATGTGTTTTGCATGTTTAAAGATATGAACTACCAATTTATGGTTTTATTTAACATGATGAAATTTTACATGACAATCCGCTATGTTCAGTATTCCAGATTATTTTTGCATGTGCAAGATTAAGTTGATTTAGTTTATTTGCATCAATGTTTAATCTGAAGCCAAAAGCCTAGTTCTTTTTACATCTATGATATGATCCCCTTCAAGTTATGAATATTTATGTAAAAAGGAGTTTTGATTATGAATGTATGGAACCCCATGAGTGAATGACCAAGTCAAGATATGTGAGGGATGTATAGGACTTAAATGTTTATGGACGGGTGCGCCCGGAATTATACAGCGCTCCAATGCATTGGGTAAAGCAAGAGTCTCATGAGACATCAAGTGCAACGGTCTTGGAGAATATCCTTGGCTCGTGCTATCAAGTGCAACGGTCTTGGCGAATAGCCTTGGCTCGTGCTATCATGTGCAACGGTCTTGGAGAATATCCTTGGCTCGTGCTATCAAGTGCAACGGTCTTGGAGAATATCCTTGGCTCGTGCTATCAAGTGCAACGGTCTTGGCGAATAGCCTTGGATCGTGCTATCATGTGCAACGGTCTTGGCAAATGGCCTTGGCTCGTGCTACCATGGGAAACGGGATTGGCATTTGGCCTTGACCCGTACCAAAATTATGGTCATGACATGAGGTCTTGACAAAGTCCGGCATTATGCATCCCCTCTGCATGTAATGATAATGTTTAACCAGGGGTTAGTTCAACTAACAGTACAACCCCTAGTTGAAATTTCCCAAGATCATGAAAATGTACTTTATGCAACAAGAACTGTTTTCATATGGTAAACTGTTAGATGATCTGCATTTTACTCACGAACCATGATATGCATGTCTTCCCTTCTTAGTCATAAAATTCTTTTAGAAGTAAAGTAACCTTGTTTTTAGCATTACGCCTTATTTATTCTTCTTATATTGCGCACTCTGATCATGTTTATAATTAAGCTCATTTCAAGTACGTGCTTCTTTGTGCAAGTGGTTTTCAAAGAAAAATGGACCTCATGTTTTAAGAAAAGATAATGTTTTAGTTTTATCAAAGTGTTTTATTTTCTTCAAAAAGGTCTTATTTGAGAAAGTATTTTCTTAAAATGTTTTTGAAACCCCTTACTGGGCATTTTTTCTCACCCTACGTTTTGTTTAAAATTTTTCAGGCATGGAATGTACTGATGAAGTTTATCAGAGCAGCTGGTTTCCCAGAATCCTGAGCCTCGCGATCTTCTGTAGTCATGAGACATGATATATATATATATATATATATATTTTTTGTAAATGTTGTAATGAAATGCTAACCATATCATGTCTCATGAGGCACCCTGGGTACTGGGGTCGCTACAGTTGGTATCAGAGGATAGGTTCAGGCAACTCTGGAAAACCAGGTGATATGGATATATTGCTAAGACTAACTAAGTAAGAATGTTATAACTTTCAGATGGCCGATGTACCTACCGACCTTTTGTCACTCCCCACTGAGGCTCTAGAGAACATTGTATCTCTAGCCAGCCGTGAAAACTTCATGAATTATGCCCAAATTCGCATGACGTGTAAGAACTTGTACGATGTGTCAAACTCATCTAGGGTGCTTAGTCTCCACCGGGGAATGGGGATGGATTATCTCCTAATGATGATGACCCAGTTTCCCTCGTACGCACGTCGAGGAAGGTATCACGAAGGACTCTTCCGAGTGTTCACAGCTGGAGAGGAATTTGGCACAATGCTAGATAACCCTTTTCAAGAAGCTGCTGCTGCTGGAAACCTCCGAGCGGCTTATCTGTGCCAAGTCCTGCACTACGGCTTCTGGGGCCAGTTAATGGACTTTGGAGCGTTGGAAAATGAGTCCACCCGTGTGTCTCTTAGGCAAGAAGTGCACACCGATGTTTCCCAACTCCACACCCCTCACGCTAAACTCAGGAGGCGTTATAAATGTTCCCATGAGTTTAGTCCTGTATGTTCATCTTGTGTGTGGTTTGAAGAGTTAGGAAGTTTTGCTACTCTTTGTGGCGTACGTCTTGTGAACTCAGACTTTGCCGTGTAAACTTTTTCATAAATGGATGTTTCTTGTTTCTTTTCATGTCTTCAACGTATCTATGTTGTTAAGAGTTTCCCCTCGATGTTTTCAGATGACTGGACAAACGAACTTCTCATCCCTACCCGATGAGCTAGTAGAAGTCATTTTGATCAAGGCATGCATGGTGGATTACCCATCATTTCTCCACCTATGAGGGTCCTTCCAGCATTTGCTCAATTTAGCAAACGGTCCAGAGATTCTTCGGCTATGTCGAGAGAATAATTGCGTCTTTCAGCTCATCGCTGCTGCTCAACTCCCCTGCTATAGGCGAAGGGGAATGTACTTTGAGGGCCTGTTCCAATGTTTCACTCTGGCACAAAACTTTACTGCCAGAGCGTGCTTTCTCGTGGCTGCCCAGGATGGCCAGCTCAGCGCAGCATATATGTTCCAAGTCTTGAACATCAGTCTCCTCGATCGCACCGTCCCTCTCGACTACCTCGAGCAGGATGTGGCCAGAAGAGTCGTCAAGGAGTTTATCTACTCGGACATATCCGAGCTTTGCATCGCACGAGCCTCCCTTTGGAAGCCCGTGTGTAGTACACACGACCAGGAGTTCAAGGAGCACTGTTCGAGGTGCATCTGGACTAGGGAAACCAAAGAGCTGTGTGCCAACTTTGGTGTCCTGTTAACTGAGCCAGACCCGCTGTTTCGGTAGAGTTTTACGTTTGGGGTTTCAGCTTCCTTTTTTGTTTTATGATAGAATTGCGGGGACGCAATTCTTTTAAGGGGGAGACAATGTAACACCCCGAAGTTTTCAAACCTCTTAAATGAAATTTGGGCATTTTGTGCTTTTGAAGTTCTCTCTTTAGAACAATCAGACTGTAAAATATAAAAAAAAAACACGTAACTTTTATTTAATGAATTCAACACTGAAGGGTCTTACATTTTTTTTTCGGGTTACAAGAAAAACTCTCTAACCAAATATTCCAACCAAGAACTCGATTACAATAATGGGAAGACTGCTTAAAACTACTAAGAGCCCGAAAATGCGGTAGGGATTTCGAGCATCCATCATAAGAAACGTAAGGATTGCTGAAGCCACCGTGACCGTGCTCAACACCAAGGGGATCACGCGAACCATCTTCCTTCTCCTTCAGTCACTTGGGGTAAGGGACACCCAAGACAAAACCTTTCTTTTTATAAACACCCTAATATGGCCGTTGCACCCCAAACGACTATATTTTTTCGACCGTTGGGTCTCCTTATCCTCTTTGTTGACCGTTGGACCTCAAACGACTATATTTTCAACCGTTGTTTTCCCAAATTATCCAATGTTTTGTTTTTTAACCGTTACCCAAATAATGTTTAATTTCAGTTTTTGTCGACGTGATAAAACTTATTAAGTATAGTTTTGAAATAATTGATAAGTGATATGTATTTTATTTCATATATATAGTTGTAATTTATATATCTATATATATATATGGTTTTGGTTTGTTAGCCTAAAATTTGATTAAATTTAAATTATTATAAAATTATCAATAAAACTAATTTATTTTTATAAATTATATTTACGGTTAACTTCTCATAAAAGTGTTAATTTACCCATTTACAAAATTAATTTATGAATTTCTTTATATAATAATAATAAATAAATAAAACTACACAATTATGTTCTTACTAAAACCTAATAATTTTGTTGCTTTAATTTTGACATTCTACCTATTTAGGGATAAACTTATTAATTTTAAACACTTTCTTTTTGTTTCAAATAATCCGAATGTATTTTTTTTAGTTTATTTATGAAATCATAAGTATATATGTTATTATACTTGAGTTCACTTTTTATTTTATGTATAAAACTTATAGATGTGTATTTATATGTTTTGATAAAAAGAAATAGAGAAAAATGAAAATACAAATTATGTTTAAAATAAGGGTTTAATAGTTTAATATATAGGGGTATTAATAACCCTTGACTTAGGATAATAATAGTTTATTAATAAGGTTATATTAGTGAATTTATAATAGGTTTAATAAAATATTAAAACAACTGTTTTTTTAATGTTAAAAACGTTGAAATAAAATGATATTGCGTAAAAAAAAAAGGGGAAAACGAACGAAACCGCGTGTTTCGTTTTTTTTATAAACCCCACGTCGACCTCGGTCCATCCGATCTAGACTGTTTTGATCCTGGCCATTCGTTTTTTTTCGCATCTCCCTCGCCTGTGGTTCTTCTTCTTCCTCGCCGCGCCGCAGAACCAGTAGCGTAGGCCCTCGTTTCCTCCGCCTGAGTCGTCAACGGTCATCCCTCTCTTCTCCTTCCACGAAGTCGGCGCCGCCTCTTAAATATCGGCCTCGGTTCCATCGTCGCCTCTCCTGACCCAAAGACTTCACCTTCTTCTTCTTCGTTCTTTTTTTTAAGACTCCCTGTTGCACCGAAGCCGGAGGTCGCGCACCCGAGCTCTCACGATCTCTCCGACCTTCGAGACCTCGTCGCCACCTCGTGCTCTCCTCCTCCTCATCAAGCAGGTAAGGGTCGAAGTCTGTTTTAAAGCTTGTTTTAATCTTCTGTTTTCATGCGTATAAAACATATACGGGTTATATATATATACTATGTAAACACCCTCGTCTTCCCCTCATCTCGTTGCTACATCTCTCCCTCTTCCCCCCACTGTTTTGGCAAGGGTCGAAGACCGTTTTTTTAGTTTTGTTAAAAACTTCGGTTTACATGTATATAAACACATACGGGATACATATATAAACATATATATATACTTATATAAATAAAATTATGCATGTGTATGGGGATTGCATACACCATGATCCATGTATTAGGCCTCTCTGTGTCTACTAACTTCTTTGGGAGGGAGAAAGATTTTATCTCTTCACTTCGATGGTTATATGTACGTATATACGGTTTTTATACATATATGTATATATTACTTTCGGTATGTATCTTTGTACTTAAATAAATACCTTTGAATGTATGCATCCTTTTTCTTCAGAATATATGACGAATAAGTATGATTATTATGTTTCAATACTTTTTGGTATAACGTGTTGAGTTACTAATAATTGTATATACCCCTTTAAAATTTATTACTCCAAAGAACGATACAAAGACTATTTATAAACATGGTTATGTTTATGATGAAGATTAAGGAGTGGTTTAGTGTCAAAATAATTCCTCCAATTGAAAATATCCATTTATCAGCGTTTTGACAATTCGTGCACTTTTTGTAAAAATGTGTGGCATGAACCCCCCCTTAAGAATTTATATGTTTCCAAGTGAATGTGTTTTCAAAATTTCAGTTTCCAAAACCTTTTTATTTATTTATTTATCAGGACTTGGTTATATATGTATATAATTATAGACACATAAGTTTCTAATAATTTTAATGGATGCTAAGCCAACATGTGTATTGCACCGGTGGACCGGCCTAACTTGAAAATTTAAGTTCCCTCAATGAAACTTATACTTGTAAAGAATGTGTTTTGCATGTTTAAAGATATGAACTATGAATTTATGGTTTTATTTAACATGATGAAATTTTACATGACAATCCGCTATGTTCAGTATTCCAGATTATTTTTGCATGTGCAAGATTAAGTTGATTTAGTTTATTTGCATCAATGTTCAATCTGAAGCCAAAAGCCTAGTTCTTTTTACATCTATGATATGATCCCCTTCAAGTTATGAATATGTATGTAAAAAGGAGTTTGTATTATGAATGTATGGAACCCCATGAGTGAATGACCAAGTCAAGATATGTGAGGGATGTATAGGACTTAAATGTTTATGGACGGGTGCGCCCGGAATTATACAGCGCTCCAATGCATTGGGTAAAGCAAGAGTCTCATGAGACATCAAGTGCAACGGTCTTGGAGAATATCCTTGGCTCGTGCTATCAAGTGCAACGGTCTTGGCGAATAGCCTTGGCTCGTGCTATCATGTGCAACGGTCTTGGAGAATATCCTTGGCTCGTGCTATCAAGTGCAACGGTCTTGGAGAATATCCTTGGCTCGTGCTATCAAGTGCAACGGTCTTGGCGAATAGCCTTGGATCGTGCTATCATGTGCAACGGTCTTGGCAAATGGCCTTGGCTCGTGCTACCATGGGAAACGGGATTGGCATTTGGCCTTGACCCGTACCAAAATTATGGTCATGACATGAGGTCTTGACAAAGTCCGGCATTATGCATCCCCTCTGCATGTAATGATAATGTTTAACCAGGGGTTAGTTCAACTAACAGGACAACCCCTAGTTGAAAGTTCCCAAGATCATGAAAATGTACTTTATGCAACAAGAACTGTTTTCATATGGTAAACTATTAGATGATCTGCATTTTACTCACGAACCATGATATGCATGTCTTCCCTGCTTAGTCATAAAATTCTTTTAGAAGTAAAGTAACCTTGTTTTTAGCATTACGCCTTATTTATTCTTCTTATATTGCGCACTCTGATCATGTTTATATTTAAGCTCATTTCAAGTACGTGCTTCTTTGTGCAAGTGGTTTTCAAAGAAAAATGGACCTCATGTTTTAAGAAAAGATAATGTTTTAGTTTTATCAAAGTGTTTTATTTTCTTCAAAAAGGTCTTATTTGAGAAAGTATTTTCTTAAAATGTTTTTGAAACCCCTTACTAGGCATTTTTGCTCACCCTACGTTTTGTTTAAAATTTTTCAGGCATGGAATGTACTGATGAAGTTTATCAGAGCAGCTGGTTTCCCAGAATCCTGAGCCTCGCGATATTCTGTAGTCATGAGACATGATATATATATATATATATATATATATTGTAAATGTTGTAATGAAATTCTAAGCATATCATGTCTCATGAGGCACCCTGGGTACTGGGGTCGCTACAGTTGGTATCAGAGGATAGGTTCAGGCAACTCTGGAAAACCAGGTGATATGGATATATTGCTAAGACTAACTAAGTAAGAATGTTATAACTTTCAGATGGCCGATGTACCTACCGACCTTTTGTCACTCCCCACTGAGGCTCTAGAGAACATTGTATCTCTAGCCAGCCGTGAAAACTTCCTGAATTATGCCCAAATTCGCATGACGTGTAAGCACTTGTACGATGTGTCAAACTCATCTAGGGTGCTTAGTCTCCACCGGGGAATGGGGATGGATTATCTCCTAATGATGATGACCCAGTTTCCCTCGTACGCACGTCAGGGAAGGTATCACGAAGGACTCTTCCGAGTGTTCACAGATGGAGAGGAATTTGGCACAATGCTAGATAACCCTTTTGAAGAAGCTGCTGCTGCTGGAGACCTCCGAGCGGCTTATCTGTGCCAAGTCCTGCACTACGGCTTCTGGGGCCAGTTAATGGACTTTGGGGCGTTGGAAAATGAGTCCACCCGTGTGTCTCTTAGGCAAGAAGTGCACACCAATGTTTCCCAACTCCACACCCCTCACGCTAAACTCAGGAGGCGTTATAAATGTTCCCATGAGTTTAGTCCAGTATGTTCATCTTGTGTGTGGTTTGAAGAGTTAGGAAGTTTTGCTACTCTTTGTGGCGTACGTCTTGTGAACTCAGACTTTGCCGTGTAAACTTTTTCATAAATGGATGTTTCTTGTTTCTTTTCATGTCTTCAACGTATCTATGTTGTTAAGAGTTTCCCCTCGATGTTTTCAGATGGCTGGACAAACGAACTTCTCATCCCTACCCGATGAGCTAGTAGAAGTCATTTTGATCAAGGCATGCATGGTGGATTACCCATCATTTCTCCACCTACGAGGGTCCTGCCAGCGTTTTCTCAATTTAGCAAACGGTCCAGAGATTCTTCGGCTATGTCGAGAGAATAATCGCGTCCTTCATCTCATCGCTGCTGCTCAACTCCCCTGCTATAGGCGAAGGGGAATGTACTTTGAGGGCCTGTTCCAATGTTTCACTCTGGCACAAAACTTTACTGCCAGAGCGTGCTTTCTCGTGGCTGCCCAGGATGGCCAGCTCAGCGCAGCATATATGTTCCAAGTCTTGAACATCAGTCTCCTCGATCGCACCGTCCCTCTCGACTACCTCGAGCAGGATGTGGCCAGAAGAGTCGTCAAGGAGTTTATCTACTCGGACATATCCGAGCTTTGCATCGCACGAGCCTCCCTTTGGAAGCCCGTGTGTAGTACACACGACCAGGAGTTCAAGGAGCACTGTTCGAGGTGCATCTGGACTAGGGAAACCAAAGAGCTGTGTGCCAACTTTGGTGTCCTGTTAACCGAGCCAGACCCGCTGTTTCGGTAGAGTTTTACGTTTGGGGTTTCAGCTTCCTTTTTTGTTTTATGATAGAATTGCGGGGACGCAATTCTTTTAAGGGGGAGATAATATAACACCCCGAAGTTTTCAAACCTCTTAAATGAAATTTGGGCATTTTGTGCTTTTGAAGTTCTCTCTTTAGAACAATCAGACTGTAAAATATAAAAAAAAAACACGTAACTTTTATTTAATGAATTCAACACTGAAGGGTCTTACATTTTTTTTTCGGGTTACAAGAAAAACTCTCTAACCAAATATTCCAACCAAGAACCCGATTACAATAATGGGAAGACTGCTTAAAACTACTAAGAGCCCGAAAATGCGGTAGGGATTTCGAGCATCCATCATAAGAAACGTAAGGATTGCTGAAGCCACCGCGACCGTGCTCAACACCAAGGGGATCACGCGAACCATCTTCCTTCTCCTTCAGTCACTTGGGGTAAGGGACACCCGAGACAAAACCTTTCTTTTTATAAACACCCTAATATGGCCGTTGCACCCCAAACGGCTATATTTTTTCGACCGTTGGGTCTCCCTATCCTCTGTATCTCCAAGGGTAAACTGAAGAGTTCTAAAGAAATGTCTCATTTCTGCCTCATATAGAAACTCAGAATTTGCACAATTAAAAGCTTGCTCAAGGCTTTGAAACGACAACGCTTGCTTCAACAGTAAATTAGTTTCAAACAGCCACTCTAAATCTATGACTTTACCTTGCAGTATTTTCCGACCAACTACCTTAGGTTTCTTTGCAGCACTGCTCTCGGCTTCATCTGGACGCTTAGTCTTTGCCATTCCAACAACGATTTCTGAAGGTTCGTAAGTTTAGGGTTTGAAGATTCAGAAAAGGGGTTTGGAGAAGATGTGCGGTTTTAGGTTTTCGAAAGGGTTTCTGAAAAAGGTGAAGCAGTTTAGAAGGTGAAAAGGGTTCTGACAGCCTTGATTCCCGTGTAATCACTAATCATTTCTTTTATTTAAAACATAATAAAATTACTTATAGCGGAAAACAGAAATTAAGCAGAATTCGAAAACAGAATAAGATTAAAAAAAACTATTTAAAATTAAATAAACCTAACTCACCCTTAATAAATTCAAACCTTGCCGTGGGAAGTGGTTTAGTAAAAATATCTGCTAATTGATTTTCTGTATTTATAAATTCTAAAAATATATCCTTTTTAAACACATGATCTCTTAAAAAGTGATGTCTTATATCAATGTTCTTAGTTCTAGAATGGCTAATAGGATTTTTTGAAATATTAATTGCACTAGTATTATCACATAAAATAGGTGTATTTTTGAAATTTAATCCAAAGTCCATAAGAGTTTTTTTCATCCACAACACTTGTGCACAGCAACTACCTGCAGACACATATTCTGCCTCGGCTGTTGACAGGGCAACTGAGTGTTGTTTCTTACTAGACCATGATACTAAAGACTTCCCTAAAAAGTGACATGTTCCTGAAGTACTCTTCCTATCTAATCTACAGCTTCCAAAGTCAGCATCTGAATATGAAATTAAATTAAAATCAGAGGTTTTTGGATAAAGCAGAGATTGATAAATAGTACCTTTTAAATATCTAAAAATTCTTTTAACAGCAGTTAAATGGGATTCTTTGGGATTTGATTGAAATCGAGCACAAAGACATACTGAATACATTATATCTGGTCTACTAGCAGTAAGATATAACAAACTACCAATCATAACTCTATATAACTTGTTGTCCACTGATTTTCCAGTTTCATCCAAATCAAGTTTTATATTAGTACACATAGGAGTTGTAAATGGATTGCTGTTTTCAAGTCCAAATTTCTTAAGTAAATCAGTAATGTATTTGCATTGATTTAAAACATTTCCAAAATCTTTTTGAAATATTTGAAGACCCAAAAAGAAATTTAATTCTCCCATCATACTCATTTCAAATTCTTTTTTCATTAATTCTGAAAATTCATGACAAATAATTTTATTGGTTGATCCAAAAATTACATCATCAACATAAATTTGAACCAACAAAACATTGTTTTTCATAGTTTTCTTAAAGAGTGTTGGATTTGCCAGTCCAACAGTAAAATCATTTTTCAAAAGAAAAGAACTTAGTCTTTCATACCAAGCTCTAGGTGCTTGTTTAAGGCCATAAAGAGCTTTAGTAAGTTTGAAAACAGAATCTGGTTTTTGAGAATTTTCAAAACCAGGAGGTTGCTCAACATAAACTTCCTCCATTAAATAACCATTTAAAAAGGCAGATTTAACATCCATCTGAAATAATTTAAAATTCATATAAGATGCATAGGCTAAAAGGATTCTAATGGCTTCTAACCTGGCTACAGGTGCAAAGGTCTCATCATAATCTATTCCTTCTTCTTGATTATATCCTTTAGCTACTAATCTTGCTTTATTTCTAGTTATTATCCCTTGATCATCCTGTTTATTCCTAAAGACCCATTTAGTTCCTATTACTGGATAATCATGTGGTCTTTCAACTAATTCCCAAACCTTATTTCTCTTGAACAGGTTCAATTCATCCTGCATTGCTATTACCCAGCTCTCATCATCTAAGGCTTCTTCTATGGTCTTAGGTTCTTGTTGGGATAGGAAAGCAGAGAATTCAACTATGTTTCCAAGGTTTCTTCTAGTTTGAATACCAGTCTCTAAGTCACCTATCACAGATTCTAAAGGGTGATTCTTTAAGGTTCTAGACTGTCTAGGCATTACATTCAAAGGTTCTTCAGTGTCATGTTCTTCTGAACTGGACTGAATTTCTTTTATATCATTTTCAAAATCATTCTTTAAATTCTCAAGTCTCATGTTTTCATTAGAATCAGGTTCATCTATTTGTTCTATCATTTTCTCAAAAGGATCAGATTCATCAAATTTCACATGAACTGATTCTTCCACAATCCTTGAATTTTTATTATAGACTCTATAAGCTTTGGAGGTTGCAGAATATCCTAAGAAAATACCTTTATCAGATTTTGGATCAAATTTACCAAGATTATCTTTGGTATTCAAGAAGTAAACCTTGCATCCAAAAACTTTAAAGTAATTTACATTAGGTTTTCTATTATTCCATAGTTCATAGGGTGTCTTTTTCAAAATAGGTCTTATTAAAATTCTATTCATTATATAACAAGCTGTATTAACAGCTTCTGCCCAGAAATATATAGGTAGGCTTTATTCATTTAACATAGTTCTAGCCATTTCTTGAATAGTTCTATTTCTTCTTTCTACAATCCCATTCTGTTGAGGTGTTCTTGGAGCAGAGAAGGTGTGTTTAATACCCATGTTTGAGCAAAAGGAATTAAATTCCTCGTTCTCAAATTCTCCACCATGATCACTTCTCAATGAGATTATATTAAAACCTTTTTCATTTTGAATAGATTTACAAAAACCTTCAAATAAACTAAAAGCTTCACTTTTAAATTTCAAAAAGAAAATCCAAGTAAATCTAGAATAATCATCAACTAATACATAAACATATAATTTACCAGCTAAACTTGCTACTCTTGAAGGTCCAAACAAATCCATATGGATAAGTTCTAGAGGTTTAGTTGTAGCAACTTTATTAACAGATTTGAATGATGATTTGTGTTGCTTGCCAAGCTGACATGCATCACAGAATCTGTCATTTTCAAATTTGAGACTAGGCAAATCAGAAACTAGATGTTTCTTAGATAATTTATGTAAAGCATATATATTGCAATGACCAAGTCTTCTATGCCAGATCCAGGATTCAATTATATTAGCAGTTAAGCAGTTTACTTGTTGTTTACACAAGGAATACAAATCCAAAGTATAAACATTATCAGTTCTGGGTGCTCTAAACTTAAACAGTTTATCTTTAGAAACAGTACAACTATTGTTAGTAAAATCAACAGTGTATCCATCATCACAGAGTTGAGAGATATTTGTCAGATTGTGTTTTAACCCTTGTACATAAAGTACTTTGTTGATTGAGACTGTCTTTGGATCTCCAACTGTTCCAATACCAATAATCTTTCCTTTGGCATTGTCACCAAAGGTGACAAGTCCTCCTTCCTTTCGAGTAGGAGAAGAGAAATTAGCTGAAGTTCCACTCATGTGTCTTGAGCAGTCACTGTCCATATACCATATTTCTTTCTTTCTTTGGTGACCTGCTACCTGCAAAGACATTCAAACAAATTGCTTTGGTACCCATATTTTGTTGGGTCCAGGAGTGTTAGCAAGTAGTGATCTGGGTATCCAGATTTGCTTTGTTTTCTTAAAATTGATTGAATCATATAGATCATTGGAAATATAAGCTTTCTTAATTCCACATATTTGAGGTTGTCTTAGAAAATAGTTTTTAGCTATATGACCTTTTGTTCCACAGAAGTTACAAATAACCTGTTTAGTGCTAGGAGCAAAATAATTTTTGTATAACTTAGGTTTTTCTCCTTTACTTCCAATTCCAAACCTTTCCTTTTTAATTACAGTTTTTCCAGGTATCTCATTTAAGGCGTTTTCTCCCATTGTAAAAACTAATGAAGCCTTTTTATAAGATTCTACTTCATCCTGTAGAGTTTTTATTTTTGATTCAAAATTAATTTTATTTGAGTCAGCAGAGTTGTATTTGTCAATTAATTCCTTATGTTGTTTTAGCAAAGTATTTCTCTCATCTGAAATAGCTTTATGCAAGTTCTTTATAGATTTATATTTTTTAAATAATGAGTCATACCTTTCTTCAAGCATATTGCAGTAAGCTGCAAGTTTTTTATTTGAGAAGCTTGTTTCAGAGTTTGATTCATTATTTGAGTCAGAGGAGTAGTATGAGTGTACCTCATCAGTTTCAGCCATGAAACACATATTTGATTATAAATTGGCTTCCTCCTTCTCTGAGCTTGATTCAGAAGAATTACTTGAGTCTTCAGAAACACTCCAAGTAGCTTTCATAGCTTTCTTGTCTTTCTGCTCATAATTATCTATTTTGAAGAATTTCTTCTTCTTTGCATCTTTCAATTTTGGGCAATCCGGTCTGATATGTCCCATCTTTTTGCATTCATAACATCTCACTTCCTTGCTATCCTTCTTGAAGGATTTCTTGAAGTCTTTCTTCTTACTGTAGAACTTTCTGAATTTTCTGGCTAGCTGAGCCAGTTCTTCATCCGAATTTGAAGAATCAGAGCTTTCTGATTTAGCTATTACTTCTCTATTCTTCATCTTTCTATCCTTTTGTTGAGAAGTCACTTTCAAAGCAGTATTTTCCCTTTTTATGTATACTTTATGCTCATTTACCTCATCTTGCATTTCAGCCTCGTACATCATCAATGTACCAATCATCTCTCTCATAGTTAGATCTTTAACAGAAGTTGATTGTCTGATTGCTGCAGAGATTCCATTCCATCGAGTAGGAAGTACTCTCAGTACCTTTAACGCTTGATCAGCCTGCTTGATTGGTTCTCCTAGAGCTGTTATATTATTGACAATTTCTGTCAATATTCCATTCATCTGAGTGATGCTCTCTCCTTCAATCATTCTGAAAGTATCGAATTTTAATTTAGCAGTTTCATATCTCATCTGTCTTACATTATCTGTTCCTTCATAAGCAACAGCTATTGTTTGCCACATTTCATATGCAGTCGGGCATTGAGATACTCTGTTAAATTCATCCGGTCCTAGACCACAAATGATTGCATTCATAGCTTTTGAATTCATGTCATACTCAGCCTCTGTAGCAGCACTCCATGTATCGGGATTTTCTGGAATTTCATAGGGAGTCAGAATCTTTGAATAGACTTTGTAACCAAGATTTTTCAGATAAATAATCATACGTGATTTCCAGCAGCCATAATTATCTCCATTAAAGTAAGGTGCTCTGACCATTGACATTCCCTCTCTCGTATCAGCCATGATACACTATGTATAATCTTTAAATACTTCTAGCTTGACAAGACTTTAAATATAAGAAGCTCCTCCTCTGATACCAATTGTTGGATCTGAATCTACGAATTACACACAAGAGGGGGGGTGAATTGTGTCTTTTCAAAATTATTACAATCTCTTCAATTTAGACAAATTCTGTCCACTATGCTTTAGCACGATTAAATATGCAGCGGAAAAAGTAAAAGCATGAACACACGGATGTATAGTGGTTCGGGGAACAGAAGGCCCCTAGTCCACTCCACCAACGCTCAAATCCACGAGCTTGGAGATTTTCACTATCTGGTCCTCGTTTCCACAGACCTGTTCACAACTGAGTACAGGCAGTTGACACCTTTACAAGTTTCAGGCAAACACAGCCTTCCTGGTTCAAACACGAACCCACACAGCTTAGAACGAGAAGCTGATCACTCAAAAATAAAAAGGGTTTCGATAAAGAAAACACTTCTCCAGTTGTTCTTCACAATTGCAACAGAATGCAATTGACAGTAGATAGATCGTCGTCTTCAGAAAATAAAGATCTGTAATCAAAACAGTTCTGAGTCGATCCAGTTGCAATAGATATTACAAGAAACTTCACAACTTCAGCAGCAGTAGATTCACAACAGATAGTCGATGTAGAACACGTGAATCTGCTATCAAGATCTTCCTTCGGTAATAAAGGTTTTACACTTCTTCTCGATCACCAGAAAAGAACGCCTTCACACAGTCTCTGTTTCTTGCTCGTTAAAAGATCAAATCTATATATTTCATACACTTTCCTATGTATATATATATATATGCGAAGTTTCCAAGATAGAACATATATATTCAAATCTGAGAAAATCTTCCGCATAAATAGATCCATGAAAATCTCCTTTAGATTCGCGATATTAAATGAAATAACAGAGCCGTTGTAACTCCCCTGAAGAATCGGCATAAAAAGCTCCATTTAAATCAATCATTAATCCGTTGAAAATCGTCTTTGATTCAGTCAAAGTCGTACTTAAGAATCGGCTCGAAATCCGCTTAATAATCCGCCTGTTTGACCAATGCAAAAGGAAATATCGTTTGTCATAAATATCCCGACGCCAAACGTAGGGTTGATGACATGGCTCCAAACGTAGGGTTCAAAAACGTAAGGTTCACAAACGTAAGGTTCAGAACGTAAGCTCAAACGTAAGGTTGAACATACATACTTTCTCTTCAGCATTCAAACGTAGGGTTGATCATCCATACTTTGTCTTGCTTCAACTCTCCAAAGAACATACGGTTGATTATAAAAGTAAGGTTGATGATCCATACTTTTGAGAAACAAACTCAACACTGAAAACTAACGTACGGTTTCTCTTCCATACTTGTCCAACAACAAAAACGTAAGGTTCCTTCCAAACGTAATGTTCTTCTTCCATACTTTTCAACAACGTAAGGTTCATTAACCATACGTTTCAAAATAACGTAAGGTTCCTTAACCATACGTTTCTTTTAACATAAAAAGTAAACTTTTCATCCATACGTTACGTTCATCAATGTAGTGTATGAACAGTGATTCCAGTACGCGCTAAAATTGATCTCGCGCTACAGTGATTCCAGAAGGCGCTAAAATTGATCTCGCGCTACAGTGATTCCAGAACGTGCTAAAATTGATCTCGGAATAAATGAAGTATGAAATCTCATTGTATGAAATAAATAAATAAAATAAATTCCTGCAAAATACTCAACGAAATAATTAGTAAATAATTAAGGGTATTTGTGAGCATCAAAATCATCATAAAGAGACAGAGTATTATTTAAAATAATCTCACCCTTTAAAAAACATTATTTTGAATTGTTTGAAAACAATACATTGCTCAACAACCTAAAGAAGAGGCACCATTCATGAACAAGCGTTTTTGTTTTACTTCTTCCACCACCTCATTCTATACTTATTATAACATAATTATATATTAATATCAGTATATTTAATATATATATATATATATATATATATATATATATATGTTTTTATGATATTTTCATGACCAATAACCTTCTCCACATCCATCAAATATGTTACTAAATCATTATTCTTGTGTTCAAGAGTCTATCGCCTTTTGAACCGATGTCATTCATTTTTCCATTACCACCTATCACGGCTGAAAATAATGATGGATTAATTGTTTTTATATGATATTTATGATATTATTATGATTATTTAAATATTATATCACACCTGACTTCATGATTTAAATTTTTTGGTTATAAGACAATGTCGCTCATTTGTACATTGGATTGCCGCATCACAAAGTGATGTCATTCATTCATAATTTAAATGGATTGTATTGAGGATGAGATTAATTAAACTATGTAATAAATATGAGATTATAATTATTATGGAATAATTATATATAATTTACCATTATTTTTTACAATTGAGTAAGAAAATGGAAGAATAATTCATGTGTACATACGACCTACCATCTCCATAAAAATTGTATAAATTTTCTATCACACAATTTTATTGATTTCTATAAATACATATATATTGAATATATATGATTTTTATATAATTTTTATCATTTTGGTTATTATATAACCATGATCAAATTAATCAAATAGAAAAAAATAAAAACATATATATGATAAACAAGGATGTTATTACCCAAAACGTGACTTTAACATTGAATTATTAATAAATGGGTAATAAACGGTCATAATTAAACCATATAAAGTGTGATATAGGTAATTAGAGTTCTTTAACTTTTTCATAATAAACTTATATTTATTATACAAGAGGTTTTAAATTGTGTTACGGAAGTCGATACTTAAGGTAAGGGATTTATTGTCTCTCTTTTATTTCAGAGATACATATACTAATTCACCACTCATTTCATTTATGTGTTGTATAAAATACCCCTTTGACATATTATATCAAGAATCCCATTTTTTCCTAATATTTAAAGTATAATTTAATATTATTATTAATTTTGGATTATGGTTTAAATTATTACTATAGTGGTAGTGGATTTTTGTCTCACTTTTACTTTATGTGAGAACAATTCCTTATTCATCAAATAATTCATTTATGCTGTGTATATACTAATCATGAATGTAGTTTATGATTATTTTACATATTTTTTGGTTTAAATATTTATTATTGGATGTATATTTCATGGGGTTTTGGATCAAAATTCAACAAATCATTAAAGGATTTTGTCTCAATTGGGCTTCTTTGAGACATATGATTTTGTTGTACACCAATATCCTTGTAAGAGGAGTATATACAGACCATTTTTCATGGAATATAATGAATTTATTTATCCTAATTATTTTTCATGTTTCATTAAATGGTATTCCATCAATGGGATTATGTTTCAATATTACCAAATGGACAATGATTTTATGTTATTGTCTAATCATTTATCATGATTATTCATGATCATGACTTTGATAATAGAATATTGGTATACATATCTCAAGAAAATCATGAACCTTATTATCCTCTTGTTATGTTATGATAATAAATTATTTCCACTCATTTTCCTCTCTTTAGGTACTTAAGTGTTCAAAAAGTAGGTTTTGAAGAGAAATCATCTTTTTTGGATGAAAACCCTTTTTCCCCAAAATTATGTTCTCTAAAAATGTTTCAAAAAATATTTTATTAATATACAATTATTTTTAAATGTAATTTTAACCCATGTATTAATTTTTTCATTTTTTTGAAATGAATCTTCAAGTAACTTTCCAAAAAAGTTCAATCTCCCTTCTACTGAAAATGATAAATTAATTTTTTTAACATATACGCTATAAAAAAACATTCCATAATCATGACCATTATTTTATTTGAACCTCGATTTATATGTTTTCAAGTTTACGAGCAAAGAAAATTATTTCAAGATATTTTATATTTTACATTTTTTCAAAACCAAATGGATATTTTCATGAATAAATCTTTTAAATGATTTTAATACATCCTCTATAAATTTTCTAGCTCATTTAAAAAAAATGATTTTGAAAATGTTACCTATGATTTAAAAGGGATATGAACCAGGGATACAATTATTACTCTTTCTCTAGATAGTTTATTTTGATTTTTTTTAATCATGTTTCCTTTCATACATTTTACCGTGAATGATTTTTTAGAAACATGACTATTTTTCAAAGGTTATGCCCAGATTGAATTCTTATGAAACATACTAGTTTTCTGATAGGTTATTCAACAATGAAATAATTATGAAACCTGTCTCTTTTCCATAGGTTATGATAGGTGGAAATGTTAATGAAACCTATTTACTTTTATGGGATATGATATGACTAATGTTTTATGATATTATGATACATATGTCTATGATTTTCATTATATGACCAGTGGGACATATTTCTCCATATAATGATTTGGGTAAAGCTATATATCTCAAGAGATAAAATTTAGAAACAATTCGATGGGCTTGATCCAATATAGGAAACAAGTGTGTCATGATTCACTATATAAAAAGGTGGGACTTCATCCAATATGGGAAATAAGCATGTCCTAATACACAATAGAAAATAAGTGTGTCCAAATCCATAATGGGAAACATCGGAATCCTGATCTATAATGGGAAACAAGTGATAATTCTTGGTACAATATGATGATGGTATTGGTATTTTACCTTTATATATGATATGGTTTTTTATGTTTATGATGGTGTAACACTTTTTTGATAGGATATTATGGTTCGTGATCGATGCATGATGATTTTTCACCCTTATTTCCCCTGTTTTCTTAATGGATAAATTTTTATTCCATGAATCTTGTTTATGATACATGAGAGGTTGGGTATGAAGTTTTTAAGTTATGTGTATTATCTCATTCCGTTATTATTATCTTATGATTTCATATGATCATATACTTATATCTCTTATGTTTAGACTATTATGAATATGAGATTACCCTTTTTATGTTTTCTCAAGTTATGAAGAATGCTTTTATGTAGGGGTTTTCTATGTAGAGAAAAAAATTGGATAAAATTTTTGGGAAACATTTCATATCATTCACTAGATTAGAATATTGTGTTCTATATTTCCCAAGGCACCAAACTATTACAATATTGAATTGTGTGCTTGTGTAATGTATGGAATATTCATATAAAAAGTTGCGATATACATTTTTGAGAAGTCTTGGTTTCTTTAAGAATGATTTAATAAAAATATTTATAAAATGGAAATTATTAACATAGAAAAAATAACTCATAAATTATGGGAATAAATTAAATTATGACTCTCTAGGTTTCAATATTGGTTATATATATTTTCATATTACTATTAATATTTCTAAAATTACAAGTTATATATTACAACATTAAATTATCTTTAAATCCTTCACAATGGTTTCTAAATGTCTAGTAAGTCATCTAAAAAATACCCCATAAACATTCCAACCTTGGGTATCCTTTTAGACTATTATTTTTGCACCCAGGGGAGATTAAGTTAATAACTATTTAAATTTTTTCAGGTTTATTACCCCCAAGTGAATCTGTGGAAGATCCTAAATGTACTTCTTTATATCCTGATATGGATGTCATTGATTTAAAACCAAAAAAAATATTCATTACTTATTGTTTGGATATATTCTAATATATAGTTTATCCATGTGTTTTTATTAATTTTCTCTATTCCTAATCCCAAAAAGAATCAACTTAACAAATCCCCATAAATAATTAATCCCCTGTTTGATAGAAATTGAGATTTTCTATACTCACACTACTATTTATGATACAAAAAAATAAATATTTACATACAATACCTGACACTGAGTGAGATAACCCAAGTTAAACTTGTATATATTTCAAACCAGCTACATAATTTAAAACGTTACATCTCAAAAATATTCTCACGATCCTAGAACCCAAAAGTTTAGTGTCTCTGGATATTGACTACTTAAAAATTTTAATTTATATAATTGATTTAACATCACTCAAAATATATCCAGATAATAATTACATTATACAAAACACTATAAATAATTTATCGAGGAAATAGAAACATAATAAGATTTGAGATCAAATTATCAGAAAGGGAAAAAATATCAATGAGTCATTAAGAGGTTAAATCATAAGCTTATGATAAAACATAGAAGGAATTTGGGACAATAATAATTCATAATAAATCAATATTAAAGGACATGTAAACTCAAATGATCAAACATATACCATGTAATAAGAGTAAATAATCATGAAAAAATAAACATGATCTATGAAAGATAACATAAACTTATAACATATAAATGTTGTGTAAGAATAATCATAGGATATCGTAACTTAATGGAGTAGGAATCACTACTTATTTTCCATAAAATAATGGAGTATGCATCTCTATATAACTCCCATATCCTAGTGGATCAGAAATCATTTCTTGATTCCCATAACTTAATGGAGCAAGAATCACTACCCAATTCCTGTAGTGGAGCAGAATCAATACTTGTTTCCCATAACTGTCTTATGAGATATAGAACCTTAACAAATAAACTAGAGGTATACATTGAACCCCACCAATCATATAATGATAATCCATATTTATGTGTGACATCAAAATCAACCGTGTTTAATATCATCAAGAACACATGAAAAGAAAATGGGTTTCTTAAAATAACCAATTGGTATCCTATAAAATGAATTAAAAAATTATATTGGTTGATCTAAAAGATTCGACAACCCAAAAATATGTATTTAATAAGAGTAAATAGAGAGTAATTCATGAGAAATTACACCATAAGATATATTTTCCATGTATATTGGGAGGAAATTAGAAGAAAAATAATAAAAATAGATTTCATAAAACATTTTTAACATTGTTGTGAAAATATGAAGTTAGGAATCACTTTCAAAAGTAATTTTTGAGAAGGATATATGAAAAAAATGAAAGACCAATTTAATATAAATCCAAAAAAATAATCCTTGGAATTAAATAATGGTTAAGTTAAAAAACATGGGCTGGGAGATAAAATATATGATCATGAAAGGGAAAAATAATTTGATATATTAAAATAACATTATTGAAAACAAAATCATAAAAAAAGAATAGTAAAAATTAATTTTGAAAACAGGTAATGAGAATTATGAAGATAAAAAGAGATATTACATATTTTTATTTTAAAATAATAAATGAAAACATTTGTTGAAACAAATTATATGGACATGGAAATGAAAAGCTATATTTCGAGTGGATGAGAATTATTCTAAACATTATCATATTTTTATAAAGAAATAATTACCTGAAGAGTAAAATGTTTATGTTAAGATGTAAATTACATATAAAATAAAGATAAAATACAATATAATATCCTCGTAGTATAGAAAAAACAATCCAGTAAGATTATTATCAAAGAGGTATTATTATAACTTAAAGAAAAGGGTAGAGTGTAGAAAACCACTTCCGACTTTAGTAACACTTAGTTGAATGAAATTGAAAAATAAAACTTTTTATGAATTTTTTAATAGCTTTAATTTCTTTAAATTTATGATGGTATTTATACATTTGAAAGTATATATGCCACAAAAAATAAAACAAGTGGTGAATATGACATATGTCTCAGTGAAAGAAAATTGATAAAAAGAAACCCTTACATACTCTCATATCCTATAGAATTTGTTTAACATAATTTATAATAAACATAAATATATTAATAAATTATTTATTAATCTTATTCATATCTATTACCTTTTATACTCTGTAATTATAATAATTAATTATATATTTCTTTGTTTGATATTTTTTCTTCCCATCATCGGATGAAAGTAACCTGAATGGTTTTATACATGATTCATATTGTCAACATAAATATACATAACTTTAAACCAATTTAATCACTACTAGATAATCTAAGGTACTATAATTCATTTTTTATAGTAATTTATATTGTTTTTATTTCATTTCATGAGAGTTTTACTTATTATTTGAGACATAAAATTGGTGATGAACTGGCTTCAGTAATTTTTATCGAATGAAATGAGTTATGTTCATAATGGATATTATATTAATACTATCCTTGTAAAACACATAAATTATTTAATTATTAATATTATATTATTCTATTAATTAACTATCCCAAACCATCCATGTTAAAAATTTATAACATCGTTCATATAGGTCGTTAAACCAACCCAAACTATAGAATATTATAACTAATGAATGATTACAAAAGTGACATCATTATAATTTCATAATTCCATAATGAAAAGGTTATTATTTAGATGTTATAAAATTAATAAATAATAATCGATAATATATGGATAGATAATGTAACATATGAATCTATCAGTTGTAATTAAGAATACATTTTTCCACTTAGGATGGTCCTTTTGTGCGATTAAATTTACAATCATCACTAATTAATAATAGGATTAAAACAATTTCTAATTTTCATTTTTTAATATTAATCATGTTTTAAATATCATATTTATTCATTAAATAAATTTTTATAATGATCCTGGATAGGCTTGGATGAAAAAAATACATCGTGCATGGAGGCGGTAGTTTGCATGTAGGACAATTTATATTTTCATTTTTTTAAAAGGAGCATAGGAAGATAGATATTGTTTTCTCAAATAAAATAAATAATTTTTAGTATAGTAATAAACTAGAGTAGGACAACTAGAAAATTCACCCAATGTGGCAAGAATATTCATGAAAATGATGATATGTGTGCGCCCAGATAGTGCTCCAATGCATTGGGTAAGGTTAAGTCTCATGAGAAACGATGTGAAATGGGATTGGCGGTTAGCCCTGACCCGTACTGAAATGGGAAATGGGATTGGGTGTTAGCCTTGACCCATACTAAAGAAATGTTTTATGATTCATCCACAATGATATGGTTCCATGGTTATATGATCCCATGATTATATGATATTATTTCATATGTTCCGTGTTTTGGATATCATTATGTCATGCCTCCTAACTCATGTTCTTAATATGTATCCCTATGTTCATTTCTTTACCGGGGTTTCAAATCATCCCTTTGTTCATGTGTTCCCTAGGGTACCCTATGTATATGTGAGGGCTCAAAGTAAGTCAGAAGCTCTTCATGTAGATTAAATAAAGAATTGTTTTTTTAGCACCATGTTTTATGTTATATATACCTAGTATTCCAAGATAGTATAATTAACAATCATTAGCTTGTATTCTGATGATCAATTATGCTTTAAATCATGAAATGTTATATGTATAAGTCTTGGGTTGCTATAAAAATGTCAGGATATCAATGTTTTCTCAAGTGAAGACACTTTCTCGTTATGTAGTTTAAACTCATGCAACATGGAAATCTTTCTCTTATTTTAGGTTCATAGAGTTCGGATCAGCACGAAACAGTTTATTGTCATATCATGAGGATGAATTACCATGGAGTTTAATGTAGTGCAGTAAGTAAGATCAGCATTTTTAATTTAATGTCATATAGCTCGAACGATTTACTAGGCAGTTTATTATCATGCAGTAAGGACATATTTCTCTTAGTATGGATTCATAGATCTCGGACCTACAGTAATGACTTCCTAAAATGGGGGTACACTTTGATTTTATAGCATAACCGACATGAATGAGGCTGCAAGCCTCTGACACACTTCTCAAGGGGGAAAATCCTGGACAGTTTGAGGTCCCAATACCAGGATTATTGGCTCTTGGTTTGGGTCATAGTGTTTAGACCAACATGACTAAGTTTTATGTCATGTGGCAGGGAAAAAGTACAGTGAAGTTTAATGTCATTTTGTAAGGACACTCTACTATGATGTTTATTGTCGTGTAGTAAGGACATTCAGGGCTTGGCTATTTAACATCCTACAGCTCGGACGAAAACTGATCTTATGGTTACACAAAATATTTCTTTAGAAATATCGTATTAGTAGGAGCGGTGGTGAGCTTCCCATCTATGGATATCAGGGCATATGCTTCATTAGAGTAGACCTTGTGTATGACATATGGTCCCTCCCACATTGGCTCTAGCATCGGTGGCTTATTTCTTGGTATCATTGGGGTCTAATGGACCAATATCAATTCTCGTTTGAGGAAAGACCAAAGATGAACCTTTTAATTGAAGGATCATGCAATCCAGTTCTGATATACTTCCAGGTGATGAAATGTGTGCAACCGCTTCTCATCAAGTCTCTTTTTCGATTTCTCATCATCAGATAGTTGATCGCATATGGCAATGTGGAGTGAAGACAATAGGAGTTCAATGGGAGGAACTTCTTTCATTCCGTATACTAATGAGTATGGTGTAGTTGAGGTAGCAGTGTGAGTTGTGGTTTGATAACCCCACAAGGCATTTATGAGTTTGTCTGGCCATGAATTCTTCACTTTGTACACCATTTTATAGAGTATGTTATATAGGGTTTTCTTTAAGGCCTCTATCGATCCGTTGGCCGATGCATGGTAACATGTTGAACGGTTGGTCTTGATACCATATTATGGGTATAGTTTCTCTAATTCAATAGAGAAGAAGTTGGTGTCATTGTCTACTATTATTGTATGAGGGACTCTAAATCTGGTGATGATATTAGCTTTCATGAAGTTGACAATGCTGCATGCCCCATCTTCCTTAAGGGGTGTAGGTTTGGCCCACTTGGAAAAGAAGTTAGTTACTATGAGAATATATTCAAATTGTTTGACGGTGGTGGGAGGATATGGAACCACGACGTTTAGTCCTCATATGGCGAATGACCAGGAGTAATTATCTTGGTGATGTAGCTCCAGTGGCTGATTAGTGAAGTTTCCATGAATTTGGAAGGGGTGACATATCATGATAAAGATCACGCAATCCCATGCCAGGGCATGCCAATAGTATCAAAGCCTACGAATCTGATGAGAAATCTTGGATCCCAATTGATGTGCTCCACACACCCTGACATGCACTTCATTAAGAATGGTGGAAGCCTCTCCTCCATCAATGCATCTGAGAAAAAAAATTCAAGGCCTTTCCTGTATAGGACTTTCTACTGGCTTGTGCCACTATATAATACAAAATTTATTGCACTTATTCGTATTTTCTATCTTCTAGCCCTATCTGATGGATGTTCTCCCCTCTAAAGGTAGTTCATAATGGGGGTCATCCAGCAGGTAATAGGATGATATGGCTCAGGGATAGGGCTGACTTAATCGATTTCTTCTACGTCAGTTTGAACATATGGAAAGACCATTCGACGATGAGAAATGTTGATAACTATTTCATCTTGGTCTGGGTCATCTATGGTTGTGGTCACATTGGCTAACGCATCGGCCTGGGCATTCTGAGGCTGGGGAACATAGGACAATTTTGGTTTTATGGGGAACTCCACCATTAACCCTAATATGTGTCTGAATAGGGAGATCATATCCCCATTGTTAATACATAGTCACCATTGACTTGGTTGATGACCAGTTCCGAGTCGCCTTTTACTTTAAGGTGCTATACATGATCCTGGAGTGTGAGCTCTAGACCTGCAATGAGGGCCTAATATTCTACCTCATTATTTGTGTATCCTTCTTACAAGAGGAATAAATATGTAAAACATGCCTACTTTATGTATATGAGTATGATTCCCAACCCCAACTTGTTAAACCTAGGGTTTTACATTCTTTTACCCATCATAATTATAGATGCGCTGTCAAAGTACATTTCCCACATTCGAGAATCCTTTTGCACAGAGATGACATCTTTGTCAAGGAGATCGACATATGATGAGGTGGTCCTTATCGAGGGATACTCTACTAAAAATCTGCCAAATCATGGCCCATGATAGATTTATGAGGCACAAACCAAATGTGAAACTGTTGCAGGATGAAATCTCATCGAGATAGGTGTCTGGTTGGAATTGGATGGATGAGGATGTACTTTAGTAGATTACTACGTGAGATCAGATGGACTACAAATGTTGCAGGTAATGTCGCAACTTCTATACCATGAAGACCAGATTTAAACAGATTTTATTGATATTTGAATACTAGGTCTCAACATAAATCATGGATCAGATTACATAATAACGAATGTTTTCACAGTTGGCGTCATTCTTCTACACGAACAAGGATCCCAGTGGCCTCTCTTAGGTCATTACGTATAGGATAATTGTCCTTCCTTCAAATGGCAGCATGAGCACCGTTGGGCTTAAGAGGTACTTCATGAGGCTATCGAATGCCTCTTTGAAGTCATCTGTCCATTAGAAAGTAACTACCTTCTTCATCAACCTAGAAAAATGATGAAATTTTCCTGTGAAGTTGGCTATAAAATGCATGATATTAGCCATGTGTCCTTGGAGTCCTCTCAGTTCCATGAGGTTGCGTGGAGGTGAAAAAAAAAGATATCATGTGTATTATCAGGGTCGATTACGATGCCACAATGGTGTACGAAAATTTCGAGAAATTTCCCTCAAGTAACCCCAATGGGGCATTTCAAGGGGTTCATCTTCAGGATGCGTTGTTGAAATTTTCTGAAGATGGTTTCAAGGTATGATTAGTGATCTAAGAACTGTCGTGATTTGACCACCATGTCATTGACATAACATTCGACGAACATCCCCAAGAATGGTTTGAAAATGCGATGCATGGCACATTGATATGTGGTGCCAACATTTTTCAGACCAAAGGGAATGACCATGTTGCAAAATACTCCCTGGGGGACCTGATGGTAGTGGATTCTTCATCTTCTAGGGCCATTCTAACTTGATTATATCAAGAATAACCGTCCATGAAGGAGAGATCCTCATATCCAGTAGTTGAATCGATCAATAGTTCTGTGATTGGGATCGGGAAATTGTATTTCGGTCAGTACCGATTGAGATCTCTAAAATTGATACAGATGTGGATTGGTCCTTAATTGTTTTTAACGAGGACTATATTGGCAATTTAGATGGGATATTAGACCTCATGAATGATGTCTACATTGACGATCTTGTTGAATTTAGCCTCTATCATGGTAGTATTTTTGGGGTTTGTCCTTCGGGCGGCTTTTTTATAGCCTCGATGATCTTATGGAAGGCCTAGGCAGTGCATCACCACCTCAGGACTAATTTCTATAATTTCTATGTAATTCTAAGAAAAAGAATCCCAATTCTGTCTCAAGAGGGAGGTATATACCTCTTGTTCCTTAAAAGACAAGGCCACACTAATTAGAGTGGGCCCCAAGTCTTATTCGGTACCCATGATTATTTTCATGTGTTCATCAACAGTGGTAGAGATACCATATTCAAATGCAGGAGGGGCATCTATAAGATATTCTTCCTATTCTTCCCCCAAATCATCCTCCTCTTTCCCTTTTAATGGGGAGATATCTCTTGATTTGGGCTCTCTAGAGATCAGAGGCAAGATGTCACATGGGCGCTCTATGTCAGAATCGACTTCTTCTAACTCAATTGGTTGTGAGGAAACCTCTGGAGAAAGAGAAGCATGGGGGTGGTAAGTGTCTTGTCAATATGACGCTTCATAGACCGTGGTATGGATATCTTGAGATTCCAAGGATGGTGTGTGAGAATAATTTCTCAAACATTCTTTCTCAGATTGAGGATCAGTAGTTTATTATACATTTTCTAACCCAGCTATCACGACTTGGATCATGAGAACAGTTGAATATGCTTCCGGACTCGGATCCCTGCTCTCAACCTGGTTGATGGGAAGCATGTACTCTTTACTAAGCTGCTTGAGGGGGTCATAAGGAACCATTTCCAAACCATTTTGGGTGGGGACCCAATCAATACCATCAATTTCATATGTCTTCCAATTTTTATTGTAAAATTCGGCATTGATGTAATGTGACATGGAGAGCTCGAAATGGGCCTTATCAGCGCCCAATGTCCCACCTTGTCCATTGATGCAATATTTGATACACTGGTGGTAGGAGGAAGGAATAGGCATGTGTTGATGAGGCCATGGACTTCCTAAGATGGAGTTGAATTTGGTGTTTTTCTGAACCACCTAGAACTCTAAATGGGCCACAAGGACTCCAAATTGGGTTTTGAGAATGATTTGTCCCATTGGATTCTTTTCACACTTGTCATTACCGATGAGATTTGTGGACAAGGGTTTCATATTTCCCTCATTGTATCCCATCCAACGAAGTGTTCATAGTGGGAGAAGGTTGACTTCATATACATTTTCTATGAAGACTTTCATTTCTTCAACGTCACTCAGCATTCCAGAAACATATAGAGGTTTGATGTGTCCTATCATGGTGGAATCTTCATCCTGATCGGTGTAGAAAATAATTGCATTACATTCAACCGGGCTAGTCTCCATTTGATAAAGCCCAGTGGCAGGAAATTCGGCTTGAAATTCCAGGGGGATGAGCATGGATTCTATGAGTTCCTCCCTGAGGTTTGCTGACAGAATCAGGGAATCCAAGAATGATTGATTGGCTGGTACTAAGGCCATCTAGTTTATGATATATTAATTTTTCTCCAGAGGTCGGTGCTTCTCCATTTGTTGGAGATCTTTAACAGGACCTGTAGGGGATGAAGCATGAGATGAGTAGGGACCAGTCCCAGAGGAAAGAGTTGGTGGTTCCCATTTATTTTGGGGACCTGAACAGGTCGGTTTACTTGTGTGCCCTGGGTGTCTTGACACTTTGTCCTCCACTGATGTGTACCGCAAAATAACAGGGCTAGAGTGACTACTCGTGGACGTAAGGGAATATTCTATCTTCTTCTGGGTCCATTGAAGGTATACCCCATGAGTTTCCACAATATTTATAGTTTGAGATGGTCTATAACCATAGGGTTGGTTCTATGCACAGCTAGGTCTACCCTAGTATCCTCTGATTCTGTGATTCCACCTTCTGGTCCCCTAATCGGCTGTCAGGAACATTGGTGCATAACCATTCTCTTCATCAAGTAATAGCTCCATTAAATAGACGACATTGATAGAACTAAAGATTAGTTACTCATTCAAGGACAAATTAGCCTGGTTGGATGCCTTGAATGGTTCCATTTGGCGGGTCGGTGTCCATTGTGTCAAGTCTGAGGGAATGAAATCTGAAAGTGTCAAAGATATCTTTATCCCTATCATAGACTTCTCCTCTTGTACATGTTTCTTCCCTCTCTAATTATGCCTATATGATCAACATGTGGAGGTTTGTAAGGCCGATGATGACGATTGTGTTGCGTTAGGAGATGTTGGTGGCACAACCGGTTGTTGTAGTTGAGCTCAGAGTATTCCATAATCTCGGTTGACCGTCTTCCAAGTCATCCAACCATTGAATTTGGGCTCACTTTTTCTAAAAAATTTCTTCCACTCCTTCCCCTCATCTTGGTCAGTGGCAGAAACATATTCTACCTGTGCTTGGAGAAGTTCTAGCTTGACCTAGCTTGAATCCACCATCCTTTGTAGGGGGTCTTTGAAGATGAAGAATTCCTGAATATTGTGTCCCAAAATCCGATGGTAGGGACAATGATAATGTCGGTTGTTGAGTCTAACTTTTCATGATTTCTTAGATCTTGTATGTGAAGCAAGTTTCAATTCATGGATGCTATGAAAAACTCATAGACATGGTTATCTTGGAACGAGTAAACTCTATTCCATTGTTCCTCAAACTAGTTTTTTCTACGTCCTCTTAGATCGCCTCGCCGGGGCATAGGCGGTCATTGATAGGTAGGAGGTGCTTGGAGATTCGGTAGTGGAATAGGTGGTGGAGTAGGTGAGGGGGATGGCTTGGGCAGGACAATGGACGCTTCAACTCTATCTTCTCTCTTTACATGAGCCTGTGAGTCTATTCGGGACTTGAGGTTAGTCTGCTGTAAGGATTCATTGATTCTCTGGGAAATTGCAGAGAAATCCTGGAATCTATTGGTGCATTTCACTGGTATGATTGGAATTTGAAGCTCATCTCAGATGTTGTTGATGCATATAGCAAACATCTAGTCCTAGGGAAGTGTCTTGTCCAGAGAGTAGGTCCGACCCTTCCATGTGGCGATGATGTCTGAGACCCTCTCGTTCACCCTCTATTTGCAATTCATGAGGTCGCTAACCATCGTCTTGGGAAACATTGAGTTTAAGTGGGACAAAAATTACAACTAAAGATCCTCCCATCCTTTTGTTGATTGAGTTGGAGAACTTGTATTCCAGACAAAGGCCGAACCTTGTAAGGTTTGTATGATGAAACTGAGTTTCCCTAGTTCTTATGGTTCTGGAGTTCGCATCATATGGTCTCAATAATACATGTAGTGTATCAAAAGCTATTCCGAGTCACCTGAGACATTGAATATTGGGAATAAACGGCTCCCAAAATTCGGTGGAGGTGGCGTGTTGCTCACCCAGTTTGGGTAAGGCTTTATCTCTGGCTGTATCCGAGTGTTCTGGTCTTCCATTGCTTCCAATTGAGTTGTCGGTGCTAAGATGGTATTGGCGAGACCCTAGTTAACATCTTTATGGGATTGATCTTGAATGGGTATATCCTGGGTTACTACTTGAGGTGCTGGCTCGGCTGGTACGTAAGGCGCATATGTCAATGGGGGTACCTTTGGAGGATTTATATGTACTCACGCCAGTTTCTTCCTGGGTGGAGGGAAGTTATAGTATGCTTCTGAATTAAAGTTCAGGTAGTTGGTCGATCCAGGTGTCGTGCAGGGTGGGGGCCCTGACCTTGTTTAATTTTCCAAGTCAAAGCATTGTTGTTGAGGCGCCCTTATAGGAAGTGTGTATTGTGACTCATCTTGGGAAACGTTTTTGGCAGGATGGTTCGTCTAGAGTATCTCCTCGTCAATCAGCCTTAATTCATTCATTTTTCTCTTTCTTCCAAGAAAACATCTCTTTGAGCATAGAAGGCTTGTTTTCTTATAGAATGAGGCAGGTTGAGGAAAACCAGGACTTTGTTCCTATCTATAGTGGTGACTTGTGGGGGAAGTGGAGGAGGTTATTCTAGAGAAGCCAGGTTCCGGGAGACCCTCGGGTTCCGGGTGAGCACGCCTACTGACCAATTGTGAGTTAAACCTGAACAAAACCATCTTCCCTCAATCCATCTATATTTGCACCATATTCAGTGTCATCCATGGGTTTGACACCGTCTATGTTGACATATGCATAATTCGGGGTGGAGGAGGTGTCATCTTCAAAGTAGGAAGAGGACCTTCCACGCCTCTTTCTGGTTTTCCTCTTTCTGTCCCAAGATTATTTTCATGTATCTTGAAAAAGGGTGACAGGGAAGGATCCTTGGTGCAACCTTATGGAACTCCTTTCTATTATAGGGGATGATGTTTCAAAGGATAGGAGATTACAAGAACCTCCTCTTCGGGATATCCTCCCCAAATAAGAGAATACTGATTCTCATGGGATATGTTGTTGTTGAGGTAAAAATTCCCCCAACCCTGGGGGATGGGGTAGGCTCCGTTCCTTGGGTGCTACAACTCCCCACATTTTTATTGGTCTTACTGGGGAATTTATTATTGAAAATCCCCCCAACCCTGCAGGCTGGGGTAGGTGTTGTACTACGGAAGCTACTACTGGTATTTCTTCCTACATGATCTCATGTGCTCCCATTCGAGTGTGAACTGGACCTGGTGTTGAGTTCACCTGTGGATTAATTCCCTCTAGGGTGGCAAGAACAGATCAATTATTGGATTTTCTTAGGCGAGAAGCCTGCTGAATTTTTTAGGTATCTTGATTCAGGAGTTTGTGAATAGCTCACTCTCGTCGGGCCTAACGCTATTGAGACTTACTCATGGCTTATTTTTTTCAGGTGCATCACCTCTCTTGGATAAGGACTTAATTTTATTGACATCTTGAAGTGATGGAATTACAGGAGCTTATGTCGAATGAGTTCTTCTGGATGGGAAGTGGAGTAAAATGCAGAGCCCCATGTAATACCTATCCTCACATATAAACTCCCATCGGAACGTATTTAATAAGGTGATTAAATTTTTATAGTACACAGTGATAGGTTAACTCAAGATCCATTTTGTGCTTCTCTTATTGCGGTCATTGTGCCAAAGGAAGGGATTCTAGGTCAATGTGATGAAGGATCTCTCCTATTGTTTTGACAAGATGTACATTCCCTTCATATGGTATGTAGTTTATTTTCATCTGGCGGATGGTTTTTCTGATATGGGAGTGGATTTCATGTACACTTACTTATTACAACTCTCTAGGTATGTCGAATTGAGAGGTGGTCATGGGACAAAACATTACTGGTATATCATCTATGGACATCTGTTTCCTCTGGTTCAACACATCAGCATGTGCCTCCACCAATAATTCCTCTACTTGATCAGCCTAGTAGAGACGCTCCTTGACAGTATGATCGAAGTTAGTAGGGATTTTAGTGATAGAATCGTTATGTGGGCAGCTCCAGGATGGCTTAGAGGATGAACGTGGTCTCAGTCAATCTCTTGACTAAAGAAGGACGTTTTCAATATTTGGCTGGGAATCTGACAAGATCGATTCCCTCCTTCTGAGTGCCTTGGTATAGGAGGGATTTTCTGCACATAATTCAGATGGGGGTGTAACTTCCGGTCGATATGATATGTCACTGCGGGGAGGACCTCCATAGTTAGTGCTGTTGTGGTGAGGACTACTATCACATCATGAAGTCCGACTGCCAGAAATAAATCTGTAGTTCATAACCTGGAGAGGACCTTCAGAGTGGACTACATCAAGGGGAGGACCTTCTTGCTATTCAAGGCCATTACATGGAGGTCCTTCGAAATGGTTTTCATGGTGACGAGGTCTACCACCATTGCTGTTGTAGGTAGAAAACCTACGGGGTACACCCTAGGAAGGGCCGTCAGAATGTACTGAAATTAGGTGAGGTCCTTATCATTTATTTATGTCATTTCAGGGAGGACCCTTTAAATCCATGCTGTAATGGAGAGGTCGACCATTATCGTATGACACCTCCCCGCATAGATGAATTTTTCAGTGCGTACCCTGGGGAGGACCTTTAGGTCAAACTTCATCTAGGGAAGGACCTTCTACATGCATAATGTCATTACAGTGAGGGCCTTAGAAACAAATTCCATCATTAGGAGGATTAGCATCATGGTTTGACATTCTATGTGTATCCTAGGGAGGTCCTTCAGGGCACACTACTGTTAGGGGATACCTTCTTGTTACTTAAGGCCATTTCGGAGAGGACCTTCGCAATGTTATCTATGATGGAAAAGACTACCATCATATATGTTGTGATGGTTAGGACTACCATCACAGCTATTGTAGGGAGAATACTTGTGGGCTACACCGTGGGGAGGGCCTTTAAAATGTACCGTAATGAGAGGAGGGCCTTCTCATAGATTGACGTCTCTTTGGAGAGGACCACCGCTATTACAATGGCGAGGAATACCACCATAATATGATTCCTAGATGCGTGAAATATATTTTCAATGTAACCCTTGTGGAGGAACTTAAAGGAATTCCAGGACAAGGGGAGGACCTTCTTGTTGTGATGTGATGTCACTATGGGGAGGACCTATGCAGTTGAGACTATGATGGAGAGAACTACCATCATAATTTGTGGTTCCAATGCACAGAGAGTGTTTTCAGCATATACCCTGGGGAGGACCATCAGGGTGGACCTCAAAAAGTGGAGGAACTTCTTGCTGCTCGGTATTCGAGTTATGTGGGGGGATTTTGTGACTCACATCTAAAGAGGAACTCTCATGATCGATCATTATATGCCCATGAGAGAGGCCCTAATGGGTGATTTGGCTGCCTTCGGCACGTTTGGGCACTCTCTTATGGGTATCGAGGACCGTCTACTATTGATAACAGCTGTCACCTCTGGGTCTCTATCTAATTGGGTTTTGTGATGATGTCAAGATACACTGACGAAGATCTTGAGTTTTCTTAGGGATATATTTCTGCCCTAAATCATCCACCGTGATGGACGGGTGTCCCCCAGTTGGAATGAGTGAGTATGCTCGATCCGGTTTCCCTTGTATCATTGGATATATCCAAAAACACACCTAGGAGTAATTAGGGATGAAGATCTGCTCCGAGGTGGTTGTATCGTGTCTTAGATGAGTCACCTTAATTGAGGAGATGGGCTCACGGGCCTGAGTCCTTGTTGTTTTTTCTAATGCAATTGCATTCTGGAAAGTCTTCAAGATGTGATCTGGGATCGATACCTTCTCTTCCATAATTTCTATTATATGTAGAGATACATCCTTGGATAGAATGGGTATGAGGTATCATTCTAATTTCGATGTAGTAATGTGCTTATCTGGTCATCCAGTGCTCAATGGATACTAACGATTCTCGTGTGTTGGGGCCGGTGAACTAGCCATCCCCTGTGCTAGGATATGCCAACTTACTTCTCCATTTTCCGCCACATCAGGATGACATACTTTACTTACTTCCATAGGGAACTGGACCCAAAAATGTTGGTGACCTACCATGTCGAGTTAGTGGCCTCTGTTGGCTCGGAGACGTTCCCACCTATTGATCACCACCATATCAGGATGGCGCGCATCGGAAGCATCTGCGAGGAGCTGGTCCTGTGGGTGCTGAATTGACACCATATCTGGTTGGTGGGCTTAATGATACCATGCTGGTAGAGGAACCTACTGGGTAGGTGCCATATTGTATGGGAAATGGTCTTAACGAGGCTCGTCAAAGATGTGAGCCTCCTCATATATTGTCGCTATGCCAGGATGGAGGGATTTGGAAGAGTAGACAAGTCCATGGGCCTCCCTGTGATATGTCTCCATATTTTAGAAGTAGAGTTCCTCCTCAAGAATGACGGTGATGACCTATTTCTGTTTGTATATTCTCCACCCTAGGTGGGTGGTTCGAGGGGCCATAGATCAGGGAATGTGTGCATGGATCCTTGGGGTGGTATCATTTTCAGGGTGAGGATACGAGGTTGCAACGTAGTTGTTGTGACGTCTTCAGTGGGGGACTTGCAGTAGATACCACTTCCAGTGGGGATGAATTCATAGACATCAACCTCATCATCCTCCCAAAGATAAGAGAGTTATTCATTGTCTTGTTTTGTGGGTAGCCTACCGAAACGGTTCGAGACGGCTACAGCAGTCGCCTGGATCTTCTCCCTTGGTCGCCACTGGGTAGGCGGACGATGGGACTTAGCTGACTGGAGGGTGTACATAGCCTCCTCCTTAGTCTAGAGAGCACCATTCAAGTGCTACTCTCAGATCAGTGCATCCATGAACCAGTGTTGAAGATACTAGGTGGGTGATGAGGTCCTCTGCTGATTGAGAGGACCAGTCTGTACGTTGATCATCGTGCGTTTCCGATAATTCCTTTGCGACACCATTGGATT
The DNA here is from genome assembly GCA_963277665.1 of Viscum album. Classification (NCBI taxonomy): domain Eukaryota; kingdom Viridiplantae; phylum Streptophyta; class Magnoliopsida; order Santalales; family Viscaceae; genus Viscum; species Viscum album. The sequence goes on along the minus strand of OY728137.1, from coordinate 1,487,598,241 downwards.
CAAGGAAGCTCTACTATGTACATTTAAGACATTTGTAAAATAAAAACAGCAAAACCCGTCAGTGTAGAATCTTATAATCTAATACGCATTTATTTTCCTTGCTTGGCCCCCCTTTTGAGCATGAAAGTGGGCACAACGTGGGATTATTTCACCACCTCCATTGAAGGCTCATGGCTAGGTCCATTTTTTAGGTTGTAGAATGATCAAAATGGCCATTAAGATATTATTAATACATTTATTGTTATGGAGACTTTTAGATTATGGTTAATACTTCATGATGGTTAAACATTCACGTCAGGTTCACCATTTTTGTTTCATGGCTAGGGGGCGTGATCAGTTCTTATGTATAATTAAAGTGAGTCGATGTAGTTTAATCATTTCTATCAAGTTCTTTACCTTCATGGATTATCCTGTTCTCAAATGGGTTTTTTCATGGAGCTAGAAACACCCAACGGTTCTTGTATCCAACAATCCATGGACCTACTTTACAAAGGCAGATGATCGTTGGGTGAATAGGAAACGCCACTTAAGAACTAATATTGTTCGAGAGTATGGGAAGTTGTGCTCATTGCACCCTTTTGGGGGGAATTGTTTCCTATTACGAGACTCTCTTATAGATTTAAGATGTGTTCATAGGTTCGTGAATATTTGGTTTATCCCCAAGTATAGTATCCACAGATTACCCATGGGTTTCAAGTCATTGGTATACACAGGGATCCAGAACCGTCTACATATGAGGTTTACCATCCCTCATTGGATTATCGATTCTTGGGAAGTTTGAGTTTTTTCAGACAGCACTGGTCTCTAGACTTATAATGGGGCCCTCTGGAGTTTATTGTCTTCCACTGGGGATAGGGAGTGACTTGAGAATCTAGATCAAACCCGTAATAATGGCTTCTTATGTATCCTCATGATAGGAATCTGAGTCGACGTAGTTTGGTGCCACTTAACAGGAAAAATAACCTTTTATGATCATGTGACAGGGACCCAGCCATAATTTTTAATGTCATGTAGCTTAGACATCTAGGATACAAGTTCCTAGTTAACATTGGTGTGGGACTTACACCGAAGCAGCCCAGAGGTCCCAAGGGAAAATGATTTCTTGGGCCCGGGTATGATCCTACTAGGGGAATGAGGACCTAGTCTGATAAAGATAGATGTGAATCATACTTGGATGTTGGCCTTATACCTTTGGGAGATTTCCGATGTACTCAGTTGGTTGGGAATCAAAGTGTACATAGTTTGGGAAGGTGAGGTCTAATGCATGATAGTAGCCTATCAAGGGCATAATTGGAATCCCATGATGGGTTATGGTTGGGGATTACATGTTGTTGGTGGACTGATTTGGGATTGAACCTTAGGGAGGTTTTTTACGTACCCTACTTTAGAGATAGGGATAAAGACCCATGTAGTCTATTATACCACTGTCTTTGTATGAATGTCTCAACCATCACAAATCTCTAAGCCCACATGAGTCATGGTCGGTGTGATAAACAAGAGAATGTGAAAGATTCAGCAAGCGACACACTTTTTTCTTTATTAAGGGATGATGTAGAAGATGAAAGAAGAGGGAGAGGGTCTAGACCATGAGATATTCATTCCCCCTACTGTCGAGGAGGGAACTAAAGTAGATTTTGTGTTAAAAGAGGATGTGGTACGATGATGCAGGGCACATGGAAATGAACTTTCCCAGATGGAAGAGGAAAAGCTATTGTCATCCGATGAGGATAGTGTAGGGATTACTCTAGGAGGGATGCCCTGTTACTCTCTTCAAGAGAGGGAAGATTTTCTCACCGCTGGCACTTATTGAATGGAAAGGAAAGAAGGATCCCTCAATCTTAAAGAGTAGAGAGGCACAAAGGGGCTCCCAAGCTCAGAATATCGACTACCATGTGTATGTAAACCCCAGAATTCTCTGGATGTGTCTTCAAGGGATGGGGTAATCCTTTTTCCTCTACCTACCGTGGGAATTGGAACTCAAGAGGGCGTGCTAATGCACCTGAATATTTCATCATGCTGGTCCAATGGATTTGGGAGAGGCCTTGGCTTGGTGTCAATGGATAGGATACTGAAGGGATTTTAGAGGATTGGACTAAATTGAAAGGCCTTATCTAACTTAGGGGAAGGAAACACCAAAGGTCTTGGTAGACCACATAGCCATATGATAAGTGGAACCCTTCATAGAGTTAAGTTCTATAAGGATTGAGAGGTCGTCCGCGTATTACTGTGGTATGCGGGATGTGGGGCATCCAACCTACTGGAGTGGTAAGCAGCTTTGGTCTTTGTCCACGTACCAAACAAGTACGCGACGCTGGAGTCCTCTCGAGCGGCGGTGGATAGGGGAAGTGCTGGCCAGGGCTTCACCCATGTAGGAGGGTTCTACATGGTGCAATGAATCGATGAATGTGCATCGGATCTTTGGTTCACAGGGAGAGCATTTGTGTTGTGGCCATGGATCGTGGTTCACCAATTTTAGGTTCGCGGTTTACAAATTTATTTATGTGTTCTTCAGATCATAAAAAATAAATCCTAGTTTATTCCTATTATTGGTTTGCAAATATGAACATCATGGAATGCGAAATCCAAAGCACCCAAAAGCTGCTTCTTTCTCCAAAATTCTGATGACTTCCTTCAAATATCCGATCACCAAGAATCAGATCTTCCAAAAAGCTGATCCCTTTCATCTCCCACTTGATGTCTTTTTATAGAGGGGTGAAAGGGTTGTATCTACGGATGACTTAGTCAAACCTATGTTCACAAGGTATATTGGATGCACCTCAACCATGGACCAACTCTATCACTTTGGTGTTTTGCGGCCGCGCAGGGCTCCGCCTTCATTCTGCGAATGACGCGATGCATGGCGGGGGGCCCATCTGCATGTTTCGTGGATAGCACAATTCGCAACTGTAGACCGGCCTGACCTCACTTTCCTGTTATTCTGTTCGCGCCTACTTAGGAGCTCTGCAACCATTTGGAGAATAAAAATGTCCTCAGGAGGGAGGTTCACCGAACCGGTCACGTACCACTAATGATGAACCGGTACGTAGACTAGTATGGTCCTTTAGCATTTCTCTTGAACATTAATCATATTTTTTTCCAAATTATTCGTGAATATTGGGATGATTCTTCCACATATATTAAGGGAGTATTTTCCTTCCCTTATGTGGATTTTTCAGGGCCCTACAATATGTCATGGATAAAAACCAGGGCAATCATAACATGGTTGGTTTGGGCTATCCACATAAGGACTGACCTTTAGATTGCGATAACCTCCAGCGTTCTATATTTTCAGGCTTGGGATAACCTCCAATGCAGCCTCAGAGCTCATAGAACATTAATCATTACCTAATTAATTAGAGGGACATATAGATCCCTCTAGTCACTGAATCCATAAACTTTTTCCCAAAAAATAAAAAATTATTCATCTTATGAGAACCCATTAAATGAAAAGTTTTTAATAAAATTTTATCATATCACAACCTCTGAAAACGAAATAGAATTTAATAAAAAAATATTCAAAATAAATATAAACCATCTAAAGAATGAAAAAAATGGCATCATTGCATCATATTCCATGTAATGCAGAATTAATATCAAAGGATATCACATTAGATGGAAAATTATTTTTAAGAGATACTAGGAACATTTCTTGATTAAAATAATCTTTCATTGATGATAATTTTCTAAAACTAAGAAATCATAAAAAAAACATGGAAATATTTTTTATATTTTTGGTAAAAGTCAAATGGGACTAGTTTTGAAAAAAATAGAAATATTCCATATAAGAAATTTTGTAAATAAAGTAAAACAATGTTAAATGTGAATTTAAATAACCCCAAATGAATATTAAAACATTTTATATTTTTTTAGAAAACATGTATATAGTCGAAAAAGGATTTTTCGAACAAAAAGAGAAAAAGTGTTTGTATAAATTAAAAATTTTCTTTTGGAATAATGAAAACATAAATAGAGAAAAATGCTGGGAAAAATGATTTTCTTTAGAAGTAACCATCAGAGAATAATTTTAATTTGTTTTTCTTAATATTTCATAATATTTCATCTTCAGTAGAATAAAAATAAACAATCTCGATAAACAATGAGATTATTTAAAAAAATCCATACCAATTTTTTAAAATCATGTTGTAATCCCCTTTAATTAATAACAGTTAATAAGGTATGTTCATAACATAATGAATGTCCCAAAGATGTAAAATTGAGAAAAAAAATCTCTTACCACATTGGTAATCTTTTGAATTGAAAGACCTATTAAATAATAACATAAAATGAATATTTAATTATCATTTAAATATTTATAATAATGAAATAAAATTTCAAAGGGTTGGTATATACACCACATAAAATAATTGAGTGGTGAATTTGGAATAAGTCTCTGGGAAATAAATGTGAGATTAGAAATACATTATTGTAAGTATCAACTACATTTATAAAAATTTAAAGATACTTTATAATATATATAATTTTATTAAAAATTTATTATTAAATCATAAATATATATATATATATATATCATAATATAATTGATTTAAATATTCCCATTTATTACCCATTTATTAACAATAACATGTTAAACTCTCATTTCAGGAAATAATAACATTGTTTTTTTCTGTCAGGTTTTGATCTTTTTTTATTCTAATAATTTGATCATTATTCCATTATATACAATATTTTAACTATTATATTAATATCATATATATTCAATATTTATTCACATAGAATAATATATAAATTCTAATGATATAATATTAAATTCACCATTCATGAGGACAGTTGGATGTACATACACATGAACGTTTTTTCTATTTTATAAAAAAGATGAAATAAAAGAAATAAAAATAGTATATTACCATTTAGAATATTTTTATACAATATATATCATATTTTTTTAAATTTACCTTTTTTACCTTTCATCAAAATAATATGTGTGAAACAAATCACATCACTTTGTGTGATGGTATTCCTCCAAACACATGAAGGATATAATTGTATCCATAATGTAATATAAAATAATAATTTATATGTGAAATAATAATTCATGAAGTAAAATTATGTTAAAAATTTCTTATATATTTTTTTAATCTATCCTTAATCCCATCCAAGTAAAATAAAAATTAAAAGAACACCACATTGGTTCGCAAGGTGATAGTCTACCGTTCACATGAGTGACATTAGTGTTTTCCAACAGGTTGGGACATAACAAGGTATATGTGATATTATAATTAAATATTTATAATAATATTGTAAATATAATATAAATACATAAAATTTGACCTTATATCCATATGTGAGAGGTGGTGATGAAAAATAAATAACATCAGTTCACGAGGTGGTAGTCCGCCGTAGACATGATCAATGATTTCCCCCCTTTTTATGAAACAAGAATATGGATATAAGAAAGGAAATTATTATAACAATATATAAGTATATGAAAAATAATGGTGTTATCATATAAACATAATTGAATAATATTTTAATAATTTACAATTATAAGTAAAGGAAAAACTCAAAGTTTCAATGTTTATATATTCTTCATAAAACCTCATTATGTTTTACCTAATTCCTTTCTATATTGTATTTATGATCTCAAAAATGACTCTAGTATGTGGGTAGGGATCCAAGAAAAATATTTGGGTTTGTATTGTCCAAAACAAAGTGTATTAGAAGTTTGAATATGGGGGATATGGTTTGGACTTTAATAAGTGGGGGGAGGGGACACACAATGAATGTTGAAAAGAATAAAATGTATACACTTTGTTGACATGCCAATAATGTTCCAAAATGGGAAATTATTGAAAATTTATTTTTTTAGGAAAACATATTTCTATATATTGTCTTTGGACATATTTATATGACATTTCATCCCTTATATATTTATTTTATCCTCCACAGTAAACTTGTTTTAACATTAACCAAGGAAATTACTTTTTATTGTTATTATTATTAATTTAGACCAAAAATTATGTTTAAATTATTATGTATTATAAGTTATCTATCTTGAAAAAATAAAATCTATTTTCCTGAATTCTTTTCACATAAGTGGAAAATTTTAATTTAAAATTAATCCCACAGATGTGACGAGAAATCAGTTTTCCAATGATAAAATATTAACAAGTTTTAGTAGTTTTTTTATTAAAATTATATTTGATATTTATTATAATTACTAAAATTAGAATAATAAAGGTATAATGGAACTAATTTTACATTACTTTTTTAAAATGTAGCCTCATACTTTCTTTAAATGAGAAGATAGTTTTGTATAAAAACTACTATTTTTCATTATTCGTTGAAAAAATCGTATATTCCAAAAACATCCAAAAATTCACTATAATATATTTCTTACATATAGACTTAAAAATTGATGTTTATTTTTTCAAATTAGTTTTCCCAATGTTTCAAAATGTTATTTTATTATTTGTTTATAATGTTTTTTAGAAAATAGTTTTGTTAAACCATATAAAGTCATTACCAAAAAATAACTACCTTTTTACCAATATGTTATATTTATATAATACCATAAAAAATAAATTTTAATATTTTATTATTCAAATTATTTCCATATTTTTTTATGTAAATGTAATTAAGGTTGTGTTTAAATAATAATATCAGTAATTTATTTGTTGTTCCTTAAAAATTGATGTTGTGTGTGACACAATATATTGAATAAATTAAATTTATTTGAAAATATATATCTCATAAAATCTAAGTGTGTTAAAGTACTTCCTCCAGATAGATACATGTAACACTTGATAAAATTTACATATGTTTAGTTGATGCAACAAGAAATAATCTACAATCTCTACGCAATCAAGAATCCCAACGGGGCAGATATATGTAGGTATTTTCTTTCATTTCTTTATGAATGCCGTTATATTTTTTTACATATGAATTCAATGAAATTTAACCTTCAAAACTTATTATTTTATATTTCATCATTTATTTTCATTATATATTTTTATTTCCTCCAATATTCCTTGATGTTCTCCTAAGTGGTTTTGAAATTCTCTACTATATCCCCAAAAATATCAGGTCCTAACTGATTTTGTTGGTTGGTGTGGAAAACAAAATAATTATGCCATTAAGTTAGTTTAAAATTACTAAAAAATTACTTTAGATAATAAAAAACTTAATCGTTATATTTTATAAAAATGTGCCAATTCACTAAAATAGTTATAATATATAATTCAATGTTTTCAAATGATTTCCCTATGGATCATTCATATATTTTTTAATTTTTACAAAACAAAAATTAAATATTAAAATATAACATCTCACATTAAACATAATATATATAAAAATAATTGAAGATAAATATCATAGTAATTTGTTTCTATATAATATTTGTAAAAACTGTTTTGTTTTTTAGAAATGTAATAAAAATTAAAAAAAAACACACAACAGAAAAAAAAGTGGTTCAATTTCATGATGAGACGTAGTCCTGTTCAATAGGAAGTCACACATTTCTAAGTAGTTTTTAAGAAATAATATTAATCAAAAAATGTCATTTTTTTCTAAAATGTTTTACACAAGTTAGTCCTGGATACACACAACGTATTTTATAGCTATACATGGGATCACATGAGAATGATATATAAATAATGATTATATAATAATATTCAGTTTTGTGAATGATTTTGAGATAATTAATTTACATAGAAAACAATAAAAATACTCAATAAGTACGCTAAAATAGAGATAGAAATAGATGGACGGAGATAATTTATTAATTAGCATAATCTAATCAACTTTAGTTGATCTATTTTCCTTAAATCATTCCAAGATGAAAGGCCCATTCAGGATCAATGTGATCATTGAGAAGAGGAGTAGGTGAATGATCAATCACCTTTTATTTTATTTTTATCTCATATTTAACAAAATTATCCTCTTGTTAAATAATTATAGCATTTAAAAAAATCAAATCACAAGAAAAACTACAGGAATAAAAGAATTTATAAGGTGCACTGCTCAATAAGAGTATCTGGTCTTCAGAATGTTTTGGTAATAATTGAATAGAACACAATCCTATATATGAATATGCTTTTTATTTTGTTACAAAAAACAAGGGAACATCCTTACACTATCATTGAACTTTTATAAAAACTATAGTGATTGTTATTTACACGTTTAATAAAATATAATAAATATTTTATAAAAACTTTTAGAAATATTCCCCAACTAGCTTAGAATGTTGTAACTATGCATCTAGTACAAGCATCACTTTTTCTATTTTTAAAACATAATACTTCTTCACTTTATTACCTTGTAGAATGTATGGAATTTTTCAATAATTTGGTCATATATCTGATGGGTTATTCTATAATGTTATTCAATATAAATTGTTTATAATGTTTATCATGTGGCTTCTAAAATCATATACACCCTCCTTATGAGTATTTCATCTTATTAGACATAATAAAAAATAATGTCTTGTGAGTTTGTTTTATTATTCCTAATCACAACTTTCTTATTCATTGTAAAGTTATTATACTTTTTATACATCAACCAAGAGATACCATGGTTGGATAAATCCATCCTCAAAAACTCTAACTAATAAAATTTCATATTTTTTCTCTGTAAAAAACCAATTAAGTGAAACTTTGGTTTTTTTCACACACAGGAAGAGTAAACTATACTTTTTTCATCCATCCTTTTATAAATTCTATTAAATAAGCAAATTAATGAATTCAAATTTATTTTTCCATATTAAAGGAATATGTAAATTCATCAAATTCCACTAATAAAATTCTTTAAAAACTACTTAGGACTTACAAAGTATTCCGAAAGACTCTCACAAATTGAAACATAAAAAAACATACTCTACCCCTGGTAAAATCATAGATCATCCTTATATGATTTTTGTAAATTTGAATGATCAGAATAGATTCTTTACATTATATATTTCTATAAAATTTTTTATATATTAATTTACTTCAGTAAACTTCATTAGTAATATGTTTTTTCTAAATCTCCAGATAATATCTCTTTCTGATGTGAGTATGTCCATTGATCTGAAAATCATTATAGGAACATCTAAGAAGGCATATTCTAGAATTTTTTTTTAATGATGAATTCATATATCCTATGTAATTCATCCATTGAGACTTTTTCTGAGGCAAAAACATCAGTAACTCCATTTTTGAACCCGGATTGAATTTATTATTTGCTACATATATACCTATTTGATAGAAATTAACAAATAATGATTTTTGATGAAATTTTAAAATAATTTCACCTATTCATCTTGAAAAATAATTTAAATAAAAATCTTCATACATGTTTTTCAAATATAATTTGTACAAATAGTTTTCCAATGGACTTAATCTAAAAAAATACACTACAAATAGGGATTCTAATAGTGCTAAAACCATCTTTAACAGCGCTAAAAAAGTGTTGTTAATTTCGTAGAAGATAAAGGGGGGTCCCCTTTATCAGCGCTAAACAGAACGCTGATAAAGGTAGTATTTATCAGCGCTAAAAATAGTGCTGATAAATGGATGATATATAAGCGCTAAAAATAGCACTGATAATTACAACTTTTATGAGCGCTATTTTTAGCAATGATATATTATCTATTTATCAGCACATAATTAGCTCTGATAATGGACAAATTGCATGTGCAATCCCAGAACCTGTACAACACCTGCACACATGAGACATCACCTCCAGACACAGCACAAACAACACCTACTAAAAGCACAGAAGAACAAAAATGCTATATTAATTTACTTGAAATCTTGAATACAAATAAACACACTTCTATATATATTTCAAACAATGTTTAATTTGGTTACAATTACAATTATCCAAAAAAATAAGTTAAAAAACATTGATGTTTCATCCTATTTGGATCCATGACCCGCTCTAGAAAATTTTCGTCCATGGTATTAGTTGCAGAACAAAGAATTCAAACTCATGAAATAGATTTCATGAATATAAGAAAAAAATATATTGTTATTAATACAATAATGAAATAAATTAAACAATAATATGAATGAATAAATTAATAAAATGTAAATTGATACCTGTTACAACCATTACATGTCCATATTTCCTTAGATTGAATTAATATTTTAGAAGAGGCTCAACATGATTCATTGACTTATAAATACTGTTTTGTATTTATCAGTTTTAGAGAGGTCCTAATGATAACCTACACAATTAGATAAGCCACTATCATTCCGGTTCACACTATAAAGTGTCTCATAGAGTCCTCTAGAAGTGGTTTTCTAGGATGCAGTGGAATTGCACCAGTAAGAAAGTGGTGGTTCCATTGAAATGGGTAAATTTTGAATTGATATTCAATGGTGGAAGAAATACAACATGGGAAAAAATGGCATATCAATCATCCCAACAACCACAACACCATACAAAAACACAATCGTTCTCACAATCACAACAGCATACGAAGAAAAAAAATCACAATTTCAGATTTTACAAAGCATCCCTTATTCAATTCTGTTTGTTAATTCAGGGGTTATCACATAAGTTTTATCATCATGGGGTGTTCATTCGTAAGTAAAGTATATGTAAATTAACAATTTTTATATTCAAATGTTCAACAAGAACCAAACAACATGTAGTTCATTTAGTGCACAAACAAGGACCACCAACGACAACAATTTTCAGCGGGGCATTTAGTCCGTACATTGCACATAATAACCATTAATATAAAACATTAATAACATGCGAACAAGAAGAAAACAATGAGAAATAAGATAAAACTCACCAAGAAGGTGTCGTTCAGCACACGAAAAAGGTGAGTTCATGGCAGAGGAGAGGCGCACTGCATAAGAGATTTCCAACTGAAAAGAAAACATAAAATAACAGAAACCTGGGAGAATAAAATAATCTAAAACCAAGTACACCATTTACCTCATCCCACAAACCCCAAGAACCCACTAAAAAATTATGTGTGATATCTTTCTCATTATATTTTCCTTTTTGTATTTTACTGGTGAAAAAAATGGATTAAAAACTATATTGACTAAATAAAGGGTGCTTTATGTGATAAAAAAAATTCATGAACTCAATTCACCCTCTCCTGATTCATTGCAGTGCTATTCTTTAAACAAAATCCTTATCCATATGGAAATTTATGATCATTTTTGGATCAATTCAAGCACAAAATTCATTTTTCGACAGACTAGGTATGTCTATGCATCCATTTCATAAATAGCCTATACATACACCACTACGGATCATTATAAACTAGGATCAAATTAACATACCATTATAATTTAGTTGAAAATAATTCCACCAAAATTTTACATTGAAAATCTATATATAAGTTATTGATGAAACATTAAACAGTTGAAACTCCCATTCAAAATCATTTAGAAACATGTAAGAACATGTCATGTGAGTCCTATATTCTAACCATGATACATGTAGATAAGCCTATTTCCAATGGAGAATGAGAAATTTGAAATAATTACATCTAAGCTAAATACCTAGTATTTAGTAAACATATGAAAAATAATATCTCAAACCAGAAATTAATAATATTTTACTCTAGTTACTAGGAGTTCCTAAAAGAAAGGTTCTTGGAGTACAATCAAGTCAAATGGTCCTTAGAGATAAAGAAGCTACAACAGAGGCAGTCATGGAGGAGGAAGTGACAGCGGAGGCAGCGGCGGAGGCAGTGGAGACGGAGGCAGCGGCGGCAGAGGCAGCGGAGATGGAGGCAGCGGTGGCGGAGGCAACGGCGGTGAAGGCAGTGGTGGCGGAGGAGGATGACAGTCGAGGAGGAGGAGGAAAACCCAACGGAAGTGGCAGTGGAAGAGGTGGTGGAGGAGGAGGAGGAGGAGTATGAGGAGGAGAGGTCGCGGCAGAAGAGGGGCCTGGTTTAGCTTCCACTAAATCTTGACCATGTGAATGAGAGGAGGTCCTGTTAGGGTTATTAAATAAAAACTACTCGAACCTTTATCAACGCTCATTAAAACCATTGATAAAGGTATGTTTTATTAGTGCTAAAATAAAAGTTCTAATAAAACATACCTTTATCAGCCCTAAAAGGGCACTGATAAATAGTTATTTTATCATCCCCTTTTAGTGCTGATAAAGGTATACCTTTATCAACGCTAAAAAACCGCTGATAAAGGTATGTTTTATCAGTGCCTTTATTTTATCATTGATAAAATATACCTTTATCAGCGCTTTTAACGAGCACCGATAAAGGTTCCAACTGTTTTTATTTAATAATTTATTTATATTCTTATATATTTATTTAAAATGGCATATAAGATAAATATATATCTATTTATTAATAATTATAGCAATAAAGAGTATATATTTATAAATATTAGTATATAATTGTCAATCTATACAAAAAACATTATTTTTTATTATAAATATTATAATTTTATATAAATTGAGAATAAAAACTTTTATCAGCACTTTTTTTAGCCCTGATAAAGGGTAGATGTATCAACACTTTTAACCAACCATGATAAAGGAATACCCCTTTATCAGCGCTTTCTTTTTAGTGCTGATAAAGGGTAGTAATTCCCTTTCCCTGTTTTTGGAAATGAAATCATAAGAAATCATTCGTCTAATGCACTTAAACAAGAATTTTTTTTATTAAAAATTCCTAAGATTTTATTTAGTTGAACCAATTGGGGATAACAAGAGCTTTCTTTGTGGATTATATATGTTTGTGTAAATTACTTCATTATCTATCCTTATGAACATAAAAAATATTTTATTCTTTCAAAACCATTGTATAAAAGCTATGTTGACAGAATATTTCTCTCCCCCTTTCAGTATAAGAAAATATCTCATTATTGTAGACTCACTGAAAAATTTGTCCTTGTTTTTCAATCTCATGAAATCTATATATATTTTTAGAAATATGATTTCATTTTCAAATAAGTTTCTATAACTTTGGAATAAATTCATAGAACATGATATCTTTTTATCTCATGATGTTAGATATTATTAGAAAATTAATTCTTTTCCTTATTTGGATTTTCAAAAAAAATGGAAACTTTTGAATATTAACTTCCAACATAAAAAATAAATCGACCATTGGATTTTTTTACAAAAATTTGGTTTTACCCTATTTTTATGATTCCAATAATTTTTTTCCACAATTATTGGAATCATTAAAAAAGTATTTCGATTTTTGAAAAAAAATAAAATTCTTCTAACAAGCATTTTACACCAAGTTGCATCATAACCTCATTTATCCAACATAGTCCCAAAAATATAACCCTTTTGATTCTATTTTCAACAAGGAATCATAGGTCACTAAAAAATTATAACTTAAGATATGGATAACTTATTCAAAATTTATATTCTTGCATGAGTGAAGTTGAAATAGGAAATAATAATCATTGAATAAAAAAACCATTATCTTGAATCAGCCCGAACACTCATGAAATTTGATAACCAAAAAGAAAATGACATACCCAAAGGTAGTTAAATATCAACATGTGTTGTATACTAACACATGGAATCATATAAGAAATAATAGAGAACATTTTTTTCACATTAATAGTTAATGAAAAAAACAATAAAGTATGTTAAAAGAAAAATAAATAAAAAAAGATAGTACCAGAATCTGGATAGGTATATAAAGACAATGTATATCCACAAAGTACTTGAAATAAAACAACATTAACAACCCAAGGTCTCAAAGGACATGGAACTACAAGATTATAAGTTCAACAACTTTAACCTAAATGTGATGCTTCCCCTAGTTTGAACCTGGAAGAAGGAAATCTACAAACTCCAGATGGAAAATGTACTATGTGAACTAAAATGTTAATAGAGTCTCATAAAGTGTTCTATAATAATATTCGATAGGAAGTAAAACAAATCATGATTTAAATTTCAAATAAAACATTCATGGAAATTAAATTCTATATTTAAATCAAAACATTTTATTCATTTCAATTTATGTAATCCCATTGAACAATATGTTAACTACCCATTTTCAATAATTTATTTAATATAAATCAACAAGGAATATGTAAAACATCATTATAAATAATGGAATATAAATAAAAATAATTTATAAACAAGTAACACAGTCATATTCTAAAAATTATGGAAAGTCCAAGTTACGAGATCCTTACACATCTCATATCAATGACAATGATAATATGTGTAAACATGTCCCTAACACAATAGTCAAATATGACTCATTAACATCCCACTTAGGATAAAATCTACTGTACTTTGTTTTCTTAGAGTTAATATGAATGAATTTGTTTCTAAGGAATTACCATCCTAGCATTTTTGTCCCAAAGGAAAAACTAACTACCCAAGTATTCATCTGCTAAAACAATCAATGAAGAATGGTCAAATTGTTTTAAAAATGTTTAAAATACAATCCCACAATTTCCAATTTCAATATTCCAATATCTATTTAAAAACAAATATATGGGTTTTCCATCAATTCAATTTCTTTTTAATTTAAAACCAATCATGAGTTCTTATCAAATCATTTTAATCTATTTTTCTCAAAATCTATTTCAAAACCTGATTTCTCAAATCAATTTCACAATTTCCAACAAAATCCCATTACACACCAATTTCCAATTCCATTAGAACTTGAGGTTCTCCCAAAAATTTCCTTCCATATCAATTTCTTATTTCCAATTCACATAGAATTGATTTTTTATAATTTAATTTAATGAAATTTAATATAAAAAACAATTAAATGTTTTATTAGATGGAAAATATCAATGTAACCACCTACCTTTAACATGATAATCCTGTATCACAACACCTGCAACATGAATTTCCAATGAAGAATGTTGAAAATATATATCCAATAATCTTAAAAATATTCAATATTAAAAAAGGAGTTTATATCCATAATAATTTAGATTATCTAAAAACCCATATGGATGAATGATAAAGGGGGCTAGAGAGAATGAATAGTATATGAGATCTTATCACAAAAGAATCAAATGACGTTATCGAAGCTTCAATATTCTTCATAATATGTTTGGAGGATCCAAAACAAGATATTGGGAGATCAAATGACACTGAAGATGTCTAATATCAAGTTTGAATTTATTGGGTGGTAAAATATAGGTTCATGAATTTTTAAAATATTTTTTGGAATAATAAAGATTGTGCACACCTTTTCCCAGAGGGGGCACACAATTTGTCAAACAATGCACCCTAACTATGTGCCAATATAATATGGTGAATACTATTTTATACTTTTATCTAACCATGAAAATACCCACTATTTGGGTTTTCATGTTTTTCTATGTGTGGTCACACAATTTGGGATCCCTTGTTCCAACCGTTCACTGCTCATAAAACTCTAAAAATTTCAAATTCCTCCTGAAACCACATGAGACAAACCTCATCAAAAAATGATAAAAAATGAGTCTTGTGGAGTACCTGAAAATAGAAATTGGATTTTACAAACTCCCCAATATATAAAATTTATATCCCTATAAATCTTGTTAAGAAGTATCCATGTCACGACCTGCCCTCGGGGTCCGTGCCGTGACTACCCCAAGCCCGCCTTCCATAGGCCAGGGGCTGGCGACTAGCACCAAGGCGTAAATCCCAGTAAAAAGGGAAGGCATTGCCTTTGAAAAGTAAACAAACACCACAGAGTAAGTAAGCAGAAAGTAAACACTAAACAAAAGCAGAGTACTACTGAAAGTGCAGAAAAGTAAATGGGCCAGTATACAAACCCAAACTGAAAGTAAAGTACAACTCGAAAGGGAAAACAGCAACTGAAAGGTAAAAGCCGCTACACCGAGCTGTCCACTAGAAATCCCACCTGAAGGGTGGGTACAGATAGCTCTACTGCTCCACAGGTCCCGCCGTCTGCTCCGTGCACGTCCCGCCCAGTGGTCCACCTCCGGGTACCGTCCCGCTCTGCAAGCCTCAGCTAAGGTCAACGTTGTCCGTCGTCTACAACCAACACAACGTAGTGCGGGCATAGCCCGTGCAGGTGTGAGTATAAGCTACTCAGTAGGGACCCCGAGACCCCTGAAGGTCTCACAAATCCACAAAGGATAAACCACGAAGAAAGGTACAATCACGAAGTAACAACCGACTCTGCTAGGTATATGCCCATACATATACCTAAGTCATCAATTCAAATACGTTCCAACCTCCGAGCCCAAGTACAACTCAGTCCACACAGGAAAGTAAACGTATTCCACATAGGAAAGCAAAACATAATCCACACAGGATTGCACAACACAATCCACACAGGAAAGCAACAGGATTCAGCTCACACAGGTATACTTCTTCAAGGACGATAAAGATGATCACTGATCCATCTAAGTCGTCGGACCCACGAAGGATCGATAGGTAACTAACCCCCGCAATGACCCACACAGGATCGGGCCCACACAGGACCTGTAGGCACTGGTTCACACAGGACCGCTGAGCGCAAGGACCCAGACAGGATCGGACCCTCACAGGATCGGGCCCACACAGGACCTGTAGCACTGATCCATGTAGGATCGCTGAGTGCTGAAGTCGTCGTCGAATCCACACAGGATCTCTGCACTGTCGTCGTCGCAGTCACAGTAGCAGTCGTAGTAGTAACAGTCGCAGCCAGCACTAGGGTTCCCGCACACAGCAAGCTCGTTCGGAGGGTCCGCTCCACGAGCCGAGAGGCTGATACATCAACTGTCACAAAGACCAGAGTTGATGTATCCAAAAGTTCCGTATCGACAACAGGAACTCAACGCAACAGACGGCGTGTCGATCGGACGCCCGGTCTGAGAGTTATTGGCATTTTCGTCTCCGGGGCCCGGTTGGTTTTTAAGGCAAAACCAACCCGACCGTACTCCACCTGCGTCCAAACCTCGGGCGGAGTATGCCAAAAGATCCGTCTCACTAAGAGGAACACAACGCGACTGACGGCGCGTCAATCGGACGTTCGTAGCTCAAGATATGAGCGTTTCCGCTCCGAAGGCCCGGTTGGTTTCGTGAACGAATCAACCCGGCCGAACTCAAAGTAATCCGAAACCTTGAGTGCGATATACCGAAATGACCGTATCGATCCAAGGATCACGTTTCCGCAGACGGTTCGTCATTTGGAGGTCCGAGGCTCAAGATATGGCCAAAAGACCGGAACTGGTTCGAAACGGGGGGGTCCGGGTCCGGGCCGACCCGGCCCGACCCCTCCCTGGGGCGGCGCGGTGGCGCGGCGGCGCAGGGGGCCACGGCGGCTTGTCGCCGCGAGGTGGCTGCACGCGGGGGCTAAGCCCCCGCTGATTGAAAGCGGCGCGGCCTTTGTGCCGCGCCTTTGCAAACAAACGGCCCCCACGTGGGGGCCGGTTTGAAGAAAGAAACCGGGGGGCCGCTGCCCCCCCCCCCCCTTCATGGAACCGCCCCCCTCTTAAAGAGGGGGGTTTTATACGCTGGACGGGGGATTAATTCCCCCGGTTTAACGTCATCCGGCCGGCCAGCTGGCCGGCCGGTTTTCTCCAACGGGACCGGAAATTCCGGTCCCCTCTTCGGCTTCCGACGCCGGCGGCCCGGCCGCCGGTCTTCTCATCCCGCCGCGGCCCGGAACCGGCCGCGGTCTCCTCGTCCCGCCGCGGCCCGGAACCGGCCGCAGTGTTCGTCGTCCGGCACGGTGCAACGACACCGCGCCCCTTCGCCGGGCATTTGATTCCTTTCAACGCGGCGCGACGGCGACGCGTTCTTGAAGATTCTTCCTCGGCGTGGCGCGACGGCGCCGCGCAAAATAATTGCACGATTATCTGCGTGGTGCGACGACACCACGCCACTTTTCTTCCACCCGCAAGAATAAACAAGAACGATGGAGGGGGGTTCGGCCGTGTTCGTGCGGTCCGGCCCCCTCACGTTAAGATAATAACGCAACTTTAAATAATTCAAAGCCACACGTTAGACTTGCTAAATTCACGATCAAGAATAAAATAATTAAACCAAAAAGAAATCAACAACCCCTAACTTGGTATAAGGTTCGAAGATTTGTCTACGTTCCGCGGAAGACGACGTCGCGGAGGTCGGGCGTCGCGGTCGTCGTTCGTCAAATCCGTTGATGAAGGGATGCGTCCGATGCGATACGTCGTTGGAGAAACTTCTCAAGTCGACGAAGGAAAACCGAGGAGGAAGCGGTGTCTCCCTTTCTTTGACGCGGAGAGAAGATAGAACGGCGTGTCGGTGTTCTTCGCGTTCTTCAAGGAGGAAGATGAAGTTCTTCAAAGTGTAGAACTCTTCTTCTCTCAAATCTCCACACAACACATCAACTCCCAAAATAAAATAAGCTACACCTTATTTTATTTTTACCTTGCCAACCTTTCAAAATTCAAAAGTTGAATTCATTACATTAATTAAAATCTAGAGTTGTCAAAAATTAAATGAAGAGATAAGTTGGCAAGAATTAATGTAGGGGAGAGCCACATAATTTAAGAGGGGGTTTAGAGGGGTTAGGGAATTTGAAAAGGCGGGGGCTCGTGTGGGCCCCACCTCCCTCATAACCACACATGGGAAGTTGGGTGGTTGTGGGCCCCACCGACAACTTCCCATGAGAGAGTCTAACCACCACGAATAAAATAAAATTCACAGACAATTTTATTTTACTTATCTTTTAATCCCCAAAACTAACTTTCAACCCGCAACAAACGCAACTTCTGAAAAGGTCTCTTTAAGCGAAAATCGATGCTGCGAGTTCATCGGTGCCCTCGGATTTCGATTCCGAGCACCGGTTCAAAAGTTAGTAAAACCCGCTCGTTCGTTCACTGAACGTACCCGAGCTAAACTTTGTAAATTGATTCCGGGCACACCGGGCCTCGGAATCAGGTGCCGTCTGAAACCGCGCTCTTGTAAAATTCGAATGAAAATTAAGAAAAAATTTCCCTTGAATTTTACGGGTCTTTACAATCCATGTCCAAAATATAAGTCCACTTCTCTCTCATCAGTGCCTCTCTCCCCCAAGTCTCATGAGTATTAGGTATGTGATACCATAGAAGATAGACAAAAGGTATCCTCATACCTTGGTGTACCTTGGTTTCAAAATCAACTATCATAATTGGATAATTTTTTATAGATAAATAATTCTCAACATCAATATCACTCTTTCTTGGAACTTGAGATATATCAAAATGATACTTTCACAGGTGCGATTCAAGAAACAAGTTATCAATCGACGTCAATTATGGATGATGTTATAAATTCAAATGCACTTTAGAAACCTTCTCAACAACCTAAAAAGACACCATTAAAATGAGGTCCATGCTTCCCTTGCTTCCAAAGACATTTATGATTTAATCAAGGTGAAACATTCAAGAATTCATGGTCACTAATTGAAAATTTCAATAGTCTACAGTGAAGATCAACAAAAAATTTATACCTGCTCTATATTTTCAACATCCTATGACAAATAAACAGAATAATTTTGTCATATCTGGAACCAAGCTTGGTTCAACCAAAGAACTTTCACCAAAATCTGACCAACACAACAATGATTAAAAATTTCATCCATAAAAGGCTACAAAAGTAGCCATTCTAATCACGTACCAGTAACTATTGTTATAAGAAAACTCAACATGTCCCAAATGGTAATCCCATGCTCCACAAAATCCAATAATGACGACCTGAAGCATATCTTATAGAATAATTTTATCTCTCTTAGTCTATACATTTTATTATGGATGGTATTCCTTACTCAAATGAACCTAAGATCTTAGTTCCACCTAAAGGCATCTCTAAAAGTGAGAAGTAAAACAAGGATCACTATCAGAGTCTATAATAGATGGAAGTATATGAAAATGAACAATATATATGAAATAGATATCACTAAAATCCTCAACATTAGTTCTATCACAAATATGAAATAAGTGAGATAATTCAGTCAACCTATCAATAAAAACCCATATCACATTATTCTTTCACTATATTTGAGGAAACCCAACCAAAATGACCATTGAAATTTAATCTGACTTCCATGTTAGAAATTGATGTGGTTGAAGAAACGTAAAGGTATCTTTTGATCGACCTTGACTAATCAGAAAGTATAACAATGAGATTAAAAATATGGAATTCCTTATCTCATACCTAACCACTAAAATTCATGCTGGAAATCATATAACATCTTCGTGGTTTGTGGGTGCACTGCCTATAAGGCCCCATCCTTAAACCTTACTTAATCTTGAGTTATTACAAGATTACACATTGAGGATCTTTTCAGGTTTAGAGTTTTAGAGAATTAGATCATAAAACTTTCATTACATTCCACATATAAACAAAGTGGTTACATAAAGATAGTATTCTTCATTCCCATAAATGGAAACATATTTAAAATAAAACGTGGATTCATTCTTGACACTTCCTTGACACTATCATCATATCATGTACCTTTCCCTTGACATGTGAAAACATTTCAAAAAAGACTTGGGATGAGCATAAAAAGCTCAGTATGGGTTATAAAAACATGGAAAGGAAACATGGGTACATATATACATAAGAGTGAAATCATACTTTACCCATAAAACATAAGCACATTAACATACCTCATCAAATCATTAGTAAATCATAGAAATCATAAGACATAAAGGTAACTTGAGGCATTCATAACATTCTTACGTAGGGAGTAACCCTCTGGGTTACGTTTGGAATATCCATCACAGTATATTCCCTAAATCTCTTTGGAGAAACCTTAACGTTTCACTCCTTCGCGTTACCCAATGCATTAGAGAGCCATATCGGGCTCACCCGCCCTTAGTTTATCACGGAACCACCCGTCTTCATAATAATGCCCAAGAACCATAACATAATCTTATCACATAAAACATGCATAAAGGAAACATAACATTTCCACATTTCAATCAAAAGATATCAATACAACAAAAAAAACATTGTGAAAACCATTTTCAATACCAAAATAAAAGAAAATTAAAACATGGTATTTATTTTTCTTTTAAAAAGAAGGTATGGCTTGTAGAGGAAGTCGAAACTCAAATAATGGTCACGACGGCGGAGAAGTTGTTGTCGCCGCATACGTACGACAAAAACATTCCCTTTTGTCTTTTAGTAAATGCTTCGTATAAAAAAGATTCCTTTTGAATAAACGTAAAAGTCAAAGGGGTATATATACCGTATAAAAGAAAGTTGTGTATAAAATAAAATATGCCTCAATGAAAGGAGATTGAGACGAAGTCCCATACCTCGTATCCGACTTGACCCGACCGTTCTTGAATCTCCTGAATAATAAAATTGAGTTAATCACTACTTGCTTATGAACCTTTTTCAAGTTCATTATTCCTTTTATACCATCTTATGAACATCATGTAATCATTTAAGTTAATAATGTTCATTTTGTCGGTATTTGGTTCTTAAGTCAAAAATAGACTTCTTACACTTACATGTTGTTAATTTGGTCAAAGGTTCGTTATATCCAGAATGATATTAATGATTTGGATAACATATATATCATATATATTCATCATATACATGTATTTATAATATTACATCACATTTATAGGTAAGAAATGAAATGCACCGTTCATGGAGACGGTAAGCCGTACGTACGCATGAACGCTACTTCCATTTCTATTTCGTATTTTCTGGAATGGAATCATAATTATATAAGAGTATATTATAATTCCAGTATAATAACATATATAATATCATTAAATTTATCCTTTACACATCCCACATATGGTATTAACGAATCAAATCACTTTCAGGGGGCGGTAGTCCGCACTTCCTAAAATGAAGATATCATGTTTACCCATAATGGAAACCATAAAGGTATGCCCAAAATGAAAAAAAACAGAAGCTTAAGGAAAACATAAACATATTATATATCATATATAAAAATAGTGACATCATAATCGCCACCTTTGAAGGTGTTTAATGAGTATTGAACAGTCATCGTTTCAGGAGGCAGAATTTCGCCATCCACGGAAACCGTATGTTATTTAACCATTTGATGTAGTTGTGTGAGAGTGTAGCTCAAATAAATATTATAACAACATCCTAGTATATTGAAGATACTGGTGTTGTTACAAATGAAGTAAATAAAAAGAGTTTAGGGGGTTGGAGATGCAAAATAAAACAAATGAACATGAGAGAATGAATTACCTTTAAAAGTGTAACTCCTTTTGATTTGAGCCTAAAGGCTTCCTTTGAAAGGATTATTACCAAAGGGAATCCTCTAGGATGAGGAGATGGATGTGGAGAGAGTAAATGGGCAGGGGTTGGCCGATCCAAAGGCTTGAGGAGTGTGTGAAATGAGGTAGAGGTGGGGGCCTTTTATAAGAGGAGAGGAGGGGCACTTTTGGAAAGTAAAGATAAGTTACCTTATTTTAAAAAGAGTTTCGGATCCAAAAGGTCCCACATTGCTATAATTCTAGGATAAGGTGATAAGTCTTCGAAATAAACTCATCCAATTCGTTTTGGCCATGTGTAGGTTTTAGATGTTTCATTATCTTTCAATTTTATTTAAATCGTTAAATAATGAGGTCATCCCTGCATCATCATGATGTCATAAATAATTTAATTTATTTAAAATCTAAAAATTATAAAAAAATACTATGATGTAGGAAATATTTTTATCTTTCCAATTCCTATTTATAATAAAAAAAATCTGATCTTTATTACCCCATGTAAAAATTGTTTTTGTAAAACATAGTATGTTTGTGTCATTTTTACTTTTATATTAAATAAAACGTTATTTATGTCATTTCCCAACCAAAGTGGATCCATGGGGTCCCCAAGTTGACCCATGGCTTGTGTTTGTCGGCCATGACACAACCAATGAGGGTAGGACATGTGTCAAGCTCATCTTATTTTATTGAAGCATTATTTTTACCTTAAACTACACTAATTACCACTAATCGCGATTAAAACTTAATAGGTTACTATTCACCAAAAAATTATTTTAATCTCATTGAACCACATTTTACTTCTTAATGATAACCATGTATTTCGGATTTTTGAAATTCAAAACACAATGATGGCAAATTTCATTCAAACGGAAAATCAGTTTTTACAAGTACCACTGAGTGGTTTCACTATTCATCAAAAATTGAAGTTTTTCAGAAAATTACCAAAAATTCACCCTAAGCTATATTTGATATTCCGAATTCAAAAATGAAGTCTATTTTACAAAATTCAGAACATATAATTCAAATTAATTAATTTAATAATTAATTCCCGCTGTTATGACAAATAGCATGTTTTTATGAAACAATAAGTATCAAAAGATTGACACCAGTTTAAGTCTAATTTCAAAGTGAAATTGATTCAAATGACCACAATTGGTTTAAATGGTAAAAATAATTTCAGATTAAACATTAAGACCAATTCAAAAGATAATCTAATCATATAAATAAATTATATTAAGAAGTAGTTTTGATGTAAAATGCAGTATTTTCCACTATTCATTAAAAAAATGAACATTGTCAGAAAAATACCAAAAATTCACACAAAGTAAATTTTGATGTCCCAAACATAAAGAATAAGTTTATTTTGACAAACATAGCTTATAAAATTGTCAAAAGATAGATTTAAAAATGGTTTTCCATCAAAAGGCAGTAAAACATTCTTTTTAAAAATATTAGTGTATTCCATGCTTAAGATTGGATTTATTTTCATTTTAAGCCTCTAATACACTATCTTAATCATCAATAGACATAGATAAAAATATCTATTATTCATTACTTACTTGGGATGTTACATCCTTACCCCTTTAGAAAATTGCGTCCCCGCAATTTATTTACTTATCGAATAACTGGGGGTACTTATCCCTCATTGCATTTTCAGATTCCCATGTTGCGTCTTCCATCATGTGGTTTTTCCACAAAACCTTTACCTGATTAATCAACTTATTCCGTAACACTTGCTCCCTGTGGTCAAGAATCTGGACCAGTTGTTCCTTATAAGATAAGTTCTCTTCCACCTGAAATACCTCTGGACTCAAAACATGAGATGGATCTGGCATCTACTTTATCAGCATCGAAACGTGAAAAACATTGTGTACCTGAGATAAACTCGGAGGTAAAGCCACTCGGTATGCAACTGATCCAACTCTCTCTAGAATTTCGTATGGTCCAATGAACCTTGGACTCAACTTTCCTTTCTTACCAAATCTCATCACACTTTTCCAAGGAGAAACCTTGAGAAAAACATGATCACCTACCTTGAAAGATAGATCATTCCTCCGGTTATCCGCATAACTCTTCTGCCTGCTCTGAGCTCATGTGTTTCTGAATCAGCTGAACTTTTCCTGCCATCTCTTCTACCAATTCTGGTCCCATCAACTTCCTTTCACCCACTTCCTCCCAGAAAGCTGGAGTTCGACACCGCTTCCCATATAATGCCTGAAATGGTGCCATCTGTATACTGGAATGAAAACTGTAATTATATGAAAATTCAACCAAAGAAAGATGTTGGTCCCAACTTCCCTGATAATCCATAGAACAAGCTCATAGCATATCCTCCAATGTCTGAATTGTTCGTTCTGACTGCCCATCTGATTGAGGATGAAAAGCTGTACTAAAATTTAATTCAGTACCCAACTACTTCTGAAGGCCTTTCCAAAAGTTAGAAGTAAAACTGGGATCACGATCCGATACAATGGAGAGAGGAACTCCATGTAACTTGACTATCTCTTTAAGATACAAACGGGAAAGTTGATCAAGAGAGAAAGTATCTCGTATAGCAAGCAAATGAGCAGATTTGGTCAAGCGATCAACAATAACCCAGATTGCATTATTACCTCGAGATGTCTTCGGTAATCCAACAACAAAGTCCATGGATATATTCTCCCATTTCCACTCTGGCACGGGTAAAGGTTGAAGCATCCCTTTCGGTAACTGCCGCTCTGCTTTAACCTGCTGACAAGTCAAACACTTCACAGTAAAATCAGCAATATCTCTTTTCATTCCATCCCACCAGTAATACTCCCGCAGATCTCAATACATCTTAGTACTGCCCGGATGAACTGAAAACAGAGAACTATGAGCTTTGAATAACAACTCTCTCTTCAACTGTGAATCACAAGGCACACAAAATCTCTTCCCAAATCTCAAAACACAATCATTATCAATGTTGAATTCAGGCAACATACCTTTCTAAACCAGATCTACCTTTTTCTGCAACTCACTATCTTGATTTTGTGCTTGCCTGATTCTATCTGATAGAGAAGATCTCACAGATACCTGAAACAAAATAGAAGGACTTCCTGCACCAACAACTTCTATGCCAAAGTTCATCAAATCCTTAACCAAAGGATCACGTTCCAAACACAACATCATTAATGAAGCATTACATTTTCGACTCAAAGCATCAACCACTTTATTTGCTTTTCCCGGATGGTAATGAATTGTACAATCATAATCCTTGATTAATTACAGCCATCTCCTTTGTCTCATGTTTAACTCTTTCTGAGTGAATATATACTTTAAACTTTTGTGATCGGTATACATTTCACAATTTACTCCATATAAATGATGCCTCCAAATTTTTAAAGCAAAAACAACAGCAGCTAATTCCAAATCATGTGTAGGGTAATTTACCTCATGAGTATTCAACTGTCGTGAAGCATAAGCAATTACCTGATCATTCTGCATTAGGACGCAACCAAGTCCTTTCAATGAAGCATCACTGTATGTAACAAACTCACCATTCCTGGAAGGTAGTGCCAAAACTGGAGCATTCACCAATCTTCTTTTTAATTCCTGAAAACAATCATTACATTCTTTTGTCTAGATAAACTTAATACCCTTCCGAGTTAGCTTAGTCATTGGACTAGATAACCACGAAAAATTTCTAACAAACCTTCGGTAATAGCCTGCCAAACCAAGGGAGCTACGAATCTCAGTTACATTTGTGGGTCTTGGCCATTCTTCCACAACTTTTGTTTTTGCAGGATCAACAGTTATTCCATCTTTAGAAACATTGTGACCAAGGAAAGAAATTTGTTGCAACCAAAACTCACACTTTCTGAATTTACCATACAGTTTCTTTTCTTTTAAGGTTTGCAAGATAACCCTTAAATGTCTTTCATGCTTCTCTTTACTTTTAGAAAACACCAAAATTTCATCAATGAAAACCACCACAAACTTATCCAAGAACTCATGGAAAATTCTATTCATTAAGTCCATGAATACAGCAGGTGCATTGGTTAGCCCAAAAGGCATTACTACAAATTCATAATGGCCATATCTCGTACGGAACGTGGTCTTCGGAATATCTGCCTCCTTTACCTTCAGCTGATGGTACCCCGATCTCAAGTCAATCTTTGAAAAAAACTGAGCTCCCTGGAGCTGATCAAACAAATCATCGATATGAGGAAAAGGATATTTGTTCTTAACAGTGATGTTATTCAACGCTCTATAATCAATGCAAAGTCTCATAGAACCATCTTTATTTTTAACAAATAAAATAGGAGCAGCCCATTGTGATGTGGTAGGTCTAATGAAACCTTTCTCTAATAAATCTTGCAATTGCTCCTTCAACTCTAAAGGTTCAATTTGTGCCATTCGATAAGGGGGTTTTGAAATTGGCTTAACATCAGGAACTAAGTCAACAGTAAACTCAACTTCCTGATCTGGTATTATTCCAGGCAACTCATCAGGAAAAACATCAAGATACTCATTTACCACTGGCACATCATTAATCTGAACAGTTCCTTTATTTTCAACGACGTGTGCAAGGTAACATTCATTTCCATCTTTTACAAGTTTCTCGGGCTCTTGATATGTTATCAAAAGTAAGGGTTCATTCTTGTAAACAAACTGAATGTCTTTCTGAAAATAAAATTCTTTATCTCTACAGTCAATCTTATCATGGTAAATAGAGAGCCAATCCATACCCAGGATAACATCAAACTCTACTAGAGGTAGAACAATAAGGTTTGCAAGTAGGTTCTTTCCACAGATAAGGATAGGAAGATTCTTATAAATTCTTTTTGCCTCATCATTTCCCCCAGGTGTTTTTACCAAAAGTTCAGGAGTCATTTCTTGAGATGGTATTCCCATTTTACTAGAAAAGGTTTCAGAGATGAAAGAATGTGTAGACCCCGAATCAAACAACACACTGGCATAATCTGAAAAAACAAAAAAAGTACCTGATACAACTTCATTTGATGGCCCGACATCCGCTGAAGTAGTTGCAAAGGATTTCACCACCCCTTTCTTCTTGTAGTCTAACTGCTTCCCATCACTCAAGCTCTTTGTCGGACACTCGTTTGCATAGTGACCCATCTCATTGCACTTATAACATTTCACTAACTGTAAATAAAATTTGTTCTCACCTTCACCTTGATCCTTTTCAGTTCAATCACGAGCCTTATGTCCCATCTTACCACATCGGTAGCACTTTCTAGAATTCAGAAGACATTACCCAACATTCCTTTTGCCACATTTATCACAAACTGGAAACTTAGTTTTCTTACCATCAGACTTTTTTGAAGAATCCTTACCTTTCTCCTGCCACCTCGGTCTCTTCTTCTGCTGGTTGTTATAGAACACTTGATCATCGACAAACTCCATTTCCACCTTCTCAGCACATCGAACAAGATTTTCATAACTTTTAAACTCACGAGAAGCTAATGCCCTTCGATATTTTGGCTTTAATCCTGAGTAAAAATGATTGATTTTACTATCACGGTCTCGGATAAAATTTGGAGCATACCTCGCCAATCGAGTGAACCTTTCTTCATAGGCAGCCACTGAGTCTTCCTCTTGCCTCAATTCCAAGAATTGTTTTTCCATCCTAAGTCAAACAGCCTTAGGAAAATACTTCTCAAGAAACATACCTTTGAATTCATCCCAGTCAAGAGAATCAATCTCATCGGCGTCCCTGATATTTTTAACCATAGACCACCACTGATCTGCTTCACCCTCCAAACGGTAAATAGAAACACTAACCTTTTGATTGTCTGAACACCCCATGACATCAAAAATCTTCTCCAGTGATTTAATCCACCCTTCAGCTAGCACAGGGTCAGATGATCCTCTGAATGATGGTGGATGTTGCCTCATGAAATCTTCCACCACTGACATGTTCCTATGCAGTTGATCTGGCTGATCTCGTGCATGGATACCACCACCATTTATCGCTTGAGTCAACTGCGCCATTACTGCAACAAACTGTTCAGTTCCAATTCCAACCATCTCAGGATGCTGATTCAGAAGGTTATTTCCTTCTGTATGCCTTCCTAGCACTGCTTCCCTGTTTCCTCTGCGGAAAACCATTCTGAACAAACATGTCTTAGATGAAGCAACATGGTAATCTTCAAATGCTATATCACTTCAAATTGACCATAAAAAAAATATTTTTGGATAATCATTCAATAGAATTCTAACTCCTAAAGTTATCAAAACCTCCCTTTGATACCAAATATAAGGCCCCAGCCTTAAACCTTACTTAATCTTGAGTTATTACAAGATTACACATTGAGGATCTTTTCAGGTTTAGAGTTTTAGATAATTAGATCATAAAACTTGCATTACATTCCACATAAAAACAAAGTGGTTACATAAAGATAGTATTCTTCATTCCCATCAATGGAAACATATTTAAAATAAAACATGGATTCATTCTTGACACTTCCTTGACACTATCATCATATCATGTACCTTTCCCTTGACCTGTGAAAACATTTCAAAAAAAACTTGGGATGAGCATAAAAAGCTCAGTATGGGTTATAAAAACATGGAAAGGAAACATGGGTATATATATACATAAGAGTGAAATCATACTTTACCCATAAAACATAAGCACATTACCATACCTCATCAAATCATTAGTAAATCATAGAAATCATAAGACATAAAGGTAACTTGAGGCATTCATAACATTCTTACGTAGGGAGTAACCCTCTTGGTTATGTTTGGAATACCCATCATAGTATATTCCTTAAATCTCTTCGGAGAAACCTTAACGTTTCACTCCTTCACGTTACCCAATGCATTGGAGAGCTATATTGGGCTCACCCGCCCTTAGTTTATCACTGAACCACCCGTCTTCATAATAATTCCCAAGAACCATAACATAATCGTATCACATAAAACATGCATAAAGGAAACACAAAAAACACAAGATATAAATACAACACAAAAAACATTTTGAAAACCATTTTCAATACCAAAATAAAATAAAAGTAAAACATGGTATTTATTTTTTTAAAAAGAAGGTATGGCTTGTAGAGGAAGCCGAAACTCAAATAACGGTCACGACGGCGGAGAAGTCGTTGTCGCCGCATATGTACGACAAAAACATTCCCTTTTGTTGTTTAGTAAACGCTTCGTATAAAAAAGATTCATTTTGAATAAACGTAAAAGTCAAAGGTGTTTATACACCGTATGAAAGAAAGTTGTGTATAAAATAAAATATGCCTCAATGAAAGGAGATTGAGACGAAGTCCCATACCTCGTATCCGACTTGACCCGACCGTTCTTTAATCTCCTGAATAATAAACTTGAGTTAATATCTACTTGCTTATTAACCTTTTTCAAGTTCATTATTCCTTTTATACCATGTTATGAACATCATGTAATCATTTAAGTTAATAATGTTCATTTTGTCGGTATTTGGTTCTTAAGTCAAAAATAGACTTCTTACACTTACATGTTGTTAATTTGGTCAAAGGTTAGTTATATCCAGAATGATATTAATGATTTGGATAACATATATATCATATATATTCATCATATACATGTATTTATAATATTACATCACATTTATAGGTAAGAAATGAAATGCACCGTTCATGGAGACGGTAAGCCGTACGTACGCATGAACGCTACTTCCATTTCTATTTCGTATTTTATGGAATGGAATCATAATGATATAAGAGTATATTATAATTCCAGTATAATAACATATATAATATCAATAACTTTATCCTTTACACATCCCACATATGGTATTAACGAATCAAATCACTTTCAGGGGGCGGTAGTCCGCACTTCCTAAAATGAAGATATCGTGTTTACCCATAATGGAAACCATAAAGGTATGCCCAAAATGAAAAAAAACATAAGCTTATGGAAAACATAAACATATTATATATCATATATAAAAATAGTGACATCATAATGGCCACCTTTTAAGGTGTGAAATGAGTATTGAACAATCATCATTTCGGGAGGCAGAATTTCTCCATCCACGGAAACCGTATGTTCTTTAACCATTTGATGTAGTTGTGTGAGAGTGTTGCTCAAATAAATATTATAACAACATAATAGTTTATTGAAGATACTGGTGTTGTTACAAAATAAGTAAATAAAAAGAGTTTAGGGGGTTGGAGGAGCAAAATAACACAAATGAACATGAGAGAATGAATTACCTTTATAAGTGTCACTCCTTTTGATTTGAGCCTAATGGCTTCCTTTGAAAGGATTCTTCCTAAAGGGAATCCTATAGGATGAGGATAGGGATTTGGAGAGAGTAAATGGGAAGGGGTTGGCCGAGCCAAGGGCTTGAGGAGTGTGTGAAATGAGGTAGAGGTGGGGGCCTTTTATAAGAGGAGAGGAGTGGCACTTTTGGAAGGTAAAGATATGTTACTTTATTTTAAAAATAGTTTAGGATCCAAAAGGTCCCACATTGCTATAATTCGAGGATAAGGTGATAAGGCTTCGAAATACACTCATCCAATTGGTTTTGGCCATGTGTAGGTTTTATATTTTTCATTATCTTTCCATTTTATTTAAATAGGTAAATAATGAGGTCATCGCTGCATCATCATGATGTCATAAATAATTTAATTTATTTAAAGTATAAAAATTATAAAAAAATACTATGATGTAGGAAATCATTTTAGCTTTACAATTACTATTTATAATAAAAAATCTAATCTTTATAACCCCATGGAAAAATTGTTTTCGTAAAACATATTATGTTTGTGTCATTTTTACTTTTATATTAAATAAAAAGTTATTTATGTCATTTCCCAACCAAAGTGGATCCATGGGGTCCCCAAGTTGACCCATGGCTTTTCTTGGTCGGCAATGATACAACAAATGAGGGTAGGACATGTGTCAAGCTCATCTTATTTTATTAAAGCATTATTTTTACCTTAAACTACACTAATTACCACTAATCGCGATTAAAACTTAATAAGTTACTATTCACCAAAAAATTATTTTAATCTCATTGAACCAAATTTTACATCTTAATGACAACCATGTATGTCGGATTTTTGAAATTCAAAACACAATGATGGAAAAATTTCATTTAAACGGAAAATCAGTTTTTATAAGTACCACTTAGTGGTTTCACTATTCATCAAAAATTGAAGTTTTTCAGAAAATTACCAAAAAATCACCCTAAGCTATATTTGATATTCTGAATTCAAAAATGAAGTCTATTTTACAAAATTCAGAACATATAAGTCACATTAATTAATTTAATAATTAATTCCCGTTGTTATGACAAATAGCGTGTTTTTATGAAACAATAAGTATCAAAAGATTGACACCAGTTTAAGTCTAATTTCAAAGTGAAATTGATTCCAATGGCCACCATTGGATTAAATGGTAAAAATATTTTCAGATTACACATTAAGACCAATTCAAAAGATAATCTAATCATATAAAAAAATTAGATTAAGAAGCAGTTTTGATATAAAATGCAGTATTTTCCACTATTCATTAAAAAATGAACATTGTCAGAAAAATACGAAAAATTCACACAAAGTAAATTTTGATGTCCCAAACATAAAGAATAAGTTTATTTTGACAAACATAGCTTATAAAATTTTCAAAAGATAGATTTAAAAATGGTTTTCCATCAAAAGGCAGTAAAACATTCTTTTTAAAAATATTAGTGTATTCCATGCTTAAGATTGGATTTATTTTCATTTTAAGCCACTAAGAAACTATCTTAATCATTAATAGACATAGATAAAAATATCTATTATTCATTAATTACTTGGGATGTTACACTGCCCACTGTGAATTATGGTAATACACCAACATAGTTTTTCTCATCTTCATAGATATAACATACAGGTTCAAAAAAACATAAAATAGCCTATGTAGTTAATAACCACTCAACAACGGTCCCCGACCATAAATAGTGTCCCTAATTAAATATAATTCATCATCTAGCTGTTGTACATTAAGAATCATCTTGAGAATATAGGAGGTGAATTGAACACTATCCAAAACAATATCATCCCCTATTTATTATCCTCTTATAAGTAATTATGATAAATTAACCATCATGTTATGCTCTTTTTAGGGTTAATTCATATCCAAAGTTAAAAGTTTCATGCTCAAAGAATCTATGTTGAAATTTCTTTTCCTGGAGGTATATAAAATTTCAGAGTCAAAATATTTCAGGTACTGCACCCAATACATATGCAGGAAATACAAATATTTTTACTTAAGATATAACTCAATATCATTTAGTCTGAATACATGGTATAAATTTATCCAAAAATGTACTACCTCCAACTCTTAAGTGCATGAATCACATATGTATGTTAAATATAATGGTATGGATATTTGTTCTCATGTTTCCTAAGATGTCGGGATCAATTGGTGATGACATGATCACCCTGTATAAGAATGCATCCCCAAACTAAACTTGATGTGTCGCAAAAGACCCTATAGCCCGAACCGACCTCTTGAAGATTCAACAATGGAACTGTGGTAAAAAATGTTGTTTCTCAACTAAATGATCCTGACATTTCTCATCCCAAGAAAACATTACACAATTATGAGTTTGAGTGGTCATTGGAGAATCTATCATCGTGAAATAATTCACAAACTGGTGGAAATACCCAGCTATAACCAAGAAGCATTAAATCTCAAAACACTACTAGAAATCCTACATATACCAATTCCCCTATAAGAACAGTTTGTAATAATTGTTGGGATAGGACCCCCTATCGCAATGGTTCTACAAATACATTAGGATATTCCATGAAATATAAGGATATCCGAATGGTTTTGAAATTTTTTTGGGATAGATCCAAAAAATTAACCCCATCCCAACGGTTATGTGAAATCTGTTGGGATATACCGTTTTATAAAATACATATCTGAATGGTTTTGTAAAACCATTAGAATATGGTAAGTCTATCCCAACAGTTTTATGAAACTGTTTTAATAGGCCATTTTGAAAACACATATCCAAATGGTTTTCCAAAACTGTTGGGGTAGTCAATTGTTATAGGGGCACTCATCCCAATAGTTCCCAAAACCCATGGTATTGGCCTATCGTATTGGTTTTGAGAATCGTTAGAGTAGGAACCCTTATTTTTTATTAATTCTGTTTCTGAATATCATCAAATAAATATATATAAATAACCTATATATATGCAAATATATTCACAAATATTATTGTACGATAGTGGTATGGTCTTTGATATATATCATGCAGGTCCTGGGTTCAAACCTCCATTGTGAATTTTATTTATATTACTTATCCCAATGATTTTCCCAAAACCATTCGGATAGGTCTATCCCAATGATATATTAACCAAAGGCCCTTCAAAACACTGGTATAGGCAATTTATACAGTTTGGGACCTATAAAAATTGGTATAATCCAATGGTATATGCTCTTTTCCATTAGTAAAAATATTCTACGGTTTCCCCCATGTCCTAATAGCTATCACCTTTTCTGGATCAATTGAAATACCATGTTCTGACCTAATGTGTATCAAGAACATCACTTCCCAAATTCAAAAATAACATTTCAATGGCTTGGAATAAATTCAATTATTTATCAATTATTCTATAAATTATCTCATATGACACATAAGGTCCTCCATATAACTAGAGTAAACAACGGTGGAATCCACAAAAACAACATAAAAGAATGAAAAAAACTCTGTCCTTTATTTCATATTAAAACTTGATTTATTAAAAAAAAGTAAACATAACATATACTAGATGATTGATAAGCCTATTGTATTAGGGAATTATGTATATAGCATAACATCTAGAACATGGTATACAAGAAAATTATTGATTTTTTTTAATAAGCTTCTAAAATTATATGGTTTTTAAAACTGCACGGGATAACCTAGGGAAATACATAAAAAATTGGTGATCTATATATACCAATATTGAATAAAGAACGAATAAGGTGATACATGATATATAATAGGTATATCATAGGGGAATAAAAGTTTTTAGAATCATAAATATGAATAATATGTCATAATATTACATGATTATCACAACATCGTAAATGTGGAAACAACATAAAACACTACATCATAAACATAGGTCTAGGATAACTGATAAGAAATCATGATGGAAAAGGCCCATAATGTAATCATGTTCACTCACTACCCCAACAAGGTTTCTGATGACACTAAAAATTAACCCATTCATTAGAGAACTATATAATTTATGTGAACCAATCACCATCATTTCTTTCTCATGTTTAAATGTGCCGCATAAATCATAAAACATGGATACATTCATTATTATATTTTATCCCCTGATCGATAAGTATTGTATAAAACATGTAAATACTAATTCATATAATTATAAGTGTATCAAGGTGAACACCATTGATTATAAATGATTATGGTATTCACTACAAAATTTTTTTCGATGGAAAAATAGTTGTGAAATTTCGACAGCATTACGACATCACTTAAAAATTCATAAAATGGTTTGATGAGAGAGAAAGGGGTATCTAATCATTAGTACTTGAAAATTGAAGTAATAGTGGCATTGAAATACATATTCTAACATTAGGAATAGAAAATTATATCATAAGATAATAAATAAACTTTAGTAAAGAAGATAAGGAGAGGATCCCTCACTTGAGTGTGTATCTCCAAATACTTGGGAGGAGCTTCTTGAGAGTTTAGGGGAACATTAGAAGTACTATAGAGGTGTGAGGGTAGATTAAATACAATCTACAAGGATTTTAAATTAATATAAATGAGATACAAGGAGGTTGATATAGGAAGTTAGTGAGGATTTATTTATTATTTCATAAAATTAGGTTTTGGACTATATATAATAAAATAAAAAACCACAAATCATATCATGGTTTTTGCCAATTTTTTCTATAAATTGAGATTTAATTTCATTATTATATACTTTTAAGGGACTAAATTAGTAAAATAATACCCTTTTTTATGTGTAAGTGAGTCATACACCTAAAGAAATGATTTTAAAACCTTAAAATATATTAATGGTTTTGAGGATTCAAAAAATCTTTATAAATTATTAAAAATAAACATAAAATCACATTATTTTAATTGGGAAACCTATATTTGGCATTGGATACCCTTTAGAGTTTTTATAACATCACTTTTAGGTCATTATTATGTCTTAATACACAATATATATTCATACGGTTTGTAATTTTTTCCCGAAAATTTGACAGTATAAGAAAATTATAAATATTTCACTGTTGGATAATTTTGATATTCTGATTACGTATATAATATTCATTTTATATAATTTTTTAAATATGTGAATTTTCAATTTTAAAATAATAATCAACATTTATTGAGAAATGCTTGGACAAAAACAGTTTTTCAACCCTTATAAAAATTACATTTGACTTAAAAAAATTATATGAAAGTTTATATGTAATAAAAAATATTTAATTGTTATTTTTTATTAATATATAATTTCCTTCAAAAATCTGTTAATTCATAATAATAAATTAATTAATTGAATTTTAATATTACCCAATAATATAATTTTGTGCTTTATTGTATGAATATTTAAATTATTTAATGACTAATCATAATTGGATGAATATATATTCATTATTATATGAATAATATTTTACATAATTATATTGATATATTTTCTAGAAGGTATGGTTGAGTAATCATTTTTATATGATTTATGTTGTTCAATCCTTTATGATTCCCATGTCCATCATTTTCAAATCTATGAAGATCAGATCCCTCTCAATTCTCATTAATGATAGAATTTATAGATCCTTTCTACTTAAAGTGTCTTCCACTTTAATCGCTTTACCCATATTGTAGTGGATTGATCTGTATTATTCCTTGATTAGCTCTATACATCTTTATTGGTGCATATTCATCTCTTTCTATGTGAATATATATTTGAGACCTTTTTTGTCCATATATATTTCAATCTTCTCTTAAAGAGATAATTCAACCATATTTTAAAAGAGAATATTTATGCATCCAAATCTAGATCATGCCCTAGGTAGTTATATTTGTGAACTATCAATTTATTTTAAGTACTGGATGTGATTGTGTCATTCTTCTTTAAGAAACATCTTGATTTCTTCTTCAATGCATTGATGAACACCATAGAAAGTTCTCTACTTTAGGGTAGTGTGAGAATTGGGGTAGTGATAAGAATCATTTTTATCTTATTGAATCTTTAATCACATTATTCATTCAGAGAAAAAATTACACTCTTATGAGTTAACTTTATTAGAGTGCTTGACAATAGAAAAAAAATTCACACAAATTGATGATAATACAAAACTAGTCCAAGGAAACTTTGGATTTCTGTCCTAGATGATGGCCTCATCCATACTTTAATTGCTTATATCTTTGATGAATCCATAGATATCCCATTTATTTTGATGATATGTCCAAAAAATGAGACTTACTTCAACCATAACTCACATTTTTTGTACTTTTCATAATTTTTTTTCCCTATATCATTTTCATAGTGATTAGATGCTCCTCAGTCTACTCCTTGGTTTTAGAGTATATTAGAATATAATCTATAAATAATACCACATATTTTTCTATGTAATATCTAAATTAACTATTCACCAAGTCAATGAAGATTCATAGAGCATTAGTGATCCTGAAAGGCATCACTATGAACTCATTGTGGTCATTCATCATTTGAAAAGCGGTGTTGGGAATATTATCCTTCACCACCCAAAATTTGTAATATCCCATCCAGATATCCACATTAGAGATGTTTAGTGATCTACTTATCTGATCGAACAAGTCATCAATTCGTGGTTGGAGATAATTTTTCATTATTGTGATCTTGGTGATCTCACGATAATCAATGCAAAGGCACGTTGATCTATCCTTCTTCTTGAAGAAGAGTATTTGTGCACCCCACGGTGAAGTAGTTGGTCATATTAACACTTTATCAAGATTCCCCTATAATTGTTTCTTAATATCATTAAGTTCCCTAATATCCATTCTATATAGTGTCTTGGATAATGAAAATTCTTCAAGTATATTATTGATTGAAAATTCAACCTCTTATACGGTAAGAATACCATCAAATTCATCAAGAAACACATCAGTGTATTCCCTTGAAGATGATTATTTCATTAAACTCAATAATTTAAGCTAGATACACTTACTCAAAGGGTAATTATATGCATTCTTGTGATGTTGGTTCTAAATAAAATTCTTCCCCCTCCATGTACTTGTATAGATTCAGGGGATGATTAATGATATGGAGAGTGATTTCTCATGTGGAAATTTATGTTGGCTCTATATATAGAA
This sequence comes from Viscum album, assembly GCA_963277665.1. Classification (NCBI taxonomy): domain Eukaryota; kingdom Viridiplantae; phylum Streptophyta; class Magnoliopsida; order Santalales; family Viscaceae; genus Viscum; species Viscum album. The sequence continues at coordinate 1,487,560,864 of OY728137.1, read as the reverse complement.
ATACAATCCATATCTAAAATTGCATAAAATTACAAAAATAAACTATGAGAAGGTTCTCTTGGAATTTCATCCAAAAAATTATGATAGGGGAGGAATTATATATTAAAGATGAAATAATTACACCATTTTCCATTTTCATCGATAACTCCACTTCCATGTTTTTTGGTAGTGTTTCAATAGTTCTAATAAAATTTAATGACATGGCGGAATGCGAAGAACCAGAATTAAAAATTAATTTCATTTTACATGAATGAATAACTGGGGTACATATCCACATTTTTAGGATCCACCTAAATGGTTGGGATGGAAAAATCTCACCCATGTTTCATTGGAGGATGTTGGTTGTCTTAAAAACATTTGTCTTAGTTCATTGATTTGAAATGTTCCATGATTCCTTGAAGTTGAAGTAATGAACAATGCACTAAGGGTTGAATGGAGCATTCATTTTCTCCATCTAACAAGGGGGTTTCTTCTATTTACAATCACTTGTTAGGTTCCCTTCCATCCTATACCTAAATTATTTCGTCTCCTCCCTATGAAATTTCTAGTGTGATTCTTTTAGCACCTTTTACAAGTGGTATTTTGAATTTTTTGGAACTGTTAGATTTCTCCATTAGACTACTAGAATTAAAATCTAATTTATGATTTATATCTTCATGATACCCATGTGATTTTCCAATCTATATTTTTTCTTTGTGGGAACAGTGGAATATTTCTTCATAGCTATCAATGTCACAGATCACTAGGGATTCTTATAGACTAGGTTTTAGCCCACCAAAGAAATACTCAACCTTGAATTCATGGGTAACAAAAAAGATGAAGGCATATATTGGATGACTTGTGATGTTTTATTTTATATTATCTGATATATACATTGTATTTTTTTCTTTAGGTAAAGGAAAACCCTTTCCATTTTATTTTAGGGAGTTTAAGAAAAATATTTAAAAAAACATTTTACAAAATTCCTTCAACCCCATAAAATAATTCATTTAATTAGGCCTCATATTCTTGTCCATTGTCCATAAATGATCAAAATTTCCCTCCATACAATTAACATCAAATATGAAAATATCTTTTTTTTGAAAATTTAAAGATATAGAAGATCTTCTCAACTGGGATGATCTATTTTTCAATGATTAGAGGATTAGATGATCCATTAAAAGTTGGAGGCCTTAGTCAAATAAAGATATGAATTATAGCTGGATATTTCTTATGGGGGATTTATTTTCTACTCATTATCAAGGATTCTATTCCTAACATGATTCAACAGAGAGTGTATCACCACAAATATATTGATTCCTTCTCCCATCTGGTTGGTAATCTCCTTGGGGAGATCATACCATAGCTTGTCATATTGATTGTTTACTTGATTCCTCTTATTTTTGTCTATTAGATATAGTTAAGGGAAAATTGGGGTTCAATATTTTTAAAATATTAATAACAGGAATGAGAATTTAGTGAAATTAAATTGACAACTTAAATCCTATATTTATTTCCTTAACATGTGAATATACAGGATTCAATATATGTTATCCATGATCTATTTAATAACGCATATATTCCTATGTGAATTTTTATTTCCATTAATATTGGTTAGTAACGATTTTATAAAGTTACCAAAGTAAATCCACTTGGATTGTCAATCTAGGAATACAGTTAGGCCTATTTTCATGTACCCTATTTTTTCGATTCTGGCCGACACACTTTGTTAGAGTTGTGACCCCTAGGTACATATGTTCCATATCCATGTCAACTTATTGAATGATGATAGGAAAGTATTTACTTGATAAACCACATACTCTATACTTTAAAAATTTTAGTGATGTTTTCTTATACTTAGTAATATTCCTATGTCCTTTTTTAGAGTTTTCTAGTCATAATCCAAAAAATTACTAAACATTTCCTTAGATACCAACTATGACAATCATGTTCTTAATTACACATTAATACTTGATTTATTACATAAAATTACACATGATAAAACATGAAACATAAAATCCTCTTGTGCTTATGGGAATTAGATACATAGAATAACATATAAAACATGATAGATAATAATATTATTGGAAACAACCTTAATATACTACTAAAATTCCAAGGCTTTTAAAAGTGTACAGGATAACCTGATGATATACACAATAAAGTGGTGAGCTATAAACTTAGGTAAGAAAATAAACATGGTAAAAGGCTATACATGATATAAAATAAGTATTAAAATGGGGAATAAAATGTGTGAGAATAATAAAAATGAATAATAAGTCATGATATATAATGATAATCATAACATGAGAAATGTGGCTTTAAATTAAGACACTAAATCATAAACATAGTACAAGGATAAATGCCAAGAATCATAATGGAAAAAGTAACAAATAAGAATCAAGCTCACTACCTATCTATACATGATGTATCATAAGACTATAAATTACCAAATGCATTGAAGCATTATATAATTTTGTGCTCACCATTCACTTTGAATTCATTCTAATGCTTAAGTGTCCCACCTAGATCTTGTAAAATGGATTCATTAATCATCATATTTTGTTGCATGATTATGGAGTGTGAAATAAATACATTTAAAGATAAATTAAAATAATTATAATTTTAAAAAGTTAAACACCCATGATAATAAATGGGTATGATATTCACTACTCCATTTTTTTGGCATGGAGAAATCTTGGTGAAATATCGATAGCATAATAGAATCACATAAAAATTCATAAAATGAGTTGATGAGATAGAATGGGATATATCATAATTTTAACATGAAGTGGTTAATAATAGGGACATGGAGATACAAGTCCAAACATTAGGAAATGAAATTAGAAGGCATAAGATAATAAAGAAACTTGAATAAAGAAGAGAAGGCAAGGATCCTTTACTTGAGTGTGTGACTCCAAATGCTTGGGAGGAACTTCTTGAGAACTTGGGGGGGACCTTCAATTGGTCTCTATTTATGGTAGGGTGGATTAAAGGAATTAAAAACTATTTTGAGTGATGATAAATGGGATATTGTGTGAGTTTATATTGGAATAGTGTGGGGATTTTTGTTTTATTTCTCAAAGATAAGTTTTGGCCTCTATAAAATAAAATAAGAAAAACCAAAAAACTTCACATGATTTTTTAATATGGTTTCTAAAAAATGTGAGAGGTTTTTATTATTTTATTAGGCTACGGATCAAACTTAATAAAATAATACCCTTGCTTATGTGAAAGTGAGTCATAATCTTAAATAAATGAATTTAAAACCATCAAATAGGTCCATGGTTTCAGAGGATTAAAAAAGACGTCATAATATTAAAAAATAAACATAAAATTACCTTACATTAAAGGGAGAACGTGGATTTTTTCATGGATACCATTTATAGTATTTATTACATCACTTTTGGGTCATTATGTTGTCATACTACAAAAGTATATTTTTATGGTATTTAATTTTTACCCAAAGATTCTTGTTGTCTCAAAAAATTATGTAAAATTAACTGTTATATAATTTCAAAAATATAATTAAGAAAATAACATTAATTTTATCTTAATAATTTTCATATTATGTTTTTTTTATATTTTAAAATAATAATCTTCATTTACTAAGAAATAATGGGGTTTTTTTACAATAACGATTTCGGAAACCTTATAAAAATAATATTTACATTCATAAAAACTATATGATCATTTATATTTAATAAAAATTATATTACGATAATAATTTTTTAAAAAATTATTTCTTTCAAAAATCCAACAAATCTTTAAAATAAATTCCTCAATTGATTTAGAATATTTCCAAAAAAAACAATTTCTTTTTTATTCTATCAAAATAAATATCATTTATAAATTTACAAAAAAGGGATGAATATATATTCATTATTTAATAAAAAATAATGTACCAACTTATATTTTGGGTTTTGATAAATATCCCTTTCATCCACCTGTATACTCCCTAATAGTAAGGTGTTGGAAAATGATACATTTATAGGGTGGTTCTGCGTACATGGTTTGGGCCATGATCTCAATGAGATGGAACTTAGCCCATAAATGGTTTATCTCATTCTTATGTTTTTGGATATCATGTTTGGGATTGGTCAACAAAAAATCATATTGATTATATCTCTCTTAGAGGGTCTAATAAATGTTTTTTATAAGGTATGATCCTATTCATTGAAGTCATCACTTCCTTTTTTGGTGTCAATTAGATTTGTTAAAACCTTACATTTATACTAATCAGGAGATCACTATTCAATGTCTATATTATCAATGGTTATGATGACTAATAGATATTTAAATATGATATGATATAATAAAACCAATAAATTTCATGTGTTTTCTATAACCATGTTACATGATAAAACATTTAAATAAATTATATGTGAAATTTAATTTATAACCATTTATATCATAAAAAGTATCAAGATACTCATGTAATATTATGTTAATCAAATAAATGAAGACTATAGGATCCTTGGTTAAAACCAATTGAATAGAAAGTTTATCATAAATTCTAAACCTACTCTGAATTTTTTTTTTCTTCTGAATTTCATATTCTGTTATTATCAATTGGTGATATCTAGATTGGAGATGGAATTTCAAAAATAACTTTTCCCCATTCAAATATGTCATACAGGTAATCAATATGTGTAAATGAATACTTGTTCTTTAATGTAACTTAGTTGAGTTTTTAGTAATCAACACAAAGGTGATGTGACCCTTTATCTTTCATAAAGAAGTGAAAAGGGGCCTCCCAATGTGAAACGCTCAAGAATATAAATAATTTATATAAATGGTCATCCAATTTATTCTTCAAATATTTTATTTTAAATGGTTTCATGCAGTAATAGAGAATATATACTAGATGTGTATTAGTAAAAAAATCTTTCTACCTTACCAGTAGAAAAAGAGAGAAATTAGGAGGAAGAACATTGAGAAACTCAATGAAAATTGAATGGGAGGTTATCACTTACATATTCTCAAAATTGGATCAAAATTTTACATAGATATTAATTTAAAAAATTTTAGATAAAAAGGTCTCGATCTACTTGACCTCTGGTCCCTTTCTCTCTGAAATATACGACACACCACATCTGGTGCAATAAATGAGACCCGTAAAAGATAAAAATCAATTTGAGATTAATTAAAAACATTCCAATTCATAGTAAATATTATTTGAAGAGGATTAATTTCAAGAACAAAAAAAATCACATTTATGATTAACATAATATAATCAGAAATGAAAATTTTGACAAAAGAGACCCTGACCTGTCTTTGTTACGAAGGGGTGTAGTATTATCCATCACATAATAAAGATCGTTGTATGAAAACATAGAAGATAAAAAATTCTAGGAAAATGAATGAATGAGATTCCCTGATATCAAAAACAATGAGTCAAATAAAATTAACCAATAGAGATAGTACTTCTCACACTCACTGGCCCCATATATTCTTCCTATTGAGACTCTTTAATTATGTGAAGATGCTTTATTTCGAATGGATATGGCTAGAACACTTTTGTAAATGAAGAATCTAGTTGCACTATTTTTTTAGATGCTGATATTTTGACACTGGGTGGAGTATAATAGACATGAAATTTTTTTTCATGTGACCTGAGAATCTGAATAAACCACATACCTTGGGAGCCTTCGTGAAAAACTGTTTTGAGTGCCCATGCTTTCTAGACTGGTAAAAAATTAATGGGCCTCTACATGGAATTGAAGGAGGTATAGAAGAAACCTATTATCAAGAATATCCAAGAGAATATTTGAACTTTATCTTTCTTTTATTGGAACCTATCGAACTACCATTGGGAGAAAATGGAACTCCCATCAACCCTGACATACCTGCCAGGTCAAGCTAAACCAACAAGGCTCTATCCAGCACATCAGTAAGAAAATATGGGAACATGTATCATATCAAAGTCCCATATGCAATTATCATGCATTTATCTTATAATTCAATAAAATATCTGGTTTAAACTACAAAACATTATGAAAGAAATTTTCATACTCAGCCATGGTCCCATCATCATACTTTATTTGGAGAAACTCTATAGCCTTATCTGACACCACAGAATCTATATTGAAATGTTCTATAAAAATAACATTAATGACATTCCACCCTAATCCAAAATCCTCTTCTATAGAATAATTAGGTCCAAGCATCTTAATCTTGGATAATCTAGCTTGTTGGTGACACATTCCTCCTTGACTGAATCAAGTGTTTCCAATAACTCAGAAAAATTATCAATTCTTCATAAGTAATCCTAAGAATCTTGAGGTTATCTTGAGCCTCAGAGAGCTGGTAGATTATGGAGAAGGAAATAATCAAACATATTTTGAGTCTCATACCTTAGAGGTTCCACAGATGGATCACAAATAAAAATGGGTGCAATTGTCTTTCCTAGAGCTTAGAAAACTTGTACGATAACCTCAACCAGATTATGGTCTATTGTAGGATTTTCATATTTTGTTTCATCAACAACATCCTCTAGGATCTGATTAACACATATTATCTAATTAACGATCCTACAAAAAATCAATGAATAAAAAGTAATATGTCAAAATATTTACTCATATCAACACTCAAACAAGTCAAACATGGAAATTAATCTTATCTGATAAGAAAACAGAATATGGATTTCAAATAAACAAATCAAAATTATAAAAAATACTAGAACAACTCTTCAAAACACCATTCCCAAATCACCCTTGGTGAATTCAGTCTCATTATAATGACAAATAACTATGAAATCAATCATAACTACCTCCTAAGAATAGATAAGACTACTCAAACTGAATACTCACATCATGGAATGATGGTTAACCTTCACCTTTGATGACACTTTTTCACATACCTTCCCAGAAACCATGGTACCCTAATAACTGATCCAACACTGACATATCCCGAAGTGTGTTCCCAATCCCCATGGGATGGTGACTTGCATGTCGCAACATACAAGACAAAACTCATAACAATTTTACCACATAAACATTAGATAAATAGAAACATGTCAGTATGCTCAAAGAAAACATTCAAAGGAGATAGTACCAGATGATTAACAGGAATATAAATACTTGTTACAGTCAAAATTTAATATAAATAGAACAATAAAAACCCCCAAGGTAAAAATGGACGTGGAACTCTAAGACTATAAGATCAAAAAAACTTCCACCTTCATTTAAAAATTTTCCCTTACTCAAACATAGAAGAATAAAATATAACAATTCATGAAGGAGAAGCTTGGATGTGAGGCAAAATCCTAGTAGGGTCTCACTAATTATTCCATAATAAGATTCCATTGGATGTAAACCATATCAGGATTTCAATTTCAAATAATACGTGCATGGAATTTCAACTCATTATTTCAAATGAAGCATGCTTTATTCCATTCAATTAATTGAATCTTTTCAAGGAATGGATTTAGTATATATATTTTTATAAAAAAATTAATATAAACCAACATGATATGTGTGAATTAGTTTTTAAAATAATGGAATATATATCAAAATAATTCACAAACAAGGAACATGGTCATCTTCCAAGAAGTTTGATTGTTCAATGTTATGGGATCCTTACACATCTCATATCGATGATCACAATAATAGGTGTACACACATCCCTCAGACACTAGTCAAAGAAGACTCACCAACATCCCATCGGTGATAATATCAACCACATTATGTATTTAGAGTTGTATATCATGCATTTATTTATAGGGAATGGCCATCCTTGCTTGTTTTTTCACAAATAACCGAGTAACTTTTCATGTTTGAATTTTATCAAAATATACATCATCATGGGAAAAATTATTTTAACGATTTTAAAATACAATTCACCCATATACCTATTCAATAGGTCAATTTCTCATTAATAACCAAAACACGGTTTTTAAATAAATTCAACCATTTTCAATATAAAATCAAAAATGTTTTCTTATAAAATCATTTTAATTCATTTTTCTCAAAATCAATTTCAGAAATAAATTTTACAATTTATTTCAAAATCCGATTACACCCCAATTTCAAATTCCATTGGAATTGGGGGTTTTCCAAAAAATATCATCCCAAATAAATTTAAAATTCCCAATTCACATTGAATAGGTTTTTCCTAATTTAGTCGAAATAAATTTAGTTTAAATGAAACAATTCAAATTTTTATAACATGGAAAATATCAACACAACTACAATCGTTTAACATGAATATCTCATATCACAACACCCACAAGGTGAATCCATAATGAAGAACATCAGTAACAGAGATCAAGGAATAAAACCTATATTCAAGATCGAAAAAAAATTACATTAGATACATTAACAAATAGATGATATAAAAACCTTACTAAGTATATATTGATAGAGTGGGAGAGATAAATAAATGGATAATAACTCTTACAACAATGGAATCGAATGAAATCCCCCCAAGCTTCAATCTTCTTTGGATAAGGTTTTAAAGAGACAAAATGGGTTATAGGGTATTATAATGACCCAGTAAGATATCTAATCCTGGTTTAGTGTTCAGATGGTGATAATACAGGGGTTGAATAATTTTTGACATATATTTTATATTAAAAAATTCATGGAAAACCATTTCTAGGATAGTGCCCTATGGATGGTCAAACCATGGACCCTAACCATGGGCACCAATTGTGTTCCCCTGTGATGGAGTGAAAAATTTATTATAGTTGGGTGGACTATATTTTAAACCATGTTAAATCCATGAAAACATCACCTATTTGGGTTTTTATAGGTTTATATGGTTGGTTGTATGTTTTGGGGAAACCATTTGCCATTCACAAACTATCAAGAAATCTCCTAAATATTCAAATTCATCGTAAAACCACCCGAAATAAAACCCAACTAAACCATGACAAAAAATAAGGGTTGAAGATTACCTAAAAATAGTAACATGATGTTATTAATTTTGTATAAATTATTATTGAATTATAAAACATATTATTTCATTCATCCCCAAAACCCTTTTCATTAAATCTAAAACTTTTATAACATGTTCATAATTTTACTCTGAGAAAAATATTTCATGTATCTACTTGAAAGCTCTATCCAAAGAAAATATGTGAATGGTAACGGATTTCACATAATTTTTTCTTAAAGAGATAGAGGTTGTGAACCCATGTTCAATCTCAGTTTATAAAATTAATCCATTGAAAAGGATTTTAAATATATAATATTTTTTTGTAGAAAAATATTATAGATTAAATTTATTCTTCTCAAAATTATCTTTGATGAAGTGATACTTTATATCAAAGTTTGTTGAGTGATAATGTTCCACTAGATTTTAAGAGATATATGTTTCACATTGATTATCATGACCTAAGAGTTGTGGTGACATAACTTCCACCCAAAATTATTATAACTAGGTTTTCATTCACTTGATTTGTGTTGAAACATGAGTAGAAGAAAAATACACTCATAAATCAGTACTGAGAGGTACTGAATTTTTATTCATTGTAGTCCCAGCCCGCAAAATATTGTCCCAAAAAATGAAACTCAATGTGGATCTACTATCATCAACACATCTTGTCCAATTCAATTTTTTATAACCAAAAAATAAATATTTCTTAACAAATATTATATCATATCAAAATATATTATGCCTCTAATATATATATGAATTCATTTTCATTCTAAGATATGTGATTAGTTTGGATCACTTTATAATCTTCTGCACAAAGTAATAGTTTAAAAATAGCTTTCCTTGAACTGGTTATATATAATAAATATCCAAACAATGTCCTAATATTTTTAGGAACAACATCCCAACCTTAAATATCATTATAAAACATGTTTTTAAATGCAATATGTGTGGAAACTAGACTAGAGACCTCTATTATAGACTTCCAAAGAATTTTTTGGGCATACTACTCTTAGGAAAGAAAAATATTCTTTTTCTTATGTTTTATTTTTAAGGTTAGAAAATAATTCATTTCTCAAAGCAAGTGTATTTTGAAAAACTTCAACATTTAATAAGAAATCCTTTCACATATTTCTTCATAATTTCTTGAATGATAATATCATCCACATAAATAATAACAATGAGTGAAACATATTAATATTATTTTATGTAGAGAATATTATAATCTCTTCCTTCCATGAAGTTTAATTTCCATAATTAGATATCAAATTTTTCATACAAAGATCTCATATCTTTCTTCAACCACATAAATAAAACTTCATTATTAACACATATCCTTAGTCTATATTATCATGAAGACACAATGTTTCTCTATATAAACTTATTCATATAGATCTCCATTAAGAAAAGATAACATTAAATCCATCTGAAAAATTTATATACTCTTGTGAACTGATAGAAAAAAATTCTCATTGTTTCAAACTTTCCAATAGATAAAAACAATAATCAAAATTAATTCCTTAAATTTACTAGTAACCTTGATATGCTAGTCATTCAAGGCTTATTTTCACTTCAACTTCTTCATTAATCATGATATGAAACACCCATTTCGTACTAGTAAATTTTTTATTATTTTTTATCGATTTAAGTTCTAAAATATTACTCTTCTAATTTTTATCAATTTCCACATTCATAATATAAATACAATCTTTATGCTCAAAGGAATCACAATAACATTTTGGATAACGGTTTGAGTGTAATGATGTATATGAAATTAACCATAATGATAATCTTGTTCAAAAATCTATAAGTTGATTACCAATGGTGTTTTCAACTTAGTCCTTCTATCTCATCCTGTGAAAAGATCTACCTAGTTATTTCTCACCACTTGAAACAGTAGAGAGAGAATACTTATTTTGGGTAATTTTTTCACTTACCTCAACTACAACCACCATATATTCCTCATATTCCATGTCATTAAATGATTATAAAACATTATGAATAGATTTTTAAAGAAATTTTACATCTTCAGAACCAACTATATTTAATATTCATTTATTATACTTATGAATCCTCTATCATTGGGACAACAACCAACAAATATTCCCTCAACCACTATTTGTTCAAATATTACAATATTTCCACCATTTTTTATAATATTGTGACTTTTCAAAATCATAATGAGTTTCAAAATAGAAGTTTCATTTATGTTAGTTTTTATGGGGTCACATTAGAGTTCAGATGAGATAAAAATCAATTATTAATATAAGTCATTATACTAATTGAAATCATCCAAAAAAATTTAGAGAATCATTTTCAACTTATATCTTTTGTCAACTCTCCACTAAATTTAGGTTTTAAAAAACCATATTTTAATGTGGTGCGTACGGTCTAAAAAAATGAGGAATATTTCAATGTTTTTAAATATAATCATTTAAGTCTTAAAATTTTCATTATCCCACATTATCAATCCATAACATCTTCACCAAATTTGAATATTTTCTCTATCCACTTCTCCTTGATTTTCTAGACTTTATATGATACCATGATTTATGTGTAAAAAAATGCTTATAAAATGAGTAAATTCATTAATAAAATAACTAATATTATTATCTCTATACATTTATTGTTTACTAATCCACCCATAAATATCAGAATGTATCAGCTCCATGGGAAAAGTTGAACGAATTTTAGTTTTCTTATGTACTGAGCTTGTAATCATCCCTTTCTAGAAAATTAATAAATAACAATATATTATTCTCGTCATGTATGGAATATCATGAATAATATCACTCTTTATAAATTTTCATATATTTCTGGAAAAAATATCATAGAATTTTATTCCATTACTAATTTTATTCCATTATTCTTAGATTGCATGATTTTTCTACACTACCAACTTGAAACATGTTTCTCTTGGTCTATTAGATTTTTATAAAAACTTTTCCATAATCCAAACTTTTTACGAAAATACCATATTTTCAATACACCACTTTATTAAATTTATCACGAATTTGTGAAATGATCTAAAAGTTGTGTTCATATCTATCAACCAAAAAGTCTCTCTTGGTATTCATATTTTTTATCCCCTATGTTAACAGATCCTGTAAATTTGATTCTTTAGAAATCATCACTTCCAATACTCACTCTACTTTCATTACCATATTTTCACATTCTTTAATGATATTGATTCTCATGTCACATGTAAAGATAACCACTATCTAAAATACAGGTTCATTATCCTTTTGAATATTTGAGATCAATTTCAACAGAATTTGTGTTTTTTGCTTGTATTTAACCTAATTCACATCCGACTTTTGATTATAGTTATTAAATCATTGTTGGCCTTGTATTAAAACCAGAAATATATTTTCTATATTTCTATGATGTTGTGATGTTTTATAAATATTTTATAATTGTTAGAATCTAGTTTAATTTTCTATAGAATATTTCTAAAGTTACCTTCTTTGAGTGGGTTAATTCTTCCACAAACTCTACATTGAGTTTCTCTTGGGATTATTGTAATAATATTTATTAAACCATAACATATTAATTATATAGAACACAATACCAGAATTAACCATATATAAAATTGTTTCCCCTATAATTTCCATACTCAATGGAGTTTTAAACTTACATCTCCTCAACTTTATTACTAACCACATTGGAACATTATTGTATCTCAATATATCTAATATCTTTAGATATTTTATTCTTCATATTATAATTATTCTTATCCTCAATATAATTACCAGGATTATTAAATTTTGGTTTATACATTGAAATACTGGAAACCACATATTTTGTAATATTTTTTATTTTGGATACATACTTGTTTTTCTCATATTTCCTAATTATTATGAACAAACTCAACTTTATTATCAATATTTGGGGGCAAACCTCATTGATTTTTCATAGGCCCACATTTCTCAGAATATTCACCTACTTCACTGACTACGTTTTAAAATCTTTTAAAATATTTAGTTTTAGAATTATTTGGTGGAAAAATATCTAGTTTTCATCTTTAACTTTTATCATATATTAATGATTAAAATTTTATTCCTTTTGTTATGAAGAGACTTTCCAGATTATCAACATCTTTTAGAAATACATATTTTTTTAACAAAATATTCTTTATTTTTTGAGGTAGGATTATCTATCTTCAACATCATATTCTTGCTTCCATGTCATGTAATGTTTATAAGAAATCCATTAAACTATCTTTTTGTATAATCTGAATCAGTTTTTAATTTTTATTTTTAAATATTTCTTTTGTCAGTAGTGTTCTTTTTTCTAATTCACCTTACCAATAATAGTTTTTTCTATAACATCAACATTGATGTTATTACCTTCTTCTCCATTATAATAATCTCCATCACCTTTAGGAAAGAAGTTTCTCTTTTTGTCATTAGAGTAATGTTTTACATTTACAAAGGAATATTATTTGGATTTTTATTAATAATTATAATAATATCTTCTTAACACGATTTCATCTCCATAACATTCTTCATCTCCCCCATTTAAATGGTAATTTAGAGAAAATTTAATAACATATCCACATGAAAATAATTTTAGGTTCAAATACCATTTTTTACTTTACTATGACCTTATTTAGATATGTATAAAAGAATGACATAATTATATAATTTTTTTTTCCAAAATCATTTTTGGTGTTAGAATTACTAACTTATTATACATCAAGATATTTCATGATTTTACTTATATAGAAAATTGGAAGGAAATTTACCAATCATCCACCCTTTGCTATTCAAAAAATTCTCTCTTTGCATTTTGTATGTGATGAGAGTGATGTGTATATCATAAAAATATGGATTTCTAGTATCTCAATATTCTAATGAAGAAAAGTCTACATTAAACCTATTATTAAGGATTCATTTGATCCCATTAAGTGGGTTTTAATCTTACAACTTCTCACCAAGTAATATTATTATGATTAAAATGACATTAACCCTTATAAATAATTCACCAATTTAATCATAATCATAATTTTTTAGAATATAATATTGTAAAATATAAATTTAAAAGATTTATTTCATTAAATTAATATTTCCTTTATAGATGTTCTTTGAAATTATCCCCAATTACTTTAACACATCCAACCCCCTTATCACTAAGAAACTCACTTGGAGAGAGTAAAGAGAGTAAAATATTTTGGATCACACATAAATTTTAAAATTATTATTATCGGTAGTTATAAGAGTAATATTCTTAACACGTGGTGGGAAACAATATCTTGTAACTTCATGAACATCATATCCAAGAGATGTATGATATGGTAACTATTTATCTTTCCAGATATGATAGTTATGTGAATATAAAACCAAAATCCCCCATATATTCAAATAGCTATGAACATCCATATAAAATTCTATTTTCAAAAAACATTATGGAAGATTCAAAAAATTAAACACTTTCTCTAATACCAATTGAAAGCCCCATGAAGGGTCTATGTGATCACTAAGAGGGGAGGGTTGAATCAATTATTATTTTTTATTTATATTTTATTCCTTATGTAGCATAATTATCTTCTAGTTAAAGTGTTCTATGTAAAGACCCATAAAATTCAAGGGAATTTTTTTTCTTAAATTTCTTTAGGATTTTACAAGAACGCAGTTTCTGACGGCACCTGATTCCGAGGCCCGGTGTTCCCGGAATCATTTTCCGAAGTTTAGCTCAAGTACGTTCAACGAATAAACGAGCGGATTTTTCTAACTTTTGAACCGGTTCTTGGAATCGAATTCTGAGGGCACCGATGGAATCACAACACCAGTAATCTCTTAGAAACACCTTTTCTAGAGTTGCGTTTGCTCAGGTGTGGTTTTTAAATTTTTGGGTTAAGTAAAGGAAAAGAATAAAAATGGTGCGTCCAATTTTTATTTCACTTAATGTTGTTTAACCTAAGCTAAGTGATTGGAGTGGGACCCACAATATCCTACCCACTAGGTAGGATATTTTTGAGGTGGGGCCCACATGAGCCCCACTGTTTCTTTTCTTCACCCCCCTCTTTTATTAAGGTAACACACCCGCACCCCTAATAAGAGGAAGTCAACCCTTGCATTTTTCTGTTTATGAAACGCCTCTATTAAATTGGGTGGTTTAAACATTGAAATTAATTCATTTTAATTGATTGTTTCGTTTTTGAATTTCAAAACGCATGGTTTGAGAGATAAAATAAGACAAACTCTTATTTTATTACAGGTGTTGGGTTGTGAGAGGCTTGGGAGAATTTTCTCAAGTTCTTGAAGTTCTTCCTCCTCGACGAAGAACGCGAAGAATGCCGACCTCTGACGACAGACGACTGTGAGAGACACATTCCTCGGAGATCAACGACCCGACGTGCATCACCTCGTTCCTTCTTTCTGCGTCAAAGGAAAGGAGACACCATTCTGCCGTGACATGACGATCCACCTTCTTCCGCGACGATAAATTCTGCGACGTCCCTTTCCGTGACAACCTTGTTCGACGACTACGCTCGAGGTAGGGGGATTATTATTTCATTTGTTCCTAATTACATTAATCATTGACTTATCGTATTATTTGGGCCACCTATTATCGCAATAACAAGAGGAGGTCGGACTGCACGAACACGGCCGACCGTCCTCTCCCCTTTGGTTGTTTGATATTGTTTGTGTCATGAGCAAGGCAACGCCGTGCCGAAGCACCACGCGGAAAATATTAAAGGAAGGGCAGAGAAGCGTGGTGCCGTCGCGTCACGCCATTGAAGACGAACTCAACCGCGGCCCCGTCACGCCGCGCCGGAAAACCAAAAATGTACCGCGGCCCGAGCGGGGCCGCAGCGGAGGGTCGCCGCGCCATTGCGCCGCGCCAGACGGATCAAGGCCGCGGTGGAGCAGAGAATGGCGGCCGGTTTCCTGCCGCCGGCATCGGAGCAGGGGGACGGGACCGCCCCGGTCCCGTGGCGGTAGTTACCGGCCGGCCGGTGCGGTCCGCCCGGTCAAGGGGAAATGTTGGGGGTCATAACCCCCATTTGGCCAGCAGGAGCGGCCCCCCACATGGGGGTCGCAGTTTCACAATGCGGGGGCAGCCCCCCCCCCCCCCCTCATCGCTCGGCCGTTACGGCCGAGCCGCCTGGCCGAGCCCCTAGGTCGGGCTGGGCTGGGCCGCGCCAGCCGTTCCGGTCTGCACCCAAGCAGGCCGAACCCGGAACCGGGTCGGGTCAACCCAGTTCGGGCCTACCCTGGGGGTATCTGGCCAGGTCAAACTGGACCCGAACCCCCTATTCCCGGAGCTCTTTCGGTCTTTTGCCCATAACATGGGCTGAGGACCTCCGATCGACGCACCGTCAGCTGCGATGCGATCCTTGGATCGAGACGGTCATTTTGGTATATTTCACTCAAGGTTCAGAGAACTTTGGGGTTCATCCAGGTTGGTTCGTACACGAAACCAACCGGGCCCTCGGAGCAGAAACGCTTATAACTTGAGCTCCGGACGTCCGATCGACGTGCCATCGATTTTAATGGATTCCTCTTAGTGAGATGGACCTTTTGGATTACTCATCTCAAGGTTTGGACGCATTTGAAGTACTGTCAGGTTGTTTTTGACTTAAAAACAAACCAGGCCCCTGGGACGAAAAATCCAATAACTCTCAGACCGGGCATCCGATTGATGCGCCGTCTGGGATGTTGAGTTTTTGTTGACGATACTGAACTATTGAATACATCAACTACGGACTATGTGTCATTTGATATATCAGCCCCTCGGCTCGTGGAGAGGACCCTACCGAATGAGCTTGCTATGTGCGGGAACCCTAGAGCTGGCTGCGACTGCGACGACGATGACGACTGAACAGAAATCCTCCGTGGATTCGACGACGATGACTATAATACTCAACGATCCTACGTGGATCAGTGCTACCGATCCTGTGTGGGTCAGATCCTTTTTGGGTCAGCGCTCAGCGGTCTTGTGTGGGCCAGCGCCTACAGATCCTGTGTGGGTCCGATCCTGTGTGGGTCATTGCGGGGGTTAGTTACCTATCGATCCCTTGTGGGTCATTGCGGGGGTTAGTACCTATCGATCCTGTGTGGGTCCGATGGCTTAGATGAATCAGTGGTTGTATCTCATCATCTCTATCATCTTACGAAGAAGTATACCTGTGTGAGATGAATCTTGACTTTCAATCATTATCTTCTATTTGATTGACTCGCTTTCCTTTGAAGATTGTGTTATGCAATCCTGTGTGGACGTGATCGAACTTAGGCTCGGATGTTGGAGCCGAACTGGAATTGATGACTTAGGTATATGTATGGGCATATACCTAAGAAGTGTCGGATGTTACTTCGTGATTGTACCTTTCCTTTGTGGACTATCCTTTGTGGATTCTGGGAGACCTTCGGGGGTCTCGGGGTCCCTACTGAGTAGCTTATACTCACCCCTGCACGAGATATGCCTGCACTACGTTGTGTTGGTTGCAGACGACGGACAGCGTTGATCGTGGTTGGGGCTTGCGGAGCAGGTCAATACCTGGAGGTGGACTACTGGGCGGGACGTACTCGGAGCGGACAACTAGACCCGAGGAGCTGTGGAGGCTATCTGTACCCACCCTTCAGGTGGGACTTCCAGTGGACGGCCTGATGCCGCGACTTTACTTTTCAGTTGTTGTACTCCCTTTTTCAGTTGTACTTTACATTTAGCTTGGGTTCGTATTCTAGCCCACATACTTTACCGCAGTTTCAATTGTACCCATCTTTAATTAGTATTGAATTTTTCTTGCTTGCTCTCTAGTGTTTGTTTACATTGCAAAGGCAATGCCTCCCCTTTTTATCGGGAATTACGCCTTGGTGCTAGTCACCAGCCCCTGGCCTATGGAAGGCAGGCTTGGGGTAGTCACGACACGAGCCCTGAGGATGGGTCGTGACAAATCGGTATCAGAAGAGTTCGGTTCTACCATAGAACTCAAGACTCTGATCTTTTTCTATGTGAAGCAACATTATTAAGAGTGTTGAATGTGGTTATCAGTCCAGGGAGTCCAGTGTTGCTGTGGAGACCGATGTATCCGTACACCAGGACCCTGACTTCTGATTTCCGACATAATGCAGGAAAACATTGATTGCATGTGTGTTTCAAGTTTTCTTTGTGATTACATTTTGTCAGCTCACCAGGTATACTGTTTGACCGTGGCACACATGTATCTTTTCAGGATGGCCCCATGACAGCAACCAGCTAGGGTTCCGAGCGTTGTGCAGGACGACATCCCACCGAGCGACGAGGCCTCGGTACAGGTCCCTTTGACAGTAGAGGCACCAGCGGTGTAGAGACCCGAAGCTTAACGTACATATACATTACATTATTTTTGCGGAATATATAGTAAATAACAAAAACACACACACAAGGACCGTAATTGTTTAGTGTCTTTGGAAACTCGGAATATAATATTCTAATCATGGTGAAAGATCTTCAACATATCTCATAAAGATCTTCTTTTTTTAAACCTAAATCCTTTCTTTATGTCTTGGGGAAAATAAAACATAAAAGCGTCAGCTCAAATTCTCAGTAAGGGTAATCAAAAGAAATATGAATCATGTCATATTCATAAGAACATATCTTTTGGAAATCTTAACCTGCAAAAGAGATCATAATTTCATAACATGGGATAAATCATAGTAGTGAAATATAATCCCAATGATCATAACTTAAAACATGAAACTTTGTGGCATAGACACATAATCATAGAGAATCATTTCTTATTAGTCAAGACTCATTGCCAAGATTATCTTAGTGGACAAAGTCCCTTTCTGAACCGAGTTCACTCCTCCTTTCATTCCTGTTTCACTGAACCGGTATAACCTACCATTCCATCCATGTCTATCTCATGAGATATAAAATCTTTACCCAATGCATTGGAGGGAGATATAGGTCCCACCCATCTCATAATGATACCATTCTTATGTGTGCCACAAAAATCATAAATCATACATCATTGCATAACCCATGTTGTAAAAATGAGATTCTTAAACAACATGACATCGTAAAACAATTCATATAAGATAAAGTAATTCATAAAAATATTTTCAACACAACATAATCAAATCCATGTAATAATAGCGATAGAAACAGAACCCTTTATTATCTTAGATGGAAAATAATTTTGATAAAAAACTTGAACTCCATTCTTGAGGAAAATATCATTTCTACTTCAAAAAAACTTTTCCTTTCTTAACATGTCATACAATTATAAACTAAAAGAAGTTGATTAAAAATAAACATTAAAACTTTTAAAGGAAGCTTCTTGGAAATAATGTTTTAAAAATCCATTCTTGTCGTATAAGTTAAAAAAAACATTCTTCTCGTACTTTTGTTGGAAAAGTCAAAAAAGTACCTCGTACGAAAAATGACAAAAGTTTCCTTTCATATATTTTACTAAAAACTCATAGAAGGGTAAAATAGGATTTAAACAATTTTAGGTGAATGGAAATAATATTACATATTCAGGAAACATGGATTTGGATGATAAAATACACCCCAGTAAATGCCAAAGTATAAACAATCTTAGATAAAAATGAGATTGTGATATTTCCCTTACCTTAGGTCCGATTTGCTTCGTAAGTGTCCGAACCTCCTGTATAATGATTTAAATAATGTCATTGACTTATTAAAGAACCATATTAATTGTTATGATATCATATATGGTTCACTTAGGACTTTATATTACCCATTCTTTTGTAAATTCCATGTTAAAAAGCGTTTTGGGTAAAGTTGTTTCATTTGTCGTCCGGGTTTTGACTTGTAATTATTCATATGATTACTTAGATCATGAGTACTTAATTCCAGAATATAAAACATGATTTATATATAATATATATTCATAATATACATATATATAATAATTCAGTAAATGGAAAGAAATACACCGTTCATGGAGATGGTAGGCCGTACGTACGCATTAACGCTATTTTCGTTTCCTTATTGAGTTGAATGGAATTAAGTAGATGACATACATATAAATACACATAAATCCAGTATCATTATTATTTCATATATTTCATGATTACTTATTATATATACTTTATAATCATTCATGAATGGTTAAAGTGGAGAATGAATCTCATCGTGTCGTGGAGACGGTAGTCCGTACGTACGCACGAGCGATGATATCGTTCTCATGATTGTGGGACTGTATTGGAGTGTATGTATACAATTTCAGAATAAATATCACTTTAAATTAATCATATATAGTTATTATGTACACCATTATACCCATCCAAGTAAGGTGGTGGTGGAAAATAGATTACACCACGGCGTGGAGACGGTATTCCGTACGTACGCACGCGCGGTGATTTCGTTTTCCGTAGGATGGATAGATGGTGAAATAGGGTTGTTTCATAATTATAATAACATATCTGTATATGAGTGATACTGATGTTATTACTTAATAATGATACAACTAAATAAGAAGAAGTGGAAGAAGAAATAAAGATGAAAGAATCGGTAACGGACATTACCTCTTCTTTGAAGTGCTTTTTTAATACCTCCTTTTAGGGCAATAAATTGGTCTTTGAGGAAGACCAGAAACTCTAGGATGTTACTAGGGATGTTGAGAAGAGAATTTTTCAGGGGTTGGACCAGCTTGAAGGCTCAATGTGTTGTGAGGAAGAGAGGGAGGGGGTGCCCTTTTATAAGGGAGGAGAGGGGCACATTTGGAATAACTTAAAATATTATTTTATTATAAAGCCAAATTCGGTTTTAAATAGCTCCAAATTTATTTATTTCGAAACTAAGGTAGGTATTGGTCGAAATAATCTCATAAAATAGAATTTATACAAGTTTAGGTTCATATTTTAACCTTATCATTTATATTTATCTTTAAGTTAGATAATTTTACTTTTGTCGTGTCTTCTTGTTTTCTTACACTATAAGGTTAATAAACTTACTATATCAAGCCAAACGAACCCCAAGTTGTTTATTATTAATATATATAACCTTATCTATGTCATTTGGAAGAACCTTAGATTTTTAGGAATAAAATAACAATTAATAATATAATATTTGTTTTAAAAACTATTTTATGTCAATTTTGACACTATTTAGTAATTGATTTTTTTGAAACTCATAACAGATTGATTAGTTAGAAAAAAGTTAATTAAATCAATAATAACATGTCCTATTAACATATAAAATTAGTGAAATTCATAAAAAGTCTTAAATTACATTTATTTGGGTATTTATAACATCAATTATGTCAATATTTCGACAATTTCTGCATCATCTTTGTGTCATAATAAATGATAATTATTTAATCCCTAAAAATTCTAAATAAATTCATATGGTGTAGATAATTGTATTAGCTTTCTGTAAATTATTCATGTTCTAAGATTCATGAAGTGTATCACTAAATTAAAATTATTATACTTCTAAGATTTAAGAAAGTGACATGTTGTCACATTCTTTGTTTTTAATAATAATTAACTTATTTTCATGGACAAAAGTCTATTAAATGAATCTAATCCGACCCTTAGGTGATATGTGTTGACTTTTAGTCATCCAATAGGATTTTTCCAAGTGTTAGGGTAATTTTATAATATTATATTTACCCTTAATTACCCGATTTACCTTTAACTATGGTAAATAAAATTTACCATAGTTACTATTCATAATTCTTAAAAATAAAAAAGTAGACTATTCACATAATTTGGACCCACTGATTCCAAATATGGAACCAATTTTTTCAAATTCAATATAGATAAGTTGCAGAAATTAAATTAAAATTTAATCCTGTTGTCGAAAGAAAACTGGTTTTTCTTTAAAACATTGCAAAAGATTGAATTGATTTATCCTACGAATTCAAGGTAGAATCAATGTTAATGACATACATTATGTTAAATGGTAAAAATATTTTATATTTATACTTTAAAAACAGTCAATATTATAATTTAACCATATAAATTATTGCGATGAAAAAAGTTGTTTTTAATTAAAATATAGCGTGTTTTTACTATTCATCAAAATATGAAAGTTACCAGAATAATATGAAAAAATTTTCCAAAGTAAATTTTTATTTTATGATTTCAAAGAAGAATTTTATTTTGTCAAATTGAACTTATAAACATGTCAAAAACTAGATTTAAAGTGGGTGCCCCATCAAAAGGTGGCAAAACTGCATTTTTTGAAAAATACTTATTTTACCCGAAAAATTTATTTTGTTATTATACCATGTTTTAGAAAATGTGTAAAATGAATAATAATGTTATAAGATTAAAAATTTATTTAATACTATTCATAACGGCTAGTTCATAATAATATTATAATAATATATCATTGTTTAGTAAAACCTGGTATTGCGTACAACACACGCTATCGAGGAAGGTCACGATTGCGTGCAATGCAATCCAAGTCAGGGTTGTGTTCTGTGCAAGAATCCTTCGTTGTTTCGTATAACATAATCCAACCATATTTCATTTATACATTGAATATATATATATATATATATACTCTATGTTGCGTAGAATAACTATTATCAAAATTGTGTGTAACACGATCTAAGAATAGTGTTGCGTATACTGCAAGATAATACGGTGTTGCGTATAGCGCAAGGTAATATTGGTGTAGCATACAACACAAGAAATTAATGAAATTAAAAGAATATTTTTCATAAAATCTTGGGGTGTTACATTCTACCCCCCTTAAAATTAATTTCGCCCTCGAAATTCTTCGGGGTTATAAATGGTTTACTATTCGAAAGTTTCTTTAATAGAAACCCACATCAGAAAAAGGAATAACAAAACCAATCTTTAAAAACAGAAGTATGAAACGTAACGGTTACCCAAATAAACTAATCACTGGGTTTCCTCATAGGTAAAAATATGGATATGGAAGAGAAATCTAACCATCATGTTCTGATGGAGAGTGGTAGAGAACATGGCTATAGAAAAGCCAGCAATCACAAAGCCATAAATTTGTGACGATCTAAGGTACCATCTGATTCATCAGATATAAGGGAACTAGGACAAAATTTTTGGTTTTCAAGATCATTTCCCTAATGTTGATGAATTAAAAGAAATAATTGCATGAATTTGGTACAATCTCACTGTTGTTCGTGAATTGAAAAATTTCTACTTCATCCCTTAATGAAAAGAAGTTGAATTTTTTATTCGTGATTTGTTAGCAGATCATTTGATAGAATGATGGGTCATTCCATCTCTTTCAAACAAAAGGTTAGCAAAAGTTATAAGTCCATCTTATGGTTAGATTAATCATATATTGTTCCAAAAATGAACTTATACTTCATATATCATACCGCTTAATAAAATAAAACTAGTTTCTACTAAACAGGGACTTCCTGTAGGCCAGTTGTAGGCGATAAAGGCCAGTCGCACTTCGGTTGTGGGTTCGATTCCCACAGCCTTGTCTGACGCGACGGGCTGTCGCCCGTCCTGCAGGTTGTCCTTTTTCTAAAGCTATATAACTATAACATCCCATCAACAATATCAAAAAGTTTTATCCTTAAACAATACTAACTTCTGTCCAACATAATCCATTCCAATCTTTAGGCTTATTTAAAATACTCTGGTCCAAGCTCATAGTATAAAGAAAATGATCACGTGAATGCCATCATTTTCCCCCATATATCATAAGATATATCTTTTTGGTCAAATTACAAACATGTGAATACCTTAATCATGTATTCTCTTGAAGAATGAATACCCATTGAACCTTAGTGAAAACATGACTGTTGTCAAAAGTTAACTCTTTCCACATACAAAAATCCAAAAATTCTATATACTCAAACCATGATATAACCTTCTCCTTGTATCAGTCATGAGCTCATGAATACTATCAAATATTTAATTTTCTCCTTATCCCATCATTACGCACATACAATCTACATTCCAAAAATATCTGAATAACCTTTCATGGATACTGGTTCCATTAATTATACACTTTCAAAACTCAAGGAAAGACAACAGTGTAACAATACTTAGATGTCTCTTTATTCCATAGTACCATGAGATTATTTATAAAAAATTACACATTATAAACATGTAATCATTCCACTACATTCTTAAACCATTGACCGAGCTTCAACAATTCTTTCATCTCACATATCATTTATTGTCTCTTCATCATCATCAACATTAATACTACCCATACGACCATACTGATTCTCTTCATGAGACTTTCCCTTAGGGCATTGGTTTGCATAATGCCCATACATTCCACATTTAAAACATTTAACCATTGTTGATGTCATAGCAATACCATTATCCTCATCCCTGGTGTTAACTGAACCTTTTCCTTTGCACTTACTGGCTTTGTGTCCTTATTTTCCACACCCAAAGCATCTTCCAGTTCCTTTGAAACATTCTCCTTGATGCCTCTTCCCACATGATTTACATAGGGGAAATTGAACTTTCTTTCCTCTATGATCATCCTGAAACTCCATCTTTCTCTTATTAGCTGAGTCAGGAAACTTAACAAATTTTACTTTATTGATCATATTATGAGATTTCTGATTCGGCATAATAATGATGTTTGGACTTCCAAATCCCATTTCATTTGGTTGCTCATGAATAATATCATTCCATTGTCCATCATATCCTCTATTATCGTGAATCATCTTGTTTTCAACCATTTTCTAAAACCCAAAAAGAATAGTGTGAGAGGCCAAAATCATAATAAATGGAGATTAACTTCAATACCTAACATCTTTGGTTTAATCTAATATCGTTACCATAGTTCTAGGAATATATCCTATACGTATACTTATCCTTAGGGACATCCCTAGACATACCTTAGAAATATCTCTAGGGATCTTACTAACGTTTTCGCATCCTAGTTTCCAAAGGTTGACTAAACGTTTCCTCTGATACCAACTGTAGAGACCCAAATCTTAACGTACATAGACATTACATTACTTTTGCGGAATACTTAGTACATAACAAAAACACACACACAAGGACCGCAATAGTTTAGTATCTTTGGAATCTCGGAATATAATCTTCTAATCGTGGTGAAAGATCTTCAACATCTCCCATAAAGATCTTCTATTTTTTAAACCTAAATCATTTCTTTATGTCCTGGGGAAAAGAAAACATAAAAGCATGAGCTCAAATGCTCAGGAAGGGTAAACAAAAGAAATATCAATCACGTCATATTCATAAGAACATATCTTTTGGAAATCTTAACCCGCAAAAGAGATCATAATTTCATAACATGGGATAAATCATAGTAGTGAAATGTAATCCCAATGATCCTAACTTAAAACATGAAACTTTGTGGCATACACACATAATCATAGAGAATCATTTCTTATTAGTCAAGACTCATTGCCAAGTCTATCTTAGTGGACAAAGTCCCTTTCTGAACCGAGTTCACTCCTCGTTTCATTCCTGTTTCACTGAACCGGTATAACCTACCATTCAAACCATGTCTATCTCATGAGATATAAAATCTTTACCCAATGCATTGGAGGGAGATATAGGTCCCACCCATCTCATAATGATACCATTCTTATGTGTGCCACAAAATCATAAATCATACATCATTGCATAACCCATGTAGTAAAAATGAGATTCTTAAACAAAATGACATCATAAAACAATTCATATAAGATAAAGGAATTCATAAAAATATTTCCGTCACAACATAATCAAATCCATGTAATAATAGCGATAGAAACAGAACCCTATATTACCTTATATGGAAAATAATTTTGATAAAACACATGAACTCCATTCTTGAGGAAAATATCATTTCTACTTCAAAAACACTTTTCCTTTCTTAACATGTCATACAATTCAAAAGTAAAAGAAGTTGATTAAAAATAAACTTTAAAACTTGTAAAGGAAGCTTCTGGGAAATAATGTTTTAAAAATCCATTCATGTCATATAAGTTAAAAAAAACATTCTTCTCGTACTTTTGTCGGAAAAGTCAAAAAAGTACCTCGTATGAAAAATGACAAAAGATTCCTTTCATATATTTTACTAAAAAATCACCGAAGGGTAAAATAGGATTTAAAAAATTGTAGGTGAATGGAAATAATATTACATATTGAGGAAACATTTATGTGGATGATAAAATACACCCCAGTAAATGCCAAAGTATAAACAATCTCGGATAAAAATAAGATTGTGATATTTCCCTTACCTTAGGTCCGTTTTGCTTCGTAAGTGTCCGAACCTCCTGTATAATGATTTAAATAATGTCATTGACTTATTAAAGAATCATATTAATTGTTATGATATCATATATGGTTCACTTATGACTTTATATTACCCGTTCTTTTAAAAATTCCATGTTAAAGAGCGTTTTGGGTAAAATTGTTTCATTTGTCGTCCGTGTTTTGACTTGTAATTATTAATATGATTACTTAGATCATGAGTACTTAATTCCAGAATATAAAACATGATTTATATATAATATATATTCATAATATACATATATATAATAATTCAGTAAATGGAAAGAAATACACCGTTCATGGAGACGGTAGGCCGTACGTACGCATTAACACTGTTTTCGTTTCCTTATTGAGTTGAATGGAATTAAGTAGATGACATACATATATATACACATAAATCCAGTATCATTATTATGTCATATATTTCATGATTACTTATTATATATACTTTATAATCATTAATGAATGGTTATAGTGGACAATGAATCTCATCGCGTCGTGGAGACGGTAGTCCGTACGTACGCACGAGCGATGATATCGTTCTCATGATCGTGGGACAGTATTGGAGTGTATGTATACTATTTCAGAATCAATATAACTTTAAAGTAATCATATATAGTTATTATTTACACCATTATACCCGTCCAAGTAAGGTGGTGGTGGAAAATAGATTACACCACGGCGTGGAGACGGTATTCCGTACGTACACACGCGCAGTGATTTTATTTTCCGTAGGATGGATAGATGGTGAAATAGGTTTGTTTCATACTTATAATAACATATTAGTATATGAGTGATACTGATCTTATTACTTCATAATGATACAACTAAAGAAGAAGAAGTGGAAGAAGAAATAAAGATGAAATAATCGGTAACAGACATTACCTCTTCTTTGAAGTGCTTCTTTAAGACCTCCTTTTCAGGCAATAAATTGGTCTTTGAGGAAGACCAGAAACTCTAGGATGTTTCTAGGGAAGTGGAGAAGATAATTTGGCAGGGGTTGGCCGATCTTTAAGGCTCAATGTGTTGTGAGGAAGAGAGGAAGGGGGTTCCCTTTTATATGGAGGAGATGGGCACCTTTGGAATAACTAAAAATATTATTTTATTATAAACCCAAATTCGGTTTTAAATAGCTCCAAATTGATTTATTTATAATCTAAGGTGGAGATGGGTCGAAATCCTCTCATCCAATAGAATTTAGACAAGTTTAGGTTCCTATTTTAACCTTATCATTTATATTTAACTTTAAGTTAGATAATTTTACTTTTGCTGTGTCTTCTTGTTTTCTTACACTATAAGGTTAATAAACTTACTATATCAAGCCAAACGAACCTCAAGTTGTTTATTATTAATATATATAACCTTATCTATGTCATTTGGAAGAAACTTAGATTTTTAGGAATAAAATAACAATTAATAATATAATATTTGTTTTAAAAAACTATTTTATGTCAATTTTGACACTATTTAGTAATTTATTTTTATAAAACTTGTAAAAGATTGATAAGTTAGAAAAAATTTAATTAAATCAATAATAACATGTTATATTAACATATAAAATTAGTGAAATTCATAAAAAGTCTTAAATTACATCTATTTGGGTATTTATAACATCAATTATGTCAATATTTCGACAATTTCTGCATCATCTTTGTATCATAATAAATGATAATTATTTAATCCCCAAAAATTCTAAATAAATTCCTATGATGTAGATAATTGTATTAGCTTTCTGGAGACTATTCATGTTCGAAGTTTCATGAAGTGTATCACTAAATTAAAATTATTATACTTATAAGATTTAAGAAAGTGACATGTTGTCACATTCTTTGGTTTTAATAATAATTAACTTATTTTCATGGACAAAAGTCTATTAAATGAATCTAATCCGACCCTTAGGTGATATGGGTTGAATTTTATTCATCCAATAGGATATTTACAAGTGTTAGGGTAATTTTATAATATTATATTAACCCTTAATTACCTGATTTACCTTTAACTATGCTAAATAAAATTTACCGTAGTTACTATTCATAATTCCCAAAAATAAAAAGTAGCCTATTCACATAATTTGGACCCACTTATTCCAAATATGAAATCCATTTTTTCAAATTCAATTCACAGAAGTTTCAGAAATTAAATTAAAATTTAACCCCGTTGTCGAAAGAAAGCGGGTTTTTCTTTAAAACATTGCAAAAGATTGAATTGATTTATCCTACGAATTCAAGGTACAATCAATGTTAATGACATACATTATATTAAATGGTAAAAATATTTTCTATTTATACTTTAAAACCATTCAATATTATATTTTAACCATAAAAATTATTGCGATGAAAAAAGTTGTTTTTAATTAAAATATAGCGTGTTTTTACTATTCATCAAAATATGAAAGTTACCAGAATAATATGAAAAATTTATCCAAAGTAAATTTTTATTTTATGATTCCAAAGAAGAATTTTATTTTGTCAAATTGAACTTATAAACATGTCAAAAACTATATTTAAAGTGGGTGCGCCATCAAAAGGCGGCAAAACTACATTTTTTTAAAAATACTTATTTTACCCGAAAATTTTATTTTGTTCTTATACCATGTTTTAGAAAATGTGTAAGACGAATAATAATGTTATAAGATTCAATATTTAGTTAATACTATTCATAACGGCTAGTTCATAATAATATTATAATAATATATCATTGTTTAGTAAAACCCGGTATTGCGTACAACACATGCTATCGAGGAAGGTCGCGATTGCGTGTAATGCAAGCCAAGTCAGGGTTGCGTTCTGTGAAATAATCCTTTGTTGTTTCGTATAACATAATCCAACCATATTTCATTTATACATTGAATATATATATATATATACTCAATGTTGCGTAGAATAAATATTATCAAAATTGTGTGTAACACGATTCAAGAATAGTGTTGCGTATACTACAAGCTAATACGGTGTTGCGTATAGCGCAAAGTAATCTTGGTGTAGCATACAACACAAGACATTAATGAAATTAAAAGAATATTTTTCATAAAATCTCGGGGTGTTACATTTTACCCCCCTTAAAATGAATTTCGCCCTCGAAATTCGTCGGGGTTATAAATGGTTTACTATTTGAAAGTTTCTTTAATAGAAACCCACATCAGAAAAAGGAATAAAAAAACCAATCTTTAAAAACAAAAGTATGAAATGTAACGGTTACCCAAATAAACTAATCACTGGGTTTCCACATAGGTGAAAATATGGATATGGAAGAGAAATCTAACCATCATGTTCTGATGGAGAGTGGTAGAGAACATGGCTATGGAAAATCCAGCAATCACAAAGCCATAAATTTGTGACGATCTAAGGTACCATCTGATTCATCAGATATAAGGGAACTAGGACAACATTTTTGGTTTTCAAGATCATTTCCCTAATGTTGATGAATTAAAAGAAATACTTGCATGATTTTGGTACAATCTCACCGTTGTTCGTGAATTGAACAATTTCCACATCATCCCTTAAAGAAAAGAAGTTGAATTTGTTATTCATGATGTGTTAGCCGATCATTTGATAGAATGATGGTTCATTCCATCTCTTTCAAACAAAATGTTAGCAAAAGTTATAAGTCCATATTATGGTTAGATTAATCGTATATGGTTCCAAAAATGAACTTATACTTCATATATCATACCGCTTAATAAAATAAAACTACTTTCTAATAAACATGGACTTCCTGTAGGCCAGTGGTAGACGATAAAGGCCAGTCTCACTTCGATTGTGGGTTCAATTCCCACACCTTTGTCTGATGCGATGGGCTGTCGCCCATCCTGCAGGTTGTCCTTTTTCTAAAGCTGTATTACTATAACATCCTATCAACAATATCAAAAAGTTTTATCCTTAAACAATACTAACTTATGTCCAACATAATCCATTCCAATATTTAGGCTTATCTAAAATACTCTGGTCCAAGCTCATAGTATAAAGAAAATGATCACGTGAATGCCATCATTTTCCCCCATATATCATAAGATATATCTTGTTGGTCAAATTAAAAACATGTGAATACCTTAATCATGTATTCTCTTGAAGAATGAATACCCATTGAACCTTAGTGAAAACATGAATTCTATCAAATGTTAACTCTTTCCACATACCAAAATCCAAAAATTCTGTATACTCAAACCATGATATAACCTTCTCCTTATATCAATCATGAGCTCATGAATACTATCAAACATTTAATTTTCTCCTTATCCCATCATTATGAACATATCATCTACATTCCAAAAATATCTGAATAACCTTTCATGGATACTGGTGCCATTAATCATAGACTTTCAAAACTCAAGGAAAGAAAACAGTGTAACAATACTTAGATGTATCTTTATTCCATAGTACCATGAGATTACTTATACAACATTACACATTATAAACATGTAATCATTCCACTACATTATTAACCCATTGAACAAGCTTCAACAATTATTTCATATCACATATCATTTGTAGTCTTTTCATCATCATCTACATAAATAGTACCCATATGACCATACTGATTCTCTTCATGAGACTTTCCCTTAGGGCATTGGTTTGCATAATGCTCGTACATTCCACATTTAAAACATTTAACCATTGTTGATGTCGTAGCAATACCATTATCCTCATCCTTGGTGTTAACTTAACCTTTTCCTTTTCACTTACTGGCTTTGTGTCCTTATTTTCCACACCCAAAGCATCTTACAGTTCCTTTGAAACATTCTCCTTGATGCCTCTTCCCACATGATTTACATAGGGGAAATTGAACATTATTTCCTCTATGATCATCATGAAACTTCATCTTTCTCTTATTAGCTGAGTCAGGAAACTTAAAAATTTTTACTTTATTGATCATATAATGAGATTTCTGATTCGAGATAATAATGATGTTTGGACTTCCAAATCCCATTTCATTTGGTTTCTCATGAAGAATATCATTCCACTGTCCATCATATCCTCCATTATCATGAATCATCTTGTTTCCAGCCATTTTCTAAAACCCAAAAAGAATAGTGTGAGAGGCAAAAATCATAATAAAGGGTGAGTAACTTCAATATATAAAATCTTTGGTTTAATCTAATATCGTTACCATAGTTCTAGGACTATATCCTATACGTATACTTATCCTTAGGGACATCCCTAGACATACCTTAGAAATATATCTAGGGATCTTACTAACGTTTTCGCATCCTAGTTTCCAAAGGTTGACTGAAATTTTCCTCTGATACCAAATGTAGAGACCCGAAGCTTAATGTACATAGACATTACATTACTTTTGCGGAATACTTAGTACATAACAGAAACACACACACAAGGACTGTAATAGTTTAGTGTCTTTGCAAACTCGGAATATAATCTTCTAATCGTGGTGAAAGATCTTCAACATCTCCCATAAAGATCTTCTTTTTTTTAAACCTAAATCCTTTCTTTATGTCCTGGGTAAAATAAAACATAAAAGTGTGATCTCAAATGCTCAGTAAGGGTAAACAAAAGAAATATCAATCACGTCATATTCATAAGAACATATCTTTTGGAAATCATAACCTGCAAAAGAGATCATAATTTCATAACATGGGATAAATCATAGTAGTGAAATGTAATCCCAATGATCATAACATAAAACATGAAACATTGTGTCATACACACATAATCATAGAGAATCATTTCTTATTAGTCTAGACTCATTTCCAAGACTATCTTAGTAGACAAAGTCCTTTTCTGAACCGAGTTCACTCCTTGTTTCATTCCTGTTTCACTGAACCGGTATAACCTACCATTCCATCCATGTCTATCTCATGATATATAAAATCTTTACCTAATGCATTGGAGGTAGATATAGGTCCCACCCATCTCGTAATGATACCATTCTTATGTGTGCCACAAAATCATAAATCATACATCATTGCATAACCCATGTAGTAAAAATGAGATTCTTAAACAACATGACATCATAAAACAATTCATATAAGATAAAGGAATTCATAAAAATATTTCCATCACAACATAATAAAATCCATGTAATAATAGTGATAGAAACAGAACCCTATATTATCTTAGATGGAAAATAATTTTGATAAAACACTTGAAGTCCACTCTTGAGGAAAACATCCTTTCTACTTCAAAAACACTTTTCCTTTCTTAACGTGTCATTCAATTCTAAACTAAAAGAATTTGATTAAAAATAAACTTTAAAACTTGTAAAGGAAGCTTCTTGGAAATAATGTTTTAAAAATCCATTCATGTCGTATAAGTTAAAAAAACATTCTTCTCGTACTTTTGTCGGAAAAGTCAAAAAAGTACCTCGTACGAAAAACGACAAAAGATTTATTTCATATATTTTAATAAAAACTCACCGAAGGGTAAAATAGGATTTAAACAACTGTAGATGAATGGAAATAATATTACATATTGAGGAAACATGGATGTGGATGATAAAATACACCCCAGTAAATGCCAAAGTATAAACAATATCGGATAAAAATGAGATTGTGATATTTCCCTTACCTTAGGTCCGATTTGCTTCGTAAGTGTCCGAACCTCCTGTATAATGATTTAAATAATGTCATTGACTTATTACAGAATCATATTAAATGTTATGATATCATATATGGTTCAGTTATAACTTTATATTACCCGTTCTTTTGTAAATTCCATGTTAAAGAGCGTTTTGGGTAAAATTGTTTCATTTGTCCTCCGTGTTTTGACTTGTAATTATTCATATGATTACTTAGATCATGAGTACATAATTCCAGAATATAAAACATGATTTATATATAATATATATTCTGAATATACATATATATAATAAATCAGTAAATGGAAAGAAATACACCGTTCATGGAGACGGTGGGCCGTACGTACGCATTAACGCTGTTTTAGTTTCCTTATTGAGTTGAATGGAATTAAGTAGATGACACACATATACATACAAATAAATCCAGTATCATCATTATGTCATATATTTCATGATTACTTATTATATATACTTTATAATCATTCATGAATGGTTAAAGTGGAGAATGAATCTCATCGCGTCGTGGAGATGGTAGTCCGTACGTACGCACGAGCGATGATATCGTTCTCATGATCGTGGGACTGCATTGGAGTGTATGTATACAATTTCAGAATCAATATCACTTTAAAGTAATAATATATAGTTAATATTTACACCATTATACCCATCCAAGTAAGTTGGTGGTGGAAAATAGATTACACCACGGCGTGGAGACGGTATTCCGTACGTACGCACACGCGGTGATTTCATTTTCCGTAGGATGGATAGATGGTGAAATAGGGTTGTTTCATACTTATAATAACATATCAGTATATGAGTGATACTGATGTTATTACTTCATAATGAAACAATTAAATAAGAAGAAGAAGTGGAAGAAGAAATAAAGATGAAAGAATCGGTAACGGACATTACCTCTTCTTTGAAGTGCTTCTTTAAGACCTCCTTTTAGGGCAATAAATTGGTCTTTGAGGAAGAACAGAAACTCTAGGATGTTTCTCGGGAAGTGGAGAAGAGAATTTGGTAGGGGTTGGATGAGCTTGAATGCTCAATGTGTTGTTAGGAAGAGAGGGAGGGGGTGCCCTTTTATAAGGGAGGAGAGGGGCACCTTTGGAATAACTAAAAATATTATTCTATTATAAAGCCAAATTCAGTTTTAAATAGATCCAAATTGATTTATTTATAAGCTAAGGTGGGGATGGGTCTAAATACCGTCATCAAATAGAATTTAGACAAGTTTAGGTTCCTATTTTAACCTTATCATTTATATTTAACTTTAAGTTAGATAATTTTACTTTTGCCGTGTCTTCTTGTTTTCTTACACTATAAGGTTAATAAACGTACTATATCAAGCCAAACGAACCCAAGTTGTTTATTATTAATATATATATAACCTTATCTATGTCATTTGGAAGAAACATAGATTTTTAGTAATTATATAACAATTAATAATATAATATTTGTTTTAAAAACTATTTTAGGTCCATTTTGACACTATTTAGTAATTGATTTTTATGAAACTCATAACAGATTGATTAGTTATAAAAAAGATAATTAAATCAATAATAAGAAGTCATATTAACATATAAAATTAGAGAAATTCATAAAAAGTCTTAAATTACATTTATTTGGGTATTTATAACATCAATTATGTCAATATTTTGACAATTTCTGCATCATCTTTGTGTCATAATAAATGATAATTATTTAATACCTAAAAATTCTAAATAAATTTCTATGATGTAGAGAATTGTATTATCTTTCTGGAGACTATTCATGTTCGATGTTTCATGAAGTGTATCACAAAATAAAATTATTATACTTATACGATTTAAGAAAGTGACATGTTGTCACATTCTTTGGTTTTAATAATAATTAACTTATTTTCATGGAAAAAAGTATATTAAATGAAACTAATCCGACCCTTAGGTGATATGGGTTGAATTTTAGTCATCCAATAGGATTTTTACAAGTATTAGCGTAATTTTATAATATTATATTTACCCTTAATTACCCGATTTACCTTTAACTATGGTAAATAAAATTTACCGTAGTTACTATTCATAATTCCCAAAAATTAAAAATAGCCTATTCACATAATTTGGACCCACTGATTCCAAATATGGAATCCATTTTTTCAAATTCAATACACAGAAGTTGCAGAAATTAAATTAAAATTTAATCCTGTTGTCGAAAGAAAACGGGTTATTCTTTAAAACATTGCAAAAGATTGAATTGATTTATCCTACGAATTCAAGGTAGAATCAATGTTAATGACATACATTATATTAACTGGTAAAAATATTTTATATTTATACTTTAAAACTATTCAATATTATAATTTAACCATATAAATTATTGTGATGAAAAAAATTGTTTTTAATTAAAATATAGCGTGTTTTTACTATTCATCAAAATATGAAAGTTACTAGAATAATATGAAAAATTTATCCAAAGTAAATTTTTATTTTATGATTCCAAAGAAGAATTTTATTTTGTCAAATTGAACTTATAAACATGTCAAAAACTATATTTAAAGTGGGTGCTCCATCAAAAGGCGGAAAACTGCATTTGTTGAAAAATACTTATTTTACCCGAAAAATTTATTTTGTTCTTATACCATGTTTTAGAAAA
Source organism: Viscum album (assembly GCA_963277665.1). Classification (NCBI taxonomy): domain Eukaryota; kingdom Viridiplantae; phylum Streptophyta; class Magnoliopsida; order Santalales; family Viscaceae; genus Viscum; species Viscum album. Next base: position 1,487,525,687 of record OY728137.1, on the reverse strand, counting down.
TGTGTAAGACGAATAATAATGTTATAAAATTCAAAATTTAGTTAATACTATTCATAATGGCTAGTTCGTAATAATATTATAATAATATATCGTTGTTTAGTAAAACACGGTATTGCTTACAACACACGCTATCGAGGAAGGTCGCGATTGCGTGTAATGCAAGACAAGTCAGGGTTGCGTTCTGTGTAAGAATCCTTCGTTGTTTCGTATAACATAATCCAACCATATTTCATTTATACATTGAATATATATATATATATATATATACTCAATTTTGCGTAGAATAACTATTATCAAAATTGTGTGTAACAGGATCCAAGAATAGTGTTTCGTATACTGCAAGCTAAAACGGTGTTGCGTATAGCGCAAGGTAATCTTGGTGTAGCATACAACACAAGAAATTAATGAAATTAAAATAATATTTTTCATAAAATCTCGGGGTGTTACAGGCGGTACCGCTACCCGCCGAGCCACCGATGCTACCAGCCCCAGCTGCTAACGGTGCACGTCGCCTTAGTGAACTGCACGCGTTTCAGCATCAGCGACCGCCCAGGTTCGGCGGGGAGACGGACCCCCAGGCAGCCGAGGATTGGCTAGAGGCAGTTTTATGAGTTTTCTGTTTGGTAGGGACACCAGCAGACCTCATGCTGATCCTCGCAGCGAGACTCCTGCACGCGGCAGCAGACATATGGTGGAGCTTGATGCTCTAGGTGCACGATGAGAAATCTCTACTATGGACGGACTTTTAGAACCTCTTCCGTTCGGAGTTCGTCCCAGACACCCTCAGTGCGGTGCGCATCTAGGAGCTACTACAGATGCAGCAAGGCAGCTTGACGGTCGCCCAATACTCGGAGAGATTTACCGATCTCTTGAGCTATTCGACGGACATGGTACGGGACCCATTCTTCCGGGTCTGGACCTTTGATCAGGGATTGAGTCATGATATCAGGGCATCACTGATCTCCCTCAGCATTCCGACACAGGAGGGGGTACTGGAGGGAGCCCTCCTCATCGAGAGCTTTCTTGCGGAGTCTACACCAGCGGCGAGACCTACCGTAGGGCGACACGTATTAGAGTCTTCTGCAGCTGGCAGTCGACGAATGAAACATGGGTCCAGGAAGACCAGACCCTTAGGAAAACGACCTCAGGACACTGGCTCAGAGGTGCGGGGCACTCAGTGCAGAGCCAGTCTTTCGAGAGGCAGACAGTGCTACGCATGCGGCGGGCAGGGCCACATAGCTCGTGACTGCCTGACCCGCCGTGCCAAGGAGCAACAGGCGGTTGAGCGACCGCCCAGGCAGAGGCAGAAGTTCGACCATAGTTGTCCACATGGGGTAGGCAAACGAGGCAGAGGAACTGGCCGAGCAGAAGGTGGTGGGTGACGTTTTGAGGCACTACCACCACAACCCCTAGGAGGTCCACCCCGACCATAGGGAGATGGTGGGTAGAGACAGGCACAACTCCAGGAAGCAGAGGCCTATGACCACGACCTTCCAGAGATGATTCGAGGTACTATTTGTGTCTATTACACCCTTTCTTCAGTTCTTATAGACACATGGGTGAGTCATTATTTCATAGCCGCTGCCCTTGTTCAGAGCTCGGAGATTCCGAGAGAGCCGTTGGCTCGATCCTTATGGCTAGAGACTCCTACGGGAGCAGACTCGATGATTACGCACTGCTTCTGGGAGTCTGAGCTTACTCTAGGAGGTGAGAGTTTCGAGTTGGATCTTCTTGTAGCGGCGTCGAGGCCTTACGATGTCATCTTGGGCATGGATTGGTTATCTATAGTCTATGCTCAGATTGACTGATTTAGGCGCAAGGTACGGTGTGTACGCACCGACGGGAGCAGGTTCACCTTCACCGGTGAGAAAGGAGCCTTTGCAGAGTAGGATGGACTCATGCAGAGGAGAGGACAACCCATCACCCATCAGTTCTCTAGCCTCATCCTAGGAGCAGTTGACGTGCAGAGTCCTAGTTTTCCTGTAGTGGTGGATCAGTATGCGGACATTTTCCCCGACCACGTTCCAAGACTACCTCCTCCAAGAGAGGTAGACTTTTATATTGACATGTACCCCAGGACAACCCCGATATCCACCCCAGCATATCGGATGGATCCCACCGAGCTTCAAGATCTACGAGTACAATTGGAGGACTTTCAGGGCAAGGGATTTATCCGACCCAGTGTTTCACCCAGGGCTTCCCCGATATTGTTCGCCAAGAAGGCGGACAGGTGCTTGCAACTTTGTGTCGACTATCATCGCCTGAACTAGGTGATAGTGAGGAACAAGTATATACTACCGAGGATTGATGACCTCTTCGATCAGCTCAAGGGAGCACAGTGGTTCTTGAATATAGACCTCAGGTCAGGCTATCATCAGTTTAGAGTTCAAAACGAGGACGTGCAGAATACGACCTTCAGATGTCGGTATGGCCACTATTAGTTCTTGGTTATGCCATTTGGCATAACCAATTCCCTAGAAGTGTTCATGGGCCTCATGGACAAGGTATTTCATCCTTACCTTGATCAATTTGTCGTGGTCTTCATTGACGACATTTTGATATACTCGACGACTGAGGAGGAGCACGCCTACCACTTGCGGGTTGTACTGGACACACTCCGAGAGCACCAGCTTTATGGTAAGCTCTCGAAGTGTCAGTTCTGGATACGCGAGGTCCACTTCTTGGGACACTTCATCTCTGAGGTAGGAGTTGTGGTGGATCCTGCAAAGATCGAGGCAGGGCTAGCCTGGGAGCCACTGAGGAGCGTGACAGAGGTGCGGAGTTTCTTGGGACTAGCTGGATACTACCGGAGATTTGTGCCAGACTTCTCTATAGTTGCAGCACCACTTTCAGCTTTGAAGAAGAAGGGGAAACTCTTTGTGTGGTCAAACAGATGTCAGTAGAGCCGCTAGGAGCTGAGATAGAGATTGACCAGCGCACCTATCTTGAGGCTACCAGAGGAGGGAGTTGGGTACGTAGTTTACTGTGATGCATCAGGGACTGGACTCGGATGTGTCCTGATGCAGGAGTGGGCCGTGATCGCCTATGGATCACGTCAGTTGAGGAAGCTTGAGCAGAACTATGCTGCCCATGACCTGGAGTTAGCATCAGTAGTCTTCGCACTAAAGATGTGGCAACACTATCTGATGGGAGAGCGCTTTATAATCTATTCTGACCATCAGAGTCTCAGGTACATCTTCTCACAAAAGGACCTGAACCTGAGACAGTGGTGATGGCTCGAGTTCCTCTAGGACTATGACTTTGGGATAGTATATTCTCCTGGAAAGGGGAACATGGTAGCTGATTCTCTCAGCAGGAGGACGATCTTTCAACTACTTAGGGAGGCGACATACCAGCTAGCCTCTTTGTAGATATCCTTCGTGGATAGAGATGGATCAGCCTTTCTTCAGTCACTCCTCCACTACTGTAGCGGGTCAGAGAGGCACAACGTGGGGATGCCGACTGTGAGACGCGACGTGCATAGATATCCTCAGGACAGGCACCTGATGGTTTCTCTTTAGAATGAGAGCATGACGTCCTTTTCAGAGGACGTACCTTGGTACCAGTTGCTTTACGGGAGGAGGTGCTGAGAGAGTTTCACACTTCCCCTTTGGCGGTACATCCTGGAGTGGCGAAGATGTACCATGATCTCAGACGACAGCACTGGTGGGTGGGCATGAAGAAGGTTGTGGAATAGTTCGTTTCTCAATGCCTCACCTGCCAGCAGGTGAAGGCAAAGCACCAGGTACCAGCAGGATTGGTGTAGCCCTTGGAGGTCTCAGAGTGGAAGTGGGACGGGATATCTATAGACTTCGTGACTGGACTTCCATGCACTTCTAGAGGTCACGACTCTATTTGGGTGATTATCGACCGACTCACCAAGTCAGCTCACTTCTTACCCATCAGAGAGCATGGATCAGTGGAGAGCTTGTGACGTCTCTACGTTGAGGAGATTGTACGGCTTCATGGTGTGCCATCACCTATCATCTCTGATCAAGATGCTCGCTTTACTTCCCAACTTTGGAAGGGGTTACAGGAGGCGTTCGGGACACAGCTACATCCGAGCACCGCCTTTCACCCTCAGACAGATGGTTAGACGAAGAGGACCATTCAGAATCTTGAGGACATGCTCCGCGCATGTGTCCTCGACTTTGGTCACAACTAGGAGGACCACCTACCCTTGGTGGATTTCGCGTACAACAACTCCTATCACTCCACCATCGGGATGGCACCATACAAGGCGTTGTACGACCGACCTTGCAGATCTCCTCTGTGCCGGATAGACCATGGGGAGTCAGCACTTGTGGGACCGGATATGGTCCAGGCCATGACAGAGAAGGTCCAGGTCATCCAGGAGCGGATGAGGACAACTCAGAGCTGGTAGAAGTCTTATGCTGACAGGAGGCGGAGGTTACTAGAGTTCGAGGATGGAAACCATGTCTTCTTTCGGGTCTCCCCTCGACGTGGATTACAGAGATTTGGCTGAGGCGACAAGTTATCTCCGCGCTTCATCGGACCATTCTAGGTCCTCAGTAGGATTGGCGAGGTGGCTTATCGCCTGGCTCTACCACCTCAGTTGCACCGGGTGCACGACGTCTTTCACGTATCTCAACTAAGGAGATACGTGCATGAACCAACGCATATCATAGACCATGGGGAGCTGGACATTGATTATGGGGAGACTTTTGCGGATGTCCCGGTGGAGATTGAGGATCAACAGAAGCGGGTCCTACATGGACAGTCGATTCCTCTAGTACGCATCAGATGGCAGCACGAGAACCTCCAGGAGAGAACTTGGGAGCGGGAGGCTCAGATGCGTGCTTACTACCCACATTTGTTTCCCTATTTTTTATGTATCTTTATGGGGACGTAAATCCCGGAGGTGGAATTAATGTAAAGACCCGTAAAATTCAAGGGAGTTTTTTTTTTCTTAAATTTATTTGGGATTTTACAAGAATGTAGTTTCCGATAGTACCTAATTCCGAGGCCCGGTGTGCCAGGAATCATTTTCCAAAGTTTAGTTCGGGTACGTTTAGTGAACGAACGAGCAGGTTTTTCTAACTTTTGAACCGTTGCTCAGAATCGAATTCTAAGGGCACTGATGGAATCGCAACACCAATAATTGCTTAAAAACACCTTTTCTGGAGTTGCGTTTGTTCGGGTGTGGTTTTTAAATTTTTGGGATAAGTAAAGGAATAAAATAAAAATGGTGTGACCAATTTTTATTTTACTTAATTTTTTTTAACCTAAGATAAGTGATTGGAGTGGGACCCACAATATCCTACCCACTAGGTAGGATATTTGTGAGGTGAGTCCCACACGAGCCCCACCATTTCTTTTCATCACCCCCCTCCTTTATTAAGGTAACGCACCCGCACCCCTAATAAGTGGAAGTCAACCCTTGAGTTTTTCTGTTTCTGAAACGCCTCTATTAAATTGGGTGGTTTAAACATTGCAATTAATTCATTTTAATTGATTGTTTCATTTTTTAATTTCAAAACGCATGGCTTGAGAAATAAAATAAGAAAAACTCTTATTTTATTAGAGTTGTTGGGTTGTGAGAGGCTTGGAAGAATTTGCTCAAGTTCTTGAAGTTCTTCCTCCTCGACGAAGAACGCGAAAAACGCCGACCTCTGATGACGGGCGATGGTGAGAGACGCCTTCCTTGGAGATCGAAGACCCGAGGCGCATCACCTCATTCCTTCTTTCTGCGTCAAAGGAAGGGAGACACTGTTCTTACATGATGCGATGATCCTCCTTCTTATGCGACGATCAATTCCGCGACGTCCCTTTCCGCGACAACCTCGTTTGATGACTACGCTCAAGGTAGGGGGATTATAATTTCATTTGTTCCTGATTACTTTCATCGTTGACTTATCGTCTTATTTGGGCCACCTGTTATCGCAATAACGGGAGTAGGTTGGACCACACGAACAGGGCTAACCCTCCTCTACCCTTTGGTTGTTTCATATTGTTTACGGCATGAGCAAGGAAACGCGGTGCCGAAGCACCACACTGAAAATATCAAAGGAAGGGAAGAGAAGCACGGCGCCGTCGTGCCGCGCCATTGAAGACGCACAGAACCGCGTCGTCGTCGCGCCGCGCTGGAGAACCAAAAAGGCACCACAGCCGTAGATGGACCGCGGAGAAGGGGAATGGTGCCATCCCGTCGCGCCGGACGGATCAAGGCCGCAGCCATAGGCTACGGTGGAGCAGGGAACTGTGGCCGGATTCTGGCCGCCGGCGTCGGAGCAGGGGGACGAGACCGCCCCGGTCCCGTGGCAGCAGCAGTCGGCCGGCTGATGCGGGCTGGCCAGTCAGGGGGAAGTGCTGGGGGACGTAACCCCCGGCTGGCCAGTATGAGCTGCCCCCCACATGGGGGCCGTAGTTTCACAATGTGGGGGGCAGCGCTCCCCCCCCCTCATCGCTCGGCCGTTACGGCCGAGCCGCCTGGCCGAGCCGCTAGGCCGGGCCGCGCCCAGGCCTGGCCGGGCCGCACCAGCCAGGCTGGGCCACGCCAGCCGGGCCGGGCCGCGCCCAAGCAGGTCGGACCCGGACCCGGGTCGGGTTGACCCGGTTCGGACCGGCCCTGGGGGTATCGGGCCGGGTCGGATCGGGCCCGAACCCCATATTCACGGACCTCTTTCGGTCTTTTGCCCATAACTTGGGTTGCGGACCTCCGATCGATGCACCGTCTAATACGATGCGATTCTTGGACCGAGACAGTCGTTTTGGTATATTACACTCAAGGTTTGGAGTACTTTGGTGTTTGGCCGGGTTGGTTCGTACACGAAACCAACCGGGCCCTCAGAGCATAAACGCTTATAACTTGAGCTCTGGACGTCTGATCGACGTGCCAACGATTTTGATGGATTTATCTTAGTGAGATGGACCATTTGTCTTACTCCGCTCGACGTTTGGACGTAGTTGGAGTACGTCCGGGTTGGTTTTGATTTAAAAACAAAATGGGCCCCTGGGACGAAAAATCCAATAACTCTCAGATCGGGCATCTGATTGACGCGCCGTCTGTGACGTTGAGTTCCTGTTGACGATACAGAACTTTTTAATACATCAAATCCAGAATATTTGTCAGTTGATGTATTAGACCCTCGGCTCGTGGAGATGACCCTACCGAACGAGCTTGCTGTGTGCGGGAACCCTAGAGCTGGCCGCGACTGCGATGACGATGACGACTGTACAAAAATCCTCCATAGATTCAATGAAGACGACTATAGCACTCAATGATCCTACGTGGATCAGTGCTACCGATCCTGTGTGGGTCAGATCCTGTGTGGGTCAGTGCTCAGCGGTCCTGTGTGGGCCAGCGCCTGCAGATCCTGTGTGGGTCTGATCCTATGTGGGTCATTGCGGGGGTTAGTTACCTATCGATCCTTTGTGGGTCATTGTAGGGGATAGTACCTATCGATCCTATGTGGGTCCGACGCTTAGATGAATCAGTGGCTATATCTGATCATCTCTATCGTCTTACGAAGAAGTATACCTCTGTGAGTTGAATCTTGACTTTCAATCATTATCTTCGATTTGATTGAATCGCTTTCTTGTGTGGATTGTGTTGTGTTATCCTGTGTTGACGTGATCAAACTTGGTCTTGGATGTTGGAGCCGAACTGGAATTGATGACTTATGTATATGTATGGGGATATACCTAAGAAGTGTCGGATGTTACTTCATGATTTACCTTTCCTTTGTAGATTATCCTTTGTGGATACTGGGAGACATTCGGGGGTCTTAGGGTCCCTACTGAGTAGCTTATACTCACCCATGCACGGGTTATGACCGCACTACATTGTGTTGGTTACAGACGACGGACAACGTTGATCGTGGTTGGTGCTTGAGGAGAAGGTCGGTACCTGGAGGTGGACCACTGGGCGGGACGTACTCGGAGCAGACGGCTGGACCCAAGGAGCATTAGAGGCTATTTGTAACCACCCTTCAGGTGGGACTTCTAGTGGACGGATCGACGCTGCGGCTTTACTTATCCATTGCTGTACTCCCTTTTTCAGTTGTACCTTACTTTCAGTTTGGGTTTGTATTCTGGCCCACATACTTTACCACACTTTCTATTGTACCCAGCTTTACTCAGTATTTACTTTTGCTTGTTTGCTATGTGGTGTTTGTTTACTTTACAAAGGCAATGCCTCCCCTTTTTATCGGGAATTACGCCTTGGTGCTAGTCGCCAGCCCCTGGCCTATGGAAGGCGGGCTTGGGAAAGTCACGGAACACACCCCAAGGACGGGTCATGACATTCTAACTACGATAAAAATAAACTCACAAGCACCAAAATAAGAGCACAAGAATTTTCGAGGTTTAATACACAATTAGAGTAGATAGTCATTGGTGTGGTTTCGAAAAAATACAATACCACAATGTCCAAATAAGTACTTTTTATGTGGTTATAATACGAAGGGAATATTATTACAATTGAATTTAAATTTTATGAAAACTATAGTGAATTCTCATTTCACATAGAAAATGATGTTAAAAAAATTACAAATCTACTTTTAGAAACCATGAAGAGTAGTCTTATAACTTTTTCACACTACCACATTTATAAAATAAAAGTTTTCTATTCATAAAAACCACTTCTTATTAACTTATAAATTAGTAGATAATAACTTTTTTAGTCATTTGGATATTCACCCAATGGGTTTTCTAAAATTGTCTTCTATTACATTCGTTCAAAAAATTTATTAGGTGCCATATGAAAACTTCTTCAGCTTTCTTATGACCATTTCATTTGTTTATACATAATATAATAGTATTTATAGTGATTTCATATGATGGATTGTTATTTAGAAATACATATTCATTTAAATAGTCCTAATCATTTTCTTCAATAAGCAAGAGATACCTTGGTTGGACTCATCCCTACTCAAAAAATATGATTGACAGAAGTGTTTTTGATGTCTTTGTGTAAAACAAATTCTATAACACTTTATCTTTCACACTCACATGAGTAGTCACCAAAAATATATACATAAAACATTTTATAAATTCTCTTAGAAGAGAAAATTTTGGAATTTCCTATTAATTTCCTTCTTGAATGAAAAATTTAATTTCAAAAACACCTGCAAAAAAATCAGTTAAAACTTCTCTACAATTCGTGGATATTTCATAGTCTTATTATAAATTAAATCTTTAAAAATATCATTATTCCTCACCTATAATCCCTAATATTCCATAGAAAATAATTAAAAATTTTAATAATCAGAATAAAATTGATATTTTTATATCTATATGAAATATTTCATATCAAACTTCACTTTACCAAACTTCATTCAAAAAATATTTTTGAGAATATCTTAGAGTTTATCTATCTAGGGTAATTCTATCCAATGATCCACCAAAACTATATGGGAACATTTTTTCAAGTCTTCACCAATTTATTTTTTGAAAAGGAATTCATACGTGTAATGGAATTAATTGTTTTAGGATTTGTTCAAAGAAAAAAAATATTCAACTCCACTTTTGATCATGAAAAAATAATATTTTTTGAACTTTTTACATGCCTTTTTTATCGAAATTTGTACCCAATGATTTTCAGAATAAATTCATGTAAAAAATCAATCAGATCATCTTGTAAGGACATAAAAGGGAAAAATTATTACTTGTTTATTATATTTACATTGTAGAAAGTGTTTTTGGATCAAATTAATCCAAATACTTCATAAAAACATTTATCCCATGCACTGTATCCAAAATATTTATTGATAAACCTTACTAAATATTTTCTTAAAACAAACAAATTTTTATTATGAAACGTTTTTAGGGAGATTTATTTTATGGATAATGAAATTGCTTCTAAATATGACATTATGAACTTACACAAACATTCTATTGGAAAACCATTGAATAGAGACATTGTTCATAAACTATTTTTTCTGAAATTCTCCTTAATAAAATATCTCATTCCTTTCGACACTTTGAAAATTTCTCATGTTTTTTTTCTAGTTAACTCTACATAAATTTTTTATAAGGAACTTCATATGCCCGAACAAGTTTCTCCCCATTTTGACTATACAAATAAATCATGGGATCTTTGTAATTGACAATGTTAGATATTATCAAAATTTTAGAGCATTTCCAGATTTGGACTTTACAAAAAAATATTATCTTAACCATTATAAGATAAACATCTAGTACTAAAAACTCTACCTGATGGAGATAATTGAAAATCTATTCCTGGTCATCTTTATTGGATTCAAAATCTATCTAATCAGTATTTTTGAAAACATTTTCAATGTGGGAGGATCTTTACGAAGATAATAAAAAAAATTCTAGGAAACTTATTACATAAATCAGTAACATTGCCACATTATTCAATCTTGTTCCCGACATTTAGAAAATAATCAAATGAGTGTTGTGAAAATATTTCAACAAATAAAGTATCTTGGAAGCATTCGGTGAAGTAGAATATTATACTAATTTATCATTATCTTTATGAGACTATTTTCCCCACAATTTTTATTTTTTTCATGATGGCTTGACCCCATTAAGAGAGAAGCTTCTCTAATTATTGGTCAGATTTTATTCAGTAATTACTCGTCATAATCACTTGTCTAATCTGAACACCATAAATTATATGAATCATTAATAATTAAACCAAAATATAATCGTTTTGTTTTTAAATATTCCACACTATATAAGTTATACAAGACCATATTGTCTTAAATTGTGTACCATCACATTAGCTTATGGTCACATAACTTGATTACATTCATTAGTCCCTTAGCATGGTTAGAAGATACAACCCCTTCTCATGAACACATTATATGGCCACTTTACATTGTCACTTGACAAAGTCACCTATCCTCTTCATCCAATAAATTTATTACTTATTTTTGTAGGATGAATAATTTTTTTCATAACTTGAACACACTACAAAATACTTCACTTTTTTTAACAGGGGAATATCTGTTGGTAAAAGTAATTATCTGTTGGTAAAACGTTTTACCAACACATATGTCCCTGTCACTAAACTGTCGGTAAAAACTCTATCGCTAAATGTTTTTGCGATAGATAAAATCATTCTGTTACAATTATAATAATGCCAACAGATAATATATGTGTTGGTTAAAATGTTTAGAAATAGGTTCTAATGACAATTTTTTATGTTGGTAATAATATTATCAACATTTAATATCTATTTATAAATTACATTCCAATAAAAAAATATTTTTAATTATTACAAAAATTTCGTATTATATTTATTCATTTATCATAATGTTAAACAAAATAGGATTTTCACACTTATTAAAAAATTAATTATATTACTAATGAAATTTAATACAACCCCCAAACAAGATCCACCCCCAAACAGGATCAACCACCACCATCCATTTCAAGCTATCGAGTCAGCTCCACCACCAAGGACAAGCCATCTAGTCAACTCCAGCACTCCATGACAGTGAGTCAGCTCCAGCACCAGGGACCAACGAGCACCAAAAACTAATGCGTGCCCCGGGACCCGTGAGCCAATTCTAGCTCCAACGATAAACCTCAAGTCACTACAATCAAGCTCCAAATTTGTAAGAAACAAATTGAGTCTACTCCAGTACCAGCGAGAAACCTCATGTCACTGTTATGACACACCATTCATCTCCAATATCTACATCAAAACAACCAAAGAGCATTATCAAAAATCCGTGAAAAAAAACTATATAAATTGAAACCAAAATAGAAATACATGGAAGTATAAAAAAATGATTTGTATAGTGAGCATTTTTCATCATTCCAATTGACATCTCAATGGTTGTGAACTGGGAAATGGGAAATGGGCCACCTAAGTAATGGGTGTAAACTGGGAATCAGAAATGGAAAGTGGAAAATAGAAAATAGGCGTGAACTAGGCATTGAGAAATGGTCATCCCAAGGAAATGGGCACAAACTGGGCAATGAGCATACCTGGGCAATAGATGCTGGCTTGAACTGGGCAATGGACATTCCCGCTCTTACCTGAAACTTGATCCTTAAGGGGTGAATCAATGCTAGAAACATGGATGAAGTTGCAAAATCCATGAATAAGTGTGAATGGTTCACACCTATCGGTCTCCATTTACCCAAATAACATCATTTATGGGCATAGTGAGAAAAAAAGAGACAATTAAACTTGAACAAACAAAAACTAAACTAGTAACATAAAATAAATTTTTGTTCACAAACTGTTGGGAAATAAAATTAGTGAAAACATTTACTAGTCATGGTAGATGTTAATAAATCCATGGTTAGAAAGACTACCCATGACCACAAAAAAATAATTATCTAACCAATAGAAACAATAACCATAAGATAAAAAAACGAACAAACTTGTGATGCATACATTAATACATTGAGCGGAATAGATATTTAATGAAACAGATATTTGTATATAAAATAAAAATATTTAACATTCAATACGTTGAGTGAATGATGGAGCTGAAGAAGCATCCGTAGATATGGTGGCTGGAAAGCCACATATGTCGAGCATGATGTTATTCAATCCAATCCACTTTCAGAACCCTAAACGATAAGGAAAAGGCAATGTTAAGGGTGATAGAAAAAGATGGTTTTCATAAAAGTATGAAATTCGTACATATGATGGTATGTAAAAACATGTGATATATACATTAGATATGTATAATGTATAAAAATATACAATTATTAATAAATAATTAACCTGGATTTGAACCGAGAAATTTGGGTTTTTATTCTTCATTTAGTTGATAAAACCACATTTACTTTAACTAGGAAGTAAAAACCCTCTCTGTCTCATTTTATGTTATCAATACATAATGAGAACCACCGTTCTTAGTTAAGTGTGTTTCTAATGAGCTTCAACATCCATATCTCTAAAGATAGAAAATCAATAAATCTAGGGCATAGTGAAACTATAATGAAAAATATATATTTATGCTTCTAATTTTACTTTGTCATTATAATTAATTTATTGGTGGTTGGATATTTGGTGTTCATAGCCTTCCGTGAAATATTTTAATGGAATGGTTGTCACCATCTAACATTGGTGAAGGGGGAGTGTTTTCATGTAAAAAAATTAAGAAATACAAATTATACAGCATGAGGAATTCCTCTTCATGGGGCCATAGAAAATTCCGGATTAAGTAACACAACATGAAATTAGAGAGTGAATTGAAGTAAGAGTAAATGAATCAATGAAAGCATACACTCAACTTTTTTCATCGTACACTGACTGAATTTAAAATTGTATGAAGATTGTGCTTACCTCCAAACATTCATTGATATTAAGAAGAGTTTTTCTTGACTTGTTTTTCCTTCCAACTTCAATTCACCTAAAACTTCACTTTTTTACCTTTCATACAATGATCAATGTTTTGAAGAACTTAAAATCACATTCATTCACTAATCTTTGCGTTTCTTCAATCTATATCTCCTTTAGAAGAAGTTGTATCTCTCCATGATGTTATCCTAATGAATCCTCTCTGGATGTGAGTTGTTGTCTGCTCTTACCTTAGTATATTCCTCTAGAATGTCCAAAGAACAGATTTTATTTTCCCATTAGATCATATCCTCTCAACATCACATCTTCTATGTGACAGACACATTAAAGAACTAATTACTTGTCTTTGAGTCACTGTCCTTACTACTCAAAAACTCTTCACATAACTTCCACATGAACATGAGCATTAATTTCCAATAATTCTCAAGAAATATTCCTCTGGTTAATCACTATGAATAATGAATCACACCCAACCTTGATCATTGGATATACATATTAAACTCACATATATCAAGAATAACTCAAGAACTATTTCAACAATATTACCTCATCGCCACTACCTCAAATCAATCATTCCTCTATGTAAAATAGTATAACTAGTGTACTATAAATGCACATCACCTTTCCAACTTTTACCCTGCACAAAGAACATCCCATAAGCATTCAACTTCTCAAAAATTCATCTAAAACTCATTTAAACGACATCAAATTTCAATGACCTGCATAATCTACTCAATTAAGAAAACTGATCCAGTAATTCACTGCTCGATTGACTTCAAAATCCTCTTCAAAAATGCATTCCTGATTTCAGTAATTTTGGTATTTCCCAAATTCTTCAGTCACACCTCATGAATTTGGATCTCACCGTGATTGCAAGGGGAACATTTAAAACCCAAAATCTAGTTTCAACTATTGCTCGAGATCTCATTTTCCACTAACTAAAAATCATGCTTTGGTAACTGTTGAGAAATTTTACCTCACCCAAGCTCCATCTCAATTCTAATCCTTGGTAAGTCTACTATCATATTCAATCGGCACATATATCTGGACATTTCAGGTTTTTTCCCAATTCTCACTCAGCCTCACTTCCGTCATCGACGTGATGAGATCTTCCTCGATGCGAGCTTGGGACGACCTCGATCTCTCAGATAGCTTCCTTTCAAAATTCACCACCCCATTCTCAATCTTGGTGGAGGGGAGGGGATTAAACTAAATAAATAATATGACATACCTCAATGATGATCGATTGGGCCAGATGGAGAGGCCGAAAACAATAGTGGAAAGGTCACGTGGGGAAGACCAGGGATGGTTGGAATCGAACGGGGAAGGTCGGCGACGACATGAGTCGAGCAATGAAGGTCAGTGACGATGGGGTCGAACGGGGATAGTAAGGGTCTTCCGGTGAGGAAGATAAGGACTGCACAATAGTCTCTGAATGAATGTGGTGGGTCGTGGTTAAGTGGGGGAGTGGGGGAGTGGCATCGGCAGAGAGTCATGGAGGAGGCGGCGGGGATGGCAGAGGGAAACACTAGTTGCAGAAGAAGCAGGTGGGTGTGGAATTAGGGTTCAATATGGGTGGTATTTTTTAAAAATCAAATCAAATTAAAATAATAATAAATATCATTCATTATTTAAAAATAAACTTATAATATGTGTATGCTGGAACGGTAAAAAAAGTATAAAAAATTAAAATTTTATTTTATAATATAAAATAAAATTTCAATATTTTGATATCAATTATTAATAAAATAATATTACTCCGTTGATTGTTACATTTCTTTATTATTGAATTTAAATAATTATTTTTTTGAAATTATTTTTGTTATATTTTATTATATTAATTAAATTTATATATAAATATTAAACTATCATGTATATAGAGATTATCAAACATTTATGTAAATATATGAAATATCTTAATTATTTAATTGTTTTATTAAAAAAATATTTTAATTTTTATTAAATTAACGGCATTAAAAAATATATACAATAGTTATATTTAGGGAAAATTAAAAATTAAAATGATTGAATGAAATATTTTTAATAAGACCTAAAAAATGGATATTAACTTTGGTCGTAAAAATAATAATACATAAACCGTTTGTTTCTATAAATTGGTTATTGATATAATCTTAGTTGTTAATGTAGTCATATTTTATTATTGATGGTAAATGATTTTTTGGTCAATATTATTATTACTATCAAATTCATGTGTTGGTAAAAAAATTGATGGTATTAGTATGATAAAGAAAAATATTTAACCATTTCTAGAAGATGTGTTGGTATTGAATGATCATTATCAACAGATATATATGTTGGTAAGAATAAGTGTTGGTACCTAAAATTAATACCAATAAAAGATAATATATGTTGGAATTACCCATTTTTACAAACAGATATATTATCTGTCAATAAATTTCTATTGGTATAAATCATTTTTCTTGTAGTGACACATCATATAGTCTAATCAAGACTTATAGATTAGAAATTAATTATATATATATATTCATGATTGTACATATGGCCACTTAGATTTCAATTCCTTGTCACACATATATAGTAATTTGGCATTCATGGTCTGTTGAACATTTACTAATAGTAAGTTGACATGTCCACATCAAGACATATCTATTTATTTAATAATTTCTTCCGCAAAAATAGTTTACTTCCCAAAAAAGTAAAGCTGATTAATAAAATATGAAATAATATTTATTATTATTAGAATAATTAGTTTGTATCACCGAAGAAATTAGGTGTTTTCAACTGGGGTATATCAGCTGGTAAAAGTTATTTTTTTATTGGTAAATAATTTTACCGTACAATTTTTCTAGATTTTAATTTGTTTTATAAAACATCTATCCCTAAATTTTATTGAGATATAAAAAATAGATCTATTACAATTATAATAATACAAGTATATAATATACCGATTCATAAAAATATTTATAAAATATTTATAAAACAAACATATATATTGATACTAATATTAGAATAATTATACTTTTACTGGTAGTATTATTAATAAAACTTTTCTTATATTTTCATCTAAAATAGTATTAAAACTAATTATTTACCTCTTATTATAAATAATACTAATGATTACATTTTACTATATATAGTTTTTTAAATGAAAATATATTTGTTTTTGTTACAAAATTAAATGGAAAATGTTACATTATATTGACTAAATTAATCATATATAAATAACACATTTTAATTTTCATATTATTATTATAATAAAATATTGAAAAGTAATTTATATAAATTTAATAAAAATATTCAATTTTAATTCTATATATTTCATAATTATAAAAAAAAACGTAATATCCACTAATTTACAATCACAAATTATAATCACATAAAAACTCTATTTTAGTTGGTTTATTCATGTAAAAAGGGTCTCGAGGAATATAGCTGAATTAAATTTAACTAGAAAAAGAGGTGTTTTTGGTATAGTATCATGCACATAATGATACACAACAGTGATGGAATATTAACCGCCCAAGCCACTTCTCATACTCCTTTAGCATCCATATATGATTATTTAATATCAACCCATGATCCTTAAGTAATCAATAATGTTAAAAATAAATAGGAAAATAGTACATCACAAAATTTTAATGAATAAAACACATAAAAAATATAAATTCAATTAATAAACAAATGTATAAAAACATGAGTATTCAACAATACTTTTACATAACCACATATATTGTTGAGTATAAATATGTGATTCCTAAAAAAATATCATCACAAGGATAGGTAAAAAATTTCTGGAGACAAAAAACCAAGTGAATAATATTCACAAAAGACTACAGAGGACAGGGAGTAAAAGAGTGTTAATAGAATGGGATTGAATATCATAATAAATATATAGCCTAATGTACCTGAATACTATAGAATCCATAACATTCCCTTGGTCTCTAATGTCTAATATGAAATTACCCATATGCGACTATCATTAAATTAAAAAATATGCAACGCCCATTATATCCTCTATAAGAAAATCATTATAGGACTCAACACTTGTTCTAATCTCATCCCTACATAACATAAACTTTAATTCATGTAAAAATATTGAGATACATTTATAGTTTTACTCAATACAAATGAATCACCTTATTACTTGTACTCAACACATCTATACTCTCATTTTTCACTGTGTTCAAATTGTCCTGATTTATTCATAAAAAAAAACTTCACATAGTTATATATGATGTTTAATACATCCATTAAAAAATATTATTTTTCTCATCAAAATTCTTGAACAACATCAAAAATTTTCATGAAAACCTTTTTTCATGTAAAGACATCCATTTCCAATTATCAATGTGGGATAGACTATTAATTATGATACAACCAATAAATTTAATTCTAATCCCCATTCAAACCAAAAATAGTCCCTAAAAACTTAAATGATTAAACACCTCATTTACCAAACAAGGAAATCATTAAACCCTAATCCATAGACAATATCACCCACTATAAATATCGTTAGGAATTTCCTTCATATTTCCAAATTCTTATCTTTTTTGTTGCCAATAATGTGCTAAACAGAAACATTGTAATTCCAAATTATTTAGTGTATTTATGTGAGATTATATAACATATAAATGATTTTTTTGTATGTAAACAATGAAAATAAAACATTTATAGAATTATAAAACTTCAACTCTTATATTTGAGGTGGTTAATCAAATATGGGACCATATTTTTTCCAAGTAATCCTTACTGATCCCCAGTATTCATGGTTACATATTTTAAATTGATATGTAGATCCTAATTTCAAGCCATAGTATGAGGTTGAGATGATGGTAATAAAGTGGCAATTTTAATCACTCAAACAAAAATTAGTCATCTTTCCATCTAGGGGATCTCTACTGTCGTGATATTTCTCTTTGTGAATACCTAAGTTGGCCATGAAATTTCCTTTCCCCCTCCTCCTCTAGAGAGAGAAAAAAATCTACATTCTCACTCATTACCTTCCTAAATGATTCCTTTACTCTACTTATATAACCTGGATTTCCTTCCATCATTCCAAGATAAGACACTCATCCCAACGTTTCTAGATCTATGCAATGGATTTCCACAGCTTAATATCTCAACTTATGAGTTTTCAGAGGATTAAGGACTACTTAATCATACACTAGTGGATCTTCTGATCAATAACATTCCATCATTAGACTCCTTTGATTGGTTTGAATAATTATCTTGGGGTCTTTAGGATCATGTAGTGGTGAGTTGTCTCAATAAACATCATAGTACCTTTCTCCTAGATTCATAAGAATATTTTATTCTTTCTTCATCTGGAGCCCCAATAGTTTGCAATGAATTTGCCATATATATATTTCAATGGTCGTCTGATTTTCATACGAATTGAGATAATCATATGAAGATGTTCCAGGTAATGTTCCCAAAACCTACACTTCTATTTCAAAACCCCACTATTTTATAGAAGATTGGGAACATGGTAGAATTCTATTTGTGGTTTGATATTTGGAATGATTCTATTGGTCACTGAATTTGACTACACACTTTTATTGTAGTTGATGTTTCCATACCACCAGTCGAGTGGATCTGGAATGATAATGGGAAAGAATATAGACAGAAACAAGTGGTAGTTTTTGAATATTGGATTGAGTTTTTCTCAGTCTATAATCACATATATAATTCTTTAAACTCTTTTTATTTGGGGAATATGTACCAGCATGGAGTGCATGATGATGAAAAATCTCTTTAAATAGAAACCTTGGCTACCTCATTTGTAGAAAAAATGAATAACACTAATTATTTAGGTTTTGTTTCCATATAGATGGAGGAAAGACTGAAAAATTCAAATCCAATAGTGGTTGACATTTTTAAAAGGTTGAGAAATTATTTTTTATCATAATTAGACTATACAGGTCCTAATGGGGTTATGGGATACTAGTGTTTGTGATACCCTACAACCTAAGGATATTTGTTCTAATATTACTTCTTGTGAAGTTATTTTAAATATTTTAAATGGTTCTTTACTTGAGGTAGTGGACAACAAGGGCCATAAATTTCAGATGTAGCATTTTCCAGATGAATTGGGGAGTTGGGTGAATATTGGGGATGAAAAAAAATATTACAATATTGTCTAAGATTACCATTAGTATCCATTTCGATGGTTTGGGATCTGATACTCCGGACCAAGAGACAACTGGTTTAGGTGGAAACTTAAAGCTATAGTTGGGGGGTGTTTTGGAAAAATCATAGAAATAGTACAAAGGGAGGATCTATTAGAGGTATTCACAGTCCAATGAGGAAGAAGGGATATAAATAAAATATGGACTGGGTAATTGAATTGTTAGTAAGGGGAGAAAATCCAAAGGATTCAAGGATTACTCATACTGTCCTAAACTAATGCAGACAAGGTCGACTAAAAAATCTAGGACCACATTAATGGAGGGTGAATATCTAAAAAAAATTAGGTGAAGTAGGTCAGTATATATTTGGTGAGTGTAATTGAAATGGTAAAATTTCATGTCTTTAAGGATAAAGTGATGGTGAATAAGGGTTATGTGGTGGAAGAACCTTCTTAGACTAAGGAATACTTTGTGGTTTTTGATGATTCCCAATCTATTCCTTATAGCCTTTTAGGAAATGAGGCAGAAATTTGTGAAGAATCTTTGGAAAACACTATTGGATCGCAGTAGGAATTAGATTGAGTGGCCATGTCAAAATATTATGTCCTTCAACTGATCTATGAGGAATAGATACTGGAGATGGCCATGATTAATCATTATATTAATGAGGATGTAGAAAGGATGAATGAGAGACCAATTCGAGTAGGAAAAAAATAAAGAGGATGGTTTTTAGATCTACAATAAACATTTGATTCTGATTAAAGGATTAATAGATAGGAAGATAACAGTGGATGAGTTCACGTAAGGTTTGGACTAATTGGCCTATAAATTACAGAATTTTATCAAATATGAAAAACTTAAAAAGGAAACAAATATTTCATAAAAATTATATAGGGAGGTCACGTCTAATAGGTTTATGTTTTCCTTTAATGAATTTTTTATCTTCTATAGTGTTTGAAGTTATTGGATGTGCTTGGAGGTTTCACACATTTACCATAAAAGTGTTTTTTAATAAACTTTTAACTTTTAGGTTCAATGAATAATTAATCCTCAACATATCAACTTAATCATCCATGCCTTGATTGCTTTGTATTGTCTATCACCGACTACGGAAATCAACAAAAGCATTAACTATTCACGAAATAGTTTGATAATGAGATATGTTTAATAATGTGATTAGTTTTTTCATTAAAATAGTAATAAAGAATCAATATTTTATCTTAAACATGTAGGCCTTGACTTCTCCGCACAGTCCATGATTGACAACTGATGAACTTACAAATTTAGGCTTTTCATGATACACTTTATTAGATATTAAATTGAATATTCCACATCCATGTTAATATATTTAAAAAATTTCCTCTTAACATCAATAGGAGACATATTAATCTATAAGTTAAAAAAATTATTAATCGTCTTTCCCATGCTATTATTACAATCGAACAACACTTTGAAAAAAAATAATAGTAAAATCTAATTTTTCCCCATGTCTTTGAATTTATCCTCTCATGTTTTGGTAAACATTGAATTGAATTCATTGTGATAATAGGGATTAATAATTTTTTTCCTTCCTATATATACAATTCCCATAACATGGAAAAAATTTCATGTTAAAATTTTCCATAATTTTCAAGAAACTCTATTTTCCTAATGCATTGAATAATATAAGAGAATTTGAATACAAACAAAATTAATATTCCAAAGCAGTAATGCGTTAAAAATAATTTTTAATCCATTAAAAATAATTTTTAATCCATTAAAAATAGTAGGAAAATTATAAAACAATTTAACATAAAGAACAAGGTTTTTTGTTTAAATATCTTGTTGGTGTTTCGAGAGATTGGTTAATCAATGCCAGTTTCTGATATTGATTTCTCTTTGATTAAATTCCCAAAAACATTCCATGAAATTTAACTAAGTAAAAAATTAGTTATAATAACTACATTTATCATAATACCATTAAAAAAAATAAATTGTGATGTATGCCTAAAATCATATTATTTGATATGATATCTAGTCGTTTTACAAGTTTAGGGGAAACATTATTTCTTAGGTATATATGTAAAATAAAAAAATGGATATCTAATAACAAAATCTTTATTACAGTAAGATAACATTTAATTGAGAGTGAAACCTAAATAAATATTTTAAAATCATTTAGAGAAATATGAACCATAGGAAATCAGTGTATTTTTTAAAATATATTCTGGAAAGGCCTTTTAAAATTTTATAAATAAAAATGGTAACTTATTGAGGATAATAATTATTGGAAACTGATAGATTAATTTTTTAACACAAGGAGTATAATAGAGTAGAAATTAGAAATCTATATTTTATGTGGATGTGTGGTTCCAATCCCATCCCCAAAAGACTATGTTTCAAAGAGTTGGATTCACAGATTCAATCTACATTTCTTAAATAACAATATGTTGATTGTTTATATGAAATGAAAATAGATTATTAGAAGACAGATCATATCATTACTAAAATACAAACCATTAATAATTTAGTGAGTATACAATGTATCCATAGTTGAATGAAGTAAATAATAACGCATTATCATGTTTACATGGTCTTTTTTATTCTTAGAAATAACTATGAAAAATTTCATTTAAATATACAAGTAAATTATCAAAGGATATGAAAAATCAATTTTCATTATTATATGAATTTTTTTTCTATGATATTTAAAAAATTAATTTAAATTCAAAAAAATAAAATATTGAAATATATACATATATATATATATATATATATAATTATCCTAGGATGTAGAGGAAGATTTTTTTCCAATCTATAATGGTTATTGTCGTTCAATACCAATTCCTTGTGCATGAGTACCGTAAATACGATAATTATATTATACATAAAACAATTTCTTAATTAGTGAATTTATAAGATATTTTATTTCTATGACACAAATAACACTGATTTATCATTAATTTTATTATCATAATAGACCTTTGGAAGGGATAACAAAAACAAAAATCCTTATACCTAATGAAATGTGGTCAAATAAATTGATCAAACATTGCTATTAAGCATTATAGAGGACTACGTTTTCATTGAAACCATTTAGAATCATAACATATGATAAAAATGTTCTTGGACCTAGAGAAAATTTATATTTGTGTACAAGATAATATGTGGCTACATCAGAAAATGGGAAAATTGAGTTGTGTAGAGATGCATTATATGCACTTTTCATGTGTCCTTTACTATGGAAGTAAAATTATGGCCTATTTTTATACTTGATTAATTAACTATATATATATATTTTGAGTATAGTGAGGTAATTTAAATAAATAAGGTGTCGTTTAGGAAAAATTATCTGTGAATATGATTTATTCAACATTTTAGGTCTCATTCAATGGAAACTGGTGTTCAAAATAATGGTGTAGAGTATTATTGTTTTGATGTAACATAATATGATATTATTGTGATATTTTTAGACCAATGTTATATTCATGGAAAAAATATGTTTTGGTTGTAATTTAGACCCCTTATCATCACTATTTTCATGATTCGTCCTCATGCACTTGAAAAGTTGATGCTTTGGAAGAGGTAATACGGAGTTATTAGTATTTACTTTTTACCATCAAGATCATCCTATCAATGAATTTATAGTTAAATTTTGAAGAATAATCTATCATGACATGATGTGAGAGGCCTCTACATAAATCATGGGTATAGTTTCTTGAATGAAAAAATTATTAGGAACAAGTTAGTTTTCTGCAAATTTGTACATGAATTCATGTCAACAACTTATTTTTTTGGGATGATTTGGTCTGTTTTTACTTAAATAATCGGTATATTTCTTATTTACATATTAATTGATCCTCCCTAAAATTTTTGTTAACTATTCTTGATGTCTGTTTCAATATTTCGTATTGATTATATTCTTGCCAGAGTTTTTTTAGGAATGTAAATGAGATAATTTTCTTTCAAATGAATATAAATTTGTTGTTTTTTGATTTACATTGTATAAATTATATGCATTATAAAATATATTAAAAAATTTGAAACTAAATTTTTATTTAATAATATGATTTATCTATGAGGAATATATATAATAATAAAATGAAGTTTCTCAAATTTCTCTTGTAAAAAATGTGAACATAAATTTTAATAAAATTTCCATCCATATAAAAACACATGGATTTCTACACATTAAGTAGTATGAGAATATTTCCCATGGATATTATGAACATAAAAATTTAAAATTTACAAATTAAAATAATTTAAATTTTTATAATTGATATAAATATTTTTTCAATTAAAAAAATAAATGAAAAATATACTAATGAATGGTTATTTAAAATAGATGCTTGAAAATTTATATAAGTTATTAAATTAATACTTTTTATCTATTATGGAAATGAAAAGATGACCAGATGAATTAAAAAGATTTTGTTAAGTAGAATGATTAGAATTATAGGGAATTCATGTGTACAAGTATAGGGTCCCGAATCAATTAATTGCAGAGTATCCAGAGAAGAATGGATTTAGTATTCTGATATCACAAAAAGAAAAGAAAAATGAATACGTTTTTAGTAATAATTTAAATGAACCCCGAAAAAATCAATTCAAAAACTAGATAAAAAATATTTCATGTTTATAAATCATGAATTGAAGAAACAAATTTCTAGTAATAGGAAAAAATATCGACACAATTGGATAAAAATTACATTTATGTCTAGGATCCTTCTTACACCTCAAATTTATATTCCAAAATAGAAAAAAATAAATCAATAATTTTGAGGTATAAAATGTAACCAATGGTGATGTATCAAGGTGGGTGTGATTTTTTGTGCGATTTTGGGTGATAATGAAAAATCATTTGTGTGAGTGTAGGAAAAAACACTGGTGTGGGGATGAAAGGGGTGGAAGACACATGAATAGAGGAGGAACAAGAAAAAGTGAGGTTTTGGTAGGGGAGAAAATATATTTTATAAAATAAACATGAAAAAACATATCAAAAAATTTATTTCCATTCAAAAAAGTACAAGGTAAGGTGATTAGTTTAAGAAAATCAAGGGATGGGTTCATTATTCATTACAACCCTCCCAAACTTTTGTACTCGAAAATTCTAATTAATGGTCTCTAAATATTCTCCCAATATATAGGTTTAGATTTTTTAATTGCATCAAATCCTTATCAATACACTAATGTACTATGATGTTAAAGGAACATCAATAATTGATCATTATTTTTGATTACCATTCCCTTCTCACAACATATCATAGTGAAGAAATCATCATAAGTGCTTATTTTACATAAATTATTTTCAGGTTATTATGCTCAACAATTATTCATGTCCTTCCTATTTACATTAATCACACTGTAATCGAAAAGTATACTATTTAAATCTACATTGGTAAAATATTTATTCATAACATCAATATGGGTGATAACCAAGAAAATAATGCACAATATATTAGTATGGAAATACACTTATAATCCATACTGTTGAAAGAACCACTATCGACGTCATCCAACACTGATCATTCACTTGGAATAAAACTTATGTCGATATAGTAGTTTCTTTTCATGGTCATAGAGGAAGGGAAAATGTTCGAGAGATCCTGAGGTCTAGGGATGGATGTGAATCTTTTATAAAAAAGTTAATATTTCAATCTTCCCTTTTATTTTTTACTTATTAATATTCAAGTCTTATGACATCTTTTATCAAAAAATAATTTTTTCAAAATTAAATGCAACTAAAATATAGTTATTATTGGTATAAATGAGATTTATTTGTAATATTTATCAAAAATTACATATTCATGTGTTTTTGAATTTTTTTTTATTTTCATGATAAATAATGTTTTTTACTATTGGTAAAATATTTGATGGTATTGAAAAAAAAATCAACATATAGTTCTCTTGGTAAAAAAGTGTTCGTATATATAATCAATACTAATAAATCATAATATATTTTTCAGTTTCTCATATTTACTAATAGTTATATTATTTATCAATAAATATATACTAGTTTGTATCATTTTTATAGTGTATACCATTCCAATATTCTACCTATTTTAATGACCAAAAATCATGACATGTATTTGAAATGAATTTAAAAACATAAATTTATCCCCAAGAGGGATTATAAAAAATGATACTCTATTAAAATGCATAAAATTAAAGAAGAAATAAATGATGAAAACAATGTGACAATAGGAAATAAATGAAAATAAATAATGTATTTACATTTTGGTTTAAAAATATTACAAAAAGATGCCCCATTAGGTAGTCCATCAAAAATCCGAATCAAACATATCTTTAATGTGAGAAAGAGGAAAAATATAACACCTTGGGATTTTAAAAGATGAACATCATGCTCAATAGGACATATGACACATGAAATCAATATTAAAAGATAATTTAACTCCCCAATTTATTAGGAAATATATATATAATATAAATTCAATCCTTCTAATAACTGTTTATGCATTGAGCACCATGTTTTAAGGAAACACGACACTCTATTAAAATATTATTAGTTAAACATGAACATTATAAACTATCCATTAAGTCGGAGGGTATGAATATTGAAATATAAATTATGAAAACTACATGGTTTATCCATTTGTTTCATTAATTTGATGGGTTTCACTTTATTATTAAAAAATAATAATTTTTTTTGTGAAAAATAAATGTTTTTTAAAAATTATATTTTTATGAATGATAGTTTAGCCACATTTTCCAACCATAATTTAAAATTAATATTTTTTTTCACTTCCAAAAAATGTATAAGAAAAAATTAATATAAATTGTTAATTCTATATGTTATTATTATACATAGGTTAATTTTTGACAATTTCCTAAAAGATTAGTTTTTTTATGAATAGTGACAAAATACCAATTTTTATTGAAAAATATCTTTTCAATTAATCTATTTTAATATATAACATATATTTTAAATTGATTAAAATTGAAATATAGTCCTTTTATAATAAATTATTTTAATTTTAGGTCATTTTAATCGATTTGATATTGAATTATTCTATTGAACGTTTTATACTTCTAAATGTTTTCTTTGGAAAAAATGTTTTATATCCATAGATATATATAATTTATAACCAACAAGGTTTCATAATGACCCTATTTTGAAGCTTTTTTAATGAACAAAATATCATAATCATTTATCATTTCAAAAATTTCATGTGTGTCCTCTCCCCCACTTATAAAATTCCTCTACCTCTCCTCCCATATTTAGTTTTCAAAATCCTTTTGGTTTAAATAATACCATAAAAAATATAATAAATACATATATAACAACATATTATAGTTTTTTTATTTGGAATCTATTCTATGAAATATTTAGCTAAAACCTAAATAGGATATTTGAAGAAGATGTAAAATTATTAAACATACGTATTTTTTTTTATTCTCTAAGATTCTTAAGATAATTATATTATATGAAAATATAATATGAATATAATCTATTATATTCTGAGATATTATTATTTTAATGTTATTACCAAGATTTATCTTCACTTCTGTGAAATGAGAAATTAAACTGTTGATCGTGTTTACGATGTACTATTACCTCAGGAACCTATGTAATTTGTTTTCCATAACCAAAATTAAATTTTGGATATTATTTTGGATTTAATATATTTATATTGTATTTATGAAATTATTTTAAATATATAATTATTATATCTCATATACTTCATACATTACTTCATGTGGGGGGATACAATAACGTCGCTCGTTTGTGTGCCGGACAACTACCTTACGAAGCGTTGTGATTATTTTTTCACTTATGATTATCCTAGAAATTAAGAAGGTTGAAATTATGAAATATATGTTATGTTTATGAACAAACCATACTTCTTTAAATATAATAAGACATCTATCTTCTTACTATCAATCTTTTGTATTACGATAACATTACTCCTGCGTATGTGTGGACTATCGCCTCTTCATAGAGATATGATTTTTTTCAATTTATTTTTACGTTGATGGTAATAATAAATTATTTAATTAACATAAACGAAATATGTGAAATAATAATTATTTTTTAATGTTTAATTAAAATTTATTTTCCTTTCATTCTATTTGACGTGAAATATGGAAACAATGTTCATGTGTACATACGTCATACTGTCTCTATAAATATTGTAATCAATTTTCCATATCAATCTGTTATAGATTAATAGAAATTGAAATATAGTGAATATATAATATATTAATATCATGGAAAAATTATATATATTATATAACAATGATCAGAATAAAATTACTAAAATTAAAGAAACCATGCATACATGAAAACTATGCAATTATCACCCGGAACAGTGATTTAAGAAAATAATTATTAATAAATGATTCATAAAGTGATATAAGTAAATAATATATGGTATGATATATTTGAGTATTAATTTTAAATAGATGTATAATAAACATATATTTTTTATACAGGAGCTTCAGACACATACCCAAGAATTCAAACCTGAGGTAAGGGTTTCTCATCTAACTATTACATCTATGAGAGATATCCCATATTCACCACTTAATTATTTCATGTGGTGTATGTAATTACAAATTTATATTTCATATAAATAATCCATTTATATTTTTGGTATTTAGTGTTTCATTCAATTATAACTCTTTTCTGGGAAATATAATTCAAAACATACCAATTTTGTTATGGTTTATATTACATTCTGATCAATATTCAAGATTGTTGGTGATTAAATTGATGATGATGAAATATTCTAATTTATAACTCACGAAACTGATGAATTTTATTCTACTATTGTAATTAAATTATTTTTAATGTAATATTTATATTTTCCACTCTTTTTTAAATAAAATTATTGAGGAAATGTTTTGAATAAAATTTTAATTTATTACACACTTCGGTTGGAAATAATTTTTAACCCCAATCTAGTTTAAAAAAAAACACATTCAAAAATATTTTTAACATTATAAGAATGACTTATTAAAGTATTTTTTTTACCATTTTTTGACTTTTAAATAATTATTTTAAGTAGAATCTTCATGTTGTTTTCCAAACACGACCCTTTTGGTTTTTATAAGAAATGTAAATGGAATTATTTTTTAACAAGTACTCCCGGTACAAAATTTTCATTCATCATAGAAAATCAATGTTTTAAAGTTTATTTTGCAATATCCATGTGTTATTTTGAAATAAAATTAATTTAAAAATATTTTTTGAACTTTTAGTTTTAAACATAAATTTAAAATATGAAAATGATATTTTTTCAACAATATTTTAGAGGATTTTCAATGGTACAATTATTCATCAATGAAATAAACTGTTGTAATTATGATCTGATATGGGTATTTTGTATTAATAATTTCTTTATTATTTATTTATATATTATTATCAGTTTTATTAGGGATATACTATTTTGATATGAATCATCATATTACTCAGAATGTTTTATGATAATGTTTATTAATTGAAGTATATATTACAGCTTCATATTTTATTTTTTAATAGGAATATTTATGTTTTTATGATTCATCCCTTTCATATGAGTAATAAATTTTAATTATTATGTGAAATGTGGGTATCTAAATTAAATAGCCCCTTGATTCACTAAAAGGTCTCATGAGACAAATTGGTTGGCAAAATTAATTGATTTTTTACCTGTAGTTTTAAACTATCTTGTCAAGGGTCTTGCAATTATGTTTCAGATGTCTAGAATTTTAAATTCCCTATTAATGGGATCCATTATTAATGTCAATATGATTATTTTATTTTATATAATATTCATGGAAATGTTTCAAGCTCATATGATAATGAATATGGAATTATTTATCATTATTCATCCCTACTATATTATTATAAGGATATTTATTAAATGGAATTTGTTTTAGTTTGTTACCATTATATATTTATTTTACTTTTTTGATTTATAGCTTCTTTTGTAATCATACCATTATAAGCATTTGAACTTATCCCATTCATTTTTTCTTTCACCATGATTCCATGAAGTGTATTATGATGGACATTCATTGTTAAGTTTCTGGGAATAATGATTTACTCGAATAAAATAATATTTAGTATTTTATGATTTCAATTGTAATTATAATTTCTACTGTGTACAAAGTTTACCAAGACTAATATAATATTAGTTCATTTGGAATGATATGCACTGTATCTTATGATAATTTAACTAAGTAACCACATACTCTAGGAAGCTAGGGTTGGGGTATGTAGAGTTGGTATTATAGATTGTTTAGTATAAACATTAGGAACTAGATTTAGTAAAATATCGGTCTGGGAATATTATCCTATTATATACTTTGTGGAAAAATATTGAATAGAAGAAGAATGTTTTGGTGAGGAAGAGATTATCGGGTTTTTTCTATCAATACAACCTTATCTGGACTCAATAAGTGGTCATGGTTTCAAAACATATATATTATAAAGGTTAATAACAAAAAATAGGCATTTTATAATTGAATAAAGTGTCAGATTTACATGATAAAAAGTCATAATACAAACTTTTTTGACAATCCCATCGGATATTTTTGGATACTTTCACATTTTATTTACAAACCATTATATAGGATTTTGAGAATTTTTTTATGATTTTGAAACATTCCCAAAGAAACCATGATTGTGATTATAAGATTAGCCATGGAATTTTTTTATATGATGTTATATTGTTCAATATTTTTGGGATTAAAAATTATGATACATAATTTTATGATGTAATCTTGTGTATGGTATTTTTTTAGAAATGGAATTTATTAGATTTAATTGGAACAATATCGATATGGGAAATCAAAAGTGTAAGAATTATCATTTCCGCAATGGGATTAAGAAAATCATTCTAAGGGAACTAGTCTCCGAAATATTCTTATCAAATGTTGAATTACTATCATGTGTTATAAAAAAAATTAATAACTCTATATGTATTATGGATTTTAAGTTTTTTTAAACTTGTGATAATTGTGGAATGAAACATCCTCACACTTACTTGAAAGGAATGTGAGTTTTTTCCAATATGTTGAGAGAAAATAAATCTTTTTTAATGAATGTAAAGGTATGAAATAAACCTTTTTTGTTTAGTGTTTCAACTTTAACAATATATGTCATGACATACAATATTTTTGGAACCAATAGTGGAATATCAATCAGAATATTTTAAGGGATCATGGTAAAGATTAAGCTATTAATATAGCTGAACTGAGATGATTGATGAATATGTATACTTGGATTCAATAATTAAGTTTTTTATTTTTTTACCAATGGTATAATGTTTATAAAAACTAATCAATGTTTAAGGATTGTTCTATAGTATTATTTATAAGTATATAAAAGAATAAGATAAATGGTATAAAGAAAATTGATAGAATAACAATTTGATATTTTTGAAAAACAAATGATTTGGGTATAATAACCCCAAAAATGTTCTATGAGTTGAAATAATATTGATAAATATATGCTTAGGGATATATTTGGTGGCCATTAAATTATTTAGTGATTTTATGGTTTATATTCTATTTTCTGGAGTTACTGCATGTTGGGATTTATAGAATATATTTGACAAGGATAGATTTTATTTTTAGCATAATTCAAGTTTTATTTTAATGTTTTATGGCGGTCAAGGTATTAAAATATATGTATCATGACAGAAAGAGATATGTTATATTTCTTGGCGAATATAATGATGAATTAGTGACCCTAATTTTAATTTTTAAACTTTGAATTTGGTCAGACTTATTTTGGATGAGTCTAAAGGTTATCCATTTATAAAATGGATTAATTTGAATTATGTGAGTGACTATTCATGTATTAAAGATTAATATATTATATTATATAAAATTTTCAATTTTTCTATTTTAGTAAAGATTAATTTAATGTCCGGTTTCTCTTTTATGGATATTCTGATGCATTAAATGACAATTTTATTAATTCAAGCATAATAATTATTATTTTAGATATTCATTTCTTTATATAAGAAATGATGTGGAAATTGATTAATTAAAAACCAATTGAAGAAGTATTTCTTACCAAATTGGAATATTTTAGGTAATTATATTTCTATATATTATTATACAACAAAGAACTCATCTACTTAAGGAAAATTATCACAAAACAAATGTTTTATCAAATTAAATTAATATTTGATGAATCAAATGTTATTTTAAATCATCACAGTTTTATGGTTTTAAGGTCCTCAAAATCACATGTATACTTCAATTTATTATGATAAATGATCTCTATCACTCTCTATAATTATGTTCAATTTTATTCTATGTCCATATCATCACTTACCCCAATTTGTTTCTACTTGGAAGCATAGATACATGTTATTCTAAAGGACCTATCTACTTTTCATTTTATCTTATCAAGGGTATGTTTTATTAACCTTTTTTATGATGTGGTTATTCAAAAATGGTATTTTCATTATTTCAAAACCTTAAATTTTGAGACCAAGATTAAATTACAAGGACTCAATTATTGCAAGGGGTTAGAATGTAATACCATGATATTTTAGAAGAAAAAAAATCATCTTTGAAAGTTTATAGGACAAAAACAGAAATTTTAGAATAGAATATGACACCAGTATAATTTATTATATATTTATTTTCAAATAATATGTATATTTTATAGCTTGTAATATATGAAACACCATGTTTGAATGAAATATGATACTCCATTAAATATAATATTATTTAAACATAAGCATTATAACCTATCCATTAATTTAGTAGGTTTGAATGATAATAACTATATTTGAAAAATAATATTACTTACACTAGATTAATATTATTTTAATATATATATATATATTGATAATAAGTAAAATATGAATAATTTTAATGAATAAATAAATGTGTTTTGAAAAAATATATCCTTTTGAAAGCTGACCAAATCGTTGATTCAGAAAATAATCTTAAGAAAATTTTTACCAATTTTTTAAATTTTATTTTTGAAAAAAAAAATTCAGAATTAAACTTTGGTTATTTATTTATATTTTTCATAAAATATTAATTATTTAGTAATAGTGAAATACTTATTTGTATTGAGAACTTGCTTTTCCTTAAGTTATGTAAAAATTAATATTATATTTTAAATTGCATAAAAACTAATATTAGTTCAATTATTTAAATATTTAACATTTCTTTTTTGTTGGAATCAATTTTATATTGAATTATGAAATAAATTTTTTTTAATCATTTGATGGTTTAAAAGGGAAAAACATTTTTTTCGACAGATCTACAGGTTTAATTTTAAGCCGAACTATGTCACTTCTATGTAAAAAATTTATAAAAATGGTTTCTATAATTTTTATAACAATAATTTATATTTTAGAATATTTTCAGCATATTTTTTTTTCAGAATTACAAGTGAAAATAGTAAAAAATTAATTACCATGGTAAATGTGAAAATGATATTTATAGGAGTTAAACTATGAAGAAAACGGTTAAAATTACATATAAACTGTTAAAATCCCACAACATAGCCATAGTTAAACCTTATAACATACATGGTTCAATAATAAATCATTTTTTTCTTTTGGAATGATAAAAAAATTGGATTCACTTTATTTTTTAAAAAATTTTATGTGTGCCCTCTCCCCCACTTTTAAATGGCCACCACTATCCTCCCCTCTTTGAACTTAAAAAACATTTTTTTCATCCAATTAATATCAATGTATGTTCCTAAAATCATAGAAAACTTCATATAGTTCTTCTTTTGATTAGGAATCCCTCATATTAATTCCTTAGTTATAAAACCATAGAGGATCTCAGAAGAAGAGTTAAAATTATTAAATTTTCATATTTGTTTCATTTATTCTTTCTCCTCTTATAAATCGTCTTAAACAATGAAAATATAATAAAACAAATATAAAATATCTATTGATACATTTTATGTTATTTTAATAACACATATCCATCTCCAATTCCATCTATTGGGAAACAAAACAGTCGATTGTGTGTAAGTTTTATTCCAGCCTAATGAACCAATGTAATTCGTTTTCCATAAAAAACAATGAAATATGAATATAAAAATGTATTTAAAATATAAATATGATATTTATTTAATTATTTTAATTATTTAATTATTATTTCTCATGTTTTTTTACTTTCCATCCCATGGGGATATGATAACATTACTAGTGTGTACGACGTACTACAACCTCTTGAAGTGATGTGATTCATTTTTCATGTATGCTTTATATGGATTGTATTAAAGATGAAGATATTGGATATATGTGATTTTTAAAACCTAAAAATACTTATATAAATATAACATTAAATATAATTTCTTACATTCCAATCCATTGGAAAATAATAACATCGCCCATGTGTACGTGTGGACTACAATCTCCTCGTAATGATGTGAGATGTTTTTAATTTTATATTTACATCGATGATTAAAATCATGTATTAGAATATAAAAAATGATATATATTAAATAATAATTATTCTGAAATATTTAATTAGTATTTATTTTCCATTCATTCCATCCTTCATGAAAATGGAAACAATGTTCATATGTTTGTACGAACTACCCTCTCCCTGAACAATGTATTCTATTTTCTATAAATAAATTTCACATATTAATATAAATACATATATAAGGACTACATAAAATATCAATATCATATTAAAAATTATAGATATTATTTAACCATGATCAATATAAAATGACCAGAATTCTAGAACAAACAAAAAACAAGAAAAATGAAGCAACTATCAACAAAATATTGTTTTCAACAAAGAATTGTTCATAAAAATTATTAAAAGACTATAATTAAATAATATATGGTATGATACAGCTATAATGGTTCTATTATAATTTTTTTAACAATATATTATTATTATATAGGATGTTCGCACACGTATTCTGGAAGTCAACCCTGAAGTAAGGGTTTCTCATCCCAAATTTACTTCGATGAGAGATATGCAATATTCAACACTTAGTTATTTTTTGTGGTGCATATACTACCCCTTTGATATTTTATATCATGAATTAATTTATATTCATTGTATTTAATTTTTAATTTGATGTTAATTATTTAATGGGTCTTATGATTTAATAATTACCAAAGTGGTAATGGTGTATTTTTCAATTTCAACATTTATCCCAAATTATTTGGGACTAAATATCCAATGAATAAATATTATAATATATCACTCAAGAAACATATGAATTTTCTTCTCATGTGTTTATTAATGATATTTTAAAATAATTTTTATATTTTTTCTCACATTTTTTACTTTAAATGGTTTAGAAATTATATTTATGAAAATTTTACTTTACTTATCTATTTGGTCAAAAATATTTCTTCTTCCAAATCCATGTTTTCTAATAATGCATTCAATTTTCTTTAAAATTATATAAATTATTTAATAAAGATATTTTTAACTGTTTTTAATTTTTTTAATTTTTTTATTGGAATATTCATATCATTTTATAGAAAAGGGTCATTTGTATTTTACAAAAAATGTTAATGAAATCTTTTTTAACTTATACATAATGTTTAGAATTTTACAAAACCATGAAAAATAAATCTATTAAATATTATTTTAATAGTTTCCAATTTATTTAGGAGTAAATTATTTTCACAAGGTTTCATGAATTTTTAGTTTTAAAAGGTTATTTTCAATATTAAAATGATATTTTCCTCACGAATGTTTATAATGATATTTCTTTCATATTTCTATTCATTAATGGTATCACAAATTTATTTTACATAGGATCCCCTGGGTATATATTGTATTGATACCATCCTTATTTTTTCATTCGATGGTTAATGATCAGTTTAACTAGGGATATAATATTTTAATAACACTCACCATATTTCTTTAAATGTTTTCAGATTATGTTTACTAATTGGGGAATGTATTAAAATGTAATATGATTATTTTTCAAAACAAATGATTAATTTTCTTATGACTCACAAATATATTATAAGGAATTAATTTTAGTTATTAATTTATAGTTGGCCCACAAAATTACATAGTCCAGAGATTCATAAAAAGGACTCATGAGACAAATTAGTTTGATAAATTAAAAGATTTTCACTAATAATAATATACTGTATTATGAAAGGAATTGACAGTATGTTTCAATTGTTGGTAATTAATCAATCCAAAACTATGAGATCCATTATTTATATCCATGTGATTATTTAAATCATTAGAATATCCAAGGATATGTTTAAAAATTATGGGAATATGTTTATGCAATTATTGTATTATTATTTATTCCAACCACATTCTGATCAAGTAATTTATTAAATGGAATGTGTTTTATGTATTTACGTTTAATATTAGTTATAAAATATTTATTCATATATTTTTATATTCTAAAAAACTTACTGATAATATTATATAATTCATTTCTTATGTTTCATTCCCCAAGATTCCAAGAAGTTTATTTTGATTGAATTTTTTGGTTTTTAAAGTGGAAAATATAATTCAAATGAATAAGATACTATGTAGTATTTTATGGTTTTGGTTTATATATGAATTAAGAGTATTTATTATGTTTAAAATAACTAATCTACTATCAAAATTTTCAATATTCGATTCTGTGTATCTTATTTCAATGTAATTAAGGAACTAATAACTCTAGAAAATAGGGGTCAGGTTCATTACAAATTGGATCATTCTTTTTGGATGTAGAGGATGAAGATAGACACTGCGTTTGTGGGGAAGATTTTTAAGAAGCTTCATGAATAACCACAGACTTAGAAACATGGTAAATATGTTGAACGTCTTGTCAAAGAGACAAGCTAAATGGTTTGGAAGAAGAGGTGGTAGAAGGAAAGGATAATGAAATGGCCAACTATGTGGAGTTAAAATGTAGGTATTGGTTGGGTTAAAGTATTACACAATCAATCTAGTTAATTCATTTATAGCACATAAACCATGCTCTAAGGACTGAAAATAACCTTCATTTTTCTCAAAAAGGGTTCCATCATTAGTATGATAACCTTCAATTTCTCCGCATGAGATTTTAATACCTCATGAAATTAAGGAATTTTGAGATCAGTGTTCAATGACCTAAATAAGGTATTTTTTTTTCAAAGATCCTAGTATGATAAAAATAAATGGATCTTCATATTCGACCTCTATTTTGATCAAATTACATTGAATAATTTCTAGCTAGTTTCATGGTCTTTTACTACATGTGCTTGAAATGACTCAAACAACATATTTATGGTATCCCGAATTTTATAAAATATTACATTCAAATCCTCACTTATAATATATTTTATGTGTTATTATCTAATAGAACTACAGATTGGAGGAGGAGGTGGAATATAATAATATACATGATGATTAGTAGAAGTAGAAGTATAAAAATTTAAATACCAAATTTTAGGATTGAACATCAACATAATAACTTAAAAATATTCCTATAAACCACAAACCTAAGAATTTGAATTCTCAATATCATTTGTCCTGGGGACCATTTTGAGAATATCTATTTCTTGAAAATAAAAAATAACTATAATTACTCTCTTGGATTTCTCATCCGCTCAAAATTGTTCAACTATATTTCCAAAAACAATACATTATTTATTCAAATCATCCATCATATTTGAGTTAAACTCATTCAAAACATCTTTTGTTACAAATGGTTTAGAAGGAGTAGAAAAAAGTGGAGTATTTTATGCTATTGAAGTAAAACGATAACTATCCATATCACCTCTAATACCAAATGGACCTAGTCTCAAGGAATGAACTTTTAATTAAACATTTTCTTCCAAATTAATTTCATGAATATCATCATCGATAGAACCAACATGGTTTATGATATTCAAAACAATAGCTTTCTTGACAAAATTGGTATGATTTAGAGAAATCATTTCCTCCATCACTTGGTGAATTGAAGGCCTATAAGGATATCATTCATGCCCATAGTTAGAATCAATAAAAGAAAAAAGAAATTATTCAGGTTATATATATTAAGAAGAGATGAAAGGTCCACCATACTCAGGTGGACATCTCCTCATGGTCATCATCGTCATCATCAAATTCATTCCAATGATGGTGTTATTCTATTAAACCTGAACTATGAGTACATCCAATGATAGAAATTGGAGTACAAGAAAATCTCTAATGTTCTTCAATTATGGATGAATCACTTCAGAAACTTTCCTCCCTTGTAATTTCTACAAAAAATCACTCACTAATACCTAAGTTCATCACGATATTTATCATTTAAGGATTATTATCATGATTGAAGTGGTATAAAATAATCAGGTTATCCAATTGTCTTTGAATGGGAGGGACCCCAAATATCCTAATGAGATACTGTGTCACCCTTTCATATGTCATAAACCCCAGTTTCCTATTTAAAAAATAAAATATGATCATATAAACACTTTACTAGTACATAAATATCAAGATCATGGTCAATGTGGAATTTTATTTTAGTAGGGTTCTTAACATGGTTAAAATTTTCCTAAATCATTTCATTACCATCCACCAATTCTTCTCTCTAAATGTTTTAGGTCATATTCATATTCCAGTAGATCTTCTGATTTAGGGATGATACCATCATAGGAAATGACATTTTCCCTCTCCCTTAGAATTTAATCATATAAATTTTAATGGGGATAAGTTAAATTTAGGCCGAGAAAGAGAATTTGATTTTGAAGTGGATTTTCACAGTTCATTCATTTTCCTCATAGAATATCTGGATACGATTGATTAAATTTAGTTATCCATCAAATAAATAAATCATAAATTTTGGTTTTATATGATGCATAAATATACTTTTTTGGGACTACTGGTATATTGAATTACTCTCACTAAAAGTAAAAATTTTCTACCGAATTCCATGGTTGTTGGTTTTATATGAGTCATATTCCAAATTAATTCCTCAAGATCACTAAAAGAATACAAATGAACACGATTTATAGGATATGAAGATTGATAATTTTCAAACACTACGATATAAAGCACACTAATGCATTAATCCCAAACCTTTTATGAGAAAACCATTATTTCACTATTAATAAAGTTTTTTATATAATTCACTAGATCACAATAATTGCGTTCCATTTTAGAAAAAAAAACTTTAAAAAACCAAGGATAAAATTTATTACCATTATCATTCCACTATTTACTCCATACTTTCTAATAAATAGACTTCTGAACTATATATTTATTATAATGAATCCATTAAACATTTATTTCTTTCTCTGCATAGAAATTATGAACTAGAAAATGAGGATTATTAGGCTTGACCATAAAACATGAGCTACTTTGGAAATAATTAAATATTTTAAAAGTATGAAATCCAACAGGAGATACGACATCATAAGATGTTTTTATTCAAACCATATTTATACTGTGATTCAAATATATAGAGTTTTGGGTTCAATTTCAAAAGGTAAAGAGGCCTGAGAATGTTGAAATCAAGTGATTGAGAGAACTAGAAATTATGGTATCAAAAAAGAGAAAGGGAATTTATAAAAGTTATGTTTTATGGGTCAGATTCAAATTTAAATATTAGTCAATCATTTGAGACATAAATTAATAAAACATTAATAAAAGTCTCACAAAAAAACTTAATGATATTTCAAACACAAATTTTAATGCTAGGTTAACCAAATTTAATTTTGTGAAAATATAGACTGGTCAAAGTATTTATAAATTTTTATTGATATTTCATGCAATTTATATGTTGGTTGATGGTTTTTATATTGACCGCATGAATACAAATTCTCATGATATCATAAAAAACTACATAAAAAATTATAAAGGCCACATAATTTGCTGTATAAATAGAGCATCTCACGGTTACTTAACTCATTATATAAAAAATTATCATGGTCAATTAACAAAAAATATAAAAAAAATATCAGTAGTCATAGATGTTAAGAATGATAATAATAATTGTGAAAATATAAGATTAGTAAACTTGATTGAAATATTGAGTAATAATAAATCATCCCTAACTCACGCTTGAGATAATTTAGTATATCAATATTTCGAGGCTTTGTAAAAATATCAGCAATCTATTTTTCAGTTTCGATGGACTTATAAGTTATATATCCATTTGGAAAATATCCTCTCAAATTAGGGATATCATATTTCAACATTGGTTTTCCCAGTGTGAGACACATGATTTAGAGAAATATTTTGAGCACTTAAATTATCACAATTTGTATGGACATGTTGAAATTGATAACCATGGTCCAGTTATGTGTTTTTCATCTACAAAATATGTAAACAAAACATTAATGTAGTAATATAATCAGATTCACTAGTAGATAAAGAAACATAATTATATTTATTACAACAACATGAAAATAATGACCTACAAAAACATGGCATTTTCCAGATGTTTTTTCCATAAATAAATTACAACCAAATGAATTGACATCATAATTTATATATAATTAAAATAAACTC
Source organism: Viscum album (assembly GCA_963277665.1). Taxonomy (NCBI): domain Eukaryota; kingdom Viridiplantae; phylum Streptophyta; class Magnoliopsida; order Santalales; family Viscaceae; genus Viscum; species Viscum album. Next base: position 1,487,485,940 of record OY728137.1, on the reverse strand, counting down.
ATTTATAGTAGAATAGTCTAAAATTTAATGTATTTTTGAAGTATTTGAAATTATTTTAATAAAATAAAAATGATATTCCATTCAACTTTCTGAAAAAAAATGTGAACAAGTACTCACACTAAACACAATGTCATGTAGACTAGTAGTTTAGTATAGTAAACATCTAATCAGGCCTATATAAGTATTTTGGTTATCTAACATTTCAATTTTATCCAGATCTAACTTACATGCTTTTACTCATTATAGTGTCACTAAATTTTGTATTATCCATAAAAAAAAGTTTTAAAAGATCATTTTTCTTTTAAATTTGTTTTAATGAAATTGAATTTTTTTAAAAAAAATTGAAAACAAGGAAATATTTTTTGTTCACCATATAATCTCTTTTAAAATTAGATTTTTAACTAATTTTTAAACATCAAAACACTAACAATGTTTTGATAATACTAAAATAACATGTTAAACATATATCCAAACCACTATATCATACTTCGAAATTATATTTATAAATATGGTAGGGTCAGAAACAATATTGGTAAAACCATTTGAAATAAGAAAAGTGTTGAGTATATTATAGCAATCTATAATATTTTATTTTAACGCTTTTAATAAATTATTTAATTGTAATTTTTTTTAGAAAATGGTTTTTTTAAAATCTTGGGGTTTCTTAGAAAAATTCATCCTCAATAATATAACCAATTATAAATTCAGTCTTGACATCTATTTTATATAGATTGAAACTAAGACAGGATACATATGTAATCTATGTTCTAATGGATTTATTTCTTGCCATTTGGTGTATAGGTTTCTAACTAGTCCATCCCCTCTTCATGAATAAATTATATTGCAACCAATCCATATTTTTTTTAATTGTCATTCATAACTCATTTGCCTTGTTCTTATATAAACACTTGTGTCCAATATTTCCATAGTTTTTTGTCTATAAATTAATTTTAAGATTTTATTTATTTTAATATATTTTAATTTTTCATGAATTTACATTTAAAAATGATCATCACTGATGGTTTCATTTATTTCAATAGGTTCATGCTTGGATAATAATACTACATGTTCAATCAAGTTACTATTTGTGGCTTGGATTTTAGTTTATTTGTCTAGGTGTCCTACAACAGCCTATACAGAACAGTTCTTAATGGTTATAAAATTTATAAGGATAAAATAACTTGGTTCTTCCAATATATTTTCTTGGTCAAGAATAAATTAATGATCTATGATATGAGATTTATCAGCTACATCATTAGAATGAACTGAATTCTTGAAGGCATTATTGATATCCAAATATGAAAAATTAACCTCAATATTTCCTATATCATGTTCAATTTTATGTGGATCTATCTTGTCAAATATGACATGAAATATGTATTCCACAATAATAAATTTATAGTTAAATACTCTATAAGCTATACTTATGGTCTAATGAACAAAAAAATATTTCTTAGAATTTAAGTGATAATTATTCTAGATTCACTGTTATATTTAGAATATATACATTAAATGAAAAACGTTTAATGTAATTTACTTTTGGTTTTATTGTATTTCACAATTAATATATTGATTTTTCTAGATATATCTAATTTAAACTCTATTAATTATATAATAAGGTGTGTTAATTGCTTCACCAAAAAGTGGATTATAATACATATTCACTAGTTATAGTATAGGTAATTTCATGATAGGTTAATATTTTCCTTTCAATAACCCCATCCCATTGATGTGTTATAGATGATAAGAAATTGTGATAACTAGAATGTTTTGTGATGATATATTAAAACACTTAATTTTAAAAATATCTACTATGATCGCTTATTTGCGACAAAATAGAGATTCCACTAAGGTTTTTAACTAAATTATAAAATTTTAAAAAATAGGTAGGAGGATCACTATTATGGGATAAGAAAAAATGCATTTATATCCTAAAATAAGGAATGATTAAAATTGAAAAATTTATTCACCAAATAATATTTTGAAATAAGGATAGTTTCAAATTTACAAATTTTTTTAAATATAATAATATTTCTGTCACATTTTTACCAAAAGTTACATGACTTTTTGCTACTTTTTATTAGTCTTTGGAATTTTAAATAATATCAGTTCATATGACTCATTTTTTCCAGACTTGGATACCAAAAATTATTATAGGATATATTCAAGACTCTTTCCAATAATCAATTAATGTAAAATTTATGTTGGTACCTATGGTTATTTGATTCTAGATATATTATAAATCAAATACTTTAAAATATAATATTTTTTTGACAATATTGGTTGAAAAAAAGATAAAATATATGGGGAAGGATTCTTTCTGGGTACAAATTTTTTATAATTTCATCCAAAATGTTTTTTTTCAAGATACTAAATTTTTTACATATATGAATAAATTTTTTTAACCTCACTATTATGTCCTGAAGCATACCCTAATCCAGATTTGTTTTCGGATTTTTTTATCACTGAATAAGATATTCAACATTTATTACTATCAACTAATTGTTCACAAGCCTTTCCTGAGTTTTACAAATAAATTTTTAAGATCATTATTTTGCTTAAGAATATTTTCATTATTTCAATTTTCTATACCCAGAGGAGGCTTATCAAAAACACATAATACATGAATCATTTTAAATTTTTTGTATTTGTCTTTTTTCTCATTCATATATGTTCTATCACAGTAAAGATATCTTAAAATTAATTATTTGAAAATTTTGAATCATTAGATATATGAGTGGAATAATTATATGTAACCTCAAAAGTAGTATCCATTATAAAAAAATTTGGTTTTTCATTTTTATATTATTCAAAATAGTAATATCCTCATATGTACTCTAAATGGATTCAATAACTCTCTCTGGTCTTTTCACTTTATCATCATACATTTTATTATAGGAATAATCTTCGTTTTAACCCTCTTCAGTATAATTTACTTGTATTTTATACATTCCACTTTAACTTAAATTGTGGAATAACTTCTTCTTTTTGTAAAATATTTCAATCATTCAAGCTAACAGATCTATTTCCTCATCATAATCAACAACATCTTCACTTCCACATGAGATACTTGGTTTTAAAACATATTAGAATTTTTACTGTGATGCCTTAAAAGAAATAAATTTCTTTTTTTTGGTTCATCATCTTTATTGTTAACCTTTATAAACTATTTTTATATTATTATCTTTTCTTATAATTCCTTGAATTATAGTTTATAGATGTCACACAATTTTATGATTGATACTCTAGTACCACTGTATAAATAAGGAATAAATCTAAAGGTCCTCATTACTTGATATTAGTTCGTTATCATTTTTGTAAGAGTAATCCCAATTTTTATTATTTCATTCTACATGAGATACATGTCCAATATTGATTCAAAAAGATTCATTTTGAATTGATTTTATTTAATAGTATATATATTTATACTCAATTTTCAACAATAGAAGTTCCTTTATGTGGTGCAGAAAGTGTATCTCATATTTAATAGAAAATATCAGATGAATATATTACATTTAAATTTAACCTCTCCTAATGAAGAAAATAAATAATTCATAGCTTTAGTGCTGAAATCCTAAAAAAATTAAATAGGATCATCCTATTATTTTCGTCCAGATTTTGGTTTTCAAAATTTATCTTCAAATGCACCCAAAATATTAAATCACATGATTTCATGGGGTATTTACATTTTCATTTTCTATTGGTCCTAGATTTGAAAATTAAAATAGGTAGGTATATCAGTAGCTTAACCTTCAGATTTAGCATCCATTAATTAATATTTAAAACAAAACATAATTTTAAAATATTTTACAAAAACATTATTATGGTAAAAATTTAGGAATAGAGAAGGAAAAAATCCTATAATAAATTTTTTTTTGTGCGCGGTAAAATTAAGAGGGTGTGATTTGATTGCCCAAAAAAAATTCCCATTTAGGATAATTTAAAGAAAATCCACCAGTTTTATAAAAATAGCCTTTTAAGTTAAAAAATAGAATTTGAAAATTAATTATGTTTGAAATATTACTCCAATAATTGTTCAAATCAATGTTAAAAATTTTAAAAAATTATTTAATATTTTAAATAAATATAATCACATTAAAAATCATATATAAAATTCCAATTAAAGATAACTAAAATGTAATTGTTTTTTCTATGTAGATTTTAAAAAATAAAAATGGTTGATATTTTAAATTTAATAATCACAATATTAAAATATATAAAGTGGAATAAAAACAAGAGGTTTAGTCTCCAGATTATTCCTGATCCTATCCACTAGTAAATAAACCTCTTCCAGGATGTTTATTAAATAATAAAATTGATTAATAACATGGATTAAGTTATTCTAATCAATGAAAAAAAATGTATTATAAGATACATACAACCTCTACCTCAATTATATGGGAGAAAAAAGGAGAAAAATAATGACATAATGTGTATCTAATACTATTTGGCATAGTGTAAATGAATTTTATAATGAAAAATATTTTTAATGAAAAAGAAAAAATGTAAGCTAAAATAGAGAGAGAAATAAATGGTATGTGAGAAGTTAAAATCATATAAATTTGATCATATTTTTTAGATCAAATGTATTTAAACATATCCTCTAGTAAAATTCAACCGGATGTTTCTCTGAGAGGATTGAAAATAGCCTGTTGAAGAATCTTTCGATGAAGAAGAATATTAGAGTGAGTTCTCAATATCTTTTTGTCACTATGGTATCTACCACTCTTTTTATTTTTCTATGAGTTGATCTATTTCATTATGATGAAATATATTATGATTTTTCACTTGAGGATATTAATAAATTAATCTTCATACTCATTAGTCTAAAATAAAAACCATAAATGATAAAAAATATAACCATTTGAGATTTAAATATCCATGATCACCTAATTGACACACCATCCCTTATCCTTCAATTAAGCATGGACATATTGATTTTTTTATCAATTAACATGATTTATATATACGAATATATTCAATTTTTACTTAACACGGTTACATTCCATAGTCACATTCCCTTGTCACATTCCAAGGTCACTATCCATGATCACTTTCTAGGGTCACTCGACATAGTAACCTAGCTTATTCTTCTGCGAACATCATTATTTTTTATAGTAGGATTGACCCTTCATGTAGTCACATGATCTCTTCTTTCTATTAATTCAAGATGTAGAGATTTTTTTATCTGAATCATCATTACATAATTGTCCATGTGGTCACTTATATTTCAATGTGCCATTACTTTTATACAATCACATTTACATAATTTTTATTTGAACTTATTCAAATGATTTGATGACAAGATCACATTGAAACATCACAATTGTTTTTATTATTTCATCCATAAACATAGTTTACTATTAAAAAACAAAAATATCAATAATAACATAAGAAACATGATATGTGATTATTAAAATAAAGAGTTAATAAAAGAAGAAAACAACTTTATCTCTTGAACTTTATCCCATCCCATTGTATGTATAGACTTTTTTCCATATAGGGATATATAAGGTTCCATTAGAATTCCCCATTGATAGATATTTTTGTGAGAAAAATAAACAATAGGTAGGTATTGATCCAAGCCACCTTTGAAATATATTGAAAACCCTCATATCATTTCTTATAGGGTTTTAATGATTATATTAGAATGGAAATATATTTGAGGATGATGTGTAGTACGAAAACACAACTCTGAATTCAGATCTAGGAGAATAATTTATTAGTACTTTGACGAAGACCTCAGATCCCTATTTGATTGAACATAATGTGGTACTTCATTAATCATTGCGAATTCTTTAATGAATATACTGGATATTTTATCAAGAATGAAAACTTTTCTAACATTAAATAAGTGTGCTGACTATATAATTTGATTGACTAAAACCCAAATAGAATTATGAACTTTTGTAATTTTGGGTTTCCAAACAAAAAATACAAAATAATGTTTTTCTATTTCCATTCTGATATTGTTAATATATATTTCAACCCCTTAAACTTCTATCTCCCTGGCATAATATTTGGAATTTTCAAGAATAGTGATACATACTCTAAAATAAATCTGTTGACGTTATCCAAGAAAAAATAATATTTCATATCTTTATACTTCTTCAAATGTTCAGGATGAATATAGAAAGATGATCCTTGAGTCTTATCCAACTACTAAAAAATCTAGTATGGATGGAACCCACACAATGTTTCTTAACAATATCATAACATAATAATCAAGTTTGAACTTCTAAACATTTATATCATTATTCTTTAGTTTTATATCTTCATTCTATTTATCATTTGTGTTTATATAGATAGATTTTTGAACACTCATTTAAGAAAGATAAGATTCACTGATTCCATTGAGATTTCAAGATCCATCATTTTATAATATATAAATATTGGATCTATTTTTAGCCACATTATAGATAATCTTGCAAAATCATTTTTACTCAAAACATCATCCATTTTGTTTTTTCCTATGACAGTAATGTATTGGGAATTTATAATCAGAAATCAACTCCAATTGTTTTATTTGTTATATATTCAAATATTTTGGATTGAATATATACATAAAAAATTATCATTAGCATATATATCACCCATTTCACCAGAAAACATAATTCATTAACATATTTATTGAAAATATTTTTTCTAATAAATCAAAATCATGATTTAGTTTATTTTCTCCTGAACATTCAATTAAAATTAGGCATAAACTTTTACTATATTATTATTAATGGGGATACATCGTAGTCCATTCTTAGAAGATACACTATGGATAGAAAAACATTCCCCATTATAGGGTAATGTAATAACATGTGAGTTAACATACCTTTTCACTAGTTCCTTGATATTTTCTTGATAATCATATGTCCAAAGGAACTTTTCAACCATATGTGTTGACATGGTGATTCGATTTTATATCATTTATAAGTTAGCCACAACGTGTTAATAATATCTATATAACCACGAAAACATGGATCTCAATTATAGTGATTAGTCTAGGATAATGGTTAGTGAATTTTATCTTTGATGGATCCACTAATATTCCATTGGTTGAGATTTTATGACCCAAAAAATAAAATTTTATCACTAAAACTCAAAATTTATAATTTTTTAATATATATTCCCATTTCACAGGGACTGCAGAACCATCCTCATTTGATCTTCATACTAATATTTTCAAATTATATATGAAATTATATCTTTTGAAATGTCTACCAAAACCTGACCACGTGAATATTTAAGGAATATATTCATAAAATCGAATAAGATAGTGGGGGAATTGGTAAGAACAAATGACATCACTATAAATTCATTGTGTCCATACCTTATAAATAATTATTTCATAAGTATATCCTCCATATTGACCCTAACTTGAAGATATACAGAACGAAGGCCAATCTTAGGGAAGTATTTATCTCCACATATTTTTTCAAACATGCCTCCAATATGGGGTTGATGATAGATGTTCTTGATAGTGAACTTGTTAAGTTATCTATAATAAATGAATTGTCACATTAATCTGCCTTTATTTCAAAAAAAAAATTTAACCTAAGGTGAAAAAATTTACCAAAGGAATTTATTTTCAAGATTATCAAAGAGTTATTTCTTTATTCCATACAAGTCAATTTTTGTCACTTTATATAGATAAATTAATGTAGTTGTATCACTATGTATTATTTCTGTAGTAAACTCATCATTCTAATTTTATAGATGAATAGAAAACTCTTCTAAAAAGACATAAAAATTTCTTCACGATATGAATATCTTTTATATTGAGTTTATCTTCAAACATCCAAGATAGAAACCCTGTTTGAATAGTAACTAATCCCATATAATGGATTTGGTTTGCATAAAAAGTTCATATTTATTTTCACACTGATATATGATCACAGGTTGGTTCAAAATATAAAACATGAGGTTACTTCCTCTTTAATTGAAGTAGGATCTATAACATAATGGAAATACATGCCTATTATAACATCAAATTCAATAAGAGAGATAATAGAGAGATTTTTGGAAAACCATTCCCAAAATAATCAACAATAGAAAAATCATAGAATTGTGATGTGATCATTTTAACATTAGAGGTTTTCATAGAAACATCAACATCTTATCATTGATATTTTTTTATGATAAACTAAATATATTCCTATGATATAATATATTATATATATCTAGAAATAAATAATACATTAAAATTTCTACAGTGGATGGTAATTTCACCTTTCCCCACATTGTTATCAAACACCTCACCATAAATTTTGATCATATTATGTTTAAATTATTATTTAGGATTAAGAGGTTTCTAAAATCATTCATCATCATCAATATTTAGGGTTATGCACTAATTATCATAATTACAATACTCCTTTTATTTGAACCACTTGAGTGTGGATAATTTATTATATGGTAATTTTCTTTCATCATCGGCTTACTTCTTCCCACCACTTCAACATTCGTTTTCCCGATAACCCTCTTTTCCACAAATTAATAATTTACTAGTCCAATTAATATAACTTCATTCATTTTTCGATTTATACTTTAATCCTAATGTAAGGTTAATGTTCTAATCTATTTGGTTTTTATTATTAAAAATTATTTTTCATTCTATATTTTTTTTCTTATCAAAATAAGAATACTAATTGGTAAATCCAATCACTAATTGTACCTTGGAGGAACACTAGTTAACTTCTTCCTAACTAATAATGTTCATTATGGATAATTCAATTAAGTTAAGTTCTTTTATTCCAATTAAGAATCAATTAATATTACTTTATATTTTAAATTATAATACTAGAGTCACACCTCACAAGTCTTGTAATATTATCCTTATATGCACTAACAGATTCATCATCCACCTACCGTAGATCAAATAATTCCTTGTCCATTTTTATATAAATAATATGAGTAATGTATTTGTTGAAAAATACCCTTCTAAATTTATTTCACTACATCGAGTAAATTTCTCCCCTTTTCCTTATGTTCTTGGTGGTATTTTATCACTAGCCTGCATTACCTTTGAAATAATAGAAAACCAAAATTATGTTTTTATTCATCAAACAATGAAGAATGGAAAATATCTTTTCAGTAGAACTGATCCATTAATTATTGACTTGTTGATCCTTTAATCATTTATATGAAGGATGATATTTTCTCATGAAGTACACACTTGAATGTAGTTCCCTCTTTTCCTTGTTTGAAAGATGGACAATATTAATGACTTGAGAATGTCGAAAAGGCATAAATATGATATTTTTATTATAGTTACCATGAAATATGGTTTTGTATAAGAAAAATAATTTCATTTTCCATTGAATTAAAAATTTAAACCATTCCTTTGGGTTCTAAATATTGACTAAGACTGAAAAAATTATTGTGTGAGGAAAAACAATTATGGTGGGAATATACTTAATAATGAATATTCATTTATGGGATTTCTAAATCATGGAACGTTAATTTTAATCTATGAAGAATTATTTTTAACCAAGGTTATCCATGATCAACATGTATTCAAATACTTTATGATGCTTTATATGGAAAATTAGAATCAAACCAAGAATATCCCCAAATAATGTCAAATCAATTGTGCCTTAAAGTTACACACATTGTGCACTAGAATTATAGACAATTTATACTTGTAAAAATATTTTTATGGTTATTACTTCTTAATACATCAAAACCTAAACCGCATCCACTTTTAGTATCAGTATATAAGATTTATATACGAAAAATACTCTTTTATTTACTATAATATAGGATTCTCTACTATACATTGTATTATCCTAAGGGTTCTCACTAAAGTTTTATCATCCTAGGTTCAAAAGGTAATTGTACCATGGCCTTATACCAACTATAAAACCCATTATTTTTATATATGAACATCACATATTAATAGATTAATACTCAATAAATATAATTTTGATCCATACTAAATACATAAAGTTCTGGTGTTTTTTGAAACATGGATTCATAAAAAAAATATTCATAAGGGATATGTATCATTTGTTACTTAGTTCATCATAACTAGAACCCTTCTTGGACAGATTATACTCAATACATTTATGAATATCCTAGTGAAAATAAACCATAATTAAATGTGATCTATGGTTCTCAGTAAGGGTAAAAACTAGAGATTTCATTGATCATTTTCACATTACATGATGACAATGGTTATGAGAACATGATCTTTTATTTTTAAAATCATACTATGAAATTCATATAACATAAAATGGAATTATGACATAAATCATGAAAATTATTTATAAAATAATAAAATATGTATTAAATAACAAGATCCACAAGAACCTAACAATGCAACAAGACCATGTACAAAAATGGTGGCATAAACTCTTGTATAATCCTAATAATATAAATTTGTTTTCAAGACTACCCACCAATACATTCATAACATATTATTCATGGGATAAATACCCATTTACCTTATTTATACTTGGGATAACATACCTTATAACCTCTTTTGGGCTTGGGATAAGCTCCCATAAATTTTTTTTTGTGATATTGGGATAATATGAAATGTATCATTAATGCTTGTATAACCTAAAAAACCACTTTAATTATAGAGTTATTTTATTATGGGCCCTCCCATTATATAATAAAAAAACCATTCATATAAGTTCCACATAATCATGATGACATTCATTATGAATATACACTCAAGAAAATGTTTTTTCTTGATATTTCAACATTATAACCATAAACCATATAAATAAAGACAAATATGGTATCATTGGATCATATATCTATTAAATCCAAATTAACAACAAAGGATGTTATCATTGATTAGTTTTTTATAAAATAACATTAGAATATATCTTGAGGAAAATAACTATTTCATTTCTAAATAAATATTACAATATAAAAAATTTCCCAAATATTTACAAAAAATTTCTCTTTTAGAAGAACATTGAAGTTTATGAATTTTGTGGTTAGTATTTCTACAAATTCTATTCATTTCATTTATGTTAGAACAAATATTTCATTAACCATTTCAATATAAAGTTAAAAGTACATCATTTATAAAATGATATGAACTTTAAATTTAAAACAAATTTAAATAAGTCAATAATTGTGAAAATTTATTTTAAAAATTTATTTTTTAAAATTAAAAACATTTTTAAAAACATGTTTCGAAAACATGTACATGGACCAAAAGGGTATTCTATTGAAGAGAGAACTAAAGTCAGTTTTCCTTAAAAATATTATTCTTGTATTTTGAGTACATAATTTGTTTTAAAGGAAAGTAAAACTTGTTTTTTATATAAATAACTATAAGAGTATAAAATAGTAGGATTTTATCAGATAAATATTATAAAATTGTCCTCAATGTAAATTCAAACATAAACAACATCGAAATAAAATGAAATTTTTAAGGAAATTCCTTACCATTTTCAAAACATATGAATCATAAGGCCCATGAAATAATAAATTAAGATGAAAGATATGTTATTTTTATCATAATTATATTCCCGATATAACTTGTAAAATGGGATTTACATACACGTCATAATGGAATATTGGCACATAACAAAGCATACGTCCCAAATAAGACAACATTAAATGATAAACCCTTATCTGTAGTGAGAATATCTTTAGATGTCCTACCAACTCCTATATTTTAAATTTATATGTAATATACATCTATAATCAATTAATTCACAGGATTATAACATATTATAAGAGCTAATTATAAAATTTTTCTGCCATTTATAAATAAATCCTTTTTAAAATTTTCATTTATGGGTGCTAACTATTTCAATTTTCATGAGATTTTTGTTTGGAAGTTTTGAGGATTATATATTAATCCTGGTTACATAAAGGATGAAAATGTTATTTATGATACAAATATCTTATGTATTCATTATTGATAAATTTATGATCATCCATAAAAGGGAGAGTTTGAAAAATGTATTACATCATTTATGGAGTCGGTAGACCGTTTATACGCTAGAATGATGTTTTATATTTAAAAAATTGAAATATATAAATGGAAACTAATAATAAAACATTCTATAATAATTATTATGTAATATATATTCATTAAAAAAATCATTTTTTCCATTCATTGAATGTGGAAATCAAAAATAAAATCACATCTCTTTATAGATATGGTAGTCCACACATATAATTGAGCAATATTATCATTTTCCAAAAGCATGAAAGGTAAGTGGTTGATAAGATATTATAAATATTGAATCATAATAGTTTAATAAATGTCATATAAAAACATTAAATCCATCATAATACCCACCCACTAAATATTGTAAAAAAATTAATTGTATCACTATCTGGATGTAGTAGTCCACACATATGCAGGAGTGATACTTTCACATACCATTTGATTGAAAATATAGATGGTACTAGAAGTATCATAATCAAAATAATATTTTCATATAATTAGGTTACAATTTTTTTGAATTTATGGTTAATTCCTTATATGTATAGGATATTTAAGAATAAATTAATTAAAATGTGTTGGGTAAGATGACTACCTCTTCTTCGAGAGTTCTCATTTAGGTTGTTTCTTAAGTCCCCTTGGGAATGGTCATTTAAAAATATCAGAACCTTTAACTTTTGTATAGTTATGTTTTGAAGAGAATTACCCTGGTTTTGGATTATCATTATGGATCAAAGTGATTTAAAAAAAAGAGATAATTTTTTTTCTTATTATATAGCTGAGAAAGCGAAAACGTGGAACTATGAAAAAAGTAAAAATATAATCAACTAATTCTCAATCCAAATGCTTACAAATGACCTTAAAATTAAAATAATATAATGTTTAAATTGCATCATAAAATGAAATTTTGATAGTCCTCTATTTCAATTTTATCTTATATTTTGGTTTAACCCCTTTATTAACCAATTTCAATATCAACTGTGGTAATGAATATTTTAATCTTAAAGAGTAATAATTTTTCATATAAGTTAAAAATCAGATCATAAATGAATAAGTGTCCAAATATTCAATAATTTATAATTCAAAATTTTCTATTCTATTATTTTTATGATATTTAAATTACGTGATAAAATATATATAACATAAAACATCATTAATGTTATTTTTTACAGTATTCATTTAATTGGACATTAATGAAAACATTACAAAAAAATGAATTTGAATATAAACCTATCATAGATTTCTCATATGTTATATTTATCTAAAAAATTCAGTGTACATAATAATTCACCCAAATTGTATTACATTTAATATTTTGAATATTATTTATTTTATTTTTAATTAATTTAATAAATGTTATGTCGGTGTTGTGGATGAATTTAAGGAAATTATTAGAGAACTAAAAATTATATATAAACTAAACTAAAATATATTAATTCATATTTCAAATAAAAAATTATATACTAACTTATCCACATTTTTTATTATAATAAAAATTTAGAGTTATTAAATTAAAGAGAGTGACATTTTGTATTTATATATTTATTAAAATATTATAATGGTCATAATCAATGATAAATGGAACCAAACGACAATATTTTCAAGAATTGGGTTAGAATTTATGAAATTATCTCATTAAATATGATAAAGTAATGTCTTATTTAAATTTTAAGTCCTTGACATAATGTTTGAACATATTTTTACCCTTACCAAGGTGACAGGAATTTACCACGCTTGGTATTCATAATGACCAATAATTAAAGGGATCTATTTACTAAATTTAAATCTCCTAAAATAAATAATGGGATACATTTTTTATTATTAAATTTCTATAATTGGAAAAAAATAATTACCTAGAATGAAATTAAAATTATTTATTATCGAGAAATACATTTTTTATGTATAAACTACATTTAATCTTATCCTAGGACTAGAAAAAATATTAGATCAATGTTAAAACATTTTATTGAACATTTAAAAAAAATAAATTAAAATAATTTTAAAATGGTTATTATTTTAATTTATTCAGATAAAACACATTATAAGCATAAAATATTTATTCATATAAATATCCCTAGTACTTTCAAATGATTTTTAGTATCATTAATATTTAATTGATAAACATGAATTATTTTCATATATTCTTAAGGCACAAATGTTTCAAAATTTAATTAGCCTTATTCAGACACACCAATCCAATGGCCTGGTAATAAATGTAACCTTAAATAATAATGGATAAACAGTATTTTGTGGTTCATTTAAACTTGTTGTTGTTAGTAAAGATTTTTATCAAAGATATAAAAATTATTTATCGAGAACTATATCATAAATTCGTTGGAGTTATAGAATGAATTAAAAGGAATTAATAATTATAGTGTACCTATAATACACCATCTATAAGTAGAACCTAACTAGACTTGAACAATACAATGGTTTATAATTACTTGAAATCAAAAATACTCACATGAGTAAGAGTGGAGCCATATGTAGACAAACCTAAATTTTTTAGGCCGAGCATAAGATTCTAGACCAGAGACTAGCTATACCAAAAGTTCCACTACCAAGGGATACACTATTCAAGAGAGATTTTAATTCCATCATTATTCTAACGCATAATATGTATAAATAATAAGTGACAACTCAATTTAAAATTATAACTCAATATAATAAAAATTCATTGGAGAATAAAACTAAATCCATATTCATACTTGTAATTTAACTCCATAGATACATGTAGGATAATATATAGAAGTAGTTACAAAATTTAAAATAAAAAATTCACATATATTTATAATATAAATAATTATAAATCTTAATGGAAAACAGGTGAAAAAATAAATAATTAAACAATTCATTTTTTATGTGTGATATAAAAATTTATATATGTTTCATATATAAATCTTTTTATAATCAATTCATAATTTTAGTAAATCTTAAAGAAAATTCCTTAATTTTGAATCAAAACACTTTATATTCATAACCTAAGATGAACTCTTTTAGGTATTAAATTATAAAGAATATACATTAAATATATAATTCAAATTCCCAATAAGATCACATAGTCACATTAAGGGGGGGGGCACTAGTGTTGAACAATTTAGTCAAAATATATTTTCCCTATTTTAGTTACCCCTATTAATATTTTAACTCTTATATTGGTTAAAATATATGGATATGATTATGAATTCCCAAAAAAAAACATGATTTTAAAATATATAAATAATAAGGATAAATGACTTACCATATTTCTAAAATATTTTTCTTAGTATTAGTTTCTAATTTATATTAGGTTTGGGTCTAGTTTGAGATATATATTTTATAACTAATAAATTTAAGTAATTAGAGGAAGTGAGAAGGTATCCTCCTTAATTCATCAATTTGAAGGGGTGATAATGTATCATCTTTATCCCATGGGAATGTATCATCAATAACATATTGAAATCTCCTGAAATTCTTTTTATACTATATAAATATATCTTATAGCTTCCCCACTGGTTCTTTATAATTTCCCCAACCATTGATCTATGGTTCCTTCCAATATTCAACAAAATTATTTTAATATACTATTGGATTCCACTACAACAACTAGGAATGTCATATTCTTCTATAAAAATTCTTCAAAAATGAATATATCAGCAATTAATATAGATTTCACATAAGACTTTTTTCTCAAGTAACCTAATGTATTAACCTTATTGATGATAAATATTACAGGACTTGTTCTCTCAATTTTTTTCTTTATTTTTATTATTCCTGACTCCTTAGTCAAGAATATGAAGAAACAATGCATAAAAACCCTTCTCTTTATTACACATTAATTACTGATTTATTATATAAGATTACACATAGTAAAACTTGTAAGATTGATAATTCTAGTGTCTTTGTGAAATAGGTACATAGAATAACATTTTGCACATGGGATATAACAATATTACTGGAAACTTCCTAAACATGTTTCTAAAATTCCATAGCCCTCAAAACTGCACGGGATAAACTACAAACATACATAATAAGGGCAGAGATATAAAGAATAGTATGGGAATAAACATGGAATTAAGTGATACATGTTATACAATAGGAATGTAAATGGGGAATAAAAGGTGTGAGAATCATAAAAATGTTAATAATTCATGATATATGATGATAATCATAACATGGGAAATGTGGAAACAACTTATAACAATGCATCATAAAAATAGGTTAAATAAAAATACAAAGAAATATTGATATGAAATGTACCATAATGGAATTCGGTTCACTCACTATCTAAAAATGACATCTCATGATACTGAACATTACCCAAAGCTTTGCAGCACTACATAATTCTGGGCGGACCCATCACTTTCATTTCATTCTCATGCTTAAGAGTGACACATAGATCATACAACATAGATTAATTCATAATAATATTTTATTCCACAATAATGGAGTGTGGAATAAACTTATTTAATTTCAAATTAAAATAATAATAATTTTATAAAGGTGAAATCCTTTGATTAGAGATGGGTATTGTATTCACTATAGGATTTTTTTGCATAGAAACCCAAGGTGAACTTGTGGAAGCATACCAACGTCACAAAAAACATTATAAAATGGGTTGATGTTAGAGAAAGGGAATCACATTATTTGGAAATAAATTCAATAGTAATATTTACATGGGAATATAATTCCCAATATTAGGAATAGTAAATAAAAGTAATAAAATAATAAAAAAATGTGAATAAAGAAGAGAAGGTGAGGATCCCTTACTTGATTGGGTGACAGAAACTTCTTTGGAGGAGCTTCTTGGGATCTTGTGGTCACCTTGAGAGACCAATAAAGAAGTTAGTTCAGAGTAAGGTGGTGATAAAAGGATTTTTAGTTACGATAAATGAGAAATTGGGTTGTTTTGTATAGTAAATGAGTGGGGAATTCTTTATAATTTCTCAAACATAAGATTCAAAATCCATATAGTAAAATGAAGAAAACCAAAAAAAATCCTTAGTTTTTTCACATGGTTCATAAAAAATGGGAGTGGTTTTTATTATTTTATAATTTCAAGGAAAAAACATAATAAAATAATACCCTTTGGAATGTGAAAGTGATTAATACTCTTCATAAAATTAATTTAAAACATTAAAATATATTAATGGTTTTAGAGGAATCATAATGTAGTAATAAAATTAAAACAATAAACTAAAAATAATATTATTTTAAAGGGAAAATATATATATTTTCTTCAATAACTTTTATATTATTTACTAAATCACTTTTGGGGCATTATGTTGTCATAATACACAAATTATACTTAAATGGTATTTAATTTCTACCCAAAAAATGAACTATCTCAGAAAATTATGAAAAATTTACCATTGGATATTTTTTGTAATTATGATTTCAAAAATAATATTCATTTTACTAGAATAATTTTATAAATATGTGAGTATTCACATTTAAAATAATAAATGATTTTTTTTGAAATAGTGTGTTTTTGAACAATAACAGTTTTCAAAGACTTATAAAAATTAAATTTGAATTCATAAAAAATTATATGATCATCTATATTAAAAAAATTAATTAATAAAATATTACTAAAATATTATTTATTTAATAAATACATTAATTCCTCAAAATAAATTTCTTTATTTAATTTGAATATTATCCAAACATAATATTTATATTTTATTGTATCAAAATAAAAAAACATTTATAATTTAACAATTATAGGATGAAAATATATTCATTATTTATAAAAAATAATGTAAATACACATATTGATAGGGCCATGATAAATATCTCTTTAATACACTAGAAAATGTTCTAAGAGTATGGTGTGCGATGAAGAGACTTTAGTGGGGTGGTTCAATCAACATGGTTTGGTCCGTGATCACAATGATCTTGAAATTATCCCATAAAAATAATCTCTCATTGAAATGTTTTTTGATATCATCTTGGTCATGGAAAAAAAAATCCTAGTGATGATATACCCATCCAAATCTCTGAAAAAATGGCTTCATAGTGAATGATCCTACTTGTTGAGGCCATTTCTTCCATCGTTTGAGTCAATTGATTTTGTTAAAACCCTATTTTGTACTAATCATATGATCAATGGTCAATAAATATATTATCAATGGAAATGATGATTAAAATCCTTTTAAATCCTACAAAATATAACATCACAAAATAAGTACATGTGTCTTCTATTACTATATTACATAATATTACATTTAATAAAATCATGAAAGAAATTAAATTTATAACAGTTATACTTGTTATAATCTTCCCTCTATAATAAATTTCACCTTTTAAATTTTCCATTCTCACAATAAAATAGATGTGGGTAACTCTGCTTCATCACCTCCTTTGGTACCCACATTTCTTCTTCAAACAAGTTGTTTTTCCACTACACATTGAACATGTGCATTATATTATTATGTGGAATGTTGTTTCTATGATATTATAACTTCAACAGCTTCTCCTTTTCGGATAGTTGATTCTACAATTTTAACACCTCTAGATTGAATATATTCAAGGGTTTGGGTATGTAATTTCTCTAGAGGAATTTATAGAATACAACATTTACTTGATATTGGTTTGGTGGGTGTGAAAATCGATAATCCAGTAATCTTATGCTGATGTATCTTTTACTAAGATTTACCTTTTCCCAAATATCATCACATTCTTATATGGATATATGTAGAGGAATATCATGTCTCCAACCATGAACTCCATGTCTCGTTGATGATTATCTGCATATCTCATCTATTGACTTTGGGATTCTTTAATCTGATTATGAATGTTTTCCCCCTTTTTTACCATTTCTTAGACCATTTTAGGTCCTATAATCCTATGTTCACTGACTTCATTCCTTAATGATAGAGTTCTACATATTTTCCCATAAAATTCATCTTATGGAGCCATTTTGATACTCGTGTGGAAACTGTTGTTGTATGATAACTCTACTAGAGGTAGATATTCCTATGGTATTTTGAAGTCAATCGATCATTCTCTCAAAATTTCATAAAATTTCAAGATAGTATATTATATTATATATCAATTTGAGGATGATAATACATGTTAATGTTCATATCATTATTTAGAGAATTTGGAAGACTCTTCTAGAAAATAGAGGTAAATATTATATCGCTTTGAGATATAATAGATAATTAAACTCCTTGAAGCCTTAACAAATCCCTGATTTATATATATGAAATTTTATTTAGTGGAAATTCATCTGGAATTGTAATTATGAATGTAGTATTTACAAAACTATCCAACAAAACAAAGATAGCACTTTTTCCTTTGAATTTCTTCAAAATTTCAGTGAAAATGTCTGTGCTGATGTTTTCCCATTTCAATGTAGGTATGGGTAATGGTTACATCACCCCCTTATATGTTTTTCATTTTGTCATCACTTTCTGAAATATAATACATCTTGATTTATATTCCATGATCTCCTTATTCCTATTATCCCACCAATAATTTTCTCAATGATCTCAATACATCTTTCAGATTCCTAGCTGAATGAAAAAGGATGACCAATGTGAATAACACAAACTCTATATATTTAACCCAATATTTTATGGTATACATTTTCTCGACCCAAATATCATAACTCCTTCTTCATTAAAATTTATGTCATAAGATTTCCCTTTCCTTATAGATTCCAATTTTCTATGAATTCCCACATCAACTCTTTGATAATCCTCTATCTTCTCTATAAGGTACGGTTGAAAAATCATTTATGAAAGGACTCATAATCTTTATGGGGAGACCCGTCCTCATTATTAAGAATAAAGACAAATCTATGTGGTTGGGAAATTATTATAAGGAAATGAATGTTATTATAATAACGAAAAAGTACCACTTTCTTTATATTAATGATTTTTTTATCAACTTCACGAATCCCAAAAATTATCAAAGATTTATCATTATTATGGGTACTATCAATTTCATGTGAAGAATGGATACATTCAATAAAAGACTTTGGGATGAGGTATGGACATTAAAAATATAGAGTAATTATATTTTTATTGACTAATTAACCCTATTCATTTATAGAAATAATGAATAAAGTATTTAAGGAGTATCTTGATTATTTTTTTGTGGTATTAATTGACGATATTAAGGTGTATTATAAAAGATATGAGGACCATGAGTATCATGTGCATGTCATTATAAAAACTCATAGAAGGGAGAGTTATATGGGAAATTTAGTAAGTGAGATTTTTGGCCACAAGAATTTTCTTTTCGTGGACATATTGTATCAAAGTATGAAATATCAATTCTTTATACAACGATAAATTCATTTTGAGAATATCATTTGACAACAAACATAAGTTAGGTGTGTAGTTTCATTGGTTTAACGGTTATTATCGAAGATTCATTCATATTCTTTCCCAATTGGATAAACTGTTATCCAAGATTTTATATAAAAGTGTTATGTCTTTTTGGATAGAGGAATGTGAAGAATTTTTTGATGAACTAAATATAATATTAGTCAGCTCTTTGATTTTCACAATACTATATTTATGTGATGGGTTCTTCATATATAGTGATGCATCGAAGACGGGGCTTGGTAGTGTCCCAATGAAAAATGATAATTGTTATTTCGTATACATCATGGTAATTGATGCGTTCAAAACATAACCATCCAATCCATTTTATTGAGTTAGCGGCTATAATATTTTTCGTTAAATGATGGAGAAAATATCTCTATGGTGAAAAATTTGATAAATACATAGACCACTAAATTTAAAAATAAATTCTCTCATAGAAAGAGCTCAATATTATAAAAATGTGATGGTTTTATCTACTCAGGGATTATGATTTTCCAAGAAAATATCACACAGTGAAAGAAAATTATGTAACATAATGATTGATTATGAGGGAGAATAGAGTTCTATCCCAAAAGACGATTGAGAACGATCCAATGTTCATGGGTCTTGTAATGATGGATATGGGAATTTCTATGTAAGGGGAGACATAAATAATTATTTAGAAGATTTAGAACCCATATTTATTATAGAAAATTAAGAATTATCAATATTATAATGATAAATTTCATAAGAAAATGAATCAGTTGAATGAAAGAAATTTATAATACTATGTTGGTGAAGATAGTGTTCAAAAGTATCATAAAAAGTTACATATTCCATATATATCTGCTAAGAAGGTACTTTCCAAACCTAACACATGTGATCACTGTTGATGACAAAGATTTGGAACCCTACCTTTAATACAATAAAGAATCATCAATATTACCAATATCATAGAGGATGTATTGAGAAATGAGGCATCTCCTCTAGTAAAAGTACTCTGGAAAATCCCAAAATAGTAGAAGAAACATGGGAACTGAAGGATTCTATGACGCGGAAATACGCGAAATATTTATAAGAAGGTAATAACCATTAAAATTCAAGGGAAAATATTTTTTTGGAGGAAAAATAATTTTGAACCTTCATACTTTACTATATTTTCTTTAAAATAAATTTAGTTTTTTGATATCTAGAAATGCACGCAACACCGAGTTAAAATAAAACAATATTTAGTCATGTTTTGACCACTAAATTAAATAATAATAATTTTAGATAATTTTCATAGTAAATTTTTTTTATAAATCCAATCAAATATTTTCGCATTCATCCAATTTATTTTTTAGAAATAATATAAGAATAAACCCAACTTTACACATTAAAACCTATATTTTTTTAAAAGTAGTTTTACTTCCATTTGATAGTGCACCTATTTCAAATCTAAATTTTTGAATTTCATTAATTTAATATGAAAAAATTAACTTTATTTTTGAAATTGATACATAAAAATTTGTTTTTGGTGAATTTTTGGTATTTCATTCATGAAGTTTCATTTTTTAATCCATATTGACAAATACTAAAATTTAACTGAATTCTATTTTTTCATATAATTTTTTTATAAGTTTAAATAATGTTATTCATTGGTTTAAAAGATTAAATGGATCAATTATTCATAAATTAATCCAATTTAGGTCATTATAAATAATTTCACTTTAGAATTAGATATAAAACATAACAAATTTTTAAACATTTTTACTTTAAAAACATTCATTGGCATTCAGTCCGCGGGATTAATTTTAAATTAATTTCTACCACTTCTGTTATTGGAATTTGGAAAAAATGATTGCATATTTGGAATATGAAAATTTATTATTTATTATGATGAAAACATAGTTTTTGACTAAAAATATAAGTGAAATAGATTAAAATTAATTATACAAATTAGGGTAAAGAATAGATTTAAAAAGGACTAAAAATTAAACAAAAGAGGCTAATAGACTAATAAAATTGTCCAAATTAATTTTGATAGACCTATTTAGAATATATATTCATTTGTCTTAGTTTTTTTTCCATTATTGGATCAACGTTTCATCGTAAAAACATGGTTGGAATTCCTTTCTAAAAAATTTACAAGATTTCCACACCTCCCGTACTAAAAAACCAACTAAACCCTCCCCCTTACTCACACCACTTAAGAAATTTGAATCACCCAATATTAGCTTAAATAAACGCCCAATATACTTACCTACGTCCTAGAATCCAAGCATTGGGTAGAAATCAATCGTTAGAAGCTCTTTTGAGTAAACCAAAACAAGTTACCCAAAATAATAACTCAAGTATCCAATATATGTATATATATGTTTTTATTTTATGGTTTTACTTATACAAACACAAAATTATAATATTATGGGTAATGAACTTACCATTCTTATGTACAATGAACTACCACCTTATGAAATGATGTTGTTCATTTTTCCATTACCACCTCTAATGGTTGGAAATTATGATGGACATGTTATTTTTAAATCATATATAAGATATATATGTTGTATTCATTATTTGTTAATTTTTATATAACACATACCTTGTAACATCTCTCCCAACCTCATTAGCTTTAGATGAGGTGGAGGTGATACTTGACCTTATACTACATCACTAAGGTCCCAAAGGGTGTAAATAAATTCCAAGGGATTTTTAAATGGGCAGGGGGATGATTTTCCCTTTAAAATGAAAAAAACGAAACAAACATGCCAATATAAAAAACCATCCTGATGCATTCAAATTTTGTTTCCAATTCTACAAAACCAAAGGGCCAATACAACAAACTACAATAATACAAAATGCTTGTTCCAATAAGAAGAATAAAACAAAATTATAAAGACACAAATATAAATCTCCATATCTCCACACGAAGCTCTATTCTTCAAAAACATAAGACCTCTCAAGTATCATGATGAACCACTAAAGAAATGAGATAATTTACATTTAACATTATCCCCAAATACACCCTTTTAAAAAGTGAAAAAGTGTCAAATTAGGGGGTGTGTAATAATACTCTATAGGTTTTCCCAAAATGACTTCCCTACAAAGGCAACAAGGATATAACTAGTTACCACCATATATAAACCATTTATATAAAATTATCAATCAATGAATAAATTTCAAGAAATCCAAGCACACCCTTAACAACATGTTTTTTCCAAATCAGCACAATACCAAATAATGAAACCAAACACATCATTAACAATTTTCCCAACCCATAATAGCATTAGCCATACCACCTTGAATAGACGCAATATATTTCAACAATATTCAAAAATTCCATTTCCACACACATGAGATCAGTGTTACCAAGAAAGACGAACTTCATATAGAAAACAAGCCAAATTTATAGAAGTACATAATGACCCTTTCCAAAACTTTTTATTGTTGTACTTTACCCCACTATCTTTCTATTCAAAAACACTATTAAAAATTTAACCCAGAAATCCAGCCAATAGCATTTACCAAATAAAAAATAATAATTCAATAAAAAATTTCCCAAATAATAACAACAAACACTTGAAAAGCTGTACTAACCAACAATTTCCAAACCAAAAAATACCATAAAAATTCCAACAAAATTCAAAAACCTATTTAATAAATTACCCATTTATTGGAAACACCCATAAACCATTATCTATACCAAATCACACTTTAATAATAAATTTTTTTTTAAATCCATTTCACAACCCATTTTCATAAGGCAAATCAAGTAACACATTATAAAATCAACACTTTAAAACCCAACATCGAGGAACAATTCACAACAATTACCCATTTTTCCCAAAATCCACAATTCATAACAAAATGGGTTTCAATCAAGATTTACACATCTCATTCACATTTAATTTCAAGAAAAATCAATCAATTTAAAATTAAGTCTTCTAGTTATAAAAAAAGTTATTCTAGAGTGAAGTCGCCTACCTTTAGGGTTTGGAAAAAAATGAAAATGAAAACAAAACTCCAAAATCCAGGTGAAACTTCCACAAAATTCCATAGCTCCCTTTTCTTATCACTAATATGGAAACAAATCACTATTTTTGGAAACAAAAACCCGATATCAATATGCGATAAAAGATTATATAGAAAATCTGGAGAGAGAGGGGGGACTAGATGTACGGAAAACAAAGAAAAAACTAAGAAATGAGACTCACCAAGGGATAATTTCCTTTAAATTACCGTAAAAAGCCATCAAATTGCTTCCAAAATGAGTGGGAGAGCCCCAAACCCTTGATAAGAAGAAATCTAGTGTTGGGTTTGAGTGGGAAAAGAAATTAGGTTTCTATGGAAAATCTAGATCCCCTAATTTAAAAAAAATACATTTTTAAAGCTGAAGTTGGTGTATCCGTGTGATTAGGAGAATTGTGTGCTAACTGTGAACCTTCTACTAAATCATGAGAGACACTATATGGTTCTCCCACATAGTTTGATAACTGTGTATTTCTCATGTGAATTACCACTTTCTTAAAATGCTCCACACGCCTTATTAGTTTCATGGTTTCACACACTATACATAAACTGTGTTCCCTAAATGTGTGTGAAACCAAGACCACTACCTCCGTGGGCTTGGTTTACTTGAAGAGCATTATAGTATCCAAAATCATTACTCAAACCTGCACAATTAGAAAATCTCCAAAACCATCCAAAACCCCTTGCAATCTCTCCCAATCCTTACCCAACCACTTTATACACATAAAAAGAAATAAAAAGGTTACTTAACTCCAAAAATGGTGCTACATTCTCCACACCATTGTACTTATATCCTTGGAAACTAGAAAACCAACCCTTCATCGAATGATCTAGGGTCATTTATTTTCCATTTATTTCTCTTGTTCCCCAGTATCCTGTTGGATATGACTATGATTCCACAAAATAGACACTATATTGATTATTTTCCCATGAAAGTCTTTATCTTTTCTATCCATAGTCTACACTAGAACCTGAACCGTTGAAGCATCCGACTCTAGCTCAACATGATCTGATCCAATTACTTGGTCAGTATCAAAATAATAAATCTTCAACTGAGAAAGAAGATAGACATTGTTCCCCAAACTAAACTGTGGTGGAAAAGGCATATAATATTCCACCAGTCGAATACTCTCCAATATCTCAAGAAGACTAATATATATTGTATATAAAAAGAATATCTTTTGAAAATAAAAGTGTCTAATCCTAGGTGAAATTCTCAAGAACACATTATTACCCTTTTCAAATGACTACAATCATTGACAACGACCCTCTTATGATTTATAATGACTCTGACTCATATCCAATGTTTTATATATCAACATAATGTTCTCAAGTCTCTTGAAAAATTTTCAGCATAACTATCAAAGGCTCACCTATTTCCACCCCAAAAAGTGGAGAATGACATAGATGCCCAAAAAATCCTTCAAATAGAGCCATATTTATTGAGGTGTGATAAATATTATTATATGAGAATTTCCCTAACAATAAGGGATCCTCAAATGAACCTTCAAAGTCCATAACATTAGATTTTAACATATCTTCCAATGTTTTTATCGTATTCTTTTATTTCCCATCCTTTTGGGGGTGATACACTTTACTCATCGTCGAGTGAGTACTTAGGTCTTATTACAAGGATTTCTAGAGAAGGAGATTTTAATCTTAGATATCTATCTAATAAAATAAAATCTAGAACACCATTCCACTTCATCTTTTTATGGGTATATATTTTTGGAAATATTATCCATCATATTAGATTCACAAATAGAGATGAAAATTTACAACTTTACGAGCAATCCATAATAACACAAATAGAATTGTGTTTTCTAAGAATTCTGGGGAGACCTATAACCAGATCCATTGTTATATGATCCCATATTCACACAAGGATAGGTATATACTACAACATACCAATCATCCGCTGATGCCCCCCTTGATTTTCTGAAAAGTAATTCATGTTGAAACAAACTCGGCCAATTTCTTTTTCATACCACCCACCAAAAATACAATTTCAATCCCTTATATATTTTATAAATTCTTGGTTGGAAAACCCATCTGAAATGATGATAGACACTAAGAAGTTTATCCTAAAAAGACAATGGTACAACCATCCGATTTTGAAATCACATCACTGAATTCTTATCTAGATTCTATTATTCTATGGTCTCCCCACCATTGAGTTTTGATGTCAAAGCTAGCTAGTCTAAATCATGCATCTGTTCCTATTTAACCAAGCCATCTAAGTCAGGGACCAAGGAGGTCAGAAGGAAACCCACAGTGTCACACCATTATTCACATTCCATCCTCATGTCATCCATAACTGAAATCAACTACCACAGATATGAAGCTTCTTTTTCCCCCAGTGTATATGGATTCATACTTAATTCATTTTCCACTCAATTTCCATTACTCAGTGTTTACATCACATGTAATAAAAACATTTGGATATACTCCACCAATCTCATTTTTTATATATTCATATCTACGTGAGAAAATATATTTCAAACTCTTATGATCAGTATACACCAGGAAATTTTCTCCAAATAGATTGTTGCTCTTTGTTTTCAAAGCATTAAACATAGCAGCTAACTCTAAATCATGTGTTTGGGAGTTTTTCTCATGAAAACTCAACTAATGCTATACATATCCAACAACATTAACCCTTGAATGAGAACACACCCTAACACTGATTCTAATACATCATAATAGTACACGTACCTTTTCCCTAGATCTGAAAATATGATAAGTGGTGCTTATGTAAGGAGACTGTTAACTCTTCAAAAGTCTTCTGGAATTTCTCATTCCATTAAAATAGAATATTTTTCCTTTTTAAATTTTATAATTGATTAATATAGTCTTGTTAATTCTTGGAAAAAGCATTGGTAATAACTAGATTGACCACTAAAGATCCTTATCTCAAAGACTTTTTTGGAGATTTCCAAGAGATAAGAGACTATATTTTCATGGATACACTAAAACACCTATCTCATAAATAACATGTCCAAGGGAATGAACCACTTGTATCCGAAAATCACAATTTTATAATTTGGAATACATCTGATCATCTCTAAAGGCCCCCAACATTGATTCTATGTTTTTCTTATGCTCCTCCCTTGTCTTATAATACAACTATATATCGGCGAAAAACACAACATTGAAAGAATCGAGATTTATATAAAAAAACTAATTAATAAATTCCATGGATACCACTAGAAAATATTCATGATTAAAGGGAATAAACACGTACTAACAATGCCCATATCTACTCCTAAAAGGTTTTTTGAAATATTGTCTTTCCCCACCCAGAAGTGATGATATCATGATCGGATGCCAATTTTGGAAAACCATTGAGTTACCCTCAACTGATCGAAAATTTCATCAAATCATGGGAGTGGATATTGATTATTTATTGTAATTTGGTTAAAATTGTAATAAAAAACACAAGACTGAAATGTTTTGTCATATATTTTAAGAAACAAACAGGTAATACCCAAAGAGATTTGATAGGCCAGATGAACCCTTTGTTTTATAACTCATCCATATACATATTTAACTCCATAAATTCATATGGTTCCATCTAGTAAGATGGAAGTGAGATAGGACTATTCCTCAGAATAAGATCAATCATAAACTCCACTTCACTTACAGGTGGTAACCCTAAGAATTATTTGGAAAAGTCATCCATAAAATTATCAATAACTTCCAAAAAGATGATTTTATCAACCACTTCCATCGATTCCAAATAAAAAGTAACCAACTGATATGATATCATTCCAACCACTAGTTCCAACAAGCCCATTTCAACCACCTTCACATATTTCTCTAATCTAAAGGGATTCTTGATGCCAAAATCCTTTGTGAAACTAATAGTTGTCACATAACTATGGATTTGGGACTTAATCATTATCAACCAATAAATATACAAAAATATTTCATGAACCTCAATCCCAAGCACTATGAAGTCCCAAATCAATTCAACCCCATCAGCAGTTATCCCATATAATAAACATAGAAAAGTTTGACACTCTTGTTGACCCAAAAGAGTTTGAATTTTTATAACCGAATAAATTATTTCAATATTTAAACCCAAATAATAAATATCACATGAAGTAATGAAAGAATGTAACACAACCATAACAAACTACACTTTCATAATGGTAAAATACAAATGAATCATACCTATGACTGTGGATGGTCCTAACTTATCAACCACCTCTACCTACATGGTTATAAATAATTATTTTTTACCATACTTCTCTCCTTATTACCCTGCTAAAAAATTGTGTGCTAAAGAGTATTGGTATTCATATAATGACCACGACTAACATTTTTTCTCTAATAAGGGGTATGTCATTATGTTTGTCCCTTCGAGGCATAGAAAGCCTATGATCCCTGGGGAGTTTCATGAACACTCGACCAAGGTGATTTCCGATAATAATGATGAAGATGACCCATATTCATTATGTTATGAAATGATTAAAAATATTTTGTATAATCCAACATTATGTGACATGTATAACCACATTGAAAACATCATGGATTATTATGAGTATTTATAGGAAGATTTACTGAACCTACTATATTATTCTCAGTCATACTCCCAGCTTGTAAATATGTCTCCCTTTTCCTACTTCTCCCCTAGTTAGATTTCCCCCACATCCAATGGGTACCAACAAGATTCCCACATCTATATCCACAATGATATCCATTTAATCCACTATTTTTTATTTACCATTTTAGAATAATTAATTATATGGAACCCCACAATCATCGAACATATTTTTGGCCTCAACCTTGATTCAATGATATGCACCTTCAATGATGCACTGGACATAACCTCATGCAAAAAAAATTATTTAATAAACATAGCTGCATATTTCATCACCGAGAGGTTCATATTCTTTAAGATAAAGTGATATGTTGTTTGATTAATTCTGAACATGTGAGGATTGAAGTTTTTGTTAAAAAATTACTCAAAATCCTCACATTCCATACAATGGTCCCCTTTATCCTAAACCACTAAATCCCACAAATGATGTTCAATATATTCCAATATATATACATTTTAACTTTAATTTTAACTCTGGTGGTGTTCCTTGGAAATCAATGATTTTATTCATACTGTTTAACAACTCTTCCTTTCTTTTTCATTCTAAATCACCCACAATGATCGGTTGATTCTTCTTCTAAAACTGAACAAAGTTATCCAAATTCATCAGCTCATCTGTTATATTCCCACATTCCAAGTCATGGAAAGCTTTTAAAATTATATAAACTAGCTAATAGTTCACTTGTGGCTCAGGTGTAAGCACAGTTTTGGTATGTTCCTTAGGTTGGTCTCTACAACACCTACCCTATGGCATTTCTATGATGACAAAAACCACAATATGTCTCATTCCCTAATAACTAATGTCTTAAAAGTTTACACTATATTGAATTTCAGCTATAAGAACCATGATTTAAAATATACCACATCTCACATGTTCAATCATTTTTAATAAATGAATCATGTTTTGAAAATAGACCCATTTTTAAAATTCCACAAAAATCTTATTTTTGAAACATCACATTTGAAAACAATTTCCATATTTTTTTAAAAACAAAACATTTACAACAAAAAACACAAATAATTATTCCAAATTAATTATGCAATTCTAGTGGGAAGTCATTTATACCCATAATTCCATTATCGTCTCATTGGTTACACCCATGAAAATGAGATTAAACTATTGTTAGTGTCTTCAAAAAACTTATGTACCCACCACCCATGGTGAATTAATGTTTATAATAAAAGGCTTAGCTATGTCATTTTTTTCCAAAAATTTAATGTTTTGAAAATCCCACTCCTTTATAAAATCATAACTTATCGAATAAACCAAGAATGAGTACAAACTACAAGGATGAAAATGGATAATAAAGGACCGAATAAGACAAATTTCACCTGTAAGTCAGGAACTGAGCAAAATCATAATACTTGTGACATCCCACCCTACCTCATTAACTTGAGACATAGTGGATGTGATACTCGGCCTTAGTAAACATCCAGAAGGCATCAATGTCTAGAAAAAAAATTTGAGGGCTTCTTGAACAGTGGGGTGGGTGGGTGGGTTATTCTCCATTTTAAAAGAAAACAAACTGAACATGCCAATATCCAAAAAAAAATCATGATACATATCAAAATTGTTTTTCAATTCCATAATACTAAATGACCAATACAACCAAAACACAGTAATCTAGAATCATATAACCAAATAGAAGTCTAAAACAAAAAATCTCAAGATACCAATATAATGCTCCATAGATCCACACCATGCTCTAAGATCCAACACTATAAGATCACCCATGCATCAAGATGAACTAGTAAAGAAAAGATATTCTTCACCTTTACCTATGTTCTAGAGTAAAAAATCTATAAAATCACCAATGTTCCAATGCAAAGGGTGAGTAATAATTCTCAACAATTTTTCCAGAAATTAATACCCTAAAAATGACACTAGGATAAAACTAGTTATCCCATTATATAAACAATTTATATAAAACCATCAAATAATGAAACAATTTCAAGCAAGCCAAACACACCCTTACCAAGACCTTTTACCCAAATCCTCACAATATCAAATAATAAAACCAAACACATCGTTAACCACTTTCCCAATCCATATTTCCATTACTCATTTCACCTTTCTTGGGAGCACAAATATTCTAACCGTATATAAAAATTGAACAACCACACACCCGAGCTTGGTGTTACCATGACTACATAACATAACATCCATACCCGTCTACTATTATAGTGGTTATTCTGGCCACATTCCTACCTTTTTTATAGTGGTACTTTATGCCTCTATTCATCCATTATAACAAATTCTTAAACATCTAATTCAACAATCAAGCCAATAAAATTTACCAAAATCACAACAATAAGACAATAATAAATTTCCAAAGTCACACCAATAAACCCATGCTAAGCCGTACGACCCAACAATTTCCAAACCAAAAATGCCCATAAAAATTAAATTTAAACAGAATGCACAAAACACATCAGTAAATCTCCCATTTATTAAAAATACCCTTAAGCCAATATCAATATGAAATCAAAATTCAATAAAACTATATTTTTATTGAAAAAACTTCGAAATCTATATCAATAAGGCAATAGAATTAACTGATTCCAAAAATCCAAACATAGAAACCCAACATTGAAGAAAATTTTATAACAATAAACCATTTTCCCCAAAATGAACATTTAGTCATAGAATGGGTTTCAATCAAGATTAAAACAACACATTCATAGTCAAATTAAATTAAAATCAAGAAATTTTAAATTAATCCATATAGTTATAGAAAAATGGAGACAAGACTGAAGAAACCTACCCTTAGGGTTTTGATGAAAATGAATAACAACACAGCCACTGCCAAATCTAGGATAAAATTCCACAAGACACCTTTTTTCTATTTTTCAATCTCTAATAATGGAAAATCTCATAATTATTTTAAAACACCCCTGATCTACACATGATAAAAATTTGATCTAGAAAAAAGAGAGTGAGAGAAGACAATATCTTAGAAAAACCAAGAAAAATTCAAAAAAACTATGCTTACAATATGATAATCTCCTTTAAAGGAAATTTGAATACATTCAAATTGATTTTAAAATGAGTGGGAGAGCCCCATAACCCTTGAAGAAGAAGAAATATCATGGTGGGTTTGCGTGGGAGGATAAATGAGTGTTTAAGGGACAATCAAAATCCCTCTTTAATTTTTTAAATCCCTATGTTAAATCTAAACATGGTTTAGTTGCACGGTTAGGAAACCTATGTGCTAATCATGTACCTACAACTAACTCTTGAGAGACCCCACATGGTTAGCCTCCACAGTTACAGAATAGTGAAACGACTATGAAAAAGCCACTGTATCGAAATGAGAAACTCCCCAAAGTGGAATCATTTTTTGTAAAACCATTCAAAAAACATGTTCCCAAATCATGACCCATACCAAACCCATGGCCTCGTTGTGAAAAATTTCATAGAGAAGATTCCTGGTTTCTAAAAACTGTGCACAAACCGTGCACCCTCGGAAAATCCCCAAAACCTTTCAAAAAACTAACAAAAACTCCCAAACCTTACCCAAAAACATCATCGAGATTAAATTCAATAAAACTGTTAACATATGTCAAGTTATGGTAGCTACATAAATTTGTGCATTTCATTTTCTATAAATATGATAACATCATTTGTGGAAGTGGGACTACTACCTCTTCAATGTGATGTGATTCATCCACACTCTACATGTAACATGTAAAGGATGGTTTCAATAAACATATGTGGAATATATGAAATATATATAATAACTTAATTATTATATATATATATATATATTTCATTTAATTTTAATTATTTTAATACGAAAATTAATGAATATTACATTCATGTGTACGTACGACCTACCATCTCCATCAATGGGGCATTTCATATATTATATACAAATATTATGGATTATTATAAATACATTTATAGTGGATATAAATAAAATTTAAATCATGTTTTTTTATTGTTTAGATGATGAAATAATGATATAATAAATAGGAACAATATGTAATCAGTCAAAACATGTTTGAAAAGCTAGGTACTTAACACTTAAAATACTGGTAATAATGGAAGATTGTAAACAAATGTATAATAAGATATTATAACAAGTTAATATAAAATATTATAAATATTATTATTGTTAAATTAAGATTTATAAACATGTTTTAATCTCTTACACATGAATTTAAATGATGTTCACAAAAAAGGAGACGCATGGTAAGAGATTCATGACTCACTTTTCATTACATGAGGCATAAATCATTTTCACCCCTTCATTATTTAATGTGGTTTATATAATACCCATATTGATATATTATGTCATTAATTATATTATATTCATTTTATATTAATTTTTTCTATCAATTACTTCACCTAAGGGCCTTTTCTTTGAAATTACCATGTGGTAAAATTCATCTTTGCAATCCCTTTTTCTTTTGGGGTTGTAATCTTTTTATGTAAATAATAACATTATTGTGATAATTTTTCATTTTATATCCCTTAAATATCATCATTATTTTGTTATGGATATTATTATTTCCTAAACATCAAACCATTTTTACAAATAGTGTTTTCTTTGACAATTTTTTTATCTGGGGGAACGTTGATAAACCCATATTCGTTATTCAATAAGGATATTTGATTGGGAATATATTTTTTATTAGATATTTTAAGTGGAAATGATGAGTGGGTCTTGGAAATTTTATATTCTCTCAATTCATCGATAGTTTCTAATGAGATGAATAATTTTTCCAAATCAAATATGTTTCTACCTGTAGTTTTAAACTGTCTTGTGAAAGGACTTGATGGTATTAGTTATCATGTCCCTTAGACATGATGTCCAATAATTAAGAATTTTATTCATATATATTTTATTTATCAGAGTTATTTTCTATTAGGTTTTCATATTATAAAATCTGTGGATGCATTTCATTTTCTTTTTATTGATTATGTGGATTATGTTTTAGTTATTAACCATGCCATATTTATTATGCCTTATATTTTTATTTTAATGGAATGTTCTAGAAGTTATTTAACTTTTTTTATTTGTTATCTTCAATTCAGTATTTATTCTTCTTTACTCACACTTACTAATAATTTTATCTCACCCTTATTATGTTTCATTTTTCCATGTTATAAGAGAAATCATTTGAATAAGTTTAGGGATACTGAGATTTTATTCGTGTTATACTTTATTTTCTATTTCCAAATGTATTGTGGGTATCAAGTTTGTAATCAAATTTTTGAAAATTGATAAATTGTTTGGCCCTTTGATATTTTTATTCCTTGTATTATTTCCAATGTAAAAAATATAATTCACCTTATTGGGGCTTCTCGGGTCAGGGCAATACATTAAACACTAACTACTAGGATGGACCTCACTTTTCTTACTCAATTGTGAATTACCAGAGAGTAATAACACTGTTAATTAATCAATTATGAGGTAGGAAATATTTTATTTCCTCTTATCCATGAATGAATCTCTTTAATTACATCCTTATTCACTAAGGATTTACTAACTTTACGACTGGGGTTAAAAAAATATGGTCTCATTTATTGGACACTATTTTGATAACATGGTTCTAGATAAGTGTTCTTCTAGAATAATTAACATATTAATATATTATTAAGAACTAGTTACTCATTAATGTTCCATATAGCATGAGGATACATGAAGAAAAAAATTTAATATTAACTACATCTACTAATTCTTGTCAATATTCACCCGTTGCAAATAGAACTGCACAACTATAACTATTAATACGGTATTACTAATTATAATAAACAAATGATTGTTATAGTGGACATCTACTGATGCATTATCCTCCAATGAATAACATCCCACAACAATCTCTCCCACAGAATATCATTCTAGTAGAAAATCGGGACAACAAAAATTAGGTTTTTGAGGTTGATGTTGCTTCTAATAAGGAGGCCCATCCATAACACTATTCAAGACATATTTAGGTATAATGATAACGTTTATTACACCTAGTGATAAAACCTTCCAATAATATAAAATCTTCCTATCCTTATTCAGGGGTCTCCGACATTGGTTGTGATTTATCAAAACACAACCACATATGAATAAAACATCCATTATATCTTCATGTTAAACCATGGATCTGGAATAATTACTATTGGGACCAAGCTGATGATCAACATGATGAATGTTTCATGCGTTATATTTTGTTGTCAAGGTATGTTTTGAAGAAACGAAATCACTTCACTTTGTTTTGTGGAAAAAATTTCTTTGGGATTGTTTTGAAAAGAATCAGACCCATGTTAATTCTGATGATTATTTTATGGTTTTTATTTCATATAAATCATGAATTGATGTGAGAACTTGTGATGAAATCTTGATATAAGAATTGAGGAGTTATATAGATGCTGCTAATCAGAAAATAATTGTATTCATATAGTTTTTCAAAACAATCAATAAATAATTGTATTCAACTTGTTTTTCAAAATATCAGAAAATATTCATATCCAGATAGTATTGTTTGTCTTTCAAAACAATCATATCAAGATTTTATCGATTTTTATTCAAAAAATTTTGATTCTTGGTGAAATTAAAAGAAGTAATACCAATTTTGTTTCAAAACAATCTAAATGGTACTGATGGAAAAGTGGTACCAATGGAAAGGTGGTGTCGTTGAAGGTGGTACCGAAGGAAAAGGAGGTGTCATTGAAAAGGGTGATGTTGATGGGAAAGGCGATTCTGATGGGAAGTGGTTTGGTTCAAAGTGGTGCTGATGGAAGAAGTGATGCTGATTGATGAGGAGACAATGATTTTTTTTTCAAATTAATCATATTCGAGTAAAATAAAAAGAAAGAGATGGTATCGATTGAATCATATTTATATTGTTTTGTATTGTATCTGGGAAGATCATCCTTATCAAAGTGATTATATCATATCTGGGAAGATCATCCTTATCAGAGTGATTGTATCATATCTGGGAAGATCATTTCTTTCAGATTGTATTTGATCATGTCCAACAATCGTAACCACAATTATCGTATCCATGATAAACGTATCCAGCATGATCATAAACAGAATGATCGTATGCCACATGATCGTATCTAGAATAATCGTAACCATCAACAGTATCCATAACATTTGTATTCAAAAAAGATCATGCTTGGGTTTAGGTGAAAATAAATAATCCTGAATGAATGGAAGGTTAAAATACATTCCAATTGAAGTTAAAAGATGAAAAAGTTGATCCTCAATGAATTCAAAGTCATGAAGCTAGTCGTTATTCAAGAATAGGTTTTGAATTTAAAGATGTGTCTTCTCATGTGGGGAAAGATAACAGAAAATAGAAGGATATTGTTGATTGAATTATCAATGGGGTCCTTTAATTTAAAATAATGATTATATCTGATATGGGGAAATGAATTTCTTCAATCAAATTCAACTGGAATAGTGCCATGCTTTGTTTTAAAGAAATCATTATTATAGAATCAGATTCAGACCTATATATTTCTCATCATTTGTAATTTTATAGAAATTTTAATGGGAGTCTTAAAAAGAAGAGATAAATATTGTAGAATATTCGAGATGAATTGAGAAGTTTTGATAAAGTCATAATTGCTCCGAGATTTCAAAATAAATTTAGATTTGGGTGAATTCAAGTTAGTGGGAAAGAGTTATGATATTCCCTTCTAAAAATGTATTGGGTCACCTATAAAAGGTGTGAAGTACATTGTACAAGTGTGAATTATAGAAGAGTGATAATATGTGAGTATCTAAAGATAAGTAGAGATCAATTCGGTTCAGATTTAAAATTGTTTTGGGTGGGGCCGATTCATTCATATTCTTTTCATCATGACAATTGCATTCAGGAATTGAAGTGGTACATATTCAAATCTATTGTTTTATATCTGAAAATGGGATACCGAGATTTGTTTTCAAAGAATAGTATTTAGAGTTTTTTATTGAAAAAATAATACATGGACCTTGGTTTTGAAATAATTGTAATTGGTGATTTGTATTGAAAAAATTAGACTGGGATCTTTGAATTGAAAAAATCAGATTGGAAGCTTTATTTTGAAATATTTGTACACAGACGAATCATACTCAGTGTTTCTTAATAATTTCTAAGTAGTTATTACCTTTCTTATGGGTAAGTAATTGATGAGTTTTTTTACAGTTTGAATACATTTGTTGAATTGAAAATAAGCGCATGTAACATGAGTTGCTACTAAACAATTGTATTACAAAATTGTGCTAAGAGGGTGCACAAACACTAGTGGTATTGTTTCATGGTACTACCCAGCTGTAAGGTTTTATCATAATCATTGTAATCCAATGATTGTTTTCTTAGTAAATCGTATGGTATAGATCATTTCCAAACCATACCAAGGATGTAACAATTCTTATTGAACAGTGATCCTTGTAAATCATTGTGTTCCTTTGTATTTGTGTTGAGTTTTTTTTATTATGGAATTTAAATCTATAATAGGAGGTGAAGGATGTTTCAATTGAAAAGAAACATAATATGAAAATATTATCACAGATTCAACCACTTGTTCTCTCAGTGATACATTATTCCAACTGGGAACTTTCAATTGGTATCAGAGGAAAGGTTACCTTATTTATTCTTTGCTGATGGAGAACATGAACTGTGTGAAAAACAATGGTATTCTGATCATTGTTGGAAGAAACTATCGTATATGGAAATGTATAATTCTTCCATATCATATTTCTATCAATTATGATGTTCTTGAAGCTGCATCAACTGTATTTCCACCCATTGATGATAGTGCTCCACTTACACATGTTTGTAACAAGTTTCTCAAGAATGATCGAAGGGTTAAGAATCCTATATTATCATCACTTTTTAAAAGTGAATTCCTAAGAGTTATAGGTGTTTCAACAACTAAAGGTATATGGGATAAGTTAAAAAACACATACGAAGGCAATAAAAAGTAAAGAATGAAAAGTTAAAAATATGGAGATTGATGTTTGTAGATTTGTAGATGAGTGAGCATGAATATTTTGGGGAATTATTTATCAGGGTGAATTCAATTGTGAGTACTATAAGATTTTTTGGTGAAAATATGAAAGAATTTATAGTAGTTAAAATGATCTTGAGAATCTTACCTGAAAAATTCGATGCAATTGTTTCTTCATTGAATGATAGAGATCTGGAAACATTATCTCTTGAAAATTTACAAAGAACTCTTATCACCTATGAAATGAGAAGGGAGAATACTATAAAGAACAAAACAGATATTGATAGAGAAATGTCTTTCAAGACTATAAAGAAAGAAAATTCAAAGAAGATTTTTTTGAAGATGAATCTGGTTATTCTAGCTCTGAACATGAGGTATGTAAAAATCTCAATAAAATATTATCCTTGTTTTTTAACAATGTGAAAATTGGTACATGAAAATACAAAGGGAAACTTCCCTTGAAATGTTTTGTATGTGGTGGTGTTAGTCTCATTGTGGCTAATTGTCCACGAAGAAAGTAAGAAGATGATAATGATATTGACAAAATAAAGATAAAGAGATCATGGAAGAGAAATGGAGAAAAGGGAAAAGAAAATAAATTCTTCAAATAAAAAAGAAGATTATTCTTTTACAATGATTATTAAAAATAAGAGAGTGATGCTAAATATGAAAAACCCATTGAGTTTGGTAATGATAATACCTTCATTACAATAGTGAATGATGAAGAATTCAGAAGAAGTAGTTCTGAAGAAGAAGAAGAAACTCACCTTGAAATTCATCTGAAAGAAGAGTTGAATGAATGACAGAGAAAGAGTTGAAGGCTTGAAAAGTAAAACAAAAATATGGAAGATGAATGCTCAAGCAGCCAATAATGTTTTTCTGGTGAAAAATAAAAGATGATTAAAGAGATTGATGATTTGAAGAAATATCCTAATGTTGAAAAAAATTATAATGAGCATTTAGAGGTGAGGTTTAAATTAAAAGAAGAAGAGTTGGAACTTGTCCAAAAAAAACTCTCCAAAGATGAAACAAATTCAATGTTTCTAAAACTCTATCACTGAAGTTGGTGAATGTAATCATATTTAGAAACTTGAGATGGTTAAAAAAAAGACACCCTCAAAGTTTAAGAAGAAAAATGGAATTGTATTTGAAATGAATAAGCTGGTAATGTTATGTATGTGGCCAAGACCAATATGTTCAGGAATGTTTTGTAACATTTTGAATATGGAAATTTTTCCAGTACTTCTGGTACTAATAATGAAGAATAGAAAAGAATGAATCTGATTGATAATAGAAAGGTTGGTGACTCCAAAAAGAAATAGATGAAGGTGGATGAGAAACACATTCACAATTCTGATCAGTATATAGGTTTTAGAGGAAAGTACTCTTTCTGTGGGTATTGTTGGTGTTTTTGGGGATTCATTCACACAATGTGTATGTGTTGGTTCAATCCACAAAATTACTATTATCCCATGGGTTATGAAAGGAAGAGATTGAGGAGGATTAAATCTCCTGAATGAAAAAAATGAGAAGGTTGTCTTGATGAAATCTGAAAAGAATGATGTGAAGATTGAAAATAGGTTCCAACCCTTGTAAAATATTTTTGAAAAATGTGAACAACCTAGAAAACTTTAAAATGATGTCTTTTTATGTTAACAGCTCAGAAAATTATTATCAATTCAAAAAAGATTAAGGTGAAGAATGAAAAGAAAGGAGAGAAGGTGCTTCTTGTTGAAACTGCATTAAAATCCATAAATTGAGAATGTTCCTAGATACTTGATAGTGGGTGTTCTTATCACATGCAGGAGACTTGAAATTTTTTGAAGGATGTGAATGATTTTAAATAAGGCATAGTGACATTTGGAAATGATGAATCATTGAAAATCAAAGGTGTTGGTTCAAATATCATTGGAAAATAAACGTTGAAATCTCAGAAATATATATATATATATATGGGTTGAAACAAAATCTGCTATGTGTTTCAATATTGTGTGATGAGGGTTACAATGTTATCTTCAAGAAATATGGATTTGTTTTAAAGAGTTAAGAAGATGGAAGGATTGTTAAAATATATCAACGTATGTAAGGAAACTTGTTTTAGGTTGGTGATTCACAAAACCCTTGTTACATAAGTATGGTGGAAGAGAATCGATTATGGAAGAAAGGGCTTGGACATATGTGTTAGAGAATCATGAGAGAGTTTTCTAAAATATACATTGTTCAAGACATTCCTAAATTTATAAGAAGTAGATATTAGTGTTTCACTATTTTCGCGAAAGGAAATATTACAAATGCTATGCATAATAAAGTTGATATTTGTTCAAAACAACCCTTGGATCTGATTCATTTTGATATATGTGGGAAAATATGAAGACAATCAACATAAGGAGATAAGTACATAATTACATTAATGTATGATTTTATTTTCATTACTTGTGTTATATATATGAAAAAAAATTGATTCCTTGAAAACGTTTAAATGTTTCAGAAGAAAAGCTGAGAAAGAATGTGAGTATTCTCTGAAAAAATTGATAAGTGATATTAGTGGTAAATATAGAAGTAAAGGGTTTGAAATCTCTCTTGAGAATAATGGAGTTAATCATGAGTATTTCTCTCCATACTCTCCCCAAAAAAATGGGGTTGCTAAAAGGAAGAAAAAAATCCTTGGGGAAATTTGAATAACCATGTTACTTGAGTATGATCTTCTCATTACTTTTAGAGGCAAGCCATGAGTACTGATGCTTATATTCATAACATTAGTTTCTATAGGACTCAATCGGTTATGAATCCCTTTAAATGTTTTTATAGAAAACTCCATGTTTGAAGCACTTTATTAATTTTTGGAGTCCTTATATTATAATGAAGAATGGTGGAAACTATGGTAAGTTTGAGTAAAAAGGTGAGGATGGAATCTTTATCGGTTTCTATCTAGAAAGAAGAAGATATAGATGTTATAACAAAGAAACAAAAATAATTGTTGATTCAGTTGATGCAAAAGTTATTGAAATATGTGATAAAGGGAAACATGTTCAGGTAAACAAAGAAGATGAGAAAGTTGAAGAAAAAATTCTTATAAGGATATAGACATGTGTATTCCATCACAAGAAGAATAATCAGACCCAACTATTTCAAGTAATGAAGATAATTGAAAATTGTATCCAAGGCTTAAGAAACATGTGTGTGTATGAAACATAATTGGTGATCAACATCAGAAGGTTCAAACTAGAAGAACAACCAATTCAATTACATATACTACTTTGGTTTAAAATGTGGAATTGGATGTTGTAAAAGAATATTTTGAGTATCTGGAATGGGTTGAAGCCCTAAATGATGAATTTGATCAGATTGATAAGAAACATACATGGGAACTCGTACCCAATCTTGAAAACAAAAACAACATTGGAAAAAAGGGGTTTTCAGAACAATCTGAATAAATAAGGTGAATTTATAAGAAACAAAGCAAGATTGGTTTGAAACGGGTATTCGTTGATTACAGGTATTTATTTTGATGAAAAAATTACTCCAGTGAAAAGAATTGAAACAATAAGAATATTTCTTGCTAAATCCGCACAATGAGGCTACATGATCTTTCAAATGGATGTTAATTCTACATTCCTAAATGCTGATCTTGAAGAACAGGTTTATATTGAACAAACTTCTGGCATTGTTATTGGAAAAGATGAAGGTTATGTGTGATTATTCAAAAATTATTTTAATGGCCTAAAAAAAGCTTCATGTTCATGGTATTCCAAATTGTATACATTAATAAGAAAGATGAATTTTAACAAAGGATGGTAACATGGAAATATTTACATCAGAGAAATTCATGTATATTCCCTCATCAAAAATGTTTATATTAATGAAATTATCTTTGTTTGGAATAGTTAAGGAAGCTGTGAATGATTTGATAAAGAAATGAAGAATTTATATGAAATTTACAAGCTTGTATAAATGAAATAGTTTCTTGGGTTACAAATCCAATAAAAGAAAGAATACATTTTCTTTTCCCAAGAGAAGTATGAAAAATAACATATCAAGAGTTTTGGCCTGGAAAATTCAAAACATGTTTCCACACCAATTTCAATGGGAAAAAAACTGAGTAAATATAGAGAAGGAAAAGAAGTTGACCAAAAAGAGTATCGGATGGTGATTGCAAGTCTATTGTATTTTAATGCCTCAAGACCTGACAATGTTTATGTTGTTACCTTATGTTCAGAACTTTAGAGTTCTATAAGATAATCAAATATTATTGCTGAAAAAATAATTCTCAGATACATGAGAGGCACAATAGATTTTGAACTCAGGTATTTTAGATCTGATATAATTGATTTATTTGGGTATTATGAAGCATATTGGATAGGAAAATATGATGATAGAAGATCCCCATCTGGTGGTGTATTATTTTATAGAATGTATTGTGTTAGTTATCATTCATTGAAATAATTATCAGTAACTCTCAATATGGATGAATCTGAGTATATTGATACTACTCAAAAAATACTCCACATATGTGGATGAAAACAAAATAGGAAGACATACTTGTTGAAGTGCAGTTACCCTTTCTCTTGGGTTATGACAATCAAAGTACAATCAATCTCACCAGAAATCGAGTGCAACATTATCGTTCTAAGAATATTGATATCAAATATCATTTCATCAAAGAGCATGTAGAGAATAAGCTCTAAGGGAAAGGTATTCCAAATTGGATATATTCTTAAGAAAGATTAATTTTATAAAATGAAGAGTGGATATGAATCTTTACATCAGAGAAATTCAAGACTACACTATCATTGTAATTTTTTATGTTGATGATATTTTATTTGATTGGAATGTAGAAGAAATCTGTGACTGATTTTTTGAGGAAATGAAGAATGTATTCATAATTTCCATGCTAGGAGAAATGTAATACTTTCAGGGGTTACAAATCCAAAAAATGAAATTATACATTTTCCTCTCCCAAGAAAATTATGAAAAAGAACTTATCAAGAGGTTTGGCGTTGAAAATTCAAAACTTTTCTCCACACCCATTTCTGTGGGAATAGAGTTGAGTAATGATGGAGAAGGAAAAGAAGTTGATCAAAACGTGTATCAGTAGATGATTGGAAGCCTATTGTATTTGAATGCCTCAAGACCCGACATTGTTTATGTTGTTACATTATGTAAAATATTTCAGAGTGCTCCAAGAGAATCTCATCTTATTTCTAGAAAAAAAAAATCTTAGATACATTAGTGGCACAAAAGAATTCAAGATAAAGTATTTCGGACCAGATAGTATCGATTTATTTGGGTAGTCTAATACAGATTAGGTAAGAAATGTTGATGATAGAAGAACTACATATGGTGGGGTATTATTTTTGGAAAAGAATTACGTTAGT
Organism: Viscum album; assembly: GCA_963277665.1. Taxonomy (NCBI): domain Eukaryota; kingdom Viridiplantae; phylum Streptophyta; class Magnoliopsida; order Santalales; family Viscaceae; genus Viscum; species Viscum album. The sequence continues at coordinate 1,487,442,802 of OY728137.1, read as the reverse complement.
TGGAATTTTATGAAATAAAACTCAGTAACTGTCAGTATGAATGAACCTGAGTATGTTTCTACTACTCAAGATACTACTCGAATTATGCAGATGAAAACATAATTGGAATAAATACTTTTTGAAGTAAAGTTACCCTTTCTCTTGGGTTGTGAAAATCAAAGTACAATCACTCTCTCCAGGAATCCAGTGCAACATTCTCATTCTAAACAGATTGATATAAAATATCATTTCATCAAAGAAAATGTGGATATGAATGGATTGAATTTTTAGCATGTTCCAACATCAGAAGGAGTCTCTGATATCTTTACAAAACGTTTCATCGAAGGAATCATTCTAAAAAATTATTTAGAACAAGGGTTTCCAACCTCTTTTACTTCAAGGTTGAGGTATGTGAATCATTCCCCTCCCTCATCTTACCTTTGTATTGTTTTGTCAAGGGGGAGAATTGTTTTGTTTCATAAATGTATTTCACAAAATAGTGAGTTTTCGGTAAGCTGTGAATTCATCATTGTTTAGTATGTGAACTATTCTAACTATTTGTTGGAGTGGTTGTAGGAAAATCAATTGAATAGTTTTCCCAGAAGAATGAAGAAAAGAAATATGCGGTCACAATTTCAATTTTGGATAGCATGGTTTTGTTATTAATGATTATTATTTCCTACAATCGTTATCTCATGTAGGATTAGAATTGTTGATATGTAATACGTTTCTTGAGTTTACAAAGATCAGTTATTTATGAAACTTGGTTGACCCCAAAATCCCAAGGGGGCTGTTATTGGGACAAAACAGATGATCAAGGTGATGAAGGTTTCAAGTGTTGTATTTTTTGTTATGGTATCTTTATGAAGAATGGAAATCACTTCACATAGTTTTCTTGAAATAACTGTTTTGGGTTTGTTTTGAATGGAATCAGAACCACATTAATTGTGATGATGCTTTGCTAGACTGTATTTCATATAAATCATTAGTTGATGTAAGAACTTGTGATGCAATATTGATAGAAGAGTGGGGGATTGAAAGAGATTATGCCTATTATAAAATAATTGGATTCAAATTGTTATTAAAAATAGTTATAAAAGAATTTTATTGATGTTTTCTTTTTCAAAACAATTAGAAAACAATCGTATCCAGATTGTATTGATTGTATTTAAAAACAATCATATCTAGATTGTATCGATGGTCATTCAAAAAATTTGATTCTGGGTGAAAGTAAAATAAGTTATACCAATTTTGTTTCAAAAAAATCTATGTGTTACTGATGGAAAGGTGGTGCTAATGAAGGTGGTACTGAAGGAAAATGAGGTGCCATTGAAAAGGGTGATTCTGATGGGAAAGGTGATGCCGATGGAAAGTGGTTCTGATCGATGTGGTCCTGATGGAAGAAGTGATGCTTATGGATAATGAGACACAAATTAGTTTTCCAAAATAATCGTATTTGGGTAAAAGAAAAGGAAAGATATGATGTCAATTGAATCATATTTAGATTGTTTTGTATCGTATCTGGGAAGATCATCATTATCAGAGTGATTGTATCATATCTTGGAAGATCATCCTTATCAAAGTGATTATATTATATCCAGGCAGATCATTTCTTTCATATAGTATTTGATCATGTCCAGCAATCGTAACAAGAATGATTGTATCCAGGATGATCATATCCAGTATGATTGAAACCAGAATGATTGTTTCCAGCATTATAGTATCAATAATAATCGTTACCTATAATCAAAACCAGCAATATTATCTAGACCCTTTGGGTTCAGAAAAGATCATGCTTGGGTTAAGATTAAAAGAAAAAATCTGGAATGAATGGAACATTATAATACATTCCAATTGATGTCAGATGATGTAAAAGATGACCCTCAATGAATTCAATGTCATGGAGTTAGTCATGATTCAAGAACAGGTTCTGAATGTGAGGATATGTTTTCTAATGCGGGGAAAGAGAAAAGAAAAGGGAAGGAGACTGTTGATTGAATTACCAAAGGGTAGCCTTTCATTTAAAATAATTATTTTATGTCATGTGGAGAAATTCATTTCATCAAACACATTCAATTGGAATGGTTTCATTCCTATTTTTGAAGAAATTAGTATGAGAGAATAGGTTTCAGACCCATGTATTCCTCATCAATTGTAATTGTATTGGCATTTGAAATGGGATTCTGGAAAAAAAGAGATGATGATTGTATAAGATTTGATAATAATAAAGAAGTGATGATGAATTCATAATTTCTATGATATTATAGGAGAAATTCATATTTGGGAGAATTTACGTAAGTGGGAAAGTGTTTTGGGATTCTCGCCTAAATATGTTTCGGGTCACCTATAAAAAGAGTGATGTACATTGTATTTGTGTGACATGTAGATGAGAGAGAAGCTCCAAGTTTTTAAAGAGAAGAAGAAATCAATTCCATTAAGATTGAAAATTGTTTTGGGTGGAGACTATTCATTCATATTCTATTCGGTGTGACAATTGTATTCAGAAATTGATGCGGTGCTAATTCAACTCAATTGTTTTATATCTGAAAATCGGATTGGGAGCATGGTTGTGAAAGAATTGTAATCGGAGCTTTGTATTGAAAAAATCAAACTAGGTGCTTGGTTTTAAAAGAATCATAATCAGAGCTTTGTATTGAAAAAAGTAGACTCGGAGCATTGTATTGAAAAAATCAGACTGGGAGCATTGTATAGAAAGAATCAGTCTAGGAGCTTTGTATTGAAATAATCAGACTCAAATATTTGTACTGAAAGTATCATACTCATAGGAATCATACTCAGTGTTTCATAACAATTTCCAAGTAGTTATTCCCTTTCTTCTAGGTAAGGAATTGATAAATTTAATTACAATATGAATACATTTGTTGAATTCAAAAGAATCATGGGTAACATGAGTTGTTACAAAACAATTTTATTACTCTATTGTGTTAAGAGGGTGCACACACACTAGTGCGATTGTTTCATAGTGATACACGAGTGTAAAGGTAGATCCTACTCATTGTAATCCAATTATTTTTTTCATAGTGGATTGTATGGTATTGAATGATTTCAAAACCATACAAAGGATGTAGCTATTCTTATTTAATATTGAACTTTGTTAATCTATGTGTTCCTTTGGATGTGTGTTGAGTTTGTTTTCATTAGGGAATTGAAATATCTAACAAGTGGAGAAGATTGTTTCAATTGAAAAGAAATATAAAAGAAAAAGAGTATTAATGATTCACCCCCTCCCCCTCTCAGTGATACATCACTCTGACTGGGAACATTCAATTAAAAGAACAAATAATTTCTAGATGAAACATTATGATATCCATAGACCATGACACAAAATCATACATTGTCATGCTACCCTGTATAGAGACACAATTCTCAGATAAATCACTATCTTTAATAGAGGCTCAAACCAAAACCATATAGATAAGTCCAATCATGAGTTAGTGAAATTCATCATCCACTATTGACTAATTACTATGAATTGGAAACAAAATGCAATAACTTTCATCTATTTAGTGAGATTACAAACAAGATGGAATAACTATCTTAGAACACAAGAATACCTTTTTCAGGATCTCCTCCCAAAACCATGAGGCATCTCACTATGTATCAAATTATACATATCTAGCCTTTGAGTAGTCTCACCAATCTAATTGGAAGATACCATTCAATATATAAAAAATATATTCACTAAGGACAATGGAGAGATAAACTTCCTCATATCACAAGGTAAATATATATCTCAATCGAGTCTTAGAAAACAATTCCTCTTCACTCAATAATTAGTAGTGAGAGTCCCAAATATGGGGATATACTCATTATAAACCTACATTATCATAGAAGATGATTATCATGGGAAAGAAACCATTATTTGATTAAATAAAACTAAGATTATTTGATAATATATGGATGATCTAACATTGGGAGGACTTGAAAGAACATAACAGACTATAATATTATGGATGTACCAACATTCAATTACACTATAAGAATGAATTAGAGAAATAGGTCCTCTTATAATTAATATGAGTATCAAAGAAATAATATATTGGTTGATACAGCTATTATAGTCTACCTAGTCAAATAACTAAACTCAAGACCCGCTTAAGATCATGTCCTTCAATTCATAAACCATTACTCACATGATTGTTAACCCTTGACTACATCCCTTGGACTCAATTACTTTTGATATCAATATAACATGAACCAACATACTATAGTCATGCATGTGGAAATATTTATCCATGTGTTTCACCTGAATCCCACCAACAAAGGGTTAGGGGTTTGTGAATAACACCTAGTAGAAATATCATTCACTATAGGTGGCCTTATCCAATGTCATCCTTTACTAGAAACATATCATTGATAAACAAAAACTAGAAACACCCATAATAAAAATATATATAAACATATAGAAAATAGATCTACAAAAAGAACATGCATGAGACATAATAAATAAGAATAATTCTAGATGTAAAAATAGAAAAATTAATACACATCAAAAAATAATATTAATCTTGTAGTTGAATGACACTTGAAATATTGTCCTCTATATAGGTACTAATATATTCATCTCTATTATAAAAATTCACCATCGTATTCATGAACCTTCATGCTTCATTATGCATCATCAACATCATTTAGTGTTATATTTGAATAAATAAACTAGGCTCTATGTCTTGAGATTCTATCTCTAAACCATGTATTATCAAAAAAGAAAAAACAAAATTTGGAACCATACCCATGTCTCGGTGAGTATAAAAATAATTAGAAGGGATACCAGAAGTCATAAAGGTAATAAAAAGCTATAAATAATCTCAAAACAACTAGAATGAGAGAGTAACTCAGATGAAGCAAATAATGGATCCATATATGATCAACTATTATAAGTAACATGGGTTTAAAGAAATATTAGTTATCTGAGTTTTAATCGTTAAAGATAGTATCTCACAAAAATAATAGGATGTTGTGAACACTAAAACACCTATAATGATAGTGATCAATAAAATGGTTGTACATATCATCCCAAATTCTAATAATAATGGTGTTTGAGGATCCACGTTTCTTAAATCATTAATTCTTATCATCCTTTCAAACTTACACACCGCCACTAGGAACTATAAAGGAGGAAACAATCTAATTTGAACCCAACACGATAACCAAGGGAGTACCACAACTCTATATCCCCAATCATTGAGTAACTATTATATAGGGCTAGATGAGAATATGAATATCTTATAGGGATATATATTGTAAATGGTATTACTAAACCACACCATCTTACTGCACATGAATGAGAAAACACCACAAAACCTTATAGAACCAATAATGGGGAACCTGGACATCATGGAGTAACCAAAAATAGAAGATGGTAATGTAAAACAGATTAGGTATCACACAATGTATTAGTGAGGATCTAACAACATTTGATATAGGACCGATACCTCAAGAACCACTTCAAATCTTGTGCTTCATCCAGTATCTCATAATAGGTGAGGTATTACAAGAACACGGAGAATAATCCAACCGGCATGACCGACCCCCATCGTCATCCCTATGAGGATAAGGTGACTAAATTAATTTCATCAACTAATTTCCCTCTTCTAATAATTTTTATAATACCCCAATGTATACTATGTGAAAAAATAGTTAGGATTAACTATTTATGTACTCAAATCTATGTTCTAAGAATGGTTATATGGAAGCCAACAAAGGTAGAAAGGCACACAACATGAAAATTATGGGTACATAGTGTGTATCCCATGTGGAGTTATATTTCCATGTATTTCCTATCACATGGTATTTTGAATTAACCTAGAAAGTGTGTACAATGTTGTACATGTTGTGTCAGACTAGTTGGGGATCTCGATGCATACAACTATGATCCCTTGGCCTGTATTCCCTGACAACCCATTTTGTATGCTCTATCACATAGAATTTGGTCAACAACATTCCCATGGGAGTGTACTACTACCCATGTCCGATTGTGTGAGCCATACATGGTGTGGAGTCAAAATAACATTGTTAAACTAGTTTTGTAACCTATATGGTGTAAAATACCATATCACACCATGGTTTATTATAATATATAGAACCTATATTCCATAAGTAATGACATAAATGGAATTTATTCTTTTATACATCCCATCATCTAGTTTCATTATTCACTCATATTTCTAGTTCCTTTGATTTCCATGCCACCACTATTTAGAAATTCAGGAAATCACACTATTATTCCAAGAGTCTCCAATTATTTCCACCAATGTTAATTCCTGATGATATATTCATCCATGGTTAGTCATTATGAATTCATTTGATCATCCCTTGATCACATCCATTGGGTTATACATCCAAATTTCTATCTGTAAATTGAACATTTTCCCCATTTCCTAAAACATCCACGATTATTTTGCATCATGATTGTATCTGTATCAACACCTTGATCTATTAGGCATGATGAAGCTCAATGGTTCCCTATATCATATGAAAATTGTAGGAGGAATAATGCTGGATAGTTCGAATACCAACCAACTAATTATCCAACCAAAATAAGAATTATAATGAGATTATGGAAATTGGAGGTTACAATGGGTTTAACACAATTAAAATTAATCGATAATGTCATGTGAGATCATTTCACCAGTGATATTATAAATTTATATGGGAGGATTCTAAATTTTTATTTTTATGGACTTTTTTTGAAAATATATATTAATAAAAAGGAAAGTTAAAATTTATTAAACAAAATTTATAATAATTAATTATCTAACAATAAGTCATGACTCAGAATATATAATCCCTATCTCATGGAATAATTATCATCACATCAATTTGTTACTACAACCATGGATATATTAATATAGTTCATGTAATTTTATCATTGATTTCATCATTTATATGTTCCCACTACTCCCAAGGAACTCCTCCACCGACCCTCTACCTCAATCAGGGTTTGATGGTTACTAACATTAGTAGGTGAGGTTAATAATGAATAAAAAGGGGATTTAAAATTGTTTCACCATCATCAATTACTCAATTAATTTATTATGAATTTATTATTCTACTCATCTTTGATGGTTGTAACGTATCGTATTTTCTCCAAGGCATGAAGAGTTTTTTTGGTTTAAATTCATTAATATAGATCTTTTAATGATTCCTAATGGAATCAAGAAGGTCGTTGGTGTGTCTAGGGATCCTATCGAGCATGAAGCCTTGAATTTGGAAGAGGGAGACTGGGTTGTATAGTTAGAAGAACTCTGTAGCCCAACATGCATGGTTTCTATAACCATGAGGTTTTATGAAGTGGGGTTATGGGGAATGCATGTTTTTTAACCAATGGTTGTTCTCCACCTTTATTTCATAAATTCCTTTTCTAAATACTTTTTAGAACCCCATGGGGGTGTTATATTTTAATTAGTGTCTTGGATCGATAAATTGAATTATCCGAATTGGATAGACATGTGCTTATACCATGTGCGATATATCTTTTTTCCATTCATATTGTTTTACACCTGCACCACGTGAATTAAAGGAAAAATGCCTTTTTTGTTAGACATGTTATTAAATTTATTTATCAGTGCTTTTGAAAGAACTAAGAAATTCATTTATCAGCATTTATAAATGTTTCGATAAATGAATCCTTTGGCGGTGCTAAGAAAATCACTTCTAAATAGGACCTTTATCAGCTCTATTTCTACACTAATAAAAGCCCTGAGATTTTAACGTCTCTCAAGTAGTTAGTTATTTTATAGTACTAAAAAAGGCCATTTCTAGTCACTATTTAAAGTAGTGTAATCATATAATATGATCCATAAAATGTATTACTATACTAGTAAACTTGTTAAATATTCTTTTTCCTCACATATATTCCCACCTTTATAACTTTGATCATTTATGTGACAGATCAAGTGTTCTTCCAACTCCTCTGGACTATGTAGTCTTCAATAAAAATGATGTAAACATGGGAAAAGGATTTGATAAGCGTCTTATACAAGATCTTTTTAAAACAGGATGAGGTCTTTCAGCCCATATTCATAATCCTTTTTCCTTAAATTATCACCCATCCATTCTCTATTCACATCCATTCTGTTTTATTTGTTAATATTAATATTTTAAAAAATACATACAGAAAAGATGTTTAATTGTTGATGGATCTCATGATTTTTTTGACAAAAAATAGAATTATTGGAAAATGGTTTATCATCCCACTTGAGAAAAAACAAAATCTTATTGAAGGATGTTTGTAAATATAACTATAGAGATATCACATTTGAAAACTATTTTTCACTTAATACCTTTAATGATCAGAACCCTTTTTGTATGATTACAAATTAAGTATGAAATCATATTTAAATTATAAAAACCCGATGAAATACAACTATTGAATGTAATAATGGAAAAAATAAAATCTATATGTCTTAAAAACCCATTTCATAATAAAAAATATGGATATTTAATATAATAAATTTTTCAAAAATAAAAAAAAATTATTCTATTTTTTAAAATATTTTCAACACTGGAATTTAATTTATAAAGGTATAAAAGTATTAAACTATTGATAAACTGAAACAAGTTTCCAAGTATAAAATTATAAATTTTTTTTAAAAAATATTTCTATTAATATATAAAATTATAAATATATTTATATGTTTAAAATTATATATAATTTATAAAATAATATATATTTTAATGAAATATACCTAATTAATAAATGTATATAAAATTCAAAAAAATTATAAAAGTACATATAGGTTATTAAAGTATGCATAATTGGTAGAAGTATATAGTTATACAAATTTATAAAATAATAAAATTATTACATATAAAAGTAAAATTTATGAAATTTTAAAGGAATAAAATTATTATATTTTTGTCCATTAAAGAAATGATCAATCTTGCTTTTATGGTTAATCAAAAAAATATCAGTGTACCTTGTGGGTATCAAGAGACCTACCCCTCACTTTAATGAAACACGATTTTTAAAACATTTAAAAATTATTATTAAAATCCAACACATGCTACATAGGTAAATGATCAAATAAATGGAATCACACCATCAATGAAATAAGAATAAAAATAAAAGAAATCTGATAAGGACCCCACACACATCAATAAAGTAGGGGAACTGAAAAAGATCAATAGAACCCCCTATGAAAAACCACCGACGAATAAAATTATTTCATGGAATCTACTCTTGGATTTAAGGTGAGAGGGACCTGGAATTTATAAAATTGTAATGAACTGTATGCTTAGGTTGCATTCTAATGCAAGTCACATAACTAGATTTCACCAATCCTTGAATTAAGGGCACTCCCCAATATCCCAGTATATAAACAGGAGTCACTAAAGGTGTGAAATGATCTAGTGTATCATAAATAAATACTTCTCACTCATTTAGTCATGTTTCTATTTCGAAAGTAATAATAATTTTGAGAAACAATCAATAATCCAAACAGTCATCATTAAGCATAAATAATAACTCACTCACACCTCAAATTCTCGTACAAGATATAGCCCCTCTATATCAATCACTGGATCACTACATACATCAAACACCCTCGATAAAGGGAAAAAATAATAAGGCGAAATAATTGGGTCTCACACACACACACATGTTTGAAAGACCAATAAAAAGGTCTAAATGAGACTTTTTAAATCCCAGCAAGGGGTCAATTCTCTATATAAAAATTTGAAATCATTTATAATACATTTCTTAAATTGTTACACTTAAACTACTCTTGAAATAAATTTATTAATTAGTCCACATTTATAAAATCACTTGATTTATTAATATATTGCCTAAATTTTCTTGCCTATTAAACCATAAAGGGTTATAAAATGTTAAAACACGCATTTTATTTTAAATAAATTTTGAAATATTTTATCAATTATCAAATTTTCATGGATATCATGAAATTAAAAGTAAAAATAATGTACATGTTGAGAATTCACTTTTATGAACACGATACCTTATATGAATTTTAGATTTTATTTATAAATAAAATTATTTCAATTTGTCAAACACATGGTGTGCCTAGTTATTATAATTTTTTTAACACATTCCATAATTGGGGAGTCCTTTTAATTCAAACGAAAATCACATAAAACATTATTTAAATTTTTAATAAGATATAAAATCATTTTATTTTATTATTGTATATAAAAAACATGGAGTTAAACATGAAAAAAATAATCGTTATCAAATTCAATGTAAAACACATGAGGTAACTTGTCACAAATCAATTGAGAATGGTCTGTAAATTCAAATATTGGATAAACATAACTCAAAAATTTAATCAAATTCCAATGGTATAATCAAATCATGTGAAAAAATTGTAAAGACTTACCTTTGGGTATGGCCATGAATAGGCATGGTGATGGTGGATAAACTAAGTGGTGAATACGAGGTGAACAAAACAACACTATAATAAAAGGTGATACCGCCCACACTATTACAATTTTTAATTAATTAAATATTGGTATATTTATAGCTATAACTATCAAAAATATATTTTTAAATATATAATATTGTTTTGTATAATTTTATAATTATTTAAATATATATATAGTTATAAATATATTTATAAAGTATTTACATAGATCTAAACATTTTTTATTAAAATATAATAAATATATTTATTATTTAAATATATTTATTGAAATTTCATGTGTATTTATGAGAACAAAATAATTTCATGACTATAACAGGATTAAATCAAAATCCTTGCAAAATATAGTTCATAAAAAATGAATCATCACATATACGGGATACATAATAACGCTGTGAGTGCATAAACGAACATTCACGATGAATACATTGCATTTGAACCATCATCATAATATAGTTAATCTGAAAATTTAGCGACACACATTCATTTCCATAAATAAACCTATGACTAGCTTATGTTAATTACACTCACCCATCAATATATGAACATAAATAATGACTATTATTTCGATGAATATCATCATTATATCATGATATATATAAATATATTATTGAACAAATTCATTGGAGACATCCATTTATATATATGAATTAATATTTTTCACAATTATTTATATATAATTATAAATATATTAAAAATATTTATTATTTTAAAAAATTATTAAAAAATAATTATTATTAGAAAATATAAATATTTATTTATAATCTTATAAAACTTTTTTTAACATTATATATATTTGAATTATTAAACAATATATACTGATATATCATATATATTAGGTGTTTTGGGGTACAATTATATTAAACACACACACATTCCAGAAAGGAAGACCATATCCCCACAAGGGATAGCTCACCCATCGATCCTTATTTATTCAGTACATGACCCAATGGCCTAGTGGGCATGAAACCCATTACATAGCCCAAATACCTGAAAACTAGCCCAAAGGCCCCGTGAATCATCATTATTGTATCGTACTACTTGCATCACCATCTACTAGTGTCGTGGCTCTATTACCGCCTACGTGGGTCAGGCCTATGTCACTGCTTGGCTATGTCTTGCCTACATCACTACCTGATAGTCGAATTTTTCACCTTCTCGGATTTGATGTCGGGTCTGATGTTGGATTCTGGTGAAACTTTACCCCTCAGGTAAACCCCCAACTACTATTAATATATCATATTTATATTAATTATAATCTTTATTTTTAACAAATTTATATTAATAAACATTATTTTTTATTAGAAATTTAATAATAATATATACACATATATATATAATAGCATTTATTGAAATCTTTTATCAGCATTGAGAATAGTTGTGATAAATATAACATTTACTAGAAATAAAAAAGAACTATAAAAGGGTGCAATTTTATTAGTGATTTTTATCTTGGATAAAGGTGATGATTTTATAACCACTTTATTATTCGCACCGATACAATTATGCGCATCTCTTTCCTAAACTTGTAGTCGTTAAAATTTATTAAGAGTAAAAATTCCATTTAGTAAATAAGGGGTTTCCTAAAAAATATATATTTTTATAAAATAAAAAGTTAATACGCACACTAATGATTAATGAAAATATAATATAGTGATTTGAATATGGAAAAATTTGTTGTAGAAATCATCATTCAAAGGAAGATTTATAAAATTATAGAAAGGGATGGAATCATCCACTAGAATCGACACAATGATTTAAATCCAATCAGTTATTTTTTTCTCAGGATAGTGGCTGCACCAAGATATGTTAAAAGAAGCAGGCATGTGGATATGTGGTGGGTTTCTAACCCCACCAATCCCACAAGTATAGGAATAGAAGGAGGGGATTGGATAGGCCTATAAAATGAGGCTCTTTTCCATCTCTTTTTTCTAATTATCATATTCACTGTCACTGATAGTTCTTTATTTTGTGCCGTATTTTTTTATATTGTTTCTACACATAATTAAGATAGTTTTTATGAGAGTTTTATCCTTATATTTTTGAGGGAGTGTGTTCCTTCTGTTACCCATAGTGATATTTTAGCTATGGATTTTTACCCCCTTTATTTTGGTGGGTTTTCATGTCACATATAGTGTCTATTTATTTACATATTTTCACATTATTTTATCTCATGATTATCATAGAGCCATTAGGTAAAACATTTTTAGTCCCAACAATTGGTATCTGAAAAAGGTTCTGGAATGGTTCTATTTATGTTTTTGAGTGTTAACAATTCACATAATTTTGGGTATACTCTGTGATTGTGACATCAGTTTATCATTCACATAATTTTTTTGGATAGAATTAAATAAACCTTTATGAAGAAAGCGAGGGATTTTACTGATAGATTTTCTATATGGCAGTGATTTTCGATACCGAAAAATTAAATGAGATTAATTTTTCATTGTTGAAAATGAAGATTTAGGCGGTCCTGTGAAAGGATAATTTCCAACTAACAATTTGGAAAAAGTCCGTAAGATGTGATGACGTAGTGTGTTTCAAGTGGGATCTAAAATCATGACATATATAAATATGTGGTGATTTCTTCTATACATGGAGATATAATATTCAATGAATATTCTTTAACTGCTGGAAGTAGACATTTTTTCAATGATGCATGGACAATTGACTCATGTGAATCATAGCCTAAGATGTCTCAATAAGAATGGTTTGATCGGTATGAAACTATCCCTAAAGGAATTTTCTGCAAGGGGAATGATGACACCGTGAAGATCATTGGAGTTGGTTCCATCAAATTGAAGATACATGACCTCGTGGTATGAACCATCCAATGAGTACACCATTTAAAGGTTTTTTAGAAGAAAATATTGTATTTTGTACAATTTGATGACATCAGATGCAAGTATTGCATAGAGAATGGTGTGGTGATAATTATGAAGGAATTGCATGTCGTAATAAAGTCTAATAAGATCTCAATGAACTTGTATGTTCTTATGGGTGAACCATACAATGATACATATATATTCTTAGCATCCAAAACCTCAATGGAAGTGTTGATAACATTATGGCTTAGAAGATTGGCTATATATCACAATGAGTCCTGAAGATTATAGAGGATTAGATGTTGTTTCCAAGGTTTAAAAAGGTATACATATCATTTTATGATAATTTTTTTTGGAGAAAGAAACAATGGTTAAATTTCAAGATGTTAATAGAAAGAAGAATGCAGTTGTTATAATTGATCCATTTCGATGTTTGAAATGTACCAATTATATCCGTATGAGGAGAAATGTATATGGTATCATACATTAATAATTATTTTAGTAGATGATGAGTGTACCAAATAAAGAGGAAATACGATTTTTATGTCTTCAAAACATTCAATTAGTGGACGGATATTATATCCAAAAATAAGATCAAGTGCCTGAGCACTGAAAATGGTGGATAATATACAAGTGAGGAGTTTGATATGTTTTTTCCACAAGAAGGTATCAAGAGACAGTTCATTGTGGTGTACACTAATTAGTATAATTTAGTGGAAGAAAATATGAATAAAATAGTATTGGATATAATTAGGGAGACGTTAAAGATTTTAGGAATTTCCCAAACATTTTTGGTAGAAGCAGTCAATACCTCATGTTATTGGATCAACAGATCTCCTTCAGTGGAGATTGATCTGAAGATACCGATGGAGATGTGGACTAGTAAAACCATTGACTATTCTCTATTAAATACTTTTGAAAATTCGGTATATACATTATTTAATTACTAGTAATGATCAAATTTGGATTCAGGATCTAAGAAATGTATGTTACTTGGTTTTTTTAATTGTGTGAATTGGTATCGTTTGTGGGAACCAACTACCCACAAACATATCATCATCAGAGATTTCAATTTTTCATAATAAAATGTTAACATGAATTTTATGGAGGCATGATGAATGATAATATCGATACTACCACAGCATAAGTAGAGGAAAAATTAAAGGAAGAACCAGTTTCCTTTGATGCATTTCCAAAGCACAAAGATAAGTACTGGTTGAGTCTAGACCATGATGTTCAAATTTGGAATTAGGTGCCCCAATATTTCTCTTAGACAATGAAATTGATAGAAATATTTCATATTTTTTTTTGAAGGAGAATAATGAATCATATTCTTTTGTGGAGGTGATCTAGTGTCCAGATGAATCATAATGGATGGTGGTGATACAAGAGAAACATGAATCCATGAAAAAGAACAAGACATTTGATCTTGTTCCATTACCGCATCGAAGGAAGGATATCAATAATAAATGGGTCTTTAATATGAAGAGATATGAAAAGGACCAGGTGTAAATATATCATGAAATACCTATGGTAAAATGATATACTTAGAAGGAAGTTATTCATTTCAATGAAATATTTTATCCTATTGTAAGACTGATGACTGTTTGGATAGTTCTGGTGATTTTAGTGACATATAGTCTATATCTAAAGTAGTTGTATATAAAGACTTGTTTTCTTCATGGTGATCTTGGTAAAGAGATTTATATGGTCTATCCCGAAGGATTTGCAGATGAATTTAAATAGTAGTTGGTTTATAGGTTGAAAAAATATCTATACAGTCTCAAACAAGCATGGAGGTGTTGGTACAAGATATTTAATTCCTACATCTAGATCATTAGATAAAATTGACTTCATTAAGATCCTTATGTATAATTCAGGGGTTCCTATGGAAATGATTTAATAATTATTTTATTATATGTGGATGACGTGTTGGTTGCAGGCTCCAACAATTATTAAATCAATGAGATGATGGTACAATTGGCTAGTGTGTTTGATATAAATGACTTATGACCATGAAACAAGATTCTTGGGATGAAAATTTAGCGAGACATAAATAATGTGATTATTTTTCTACCACATGAAAATTAATTACATAAAATATCGAAAATCATTAACATGAACGATTGTAAGCCAATATCTACCCCTTTTCATGCTAATTTCATTTGATCATCTATTATGAATCTTAGCTGTGATGTAGAGAGGATATAGATTTCTTGAGTACTGTTTGTATCAATATTGGGAAGCATGATGTTTTCTATGTTTTGTAATAGACTATACATTACTCTAGCATTGGGAGTTGTTAGTTGGTACATGGATAATCCAGGACGCTAGCAATGGAGCACAATTAAGTGGGTCTTGAGATACATGAAGTGGACCTCAGATACTTCATTATGATATAGAGGTTCATATTTCACTATCAGAGGTTATGTTGATTTAGATGTTATAGGTGATTTTAACTGGAGGAAACCCACTAATAGTTATGTTTTCACTCTTGTAGGGGGAGTTTTGAACTAGATTTCACAGTTATAGTCATTTTTGGCTTCATTCACAATGGACTTAGAGTACATGGAATCTACATAGGCTTGTAAATAGGAAATTTGGATGAGAATGTTTCTTGAGGATCTTGGGCATTGAAAATAATAGATTCCATTTTTTTTAGAGTCAAAGAACCATGAAAATTTCAAAGAATTCATATTTTCATTCTAGTAATAATCACATTGGGTTACAATATCACATTGTATGAGATGTGGTGGAGGTAAGAAGTGTAGATATGCAGAACATTCACAGTAAAGAAAATCTGTTTGATTTCTTGAGAAAGGTGATTAGCTCAGATAAGAAAATATGATTAAGATCTTTGAGATAACTCATAAAGACAAGAGAAACTTGTTTTCTAGATAGAAAGGGTGTTTGGATATGTGATTAATTCTCAATAAAATCTACAAGTGGGAGATGTTTTAGAAGAGTTTTGGAAGGATGGTGGATTCCCCATTGATTTGTTAAGGGGGTAGGTAGATGAATGCATGGTGGGTGGAAAATCCCACCAAACCAACAAGTGTAGGAAGTGTAAGAGTTCTAACTTAGGCCTCTAAAAGGAATATCCCTTCCATCAGTTAATTCATCTCATCAGTTTCAATATCACTAAGATTTCATCATTTTTTGAGTATTTTGTGAGGTAATTTCCCCACGTATTCAAGAGATATTTTACAATATTTTTCTCCTTGTAATAGTGAGGGAGTGTGTATCCATATTTACCCATAGCGAACCTTCTATGTACCTATTATTTTTACACATTTCATTTTGGTGGTTTTAAATGTTACCTCTCACATCCATTTATTTCTGCATTTGAACACTATTATATCTATTGATTATCGCTGCATCGGTAGGATAATAATTTTGGTCAAAACAATTCACCAACAATTATTGATTTTGGGTATATACTTAATTCCACCACCGTTATATTGATAAAACCCCCAATTTATATAACCAAAAATGATATTCACATCCCACTGTGGTCAATTATGAAGAATAAAAATATTAAGGAGAGAGAATAGACATGAGAAAGAATATGAGGACTAGGTATCTTACCTTAGGGTTTCACTAAAAAAACTCACAACAAATCTAATAATGGTGTACCAGAAAAAAGAATCATATATCGAGAACCCCCACAACTAACTAAAAATTTTCAAGGGGAAAAAGAGAGTGATATGTTGAAAATGATTTATCGAATAAAATTTATCCAACATTTAAATAATTGGATGATCTACCCAAAAGATCCATTGAACTGTGAACATTACCATGAAATTCCCGAATGAATTTTTTTATTCTCTATGAATGTATTTATTACTCCCTCAGAAAACTCATATTTACCATTCCTACGTTAAGAACATCAAAAATTTTCTCATTTCAACCAAAAAATCACATAACTGAATGCAATAAATTACAAGAAAAATTAATATAAATAAAATAAATCATAGAAGTAATAGTCAGAGTGTTATATATATATATATTGTATATTATGAATGTTCTATATTATATATGTACAAATTATTTATATTTTTTTCTGATTTATGTGTATTATGTAAACATTATTTATAAATGTTATATATAAATTTATATTATCTTATCATATGTCATTATTTATATTTTATAAATGGTTAATGTTTACTATCTATGATGTATATTACATATGATAAAATTTTTATGTTATGTGTATTATAAATATACCTTGTAATATATATTTTATAATAAATGTTCTGTGATTTATGAAGATTTATACTGTATATTAAACATTTATTAATCTTAAAAAACCATAATTTTTCATAAAAAAACTAAATAATAATGATTTGAAATATAAAATATATATTTTTGTGTTAAAAATATATTTGTATAAGAAAAAAATAAATATATAAAAGAAATATTAATAATTTTTTTTCAAAAATAGTCAATATAATATATCTTCTATGAACTCTATAAGAATAATTTTTTATTAAAAAAATATAAACCTCAATTGTATTTGAAAAATAAGTCAAATAAAAAAATTAATAGGTCAATTAATAAATTAATGATTTTGGAATTGTTAATAGATTTATATTATTATAAAATATTATAAAATATTATTTTTTGGAATTAATATTTTTTTGAATTAATTGTAAATATTGTTAAAAAGTGGTTATTTTTTTGGAAACATGAATATACATAATTTTAATGTTTAAAATTATTAAATTTTATTTGATACTACATCACAAAATACTTCATATCCAATAATAATAATAATAATAATAATAAATCTAAACCAATGATTAATAACTAAATATTATTTTTTTAAGAAAAATTGATTTGAAATATGAATTGATAATTTAATAATTTATGAAATTTTATATTAATAGCTTTTTTAGGATGTGCCAAATTAATTAGCATAGATGTGGTTGACCAAAAAACGTTATGTTGTCTCATGTGGTATTACATTTTTAATATCTTTATTATATAATAAAATATAAAATTTTGACAGGCACGAAAAAAATTTATAAACTCTATGGAAATACCTATATCTACTATAATAATTTCATTATTAAATAACCAAACTACTACAATTTGATATATTATAAGATGATTGTTCTTATGGTGAAGGTAGAACTTAGACGTGACACCACAAACCTTGTTACTATGTTCGATTTATGTTTTATTGGGTATGGAATAAAATTTGTTGTATTTGAGATGGTAGTGAAATATTAATGGTTTGTTCGCAAAATTTTATAGATCAAGCATCTTAACAATATAGGCAATGAGAATTGGACAAGGGACTGATAGATGGAGGTGCAGAACTATGGACTATGAAACCGAATGGTGTTGTGATGATAGAGTTATGTGGTTAAAATAATAAAATATTCAACAGCCTCTTTTGGACTTTATTGGAACTCTATTATGGCCTTGGATGAAGAAATGGCTTCTTAAAGTTTATTTTGGGACTTCTTCATAGTTTGGTAATAGGATTACCTCTTTGATTTAACTGATCTATGATGGAATACGGTTAAAAGTTGTATAAATTTATAGTTATAATATATAAATATATATACCATGGTATAAAATATTTAGAGTGGGGGAATTGTATATCTAGAATCCAGAATAATTAATTAATGATGTTGATATCTTATTGTAAGGTTTCGAAGGATTAGATCAAGATAATTTATGTTTGATCTTAGCTTACAAATTTCATGGGTATTTATAGATTAACATTGGAGACCCCTGTTCATTCCTTTGTAGATTATGATTACTGATTGCATTATAGATGTGATTTGAAACTCCTTGATTTTAACAGATCTTTATAAAAAAAGATGTGAAGTTGATTTGATATGAATTTGAGGATTTATGGAATTATACAACATTGATTTTTTTAGTTTTAATAAAACCATGGGAGTTCATTTAGTTTTGATATTTTTTGGAAAATGTTGCTTTTTATAACATAAATTTTATAGGATTCAAGATATAAAATTTTTATGGAATATATATTGAAACATATTTTGGAAGAGAATTTATTTTGGAATATGAATGAACATTTGTATGATAAATGATCGATATGTTTTAAGAAATAGATATATTTGATGGGAAATGGTATGTAATGTCATTTTTTTGTTTTCATAACAAATAATAAAAAATAAAACATTAGGAATTAATTAATTTTATAGAATAAAAATGTCTAATTATTACTAATTACTTTTTAATAATTTATATAAAATTATGTTTTTAAATAATTAATCACGAAGGATTATAAATATTTATTAATAATAAATTAATTTTTCTTAAAATATTGAATTTTAAATATGAAATAACAAATATAAATTATTTAATAATCAATATTAATTAATACGTAATTATTATTAGTAATTTCAAGGTTTTTTAACACCCATTTCAAAAATAAAATAAGTAAAAAACTAATTTAATTTCATATTTTGAAGTGGTTTTATCCACTGGTATAATACAAAGATGAAATGAAATATGTTCTTTGTTATACATTCTCATATTAGAGAGTATTTTTTTAAAAATGGAAGTGAAAAAATAAAAATGAAACATTTATCAATGGTTTTTAAAACATCAAAAAATTAGTGGTTACTTTCTAAAATTCATACCTTGAATTATAAAAAGTTTCATTTAGTGGTTTTTTGAAAACCACCTCTAATAACTATAAATAAATATACATTTTATGTGAGATATTGGTATTAATAACAAGATACCTCTTCCATTATATTTACTTCATTATGTATGGTATTCGATATTCCTTATAGACATATATTTCATTAGGTCTTTGAAATGATGTACCTCATAGTCTTATGATTTATTATGAAATGTCCAAAGACTCCTTGACACTGTTTGAAGAAAGTAGTGGCACAACATATGTGAATTATTGATCACTTCAGGGTCTGACACTATTTATGGTTCTTATTATTATTACTATTATTATTATTTATTCATAAATATCACTGATGGAATTTGATTTATATTATTGCTATGTTATTAACACTGTAATTTCTAGCCTAAAGAGTTGTCATCACACCCTACTCGGGAGATCTTGTAACTGAGAAAACCTCATCTTTTGGGATCTAGTTATGGGAAAATTTTCTTCTACTAGTGATGTATGAGTTTTTAAGTGTGGATGGAGTTGGAAGATAAGACTGAGAATCAACTTGTGATGAGTTTTGTAGTCTCCTACAATATTAAACTCCTTTTTAGTTTGAGTGTTATTGGTTCTAACCACAAGGGATCCTCTTTATATTTGTATCCTTATGTGACATTATAGTTTCCCATTTTTTAAAACATAAGATTTATTGTTTAATATGGTTTTCATAAAACTACGATGTTCACCTAAAATCTATTTTATAACATGTGACATTTTTATATTTATTTCTTACTATTTTTAACTTCTGATTTTGTACAAAAATGTGGTTATGTTATCCCGACCTTATATATAGATCCTTATCGCTATTTAGTATCCTTTGAAATACAAGGAGGCATGGTTAAGTTATGTCCAACATGGATTTCTTACATTTTAAGGGAACTGGGATAGTATAATATGTAGGGGTATAAAAAACTTGTTTCTTTTTTTATTCAATTTGGG
This sequence comes from Viscum album, assembly GCA_963277665.1. Classification (NCBI taxonomy): domain Eukaryota; kingdom Viridiplantae; phylum Streptophyta; class Magnoliopsida; order Santalales; family Viscaceae; genus Viscum; species Viscum album. The sequence goes on along the minus strand of OY728137.1, from coordinate 1,487,421,986 downwards.
AAATATAAAATTAGAGATAGTGTGATGTTGAAACTTGGTATGGATCTTGTTCTTTAGTGTAATTATCTAGGTATGAGGGGTTTCCAGGATACTTGGTACTATATTTTTATTCATACATTTAGAGACTATTTATTTTATGATTTTCACATTGAGATATGTTATTTATATTTTATTGAATTGTCTCTAGGAAAATATTTATGGGAGGCATGTATTTAGGAATCATTCCTAGTATATAGGATTCACCTGATATTTCTGTGAGTACTTATGGTCTAGAATCTTGATTATGTTATTGGTTTTAGTTATTTAAAGTGACAATAAAAACATATATAGTGGTTTCGTATATAACTTGTTGGTTTCATTATACATAATCAATCTATGATTATATAATTATCTCACTAATGTAAAATTTTAATCCTACATGTATCATTATGTATACACAAGAGATTGGGTGTTAGGGATAGACAGATATCCTGCGTTATTTGTGACCCTTGTCTGTATTATGAAGAGGGATGTTTTACTATTATATATTAATATATATATATATATGATATAGTGAATTGTGGTAGATGTATTATATATTTTGAACTTAGTATTGAAGATATATTACACTTTGATGATCTCCCAAGGAGTTCTTAGAGGGAGGGGATGAGAATAACCCACTACTAACTTATTGAAATCCGTAGTAATTCCTATACCACTAATTGATCGACAACATTATGATATTTTACATTATGTTATTTTTTTTATGAGAGAAAGAGACTTGGGGGTGATTCTCTCTATTTCAAAATTTAATTGAGGTTTTTAGTTAATGCATCCCCATACATTTACTAGACAAGGTGGACCATAGGTAGCTGAGATCGGTGTTGAGTGGATGGAGTCTATCTTAAACCATCTTGAGACACCCCCTGATATGAATGTGAATAGTTTTATGTATATTCAACAAGGAACAATATAGAAATGGTGGGATTTCAAAGACTATGTCAATTAATAAACGGTGTTGTCCTAGATGGACTTTATGATGGATCAAAATAATGATGAAGATGCTCAATATACAAGCGTGGGTGAATTGTATACTTTAAAAATTCTTTTGGACCCTTTAATGTCGGTTAAAACTTTCTACTGTTTAACAATGGTAAACACAGTTAATTCACAAGACCTCTTAGTTCTACTAACTTGCTAGATTTTGGAAATATGGCTTTGGAAATGAAACTTAAGAAACGTTTGCAAGGAAAAAGATTCTACCATAAAACGTATAGAATCTTATTAATCAGAGTACAAGTAGAAGAAAGTATAAGATATTTATTCATTCTTTATTAATCAAAATGCAGTGGAAAAAAACATGAAACAATAAAAGTAACAAGTATGTAATCTCTTCACCTAAAGAGTAGGGTATCCAACAACCTTGGATAAAGGTCGCTTAATTTATACATTCAAGAAAGTATGTCTTACCCACACTGGGGTAATCCCTCGATAGAAATATTGAAGTTTGTCTTGTTATCCCCAAAATCCCTCAAACTTCATGTTAGTCGGAACTTCTGTCTTCCTTATCAAGGAAGCTATCGAACTTTCAGGTAGTCGACACCTCTATCTTCCTATCCCTAGAATCCATCGAATGTACTCACAAATTTCAGAGTCGCACAAAGCAATGTTGAACAATATTTTTTGTATCAAAAATCAAGAGAGTCTATCTTTAGAAATCATTTTAGTGGCATGTAATCTCTAGAGTCGTAGAACAGTTGTTGAGATCATTTAAATGAGGTCCTATTTATATGTACATCTCAAACGGTTGACTCCCTCCTCCAACGGTCATATTTTTCCTTGAATTTCAGAGGGACTTGTACAAGTGTCACTCAAAAAATATTTAGTTAGAAACAAAATGCATGACATCATTTTATAACTATAACAGGAGTAAGTAAATTATGGTTTCTCAAACAAATATATTATCTAGAGTCTAAGGAAAAATAAAATTCAGACTCTATGTAAGTAACCCGTTGGAGTCTATATTATAGTGATATTTGTATTATTTTTTTCAAAGAATTTGTAAACAGAATTCTATAGACTTCTGAGTCTCAATTCTATGGATTTAGGAGTCTGAATTCTTCGGAATTCAGAGTCCGAATTATAAGGAATTCAGAATCTAAAATCAAAGGAATTCATAGTCTTAATTCTTAGGAATTCGAAACCTGAATTATAAGGAATCTAGAGTCTGAATTCAATGGAATTTGGAATCTGAATTCTAAATATTTTGGAATCTGAATTTTGAATAATTCAGAGTTTGAATTTCAGAGAATTTGGAGTCTTAATTTTAGAGAATTCTAAGTCTGAATTTTAGAGAATTTGGAGTATGAATTTCATAGAATTTGGAGTCCGAATTTTATAGAATTCGGGGTCCGAATTTCAAGGAATTCGACGTTTGAATTTTAGAGAATTCTGAGTCTGAATTTCAGAGAATTCGAAACCTAAATTCAGATCCTGAAAGCAGAGTACTCTATATCTATGTGTTTATAGAATTCCAAGGTTTTAGATGTGAACCCGAATTATTTACTTAGGAATAAAAATAGTTTGATTTAGAGAAACTAAAAAATGAATAATGAAGAGGCGATATGGATAAATTTTCCTTGGGGAATAAAAAGATTCCTTATTAAGAAAAAAAACTTAGGGAAAATTAAATTTGCCTTAATATAGGGTGTTTTTTATTTACCAAACATGATGGAATGGAAAAATCATTAGGAAACCTTATTGAATCAATAATCGCCCCGTTTTTGGAAAGAAAATGTATCCTTGCAAAATAGAATATAACGATATAGAAATTTTATGGGATTGTAAATAAAAACTTATCTCCCTTTACTTATGGATTAATTTGAATATTACTAACTACCCCTTAGTGTTTGGAACGCTGAGGTTCATATTCTGAATTTCGTGATAGAGATTTTTCATTTTCTTGCTTAGGAAAATCTCCATGAAGAAAACTCCCCCTTAGATGAACTCCCCCTTAGATGATATCCCCCTTAGATGATATCCCCCTTTGTGATTTTCAAAATGAAATAAAGGGAATGGAATGGAAAATATGGTACATGAAATATTAGTACTAAACAACCAAAAATACGAAGTGTAACACAAATTTCATTAATATTTAAAGAATTTTCAAAAAAAAATACAATAAAATATCATATTTAGAAAATATTATCCTTCCTTATTGTCCGGAATCAACTTCTTCACTATGGTTTTATATTCTTGATTTCCTTGTGATCCTATTCTGAATTCTTGAGAAACTAATCCTGATCTTCTATTTTCTTCTCTAATGCGTTTATTTTTTCTTATTGAGCCTTAAGAGATTTTTCTTGGGCTTTCAAAACTTTTTCATTCTTAGAAAGCTTCTCTTAATTCTCAATTATGAGATCCCTTTTCCCTCTTCCAACTCTGAGCAACTGAGTTTAGCTTCCCATTCAAATCCTTAACTTCTTACTTCCGAGAATTTGGTTCAAGAGTTAGCTTTTCCCCAAAACTATTAGTGAGATTCTTGATCTTCACATCTTCGTTGTCAAAAGCATCCATGACAATTTCTTGGAATTTATCAAGGAATCTCATCTATTCTATTGTGTTCTAATTCCATCTTGTCATCTTCTTGAATGATATTTTATGAGCCTCATATCCAATAAGAAAAGTCTTGAAATTCACCTCGAGTTTTACACACTTATCCATCCCCATGGATGCGGAATCTGTTTTCTAATTTAAGGAATTGATGGAGCATTTGACATCTTGAAACTATACTAGGGAGTATTGGAATAGTCCCCACTATCTTCTTCAAAGACAGAACAACAAAGTCATGTCCAGGAAAATATGATTCTGAATCCGAGACTTTGGTTGGTGATGATTCCTTTTCTAATTCAATAGCCTTCCTTTTCGATGAAGCACCAACTTCTTTCCTATTAACCAAAGTTTTTCTAGGTGTATTAACTACCATTTGTTATCCATTATCATTTCTTAGAATGACTTTTTTTATTATTAGATTCATGTTCACTATCTGATAATTGAAAAATTTTATCTTCATCAATTTCTTTCTTCTCATCTCCTTCCACGACATCCTCTTGGTGAATGAAATCATGATTTCTACTTTCATTTTTCAGACAAAATTTTAACTTCTTCCTCACCCTTATCTTAATTTCATGGAGTAGAAAGTATTGAAGACTCAGATTTAGAATTTCAGATTGATAACCTCTCAGAGAGAATCCCCTTATCATGATAATATTATACTTTCTTTATAATTTTTTTGGTATCACCACTCCCTTCCTCTCCTTCCTCTTCCACATCTTCATCTTGCAATATTTCTCATACTTGATCTTGTTCTGGAATCACTAACTTCTTTTTCGGAGTCTCTGGTAATGGTTATATCAGAAAGGATTCTGGTACCAAAATTGGTTCTGATACTTTTTCAGCAGACTTCATAAGGGATTGTAATATTTCAGCTTCAGACAATTTCTTCCTTTGCTTCTTTTCTTTTTCTTCCTTTTGAAGATTCTCAGCAGTCTTTTCCCTTAATGCTTTTGCCTCAGCAGGATCCCGACCAAATATAGGCTCCCCTTCCTTCATGTTCTTCTAATATTCTCTCAACATATCCACTACATTATCAGGATATGCTTTTCATTTCATTGACATTGGATGTGTGGATTGAGTTTCCTTAGCCACTATGGTTTTTTCCTTATCTTCTGGTTCCTTAAACTTCTTCTACCTTCCACCCTTCATAGAAGTTTTGGCCACTTTCGGTTTCATTGAAAGAGATTCTTCTTCTGCTTCCGAAAAAACATGAAATTATTCATATTGACCATTAAATCCAATCTTCATCTTCCTTAGATTATCATCACTCAAAAGAATCACCTTACAATTTCTCATCTTAGAACTGCAAGGAATATTGAAAGACTGAAGAAAAAGTACAATGATATTTGAAAGAATGGATGGATACATAATATTTTGAGACTTCAAATTTCAATTCTTTATATTCTCAATCGTTTGAAAGATATGCTTAACTAGATTTATATTTCCTAAGTTCACCAGGAAATCTAGAATATAAATATCACTTTCCTTTAGTGTATCCTTATCCCCATTTCTTGGAATAAGAAAACCATGAACCCATAGCTGAAGAATCCGAAGATTTGTAGAGAGATGAATGATTTTTGGAGCCTTCACTTCCTCAAGACCAAGACAATCTAAATCCTTTTTCATGTCAAAATAAACTATTAAATCGTGTAGCTTGTGTGAGAAAAATTCAGCTACTCCCTCATAAGGGATTTCTATCAAATTTTCTGCCATGTTATAAGAAAGGGAGTATGTCTTTATATAGCTCTTGAATAAAAATATATCTCTTTATCTTTTATTGAAAAATCTAATTGTCTCAAAGAATTCAACCAGCAATTCCAGATGCACCGGATCATGTGCTCTTGATTTTGATACACAAACACTCTCCCAAATATTCATCCTGATATTTTTAGACACAATGGAATCATACATGGCCTAAAAATTAATATCGACTAACCTTTCTCGGTAGATCTGCCACTCAGAGATTTCTTTAACACTTGAAATTTATTTCTGAGAAGAGGCTTCAATAGTCATTCGAATTTAGAGAATCCTTAAAGATCCGTAACGACTATAAAAACAAAGGAAGAGAATCAGTACACGAAGGCCCGGAGTTTGATGTGGGACAACCATTGAGGGTCCTTTATATCGGTAATCGAAGCGACGATTCATCCTCTAAGATTGATCTAACGGTTGAAAGCATCATGAGAATATTTGATGGTTCAGATGATATCCGAAGAATTATTTTGATAGATTCTGATCTTTTTTAGTTTTTAAGATAAAACATTCAGATTTAAGGAAATGTGAATCCGAAGAGTTTAAAAACAAATGTAAATACCACCAAGGGAAAATTATTACAAATAATTAGGAAGGGAACATAACTTTTTGATTTCAAGGAAGATTATTAGCAATGAGAAAATTTTATCATGAAGAACTTTAGATTCCAAATTTTTTATCATGAAAAAAAATTTTACTATGAAAATCTTGATTATGAAAACATTAACAACGAAAATTTTTAATACCAAAATTTTGGCTGCGAATATTTTGGCAATGAAAATTTTGGCTACAAAAATTTTGGCTACAAAAATTTTTGCTACAAAAATTTTGGCTACAAAAATTTTTGCTACAAAAATTTTGGCTATGAAAAATTTGACTGAAGATTTTGAATACGAAAATTTTTACTATGAAAATTTTGACTATGAAAATTTTGACATTGAAAATTTTGACTATGAAAATTTTGCATACAAATATTTTGGCTATGAAAATTTTGGCTGATAGGAAAATGTACTCCCCCTATGAAAAGGGGTTTATTATTGTAAGGATATAAATTTCAACAAGAAGTAAATATGGAATATTTTCTTTATGGTTATAATTCCTAACTTCTGTTTTTTGTATTCAAATATATCAGATGGTAAAGACTTTGTGAGAATATCAACAAGTTGATCTTGCGTTCTGAGAAATTGAAGAATGATATCTTCTTTTTTTCTGTGATCTCTAAAAAAGTGATGCCTAATATCTATGTTTTTTGCATGGGAGTGATGTGCATGGTTTTTACTTAAGGAAATGGAACTTGTATTATCACACAATATATGTGTTTTGGTAAAACTCATACCATAGTCTATGAGTGTGTGTTGCATCCACAATACTTGAGTACAACAACTTCCAGCTGCTACATATTCAACTTCTATAGTGGAAAGTGCTATAGAGTGGTGTTTTTTTCATGACCCTGAAACTAATGAATCTCTTATGAAATGAAAAGTTCTGGATGTAATTTTCCTATCCATTCTACATCCACTAATTTCAGCATCTAAAAAACTTTTTAAAACAAAATGATTTCCATAATTACAAAAGAGCCATAGATCAATGGCTCCCTTTAAGTAGTGAATAAACTTTCTTAGTGCCTTTATATGAGATTACTTAGGATTGTATTGATAACGTTCATATAAGCATACTGAAAACATTACGTCTAGATGACTAGCTGTCAAGTAAAGTAACTTCCTCTCATACCTCTAAAAGATGTTTGATCTACTAGTTTCCCACATTCATCAAGATCAAGTGAATTTGAGGTACCAATGGGAGTACTTACACTCTTAGTATTGTCATATCCATACATTTTTAGATGATATTTAATATACATATGTTGGGATATATAGATTCCTTCTGGTTTTTGAGAAATTTGAAAATCGAGAAAAAATGTTAACTCACCCCTCATACTCATTTCAAACACATATTTCATTAGATCCACAATGGAATCAGTTAAAGATTACTGAGTGGAACCAAATATAATTTTATCAACAAAAATGTAAACAATCAAAACATTTTTCTTAACATTCTTTTAAAAAATGGTTGGATCAAAATTTCCCTTAACATAATTGTTTTGAAGAAAAAATCATGTAATCCTAACATACCAGGCTCTTGGGGATTTTTTATGTCCATATGAAGAATTGGTATGTTTAAAAACATGTTCAAGATGTTTTCTATATTCAAAACCTATAGGTTGTTTAACAAAAACATCCTCTTGAATATAACTATTAAGGAAAGAACATTTAACATCAATTTGAAACATATTGAAGTTGAAGAATGCTGTATAGGTAAATAGAATATGAATAGATTCAATTCTAGAAACTAGAGCTTAGATTTCATCATAGTATATTCCTTCTTGTTTATTATATCATTTAGAAACCAAACTATCTTTATTTATTACTATAATTCCATTTTTAATCACACTTATTTTTGAAGACCCATCTTACTCCTATAACATAAGTTTACTTAGGTCATTCAACAAAAGTCCAGAATTTATTCCTTTCGAACTCATTTATCTCATCTTGCATAGATTTTATCCAATTATCATCACCTAAAGCTTCATCAGTGCTTTTTTCTTCTAATCGGGAAAGGGATGATAGATGTTCTACTTCATTTCGTATGAAACTTCTGGTCCACATAGGTTTATTTACATCACCAATGATACTATCACAGGGATGATTCTTTAAAAGCAACTGATTTGGGTTTTGTAAAACCAGTTCATCAACATACGGTAGGAAGCCTTCTGGGGTAAATTATTCATAAAAATTTTCTTGAAGATTTTCCTTATCAGAATGATCATTTATCAATGGTTCATAATCAGTTTTTGAAAACACATCCGAGGATGTAGGTTGAGGATGATTAAAAACAAAAGGATCAGTTTCATCAAATTTAACATGTGCTACTTCTTCAAAAGTACAAGTATTTTTATTGAAAACACTATAACCCATATAAGTTGGGGAGTAGCCTAAGAAAATTACTTCATCAAATTTTGGTGCAAATTTGTATAGATTATATTTATTAATCAGAATGACTACCTTGTAACCAAAAACCTTGAAGTAAGAAAGTATAGGTTTTTTACCATTCCATAACTCATAAAGAGTTTTATTAAGAAAATTTCTAATCAAAACACAATTTATAGTATAGAAAGAAATAGTTTTAGCTTCAGCCCAAAAATGTTTGGCTACTGAATATTCACTCAACATGGTTCTTGTTATCTCTTGAATAATTCTATTTCTTCTTTCAACAACACAATTTTGTTGTGGAGTTCTTTGTGATGAGAAGTTATGAGTATTTCCTTTTATACTACAAAAAGATTCAAAGTCAGAATTTTAAAATTCTCTTCCACAATCAAAATGAATTGTTATCAATGGATGGTTTTTATCAGTTTTAACTTGGGCTCTAATTTTTTTGAAATAATAAAAATCTTCCTATTTCTAAGCTATAAAATAGTCACATGTAAATCTAGTGTAATCATAAACTAAAACAAATACATAATATTTGCCTCCAATACTTCCAGTTTGTGTTGGACCAAGAAGATCCATGTTCACTAACTGCAATGCATCAGTGTTTGAGACTTCACTAAATGATTTGAAATGTGATTTATATTACGTTCCATATTAAGAAGGATCACAAACTTTCTATGAATCAAAATCTAAGCTCTGGTCGCTCCTTAACTAGTCATTTCTTAAAGATTTTTCATAGGTTCCTAAGGTCCTAATGTCCTAAACTTCTATTCCATAACCAAGAATGATCTTCAATTGCACTAATACAAGGTAGATCTTGGCACCTAAGGTCTTCTATGTTTAGTGTGTATAAATTCTCAAGCCTATTGGTAGAAAGAATAAACTCCTCCCTGGAATTGTGTACTAAGCACTTTTCATTCCTAAAATTTACAAGCTAACCTTCATCACAAAATTGAATTATGCTAATGAGGTTTTTCTTAAGACCCTTAACAAATAAAACATTTACATTTAATGTTTTTTCAAGAACAACAATGTTTCCTATACCAATAATTTATCCCTTAGCATTATTTCCAAAAGTTACTTTTCCTCCTTTCGTCTTGATAATATTTTCAAAGAATTTTTTGTTACCAGTCTTGTGTTGGGAACATCCAATATCCTTGTACCATGTTTTTTTTGGTATTATCTTTATTTTCCTGAAAATAAGAGTGTTAGACTTTCGGAACCCAAACATTCTTGGATTCAGAAACTTGAGAAAGAAAAATTTTAGGAATCCACATTTTCTTTGAAAAATAATCTTTATGAAAACCAAAATACTAGGGTTTGTTTAAGGAACAATTTTTTCCCAATTCCCACCAAACTAACATTTAGTGTAGAATGGAGCACTTTGAGGAACAAAATAATAGTTACTAAAAATCAGTTTTGAACTGGTATAACCAAAACCATAATTATTCCTTAGAGGTCAAATTTGGGAATACATCTTATCAAAATTTTCCTTACCTAAGGTAAAGTGTGAAAACCCCATCCTCAAGTAAAATGCTACCGACTTTATACTAATCAATAAGTTCTTATCCTCAAAAACATTAGTTTTATCACTAAAGTTAGGCTCTAAAACATTTTTCCTAGAAATTACTTTTTCAAGATCCTTGGAATGTTTATCATTCTCAGAATTAACTTCATTAATATTTTTGTGAAATAATTTTAAAATCATGGGATTTATTATCATGATCTTTATAGTGATCTCATACTTCCTTAGTAAGAGTAGAAATTGTAGATTTTTCCTTATTAAGCTTTTTCTTGATTATAGAATTTTCATTATCAAGGAGATTAGAAAACAATGAAACATTTTCATAAGTAGGTAAAACATTATTTTCATCAGAAGAAGATTCTTAATATGAGGATTCATAATATTTACTATCACAATAATTATCATTCAAGGATAAGTTGGTTATGGATTCAGAATTATGTACCTTGTCTATTAAACAATGATTTTTAATAGGTAACTTGGCATGTAAACCAAGATTATTTTGTCCAGAAGATTCATACTCTGAGGATTAATCAGAAGAGTCTCCACCACTGGCACTCCAAGTTTCATTGGCTTTCAAATCATTCTACGATTTTTCCTTGTAGTACTTATTTCTATTACTCTCAGAATGATTTTCCTTTCTATATTTTCTCTTAATCATAGGACATTGTGGCCTTATATACCCTGCTCTTTTTCATTCATAACAAGTGACTTATGAGTCTCTCTTTTCCTTTCGTTCTTTCTTCATGTATCTATACTGAAAGACTTTCTTCCCAACTATCTTGTTCATCCTTCAAGCATTATTAGATAGTTCATTCTAAGAATGTTCACTTTCACATGATTTAGATAAAATAATGACCTTCTTAGACATAGAACTTGTAACTCTCTCTGGAGTCTTGGATTTCATATGATTAGATGTAGTTTTAATGGAAACACTTCCATTCCCATTATTCTTCGTAATATTGTCAAAATATCTTTTCATTATAGTCTCATGTTGAAGAAGATTTCCCAAAATCTCATCATGGATAATTTGTGAGACTTTTCTACTCTCATTTATACATGTTCTCTTGGATTCCCACTCATTAGGCATGATGTCTATAATCTTCTCCACAAGTGCCTCATCATCTAAACCTTTTTCACCCATATATTTTTTACTATTAACAATGGTAATAAACTTTTGTTGTACCTTACAAACTGGTTGTCCATAAGGAAATAAAAAACTATGATACTTAGCTCTGAGCATAGATCTTCTAGTTTCAATAATTTTGGAAGTTCCAAAGTGAGTTACTTCAGGCTTCTTCCAGATACAATTTGCAACTTCACAAGAAGAAATATGGCGATATATATTCTGGGTCATGGAACACAAAAATGTATTTCGAACCTTATAGTTTAGTTGATATTCAGACTTTTATTGATTAGAAAAAGTTCTGACTTCTTTATCAGGAATCATGAAATCTCCAGTAAGAAATACAAAGTTTTCCACTCCATTTTTGTTGACAAAGGTATTCAAACAATCTCTCTAATATTCATAATCATTCCAATAAAATATAGGTGGTCCAGTAGGATTAATATTTTCAATCGAACCAACATTCATTCCCACCATCTCATAGAAAATATCTTTCCACACAAACTTGTTAGTAATAAAATTTTGTAAACTAGGATAAAATTATCCTCAACAAGGTAAATATAGAAAACTGAAAAACTTGAGCAAGAAAAATTATATGTGAATATAAGTATTTCAAAAACATATTTTGATACTAATTTTATGATCAAAATAATGATGTAGATACACAATTTACAAGAGGGTGTTAATTGTATACTTTAAAAATTACTTTGTACCTTTAAAGTTGGTTAAATCATTATATTGTTTAACAATTTTAAACAAGGATAATTCAAAAGACTTCTTTGTTCTACTAACATTCTAGATTCCATAAATATGGTTATGGAAATGAAAATTAAGAAATTTTTATAAGGACATTCTACCTTAAAGAGTACAGAATCGTACTAATCAGAGTACAAGTACATGAAGTATAAGATAGTTATACTTTCTTCATTAATCAAAATCCTGTAGAAAACAAACTTGAAACAAAACAAGTAACAAGTATAAAAAATAGTAACCCAAAGAGTAGGGTACCTAACAAACTTGGATAAAGTTCCCTTGATTTATACATTCAAGAAATTTTGTCTTACCCACACCGGGGTAAGACCGCGATAGGAATATCAGAGTGTAACTTTCTATTCATTCAAGCCCTCGAACTTCAAGGTAGTCAACACCACTATCTCCCAAAACATGGAATTACTTGAACCTTATGGTAGTTGGTACCTCTGCCTTCCTATCCCCAGAAGCCCATAAATGTACTCAACAACATTCGGAGTCTCACAAATAAAATTTGAATAAGATGTTCAGTATGCACAAAGCTTGGAAGTCTCCCTCTAGAAATCACTTTAGCATCATGTAATCTCTAGAGTCATAGAACCATTGGTGAGCTCATTCAAATGAGCTCTTATTTATAGGTATATCTCAAACGGTTGGCTCCCTCCTCCAACGGTCATATTTTTCCTTGAATTTTAAGGGACCAGTACATGTGTCACTCAAACAATGGTTATTTAGAAACAGAATGCATGCCATCATTTTATAACTATAATAAGAGTAAGTAAAATATCGATGCTCAACCAAATATTTATTTCGGAGTCTAAGGAAAAATAAAATTCCCAGTCTAGGTAAGTAAACCTTTGGGGTCTGTATTACAAGGATATTCATATTATTTTTTTCAATTAATTCAGAATCAGAATTCTATAGATTTTGGAGTCTGAATTCTAAGAAATTCAAATTCAGAATTCTAAGGAATTGCGAGTCTGAATTCTAAGGTATTCCAAACCCGAATTCTAAGGAATTTGGATTCTAAATTCTAAGGAATTCAGAACCTAAATTATAATGAATTTGAAGTCTTAATTCTAAGGAATTACGATCCATAATTATGTGGAATTCAGAGTCTGAATTTTAGAGAATTTTGAGTCTGAATTTCATAGAATTTTGAGTCTAAATTTTAGAGAATTCAAAGTATTAATTTCAGAGAATTTGGAGTCTCAATTATAGAGATTTCAGAGTCTGAATTTCAGAGAATTTGGAGAGTGAATTTCATAGAATTCGGAGTCTAAAATTTAGAGAATTTAGAGTCTGAATTTCATAGAATTCCGAACCAGAATTCAGATCCTGGAAATAGAATACTCTATATCTAAGTGTCTATAGAATTCTGAGGTTTTAGATGTGAATCTGAATTTTTCACATAGGAATAAAAAGAGTTAGATTTAGAGAAACTAAAAAAGGAATAATGAAAACATGATTAGGATAAATTTTCCTTGGGGAAGGAAAATATTCCTTATTAAGAGAAAAACTGAGGGAATATAAAATTTTCCTTTAGATAGGGTGTTTGTGATTTTCAAAACTTAAAGGAATTGAAAAGTCATAAGGAACCCTTACAAACTCAACACTTGCATGTTTATTTCTTCCATATTTTATTATTTGAGATGATGAGAGATAAAAGAGCATAGATATTTATAAATATATTTTAGAGGATAATCTCATTGAAATAATATGACTAATTTTCTATGGGTTACTTCATATTTCACCATCGTAAGTGAGTTATTATATTTACGAGGTTCTTCTATTTGAGGTTGAGTTGCTCTATTCAATTTGGTCTTAAGTTAATATATTTTGGATTATATTTTTTTATAGTCTATCGATGAAACCCTAATTATAGAGAGGACACTATTCCATGATATTAATTTTGATCAATTTAATATAGACACTAGATCTGAGAGTGGGTATTTTAGTTTCCTAAAGAATTATTTTGATGATTCATGCATGATTAGTTATATGTAGGCCTATCAGAGCTATGAATCATCTCCTTATGAGTGTGGGATGGATCCTCCCACATATTTTTTTGAGGGATTAATAGTTTCAAAGGGATATTTGGTATATAATTAATGAATTTATATTGACAACACATTTATTTCTATCACCATAGGGTATCATTCATGTCTTCAAAGTGTAATTTTTGTACCCTCATCATAGAATATGATATGTAGTCCGTTTTTTCGGGACCTTCCCCTCAGAAACTATGGATGATTGTTTCATTATGGTTTAGTTTTGTTATGGGTTATAGGGAGACACATTATACTGTATTTCCGCATATTTATGGCTGCTTATAACATATATTTTTATGGAGTTCTCAATGTCCAAACTTGATAAGGAGTTCAAATTTACAATTGATCTTTTTCAATTTATAATGCCATATACATTCATCCTAACATGATGAATCCTATAGATCATAGAGTATATAGTAAAAAAGTAAAGGATTTTTTAGTGAAGTCTTTTATTCAACTCATCATGTCTCATCAATGTTCACTTTTTTCACTAATAAGGTAAAAGTATAGTTTTGATTATGTGTGGGTCAATAGAGGTCGAACTATGTGAATGTTTTAAACCAGTATAATATTCTGAACATTGATGACCTATTTGATAAGGATAATAGAGAAAAATGGTTCTATATGAACAAATTACAGTAAGGTTATTAAAATCTATGATTTATTCCTTTCAATATTCTTCATATTGTAGGAGTAGGTTTGTAACACCCACAAAATTCTAAATGAGTAACTTTTATTTGATAGTGTGTATGCCACACAACACCAAACATAGAGAGGAATATAATGAATAAAAAAATTATGTAATATCTAATATTTTAAATAAATTTGATTTATTCAATACATTTGAATTCTTACAACACTGTTTTACCTTTAATCTAAAAAAATAACAAGTTTCATTGATAGTTCATGTCACACGCAAGACCGAGTTTTACTAAACAACAATATATTATTAAAAACGTATTATTTATTATAATAAGATATAACCTATCCATTGAATTGTTTTTTGTTAATATAATTAACTAAATTGTGAAAATATATGTTAAAAAAAAGATAAAATGAATTTTGTGTTAATATATTTATTAGAAATGAATATAAGAACCAATTAAATATAAATGAAATGTTTTATTCTTAAAAGGGTGTTTTATAATAATAAATTTATGTAATTAATATTATTGAATAATATTAATGAGATATATATTTTATATATTCAATAAAATGTTTTTAATGTTCAACCAATATATTTTATAGGAATAAGATAAGAATAAATCCATTTTTATACGTAAAAATTGTATTTTTCAAAAAATAAAATTTTTCTTCTTTTTAATAGTGAACCTATTTTCAATCCAGTTTTGAGAACATTTTTAAATTTTATAATGTTAAAATAAACTTCATTTTTGTAATAATATCATAAAATTTATCTTTGGGTTATTTTTTTTATTTTTATAAGTAAATTTATTTTTTAGGTATAGTGAAAAATATCCTATTTCAATTCAAAACTGTTTTTCCATCTAATTTATTTATATGGTTAAATTATAATCCCTAGTGGTTTAAAAGTCAAATTAGATTAATTATATAATATTTAATTCAATTTAGGTTATAGAAATAAATTTTTATTGATGATGGAAATAAACACATCTCAAAATTTCCACTTCGGTGGTGGTGCGGTGGTGAAGGTGAGTTGCCAAAACAAGGCCATTATTTAAGAGGTTCAGGGTTCGAATAAAGGGAGTCCACTTTCGGGGAGAGCGTCTCCCCCGGGATCCACCCACATTGTCGGGCTGCTGGGACTCCTCTGGGTGGGAAAAATGAGGCGCGACCCAATTGCTGATGGATCGCTGTGTCGAACCATCGTTGTCGGGCCATTACCCTCCGGGACGCTCTGCCATCTCATTTGGCAATGGCTCCTTCCCCGGCTGGGGAGATTCTTGTGGGAACTACCCCTTTGTGGGGGAGGGGGGTTTCTCTATTTGGAGGGTTCTAAAATGCCACACTATGAAATTCCCTTTTGTGAAATAAAAAAATAAAAACACATGTCAAACTTTTGAACATTTTAAGTTTAAAAACACGATTTGATGTACCATTTATGCGATAGAATTTAAATAAATTTCAGCCACTTATATAATTTTAATTTTTAAAAAAGAATTCCATATTTGAAATAAGAATAATTTCACACATCTAATAATTTAAACATAGTTTTTTTATCAAAAATAATATCCCAAGTAAATAAAATTATTTACAGTAATAAAGAGGAAAATTAGCTAGAAAATGGACTAAACCTTCATATTAAAAACAAATATGACCTAGACACTTATCTATAAGTCAATTTCTGTCCTTTTTTGACTCTCTACACCATTTCTAGTATTTGATCTATTATTTGATCCACTTGAGTTCTTTTCTGTAAATTTTTATCCACACCTTCACTAAAAAAATATTTCTCTTTTTCCAACGGGGTCATATCTATTGGTAAAGTAATATTTTCTATTAGTAAATCCTTTTACCAGCATATATGTCCCTATCACTAAATTTTTGGTAGAAACTTTGTCGCTAAATGATACTATGACAGAGAAAATGATTCTGTTGAAATTATAACATTACCAATAGATAAAATATTTTTCTGTCAAAGTGTTTAACAACATATTAATATGACTAATATATTTATTTCTAATATAGTTAATATTTATAAATAATAAAAAAAACTTATATATGTTTTAAATTATATTTAAAATAATTACATGTTAGAATTCCAATAGTTATTGATAAAATCATATATAATATTTATTAATATAATTATATATAATATATTTATTATATAATAATTATAAAATTAAATTATACGAAACATAAAAAAACTATGACTTTATTTGGGAAAAAACATTCATATATATTTTTAAAACTACAAGAAAAGAGGAATATCTAAGATACAATAGGAAAATATGTTTAAAAAAGATCAAACAGTAAGAGACATTCCATGGAACTCAATGAAACATCATATCCTATCTATTTCATGAAAACATAGAATGTTGCTATCATGGAATCTCCATCACTTCAGATGAGCTATTATTGACTGTAGTGGATATGAACATGCACAACTTTACACTCAGGCATTTGATTACAGTGGACCGCCCTTCTGTTTGAAGCAACACCTGACCCAAATCCCTCCACTTAAGACACGAACCATTAAGAAAAATGTTATGATCACAAAAATACAACAATTAAAAAATAGATTCCATTTTAAAAAATGATATAAAAATAATAATACATGATATATCATGTAAACATCGCATGATATTATATAGTAAATATTCTTTCAATTTATAATGGCACTACATTCAATTGACAATTCATAGGCAATGGGGACTACATTAAAAAAATATCACCTTTCCAATTAAATATTATATTATATGGATTGACCATCATTAGGGGTTTAGCAGTATTCCTCAAAAATAAACCTTCCCAATTTTAAAATATAGAAAAAAAATTCAAAACTCTAGACCATAAAGAAAAAAAATCCTCATTCAGATTCATTCAAGAAAATAATTAGAGGATTCGTATGGACAAGAATCCCACTCTCAATAGTGATAAACATGAAAAATAAATTTAGACCATCATTCATCTATCATGTTCCAACAAACTTCTAACTCATACATCGTCTGTTGGAGAGTGGAAAACCAGAGTGGGGGATGTAAAAAATAGGGACTGCCATTAGGCAGTTAACAATGCCAACAATAATGATAATCAAATAAAGATTTTATGAATCCCCCCTCCAGAACTGCTAAAAATTATAGAATCAATCCAGATGAATTTATAGGAAGGAGAAGTGAGAAAATTTGGTTACCCTTTTTTCCAGGTGTCTCTAGATAGTTTAACAAACTTCTAACACCTTCTCTCTTCATAGTAACCTGCCATGTGTCCCTTTTTAGTCATGGATGTTGTGCTAGCTTTTTTGATGAGAGTAAGGATAGGATGAATATTGGTCTTGGATGACATTTTTTAGGACTGGTGTTGATAGGCTATAAAAGGAAGAATGTAAATGAGTTATTCTCCTCTTTGTTATGAACACTTTCTTTGACAAAGAGGTGTGCTACAACGAATGATATTTGACTTTCTTCTTTTGAAGAAGTCCCCAAACACAATCCTCTGTAACATAAAACAAAAATGTAGAATGTAGAAAATAATCATCCAAAAAATCCCACCCCATAGAAAAACTATTGAAAATGTCACATGAATAACAGTGCCTGAACTAATTTAGCAGTAGCTTCAAAAAAGATTATATGAACTCAAGATTTAAGATCAAGATCATATACCTGATATTCAAAATTGAAATATAAGAATAAAAAATCAAATTCAAATTCAGGAACTTGAAATTTAAAATAAATAACTAGATATTAATAATTGGAAACCAGATACATTAAATCTTGATGTCCAATTAACTCAGAACGATATCTATAAAGATTAAATCTATTAATATCTATTAACTACATAATATTTTCACTAAGTAATATTGTTAACATCTTTAAACTGCATAGATCTAACTATAGAAAGAATGAATAAATATTGTTATAGTTGTAACAAAACATTTAATTGAACACCTTGTAGGTTATTTTGGATAAATAAATATGCACAAGTGAAGAAATCTTAATAAATATGAAGAAGTGAGGAAAATGTTTCAGTGAATATGGATTATATAAATTAAAATTATATATATTGTATATAAATGAATGTAATGAACTGAATATGTAACTCTAATTTGATAAATACAACTAAGATGTTTATCTCATAACTATTTTTTATTAGAATGATAAAAGTATATAGGTTCTTATAATGATACAACATGTCTTAAGGCATATAACAATGGTA
This sequence comes from Viscum album, assembly GCA_963277665.1. Lineage (NCBI taxonomy): Eukaryota > Viridiplantae > Streptophyta > Magnoliopsida > Santalales > Viscaceae > Viscum > Viscum album. The sequence continues at coordinate 1,487,403,344 of OY728137.1, read as the reverse complement.
TTATTTCCAGAAAATATAATATGTCAATGGAATTATTTGTAATATGAAAATATTGAAAGGGATTGAAAATCTGGAAATGATCCTCCGAGGTAACTTTTTTGTAAAATTTCAGACCTGCAATATGTCGAAAAACAATTTATAGTGGGTGTGAATATTTTTCAATGAAACCAATAGTCTAGAAGAAGGGAATAATTGAAACAAACTAAAATAAAACAAAATAGAATTTATAGTGGATGTGTAATTTCATTTATCATACCAGAGTGGGAAAAAATAGGGACTAAAAATTCAATTTGTTAATTAGAAAATAAATCAAGGGAATTTAAAAATAGTGCACCTCATTTTGGATGCTAAGAAAAAACTGACATGAAATTATTTTCTAACCATTCCATCCCCGACAACAATAACGGTATCAGGATAGCCCTGGAAATAATGGTTGGAACTATCAATACAATATTGGTTTAAATTGAAAACAAATATTTATCAAAAAACCCAAATCAAAACAAAATAACTTCCCAATGAAAAGTTAACTTTAGTCTTCAGGACTATTGCATAAAAAACCCAAATTCGAAAATGAGTCAAAAATCTATTCAAAAACTAAAATTAACCAGTGATATTCATTCCAAAATTTGGTAGAAATTAAAACTCTAGTTTTATGAAAATAGATTACAAAAAATTTAAGTCCAAACAACATTAAAATAGAACAACCAAACAAATTTTTTATCCTAATAAAATTAGATGTAAAACATAAACTGTGTATGTGTATGAAAAAATTACAAAAATTTTTATATCCAAGGTACAAAAATTCTAGAGAAAACAAATATTACAACATTAAAAATGAATCAGTAACTTTATTATATAAAACATCACAATACAACAACAGAAATTCAGAACATTAACATAGTGTATTCTTAGAGAGTTGATAATAGGGATCTATAAAAATATGAATAGAGATACAAAAATAGAGTTGATATTAAAAGAATTTAAGGGGAAACCATTACATTATACCTTGAAGAACATTTTCAAAGGGAATATTTGATTGAATATTTGATTATTATTGGAATTTCTGTCATAGAAGTGTTGCAAAGTTGATGATTATTACTCAGTCAATTATTTAAAACAGTGAATCAGAGTCTCCATAATTAGTGTGAATCATAGGTACTGGATGATGACTAGTTGAACTCAAGGATTAATACTAGCCTATATGACGAAGTGATGAACAATTAGATTGCTGAATGAACTTGATGGAAAGTGGGTAGAATATATGGTATTAGAGGGGGCATGGGAACACAGTGATTTCAATATACTGACTATATTAGATCTTAATTGAGAAATTTTGATTGAATCGATAAGAATTAATTAATGATAGTAGGGTTGGCCGAAAAAGAAGAAGAAGGTGGGAAGATTTAGAGAAAGGGCATCTGAGCTCTGGTGTCTTTAATAGTCAAAGAGGCGAGGACACTTGATTAGGGTTCTCAACAAGGAAGAAGGGAGTTGGTGAAAAATGGAGTGGGTAGCCATTTCCGATGTTGGGGGAGATGGGAGGACACATGATTAGTTTATTTTTATAATTTTAAAAAATATATATAAATATAAATATTGTTATTAATAAAATAATAATATTTAATGGATTTTTATTTTTTTTATTTGTTAAAGTTATATTAATAATTTAATGGATTAATGTTCAATAAATTTATATATTTAATAAATTTAAATATAAAAAGTACTATATATTATATAATATATTATAAAATAATTGAAAAATGATAAATTTAATATCAACATTGGTCTTAAAAATCATAATATAATTTTTTTTCTAAATTAGTTAATAACGAAATATATTATTATTCAAAGTTTTATTGCACCATAGATTTATTATGTTAAAATATTAATTGTTAAAAATAGCTATTCATAATATATTCATGTGTTGGTAGAAAAAATGTTGGTGTTGATATAATAGACAAACTGATTTAATTGTTAATAAAATAATTGTTGGTATTGTACAATTATTGTTAATAGATATATTTGCTGGTATATTAAATTTATATCATCAAAAAATAATATCTATTGAGAATACTGATTTTACCAACAAGTATATTATCTATTATTTAATTTCATTTGGTATAAGACATTTTTATATATCACTTGTATCTCTCTGTTTTGAGCTTTTCTATGTTTATAGAGGATGTCAAATTTGAACACATACACCCCTTTGGTCTTGCGAATAATATTTTCCTGTGTAATTAAATGAATTAAATTATTGTAAATCCTTATATGCATTTTACTTGAAGTATAAATGGTCTCCCCTTATAGTGGATAGCCCAATTGATAATGGAGTCTCTGAAGTTCCATGTTGAAAAATATAATTAAAATTACACGATTTCTAGTTATTTCTATGATCCATATTTAATGTTAATTTAGTTATCAATATTGTATTTGATGCTTAGTTATGTTAAATGTATTTTTTGATAAAGGATGACATGTTTTTATAATAAAAAACCTCAGAAGAGGTGTGTTGTCTTTAAAAACAAAAAGCGTTGTTTAGTGATTTACATATTTCATGGAATTATGACGTTAGTGTTTTTCTTATACCTTTTGTGAATTTTAGATATTTATAATGTTTTTACATAGGATCTATTGTGTTCTGAAATGGATTTTACCTTTATATATAAATGTTCATAAAATCAGGGAACCTCCTAAGTGAATGGCATCTTCATTATGATTAATGGATTAAACCAAACCTCTCTCAATGACTAATGAACCATGATAACCCATAACATCTTGAATTTCTTAATAAATGGGATTTCTCATGTAGTTAATGTCCCAATTAGACCATGGTACCTTCTTAGTACCCCCTTGATCTTTGTAAAATGAATTTCAATGTTTTGATAGATTAAATGGCATGATATTAATTGATAAGTTTATTCATGATTGTTGTTTTCTTTTAATAAATGGAATGGATTCACATGATTGATTTCCTTCCTCAAGTGATTTAAATGGAATGTATTACATGGAATTACTTGTTCATGATGAAATTATTTCATTGAATGTGTTAAAAGAAATTATTGAAATAGAATTGAATTGGGTGGTACGCCACACATCATTTAAATTAATTAAACACAACCTATGTGAATTATCATAATTATGATGTCGTTATTTTAATGGATTGATAAATATAAATCAAGATAAGTAATCCCTCATGGTTGTAATTATTTTTATAGATATTATTACGCGTTGATATAGACTTTGGAATAATGGAAAGGGTTCTATTGATGCTTGTAGAATCATCCTCCCTAACATTAGGGGTTTAGCCATGGTGTCTCACATCATTGAAATTATTATGATGGTGTGTATTGTGTGTCTCTTACCCTGTTGAGTGTTGGAATAACAACACACACATGACTTCAAGTGTTGACCTGGAAGAATACTCACTATCTCAGGTGATGAGAATGAAATCTCCCACTCACAATGAGTAGTGTGGCATGTACTATTTTAGAATATGATTTTAGGATCCTTTAGAATGGTTATGGATAAATTTACACCCTAGTCTAGAAAACACCAGTGTTCTGGGTGTATGGCCATTTATGTCCATAAATACGACAGTCATATAGTTGGATACACTATATAACTTATATATATAATTATATGTATAAACATATATGTAGTTATTGGTCAGAATTCTCTTTCTAGCCATGAGATGAATTAGTTAGAGCCACAAGGTGTCCTTTAGGAACCAGACTAGGCTGTTGTTTTTTTCAGGTCTATCAATTAGTTTGTATACTAACACACTAAATTATATTCATAGACTAGTTTTTGATTTATACACTATGGGTGGTAAAATACTAGTATTTATTTCTCACACCAGCTCAGGCCACCATTGCACATGGGAACCAGATAAAGCCTAATGTTTATAGGACCATGTATGTTTTCTCATTCCATATTTCTTCGACATGGGAGTTAGGAACATAAGAATAATTTAGAGCTCACGATGCTCATGAGGTTCTCCCTTATGTATTTTACTTTTTTTATTTATTCATGTTATATATTATATCTTGTCACCTATTCAATGTCTACTATTTCAGTGATTTATCATCTTCTAGACATGCATGTACTATTGTACATTGGTGTTGACCATATTTTATATTCAAATTATTTAATGAGCCAAACATTTTATATGATATTTATTTCCTAAATTTTTTTGTTATATTATATTATTAAACAAAAAAACTATATCACTTCAATAATAAATTAATTAAAAAATGGAAATGAATCCATCCGGATTCAACCATTATATGACTTTTATTCAATTATGATAAATGGTCAATATGAAAATTTGTAACTAGAATATTGAAAACAATGGAAACATTATAATTAGTTTTTATAAGTAAATTTTTAAAAGGATAATTGATATAAGAAGTTGATTTTATGGCCTCAAAAAGTAGAGTCGTGTCATTTGGAGCCCATCTATAGAGTCAGTGGCCTCAACCAATCACACAATGTTATCCGAGCTACCCCACAAATCTGTCACCATCGCACATCTTACACTTTGGCCGTATGCGAGTGTTATGAGGGTTTATTTTTCAATTTCTTAGTAACATAAAGTGTAATTACTTTGTAGAAATAAAATTTTTATTCTGTCAATTACATTTAATAGTAGTTTTTCTCAGTATAATTGTGATTAATTTTCATAAATTGATTTCTCGAACACAAATTGTAATTTCTAAAAAAGGTATAAACATTTAAAGTAAATAAATATATTATGAATAATAATTTTTTAATAAAATATTATGATTAAAAATATCTTATTTAAATGTAAATTATAAAATAATTTTATTTTTTCCACGTGTCAGATATTTTACTATGAATTTTCAATTTGGTAATATTTTTAAAAAATAAAGAATTTTATATTTAAAATTTATAATTATCATATTTATATAATTATTTTGATAAAATATATAACATTTTTGAAATAAAAATTCCAAAATAATTTTAGGGAAATTTTTTTAGAGCTTTCTGATATAACTTATTTGTTCATGACTAGATAAAATACAATTTGAGATTTTCAGTTTGATTAATGTCTTCATAATTATGTCATAACGATGTAATAAATGACTAAACAGAATAAAAGACCTAAAATATGTTATTTTAACAATATAAATTATTTAAATATATTTTTATGAATTTATAAAACTATAATTTACCTTACAAAGTCTAAAATAGAAACATTAACATTAAAACACTATTTTTTGGTCCAACGTTACATTTACGTTCCAAAAAAAAGTAATATTAAATTATGAAATACTCTTGTGGTTTAAAATAACATAAAATATGACCCATGTTTCTAAAAACATGGTCATGTACCATGTGAAATCCGATGGTTTTTTATTTTCCAAAACCAATGTTTTCAAAGCCTATATTTGGAAATTAATTAAAAACCCCTTTACTTTTGTTATTAATACCATACCATTTATCCATTTTCAGTCACCCCAAATCCATACTATAAAATAATATGGTTTTTTCACCTCCTAAGTATTTTTCACAAGGTGTTATAAATCCCCCAAGACTCCAATATTCCATTTTTATGAGTAAATCATCAATGTAAGGGAATTACCCTTCTTTTCATTTAAATTCAATAAACTATTTTAATATATTTATTCAAAATATTATGTTTTCTCTCTTAAATTACTCTTTATAACATAGCTATACATACAATTTATGTTTAATCAATGGGTGACCCATATCCTATCCCATTTTACCATTTTCAAGACCACTTTTTATATCCTTTATGTTGCAGAATTTACTTCTCACAATTTCCCTCTTCTACTTAATAAATTATCTTTCATTTTCTTTCAGTGACTACAAAATACACTTTATTTTCCACGTGTATTCACCTAAATTTAAAAATAATTTATTTTATTATATCATTACCATATATTAATCCCACATTAATTTTCCATGGGTTAAAATGACATAATATTTCCATATTTAATCACTTTTGAAATGCAATGTTGTAATATTAAACATGTTTATTTTATTCTACACATGTTGTTTATGAAAATTTTCAATATGATATATATGGATCAAATTAATTAATAAATATTAAGTATCAACCCTGACAGATATCTATTGCTTTGGGTAAATAATTTAACATGTAGATATTGCATGTTTTGTGACACCTTGGTGAATATCTTTTGTAAATTTTCAAACACCTTGGTAGAAAACCATGGTGATAAGATTATGAATGGATCACTAATAAATTTTAACCAAATTTCCATGTTATGATTACTTTTTTTATTATTGTTATATAACCCTTTTCCTTTTGTCTTTCCATTATTATATTCCTAATGTTCTTATTGATATTACTCGTGGTCACATGTAAAATGTTTCTTTTGTCATCCCTTACTAGGCCTTATGCTCACCCTTTCATTTTATACATATCCCTAGGTTATAGAATACACTAAATTTACATATTATGAACCTATAATTAATTTATTCAAGTGGTTTAGAATAAATGTTTTATATTTTCATGTATTATATACATTTTTTCTATGAAAAAAAACATTAAAAGTTCCTCTGTTTGTACAATGTAATGAAAAGTTATGAAAAAAATATATAGGATTCTATATTTGGTGTTAAATGATGGTTTAGTTATTTTTTGAAATTATTATTTGAAAACATTATAAATAACCATATAGAAATTTCTAAATATATAAAAAGGCATGTTATTTTGGTGAAGTATTAAGTTAGTGGTTTCTGAGAAAATAAATCCTTCTTTAGATATGAGCAAGTGGATGTGGCTCTACAAAAATTCATCATAGAGTGACACCTAAAACACTTCATTAAGCTAGACTCAAACAAGAACTAGTGCATAAAAACAGGCCTTGACACAAACATGGTATTACAATACTAGTGAATATTTTTCATTAATCTCATGATTTTTTTGAACTGCAATAAATAATTTATAAAAAATATAATTGTTATTTAAAAATAACATATTTATGCATGATATTTTATAACAAAAAAAATTAATATTGAATTATAATATTATTAAAAGAATAACATTACTCACTTAGGTTTTCATACATTGGAAAATAGAAAGAAATAGGAGGAACCTTGTAAATGGCGAGTGAAAGAGACCATGTGATGATAACCCTCCAATGAAAACTAGAAAGTAAAACTTCATTCGAATGAGGAATAAAATAACATGAATTATGAGAAATAACTTTAATCAAGTGAAGATATTAGATTCACATTCAAGGGAACAAATTTTGATCTTATCCTTTATATGTCAATGACCTTCATATTTAAGTAGATCTACTGAACCATTGATAACTGAACAATGTATAAGATTTATATAAAAGATCATTTTGTACTTCATTATTCATAACAAGATAATGTCACCTGGGTTGTGTACTGATTAGTGTGAGAAGATGATCATTGGTAATCTCCAATTAAAAACACAAATCCATAAAGGAATATTGATGAAATGGAGTAGTAAGAGTTTAGGGGAACCTTTTTCAAAAAATGCTTCCCTTGTTCAATGTGATAAAATAGGGAAATAATTCCTATAGCTGAAGTTGAAGGGGAAAAATAATGTATGTGAAGCTACGAGATGAAATCTACAATACGTTTTTATTACACCTCTACAATTTTCTGGGATCCTATTAGGAATTATCATATATTGTTTGATGAAAAATACCACATATATAGAAAAATATATTTTATCGAGACCATTAATGCTATGAGGAGATAGCGTGGTGTGTAATCAATGTATAACTGATGTTTGGGGAGACACAATGGTCTCATATATTGTATGAAATGAATAGATCAATAGATCCAAGCATAGGGAGGATCTTTGATCAGAGAAGAGGAGAAAAGAATTGAAACATCCCACATGCAATAAAAGTGGGAATAAGCCATTGAAGAACTACTTTATTTGGAGCTATAAATGTTAAATGTGTGGAAGAGATGACTATATTTCTCATAATTGTTTTAGTGAGGTAAATCCACAAGTTCTAAACTCTAAAGAAAAAGGGAATATGGTGTATACACAACCTGATGTCCAATTATTAATGTGTGGTTAGTTTGTCCACATTTCCAATTACTATCCAAATCCAAACATAATAGATGGGAATTAACAGGAACCTAAAAATATGCTAATGGAGAATGGTCAGGATTTTTCTACAAAAATAGATAAATTAGAGGCACTAAATGATGTTGTGGTAGGTAATCTCATAGTTCTCTAAAAGCTATAAATTACATTGCTTAATTATGGTTTTATTAATTCCATTTTTTCTTCCATGTCTGTAATGAATATAGAATCAATACATGAACTTCTAAAATTTGAGTTACAATTCAAGACTCCTAGAGGTATTATCCAAGAATCAATATGGAATATTAATACAAGTATTCACTTTGGAGAGCACAATCTCATCACAAATAAATTTTTTATTCCCATGTTATAATTCAACACTATACTATGGATGGACTAGATCTCAAATTATAATATAATGATCAACTGAAGAAGTAAGTAAATCTCAGTAGTTTTGAATAGACAACCTATTATTGTTTTCAAAGGAGAGATATCTCAACCTAATATTTTGTAGAAGCACCTCACATAACCTTTTTTATGGAAATGACTATTGAATATCATGATAGAAATGATAGTATAACAAGAGAAAATTATCCCATCATAGTGGAATATGTTGACTTATTTCTTGAAGGGTGACCTAGAACTCCCCCTGAAAGGGAGGTATAGTTATACATTGAACTCATACATGGATCAAAGAAAATATCCAATTCCCTATATAGAATTTAAAATTTTGAGCTAGAAGAATTAAAGAAAAAACGTGAAGATAATTTGTAGGAGGGTTTTGTCTAACCAAGTGTGTCTCTTTGGGGATTAGTTATTATCATTGTGAAGAAGAATGGTGGAAGAATGTGACTATGAATTGATTGTAGTGAACTTAATAGGATCATAGTGAAGAAAACATACTACCTTTCAAGGAGTGGTGATTAATTTGAACAACTTCTTGGCACACAATTCTATCCAAAATTGATCTTCGATTTGGGTATCATTAATTTAGGGTGTAGAAAGAAGATATTACAAAGACTAATTTCCATTCATGATATGGGGAATATGAGTTTTTTCTATTAAGCTATATTAATTCAACTTTAATATTTTGGGAAATTATTAATAGAGTCTTGAATGACTACCATGATAAATCTATTTTTTGTTTTTATTGATGATAATCTAAAATATCGCAAAATTTGTGAGTAACATGAGGATCATCTAGGAGTTATATATCAAACATTGAGGAAGGATATGCTATTTGTAAAGTTCATAAATTGTGAATTTTGGTTACAACAAGTTAATTTATTGCGTCATATCATAACAAATCAGGGAACGTTAGTTGGAACTACCAAGATAAGGGTTTTGGAGGACTGAATCATCCTATAATAGTAGCTAAGTTTCATAGTTTCCTTGGTTTAGCAGGATATTATAGAAGGTTTCTGAAAAAAATTCATGACATTATAATCCACCAACCAATTTAAATATAAAAGGGTCCAAGTTCATCTAGATGAAGAAGAGTAAATATGGTTTCCAAGAGGTTAATAAGAAATTGGACAAATCACCTATGTTAAACCAAATCTCTCTCAGATAAAGATTTTTTATTTTTAGCAATACACCCCTGAAAGGAATTGGGTGTGTCGTATTAAAAATTACAAGGTGATTTATTTTGTATACCTACAGTGAAGGCATAATGAGGATAATTATTTCATACATGACCTAGATATAGATGTGTTTATTTTTCCTCTAAAAATATAGAGGCATTATCTTTATGTGTATAAATGTGATATATGCACAGACGATGATAGTTTGAAGTATATATTCATGAAAAAGTATTTGAACATGAGAAAAAAGATATGGTTGGAACTTCTTAAAGAATATGAGTCTTCAATTCATTATCACCATGGTTGAGAAAAAAATGTGGATTTATTAAATTTTAAAGACCGTGTTGTTCTAGTAGTGAAGAGGATTCAAGGAGATCCTTTGATGAAAGACATAGTAAAGCTCTACATGGTAATTTTAGGGGATGGGAAATCATTAACTCTATCCCAAATTATTTCTCAACCATAATTACTAAGAAACAAAATGAATACTCAAACAGAAGATCCTTTATTTCAATAGAAGATAGAGGTAGTGAAGAATGGAAAGTTTCATAAGTTCAATATTGATCATTAATTTGTACAAAAAATTGTAGAAGGAAATTTTTTCCATGTATTATAGAAATAAAGAATGAGGTGATTTATGAAGCTCATATATCTAATGTATCTATATATCTCAGAATCATTTAAATTTGTAGGGACCTTCAAGAACATTATAGTTGGGATAACACGAAAAGGTATATTTCCAACTACACTACATGGTTCTTGGTGATTCAATATGTGAAGGGATAGAGATGACATATTAATTTGGTTTTTTGTCTAATACCCATACCCAATTATATTTTAGACAATATCACTACGTAATTTTTCACCATTATCCCAAGAACATCCAAATGAATCAATTTTATATGTGTTATACTAAACTATCTCACCAATACTCCCCATTTCATTTCTATTCGGGAAGATTTCTCTCTTCACCAACTTTGAACCAATAATGTAAAGGAAGTATTGAGGATTAATGGGGTATATCAATCAATCATTTCTTATCATGATCCAAGGATCACATCAAAATTTTGGAAAAATATTTTACATGCTCTGAATAATGAATTGTATTTCAGTATGGCCTATCACATCCAAATTGAACTTCAATATAAAATAACTATTCATACACTGTAGGAAATGTTGATAACATACCCAATGTAATTTAAAAGTGTATGCGATAATCATTTCACATTATTAGAGTTCTCATTCAAAAACAACTTCCATTTGAGTATGGAAATGGAACCCTGTGAATATCTATATAGGAAAGAGTGTCAAACTCATAGTTTTGGGATAAAGTGTAGTGACCCAAGATTGAAGTACATGGGAATTACATTACTTTTGTGGAATACTTAATACATAACAAAAACAAACACTCAAGGACCGTAATAGTTTAATGTCTTTGGAAACTCATAATATAATCTCTTAATCATGGTGAAAGATCTTCAACATCTCCCATAAAGATCTACCCCTTTTGTTTTCTTACCGAAAACCCTTCTTTATATCATGGGGAAAAGAAAACATAAAAAGGTTGAGCTCAAATAATTAGTAATGGTAAACACAGAGAAAATAAAACAATCCATAAACATTTGAATGAAAAAACTTTAACATAAAATCTAAACATCAAAATCAGGAGCAATGACAAAAATCTTGGAAGTACGTAAGGCATGTATCATAAAGGAACATTATTCAGGGTAAAATAACATGGTAATAAAACATTTAAATGTGGAAAACCATAAATCACAGGTTATTATTTCCATATTAACCAAGGCATTGTGGCCAAGACCATCTTAGTGGACTAAGTGCATTACTGAACCGAGATTACTTGTCGTTCTAGCCCTGTATTACTGAACCAAATTCACTTGATGTTCCATCCATTTCTATCTCATGCAATATAAATATTTACCCAATTCATTTGAGGGAGATATAGGTCCCACACATCTAATTATGAAATCATTCTTACGTTTTTCACAAAATAAACATAAATCATTCATCATAGCCAAAAGAATAAAATGAGTTTCATAAACATCATCCCTATATAACGTAATCCATATAAAAAAAATGGATACCATTTAATCATAAGAAGAATCAAACCATGTAAATAATAGATACATTGTACTTGAAAAGATAATCATAATAAATAATGTCATATTAGATGGAAAATAGTTTTTACAAAACACTTGAAATGAATTCTTGAGGAAAATGACCGTTCTTCTTCAAAATCATTTTCTTTTTAGAAAATGACAATAAATTTTAAAAGAAAGGGATTTTGTTGAAAATAATCATGAAATATTGTAGAGTAAGCTTCATGAAAATTATTCTTTATGAAGCCATAAAAATTTCTTCATGCCGTATAAGCTAAAAAACATTCTCCTAGTACTTTTGCAGGAAAAGTCAAAAAGTTCCTCGTATGGTAAACAAAAGAAAGATTGCTTTCATAACACAATGTAAAAGTCAAAGAGGGGTAAACATGACTTTAAAAATATATGGAAGTATATTAAACACTTTATTAAAAACATTTTTATGGACATGGATGAAAAATATAACCCCAGTAAATACTTACATATAAGCAATCTCAAATAAAAATGAGATTTGAAAAATTATCCCTTACCTTAGGTCCAATTTCTTATGTATGCGTCCGAGACTCATGTATAGTGTGTTTAAAAATATTATTAACTTGTAACAAAACCATAATAATATTTATGATATCATATATGATTCACTTATGTCTTTATATTAACAGTTCTTTTGACAATTCCATGTTAAAGCAGTGTTTTGGGTAAAATTGTTTCATTTATCGTACGTGTTTGGATTTTTTGTTCTAGATATTGTTTCTTATTTCACGATATAATTACTTCCAGAATGTAAAAAATGATTTATATTTCATGTATTTTCAGGATATACATGTATATAATAGATAGATAAATGAAATGAAATACACCGTACATGGAGACCGTAGACAGTATGTACGCATGAACACTGTTTTAATTTCCTTATTGAATTGAATGAAAGTAAGTAGAGTACATATATATATATATATATATATAAATCTAGTAGCATTATTATGTCATAAATTTAATCATTATTTACCATATATATACTTTATAATCATTCTTGAATAGCTAACATGGAGAATGAATCTCATCGCGTTCGTGGAGACGGTAGTCCGTACGTACGCACGAGCGACGATATCATTATATTGATATTAAAATCATATATAATTGGATGGTATATAATATATACTGAATCATCACAATTTTATATTTATTATTTAAATCATTTATACTTATTATTATACCCATACAAATGATGAAATGTTTGATTAATAAACTACACCACCACATGGAGACGGTAAGCCGCACACATGCACGTGTGGTGACTTTTTCACTCATAGGATGGATAAAATAACTAATAAGGTTGTAAAATTTTTATAATAACATCACATTATATATAATATACTGGAGTTATTATTTTATAATGGAAACAACAAAGAAGGAGGAAGTGGAAGAAGAAAGGAACTTGAAATAGGTGGTGAGATATTTACCTCTTCTTCGCGATCTTCTTTTGATTTGAAAAAATTGTCTTCTTAGGTTGGCTTTATGACTAAATTAAGGCATCTAAGATTATGGGAGGATATTTGAGAGGGTATTTTGTAGGGTTTTTCCAATCCAAATTCCTTTGGAGGAGCTAATTTGAGAGAAGAGTGAGTGCCCTTTTATAAGAGAGGTGAGGGGCACCTTAGGAAAAACATAAAATGTTATTTTATAATAAAGTCATATTCAGTTTATAATGGCTCCAAAGTGACTTATTTATAGGTTATGGTGGTGATGGGTCTCAATCCTATCATAGAATTGGTTTTACACAAGTATAGGTTACCATTTTAGCCTTATCATTTAGATTTACCACTAAGTTAAATAATTTAACTTTTACCGTGTCTTCTTGTATTCTTACACTATATGGTTAATAACCTTACTATAAACTGCAAATCGAACCCCAATTGGTTCATTAATGTCATTTATATTATTATATAAGTCTTTTGTCCTAGCCTTATATTTTTAGGACTATTATATGAATTAATAATATAATATTTGTTTTAAAAACTATTTTATGTCAATTTTGACACTATTTGGTATTTTGTTTTTGCTAAATTTATAATAGCATTATTACTTATAAAATAATACATTTAACCAACCTTAATATATTATATTAACCTATAAAATTATTTTTTTTATAAAAAGTCTCAAATTACTTTTATTTGAATATTTATAATATCAATTACGTTAATATTTAACTAATAAGGTAATTACTGCATCATCATTGTGTCATTAATAAATTAAATTATTTAATGTCTAAAAATTATAAATAAAATACCCTTATGTAGGAAATATTTTTATATTTCTAATTAATACTTATAGTCGAAATTATATTGTGTTTAACCCTATATTAAAAGTGTTTTAGTTATTAAACATTGATTTTAACTCTTTTAACTCTTCTTTGAATTAAATAATAATAAATGTCCTAATCTAATTCAAGTGGACCTAAATGGTCATATTTTGTTCCTAAGGTATTTTTTGTTGAATAAAACTTATCCAATAGAATTAGGACATGTGTTAGGGTAATAATAATATCATTTTTACCCTTAATTACCCTATTTAATTTTAACTGTGGTAAATAAAAGTAAAAAGTTACTATTCACCAAAAATTATTTTCATGCCATTGAAACAAATTTTACTTACTGATATCAACTGTGTCTCTCGGATTTTTAAAATTCAACTCACATAAGCGGTAAAACTATGTTTATGTAAATTTTCAAATGCTCCTAGGAGGTGGGTAAAAGACAGTAAAAAGTTCAATAAAATTTTATATATATAAAATTACTATAAAATGACTTCAATGAATTTATTGAACTTATATAGGTATTATGTATCTATTTTCACCTAAAATTAATTTAAATAAAATAAATAATTATTTAACTAAAAATTCTATTTTAAACTATAACTCAGTGTTTTTTACTATTCATCAAAAATTGAAAGTTTTCAAAAAAATACCAAAAATCCACCCTAGGATAATTTCGATATTCCAAATCCAAAAATGAAGTCCATTTTGAAAGATAATATTTATAAATTTCCAAAAAGTGGGTATTACAATTCATAACGGCTAGTTTATATAATATTTTAATAATATATCCTTGTCTAGTGAAAATCGGTATTGCGTACAACACATGCTATCGAGGAAGGACCTGATTGTGTGTAATGCAAGCCAAGTCAAGGTTTCATGTTGTGAAATATCCCTTTGGTGTTACGTATAACATAATCAAAACTTATTTCATTTATGCATGAAACAAAATATATACTTACTTTTGCGTAGAATAATTTCTACAAAACGAACATGAAATTATGTGTAACACATGACAAGAATAGTGTTGCGTAAACTACAAGCTAATATGGTGTTGAGTATAGTATAAGATAATCTTGGTGTACAATAGAAGACATCAATGAAATTAAAAAGAATATATCTCATAAAATCTCAGGGTGTTACATTCTACCCCCCTTAAAATGAATTTCGCCCTCGAAATTCATCGGGGTTATAAATGGTTTACTACTTGAAAGTTTATTTAGTAGAAACCCATATCGTAAAAAGGAATACCAAAACTTATCTTTAAAAACTATAGTATAAAACTTAATGGTTACCCAAATTAACTAATCATCGGGTTTCCACATAGGAGAACATAGGTGAAAATATGGATATGGAAGATAAATCTAACCATCATGTTCTGATGGAGAGTGGTAGAGAACATGGCTATGAAAAAGCCAACAATAAAAAAGCCATAAATTTTTTATGATCTAAGGTACCATCTGATTCATCAGATATGAGGTCAATAGGACAAAATTTTGGGTTTTCAAGATCATTTCCATAATGTTAAAGAATTTTTGAATTAAAAGAATTACTTAATTGATTTTGGTACAATCTCACTGTTGTTCGTGCCTTGAACAATTTTCACTTCATCTCTTAAAGAAATGAAGTTGAAATTTTCTTCTGTGAAGTGTTAGCAGATCATGCGATAGAATGATAGGTCATTCCATATGTCTCAAACATAAGGGTTGTAATAGTTATATACATATGTCCATTTATGGTGAGATTAATCGTATATGGTTCCAAAAATGGACTTATACTTAATCTATCATAAAACATAATAAAATAAAACTAATTTATACAAACCAGGGAGTTCTTGTAGGCCAATAGTAGGTGATAAAGGCATGTCGTACTTCGTTTGTGGGTTCGATTCCCGCAACCTTGTCTGATGCGACGGGTTGTCGCCCGTCCTACAGGTTGTCCATTTTCTAAAACTACACTATCATAACATTCCAGAGATAATATCGAAAAAATGGTTCTATCATTAAACAATATTATCTTATGTCCAACATAATCCATTTCAAATCTTTAGACTTATCCAAAATACTTCTATCCAAGCTCATAGTATAATGAAAATTATTACTAGAAATGTCATCAACCAAGCATGTGAATACCATCATTTATCCCCCATATATCATAACATATATCTTGTTTATCACATTCGAAACATGTGAATACCTTAATCATGTATTCTCTTGAATCATGAATTACCATAGAACCTTAGTGAAAACATGATTTATGTAAAAAGTTAACACATTCCACATACCAAAATCCCAAATTTTCTATATACTCAAACCATGATATCACTTTGTCCTTATATCAATCATGAGCTCATGAATAATACCAAACATATTATTTTCTCCTTATCCATTCATTATGTGCATATAATATTCTTTACAAAAGTATTTCAATATAATTATTGAAAACCAGAATAAAAAAATACATGGGTATTCTAATATTTTTCAATACTATAAATGGGATTCCATGATATTATTTTGAAATCCCATTACATAAACACTTAATCATTCCACCACATCATTGGCATACTCAACATCACAAATTGTGATCGCATGTGACTTACCTTTTTTCCTTTTCCTTAAGAGGTTGTTTATTTCGATCATCATTAACCCTTGGATTAGGGAATTGGTTAGAATAATTACCCATTTCCTTACAATTGTAGCATTGAAGCGTTGGGGGTGTGTTCTCTATAGTCTTTTCTCTATTCACATCATTGGAGACCTTTTTCCCATCACTTCGACACTCAACTGCTCGATTACCTTCTTATCCACACTTAAAACATTTTCTAATTCCTTTTAGACAATCTCCACCATGCTTCTTTCCACACTTTGATCATAAAGAAACATTCATCTTCTTTTCACTATTGTTCTGAGATTTCTCCATGAACATCATCTTTTGTTTCTTGTCAAAACCATGAGATGGATATGTAACAACAAATTCCAGTTCTACCTTGATAGAACAACACACAATTTTTTCATATCTACTAAAGTCACTTATAGATAATTCCCTTCAAATAATTGGTTTTAAGCAACTGATGAATCGATCAACTTTACTTTCAGGTTGGATGATAAATCCTAATGCATACCTTGCAAGCCTTGTAAAATTCAGCTCTTATATACCATCAAATTTATCATCCTTTTTATTAAGCTCAAGGAACTCCTTTTCCATCTTCATTCTAAGAATACTAAGGAAGTAGTTATTGAAAAATAAGTTCATGAACTCATCCCATTCCATGGATTCAATTTCATCTTGGGGCATTGTATTCTTAATGAGATTACACCTATGGTCTGCTTCACCTTCTAAACGATAAATAGCCATAATGACTTTTTCATGTTCCGAGCACCGAAGTATGGAAAATATCTTTTCAATGGTACTAATCCATTGTTCAGCAACAAGTGGATCATAAGACCCATTGAAAGAAGGTGGGAATTGCCTCATGAAAGAATCAATTGAATATTGGTCCCTTATCTGCTCATTTGGAAGTCCAGAATGTTTCATACCTTGTGTAAGTATAGAAATAATATTTTTCACTCAATCTCCCATAATATTGGTTTTTTCAGGAGTAAAATCATTGCATCTTCCATTACATTGATCTACACAGTTCTTTTGGGATCCCTCCATCGTCTAAAACCCAGAAAGAATATTGTGAGAGGAAAAAATCATACTAAGAAAACAAAATAATAAATGGAGAGTACCTTCAATATATAACATCTTAGGTTTAATTCTATGATCGTTTCCGTAATTCTAGGACTATAACCTATACTTATACTTAACCTTAGGGAAATCCCTAGACATACCTTAAAAATATCTCTAGGGATCTCACTAATGTTTTCTCATCCTAGTTTCCAAAGGATAACTATACCATTCCTCTGATTAAAATTGTAGAGACCCAAGCTTGACATACATGGATATTACATTACTGTTGCGGAATACATAATACATGACAAAAAACCAGTACTCAAGGACAGTAATAGTTTAGTGTCTTTGGAAACTTGGAATATAATCGTCTAATCATGGTGGAAGATCTTCAACATCTCCCATAAAGATCTAACCATTTTTTTCTTACCTAAAACATTTATTTATATCCTGGGGAAAGGAAAACATAAAAAGGGTGAGCTCAAATGCTCAGTAAGGGTAAACAAAGAGAACATAAAACAATCCATAATCATTTGAATGCAAAAACATGAACAAAAATTATAAACATCAAAATCATGAGCAATGACAAAAATCTTGGAAGTACGTAAGGCATGTATCATAAAGGAACATTAGTCATGGTAAAATAACATTGGAAGAAAACATTTAATTGTGGAACACCATTAATAACATGTTATTATTTCCATAGTATCCAAGGCATTGTTTCCAAGACCATCTTGGTGGACAAAGTCCATTACTGAACCAGGTTTACTTGTCATTCCATCCCTGTATTGCTGAACCGGATTCACTTAACATTCCATACATGTCTATATCATGAAATATAAATCTTTACCCAATTCATTTAAGGGAGATATAGGTCCCACCCATCTCATAATAAACTCATTCTTACTTGTGCCACAAAATAAACATAAATCATTCATCATAACCCAAAGAATAAAATTGGTTTCATAAACATCATCCCATCATAACGTAATCCATATAAAACAAATGGATACCATTTCATCATAAGAAGAATAAAACCATGTAAATATTAGAGACATTATAATTGAAAACAAAATCATACTAAATAATTTCATCTTAGATGGAAAATAGTTTTGAGAAAACACTTGAAATGAATTCTTGAAGAAAATATCCTTTCTTCTTCAAAATCTATTTCTCTTCACAAAATTCTATTCAATTTTAAAAGAAAATTATTTTTTAAAAAATAATAATGAAATATTGTAGAGGAATATTCATGAAAATTAGGCGTTATAAAACTGTAATAATCCATTCATTCCGTATAAGTTAAAAAAACATTCACCTCGTAATTTAGCTGGAAAAGTCAAAAAGTTCCTCATATGGTAAACAAAAGAAAGATTCCTTTCATAACACAATTTACAAGTAAAATATTGTTAAAAATGACTTTAAACATACATGTAATAATATTAAACACTTTATGTAAAACATTTTTATGGACATGGATGAAAAATATTACCCCAGTAAATACTTACGTAGAAGCAATCTCGGATAAAAATGAGATTTGAAAAATTATCCCCTAACTTTGGTCCAATTTCCTCCATATGTGTCTGATACTCCTATATAGTGGGTTTAAACATATTATTATCTTTTAATATAACCATAATAATATTTATGATATCATATATGATTCACTTATGACTTTATATTACCCATTCTTTTGTCAGTTCCATATTAAAGCAGTGTTTTGGGTAAAATCGTTTCATTTATCGTACGTGTTTGGACTTCTTGTTATGGATATTTTTACTTATTTCATGATATAATTACTTCCATAATATAAAAAATGATTTATATATGATATATATTCAGGATATATATGTATATAATAGATAGATAAATGAAATAAAATACACTGTTCATGGAGATGGTAGACCGTACATACACATGAACGTTGTTTTAATTTCCTTATTGAATTGAATGGAATTAAGTAGAGTAAATATATATATATATATATATATATATATATATCCAGTAGCATTATTATGTCATAAATTTAACCATTATTTATTATATATATACTTTATAATCATTCTTGAATAGCTAACATGGAGAATGAATCTCATCGCGTTCGTGGAGATGGTAGTCCGTATGTACGCACAAGCGACGATATCATTCTTTTGATATTAAAATCATATATAATTAGATAGTATATAATATATATGGAATCATAAAAATGTTATATTTATTATTGACATCATTTATACTCATTATTATAACCATAAAAATGATGAAATGTTTGAATAACAATCTACACCACAACATGGAGACGGGTAGCCATACATACACAGGTGTGATGACATTTTCATTCATAGGATGGATAAAATAACTAATAAGGTTGTAAAATTTTAATAATAACATCACAGTATATATAATATAATGTAGTTATTATTTTATAGTGGAAACAACAAAGAAGGAGGAAGTGGAAGAAGAAAGGAACCTGAAATAGGTGGTGAGATATTTTCTTCTTCTTCGGGATCTTCCTTTTGATTTGATCAAAAGGCCTCCATAGATTGGCATTATAACTAAATGAATGCCTCTAGGATGAAGTTAGGATATTTGAGAGGGTATTTGGGCAGGGTTCTGCCGAACCAAATGGCTTGGGAGGAGTGAATTTGAGAGAAGAGGGAGTGACCTTTTATTAGAGAGGTGAGAGGCACCTTAGGAAAAACTTAAAATATTATTTTATAATAAAGTCATATTCAGTTTATAATGGCTCCAAAGTGACTTATTTATATGATATGATTGGGATGGGTTGAAATCCTCTCAACTAATCAGTTGTAGTTAATTTTAGGGTTCCATTTTAACCTTATCATTTAGATTTAACTCTAAGTTAAATAACTTAACTTTTACTGTGTCTTCTTGTATTCTTACATTATATGGTTAATAAACATACTATAAACTGCCAATAGAACCCCAATTGGTTCATTAATTTCATATATATTATTATATAAGTCTTTGTTTCCAAACCTTAGATTTTTAGGACCATTATATCAATTAATAATATAATATTTATTTTTAAAAACTATTTTATTTTAATTTTGACACTATTTGGTATTTTGTTTTTTCTAAATTTATAACAAAATTATTACTTATAAAAAAATTCATTTAACCATCCCTAATATATTATATTAACTTATAAAATTATTTTAATTCAAAAAAAGTCTCAAATTACTTTTATTTGGCTATTTGTAATATCAATTATGTTAATATTTCATTATTAAGGTAATTACAACATCATCATTGTGTCATAAATAAATTAACATATTTAATGCTTGAAAATTATAAATAAAACACCATTATGTAGGAAATCTTTTTATATTTCTAATGAATATTTATAGTCGAATTTATTTTGTGTCTATCCCTATATTAAAAGTGTTTTAGTTATTAAACTTTGATTTTAGCTCTTTTAACTCTTCTTTGAATTAAATAATAATAAATGTCCCAATCTAATCCAAGTAGACCTAAATGGTCATATTTTATTTATAAGGTTGTTTTTGGACTAATTACACTTATAAAATAGAATTAGGACCTGTATTAGGGTAATAATAATATAATTTTTACCCTTAATTACCCTATTTAATTTTAACTACGGTAAATAAAAGTAAAAAGTTACTATTCACAAAAAATTATTTTCATCTCATTGAACCAAATTTTACTTACTGATATCAGCTGTGTCTCTCAGAATTTTTAAATTCAACTCATATAAGTGCTAAGATAAAGTTTTATGTAAATTTTCAAATGCTCCTCAGAGGTGCGTAAATGACGGTAAAAAGTTCAATAAAATTATTACATATCTAAAATTATTATAAAATGAATCCAATAAATTTCATTGAACTTATATAGGTATTATATATCAATGTTTACCTAAAATAAATTTAAATAAAATAACTATTTATTTAAATAAAAATTCGATTTTAAACTATATCTCAGTGTTTTTCACTATTCTTCAAAAATTGAAAGTTTTCAAAAAAACAAAAAATTCACCCTAGGATAATTTCAATATTTTGAATCCATAAATGAAGTCCATTTTGAATGATAAAATTAATAAAATTTCAAAAAGTGGGTATTAATATTCATAAAGGCTAGTTTATATAATATTTTAATAATATATAGTCTTTTAGTGAAACTCTGTATTGCGTACAACACACGCTATCGGGGAAGGTCGTGATTGTGTGTAATGCAATCCAAGTCAGGGCTGCGGGTAGTTCAAGCTCCCTTTGGTGTTGCATATAACATAATAAAAACTTATTTCATTTATTCCATAAAAAAATCCACACATCATGTTGTGTAGAATAATATCTAAAAAACGAACTTGAAATTGTGTGTAACACGAGTCAAGAATAGTGTTGCGTATACTGCAAGCTAATACAGTGTTGCATATAGTATAAGCTAATCGTGGTGTATAATATAAGACATCAAATAAATTAAAAATAATATATATCATAAAATCTAGGGGTGTTACATAATGTGTGTGAGATAAAAAAAAATTTGGTTTGGTGTTGTACAAGAGGTGGTAGTAAAGGTTCATTCTATCCAACAATACATACAAGGTGCTCAGAGTAGGTAGAAGATATATGCTGACAACCATCTAAGGGACCAAGAGCTTGGTGTTGGTAATAAAGTATTCCTGTTAATATCACTTTGAAATAGAGTCATGTGGTTTCGGAAGAAAGGGAATCCCAGCCCTAGGTACATTGGCTCCTATGAAATTCATTATTTCATAGGAGTAGTGGCCTATCATCTTACACTTCGACCAAATCTTGATCATGTTCATGATGTGTTCCTTGTATCTATCTTAGGAAGTACATACCTAACCCTTCACAAGTACTAAATCCATAGGTGGTGAAACTGAAACATGACCTCTCTTAGGAGAAACAATTGAGTAGAGATATTGGGTCATATAGACAATGTTCTACGCAAAAAAAATACCCACCCCATCAGGGTGTTTTGGAGGAACCCTAAATATGAAGATGTGTCATGGGAACCAGAGGATTAAATGAGGTAAAAGTACCAAATTTTATAAAGATATAGAATGGGTTTCAAATTTAATGGACAAAATTTTATTAATGGCGAACAAATGTAATGACCCAAACTTTTAAAATGATATTTTATTTTTTAAATATCAGTTTAATATTATTTTATTACATAAGAAAATGATAACACTTTAATAATTTAATAAATATAAAGAAAAATGTTACCATCTTTATTATCCCTTTATGTAACCATTGGTCTATTATTATTGTTGCCCAATATGTCTATTGGGAACTATACTCTTGATAATAATTTTAGTTTTATAATTAATGTATATAAGTAAATTTTGTCAAACACACAATTGATATAGAAAGTAAAGTCGACACCCTCAACCAGTAGAGTCATGGAATTTGAAGACCATCTGGTGGAACATGGGAGGGAATTATCATCACTTGGGTTCTCACATGACCACGCAGAACTATATCTTCAACAAGTAAATCTTGAATGAAATATCTTATTGGATAATTTCATGTCATTGGGAATTACTACTCGAGAGATGTTAGCCGAGATGCCCCATGAATCTATCTCTATCGCACATCTAACCCTTAGGTCATATATGGGTGTTATAATGGGTTATGCTTCATGTACCTACTTACTTAAATTGTAATTACATTATATAAATAAAATTATTATTCCATGAATTCGGTTCTATATAATTTTTTTCCAGTGTTAGAAATTTTTCTCTGCATTTTTAATCCATAATTAATTTTAATAACTTTTTTTATATTTAAAAGATATAATTATAATATTTATAAAATTATTATGATTAATTTAATATCATTTTTGAAATCAAAAGTCCAAATTTAGGTTAGGATGAATTTAACATAATTTTATAAGATACATGTTTTTCATGAATAGTTAAAATAGAATTTCTGTATTTTAGTAAGTTTAATAAAGTTACAATAATTTCATAATTATTTAATAAATAATTAACAAAAATTAAAGACCTAAAATATTTTATTTTATAAATATATAGTATTTTAATATATTTAAATCTATATAAAGAGGTATTATTTGCATTATATAGTCTAAATGGAGAATTTAACATTAAAGGCATTATACTTGTGGAAAATTTAAATTTCCATTCCAAAATAAATAATATAAAATGATGACCAATTATTTTTGATAAAATGACATAAAATATGACCCATGTGTCGAAAACTGTGGGAAAATACCATGGAAAATCCCACAATTTTTCATTTTCCAAAACCAAGGATTCTAAGACAGATATTTGGAAATTAAGAAACAAATCCTACCATTTTTCTAATAATACCCCCTCATTTATCCCATTACATTCACTAGAAATACATACTTCAAAAATCTATGTTTTCTTCACCTATCATGTAGTCCTATAAAGTCATCCTCATACCCCATGGTTTGAATCCTAAATTTTTAGGAGTAACTTTTCAAAGTAATGGAATTAACCTTATTTTCATTTCGATTTAAGAACCACTATTCATATATTTGTTATAAATGTTATAGTTACTATCATGTATTATAATTTATAAAATACCATTATTTCAAAATTATTTTTTTTGGTGGGATACACTTTTCATTTTGATTTTCACCATTTTCCAAAACAATGTTTTATACCCGTTATGATGTCGAATTTACAAATCAAAATTTCCCTATTATCCTCAAGATATTCTCTTTAACTTTATTTTAGTGATTACCCATGAAATTTTTTTCCAATGTTATGAAACTTAGTTTAATTATTTTTGTAATTTTATGGTTTTTCGGGGTTTAAAATGTCATAATAGTCATGTTTTTATGATCTTTTGAAACACCATGATTTTGATACAAAATCCATTTATTTTTTTTATATGGGTTATTTATGAAATATTTTATTATGATATATGTGACTCACATTAATAAAGATAAATTAAGGGTTCACCCTGATATAAATCCAATAGATTGGGTAAATATTTTAATATTTAGAGATGACATGTCTTATGATACCTTAGTGATGAAACATGTTAATTTTTATGACACCTCAGAAGAAAACCTTGGTGAAATGATTATGAATGTCACATTTAAATGTGATAGTCACATTTAAATTTTATTATTCACATTATTTTTATTATGATATTCTCCTTTTTTCCTTCGATCATGACATTATGATATTCCTCAAGTTCTTATTGATATTTGTCATGGTTATATATAAAATGTTTCCCTTGGCTTTTCTTTACAGGGACATATTCACACACATTACATTAATATATGTCCTTAGATTATGAGATGGAGTAAATTAAGTTACGATGAACCTATGATAAGGAAATTAAGGTGTATTATAATAGTTTTTTATGTTTTTATACTATTATTTAACTCTTTTCCAAGGAACTATACATTAAAAGATCATATATTGGTAAAATTTAATGAAACGTTATGTAATAAAAAGGTGGGATAAAATAGTTTTTATTATTCTTATTATACTATATATTTCATTTTTTACTACTTAAACTATTGATTCTTATTTACTATACTATTCTGCAACTCTGATATGAGTGTATAGTCTCCCAACTATCACCTCTTTAGTCCATCACAACTAGTCAGAAGCCTCTTGTGTATGTGGATACAAACTTGAGATCATATGACACACTACTCTGGAAACCGTTTTAGTGTTCATTCAGGTAAATATGTTACAAATATGTTTCATAGGTATTTTCCCCTTTGTCTTAATATTTTTGGGTTAGTAGACAGAAGTCTAGGAATGTTTTAGTGCTTGGAAAATAATTATTCATGGGAGTGACCAACCCATGTACATTGAACATTCAGAGTGGTTAGGGATGGGATTGTTGTTCATATTATTGTTATTATAGTTTATATGATCTCACCTTGTTTGAATTGTGTGAATTCCACTACAGATTGATTTGTGAAATTTATGTTATTTTTTCATTTTCTATGTATAAAAAGGATGAAACATTACATGCATCCTTATAGGCACATTGAAATTCACATGTCATGAATATTTCATTCTATGAAGTTTCATTTATAGGTTTTATTCTATTTCATATAGACTTTTTTGAGTGTTATTCCATGTATTGTTTTCTTTATCATTACTATTTAGATAACACACTTCTGTGATTTATTTAGCATTTTGGTTTTCTTCCTTATTAGGTGATTATTTTCCATGTTGTATGTTAATTTAACATATATTTCGTATTTATCATGATGTAGTTCTATTTATCATATTTTTCTAAGTTTTCATCATTTATTAACATTCTAGGTTTTGATTTTGATGTATTTAATTTGTTGTCAGGCTGAATTTATTAGTTGCAATTAAACGGGAACAAATTTTAAGTTATAAGTTGTATGTGTGCCTTATAATTTGGAAAATATAACCCATATACAAGAACCATCATTTTGATTTGTTTATAACTACAGATTGTTGTTATAATTTAAAGGATTATAGTGTTATGATTTTAATATGAGTTGGTTTTGGTTAAATGAGAACTAAACTATGGCCAATAAAATGTATAAGAGATTTATAAACTGGGGAATTGAAACCCATATAATAAAAACATTATATATTATCATGGAATCTATTTTTTAAATGGTTGTAAATGTAATAGATATTTAATTCTGATCTAAAATGAATCATTTTACTCTATTAAGGCTTGTGACACTATTATAAGGGAATTACAATTGTGTGATTACCATCATAAATGCACAAGTGGGACCAAGTAGGTCAATTAGGGCATGTTTCTTATAAGTTAATCAAATATGAGTGATTTAGAACATTAATAATTAAGAAAATACTACTTGGTTTCCTTTTGATGAACCTTGGTTGTATTAAGGAGACCTTCATAGGTTGCCTTATCTGTTATAAATTAAAAAGAACTGTAATTCATAAATTGACTAATTTTGACAGGAGGTCAATAAATATTAATGTTTAAAAAGAATGTTTGATACTAATTTTATGTTATAACATTTTGTTTTGTTTAAAACCTTTCAAAATTTTAAAGTATTGAATTTTAATAAGTGTATTGAATTAAAATGAAACCTTAAGTGGTTCTCTTCATTTAATCCCTCTCATAAGGGTACTTTTAATGTCTCTTGGTGTTTCCATGGAATAAAAATGTGAGCATTTTGAATACGACTCTTTTTTCCTTTTAGCAATGTATTAAATAGTAGACATTGTACCTAATGAAGTATAGTTGGAATGACCCAGTGATAGGGTTGATGCTTATGATTTTTAATGGGATAGCTCGTGTTAGTTATCACTCTTATATTTTTAATTATTTCCTAAATTCTATGATATTTTTTTTCATTTGGTACCATTAGGGTGTTTTTATCCCTAGCATGACTCTTAATTTCTAAATGACACCCTTGTTAATAATGGATGTTCATGTTATCCAAGACCTTATTATAGTCATAAGAATAAAGTTATTCTTGTTTATTGTAGGTTAGACATGACTATGGAATGGACATCCACTTCAATAGTCATATGAAACTCCCTTATTCATTAGTGATGGACGACTTGGTAGGCCATCATCCAGGTGAATAGTCGGCCATGTCATCATGATTCTACTTAAATATCTTGTATAAACCATTTTATACTTGGATGAATAATTTTTATATCCTATTAATATTATCAAGTATGTCCCAATGTGTTTTTTAAAACTTTTCCTAGTTTGTGTTCATACAAATGGTACCCATTGAGTTGCTAAATGATATAATGAACAATTTGAGTTCGGTATAATCATTGAACATTATGCTATTGAGTATGTTTTCAAGTCATCTATGGAGTATAGTGACATAGGATTTAAAGTAATCAAGAACACCCCAATTCTTGGGTTGGTGTTCAAAGAGGATTGGGTGTTTTTACATGCTGTTCTAGTAGGATTTGTCTGTCACGCCAAATGTTATGACGTAAGTGTGCATGGCTCAGAGGAGCATCAATTCTGCATCTAAGGTGAATCTGATCTAGTGTGCTTGTGAGTGGATACTCTATCTCTCAACTTCCAATTATTATGACACTCCTAAGGTGGGGATAATTACATCAGTGCTATTGGATACGTTCCATTCCATGTAGAAGGAACACAACCAAGGAGGGCCCTTTGGAAATGGTAGGTATTTAGTTAATTTCTGTGAGGCTTGCATGTTTTGAGTCTTGTCGGTTCCTGCTTAGTAGCATGAGGATAATGTTTTTGGATTTGAATGCAACATTTGAGAGAAACTGTTGGTCTAGATGACTTTAGTGAAAAATCTTGAATGATCGCATGATTCCTCGGTAAATGATGCGATCATGTTTTTGTAAATTGAAATGTTTCGATAGGTGAATTCATGCTTCATTGAAGAATACCAATAGTAGAGATTAAAATGTTCTTATTTTGGTTTTATTGGAAGGTTTGAAACCATTATAATCCTCTTAGTGTACTCTTTTAAAAGATATGAGCAATTCCCCTATCTTGAAGTCATCCTTGATACACTAATAAAACGTTTGTATTACGCTACACTAAGGTTTTAAAAGTTATATTGATTGGTAAGTAATATCTATCAGAGTTTAATACTAGATGCATAGTTTTATTCAAGAGTGATTAGTCCAAAATGATACATTGGTTACCATGTAGGAATAGCTTGGATGGACTCTTTGTAACACCCCAAGCTTCCACGGTACATTTCTGTCTGAATAATACAATAGCATGCGAGGAACACAAAACCGGGTTCAAGCGCACCACGACCTATCAAACTATCCATTTAAAATGAAGTTATTAATAGTAATAACAACTTTTTGAAATTTGAAAAATCATATTTTTTCTAATGGACTTCTGTTTTGGATTCACAGTTTCAAAATTAGTATAGGGTGAATTTTTGGTACTTTTCTGATAACATTCATATTTTGATGAATAGTGAAAAATACTACATTTTAATTAAATACAAGTTTTTTAATTGAAATAATTTATAATGTTAAATTATCAATTTTAGTGGATTTAAAGTATAGTAATATTATATTTTTATCTTGTTTATAAGTTAGGTCATTGTATGTAATTTTACATTTAAATTGTAAAAAAACATATGTCAATATTTTGATAGTTTTTACATCATAAAAACCCACTTTTTGGTTTTGTCAATGTGAATTAATTTTAAATTAATTTTTGAAATTTTAGTGTTTCATATTTGGAAAAATGGATTCCATATTTGGAATCGGGAGTTCCAAATTCTGTAAATAGGTAACTTTTATTTTTGGACATTATGAATAAATAATTTAGTAAATATTTTATTTACCACGGTAAAATGGTAAATCCGGTAAATAAGGGTAAAAAATATTATTATAATAAAACTAAATTACATTAAAACGTGTCTTAAACCTATTGGATGAAAAATTCCCGACCATGGGCATCCTTAGGTCAATTTTGGGACCCCATAGAGCCACAGGGGAGTAATATTGACAATTTATATTAATTAATGAAATGTAAAGGCAAAAATAACATAAACATGTATATTTTAGTAAAACAATTTTTATATGAGGTAATATAATTGATCAATTCAACTATAAATTTTTATTAGGAATATAAGAATATTTACTACATCATGAAATTTTATATATAATTTTTATACATTGAATAATTAAATTTACTTATGTCACAATAATGATGTTGTATTTTATTTATTAATGAAAGAATCAAATTAATGATATAATAAATATAAAAAAAATAATTTGAATGTTTTGATGACATCCACAAATTTTCTCAGTTAATATGAAATTTTAGGGTTGGTTAAATTATTTTTTCAAAGTAATCATGTTTTTTTGACTTTCGTAAAAACCAAATATTAAATAGTGTCAAAATTTACATAAATGAGTTTTTATTAAAAATACTATATTATTAAATGATATAATATTACTAATATTTTAAGATTGGCCCCAAGGATTTATATGTGGTTATATATTAAATTAATGAACCACTTGAGGTTCACATGGAATTCTATAGTATGTTTATTAACCAGATAATATAAAAATACAAGGAGACATGGTAAATGTCAAACTATTTAACCAAGAGTTATATCTAAAAGATAAGGTTAATATGGTTATCTAAACTTGTCTAAAACCTATTGATTGAAATAATTTCGACCCATCCCAACCTTATCCTCAAAATAAATCCATTTTAATCTATTATAAACCTAAAATGATTTTAGAATAAATTAAAATTTCATGATTTTTTAATGTGCCACTCACCACTCTTATAAAAGGGTACTTCCCCTTCTCTCAAATTGACACCTCCAAACCGTTTTAGATTGGCCAAAATATGATCAAATATCCTCCCAGATACCCTGAATTCAACCTAGATTCCTTAAATTGATCATAAATACAACCTATGGTTCTCTTTTGTTCAGATCAAAAGAAAAAACAAGAGGAAGAGGTAATTATTTCATCACCTCTTTCAATGTTATTTTCTTCTTTCACTTCATATTTATTTTTTGTATCCATATTAAAATAATAAATCTATTAGGTTATACATAATGAGATGTTATTTTAAATATGGTTCAACCATATTCATTATTCTATCCATCCTATTAAAGACAAAGTCTCCATACGTGCGTACATATGACTTACCATCTCCACGTCGTGGTGTAGTTTTTTATTCAACACTTCATTATTTGGATGGGTATAATAATGAGTATAATTGAAATAAATAAAAAATCTAACATTTTAATGATTCTATATATATAATATACCATACAATTACATATGATTTCACCATCAATAGAATGATATTGTCGCTCGTGCGTACGTACGGCTTACCATCTCCACGACGCGAGGATATGTCCTCTCCTATCATAACCATTAATGAATAATTTAAATTTGATGATTAAATATAATTTTTTAAGAACATAGTATCATTCTGGGTATGAATCCAATATATACTATCCATAATGAATAAGACTTATATAATAAAACATATAAATAAATATTAATCAGTTAACACCCAAAACAATGATACTACAAAAATATTATTAACAATGCGATATTAGAGAATATTATATGATATCATATTCATGTATGTGGTTCTTGTTTAATTTAAAACCAATACTTTAACCATTATACAAGAGTTAGACATACCCTTGACTATGTAAAAGTGCATGGTAAGGGTTAATTTTACAATCTCTTTATTATTCATGGTAGTTAATAAGTATCTACTGGGACTTCATTATTATCCACATCTGTGATTCATACAATTGTATTTCAAAAACTTTTTACTATTTTCTAGACTATGGGTTAAATCCATTTATACCCTTGTTTTAATATTTATAAAAAAAATTAGACGAATCTATCAGTCTTATTCGAAATGAGGTACTTTATGTCCCTTTTTGAAAAAGTAAGGAAAGAATGTTTTTTTAATTTATACAACGAGTGGAGCTATTTTCCACCGTTATATCACCTTCGAAGCTTCCATTACAAGCTTATAAGAAAATTTTAAAAATAAATGTTTCCCTTTGTAATTATATGACTTTTAAATGATTTAAAAATTGAAATAGATATTTCTCTCAAATAGTTTTGATTTCATATAGGTCAATATCCTTTGATGGATTCTACACATGTTTGAAGTTGATTTATTATGATACAATCTTCTATATTATACTGAAGGTTTTGTGATATTATTGACTGTGGGTGTGTTATTTTTAAACTTTTCATGATTTATGGGTAATATATTGACATATCATTTTTTAGTTTTAATATGAATTTTTATCTTATGTTTCAACCTTTTCATATGAGGAATGCATTGGACTTAGTAAGTGATGGGTGGGTCCTACTATTGCCCATAAATGCATTGGTATGTCTCATGAGACAAATTTATGTCTTGGAACAAGGCCTTGACAAATGTTTTATTTGTAGTCTTGGCACGAGGCCTTGATTATGTGGTTTTGATGTCCAACATTATGCATTTCATCATTGTGAAATTAGTTATTGATATTTCATGTCATTATTCGACTAGTAAAATATCCACATGAATAAGTAAATGACATTATTTGATTTATCTTTTCCACATTGTGCTGATGTCTATTTTTAAAAGGCTTGTGATGTAGTCTTATATATTACCATATATGTTTGTGCTTATTTATGATAGTTTATCCTATATTGTTATCCTTACTGATCATCCGAGATCACTATTTTCTTGTGTTTTATTTTTCCATGTATTAGAACAAGTATATTATGATTAACCATCCTGAATAATCTATGTTATATGAGTGTGTTCAAAGGGGACACAATGTTTATTTTTTTCAATTTTATAATGTAATGTAAAACATATGTTTGTATCTTGTACATCCAAGGAAACTAAAATAATTAGTCTTTTGGGGCATGATCTCTTGTGATCATTCCAATGTGATGTAATAATGCACCGACATGGGGTAACAGGGGTTTGTGCATTATATTTGGTATCTGAGGAAGTTTTTTACAAACCTTGGAAACTAGATTTAGAAAAACTCTAATTAAAGAACATTACCCTAAGATAAACTTTGAGGATTAGTATAGAATAACATCCTAGAATTTTGGTAATATAGATATTTTGTAAATTTTTCAAGAAATACATACCTATATGGATACGAGCTGGTAGAGGTGGCTCTAGAAAAGACGTACTTAGGGGTAAAACCCAAAAACACTTCTTTGAGCTAGACTCGAATGTGAATTGGTGAACTAAAACGGACCTTGCTGTACTCTTGGAGATGACACTTCCAAGGAATATTCTTAGGATAATTCACAATTTCCTTAGAAACCATTTTTATGGAGTTATGAATAAATAATTCCCAAATGAAAACATTTTTTATGATTATGTATTATATGCATAAACTAATAAATTTATGTTATGCTTTTTAGAAGTTTTGAATTATTCATTGGGATTCATAAAACAACCTAGTGTATTCCATTGTTTATAAATGGAACCTAGTGGTAGGAATGGAAACTATATCAACACACATAATCCATGTAGGGATTTCCCACCTACTCAAGATAATTATAGTGGAGCTGGTGATGCAACTGATGTTGAACAGTTTATAACCATACTGGGACAACTCACTTAGGTTATGAAGAATAACCTTAACCATATGGAGAACCCTAATCCACAACGTGGAAGATCAATGTTAGACCTATTCACGAGTTAAAACCACTAATATTAAATGCATGTACAGATACATTTGTAACTCAACAATGGATAAGTTACTTAGAAAAAAATATTTCATGCGCTGGGGAGTAGCGAAAGGGAAAAAATTTTATTGCAGTTTATCACCTCACAGAAGATGTGGATCAATGGTGGTCATTAATTAAAAACACAAAAGAGGATGATGAAGTATCAAATATGGAATAGAGAGATTTTAAAGTGATTTTCATAGAAAAATACTTTCCTCGTGAACATCGAGCAGATATGGAAAATAAATTTCTATGTCTGATGGAAAAGGAGAATAAAAATGCCCAAAGTATAGTCTAACTTTACAAGGTTAGCAAGGCATGCTACAGATTATATACGTAACCCAAGGAGTAATATTGATTGATTCATTGATGGTTTTAAGCCATATATCAATCTTTCATTAGTCTCACAATCCTTCTCATTGTACGAAGATATAGTCTAATGTAAAATCAAGACAGAAAAGGAATTCACTATGTCTTATGATGTTAAAGCAATGAAAGAGAAGAAGAGGTCTACTGAACACTCTAGAAATGTAAACAAGGGGAATATGGGAAAAGCTGACTTTCCACCCTATAGTAAACGTAGGAAGAAACACCTAGGTACTTTCTTAAAGGGAATGGGATTTTGTTACAAGTGTGGTGAAAAAGGACACCAAGCTTGTGATTAAAATGGAAAGAAAGAGGTTGTCAATGTTGAATTGTACAATTGTCAAGAAATATGGAATTATAGAAATGAATGTCCTATGAACTGAGGAAACTTAACTTAGAAAAGGCCAAGGGAGCAAGACCAAGCTTATGAAATCACTGCTGCTAAGGTTGATACTCTTAACAACGTGGTGGAAGGTACATTAATAATTTCATCAAATTTAGCAAATGCTTTATTTGATTCTGGATCATCACATTATTTCATATCTGCTCTGTTTTCCAAGAAAATTAGATATTTCCAATTTGATTTAACAAGGGGTTTTATCAGTCAAAAATCATAAGGGAAGTATTATTGAAACAATGTTTTGTGAATTAGTTACCATTATATCATAAACACATGCTTTATATGCTGATCTCATTATCATACCCATTATTGAATTTGACATAATCCTCAATATGGATTGGCTTTCTGACCATGATGCAATAATTTAATGTAAGAATTTTGAGGTTACAATTTTTCATGATGATAAGAAATACCTTATCTTTAGAGAAGAAATGTCACCATCTGATTTTCATATAGATCCAACCATAGTATCTCTACTAAATTCAATTAATGGGGAGGAAGGGAGTGAAATAACTATAGGTGAGGAAAAGAATGTTCAAATGGAGTATGTACCTATTGTTCTAGAATATGTTGACATCTTTCTAAAGGATTTACCAGGACAACCTCCATAATAGGAAATTGAATTTTCCATTGACTTAATTCATGGATCCAGACCCATATCAAAGACCCCTTATAGAATGGGCACAGTGGAATTATTTGAACTAAATAAACAACAAGAAGAATTGAGTAATATAGGATTTATTATCTCTTGTGTTACTCTATGGGGAACCCCTATTCTTTTTGTTAATAAGAAAGATGGACCTATGAGGTTGTGCATTGACTACATGAAGATCAATGCTATAACAATAAG
This sequence comes from Viscum album, assembly GCA_963277665.1. Lineage (NCBI taxonomy): Eukaryota > Viridiplantae > Streptophyta > Magnoliopsida > Santalales > Viscaceae > Viscum > Viscum album. Next base: position 1,487,368,766 of record OY728137.1, on the reverse strand, counting down.
GAACAAGTATCTCTTACCTCATATTGATGATTTATATGACCAACTTCACTGAACTCAATATTTATCAAAGATTGAAAATCGATCTAAACACCATCAGTTGTGGCTGAAAAAGGAATATATTCCAAAGAAAACATTTCGAAACAGGTACAGTAATTACGAGTTTGCATTAGTGCCTTTTGAACTAAATAATTAAACCTATGTTTCCATGGATCTAATGAATAGAGTTTTCAAGGAAGATCTTGATGAATTTTTAGTGGTATTTATTTATGATATCTTAGTATACTCCAAAATCTACAATGATCATAAATATCACTTTCACAATATTCTAAAGACTCTTAGAAGAAATTAATTATAAGGGAAGTTTAGTATATTTGAATTCTAGATTCAGGAGATATCTTTTCATGGCCATTTTATCTCTAAGGATGTAATCTCTATTGATCCTTTAAAGACAAGGGCAATCCATGAATGGCCAGCACCAATGAGTATAACTGGGGTACATAGTTTAATTGGTTTAGTAGGTTATAATTGGCGTTTCGTAGAAATGTTTTGCCGATTTTCCAACCCATTTTCCATGATCACACGTAAAGGGGTTAAATTTGTTTTAGAAAAATATTGTGAATAATGTTATGAGGAATTGAATAAAATATTTTTCAATTCTCCTATTTTGACTCTACCATATGGGAATGATGGGTTTTTTATTTATATTGATGCATCAAAGAAAGGACTTGGTTGTGTCCTTATGTAGAATGATAGTGTTATTTCCTATGCATAACGACATATAAAAGTTCCTAGAAAAAAGTACCCGTGTCATGATCTAGAGTTAGTAGCTGTAATATTTACTCAAAATATATGGAGACACAATCTCTATGGTGAAAATGTGAGAAATATATTGATCAAAAGAGTTTGAAGTATATTTTCTTACAAAAAAACTAATCCTGAGGAAAAAGAGATGTCTTGAAATACTCAAGGATTATTATTGCACAATACACTACCTCCCGAGAAGGCATATAAGGTGGAAGATGCTTTGAGTAGAAAGAATCATGGAGTTCTAAACAAGATGATAGTTAAAAGGGATCCTAAGATTAGGGATCTTGTACAGATAGATATGGGAATAATCATAGAAGGTGAAACATGGATAATTTTTCAAATGGTTTCAAAAACATACTTACTAGAAAGTACAAAAATTTCTTAAATTGATGTTGAAGAGTTTACAAAGAAAATTAAAGATGTGAATGATGGGAGATTGATTGATATAGTATATGTAGATGGAATCTTGAAATTTGGAAAGAGGCTTTGTGTTCCTAATATATCTGATCTAAAAACAGAATTGTTGGATAATGCACGTAGCTCTAATTTATCTACACACCCCAGTATCACTAAGATTTATATTGATTTTAAGGAACATTTTTTGTGGGACAACCTGAAGAGGGAAATTGTTGATTATGTGTCAAGATTTAGGATTTTTCAATAGGTGAAAGATCGAAGAAAACATCCTAGAGTATTCATACGTCCTCTTCCCATACATAAGTTGAAATGAGATGTTATTACGATGGACTTTTTCATGGGCTACCAAAGACTCATAGAATGAATGATGTAATATGGGTCTTTGTTGAACGTCTTACAAAGTCGGCACATTTTCTTACTTTTAGAGAAAATTTACCAATTGAACATTTATCAAGACTATATATTAATTATGTTTTAAGACTCCATGGTTTACCCCTATCAATTTTTTATGATCATGATCCTCATTTTACTTCAAGATTCTAGAAAAGTCATCAGAAAGCTCTAGATACTGAACATTTTTTGAGCACTACCTACCACCCTCAAACTGAAGGACAATCAGAATGGACTATTAAAACCATATAAGACATGTTGAGATCTTGTCCACCTAAATTTCAAGGTATGTGGGATAAGTATTTTCTCTGGTATAATTTTCCTATAACAATATATTCTATTCAAGTAATCAAATGGCATTATATGAAGCGTTATATGGAAAGAGAGTTTGCACACCAACTTGTTGGGATGATATTAGTGAAAGAAAACTCATTGGACTAGAACATGTTGGGGAAACAATAGAAAATGTGAAGATTATCCAAACCCACATCAAAGGAGCTCAAAGTAGGAAAAAGTTCTATTTCGATAATAGGAGGAAGGATTTGCAATTTCAAGGAGGAGATCAGGTCTTCATGAAGGTATCTCCATGGAAGGATGTTATACGATTTGGTAAGAAGGGTAAATTGAGTCACATGTACATCGGACCTTTAGAAATTATAGAATGCAATAGAGTTGTATCTTACTATTGGGAAATACTGCAAAGTCTCTCTAAAGTTTATGATGTGTTCCACATATGACATTATAGAAAATACATGCCTAACCAAACACATGAACTCACCTCGGAAGAGATAGAACTAGAACCTGATCTATGTTATTGCGAAGAGCCTATAAGTATTCATGATACCGGAGAACAAGTGTTGGGAAACCAGATGACTCTTATGGTAATAGTTCTTTGTAGAAATTAAATAATGGAAGAGGCAATGTGGGAACCTGAGGAACATATGATGAATAACCACCTGGATATTTTTATGAAGTAATATTCTATAAATTTGGAAGACGAAATTATTTGAAGGGGGGAAGAATGTGACACCCCATTCTTCCATGGTACATTTCTCTTTGAATAATATAATGGCATGTGAGGTACACAACATTGGGTTCATGCGCACTACGACCTATCAAACTATGAGTTTTAAAAGCATTTATGAATAATAATACCCACCTTTTTAAATTATATAAATCTTATTTTTCGGAATGGAATTCATTTTTGTAATCAAAATATCATAATTAGTTTAGGTATAATTTTTGGTACTTTTCTGATAACACTCATATTTTGATGAATAGTGAAAAATACTTTATTTTAATTAAAGACAACTATTTTTAATCAAAATAATTTATATTGTTAAATTATTCATTTTAGTGGTTTTAAAGTATCATTAGATTATATTTTTATAATTTTATATAATATATTTCATTTTATGTAATTTCACATTTAAATCTCACATAAATATATGTCAATCTGTTAATAATTTTAACTTCTTAAAAACCCACTCTTTAGTTTTGAAAACAGGAATAAATTTTAAATTAATTTATAAAAATTCTGTGTTTATAATATGGAAAAACTTATTCCATATTTGAAATCAGAAGGTCCAAATTGTAAAAATATATAACTTTTACTTTTAGACATTATGAATAGTTACTTCAGAAAATATTTTATTTACCATGGTTAAAGGGTAAATCTAGTAAATAATGGTAAAAAATATTATTATAATAATATTAAATTACCCAAACATATGTCCAAACCCTATTGGATGATACACGCCCATCCATGGGTTTTTTGGTCGATTTTGGGACTCCATGGAGCAACTTCGGAGTTATAATGACATTTTATTTTAATTAAGGTAATGTAAAGACAAAAACAACATAAACATGTATCTTTTAGTAAAATAAATTTTTATATGAGATTATATAATTGATATCATAGACTATAAATATTAATTAGAAATATGAAAATATTTCCTACAACATGATATTTTATTTATAATTTTTATACATTAAATAATAAAATTTATTTATGCCACAATAATGTTGCAGTATTTTCCTGATTAAAGAAAGAATAAAATAAATGATATTATAAATATTAAAATAAATATAATTTGATATTTTTGATTAAATCCATTAATTTTATAGGTGAATATAAAATGTTACTGTTGATTCATTGTTTTTTTGGAAGTAATCAAGTTATTATGACTTAAAAAACAAAATATTAAGTAGTATCAAAATTGACATAAATGTGTATTTCAAAAATATATATTATTAAATGATATAATATTCCTAAAACTATAATATTCGGCCAAAAGACATAGATATGGTTATATATTTCATTAATTAACCACTTGAGGTTCACTTGAAATTTTAAAGAATGTTTATTAACCATATAATATAAAAATACAAGGAGACATGGTAAATGTCAAAATATTTCACCAAGGGTTAAATATAAAAGATAAGGATAATATAGTGATATAAACATGTATAAAACCTATTGTTTGACATTATTTCTACCCATACCCACCTTATCCTCAAAATAAATCCATTTAGATCTATTTTAAACAAATAAGGATTTTAGAATATAAAAAGAATTCTAGTTTTTCTTAAAGTGACCATCACCTCTCTTATAGAAGGGTACTTCCCCTTCTCTCAAATTCTCACCACAAAAGAATTTTGTACTAGCCAAAACCTACTCAAATATAATCTCAAATCTCTGCAATTTATCAAAGAGGACTTAATTTGATCATAAAATAAACTTAAGGAGCCCTTTTATTTAAATCAAAAGGAAGAACCCAAAAAATGGTGATTATTTAATCACCTCTTTCAATGTTATTTTATTCATCCACATTCTCTTTATTTGTTTTCTTCATACCAAAATAATTACTCAAGTAACTTCTACATACTGATATGTTATTATAAATATGGAATAACCATATTCATTATTCTATCCATCCTATTAATGACAAAGTCATCATACATGCATACGTACGACTTACCGTCTCAACATCATGGTGCAGTTTGTTATTCAACACTTCATTATTTGTATTGGTATAATAATGAGTATAATTGAATTAAATAATAATTAAAACATGTTAATGATTCTGTATATATAAGATACCATCCAATTAAAAGGATATAATCATCAATAGAATGATATTGTCGCTCATGCGTATGTACGGCTCACCGTCTCCATGACAGGATGAGATTTCATCCCCCATCATAACCATTAGAGAGTAATTTACATTTGATTATTAAAAATAATGTTTAAGGAACATAATATCATTACATATATGAATCAAATATATCCTATATATAAAAAATATAAATTACATAACAAAACTTATAAGGGAAAATGAATCAGTTAACACCTGAAACAATGATAATACAAAAATATTATTAACAAAGAAATATTAGAGGATCTTATATGATATCAAATTTATGTATGGTGTAATTATATAATTTAATAACAATTCTTTAACCATTATAGAGTTGGTTAAGGTAACCTCAACTAAGGAAAATTACAAGGTAAAGGGTTAATTTTACACTCTCTTAATTATCTGAGGTTGATAATACATATCTACTAGGAGTTATTTATTATCCACATATGTGTTTCTTAAAAAATTATTTCAAAACATTTTTACTATTTCCGATACTATGGATTAATTTTATTTATACCCTTGTTTGAATTTTTTTTAAATGTTTTTAAAGGAGTCTTTCCGCCCCATTCCAAACAATGTACCTTATGACCTTTTAAGAAAAATCAAGGAAAGAATGTTTTTTAACTTATACGGTAGGTGAAACTATTTTCCGCCATTATAACACATTAGAAGCTTCCCTTACCAGATTATAAGAATATTTTCAAAATAATTTTTTTTTCTTTTATAATTACATGAGTTTTAAATCATATCAAAATATAATGATATATTTCTCTCAAATAGATTTTCTTTCATTTTTGTCAACATCTGTTGCTGCATTTTAGGCTTCATTGAAGTTTATTTATTATTATACAATCTTCCAAATTTTATTTAAGGTTTTGTGGTATGTTTGACTATGGATGTTATATTTTTATACCATTCATGGTTTTTGGTTAAAGTATTGACATTTTGTATGCTAGTTTTAATATGACTGTTTATGTTATGTTTCAACCCTTTAATATAAGGAATTCATTGGACTTAATAAGTGATAGACATGGCTAACTATATCCCCTCTATGCGTTGGTAGGTATCATGAGGAAAATTAGTGTCTTGGAAAAAGTCCTTCAAAAATGTTTTATTTTTAGTCTTGGGATGGGGCCTTGACTATGTGATTTTAAGTCTGGGAATATGAATGCCATAATTAAGAAATTATCTATTGATATTACATGTGATTACTTGATTAGTATAATATCCCTGTGAATAAGTAAAATAAATTATTTATTTTTATCTTTTCCATATTATGGGTATGTTTATGTTTAAAAGGCTTGTGTGTTAGTCTTATATATTTCCATAAACGTTTATGATTTTTTATTATAGTTTCCGCTATAATGTTATCCTTTGTGAGCATCTGATCTCACCCCTTTCTTATGTTTTATTTTCCCAGGATGCGAAGAAGTATATTATGATTAACCTTCAGGAATAGGATAAGGGATAAGAGAGTTTTAAAAGGGGACACAATGTTGATGTTTTTCCATTTCTTAATGTAATGTAAAAATATATATATCTCTAGTATATCCAAGGCTAAGAAACTAATCGGTCATTCATGACTTTATCTCTTGTGATCATGGCAATGTGATGTAATAATGCACCAACACTGGGTAGCTGGGGTCAGGGCGTTACACACTTAGATGTGAGCCATTTTTGCATTAACATGACCAATATATGGATGTTGTTATGGGCTATGTCAATGATCTATAGTGTACATCTTGTCCATGTACTAACATCACACTTGTAAACATGAAGTTTTTTATAACTTGGGATATATCATTGGGCATCGATTTTAAAATTTCAAGTTCATCGCATACTTGTTGTTGGGCTCAGAGGTGATTTTTAATGGGTAAGAATACTAGTCATTTGGATCGAGGTTACACCCTAGTTCATGTTGTGGCATAGAATTTTTGAATGGTCATATAATTTTTTGTATAGAAACATCACTAAAATTCAAGTATGTGATTCAGTTAATATGCTGATTGTAAACATGAAATGCCATAGAGAAATGTGTTGAAGTTTAGTTTGACTTACACTAGTAGTATAAACCTAGCATCATGAGATTGGTTAGGTGGTGGTTGACCAACTAGGTATCCATCTTGTTTAATGTATATAGTCAAGTGGAAATATTATTAAGCACACTGTTGAGTTAAGGAAGTTGGTTTGTAGAGGTCAGCTATGCTTTTTGAGGGAATCTTGCTTGACCAGTATCATTTTGTTCGATCAGGTTTCAAAATCTTATTTATAGTGAGGTTTTTGTTATAGAATCTCGAGTAATAGGGGTTTCCTTGTTAATGAAACCATTCTAGGAGCATCATTAGAATTCTTAGATAATTCTTAGTGGGAAATTCTGATAGTGGAGGTGTCTTGGTTCAGAATTGGACCATACTTATGTTAATGACTATGATGGAGATCACCTTTGGCCAGATGTATAACAATTTGAATATGTGATATTGTCTCTAGATAAATGGTCTTGAGTAAACTTTGACTCAATGTTTCATTTAAAAAGAAATCGTTAGCTCATGTTATTATGAATTAAGTGTTGTATGCTTAATTAATTTTGGTGGGGTATCTGTTAGTTGAAAAAAAATGTGACCATTTGAATGGGACTTCACAACCCTATTAAGTTGAGTGAAGTTTCTATTTTTATTAATGTATTATCATATTTGAGAATTTATAAGGTGGGGAGGTTATAACGACCTATGTTTTATGCCAATGTAGATTTCCATGGGAATTTGAATTTTGGCATTTGGTGGATGAGACATTATTTGAAACTATGTTTCAGAACATAAATATGAGATTCGGAAGAATTATATGTTTTTTAGTCTTGGTTAAAGGCCTGAGGAGTTCCCTAGGTGTCTCGTTGAGTTTTATGAGTGTCGGGCCCTGAAAATATCATGTTTGGGGGGGTCTGACAGAGGCTGCTACAAAATAATTAGTTTTTCCCAACAAAGGTATATCTATTGGTAAAAGTGCATTTTCTATTGGTAAAACGTTTTACCAACAAAAAATGTCATGTCTCTGAACTATGGGTAAAAACTCTGTCGCTAAATGTTATTGTGACAGATAAAATTATTTTGTTACAATTATAATAATACCAACGGATAATATATTTGTTGGATGAAATGTTCAACAACAGATTAATATGACCAATATAGTTGTTGGTAATATTAGTAACATTTATAAAAAATATTAAAAATTAATATTTATTTTTAAATTATACTCTAAATGTTGGTATTCCAGTATTTATTGTTAAACTTTTATTTTTAATTTATTAATATAATTATATATAATATATTATTATATTTATTTTATAAAAATTATAAAATTATCTTATATAAAACACTAAAAAACCAAAACTTTATTTGAGAAATCACGCTTCGATATAATTTAAATACATGTTCAAACTTCATGAAAAGACAAGAACCTCCAAGAAACATATTACAAACATGTTTAAACATGTCCAAACACTGAGATACTCCACATGAAACTCAATGAAACTTCATCTACAATCTATTTCTCGCAAATATTGAGCATCAATATCTTGGAATCCCCATAACATCACATGAGCTATTATCTACTACAGTGGATCGTGACATGGACAACTTCACTGTCATCTCTTTAACTACAATGGAAAACCCTTCTATGCTTGAAGTAGAACTTGTCTCCACTATTTACAATGTAAACATGCATCATCTTTCTCTGATCACACAAACAAAACAATTAACAAATAGTTTTCAATTAAATGAAAGATATAAAAATATTAAGACATGGTATAAAACTATCATCCAGTGACTATAACAATAGGATAATCTAACCAATTTAAACAACAACCATAATATAATCTGACTAATACAATAAAAACCATAAAATTATCCATCCTGACCACAACAAGACTATATATCTAATACCAAAACAATTTCCATAATATGTGATATAAAAATAACCAGTGATCACAACAATAGAAAAATGTATAGAAGAACTGATGGATGAAAAAAAAATTAATAAAATGGAAACCATATAATAAATTAGTTGGATAACATGTGACCAAAAACAATTTATAATGACATTCACTTCAATTAAGAGTGACACATAACTCAAAATTGTATAAACTAATCAAAACTATAGGAGACATGTTTTGATTTTCCACCCCACGCACCTAAAAATTTTATTAAAGAAATTGAAATTTGGTAGTGGTGAAATTTCACCATCAAATAATTGAAAGAGATTTCAAGTATACATGACATTAACACACATACCAATCATCTCATACATTCTCCAACAAAATCTGACTCAATAGACCATGTATGAAAAGGTTACAATTAGGCCATAATCACAAACATTTGGGGGAAGTGAATATGGAAAGAGAAAGTAAATGTTTAACATTGATTCACCTAAGAGAAACACTAACAGTAGCTAGAATGGAAGGTACATGAAGAAATTGAAGGGATTTACAATCCATGAAATTTAAAATTGGAGATCTCCACCTGTTTGAATTGAAAAAATGAACCATTTTTAATAGGTATTTTCACTGGTGTCTAATAGGTTAAAGTACAATAACCATAGGTACCTGGTGGTTCAAACAGAACCACCTGTATCCCACTAGGTGCATAGTATAGGACCACAAGGAACGTGGTCCCCTTGTTCATCTAACCTTATTCCCCATAATCCTCAATTCTTCCCATCCTGAAACCCTTTAATTCAATACCCTACTCATGATACACAAAAAATGAAATAAAATTTCCAAAAACTAATGCAAAATATTTCCTATAATGGTATGGAATATACAACCACCCCAAGAATATTTAACCAACTTCTTGTGGGAACCAATTTAGCCATATCATATACATCTTAGCCACCCACTCCCATGTTTTATCTTGGAGCATCCCATAGGTGTGAAACAGGATCTGCAGGGGGGAGGGATAAGCCCATAAAAGTTCCATTTCATGTGAGTTTTCCCATAAAACACACATCCAAACGAAAAAATATCAAGCCCTCCCCACTCCGCAGTGATTATTTATGTGACTTCCTCAAAAGAAAACCTGAACCTTTGAGATGCCTCAATGAAAATCTCAGAAAAACTACAAGAACAAAGATTATTACACCGAAATCAATGAAATCCATAACTGTTTAAATCTTCCTATAACATTAAACAAGACTCCAAGGAAGCCAACATCAAACAGGGGAAAGAACAAGTAGAAAATATTGTGCCAAAAATTAGGCAGAAAATATTCCACCCGAGATTATTGAATTTGAGAAAACATGTTATTTATTTACATTCTATTTTTATACAGCTGGTTCTTAGATTTAACAAATAATATCTTGGCCTCTTTGAATCTTCCTCAAAATAAAGCTAACTTGACCACTGATATTGGGAAAAATTTATAGGCTATGGTGAATACCACTCATTAAGATGAGATGGTTATTGATAAGGGAGGGGTAGTTGATCCTCTTAATATCTCTCCAAAAGATAAGGATGTTCTTGGAAGCCTCAATGATTGGGATAAGTAGACTATAGATCCTGAAGCTGATAATAGAGAGGCTTCTTATGTTTAAAGCTTACACAAAAGGATGTAAATAATGATGAATAAAAAAGCATGTAATGATGGTTTTACTTAAAGAACTTTATCTATTCATCAACATGAGAGTAAAATTGGTTGAACACAAAGATTTTCATTCTGTTTTTAAGAGGGAAAAGGTGTTCACCTAGCCAGGTTAAATGTTAAGGGAACCTGAAATGGATGTACATTCAATTGCATAGATCATAGGTATCGACTAAATAACTAGATATTTTAATAAAATAACCAAATCCTTCTCTGAAATTTTTATATAAAATCCTTCAATACTTTAGAAATTTATGAAAGTTTGTGCAAACATGTGTTTTAAGTGTTTGTGAATAGGCACCACCAAATAATATTAGTAGTACCAGGAGAAATCCCACAAACATTTCTATAGTGTATAATAATTAATAACACTAAGAAACCAATACGAAAATCAATTTAGAATAATGAAATAAAGTGACAACAACAATGAAAATTGGACGTACAGAAAATCTTGATGCATCATGCAAGGAAACTGCAACACCCAGTAATGAAAAAAATGCATAAAGATTTTATATATGGGAGACTGGATGAGTACAACACAATTTTAACCCAAATTAACCCTCAACTCCCACATTTGAATCAAGTACGAGTCCCTCTTAATCCCCTGTTGTGGACATTTTGAGTCAAATTGAATGCTCCAAATAGGCCCCACCCATTAGATGAAGGTTCACATGTTCAACTTAATTGTTGAACATAATGTGCCCTTTTAAAGAAAAAATCATGTGGTGATGATATAAAATCATGAAATAATGATTCAACGATGATGAAATTATATTGTTCTCCTATGTATAAGAATGTATGGAATGAATCTTTTCTAAAACTATAAGGTTATCCACATATATAAAGCCAAACCCATGAACATATTATCCAATACCCTAAAAGGCTTTACAAATCTATAATATTTCCCGACTTTTACATTGACAACAATAGATTTTGCAAGATACAAGTCATTCTTTGACAGCAGGGAAGGTTAAGAAATTAAATCTACACCTCCAAGATGATCTTAACTCCTCGGGAGGCGATAGCCCTCGATAAAATAACCTAGGAGAGGGAAAGAAGCCAATAAATTTTTCCATGATTCTCAGAAAACCTCTTTCCTATAACAATACTACCCATCTATTTCAATCTAAATATACTCCACATAGGCATTTGAATCATCTAAATCCACATAGATACAAGGGTAAATGATCAATCATCCTAATAATAGATGTATTTGGAAAGGGGAGAGGTAAAGTAGGGAGACAAACCCATATGACTGAGGAAGCCGAATATCGATTCATATAAAACTCAAAAAACCTGCTAAAAAGATAGAATTTGAAAGAATCGAAGGATCGATGTGACCTGGTCCAAGAAAAATCCAGATCATATTTATCTTTGAAACAATTAGAAAGTGTCGTGGATCAAGGAGACTCACTATAGTTTGATTCTAAAGATCTCATGTTCCATTAATGAAGCAGCTGAAGGCGCCAGCCAGGGGATGTCGCCATTCAAAACGAGCCACAAATGATAAGACAAGAAAGAAAGAAGACACTGTGAACTCTGATAGAGAAATCAATATGGGAGAAGCTCTGTGTTTGAAACCTAAAACCATGGGAAATAAAGATATTTCAGGAATGCATGGAATCCAACATGGGTTAGAGGGTGGAACAAGACCATGAGGAGGAGGTGGAAGGGGAGCCGAGGACCCCTCTCCTACAGGTTTTGGACGGGTCATGTGAAACACGAGGAAGATAAGTAAATCACAGTGGACATCGAAGAATAATATAGTATTGGAGAAGGAATGCTAACCATAGGATACCGCGTTTGAAATCAGAAGCAGAGATGGCATATTCCATGGTCGGAGGAGGAAGGAGGCACGCCGTTTGGGTTCTTCTGGCTGGGCGTGCGACACAAATAGGAAGGGGCGACATAGGGGAAGAAGGGAGAAGAAAATGGAGAATGTAAAAATAAAATAAAATAATAATAATAAACATTTTTTAAGAGAAAATGAAATTAACTTATCAAAATGCTGGTAGAGACTTTTTATTTTGGAAATAAAGTGTCACATTATTTGTATAATTTTTAAAAAAATCATGATGTATAATAAATTTATATATAACAAAAAGTTTTAAATTTATATATATTTTGAATAAAAAATTATATTCTATACATATAATGAAATTATATATACATGAATTTCTATTTTTAGTTTTTACTACATTCGATATTATTCAAGTCTCCAAGATTTTTAATCATTTATCATTAATTTTATATTAGATATATATATATATATATATATTATCACAAACATATAATGTGTTAGTGAAAACATATGATTATATGATTTTATTAAAATATTTATAATTTAAAACATTTATTGAAAATTATATATATATATATATATTCATTTTTTGGTAAAATATTTTATGTTATTGGATAATTTATTGCAAGATATTTTTATAATAGTAAAAAAATTGTTGATGATAATAATTAATAGTAATAGATTCATTTTTTGGTAAAAGATTTGTTGGTGTTAAACAATCAATATCAATAGATATAACTGTTGGTGAAAAAAATTGTTGGTACATAAAATCTATTCCAATAAAATTTAATATCTGTTGGAATAACTAATTTTTACCAATAGATAAATCATTTGTCAATAAATTTCTGTTGGTATAAGTTAATTTTTTTGTAGTGGGTGCACAGTTTGTATGAATCTGTGAGGCCCCCAAAAGAAAACCATGCAGACTGAATCAGAGGAGCAGTAGGTGAGGCATGGTCTACACATGGTTCGTTCAACATTTTATGTACCTAATCACTATTCATCACACATTTTGTGCACGTTTAAGAAACATATGAAGCCTAACCATGTGAAGTAGGTTCCTTATTTAGATGGATTTTCACCATTGGCGCTTTGTTTGGCCAAACCATATGGCCTAATTTTTGAATATGAAATGACCGAAATTCCATTAATGAGCGTAAAACACATTTTCAGTCTTTCTTTTCCTCCAAGTAGTTGTGTGAGCCTCCTCCCATGTGCAGTGATTTCATATACCTCCATCCCCTAGGAATCAATGGATCTCCTCCATCCATCGTCTGATTCTATCATCATCATTCTCTATGAATCTATTCCATTATTTAATTGATTCCTTTTGAAAAAAAAAATTAGTTTAATATTCTATCAATGAATTAATATGTGGGCATTATTATTTTCCCTATTAACAGGTAAAATGTCAATTTTTTTATTTCTTCCAAACCAGACTGAATCAGGCATCAATATTCAATGAGTAAATATTCCTAAGCATGAGGTAGGTGTTCTATGCCATTTTCCTTAATTTTTTTATTGAAATATAAATGTTTTCATTTTTCAGCATGCCATCCTCTATCACGCATTACCATAATATAGAGTTATTAATTTTGATTCATTATATTCACCTTATATTGATCTTTCTAATCTTTGATATGTATATATATGATATAAACATTTAACACGTACACAAATTTTGTGTGCCAGATTATATATTACTTTGTAATTAAATGAATTAAATTCCAAGAACACCTTATAATTATGCAACATTCAATATAAATGGGGTTTACCTAGTAGGTTATAGCCTAATTGATCATGGAACCTCATAAGTGTCATGTTGAACTTTTTAATTGAATTTTCATGTTGGGTAGTTATTTCTGAAATGCATCTTTAAAGTGAATTGAGTTATAACATATTTATTTGATGATTTCCTATGGAAAATAGATTGTTTAATAAACAATTAAATGTTTTTATAACAAAACCCCCCATATGAGGTGATTTGTCTTTGAAACTAAAAAGTTGTCTTTAGTGATTTACATATTGCTTGTCCTTTTGAAATTAGTGTTATTCCTATGCCTTTTTTGAATGTTAGACATATGGAGTTCTTGTTCATGGACTCTTTTTTGTTCTCAATTGGATTTTCCCATTTCTATATAAAATTTCATCAAACTAATTCCCCATATAAGTGCTTGGTCAATTTATTAAGTTCAATTCCTTGAACTGCACCTATCTAAATGTCCAATGAACCAAGAACCACCTGTGTTATTGAGTTTCATAATAATTGAGATTTCCCTTTTAGGTAATGTCTCAATTATACCATGGTACCATATAAGAACCTCTTTGATCCTTGTTAAATGAATTTAGATGTTTTAATAGATTTAATGGCATGTTATTAATTGAGTAGTTTATTCATGATGATTGTTTAATTTAAATAAATGAGATGGCTTGACTTGATGGATTTCTTTCCTTGAGTGATTTAAATGGGATGTATTAAATGGAAGGAAATGCTCATGATGTTTATATTTCCATAAAAGTATTAAATTGAATTATTGAAATGGAATTGAATTTGATGGTATGACTATACCACTTAATAATTATAAATGCATTACTTATGTGAGTTGTTATATTTGGGATACCTTGACTTTAATGTCTTGATAAATATAAAGCATGAGATGTACTGCCTCATCGATTCACATATTTTTAAAAATATTATTATTCCATGATATAAGATGTGGAACGATGGTAAGGTTCTTGTTGAGCATGGAATAATATCACTCCCATACATTTGGTTTTTATTCATGGTGTCTCATGGAATTAAACTTATTTAGAGGATAGGAATTATACACCACATCCAATGTTAAGTGTTGGCATGATGGAAAAATCATCATTTTATGTGTTGACATGATAGACCACTCACCATCTATGGTGAAGAGTATGACGTCTCCCACTAACTATGAGATGTAAAACATGTACCCTTTGTCTTGAGCTTTTAGGATCGTCTATACTTGTTATGAATGACTGATTTCTGCCCCAGTTGATCCAACATGAAGCATTCAGGGTATATAAAAAATTATGTATGTTCGTACTTGGTTTATATTGGTGGATGAAATTTATAACTAAACTACATAAATTGTAATAAATATATACATAGTAAATTTCTAGAATTATCCTTCTGATCATTATCATAAGTAGGTAGAGCCACTAGGTTTTATTTTGAATCCTAAGTGGTCAGTTTTATGTTTATTCAGTTCGGTTTAATATGTTTTATAATTGTACACTACCTTACATTATATTTATAGACAAGTTTTTATTGTAGACACTATGGGAAGTAATATACTGGGATTTATATATCAAAACCTACTGAGGCCACCATTACACTAGGTACCCGAGTAGATCTTATGGTCATAGGACTATTGATGTTTTCATTAAATATAATTCTTGTACCTAGGAGATATAAGCAAAACACAGTGATAGATCTCTAGAGGCTAATGGAGTTCTCTCTCAGTGATTTTACCACTTTTCATTATTCAAGTATGTTACTGTATCTTGTTACTTATTGTATTTATAATGTTTTATTTATGTATAGTAATCACATGTACATTCATGCATTGTTGTACATTAGCATTAACTATATTTTATATCCAATTTATATTATTCTTTTATTGAACTATATTTACTTTATTACTTCTTTGGATTTCAATTTTTATTTACTATACCATTGTTCTATTCTTATATGAGTATATAGTCTGTCAACTATCACCACCTTAGACCCTCACTACTAGTTAGTAGCATTTTTTGTGTGGGGAAGCACTCTTGGGGCCATGTGATCCACTGGTCTTGTAATTTTTTTAGTGATTAGTCTAGCTGGGACATTACACATATCGTGTGTAATACTATTCCTTATATCTTTGGGAAATGGAAATATAATAAGGGTAATCTCAAAAACTTATTAAGGTTAAATGTATATCTGAACCTATCATGACATGAAAATATTTAAGGATTTAATAAGAACAAAATAATTCTATATAACTAAATAAATGATATAGAAATAAAACAATTGATGACCTAAAAATATAAAAAATAAAATGTTCTGCAAGAATTGAATACTTGGTGATGGATTCCATAGTGAAAAAAATATTTTTTTACCTTCATGGACATTCCCAAGACATTATTCTTGTTTTCATGGACACATCCAAGACATCATTCTTCATATAGAAGTCTCATCTAAGACATCATTCTTGATTTTTTTAGACACAAAAATACCCAACCATTTTGTCTCATGAGACTAATAAATTCATCCAGAGGATATATAATTCATCTTCCCAATAATAAATTTTTTATGTACAATATGTTCAGCATATAAGAGACATGAATTTAAATACAGTGTATTATCAAATTTAATTAAGAATCAATAAACATCTTTATTGAGATGAAACATTTATAATTTCAAGAAAATCCTAGTTAATAAATTTTAAAAAATAGAAATAATCCATCAAAAGAATGAATGAATATTGTTAAAAAATACATATCCCATGTGCGACACAAATAATGTCCAAGGATGTTGAAATAGACCGAAAAAATAGTAAAAGAGTGGAATTGAAATAAAATACCAAATACCTTGAACAAATATAAAATCACAGTTTAATGTGTAAATTTTTCTGTATATAAACCGTACAAAAGAATGATTGTTCATAATGAAAAACATGTCTCAAAAAAATTTAGATAAAACCATTATAACATTTATAACACTTCCATAAAAACAACAAGAATGATGGAACCTGAAATAAAAAATTGAATCTCATGAGTATAAAAATAATCATATTGTAATACCTCGAATAACTAGTCAATATTCCATAAATAGAAACATGGTGAAATTTATGAAACATGTCTCTAAAAGATAAAAAACTAAGTCAATGAACCATTACAATAAAGGTAACATAATAAATAAGATAAAAAATAATGTTTACTATGAAATGAACATTAAAAAATAAGGAAATGAAATATATCAATTATACATGATGTGAATTGGGTTAGTTAATATGCCATGAAAATAAATTATGGTGTGCAATATCAAACATGTCTCATGGAATTGAAAAAATATAACACTTAATACTTCTATAGCCTTTGTATCAAAATATGTTTAAATAAATAAAATTATAATGATTTTAAAACCCCATTAATTGAAAAATGTTGAAAATTAAATACAATATTAACTAATAAAACCATATCTAACATATCATGGTTCCCAATATAAAATATGTACATGAAATTAAATTCGAGGTAAACATCTCCGTAAAACAATGTAATCTTTCAAATTAAAATTGATGTAATAAGAAGTAATATATTAGTAAATCCCTTTTATTTCACTAAAAAATATTATAAAATAAATATATGGATGATATAAAAAAGAAAAAAGAAAAAATGTAGTGAATACAAAACATATCTCAATGAAGATAAATTGAGAAGTGAAAACCCATTCCATAAATCCCACATTAAAAAACATTCTATAACCTCCGATAAAAAATTTAACTATCTAAATAAAATATTTTAGAACATTTTTTATACCTACAACATTTTATGTAAATCATTTATAATCATTTGTGAACAATATATTAGTTTGTTATAGATTATTTCTTTCATCATGAGCTATAAACTCAAATTTCTTATTTTGTACAAGTTTTGTAATGTTCATCATTCCTAGATTCTAAAAAATATTAGAATCACATTTTTCCAATGAGTAATTTTATCCAACATTCATTTTGTGAATGATAAATTTATTTTTAGTTAAATTTAATATTATGGTGAATTATTTTTATCAAGTTTAAATTATATTACCGTTATAAAATATTCATTAATAATTTTTGATGTAAACATTATAAAAACATTCACTTAGGTTGTAAAATGGACCACAACAAGAATGTGTTATAAATATTCTATAAGGAAATATTTTTATATAATGTTAAAAAAATATTATAGATGATTAAAAAAGAAAAAAATTATAATTTAAATTAATTTACACGATCCTTAAAACCATCCATGTACGATGGTGATGATAAATGAAATATATCATTCGGGGAGGTGATAGTCCCCACATGCACATGATTAACTTTTAAATTTCTCAAAAATGGGGTGGAATGAAGTTATATGAATTTTTTTTTATTTTAGAATCACAACTGTGAAATTAAAAATATATTAATTCATCTAATATAACGTTTTTACTAGTAATTAGGGGTGGTGAAGAAAAATGAACAACAACATTTCGTTGAGTTGGCAGTCCATATGTACACACAATCAATGTTGTCTTTTTATAGTGGATTGAAAATATTTAATCATGGTATCAAAATTACCAAAGGAACATTTATATACATTAATAATACTGGTTTCATTTTAATAGTTATTATATACGGTGTTTCTATGTGAAATATTAAGAATAAAAGGCTATGTAGTTAGAAATACTCACACTAAGAACTTACGATTTCACTTGAAAATATACCTGGAAAAAGAGACCATAGGATTATGAATAGATACTGGAATCTTATTAAAAGTTGAGATGATTAATTTTTAAGAAAAATTATACATTTAAAAAATGAAATTTGGATTTATAGGTCTATCATGAAGTCCTGAAAGTGATGCCCTTTAATATGTGAAGAGAAGGGTAATTTTAGAAGTATCCATAGCATTTCAATAATGGCATGTCACTAATCTTTGGTGAAACGCTCCGATAGTGTATAATATTTGATTTTGGTGGAAATATTTGGCTGAGTAAGCCTCTTAAACAATTTTTAACACATTTTTTTAACATTTTTCTCACATTACCACATTATTTTTATGTTTTACCCTTTTTTTTACATTAGTAACTGGTTTTTACCCAAGAAATCAATGTTTGACTAAAAATATATGAAGACGCCTATTATAAAATTTGGTTTTGATACAAATAATTTTATGATCCAAATGATCTTATTGAATATTTAAATAAGTTAAAATTACTTTTTAATCTAAATTAATTAGTGCGTAGATAATAAATTTTTTCCTAAAAAATAATGTTTTAAGCATTAAGTGTTTTTAATATTATATAAAACATTTATCAAAAAATGATTGATAATATATTTTTTATTAGTATAAAAACATATTAATGAAAACTATATATAATAGATAGTATCATTCTATGAAAATAACCCTCTCTCCATTATATTGGTTAGTGATATTAAAATTTGTAATCATACTTTTATGGGAAAAACGAAATTGACCATATTATTAATATGAAGATGTTTTTATAAAATATGAAATAAATTTTGTTAGTAAAACTTTATACATGTGATGAAAAATAATTATCAAATAAAAATACTGATTATAGTAATATATTACTTATACATTAAAAATGTTAAACATTGATTTTATAAATTCTATATATTATCTTTTAATGTATATTTTCACTAATTAAATAAATATTTTTTCAAGTAAAATGTTTAATATTAATTTAAGTTATAATTAATTTTTTATATATCCTTAAACACAAATAGATCCCAAAATTTGATGTGGTGTGATTTTTTATCACTGGTTGAACCCAAATAATTTTTTAATGAAATGATTTCATGATGTAGGGAAGGCCTCATAAGTTTCCTTTGGATTTAGTATAATAAATTGGGAGATCCAACGTCTGGTGAATGGTTATACATGGAAAATACTAACCCGGCTACAAAATTAGGTGACATAGGTGAGGATGCAGAATGATTTACATACTATGCTTGGTATATATAAATCCATGTTGATTATGTCCTTAAGATAGGGTCTAACACTTGAAAATGGCATAGTTTTTATATATATTATGGGTGAATTGAAAAAACATGAATCATGATTACCTATTTGATAGATAGAACCAAATATTTGGTGAAATGTTTATAAGTCCATGTGTCCAAACCATGAGACTCTTTATAATTGATGATTTTACCATTTTTCCATTGTATGAAAGGTTTGTTACCTTATTTTCCTAACCAATCCACCGATTGTAGAAACTATTACAAACCAAAAACCTCTCCCCTCTTCAAAGGAAGAATCTCCTTCGATGTTGGGTTTTCTAAAGCATTAGTGGTTGTGACCCAAATATCTGTGTAAAACTATGAGTCATATTTCTTCTATTTTCTATAAGAATCATGGTTGTTTGTTTTATATTCTTCCAAAACATATGAACCCTTTTTCTAAAGAGTTAATATCTTTAGGTCGTGATTCTATTTTAGTTTAAATTAAGCGTCATGTTTTCATGATTATTCATCTACGATCCTGGGGTAGGTGGTTTGTAAGATTTCCCCCAATGAAATGATGTTATTCATGTGTATGTGGGTTCTACATTTTTAATATTCTTTTTTATTTTTTATGATTTTTAAATGTAAATTGGGCTTTCAAATCGATATTCTAGACCATTGATGAACACCATCGGGTTCATTGACAACTATGAGACTAGGTTTTGGGCCACCCGTGGAGTGTTATTCTCTTGAATTGGTTAATGGTTCTAAAGTGGTTAGATAAGGGGATTATATATTTAAAATGGTTACACTTGTTTCTTGAATAATTTATTATGGTATAATGCATTTTTTGGATTAATTATAAGTAAAAAGGGGTCATGATAAGGATGGAAAATCAAGTGTGAAAATGGAAAACGAGGACTAAAATTTTGTTAATTGGTTTTAAGGAACCCGTAATTATTATTTTAAATAAAATAACTGTTAAACTATTTAATTATTGAACATAGATAAAGATTTTAAATGAGTTAGACCATTTGAATATTGTGTAAATGGAATTAGTTTCACCCTTGATATGTAATGTGTTAAACAGGGAAAGTGTGCTGGACCTTATGACATGTGGATTAATGAATTGGTTAGAGAAGAGGTACATGATATATCTAAACCATGGATATAGATGTTGGATTGATGATCTTTATCATTATTTTTGTATGGATAGACACGAAATTCATCATCTGTGGGTAGATATGTTGGATGCTAAATTTCCCAATCTTATCTAGGGTGTTGGTATGGCGAACGAGGCACTAATTCCAATTTGTATGGTATGAGTATATGGTTTTCTGCACCAGTGTATGTGAAATTGGAATGATAAACTAATTCCCCCTTATTTTTTAATTTTTATTCCTAATTAGTGTTGTCTTAGACATTGAGCATAGAGAATGTATGTTTCTGGGGTTCAGTGTCATGGTGGACCTATATTCCCAACTAAATGATTGATAAAATGTTTTGTCAAGAGAAATTTTTATTATTTTTTCTTTTTTACAATCCGTAAATACTTATTCAAAAAATTTAATAGATCATATATTTAATTAGATACTTTTAGTGGTGACCTCAAATATTTTACTAACACCCTACTCAAGCATCTATAGGTAACGAAGCATAATTCATGGTAGTAGGAATAGATAAGGGAAGTAAAACTATGCTATGTGGTAGATTTGAGATATGTAATGGATCATGGATGAGGGGACTAGACTGAGATACCAACATATTTTGGGTATTTTTATTGTGTATTCTATTTTGGGGTTTCTTTGACACAAGATAATAGTATATCACAACATGATTACTGTATTAATTGTGGTAATTTACCCTGTTTTTTGAATCAAATACATGTTGCATCATTATTTTCTATTACTACGTTTTGTATTTATAACATTGATTTAGTCTATTGGAATTCTATAGTAACAAATTTATAGAGTCTCCATGTACCTTTCAAGACCCTCACTGCTAGTTAACAACCTCTAGTATACTTGGAGGTGTTATTGAGTTTATGAGGCACCCTCTCTCAGAGAACTGGTTTAGTTCCCCTAGGACGGGACATTAAAAAGTGGTTTCTGAGTGGGATAACATTCTGTTGTTTTACTATTTTGTTAAGGTTTATAGGACATTTTTCTATCTTAGGCTTTGGAAATAACCTTGTTTATGAAAGTCTCTAACCTATGTGTGGGGTAAACCCCATGTTCCAAAGGTGGGATTATTATTCATGATGTTTTGTTATTACATTTAGATGTCATTTCACCTTTGGAGATGGAATTATTGTGTGATTTTTATGGGATTTTACTTATTGGTTGATACGGAACAACTTGCATTTGTGCGTGCATCATTTTAGACACCGATTTATTCATGTGACATGTATAATATTAAAAACAAATATGAAATCATGTAGTAGTTGGGATGCGAAAAATTAAAATTATTTTCAATTATTTCCTTAAAGTAAATAGATTGTTCCAAAAAAATTTAATTTATATATCTTGTGAGGTGTTAAATTAAAACAGTTAAAAATGTGTCAGATATAAAGTTTTAATTTTATAAGTTTGTTTTACCTTGATTTGTCCATGGTCCTCGATAGGGATTGTGGGGGATAATGACAATGTTATGTCTGTAACCATTCGGATAGTGTGTACCAAGTAGATTGTTTATGGTTATAGGTGACCCCCTATTTTTGGTTACTCTAGAAGTGATACGTTTTATATCACGAGAAGTGGGTTTTCCCCTGTAGAGAAATAACACCATTATGATGGTGTCCAACTGGGCGATAGGAAAACATTACTGATAATTCACCCTATGTAGCTAGACTAGATACCCTGTTATTTCTAATTGACAGGGTGGAAGATTAGTTTGACTAGAAAGTTTTTCACTTTATATTGTATAGAGAGAGAGACCCATGGCATGGTTCTCCTAGTATGTTTGAATTTCCAAGATAGTTTAAACTGAAGTGTCCTACAATTTTTTTTGGGTGGGTGGACCATTGATTTATATGTTTTTGATTAATCAATAAAGGTGGTTATGGATCACTTTGATACTCCACCTGAGAAAATAGTGAATTTATCATATTATATATTATTTGGATCACCAAACACTGGTGGTATATTCATGTTTATGATGGAAATTTAGAGAATATATCTTGGTAAAGCTTCATGGAAATGTTCATGGAGTTCTTTTATTAAGAGACCTGGAGGTAGAGGTGATAAAAAATATTTTATTTAGTTGAACCAATGGAATATGTCATGGATGGATATGCTAGAAACTTCAAAAAAATTAAACACTTTATTCAATTTTTTAGGTGATGAGACAGCTATGTCCACACATTTTCCTGACCAACATAGATATGAGATCCTATATAAGGTGAATATTTTCCATCATAAATTTTTTTCCGAGGTTTGGAATCAAGCTCTCATTTATATGGGGGGGATAATTAGGGCATCCAGTGGTGGGTAGGTGGGTTCAGTTGTATAATATACTGGTATGTCTACAAATTCTATAAAAGGGATGTTATGTGTGTTTTCACTTTCATGACCCGTACCCCGGGGCCCATGTCCTGACTACCCCAAGATCTCCTTCTATAGGCCAGGGTTTGATGACTAGAACTAGAAAGGCATTACCCAAAAATGGGAAGACATTTCCTTTGAACCTCTACAAACACACAGTCCCAGAGAAAAACAAGATGCATTCATAATGTAAAACTGCAGTAGTAAATGTGTGTACAGAATGTAAAGGGACTGGAATACAAGTCCAACAGAAAATATACAACTACAACAGAAAACCAAAAATAGCTCCTGAGATTGTCCACCAAGGATCCTTCCTGAAGCGCAGGTACAGCTCGTCTCCACAGATATCCATGTCAACCAGTCGCCTCTGTGTACTACCTAGTCCTGGCTCCTATAGTCCCATCTGAGCTACTCATCATCTTCACAAGACACATCAAGGTACTGGAAAATCTCGTGTAAGAGTGAGAATAACAATATCTTGTAGGGACACTGAGCCCCCGATGGTCTCTTAGAATTCCACAATGGAAAACCAAAAACTATGATCTGAATCACAAATCACAAAGCAAAAGACTCAACTCATACTAGGTATACAACTTAGATTTTAGGAATAAATATAAATAGTTTTATGCTATATCATTTTACTCCATTAGGAAGTTCCATAACTGAACCATGCAGAAGTTATAACATTATCAATCCACATAGGGTCATAAGTTGTTGATCCATGATTGGTCGTTCTAAGGCTGTTCCTCATCGGGTCTCACATTACTGATCCACATAGGGTCGCTTGAATATTGGTCCACATAGGGTCTCTAGAATTTTGATCCACACAGGGTCACTAGAATTCTAATCAACACATGGTTTCTACGATGCTGGTAGCCACAGGTTTTCTAAGATACTGATCCACACAGGTTTTCTAATATGCTTATCCACACAGTTTCACCATTATGTTGATCCACACAAGGTCCCTAAGATGCTAATCCACATAGGGTTTCTATGAAGTTGATCTACACAGGGTCACTAAGTTGCTGATCCTCACAAGGTCTCTCTTCAATTGACAGCCATCCACATGATTCTCCACACCCAGTTGTTCTTGAGTTCTGTAGTATCTACTCCTCAAGATATTGGTCGTTCCTCAACATCCACTAAGTTCCACAAAGGAGTAACCCAATGTACAGAAATGTTTTAAGGGTTTCAACATGACAGACGGTGCGTCAGTCGGATGCCTGGGCTGTGAGTTATAGGCATTTTAGTGTTGAGGGCTCGGTTGGATTTTGGTTGGATCCAACCTGGCCGTACTCCAACATTCTCCAAGACTCATGGAGAGTATCTCAAAAATATAATCTCTTTACAAGGACTATAGTGCCGCAAACGGTTCGTCAAATGGACATCTGATTTGTGAGATACATCTTTTTAAGAGTATCTAGGCCAAAAAGGGTCCGGGTCCAGTCTGATGGGGTCGGACCGACTGGGCCCAGGCCGTGGCCACTGAGTCAACCCTTGTGGGTCGGGCCACAGACCGGATTGGCCCGCCTCGGCTAGGCATGGTACCTGGCTGGGTGGCTGCACGTGGACCTTCCACCTCCCGAACGGACCAAAGGTCCGTTCGGTTCTTTGAAACGACACTGTAATGTGGCGCTACATCATTATTAGTGGGACTCGCGAGGTGCGGGTCCACTTTATTGTGGCTTCGATGTCGTGCCTCCCTTATCTATGGTGTGTGATGACATGATGCCTTCTCCAAAATGGTTGGCTAAGAGCTGGCCTCCCTTGCCATCGCGGCTCAAAGCCGTGGCTCACCTCCACGGCGTGTGCCGAATCGCTACCTGTTTCCACAACAACCAGGCATTTCCAGCTGCTAAAATCATCTGTCAGTGCCGGTTGCCGGCGATACCGCACTGGGGCCATGCTGTAAGATCTTCATAGGCCACCTGGTTGATCTCTGGTTGTCCATTTTCTCGTTCTTACGTGCCTAAGGTTCTCCCGTGTTGATTCCATCACTACATGGCTCCCAGATTCAAATTGCCACCGAGTCAGAAATTCATCCACTAAGAACGTGACAAATACTAAAGCAGTGGAGGGTCCGGGCCTTGTTAGTTTGGCCCACGAACTCCATTTTATCATTATATCAAGTAGGAGAAATTGATTCAATGTGAATAAACTTTATTACATTCTTGTTTCATCATTATTTTCAAGAATGAGGGGAATAAACAAATTCAATTGAATTTAAACAAAACCCCTACCTTGGAAATGTAGGGGACATTGTAGTTTGTGGAAGAATAAACCACAATTAATGATGCCTATATAATTATTTGATCCTTTATCATTTCTATCCAAGCTTCCATCCTATGCTAGTGGAAGATGCCGCAACACTTCTTCAGAGGTTCCTCATTTCCTTGTCAATAACCCATGCCCGGGCCTCAATTAAATCGAGGGGGAATGGTGATTAAAACAATGAGAGAATAATGTGGTTTATTTAATGAATTAACCTATAAATCTCTCAATGGTGTGGTTAAAAACCTAAGAGTCAAGACATCAAATGGGTTGACAACTCCGTGGTCCCCCCACTGCCACTCAACTGTAGGTAGAAAATAAAATTACAATATTATATTCTTTTATTATTCTTTTAAAAGCCACAAAACTAACTTTATTCACCTGACCTACTGCAGTCAATGTTATGCCTTCTGTAACTGAATCATAACCCTTCAGATTTAATGGTGCCCACAGATTTTTAATCCGAGCACTGGTTCAAAAGATAGAAAATGCCACCCGCACGTTTACTGAACGTACCTTAGAAAAAGATCAAAATTTCGTTTTGGGAACATCATGCCTTAGATTCAGGCACCGTCAATTTTCACAGACACATAATAATCCCCATTAATTTTAAAAAATAATATGGAATTTCTAGGTCTTGACATTATTCCCTCCTTACGGATTTTTATGCCCTAAACCTACAAAAAAAACTAGTGGAAAAAATGGAGGTACTGAGTACGTATTTGAGCCTCCTGCTCCCATGTGCTCACATGGAGGTTCTCTTGCTACTAAGGAAATCGCACCATAGGAATCGACCACCCACAAAGGACCATCTCCTTTCGATCCTCTATCTCCTCTGAGAACTCTGCAAAAGTATCCCCATCATCAACGTCTAGCTCGCCCAGTCGATAACGTGCTATAGATCAAGCACGTACCTCCTCAGCTGTGAAACATGGAAAAAATTATGCACTAGGTGCATTTGTGGGGAAAGAGTTAGATGGTATGCCACCTCACTTACTCTACTGTGGATTTGGAAATGTCAGACGAACCTCAAAGATATCTTTCTGCCTTGGAAAAATCACCGTAATCATTATCGGGGTGAGACCTATATGAAGACATGGTCTCCCTCCTAAAACTCCAAGGGTCTTCATCTCCTATCGGCATAAAACATATTCGGGATCCGGGCAGTCTTCATCTTCTACTAGATTATCTGAAACTTCTCGGTGGTATCCTATACCGAATCTACACCCATAAGTGCTTACTCTCCTAGGTCTTTCTAGTATAGTGGTGACCTGCAAGGTCGCTCATACAAAGCCTCAAACGGTGCCATGCCTATGGTGGAGTTATAACTATTGTTTTATGAAAACTTCAGTAGTGGTAGGTGGTCCTCCAAACTATGTCCAAAATCAAGGACACAAGCACAAATAATGTCCTCGAGTGTCTGTATGGTTCGCTCCGTCTGACCATCTATCTGAGGATGGAAGGCAGTGCGCAAGCGTAGCTGAGTCCCGAATGCCTCTTGTAATCCCTTCCACAAGGAGAATGTAAAATGTGCATCATGAAATTGTAAGATCATTGATGGAACCCCGTGATGCCTTCAAATCTATTCCACATAGAGGCATCTCAATTTAACTACAGTTCACTGCTCTTGGATGGGTAAGAAGTGTTCCTACTTGTTGAGTCGGTCAATGATCACCCAGATTGAATCGTGGCCCCTGGATGTACATTAAAGCCCTATCATGAAGTACATGGTGATACCATCCTACATCCACTCTAGTAAATACAGTGGTGGTGCTAAGCTATCATGAAACTGATGCTCAGCCTTCACTTGCTAACAAGTGAGGCATCGTTATATGAACTCTACCACTGCTTTCTTCATCCCTTGCACTAGTAATTCTATTGGAGGTCATGGTACATCTTCTCCACTCCATGATGTACCACCAAAGGGGATGAGTGGAACTCCCTCAACACCTCCTCTCGTAGTGTCACTAGTACCATGGTGCATCCTCTGAATAGAAAAACATGATCCCCACCTTCATAAAATCATTCATAAGACTATCATGAGGATATTTGAGCACGCTTAGCCTCACAATCAATGTCCCCAAGCTGAGCCTTTCTGACTTGTTGAAGACATGGGGAGTGATTGTCAAATACTGGAGGTAAGCTGCCCCATCCTTATCCACAAAAGATATTTCCAATGTGGCTAGCTACTATGTCGCATCACTGTGCAACTGTAGACCAGACCTCTTGTTGAGTGGGCCTACTACTATTTTCCCCTTCCCAAGAGTGTAGATAATATCAAAGTCAGAGTCTAGGAGGTACTCCTGCCATCGCTGCTATCTCAGGTTCAGTTCCATCTATGAGAAGACATTCCTAATACTCTTTTAATCAAAGTAAATAGTAAACTATTCACCAATCAAGTATTTCCTCCACATCTTCAGCGCAAATACCACTACTGCTAACTCTAGGTCATGGGTAGCGTAGTTCTTCTTGTGTTGTCTCAACTGCTGTGAGCCGTAGGTGATAACTAATCTCTTCTACATCAGGAGAAAACCTGTTCTGGTCCCTGATGCATCGTAGTAGACTACATACTAAATGCCCTCTTCTGGTAGCCTCAAGATGGGGAAACTCATCAATCTCTGTCTCAGATCCTGAAAACTCTGCTGGAATCTCTCCTTCCTCATGATGGGATGTCCATTATTTTTCAAATCTGACAATGGTGTCACATCTCTAGAAAAGTCAGGTATTAATCTTCAGTAATACCCAGTCAATCCCTATAAACTTCGTACCTCAGTCACACTCCTGGGTGGCTCCAAAGCAAGAACTACCTCTATCTTTTCCGGATCCACTGCAATTCTAGCCTCCGAGATAATGTGCCCCAGGAAGTGGACTTCCTGTATCTAGAAATTGAACTTCAAGGGCTTACCTTAATGCTGGTAATCATTGAGTATATCCATAACTATCAGCATGTGGGCGGCGTGCTCCTCCTCTGAAACAGAGTATATCAAGATGTCTTCAATGAATACTACCATGAAGTGATCATGGTAAGGTAGGATGATTCTGTTTAGGATACCCATGAAAATTGTTGGTGTGTTGGTCACATAGAATGAAATTACCAATAACTCATAATGGCCATACCGACATACGAAGGTTTTCTTTGGTACATCATCATCTCGTACCCTAAGATGATGGTAGCCTCATCTGATGTCATTCTTTGAAAACCAACATGCTCCATTCAGCTGGTCGAAGAGATCACCGATCCTGGGTAGAGGATACTTGTTTTTCACGGTCACCAGGTTCAAGCGCTGATAGTCCACAAAAAGCCTCAGACTCCCATAAACCTTCTTGGTGAACAAAATAGGGGATTCCCATGGAGAAACATTGGTCCTTATGAACCCCTTCCTCTACAAGTTCTCTAACTGTATGCGTATCTCACGAAGCTCAGTGGGAGCCATCCAATATGCTGGTGTAGATATTAGTGTCATCCTGGGGTATATGTTGATGTAGAATTATACCTATCTGCGAGGAGGTAGTCCCAAAACATTATCAAGAAGGACATCAGTATACTGGTCCACCACTACAGGATAACTCGGACTCCTCACATCAATTGCTATGAGGGTAAGGCTAGCCAACTGATTAGTGATCAGCTACATCCTACTCCAAGTATGTCCATCCTATAGTAAAAAGGTTCCCTTCTCACTGGTGAAGGAACATCTTATCCCATCCTCATAGACACACCATAATTTGTGGATAAAATAGTAAAATTAAGCATGGACCATGGATAAACATTCCATAAACAAGATGACAATGTAAGGCCTCGACGCTGCTACTAAGAGATCCCAACAAAGGCTCTAACCTCATCGAGTAAGCACACACTATCCACACCAGTGTTTAATCATTGAATCCTCTCTTATACGAGTATCCAATCACCAAGATCAAGCCAATGGATCTACCAAAATCTATGAGCTCTAAAATATAGTTGTATAAATGAAAAAATGACTGGAACCTATGTCAATAAGTAATGCAACTAATACGTCAAATCATATCTGGAGCACCATGTTCATAGGCCTCAGCTGCCTGATGCTCAGCTAGTACCTATCCACCTACTCATTGAGGTCAGGGTGGACCACCTGGTGGTGGTGGTAGTAGAACCTCAAATCACCATCCACTGCCTACTACACAGCCTACTCCTCTGCCACGTCCTATTCTATGAAAACCTCCTTGCTCGAATATCTTCCGCTGCCTCAATGATCCCTTGACCATATGTTAATTGTCAGTATGGTGGGTTGGATAGTCATGAACCATGAGGCCGTACCCACCCCATATGAAGAAAAATCTACTACCCTTCTAGCCTGCTCTACCTCGTGAGTTCTACACTACAGACCCTACGTCTTGGGTTCATCCCCCAGATGGTCTCGCCCGCATAGACCTCTGTGTCATTTTCATACTGCCTGCTATAGATGACTCAGCTACATTTCATCCGGTGGTGGCCCCCACTTTCAGTGCATACTCAGCTAAGAAACACCCCACCAATAATTCTCTCTTTAGCACTACAGCCTACGTCGAGATATTGACAGATATCATCGATGCTCTGATCTCCCACTAGAGACCCTACTTAAAGTTCCAAGCCCAAATGAAAGGGTATCGTTCCATGTTGGTGGAGTAGCTCAAGAGGATAGTGAATCTCGTAGAGTACTGAGTTACTATTAGGCTTCCCTACTGTAAGTGTAGTAGCTCCTAAATATGCACAGAGTGTAGATTCACTAGAATAATATTCGCCCTGAAGAGGCTCTCTAAGCCCTTCCAAGTGAGGGTCGTCTCATCGTGTAACTAGAGCATCAAGCTCCACTATCTCCCTGTTGTGCCTTAAAGGAGGCTAGAAGCTAGGATCACCATCTACTCTGCTGGTGTCCCAACTAGACAAAAACCCGTTCCACAGCCTCCAACCAGTCCTCAACTGCTTGGGGATCTATGTCGCCTCGAAACCTATGAGGCCAATGCTTCTATAACTTTTGAAATGTGCTCAGTTGGCGTGCATCGTTAGCTGGTGGGGCTGGAGGAAATTTCTTCCCAACGGGTGGTGCTGCTGCTGGTGCACCACCAAGAGGTGCAATCACTGTAAGAGGGTCCTGCACAGATGCCTAATCACCTGGTGGCCTGTCATTGTCAACTCTCTTTGGAATCCTGGCTAGCTATCTACATGGTGGCATGTTGAATGGAAATAGGTGCGCCATGGTCAATAAGTTATACCTGGTGAGCTGACTCAAAATATATCAAAAGAAAAACATTTCCAAAACACACGTGATTAGTGTTTTCATGCACCTAGCTGGAAATTAGAATTCAGGGTCCTGGAGTATGGATATGTCATCCACCACACAAACACAGGACTCCCCAAATTTAAAACTTCACTCCAAACACTTAACATTATTACTCCATTGGAATGATCATAGTCCTGGTTCTTTAGTAGAACTGACTCCTCTAATACCACTTTCTCAGGACCCGTCCCCGGGGGCCAGTGCTGTCACTACCCCAAGACCACCTTCTATAGGCCAGGGGTTGTCTTCTAGCACCATAGAGACATGTCCCTTAAACATGAAGGCATTGCCTTTAAACCTATAGAGACACACAGTCCAAGAACACAAAAAGATGCAAGTACAAAGTAAAACTGTAGTAGTAAAAGAGTGTATTTAAAATAAAGGGGCTAGAATACATGCCCAAATAAAATGATAAAACTACAACTGAAAACAGAAAACAGATCCTACGATTTTCCACCAAGGATCCTACCTAATGGGTAGGTACACCACATCTCCACACATCTCCATGTTGACCAGTCACCTCCGTGTACTACCTTGTCATGGCTCCCATAGTCTCAACTAAGCTTCTTTTCATCTGCACAATACACAAAAAGGTGCCGGTGAATCCCATGCTGGGATGTGTATAACAATACACAATAGGGACCTTGAGACCCCTGAAGGTCTCTTAGAATTCCACAAAGGAAAACTAAAAAATATGATCTCCATCACAAAGCACAAAGCAGAAGACTCAGCTCAAACTAGTTATACAACTCAAAGTTCAGAAATAAAGATGATTAGTCTTAAGCTATATCATTTTATTCCATTAAGAAGTTCCATAACTAATAAATAAAGAAGTTGTTCCATTATTGATCCACATATGGTCCTACGTCACTGATCCACGATAGGACTCGCTAAGACTAGTCCTCATGTGGTTTCACACTTATAATCCACACAGGGTCCCTAGAATGCTGATATATATAGGGTTGATAGCATACTGATTTACGTAGGGTCTTTATGACACTGATCCACACAACATCGCTAAGATGTTATCTACACAGGATCTCTAAGATGGTGATTCACAAAGGGTCTCTATGATGTTGATCAAAACTGGCTCGCTATGTTGCTCATACATACAGGGTCACTAAGATGTTGATCGATAGAGGGTCGCTATGATGTTGATCCACACTGGGTTTCTATATTTCTGATCCACAGAGGGATGCTCTTCTATTGAAAACCAGCCATAGGATTCTCCGCACCCGGTGTGCTTGAGTTCCACAGTATCTGGTCCTAAAAATATTGGTCGTGAAACAACTACCTCAACGTTCTAACAAAGAGTTACTCAAAGGACCTCAATGTCGTAAGGGTTCCAACAGAACAGATGATGCGTCAATCAGATGCTCAGTCTACGAGTTATAGGCATTTTCGTGCTGAGGGCCCGGTTGGATTTGGGTTTGATGTAAACTGTACATACTCCAACTCTCTCTAAAATACTCTAACTTTTTCAAAAACCCTAGAAGATTATCTCAAAATGACATTCTCATGACAAGTATTCCAGTGTCTTAGAAATTTTGTCAAACAGACGTTTGGATTGTGAGATACAACTTTTTAAGTTTATCTGGGCCAAAAAGGTTCTGGGACCGGTCTGACCCGGTCGGACCGACCCGGACCCCTCTGCTCTGGGAAGATCCAACCCAGTTTGGGTCCACTCATCCCAGTTCATGTCCGCTCAACTCAGTTGGGTTCTGACCTCGGTCCGACCAGGCTCGACCCGAAGCGGCTGGGCCGACCTGAGTGGGCGGGGTTGTAGACCAGCCCGACCCACCGGACAGTCGGGCCTGCTAGCTGGCATGACACCCGACAGGGTGTCCGTGCAAGGAACATCCCCCTCCCAAATGGACCAAAGGTCTATTTTTTCCTTGGAACGATGGCACCACGTGGTGTCACCTCTTTGACAGTGGGACCTGTGGGGTGCAGGTCCCCTTTGTTGCATCATCGAAGCCATCGCACCCTTTTCTGCATCACGTGATGGCACACCACATTTTCCAACATGCCCGACTGAGATCAGACTGCCCCTTCCACTGCAACATGATGCAGCACCCCTCCTTGGCACACGATGGTACACTGCCTGCAACCACCGTGGTCGGTCACTGTCATCGGCCTCTAGCACCAGTTTCTTGCACTGCCGCACTACTGCAATGCTAGCATATCATCTGCGGGCCATTGAGTGAGCTACAGTTGTCTGTTTTCCCTACCGAATGCACATACGGGCCACCTGAGTTGACGTAGTCCCTGCATGGCTCCCAGATTCAAATTGACGCCATATTGGATGTTCTTTCCCAAATAACGAGATAAATACCGAAGCGGTGGAGGGTCCGGACCTTGTTTTTTTGGTCTATACCCTCCTCGTTAGCATTATATCAAGAGGTAAAAATTTATTCAACATGAATAAAATTTATTACTTTCATTTTTCATCATTCTTTTCAAGAAATAGGGGAAGAAACAAACTCACTTGAATTTCAACAAAACCCCTACCTCGGAAACGGAGGAGATGTCACTGTTTGTGGAAGAAGAAACCATGCTTGATGTTTCTGCTAGAATTCATCGATCCCGTATCATTTTTTTCCAAGCTTCTATCCTCCATTGGTGGTAGACGCCACGACACTTGATCAGAGGTTCTTCATTTCTATGTTAATTACCCAAGTCCGAGCCTCAATTAAATAGAGGGTGAAAGGTGATTAATGCAACGAGAGATTAATGAGGTTTTTTAATTAATGAACCTCTTAATATCTCAATGGAAAGGTTACAAACCAATGATTTAATCCATTAAATATATTGACAACTCATTGGTCCTGCCCCTACCACTCAACCGTTGGTAGAGAATAAAATAACAATTTTATTTTATTTTATTATTCTTTTAAAAGCCACAAAACTAACATTTCCACATGACTTACTACAGTCGATGTTAATCCTTCCATAACTAAATGCTGACACTTCAGATTCAATTGTGCCCTTATATTTTTAATACGAGCACTGGTTCAAAAGATTAAAAATGTCACCCGCGTGTTTACTAAACATACTTTAAAAAGTTCAAAATTCCATTTCAGGAACACCGGGCCATACATTCAGGCATCGTCAATTTTTTCAAACTCATAATAATCCCAAATAATTTAAATAAATATATGTAATTTCCAGGTCTTTACATTCACAATGGTGGTCATGGGAAGAGTAGATATGGTAGAAGATTGGACTCTCAGGGAAGTGTTTAGGTTCCTTTCAATAAGTTTGGAAACCTTGGTCACATAGGTGGTCAGTGCATTTGACTATTAGTGTAGTGTAGATTATAGTACATGATGTTTAATATAGAGGGGTTCTCTAGGAACCCGTATCCAAAGGCTATATTTGGAGGTCACAGATGATATAGAAAACCAGAAGAATATCTACTACCTCATATCAGTCCTTCTGTCGGGGTTCTACTTGATGTATTGATTAGGTTGGAGGATGAAGAGATATTTTACAAGATCATCTATATCAAAAGAATAATGTAGCACATGGGAATTAAATATTACCACATGGTGGATGGATAGAAAAGTTTCATGTAGTTCATCTTGTAAATAGTGGTGTTGAGAGAAGACAATAGACTATTTTAGGAATGATTCTTTATCTTCCATATTACCTAATGATTGATTTGATTCATGGGACTCATATTATTTCAAATATATTTGCTTTGTAGATTGTTTGAATATGGTGGTGAAACTATTGTGTGTAATCATGTCGATAGGCACTCTGATATTGGTATGGTAAAAGGGTATCCTTTGATGTATAGAGTTTTCTATCAAGATTGGTGGGAACCTTATCATTTGTGACCTTTTTTGCTCGAGATGTCCAGTTTTTACTAGATACTTGCAAAGGATTGGTTACTTTCATATCAATACTATATTGACTAAGACCGTTAAATAGTAACATTCACATATCTTACGGGTGTCTGTTATGATTATCATAGTGAATGTGATAGTTAGGAAGGCCATACCCCACTATTTTTATTTATTTTGTGAGCTCACATGTAAGATTTTGAGTTATTTACTTGACAATGGAGGGCGGTGTATGATGACCACCCTCAATTTTTGGACCATTTTCCGGGCGTGTTTCTTGAGGGATTCACACAGATTCCACCTAAGGGAGGTTATGTTCCTGATTGAGCTAATACTTGGGGATGAGCTAGTTTCTATTTTTCATATATAATGGATCTTTATAGGTTCAATAGTTCAAGACTATGATGGTGAATTTTAATAATAAATTTCATAGCTACTTGATTACGCCACCTTCGATATCTTTAGTTTTTTTTCCTAAAATGGATGACTGAATTGATCATTTCTGTTTTGATTATTGGAAGTTAAACTATATTATAATTTATAACCAATATCCACTTTCGCATATCAATGATAGTTTTGTCCACATGAGGGGTTTCTATGTGTTCTCTATGATTTATTTAGGATTAGATAATCATAACTTGATGGTGTGGGATTTTGATATACCTCTAACAACATTCTGAAGTAGTTATAGCTTTTATGAGTTAACTATGATTCCATTATGACTAAAGAAATCAACTACTATGATTTTGGATTTGATGAACTGAGTATTTTACCCATAATTGGATCACTTTGTGGGTGTCTTCATTGAAGATATCTTTATATAATCCCATACTCATAATGTTCATTCCAAACAACTTTAAATCATCATAATTAAAACAATAGGGAATTTATATATTCCAATCTATCTATGTGTCATTTCTTGATGGAAAAGGAAACATTTCATGGGCCACATAATCTCAAAGGATGGTGTGTATGTGGGACTCAAGATAATTTAACTAGTGATTCCATGGAAGCATCTTAGGAACATTTTTTATAATTGGAGATTTTTTGATATGATAGATTATTTTTAAAGGTTAATAAATGCTATTTATAATTTATCTACACTACTCTAAGGCATTTCCATGAAGGGTATATTGTTTGAGTTATAAGAGGCAAGTGATAATGAATTTACAGAGCTATAACGACATTTTTTCACAGCACAATGTTTTATCTTACCCAAACCAGGTGATAATTAAACCTTTTGATTGTGATTCTACAAGGATTGGAAATGGATAAGTATTGATACAAGGATATTTAGTCATGGAATATGTATCATTAATGTTGAGACCACATGAATATATGGTTATTATGCACTATATCAAGTTGGTGGTTGCGGTTTATGCTTTAAAATATCGTTGACATTACATTTTGGATGATATGATTATAGTATATACTAATCAAAAGATCCTAAAATATATTTGTTCTCCATGGTATCTAAATATATTTTAGTAGAGATAAGTCAAATATACACAATACTTTGACTTTAGAATGGCCTATACTCTTAGGAAAGGGAATATTGATGCATATGCATTGAGATAGAAGACAAAAACCTAGGAAGTCAAGGAGTACAATTATGAGTGGATGATGATGTCCTTATTCGTCAATATATATATTGGTTTCCAGGGGGAAGGTCAATACAGTCCATGTATCCTTATTAGTTGTGACCACACATCTGATCTAGATTAAAGAATGGTCGTATGAGGATTTGGTGTTCTGGGAATTGGGGAATAGTTTTGAAAATTTGGAGCTACATATTGATTAAAATATCAATGTCGATGAGGTCATATATGTTTGGGGACATGTTATTGTGAATATTTTAATGTGGGTGGAGAAGTTTCATGATTTTCATTCTTAAATATTGGTTGTACACCATTGTTCGACAAAAATATACAATGACGTTCATACATAGTTTTGGTGACCAGGAATGAAAGAGAAAATTGTAGGTATTGTGAAATTGTTCTACACCTATCATCAAGTGATGGACCAGAATTAGTGGACCTCTTCTCTTATTACCTCATTCTCCATTGCTAAATGGAATTTGGATGATGTCATCATGGACATTGGGGTGGTATTACTGATATCAACTTGCTATAATGAAGTTATGTGGGTGATCATAGATTGGTTGATAATGGTTGATTTTTTTTACTATTAAGGAATACATTTACTATTAAGGAGTTGGGAGACATATATGTTTAAGAGATAATGAATTATAATGGGTTGTCTCAAAGAATAGTTTCAAACCATCATCCTATTTTTTTTAATTCCTATTCTAGAAAGTATTATATAATGAATTAGGTAATAAATTATTTTTTTATTACAAAATTAAACCTATAGACAGATTGGAATTCTAAACATATTATTCGGGTGTTAGATGTCATGATGAGGTCATACATCCAATATTTTAGTTGTACTTAGGATAATCACTTGGTGATTGTTTATTTATTTTATAAAAATAGTTATCAGTATACTATTAAGATTAAACTTTACAAGAAACACTATGTTAGTCCATTTATGACAATGTTGTATTGGATGGAAGATATAGAATTGGAGTTGTTGAGACAAATTCTAATGAAGAAGACATCCAAGCATGTTAAGTTGATACAATGGCATATGGCTATGTCCCATAGTAGACAGAAGTAACACACTATCCATTTTCTCTAACCTCTTGAGTTTATATTGGGTTATTATGTATTTATTGGGGGTTCCATAGAGGTTTGGTCATCATCATATTAAAAATTAGGGAAACATAACACCTAGGTATATATTCCATTTGTGATCATTGAGAAGATTGGTCAAGATGTTTTTCGATTGGAACTTCCTTATTGGTATAGTGTTATACATGAAATTTGTCATGTATCACAACATCATTAGTATCACACCAACCCTTCTCATGTGATTAATGTTAATTAAGTAAATTTGGAGGATGATGTGTCCTTTGAGGGGAATTCATTTTATATTATGGATCATAGTTGGAATGTTCTTTTTTGTAAGAACATGTTCTTGGTCTGAGTTTTTTTGAATCATGGTTGAGTTCCAAAAAATCATGTGAGAGAGAAGTTGATATTCAGTCTTAATGGATATAACTCATTACCTTGGATGTTTCATGATTCTTGAGAGATCTAGTTGAGGATGGTCTAATATAATGTGGGATATTGTAAGATCCTAAACATAAAAGTGGGAATTTTTTGTTTTATCTTTTCATAAACCCTTTTTAAACTGATTTATGAAATGATTCCAATGATTAAGGATTTAAACATGAGTGTGCCCAGAGTTCAAGACATAAAAATGGGGTAAAAGAGGCCATCCATTTTATGGTTCATAGTCAGTTCAAGGTAGTATTAACCATTATGCATAACCATGTGGCATAGATGAGGTTGAAGAAAAATTAAAAAACTATACATAGTGGCGCAAGAAACCATAATGATTGGGCCACTTATACTCAGAAAAATTATGTCTACCACATCATTTGTCAAACCATGGGGATAGGTCGAAAAACTGTGTTCCTTAGTTTCATAGTAGATAGAAGGAACCACACTATTGGCTCACATTTTGGATAAAAATTCTGTTAAACTATGATCCTCTTTAAAAATGAAGATTTTACTATTTACACATTGATATTAATGTGTTATTACTATATTTTTCTCCCCAAACCACCTCGTGATGAAAGGGTTTCATACAAAAATCTCTCCCCACATCCAAAATATAGTATTCCTTGATCATGGGTCATTTGATGCATTATTGGTTGTGAATTGATGATCTGGGAGAATATACGATTCATATTTCTTCTATTTTCATGAATAACCATGGTTGGTTGTTTTGTATACTTCTGAAACATATAATCTCTACTTCCAGGAAATTATTTTTTTATAATTTGAGGTTGTTTTAGTTCTAATCAAGGATTATTTTGGGAAAGTTTTCATCACTAATAACGAGGTATTATAACACCAAGGCATAAAATGCATGTATTTTACATCATTTTATATTATTATTCTACACATTAAATAAGTAAACACCAAATGACCATGATAGTTTAGAGTCTTTAGAAACATTGGACAGAATACTCTAACTTTCTAAAAGATCACAAATGTTTCCCATAATGATCATCCCATTTAATAATCATAACTAAATACTTTCTTTATAACCTAGGGAAAGAAAACATAATAAAGGACGATCTCATATTTCAGGTAAGGGTAAATAAAAGAGTTATGTAAGAATATGTGGAGAATATGTATATTTGAACATGGAAATAATATTATACGATCATACCCTTCATATTAAAGATTATATACATGAGTCATGGAATAATTATTGGAACTCAATAAGAAATTAATAATAATGGAATCAGGACCATTATCCATGAAATCAAAACATAATAACATGTCATTGAATTGTGGTAGACTCAAAAACATGTAAAATTATTTACATAGTAGTCAAGGCTTAAAACCATGGTAATCGTAGTGGAATGGTTTCACTCCCCAAACCTTTTTAGTAATAAAGGTTCACTACAATGACTATCTTAGTGGAAAAAGTCCTTTACGGAACTAGGTTCAATCCCTATTATAGCGCTTATATATCTGAACTGGGTTCACTTCCCATTATGTTACATTATTACTATACTAGGATCACTTCTCGTACTACCCCTATATTACTAAACTGGGTTTTCCAAAAACCAACAAGGGTACCCTGGTAACCAGATTACCGAGAAGGTCTTAATATAACCTGAAGCACGTTCTCGATTCTCATAGTTTAACAACTAGCACCTGGGATCATACAAATTAAAAGTGAGAATGATTTTTCCACTAATAATGAGGACGTAAAAGAAACAATACACTATGAATATTAAAAGAAAATCCACTATGAGTAATGTACTAGAATTCAAGAAATAATTAAAGCCTAAAGAGTTCCAAAAAAATCACCAAAATAAGAAAATTACCCAATTTCCAACTAGGAAACAACTCACAATGTCCAAGGACTAATGTCTAGATCGAACTCTAAGGTAACATTTTCCTTTTCTCTAACATAGAAGGATATAATATCAAAACTCTCAAAGGTATAAGTAGGGTGTGAGATAAAAATCCCACTAGGGTATCACCAATGATTCCATAACAGATGCCAATAATAGACTGACTAATAGAATTATTTTAAATTTAGAATAAATAGGTTTTGAATTTGAAAGAATATATAAACAATTCATGTTATACTATTGAAATTATTTAAAATAATTTAAAAAGGATTTACAAGTGATAAAATATTTCTAAAACAATGGATTAATTATATTTTTTTTATATAAAATAGTTTATATAAATTTATAAGGCATTTATATCATCTTAACAACATTGGAATACATTTATATCTTAAATATAAACAAGTGAGAAACATGGTCATCTTCCAAATAGGTATGAATGTTTCAGGCTATAGGAATCCACACTCTCTATGTTGTCACGACAATATGTGTACACATAGGTCCTCTTAACACTGATAAGATATGACTTGTCGCCATCTCCAATGGGATGTGATCGGATTCATTTATGTTTTAGAAAATTTTATAATCATAGAGTATGTCCAAATTACTCACAATCTACATATGGATTACATGTTTTCTTATATAAACAATGGTGGTACTTTTATTTAAATAATGATTAAAATACTATTAATCCCCATCCCCCCATTTGAAATTCCTTTTTTCCATTTAAAACCTAAATATGTTTTAATCACAAAAAGCATTTTTAATAAGATAAAACCACTCTGTTTCTATCAAAAAATCTTAACCCATTTTAACAATTTTACAATTTCCATAAATTATATTTCAAAAATCAAATTCATCAATTGAATTGAATTAATTTCAATCCATTTGAAAACACCCCACAATTGAATGGAAATAGGGATTTTTCCCAATTTCATTCAAAAATAATTTCATCCTCCCAATTAAATAAAACTATATTAGAATAAAAAAATTGAAATAAATTTCAAAAAATTAAATTTAAATCAACATTTTAAATAAATCATGTAATTTATGGTTAATCAATTTGGTGAAGGAGGGAATTGGATTCCTTTTTCCAACAAATTAACGCTTATAATGAAACTCACCCATAATAAAATAGGATAATGAGACCTAAAAACTCCACCTATAAATGAGATCCAACAATATAATGTGTAGGTCTATTAAATTTAGGATCATATTTTAACCCCTTAGTAGGAGAAATAAAATGAGACAAATAAAAATGTAGATAGCTTCCATGGGAATTCACACTACAAGCTCTATGATTATAAAACAATGAATGAAAGGACTTGAAATGAATGGAGAGATCCAAGATATCCTAGGATAGTATTTAGATTGAGAGAAATAATTCTAGAGAGGAGGAAATGTAGGAAGTTCATCCATGCTACCTGTACAAAAACAACACATGGGGAATTACACAACATGAAAATCCTTCAAGCATCGTGAAATCCATGTTGTCAAAAAATACTGAAAACACTGATAGCATAAAATTAAAATCATGTCTTAAAATAAATCACATAGTTTATTGACTCTTCACATCATTTAATATTTCACATCATGAAACCTTCTCATGATATATACAAAAAAAATATTACATGATGGGGAAACCAATAATATCTTACAGAAATGACCTATTAAAGCTAAGATTCCCACAAATCTAGGAATTCACCATTACAGGTATCCTACTAATTAATTATCAAAATTCTTATTCAACGAAAAGGAAATTCATGACAAGGTTAAAGACATAACTATCAGATCATAAAATAAACGTTATAACTTCCCCACCATAAAAACCTTTTATCTCCATAAAGCCTGGGAAGAAGCTTTAATGCCAAAATGATGAGGACACTATTCTCTCAAAGATAAATGAGGATCAATATAAAGATCACAACAACTCAAAACATGAGTTAAATTAGAGAGAAACCTTATCAGTTGTGATACATGGAATATGTTATGTATTTATGTCATACATGGTAGAAGTGATAAATGGTATTCAACATTCCCTACCTGTTCAACATCTTCGAAAGGTCCCCCAAAACAAGGAGAAAGCTTCCCTTTCCACCCAAACCGTCAATAACCCAAATATGGTGAAATGTTCAAGAACACCTAGTAACTAATTGAAAAATCCAAGGGTCTATGATGACAATCATCATGAGACATATATCGGATTTTTCCTTCCATGTCCTATTATTAATCAACTGAATCGTTGAAGTCATATCTTGCACCATACATGGTCAAACCAAGTAACATTCAACAATATCTAACAAAAAATGGAGATTTATATGGATCGACATGAAAGGACTCAAAAGGATAAATTATTATTTAAGACTAGTAACAATTGTTATAGGAAAACTAAACCATCCAAAAATGATCACCCCTAGCCCCACTAAAGTCAAGAACACAAGCACATATCATTTCCTTAAAAGAATCTATATATCTATTTCTATATGTCAATCTAAATGTGGGTGGTTAGACATTTTCAAATAAACCTGAGATCCCAGTTCCTCATTTGTCCTTTCCAAAAGTTTGAATTGAACCAATGAAATATATCAAAAAACTATTATAGATGTAACTCAGCGAAAATGAAAAATCTCAGACATGTATAGATTTCTAAACTCTTCAACAATGGATGCATCGTAAATGGGTATGATGTCAAATTACTTAGTCCTCGTGTTGATGACAAAAAATATCACATTATTCATTCTTTGGGTATGAGTAAACCAAACAATGAAGTTGATAGAGATATCATCCCACTTCCATGTAGTGATAGGAAGTTGCTGAAGTAAACCCAAAAGTTTCTGATGCTCTGCCTTCACCTATTGAAATATATAATAGCCAGAATGAAACTCAAAAATTCCCCATCGCATGGATGGACACCAGAACTTCTGCTGCCTATCATAGAACATCATAGTGTTTTCTGGGTAAAAATTATTTTTGTAAATATGAAAATCCCCAATCAAGTCATTTCTTATAGCTAACGACACAATGAAATGTTTCTAATAACATTGAACACCCTATTTGGAGAACGAAAACTAGGCAACTATCTCCCCATCAAAGGGATATTATCTTATTCTACAGAATTCATCATCAATTTGTTGATCTTGAAGAATCATCCTGATAAGAGGGGATATAAACTGAATGATGGATAATGAATCTTCATCCCCTAATTCTTGGACTCCAATATAAAACTATTGAAAGAGAGCCGTAAAATTACACTCATATGATTATTATTTCAATCCATATAATAGAAGTTACACATTCATTGAATCTACATCAACATTCTCTTTCCCTGGTTCATAGGCGATGTCAAAGTATAAATATTGTTAGTACTCCACAACACACCTCTGTAAGAGGTTCACATATTTTTGAGGGAATATATAACTCATGCTCTAATGGTTTGAATATATAGTAATACTTTCTAAAATTATTTTTATGTCACCGAATCTTAACAGTTTGAATTAAATATATATGTTCATGTATTGGTTAGGATAATTCTTCTCTTGAGTCCTAAGATGATGATATCTATAGGAAATTAATTTATTGCATTGCATAAGAACACAACCCATGCCTGATCTAGATGCATCAAAGAATACCACATAGCCTTGTCCGACCTCAAGAGGAGACAACATAAGAAAAATGGTCAAAATAAATTTCATATCACCAAAAGAAATATGACATCTATCATTCTAAGAAAACATCACTCCCTTGTGAGTTTCAATAGTCATCAAAGAAGATAACATTGAGAATTACTTCATGAACTGATGGTAATATCTAGATAAGACCCTGAATCTGTGAATATAGAAGAAATTTTGATGACTTTACCAAGTCATAATATCCTTCACATTCCCAAGATCAAATGATATTCCTTGTTCCAACTCCATGTGTCCCAAGAATTACACATTCAAAATCCAGAAATCACACTTCAAAGTCTGGGCATAAAATTAGTTATTTCTCAGAAGACTCAGAACTATTCTCAAAAGATGTACATGATCCTCCTCCGATTTGGAGTAAATGAGTTTTTCATCCATAGAGACTACAAAAAAGGTATATAGATAGTCGATGAAAATCATTTTTATCAAAGATATGACAAATTCTGGAGCTTTTTTAGACCAAATGGTATAAAAGGTAATCATAATCGTCATACCAACTTCAAATTGTTGTTTTTTGAATGTGAAATTTCCTTATCCTCAACTGATGATAACCAGATGGAAGATAAATATTCAAGAACCAATTCTACCAATTCAACTGATCAAACAAATAATCAATATGTGGATACTGAAACATGTTCTTCCTTATAACATGATTGAGCTTTCGGAAATCAAAACATAATTGAAGAGAAAAATCAGATTTCGTAGAAAATAAAATAAGCCCCCACCCAGGCGACACACTCTTGCATATAAAGCCTTTATCAAGAAGATTATATGTCTATGAATTTATCCCATTCAGGTCAACTTGTTCCATGTGGATAGATGGAATTATAATTGGTTGTGTAGTAGGTATTATGTCATTAGAAAACTCAACTGCACTTACTGGGGGAAAACCAGAGAAGTCATAAGGAAAAACATTGGGAATATCAAAATAAAACTGGAG
Source organism: Viscum album (assembly GCA_963277665.1). NCBI lineage: Eukaryota > Viridiplantae > Streptophyta > Magnoliopsida > Santalales > Viscaceae > Viscum > Viscum album. The sequence continues at coordinate 1,487,324,274 of OY728137.1, read as the reverse complement.
GTAGATAATCACTCAAATATTAAAACTCTTGATCCAAAGAAAACATTGATATTACTTTCCCCAAATCCACTTTAGAAGGTCCAGCTCTGCTAAAACATGGATCCCACTCTCCTTGAAATAAATGAGACACACCACAAGATGTAGTAAGGTAGACATGTTGAAGATAAAACTCAATCTCGGATTTATTCTAAATGATCCAATGAATCCAAAAAATGATGTCAAGAGGTTTCATGTAGAGGACCAAAAAAATCCAAGATAGCACTACATATGATATAGAGAAGGCACAAGAGATACTATGTAGACCCCTCTCTCTCATTGATCAAAGGGCTGTAGTAATGTCAATTTCCCAAGATAAAGGATCCAAAGGTTGATTTCACATATTTAAAATATAGGTTGATATAAATGAATGAGATGAACCAGTATGGAATAGAGCAGTCACTAATGATGAAGCTATAGTAATGGTACATCTCACAGTCACTGGACTCCTGCCATCTTCCTCTGGAGACCCTTACTATGCCTGATGTAATTTCATTTTAGGATGCCTATAGATGGAACCCTTTTATACATGAAACATTTTATTTTCCAACAGTTTTAAGATAACCAAATGATCATGTTCTACTACGCTAAGTATAAAAGATATGGTAGAATAATTTTAAGCGCCTTGAAGATATTTAGGATCCATAGTTCTTTGGTGACTTTGGAAAAACCCTTAGACAATTTCATGTATTCCCACAATGATTGAAAATACAAGGACTTCATCCCGGTGTTGTTGGGGGTCTGTAAAGACCCTTCTGTCAAGAAATTCCATGAGAAACATCATGATTCCTCTTTCCCTTGAAGTAATTTACATTTCCACTTAGATAAAAAGGAATTATATTCAACCATGACATTCCAGCTAGGTCCATCTCAACCACCAACTCCCTATCTAGAACACCAACCTATGTGGGAAGCTTTAGAAAGAAAACATGAGAACAGATATATAATTTTATTCCCAACTGGAGCCTTTAAGAATTTATCTTCTCAGTTGATACAATCTCAATAAAAAATAACAGGAGTTTAGTAATGTGATTTGAATACTCATCCATGGTTTTTTCGTATTGATTAATCATTAAAAAAAATCCATAGCCTTGGCCAACACCATTGACTGTGGATACAACTGGTCAGTGAAAATAACCTAGAAGTATTTTTCCCTTAATCACTCATGTTTATTTTCCATCACCATCTCTTCCAACCATCTCCTACTCAGTCGCTCCAACATGAAGGGGGAACAATTCACCTTGTTCACGTTTGGAGTCTTCATGAACTCAAATAGACATTCCATCCTACCTAGCCACTACTTAGCATGTTGAGGATAGGTCGAGCCATTCATCATTGATGGATTCACGTGAAGGAACCCTTGAAAACTATTTTTAAGAACATCCCCATGAGTTTCCAATGTTGGATATTGAATAGGGGCTGGTGGTGGTGCCTATCCCAAATCATGGACAATACGCACAATGACATCAACTAAATTTGGATCTACAATAACATTCACCCACTATGATTCATCAATAGCTTGTTACTAGATATTATTCTCCCATATTCCCAAAGGCATAATGCTACACAACATCAATAAACAAGAAGGAAGAAATTAGATAATGATAAAAAAAGGGAAATGAGGGAAACATAATCCCGACCAGTAGATCAAAAAACATTTTGATTTCAGTCTAATAAAATCAAAATAGAAAAATACTAGAACTAATCCACAAGATGTATTTCCTTAACTTTACTTGATGAAAAATAGTTCATTTTTGTGAGATTTGGCTAGAAAATCAACCATAACTATCTCATATGTCCTGACAAGATTTCATAAACGTAGACGAACATCAACATAAATGATTAAGCTGGAGATCTAGTGCCACATTGTCAGGAACTCACCCGTGTAATTGGTAACCATAAAAATGAGCTAGACATGACATAACCTAAAGGGATTACCTGATCCCCATGGGTCGTTGACTAGAACCTGAAATCATAAAAACTTGAATTGAGAAAAATTTCTCCCCTAACAATGCAGAAGTAAAAAAATGGGGGTTCAAAACCCATCGGGCACAAGTACTTTAGCAGTACTCTAGCGGTACTGTAGCAGTGGAAGTACTGTTGATCGGTGGGTACTATAGCGGAGGTAGGGCACTATATCAGCGACGGTACTGTGCAGGTACTGTAACAAGTAGGTTACTATTCACAGAATGGACATTATTCCAAAAATATGGGCCTACGGGCAGTGTAATGGGCTACAAGCCCACTGGGCCTTCAGGATATGTAATGTTTCTACCTCTACCTAGTTAAAAAAGAGGTATTTTCTTTGATTTATTAATATAAATGAGGCTTTGGCCGCAACCTTTTGGAAAAAAACACAAAAAAAAAACACAAAAAACACAAAAAAAAAAGAGAGATACTTATTTAAGTGAGAGTACAGGGATGTAGCGCTCCCCTCTCGGGAGCACTCTCCCCTGACCTCCCGACATTAGATCTCCTCCGTGGTGACCTCCTGGCATTTGATTTCTTCTGATGTGTTCTCTAGAGTGTTCTCCCTGGTTCCTGGGTTTCATTCACTCTCGGTGGCGGATCTCTCCACCCCCATTTTCGTCTAGTTTTCTCTCTGGAGCGTCCTCCATTATCCTAGGGTTCCACCCCCAAGTCGGTTCTACCTAGGGTTACATCCCCATTTCGGTTCCTTCCCTGTTCCTTCTTCTGATTGGGTTTCAGTTCTTCCCTGGCCTCCTCACCTCGCTCTGACCTCACATTCCAACGCTCCTCTCCGGGTCAGACATGGAGCGACAAAATCTCAATGGTTTTAGGCTTCTTTGTTCGGAAAATGTGGGGCTTTCCGGACCCTTTCATTTTATCCCAGATTTTCTCTTTCCCATTTCGTTTCTCCCTTTTTCACTATTGGAGTCGCTCTGGTCTCTATTCTCGGATGAAGTTTCTACGTCAGTGTGTTTCGTTGAGGTTGTGGGTGACTTCTCGGCTTCGGCCTACTTTGGTGGTGTCTTCCCTTGTACCCCCTTTGGCCCCCAGTCCCTCCTCTCCCTTCCAGGTGGGTTGGGTGCATTGGGATATAGGGTGCTTTGTTTCATGTGGTGTGATGGGGAGGATATCCCAGGTAGCTCGGACAGTGCAGGCGTTGGGTGTAATGCTTCCAAGGTTCCTGCTCAATGGGTAGCGTTGTGGATCTCTTTCGTGTCTTGGTGTCAGTTGCTTCCTAGTGGTACTGGTGGTGCGGCATGGATGTGTGAGGTGAGGGCTCTTTGGGAGGTCTACTGGTTTTGTGTTTAACAGTGGTTTGGTTGGTTCCGGCGGTTGACGTCACTGGCATTTTGTTGGTTTGGGGCTTAGGTTATCGACACTTCAGCACTTGCTGCCCGTGGAGGTTCTCTGTCCATCTTGTTGTTTCGGCCTCCTTGGTGGTACACTGACTCTGTATTTTCTACAACAATGAGATTTCCCAATGGTGAGGTTGCTGGTTTTCTCGATGAGGATGGATCTTTGGTTCTCGTGGGTGACGATGACGTGTTGTGCGATGACAGTGGTGATGGCGGTGATATGACATTGGCGATGACGGTGTTAGGTTGGAAATGTGATTATGGCAACTAGGTGATGTGGATGGCTCGATATGATGGTCGTTTGAAATTCAAATTTTTAAATTTTGCATCTGGAGCAGTTTTTGGCTCGTACGTGACGATGTTGGATGGTTCGTGGGAGGCGGGATGGTATTGCTGTTTGAAAATTTTGAATTTTGAAATATGTATGGTGAAATTTTCTTTATGCCATGTGAATTTTGTTGTATGGTTCCCACTATTCCTAAATGTGGCCTTTTAATAAAATAAAAAATGAATTTGGAGGAAAAATGTAGAAGTAAAAATAAAACAAGACAATTTGAATATCAAATGAAACTCCACTAGATGTAATGTACCAGATGTCAAATATGTATTAAATACTAATGAGTTACAAAAAAAGTATAAAAATTGGAAAACTCACCAAATCCCAACTATGAAAAAACTCAACAAGTCCATGGTTCAACAACTAGATCCACCTTCAAGAGATTCTTTTCCCTTGGTCGAACCATGAACATGATAATCAACAAACACTCGAAGTAATTATTTGGGTGCCAGTTAATAATCTTATTTGGGTATCAACAAGGATTCTTTAAGAGATTATAATAATATATTGACCAATGGAATGCTTTCAACTTTAGTGTAAACATGTTTATAATTTTAAGTCATATTTAATCAATTCATTATTTACATTTTAATTTTTCGAAAATACACCAACCAAAGGCCTAACAAGTGATATAATATTTCTAAAATAATGGCATAAATGATAAAATTAATAAAATATTTTATAAAATTTTGATTTTATGTAAAGATGTTTATCAACACTGGATTACATTTATATATCTAATATAAACAAGTGAGCAACATTGTTGTTATCCCAATTAGGATAAATACCCTAAGGGGGGAGGGGTGAATCTGGGTATGATAGATTAAAACAACTTCCCCTTCATATCTTGTTTATCCATCAAAAAAACCCTATTCCTTCTTCTTACTGTGACATTATAGGAATAGATATAAAATCATGCATGATACTGGTGATTTTTTACATGGATCGTCATCAATGGGATACATCCTTGGAGCGTTCTAGGACAATGTACTGATTGTACCATATTCACTAAGGCTCAATACTAATAATGTTGTCTGGGATAGATCACTTCAATGATTAGGATCATTGAATTTACAATGCTTAGGGTCACCTCACTGTTTTCCCAAGGGTCACTATGTTTGTCTATTTCACTAGATCACTACTGGTTGGAAGGATCAAAGTCCTCCTCTTCCTTACTCACATCTTTAGAAAGGATCCATACAAAGTTTATGGACATGAAGATCTGTTCATTATCACTAATGAATGCATCCTCAAAAATATATATATGATCTATTAATTCTATTTCTGGGATGCTCCTTCCCTCCTGTAAAAAAACCACTCTTCAACACTTCCACTTCTCAAATAGCTGGAGTAGGCTTCTCTTTATATAGTCATAACAATTACCTCCCTTTTAGAAATTTCATCAAGTGATGAAAATTATTCCTTTCACCACACTGAATGTCGTAAGAAATAGCCTCCTTCTATAAGTATTATTTAATAGTTCATATTCTCTATCTTCTTCTCATCCATTAGAATTTATATTTGGAAATGATACTATTCACAAGGAAGTGTAAGAGCATATCTCACTACACAATATTCTAGTGTGAATCCCATAAGTGAAACCCTAGCCCATAACACCTTATGTGAGATCTTGATGTGTGACCATGTGTAAGATCTTGGAAAAAACCCCTAGCACCTAGTGCAATTCGCCACTTGTGTGAGTCCCATGGCACGAACCCCTGGTTCCTTGTGAGAGTCTCACCTTGCGTGAGTCCCCTAACGTGAACCCATCATGACTTGAGTAAGTCCCATGGTGTGAAACTCCTTCACCATGAACCCCTGGGATGAGCCTCCATCACCACAAACCCCAAGTGTGAACCTCCTTAACTGTGAACCCTTTTAATGAACGTCCATCAATGAAAACTCCTAGATTGTTCCTCGTTCGCCATGAACCCCTGGTGTGAACTTCATTCTCCGTGATCCTCGGCCATGAACACATGTTCACACTTTTCATGTGTCCCAATATGCACAATTCCTTTCTATAATTTTTCTTTCATATGACCTCCTTAGATCTTATCACATGACCTTATTGATATCATGCACAACACTTACATGTTGCTAATCTCATATTCTACTTCTCCTTGAACATCTTTTGCTTGATCTCACCATGATTCTCTTATCTGGGTGAGCTTTAGAGCAATCATTTGTGATAAAATTATTTAATATTTAAGAATGGGTTTAGGGTATTTATAGCTGAGTGTCCACCATGTTAATTCCCCAAATAATAGACAATCATTTACATCATGGGAATCAAGTGATCCATAGGATCTGAGTGACGGATTTTCTCCTGTTTTGCATGAGATATGTGCACGAGCCCTATTTCAACATTTGTTCTTTGTGCAAGTCATCGGTCAGAAGTTTCCTTTTCATTATTTTTTTGGCATGATTCTTATTCTCCATCCATATACCCCAAGCACAAGACTTAAATACAGTCATGTTCTATGAAATATTTTCAAATACAACAAACCCCTATAATAATTTCCATTTTTTCTGTAATTTCACTAGTCCTGAGAATGTGTCCTATTGGAACTTTTTGAAAGATCTAGGTATGAGCTCAGGAGAAAAACATGAGTTCTATGAAATATCCCCCTACATGTTCCAAATATAATCATGAATATTGTGCAAGATCCCTCCGCGCGATCCAAATACAATAATGTGCATTGCACAAGATCTCACCACAAGACTCAAATTCAATCACACAAAATCTTTCAATATTCAAATGATTTTCAAGATCCATCACAATTTCTAAAGATAATCATGTGTGCAACAAGATATCCCTCTATGAGATCCCATGATAATCATGTTCACTGCGTGAGATCTATCCACGTGACCCAAATTCAGTTTTTCCCAATCTTTCAATTTTCAATGTTTTTGTTTTCCAATAATTATTTGGACTGATCATGAGTTCCAAAGACATCTATGAGTGCTGGGAATGATCACATTGTGAGATCAGTTCAGCACTCATGCATTGTGAGTTCATTTCATCATTTGTGCTAAATCTTCATGTGTTCGTTGATAACCATCCATTGCCAACAACCTCAAGCCTTGTTAACAAAAAAAATTAACACAAATGTACCATCATGTGGGATTATGTGATACTAATATCCCCTTTATTTTTTTGACAACTCTTCAGATTTGATACCATGTTAAAGATTCTTCCATCTTCTTTCAAAAAAAATTCTTCTTACGATAACGATAGCAGTCACTGATTTAATCAAGAGACACTCTAAGCCTAAATGAATAATGATAATTGTGAGAGAAAAAATGTATAATTGAAATTTTATCAATGAAACACTTCATTTCATTCCAAGACCACTATTCATATTTCATTATGATCCCCAGCTATCATTATATATAATCATTGATTGATCCCCAATAAAATAATCATATTTAAAACTCCCCCTACTTAACTAATCCCCCTATCAGCTTCTCCTCTATATTGATCAAGTAATTTTTCCATTTTCGGGAACAATTTATCCCCCTTTTTCAACAAACCCAATGGTCACTTCATTATAGTCTTCCACCGGGTAAAGAACACAGATTACAACATTTGGAAAAAAACACTATACCTCAGGGAGAGCTGGTCCCACATCTGCACTTTTTCATGTTTGGAGAGTTAATTATACACCAAGAGCTAGTCGATGTTATTCAAACTCTTTGTTGGGTAAGGCCTTTATCTAAATGCCTACAACCTGTAGTTTTATAAGCACATACTCCAATCTCAAAATCCCATTATCCAAATTCTCCTTGATTATACAATACTTCATTTTAATGTGCTTTATACTAGAATGATGGACTGGATTTTTGTAAGGATTTATAAAACTTTATGTATCACAATGTACTCTGACCAAATACTTAACTTCAAACCCCATATCATCAAAAAATGCATCATCGATAATAACTTTGTGCACACTTGTGTGGATGTAATGTATTTAGATTCTATGGTTCTCAATGAAATTAATTCTTTTTTCTTACTTAGCCATGAAATAAACAACCAACCACAATATAACAGACCCAGGACATTGATTTTCAATCATCTGATTATCTGGCCTAATCTATATATGCATAACCCAATAATTCATGCTGAGATTGGTCATTATACAACATATTAAAATCTACAATGAATCTTATATACCAAAGTATTATTTTCAATAAAATCATATTAGCTTCCTTGGGATTACATTGATATCATGCTGCTCGACATGTGGAAAATACTATATATGGCCACGTTGCTATTATGTACAACATGCTTCAAATGATCAACCGATATTATGTGAAATTAACTTCTTTCCCTTCATCATCCCAAGATATTTTCATCCAGGAATCCATCAGAGTCTCCATATTATTGTAATTATCAATTCTAAATCTTCACAAAACTTCCTTGGAATATTTATATTGATAAATTAATGTTCCATTATTTTATGGTGTCACTTGTAAAACAAGGAAGAATGTTAGTTCACCAATAATTGACATTTAAAAATCAATTTTCATGAATTATGAGAACTGATTGCAATGAGATTCATCTAATCCATGATATTTTTTGTAATCAACATATACCTGCACCATCATAATTTGATTTATCTCACTATTGGCATATATATTGTAATCAACTCCTCCTTGTTGGAAACCCAGATTCTTAAAAATTTTCTCTAGTCATGAATACCATGATCTTGGTTCTTGATTTAACCCATATAGGGACTTCTTCAGTCAAAAAAATATTTTATCATCTTCGTGAATAATAAAACCATCTGGATACTTAATGAAAACTTCTTCTTCTAGAACCCCATTCAGAAATGTGGACATGAAATCCATAAAAATGCTTTGAACATTCTTTGCACTATAATGGACAATAATATTCATACTATCTAAAGAATTGAAATAGGTGAAAATGTTTCATCAACTTTGATACCCTCTATCTGTGAGTACACTTTTTACACCAATCGTGCTTTCTTCTAATTATCGTGTCATCTTTATTCATCTTGATGGGAATGATCCATTTGGTACCAATGACATTCTTATTTTTTGGCCATGAAACAGTCACCTATGTTTGATTCTTGTCAATTTATTCATACTCTTGATTAGTATTCAGGACCTACACCACATCTACAGCTACTTCTTCAAAACATTTCGGCTCCACCCATGTTACTAATGATTCTTATTGTAGATTCTTTATCTTCCTTGAATATGATTGTGATGTCTGATCACCAAATATTTTCTGTATATAAATTTCATATATTCCATCGGATCATTGTGTAGAAACTGGTTTATTCTCATCCTTTTCATTATTGCCATTTTTTTCTCAGTCAGCTTCTAAAACTGGAACATCCATTGATCTACTTATCTCTTCATCACTATCCTCTTGAGACTGGTCATGTATTTATAGAATATTTTTAGAATTCTCTAATATATTTAAATCATGGATTTCAAATACCTTTCCCATACACTTATTGAATCATTTATATTCTATTATTCTCATTTAATATCCAAGAAATATACCAACCAATCCACAGGATTCAAACTTAATGTGTTTCTCGTTATTGAGAATGAAACACTTACTTTTGAAGACTCAAAAGTACTTTAATGTTGGATTATTTCTATAACATATCTCATATAGAGTCTTATCTTATTTTGGACGTAATAAAACTCTATTTTATGTGTATAATGATTTCATCACCACTTATCTCCAAAACCTCTGTATAAGATATTTTTCATTGATCATTGTTCAATCCATGCTGTTTATAAATCGATTTCATCTCCAAAATACTCTATTTTAATGTGGACTTAAAACTGATAAAACATGAATCCTTATCCAATATTTATTTGGATAATTCTTCATTTGGATATTTGGGAATTCTGCTAGATTATATTTTTAGATCTTACAGATAATATGACCCAACATGTTTTCAACTTACCTTCGATAAGTTTTTATAGAACTGAATAACTCAGTTTTTTTGGTGATGATTGAAACCCATTCCATTTTGCTAAAACAATTAATAATGAGAACATTATATCTCCTTAAATCATTATCTCTTGGTGAAATAGGTCCATATACATAAATTTGAACCAAGTCAAGGACTTTTTTTGACCTTTTCCTATTTTCTTTAGATGGATTTTGAATGATCCTACCATTTTGACAAGAATCAAACGTATGATTATGATCATGTGATAACCTAGAGATGTATAGAGAAATATCATATTTCACTAAATATTCAAATGACTATTGGATCATGTGACCAAGACATTTATTCCATAACTTGTTTTCTTCTTCCTTGGACAGAAATCACATATCTCATTCTCCACTCAAATTTTATAGATTATCTTTCTTATGCTTGTTCTGCAAAAATAATGCATCATCTTTTTCCCTTTATGAGACATAATTTCTTATCAAATATTCATGCATGTCCCGAGTTGAATAGTTCAATGACACTTGTCATGTTGTGACATAGAACATCAATAATTAAGTCATCATTACATCTCATATCTCTTATCCTAAACATGGGATTTCCCGAGACAACAATCCTCATAACTTCATCGTTACCAAATCATATGATTATCGTACTTGATTCTGGTCACCAGATCCTTTTTCCTATCATATAATAGGTGCACCCACTATCAATTATCCATATTCCAATTCAATCTAATGCTTTAAATTAAATGTCTACCACCACTTACTATTCATCTCTCTACTTTTCGATCAATGTATCAGACTTCCTACCTAGTAAGTTTTGATGATCTTGATCATACATGATGTATGATGGAACAACTTCATCATTCTGAGAAGCAAATTTATTTCTCATTTTCTTCACATTTGATGAAACATTTATGTGATGCTTATGATCAAATTCTGTCAGCCTCATCATATTCCTTTTTATTATTCATTAGAAATATCATTCCATGTTTTTGAATCCTCCACACTGGATAAAGTTACCACCAAATGATAACCTGAAATATTGATCTAGGTATGTAATCCTATATTGGTTTTTTTATTTGGTACCACTTATAAATGAAACAAACATTTTGTGATTGTACAATTTTTTACAAGAATAACATATAATGTGTGGGGAAATCCTATATTGAAATAATGGACTACTGTTTCTCCCTTGGGTTCTTTTAATCATAAAATTATTATTAATACCTAAATAAATCCTCAATATTTGAGTGAGTGAATTTGTTCTAGGTTTCACCATTACTTATTGTTTTTGCGATTAATCCCTATACCAGTTGTATGATTCTGATAAATCATTTTTCATTTCCAAACACACCTTTGTCAGCATCACTGGAAGTTTGAATTCTAATTTTACCTTTCTTTTTCATTTGAATCATGCCTTTTTAGAATCAATAGTTTCTCAGAATCATTTAATTTACATCACATACTGACAACTTCATCTTCAAGTTCTTCGATACACTTTATTTGATCTTTTCCTATGCCAATCAAAATATTGATTTGTCTTTTACCTTCATTGATTTTGATCTTGTACCAACTGATCATTTTCTAATCTCTCTAGCATTGAAGACTTTTTTTTCTCAATTTCTTCATTTAACTCTGAATTATCTTCTTTCCATTGATTCATATGAAGTTTGGCACCATGAACCACTTTGTTGGATTTTGTTTTTTTTTTCCCTCCAAACAACTATTTCCTCAAGTTGAGTTCTAATTAAACCTTCATATCAACTCTTCCATCGACTTGTTCTTCATAACTATCTCTTTATTCAATTTTTGAGAGCTATTGACAATTTTCCCAATGGCATCTTCATAATGATCCTTATGGTCCTACAACTCTTTAGCCTCATATTATTCAAAAAATTTATTTTCTTTTGAAATCATATTATTCTTTTTGAAGAAATTATTCTTTAAATTGTTCTTTCCATTCATAGAGGCTCATGATTTCTTCTTGAGATTTTACACATTATACTCATTTTCATATTGAAGCTTCATAGGGAACCTTTTTGTATGATTTCCATCATTTTGATATTTAAAGAACATGAGTGGGAGTTTCGCTTCAAGATTTCTTTTTCCACTTATGGAACAAGATTATTGTTCAAGATATCCAATGTTGTCTCCTATGGATCTTTATCTTTCAATATTGAAACATTAAGATTAAACTAAGGTGGAAGTCTTATCAAAATGTTCTTGAAAATCATAACATTTTCAATAATTTCTCTAATACCACACTTGTAATCCTTAAAAACATTTACCAGGTCAAAGAATGAGTCAACAAGCTCATTCAAGTATATCTTGATATCCCCATACTTGTTCCGTAGATCTTTTAGCTTTGCATATTTGAATTTTTAATCTCCCTCATAAATATTTAGAATCTTTTCCCACATAGCATGTGAGGAATTATAAGTCATTACCTTTGTATAGATATAATTATAAACGTGTCCCCCTAGGGAATAGTTTTCTTTGTTATCAGCATCCAATTCCCTTCAATCATTTTTGATAAATCACCACTTTCGATACTGGATTAAATTCCAAGAATCTATTCTACAAAGACATTCATTCCTAAATATCATAATTATTTTTGTATGTGATACTTCAATAATTTAAAATTGTTCCCATCGAATATCAGAATCACTTTGTGATTGAAAACTTCCATTTCTTCTACTAAGAGATATTCCTAGACCTTCATCCTTTCCCTTGGATTTGATTTATCATCCCAATTCATTTAAATACCATGAGGGTGTGGGTGAACCAGGGTATGATATATTAAAATAACTACCCCTTTATATCCTTTTTTATGTTAAACTATAAAGTATTCTAGCTTATTCTCATTTAATATATGAAAAAATATATCATTCATGAGACAATATGTTTTTTACTTAGTTCAACCTCTTTGGGATAGTTATAAAGAGCCTACAGCGACAGTATGGCAATTTTACAAATTCAATATGTCTCACTACCTATAATGATGTTCAAGAAAGACCATTTCTATGACCAGGATCAATTCCTTTAAATTTTTTGGGTCTTCTCACTATATTCCCAAGGGTCACTCCATATTTCTCTTTCTCTTTATCACATTCGGTAGAAAGAATCATCATCTTCCTATTCCTTTTCTCACTACTTCAGAAAGGATCCCAACACTGTTTATGGAGATGTAGTTCTCTTATTTATCACTAACGAATGAATCCTAAAATTGGTTAGAAGCTCTATTTAATCTTTTTCTAGGTTACTCCTTCACTCCTATTAAAACACATAGATGCAATACTTATACATTCTAGAAAACTGGGGAAGACATATCTATTCTATAGGCACGTCATTTTCCTCCATTTGGGAATGATCTTGAAGTGATGACAAGTCTTCCTTTCACCACATTAAATGTTGTAGTGAATAAAATCCTTCTTGAGGTTTTGTTAAATAGTGGTGATCCTATATCTTCAACTTATCGATCATAATTGATATTGTTAAATGATACTATTTACATGGTAATGTAAGAAAGTATCTCTATTTTCAATATTGTAGTGCAACACCCTTGTGTGAGACCCTTGAACATAATAATATATACGAGATCTTGGAACATACCATCACATAAGATCCATGTGCAAACCCGTAGCACCATGAATGAGTTCCTCCTCAGAAAATCCCCCAACATGAACCCTTGGTGGATTGTGTGAGTCTCGCCTTCTACGAGCCCCATACCGTTAACCCATGCATCCTTGTGCGAGTCCCCTATTATAAACCTCCTTTATCTTTAACCCTTTGTGAAAACCTCCATAATGGAAAACCCCTAGCATGAACCTCTTATGCCATGAACCCCTATGGGGAACCTCCTTCTCCATGAACCACTAGAACAAACATCCTTCACCACAAACCCATGTTCGCACTTTACATGAGTCCCACTCTACGCAAGTCTCTTATGTGAGTCCACTTTTTCTAGAACTCTTTATCTTGTTGTAGAAGGAATTTTTTGTCCATGGGAAACACTTACGCGATGTCAATTGCATATCCTCCTTCTCCACCAACCTCTATTAAGATACCTCATCATGATTCTCTTCCCCGAACAAGCTTCAAATCAATATTTTATGAAAACTGCATCTGTCATTATGGATGGGTCATGGGGTATTTATAGGCAAGTGTCCACCACATTAATTCAAAAAAGCATGGACAACCGTCCACCTCATGGGAATCACACGCTCTATAAGAGTCATGTTCATGATCTTGTCCTGCTTTTTGTGATATCAGTGCATGAGTAATCTTTCAACATATGTTCTTTTTCATGTTTCCTCGGTCAGAATTTTTTCTTATGTTTTGTGTGAGACCCTGTTATAATTACATACATTGCATAAGTCCTCAATCATAATATGTACTTTCTGTGGGTACATTGCATGAGTCCAGTTCATTTTTCACAATCCCTGAATGAGAGTAATAAAGAAAATCATGCACTTCAAAAGATATTCATTGATCGTAAACCCCTTCCATCATTTCAATATTTTCCCTTTATTTTCATGTGATATTGTGAGTCCCGAACTCAAGTCCTATTTGTGATTTATGAAAGATCTTGGTGAAATCTCCAAAAATAATCATGAGTGCTGTGTGAGATCCTTCTATGAGATACAATTGAAATAATGAGTGTTTTATTAGTCCCCTCTATGAGATCCAAGCACAATCATGTGCATTGTTTGACATATCGCTGCACGACTAAAATTCGAACACGTGCAATCATTCAATTTTCAAATATGATATCTTCTAATGATTTTATGATATATCGCATGTTCTAAAGTCAATAATGTGCACTGTGAAATATCATTCCTTGAGATCCAATGAAAATAATGTGTTTTTCATTATATCGTACCACGAGAATCAACTTCAATAGCACCCAATCTTGTGATTTTCAATGTTGATGTCTTCCACTTCTTTTCATAACCCATCGCGAGTTCCAAATTTAACTATGATTTCTATGTGTGATCAAATAGTGTGATCAGTTCATCACTTGTGCTTCATGAGTTCAGTTCATCATTCTTGCTAACTCTTCATGTCTTCTTTGACAACTGGCCTTTGTCAACAACCTTAATCCTTTTAAAAAATCACAATCAACTCAAAAGCGCCATCAAGATGGATTTTATTTTAACAAAGATTATCTACAAAATAGGAAATAATTTTATACGATAAAGGACTCCACACTATCTATGATATCATGACAATATGTGTATACTCACATCCAATGGACACTAGTCAGAGGGGACTTGTCACAATCACCTATGTGATGTGGCCGACTGCATTTTTTTAGAAAGTTGTATAATCATAGAGTGTGTCCATATAACTCATACTCTACCTAAGGCGTTCATGTTATCTTAAACTATCAGTGAAGAGAAATTTATTTCAAGGATAATTAAAATACATTTAAATCTGATTACCCCATTTCAAATGGCAATTTTCTATTTAAAACCAAAACATGTTTTAATAAAAAAACATGAATTTTTAACAAGATAGTACCACTAGATTTCTATCAAAACATATTAATCCATTATTAAAATTTAAAAAAAATTATATCAAATCCATTTCAAAAATAATTTTCAATAATTCAATTAAAACCATTTTATCCATTGTCATAAACACCCCAATTCAATTGAATTTGGAGGGTTTTCCAATTTTTTTCCAAACCCATTTCAAACTACTCAATTAATTGGAATAAGATTTTAATCAATGATAATTGAAATAAATTTCAAACCATTGAATTTAAATAAATAAATAAATCATGTCAATAAATTTAATCCGAATTTATTTTTCCATGTGAGAAAGAATCACCTACATTTTTTCCAAACCACAATACTCACAACGAAACACACCAACAAGAATAAGTCACATGATACCTCAAAACTCTTCCTAGGAAGGATATCAAACAACATAGAGTATATATCAATCAATTTATTGATGATCTATTATACCATGAAGAGTATAAATAGAAAAAGACCAATAAAAAGGGAGGTCACTAACCAAAGAATTCACACCTCATGTACAATGATGAATAAACATCAAAAAATGGACCTAGAATGGTTGTAGAGCTACAAGATCATGTATGATAGAATTTAGGTTTAGAGATATGATTATATATAGGAGGAAAAGTGGGAAGATAGACATTGATAAATAAATATAAATAAAACAAGGGGAAGTACACGATGTGTAACTCCTATCCATATCATGAAATCCATGATGTCCAAAAATGAAAAAAAAAGTTCTCCTCGGATTAAGAAACTAGGTGTAATTAACTCAATTTTTTTATAAACATGTCACACTGATAAAACATTCGCTACATGAATCCTTGTCATGGTATGCACCCAATAATAATTACACATTGTGAAACCTTGTTACAGGACATTAAATCCTCCTTCATCCTATAGAAATGAATTGTTAAAGATGAGAGTCCAAAAAAATCTATGACATCACCATTATAGGTCCCCTCCTAATTCACAATCATCCCTAACTAGTAAAAAAAGGAAAAACTATAACAAGGTTAATGATGTACCTGTTGGATCGGTGATGGGATGTTATAGAGTTCACTCCTTGTTCCATCCCTATCATACTGAACTGAGTCCACTCCACGTTCTAGGCCAGTCATACTAAACCATGCTCACTCCACATTCCATCCCTATCATACTAATGACATATAAATATTTACCTAAAATATTGATGAGAGATATAGTACCCACCCATAACATAATTAAATCATACATACGCATTCCATAAGTTGATAAAACATTCATCATATCATGACCCCTAAAAAATGTGTATTATAACATATCATAATATCATTACTTGTGTGAAAGGGGAAGGTTTCATAATCATATAATAACTCATGAAAGTAGGTGGGTTTGATAAGTATGTTATCATAGTATAACCTATATAATAGAAATAGGTTTCATAATCAACATGTTAATTTATACACAAACCATTAAAATAAAGAATTATTTTATCCTTGGATCATATCCCTAGTAAAGCATTAACAATAAGAAAATAGTTGATCATATATGGACAAGGATTTTGAAAGATCACTTGGATCATTTATTTGGTAAAATATTCTATCTTGGATAATAATTTAAAATAATACATCAAAACATTTTCATTATACGTTTATTTGAAAACCACATTAAAATTTTATGATGTAAGCTTTAAAATATTTTAAACCATTTCTTGATTAAAAAATTATTTCCTCTTTAAAATCACATTTTTCAATCCTAAAATTTTTTAAAAACATATTTATTTGAAAATAACATTGAGGAAATATACATGATACTTTGTAAATAATTTAAAAAACTATAAAAGATAAAAAAATTTAAAATCCATATAAAATTTTGTTAAAATATCATTTAAAATCAATTTTAAAATATTTTTATAAAATAAGGTTTTTGAATAAAACATAATTTTCCCTGAAGAGATAGACAAAATCAAATGTTCATAAAAACAATGTTTTTATCATCTTATGTTCCAAAGTGTAAAACTATTGGTACCAATACATGATGATATCCTGAATAACCAAAGAAGAAAAAATTATCTATATGTTCTTGAGATATAAAACATGATATTTAATCATCAGAAGCATAATCCTTAGTAATTTCGATAGACAATGTTATTTCACAATACACACTTACCACTTTTTTAACATTGAATAAAAATACCTATGACAGAATATAATTAAATTATATTAAAATATCATGAAAATAATATATTCATGATAAAACATATCAAAGGGTAGTATGTACACCTTTTAAAAGAATATAGGTTCATAATACAATATGTGTCTCAAAGAATGAAAATTGAGACTTAATTACTTTACCAATTCAGAAGCATTTTAATACTAAAACCATTAAAACATAAATTATCAAATGGATAAATATAAATACACATAAATTTAATGATAATAATAACAAAATACATTCATCGTAATTATATAATCCACACAAAAGAAATGATTTCCTGTTCTAGAATAATTATCATAGAAATAAAAGTGACTCTAAAAATAGCCATAATACTTGAGTAACTTTGGGATCATGAGATCCGTTATATAATTAAATAAATTTGACATTTAATATATTTCTATAATGATATTTATAATATAACATTTCATAGGTTATTATAAACAACACAAAATAAGAATAAGTGGTGAATATAGCATATATCTCATAGAAAGCAAAGTGAGATATGAAAACCCTTACCTTAGGTTTTGACTATCTTTATATAAGTTTATTATAAATATACCAATGAACTATATTATTAGATATCATAACATATAAAATTTTATTATGAATTTATATTCCCTATTTATTAACAATTCCATGTTAATATTTTGTATCATGTAATAACCATTTTATTTTTCATATATTTTTAGAGTTGTTATTCTTAATTTTCTAAAAAACCTCATTATTTAAATATTTAAATAATTTAAAACATAATATAAACATAATATATATGTTTATATATGTTTATATAATAATATATAAAAAATAAAATATGAAATTCAAAACACCATTCATGGAGACAGTAGACTGTATGTATGCATTAACGTTGTTTCAGTTTTCTTATCATATAGAAAGAATGTATGTTAATGAAACACACACCCACACAAACATATATATATTATAATTTCCATATAATTATTATGTCATACATATAAAATAAAATTAATAAACCAATCAATAATACATTCCATTTAGTTTGTGAATGAATCGTATCAGTTTGAGGAGGCGATAGTCCACACATCCACAAACTATATTATTATATTCCCACAAAATGGAAAGCATGATGGTACGTGTTATATAATAATTAAGGAAGCATAAATATATCATAAATTTCATATATATCATATAAAAATAGTAATTTCATTATTATTACAAACTTTTATAGGTGGTAATTATAAGGACTCTAACCTTTTACATATAGCATTACATGATTTTAAGCATAACTATACATTAGAGTACATGCCAAGCATCATGATGTCTAGTGTAATGGAATACTAAGAACATAAATCTGAAAAAATGGAACTAAATAAAACATTTCATTGTTTAGTCTTCATAAATAAACCCTAACCTCCATTGTGCTCATACATATTCATGCGATATCCTGGGGATATCATGAACACAGGGATGAGCCAAAATTCCATTATGGGAATCAGAAGAAGAAAAAATCCTTAGCACATGGGTTAGAAAACATGACATAAAGAAATAAAAAGTCATGTAACATAAAGAATCATAATATATAAAAATGTATTCATATAAACTTGTAATCATATAAATGTGGAAGAAATATAAAATATGACTTCAGTACGAGTCAAGTCTAACCGACAAGATCGTTTCCCATAATAGCACAATCCAAGGCTTACCACAATGACCATCGCACATAATATCTCTTGAGACTTAAAAGTACCCCATGAATCAGAGTGATATATGGGAGCACCCATATTAACATGTTCATTTATATCGTTTCCACAAAAATAATCATACATAAGAAATCATAACAAAAACTTAAGGGAACCCATGGAGAGAAATGGATATCACATTCATGACATAAATCATAATGAATGAGATTATCATAAAATTTTCCATGAGAGAAAGGAATTAAAATAGACATGAAAATTAATAATGTAAAATAAAAATATATAATTTTAAGTGAAGTAAAACCATAGTGATAATAGTAAGAAGAGTATTTAGTAAATTCTTAGCATTAAAACATTTTAGTGTGGTTTAAGGAAAACACTAAAGATATTTTAAAATAGAAAAGTGTAAAATATATTTAATAAAACCATAAGATAACCAATAAAGTTTTCATAATAAACATAATGATATTATTAAGATAATGGTGGATTAAAATAGGGGATATATTTCACTTGTAATTGGATAAAAATTAGGGAAGTTCCCTTAAAATGAGTTTTCATACTTGGATGTATCGAGGAGGGAATCACTTAAAATCATGTTTGTTCCTAAAAGAAAATTAGGGATGGATCTTGAAACATGATTTTGGAGAATATAAATATAATTTACATTTTTACATGAAAATAAAATACATCTTCATTTGGGTGAAAATAAATATTGAGCAACCTGAAAGAATAAAGGCGGTTCGGGTAGAATTCCTTACGAATTATTGGCATAATATCTGGTGTACTTAAGAGGGATAAATGATAGATAAAATGGTATCTAATCACTTATAAATCATGATTTATGTATGGGGGATGTGATAAATCATACCTCATTATTAGGGATTAAACATAAAATGGCATAACATAGAGAATATTCTTTAATAAAAGTGAAACAAAGAGGAGCCCTTACATTAAGTCTGTTGGAGTTCTCCACTGGTAATTAATGACCTGAATAAAAAAATTAGGGTTATTAATTAATAATTACATAACCCATTATATATTTAATACATTTAGTATAACCCTTTTATGTACATTCATGACCTTTTTTATTGGTTATAAAGTTCAATTGCATTGTTCGGGTCTGTTTACTTCCTTAGTTTTAATGATTAGTTCATGTTCGGATAAACATGTATGATGAATGTGGTTGTACCGAATTAAAGTTATATTTTATTATTTAACATCCATAAGGTTATATTTTATAAAACTTAATTTGTTTACTGTAATTGAACTTGATTCATTATAAAAAACTGTAGTGACATCCTTTTGGGTTTATTGGTGATTTTTGACCACAAAGAACAGATTTTGTTTTATAAACCAAAACAATCATTAACATATTATTAATGAATGATATATGAGTAATGATAAATATTTTATGGTATTTTTATACCATGAAATTTTTTTCATATCCAGAATAGAATACGGTAATGGAAATTGATAACCTGTCGTCCATGATTGTGCCAAATTAATACATCTCAAACAGTGTTTCAATTCCGTTCAAATAAAAGATGGGGAAAAAATAAGACAATTAATTATCCTTTTAGAATAATAATATTAAAGTAAATTTTGTTACTAGATTTATCATACCAAATGGGAGATGTTTGGTGAGGAACGAAATAAGAAAAGAAATGAAATTCAAAGAAATAAAATAATTGGAAAGAGGAATTTACCTCTTCAATTTATCTCCTTTGAGTGCCTCTTAAAAGGACAGGATTTGGTATTTTAAAGGGACTAAGGTATTTTAGAAGTGGGGAAGGATATTGGTAGGATATTTGGGTAGAATATTGGAAAGTTACAAGGCTTGAGAGGAGTGAAGAGTAGAGAGACTGAGGGGGGGGGGGATATAGTGAGGGAGAGGAGGGGTTTCAAAATTTTTTAATCACTAGTTTATTAATTTCCATCAACACCCACTATAGTGAAGATTACATGACCACAAATAGTAATATGTCCATGGTAGATCAAACCAATAGCCAATTACCTCATCCATGACTCAAGAATGATGCAGAAATTCAGGTTTTAGCATTTATTGTGAATTTTCAGATTTCACTATTCATCAAAAATCCAATTATTTAAGAAAAAACCCAAATATTCACCATAACCATTTTTCGACCTGTAGAATCCAAAAATTAATTCCATTTTTTCAGAAATAATTATCTTAATATGATGAATTTAATATTGAATTAAAATAACAATTTACTCAGAAAATACCAATTTTAAAACATTTATTTTCTAATTCCAAGATATAAGTTTATCGTACTCCCACATGAATCTTATTTATATAATATCATAGGTAAGGTTAATATTCATTAGGGTATTTTAATATTCAAAAGGGTAACAGTACTATGTTTAAGGGTATGTTACTATTCACCAAAAATTAGTTTGGTCGTATTAGTCTCCAAATAACTTACTGATCGCAACCATGTATGTCACATTTTTGAAATTAGAATCAGAGAACTGAAAAAAAATAAGTTTAAAGTTAACATTGCACTTATTTGGTCATTATTTTGTTATTTCATGTGATTATATGACATGAATATAGGAAGGAAATTTCCATTGAGAATCATTGGGTAATTAAATTGTTCCCCCCTTAAAAATTTCACCCTCAAAATTCTGTTTTACATTCTAGGCCATAAATAGGTGTAGGTAATTTTATTTCATTACCTTCTCTATTTCCCATGTTTCTTATTTGTACAAATGGTTCTTCCATAATACCTTGACCTAGTGAGTATTCTTGTTACATATAATTTTATCTCTACATTCCAAGATCTTCAACAGTTGCTCCTCATAAGCAAGATCATCTCTCAACTGAACCACATATGAACAGAGTTCATGTGAAGGATCTGGTATGTACATCCTTAATAGGGATACATGGAAGACATCATGTACTTTGGCCATGGTAGGTGGTAGTTCCGGTTGATAGGCCAGTGCTTCGACTCGATCAAGGATATCGAATGGGCTAATGTACCTGGGTCATAACTTCCCTTTCTTTCCAAACCTCCTAAACATCTTCCATGGAGATATGCGTAGAAATACAATGTCCCCAATGTTGATATGAATGTCCCATCTATGATTTTCTATGTAAATATTCTGCTGACTTTGGGATGCCTTGATATGACCATGAATTGTTTTCACCTTCTCCACTATTTCATCATCCATTTCAGGTCCAAGCAGTGTACGCTCACCGAATTCATCCCAACACGCTAGTGTTAAGAACCTTTTCCTATAAAGGGATTCATATGGTTCTATTCGGAAGATCGAGTGGAAACTATAGTTTTAGGAGAATTCAACCAGTGGAAGATGTTGGTACAATTGTCCTTTGAAGCCCATAGAACACGATATCCACATATCTTCCAGTGTCTGAATAGTCTGCTCAGATTGGCTATCGGTTTGAAGATGATAGGTGGTACTGAAGTTGTGTTCAATGTCTAAAGCATGTTGGAGATTTTTCTAGAACATCGAGATGAATCTCATATCACAATTAGATACAATAGATAGTGGTAATCCATACAGCCTTCCCACTTCATTGGTGTAAATATATGCAAGTTGATCCTATGATATGTTCTTTGGAATTGTAATAAAGTGAGTGTCTTCATAAGACGATCCACAATGACCCATATCACATTGTTTCCTCTAGATGTCCTTGGAAGTATAGTGACAATGTCCATGGTAACGTTCATCCACTTCCATGTTGGTATGGATAGTGGTTGCATCATCCCCTTATATTTTTTCCTCTCAGCCTTCACTTTCGGACATATCTGACACTTTGATGTATATTGAGAAATCTCCCTTTCCATATTGTTCCACCATAATTTTTCTCTGAGATCTCAATACATCATTGTTCTCCCATTGTGAAAAGAGATGGTCGATCTATGTTCATCATTTAAAATATTATTATATATCTATAGTTCATATTTTACACAAAATCATGACCCAAAAAATATTACACCTTCGTCATAAATCATTAAATCTGATGATTTCTCATTTCTCATAGGTTCCACCCTCTTCAAAATTTCCTCAACTTTTTTTGCATCCTTTATTTTCTCTACGAGGGGTGGTTGAGAAATCATTTGACAAAGGATTTAAGATGTTAATACCTTAATGGTTTCCATTTCCATCCTCTAAAAATCTAAGAAGATCAGATCCTTTAAATTTTCATCATTCATAAAGAAGCATGATCCTTTATACTTAGGGCATCCTCTACCTTATTTGCCATACCGGGATGGTAGTGGATTGAGTGGTAATAATGCATGATGAGATCTATCCATATTCATTGGTGCATATTAACGTATTTTTGTTTGAATATATATTTTAGACTCTTATGGCCAATATATATCTCACACTTCTCCCTAGAGAGATAATACTGCTTGATTTTTAATGCAAAGATCACAGCTGCCAACTCCAGATCATGCATGTGATAGTTTTTCTTATGTATTTTCATTTGAAATGAGGTCTAGGAGATAACTTAATCATTTCTCATCAGCACACAACCTAATTCCTTCATTGAAGAATCATTGTACACCAAAATGAGTTCTCCACTTGTTAGGAGTGTGTGTACTAATGCAGTGATAAACCTATTTTTTCACTCCTTGAAATACTATTCACATTCCTATGTCCAGAAAATCTTTACTCATTTCCATGTCAGCCTGTTCATTGGATTTTATAACCATGAAAAGTTCTTCACATCCACCTTTTTATTGGAAGGGCTTACATATATCCCTTTTTTGGTGATAAAATTCCCCAAGAATGATACTTCCTCCATCCAAAAATCACATTTACTATAATTTTCATACAAATATTCCCTTCACGATGTCTTTAAGATAATATTCAAATGATTTTAATGTTTTTCCTTGCACTTGGAGTGTATTAGAATATCTTCAATAAATACTACAACAAATTTTTTGAGGTAATCTCTAAAGACTCAATTCATTAAATCTATAAAAATATCTAGAGAATTAGTCAGTCCAAGGGGAATCACTATATTCTCATAGTGTCCATAACTCATTTGAATGGTAGTCATGGGAATATCATCCTTCCACACCTTTAATTTTTGGTATCCCAAACAATGGTCCATCATAGAGAAATAATAAGCCCCATGAAGTTGATTGAACAAGTCATATATCTATGGATGAGGATACTTGTTCTTTATCGTGATTTTATTGAGCTCATGATAATGAATACAGAGGAGGATTGATCCATCCTTCTTCTTGATGAAGAGGAATAGCGCACCCCATGTTGAAGCACTTGGGTGAATAAAACCAGTCTCCAGATTCTCCTATAAGTTCTTATTCAGACCTTATTGGAGTACATCAGTGTAATCCTTCATTACCGGCATGTCTTCATGAATAATTCTCTCCTTTGTCTCAATCATTTTAGCAAGATATATTTGCTCATAATGCAAAAATATCCACACCTAAGACCATGATCCTAAAAGAGATTCATCTTCCCCCATAACATATATTGAATTGGAGGATGCTTCAGGATGTGAAGAGTGATCTCCCTATCCTGACAGTTAATGTTGGGTTTTTATAATGATAGCCAATCCATTCCAATGATACCGTTGAACTCCACTAAAGAATGTATGAAGAGATTTGCTGGGAGGTCTAGTCCGCAAAAAATTACGAGGGAGGAGCTATAAACTATGGTTTTAATAATTTACCAATTCACTATTCTCACAGATAACATTTCCTTCATATTTTTGGGTGGTGCTTGAATAGTTCGACTAAACTTCAAAGATATGAAGGAATGCGTAAAACCAGAATCAAATAGTAAATTCTCTATTCTTGACTGAATAACTGGCATACTGGTCACCACATCATTGTCTGGTCCCACTTAAGAAGTAGTGATAGAGTAATTCATTCCTTATTTCATTGGATGTTTCTTGATTTCCTCTAACAACCATTTTCTTAGGGAAATTGTTTTCATAATTCACATGCTCGTTATAGTAGTAAAACCGCACCAGAGGTCGAGCGTTGTTCTGAAACATCCTTTCTTCTTCCACATTAGTGGAATTATTCATATTCCTTTTTCACTTATTTTCAATATGTCCTAGCTTTCCACATTTGATGAAATTCCAAGTTCTCATTAGATAGTTTCCAGGATGTTTCTTCCCACAACTTTTACAAGTTTGATTTTTAGGATTCTATCATCATGGAATTTTTTGTTGGGCCACCCATGTTGTTCACCATTTTTCGATTCTTGTCACTAGGTTTACAAAACCCATGAGAGTATCCAATCACCATTTCATCCATGAGGGAACAATAGACAATCTCTTCATAATTATCAATTTCTTGGATCAACGACACCTTCCGTAGACTCAGCTTTAGCCTGCCAAAGAAGTGATCTACCATCCTCTCGGTGTTCAGGACAAAGCCATATGTTACCTTGAAATCCCTGTATAGTTTGCTTCATATGCCCCGATGGACTCATATTCCTTCTACATGAGACTGAGGAAATCTTTTTCCATCTTGAGATGGAGGGTTTGAGTAAAATAGTTATTGAAAAATACCCTCTTGATTTCCTCCCAATCCATAGAATCAATTTATTCCTCGGGCTTCATATTCATGATTAGTGTCCACCACTAATCAACTTCCCCATCAAAATGATAGAGCACTAGTACAAAACTCTCTTATTCTGAGCACTGGAGGACAAAATATATCTTTTAAATGGAGTTAATCCACTATTCCGTGCTGAACAGGATTATAAGATCCACTAAACATGGAAGGCCTTTTCAACATGAATTTTACACAAAAACTCTCTCGTTCCTTGGGGGAAGAGGGTGTTCCACATGATTCAAATTATTATTCATAAATTGAGCATGTTGAGGAATTACTATCATGATGTTTTTAGCACCCACTCTCATCATATTAGGCATATCATTAGGGAGATATTCACATTTCCTATTACATTGGATGTGGGAACGTGTTCTTCTATTTCATGCCATTAAATAAAAAAAATAACTCACAATTATAGGGCTTGAATACATTGTTATTGAACATAAAAATGAAACCATTGAACATAAAATGATAAACATTAAAATATAAATTATATCATAACTTGTGATTCCTTAGCTTTAAAACTAGGTTATCCTTGATCTATTTATTATCTTATATTCTTATGGGATTTTTTATTCCCTTAATAATGGTTTATACTAAGCTCACAAATTTACCAAAGAATATCCCCCTGAAGTGTCAATACTAAAAGTGTATAAAGGCACGTTGTCATGTTACAGGATAGCCCATGCCATGATCAAAACTCTTTATCAGAGTTTTCACTCCTAGGAAAATGTATACCAGAGCCACCTCTACCTGTTTTCATCCAGACAGCGATGTATTTTCCTGATAAACCACTTACTCTATGCATAAGAAAACGTAAGGGAGTTTTCTTATACATTGTCTCATCTTTAAGGTTCTTACTAAAGTTCTCTTTTCCTAATCACAAAAAATAACTAGACCATTCTATGATACCTAATATAGATAACCTAGCCCTTTGCATGTAACATTATATGATTTTAATCCAAAGTATACATCAGAGTACAAGCCAATGATCGTGAAGTCTACTGTCTTGGATGACAAGGAACTTAAAACTGAAAACATGAAACTAAACAAAACATTTCTTAATTTAGTATTCATAAATAACCTCTAAATTTCATTTTTCTAATACATCTTCAGGGAATAACCTAGGGGTAACATGAACAAAGGGATGAGCTTAAATCCCCATAAAAAATGAGAATAATAAAAAATCCTTTAAACATGGTTTATAAAACATGACATAAAGAAATAACAAGTCATATATCATAAGGAAACATAACATATAAACATGGATTCATGTAAACATGGAATCAAAGAAATGTGGTATCAACCTCAATCATGACTTTTGTATGATTCAATGCTAATCTCCAAGATCGTTTAACATAGTAGCACAAGTGAAGGAAAAATGCCATGACTGCCACACATAACACCTCATGAGACTAATCATTAAACAATGAATTGGATCACTATCTGGGTGAACCCATACAAACATGTTCATGAATATTCATTCCATAAAAATAATCACATGCAATCAATCATACATAAATGTAATTGAACCCCTATAGAGAAATGGGAATAACATTCATGACATAAAGCATAAAGAATGAGAGTATCATAAAAGTGTCCATAAGAGAAAAGAATAAAAACATATGAGGAAATTAATATGGTAAAATAGGAATATATCATGGTATGTGATGTAAATGTAAAGACCCTGAAATTTCAAGGAGTTTTTTTTCTTAAATATGGAATTTTACGAGTCTGTGGCTTCTGATAGCACTTGATTCCGAGGTTCAGTGTTCCCGGAATCAATTTCCGAAGTTTATCTCAGGTGCGTTTAGTAAACGAACGAGCATGATTTTCTATCTTTTGAACCGGTGCTCAGAATTGAAATCTGAGGGCACCGATGAACTTGCAACGCCGGTAATTGCTTAAGGGGACCTTTACCATAGATGCGTTTTCACGGGAGGAGAAGTTAACAATTTGTGGATTAAATAAGAAGTGAATAAAATTGTGGAACAATTTTATTTTATATCTAATGTGGTTATATCCTACATGGGGAAGTTAGGGTGGGACCCATAATCATCTAACTACACGTGTGAGGATATTTGTGAGGTGGGGCCCACACGATCCCCAACCTTTCACATTTCTCTAAACTCCTTTTAAACCCCCTTCTTAATTGATAACTCCCCTTTAATTGAGTAACTCTTCCTCTCCCCTCTCACCCTCTTTAATTCTTTCCAACACACACCTTAATTAATTGATTGACACTCTTCAATTGAATTAATTATGTGTTTAAATTTTGAATTTTGAATCCATGGAAAGATTAAATAAAATAAGGAGAAGCCTTATTTTATTTGGGGTTGGCAATTGTTGTGTGAGGAGGAATTGGGATCACTCTAGAGCTTTTGAAGAACTTCATCCTCAATGAAGGACGGTTCTTCTCCGATGAAGAACATCGACCCTTCAACGTAGAATGACTCGGCAACCACGGTTCTCCATCCTCTTCTTTCTTCATGACAAGGAAGGAGACACCAACATGGCGAATTCTCCAACGAGTAAGTGCCTTATATCTTCTCTTCTCCTTGACAAGAGAGGGAACACCGTTTCTTCCTCGGGCGCACTCCGACGACATCCACGAATCCTCACCTCACGACGTTGTCTTCCGTGACACCGATGTTCAACATCAATTGTTGATGTCGGCTGAATTAATTCAATTTTATTGAAAATAAAATTTTTTGGTTGTGCTTTGTGAACCTTGTTCATTCATGGATATGTGTTACCGTCTAACGCAGAGGGATCGTGTTGAACAAACACGGCCCGATGACCCTCCGTTGGAACTTTACCCCTTTGGAATTGGCAACCGGAGGCGGGGGAAGAACAGTGACATCGCGTCGTGCTGGAAACATGGCTAAGGAAGCTGGTTCCATCATGCCGACTGTGCGGGAGGAACTGCGGCCCACATTGCGGGCTGCTTCGGTGGAAGAACCGGCCGGCCCGTTGACAGGCCAGGTGGAGCTGGACCGCGGTGCCAGGAGGGCCCTGTGCTGGAAGACCAGCGGCCCGCCCGTGTGGGCCGCGTGTGCCAGAATGCCGGCCTGCCCAGCCGGCTGGTTTGGGAGGGTGGTTCCCTGAGTCACTGCCGTTTCGGGCAGCCGGGGGCCACTCCCCTGCCTCGGACCACTCGGCCTTCGGGCCGAGCCGCCCGGCCAACCGGCCGCGCCAGCTGAGCCGCGCCAGGCCGGGCCAAGCCGGGCCGCGCTAGGCCGGGCCAGGCCGCCCCCCACCAGGTCGTTCCCTTCGGGTTGAGCCGTGTTTTCCTTCGCACTGGACTAACAACCATGTCGGGTCAGACACTTCAAACTGGGTTAACCCGACCCGCCAGCCCACTGGGCTGAACGGTTCGTGCCAGTTATTCACCTAAACGTGAATTACTTAAAGGTCGTGCGTCTGATCGACTCGGCGTCTACGACACTAGAAATATTTCGACGTGAAAGTCCTTTTGTGATACTCTAAGTGAGTTTTGGAAAACTTTGGTAAATGTCCAGGTTTGGAATGAGCATATTTCCGACCAGGCCCCTAGAACGGAAAAGCCAATATTTCTCAGACCGGGTGTCCGTTTGACGCTCCGTATGTCACGTTGAGTTCCTTTTGATGTGATGGAACTACAGGATACATCAACTTTGGACTTCATAAAAATTGATGTATCGACCCCTTTTACTCGGAGAGCGGACTCTTGCAGAAACGAGTACACTGTGTGCGGGATCCCTAGAGCTGGCTGCGACTGCGATGGCGATGACGACTGTACTTGGATCCTACGTGGGTTTGGCAGCGAGGACGACTGTACTTGGATCCTACGTGGGTTCGGCAGTGATGACGTCTGTACTTGGATCCTACATGGGTTCGGTAGTGATGGTTACTGTACTTGGATCCTACATGGGTTTGGCAGCGATGACATTTGTACTTGGATCCTTTGTGGGTTCGGCAGAGGAGATGATTCAGAGGCTACATCTAATCTTCTCCACCCCTCTTCGTGAGTAGTATACCTATGTGAGATGAGTCTTGTCTTTCAATCATTATCATTGATTTGGTTTACTTCTTTCTTGTGTGGATTGGATTGTTCTTGGGCTCAGATGTTGGAGTTTTACTGGAATTGTTGACTTAGGTATATGTATGGGAATATACCTATGTAGGGTTGGTTGATTCTTCATGTTTTTCTTTTCCATTGTGGTTCATCCTTCTTGGATTCTGGGAGACCTTCAGGGGTCTCGGGGACCCTAATGAGTATCGTATAGTCACCCATGCACGGGCAATGCCCGCACTATGTTGTGTTGGTTGCAGACGACAAATAGCACTGATCGTGGTCAAGGCTTGTGGAGCTAGATGGTATCCAGAGGTGGACCACCTAGCGGGATGTACATGGAGTGGACAGATAGACCCGAAGTACTGGCGAGACTATCTATACCCACTCTTCAGGTGGGATTTCTGGAGGACAACTCGGTGGTTGCTGTTTACTTTTCAGCTGTTGTACTTTCTTTCTCAGTTGTACTGTACTTTCAGTTGGGTTTGTATACCGGCCCATTTACTTTGCAACACTTACTTTTGTACTCAGTTTACTTTGTGTTTACTCCATCTTCTGTACTTTGTTGAGTTTGTTTATTTATATAAATTCAATGCCTTCTATTTTATCGGGAATTACGCCTTTGGTGCTAGTCGCCAACCCCTGGCCTATGGAAGGCG
Organism: Viscum album; assembly: GCA_963277665.1. Taxonomy (NCBI): domain Eukaryota; kingdom Viridiplantae; phylum Streptophyta; class Magnoliopsida; order Santalales; family Viscaceae; genus Viscum; species Viscum album. The sequence continues at coordinate 1,487,293,931 of OY728137.1, read as the reverse complement.
GGCTTGGGGTAGTCACAGTACGGGCCCTGAGGACGGGTCAAGACAAATTGGTATCAGTGGATTCAGTTCTACGGCAGAACTCAAGACTCTGATAATTTCTTCTCTATGAAGAAAATTTTTTATGAATATTGAGTGTGGTTTTCAGTCCAGGGAGTCCTGTGTTGGTGCGGCGACCGACGTATCCATACACCAGGACCCTGACTTATGATTTCCGACTCAGTTCTCGAAAACACTGATTGCACGTGTGTTTCAAATGTTTTCTTTGTGATTAATTCGTGTCATCTCAATAGGTATACTGTACTAACCGTGGCACACCTATTTCTTCAAAGGATTTCCCCACTTAGGCTGCCAGCTAGGGTGCCGAGCTACGTGTGAGATGGCAGCCCACCGAGAGACGAGGCCTCGGTGCAGGGCCCCATTACAGAAAAGGCACTAGCAGTACCTCTATCCGCTGGGCCACCGATACCACCGGCCCCAGCAGCGGAGAGTGCAAGTCACCTGAGTGCACTGCACGAGTTTCAGCGATAGAGGTTGCCCAGGTTCCGCGGAGAGATGGACCCTCCGGCAGCCGAGGATTGGCTGGAGGCTATCGTCCGAGTCTTCATATTGGTAGGAACGCTAGAAGATCTTATGATGATCCTTGCCGCGAGTCTCCTACACGCAGCATCAGGTTGATGGTGGAGCCTAATTCTTCAGGTGCACGATGAGGTATCTCTACTTTGGACAAACTTTGAGATCCTCTTCCACTCGGAGTTTGTTCCAACCACCCTCTGTGCGGAGTGCATCCAAGAGTTACTACTGCTGCGGCAGGGAAACATGTCAGTAGCCCAGTACTCGGTGAGATTTACAGACCTCTCGTGCTACTCCATGGACATGGTATGAGACCCATTCTTCCGGGCCCAAACCTTTGAGCAGGGACTGAGGCATGAGATCTGGGCTTCGATGATCTCCCTCTGCATTCTGATTCAGGCAGGAGTACTAGAGAGAGCACTTCTTGTGGAGAGATTTCTTGCTGAGCCTACGCCAGCGGCGAGGCCTACCGCAGGGTGACATGTAGCAGATTCTTTTGCAGCCGACAATAGACATATGTCGGAGAGGTCCAAGCGAACCAGGTCATCTGGTGGGTGACATCAGGATTTTGGTTCGGATGTGCGGGGCACACGCAGCAGAGATAGTCATATGAGAAGCAGGTAGTGCTATGCATACAGAGGGTTGGGCCACATGGCTCGTGACTACCCGATCAGCTATGCCGAGAATAAAAAGATGGTTGATGGACCACCCAGGCAGAGGTTCGACCGTGGCGGTCCACAGGGAACAGGCGGACAAGGAAGAGGAGCTGGCTGAGCAGCAGGTGGTGGACGACGCTTCGAGGATCTACCACCAGCACCACCAGGAGGTCCACCCTGACCACAGGGAGCTAGCGGACAGAGGCATGTTCAGCTCCAGGTAGTGGAGGCCCACGACCATGGAACACCTAAGATGATTTTAGGTACTATTTGTGTCTACTCCACCCTTGTTGTAGTTCTTATAGACACAACAGCGAGTCATTATTTTTTTGCTACTTCCCTTGTTCGGAGCTCGAAGATTCTAACGGAGTCGTTGGCTCGATCCTTAAGGCTAGAGACTCCTACGAGAGCAGACTGGATGATTACACACTAGTTCCGGTAGTGTGAGCTTACTCTAGGAGGTGAGAGCTTCGGATGGGATCTTCTTGTAGTGGTGCTGAGGCCTTACGACGTCATCTTGGGTATGGAATGGTTATCTATAGTCCATGCCCATATTAACCATATTAGGTGAAAAGTGCGGTGTGTCTGCAAAGATGGGAGCAGGTTCACCTTCACCGATGAGATGGGAGCATTTGTAGTACAGGATGTACATACATAGAGAAGAGGGCAGCCAATCACACATCAGTTGGCTAGTATCATCCTCAGAGTGGTTGATGTGCATTGTCCGAGTTTTCCAGTTTTGGTGGATTAGTATGCAGACGTTTTCCCTGATGGCATTCCAGGACCACCTCATCACAGAGAGGTAGAATTATATATTGACCTATAACCCGAGACAACACCGATATCTACTCTAGTATATCGGATATCTCCCACTGAGATTTGTGAGCTGTGGGTACAGCTGGAGGACTTGTAGGGCAAGGGATTCATCCGACCTAGTGTTTCACCCTCGAATTCTCTGATTTTATTCTCCAAGAAGGAAGATGGGAGCTTACGACTATGTGTCGACTACCGTCGCCTGAATTAGGTGACCGTAAAGAACAAATATCCACTCTCGAGGATTGACGTCCTCTTTGATCAGCTCAAGGGAGCATGATGGTTCTCGAAGATAGACCTTAGGTCAAGCTGTCATCAGCTCAGAGTTCGAGATGAGGATGTGCAAAAGACGGCCTTTAGGTGTCGGTATGGCCACTACGAGTTCTTGGTTATGCCTTTCGGCATAACCAATGCACCAGCAGTGTTCATGAGTCTCATTAACTGGATCTTCCAGCCTTACCTTGATAGTTTTGTCATAGTTTTCATCGACGATATACAAATTTACTCGACTACTGAGGAGGAACATGCCTACACATTACAGGTTGTACTGGACACACTTCAAGAGCACCAGATTTATGGTAAGCTCTCGAAGTAATAGTTCTGGATTCGAGAGGTTCACTTTTTGGGGAACGTAATCTCTGAGGAGAGAGTTGTTGTGTATCCTGCGAATATCGAGGTAGTACTTTCTTGGGATCCACCCACAAGAGTGACGGAGGTGCAGAGTTTCCTAGGGACGCGGGGTACTATCGGAGATTTGGGCCAGACTTCTCCAGAGTTGCAGCACCACTTTTAGCTTTGATGGTGAAGGGGAAACCCTTTGTGTGGTTAGATAGATGTCAGTAGAGCTTCCAAGAGTAGGGAAAAATATTGACCAGCGTTCCCATCTTGAGCCTACCGGAGGAGAGTATAGGGTACATAGTTTACTGCGATGCATCAGGGATGAGACTCGGGTGTGTTCTGATGCAGGAGCGGGCAGTGATCACCTATGGTTCACGATATTTGAGGTAGCGCGAGCAGAACTACGCTACCCATGACCTGGAGTTAGTAGTAGTGGTCTTCGCCTTGAATATGTGGTGGCACTATCTGATGGGAGAGAGCTTTACAGTCTACTCTGACCACCAGAGTCTCAGGTTCATCTTCTCACAGAAGGACCTAAACTAGAGATAGCAGTGATGGCTCGAGTTCCTCGAGGACTATGACTTTGATATAGTCTATACACCTAGGAAGGGGAACATTCTGGCTGATGCTCTCAGCAGGAGGTCGGGCATTCAGCTACTTGGAGAGGTGACAGAGCAGTTGGCCACTTTTAAAATATCCTTCATGGATAGAGATGGGGCAACCTTCCAACAGTCCCTCACATTCACTCCTCTACTACTTCAGCAGTTTAGAGAGGCACAGTGTGGGGATGTTGACTGTGAGACGCGATGTGCTCAGATTTCCACAGGGCAGGTGCCTGATGGATTTTCTAAAGGAGGAGAGCATGTCATCCTCTTTAGGGGACGTACCATGGTCCCACTTACACTACAGGAGGAGGTGATGAGGGAGTTTCACACTTCCCCTCTAGCGGTACATCCCAGAGTGGCAAAGATGTACCAGGACCTCAGACGACATCACAGCTGGCCAGGTATGAAGATGGCTATAACAGAGTTTTTTTCACGATGCCTCACATGCCAGCAAGTGAAGGCGGAGCACTAGGTGCCAGTAGGCTTGGTGCAACCCTTAGAGGTCCCAGAGTGGAAGTGGCATGGGATATCCATGGATTTCGTGACAGGGATTCCACGTACATCCAGAGGACACGACTCTATCGGGGTGATCGTAGACTGACTCACCTAGTCGGCCCACTTCCTACCGATCAGAGAGTAGGGATCAGTAGAGAGCTTGGGATGCTTATACGTTCAAGATATTGTATGGGTTCATGGTGTGCCATCATCTATCTTCTCTGATCGATAAGCTCTCTTTACATCCCGGCTTTGGAAGGGGTTGTAGGAGGCATTTGGGACTCAGCTACGCCTAAGCACTGCCTTTCATCCTTAGACGGATGGCCAAATGGAGAGGACCATTCAGACTCTCGAGGACATGCTCCGTGCATGTGTCCTTGACTTTTGTCGCATCTGGGAGGATCATCTACCCGTGGTGGAGTTTGCGTATAACCACAGCTACCACTCCACCATCGGGATTGTAACAGCCCGAGATTTTATGAAAAAATAATATTCTTTTTAATTTTATTAATGTCTTGTGTTGTACGCTACTCCAAAAAGAAGCTTGAACAACACACATCATTGACTTGCCTTGCATTACACGCAATCATGACCTTCCTCGATAGCGTGTGTAGTACGCAATACCGAGTTTCACTAAACAACGATATGCTATTAAAATATTATTATAACTAGCAGTTATGAATAGTAATAAACACCTTTTAAAATTTTAGAAATTTTAGCTCTCAAAATGGACTTTATTTTTGGATTCGGAGTATCAAATTTAGCCTAAGGTGAAATTTTGGTGATTTTCGGATAACTTTCATATTTTGATGAATAGTGAAAATTACTAAATTTTAGTTAAAAACAACTTTTTCAATCGAAATAATTAATATTGATAAATTATTAATTTGAGTGGTTTTAAAGTATATTTAGAATATATTTTTACAATTTAATACAATGTTGGTCATTGGATATAATTTCACATTTAAACTAGACATAAACAAGTGTCAATCTTTTGATAGATATTGTTTCTTAAAAACACGCTATTTGTTTTAACAGCGGGATTTAATTATAAAATTAATTAATGCAACATCTATGTTATGAATATGGTAAAATAGACTTCATTTTTGAATTCGGAATATGAAATATAGCTTAGGATGAAATTTTAGCATTGTTCTGAAAAACATCAATTTTTGATGAATAGTGAAACTACTAAGTGGTAGGTTAAAAACTGAATTTTGCATAAAACTTAATTTTACCACTTCTGTGAATGGAATTTCGAAAATCCGACAGACACGGTTAATATCAAGGACTAAAATGTGGTTCAATGAGATGAAAATATTTTTTGGTGAATAGTAACTTTTTACTTTTTTTTACCACGGTTAATAGTAAATAGGGTAACTAAGGGTAAATATGATATTACTATTACCCTAACACATGTCCTAATTCTATTGGATAAGTGTAATTTGGCCAAAAACAACCTTATGAATATAATATGACCATTTAGGCCCACTTGGATTAGATTAGGACATTTATTATGATTTAATTCAAAGAAGAGTTAAAAGAGTTAAAATCAAAGTTTATTTACTAAAACATTTTTAATATGGGGTTATACATAAGATAAATTCTACTATAAATATTCATTAGAAATCTAAAACGATTTCCTACATAATGATATTTTATTTGTAATTTTTAGACTTTAAATAATTCAATTTATTTATGACACAATGATGATGTAGTAATTATCTTATTAATGAAATATTGACATAATTGATGTTATAAACACCACAATAAATGTAATTTGGGACTTTTTATGAATTCCACTAATTTTCTAGGTTACTATGATATATTAGTGTTGATTTAATCAACTTGGTTCGAACATATAATTCTGTTATGACTTTCACAAAAATCATATATCAAATAGTGTCAAAATTGACACAAAATAGTTTTTAAATCAAATATTATATTATTAATTGTTATTGTGTTCCTAAAAATCTAAGGTTCGGCCAAATGACTTATATAAGGATATATATATTAATAATAAACAATTTGGGGTTCGTTTGGCATGTTATAGTAAGTGTATTAACCATATAGTGAAAGAAAACAAAAAGACATGGTAAAAGTTAAATTATTTAACTTAGAGTTAAATCTAATTGATAAGGTTAAAATAATATCCTAAACTTCTCTAAATTCTATTGGTTGATAGGATTTCGACCCATCCCCACTTTAGCTTCGAAATAATACCCTTTGGAACCATTATAAACCGATTTTGACTTTAATATAAAATAATATTTTGAGATATTCCTAAGGTGCCCCTCTCCTCCCCTATAAAAGGACACCTCCTCCCCCTCCTCCTCACACCAATTTGAGCACTCAAGCTCGGCCAACCCCTGCCAAAATCTCTTCTCCACTTCCCTAGAAACATCCTAGAGGTTCTGGTCTTCCTCAAAGACCAATTCTAGTGCCCTAAGAGGAGGTCTCAAAGAGGCACTTCAAAGAAGAGGTAATTACCGTTACCAATTCTTTCATCTTTATTTCTTCTTCCACTTCTTCTTCTTAGGTTGTTTCATTATGAAGTAATAACATCAGTATCACTCATATACTGATATGTTATTATAAGTATGAAACAACCCTATTTCACCATTTATCCATCCTACGGGAAAAAAAGAAATCACCGCGCGTACGTACGTACGGAATACCGTCTCCACGCCGTGGTGTAATCTATTTTCCACCACCACCTTACATGGATGAGTATAATGGTGTAAATAATAACTATACATAGTTATTAAAACATAATATTGATTCTGATATATTGTATAATCCACTCCAATTCAATTCAATATTTATAGAAATGATATCATCGCTCGTGCGTACGTACGGACTACCGTCTCCACGACGCGATGAGATTCATTCTCCATGTTAACCATTTAAGAATGATTATAAAGCATATATAAGAAATAATAATGAAATATATGACATTATAAAGCTACTGGATTTATTTATATATATACATATGTATGTCATCTACTTACTTCCATTTCAAGACAATAAGGAAAGGAAAACAGCGTTCATGCGTACGTACGGACTACCGTCTCCATGAACGGTGTTTTTCATTTTATTTATCTACCTATTATATATATATATACTGAATATATATGATATATAAATCATATTTTATATTCTGGAAGTAATTAAATCATGATATAAGTAATAATGATGTCAAGAACAACAAGTCAAAACACCTACGATAAATGAAACGATTTTACCCAAAATGCTTCTTTAACATGGAATTTACAAAAGAACGGGTAATATAATGTCATAAGTGAACCATATATGATATCATAACAATGAATATGATTCTGTAATAAGTCAATGACATTATTTAAATCATTATACAGGAGGTTCGGACACATACGAAGCAAATTGGACTTAAGGTAAGGGAAATATCACAATCTCATTTTTATCCGAGATTGTTTATACGTAAGTATTTACTGGGGTGTATTTTATCATCCACATCCATGTTTCATAAATATGTAATATTATTTCCATCCATCTACAATGTTTTAAATCCAATTTTACCCTTTGGTGAGTTTTTAGTAAAAGATATGAAAGGAATCTTTTGTCGTTTTTCGTACGAGGTATATTTTGACTTTTTCGACAAAAGTAAAAAAGAATGTTTTTTTTAACTTATACGGCACGAAAAAAATTATACTGTTTTATGAAGCCTTATTTTCATGAAGATTCCTCTAAACGATTTCATGACTATTTTCAATAAAATATCTTTCTTTTAAAATTGCATGATGTTTTGTGAAAAGAAATTGATTTTGAAGAAGAAAGGATATTTTCCCCAAGAATTCAATTCAAGTGTTTTATTAAAATTATTTTCCATCTAAGATAATAAAAGGGTTCTGTTTTTATCCCTATTATTACATGGATTTGATTATGTTTGGATGGAAACATTTTTATGAATTCCTTTATATTATATGAATTCTTTTATGATGTCATGTTGTTTAAGAATCCCATTTTTATTACATGGGTTATGCGATGATGTATGATTTATGATTATGTGGCACACATAAGAAAGGATTCATTATAAGATGGGTGGGACCTATATCTCCCTCCAATGCATTGGGTAAAGATTTTATATCTCATGAGATAGACATGGCTGGAATGGTAGGTTATACCGGTTCAGTGAAACAGGACTGAAACGAGGGTTACTCGATTCAGAAAGGGACTTTGTCCACTAAGATAGTCTTGGCAATGAGTCATGACTAACAAGAAATGATTTTCCATGATTATGTGTGCATGCCACAAAGTTTCAAGTTTCATGTTATGATTATGGTGATCTTATTTTCACTTCTATGATTTGTTCCATGTTAAGATATTATGATCTCTTTTGCAGGTTATGATTTTCAAAAAGATATGATATGATTTTTATTTCTTTTGTATACCCTTACTGAGCATTTGAGCTCACCCTTTTATGTTTTCTTTTCCCCAGGATATAATGAAAGGTTTTAGGTAAAAAAAAAGGGATGACCTTTATGGGAGATATTGAAGAACTTTCACCACGATTAGAAGATTACGTTCCGAGTTTCCAAAGACACTAAACTATTACGATCCTTGTGTGTGTGTGTTTTTGTTATGTACTAAGTATTCCGCAAATGTAATGTAATGTCCATGTACGTCAGGATACGGGTCTCTACAGTTGGTATCAGAGGAAAGGTTTAGTCAACCTTTGGAAACTAGGATGCGAGAACTTTAGTGAGATCCCTAGAGATATTTATAAGGTTTGTCTAGGGATGTCCCTAAGGATAAGTATACGTATAGGATACAGTCCTATAACTATGGTAATGATCTTAGAATTTAACCTAAGAAGTTAGATATTGAGGATACTCCCCCTTTATAATGTTGTTTTCCCTAGCATGATTTTTTCCTCTCACACTATTCTTTTTGGGTTTTAGAAAATGGCTGGAAACAAGGTGATTCACGATAATGGAGGATATGCTGGACAATGGAATGATATTTTTCATGAGCAACCAAATGAAATGGGATTTGGAAGTCCAAACATCATTATTATGCCGAATCAGCAATCTCATAATATGATTAATAAAGTAAAATTTGGTAAGTTTCCTTACTCGGCTAATAAGAGAAAGATGGAGTTTCATGATGATCATAGAGGAAAGAAAGTTCAACTTCCCCTATGTAATTCATGTGGGAAGAGGCATCAAGGAGAATGTTTCAAAGGAACTGGAAGATGCTTTGGGTGTGGAAAAGAAGGACACAAAGCAAGTAAGTGCAAAGGAAAAGGTTCAGTTAACACCATGGATGAGGATAATGGTATTGCTACGACATCAACAATGGTTAAATGTTTTAAATGTGGAATGTACGGGCATTATGAAAACCAATGCCCTAAGGGAAAGACTCATGAAGAAAATCAGTATGGTCATATGGGTAGTATTTATGTGGATGATGATGAAGAGACTACAAATGATATGTGAGATGAAAGAATTTTTGAAGCTCAGTCAATGGTTTGAGAATGTAGTGGAATGATTATATGTTTATCATGTGTAATTTTGGAATAAAGAGACATATATGGATTGTTACACTGTTGTCTTTCCTTGTGTTTTGAAAGTGTATGATTAATGTTACCAGTATCCATGAAAGGTTATTCAGATATTTTTGGAATGTAGATGATATGCGCATAATGAAGGGATAAGGAGAAAATTAAATGTTTGATAGTATTCATGAGCTCATGATTGATATAAGGACCAAGTGATATCATGGTTTGAGTATATAGAATTTTGAGGATTTTGGTATGTGGAAAGTGTTAACTTTTAACTGCATTCAAGTTTTCACTAAGGTTCAATGGGTATTCAAGAGAGTACAAGATTAAGGCCTTTGAATGTTTGGAATGTGTCCAACAAGATATATCTTATGATATATGGGGATCAACGATGGTATTAAATCTCTGGTAATCATTTTCACTATGTTATGAGAATGGACTGCAGTATTATGGATAGGACTAAAGATTGGAATGGATTATGTTGGACATAAGTTAGTATTGTTTAAGGATAAAAGTTTTTTCGATATTATTGATGGGATGTTATAGTAATATAGTTTTATAAAAAGGACAACCTGCAGGATGGGCGACAGCCCATCGCGTCGGACAAGGATGTGGGAATCGAACCCACAACCGAAGTGCGACTGGCCTTTATCGCCTACCACTGGCCTACAGGAAGTCCCTGTTTAGTAGAAACTAGTTTTATTATATTAAGCAGTATGATATATGAAGTATAAGTCCATTTTAGGAACCATATTTGATTAATCTCACTATAGATCGACTTATGCATATAATTTTTGCTAACCTTTTGTTTGAGACAGATGGAATGACCCGTCGTTCTATCACATAATTTGCTAACACTTCACGAATAACAAATTCAACTTCATTTATTTAAGAGATGAAGTGGAAATTGTTCAAGACACGAACAACAGTGAGATTGTACCAAAATAAATTAAGTATTTATTCTAATTCAAATTTTCAACTTTAGGGAAATGATCTTGAAAACCAAAAATGTTGTCCTAGTGATCTTATACCTCACGAATCAGATGGTACCTTATATCATCACAAATCTATGGATTTGTGATTACTGGCTTTTCCATAGCCATGTTCTCTACCACTCTCCATCAGAACATGATGGTTAGATTTCTCTTCCATATCCATATTTTTACCTATGTGGAAACCCAGCGATTAGTTTATTTGGGTAATCGTTACATTTCATACATTAGTTTTTAAAGCCAAGTTTTGGTATTCCTTTTTACGATGTGGGATTCTATTAAAGAAACTTGAGGATAGTAAACCATTTATAACCCCGACGAATTTCGAGGGCGAAATTCATTTTAAGGGGGGTAGAATGTAACAGCCCGAGATTTTATGAAAAAAAAATATTATTTTTAATTTTATTAATGGCTTGTGTTGTACGCTACTCCAAAAAGAAGCTTGAACAACACACATCATTGACTTTCCTTGCATTACACGCAATCGCGACCTTCCTCGATAGCGTGTGTAGTACGCAATACCGAGTTTCACTAAACAACAATATGCTATTAAAATATTATTATAACTAGCAGTTATGAATAGTAATAACCACCTTTTAAAATTTTAGAAATTTTAGCTCTCAAAATGGACTTTATTTTTGGATTCGGAGTATCAAATTTAGCCTAAGGTGAAATTTTGGTGATTTTCGGATAACTTTCATATTTTGATGAATAGTGAAAATTACTAAATTTTAGTTAAAAAAAACTTTTTCAATCGAAATAATTAATATTGATAAATTATTAATTTGAGTGGTTTTAAAGTATATTTAGAATATATTTTTACAATTTAATACAATTTTGGTCATTGGATATAATTTCACATTTAAACTAGACATAAACAAGTGTCAATCTTTTGATAGATATTGTTTCTTAAAAACACGCTATTTGTTTTAACAGCGGGATTTAATTATAAAATTAATTAATGAAACATCTATGTTTTGAATATGGTAAAATAGCCTTCATTTTTGAATTCGGAATATGAAATATAGCTTAGGATGAAATTTTAGCATTGTTCTGAAAAACATCAATTTTTGATGAATAGTGAAACTACTAAGTGGTAGGTTAAAAACTGAATTTTGCATAAAACGTAATTTTACCACTTCTGTGAATGGAATTTCGAAAATCCGACAGACACGGTTAATATCAAGGACTAAAATGTGGTTCAATGAGATGAAAATAATTTTTGGTGAATAGTAACTTTTTACTTTTTTTACCACGGTTAATAGTAAATAGGGTAACTAAGGGTAAATATGATATTACTATTACCCTAACACATGTCCTAATTCTATTGGATAAGTGTAATTCGGCCAAAAACAACCTTATGAATATAATATGACCATTTAGGCCCACTTGGATTAGATTAGGACATTTATTATGATTTAATTCAAAGAAGAGTTAAAAGAGTTAAAATCAAAGTTTATTTACTAAAACATTTTTAATATGGGGTTATACATAATATAAATTCTACTATAAATATTCATTAGAAAGCTAAAAAGATTTCCTACATAATGATATTTTATTTGTAATTTTTAGACTTTAAATAATTCAATTTATTTATGACACAATGATGATGCAGTAATTATCTTATTAATGAAATATTGACATAATTGATGTTATAAACACAAAAATAAATGTAATTTGAGACTTTTTATGAATTACACTAATTTTCTAGGTTACTATGATATATTAGTATTGATTTAATCAACTTGGTTCGAACATATAATTCTGTTATGACTTTCACAAAAATCATATATCAAATAGTGTCAAAATTGACACAAAATAGTTTTTAAATCAAATATTATATTATTAATTGTTATTGTATTCCTAAAAATCTAAGGTTCGGCCAAATGACTTAGATAAGGATATATATATTAATAATAAACAATTTGGGGTTCGTTTGGCATGTTATAGTAAGTGTATTAACCATATAGTGAAAGAAAACAAAAAGACATGGTAAAAGTTAAATTATTTAACTTAGAGTTAAATCTAATTGATAAGGTAAAAATAATATCCTAAACTTGTCTAAATTCTATTGGTTGATAGGATTTAGACCCATCCCCACTTTAGCGTCGAAATAATACCCTTTGGAACCATTATAAACCGATTTTGACTTTAATATAAAATAATATTTTGAGATATTCCTAAGGTGCCCCTCTCCTCCCCTATAAAAGGACACCTCCTCCCCCTCCTCCTCACACCAATTTGAGCACTCAAGCTCGGCCAAACCCTGCCAAAATCTCTTCTCCACTTCCCTAGCAACATCCTAGAGGTTCTGGTCTTCCTCAAAGACCAATTCTAGTGCCCTAAGAGGAGGTCTCAAAGAGGCCCTTCAAAGAAGAGGTAATTACCGTTACCAATTCTTTCATCTTTATTTCTTCTTCCACTTCTTCTTCTTAGGTTGTTTCATTATGAAGTAATAAAATCAGTATCACTCATATACTGATATGTTATTATAAGTATGAAACAACCCTATTTCACCATCTATCCATCCTACGGGAAAAAAAGAAATCACCGCGCGTGCGTACGTACGGAATACCGTCTCCACGCCGTGGTGTAATCTATTTTCCACCACCACCTTAAATGGATGAGTATAATGGTGTAAATAATAACTATACATAGTTATTACAACATCATATTGATTCTGATATATTGTATAATCCACTCCAATTCAATTCAATATTTATAGAAATGATATCATCGCTCGTGCGTACGTACGGACTACCGTCTCCACGACGCGATGAGATTCATTCTCCATGTTAACCATTTAAGAATGATTATAAAGTATATATAAGAAATAATAATGAAATATATGACATTATAAAGCTACTGGATTTATGTATATATATACATATGTATTTCATCTACTTACTTCCATTTCAAGACAATAAGGAAAGGAAAACAGCGTTCATGCGTACGTACGGACTACCGTCTCCATGAACGGTGTTTTTCATTTTATTTATCTACCTATTATATATATATATACTGAATATATATGATATATAAATCATATTTTATATTCTGGAAGTAAGTAAATCATGATATAAGTAATAATGATGTCAAGAACAACAAGTCAAAACACCTACGATAAATGAAACGATTTTACCCAAAACGCTTCTTTAACATGGAATTTACAAAAGAACAGGTAATATAATGTCATAAGTGAACCATATATGATATCATAACAATGAATATGATTCTTTAATAAGTCAATGACATTATTTAAATCATTATACAGGAGGTTCGGACACATACGAAGCAAATTGGACTTAAGGTAAGGGAAATATCACAATCTCATTTTTATCCGAGATTGTTTATTCGTAAGTATTTACTGGGGTGTATTTTATCATCCACATCCATGTTTCATAAATATGTAATATTATTTCCATCCATCTACAATGTTTTAAATCCAATTTTACCCTTTGGTGAGTTTTTAGTAAAAGATATGAAAGGAATCTTTTGTCGTTTTTCGTACGAGGTACATTTTGACTTTTTCGACAAAAGTAAAAAAGAATGTTTTTTTTAACTTATACGGCACGAACGGATTTCTACTGTTTTATGAAGCCTTATTTTCATGAAGCTTCCTCTAAAAGATTTCATGACTGTTTTCAATAAAATATCTTTCTTTTAAAATTTCATGATGTTTTGTGAAAAGAAATTGATTTTGAAGAAGAAAGGATATTTTCCTCAAGAATTCAATTCAAGTGTTTTATTAAAATTATTTTCCATCTAAGATAATAAAAGGGTTCTGTTTTTATCCCTATTATTACATGGATTTGATTATGTTTGGATGGAAACATTTTTATGAATTCCTTTATCTTATATGAATTGTTTTATGATGTCATGTTGTTTAAGAATCCCATTTTTATTACATGGGTTATGCGATGATGTATGATTTATGATTATGTGGCACACATAAGAAAGGATTCATTATAAGATGGGTGGGACCTATATCTCCCTCCAATGCATTGGGTAATGATTTTATATCTCATGAGATAGACATGGCTGGAATGGTAGGTTATACCGGTTCAGTGAAACAGGACTGAAACGAGGGTTACTCGATTCAGAAAGGGACTTTGTCCACTAAGATAGTCTTGGCAATGAGTCATGACTAACAAGAAATGATTTTCCATGATTATGTGTGCATGCCACAAAGTTTCAAGTTTCATGTTATGATTATGGTGATCTTATTTTCACTTCTATGATTTGTTCCATGTTAAGATATTATGATCTCTTTTGCAGGTTATGATTTTCAAAAAGATATGATATGATTTTTATTTCTTTTGTATACCCTTACTGAGCATTTGAGCTCACCCTTTTATGTTTTCTTTTCCCCAGGATATAATGAAAGGTTTTAGGTAAAAAAAAGGGATGACCTTTATGGGAGATATTGAAGAACTTTCACCACGATTAGAAGATTACGTTCCGAGTTTCCAAAGACACTAAACTATTACGATCCTTGTGTGTGTGTGTTTTTGTTATGTACTAAGTATTCCGCAAATGTAATGTAATGTCCATGTACGTCAGGCTACGGGTCTCTACAGGGATGGAACCATACAAGGCACTATACGACCATCCATGAAGATCACCTATGTGTTGGACTGACCTTGGGGAGTCAGCACTCGTAGAACCAGAGATAGTCCAGGCTACGACAGAGAAGGTGTAGATCATTCAAGAGCGGATGAGGACTGCACATAGCAAACAGAAGTCCTTTTCTGATAGGAGACAGAGACCACTAGAGTTCAAGGATGGTGACCACGTCTTCTTACGGGTCTCACCTAGACGTGAATTATGGAGATTTGGTCGGGGTGGCATGTTATCTCTGTGCATCATCAGACCATTCCAGGTCCTCAACAGGGTCGGTTAGGTCGATTACCGCCTGTATCTTCCACCTCAGTTGCACCGAGTGGACGACGTCTTCCACGTATCTCAGCTGAGGAGATACGTGCACGACCCGATGTATATCATCAACCACGGGGAGCTAGACATCGATGACGGGGCGGCATTTTCGGAGGTCCTGCTGGAGATTGAGGATCCATTGGAGCAGGTCCTACGTGGACATTCAATTCCTCTGGTGCGCATTAGGTGGCAACACGGGAATCTCTAGGAGAGCACATGGGAGCGAGATGCCCATATGCGAGCTCAGTACCCTCATTTGTTTCCCTAGTTTATGTTGTAGCTTTACGAGGATGTAAATCCTTGAGGTGGTAGTAATATAAAGACATGGAAATCTCAAGGAATTTTTTTTTCTTAAATACTTTGGAATTTTACGAGTCTATGGCTTCTGACGGTACTTGATTCTGATGCCCGATGTGCCCGGAATCAATTTACGTAGTTTAGCTTAGGTGCGTTTAGTAAACGAACGAGCATGCTATTCTATCTTTTGAACCGCTGCTTGGAATGGAAATATGAGGGAACCGATTAACTCACAACACCGGTAATTTCTTAAGGGGACCTTTACCATAGATACTTTTTCACTGGAGGAGATGTTAAAAATTGGTCGATTAAATAAGAAGTGAGTAAAATTTTGAAACAATTTTATTTTATATCTAATGTGGTTATATCCTACATGGGGAAGTTTGGGTGGTACCCATAAGCACCTAACTACCCATGTGAGGATATTTGTGAGGTGGGGCCCACACAAGCCCCAACCTTTCACATTTCCCTAAACTCCTTTTAAACCCCCTTCTTAATTGTTAACTCCCCTTTAATTGAGTAACTCTTCCTCTCCCCTCTCTCCCTATTTAATTCTTGCCAACACACACCATAATTAATTGATTGAACCTCTTCAATTAAATTAATTAAGTGTTTAAATTTTAAATTTTGAATACATGGCATGATTAATTAAAATAAGGAGAAGCCTTATTTTATTTGGGGTTGGAAATTGTTGTGTGAGGAGGAATTGGGGGAAATATAGAGTTTTTGAAGAACTTCATCCTCAATGATGGACGGTTCTTCTCCAACGAAGAACATCGACCCTTCAACAGAGAACAACTCAGCAACCACGGTTCTCCATCATATTCATTCTTCGCTACAAGGAAGGAGACGCTGATGTGGGGAATTCGCCAACGATGACGCGCCTTATATTTCCTCTTCTCTGTGACAAGATAGGGATCACCGTTTCTTCCTCAGGCACACTCTGACGACGTCCACAAATCCTCACCTCGCGAAGTCATCTTCTGCAATGCCGACGTTCGACATCAATTGTTGAGGTAGGGTGAATTGTTTCAATTTTATTGAAAATAAAATTGTTTGGTTGTGCTTTGTGAACCTTGTTCAATCATGGATATGTATTACCATCTAATGAGGAGGGCGCGGGCCGAACGAACATGGCCCAACAACCCTCTGTTGGAACTTTATCCCTTTGGAATTTGCAACCGGAGGCGGGGGAAGAACGGCGCCGTTGCGCCGTGCCAGAAACATGGCAAAGGAAGCTGGCGTCATCGCACCAGCTGTGCAGGAGGAACCATGGCCCGCATTGCGGGCCGATTCGGCGGATGAACCGGCCGGCCCATAGGCCGGCCGGTCGAAGGAGAACCACGGTTCCAGGAGGGCAACGCGCTGAGGAACCGGCCGGCCAGGCGGAGCTGGACCGCGGTGCCATGAGGGTGTCGCGTTAGAAGACTGGAGGCCCGCCCGTGCCGGCCGCGAGCGCCAGAATGCCGGTCGGCCTGGCCGACAGGTTTGGCAGGGCGATGCCCTAAGGCACCACCGGTTCGAGTAGCCAGGGGCCGCACCCCCGCCTCGGACCGCTTGGCCTTTAGACCAAGCAATTCGGGCCTGGCTGCGCCCTTCGGGTCGAGCATCGTTTTCCTTCGGACCGGACCGACACCCCTGCCAGGTCGGACCCGTCAAACTGGGTTAACCTGACCCGCCAGCCCACTGGGCTTAACGGGCCGAGCCAGTTATTCACTTAAACGTGAATAACTTAAATACCACGTGTCCGATCGACGCACCATCTGCGGCACTGGAACTATTTTGACATGAGGGTCCTTTTTCATACTCTATGTGAGTTTTTGACAACTTTGGTAAATGACCGGGTTTGGAATGAGCATATTTCCAACCTAGCCCCTAAAATGGAAAAGCCAATATTTCTCAGACCGAGCGTTCGTTTGACGCACCGTCTGTAACGTTGTGTTCTTTTTGAAGAGATAGAACTACGAGATACATAAACTTTGGACTTCGTGACAGTGGATGTATCAACCCCTTTTACTCGTGGAGCGGACCCTCCTGGGAACAAGTATGTTGTGTGTGGGAACCCTAGAGTTGGTTGCGGCTGCGATGACGATGATGACTGTACTTGGATCATATGTGGGTTCGGCAGCGAGGATGAATGCATTTGGATCCTACGTGGGTTTAGCAATAATGATGACTGTACTTGGATCCTACGTGGGTTCGGCAGCAATGACTTATGTACTTGGATCCTACATGGGTTCTGTAGAGGAGATGATTCAGAGGCTACATCTAATCATATCCAAGCCTATTCGTGAGTATTATACCTCTGTGAGCTAATTCTTCTTGTTCAATCATTATTATTGATGTGGTTGAATTCTTTCCTGTGTGGACTTAATTGTACATGGTCTAGGAAGTTGGAGCCGTACTGGAATTGTAGGCTGAGGTATATGTATGGGCATATACCTAAGTAGGGTTGGTTGATTTTTCGCGTTGTTCCTTTACTTTTTGGTTTATCCTTCGTGGATTCTAGGAGACCTTCGGGGGTCTCAAGGTCCCTACTGAGTATCGTATACTCACCCATGCACGGGAAATGCCTGCACTACGTTGTGTTGGTTGCAGACGATGGACAGCACTGATCGTGGTTGAGGCTTGTGGAGAGGGATGGTATCCGGAGGTGGACCACCTGTCGGGACATACATGGAGCGGACAGATAGACCCGAAGTTCCGATGAGACTATCTGTACCCACCCTTCAGGTTAGATTTACAGAGGCCGACTCGGTGATTTCTGTTTACTTTTCAATTGTTGTACTTTCTTTCTCAGTTTTACTGTACTTTCAGTTGGGTTTGTATACCGGCACATTTACATTCCATCACACACTTTTTTACTCAGTTTACTTTGTGTTTACTTCAACTTGCATACTCTATTGTGTTTTTTTACTTATATAAAGGCAATGCCTTCCCTTTTATCGGGAATTACACCATTGGTGCTAGTCACCAGCCCTAGACCTATGGAAGGTGGGCTTGGGGTAGTCACGGCACAAGCCCCGAGGATGGGTCATGACATTAAAATATATGTTACAACAAGTAAGAAGAGTATTTAGGAAATTATAAGCATAAAAACATTTAAGTACAATTTTAGGAAAACACTAAAGATAATTTATAATAGAATAGGGAATGTCCTTTCATATAAAACCTCTAGTGAACCAAGACGGTTTTCATAATAAAAATAATGATTTTATGATGACAATGGTGTCTTAAAACAAAGGATATAGTGTACTTTAAATTTGATAAAAATTTGGGAAATTCTTTTAAAATGAGTTTAATTACTGGGAAGTATCGAGGAGGGAAATAGTTAAATGCGTGTATATCCCTGAAAGAGAATGAGGGATGGATCATGAAAAATGATTTGGGATCATATAAACATAATTTATATGTTATACATAAAAATAAAAGACAACATCATTTGGGTAAAAATAAGGATAAAGCAACCCAACGGAATAAAGGCGGTTCAGGTAGAATTCCTTACCGATTATAGGCATGGTATCAGATATACTTAAGAGGGATTAATGAGAGATAAAAGGGTTTCTCATCACATAACAATCATTTGGGAAGTATGGGTGTGGTGATAAATCAAACCCATCATTAGGTATTACGCATAAAATAGAATATCATAGAGTATATTCTTGAATAAAAGTGAAAATGAGAGGATCTCTTACCTTAAGTCTGTTGGAGTTCTCCCCTTATTATTAATGACCCGAATACACAAATTAAATTTATTAATTAATAAGTACATAATAACTTATATATTTAAAATATTTAGTATAACATTTTTAAGTTCATTCAATACTTTTTTTATTGGTTATAAGGTTCAATTTAATTGTTCAGGTATGTTTGCTTCCTTGGTTTTAATGATCAATTATAGTAAATGTATGTTACTTTAATTAATATACAATATGGTTTAATAAAGGAGTGGAAATAAACAAGAAAATAAAATAACATAAAATAAATAAAAGCATTTTAAAAAGGAATTTATCTCTTGATTTTAACTCTTTTCAGAGCCTCTTAAGTGGAGAGGATTTGGTATTTCAAAGAGACTAGGGGATTTTTGAAATGGTGGAGGATCATGGGAGAATATCTTGGTGGAATATTGGAAAGGCATAAGGCTTGAGAGGAATTAAAAAAAGAGGGAGTGAGGGGGGGTTATAATGGATGAGGGGAGGGTTTTCATATTTTTTTTAATCATTAGAATATTAATTTCCCACAATATCAGAAATAGTGATGATTACATGACCAAAAATAGTAATTAGTGAATGTGAGTTCTAACCAATTCCCAATTACATCATCCATGACTCAAAAATGATGCATAAAATCAGGTTTTAGCATTTATTGTGAATTATCAGATTTTACTATTACTAAAAAATTCAAGTATTTTAGAACCCAAAAATTCACCTTAACAATTTTTCGACATGTATCATCCAAAAATGAATTCCCTTTTACAAAAATAATTTTTTAAATATGATTACATTAATATTTAATTAAAACCACAATTTACTTGAAAAATAACAATTTTAAAACATTTATTTTCTTATTCCAAGATATAGGTATATCGTACTCCCACATGAATCTTATTTATATATTATCATTTGTATAATTACTATTCAATATGTAGGATAGAAATAATGATGTAGATGCTCAATATACAAGAGGGGGGTGGGTGAATTTTACACTTTAAAATTTTCCTTAAATGAGGAATGATCTATGTTTAACAAAGTTAAACTAAAAAAATTCACAACACCTCTAACACCAATTGAATGATTGGGACAAAGTATGAAGTTAGAAACTTCTAGTTCTATACACTTGCTTAAATCTGGAAAGTGATTAAGAAAAACCGGTTCTGGAAATATGGATCCATAAAATGAAACTTAACCAATGTTTACAATATGAGATTCTACTTTAAAGCGTATAGAATCTAACTGAATCATAGTACAAGTGTAAGGAAATATAAGAAGGTTATAGTTTCCTTACAATACAAAAATGCAGCGGAAAAACTTGTAACAAAAACAAGTAACAAGATATAAATATTTTAACCCAAAGAGAAGGGTATCCAATAACCTTGGATAAAGGTCCCTTGATTTATACTTTCAAGAAAGTCTGTCTTACCCACACCTGGGTAAACCCTCGATATGAAGATCAGAGTCTCTGTCTTTGTAACACCCCAGGTAAATAAAGAATATGACATTTTTATATTTGTGAATAAAATATTAATATGACTTTAAAGGGGACTCTATGCTCGATGGCGTACCCAACACGCAACAACGAGTTTCTTGGGGATCTTACGTTGCACTCTAATAATAAAATAATATTATTTTAAATGGTAGTTAACACGTAGACGTTGTATTGGCGGTAATGGATAAAAATATCTAAAAATATGATTATATATGTTTTTTTAAATGTTTTTACATTTATCCAAAGGCTTAAAATACGGAAAGAATTCAATTTTAGGCTTTTATACCCTAATTTTCACTAAAGGTTCACTTATCGCCTTTTAATGGCGAACTGTCATTAAAAACAGTTTTGATCACTCTTATACATTCTTTTGGACCAATTAAAACTCTTCTTTAGAATCGGGACATCAAATTTTACTTTGTGTAAATTTTTGGTATTTTTCTGATAAAGTTCATTTTTTTAATGAATAGTGTAAAATGTTGTATTTTAATTCAAAACCTCTTTTTAATCTAATTTATTTATATGATTAGATTATGTTTTTAATTGGTTTTAAAGTGAAATTAGAAAATATTTTTACCATTAAATCCAATAGTGTTCGTTGGAATTAATTTCACTTTGAAATCGGACTTAAACTAGTGTCAATCTTTTGATACTTATTGTTTCATAAAAACATGTTATTTGATCTGACAGCGGGAATTAATTATTAAATTAATTAATGTGACTTATATGTTTTGAATTTTGTAAAATAGAATTCATTTTTGAATTAGGAATATCAAATATAGCTTAGGGTGAATTTTTGGGATTTTTCTAAAAAACTTCAATTTTTGATGAATAGTGAAACCACTAAGTGGTACTTATAAAAACTGATTTTTCCGTTTAAATGGAATTTTTCCATCTTTGTGTTTTGAATTTTGAAAATCCGACATACATGGTTGTCATTAAGAAGTAAAATGTGGTTCAATCGGATAAAAATAATTTTTTGGTGAATAGTAACTTATTAAGTTTTTAATCGTGATTAGAGGTAATTAGTGTAGTTTAAGGTAAAACTAATGTTTTAATTATATGAAATGAACTTGAAACATGTCCGAACCTCATTTTATGTGTAATGGACGACCAAGACAAGCCATGGGTCAACTTGGGGACCCCATGGAGCCACTTTGGTTGGGAAATGACATAAATAACTTTTTATTTAATGTAAAAGTAAAAATGACACAAACATGATATGGTTTACTAAAACAATTTTTAAGTGGGGTTATACAAGTCAGAATTTTTATTATAAATAGTAATTGGAAAGATAAAAAGATTTCCTACATCATAGTAAATTTTTTATAATTTTTAGACATTAAATAAATTAAATTATTTATGACATCATAATGATGCAGCGATGACATCATTATCTGACGATTTAAATAAAATGAGAAGATAATGTAAACTCTATGACCTACACATGTCCAAAACTTATTAGATGGGTGGATTTCGAACCCGTATCACCTTATCCACGAATAATATCAATGTGGGACCTTTTAAAACCGAAACACATTTTCAAATAAAGTAATATTTCTAAATTTCCAAAAGTACCCCTCCTCTCCTCTTATAAAAGGCCCCCACCTCTACCTCATTTCACACACTCCTCAAGCCTTTTTCTCGGCCATAACCAGCCCATTTACTCTCTCCAAATCCCTCTATTCATCCTAGATGATTCCATTTGGGCATAATCCTTTCAAAGGAAGCCTTTAGGCTCAAATCAAAAGGAGTTACACTCTTAAAGGTAATTCATTCTCTCATGTTCATTTGTTTTATTTTGATTCTACAACCCCCTAAACTATTTTTTTTACTTATTTTTTAACAACACCTGTATCTTAAATATACTAGGATGTTGTTATAAGATTTATTCGAGCTACACTCTCACATAACTACATCAAATGGTTAAAGAACATACGGTTTCTGTGGATGGCGAAATTCTGCCTCCCGAAACGATGATTGTTCAATACTCATTTAACACCTTCAAAGGTGGCCATTATGATGTCACTATTTTTATATATGATATATATGGGTTTATGATTTACTTAAGCTTCTGTATTTTTCATTTATTTCATACCTTTATGGTTTCCATTATGGGTAAATGCGATATCTTTATTTAAGGAAGCGCGGACTACCGCCCCCTCAAAGTGATGTGATTCGTTAATGCCATACGTGGGACGTATAAAGGATGGATTTAATGTTATTATATATGATGTTATACTGGAATTATAATATACCTATATATATCATTATTATTTCTTTGCATTAAATTATGAGATAGAAATGAAAGTAGCGTTCATGCGTACGTACGGCCTACCGTCTCCATGAACGGTGCATTTCATTTCTTATCCCCAAATGTAATGTACTATTATAAGTACATGTATATAATGGATATATATGATGAATGATACATCTAAATGATGAATATAATTCTGGAATTAAAATATATATAACTCTCAATTAGTTTTAATTCCATTAATATGACAAAGAAATGAAAGTAGCGTTCATGCGTACGTACGGCTTACCGTCTCCATGAACGGTGCATTTCATTTCTTACCCCTAAATGACTATGTGATATTATAAATACATGTATATTCTAGATATATATGATATATATGATATCCAAATCAGGAATGTCATTCTGGATATAAAGAACCTTTGACCACACGAACAACATGTAATTGTAAGAAGTCCACTTTCGACTTAAGAACCAAATATCGACAAAACAAACATTATTAACTTAAATGATTACATAATGTTTATAGCATGGAATTAAGTGATATAAAAGGAATAATGAACTTGAAAAAGGTTCTTATGAAAATAGAAATTAACTCAAGTTTATTATTCAGGATGTTAAAGAATGATCGAGTCAAGTCGGACCCGAGGTAAGGGATCCTACACCTCTCTTTCTTTTTAAGTACACTCTTTTATGTCATTCTATTTTAAGCTCATATTTCTTATGATTGGGATGTTATTTTATAGTACTCCCACTGTAATTATTATGTTAATATTATGAGAGAACCTATTTTCTCTCATCAATCCATTTTGAATGTTTTAAGTGGCGCCGTTAGGCTGCCGAGTTTTCGTAAGGGATTTTTCATCTCACTTTTATTCCTGTGAGATTTATGCTACATTTTCAACAATTTCATTTGAGTGGTTTATGTACTGCCCATTATTACACTCCTTTTGTAATATAATTCCATTTATGGGTATTTACATATTCATTTTATGACACTTATTCAATGGGGTGTACTTTTCGAAAGTTACCCAAGTCGGTAAGGGAACCTTTCACCCTCCTCTTTTTTAAAAGACTTCTTTTGTTGGGTCTTTTAATTTACATATTGTTATGTTGGGATATGTTCTCATATATCCCTATTGATGTAAATTTTATGTCCAAGTGATGATATACACAATCTATCTCTCATCAACTCATTTTGATGTGACGAAGTTAGGCTGTCAAAGGAACTTCTCAACCCAATTTCGATTTCTTTGGGTTCAACATGTAGTTATTGAATATGTCATCCTTTGAATATGTGTGAATAACTTTTTATTGTTTTACACTTAATATCCAATTATATTGGGTGTATTTATATTCTTCACACATAATTTTGATATTGATTTATCCTTAATTTAAGGATACCTTCTTTATAAGGGATTTCATCACATTTTACATCCCTATTGAGACTTCATTGTTGTTATGCACCAATTCACTCTTATATGGTGTGTATACTGTCCTTTGGAATATTATATCATGAGTCAATTTATTCTAATGATATTATAAAGTTCTTATTAAATGTTAATCCTGAATTATTGTATTCAAGTGTCTCTAATTTTGGTAAAAACCCTTTGACCGAAATATCGCTTTAAATGTTTTAATGATTTTTTCTTATTAATATCCATGTTTGCAAAATGGTTATAAGGATTTATTTATATGGATATTAATGGTTTAAAATTTTAAAAGCTTCAAGGTGGTGTGGGACACTTTGATTCAAAATTCTCCTTATTAAATGTTTTAAATGGTTTTGGAAATGGTTTCTTTTTGTATGGATTAATTATTTCAAAATACTAAAATGTTATACTGTGATAGAAATGTGGAAATGTTTTGTTTCCTTTATGCATGTTTTATGTGATACGTTTATGTTATGGTTCTTGGGAATTATTATGAAAATGGGTGGTTCCGTGATAAACTAAGGGCGGGTGAGCCCGATATAGCTCTCCAATGCATTGGGTAACGCGAAGGAGTTAAACATTAAGGTTTATCCGAAGAGATTTTGGGAATATACTGTGATGGGTATTCCAAACGTAACCAAGAGGGTTACTCCCTATGTAAGAATGTTATGAATGCCTCAAGTTACCTTTATGTCTTATGATTTCTATGATTTATTCATGATTTAATGAGGTATGTTAAAGTGCCTATGTTTTATGGGTAAAGTATGATTTCATTCTTATGTATATATGAACTCATGTTTCCTTTCCATATTTTTTACCCTTACTGACCTTTTTATGCTCATCCCAAGTTTTTGAAATGTTTTTCACAGGTCAAGGGAAAGGTACATGATAAGATGATAGAGTCAAGGATGAGTCAAGAAAGAATCCAAATTTTATTTTAAATATGTTTCCGTTGTTGGGAAGAATGAATCCTGTCTTTTATGTAACCACTTTGTTTAAAGGTAGAATGTAATGCAAGTTTCAAGATCTAATAATCTAAAACTCTAAACCTGAAAAGATCCTCAATGTGTAATCTTGTGATAACTCAAGATTATGTAAGGTTTAAGGCTGGGGCCTTATAGTTGGTATCAGAGGTCGGTTTAGATAACTTTAGAGGTTAGGGTATTCTCTAAGCACAAGTGACATTACAATAATGGAAAGGATTTCAGAAAGAGTCCTAGTTTTAGATAAAGTGAATGAGTAAGTGAATCTTAGTGTTTACCTTCCTCATTAGTACATGATGGTTTTTTTTATATACTCACACTGAAATTTCTATTTTTAGTGAATGGATGGATATAGAAGGCACCAAAGAGACAACATGTTTGAAGGAAACTGTGGTGGTTCTATGATTAAGATACTAGATAAAATGGGGGATTCAATGAGGAAACTTGTGGTTATTATAAACCAACTATCCAGGAGTCATGATCAAGCATTTGAACCTTGGTATGTTCTGTAATGCATCATGTACGAGATGACCAATCGATGTAGAAGTTCTGGTAATAATTATAAAGGTAACAATTAGAGTTTATATGATCCTTACTTTTGAGGTATTTATGGGTTACTAAATGTTATGATGGAAGTGAAAGGCATGAGATAAAATTGAGGTTAAATTATGGTTATTTTTGATGATTTTATCCCTTTTTGGGGAATGATTTGAGAATTATATAGTTTTGGAAAAAGGACAACACGCAGACCGTGTGACTACCCGCCGCGTCGGACAATGCTGCGGGAATCTAACCCACAACCAAAGTGCGACTGGTATTTATCGCCTACCACTGGACTACGTGAAGTCCCTGGTTAGTTTGACTAATTCTTTTAAGTTATATGATTTTATGAAATAAGTGTAAGTTGATTTTGGGTTATTTATTAAATAATTAACCTATCATGGAGGATATGTGATTAGGTTAATTACTTTTCAATATGAGACTTTTGGAGAAATTGATGTTGTTTGAAGATAAATGTTACAATTTAACTTGGAAGACTATATGACTAAATCCTTCAAATATTTGGGTTTCAATCTTAGATTGGTTTACTTTGAAGATTTTTATGGACAAATTGTTTATCGAATGATCCTTGTTGAACTTTGGGTTTTGTTTGACAAATTTTGGAGATTAATCATAGATTTTCTTTTTAAAGGGATATCCTTTTCTGGATTATCTGACCTTGTACTAACCTTTAGGTTTTGGTTTTGGTTAAAGCCTAAAGAAATGTGAAGTGTATAGTTCTTTTTTTGTGGATTAGGTGCTTCTCTAGAAGTTGATTATAGTACTCTTAATGCGAACAAGTCTCCCTAAATACTTGCCTTTTGGAGAAAATATGAGTTTGTGTAAGAAATCTAATAAAAGATGAATGTCAACATGATAAGTGATTATGTTTCATTATGAATAAATTCCTCAATAAAAAGTATCTTAAAACAAAAATGTTGTCTATTAACTTTTCCTACTGGGGAACCCAACACCGTTTAACCCATCACAAGTTTGTGATTTTCTCATGGTTAACTTTCTCCTAAACATGTTTTCTATCACTCTCCATCAGAACATGACCCTTTTTTTTCCTCCATGTCCATATTTTCATAATTGGAATCCTAGTATGGGTTAACTTGTGTGACCTTTGTACTTATCTTTCTTTATTTTAAAGTGATTGTTTTACCGACTCTTGTTCTGATGTGGGACTTTCAAGGATGTTTCCAAGCCTAATTTTAAAATTGCGAGGACACAATTTCCAAAAGGGGGGAAGGATGTAACACCCCAGGTAAAAAAAGAATATGAAATTTTCATATTTGTGAATAAAATATTAATATGACTTTAAAGGGGACGCTATGCTCGATGGCGTACCCAACATGCAACAACGAGTTTCTTGGGGATCTTACGTTGCACTCTAATAATAAAATAATATTATTTTAAATGGTAGTTGACATGTAGACTTTGTATTGGCGGGAATGGATAAAAATAACTAAAAATATGATTATATATGTTTTTTAAATGTTTTTACATTTATCCAAATGCTTAAAATACGGAAAGAATTCAATTTTAGGCTTTTATACCCTAATTTTCACTAAAGGTTCAATTATCGCCTTTTAATGGAAAACTGTCATTAAAAACAATTTTGATCACAGTTATACATTCTTTTGGACCAAATAAAACTCTTATTTAGAATCAGGACATCAAATTTTCCTTTGTGTAAATTTTTGGTATTTTTCTGATAAAGTTCATTTTTTTAATGAATAGTGTAAAATGTTGTATTTTAATTCAAAACCTCTTTTTAATCTAATTTTTTTATATAATTAGATTATCTTTTGAATTGGTTTTAATGTAAAATTAGAAAACATTTTTACCATTAAATCCAATAGTGGTCGTTGGAATTAATTTCACTTTGAAATCGGAATTAAACTAGTGTCAATCTTTTGATACTTATTGTTTCATAAAAACACGCTATTTGATCTGACAGCAGGAATTAATTATTAAATTAATTAATGTGACTTATATGTTTTGAATTTTGTAAAATAGACTTCATTTTTGAATTCGGAATATCAAATATATCTTAGGGTGAATTTTTGGGATTTTTCTGAAAAACTTCAATTTTTGATGAATAGTGAAACCACTAAGTCGTACTTATAAAAACTGATTTTTTCCTTTAAAAGAAATTTTTCCATCTTTGTGTTTTTAATTTTGAAAATCCGACATACATGGTTGTCATTAAGAAGTAAAATGTGGTTCAATGGGATAAAAATAATTTTTTGGTGAATAGTAACTTATTAAGTTTTTAATCGCGATTAGAGGTAATTAGTGTAGTTTAAGGTAAAAATAATGTTTTAATAATATTAAATGAACTTGAAACATGTCATAACCTCATTGGATATGTAATGGCCGACCAAGAAAAGCCATGGGTCAACTCGGGGACCCCATGGTGCCACTTTGGTTGGGAAATGACATAAATAACTTTTTATTTAATGTAAATGTAAAAATGACACAAACATGATATGTTTTACTAAAACAATTTATAAGTGGGGTTATAGAAGTCAGAATTTTTATTATAAATGGTAATTAAAAATCTAAAAATATTTCCTACATCATTGTAAATTTTTTATAATTTTTAGACATTAAATAAATTAAATTATTTATGAAATCATAATGATGCAGCGATGACATCATTATCTGACGATTTAAATAAAATGAGAAGATATTGTAAACTCTATGACCTACACATGTCCAAAACTTATTGGATGGGTGGATTTCGAACCCTTATCACCTTATCCACGAATAATATCAATGTGGGACATTTTAAAAACGAAACACATTTTCAAATAAAGTAATATTTCTTACATTCCAAAAGTACCCCTCCTCTCCTCTTACAAAAGGCCCCCACCTCTACCTCATTTCACACACTCCCCAAGCCTTTGGATTGGACATAACCTGCCCATTTACTCTCTCCACATCCCTCTCTTCATCCTAGAGGATTACCTTTGGGTATAATCCTTTCAAAGGATGCCTTTAGGCTCAAATCAAAAGGAGTTACACTCTTAAAGGTAATTCATTCTCTCATGTTCATTTGTTTTATTTTGCTTCTCCAACCCCCTAAACTCTTTTTATTTACTTCTTTTGTAACAAAACCTGTATATTCAATATACAAGGATATTGTTATAAGATTTATTCGAGCTACACTCTCACATAACTACATCAAATGGTTAAAGAACATACGGTTTCCGTGGATGGCGAAATTCTGCCTCCCGAAACGATGATTGTTCAATACTCATTTAACACCTTCAAAGGTGGCCATTATGATTTCACTATTTTTATATATAATATATAATGGGTTTATTATTTACTTAATCTTCTGTATTTTTCATTTATTTTATACATTTATGGTTTCCATTATGGGTAAATGCGATATCTTCATTTAAGGAAGCTCGGACTACCGCCCCCTCAAAGTGATGTGATTCGTTAATGCCATACGTGGGACGTATAAAGGATGTATTTAATGTTATTATATATGATGTTATACTGGAATTATAATATACCTATATATATCATTATTATTTCTTTTCATTAAATTATGAGATAGAAATGAAAGTAGCGTTCATGCGTACGTACGGCCTACCGTCTCCATGAACAGTGCATTTCATTTCTCATCCCCAAATGTAATGTACTATTATAAGTACATGTATATAATGGATATATATGATGAATGATACATCTAAATGATGAATATAATTCTGGAAATAAATTATATATAAATCTCAATT
The DNA here is from genome assembly GCA_963277665.1 of Viscum album. NCBI lineage: Eukaryota > Viridiplantae > Streptophyta > Magnoliopsida > Santalales > Viscaceae > Viscum > Viscum album. The sequence continues at coordinate 1,487,264,232 of OY728137.1, read as the reverse complement.
ATTTTTAATTCCATTAATATGACAAAGAAATGAATGTAGCGTTCATGCGTACGTACGGCTTACCGTCTCCAAGAATGGTGCATTTCATTTCTTACCCCTAAATGATTATGTGATATTATAAATACATGTATATTCTAGATATATATGATATATATGATATCCAAATCAGGAATGTCATTCTGGATATAAATAACCTTTGACCACACGAACAACAAGTAATTATAAGAAGTCCACTTTCGACTTAAGAACCAAATATCGACAAAACAAACATTATTAACTTAAATGATTACATAATTTTTATAGCATGAAATTAAGTGATATAAAAGGAATAATGAACTTGAAAAAGGTTCTTAAGCAAATAGATATTAACTAAAGTTTATTATTCAGGATGTTAAAGAATGATCGAGTCAAGTCGGACCCGAGGTAAGGGATCCTACACCTCTCTTTCTTTTTAGGTACACTCTTTTATGTCATTCTATTTTAAGTTCAGATATCCTATGATTGGGATGTTATTTTATATTAATCCCACTGTAATTATTATGTTAATATGATGAGAGAACCTATTTCCTCTCATCAATCCATTTTGGATGTTTTAAGTGGCGCCGTTAGGCTGCCGAGTTTTCGTAAGGGATTTTTCATCTCACTTTTATTCCTGTGAGATTTATGCTACATTTTCCACAATTTCATTTGAGTGGTTTATGTACTGACAATTATTACACTCCTTTTGTAATATAATTCCATTTATGGGTATTTACATATTCATTTTATGACACTTACTCAATGGGGTGTACTTTTTGAAAGTTACCCAAGTCGGTAAGGGAACCTTTCACCCTCCTCTTTTTTAAAAGACTTCTTTTGTTGGGTCTTTTAATTTACATATTGTTATGTTGGGATATGTTCTCATATATCCCTATTGATGTAAATTTTATGTCCAAGTGATGAGATACACAATCTATCTCTCATCAACTCATTTTGATGTGACGCAGTTAGGCTGTCAAAGGAACTTCTTAACCCAATTTCGATTTCTTTGGGTTCAACATGTAGTTATTGAATATGTCATCCTTTGAATATGTGTGAATAACTTTTTATTGTTTTACACTTAATATCCAATTATATTGGGTGTATTTATATTCATCACACATAATTTTGATATTGATTTATCCTTAATTTAAGGATACCTTCTTTATAAGGGATTTCATCACATTTTACATCCCTATTTAGACTTCATTGTTGTTATGCACCAATTCACTCTTATATGGTGTTTATACTGTCCTTTGGAATATTATATCATGAATCCATTTATTCTAATGATATTATAACGTTCTTATTAAATGTTAATCCTCAATTATTGTATTCAAGTGTCTCAAATTTTGGTAAAAACCCTTTGACCAAAATATCGCTTTAAATGTTTTAATGATTTGTTCTTATTAATATCCATGTTTTCAAAATGGTTTTAAGGACTTATTTATATGGATATTAATGGTTTAAAATGTTAAAAGCTTCAAGGTGGTATGGGACACTTTGATTCAAAATTCTCCTTATTAAATGTTTTAAATGGTTTTGGAAATGGTTTCTTTTTGTATGGATTCATTATTTCAAAATACTAAAATGTTATACTGTGATTGAAATGTGGAAATGTTTTGTTTCATTTATGCATGTTTTATGTGATACGTTTATGTTATGGTTCTTGGGCATTATTATGAAAATGGGTGGTTCCGTGACAAACTAAGGGCAGGTGAGCCCGATATAGCTCTCCAATGCATTGGGTAACGCGAAGGAGTTAAACATTAAGGTTTCTCCGAAGAGATTTAGGGAATATACTATGATGGGTATTCCAAACGTAACCAAGAGGGTTACTCCCTATGTAAGAATGTTATGAATGCCTCAAGTTACCTTTATGTCTTATGATTTCTATGATTTATTCATGATTTAATGAGGTATGTTAAAGTGCCTATGTTTTATGGGTAAAGTATGATTTCATTATTATGTATATATGAACTCATGTTTCCTTTCCATATTTTTAACCCTTACTGAGCTTTTTATACTCATCCCAAGTTTTTGAAATGTTTTTCATAGGTCAAGGGAAAGGTACATGATAAGATGATAGAGTCAAGGATGAGTCAAGAAAGAATCCAAGTTTTATTTTAAACATGTTTCCGTTGTTGGGAAGAATGAATCATGTATTTTATGTAACCACTTTGTTTAAAGGTGGAATGTAATGCAAGTTTCAAGATCTAATTCTCTAAAACTCTAAACCTGAAAATATCCTCAACGTGTAATCTTGTGATAACTCAAGATTATGTACTGTTTAAGGCTGGGGCCTTATAGTTGGTATCAGAGGTCGGTTTAGATAACTTTAGAGGTTAGGGTATTCTCTAAGAACAAGTGACATTACAATAATGGTTAGGATTTCAGAAAGAGTCCTAGTTTTAGATAAAGTGAATGAGTAAGTGAATCTTAGTATTTACCTTCCTCATTAGTACATGATGGTTTTTTTTATATACTCACACTGAAATTTCTATTTTTAGTGAATGGATGGATATAGCAGGCACCAAAGAGACAACAGGTTTGAAGGAAACTGTGGTGGTTCAATGATTAAGATACTAGATAAAATGGGGGATTCAATGAGGAAACTCGTGGTTCTTATAAACCAACTATCCAGGAGTCATGATCAACCACTTGAACCTTGGTATGTTCTATAATGCATCATGTACGAGATGACCAATCGATGTGGAAGTTCAGGTAATAATTATAAAGGTAACAATTAGAGTTTATATGATCCTTACTTTTGAGGTATTTATGGGTTACTATATGTTATGATGGAAGTGAAAGGCATGAGATAAAATTGAGGTTAAATTATGGTTATTTTTGATGATTTTATCCCTTTTTGGAGAATGATTTGAGAATTATATAGTTTTGGAAAAAGGACAACACGCAGACCGTGTGACTACCCGTCGCGTCGGACAAACCTGTGGGAATCGAACCCACAACCAAAGTGCGACTGGTATTTATCGCCTACCACTGGACTACGTGAAGTCCCTGGTTAGTTTGACTAATTCTTTTTAGTTATATGATTTTATGAAATAAGAGTAAGTTTATTTTGGGTTATTTATTAAATGATTAACCTATCATGGAGGATATGTGATTAGGTTAATTACTTTTCAATATGAGACATTAGGAGCAACTGATGTTGTTTGAAGATAAATGTTACGATTTAACTTGGAAGACTATGTGACTAAATCCTTCAAATATTTGGGTTTCAATCTTAGATTGGTTTACTTTGAATAATTTTATGGAAAAATTGTTTATCGAATGATCCTTGTTGAACTTTGGGTTTGGTTTGACAAATTTTGGAGATTAAGTATAGATTTTATTTTTAAAGGGTTATCCTTTTCTAGATTATCTGACCTTGTACTAACCTTTAGGTTTTGGTTTTGGTTAAAGCCTAAAGAAATGGGAAGTGTATAGTTCTTTTTTTGTGGATTAAGTGCTTCTCTAGAAGTTGATTATAGTACTCTTAATGCGAACAAGTCTCGCTAAATACTCGCCTTTTGGAGAAAATCTGAGTTTGTGTAAGAAATCTAATAAAAGATGAAAGTCAACATGATAAGTGATTTTGTTTCCTTATGAATAAATTCCTCAAAAAAAGTATCTTAAAACAAAAATGTTGTCTCTTAACTTTTCCTTCTGGGGAACCCAACACCGTTTAACCCATCACAAGTTTGTGATTTTCTCATGGTTAACTTTCTTCTAAACATGTTTTCTATCACTCTCCATCAGAACATGACCCTTTGTTTTTTTCCTCCATGTCCATATTTTCATACATGGAATCCGAGTATGGGTTAACTCGGGTGACCTTTGTACTTATCTTTCTTTATTTTAAAGTGATTGTTTTACCGACTCTTGTTCCGATGTGGGACTTTCAAGGATGTTTCCAAGCCTAATTTTAAAATTGCGAGGACACAATTTCCAAAAGGGGGGAATGATGTAACACCCCAGGTAAATAAAGAATATGACATTTTCATATTTGTGAATAAAATATTAATATGACTTTAAAGGGGACGCTATGCTCGATGGCATACCCAACATGCAACAACGAGTTTCTTGGGGATCTTACGTTGCACTCTAATAATATTAAATGGTAGTTAACATGAAGACGTTGTATTGGCGGTAATGGATAAAAATAACTAAAAATATGATTATATATGTTTTTTAAATGTTTTTACATTTATCCAAAGGTTTAAAATACGAAAAGAATTCAATTTTAGGCTTTTATACCCTAATTTTCACTAAAGGTTCACTTATCGCCTTTTAATGGAAAACTGTCATTAAAAATAGTTTTGATCACTCTTATACATTCTTATGGACCAAATAAAACTCTTCTTTAGAATCGGGACATCAAATTTTACTTTGTGTAAATTTTTGGTATTTTTCCGATAAAGTTCATTTTTTTAATGAATAGTGTAAAATGTTGTATTTTAATTCAAAACCTCTTTTTAATCTAATTTATTTATATGATTAGATTATCTTTTGAATTGGTTTTAAAGTAAAATTATAAAACATTTTTTACCATTAAATCCAATAGTGGTCGTTGGAATTAATTTCACTTTGAAATCGGACTTAAACTAGTGTCAATCTTTTGATACTTATTGTTTCATAAAAACCCGCTATTTGATCTGACAGTGGGAATTAATTATTAAATTAATTAATCTGACTTATATGTTTTGAATTTTGTAAAATAGACTTCATTTTTGAATTCGGAATATCAAATATATCTTAGGGTGAATTTTTGGGATTTTTCTGAAAAACTTCAATTTTTGATGAATAGTGAAACCAATAAGTGGTACTTATAAAAACTGCTTTTTCCGTTTAAATGAAATTTTGCCATCTTTGTGTTTTGAATTTTGAAAATCCTACATACATGTTTGTCATTAAGAAGTAAAATTTGGTTCAATTGGATAAAAATAATTTTTTGGTGAATAGTAACTTATTAAGTTTTTAATCGCGATTAGAGGTAATTAGTGTAGTTTAATGTAAAAATAATGTTTTAATAATATGAAATGAACTTGACACATGTCATAACCTCATTGGATGTGTAATGGACGACCAAGACAAGCCATGGGTCAAATTGGGGACCCCATGGAGCCACTTTGGTTGGGAAATGACATAAATAACTTTTTATTTAATGTAAAAGTAAAAATGACAGAAACATGATATGTTTTACTAAAACAATTTTTAAGTGGGGTTATACAAGTCAGAATTTTTATTATAAATAGTCATTGGAAAGCTAAAAATATTTCCTACATAATAGTAAATTTTTTATAATTTTTAGACATTAAATAAATTAAATTATTTATGACATCATAATGATGCAGCGATGACATCATTATCTGACGATTTAAATAAAATGAGAAGATAATGTAAACTCGATGACCTACACATGTCCAAAACTTATTGGATGGGTGGATTTCGAACCCTTATCACCTTATACACGAATAATATCAATGTGGGACCTTTTAAAACCGAAACACATTTTCAAATAAAGTAATATTTCTTACTTTCTAAAAGTACCCCTCCTCTCCTCTTATAAAAGGCCCCCACCTCTACCTCATTTCACACACTCCTCAAGCCTTTGGCTTGGCCATACCCTGACCATTTACTCTCTCCACATCCCTCTATTCATCCTAGAGGATTCCCTTTGGGCATAATCCTTTAAAAGGAAGCCTTTAGGCTCAAATCAAAAGGAGTTACACTCTTAAAGGTAATTCATTCTCTCATGTTCATTTGTTTTATTTTTCTTCTCCAACCCCCTAAACTCATTTTATTTACTTATTTTGTAACAAAACCTGTATATTAAATATAATAGGATGTTTTTATAATATTTATTCGAGCTACACTCTCACATAACTACATAAAATGATTAAAGAACATACGGTTTCCGTGGATGGTGAAATTCTGCCTCCCAAAACGATGATTGTTCAATACTCATTTAACACCTTCAAAGGTGGATATTATGATGTAAATATTTTTATATATGATATATAATGTGTTTATGATTTACTTAAGCTTCTGTATTTTTCATTTATTTCATACCATTATGGTTTCCATTATGGGTAAATGTGATATCTTCATTTAAGGAAGCACGGACTACCGCCCCCTCAAAGTGATGTGATTCGTTAATGCCATACGTTGGACGTATAAAGGATGGATTTAATGTTATTATATATGATGTTATACTGGAATTATAATATACCTATATATATCATTATTATTTCTTTGCATTAAATTATGATATAGAAATAAAAGTAGCGTTCATGCGTACGTACGGCCTACCGTCTCCATGAACGGTGCATTTCATTTCTTATCCCCAAATAAAATGTACTATTATAAGTACATGTATATAATGGATATATCTGATTAATGATACATCTAACTGATGAATATAATTATGGAATTAAAATATACATAACTCTCAATTTGTTTTAATTCCATTAATATGACAAAGAAATGAAAGTAGCGTTCATGCGTACGTACGGCTTACCGTCTCCATGAACGGTGCATTTCATTTATTACCCCTAAATGATTATGGGATATTATAAATACATGTATATTCTAGATATATATGATATAGATTATATCCAAATCAGGAATGTCATTATTGATATAAAGAACCTTTGACCACACGAACAACATGTAATTGTAAGAAGTCCACTTTCGACTTAAGAACCGAATATCGACAAAACAAACATTATTAACTTAAATGATTACATAATGTTTATAGCATGGAATTAAGTTATATAAAAGCAATAATGAACTTGAAAAAGGTTCTTAAGAAAATATAAATTAACTCAAGTTTATTATTCAGGACGTTAAAGAACGATCGAGTCAAGTCGGACCTGAGGTAAGGGAGCCTACACCTCTCTTTCTTTTTAAGTACACTCTTTTATGTCATTCTGTTTTAAGCTCATATTTCTTATGATTGGGATGTTATTTTATAGTTCTCCCACTGTACTTATTATGTTCATATTATGAGAGAACCTATTTCCTATCATCAATCCATTTTGGAAGTTTTAAGTGGCGTCGTTAGGCTGCCGAGTTTTCGTAAGGGATTTTTCATCTCACTTTTATTCCTGTGAGATTTATGCTACATTTTCCACAATTTCATTTGAGTGGTTTATGTACTGCCCATTATTACACTAATTTTGTAATATAATTCCATTTATGGGTATTTACATATTCATTTTATGACACTTCTTCAATGGGGTGTACTTTTCGAAAGTTACCCAAGTCGGTAAGGGAACCTTTCACCCTCCTGTTTTTTAAAAGACTTCTTTTGTTGGGTCTTTTAATTTAAATATTGTTATGTTGGGATATGTTCTCATATATCCCTATTGATGTAAATTTTATGTCCAAGTGATGAGATACACAATCTATCTCTCATCAACTCATTTTGATGTGACGTCGTTAGGCTGTCAAAGGAACTTCTTAACCCAATTTCGATTTCTTTGGGTTAAACATGTAGTTATTGAATATGTCATCCTTTAAATATGTGTGAATAACCTTTTATTGTTTTAAACATAATATCCAATTATATTGGGTGTATTTATATTCTTCACAAATAATTTTGATATTGATTTATCCTTAATTTAAGGATACCTTCTTTATAAGGGATTTCATCACATTTTACATCCCTATTGAGACTTCATTGTTGTTATGCACCAATTCACTCTTATATGGTGTGTATACTATCATTTGGAATATTATATCATGAATCCACTTATTCTAATGATATTATAAAGTTCTTATTAAATCTTAATCCTCAATTATTGTATTCAAGTGTCTCTAATTTTGGTAAAAACCCTTTGACCAAAATATCGCTTTAAATGTTTTAATGATTTGTTCTTATTAATATCCATGTTTTCAAAATGGTTTTAAGGATTTATTTATATGGATATTAATGGTTTAAAATTTTAAAAGCTTCAAGGTGGTATGGGAAACTTTGATTCAAAATTCTCCTTATTAAATGTTTTAAATGGTTTTGGAAATGGTTTCTTTTTGTGTGGATTCATTATTTCAAAATACTAAAATGTTATACTGTGATTGAAATGTGGAAATGTTTTTTTTCCTTTATGCATGTTTTATGTGATACGTTTATGTTATGGTTCTTGGGAATTATTATGAAAATGGGTGGTTCCGTGATAGACTAAGGGTGGGTGAGCCCGATATATCTCTCCAATGCATTGGGTAACGCGAAGGAGTTAAACATTAAGGTTTCTCCGAAGAGATTTAGGGAATATACTGTGATGGGTATTCCAAACTTAACCAAGAGGGTTACTCCCTATGTAAGAATGTTATGAATGCCTCAAGTTACCTTTATGTCTTATGCTTTCTATGATTTATTCATGATTTAATGAGGTTTGTTAAAGTGCCTATGTTTTATGGGTAAAGTATGATTTCATTTTTATGTATATATGAACTCATGTTTCCTTTACATATTTTTAACCCTTACTGAGCTTTTTATGCTCATCCCAAGTTTTTGAAATGTTTTTCACAGGTCAAGGGAAAGGTACATGATAAGATGATAGAGTCAAGGATGAGTAAAGAAAGAATCCAAGTTTTATTTTAAATATGTTTCCGTTGTTGGGAAGAATGAATCATGTCTTTTATGTAACCACTTTGTTTAAAGTTGGAATGTAATGCAAGTTTCAAGATCTAATTCTCCAAAACTCTAAACCTGAAAAGATCCTCAACGTGTAATCTTGTGATAACTCAAGATTATGTAAGTTTTAAGGCTGGGGCCTTATAGTCTTAATATCCCCAAAATCCCTCAACTTCAAGGTAGTTGGAGCCTCTGACTTCCTCAGCAAGGAAGACCACAACTTCAAGGTGTTGGAACCTCTTTCTTCATATCCCCGGAATCCCTCATTTGTAATCAGCAACAATCAGATTCACATGAAGAAATTCTGCACAAGGAAAAGTTTGAACCATCTGTTCAAAACTTTCTGCCCGATGCTTGAGATTTGATAAGATACTCTCTCTCTAGAAATCAGTTCAACAGCATGTAAGAACAGGTGTTAAAATGGTGTCCAAGTTCTGTGTGGATCTTTTCAAATGAGCTCTTATTTATAGGTGAATCTCTAACGGTCATCTCCCTCATCCAATGGTCATATTTCTGCTTGAATTTTGGAGGGACCTATATACGTGTCACTCAACCAATGGAAAGTAAATAACTGAAAGCACGACATCATTTTGTATTGAAACAAGTGTAAAAATAAGTAAAACTAATGTTCGGAATGTAAGTCAAATTAAAGTTTGTAGTCTAACCAAAAATGTAATTCAGAGTCTATAATAAAGAGATATCCGAATTCTGTTATGTAGGGATTTGGAACCTAAATTCTGTAGAACTCTAGAGTCTGAATTTCTAAGGAAATTCGGAGTCTAGTTTCACTAGAATTTGGAAATAGAACTTACAATGTTTTGAGTCAGAGTTTATAGGAATTCAGAGTCTGAACTCACAAGAGTTAAGAATCTAAATTCATAGAACTTGGAGACAAAACTTAGATAAGTTCATAATTAGAATTTGAAGTCGAACTATATGAGAGTTCATATCCATAATTCGGATTTGAAATATATGAGTGTTCGTATCCAGGATTCGGAATGAACTTCATTAGAGTTCGTATCTAGAATTTATAATGGAACTTTATTAGGGCTCATATCTAGAATTCGGAGTGGAACTTCATTAGAGTTCATATCCAGAATTTGGAGTGGAACTTCATTAGAGTTCATATCCAGATTTTGGAGCGTAAAACAGAATGATTAATATCTAAGTATCATATGATTCTGAGGTTTTTAGGTATGAATCTGATTTTTATACTTATGAAAAATATTGATATGAGTAATGAAAATATGGTTGTGTTAAATTCCTTTGGGAAGGAAAAATTTATTTATAGAAGTGAAATATGGATTTGCTTATGTATAAGGTGTCTGTGATTTTCAAAACAAGAAGGAATGGAAAAGTCATAAGGAAAACCTTTTTGCCTCAATAATATCTTCCTTTTTGGAAAGCACAAATAACCCTTCGAAAAAGAATATAAGAACTCTGAAAAATTTCTTTATAATTTGAAATTAAAACTTATCTCCATTTGTTCATAGATGATGGTGAATACAAATAACTCCCCATTAGGCTTAGAAACTCTAAGGATTGTATTCTGGATTTCCGAAATGGAGTTTTCATTATCATAGGAATGAAAAACTTCATAATGAGAAAGTCCCCCTTACTTAAGATAGTTCTTATCTTAGAAATTTTTCTTCTCCATTTTAAATTTTTCTTTCTCCCCTTTTAAGTAGTTCTTTTTCCTTCTCCCCATTTGTGATTTTGAAAAAGAATTATAGGGAATGGAAAATAAATATGGTACTTGAAATATTAGTAAATACATGCAAGGAAAACAAGAAACCATAGTTCTATTATAATTGGAATAATTTTTACAAGGAATATCAAATGAAACAAAAGATCGGATTGAGTCTATTTGTGTAACATCCCAAATAAGTAATGAATAGTATATATTTTTATCTATGTCTATTAATGATTAATATAGTGTCTTAGAGGCTTAAAATGAAAATAAATCCAATCTTAAGCATGGAATACACTAATATTTTTAAAAAGAATGTTTTACTGCCTTTTGATGGAAAACCATTTTTAAATCTATCTTTTGACCATTTTATAAGCTATGTTTGTCAAAATAAAATTATTCTTTATGTTTGGAACATCAAAATTTACTTTGTGTGAATTTTTGGTATTTTTCTGATAATGTTCATTTTTTAATGAATAGTGGAAAATACTGCATTTTACATCAAAACTGCTTCTTAATCTAATTTATTTAAATGATTAGATTATCTTTTGAATTGGTCTTAATGTGTAATCTGAAAATATTTTTACCATTTAATCCAATGGTGGTCATTGGAATCAATTTCACTTTGAAATTGGACTTAAACTGGTGTCAATATTTTGATACTTATTGTTTCATAAAAACACGCTATTTGCTCTGACAGCGGGAATTAATTATTAAATTAATTAATGTGACTTATATGTATTGAATTTTTTAAAATAGACTTCATTTTTGAATTCGGAATATCAAATATATCTTAGGGTGAATTTTTGGTAATTTTCTGAAAAACTTCAATTTTTGATGAATAGTGAAACCACAAAGTGGTAGTTAAAGAAACTTATTTTTTCGTTTAAATGAAACTTTGCCACTTTTGTGTTTTGAATTTCAAAAATCTGACATACATGGTTGTCATTAAGAAGTAAAATGTGGTTCAATGGGATTAAAATAATTTTTTGGTGAATAGTAACTTCTTAAGTTTTTAATCGCGATTAGTGGTAATTAGTGTAGTTTAAGGTAAAAATAATGCTTTAATAAAATAATATAATCTTGACACATTTCCTACCCTCATTGGTTGTGTCATGGTCGACCAAGAAAATCCATGGGTCAACTTGGGGACCCCATGGATCCACTTTGGTTGGGAAATGACATATATAACTTTTTATTTAATATAAAAGTAAAAATGACACAAACATAATATGTTTTACAAAAGAAATTTTTACATGGGGTTATAAAGATAATATTTTTGATTATAAATAGTCATTGGAAAGCTAAAAATATTTCCTACATCATAGTATTTTTTTTATAATTTTTAGACTTTTAAATAAATTAAATTATTTATGACATCATGATGATGCAGCGATGACCTCATTATTTAATGATTTAAATAAAATGGAAAGATAATGAAAAATATAAAACCTACACATGGCCAAAACCAATTGGTTGAGTGTATTTCTAAGCCTTATCACCTTATCCTCGAATTATAGCAATTTCGGACCTTTTGGATCCGAAACTCTTTTTAAATTAAAGTAACTTATCTTTACTTTCCAAAAGTGCCCCTCCTCTCCTCTTATAAAAGGCCCCCACCTCTACCTCATTTCACACACTCCTCAAGCCTTTGGCTCGGCCAAACCCTGCCCATTTACTCTCTCCACATCCCTCTCCTCATCCTAAAGGATTCCCTTTGGGAATAATCCTTTCAAAGGAAGCCTTTAGGCTCAAATCAAAAGGATTTACACTTTTAAAGGTAATTCATTCTCTCATGTTCATTTGTTTTATTTTGCTTCTCCAACCCCTTAAACTCTTTTTATTTAATTCTTTTGTAACAACACCAGTATCTTAAATATACTAGGATGTTGTTATAATATTTATTTGAGCTACACTCTCACACAACTACATCAAATGGTTAAAGAACATATGGTTTTCATGGATGGCGAAATTCTGCCTCCCGAAACGATGATTGTTCAATACTCATTTAACACCTTCAAAGGTGGCCATTATGATGTCACTATTTTTATATATGATATATAATATGTTTATTTTTTCCTTAAGCTTCTGTTTTTTTCATTTTGGTCATACCTTTATGGTTTCCATTATGGGTAAACACGATATCTTCATTTTAGGAAGTGCGGACTACTGCCCCCTGAAAGTGATTTGATTCATTAATACCATATGTGGGATGTATAAAGGATAAAGTTAATGATATTATATATGTTATTATACTGGAATTATAATATGCTCTTATATCATTATGATTCCATTCCAGAAAATACGAAATAGAAATGGAAGTAGCGTTCATGCGTACGTACGGCTTACCGTCTCCATGAACGGTGCATTTAATTTCATACCTCTAAATGTGATGTAATATTATAAATACTTGTATATGATGAATATATATGATATATATGTTATCCAAATCATTAATATCATTCTGGATATAAGGAACCTTTGACCAAATTATCAACATGTAAGTGTAAGAAGTCTATTTTTGACTTAAGAACCAAGTACCGACAAAATGAACATTATTAACATAAATGATTACATGATGTTCATAACATGGTATAAAAGGAATAATGAACTTGAAAAAGGTTCAAAAGCAAGTAGAGATTAACTCAAGTTTATTATTCAGGAGATTAAAGAACGGTCGGGTCAAGTCGGATACGAGGTATGGGACTTCGTCTCAATCTCCTTTCATTGAGGCATATTTTGTTTTATACACAACCTTATTTTTTACGGTGTATAAACCCCTTTGACTTTTACATTTATTGAAAAGGAATATTTTTTATATGAAGCGTTTACTAAACGACAAAATGGGAATGTTTTTGTCGTACGTATGTGGCGACAACGACTTCTCCGCCGTCGTGACCGTTATTTGATTTTCGGCTTCCTCTACAAGCCATACCTTCTATTTAAAAGAAAAAAAAATAAATACCATGTTTTACTTTTCTTTTATTTTGATATTGAAAAAGGTTTTCATAATGTTTTTATATCAATGTGTTGTATTGATATCTTGTGATTGAAAGGTGGGAAGGTTATGTTTCCTTTATGCATGTTTTATGTGATATGATTATGTTGAGGTTCTTGGGCATTATTATGAAAACGGGTGGTTCCGTGATAAACTAAGGGCGGGTGAGCCCGATATAGCTCTCCAATGCATTGGGTAACGTGAAGGAGTGAAACGTTAAGGTTTCTCCAAAGAGATTTTAGGGAATATACTGTGATGGGTATTCCAAACGTAACCAAGAAGGTTACTCCCTACGTAAGAATGTTATGAATGCATCAAGTTACCTTTATGTCTTATGATTTCAATGATTTACTAATGATTTTATGAGGTATGTTAATGTGCTTATGTTTTATGGGTAAAGTATGATTTCACTCTTATGTATATATGTACCCATGTTTCCTTTCCATGTTTTTATAACCCATACTGAACTTTTTATGCTCATCCCATGTTTTTTTGAAATGTTTTCACAGGTCAAGGGAAAGGTACATGATATGATGATAGTGTCAAGGAAGTGTCAAGAATGAATCCATGTTTTATTTTAAATATGTTTCCATTGATGGGAATGAAGAATACTATCTTCATGTAACCACTTTGTTTATATGTGGAATGTAATGCAAGTTTTATGATCTAATTCTCTAAAACTCTAAACCCAAAAAGATTCTCAATGTGTAATCTTGTAATAACTCAAGATTAAGTATGTTTTAAGGATCGGGCCTTATAGTTGGTATCAAAGGTAGGTTTAGATATCTTTAGGAGTTAGAATTCTATTAAATGATTATCCAAAAATATTTTTTTTATGGTCAAATTGAAGTGATATAGAATTTTAAGATTACCATGTTGCTTCATCTAAGACATGTTTGTTCAGAATGGTTTTCCGCAGAGGAAACAGGTAAGTAGTGCTAGGAAGGCATACAGAAGGAAATAACCTTCCGAATTAGCATCCTGAGATGGTCGGAATTGGAACTGAACAGTTTGTTGCAGTAATGGCGCAGTTGACTCAAGCGATAAATGGTGGTGGTATCAATGCACGAGATCAGCCAGATCAATCGCAGAGGAAGATGTCAGTGGTGGAACATTTCATGCGGCAACATCCACCATCATTCAGAGGATCATCTGACCCTGTGCTAGCTTAAGGGTGGATTAAAGCACTGGAGAAGATTTTTGATGTCATGGGGTGTTCAGACAATCAAAAGTTTAGTCTTGCTATTTACCGTTTGGAGGGTGAAGCAAATCAGTGGTGGTATATGGTTAAAAATATTAGGGACACCGATGATATTGATGCTCTTGACTGGGATGAATTCAAAGGTATGTTTCTAGAGAAGTATTTTCCTAAGGCTGTTCGACTTAGGATGGAAAAACAATTATTGGAATTGAGGCAAGAGGAAGACTCAGTGGCTGCCTATGAAGAAAGGTTCACTCGATTGGCAAGGTATGCTCCAAATTTTATCTGAGACCTTGATAGTAAAATCAATCATTTTTACTCAGGATTAAAGCCCAAATATCGAAGGTCATTAGATTCTCTTGAGTTTAAAAGTTATGAAAAGCTTGTTCGATGTGCTGAGAAGGTTGAAATGGAGTTTATCGATGACCAAGTGTTCTATAACAACCAGCATAAGAAGAGTCCGAGGTGGCAGGAGAAAGGTAATAATTCTTCAAAAAATTCTGATGGTAAGAGAACTAAGTTTCCAGTTTGTGATAAATGTGGAAAAAGGCATGCTGGTGAATGTCTTCTGAATTCTGGAAAGTGCTACCGATGTGGTAAGATGGGACATAAGGCTCGTGATTGCACTGAAAGGGATCAAGGTGAAGGTAATAAAAAATTTGATTTATAGTTACTGAAATGTTATAAGTGCAATGAGATGGGTCACTATGAAAACGAGTGTCCGACAAACAGCTTGAGTGATGGGAAGCAGTTAGACTACGAGCAGAAAGGGATGGTGA
The DNA here is from genome assembly GCA_963277665.1 of Viscum album. Classification (NCBI taxonomy): domain Eukaryota; kingdom Viridiplantae; phylum Streptophyta; class Magnoliopsida; order Santalales; family Viscaceae; genus Viscum; species Viscum album. The sequence goes on along the minus strand of OY728137.1, from coordinate 1,487,248,905 downwards.
AATCCTTTGCAACTACTTCAGCAGATGTCGGGCCATCAAATGAAGTTTTATCAGGTACTTTGTTTATTTTTTAGATTATGCCAGTGTGTTGTTTGATTCGGGGTCTACACATTCTTTCATCTCTGAAACCTTTTCTAGTAAAATGGGAATACCATCTCAAGAAATGACTCCAGAACTTTTGGTAAAAACACCTTGGGGGAATGTTGATGCAAAATGAATTTATAAGAATCTTCCTATCCTTATCTGTGGAAAGAACCTACTTGAAAACCTTATTGTTCTACCTCTAGTAGAGTTTGATGTTATCCTGGGTATGGATTGGCTCTCTATTTACCATGCTAAGAATGACTGTAGAGCTAAAGAAGTTTCTTTTCAGAAAGACTTTCAGTTTGTTTACAAGAATGAACCCTTACTTTTGATAACATATCAAGAGGCCAAGAAACTTGTAAAAGATGGAAATGAATGTTACCTTGCACACATCATTGAAAATAAAGGAACTGTTCAGATTAATGATGTGCCAGTGGTAAATGAGTATCCTGATGTTTTTCCTGATGAGTTGCCTGGAATAATACCAGATCGGGAAGTTGAGTTTACTGTTGACTTAGTTACTGATGCTAATCCAATTTCAAAACCCCCTTATCGAATGGCACAAATTGAACTTTTAGAGTTGAAGGAGCAATTGCAAGATTTTTTAGAGAAAGGTTTCATTAGACCTAGCACATCACCATGGGGTGCTCCTGTTTTATTGGTTAAAAAGAAAGATGGTTCTATGAGACTTTGCATTGATTATATAGCCTTGAATAACATCACTGTTAAGAACAAATATCCTTTTCCTCATATCGATGATTTGTTTGATCAGCTCCAGGGAGCTCAGTTTTTTTCAAAGATTGACCTGAGATCGGGGTACCATCAGCTGAAGGTAAAGGAGGCAGATATTCTAAAGACCGCGTTCCGTACGAGATATGGCCATTATGAATTTTTAGTAATGCCTTTTGGGATAACCAATGAACCTGCTGTATTCATGGACTTAATGAATAGAATTTTCCATGAGTTCTTGGATAAGTTTGTGGTGGTTTTCATTGATGATATTTTGGTGTTTTCTAAAAGTAAAGAGGAGCATGAAAGACATTTAAGGGTTATCTTGCAAACCTTAAAAGAAAAGAAACCGTATGGGAAATTCAGCAAGTGTGAGTTTTGGTTGCAACAAATTTCTTTCCTTGGTCACATTGTTTCTAAATATGGAATAATTGTTGATCTTTCAAAAACAAAAGTTGTGGAAGAATGGCCAAGACCCACAAATGTAACCGAGATTCATAGCTTCCTCGGTTTGGCGGGCTATTACCGAAGGTTTGTTAGAAATTTTTCACGGTTATCTAGTCCTATGACTATGCTAACTCAGAAGGGTGTTAAGTTTATCTGGACAAAAGAATGTGATGATTGTTTTCAGGAATTGAAAATAAGATTGGTGAATGCTCTAGTTTTGTCACTACCTTCCAGGAATGGTGAGTTTGTTATATACAGGGATGCTTCATTGAAAGGACTTGGTTGCGTCCTAATGCAGAATGATCGGGTAATTGCTTATGCTTCACGACAGTTGAAAACTCATGAGGTAAATTACCCAACACATGATTTGGAATTAGCTGCTGTTGTTTTTTCTTTAAAAATTTGGAGGCATCATTTGTATGGAGTAAAGTGTGAAATATATACCGATCACAAAAGTATAAAGTATATATTCACTCAGAAAGAGTTAAACATGAGACAGAGAATATGGCTAGAATTAATCAAGGATTATGATTGTACAATTCATTACCATCCGGGAAAAGAAAATAAAGTAGCTGATACTTTGGGTCGAAAAAGTAATGCTTCATTAACGATGTTGAATTTGGAACGTGATCCTTTGGTTGAGGATTTGATGAACTTTGGCATAGAAGTTGTTGGTGCAGGATGTCCTTCTATTTTGTTTCAGGTATCCGTGACATCTTCTCTATCAGATAGAATCAAGCAAGCACAGAAGCAAGACAGTGAGTTGTAGAAAAAGGTAGAGCTGGTTCAGAAAGGTAAGTTGCTTGAATTCAACATTGATAATGATTGTGTTTTGAGATTTGGGAAGAGATTTTGTGTGACTTGTGATTCACAGTTGAAGAGAGAGTTGTTATGTGAAGCTCATAGTTCTTCGTTTTCAGTTCATCCGGGTAGTACGAAGATGTATAGAGATCTGCGGGAGTATTACTGGTGGGATGGAATGAAAAGAGATATTGCTGATTTTACTGTGAAGTGTTTGACTTGTCAGCAGGTTAATGCAGAGCGGCAGTTACCGAAAGGGATGCTTCAGCCTTTACCAGTGACATAGTGGAAATGGGAGAATATATCCATGGACTTTGTTGTGTGATTACCGAAGACATCTCGAGGTAATAATGCAATCTGGGTTATTGTTGATCGCTTGACCAAATCTGCTCATTTCCTTTCTATACGAGATACTTTCTCTCTTGATCAACTTTCCCGTTTGTATCTTAAAGAGATAGTCAGGTTACATGGAGTTCCTCTCTCCATTGTATCGGATCGTGATCCCAGGTTTACTTCTAACTTTTGGAAAGGCCTTCAGAAGTCGTTGGGTACTGAATTAAATTTTAGTACAGCTTTTCATCTTCAATCAGATGGGCAGTCGGAACGAATAATTCAGACCTTGGAGGATATGCTACATTCTTGCTCTATGGATTATCAGGGAAGTTGGGACCAACATCTTTCTTTGGTTGAATTTTCATATAATAACAGTTTTCATTCTAGTATACAGATGGCACCATTTCAGGCATTATATGGGAAGCGGTGTCGAACTCCAGCTTTCTGGGATGAAGTGGGTGAAGGGAAGTTGATGGGACCAGAATTGGTAGAAGAGATGACAGGAAAAGTTCAGCTGATTCAGAAACACATGAGAACAGCTCAGAGCAGGCAGAAGAGTTATGCGGATAACCGGAGGAAGGATCTATCTTCGAGGTAGGTGATCATGTTTTTCTCAAGGTTTCTCCTTGGAAAAGTGTGATGAGATTTTCCAAGAAAGGAAAGTTGAGTCCAAGGTTCATTGGACCATACGCAATTCTGGAGAGAGTTGGATCAGTTGCATATCGAGTGGCTTTACCTCCGAGTTTATCTTAGGCACACAATGTTTTTCACGTTTCGATGTTGAGAAAGTATATGCCAGATCCATCTCATGTTTTGAGTCCAGAGGTAGTTCAGCTGGAAGAGAACCTATCTTTTGAGGAACAACCGGTCCAGATTCTTGACCACAGGGAGCAAGTGTTACGGAATAAGGTGATTAATCAGGTAAAGGTTTTTTGGAAAAACCACATGATGGAAGAGGCAACATGGGAATCTGAAAATGCAATGAGGGATAAGTACCCCCATTTATTCGATAAGTAAATAAATTGCGGGGACGCAATTTTCTAAAGGGGGAAGGATGTAACATCCCAAGTAGGTAATGAATAATAGATATTTTTATCTATGTCTATTAATGATTAAGATAGTGTCTTAGAGGCTTAAAATGAAAATAAATCCAATCTTAAGCATGGAATACACTAATATTTTTAAAAAGAATGTTGTATTGCCTTTTGATGGAAAACCATTTTTAAATATATCTTTTGACAATTTTATAAGCTATGTTTGTCAAAATAAACTTATTATTTATGTTTGGGACATCAAAATTTACTTTGTGTGAATTTTTGGTATTTTTCTGACAATGTTCATTTTTTAATGAATAGTGGAAAATACTGCATTTTACATTAAAACTGCTTCTTAATATAATTTATTTATATGATTATATTATCTTTTGAATTTTTCTTAATGTGTAATCTGAAAATATTTTTACCATTTAATCCAATGGTGGTCATTGGAATCAATTTCACTTTGAAATTGGACTTAAACTGGTGTCAATCTTTTGATACTTATTGTTTCATAAAAACACGCTATTTGCTCTGACAGCGGGAATTAATTATTAAATTAATTAATGTGACTTATATGTATTGAATTTTTTAACATAGACTTCATTTTTGAATTTGTAATATCAAATATAGCTTAGGGTGAATTTTTGGTAATTTTCTAAAAAACTTCAGTTTTTGATGAATAGTGAAACCACTAAGTGGTAGTTAAAGAAACTGATTTTTTCGTTTAAATGAAACTTTTCCACTTTTCTGTTTTGAATTTCAAAAATCCGACATACATGGTTGTCATTAAGAAGTAAAATGTGGTTCAATGGGATTAAAATAATTTTTTTGGTGAATAGTAACTTATTAAGTTTTTAATCGCGATTAGTTGTAATTAGTGTAGTTTAAGGTAAAAATAAGGCTTTAATAAAATAAGATGAGCTTGACACATGTCCTACCCTCATTGGTTGTGTCATGGCCGACCAAGACAAGCCATGGGTCATCTTGGGGACCCCATGGATCCACTTTGTTTGGGAAATGACATAAATAACTTTTTATTTAATATAAAAGTAAAAATGACACAAACATAATATGTTTTACGAAAACAATTTTTACATGGGGTTATAAAGATCAGATTTTTGATTATAAATAGTAATTGGAAAGATAAAAAGATTTTCTACATCATAGTATTTTTTTTATAATTTTTAGACTTTAAATAAATTAAATTATTTATGACATCATGATGATGCAGCGATGACCTCATTATTTAACGATTTAAATAAAATGGAAAGATAATGAAAAATCTAAAACCTACACATGGACAAAACCAATTGGATGAGTTTATTCAGATGCCTTATCACCTTATCCTCAAATTATAGCAATGTGGGACCTTTTGGATCCGAAACTCTTTTTAAAATAAAGTAACTTATCTTTACTTTCCAAAAGTTCCTCTCCTCTCCTCTTATAAAAGGCCCCCACCTCTACCTCATTTCACACACTCCTCAAGCCTTTGGCTCGGCCAACCCCTGCCCATTTACTCTCTCCACATCCCTCTCCTCATCTTAGAGGATTCTTTTTGGGCATAATCCTTTCAAAGGAAGCCTTTAGGCTCAAATCAAAAGAGGTTACACTTTTAAAGGTAATTCATTCTCTCATGTTCATTTGTTTTATTTTCTTTCTCCAACCCCCTAAACTCTTTTTATTTACTTATTTTGTAACAACACCAGTATCTTCAATATACTAGGATGTTGTTATAATATTTATTTGAGCTACACTCTCACAAAACTACATCAAATGGTTAAAGAACATACGGTTTCCGTGGATGGTGAAATTCTTCCTCCCAAAACGATGATTGTTCAATACTCATTTAACACCTTCAAAGGTGGCCATTATGATGTCACTATTTTTATATATGATATATAATATGTTTATGTTTTCCTTAAGCTTCTGTGTTTTTTCATTTTGGGCATACCTTTATGGTTTCCATTATGGGTAAACACGATATCTTCATTTTATGAAGTGCGGACTACCGCCCCCTAAAAGTGATTTGATTCGTTAATACCATATGTGGGATGTGTAAAGGATAAAGTTAATGATATTATATATGTTATTATACTGGAATTATAATATACTCTTATATCATTGTGATTCCATTCCAGAAAATACGAAATAGAAATGGAAGTAGCGTTCATGCGTACGTACGGCTTACCGTCTCCATGAACGGTGCATTTCATTTCTTACCTCTAAATGTGATGTAATATTATAAATACAAGTATAAGATGAATATATATGATATATATGTTATCCAAATCATTAATATCATTCTGGATATAACGAACCTTTGACCAAATTAACAACATGTAAGTGTAAGAAGTCTATTTTTGACTTAAGAACCAAATACCGACAAAATGAACATTATTATCTTAAATGATTTCATGATGTTCATAACATGGTATAAAAGGAATAATGAACTTGAAAAAGGTTCATAAGCAAGTAGAAATTAACTAAAGTTTATTATTCAGGAGATTAAAGAACGTTCGGGTCAAGTAGGATACGAGGTATGGGACTTCGTCTCAATCTCCTTTCATTGAGGCATATTTTGTTTTATACACAACCTTCTTTTATACGGTGTATAAACCCCTTTGACTTTTACGTTTATTCAAAAGGAATATTTTTTATATGAAGCGTTTACTAAACGACAAAAAGGGAATGTTTTTGTCGTACGTATGCGGCGACAACGACTTCTCCACCGTCGTGGCCGTTATTTGAGTTTCAGCTTCCTCTACAAGCCATACCTTCTTTTAAAAAAAAATAAATACCAGGTTTTACTTTTCTTTTATTTTGATATCAATAATGGTTTTCATAATGTTTTTATATCAATGTGTTGTATTGATATATTGTGATTGAATGGTGGTAAGGTTATGTTTCCTTTATGCATGTTTTATGTGATATGATTATGTTGAGGTTCTGGGGCATTATTATGAAAACGGGTGGTTCTATGATAAACTAAGGGCAGGTGAGCCCGATATAGCTCTTCAATGCATTGGGTAACGTGAAGGAGTGAAACATTAAGGTTTCTCCGAAGAGATTTTAGGGAATATACTGTGATGGGTATTCCAAACGTAACCAAGAGGGTTACTCCCTACGTAAGAATGTTATGAATGCCTCAAGTTACCTTTATGTCTTATGATTTCAATGATTTACTAATGATTTGATGAGTTATGTTAATGTGCTTATGTTTTATGGGTAAAGTATGATTTCACTCTTATGTATATATGTACCCATGTTTCCTTTCCATGTTTTTATAACCCATACTGAGCTTTTTATGCTCATCCCAAGTTTTTTTGAAATGTTTTCATAGGTCAAGGGAAAGGTACATGATATGATGATAGTGTCAATGAAGTGTCAAGAATGAATCCATGTTTTATTCTAAATATGTTTCCATTGATGGGAATGAAGAATACTATCTTCATGTAACCACTTTGTTTATATGTGGAATGTAATGCAAGTTTTATGATCTAATTCTCTAAAACTCTAAACCCGAAAAGATCCTCAATGTTTAATCTTATAATAACTCAAGATTAAGTAAGGTTTAAGGCTGGGGCCTTATAATTTGTCTTCCTTTTCTTTTGGGATTAGCTTCTTCATGAGGGTTTTCGGCTTCTCCAAATCTTTCTTATCCTCCTCAGCTTGCTTATCCAAAGCTGTGATCCTTTCTCTTTGAGCTTTTAGGATCTCTTCTTGAGCCTTCATGGATTCTTCCTGCAACTTCAGTAAATCATCTTGCTTTTCCAGATTCTCTTTAAACTCAATCCAGAAATCTCTTTCCGTTTTCTAGTTCTGAGCTACGAAGTTAAGCTTCCCATTCAGATCTCTAACCTGTTGATTCTGAGAATTTTTCTCAAGGGTCAGTTTTTCCTGAAGATTATTGATTTTTCCATGCTCAGAATAAAAAGAAATTTGCACATCATTCTGAAAGAGATCAAACTCAGCCAAATAATCATCAACTTTCTTTGACTACATAGTTACTTTACTGCATGGTTTTCTGTGCAAATCATAATTGATAAAGAAATTTCTATGATCTTCTTCAATATTCACCCACTTATCCATCACCATGGATAAAGATTCTGACTTATGATTCATACATTGTTAAAGCATCTATCATATGGAGTCTATAGTGGGAAATATCAGAACGGTGTCCACCAACTTTTTCAAAGACTCGAGAACAAAATCATGGCCCAGTGCTGACGATTCCGAATCAGACACTTTACTTGGAGATTTTTCTTCTTCAATCTGAACCAACTTCATTCTAGAAGAACCACCAAACTCCTTTTTTCATATGAAATATTTTTTTGGGGTGTTCATAAGCACTTTCTTCCCCTTATCAACTTTCGGAACTACCTCATCAGGATATTCTTCTTCGCTTTCAGAGAGTTGAACAATCTTATCGTCATCTGGTTTATCCTTCTCTACTCCTTCTTCAAGAAAATGCTTTTCCAAGCTTTCTTCCTCAAGAAACTCATTCTCATCCTCTTCTTCTTCGACATCATCATTTTTACTATCTTTTTCATCTCCATTTCCTGGAGTGATAGGCTTTGAGGTCTCGACCTCAGATGTTCGGAGTGGCACTTTTTCTGTTAGGCTTGCCATCTCTTGATAATATTCCACTTTTTTAATCAGGTCATCAAGATCACCACTTCCTTATTATACTTCTTCTTCTTCTTCTACTTCCTCTTCTTCTTATATTTATTCAAGAATTTCTTCCACTTCTTATTCACCAGCTACTTTCTCTACTTATTTAACAACCTCTTTCCCTTTGGACTTTTCTGGAGTGAAGTACTTCTTCCCGAGGGTCTCCGGTAATGTTTTAACATCAAAAGATTCCAGAACGAGAATCTTCTCAGAAGATACTGTTATATCCCTTAACAGAGATTGTACAACATCAGCTTCAGACAAATTCTTCCTCATCTTTTTCTCTTTGGCTTTTTTTTCTAACTCATCCGCATCTTTTTTTCATAAGGCCGTAGCCTTAGCAGGGTCCAATCCGAACTATGGATCCCCTTCTTTCCTCTTCTCCTTATCTTCCCTCAATTTAGCTGCCACCTCATATGGATAGGCTTTTTTGTTTTTTCAGCTTGGGAGGTACGGATTGGGTTTCCTTAGCTTTGTGTTTCTTTTCATCAGCCACCACTTCTTTGATTTTTCTCTTCTTAGCAACCTTATTCACTGGCTCAACATTCTACACGATTTCCGGATTGACTTTAGCCTCTTCCTCTGGAAAATTATAAAATTCTCCTGTTTCATTGGAATAGGCCATATTCATCCTCTTCAAGGTATCATCACTAACAACATAACCTTTCAATTCCGAGCCTTAGACTTACATGAAATATTGAAAGAATCCAGACACTGAACTATCGTCTTTGATAGTAAGGTCGGGAACATAATTATTTGAGCTCTCAAATTTCCTTCTTTGATGTTCTTGATTGTCACAAGAACATGCCTCATCAGATTGATTTTTCTTAAATTCACCGAGTAGTCTAAGAAATATATATCACTTTTCTTCAAGGTATCTTTGTCACCATTTCTCGAAAACAAGAAACCTTTTACCCATAACTGAAGGATCAAATTATTAGAGTAAAGGTGAGCAATCTTGGATGTCTTTACATCATCAAGGCCAAGACACTCCAAGGCCTTCACCATAACAAAACTGCCCTTAATATTCAGAAGTTTATGTGATCAGAATTCAGCCTCTCCATCATATGCCAGCCCCACCAAGCTTGCTGGCTTGGTGTAATTAAGTTTGTAGGTCTTCCCATAAGACTTTAAATAAAAATTTTCTCTTCCCTCTTCCTCATAGAAGATTTATGATTCATAGAATTCTACAAGTAACTCTGGATAGACCACATCTTAGTCACCATGCTTAGATATACAAACATCTTCCCAACCATTCAGCTTAATATTCTTAGAGATGGTGTAATCATACTTTTAAAAGTTCAGATGGACCAACCTTTCTCTGTTCACTTTCCATATTGAAATTGGCTTCATGGTAGAAATATCTTTGGAAGTTTCTTCTATAGACATTCGGAATGGAGGAGCATAGAAATATTCGGAATGGGATTTAAGAACAGAGGTAGAGCTTCAAGACCCAATAGCTTGGAGATCGATGTTGGATAACTATGGGGGTCCCCTTTATATAGGCGATGGATGTGACCTTTGAACATCCAAAAACAAACTAACGGTTGAAAATTTCTCTGTTCTGATCTGAAGGATGAAAACACACCCACAAGTAAACAATGAATCCGATCTTTTGAGGTTCAAAGAAAATGGATTTAAGAAGAAATGAGTCTGAGAAATTTTTTAAGAAAAAAAAATTACCAGTAACTAAAAACTATTATTAAAACTTAAGTAAGGAATTCATACCTATCGGATTGGCCGGGAATTTTATTCGTAATAGGTGATGTTCTTTTTGAAGAAAATACTACTATGAAAAAATTATGATGAAAAACATCATTAAGAAAAGTCTTAGTATTAGAATTTCATTAGGAAAATTCTCAGTACGAAAATTTTATTACGAAAATTTTCAGTACCAAAATTTCATTATGAAAGTTCTAGTATGAAATTTTCATTACGAAAGTTCCAGTACGAAAATTTCATTACGAATGTTCTAGTATGAAAATTTCATTACAAAAATTCCAGTATGAAAATTTCATTACAAAAATTTTGAAAGGCTCATTACGAAAAATTCTGAAAATCTCATTAAGACATTTTTTGAAAAGCTCATTTTGATTTTTTTTGAAAAGGTAACAAAAAATGTACTACCCCTATGAAAATGAGTTTATTAAAGTAAGGATATTATTTAAACAAGAAGATAATAAAGGAATATTACCTTACGATTATCATTCCTAATTTCTGTTTAATGTATTCAAATCTATCAAAAGGTAAAGATTTTGTGAAAATGTCAGTAAGTTGATCTTGAGTTCCAATAAACTGAAGAATAATATCTTCTTTTTTGTGTGTGATACCTAAGAAAGTGATGCCTATTATCTACGTGCTTTGCACGAGAGTGAAGTGCATGGTTTTTACTAAGGGAAATGGGACTTGTGTTATCACACAAAATTTGAGTCTTAGTAAAACTCAAGCCATAGTCTATGAGTGTGTATTGCATCCACAACACTTGAGCACAAAAACTTCCAGCTGCTACATATTCAGCATCAGCAGTGGATACTGCTACTAAGTGATGCTTTTTGCAGGACCAAGAAACTAATGAATCTCCTAGGAAATGACAAGTTCCGGATGTACTATTTCTATCCATTCTACCCCCACCAAAGTCTGCATCTGAAAAACTCATTAAGATAAAATCATTTCCAGAAGTATAAAATAATCCTAAATCCATGGTTTCCTTTAAGTAGAAAAAAAATTCTTTTCACTGCCTTTAAATGATATTCCATAGGATTAGATTGATATCTGGCACATAAGCATACTGAAAACATTAAGTCTAGACGAGTAGCTGTCAAGTATAGTAGGATTCATATCATAACTCTAAAAGATGTTTGATATACTGGTTTCCCAGTATCATCATGATCAACTCTGTATGAGGTACCAATGGGAGTACTAATACTTTTAGTGTTGTCAAATCCATACTTTTTAAGAAGATATTTAATATACATATGTTGATATATTTACGTTCCTTCTGGTTTTTGAGAAATTTGAAAACCATGGAAAAATTTTAACTCACCCATCATACTCATTTAAAACACAGATTTGATTAGATCCACAAATGAATCAGTTAAAGATTTCTGGGTTGAACCAAATATAATGTCATCAACAAAAATTTGAACAATCAAAAAAATTTTCTTATCTTTCTTTATAAAAAGGTTTGTATTAGAATTTTCCTTAACATAGTTATTTTGAAGAAAAAATCTTGTGAGTCTGTCATACCAAGATCGTGGGGCTTGTTTAAGTCCATACAAAAATTTGGTAAGTCTAAAAAAATGATCAGGATATTTTGTGTCTTCAAAGCCAGGAGTTTGTTCAACAAAAACTTCTTCTTCAATATAACCATTAAGGAAAGCACATTTCACATCCATTTGAAAAAAATTTATATCGAAAAATGCTGCAGAGGCATGTAGAATATGAATAGACTCAAATCTAGATACTAGAGCATAGGTTTCTTCATAGTCTATTCCTTCTTGTTGATTATAGACTTTAGCAACTAATCTAGCTTTATTTCATACGATGATTCCATTTTCATCACACTTATTTTTGAAGACCCATTTTACTACAATAACAGAATTTTCCTTAGGTCATTCAACAAAGGTCCAGACTCTTTTCTTTTCGAATTCATTTAGTTCATCTTGCATGGATTTTATCCAATCATCATCACCTAATTCTTCATCAGTTCTTTTTGGTTCTAATTGGAAAGGGAATGCAAGATGTTCTACTTCATTTATTAAAGAACTTCTAGTCCTTACATATTGATTCACATCAGCAATGATTCTATCACTAGGATGATTCTTATGAAACGACTGATTTGGGTTTGGTAAAACATGTTCATCAACATAGGGTAGGAAATCTTCTGGGTAAATGTTTCAGAAGTATATTATTGAATGTTTTCCTTGTCACAAGGATTTTCCATCAAAGGTTGAAAATTAGTTTTTGAAAACACATCCGAAGACGTAGGTTGAGGTTGTTTGAAAACAAAGGGACCAGTTTCATCAAATTTGACGTGTACTTTTTCTTCAACAATGCAAGTGTTTTTGTTAAAAACATTATAAGCCTTAGAAGTTGTGGAGTATCCTAAAAAAATTCCTTCATCATATTTTGGTGCGAATTTGTGTAGGTTATCTTTAGTATTCAGAATGAATACTTTGAAACCAAAAACATTAAAGTAGGAAAGTCTAGGTTTTCTACCTTTCTATAACTCATAAGGAGTTTTATTAAGAAAATGTATAATCAAAACTCGATTTATAGTATAACAAGCAGTACATACAGCTTCATCCCAACAATGTTTGGCTATAGAATACTCACTCAACATGGATCTTGTTATCTATTGAATAATTCTATTTCTTCTTTCATCAAATCCATTTTGTTGAGGTGTTCTGGGTGCTGAAAAGTTGCGAGTAATACCTTTTCTACTACAAAAAGTTTCAAAATCATTGTTTTGAAATTCCCCTCCATGATCAATATGAATAGTTTTAAATGGAATATTTTTCTCATTTTTAACTTGGTCTCTAAAACATTTGAAATAAGAGAAAGCTTCAGATTTCTTTTCTAGAAAATAGACCCATGTAAATATACTGTAATCCTCAACTAAAACAAATACACAATATTTTCCCCCAATGCTTCCAGTTTGTGTTGGACCAAAAAGATCCATGTACACCAACTGTAATGGATTAGTTGTTGAGACTTCACCGATTGATTTAAAACTTTATTTATGTTGCTTTCCATATTGACAATGATCAAAAACTTTTAAAGAATCAAATCTATGCTCCGGTAGATCCTTAACTAGACTTTTATTAGAATTTTTACATATGTTCCTAAGGTTAGAGTGTCCTAACATTCTATACCATAACCAAGAATAATCTTCCATTTCACTTAGGCAAGGTAAGTCTTGGCTCCTATGGTTTTATAAGTTCAAAGTGTAAACACTCTCCTGCCTGTGGGCAGAGAGAATAAACTCTTCCTTTGAATTGTGAACTAAGCATTTATCAATCCTAAAATTTACAAGGTATCCTTCATCACATATCTGACTTATGCTAATAAGGTTGTCCTTAAGACACTTAACAAACAAAGAATTTGAAATCAATGTTTTCCAAGAAGAACTACGTTACCTATACCAATAATTTCTCCCTGATCATTATCTTCAAAAGTTACTTTTCCTCCTTTCGTCTTGATAATATTTTCAAAATAGTTTTTGTTACCAGTCATATTCCCAGAACATCCACTATCCATGTACCATGTATTTCTGTTGGTACTTATTTTACCTTCTTGTAAATAAGAAAAGAATTAGACTTTTGGAATACAAACTTTTCTGGATCCGAGATTTTCAGATAACAAAACTTTGGGCACCCACATCTTCATAGAAAAATATGCCTTATGAAAACATAAAGATTGGGTTTTGTTTAAAGAACAATTCTTTGCCCAGTGACCACCACATTGACACTTGGTACAAAATGGGGAACTTTGAGGAACAAAATAATTGTTAATAAAAGTTGGTTTTGCATGGGTATAACCAAATCCATATTTGTTTCTTAAAGGTCGTATTTGTGAATACATCTTATCAAAACTTTCTTTACCTAAGGTAAAGTTCGACAAACACTTATTTAAGGAAAATATTTCAGACTTGAGTTTTATAACCAAGTTTTTATCTTCAAAATAATTAGATTTGGAACTATATCTAGGCTCGAAAACACTTTTCATAGAAAATTCTTTTTCTAGATCTTTTTAAAGTTTGTTCTTCTCAGAACTTACTTCCTCAAGACTTTTTGAAACACATATAAAATCAGCATTTTTCTTATCAAGATCTTTAGAAAGATCTTATATTTCTTTAGTAATAATAATATTCCTAGAGTTTTCCTTATCATGTTTTTTATTGAGTTTTGAATTCTCAATCTCAAGAAGTTCAGCAAACCTAGAAACTTTTTCATTGGTAGGTAATGTATTTTCTTCATCAGAAGAGGATTCTTCATTAGAAGAGTTATAACATTTACTATCATTAGAATTCAAAGAAACATTAGTCAATGATTCAACATTGTTTTCCTTAGCCATAAAGCAATGATTATCAATATGTAGCCTAGCTATAAGACCGAGATTCTACTGTCTAGAAGATTCATAATCTGAAGATTCATCTGAAGAGTCACCACCACTGGCACTCCAAGTATCATTAGCTTTCAGAACATTCTTATCTTTAGCTTTATAATACTTCTTCCTATTCCTTTCATAATGCCTCTCTTTTCTTTATTTTCTTTTGAGAATTGGGAAATCATGTCTTATGTGTCTAGATCTCTTGCATTCGTAGCATGTAACTTCTGAATTTTTCCTATCTTTCCTTTCCTTCTTCTTATACTTGGATTGGAAATTTTTATGACCATCTATTATTTTCATCCTTCAAGAAAGATTAGCAAACTCATTTTCTGAGACTTCACTCTCACTAGATTCAGATTGGATAACAACCTTCTTAGATTTGGATCTACTTACTCTCTCAGGAGTCTTATCTTTCATGTGATTTGATGTTGTAGTAAAAGCAACAGTACCATTCCCATTCTTCTTTTTGATGTTTTCAGCATCTCTCTTCATTCTAGTCTAATGTTGAAGAAGAGTTCCAAATACCTCATCTAAGGAAATTTGAGGAACCTTCCTGTTCTCATCAATAATAGTTCTCTTTGATTCCCACTGATTGGAGATAATATCAATGATCTTATCAACAAGGGATTTATCATCTAGTCCTTTCACTCCCATAGATTGTAAGCTATTCACGATTGTCATAAATCTTTGTTTCACCTTACAAATGGGTTCTCCACAAGGAAAGTTAAAACCATGATACTCAGCTCAATGTATGGCTCTTCTGGTCTCAATCACTTTGGATGTACCAAAAAGTGTAACTTCAAGTTTCATCCCTATACAATTTGCAGTTTCACAAGAAGAAATTTGGATATATATGTTCCTTTTCATTGAACAAAGTAAAGTATTGTGTACCTTATAGTTTAGTTGGTATTCATGCTTTTCTTGGTTTGTGAAATTAATAACTTCCTTATCAAGAATTTGATAACCTCCAGTAAGAATAACAAAATTTTCTACTCCAGTATTGATAACGAATGTCTTCATTCGATCTCTCCAATACACATAATCATTACCATCAAAAATTGTTGGTCTTGTAGGATTTAGGTTGTCGATGGAACCAACATTGATTCCTGTCATCATAAAAAATAACTTTCTACAAAAAAACTTTTTAATAACAAAAGTTCAGATTCAAGGAGAATATTCCTAAGAAAGGAAAAATATAGAACAATGAATAAATGAGCATGAAAAAACTTATATTTTATTATAAGTATTTCGGAAACCTCATCTGATACCAATTGTAGGATCGAAATAATGATGTAGATGCTCAATATATAAGAGGGGGGGGGGGGGTGAATTGTACACTTTAAAAATTTCCTTAAAAAAGTAATGATCTAAGTTTAACAATGTGAAACTAAGAAAATTAACAACACCTCTAACTCCAATTGAAATATTCGGATGAAGTATGAAGTCAGATACTTCTAGTTCTATACACTTCCTTAAATCTGAAAAGTGATTCCGAAAAACTGGTTCCAGAAATATGGATCCGAAAAATAAAACATAACCAAAGTTTAAAATATGAGATTATAACTTAAAGAATATATAATCTAACATAATCAGAGTATAAGTGTAAGGAAATATAATAAGGTTATACTTTCCTAACAATACAAAAAATGCAGCGGAAAAATTTGTAACAAAAACAAGTAACAAGATATAAATATTTTAATCCAAAGAGAAGGGTATGCAACAACCCTGTATAATGGTCCCTTGATTTATACTTTCAAGAAAGTATGTCTTACCCACACCCAGGTAAGCCCTCGATATGAATATCAGAGTCCTTGTCTTTCTATCCCTGCAATCCCTCAACTTCAAGGTAATTGGAACCTCTGTCTTCCTCAATAAGGGAGCCCACAATTTTAAGGTGTTGGAACCTCTATCTTCCTATCCCCAGAAGCCATCAATTGTAATTATCAACAATCAGAGTCAATGAAGCAAGTCTTCACAAGGAAAAGTTTGAACAAGCTATTCAAAACTTTCTGCACGATGCTTGAGAGTTGATCAGAGCCTCTCTCTCTAGAAATCACTTCAACAGCACATAAGAACATGTGTTAAAATTGTGTCAAAGTTCTGTGTGGAGATTTTCAAATGAGCTCCTATTTATAGGTGAAGCACCAATGGTCGGATCCCTCCTCCAATGGTCATATTTCTCCTTGAATTTCGGTGGGACCTCTATATGTGTCACTCAACCAACGGTTAGTCAATAACTGAAAGCACGACATCGTTTTGTAGTGAAATAAGTGTAAGCATAAGTAAAACTAAAGTTCAGAATGCAATTCAAATAAAAGTTCGGAGTCTAACAAAAAATGGAATTTGGAGTCTATAATAAAGATATATTCAGAATTTTTTTGTAGGGATTTGGAACCTGAATTCTATAGAAATCCGAAGTCTGAATTTCGAAGGAAATTCGGAGTCTGGTTTCACTAGAATTCGGAACCAGAACTTAAAAAGTTCAGAGTTAGAGTTTATAGGAATTTGGAGTCAGAACTCACAAGAGTTCGGAGTCTAAATTCATAGAACTCTAAGTCAAAACTTATATAAGTTTTTAATTAGAATTTGAAGTCGAAATATATGAGAGTTCATATCCATAATTCGGAGTCGAACTACATGAGAGTTCGTATCCATGATTCAGAATGAAACTTCATAAGAGTTCGTATCTAGAATTTGGAATAGAAATTCATTAGGTTTCATATCCAGAATTCGGAGTGGAACTTCATTAGAGTTCATATCTAGAATTTGGAGTAGAACTTCATTAGAGTTCATATCCAGAATTTGGAGCCTAAAATAGAATGCTTCATATCTATGTATTATATGATTCCGAGGTTTTTAGGTATGAATATGAATTTTATACTTAAGAAATATATTGATATGAGTAATGAAAATATGGTAGGGTTTAATTCCTTTGTGAAGGAAAAATTTCCTTATAGAAGTGAAATATGGATTTGCTTAAGTATAAGGTGTTTGTGATTTTCAGAATAAGAAGGAATGGAAAAGTCATAAGGAAAACCTTATTGACTCAACACATTAGGTTATGTCACTATTAATATGGGTAAAATTAATATTCATAAGGATATGTGACTATTCATCAAAAATTATTTTGGTCATATTAGACTCCAAATAACTTACTGATCACAACCGTGTTTGTTAGATTTTCCAAATTCAAATCACAAAAGTCAAAAACTTATGTTTAAAAGTCACATAGAACATAGTAGTTCATTATGTTTTGATATCAAGTGATTCAATGAATATTTATAAGGTGTAAATATCCATATAAAAACTTTGGGGTGGTATAGTATTGGAAGAATGAATAACATCAGTTCATGAGGCCGTAGCCCATAGTACAGATGAATGATTATTGTGTATACATTTTGATGGTAGTGTGCGTAGGTGTAGGTAAAAACCATAAAATAATATCATGTATATATATATGGTACATAGTTTGTTATATTATAATTTAATGATAATAATTGAGTGGTGGGAATGGAATAAACCAAAAGTTAATATAGAAGGATGTAACCTCTTATTTGAGTAATTCCTTATAGTTCACACCAAAGGACTAACATGGTTTAAATTATCCCAATAGCGAGGCCTATAGGATAATATGAGTCAATTTTAAATCTTATTTATGTATGTTTTAGATGAGTTACTGTCTTTGGGAGGTTTGAATAAGTTATGGGGTGCGTGGGGGGTTACCATTTATAATGAAGGTGGAGTGAAAATCTTGTAAATAAAAAAGAAAACTCTATTAAGAGTTCTGCATTACATAATTTGTCTCAAATAATGGTTCATTTCTTATCCAAGGGGGAATAAAGTTGAAATATTTCAATAAAAAAGATTTTTGATATGTTTCTAGAATATTTCCACCCTTAAGTTACTGTTTTACAACTAAGTATACTCATTTTCACATTATGTATTATAATTAATTTTAATTATGTTCAGTAATATATTTTTGGAAAAAAAATTAAATTAAATATATTTATAATATATTCTGATTAAAAATATTGAATATAATTTCAAAATTTTTGAACACATATGTGGAAGAAATTAATTTAAAATTAACCCTGCATACAGGATGAGGCAACAAGTTTTAGCAGTGTAAATGTTTGAAATATTGAAATGTTATAATATCCAATTAAAATGTTGAATAGATTACAATGACCTAAATTGTATTCATATATTTTTAATTTATTGAAATATACAATAATAAAATTCAAAATATAATTTTACAATATAATTAAATAAGAAGAAATTAAAGTATTCAATTAAAATCATGCTTTTATTTATTCATCAAAAAATGAAACTTCTCGGAAAAATTCAAAAAATATACCATAAGTAAATTTTTCAATTCTCATATTAAAAGTGATGTTTATTTTGTTAAACTAAATTTATAAAATTTTTAAAAATTTTATTTTAAATATGTGCACCATTAAAATGAGGTAAAAATAGTTTTAGAAAAAATATATTTTTACATGTAAAATTTGTTTTATTCTTATCTATTGTTTGGAAAATTCATAAGATGAATGTTAAATATTTTAATGACTATAAAATATATATACCCTTAAAATAATTTTTCAACTATTTTTTAATTAATTTATAAGGTAAAATATGTTTGATTCCATAAATGTAGTTTTCCATCAAAATATTTCATATAGTTTCAAAAAGGACATTTTTTAATTTCTAATTAAATTTTCATAAAATAATTTTTATTATATATATGTGAAATATATATTTTAAAATTTTAAAAAATATTTTTCAGTACTGCCATTCCAAAGGATAAGTGAAAAGAATAATATTATTTTAATAATAAAATTAACAGTACATTATAGTATTTAAAAACTAGGCCTTGTGTGTCATGAAAGTTATAAAATGATCATGGTATTCTATGTAACATGATCCAAACCTAGTGTTGTGTGCCCCACAAGCTAAAATATGTGTTGCGTTTAGGAGAAGATTAAATGGGTTTAATGTTCAATAAAAACCAAACATTGTGATTTCATATCACACAAGATATATTCAGTTTTGCGTGAAATGAAAAATATAAATATATATATATATATAAATATTTATATAAAAAAACGAAAAATCTTTAGGTGTCAAATTGTTTACCCCATTAAAATTAATTTCACCCTCAAAATTCATCTGGGTTAGCAAAATATTAATACATAAATTTTATTTTCAAAGAAAGAAACATCATAAAAATGAACCATTAAGAATTATTTAAAAAGGGGAATTTATAAACATAATGGTCACCCAATGCAACTCTTAACTGGCTTTCATCATAGGAGAAACTATTTTGGAAGAAGAAACATTATCATTGAATAAAATAATAAATAATTATTGAGAGTGATAAATATCAAAGATCACAAGAAAGTATGTGATGCATAGAATGTTTATAATCAGAAAACCATAAATGTGTGATGATCAAATGGACCATTTGATTCATTGTAAAGATAAGTACTATGATGACCCCTTTTGCGTTTCAATTTACATTTCCTCGAGTTTATTTTTTTTCACAAGAATATATTCATAATTGATTTCATCCAATTATATGTGAACAATAACACCATTTGGTTTTGTCTTGATTAATTCGCACTTCATATCTAACTCCATGGAATGAAAGTGAATTCTTCATTCTTGAAGAGCTAACAGATCATAAGATCTATAAATAAAATGATAAGTCATTCAATCTATCTTTAGTAGACATCATAGAAAAATGGTTAGCACAGGTTATCCAATTTGCATAAATCCTTATTTAGTGAGATAATACTTTAATCTATAAAACCTCATTTGATTTTTAACCAAAACCATACCCTAAATGTTCAAAATTGTAAATCATCTAAATGATGAAAATCCAAAACTTTATAAAGAAGCTCACAAAATTTCTCAAAATCATATTGATATTAATGCCCCATATATCATAAAGTATCTATTAGTTTTTATATTCCAAAAAATGTGAATAAATTCATCATATAGTCTTTTGAAAAAAAAACTAAATTAATATAAATCCTTCTTAAAAACATCCATTATTCCATAATACATTGTTTATTGGATATATTCATTAAATTAAGAAATGTTTTAGACTTCATCCATGAGAAAATATACTAGTTTTTCAATAGATCAATAATCATTTCAATTGTAATCTATACTATCCAATTTATTTTATCCATATCAATCAACTATTTTTACAATAAAAACCAAATATTATTAAAATCAGGATCACATAAGGTTTACCTTCCCTTAATCAAAATATCTCTTTTCTATTAAGTCACTTTTCTAATTCATTTGCATCATTAAACATATCATTTTAAATCCTTAATAAAAAAATTATTTTGAAAATACATATAATTTCCAGGATTTATATAACATAATCATTGAATAACAAAATATATACACATAAATCAACAAACATTATTCCTAAACAACTACTCAGGATTCATAATCTTATTCCTTAATATGACATTCCTAGAATATGGATTATGAATCATGTCTTATGGTTCCTCAACCTGAATCTAATCATGATTCTTATGTATAATGTAAACAAAACTCTTAGAACTTCCCATATCATTCACATGTTTTTTGTGGTTTCAATATCTTCAGTACTATAACAATACTCATACCACCTTTCTGATTCTCATAATGAGATTTCCACTTTGGACATCGATTTTTAAAAGTCTCATACTCTCCACATCTGAAACAATAAATGTTAACACAGTTCATTCATGTTCTAAATATAATTTTAGAAATTAAATAATAGTGTGAGAAACACTTATCATAGTATTAAAAACATAATAATGAAAAATTAAATTTTGGATATATAAATTATGACACCATCTGTTAAATATATGACACATTAGGCTGATACATAGAGATATACCTAAACATGTACTTAGAAAAACACCTTGTTATCATACTAAAGTTTTATAATCCTAGTTTCCAAATGTTGAAGAAAAATTTCCTTTAATACAAACTATTTATTCCCAGGATTAGCATACATGAATATCGCATTATTTTATATGAATACTTCTCACATTATAGATGTATATTATAGAGTATCCTAAATTTTAGTGTATTTGGAAACATGAAACACAATCATCAATCTTGGTGAATGATATTTAGTGTTTTCCACAAATATCATCCCATTTAGTACTCCAACTTGAAACTTATCTTTATATTATCTTGAAATGAAAAATAAAAAAGGGGATACCATACACTTAGTAAGGGTAAATAAGGGAGATACATAATCATAATCTAATCATAAGTGTATGATAACATGAGAATATAATTATAATATATTACCATACATATCAAATAATATTTAAATGAGTCATGGAATAAAAATTGGTAGTTCATAAGAGATTATTCATAAGGGAATCAAGAGCATGATATTTGAAAGAATAACATATGAATAACACTTGGAATTGTGTAAGGCCCATAAACATATAAAATAATTTTCATAGTGGACAAGGCTTATTTCCAAGGCATTCTTAGTAGAATGAGTTTGCTACCCAAGCCATATTGGTAGTCAACATTCACTCCTAAAACAATATCAGTGGAAAAGTCCATTACTAAACCAGGTTCACTCCCCATTCCTGCATTATATCACTATACCTGGTTAACATCTCATTCCATACCTATATTAATGAACCATGTTCACTTCCTAATATAGTGCAGTATTACAGAACCGAGTTCACTCATTGTTCCAGCTCGGTCATATTGAACTGAGTTCACACCTCATTCCATCCATATCATACCAAACCCAGATCACTCATCATTCTACCCTTTTCAGACGCATGAGATATAAATCATTACCCAAGGAATTGGTGCGGATGATTGTTCCCACCCATCACATAATTTAATCATACAAATGTCTTCCAAAATATAATAAAACATTCATCATATAATGACCTATTAAAAGAGATAGGTATTGTCAAAATTTAATCATTTAATAACCTATGACAAAGAGACATGTTTCAAAATCATAGAATAACCTATGAAATTAGGTTTTTTTCATAGTAATTGTATCCTCGTATAACCCATGAATGATAAAAAAGTTTCATAAAAAACATATTAATTTAAACTTAAATAATTTAAAGAAGAAAAAAAATTATTCCATTTTATCCTATCTCTATTAAACCATAAACTATAATAAAGGATGTCAACTTATATAGAGGCAGAATTTGAATGATAACTTGTGAAATTTATTAATGGAAATTTCCGTTGTTTGAAAATTATTTAAAATATGAAATAAAACATTTTCAAAATACATTTCTTTTAAAACCACATCGATGAATTATGAAGTATTATTTACGAATAATTTAAAAAATTTACTGATTAAAATATCATTTTCATTTTATAAAAATATTTTTAAATAAAAAAAATTAAAAATTTTTATCTTTAAAAATAAACTTGGAAACTTATAAAAGAATATTTTAAAATCATTTCATAAAAAACTTGAAGATAAAACTTTTTTGAATTTTTTTTATTGAAAATAACCTTTAAATATTATAAAGGAAGCCTTGAAAAACCTTTTCAAATCATTAAATCATAAAACTTTTATAAAATCATTTTTCTTTAAAATGAGATTAAAATATAAATTAAATATATTGTTTTAAATTTTTTTAGAACATTGTTTTTGAATAATACATATTTCTAACCTAAAAGAGAGATAAATTTAGATTTTCTTAGAAACACCTTCTCAACAATATTAAGTAGCAAAGATTGGAAAAAAGGGCACAAATACATGAATATACAATTAAAAAAAATAGGATGATAAATTTCAGGATATTTCATGACATATGAGTCATGATATTTCATTAAAGTAAGCATAATCGTAAAAAATTCCGATCAATGCTGAGATTATTGCAGTAAAATATTACCACATTGTTAACATTGAATCACAATACCTTTGAGATAATATAAGTACATTGATCCTATAATATGATTAAAATAATTAGATTCACTATACAACATGGAAAATGGTTGTATATACACCATGTAAAAGAATATAGGTCAATAATAAAACATGTGTCTCAATGAAATAAAGTTAGGATAAAATTACTATAACAATTTAGAAAGTTTTGAACTATAAACCCCATGAAAGTTATATAATAAAATGGATATTTAAGTCAATATAAATTTAATTATATAAATAATATCATGCATTCCTGGTTAGTATATACACCACACAAAATAAATGTGTTGCAGATATGGCATATGTCTCATAGAAGTAAAAGTGAGACTTGAAATCCCCTTAATATTTGTGAAACATTGGAATCACGAGTGTAGGGACCCAAAGCTTGACGTACATGGACATTAAATTACTTTTGTGAAATACTTAGTACATAACAGAAACACACACACAAGGACTGTAATAGTTTAGTGTCTTTGGAAACTCGGAATATAATCTTTTAATCATGGTGAAACATCTTCAACATCTCCCATAAAGATCTTCCCTTTTTTACCTAAAATATTTCTTTATATCTTGGGGAAAAGAAAACATAAATGTGTGAGCTCAAATGATCAGTAAGGGTAAAAAAAAGAAATATCAACCACATCATATTCATAAGAACATAACATTTTGGAACTCTTAACCTGCAAAAGAGATCATAATATCATAACATGGGATAAATCATAGTAGTGAAATTTAATCCCAATAATCATAACATAAAACCTGAAACTTTGTGGCATACAAACATAATCATATAGAATCATTTCTTATTAGTCAAGACTCATTGCCAAGACTATCTTAGTGGACAAAGTCCATTTCTGAACCGAGTTCACTCCTCATTTCAATCATATTTCACGAAACCGGTTTAACCTTCCATTCCAGCCAAGTCTATCTCATGAGATATAAAATATTTACCCAATTCATTAGAGGGATATGTAGGTCCCACTCATCTCATAATGATTCCATTCTTATGTGTGCCACAAAATCATAAACCATACATCATAGCATAACCCATGTAATAAAAATGGGAATCTTAAACATCGTGACATCATAAAACAATTCATATAAGATAAAGGAATTCATAAAAATAATTCCATCACAACATAATAAAATCAATGTAATAATAGGGATAGAAACAGAACCCTTTATTATCTTAGATGGAAAATAATTTTGATAAAACACTTGAACTCCATTCTTGAGGAAAATATCCTTTCTACTTCAAAAACACTTTTCCTTTCTAAACATGTCATACAATTCTAAACTAAAAGAAGTTGATTAAAAATAAATTTGAAAAGTTGTAAAGGAATATTCTTGAAAATAATGTTTTAAAAATACATTCATGCCGTATAAGTTAAAAAAACATTCTTCTCGTACTTTTGTCGGAAAAGTCAAAAAGTACCTCGTACGAAAAACGACAAAAGATTCCTTTGATATATATTACGAAAAACTCGCTGAAGGGTAAAATTGGATTTTAAAAAATTGTAGGTGGATGGAAATAATATTACATATTGAGGAAACATGGATGTGGATGATAAAATACACCCCAGTAAATAGCAAAGTATAAACAATCTCGGATAAAAATGAGATTGTGATATTTCCCTTTCCTTAGGTCCGATTTGCTTTGTAAGTGTCCAAACCTCCTGTATAATTATTTAAATAATGTTATTGACTTATTATATAATCATACTTATTTTTATGATATCATATATGGTTCACTTATGACTTTATTTTACCCGTTCTTTTGTAAATTCCATGTTAAAGAGCGTTTTGGGTAAAATCGTTTCATTTGTCATCCGTGTTTTGACTTGTAATTATTCATATGATTACTTAGATCATGATTACTTAATTATATAATATACAAAATGATTTATATATAATATATATTCATAATATACATATATATAATAGATTAGTAAATGGAAAGAAATGCACCGTTCATGGAGACGGTAGGCCGTACGTACGCATGAATACTGTTTTCGTTTCCTTATTGAGTTGAATGGAATTAAGTAGATGACATACATATATATACACATAAATAAAGTATCATTATTATGTCATATATTTCATTATTGCTTATTATATATACTTTATAATCATTCATGAATGGTTTACGTGGAGAATGAATCTCATCGCGTCGTGGAGACGGTAGTCCGTACGTACGCACGAGCGATGATATCGTTCTCATGATCGTGGAATTGTATTGGAGTGTATGTATACTATTTCAGAATCAATATCACTTTACAATAATCATATATAGTTATTATTTTCACCATTATACCCATCCAAGTAAGGTGGTGGTGGAAAATAGATTACACCATGGAGTGGAGACGGTATTCCATACGTACGCACGTGCGGTGAATTCGTTTTCCGTAGGATGGATAGATGGTGAAATAGGGTTGTCTCATACTTATAATAACATATCAGTATATTAGTGATACTGATGTTATTACTTCATAATTAAACAACCTAATAAGAAGAAGTGGAAGAAGAAATAAAGTTGAAAGAATCTGTAAGGGACATTACCTCTTCTTTGAAGCGCCTCTTTGAGATCTCCTTTTGGGGCACTAAAATTGGTCTTTGAAGAAT
This sequence comes from Viscum album, assembly GCA_963277665.1. Lineage (NCBI taxonomy): Eukaryota > Viridiplantae > Streptophyta > Magnoliopsida > Santalales > Viscaceae > Viscum > Viscum album. Next base: position 1,487,223,129 of record OY728137.1, on the reverse strand, counting down.
ACCAGAACCTCTAAGATGTTTCCTAAGAACTGTAGAAGAGAATTTTCCAGGGTTTGGCTGAGCTTGAAGGCTCAATGTGGTGTGAGGAAGAGAGGGAGGAGGTGCGCTTTTATAAGGGAGGAGAGGGGCACCTTTTCAATAACTAAAAATATTATTTTCTTATAAAGACAAATTCGGTTTTAAATAGCTCCAAATTGATTTATTTTGAAGTTAAGGTTGGTATGGGTCGAATTAATCTCATCCAATAAAATTTAGACAAGTTTAGGTTCCTATTTTATCCTTATCATTTATATTTAACTTTAAGTTAGATAATTTTACTTTTACCATGTCTTTTTGTGTTCTTACACTATAAGGTTAATAAACATACTATAACAAGACAAAAGAACCCCGAGTTTTTTATTATTAATATATATAACCTTATATAAGTAATTTGGCCGATCCATAGATTTTTAGGAATAAAATAACAATTAATAATATAATATTTGTTTTAAAAACTATTTTATGTCAATTTTGACACTATTTAGTAATTGATTTTTGTGAAAATCATAACAGACTAATTAGTTATAAAAAAGTAAATTATATCAATACTAACCTGTCATATTAACCTATTAAATTATTTTAATTCATTAAAAGTTTCAAATTACATTTATTTTGGTATTTATAATATCAATTATGTCAATAATTCATTAATAAGATAATTACTGCATCATCTTTGTATCATAAATATATTAACTTATTTAATGTCTAAAAATTACAAATAAAATACAATTATTTAGGAAATCGTTTTAGCTTTCTAATTAATATTTATAGTTGAATTTATCTTATGTATAACCCTATATTAAAAATGATATACTTATTAAACATTTATTTTAACTATTTTAACCCTTCTTTAAATAAATTAATAATAAATGTCCTAATCTAATCCAAGTGGGCCTAAATAGTCATATTTTATTCATAAGGTTATTTTTGGTCGAATTACACTTATCCAGTAGAATTAGGATATGTGTTAGGGTAATAATAATATCATTTTTACCCTTAATTACCCTATTTACTTTTAACCGTGGTAAAAAAAGTAAAAAGTTATTTTTCACCAAAAATTACTTTCATCTCATTGAACCACATTTTACTTACTGACATCAACCTTGTCTCTCGGATTCTTTAAATTCCACTCACAGAAGTGGTAAAATTACGTTTTATAAAAAATTCATTTTTTTAACTACCACTTAGTGGTTTCACTATTCATCAAAAAATGAAAGTTTCTAGAAAAATACCAAAAATTAGGCCTAAGCTATATTTGATATTATGAACTGAAAAATGATGTCTATTTTACCAAACTCAAAAAATATCAGTTGCATTACTTAATTTAAAAATTAATTCCCGTCGTCAAAACAAATAGCGTGTTCTTAAGAGATAATAACTATCAAAAGATTAACATTTGTTATGTCTGGTTTAAATGTGAAATTACATCCAATGACCAACATTGTATTAAATTGTAAAAATATATTCTAAATATACTTTAAAACAACTCAAATTAATAATTTATCAATATTAATTATTTCGATTAAAAAGGTTTTTTTTAATTAAAATTTAGTAATTTTCACTATTCATCAGAAAATGAAAGTTATCCGAAAAGTGCCAAAATTTCACCCTAAGCTAATTTAGATATTCCGAATCCGAAAATAAAGTCCATTTTGAAAATAAAATTTACAAAATTTCAAAAATTTGTTATTACTATTCATAACGGCTAGTTTTAATAATATTTTAATAGCATATCATTGTTTAGCGAAACTCGGTATTGCGTACAACACAAGATATTGTGGAAGGTCGCGCTTGCGTGTAATTCAAGCCAAGTTAGGGTTGTGTGTTGTGCAAGAATCCTTCATTGTTTCGTATAACATAATCCAACCATATTTCATTTATACATTGAATATATATATATATATATATACTCAATGTTGTGTAGAATAATTATTATCAAAATTGTGTGTAACACGATCCAAGAATAGTGTTGTGTATACTGCAAGCTAATACGGTGTTGCGTATAGCGCAAGGTAATCTTGGTGTATCATACAACACAAGAAATTAATGAAATTAAAAGAATATTTTTCATAAAATCTTGGGGTGTTACATTCTACCCCCCTTAAAATGAATTTCGCCCTCGAAATTCGTCAGGGTTATAAATGGTTTACTACTCAAAAGTTTCTTTAATAGAAACCGACATCGTAAAAAGGAATACCAAAACCAATCTTTAAAAACAAAAAGTATGAAACGTAATGGTTGCCCAAATAAACTAATCACTGGGTTTCCACATAGGTGAAAATATGGATATGGAAGAGAAATCTAACCATCATGTTCTGATGGAGAGTGGTAGAGAACATGGATATGGAAATGCCAGCAATCAAAAAGCCATAGATTTGTGATGATCTAAGGTACCATCTGATTCATCAGATATAAGGTCACTAGGACAACATTTTTTGTTTTCAAGATCATTTCCCTAAAGTTGGTGAATTAAAAGAAATACTTACATGATTTTGTTACAATTTCACTGTTGTTCGTGCTTTGAACAATTTCCACTTCATCTCTTAAAGAAATGAAGTTGAATTTGTTATTCATGAAGTGTTAATAGATCATGTGATAGAATGATGGGTCATTCCATCTGTTTCAAACAAAAGGTTAGCAAAAGTTATCAAATATACATAAGTCCATCTATGGCGAGGTTAATCGTATACGATTCCAAAAATGAACTTGTACTTCATATATCATACCGTGTAATAAAATAAAGCTAGTTTCTACTAAACAGGGTCTTCCTGTAGGCCAATGGTAGGCGATAAAGGCCAGTCACACTTCGGTTGTGGGTTCGATTCCCACAGCCTTGTCCGACGCGATGGGTTATCGCCCGTCCTGCAGGTTTTCCTTTTTCTAAAGCTATATTACCATAACATCCCATCAATAATATCGAAAAAAGTTCTATCCTAACTTATGTCCAACATAATCCATTCCAATCATTAGTCTTATCTAAAATACTTCGGTCCAAGCTCATATTATAAAGAAAATGATTACTTGAAATGTCAGATAACAATCACATGGATGCCATCATTTATCCCCCATATATCATAAGATATATCTTGTTGGTCAAATTACAAACATGTGAATACCTTAATCATGTATTCTCTTGAGGAATGAATACCCATTAATTAAACCATAGTGAAAACATGAATGCAGTCAAAAGTTAACTCATTCCACATACCAAAATACAAAAATTCTATATACTAAAACCATGATATAACCTTCTCCTTATATCAGTCATGAGCTCATGAATACGATCAAACATTTCATTTTCTTGTTTTCCTTTCATTATGCGCATATCATATTTTTTTCCAAAAATATCTCAATCACATTCTATGGTTACCGGTACCATTGAAAACCACAATAGACCAATACATAAATATTCCAATATTCCACGATACTATATACAACATTATTTTGGAATCCCATTACATAAACACTTAATCATTCCACCACATCATTGTCATATTAAATATCGCCAATAGTGATCGCATGTGACTTCCCTTTGTCCTGTTCCTTAAGTGGTTTCTCATGTTGATCATCACTAACCCTTGGATTAAGGAATTTATTAGCATAATTCCCCATTTCCTTGCACTTGAAGCTTTGAAGTGTTGGTGGTGAATTCTCTGCAGTATTTTCTTTATTCACATCATTAGAAACCCTTTTTCCATTACTTCAACACTCAGCTGCTCGATGACCTTCTTTTCCACACTTATAAAATTTTCTAGTCCCTTTAAGAAAATCTCCACCATGCTTCTTTCCACACTTTGAGCATAAGGAAACATTCATCTTCTTTTAACCATTATTCTGAGATTTCTCATTGAACTCCATCTTTTGCTTCTTGTCAAAACTATGAGATGGAGAAGTAACACCAACTTCAAATTCAACCTTGATAGCACAACACACAATTTCTTCATAGCTATTGAAGTCTCTTATAGCTAATGCCCTTCGAAGATTTGGTTTTAAGCCACTGAAGAATCGATCAACTTTAATTTCAGGTTGGATGATAAATCCAGATGCATACCTTGCAATCCTTGTAAAATCTGCTTCGTATATACCAACAGATTCATCATCTTTTTTCTTTAGTTGAAGAAAATCCTTCTCCATATTTGTTCGATGAATACGAGGGAAGTACTTATTGAAAAATAGGTTCTTGAACTCGTCCCATTCCAAGGACTCAATTTCATCTCTTGGCCTCGTATTCTTGATAAGATTCCACCATTGATCATCATCACCTTCCAAACAATACACTGCTAAGATGACTTTATCATGTTCAGAACATTAAAGATCTGAAAATATCTTTTCAGTAGTACTGATCCGTTGTTCAGCAACAAGTGGATCAGAAGACCCACTGAAAGAAGGTGGGAATTGCCTCATGAAGGACTCAATAGAATATTGTTCCCTTCTCTGCTCATTTGGAATTCCAGAAGGATTCATAGCTTGTGTAAGTATAGAAATAAGATTTTCCACTCCATCTCCCATAACATTTGTTTGTTCAGGAGGACAATCATTGCATCTTCCATTACATTGATCAACACGGTTCCTTTGGGTTCCATCCATCGTCTAAAACCCAAAAAGAATAGTGTGAGAGGTAAAAATCACACTAAGGAAAACAATATAATAAAGGGGGAGTACCTTCAATATCTAACATCTTAGGTTTAATTCTATGATGGTTAGAGCAATTCTAGGACTATAACGTATACTTAACCTTAGGGACATCCCTAGACATACCTTAGAAATATCTCTAGGGATGTCACTAAAGTTCTCGCATCCTAGTTTCCAAAGGTTGACTAAACCTTTCCTCTGATACCAACTATAGGGACCCAAATCTTGACGTACATGGACAATACATTACTTTTGCGGAATACTTAGTACATAACAGAAACACACACACAACGACCGTAATAGTTTAGTCTCTTTGAAAACTCGGAATATAATCTTCTAATCATGGTGAAAGATCTTCAACATCTCCCTTAAAGATCTTCCCTTTTTTTTACCTAAAATATTTCTTTATATCCTGGGGAAAGGAAAACATAAAAGGGTGAGCTCAAATGCTCAGTAAGGGTAACCAAAAGAAATATCAATCACATCATATTCATAGGAACATAACATTTTGGAACTCTTAACCTGCAAAAGAGATCATAATATCATAACATGGGATAAATCAAAGTAGTGAAATGTAATCCCAATAATCATAACATAAAACATGAAACTTTTTGGCATACACACATAATCATAGAGAATCATTTCTTATTAGTCAAGACTCATTGCCAAGACTATCTTAGTGGACAAAGTCCATTTATGAACCGAGTTCACTCATTGTTTCAGTCCTGTTTCACTGAACCGGTTTAACCTGCCATTCCATCCATGTCTATCTCATGAGATATAAAATCTTTACTCAATTCATTGGAGGGAGATAAAGGTCCCACCCATCTCATAATGATACCATTCTTATGTGTGCCACAAAATCATAAACCATACATCATAGCATAACCCATGTAATAAAAATGAGAATATTAAACATCGTGACATCATAAAACAATTCATATAAGATAAAAGATTTCATAAACATAATTCCATCACAAAATAATAAAATCAATGTAATAATAGGGATAGAAACAGAACCCTTTATTATCTTAGATGGAATTTTTTTTGATAAAACACTTGAACTCCATTCTTGGGGAAAATATCCTTTCTACTTCAAAAACATTTTTCCTTTCTAAACATGTCATACAATTCTAAACTAATATAAGTTGATTAAAAATAAACTTGAAACTTGTAAAGGAAACTTCTTGGAAATAATTTTTTAAAAATCCATTCATGACGTATAAGTTAAAAAAAAAATTCTTCTCGTACTTTTGTCGAAAAAGACAAAAAGTAACTTGTACGAAAAACAACAAAAGATTACTTTCATATCTTTTACTAAAAACTCACCAAAGGGTAAAATTGGATTTCATAAAATTTTAGGTGGATGGAAATAATATTACATATTGAGGAAACATGGATGTGAATGATAAAATACACCCCAGTAAATACCAAAGTATAAACAATCTCGGATAAAAATGAGATTGTGATATTTCCCTTACCTTAGGTCTGATTTGCTTCGTAAGTGTCCAAAACTCCTGTATAATGATTTAAATAATGTTATTGACTTATTATAGAATCATACATATTTTTATGATATCATATATGGTTCACTTATGACTTTATTTTACCCATTCTTTTGTAAATTCAATGTTAAAGGGCATTTTGGGTAAAATCGTTTCATTTGTCGTCCGTGTTTTGACTTGTAATTATTCATATAATTACTTAGATCATGATTACTTAATTCCAGAATATAAAACATGATTTATATATAATATATATTCAGAATATACATATATATAATAGATCAGTAAATGGAATGAAATACACCGTTCATGGAGACGATAGGCCGTACGTACGCATGAACGCTCTTTTCGTTTGCTTATTGAGTTGAATGGAATTAAGTAGATGACATACATATATATTCACATAAATCCAGTATCATTATTATGTCATATATTTCATTATTACATATTATATATACTTTATAATCATTCCTGAATGGTTAACGTGGAGAATGAATCTCATCGCATCGTGGAGACAGTAGTCCGTACGTACGCACGAGCGATGATATCGTTCTCATGATCATGGAATTGTATTGGAGTGTTTGTATACTATTTCAAAATCAATATCACTTTACAATAATCATATATAGATATTATTTACACCATTATACCCATACAAGTAAGGTGGTGGTGGAAAATAGATTACACCACGGCGTGGAGACGGTATTCCGTACATATGCACGCCCGGTGATTTCGTTTTCCGTAGGATGGATAGATGGTGAAATAGGGTTGTATCATACATATAATCACATATCAGTATATTAGTGATACTGATGTTATTAATTCATAATGAAACAACCTAAGAAGAAGAAGTTGAAGAAGAAATAACGTTGAAAGAATCGGTAACGTACATTACCTCTTCTTTAAAGCACCTCTTTGAGATCTCCTTTTAGGGAACTAAAATTGGTCTCTGAAGAAGACCAGAAACTCTATGATGTTGTTAGGGAAGTTGAGAAGATAATCTGGCAGGGGTTGTCCGAGTTTTAAGGCTCAAAGTGGTGTGAGGAAGAGAGGGAGGAGGTGCCCTTTTATAAGGGAGGAGAGGGGCACCTATGGAATAACTAAAAATATTATTTTATTATAAAGCCAAATTCGGTTTTAAATAGATCCAAATTGATTTATTTCATAGCTAAGGTGGGGATGGGTCGAAATACTCTCATCAAATATAATTTAGAAAAGTTTAGGTTCCTATTTTAACCTTATTATTTATATTTAACTTTAAGTTAGATAATTTTACTTTTACCGTGTCTTTTTGTGTTCTTACACTATAAGGTTAATAAACTTATTATAACAAGCCAAATGAACCCCAAGTTGTTTATTATTAATATATATAACCTTATCTAAGTCATTTTTCTGAAACGTAGATTTTTAGGAAAAACATAACAATTAATAATATATTATTTAGTTTAAATGCTATTTTATGTCAATTTTGACACTATTTAGTAATTGATTTTTATGAAAATAATAACAGACTGATTAGTTATAAAAACGTTAATTATATCAATACTAACATGTCATATAAACTTATAAAATTAGTGGAATTCATAAAAAGTCTCAAATTACATTTATTTTGATATTTATAACATCAATTATGTCAATATTTAATTAATAAGATAATTACTTCATCATCAATGTTTCATTAATAAATTAAATTATTAAATTTCTAAAAATTACAAATAAAATACCATTATTTATTAAATCCTTTTAAATTTCTAAGGAATATTTATAGTGGAATTTATCTTATATATAACCATATATTAAAAAAGATATACTTATTAAACGTTGATTTTAACTATTTTAACCCTTCTTTAAATAAATTAATAATAAATGTCCTAATCTAATCCAAGTGGGCCTAAATGGTCATATTTTATTCCTAAGGTTGTTTTTGGTCGAATTACACTTATACAATAGAATTAAGACATGTGTTAGGGTAATAATAATATCATTTTTACCCTTAATTATCCTATTTACTTTTAACTGTGGTAAAAAAGTAAAAAGTTACTATTCATCAAAAATTATTTTCATCTCATTGAACCACATTTTACTTACTGACATCAACTGTGTCTCTCATATTTTTGAAATTCCACTCATATAAGCGGTAAAATTAAGTTTTATGAAAAAATTCATTTTTTTAACTACCACTTAGTGGTTTCACTATTCATCAAAAAATGAAAGTTTCGAGAAAAATATCAAAAATTAGGCCTAATATATATTTGATATTATTAACTGAAAAATGATTTCTATTTTACCAAATTCAAAAAATATCAGTTGAATTACATAATTTAAAAATTAATTCCCGTCGTCAAAACAAATAGCGTGTTCTTAAGAGATAATAACTATCAAAAGATTGACATTTGTTTATGTCTGGTTTAAATGTGAAATTTTATCCAATGACCAAAATTGTATTAAATTGTAAAAATATATTCTAAATATACTTTAAAACCACTCAAATTAATAATTTATCACTATTAATTATTTCGATTAAAAAGGTTGTTTTTAATTAAAATTTAGTAATTTTCACTATTCATCAGAAAATGAAAGTTATCCGAAAAGTACCAAAATTTCACCCTAAGCTAATTTCGATATTCTAAATCCAAAAATGATGTCCATTTTGAAAATAAAATTTACAAAATTTCAAAAAGTGGTTAGTACTAATCATAACGGCTAGTTTTAATAATATTTTAATAGCATATCATTGTTTAGAAAAACTCGGTATTGCGTACAACACACGCTATCGCGGAAGGTCGCGCTTGTGTGTAATGTAATCCAAGTTAGGGCTGCGTGTTGTGCAAGAATCCTTCGTTGTTTCGTATAACATAGTCCAACCATATTTCATTTATACATTGAATATATATATATATACTCAATGTTGCGTAGAATAACTATTATCAAAATTGTGTGTAACACGATCCAATAATAGTGTTGCGTATACCGCAAGCTAATATGGTATTGCGTATAGCGCAATGTAATCTTGGTGTAGCATAAAACACAAGACATTAATGAAATTAAAAGAATATTTTTCATAAAATCTCGGGGTGTTACAACGAGTTCCATGAAATAAAAACATAAATTGAAACATTAAATATCATTAAATTAAGTAAATTCATGATATAACAAGTCATAATGTAGTATATAAACCAAAAAATAGAATTTAGTGGTATATATAGTATATACCTCATACAAATAAATGCGAGACAAGAGAAACCATACCTTATGTTTTGACTTTATTTATACATGTTCAACCATCTGATAAAAAAAATATAAGTTTGTTATTAATACACAAAAAACCATATTATAATATATAATACCATAAATTATTTAATTATGACATTATTTTCATAATTTATTAACAATTTCATGTTAATGTTGTTTTTCAAGTAATAACTATGTTTTTAGTATATGTTTTGACATGTTTTCATTTATCCTCTTATATAGCTCAGGAATTACATATTAATATTATGTAAAACAAGATATAAATATAATATATATTCAGTATATAATTATTTACTATAATCTATAAAATATAGAAAGATAAAATGACATACACTATTCATGGAGACGCTAGGCCGTATGTATGCCAGAACAATGTTTCCGTTTTTGTTTTGTGTTGTAGGAAAGAATGTAATTGAAATATATATATATATTATTATTATGAAATGAAATTATTATGTCATAAATTTAATATTAATTTACTAAACTCTTTCTCAATACATTCAATGTAGATTGTGATTGAATCACATCACATTGAGGAGGCGGTAGTCCACACATCCACAAACAATGTTATATTATTCCCCAAAAATGGAAAGCATGAAGGTATGTGTTATATAATAATTATATAAGTATAAATAAATAATAAATATTATATATATCATATAACAAACTTATATTCATCATTATTACTAACCTTCAGATGTGGTAATGGAAAAATGAATAACATCAGTTTGCAAGAGGGTAGTTCGCTATACACAGGAATAATGATTGTATGTCCCATTTAATGGATGTGTGTGTATTTTTAGGTCAATAAATTAACATAAAATTATAGGTATATATTTAGTATACTTAGGGTATTAAATAATCATGGAATAAGAATAATTTATGAGGTGGAGAATGAAGGTAATCCAAAGAGCTTGTTGAAGGATCCTACATATTTTTTGGATAATTAATTTCAGTTTGCACAAAAGGAATTACTTTGATAGAATTATGACCAATTTTAGGATTACATAACGAGATTACAAAATTTGGAAGATTATTTGGTAGGGGTTTGGATGTTATAAAGGTCTTGATAGCTGTAAACAAGTGAGGGTAGCGAGTTCCCTTTTGTAGTGCAGGAGGAGCGACATTCTAAAAAATAAAAAAAATTAAACACTTTTGAGTGGTCTACCATACATAATGTATCTCCAATAATGGTAAATTTTATATAAAAGAGAGTCTATGGTCTAAATATTTCCATAGAATTTGTTTTTTACATTTTTATAGGTTATGTTTCCCCTTATGTTATGTCTAATCACTATGTAGACCCATTTTTTGCATAATCGCTGTAATTAACTTTAATTAAATTCACAATTTATTTTAAAAACAGATTTTACCTAAATAAAAATTAAATATTATAATAATTAAAAATATTGAATAAAATTTTACAAATTCTGTAAAAATAAGTGGAAGAAGTTACTTTTAAATTAATCTCACAGAAGGGACGAGACAATGAGTTTTTATTGTGGAAATTTTTAGAAGTTTGAAATGTTTTAGTGTCAAATATCAATGTAAAATTGATTTAAATGATCTAAATTTTATTAATAGAGTTGTAATTGATCTAATTATAAATCCAAACCAGTTTAAAATATAATTTATCAATATAAATTGATTATATGGAAATGAATTTTTCATTTAAAATTCAGTGTTATTAACTATTCGTAAAAAATGAAACTTCTCATAAAAATACTAACATTTTACCCAAAGTAGACATTTATATCCTGATTTAAAAAAATTAAATTATTTGTCAATTTATATTTATAAAATATTGAAAAATTATATTTAAAAAAGGATAACCATTAAAAGGTGGTAAAAATACTTTTGAGAAAAAAATATATTAATATGTGTAAAATCGGATTTATTTTTATCTCTTTTCTTGAAAAGGCCTAAAATTAATAAAATAGTTTAATTAATAATATATAAATATATCCTTAAAAAAGATGTAAATTTTTTTATTTAATATATTGCGTTGAAACATGTTTCAATGCATATATATAGTTTTTCATAAAATGATTTCCTATATTTTTAGACTATTTTATTTTCATTTACAGTTAATTTTTCACCAAATAATTGTTTTTATATACATGTATAAAAAATAATTTTAAGTTTTAATTATTCTTATCCATATAATTCATTCCAAAGGGTAGGTTGAAACTATAATAATATTTTAATAATTATATTAATAGTAAATTATAGTTTGGTAAAACTAGATCTTTTGTGTCATGCAATTTATCAAAGAAACATAGAATTTTGTGGAACACAATAAAAAAATAGTGTTGTTTATACAACAATAAAACATAATTTTTTTTGAAGAACAATTGTATTAATTTTTTTTTCTGTAACACAAACCAATCTTAGGGCCCTCATATAACACAAGAAATATTCAATGTTGCGTGAAATGAAAAGTATCAAAAATATTAAATTAATTTAAAAAAATTATTTAAAAAAACTATGTAGTTTTATAAGTATGATGTATATATGATTTCTTCGATATAAATTATCTTATTGATGTGAATTTGGGTGTGAATGTTTGTTATTTTTTTTTATAACTTTGACAAGTAAATTGGTCTTTATATTGATATGTTGGACCTCAGAAAAACCCAATCGAGTTCATTGATGATTACAGGACTGGGTTTAATTCCACTCATGGATTTTTTAATTATATTAAATTGGTAAATGGGTTTAATCTGGAAAGATAAATAGTATATATAATTAAATTAGTTTCACATGTTGTTTGAAAAAGTTATTTTGGAATATGGGGTGGTTTTGATTAGTTGGACTCATGATTAGGATGAAAACCTAATAAGGTATATAGATACTTAGAATTGAATTTTTGTTTAAGGTTTTTAAATAATCATAATTATTATTTTATAGAAATTAATAGTTAAATGTTTTAATTATTTAATTTGGATAAATATGGTGAATGAGTTAGATTATGTGAATGATGGTAAATGGAATGAGGTGCACCCTTGATATTTATTGTGTTGAAAATGGAATGTTAGATGGACCTTTTGAAATGTAATTTGATGAAATGGTTGGATATGAGGGATATGGGGGATCCCGCCCATGTTTTAGGATACTAGACATGGTTATTCTCATCATTAATTTACAATTGAAAGACATGATTCTGGAAAACCAAAACTTATTAATATAGAAACAAAATCTATTATTCATGGATAAGGTGTCAACATGGTGTTATGGGAACAAATGCCTATTTTTATGATATTTTAAATGGTTTGGTGAATCTCGGTATCTGAAATTATAATAATAAATGAATTCCATATTATTTAAATTTTTTAACTCTCAATAGTGTGTGATCAAACTTCTAGTATTGTTGAAGTAGGTCTATTGGGTTGGGAATCACGAAAGACCTAAGGTCCCAAGTAATAGTTTTATGAAATGTTTTATTATGAACATTTTTACAGTTTCTATATTTTGTACATTCAATATTAGATTCTTTATACACTGTAATGATCATGGTCATTTCTTTAGAAACTATTTTTTGTGGCCTACCGAGTTATACTCACACACTTCTCAGGCCACCATTAATACGTAGATGAGTTAATAGTTTCAAGTCAATATAAGGGCAATAACCATATTTTAAGAGGCTGATTTGGGATATCATATAGATAATATAAGAGGATACTAGACTAATGTCGAGACACATTTTTGTGATTGTATGTGTGTCTTCTATTTTAGGCTTTCTTTGACACTGAACAGTAGAATTACTTGACATGTTAAATATAATGTTTGTGGAAATTTACCCAAATTTGGGAATATATCACATGGTGAAAATTTATTTTTTAATTTAACATTGGTTATTTTTTATATTAATATACACAATTTTATTATAATGGTAAAGAGAGTATAGTATACACATATACCTCATTTGACCCACAAAATGGGTCAGAAGCCTCTATTGGAGGGGTTGTCAGACATGATTTAATATGGAACACCAGTTCATGGAACCAGTTTTGTGAAAATCGTGCCAAGATTTTAAAAATACTACACCTTTAATATGAACTATAATTTTCAATATTAAACTATAAAATAATTATTTTAAAAAAATTGTAAAAACATAAGATAATATTGTTATTATCAATCTGAAAATGTAGTCAATTTATTAAAAATAATATAATGAAATGCGAAAATTTATCATTCAAACTAAAAAATAAAAATATAATGAAAAATTATTTTATTAGAAAAAAATTCTTCAAACAATTAACTATTCTTTCTCATATTAATAATTAAATTTGGTGTTACATATTATTCATATCAATAATATATTTTATTTGTATTATATTTAGTATCATAAAATATACAGGATAAAATCCAATTTTAAAAGGTTACATTATAAAACATAAACAAGACTTATTTGTTACTTAGGTACAAAAACAAAAATTTATCTATGACATAGTATTATTAATTAAGATATTTTTTATTTCTATATGTATTTAATAATTCAAATGTCAATATTTTTACAATCCAATTCAATAGCTAAATTTTAGTTTTTATATTGTGGTTTTTAATTCTTTATTTTTTGGTGTTTCCTATGAAATATTTTATAAAATAAATTATATTTCAATGGAAAAATAATTCAAAATATTTGGGTATTATATAAATACATACAATAAAACAAAAACATAATAAAAAACTAACATAAAATCCAAAATGACAATTATAGACATGGTTGAAAGAAAATCAAATGTTTTCAATCCCCAAAGCAAGATTTTCCTTGTCACCCATGGTCACAATCTAACATTAATTACATTATCCAAATCTGAAGAGTATTGAGAGAAGTAATCCCCACATAGAGAGAAAATGGATACTTTTTGCATCTCCCCTTTAGAACATGATGCATAAGCCATTTGGAATTTTAATTATTTCACTCATTGACTCTGATCTATACATCTCTGCATGTTTGGAGCCTCCCTGATTACTAGATTTTGTATTACACCATCAAAATCCATTATATATGAACCCTTATACACCTAAATTGGTCCATCTATTTGATGCTCCATTAAAAAATTTCCTTCTTATACCACCTCCTTCATAAGAGTCATATGTATGTTTCTTCCCAGAGACCCCTTTGGTATTCTTGGAAAATATCTACAGGAAGATTCTAAATTTTTTCTTGCTTCTTCATTCATGTAATAATTATCTCTCCTCAAGTGGACATTGGTGGCGAGGTTAGGTTCATAACAGCTATAGATTCCTCTCATCTAGATATTTGTTTTTTCTTGCATATTTTCTTCTATTTCTAGGTTCTCAGGGTTGAATTAAAAGTTACTATGAATCATTATGGAATCCAGGTTGGGATTATTTATGTATTGGTGAAAATTTCAAGGATTTATCCACTGGTGGGCCTTTTGTCTCTACTATTAGTCGATGGAGGACCACCATGGCAGGGAATCTTCTTGTATATCGGTGTGGATCAACCTCCCCAGTCATCCCCATTTACTCCAAAATGTTTCCTTCTTACGAGACATCAAAAAATCATTAATAGAGTTCCTATATGTGTAATATCACACTATTTTCCTTGCATAAGCTTCAATAGCGTTGATTTATATTGATATGGATCTTTTCCACCCCTTCCCTTATAGATGTTCTTTCATGTGAAAGTTTTAGACAACTATAACCAGGATATCCTCTTTCCCTCACCTCTAAGGTTCTTCATGACTTTTCAAATCGATTGATATTCACCATCTATCTATAGAAAGAATCTTACAGATGGTGTTTTTGATCCTCATCCAATATTTTCCAATTAAAATGAGTTCTATCATACATCAAGTCATTGATTTAACATAATGATCAGACCTGGTCCGTTGGTTGTGGATTTATTTTATACATTCTCTCTCTTCTATCCACATTCCTGATTGGTAACCTTGTAGTTGGTTTAGAGTTATGGCTATCTCTGAGATTCCTTTTGTCCTTCCTTTATAGCCTTGGTACCCTACAATTTGTTGGATCCTTCCTCCTCTCTTGATGGTCGATCATTGTGTCGACCCATAATAACTTCTAAACCCTAGATCTGAAATATGGATTTTGTCATCGAAACTTGCTGCCCCCTCCCTCAGATCTCTCATGCACATGGTCCCTCCCCTTCTAGTAACACGCAATCCCCACCTATAGTTTTATAAATTTTATTATTAAATGATCAGGATCTATTAGTCACTCATTTTATTCTTCTGAATAAGAAAGAGTACCCTCCACAGACTGTGGCCCTTCCTTCTTCTTCCCTATCTTATAGGTAGTCTAGACCTTCTTCATATAGTGATTCTTACTATAATTTTCCTTAAGAGAAGTGTATACATTTAGGGGGTGGGGTGGGGGAACCTTTTTTTAGGAAGCCCTAAAATATTTAAAAAACCCTTAATCACCTCTACATACACATGTTTTCACAGGATCCCAGTCCAAACACATCTTATTTAGTTCTTATTCTCAAATAAAATGTGCCACAATGCACAGGGCCAAAGTATGGTGTAGCTTAAATTGATGATCACATTCATAATCTTTAATTCTCAAGGCTTGGGTAAAAATGGATTTCATCTCATATGAAATTCATTACATAAAATTTAATCTAGTGATAGTGTTCGAAGAAAAAAAATGTTCTTCCAAGATAAAATTATATGCACAAAAATATTCTAGAGTGATTTCATGCATACCAATCCCCATAACCATCATTCTTGTAATGAATTGAAACCCTTCATTATTGACGATCTTATATTCACCAATGATGATTTCATTACAACTAAGATTACTATTAGAGTTTATTACCTATTCATCATATTTTTTATGCGAAATGTGATGCTAAAGTGAGAGAATAATTATGGAAAAATCTATGATCCTTCAACCCAGTTGACTCATCATGATGGATAGAGGAAATATTAGTATCATGGTGGATCCAATGGAAAAAATGTGGAGGTGAATTTCTTTGAATTCCATCTAGTAATTCGCCTCTTTCATGGCTGAAAATGGAATCCGGGATATGTGGTACTTATGATATAATTTCAACTAGTGAAACAACCTGAATTGAAGTTGGTTCACCTAGTGACACCTAGACTAGTGCCTTGTAAACTATCATTCCATTTCCTCTTATCCAGATTAAATGCTGACCAATATAGATCATTTTATTTCTGAAGATTCACTAATTATTTTTTATATGTCATCAAAAAATGAGAAAGTGGTTCGTTCAAATTTCTCCCGCATGTGGTCTGACAACTCATTAATCTTTTGGATAGTGAGTGAGTTATGAAATATTACATTATTGAGGAGTTTATGAACATGATTTTAGAATAAACTATGGTTCTCTGATGGAAATATTTAGGCCTTGATCCCCAATTTTTCCATCCTTTCAGGACATGGATTCCTATAAAATAGAGATTGTGTAGATGTATGGTACTCAAGAAAATAATCTAAACATTATCGATGAGCTGTCCTACATAAAAAATATTATCATCGAGATGATTTTAATGAATGAACATTTGGAGGCATAGATATCAAGAATCACATTTCTTAGAGAAGTAGATTATAATATGGACATTCACTTACACACATTAAAAAAATAGATGTGTTTCCAAGCCCAAAATCCTCTTAGGGAATGAACCCAACACTAATTACCATGAAGTGGGTTGAGGCTATGGATAATATGAACATAAAATATCAACATACAGGACCCGACATATATATATATTGAGATTACATGAGGGTCCAAGTAGAGTTATTCAACACAATACATTGTATGGTTTCTTGCATTGATAATGAATTCATTGAATCTACTCCCAAAAATATGATAATATATTAGGTTGTGTGGGATCTCAACATTAAAATTGTTTCAGGCCCCAGAAGCTTCCCTAAATAACGTTATAGGGACTCATGGGATCAAGTTTGGAATGATCTGGTTCATGTGGTGTATGACTTCTACCATGGTGGTAGCCTTACCTAGGTGGCCTACCACAATAATCCATTGCTCATCCCTAATAATAAATATCTATATTTTCACTAGTAATACAAACCTATTAGTATGTTTATTTTAACTTAAAAGTTTTTGGATAGTGTTATGTACAAAATATTATCGTTTTACCTCCCCCTCTGGATCACTAAAGGGAAACATGAGTTTGTTTAGGGGAGAAGAAATCAGGGTTCAACTGGTCTAGACCAATAGGCAATAACGGATATAAATCAATTAAACATATATCTAACATTGAAAAAAAGTTTAATATGGATAAGTTATTTGATATAATTTAATGTAACTCCATTATAAAAGTGGTTTCTTTCCAAGGATTCTCTATTCCATTTTTGGACCACATGTTCAGTTGTTTAAGTTCGTTTGTAGCCTTCCATCTCCTTCCTGGGAGAAAACTATGTCTTATTCAAATAATTTCATGGAAAAGCCCTGAAAATCAATTATATTTATGAATATTAATCCTTAGTCAAGTCACTCGCAATCGATTCATCAAAAAATAATCTTGATGGGTAGTATCCTCTCATATCATTTCTGGTATCACTCAAGTGGTATTTCTCATGTCATGTTTATAAAAAACACACTTATTTTTATCAATTGTAGTAGGGGATACATTTTTAGTATAAAAAAATATATAATATGAATATTATAAATGCAGCATAAAACTTATGAACCGAGGGAATATTATCATTTACATCTATAATAAATGTCGAAATAGGAATGTATAAATTTCTTACAGAACAACCGACATAAGAATAAAATAAATTTCTCTATGGACTATTTAGGAATCCAAATATCCTAGATCCAACTCTGTATTGATAAAACTGATAGGGTTTTAAAAAATATTACTAGATCATTTTGATGAAAAAATATAATTCCTGTTATTTGGAGGTAGAATTTCTTTTATTAACAATATATTATCCTCAATCCTTATGCATGCCAATTCAGACCTCAAGGTTTTGAATGGAGACATTTCTAAAATAAAAAACATCCTATATTTATTTATTTGGGATGCCCATTTAGAGGGAAAATAGAACTAAGCATAATGTAATTGGAAAGAAATTCCTTTACTGGGGGGGATATTCATAGTTCCTTAGTATCATTAATGAAAAATAATGAGGTGATACAGACTATAAAATATGGACTCCATACTCTCTTGGATCATCCTCCAACCCCACATCTTGACTCCAAAATGTCACACTATTTCAGATGGTTTTATCATTGGTTGGGGAGATATAAATTTTTGATAGAAAAATTTGATCGACACCAAGCTCAGCTTTCCCAATTTTCTAACATTGAAATTAAAATATAGAAAATACTGTATGTATCTAGGTCTAATCCAAGATATTCTAGAAAATAATAAATGTGAAATATTTGATCTAATTGTGTTTAAATCAGTGCCTAATAAATGATTTTTCAAAGGATATTCAATGGGAAACATCAGGCATAAAATCATTCCCCTCGTGTCAAAGTGCACCAACTATAGTGACCCCTAATAAGAGGCCATGAAAAATCTTTTCAGTAAAGGTAAATCAAATTTAACTATGTGAAATGTCGTTAGTTTCATCATAGTCCTTCCTCCTTAGGATAGGTCATGTGGTCCTTTCAATAACCACCAACTTCATTGTGTGGGAATCCCCATTTATAAAAAGAAGGATAGATCATTGATCCTTTTTGTTTTGTTTTAGTGTATATTGTAGGCATGAAATAATGCACGACAATAAATCAGCATTTTTTTTAGGAAAATAGTTGTTTTCAAAAAGAATTATATTTTCATTGATCTATCTTGAATTCTAATTAAATAGGAAGATTAATATTCTTTCATACCTCTTAAATATTGTTGAGACCCCCATCACATAGCCCTAAATATAATATAGGGTTGATGGATCTCCTAGTTCCCTCATAATTGTAGTCTAAATATTAACATTGATAGTTCAATCATCACATTTATTATGTGAGGCATAAGGGTTTTTCCTGATCCAAATATTTCTGTTATTCATGTGTTCACAACATACTTTGGAAGTTGCGACACTCTCCATGATGAAACAAATGTGATGCTAATAGGCCATGACATGTGTATTTTGGACAATATCTATATTCCAATGTTAAAAAATACCACTACTATATATAATTTCATGTATGGATCTAGTACATTCCCTATGTTAATCCTCTGTCTTATTTGTAGGATTATGGACTTTATGAACAACCACATGGATGTCTATCATACGTATAGATAGGTGAAAAAAATCCCTTTTATCAAAATTAATAGGTCCGTCCAAGGTTTGTGTTATATATAATTATATATCTTGGTATCTCCCCCCTTTTGGGAGTGAAAATGAATAGAGGCGATTCCCTTGGGCTCTACTATTTCAAACCCCCATAGTCATCCATGGATCCCTATTTTCCCTTGTAAATCTTGTACTTTAACCCTATGTGAATAAAATAAAAAAAATCATTTATATAGAGATGGAATCCTTAAGAGGGAACTTATCATTAATATGACCCTAAACCGCTAAAATATACCAAGTCGGTTTCCATTGGATGGTATATAGTGTGAGAAAAAAAATAAAATAGTACGTTTTAAACAAAATAGTCCATGAAATTCATTTCATAATAAAATCCAAAAATATTAGTTTAAAATACAATACAAGAAATTAATACCTTTATATTTTTAGAAAATAAAAATATGAGCATGCCTCGACTGCCTTTATAAAACACTCATGATATATTTTAATGATAATGTATAGATTTATTGTTAGAAATCCAATTTAAAATCATCTTTTTATGAATCTTACAATAAATTATTTATTTCATGAGAAAATCATAATCTTTTAATGTTCCATTCATTACCATAGATTCTAAAAAAACATTTATTAATCTAATTTGGAAACATTTTTTAAAATGATCCCAAAACACATAATTAGTAATAACAAGCATAAGGGTAAACATAAAGAGAAATACATGAAATTTTACCAGAGGAAAATAAACAACCACTTGAATCAAATTTAATTTATGAATTCAAATTATAAAATATTGGGATTCCAGATAAACAACACCAATAGAGAGAATAAATTAAATATTAAATGGTTAAAACATTTCAATTACGGTTGATAAAATGAATAGCTAAAATAAAGAATACATTAATAGAGTACTAAAGAATAATTTAATTCATATAACACATAACTTGGTAATATAGAAAATGAAAAATAATTAAAAAAATATTGACGACTTCATATTATGTAAAAATAGGTAAAATAATAAATATCATGGAAAAATACATTGGTTATTTTGTGATAATCCTAGATATACTTGGTGATAATGAACACTTATTGGCCTAAATATGAATCTATAAAAAATTTCCCAAGGCTCACTCATTTAAGATTCACTTAGTGGAACTATCCACAGGAAGAGTATCTTCATGCACTAAGGGATCCTAGTTAGTGTATAAACATATATTTCATCGTAATCATGTATTTAATTCTAACCTAAATACCTAGGGTTTCCATAAAAATATTTACTAGATGTTTGGAAACATTTTATCACACATCAATAAAATATTAAAAGGTAATGAATCAAAATATCAACTCCTTATCCCATATATAGAATCATTTTACAGGCAACTTATTTCTATTTTCAAGACACTATAGAAAAATCAAATTTTTCTACTAATGTCACAAATTTCCAAAAAAAACATGATATCATGGAAATCAAACTGAGGGTTCAGATTATTTTATGATAAAATATTTTGTATATAAGATTCCAAATGTGACTTTAACAAAAAAACATTTTAGTGAAATCATGTTATCCATTTTAAAATGCATTTTTAAAAGTTCCTCATGCATCAATATATAAATTAATAACATAAAACCACACTTTAATGACTCCAATGAGAATTGAAATATAATTAATACAAAAAACCTCGATCGTTACATAAAAATAATTGAAATATAAAAATTTAATGCATCAAAAAATAATTGAAACCTCATCATATCTATTTAAAAAAACAAAAATAATTTGTAGACATTAAAAATGAATTTATAAAAATTAATAATGATTTTTTATAATCCAAAAACATACATAAATAAAAAAAATTATTTTACAAAATAACACTATTAAAATTCACTGATAAAAATAAACAACTCCTTAGAACTAATATTATACTTGTTAAAATACTCTGAGGAAACTTATCAAACACTTTTCATTCATTTTATTATCATAAAAATATATTAGTGAGAACCCATAGAAACCAATTTTTATAAATATCTAGATAATCATGAAACAATTTCTCAACATCATATATATTTATCTTAGATTATAAGTATATGAAAAATTTTATTGAAAATTATTTTATAAAACTCAAACATCATATAGTTTCGTATGAAAATTAAATCACATAGAAAAATATTACAATTTATTTTGTGAATATATAAAATCCATTGTATATAGAGTGAATATGACTAATAATGTAGTACATTGACTCTATACCGCTTGAAATTCATGGTTTGTAAAAACTCTAACTAAGGGTTCAACAAAAGTTACCACTTATAAAAGAAAATATAAATAAATAGAATAATAGAAGGAAAATAAAATAGAATTGTTTGATAAATAAATACCTCACATTAAATGGAAAAGTGTAAAAAGTGTTTAAGGGATCATAGTGGATTTTTGTAGAAGGTGGGAGATGTCTATGGCTATAATAGAACTATGTCTTGTGAATGAGAGGGAGATGAATTCCAAAATCTGGTTTCATATAGATAGGGTTATAATAGAAATTCAAAACTTTAAAAATCTTTGTTGGCTACATAGTTTTGAAAACCATTTTACAAAATACTAAAAAACTATGCAAGGCCCTGAATATCACCTAAGAAATATGACATGGGTGGTTCACACTTTTATCAAGCATTTAACTAACCATGCAAAAACCACTAGAAAATATTACGCCCTAGGTAAGCTTACTCTTCATGGTATCCCCTAACCATGTGATAATCTGGTAGGATTTATCATATATATGATGAAATGCACTATTACTACTAAATGTTAACTATTAATACTTATTTTGGATGAATTTAGATGATATTATTATAAAATAATTTTTTATTAGGAAATATCAACACATCACAAAACACATGCATACAATGCATGGATGTGAGGCATAGTTGAGATCATAAGAATTTTATATCATTAGTTTTTTAGGGCCTGAGATGATCTCGCATCATATTAACATCCATAATAAGTTCAATTAGTATCATGTGGAAGGTATTTCTACATAGGCAGTGATAGTTTATTTCTTAATAAGTAGTCAAGTTATCAAAAACTCATGCAAACAATGATATTATGGGTAGTCCAAAATGTTGGTGAACCATCAATAAGAAATTATCTTGAAATAATAATCTGGAAAAAATAACTAATGACTGAAATTAGGATCAACCGTGTAGAATAAAATCATTAATGACATTCCATTTTTTGTATTCTCCATGAATATCGAAAGGTAATGTGACCTGGAAAACCTGAATATTTTCCAATATAAGTATGTTCAAACCATCCATATTGAGAGATCAAAGAGTGTATCTAATGATATTGTAGTAAATTTTAATGTGCATTAGATTACTATAGAGTGTTATTCATTATTTAATTAGATATTTGTGAAGTTTATTTTCATTTTTTATCTTTTATACTTCTAGTAATATTAATAAGCTATAATGGTTTAATCTAGTCACATAAGAAAAAATTTCAATTCATACTATTTTCTATTTTTTTTATTTTATGATATATGTGCATTATTTAAATATATTCCCATTTATCATATGCCTATTGACATAGTTGTTTTCAAGAGGTATTTTTGTGTCAGCAAGGTTAACTTAATCTATCTGGTATGGTGTAGAGAGTTCATACTTATGATATGCATAGTTGAAGATGGCGTAATATACTATAGGTTTTGTGTTTTACTACGGTGATCTTTGTCTGAACATCTAGTGTGTTTTGTATTGTACTTTTAGTGGTCTATCAAAAGTCATGTGATTGGGGTTTCATTGTTTAGTTCCTCGAAAAGTGGTATCAAAAGGGTTAGTGCCAAAGTCATGTCTTACACACTAATAATAGTAGCAAGAATTGTATCATAAGAATAGAATATACAAATCGATATATCTGATGGAATGGATTTTGGCATCTGTAGAATGTAGACTAATGACCAACTGATTTAGATGGGCTTGGAATTCACATTTTATAGGATAAATTCATTGTTAATAAAGAAACGATGGATCTTATAAATGTGTTGGAAAATATGTATAAAAAACGATGGCTATTAAAAAAGTCTACATGTTATGATGATTTTTCAATTCAAGTTTGATAGAAGGAAGAATAATTTAATATCTTGTTAATGAATTCATCATTATTCATGGACATATGAAATCAATAATGGTATACTTTTCTGATGATTTGTGGTTGTTTCATATTTTATATTCACTTCTAAAGGGTTGGGATACAATGGTTACAAAAATTTGCAACTTTGGAGGAAAAGATGTTATAATTATTGATTATATTAAGAACCTAATACTCAAAGAATAATTTTTAAAAATGAATCTGTTAGGAACCATCTGAAACTGTTTTTAAGACCAATGGAAGGGAATGTCAAACCATTAGAAGTAGTATTATCGAAAGAATCCACCATTTGATATGTATCAAGAAATGAAATGTGATGATATTTTACACAAGTCGATTGGTATTATTCAACTCTTTTTTAAATTTAGTATGAATAGGATTGTTAATGAGTATTAAAAAATTTAATGGTTGATCACCATAAAGGTGTCCAAATCTGGTAGTTATTTTAATTGTTGACTCAACAAAAGAAATAATATTTCATCTATTTAGTTTAAATAATATTGTAGAGGCTTAGGTGAATAGATAATATGTGTCTTATAATTCAACTGGCAATCGAAGATGCATATAATACAATGTTTATTGGAATTTTTGGAATTTTTATCTAGAAGATGGTAAATTCTGTGAAGTTATTGGAAAAGGATATGACAATATTCAAATAACGAATAAAGGGTTCTTGAAACATTGAAATTTTTTTCACATCTATGGACTTTAGAGAAATCTCATGTTTCTTAGTCAATTGAATGATATTTAATATGTAAGTAGATTCATAAATTGGGTGTTTAAAAATTACTCATAGACTAATGATGTTGGAATGAGGATTAATGTCTATGATGATGTACAAGACCATAAATTCATATGGGATGGAATTTATGTGACATAAAACCCATAATGATCTATATGTTTGGAACTATAGGTTATGTCACCAAAGTGAAACATATTTGAAATTTAATAAGGTCATAGGAATAATAAACATGATCGTACATAAATTGGTACATTTGAATGTTGGGTTTTGGGAAATTAGAAAATGAGGACTTTCAATTTATATTGATGGAAGTTACAAAATAGGAAGTTAGAGCTTGTACAATCAGACGTTAGGGGACCTACCCCTATTTGATCCAATAATAGATTAATCTAAATTCTCACTTATATTGATTATTAATCTAGTAAATTAAGGTATTACTTCTAGAAAAAAATTATAATGAATTTTCTGTATTTACTCAGTTGAAATAATGACAAACAAGGAAATTATATCAAAATTTGAAGTGCATATGAAAAAAAAATGA
Source organism: Viscum album (assembly GCA_963277665.1). NCBI lineage: Eukaryota > Viridiplantae > Streptophyta > Magnoliopsida > Santalales > Viscaceae > Viscum > Viscum album. The sequence goes on along the minus strand of OY728137.1, from coordinate 1,487,198,041 downwards.
TGGTGAGTGTACCAAAATTGATTGTATTTTTTTGAGTAAGGATCAAAAATTATTTTAGTGGGATTTTTAATGATAATAAATATAAAAAATATTGGTTTATTAGAGTATTGATCGTTTATAAAAACATTTAGAACTCAGTAAAAACTATGGAAGGTAATAGATGCCTAGATATAAGACCACTAGAAAGAATGGAATGTTCATGATCAGTTCAATCATTAATGGGGGAACTGAATTTACAGGAACTAACCGTATTATTATTATAATTTTAGATAAATATGGAAAAATTAGATCCAAGTAGTTTATTTGATCCAATACAACTATGGAAATAAACTTGAATCATGAGACCAATGAAATTGTTTAGGCATGATTCAAACTTTCTAATCACAATTGATGTAGGAGAACTAACCTTTCAAGAGTATCCATAATCTATTACTGAATTTAAGTGTAAGGTGTCGTCCATGAATGATTTTATTTATTCAATGATGATTAAAAATGATTGGGAGGTTGATAAATTGTTAGAGGGGAAAATGAACTTGTGAAAAGCTGTGTTTGCTATATTATGGAATATATATGTGGAACAGAATGTTATAATGAAAAAATGGTATTGAATGGGTTTCAATATAATGAAGAATTTTATATCTCACAAATTATATCAACAATATTTAATCATTCCACATTAAGAACATTATTAATTATGGTGGAATCAGAAAATTTTTATCTCGAGAAGATGGCTGTTAAAAAATATTTTTTATCACGGTTGGTTGTAGGAGGAGATTTACAAGAAATAAAATATATTTATATTAGATTTTTGGAGTCATAATATTGTATGTAATATAATCGAAAGACTGTATGGATTAATTCAAGAATTATGATAGTGTAATAATAAATGTGATGATTTTAAGGTAAAAGAAGGCTTCCATAGGTGTAACAATGATAATTATTTCTACCAAATGTAATGAGATGATGGAAATTTCATATATATTTTTCTATTTCATGATGATGATATTTTTCTTGTGTTATCATTTTTTTTAAAATATTCAAAAAAAAGTTTCTAAATGAAATATGTTGGGATGGTGAAGAAGATATAATGGATGTATATAGTATGTGATAGAAATAACATGAATATTTTCCTATCTCAAAAGAAGTATAACCAGAAAATAATTTACATTTTTATTATGGATGAATCTGAATAGGTTCCTACCAGAATTTATGAACAAAACAAATTATCCAATACTTTATCACCTACAATGGATGATTAGCATTGGTACATGGGGAATGTGACTATTAATTATTTTGTTAGATGTATAATTTTTCCAATGAATTGTGACTAAGTGGATATATCATTTTTAGTGTGATTCATAAGAATATTGTTTTCCAAACCTATAACAGAACATTAAGAATATATCAAGTGGATCCTTTTATGTTTTAAGGGATATGAATTCCATGGTCAATTTTTTTGGGTAAGATGATTTTTTACATGTTTTTGTGGACTTAGACTTCTCCAAAGATTCATATACTCAAAATAGTACAACATGTTTGTTGTTACTTAGATGGGCACTCAAGTTAGTTCGATTTTGAACCTATAAAAGTATTTTTAATATGTAAATCTAAATTTGAGTATGTAGGAACAATATAAGTTGGGAATGAGATGGTTTGGATGAATCCATTGCTGAAGGAATTATATAGAAGTCCAGAAGGATAAACTATTTCATATTATTTCCTTGGTGCATCATCATGTATAAAAAATGGTGTTATATGAATGGGAAATGAATATCTACCTAATGTATCACTTAGTTAAAACACAATTGAGGAGAATTTTTTTCTGTAAGATAACTAGTAGATAAAAAAAATAAATGTTTATCATTTATTTAGTTTAATAAATTATGAGGTAACATCAATCCTCAATCAGGATTGAGTGAATATAAGAATGAATATTTTTAGTAATAGTAATACTACAAAGGAAAGAGGGAAATCTAAATAGATAGATTTCCACATATTTTCCCTATAAAAAAACATCAAGTTGAAGATTTTTCAAATGTAGTTCCTAGTTTAGATCATCTGAAATTTGGATCCTTAGATGTTCACAGCAATAGAATTTGTTTCATTAGATCTATGTTCATGAGAAATTTCATCATTGGTTGATTTATAGGCGTAGTATATAGTAAGTGGAAATTCATCTATTCGTAAATAGTTTTTTTTCTTCACATACCTAATCTTCTGATGACTTCTAGGGTAGTTTTTAATGTTGATGAAACATCGAGAAAGGAATTCTTTAGAAATAATTATATAGAAGTTTTTACTAGGTTATGAGTTTAAGGTAAAAATGTTATGGGAAATCGACAATGAAATTAAATTTTGACACTCTTGTATGAATATGAAAAGGTTGTGGGACATGTATAACCCAAAATCATTCCTATAAAAGGATATGGGGACCCACCCATTTGAGATATAGGGATGTGCATATAATAATTGTGTATTTTAATTTACTATGAATCATATTTGTTCATAATTCTAATCATTTTGTAATGATATATTGCTGAAGATGGTGGTCATTTGTTTTTATAAAAATTTACATTTAGTAATATAAAAACTTTATAGTGGTTCATTTCATGAACATAAAACAAAAATTCTACAAAATATTAAATTTTTCAGTGTTTATTTAATGATTTATATACATATGTTGCATGTATAACCATTGCTTTCATTTCCACTAAATTTGAAGATTCTTCTGAGGTGTGTGTGTGTGTGTGAGAGGTTGACTTAGTGCAATGGGTTGGGTATAGTGAGTTTCTGTATTAGGAACACTTATTCAATGTGTATGAAGAGATTTGGAGGTTTTTTTAGATATACTGAATTTTGGGTGAACTTATGGAGAGTTCACAATCATACTTCTAGTGGTCTACCAGTAGTATGGTGATTGGTCTTGCATGGGTTTGTTCCCCGTTATATGAAAATCTAAATTTTTTATTAGAATGATTATAACTATTATAGGTCATCCCAACATTTATCTATTATACTAACGTGGTGGAAAAAATAAAACAATTTATCCCAATGAAACTCACTAGGAGACAAACCGAAATCCCAAAAACCAAGTAAGAAAAAATTGATTAACCATTCAAATAGTATATCCATGGCCACATGAAAACAAATATAAAATTCCATAAAATATTCCAATATATCACCCATCCCAAAAATTGAATGGCATAGACCATAAAACATGAACCATTAAATTAGAAAAAGATAAGTTAATACCAAAAATTGGATCTATTAAAATACCATATTTATCTATGATAATGTGCATATTTCTTCCTTTGAAAGTTCTTAATTTTAAAAAAAAAATTAATGATGAACCAATTGACCACAATGACGAATGGTCTCCAAAACATTTAGGTTTGGGGGATTTAATTTCCTAGGTTATAAACACAAAAAAAGTACATTTGGATTATTTTAAAAGGGAATTATAAGAAAATTGAAATTAGAACCTCATCATGCCAATTTTCTTGTACTATTTCATCCTACATTAATTTCATATATGATAGATGAAAATAGTTTTTTACAAAAGGAACAATGGATCCACACATTAATGGTTTTCTTGTAGAGGTCACATCCACCATAACATACTTGATGACTATATCAACAAAATAAGTTATTCCTTATAAAAACAACACCTAAAATGACATATATATGATAACCCTTATTGAATAGTCTAATATCAAATAAGTCCTTAATATGTAAATTGGGGATGAAAGGAACTAAATCAGTGAAATAGTTAGCATATTCACTCACCATTATCACATCCATCAGGAGAATTTAGAGATCTATATCCATATACACCTTCACCTTTTCAGGATAACCATTATATAAATGCGGCCTTAATAAATTCCCAACACATACCATTTTTTGAGAAATGTGGAACGATGGCCCCTACCATTCCTGAATCAGTTCTTCAAACAAGACCATAATGGATTTTCCTTCGAAGGCTTTAGAAGTTTATTGTGAATTGAAGACACTTGAAATCTTTTTTAGCCACTCAATATCCTCTTGAGGGAATTTATAACCACAAAATATGATTGAATGACCTATCATTAATTCGTGGGCATGGTCGATGTACTAATAAGGGTTCAAAACCTACACACTATATGATGTTTTGGTATTTTTACTAATAGAATGACTAAATACAAACCATGAGAGATACTAAATTTAGGACTTCTAAGGATACAAAAATCTCCAAATTCTGTGTAACTTTTGTAAGAGGAATAATCGAAATGAAAAACAACTGATGTCTCAATTAGAAACATTCTAGATTCAAATCACATCAATTGGAAAAAATCACGGGATAAAAATAAGTTGTTTCCAAGAATAATTCATAAATATATATATAAATGTAAATAGAATTGATAAAAATCTCTTTATTAATAACAATAACAGAAAAATTTAATTTTTTTATGAATGCAAACGTATTTTAAATATATTTATTTTAATTCAGAAAACAAAATAAAGTATATTTACTATGAAACCACATAAAAACCCCATTTCTTTTAAACCATTCCACAATGAATTTTTAAATCACATATATTTTATTCAAAATAATAATAATCCACTTAAAAGATGTTTTTTATTTCATATTCTTATCATTGAAATCAATTTTTAAATCCAAAAGAATAAATTTCTTCTAATATACCATAGAAAACCATTTAATGATTTCAAAATATATCCTTTTCCAATTAAACCATATTTTTAAATATAATATTATAGATATATTCAACCATGTTAAGAAAAATTCCTTATAATTGTTTTATGTCATCCGAAATACTAAACAAACATATAACAAAAAACCAATTTGAAGCTAAATTGGTGTTTAAAAATAAAATTTAAGAGGTTCTTGTTAATACACACATTGGAAAAAAAGTTTGGAAAACAATATTACAATAATTAAACTCTAACTAGGAGCTACTCAAGACCATCCAGAGGGGATCTATTTAGTTATATATGTCTTTTCAACAAAGTATGCGTCTAATGTTTATCACTTTTTTTCACTATAAAACATGAAAACCCACTAAATAGACCATATAACATCAAAATAATATATAAAACCATCAATACAGATTATAACACAGTAAAATTAAATTAAAATTGAAATTAAATTTATTTCTCACAAACCAAATATGCATGGTAACTCAAGGATTAGAAATAGAAAGTGTTATATAGGTAATAGACATGTGAATATCTTGAGTTCTGAAATTCCTAAATCTAATAAACCATTAAACCCAAAATAAAAAGTGGAATTTTTAACCATTTTCTCACAACCGTTATGGTTTAGCATTCCGCATCACTCCATTCATATCACAACATGACTGACGGTGTGTTCCACATAACCATGGGGAGTTGAAAAGTGAAATAGAATCATATATATCAATATTTGAATTCTTTCTTCCATGTATGACAAAAAATAACCTATATTTTCTTAATAATAATATAGTATTATGGACAAAAAATCTGGACTTCAAGGAAAATATAACATAAGTAGTTTTAAATATTAATAAAAACCAAACATCTCAGAACAAAAAATAAATATCAGAATAAATTTATTTATAGAAAATCATGAAGGAAAACAACAAGATGAAAAACATTCTCAAAATCAAATGAAAGGCTACACTAGAAAATATATATATATCTCTGTGTGTTTGTGTGTTCTCCACCCTAATTAACTATAGAGAATGATTCCAAAAGGAGGAGATTATCAAGGACCTAAAGTGGAAAAAAAACCTTGAAGTATAAAAACCCAATGTGCTACAAGTATGGTGGGAGAAAAACTCCCCTGAGACGATTTCACCAAAGATCCCAAAAAATTATTTTAATAATCCATTATATAAATTCTAGAATAAATTATAATATAACAAAAAAACACTTTTACTATTTAATAAAACTACAATAAGGTTATACTATAACTTGTGTCTTAAATATAAAAATATCAGTTTAAAAGATAAGTTAAGTTATCACAAGAAAACCATTTGGAAATATCCTTTTTTATATTGAGTAAAATAATTTATTTTATTCATGAGAAAATATTGGTGGAGTTCATGAATAATTCTATACTATGGTGTCTAAAAAACATTGTAATCTTATTTTTTTTAAAGATGACTTAGAACTTACAATAGGTAATAAAAAGAAAATGGGTAAACATAACAAAGAAGATATGAAAGTTGCAAATTTTAAACCATATGAATCGAATTTATGAGATGAATGAAATGTATAAAATTTTGAAATAAATGATAAATAAGACCACAAGATAGAATCAATTAAATAATACATGGTAAATAATTAAAAAAAGGGTTGATAATAAGCTTCCCTAAAAAAAGGAATACAATTAAAGAACAATGATTCACATGGATTTTGCTAATGTTTTCATTAAAATTTGAAATTATTAAGAATTAATCAATTGAATTTTATGTTTGTTTGGTAATATTGTTACGATTTTGTTATTTTTTATCCATTTTAATTAACTATATATTAACAGTAGAATTTTTATTATTATTACTATATATTATTTTTTTAATATTAACATATATTTTTTATCTTTATATTTTTTATTTATATTATTTTTATTGGTATTAATATTGGTAGTATACATATTAATTATATGTATATTAGATTAATATAATATTTGACATTTTATATTTGTATTTAAATTAGTAATATTATTTCTTTTACAATTTTAGATACTATTAATTTTAACTTAAATAACTCTTGTTATTAGTTTTAAAATACTATATAATTTTTATTTATATTATCATTTTCACTTTTTGTATTAATTTAGTTTCATTTAATTTTTATTACTATTTATTACCAGTATAAAATTTTGTTTCTATGTCAAATTTCCTAGAGATCGATCTATATGGGCCTGTACTTCCAACATGGCCTCCTTATCAAAGAGAGGAGAGTGAAACACCCTGGTAGATGGGAAGCAGTGTGGGGTGTCTCCTCTCAATTGATTACCCTGCTCGACTTCCCTTGGTAGTGTGTCACCCCCTCTACCATGTAATCCTACATTCAACTCTCCACCCCATGGACACTAAAATCCAACCATGAATCAAAAATGCCCAAACCTTGAGAAATACACTCTATTTCCTACTATTTTATAGGCATACCATTCACCATATGTCACGCTACTAAGGATCCCAAGATAGTATTTCATGTAGTGTTTTTTAGTGGAGATCATGGCCAATAACTTTTGGCAATCATTATAGAAACCCAAACATATTAATTTGTATTATAAGTTTTTGAAGTGATGTTTTTCGTAATGGAGTGAAGTCGTGATGGTCAAGATCATGTGTTCATGACAATACATAACATCATTATTTCAATTCCAATTGTATTATTTTTCGATTGATATTTATATATTAAATTGTTTATTTATACAATTAATTGATATGGGGTATTTCATAATGATTTGGTGCACATCAGTATGATATATAATAAACAATTACTAGATAAAGAAACTAAAAGAATTTGTTTGTTCATAAATTTATCTCTGGCATGAGATAAATGTATATCTCATATTAGTAATTTTTTAATAAATAAATGTATTAACTGAGAATTTAATTTTTTTTCCTCAATAAAATTTCATAGGCGATGTACGATAAGAAATATTTGTGAGAAAACCAGAAATATTTAGTAAAAGACCTAAAAGTACTTAAATTTCATGATAGTTATTCATCAAATCATGGAATGAAATATTTTTCTGATTTGTGTAATGATGTAAATTATTATCTATCATATGAGAATATAACCTAAAAGTATTAAAATAAAATTCATAATTGGTCATAATTGAGATGAATAAATATTCAGATGTTGGAGTTAAATGGTTGATACAAAATCAGTGTGACTTAGAACCACATAACTTTATATACTATCTTTGTATCCATCTCTTAGAAGTTTTTGTTGATTTACATAGTTGTTTGCTTTTTAGATATTTAGTTTTTAGTCATAATGAAAAATTCATAAGCATAACATCATATAAAAAGGATATTACCTATGTATATATACATTATTCTTATGGTTTGAACCTTTCCAATGATTTCATAATAATTAGTAGGTTAATAGATTCCTAAATTTGGCATGCCATAACAGTGCTACCAAATTTCTATTATAGTTTCTAAAGAGAATAGTATTATTATGTGATCCTTCCAAGAGAGTGATTTAGGATTGAAAAAAAAATTTATATGCATTACCTCTTATGGGATTTTCAACTTTTAAAGAAAATTAAGCCTCCTAAGAGTGATTTTTTTGTGAATCATGTATTTTTTATAACCAACGCTAGCCCACAATTCAGGGAATGAGATTCAATTTTTGATATCCTATGAGTAGTATAGTTAATTATAGTTATTTTAATGATAATTATCCATGTACATTTCATCTTCTATAGTGGTGATAGTCACTATATATTGATAACTAATACCATATATATGATAATTGAAAAGGATGATGTATTCACGAAAATTTAAAATGTAGGTTGTGAAAATTTTAGAAAACATTCCAACTGAACTAAAAAATATAAAAACCTTATGGGGGAATGAAGCATGTTCATATCCATATTTTAATCATTCAAATACTCATGAAATTCCTAAAAACACTGATGTTAGTGATTCATGTAGTATATATGGGTTGCAATAAATTTTAGAAAAAATTCAAAACACAACCGTACAATATCTACAAAATTGTAGAAGATAAATAATCTTGTACACTAGAGGATTAAAAATCAATTTTACAAATGATTTTGTGAAAAAATATTAAAAAAAGATACAAATTTATTTTCTAAAATGAGTTAGGTATACAAAATATTATAAATTAAAGCAAAATGTTCGGAAAAATTTTCTTCAACAGAGAAAAACATAGAAATCAAACGTATCAGAATGTCAAATTAGCCTAATAAGTACAACATGATGCTCAAAATATAAGTAATTATTATGAGAATAGGGTAACAATGGATCGATATAAAAATAATTAACTTCATGATATTGGAGATGTGTCTTATTTGATTGGAAATTCCACCTGTCATTCCATAGGTGACTCCCATACATTAAAAGATGATTATTTATATCTAATAACATGTTGGGAATAAAATATCCCATTCTTACACTCTGTTTAATATGATTTCCCATCACACAAGTTGGTTTTATGTCCATATTTTATGATTTCGTAACAATTATACCGTAAAATGACAAAAGTATTCTTTTGAAATATGTTACAAGTTACACATATTAAGGATGAAGATTCATTTGAGTATAAAGTGGATATTGACTAGAACCCTTTATTATAGAGATAGAGTAATAATTAGATCAACACTCCATGTATTTCCTTATTATAATGGAAATAAAGTAAATAAATCACCAGTTACCACTTTTCGAGGATCATTATGAATTAGAAAAACAATCCAAAATGGTAGTTCTGGGTATAATTAGAGAAACAAAAGTACCAGTAATTATTTATGATATAGGACACCCATAACATTCTAGAAATAGTTGAAGGATGGGATTACCTAGAGTGTCATGATCATTTTATCACACATGTTTCTATAGTGAAACATTATTAGGTAAAATTAGATGAACCATTTGAAGAAGATTCCATTACAAACATAATATTTTCATTTACTTAGATTGATATCACCCCGCAAACACCATTTGATGAGTTCAACACCACTTCACTTGAAAAAACCACCAATGTTGACCAGACCCATGACAAAAAGCCTTAAATGAAATTATGGTATGTGAATTAAGTTTGAAATCATCAGATTTCCCATGTAGGTGATCCTTGATGAAGAATAATTGGGATAAATTATCAACCAAAATATTAAATTAAATTAAGAAATGTATATATATCATTATGAGAAAGAGTATTTTTAGGGTATTTATTTTTTATGAACATTCAAAGTGGAAATAATGTTAATCCTTATGATGATTCCCATAGAAAAGACTTTAATTCTTCAGTGATTTGTTTTCAAGTGATGTACACTCATCCCCTTTTGTTGGCTTATTATCCTACATTACACCCATATATTTCCATAACAAGTTTCCATTATTTCCTACTAGATAATTACTTTCATGGAGAATCCATCCAATACATAGGGTGATGAAGAATATTATGCAAGTTATACAATCCCATTTAATCATGGGGTAGTTTCTTCAATATCTATTTGAATAAAAAGTAAGAATACATATCAATTGAAGATGAACAATAATATGTTATTTTTTCTTTCAATGAATTTACTTTTATACCATTTATTTATTTATATAATTAAATTTCATGAATTTAGCTACAATTTTTATTTTTGATGTATCATGTTGGATTTCAATTCAACATATATATATTTTATCATTGACATGATCATTTTCTTTTTGAGCTATCTATAAGATATTATGTAGCCCTGTGTTGACTCTATGTACATTTTGTAGGTTACATATTTTATCAACTTCAATTTATATAGGTATCTTATATGTGTCTATATGAAACTACTCAGGTAAGTGTTACAAATCCTATGATATTATTTTTTTAAATTTAAAAACACCATTTAACAGTGATAAATAATTTCATTAATAAATGGATAAAATGAAAAGAAAATAAAAAACTGACATCCGGGTCATTAGTGAATCTATTGGTGAACTATTGTGTTTTTATAGTTACATAGTCGGGGATATAAGAGTTTTTGTCTTCCTCATCTTCAAACATGATTCATGATTAAAATTATTTTATTAATGATATTATATTTTATATTATATATGATATCATTAAATTATTTGATTTTTTTTGTAAAATATATATTTTTGAAACACTTTTTTACAGTCATTCTCATTTTTATTATCAAATTTTATATTTCGATTCTCATGAGGAATCAGATTTAATTTTTATATACCTTCTCATTTATTTTTTCTTGATGGAATCTTGGTCATGTAATGTCTTCGAGAACATTCCATTTTTCTCCATCAAGGAGATACAAATTTTAAATGTTTCACTAAATTTTTTGATAAATTTATTTGTATTATTTATCCATGATGACCCAATGATCCGCCCATTAATTTTCATTTTTATGTTTCCCTTAGACGACCTGAATAAACCCTTTTCAGAATGATCTTATAACTGATACCCTTCCCTGCCCATTTGGGAATATTTTTATTATGATTTTAAAGGTAAATTTTGGGAAGAGATTTTTTCATGAGGAAGGTTATTTTAGGGATAATTGGTCATCTAATGAACTCAAATAATCAACATTTCATCATGTTTTATGTGATTCATTTCGCAGTTGTTGCATTCATTTCTTATATATTGATATGGGAATATATATTTTTTGGTTACATTAAGGAGTACATTTGTAGTTATTAAATGAAACCCTCTCATTTAGGAATACCTAATAAAGTGATAATCCATTCCACTTGGATCTAGAGTTTTTCTCTGACCCATTTTCACATATATTGTTTAAATTATGGGTTTATTATTTAATTTTTAAGGGATATTTCTTATATATTTTTCTAGGTCTTTGTGAGATGATACACACATATTTATCATTTCATTATATTTGATTGTGGTGTTTCTCTGAAAAGATGGTGAATAAAAAAAGAGAGAAAAAATATAAAAATTAATTTTTTGTGGACGATATTGGATCATCATTTTCTTGATGAAATGAAATATTTTAAGTGTTGTGGAGTGATAATTCAAGGGAGGCTTTGAGATTGACATTTATCATGATTTTATCACATGATTTAACCTTAATTTCCCCAAAAAAACTATCAACTAATTTTTAACCATCATTCCACAACCCTAGTTAACATTAGAATCAAATATGAATTCCTTATGAATGCTAAATTGTTTTGATTTTCAGAAGTAGATATGTGAAATTAATATCAATAAGATGATAAAATAGTCATGTATATGAGAATAGTATAAAACCATGCTTCAAATTGTCTTGTTAGATGAGGTTGATTGTGTGGCAGGTCCCATTGATACTTGGGTGCATATGCTTGTTTTGAATATAATTCATGTGGAAGGAATATTATTTTTCAAAATTGGGAATTTAAATAGTGCATAATATTTACTGATACATGTGATTGAAAAAATAGAACTTTTCCATTGACCTAGGTTTTAAAATTTTTAAGTGTGGGGGATTTCAAGAGCATGACTTGTTTTATCCATTTAATTAATTTTTAAATTAGATTTAAGTATTTATTTATTTATTTTAATGTGTTTAGGTTCTTTTTGTAATTTTTTGGGTTTTAGTTAATTTTTATAATTTTTAGTTAATATGTAATAATAATTTTTGTTACATATTAATATTGTTCATTTATATTAATTTTATATATTATCATATATCAATTTGCATTAATTTTTTTATATTAATTTTATTAGTATTTTTTGTTCGTAGTATATATATATTTTAATTATATTTGTATATTACTCTAAATTTCCTATTATTAATAACTTTTTTTTATTGTTGCTATTATTATTTTGGATAGAGTTATTTTTAATTTCAAATAACATTTATTAATATATTTATTATAGAATATTATGTATATTTATATAAGTATTTTCATTTTATGTATTTATTTAGTTTGATCGAATTTTTATTACTATTTATTGTTAGAATTACTTTTTTTTCATTGTTGCATATTTTATTCTAATTGTTTTTATGTTTTGTATTTTCAGGAAAGATATTCATGGGAACTATCTCCTTCCTCTAGTGGATTCTAACTACAAAGGTGTCAGGGAAAAACCCAGAACATAGGTACCATGGTGGGTATTCTCCTCTCTAAAGTGCACTCAATCGGACCCATTTTAATATAGTTTATCCTAATTATAGAATTATGTCCACAAGTTCTAACTGGAACATCACAATGAATGCATACCAAGCCATAGAAGGTCTACCTCCCAATGTCTGCTTCATCCGATGTTGAACCAAGACATGAAACAATAATTACCTGCCACCCTATCCACATTATAGCCATTCACACCTGAACCAATCCCTCTCCCAATAATCAATCCTAAGTTTCATTAAATGGGTGTTAAAATTAAAAAAAAAACTATTAGTGGGAAAGGTTTTATAGGTTTTTAAAAAACCTTTACATGGAACAATGAATGTCATTCACACCCTCATTGTCATTGTGGAATCATGGATGAGGATTATGCTTTTATGTGGATGTAAATGAAGTCTGAAACACATTAATGTTTCATTAGTACTATTTTCAAAGGAGGTGTAAATGAGGATCACACATATCATTGAGAAATTTCATAAAAGGTGGGCCTCCCTCCCTCAATTTCAGTTACGCCAACCCTATAAATGGAGTGAAACTATTTCAAATTTCATTCTCAACATATATCTCAATCTTTTGGGAGGGTAAATTTTTTTTTTTCAAAAAGTTTTTTTTTATTTTCTTTTATAATTTTGTTTTATTTTCTTTTCTAATTTTGTTTTTATGAATTATTTATTTTAAATATATAGTTGTATGAACAAATGAATTAATGTGATTTGTATGATTTATTTGCTCTGTTAATTAACTTTTGTTCTGTGACTAAATTCATATTGAATGATTTTTTAATTTTTAATATTTTGTAATCGTAATTGAAATTGTATAAAAAAAATTAAATTCTGTGAAGTATGAGTGTTTAAAAAATGTATTTATTTTGAATTTAAATTAGGAAAATTTTTGTTTTAATATGTTATAAATATTATTATTTTTATAGAAAAAATAAATTTAAATTATAATATTTGACACACATAAGAATATACATTGATTCACCCAATTGTTTTTAAAAAATTTATATTATAAACATTTATTTTAAAAAAACTTATATTAACTATCGTATGTACTTTTTTTTAATTATAAAATACATTATTCCATATTTATACATAATTATTATTATTTTTTTTTGTTGTCACAGAAATTTTTTTCTGTAAATAAATTTTTTAAATTATATTAAATATAAATAGTTATTATTTCAATTAATTTAGTATAAAATACAATTATTTAAAATTTTGAATGTATAAGTACTTCATAAATTGTATATATACTTATTTTCTTTTATTTTATTGAAAGTTACATGACTTAACAACATTTAAATGATTATTTAATTATAAATTATATTAGTGTTGTTAATTAAATTCAATAAAATGTACTGGTAATAATATTTTTAGTATATAGATCATAATAAGTTTTTCAAAAGTATGTTAACAGTATTGTGTGATGACTAATCTTGAGACACCTAACAATGTATGATTGAAATGACATATATATTTTTATATGTTTTTTTAAAAAAATTTAATAATTAGATTTTATTTAACTCACTGATGGCCTTTGTGTCAACTTTTTTTCTATGTATATAAGTACATGTGTGTTCATGTAAACATGTTATGTATCCAAAACCCTTAGACCGCTCACTTTCATGTGAGTAACATTTTAATAAAAGGGAACTCAGCAAGATGTGTTTTTTATTGATGTTTTATTTTTACGCCATTAATGAAAGGATACTATTGGATGTAAACATATCTGATAATAGAGGCTCTAGGAGTTCGCCCATGTTTTACTAGTTTTATGAAATAATAATAATTCAATCCATAAAAAAGACTTAATATCAAGTCAAGGATATTTAATCAAAAATAATTAAAAAATGTAAAAAATTTCTGATGTAGTATAAAAATATTTAATGATTTAAAAATTTTTCATTCTAGGTAAACATTTCATCATCAATATACTTCAATAGTGTTGTTATTTATATTTATCAGGGTGTTATGCACATTTTTTCTACCCACAAAAGTGGAAAATCATTATGGTAGATTGAATATAAATATAAATATAAATATATATATATTATTTGATATAGTTATAGGTAATGTCAGAATTTTTAGAACATAATAACTATATTTAAAAACATTTTATAAGTATTGTATCAAGTCTTATATGGAGATGACTATCTAATGTTTGATTAACGAAATTACATGTGGCTATTTCTGGAGGATTTAGATAAGATAGGGTCGTAGAGATGGTGTTCTGTATGTCGAGAATATACTTTCCAAGAACCTTGCTGTGATTTGTGTATTTATGAGATAAAAATTGTAGGGTGTGTTATTCTTATGCAAATGTGGATAAATAAGAACATCCCTCGCTCAGATCCACATTCCTACATGCCACTCAATGGTTATATTTTATGGGAGTCCATGTGTTGCCAATAGTATGTTTTTCCTTACATATTATGTGAAAATAATATTCAAAAGTTTCTATTATGAAATATATGTTTAAAACTGTTATCTATATGTTGAGTTAGGCACATTGATACCACCAAACATGATGTCAAAGAATACAAACATATACTAGACAAGCTTCAAAGGATTACCTATGCGATAATTAGTTAGGGAGTTAAATTTTTATTTTTTATTGTACATGGATTCATTTACTTATTTTCTCCTTTTCCTTCTCTTTTGATATTTTAGGTTTTATGGATGTTATGTATTTAGGTTATCCTTGATATTCTCCGAACAAACTATATAGTGATTTTTTGGTAGCTCATGTGTCACACATATGATTGAGATTCAATATTGTTGAGAGGAACCATACTGATTGTAACACCCCTAGATTTTATGAGATATATTCTTTTTAATTTATTTCATATCTTCTATTGTATGCTACACCAAGATTATCTTGCGCTATACGCAACACTGTATTAGCTTACAGTATATGAAACACTATTCTTGGATTGTGTTACACACAATTTCAAGTTTGTTTGATAGTAGTTATTCTATGAAACATTGAGTGTATATATATATATATAAAATGTATAAATGAAATATGGTTGGATTCTGTTATACATAACTACAAATGAGTCTTTCACTACACACAACCCTGACTTGGCTTGCATTACACGCAATCGCGACCTTCCTTAACAGCATGTGTTGTATGCAATATTAGGTTTCACTAACCAACGATATATTGTTATAATATTATTATGGACTTTCTTTTTTGAATAGTATTAACGAAATTTTGAATTTTATAACATTATTATTCATCTTACACATTTTCTAGAGCATGGTTTGAGAACAAAATAAATTTTTCGGGTAAAATAAGTATTTTTAAAAAAATGCAGTTTTGCCGCCTTTTGATGGGCACCCATTTTAAATTTAGTTTTTTACATGTTTATAAGTTCAATTTTACAAAATAAAATTCTTCTTTTTAATCATGATATAAAAATTTACTTTGGATAAAATTTTCATATTATTCTGATAACTTTCATATTTTAATGAATAGTAAACACACGCTGTATTTTAATTAAAAGCAATTTTTTCATCGCAAAAATTTATATGTGTAAATTATAATATTTAATGGTTTTAAAGTATAAATAGAATATATTTTTACCATTTAATATAATTTATGTCACTACTATTAATTTTACATTGAATTCATAGGTAAAAACATTTCAATCTTTGGCAATGTATTAACTTTTAAAACCCATTTTCATAACAATGGGATTAATTTTAAATTAATTACTGCGACTTCTTTGTTTTTAATTTTGAAAAATGGATTCCAAATTTGAATTAATTGGGTCCAAATTATATTAACAGGTTACTTTTTTGTGATATTATGAATAGTAACTATGGTAATTTTTTTTTACTTCAGTTAAAGGTAAATTGGGTAATTAAGGGTAAAATTAATCTTATAAATTTACCCTAACACCTACCAAAATTCTATTGGATGACTCAAAGTCTACCCTTATCACCTAAGGGTTAGAATAAATTCATTTTATGGACTTTTGACTATGAAAATAATTTAATTATTATTAAAACCAAAGAAATTTACAACATGTCACTCTCTTCAATCTTATAAGTATAATAATTTTAATTTAGTGATAAATTCATGAAACTTCGAACATGAATAGTCTATAGAAATATAATAAAATTATATACATCATGTAAATTTATTTAGAATTCTTAGGGATTAAATAATTATCATTAATGGTGATATAATAGTGATTTTGAAATTATATTATTGATTGAAATATCAAATACATGGTTTTAAAAATATTAAAATAAATATTATATGAAATATTTAATGTTCTCCACAATTTTTATAGATAAATATGAAATGTTATGAATCTATTAAAGCTTTTATTTTGAACATATATTCTATGTGGATTTTATTTAAATTCAAATAAATGAATAGTGTCAAAATTTACACAATTGTTATTTTATAAGAAAAACATAATATAAAATTGTTTAAAAATCACAAAAAAAATAACAATTATAAATTAACAAATATATGGTTTAAAATTTCATAAATAATCCAATTATGGACAATTCACAACACATAAATAATTATTTATAACAATTTAAAATTTAAAATCTTATAACCACAAATAAAATTAAATAGATTAAATATGGATAAATCAAGTTGATAATGTTTAAAATAAATTACCAACATGTATAAATTTTATTTTTTAATGATATTACAACCCTATATCATCTATTTTCGTATTTGAGTTATTTTCGAAGTTTTTAAGTGGGTTTTGAATTTATTATAAATTAATATTTTTGAGGTTTCCAAAGGTACCCCTCTCCTCCCTTATAAAAGGGCTCCTCCTTCCTCTTCTATTTAAACAATTTTGAGCCTTAAATCTCGAACAACCCCGGACCATTTCCATTGTCAACTTCCGTAGATACATTATAGAGGTTATGGTCTCCTCAAAAGACTAAATCTAGTGCCTTAATAGGAGGTTAAGAAAAGGCGCGTCCAAGAAGAGGTAATATCCTTTACCGATTCTTTCCAATTTATTTCTTCTTCTACTTATTCTTATTTACTTGTTTCATGATAAATTTATAACATCAGTATCACTCTTATTATTATATGTTATTATAAATATTAAGCAACCATATTTCATCTTCTATCCATCCCAAGGAAAATGGAATCACCGTGCATACGTACGTACGGAATACCATCTCCACACCGTGGTGTAATCTGTTTTCCACCACCACCTTACTTGGATGGGTATAATGGTGTAAATAATAACTATATATGGTTATTATAACATCATAATGATTCTGAAATAATATATCATCCACTCCAATTCCATTCAATAATTATTGGAATGATATCATTGCTCGTGCGTACGTACGGATTATAGTCTCCACGACACGATGAGATTCATTCTCCATGATAACCATTCAAGAATGATTATAAAGTACATATAATGAATAATTATGAAATATATGACATAATTAAACTACTTTATTTATGTATACATATATATATGTCATCTACTTACTTCCATTCAAGACAATAAGGAAAGGAAAACAATGTTCATGCCTACGTACAACCGACCGTATCCATGAACGGTGTATTTAATTTCATTTATCTATCTATTATTTATATATATATTGAATATATATGATATATAAATCATGATTTACATTCTGGAAGTAATTAAATCACGATATAAGTAATAAAAATATCAATAATAACAAGTCCAAACACATACGATAAATAAAACGATTTTACCAAAAACGCTGCTTTAACATGGAGTTTACAAAAGAACGGGTAATATAAAGTCATAAGTGAACCATATATGATATCATAACAATAAATATGATTCTTTAATAAGACAATGACATTATTTAAATCATTATACAGGAGGTTCTGAAACGTATGAAGCATATCAGACATAAGGTAAGGGATAATTTTGCAATCTCATTTTTATCTGAGATTTCTTATACGTAAGTATTTACAGGGGTTATATTTTTCATCCATGTCCAAAAAATATTTTTCATAAAGTGTTTAATATTCTTCCATGTATGTTTAAATTCATTTTTACCATTCTTTGACTTTTAATTTGTGTTATGGATGGAATCTTTCTTTTGTTTACCATACGTGGTACTTTTTGACTTTTCCGTTAAAATTATGAGGAAATGTTTTTTTAACTTATATGGCATGAACAGATTTTTTTAAGGTTTATTAAAGCCTTATTTTCATGAAGTTTCCTCCAAAATATTTCATGATTATTTTCAACAAAATCCCTTTCTTTTAAAATTTCATGGCATTTTGTGAAAAGAAAATGATTTTGAAGAATAAAGGATATTTTCCTCACGAATTCATTTCAAGTGTTTTGTAAAAACTATTTTCCATCTAAGATGAAATTATTTAATATGATTATGTTTCAAGTATAAAGTCTCTGTGATTTACATGGTTTCAATTTTCTTATGATTAAATGATATCCATTTGTTTTATATGGATTATGTTATAATGGGATGATGTTTATGAAACCAATTTTATTATTTGGGTTATGATGAATGATTTATGTTTATGTCATGGAACACATAAGAATGATTTCATTATGAGATGGGTGGGACCTATATCTCCCTCCAATACATTGGGTAAAGATTTATATCTCATGAGATAGACATGGCTGGAATGGTAAGTTAATCCGGTTCAGTTTTACAGGACTGGAACAAGAAGTGAACTCGATTCAGAAAGGGACTTTGTCCACTAAGATGGTCTTTGAAGTAATTCCTTGGATACTATGCAAATAATGTCATGTTATTAATGGTTTTCCACAATAACATGTTTTATTCCCATTCTATTTTATCATGATTGATGTTCCTTTATGATATATTCCTTACGTACTTCCAAGATTTATGTCATTGCTCAAGATTTTGATGTTTAGATTTTATGTTCAAGTTTTTTCATTCAAATATTTATGGATTGTTTTATGTTCTCTATGTTTACCCTTACTAAGAATTTGGGTGCACCCTTTTTATGTTTTCTTTTCCCTAGGATATAAATAAAGATTTTAGTTAAGAAAAAAAAAATGGTAATATCTTTATGGGAGATGTTGAAGACCTTTCACCATGATTAGAAGATTGTGTTCCGAGTTTCCAAAGACACTAAAATATTACGATCCTTGAGTGTTGTTTTGGTTATGTATTAAGTATTCCGAAAAAGTAATGTAATGTCTAAGTACGTTAGTTTTGTCATTTCTACAGTTGGAATCAGAGGAAAGGTTTAGGTAACCTTTGGAAACTATGATGTGAAAACTTTAGTGAGATCCCTAGAGATATTTCTAAGGTATGTCTAGGGATGTGTCTAAGGTTATGTATAAGTATTGGTTATAGTCCTATGATTATGGTAATGATCATAGAATTAAGGATAAGTTGTTAGATATTAAAGTTACTCCCCCTTTATTATGTTGTTTTCCCTAGCATGATTTTTTCCTATCACACTATTATTTTTGGGTTTTAGACGATGGTTGGAACCCGAAGGAATCGTGTTGATAAATGTAATGGACAATGAAATGATTGTCCTTCTGAACAAACCAATGTTATGGGAGATGGAGTGAAAAATATTATTTCTATACTTAAACAAGCTATGAATCATTCTGGACCTCCAAATGAGAAGAGAAGGGAACAGTATTCTATTAAGTCCATCATGAGGAAACGTACACCTTCTTTCAGTGGGTCTTATAATCCACTTGTTGCTGAACAATGGATCAGTACCATTGAAAAGATATTTTCCATACTTCGTTGTTCATAACATGAAAAAGTCATTATGGCTGTTTACTTTTTAGAAGGCGAAGCACACCAGTGGTGGACTCTAATTAAGAATAAAAGGCCCTAAGATAAAATTGAATTAATGGAATGGGACGAGTTCAAGAACTTGTTTTTCAATAAGTACATCCCTTGTATTTTTCAAACACATATGGAAAATGAGTTCCTTGAGATTAAGGAAAAAGATGATAAATCTTCTAGAATATATGAAGCGAATTTTACAAGGCTTTCAAGGTATGCATATAGATTTATCATCTAACCTAAATGTAAAGTTGATCTATTCTTCAGTGGCTTAAAACCATGTCCTAGAAGGGAATTAGCTATAAGAGACTTCAGTAGCTATAAAGAAATTGTGCGTTGTCCTACCAAGGTAGAACTGGAAGTTGGTGTTACATATCCATATCATAGTTTTGATAAAAAACGAAAGATGGAGTTCAAGGAGAAATCTAAAAATAATGGTGAAAATAATATGAATGTTTCTTTATGCTCAAAGTGTAGAAATAAGCATGGTGGAAATTTCTAAAAGTTACTAATTTTTTTTTAAAGTTTGTAAAAGAAGGTCATCGATCAGTTCAGTGTTGAAGTAATGGGAAAAAAGTATCTAATGATGTGAATAGAGAAAAGACTATAGAGAACGCACCACCAACACTTCAATGCTTCAAGTGCAAGGAAATGGGGAATTATGCTAATCAATACCCTAATCGAAGGGTTGATGATGATCTATGTGAGAAACCTCTTAAGGAAAATGATAAAGTTAAGTCACATGCGATCACTATTTGTGATGTTGAATACGACAATGATGTTGTGGAATGATTAAGTATTTATGTAATGGGATTTCAAAATACTATCATGGAATCTCATTTATAGTATCATGGTATTTTGAAATATCTATGTATTGGTTTTCAAGAATTATGTGGTACCGGGAACCATGAAAATTGATTGAAATATTTTTGGAAAGAATATGATATGTGAATAATGAAGGGATAAATAGAAAATTAAATGAGCTCATGAATGATATAAGGACAATGTTATATCATGGTTTGAGTATAGAGAAATTTTGGGATTTTGGTATGTGGAAAGACATAACTTTTGACAGCATTCATGTTTTCACTAATGTTCAATGGGTATTCATTTTTCAAGAGAATACATGATTAAAGTATTCACATGTTTGGAATATGACAAAAAAGATATATCGTATAATATATGGGGGATAAATGATGGTATTCACATGCTCAGTATATGACATTTCTAGTAATTTTTTTCTTTATATTATCAGCTTGGACAGAAGTATTTTGGATAATCCTAAAGATTGGAATGAATTTAGTTGGACATAAGATGGTATTGTTTAAGGCTATAACGTTTTTTGATATTATTGCAGGAATGTTATAATAATTTAGTTTTAGAAAAAGGGACAACCTGCAGGACAGGTGACAACCCATCTGGTCGGACAAGGCTGTGGGAATCAAACCCACAACCAAAGTGTGACAAGCCTTTATTGGCTACCACTGTCCTACAGGAAGTCCCTGGTTAGTATAAATTAGTTTTAATTTATTAAGTGGTATGATAAATGAAGTATAAGTTTATTTTAGGAACCATATACGATTAATCTCACTATAGATGGACTTATGTAAATTTAATAACTTTTTCTAATCTTTTGTTTAAGACAAATGGAATGACCTATCATTCTACCACATGATCAGTTAACACTTTTAGGAAGACAAATTCAACTTCATTTATTTATGATATTAAGTGAAAATTATTCAAGGCATGAACAAAAGTGAGATTGTACCAAAATCAAGTAAGTATTTCTTTTAATTCAAAAATTCTTCAACATTAGGGAAATGATATTGAAAACCAAAAATGATGTCCTAGGTGCTCTCATATCTGATGAATCAGATGGTACCTTAGATCATCACAAATTTAAGGCTTTATGACTATTTGATTTATCATATCCATGTCTTCTACCACTCTCCATCAGAACTTGATGGTTAGATTTCTATTCCATATCTATATATTCACCTATGTTATCCTATGTGGAAAGCCAATGATTAGTTAATTTGGGTAACCGTTATGTTTCATACAATATTTTTTAAAGATAACTTTTCTTTTTCCTTTTTACAATGTGGGAATATATGAAAGAAACTTTCATGTAGTAAACCATTTATAACCCAGACGAATTTCGAGGGTTAAATTTATTTTAAGGGGGGTATAATGTAACACCCTGGGATTTTATGAGATATATTATTTTTAATTTCTTTCATATCTTCTGTTGTACGCTACACCAATATATTGTTATAATATTATTATGGACTAGACTTTATGAATAGTTTTAACTAAATTTTGAATTTTATAACATTATTATTCATTGTACACATTTTCTAGAACATGATTTGAGAAAAAAATAAATTTTTCTGGAAAAATAAGTATTTTTCAAAAAATACAGTTTTTTTGCCTTTTGATGGAGCACCCACTTAAAATCTAGTTTTTGACATGTTTATAAGTTAAATTTGAGAAAATAAACTTTATCTTCAGAATCATGATATAAAAATTTACTTTGGATAAATTTTTCATATTATTCTGATAACTTTCATATTTTAATGAATTGTAAAAACACGCTATATTTTAATTAAAAACAATTTTTTCATCCAAATAATTTATATGGTTAATTTACAATATTGAATGGTTTTAAAGTATAAATATAATACATTTTTATCATTTAATATAATGTATGTTATTACAATTAATTCTACATTGAATTCATAGGTCAAAACATTTCAATCTTTGGCAATGTTTTAACTTTTGAAACTCGTTTTCTTAACAACGGGATTAATTTTAAATTAATTACTGCAACTTATGTGTTTTGAATTTTGAAAAATGGATTCCATATTTTAATTAAGTGGGTCCAAATTCTGTTAATATGTTACTTTTATTTTTTTTGATATTATGAATAGTAACTACGGTAATTTTTTTTACTGTAGTTAAAGATAAATCGGGTAATTAAGTGTAAACATATGATTATAAATTTACCCCAACACCTACGAAAATTCTGTTGGATGACTCAGAGTAGATCCTTATCACCTAAGGTTCGGAATAAATTCATTTTATAGACTTTTTACCTTGAAAATAATTGAATTATTATTAAAACCAAAGAAAGTGACAACATGTCACTCTCTTAAATCTTATAATTATAATAATTTTAATTTAGTGATAAACTTCATGAAATTTTTGAATGCGAATAGTCTCCAGAAATCTAATAAAATTATCAACATCATGTGATTTTTTTTATAATTTTTAGGGATTAAATAATTATCATTAAAGGTGACACAATTGTGATGTTGAAATTATTTTATTGATTGAAATCTCAAATAAATGATTTTAAAAATATTAAAATAAATATTATATGAAATATTTAATGTTCTCCACTACTTTAATAGATAAATATGACATGTTATGAATCTATTAAAGCTTTTAGTTCGAACATATATTCTGTGTGGATTTTTTTTAAATTCAAATAAATTAATAGAGTCAAAATTGACACAATTGTTATTTTATAAGAATAACATAATATAAAATTGTTTAAAAATCAGAAAAAAAATAACAATTATAAATTAAAAATTATATGGTCTAAAATGTCATAAATAATCCAATTATGGACAATTCACAATAGATAAGTTATTATTTATAACATTTTAAAATTTAAAATCTTATAACCACAAATAAAATTAAATAGATTAAATAAGGATAAATTAAGTTGATATTGTTTAAAATAAATTACCAACATGTCTAAATTTTATTGTTTGATGATATTACAACCATATATCATCTAAGTTTGTATTTTAGTCATTTTGAATGTTTTTAAGTGGGGTTTAAATTTATTATAAATTAATATTTTTGAGGTTTCCAAAGGTGCCCCTCTCCTCCCTTATAAAAGGGAACCTCCTCCCTATTCTATTTACACAATTTTGAGCCTTCATGCTCTGCCAACCCCTACCAATTTCCCTTATAAACTTCCCTAGAAAAATTATAGAGGTTCTGGTCTCCTCAAAAGACAAACTCTAGTGCCTTAAGAGGAGGTTAAGAAGAGGCACGTCCAAGAAGAGGTAATATCCTTTACCGATTCTTTCCAATTTATTTCTTCTTCTACTTCTTCTTCTTTATTTGTTTAATCATAAATTAAGAACATCAGTATCACTCATATAATTATGTGTTATTATAAATATGAAACAACCATATTTCATCTTCTATCCATCCTACGGAAAACGAAATCACCACGCATGCATACATACTGAATACCGTCTCCACGCCGTGGTGTAATCTGTTTTAAACCACCACCTTACATGGATGGGTATAATGGTGTAAAGAATAACTATATATTGTTATTATAACATCATACTGATTCTGAAATATTATTTCATCCACTCCAATTCCATTCAATAATTATGGGAACGATATCATCGCTCGTGCGTACGTACTGATTATCGTCTCCACGACGCGATGAGATTCATTCTCCATGATAACCACTCAAGAACGATTATAAAGTATATATAATTAATAATAATGAAATATATGACATAATGAAACTACTAGATTTATTTAAACATATATATATATATATTTTTTATGTACTTACTTTCATTCAAGTCAACAAGCAAAGGAAAACAGTGTTCATGCGTACGTACGGCCTACCGTCTCCATGAACGGTGTATTTCATTTCATTTATCTATTTATTATGTATATAAATATACTGAATATATATGATATATAAATCATGATTTACATTCTTTATGTATGTAAATAATTATATAATTAATAATAATATCAAGAACAACAAGTCCAAACACGTACGATAAATAAAACGATTTTACCCAAAACGCTGCTTTAACATGGAATTTACAAAAGAACAGGTAATATAAAGTCAGAAGTGAACCATATATGATATCAAAACAATAAATATGATTCTGTAATAATTAAATGACATTATTTAAATCATTATACAGGAGGTTCAAATACGTACAATGAATATCGGATATAAGGTAAGGGATAACATTTCAATCTCATTTTTATCTGAGATTGCTTATACGTAAGTATTTACTAGGGTTATATTTTTCATCCATGTCCATAAAATGTTTTTCATAAAGTGTTTAATATTATTCCATGTATTTTTAAAGTCATTTTTACCATTATTTTACTTTTACTTTGTGTTACGGATGGAATCTTTCTTTTGTTTACCATATGTGGTACTTTTTGACTTTTCCGTTAAAAGTACGAGGAGAATGTTTTTTTTAACTTATACAGCATGAACGTAATTTTTTTTATGGTTCATTAAAGCATTTTTTTCATGAAGTTTCCTCCACAAGATTTCATGATTATTTTCAAAAAAAATCCCTTTCTTTTAAAATTACATGGAATTTTGTGAAAAGAAAATGATTTTGAAGAATAAAGGATATTTTCCTCAAGAAATCATTTCAAGTGTTTTTTCAAAACTATTTTCCATATAAGATGAAATTATTTAGTATGAATATTTTTCAAGTATAAAGTCTTTATGATTTAATTGGTTTCACTTTTCTTATGATTAAATGATATCCATTTGTTTTAAATGGATTATGTTATGATGGGATGATGTTAATGAAACCCATTTTATTCTTTGGGTTATGATGAATGATTTATGTTTATGTTGTGGCACACGAAAGAATTATTTCATCATGAGATGGGTGTGACCTATATCTCCCTCCAATGCATTGGGTAAATATTTATATGTCATGGTATAAACATGGCTGGAATGGTAAGTTAATCCGGTTCAGTGTTACAGGATTGGAATGAGGAGTGAACTCGATTCAGAAAGGGACTTTGTCCACTAAGATGGTCTTGGAAGCAATGTCTTGGATACTATAGAAATCATATCATGTGCTTAATGGTTTGAAAATTTTACATGTTTTTCCAATTCTATTTTATCATGATTGATGTTACTTTATGATATATGCCTTATTTACTTCCAAGATTTATGTCTTTGATCAAGATTTTGATGTTTAGATTTTATGTTCAAGTTTTTGCATTCAAATGATTATGGATTGTTTTATGTTCTCTATGTTTACCCTTTCTGAGCATTTTATCTCACCCTTTTTATGTTTTCTTTTCCCCAGGATATAATGAAAGTTTTTAGGTAAGAAAAAAAGGGGAAGATCTTTATGGGAGATGTTGAAGATCTTTCACCGTGATTAGAAGATTGTGTTCCGAGTTTCCAAAGACACTAAACTATTACGATCCTTGAGTGTTGTTTTTTATGTATTAAGTATTCTGAAAAATTAACGTAATGTCCAAGTACGTAAGGTTTGGCGTCTCTATAGTTTGTATCAGAGGAAATGTTTAGTTAACCATTGGAAACTAGGATGCGAAAACATTAGTGAGATCCCTAGAGATATTTCTAAGGTATGTCTAGGGATGTCTCTAAGGTTAAGTATAAGTATTGGTTATAGTCCTAGGATTATGGTAATGATCAGAGAATTAAACCTAAGATGTTAGATATTGAAGGTACTCCCCCTTTATTATGTTGTTTTCCCTTGCATGATTTTTTCCTATCACACTATTCTTTTTCGGTTTTAGACGATGGATGGAACCCGAAGGAACCGTGTAGATCAATGTAATGGACAATGTAATGATTTTACTTCTGAACTAACCAATGGTATGGGAGACGGAGTGAAAATTTTATTTCTATACTTACACAAGCTATGAATTATTCTGGACCTCCTAATGAGCAGATAAGGGAACAATATTCTATTGAGTCCTTCATGAGGCAACATCCACCTTCTTTCTGCGGGTCTTCTAATCTACTTGTTTCTGAACAATGGATCAGTGACACTGAAAAGATATTTTCCATGTTTCACTGTTCAGAACATGGAAAATTCATTCTGGTTGTTTACTGTTTTGATGGCGAAGCAGACTAGTGGTGGACTCTAATAAAGAATACAAGGCCCCATGATGAAATTTAATCAATGGAATGGGACTTGTTCAAGAACTTTTTTTCAATTAGTACTTCCCTCGTATTATTCGAACAAAGATGAAAAAGGAGTTCCTTGAGCTTAAGCAAAAGGATGATGAATCTGTTGGTATATACGAAGGAAATTTTACAAGGATTGCAAGGTATGTACCTGGAATTATCATCCAACCTGAAAGTAAAGTTGATCGTTTTTTCAATGGCTTAAAACCAAGTCTTACAAGGGAATTATCTATAAGGGACTACAGTAGCTATGAAGAAATTTTTCATTGTTCTATCAAGGTAGAACTAGAATTTGGTGTTACATATCCATCTCATGGTTTTGAAAAAAATGAAAGATGGAGTGCAAGGAGAAATCTCAGAATAATGGTGAAAAGATGATGAATGTTTCTTTATACTCAAAGTGTGGAAATAAGCATCGTGGAGATTGTCTAAAAGGTACTAAACAATGTTTTAAGTGTAGAAAAGAAGGTCCTCGAGAAGTTGAGTGTCTAAGTAATGGGAAAATGGTAGCTAATGATGTGAATAGAGAACGCTCTACCAACACTTCAACCCTTCAAGTGCAAGGAAATGGGGAATTATGCTATTCAATTTCCTAATCCAAGGGTTGATGATGATCGACGTGAGAAACCTCTTAAGGAAAATGATAAAGGGAAGTCACATGCGATCACTATTTGTGATGATCAATAGGATAATGATGTTGTGGAATGATTAAGTGTTTATGTAATGGGATTTCAAAATAGTATCATGGAATCTCATTTATGGTATCGTGGAATTTTGGAATATCTATGTATTGGTTTTCAATAATTATATGGTACCGGTAAGCATGAAAAGCGATTGAAATATTTTTGGAAGGAAGATGATATGCGCATAATACAGGGATAAATATAAAATGAAAGGAGCTCCTGACTGATATACGGACAAAGTTATATCATGGTTTGATTATATAGAAATTTTGGGATTTTGGTATGTGGAAAGAGTTAATTTTTGACATCATTCATGTTTTAACTAATGTTCAATGGGTATTCATTTTTAAGAGAATACATGAATAAGGTATTCACATGTTTGTAATGTGACCAACAAGATAAATCATATAATATATAGGGGATAAAGGATGGTATTCAAATACTTGGTAGATGACATTTCTAGTAATTTTATTCTTTATACTATGAGCTTGGACAGAAGTATTTTAGATAATCCAAATGATTAGAATGAATTAAGGTAGACATAAAATATTATTGTTTAAGGCTAGAACTTTTTTTGATATTATTGCAGGAATTTTATAATAATGTAGTTTTAGAAAATGGGACAACCTGCAGGACGAGAGACAACCCATCACGTCGGACAAGGCTGTGGGAATCAAACCCACAACCAAAGTGTGACAGGCCTTTATTTCCTACCACTGGCCTACAGGAAGTCCCTGGTTAGTATAAATTATATTTAATTTATTATTTGGTATAATATATGAAGTATAAGTCCATTTTAGATTCCATATACGATTAATCTCACTATAGATGGACTTATGTATATTTAATAACCTTTTCTATCCTTTTGTTTGAGACAAATGGAATGACATATCATTCTATCACATGATCTGTTAACACTTCATGGAAGACAAATTCAACTTCATTTCTTTAAGTGATTAAGTGAAAATTGTTCAAGGCACGAACAACAGTGAGATTGTACCAAATCAAGTAATTATTTCTTTTAATTGAAAAATTATTCAACATTAGGGAAATGATCTTGAAAACCAAAAATTTTGTCCTAAGTGCTCTCATATCTGATGAATCATATGGTACCTTAGATCATCAAAATTTTATGGCTTTGTGACTATTGGCTTTATCATTTCCGTGTCCTCTAAAACTCTCCATCAGAACATGATGGTTAGATTTCTCTTCCATATCTATATTTTCACCTATGTTATCCTATGTGGAAACCCGGTGATTAGTTAATTTGGGTAACTTTTACATTTCATACATTAGTTTTTAAAGATAAGTTTTGGTTTTCCTTTTTACGATGTGGGTATCTATGAAAGAAACATTCAGGTTGTAAACCATTTATAACCATGATGAATTTTAAGGGAGAACTTCATTTTAAGGGGGTAGAATGTAACACCCCGAGATTTTATGAGATATATTCTTTTTAATTTATTTCATATCTTCTATTGTACGCTACACCAAGATTATCTTGCACTATAGGAAACACCATATTAGCTTGCAGTATACCCAACACTATTCTTGGATTGTGTTATACACAATTTCATGTTCGTTTGATAGTAGTTATTCTACACAAAATTGAGTGTATATATATATATTTTCAATGTATAAATGAAATATGGTTGGATTCTGTTCTATGAAAAAACAAATGAGTCTTTTACTACACGCAACTATGACTTGGCTTGCATTACACACAATCGTGACCTTCCTAAATAGTGTGTGCTGTACGCAATACCAGGTTTCAATAAACAATGATATATTGTTATAATATTATTATAGACTAGCTGTTATGAATAGTATTAAATAAATTTTGAATTTTATAACATTATTATTCATCTTACACATTTTTTCAAACATGGTTTGAGAAAAAAGTAAATTTTTCAGGTAAAATAAGTATTTTTCAAAAAATAATGTTTTCCGCCTTTTGATGGTGTGACCACTTTAAATATAGTTTTTACATGTTTATAAGTTCAATTTGAAAAAATAAAATTTTTATTTGAAATCAATATATAAAAATTTACTTTGGATAAATTTTTCATATTATTCTGATAACTTTCAGAGTTAAATGAATAGTAAAAACACGCTATATTTTAATTAAAAACAAATTTTTTCATCGTAATAATTTATATGGTTAAATTATAATATTTAATGGTTTTAAAGTATAAATAGAATATATTTTAACCATTTAATATAATTTATGTCATTACCGTTATTTTTACAAAGAATTCATAGGTAAAAACATTTCAATATTTGGCAATGTTTTAACTTTTAAACCCTGTTTTCATAACAATAGGATTAATTTTAAATTAATTACTAAAACTTCTGTGTTTTGAATTTTGGATAATTGATTCCATATTTGAGTTCAGTGGGTCCAAATTATGTTAATAGGTTACTTTTTTTGATATTATTAATAGTAACTACGGTATTTTTTATTTACTGCAGTTAAAGATAAATCGGGTAATTAAGGGTAAAAATAAGATTATACATTTACCCTAACACCTGCCAAAATTCAATTGGATGACTCAAAGTAGACCCTTATCACCTAAGGGTAGGTATAAATCCACTTTATGGACTTTTTACCATGAAAATAATTTAATTATTATTAAAACCAAAGAAAGTAACAACATGTCACTCTATAAAATCTTATAAGTATAATAATTTCAATTTAGTAACAAACTTTATGAAACATAGAACATGAATATTGTACAGAAATATAATGAAATTATCTAAATCATGTGAATTTATTTATAATTTTTAGGGATTAAATAATTATCATTAAAGGTGACACAGTAGTGATGTGGAAATTATAATGTTGATTGAAATATCAAATAAATGGTTCTAAAAATATTAAAATAAATATTATATGAAATATTTAATGTTTTACAATAATTATGTAGATACATATGACATGTTATGAATATATTAATGATTTTATTTCGAACATATCTTCTATGTGGATTTTATTTAAATTCAAATAAATGAATACTATCAAAATTGACACAATTGTTATTTTATAAGAATACCATATTATAAAATTGTTTAAAAATCACAAAAAAAATTAACAATTATAAATTAAAATTTATATGGTCTAAAATGTCATAAATAATCCAATTATGGACAATTCAAAACTCATAAGTAATTATTTATAACAATTTAAAATTTAAAATCTGATGAACACAAATAAAATAAAATTGATTAAATAAGGATAAATCAAGTTAATAAAGTTTAAAATAAATTACCAACATGTCTAAATTTTATTGGTTGATGAGATTACAACAATATATCATATATGTTCTGATTTAGTCATTTTGGATGTTTTTATGTGGCGTTTGATTTTATTATAAATTAATATTTTTGAGGTTTCCAATGGTGCCCCTCTCCTCCCTTATAAAAGGGCACCTCCTCCTTATTCTCTTTACACAATTTTGAGCCTTCAAGCTCATTCCAAACCTGCCCATTTACCTTATAAACTTCCATAGATACATTATAGAGGTTCTGGTCTCCTCAAAAGACCAACTCTAGTCCCTTAAGAGGAGGTTCAGAAGAGGCGTGCCCAAGAAGAGGTAATATCCTTTACCGATTCTTTCCAATTTAGTTCTTTTTATACTTATTCTTTTTTATTTGTTTCATCATAATTTAATACCATCAGTATCAATCTTATAATGATATGTTATTGTAAATCTGAAACAATCCTATTTAATATTCTATCCATCCTACAGAAAACAAAATCACTGTGCGTGCGTACGTACGGAATACCGTCTCCACGCCGTGATGTAATCTGTTTTCCACCACCACCTTACTTGGATGGGTATAATGGTGTAAAGAATAACTATATATGGTTATTATAACATCATACTTATTCTGAAATATTATATCATTCACTCCAATTCCATTCAATAATTATGGGAATGATATCATCGCCCGTGCGTACGTACGGATTACCATCTCCACGACGTGATGAGATTCATTCTCTATGATAACCATTAAAGAATGATTATAAAGTATATATAATGAATAATAATGAAATATATGACATAATGAAACTACTAGATTTATGTATACATATATATATATATATATGTCAAATACTTACTTCCATTCAAGTCAATAAGGAAAGGAAAACAGTGTTAATGCGTACGTACGACCTACCATCTCCATGAATGGTGTATTTCATTTCATTTATATATCTATTATGTATATATATACTTAATATATATGATATATAAATCATTACATACATTCTTTATGTAATTAAATCATGATATATGTAATAATAATATCAAGAACAACAAGTCCGAACACGTATGATAAATAAAACGATTTTACACAAAACGCTGCTTTAACATGGAATTTACAAAAGAAGGGGTAATATAAAGTCATAAGTAAGCCATATATGAAAACATAACAATAAATATGATTCCGTAATAAATCAATAACATTATTTAAATCATTATACAGGAGGTTCAGATACGTACGAATCATATCAGACATAAGGTAAGGGATAATTTTACAATCTCATTTTTATCTGAGATTGCTTATACGTAAGTATTTACTGGGGTTATATCTTTCATCCATGTCCATAAAATGTTTTTCATAAAGTTTTTAATATTCTTCCATGTATGTTTAAAGTCATTATTACCCTTCTCTGACTTTTACTTTGTGTTATGGATGGAATCTATCTTTTGTTTACCATACGTGGCACTTTTTGACTTTTCCTTTAAAAGTATGAGGAGAATGTTTTTTTAACTTATATGGCATGAACAGATTTTTTTCCGGTTTCATAAAGCCTTATTTTCATGAAGTTTACTACAGAATATTTTATTATTATTTTTAACAAATTAATTTTCTTTTAAAATTTCATGGCATTTTTTGAAAAGAAAATGATTTTGAAGAATAAAGGATATTCTCATCAAGAATTCATTACAAGTGTTTTGTCAAAAATATTTTCCATCTAAGATGACATTATTTTGTATAATTATGTTTCAAGTATAAAGTCTCTATAATTTAAATGGTTTCACTTTTCTTATGATGAAATGATATCAATTTATTTTATATGGATAATGTTATGATGGTATGATGTTTATGAAACCCATTTTATTCATTGGGTTATGATGAATGATTTATATTTATGTTATGGCACACATAATAATGATTACATTATGAGATGGGTGGGACCTATATCTACCTCCAATTCATTGGGTAATGATTTATATCTCATGAGATAGACATGGATGGAACGGTAAGTTAATCTGGTTCAGTGTTATAGGACTGGAACGAGGAGTGAACTCGATTCAGAAAGAGACTTTGTCCACTAAGATAGTCTTGGCAGCAATGTCTTGGGTACTATGGAAATCATATCATTTGATTAATGGTTTTCCACAATTACATGTTTTATTCCCATTATATTTTATCATGATTTATATTCCTTTATGATATACTCCTTACATACTTCCATGTTTTATGTACTTTCTCAGGATTTTGATGTTTAGATTTTATGTTCAAGTTTTTGCATTCAAATGTTTATATATTGTTTTATGTTCACTATGTTTACCCTTACTGAGCATTTTAGCTCACCCTTTTTATGTTTTCTTTTCCCCAGGATATAAATAAAGGTTTTAGGTAAGAAAACAAAAGGGGAAGATCTTTATGGGAGATGTTGAAGATCTTTAACCATGATTAGAAGATTGTGTTCTGAGTTTCCAAACACACTAAAATATTACTATCCTTGAGTGTTAGTTTTCGATATGTATTAAGTATTCCTCAAAAGTAATTTAATGTCCAAGTACGTCAGGTTTGGGGTCTCTACACGGATAAAGGTTTATAGCTTCTTAACCCAGGATCCAATGAAACTGTGCCCCGATCTGGTTGGTAACATGGCCTCAAACATTCATTTTTGAATACTATATGTTATAGAATTGCAACGAGGGTCTAAAGGAGGTATATTATAGAGACTATAACCTATGGTTAAGTAATAAATTCATTTTATTCTTATAAAAATTTGAAGAAATGAGAATAATTAAAAAATAATAATAAATGAATAAATAATCTTGCATTAACACATCAAAATATAAAAAATAGATATAGAATATATATATATATATAATATACAAGGAAAATACCAAAATCTACTAGGGATGGCCTCATTACAATCTTGAGCAACAGCTAAGTTCTATGACTCTAACTACACATACATTAGTGATGACGCATAACATAATAATTTATTTTTAACGCTTAACCAAAGAGTTATATCTAGGTACCAAACACTGTCTAGTATAGGGTGTCAGATAGACTATGTATTCCCCCACCAACAATGTCTAAAATAATATATTAAATGAATAAAAATTAATAAGTGTGAATGAATATCAATATGAAATAGTAAATAATAAATAAAAACATGTTTGGATTAGTTTCCTTGAAGACACATTACTGACCTTACCTTCTTTGGTCTAAGCTGAAATGTCTCTTCATCCCATCCATAACACATATATATATATATGCATATATAATAAAATCTTATAAATATAAGTACATTTTCCCGCAGGGAATGGAAGATTAGTACCAAGCAATCCACTTGAGTGGATCGCGTATCAGATAAGGAACATCACACCTAGAGTTCCATACATGAAATCACTATATATGGGATGACCTACCTAGTGTTCCATAACCATAATCACAATATATAGTACTCCATGCACGGGTATCCTTATCTTTAATCATAGTATAATGGTTAGTTTACATACCCACATATTATGACATAAAGGACATCATGACCATGTTTCCATACCCATAATCAAAATTATAAAATCCATTTCCTTTTCTATTTGTCTTGGGAAGATGTGTTTGGTGTTATTTTCTCTATGTGATGTACCTAATAATCTTATGCCTTGTAAGAAATGAAAAGGTCCAAAAGGACGTTTTGGGGATGATTTTTCCATTCAATGATAAACATACAAACCATTGTACAATAACCAAACAGACCTCTATATTATTATTACATACATAATAAAACTCAACCTAACTTAAGAAATAACCATATAAGTGTACAAGTGGAAACCAATTGCTATCCACAAGGAAATCAATGGAAACAAATCCAAAATACACAAACACTTCTAACCAGAACTTCTAAATAGCTCTAAGCTCAAACTCGAAAATCCATTCCCACAGTATCTAGAAGAATCATTGAATAATTATGATATATTTTCTATAAATTTTTTTTGATCAATAAAATATAAAAAATCACAACACTTCCCTTATAGGGGGGAGTCCAAATTTTTATTGATTTCTCAAAATACATCCCAACTCACACAACATGTAAGTTTATTTTTAAATTTATATAAAATAGTTTATAACATGATAAAACATTTAATATCAAATTAAAAATAGTTTTCCATGGAAATAGAAAAAGAAAGTCTGTAAAACCATCATTAATTCCAATTTTCATTCCCATTTCTTGATTCCACACACCCTCACTTCCACACATCCATACACAGGTGATAGTTTCATACCCATGAGTGATGTATCTTCGATCATCCAAGTCACCACAAGGTAACCAATACTAGGTTCCATCATGGAATAGTCCCCTTAAAAAGGGTCTAATTTAATTAAAATGAAGACACGCCAACCACGTATTCAAATAATAATTCCAAAAAATATCAAGATTTTTTTTTCTAAAAACAATTCCAAATTTTTTTTCTTTGAATCAAACAAAAACTATAAATTTAAAAGTGTAATTTGAAAATTACTATCTAAGAAAATTTTCCACAAAACCTTCAAATTTCAAAAATTTCACAAAATAATCACTAATGATGTCTCCAAAAAGAAACAAAAAATAGTTCACAATTATTTTATTTCAAGATAAGAATTTAAGTTATAATTAGGTGGAGTTGAGAGAGATTCCACCTACCTCATGAATATTGGAAAAAATAATGAATGACACAATGGGTCTCCAATTCTAATCCTGATCCACCCTTCTTTCTCTAGATAAAACCATAATACATCACAATTACCATTAGGTAACATTACTTTATCCACATCAGAAAAGATCTATGGTTCCTAGAAAATTAATGAGAAGAAATGTAAGAAGAAATGATATTAACTGAGACATACCAACAAATATGAATCATCAATCAGATTTGAATCTCCTAAAACATGATCCTAATTCAACCAAAATTGCCTCTTGAGGAATGAGATGAAATGAAATCTGAGTAGTGGGACAATTAGGGTCAAAATAATGTTTAATGTAATTAAATTCAATTTGATACAATATTTTTTGATGATCAACTGTACACTGCATGATATATAAAACACTAAGACAACCATGATATGATTTATCATTATGCCAAATCCTCACATGTTTGGCTTTCACATTTAGTCAATCCATTTTCCAACCATACGTTTCCCACTATTTCGAGGTGCACAATTTACATTGTCAATTGAAATAGTTTATCCAAACCATTCTCCAATCGTGCGCCTACCCAATGCCCACTATCTCCCCTTTAAGGGATTCCTAGAGGTGTTTCACAGTTTTGGTTATCCATTCTCAAATTGTGTGCCTCCATAAAATCCACCAATGCATTAAAAAAGTCCTCTAAACCTCAATAACACTTACCTGATGATTATATATAAATAAAATACATAAATAAAGGGTAAAGTAACTGAAACTGGGGGAGCTATATTCTCCCCATAGTAAGTATTTCCTTCCTCAAAAAGTATAAAACTAGATTTTTCCTACAAAAGTATGTGAAAGTTATTTGACAATTTATTTTTTACACTCCAATGTTGCTTCATTAATATGATAGTTTTTCCATAAAAAACACACTAGACCGATGATTTTCCAATGAAATTCTTTCTTTTTCCTATCCAAAATCTATACCATCACATGAATAAACATAAAATAAAAATATTTTTCAATATGATCTCATCAAATCACATCTCCAAGATCATTTTTATACTTATTTAATTTAGATACATTTAAAAAATTATGGACTAAATAGAACTATAGCGTAAAATACACATGAAAGTACACCTCACCATCCTATTCTGAATTCTCAAAAGGTCTTATTTACTGAGGAGAAA
Organism: Viscum album; assembly: GCA_963277665.1. Classification (NCBI taxonomy): domain Eukaryota; kingdom Viridiplantae; phylum Streptophyta; class Magnoliopsida; order Santalales; family Viscaceae; genus Viscum; species Viscum album. The sequence goes on along the minus strand of OY728137.1, from coordinate 1,487,160,690 downwards.
ACATTCCCTACTTAGAAAAATGATGATTCCCAATAATTTGATAGATTATAAAGTACAAATGTTCTTTCGCCTCCAGATATAATGGGCATAAACGATGATCTGTATATGATTTATAATGAATATAATCCAACTCTATTCACTTTCTAATCAACTAAATATTTTATATTGTCTCTTAAACTGTGATAAGTTCAACCAGTAATTTCTCACCTATTTCCACCCATAAAAGTGTAGAATGACATAGAAACCCATACAAGGATTAAGAAGATGGCAGTTGTATATTGTTCTAATGCCCGTTGTTGTATGAGAACCTTACTAACAGTATGTGCTTCTCCCATGAGCTACCCAATAACATTAATCAAGATGTATTAATGACCTCCAACATTTTGATTATTCATTTATACTTCCATCTCTTTGGGAATTATATTTTGTGCTAATAGTCAAATGAGTCCAGTGGTCTTACTATTTGGATTTCCAAAAACCAGATTTCAACTTGGGTTCCTTTACTAAATAGAATCGAGAGTGGAACTCTATGAATCCTTAAAAATTATTGAATAAATAATTTCAACATGTCATCCACTGAATTAATTTAATGAATCAATATGTACTAAGCCTACATTATTATACAATCCACTACCAACATTATGTAATCATTTTTCTTAAATATCCTTGGTAAACATGCCCCACAAAATACAGGTTTATATTCTCCCATTTTAAAATTGGAATCAATAAAGAATGCAACATGCCTTCTAGACATTCGTTATCTACCGTTACCTGCTGATAGGTGAGGTATCATGAAACAAAATCTACCTCTTCCATTTTCATACCATCCCATAAGAACTCTTATTTCATCACAATATGTATATTTTTTATTCTAAGATGAACATCTCACTTCGAATGGTGGTAATAATTAACTAGTTTTTCCAAAATAACTAAATTTACCATGATATATTATGTAAACCTCTAAAATATATTCCCATCTAGCTTTCATCCCTCAATGGTATCCCCACTATATTGTTTTAGCATCAAATAAAATGTTTTAGAATTAGATGTTTAACCATCTTTAACATGTTAGAAAAAATTTGGAATAGAGAAAACATGGAAGAATGATGCAACATCACCCTGTTCAATACAATCCAAGAGAATGGATGTTATGACTGACATCAGCTACAACTAATCTAAATTATCTTTATTAAAAAGATTATATTAACACCTACTTAGTTATTCTGCCGTTTCATTTACATTACATGGTGTATAAATCTAGTCAAATTCAAAAAATTATTTGTGTTCCATAAATATTCATTTCCTTAGATTTAAATATCATAGTGATAAAATGTATTTACAACACCTAAAATACATAAACCCCATAAATTTCTCCCAAAAATGATAATTAAGCATGGTATTCAAAGAATGAAACACATTAAAGAGTTCAAAATCTTTTCTGTGGTTGTTCTTCTTATGAAACCATAAAAATCATCAAAAATAAGAAACATCATGAGTTCTTTATATTAGAACACATACCTACTGAAATCCTGATGCATTATAATATACTCTTTAGACCTATGAAGACTTTGGAAATCTGAGGATAGGTGATAATTTTAGAAATAATATTATGTTATTGAAAGGATTTATGATATTATTAGTTCCATTGAAAAATCCATTCTTTCTCAAAGTTGTTATCAGTGTTGAAAAATGAAAAAATATCATACAAAAAATTTGTTTCATTCCAATAAACCAAGGAAACTGCTTTTCCCAAATAAATTATTCAATGTATTTCAATATATAACTAATTTTATCTTTTCCAGATCTACATAAACACTATTTCTGTAGAATATATGGACAAGAAAACATACCACATGTATCCAGAAACCACACATTGATAACATGTAATACGAATGATTCCCCCACAATATACCCAACACTATATCAATATGTTTTTCGTGATCCACCCTTTTAATATAATCCATTAATATAAAAACCATAATCACCACAACAAAAAAATACCATTGAAATATCATATTCATCAATGCTATAAATATTCATGGTGTATTACTAAGACCAAAAGCCATGACAAAGAAATCCTAATGTTCATATCTTCCTCTAAAATATTTATTCAAAATATCATCCTTCAAATAATACATTTGGTGATATCCCAACTGCATGATAATATAAAAGAACTAATGGGATCCCTTTAAATGATTGAATATATCATTAATGCATGGGATGGGATATTGATTCATTAACATAAAAAATTTAATAACTTGATAACATACACCAATACTAAGATTTTCATAAAACATCTTCCCAAAAAGAAACCGTTCTTCCCTTAGAGACATACTTGGTGAGATGAACACTTTAAAGTCCAACTCTCCCATATAATACTTAAATTATATTAATTATATTGGTTATATTTGATTAGACACATTTGAAATAGTACTAGTCCCTAAAAAGAGATTAATCGTAAAATATGTTTATATTTTATCTGGAATCACTGAGAAAGTGTCATGAAAAACATCAAGGAACCGATCCAATATTATAAGACAATATCTATTCTTGATATCATCTACTGATGGAAAATAATCTTTTGTCAAATATTAATAGATAATTCCATCCACTAGTACAATGAGCCATTAATTACATGCATTAACTCTCCAATATTCATTAAATAAATTTATAACATCATTAGAAGATTTTAAAATAACTTTACTTTCATAACAATTGACATGGGACTCAATGTTAACAAGCCAATATATTCCAAGAATCATGTCATAGAGATCAATCACTATGATAGAGAAATACCATACCAAATCATTCCCATATATCGATATCAAAACAAACTATACATTTCAAGGATTCATAATCTCATTATCCCAAAGGCATTAATAGTTCAAAATAGTAGGCTTTATTTAAGTATATAAAACAATAATATCAATAAAATGAGAAGCAATAAACATGTGGGATGCACCCAGACCAAAAAAACATCCATAAGGGTATAATTCAAACTAATCATATCTCTCACCGTTAATGGTCAAGATTGATCAGCTGTGATCACGTTCTCATTTCCATACAATTTTATACCTAATGCACTTTCTCTTTTTTACCTAGTTGACATTTCATAGGTTTAGTAGTCATAGTACTCTATGAATCACCATGCCTTACTATGTTCTGGTAATGAGATCTACTCCATTACACTAGTCCCATAAAAAAATATGTTTTCAATACATGAGATTTGTCCCATGAACCCAAACCTATATTATAGTGACAATATCACTAAAGATATCTCATCTAGTCGCAATTCATATATGTTCTAAGTGGATATATACAATATCCCTTAATAAGATCAAAATAACCACATTGAAAACATCAAGGATAACTCTGTAGTCAATGAGGAATATTTGATGATCCCATGGTTTGATTAAATGATATACCGCCTCATTGGGAATATGTTACCCTCCTTCAATTATTCATATCATTGAAGTTACCATTTGTTCTTATATGAGTAAATATTATTCCACCAACCATGTTTCCCAAGATGTCTCCTTCTTCCACTATCTCTCAATTGGGTAATTCAATACAATCAATTATGTAAAGTAATAAAATCATTTAATGAATATTTGGATTCATCCCTGACAAAAAAAATGTTCGTCTTCAAGGATGCTCATTCCTAAACTTCTTTTGAAAAGAGAAATAAATTCATAAATTTATCTACATACTCTATTAAAAATATATTCCACTACTTTTATGTAAATAATTACGCTGTTCTATAAATTTTAAACATGCGATGATAAATTATTTTATTTTAATATTATAAAAAATTATACCATACAATGAATTATTCCAATTTATCCTAAACCTATAAATACCACCATTGGTAGACTAGATTCTCCAATATATATGTAACCAAACCCAATGAAATCTAAGAATCAAACCGTCATATTCTAACATATTTCTTCTTTTTTTGAGATTTAAATCACCTCAAAATATGTGTAGGTTTTTCTTTTGTAACTAAACCTAATTATCCACTTGTTTTGGTTCATCTATTCGGCTACATCTATACATTAATTTAAAATAATGGAAATACGTTGGACATACTATTGTTTTACCTTTATCTCATCTGAATTAAATTCTCATCACCTTGTTCCTATTGGTTTTTTGGAAGCTACCCAGTGCCATTCACTATATCAAAAATACTACATTTTTTATTACTCTTTAGAATCTAAAGTTATAGCTATTTTCAATTACAATTTCAAAAAGTTCCAAATTTATGTTTATTCATAATAAACCAATTTAACTAAAATAAAAATCCATCCATTAATCCTTTTCAACATCCCGACTTTAAAAAAAATATTTTCAAAAGTAATACTTATTACCACTTCCATAAATTAATAAGTCAATAATGAACAGTATTATCCTATATGAAATGAATAATTCCATTGCTTGTCATGCAACTCTCATTATATAAACACTTGATGATGAGGTGAAAAATCACCTAGAAGTGTCTTTAAAAACTCATGCACCCGATCACCCTAGTAACATGAGTTTTAGTGTAATGTTGTTATCTATGTATTTTTTACTATACATTTCATGGTTTAATAATACAATCACCTTTCCACCATCAATAAAAACACAATAAATAATCAAGGTTGATACAATTTACAAAAATAGGATAAAACTCAACTAATAACAAATTATTGAACAAATTGATACCATTTGTGACATCCCGCCCCAACCATTTGGAATGGGAAGGGGATGTGGGTATTACAAGCCGTTGGTGAAATCCCCAAGACATAAAAGGTTTGAAAGGAATTCCAACATCCTCAAGAACATTTAGGGATGATTTTAAATTTTAAAAATAAACATCCAAATAAAAATTCAACATCAAATAAAACCTATATATAATGTTTGGGTAAATAATAAAACACATTATTAATAAACCACCAACTATAACAGAGTACAATTGGAAACCAAATGTCATGACTAAGGAAATACAAGACAAAAAAAACGAAAGACACCAAGAAACACAAAAAGAAACTCCCAAACATCTGCAATATCCAACTCAACAAGCTATGTACTTGGAACCGAGAAGCTTTACTAAATAACTAAGACACCTTGAAATTACCTCTATCTCTATAGATGGCATCTGCAAACAAAAAAATATCATGTAGGGGTGAGTCTAAACACATTATGATTTCCCAAATGACTTACCAACTCACTACACTATGGAAAAACTTGTTAAAACATTTATATAATATAGTTTAAGAAAATTTGAATTAGTTTATATCGAATACAATGTAGTTTTCTTTAGAATAAAAATTCAGGAAAGAGATTATTGAATTTATCAATTATATATGGAGTACATATTCCATGATTCCCCACATCCACATATCTATAATGATATCCAAGGTCATAGTTCTATACTCATCAGAGGTCTTCCATTGATCTACCAAGTCATCACAAGGTTAAATACACCTAGTACTTTAATGTCGCATACCCCTTCCACATGGTTAGGTCTAGTGAAAATGAACTCACACAAACAATGTATGCCAAAAACAGTTAAAAATTATTTCACAAACCTTTAATTCCTAAAATTAATTATACAAAAAAAATTACATGTATCAAATTCAAACCATATTTTTAAAATATCCATTTTAAAATGATAACAAAAGAAAATTTTCCATAAAACAATTCTATTTACACAATTTCCAAAAACAATCATTAAATAAGTCTACAATAATAATCACACAATGAATTAAAATAAATTGCATCAAAAACATTTATTTATATCTAAGCGTTCTAGTTATAATCATGCTGAGTAAAGGTATAATCCACCACCATCACAAACATTGGTGAAAAAAGAATAATATAACAATTACATAGATCCGATGATGAGCCACCCTTGATTATATAGATCTTATCCTAAAAAATCAAATTCTAAATAATATAACATGGATTTATCCACATTATACTAGATAGAAGGGTTCAAGAATGATTAGGAGAAAAGATCTAATAAGAATGGCCAAGGGTGAAGAATTTCTGGAAAATATGGATTTCCAACAGGATTTGAGGAACCTAAATCTTACTCTCAAACAAAAGGGAATCATTTCTCAAACATTTGTAAGAAATGAGATCCATTTTATGGTATAATTAATGGAAAATTATGAATAATGAAATTAAATCTTATTACATAAAATAATTTTGGTGGGAAATATATTCACTACATGGGTAGGTTTATCTATTTGGAAAATCATCCACCAAAAATTAGATGCAACAATATTAATCCAACCCCTCACACAATTGGATCACACGGAAAGAAAAACTGTGCACTAACCTGTAATTTAAAACTGTTCAGTGGTGTAAGGTTTTTTCTTGTCATCCACACATTTTAGCCAAATAGTATGTTAACTGTGCATATGCCCTATTTCCACCATCTTCTCTTTCACAGTTTTTAGTGGTGTTACACGGTTTATGCTAACTGCTTTATAACCATGCACCTCCAGAAATCCTACTAAGCATGATGAAACATCATTGAACCAATTTAATATTAAACTGATCATAATATATAGCTAAAATATATAAATAATGTGTCAATTAGCTCTATTAGGGGTCGAAATAACAATATAAGGGATTCCATACCCTATGTGTGATACACATAATCAAAATATAAGAACATAAATTTTCATTGTTATTATGTATTACATATGAATATTCATGTGTAAAATTTGGACTATTCCATTATTTAATACGTATAGAAGATAGAATTAACCCATTCCCTAATAAGAATCATTTAAATAATCCATTCATAACAAGAGTTAAGATGGTCCATGTAATTAAATATTCTATGTAAATATTCATTATGTCACATTAAACATCTTATAATAATTACTTTGATACTAATTAGTAGTTTTTGATGTTGGAATAGAAAAACAATACCATTTATTAGTTCATCTAGTCATTAGTTCAAATAATTAAACCAGAAAAGTTCAGATAGGTGTTTGGTTAGACCATCCACAGGTTCATCGTAAACATTGTATTTTGTGTGTCTTAAATCTCATTCGACATCCCTCTATTACTGGGTAATAAATTTTAATTTATTACAGGCCTTGTTTGGAAATCTTAACATGATCAATTCGACCAATGAATTTTAACATAATTAGATGATTCTTTTTTAATGGCCAATCCCAACACACTATACCTTGTTTTGGAAAATTAAGATATCATGTCACAAAAGGAATGCTAGTAAAATACCATTGAGAATTTATTAGATTAGTTCATAACAACAAAAAAATGTAAAAGGGCCTCCTAAGGGAACTATATTTTAATTTAGTTAACTAAATTTAAGGGGAATGTAAATTTAGTGTGAAACTTGTAAAATTTGATGCACGACACACCAAAAATATATTATAAATAATGGAACTTCGTGGGAAAATAATTTTGAACACCTAATTCAAGCTAAAAACATTTCAATCATCTAGTATCTTGATTTAACAGAAATAATAATGAAATGTATATAAAGAGTCAATAAATTCCCTAAAAGGTTTGAGTTAGATCACATTAATATAATTACAAATCATTTGAAATAAGTGAAGAAAAAATGGATGCAACATTATACAATTATTGATCCCATTATAAATCACATAGATAAAAATTTATTGGACAAAAAATAATGGATAAAACAATATGGGAATAGGATAGGAAGAACAAGTGTTCGAATGGTCTCATTGATGAATTTGAGAAAAAAATATAGAAACCCGATTTAAGGTTTGATGAAAAATATATAATTTTTAAACATTAACTGATGAACATATTTTGGATATATATTTTATTAGACATCCTTCCAACCATGTGGCGTATGTTGTAAAATATCCATACAATGTATTGTTTTCCCACGTGGTTTAGGAAGGCCTTGATCAAACCATAAAGGAGTGTTGGTTAAGTGACATTGACCATGCCAGATAGGCACATAGTTTCTCTAACCATGTACGGTCTGTGTTCCCATGTCTTTAATTATATATATATATATATTCAACAACCATTCATTAAACATTACACTATTTATTAAATCACATGGATTTCCTTATAGAGGTGAAATATTTCTCATAAGGGCCACACAGTTTAAATGAATCTTGATCCCCAGTCTGTTTCTCCCAGAAAAGAATTTTTTTGGTATGGTATTATTGAAAATAATATAGACATAAAAAACACCATCTGGGCCTTAAGCCTCATAAGAAACCACTATTAAGTGATCCAACGATTGGAGTTTTGATATAGGATCAATATATTATATAGAATATCTACTAATTTGAAAATAAAAATCTATTTAGAAAATAAAATCGTCCAAGAACATGTGACGTTAAAATAAACCCTCTTTAGAACTTCTCCTCCATGGAAAGCATTGGAAAATCGAAAAAACATCACTTGATGTACATGGGTTTGAAGTTTCATTTATGTCCACACTTTTTGTTTCTAATTCCCAGAGGACTAACAAGTGATAGTTTAAACAAACTACCATTATGTTGTTAACACTAGATCCAAAACTCGTACTTCCAACTGAAATATAATGATTGAACATACACGAGACCCCAATACTGACACATGATCACATCATTGTCTCGTCAACATCTGTAAAATGATTATTCCCACCATAGGTTATAGTTTTTTAATAGATTATTCTGATCCATGACACTTCCAACATTTCCATTACATATAGAAACACTCCCTGAGTTTCCTAACAACACACCTAGTTTGTTTATCATCCTACACATGAGGAAAATACCCCTATCCCTGATTTAATTTTAATATTAAAACTCTTACTAGAAAACCTAAAAATAGTCACTATAGATTTTCCATGAAAATACATGACTAACCATTTCAATGAATCCATAATATCCTAAATAAAATAATAAATGAGGTTCCCAACTGACCAAAAATAAAAACTAGTGTAAATCAATTCAAACTACCTCTGGTTGACTAATTCTACGAATGATTTGTTAAAATTTTAGAAGATTCATTTAAAACAAATATCGAAAGCCATTACCCCTAGGAATACAATGATTTTACTATAAAAACACCCCAAATCTTATACCCACCTTATTATGACATCTCCTAGATAAAGTATCTACCATATGAAACATTTATCGTTCTATATTGCAAGCCCCAACATATTCCAGACCCTGAATCCATGGATCATCATAAACAAACTCATTGATTAATAGTTGCAAACAAACTACACAAAGTATGTAGTTTGTAATATATCTTCAACATACTATGAAATCCAACCATAAATGTCTTTATTTTTTTAATGTCAAAAGTGTTATAAAATGATTGTGAAATGATGGGACTCTAGATCCCATAAAAAATCACAACTGAGGATCACCTACCAGTGATCGATGATCTGTTTCCCACCATAGGATATTCCTAGTCATGTATCCAATGAAAAGTGAACCTTATTATCACTGAACACTCCTAGATATAATGTTTGGTATGGATAAGCTAAAAAACATCTCATAAAAACTACTAAAATAATCATCTCCCATTACTCATTCTTGATTCCTGAGAACAGTATCCATGATTAACATTTAATTTCAACAAATTATGAGGGTCACTACCCTTAAATAATCAAGGGTGTATGAAAGAATGAATCAATTTTGTTAAGTAGATACCAAATGAGGTCCTTCATTAAAGAATAAGTGAATAAATAGGTAGATCAGTGTATAACTGATGCTCTCTTAGCATAATCTAGATGATGTCATGAAAGCACACATTCTCATCACTAAGCTATGAAAACATTGAGATGTTACTGATAAAGGCATATTAGGTATTCAAAGCCATGCCCACATTTAAAATAGGCTATATCTTATGTTTACTGAATACATGACCCAACGCCTCCTGGTATTGAGTGTCTAGGCCCAAACATGGGTCACCAATCTCATGTCATATAGTTTATTTTCTAGATTGGATCTTCATTCGTGGAACATTATTATATTTAACCTACAAATCTAGGTCACCATGCCTACATGCGTCATTTCCTTAAAACCATCTTCCCTCATCTTGCACCCAGCTACTCAAAAATATTTTGTTTGAAAAAATTACCATGAATAAAATGATGAACTACTTATCACTCAAAAAAGATTCAGACCTTGTAACACTAGGTTAATCTCCTAAATTATTCCCTCATAATTCTTTCATGAAATGAGACAAACTAACCTTACTACACAGAATTTCTATATTTGAATACATTGGGGTTTCCCCTGAAACTTATCATTGATATCAGTTTTCTGACATGTTCCATGATTTTTTATGACAACCCTTATTATAGTGTATTTTCTATGATGAAAAAATTATCAGGTACAAGTCAACTAGGACAGGAACCCTAACCTTCTTACCCATTGAAACCTTTTTCAATGAACAATAACAAATATTTTCTTTCTAAAGAAGAGGCATCACAAAATATTAATCGAAATACTTGACCAATTATAGAGCATCGGTCTAGAAACAAGATTTAAGTAATGCTTACAATAATAGAAATAGAAAATATGTTACAAAATATATCCCATTATTTTATTATGAAAATATAAAACTAAACTACTAGTGTTTGAGTTAAAAGTAAAGGACTCTAGGTCTATCACCAATCCCTTTGGTCAAGCTCAAACAAGACCATAATGTCCATCTTTCTTTTCCTAAGGACCCTCACAGGAGAACCAAATCCTACAAAATTTATTTTCATGAAAATCATCTAAAACACATGTAAAATCTATATAAATTGGTAAAAAAATTATGTATAAGTAATTGATCAACTTAAAATGGTTTATCACATTATTTTAGATGATAAGGACCTAAAACTCACTATGTATTGTTATACAGTAATACCCCATAGAGGTTCAACATTCCAGATAACCACATGTGTACCTAAGGGTGTTATTTCACTATCTAAGAGTAATATATTGGATAAAAATAATCCAAATTATAATTATAATTTTAAAATTTAAGGAAAAAACTTTTCAAAGATAAATTTCCTTAGAGTAACTTCCTCTACTAGACTGACCCCTTTTTAAGCATAAGGTGTTGACTCAAAACATGAGTATTACTTAAGAAGTAACTATCCATTTTCACATAACCTCTAGGTCCAATAAAACATTGAATAAGTGATCATGGTTCTATGGGAAATATCAATATTATCATCCTAAGGAATCACTTACTCTCACCCTGACATGATGGCTCTTGCTAAAAACACCCATACAAGGTTTATTTTTTAGGTATTTTAATGATGCATTTATTTTAAAACATTTGAACCATATAATTTAAATGTATATCAAGTACCATATGTCGAGGAATATTTTAATATGAACATAATTTATATGGATGCATGAAACATTATAGGAATATTAAATTACAACCTACTTTTAAACATTGATCAATTTCAAATGTTTTAAAAAATGGTCTTTGTTAAATAACATGTATATTTATAAGATACAACAAAGAAAGATTATAATTTGTGATATTCGTATTTAATAACTAAAACCACGTAATAATATTGTTCATAAGAATATAACAAATATTTGTCCAATTAAGGGGTTTATTCACATATGATTCCACCATATGTTTATATGTGACACCACATAAGCAGCCATAGACACCTGAAATAACATTCACACTAGAATTACCATACCCCATTGGGGTTTAATATAAAGGCATAAAATTTTTAAAGAAAAATTACGCGATTCCCTTGATTTCTATCTTGGTTTAGTTATATGTGCATGAATTAGCCATTCTACAGTAAATGATCAAGAAATTACAAATACCACCCCATTTAAATGAAAATCGTAATTGTTATATCATTCATGTTTTAAAACACCCTTAATGGGTTTATCTGAAAAGAAACATGCCCAAAATGACCTCATTGGGTAATGTTTTTCATTTAATAATTTTGTCATACTGGTGGGGAAGCCTATGTGATAGTGGTACAAGCATCATAATTATCAATTTCCCCATTCATTTAGGGGAAATTATTTTTTATAATAAAATAAATTTAGCATAAATAAATATAAGCTTCATGGATTTTTTATATGATTAAAAATTCCCATGTTATTAGGGTTATATAATTTATAAGTTACAATTTAAATTCTTATTACTAAAACCATGTTTTTACCATTAGTGACAAAAAATATTAAGTTCATGTGTAATGGTTTGATTATATGGGATTCAATTCCCAATTTTGAAGGGCCCCAATGGTTTATAAATTTTTTATATAATACATTTAATCGTAACCATTAATGTTCAATCCCATTAAAACGATGGTCCATGGCTCATACATGTCATAATTGGTATGATATGGTATCATTAAGACACATTAATAACCAATTATTTCACCACAATTATATCAAGTCATGCCATTAGTGGGAAATAAATACAAGTAATTAACCAATAATTATATTAAAAAGACCATCTTGGGAAATAAAACATCTTGTTATAAATTCAATCATGTTCAATAAATCATATAATCTAGATACATAGGAAATAATCCTAAATAAATACCTATGTTATGTATAAAAAACATCATGCACCAATAAATGTATAATGAAACCTACATGGTAGGTCATATGCCTGAAATGAGCATTCTATTTTCCTGTAATGATGAAATTCAAAACACTCCTTTTATATATTGATTCTATGATATTTTTTTAAATCATAAATCAATAACCAAAGGATTTTCAACAATCAACCAAGGTAAAATAATAACAAACTGTAATATAGAAAAATTGTCTCATCCTAGGAAACATGATCTTTCCCTCATGAGTGGGTTGGTGTTACCTAGAAATCAAATATTTAACAAGTTATGTCATATTCTCAGTATCTTATCTACCATTCACAGAATACTAATAAAAAAGGAAAAAGAAAACTTAATTCCACATGTTAATGTCATGGCTTAGAAACCACTAAATCAATGTCCCGAGACGTTTGGTCACATAGTCTCAAGAATATATCCTAATATGTTAAAGGCTGTTGACTAGGTATGAGGGTCAAAAGGTGGTAAATGGGAGAGAATATAAAATATAGTTTTATAATAAATATAACAGACGAATTGATAAATAAAGCAATTAGAAAATGATAAGAATTGATAAATAATAAAAACAATTAATAAAAAATCATGCATGAACATGGAACAATGTACAAAAATAAGAATATAATAGACATAAATAAACAATATTTATGGAAAAGAAAAAAATCCCAAAGGGAGAACTTCATGATCATCCTTAGAACCAGTTATTTCATGTGATCCTAACTACAAGTATGTGAGGGATGACACATAGAATAATATGTGATCATGTTCTTTCAAAAAAGCGGTCTGTCTGGGTACCAAATGATGACCTAAACCAGTTGTGATATATACTCATTTGGAAAGAACCAATAATTTATACAGTAATCCAATTTGGCAATATAAAGTAATTAGTGTGTTGGTATATAAAAAAGAAACGGTAAATAACAAAAAAACATGCCAGGCATAGGTTCAATGAAGATAGTTGGCTAACCATGCCTACATCTTCCAAAGATTAAATTTCACTGGACACCATCTATGATGTATATATATGTGTGTGTGTGTGTAATACTATCATATGAATAGATATATGTGAACAATCATGGTCCCATGTTTTAGTACCAACAAATCCACATGATATGATCACATATCAGATAAGGTATATCATTCCCAATGTTCTATACCCTTAATAACAATATTAGGGTCACTATACCTAGGGTTCAATACCCATAATCGAAATAATTGGGACTCTATTCTAATATTTCCATACTCACCATATAAATAAAAAGGATTCCATTCGTAGGGTGACATACCAATGAATTACAGTATAACAGATTCCAAGCCCATGGTTACATACCCTTAATCCCAATATAAGAGGCACCATTCCCAGGGTTCCATACCAATAATCAGAATATGTTAATATAAATAGGGCACATTAGTAAGTAGTCCATATTGAAATTAATGTGTATGATTTTTACTATTCCATTTTATCATAAAGGCATGTTAGGTGAGTCACCCATTCACCATTAGTATTCATTTAGTTAATTCGTTCACTTTAATTGGTAAAAAGGTCCATGAAAATAGACATTCCCTTTATATTTTCATTATAAATCATCTACATTTCTATAATAATCAATTTGATCATGATTAATAATAATCCATGCGTGAATAGATATACCATGCACACTTTTATAAATATATCTTTTCATTACATAAAAATAAATATTCCAACACACAATAGAGACATGTTATGTCACTAAAGCCACATAATCAACCAATACTTTGTATTATGTGAGGCTTACATATCATTCCATCACCATTAATTACATTTTCAGAATTCAAAATTTAATACGTTCTTAGTCTGGATATTTTCATAATACCTATTCAAACAACACATTTTAACCTCATTATACAATTCTTATTTAAGGTCCAACAAAAACACGTATAATAGTGTTTTGGATGATTAAGCCCCATCACCATATAGGGATTGTGATTGAAATACATGTGGGTAGTTTGAGTGTAGGAATTAACCATTAAAAAGGTAAATGATCCTCATATTTTATCTATATAGTAGATTGTCCAATTAAATTTATGTGTTTTTCATTTTTGGTGTGACTCTCAGAAAATCCAGTGCGGGTGAAATTATAATATTTTATAAATAATTCATACTTAATAGAAAAGTATATAGAATAGATACCTCATGTAAAATAAGTTCCCCTTATCCAAAATTGGTCTTTTATTTGATCTTGAATGAAATAAATCATAATTATTGTCAAATGCTACGAACATGGGGTGAATTAGCTCAAACAAGGACAACACCAAAGAAGGGGAAACATGAAGAAATGAAAGATTATAATCCATGGACATATCAATATTCTTCCAAAACACCCAAAATAAGTCTTAATCAGATAAAAAATGTTGTAGAACCCACTAATATTAAAGGAGAGGAAAGAGGAGCATGCAAGAGGTCCTTAGGATTAAATGGGTGGATAAAAATGATGAAAACCCTTGTAATGTTGGAGGGGAAAATCCATTATTTTTCAACATTTAAAATTATGGATGGGTGGTCCACAATGTTTCACAAACCATGTTTCAAATGTTTATCCCATGATGTCTATGCTCTATAACCTTCATGGTTTGGGCACACGTATTGGAATTACCATGAACCAACCATGATGTACTACTTGTTATGTGGTACTAACTATACATTTTGGGGGAATGATTTTCACAACTATGGGAAACCAATGCTCCAACATCTGAAATTTGTTGAAGAGGTCTGGTATGTCATTAATCCCACCTTATAAGGTTTAACAAACCATGCGGAACCCCTTATAAGGCCGAATAATTTCACATAGTTGGCCCCATAGAATATGACAATTTTGAACCCATATGAGTTTATCCCAAAAAGCATGTCTTTATAGCTTGATACTCCCGAAACCCATCTAAACATCGTATACACCTTCCAAAATGTAAACCTCACAAATAAAATTTCTCTTAAGTAAACCATCTTTCAAAATAACAATCAATGGTTCAATTAATGATTCATCCCATCTATAATATAGAAAATTCAAATACCTTTGCATATTGAACCAGTCCAGAAACTTATAAATTTATAAGTTATGAAGTAGTCCAACTTATATATATCTATTTATACACCTCCCAGTCATTTTTATTCACTTCATTCCATGAATATGTCAAGGATTTTGGATATTGATTGTAGGCAATATCATGCATGATATATTGAGATTTGGGATAAATGAAATGAGTCCTGATTTTGTGGTGATGGCATAGTATATATGAATCTATCAGATCAGTTTGATTATGTGCCATAATATTGTATTGTCCAACTCAGATATTTTATGCGACATTGAAGATTCTATCATGGGTTATAAATAATTATTAATTCCACCATTGAGATTTTCTTATTAGCATAAGTTAAAAATATAATTATTTTGAAGGATTCTCATATCTCCCTAATCATTCACATATCTAATCCCATAGAGGAATTTTCCTTGAACAAGTCCCATTTTCATAGAGTTGTGAGAGAGATAAATTGTACCACAAACCATATTTATCGAGGGATTTTATTTTATGTTTTAGATAATGTTAAGGGTTATGATCATGATATAAATGGTCCATGGGTGACAAACATATTTTTTATGAAAATATGGAACATGGGGAGGGTGTTGATTATCACTAGCCAAATTCTCCTCCAGTTCTTTTTGCATATGAGATGTTACCACCACCAGAGGCACATGCACAGTTAGAACCACATCTAGTGGCACAATCTGTTAGTGTGTCAGGTCTTTCTGTAATGATAAACGCTCACTACACTATGTTTCATTCTTTATTATCCTATGATATATATATATATATATTTGATTAATTTTGTTTGTATTCATTAATTTCCCCAAAGAGTTTCCTCAAGAAGCAACTATCTGTAGTCCAAGAACACCCACATAAATTTGATTGATACATGTTATAAGTTTCCTATTTTATAAACTATATATTATTTTAAAAAACTACTAATATATTATATATTATTACTTAAAACAAAAATTGATATAATTATAAATTAATATGAAGGATATTGAATGATTAGAAGTCTTTAAAATTAATAACTACAATGTTAATAATAATAATTACAATTATTTTTTATATTAATACTTTTCGAATTTTTAATCTTATTATGTATAATGAATATCCATTTTAAATTTGTTATTAAATATTAATAATATGATTATTTGAAATATTTTAAATACTATTAATATTAATAGTAAATATTATCTTATTTAATATATATGTAATAAATTAATCATAAAAAAATTAATAAAAATATTATAATTTTTAACTAGTGAATAATATTTTTAATAAAAATTATTTTATTTATATTATTAGTAAGTTAATATTTGTTATAAAACTTTTCATTATTTTAATAAAATAATAATATATGATTAATTAATAATATATAATTCAACAAAAAATTAATAAATACTTTACCTATTAATAAATTAATAATTTTAATATAAAAATTATCTAAAATATTTATAAATAAAAAATTATAAATATTAGTCCTTATACTATTAATTAACTACTGAAATAATAATATAATAATTAATAAAATTAGAAAATTAAATTGATAAATAATAAATATACTAATTATTTATAATTAATTTATCTTTTATATCATCAAAACATTAATAAATATTTATAAATTATAATTCTATAAATATTATTAATAATAAAAATAAATAATATTTTATTATATATATAAATAAACCATTGTTAATACCCCATTATAAAAGAAAAATATATATTTAGGAAATATTAAATATAATTTTCAATAAAAATTATTTTATTTATATTCAATAATTATAAATAAAATCTATAACACTTTAAATTAAATTTATATTTAAGTAATATATTATTATATAATAACAAATAACTCAATTTATAATTGATAAAAATATTTCTTATTAATAGATTTATAATAATTGTTAAAAAAATTCATAACTATTTATAATAACAATTATAAATATTATTTAATAACTAATATTGAGATACAAAATATATATATAATGATGATTGGATGGGGTTATTACTATTTGGTCATGGTTTGGTGGCATGAAACTCGTTTACACATCTTGGCCAAATGGTGAATCAAGAAAGTAGTTCATCCTTCCCCAAACCTAGTTTTAAAAATATAAAAAACCCTATCACACTTTTATATTTTATAAAATCGAAAACACTATTAAAAAACATTATATTTGAACTGCCCATACCCTAGCAGTTACTTCGTACTTACAATTATTTCATAGACAAGTGACTCAATTATAGTTATTCTACCAATGAACCATCAAAGCCATTTCATGTGGTGTAAATCCTAGTAGTATGTTTTCTTAATCTATGATTTCTATATTGATGAGATTTGAGAGTGTATAGTAACATGTGATGACTATTTGTGGTACACTTTTTATGATGAGCATGATGTTTTTGTTTGATAGTGGTTCACACAACATCATCCAAACATTTGTTTTGTGATTTCTAGAATAATATTTTCATAGGGTGACTATTGAAAGAAGTTTGTGGAAATATTCATGTTGAATCATGATGATGATTTATATTCATTTTTTTCATTTCATTTTTACGTGATGAGAAAATTATTTTATTTTGTTGGATTTGTAATGAATATAATCATTTGTGTATTCTATTGTTTAATTTCCATGATTTATTACCAATTTAATTATATTTATTGGATTTTTACTTTTTAAATTATATTTTTTTATTAAATTTATACGATATCAGTATTTATTCGTCGGGGCCCCCAATGTGACACCTGATAAGTAATCACATTGGGGAGATCATCAAAGAATTTATTTATTCGGAACTCGATCGGGTTCATGAGATAGAACTAAGATGAATGCCAATGAATTTTGAATAAGTAAATATACTCATTTAAAATTTAATTTTCATACATCCTCTTCACACATTCATAAGGGAATATAAAAAATAAGTAAACCCTTGTGAAGGAACCCAACAATGATAGACAGATCGTATTTGAGAGTAATGGGTTATTGTTTTCAACAGGGTTATCTAGTACTATAATTTCCTATAAATTAATAATCAAATCATATAATGAAATTTTATAAAACATACAGGAAAAATTAAACTACTATCTAACATTAGAGAGTTATACCAGATGATATTCTGGTTAAATTTTCAATCAGTGTAAATTTATTTGTATAAATATTCAAGTCTGTAAATTTAATAATTAGCTTCACATGAACTTGAATGACTGTCAGAACTCTAACTATATAATATCCACCTACATCTATTAGTTTAGATTTAGTTAGATTATTTATTTATTTATTTTTCATAATTTTTTGTAGTCCCATAAAAAATTAACAAACTAAGCATTCTTCGAAGAGGATATTCATGGTGTGTATATATATATATTATCCATATAGTTCAACCATTAATTTGTTTCTATATCATATAGTTGGTTACTAAATTAAAAAAACCCATTCTATGTAAGTGTGTGAAACACACCTAATAATATAACTACGTCCAAAAATACATAGCAAAATAATGCAGTAAATGAAAATAAAATAGAACTATAATAAATGTTTTCAGATATTAAACTTATGTAAAATATTGAATATCATGGGAAGCTACATAAGTTTTTGTGTGACGTACTTAGTGAGAATATGTATCTTTTGTCCTATCAGTGACTCTTTAACAAATAATCCCATCTTAATCTTCCTATAATAACTAGATTTAACTTCCAATAAGTAGATTCTATTCATTCATTAAGGTATCATAATCATTGTTTTTTCTTTACTATCCAAGTTACCATATTTTTAACTCTTATATAGATACATATATTTCCCACAAAACTAAATACTTGAGGAAAGGAAACATTACGTAACACATCAATAATATTTTAGAAATAAATTCATCACAATATAAACTCCCCATCACACCTCCACAGACACTTTTTATTAGAAAACCTTTTATATTTATATAAACATCAAAACAATAATCACATTGAAATCATAACTTCTACACATTGAAAGAAAATAATATATTATGAATCTCAAACGAAGGGTGTAACTTATAGTGTGAATTGTTTTTATATATGGTCCCAAACAGTCTATTAATAATCTTCTAAGAGTGAAACCATTAAATCATTTTGAAACTCATTAACAAACAGTCCTTAAAATAAAAATTTGATAATTAAAAACCTGAAACATCTATAATATGATTCATATAAGAATATAAATCTCATTAATACCATAATAAAACTCAATCATTATAACCATATACAAAAAATATACTTCATTAAAGAATTTATAAACTATTGAAACATTTGTATCTCAGTATTAAAGTAAAAAAATACATAAACATCACATATAAAAATTCAATGGATTTATAATGATAAAAATGGACTCCTTGCAATCCCAAACCATCCTTGAATCATAAAAACAATTACATTATTAAATAACATGATTTTAATTCATAGGACTCTTAAATACCACTTTAAAACTATTTCTATACTTTTAAAAATCCTCTTATATAGCTTATCAATCACCCAACATGAAATCTTTTTTATAAAAGTATTGAAGTTATAAAATACTAAAAACCTCTTATTTAAAACCATGAATTCCTAAATAAAATTGACAAATAATTTTCTTTACGGTTACAGTAATGTTAATATTTTTATGGGAAATGAGTTTTAAAAAATATCATATGGTTTGTTAATAGAAGGTATATACCTAGATGACCCTACCTAGGCCTTTCACGAATGGAATGAAAACATTTAATACGTCAAGAATATGAAAAATTAATATATATTCACACCATAAGAAAAAATAAAACATAGGTTTTAGATAAACCCTGACCTTGGGTTCAACCACCTTGCCCCATGTAAAGTAAATAAGAATAAAATTGAATAGAAGGAGATATATTAGAGTAAAAAGAAGATAAATAATGATCTAACTGTGAGAAACTAAGATGTTATCAAGGTTGAAGTTCCATAGTGATATAAAATATAATATATGGAGATTCCTAGGGTTCCTCTTAAGTAGAGTCTTGTGAATGGGATAAAGTGTCCCAAAAGTGGGTTTTTAAATGGAAATGTAAAATTTATTAAACTAAAACCTAAAAATATCAGATAGATGATCAGTTTACTAAACAGTGGACCATTTGTGTGAGATACATTATATAAAATGGGACTCACATCATCATATACCCACATTATTTATCCTACCACACGCTAATCATTTACCATAAACTAGATAGAATCATACCCTATGTAAATTTACTTTTCAGGATTTCCACAAAAAATACACCTACCATAGAGGGTTAGTAATATGTAATATTGGGCCTCTATTTATTATAAACCCTAAACCAAATATGCATTGACCATATGACATTGAAAAAATCTTTAAAATTGAAAATTAAAATGTAGAATTAACAAATTTTGATAAATGTAATAATTAACCAAAATAAAAAATAGAAAATTCATTGGTGTGTGACACCATGGTAGTATCAGTTGTATTATGAGCTCCCAAATGTGTCTGTTATGGATTATTGAGGTGTGATTATTCAACCATGTGATATGTGAGGTGGGAATATCGATAGCCTCTTAGAAAATTTAGGATTTTGTTTTGTAAGAGTGATATATGAAAATATATTTAATTCATAGATTTCAAGGGTTTATATGTGACTAATGGATGTTAATATTAGACATCTCACATTTTTAGTGTCTATACTGGAGTTGAACAATAAGTTTGTGAATTTCATGACATCAGATTCTAGTGAGAGTTCCTTTTAGATGTTTATGGAGAGGTTAAACTTTTAGCCAACCTTGGCCATACTTGAGATTAATAAAGAGTATATGTTGTAATTTAATTTACTAGGAGTCAACATTGTAGTAATTTTGTTGATGGAAGAGTGAGTTTTAATTTATAGGTCTTGAGATCTAAGGTTTCAAGATAATAAATTTCCAAATAATGATTTAGAGATGGAGGAACTAGTGCACATACTATGGATTTGGCATCACTACCTTTAATGTTATAGTTGTTTAGGTTTATATTGACTAGATGAGCCTCATTTAAATTTTACCTCTATGACCCAAACCTTGGATAATGATCTTGGTAAAGTATCTTTATTTATTTGATATTGATATTGCATATAAACATGGAACGTGGAATGTTGTGGCTCATTTAATGAGTAGAAACAACAAAAAAGTGGCATAGAAGGGTAATAGTTAGTGAATATGGATAATCCTTTTCAATTACATGTATCTCAATATTTTGTATCACAGATAAAATGTTACTATGATATATGTCCTTATTACCTCTCACTTATCGGGTTGTGGATTGTGTAATATCGAGATATGTTATTATATCTTATACATTAAATAAACAAAATTTTGAATAACTTATATCACGTGAAAAACCCATCTAAATTTAATTGAGATATATTTGATTACAATAAAAGAGTAATATTAGGACATTACAAAAATAAAAAGTAAAATATCATAATGAATATTATGAGAAGAATAAAACACCCTATAAATAAAATTATCATAATTAATTGAATTGACTTTTTATAACAACCATGTTTTTTAGTTTATAATATATTATTTTTTATTGTTTTTAAAGAACTATTTAATTCATTCCAAAACTAATTAAATGATAAATAAAACATTTAAATAAATAGTGGATTAAACCATTCAATGTTAAAATTGTATATTATTCAAATAATTGTTTTTAATATATTGTGAATACTTATATTTAGTTATATTGATAATTTTTGTTGGTATATAATTATAAAATATTTCAATGTGAAAACATATATGTTGACACTAATTTAATAGGTAGTTGATATATGTTTTCATTAATAATACTTAATGTTTCAAAATATATTTTATTATAAATACAATTTCTCCTTATTATTTTATCTAAAAGTTAAATCCAAGAATTCTAGAATTTCAATTTTATAAAATTAAAATAGTTTATTCGATTCTGAATTTCCAAAATAACTTTCAGTAAATTATTTAAAGTTTTCTTTTAAGGTTGGTTTTTGGGAAAATATTATAAATTCAGTCATTACAAATACCATTTTTTGATATCCTCATGGTATAAGGGAGAATTATTATTTTTAAAACTTTTTTAAATCTAAACATTTATTTGAGAATTAAAATATGGAATTTATAATTAATATGATTCATTATTTGGAAATATATAATGAAATATAATAATATGTCGAATTTGGAAACCCATGTTTGACATTCTATAACCAATGTAACATTTTACAATTTTTAAAAACTATTTTTGTACTTTTCTTATAATTATGTATTCCTAAGATTATATTCAGTTTTGGATTAGTTTTAAAATATCCTCCATTTATTTTGAAAAATAAAAAATAAAATCATATATATTCACATAATTTATCTTATAAAAGTAAAAATTTAATTTTATGCTTAAAAGATTTTATATAAATTATTTTTGAGGCATTTTTCATAATTTCATTAATGAAACTTTTAACCATTTTAGAAATTGAATCTAATATAACTAATTTCATATTTGGGATCATCATCTAAAAATCATTTAATATGTTCAATTTTATATTTCTATAAATAAATAAGTTACTAAGGTAAATATTAGTGCCCATAGTAAGTGATATAGTATGTTAAAAGTGTTAAATCAAGGGGTAATGACCTAAAATATCATAATTTTTTTAAAATTGTGGATGAGAGATTTCTCAGGCTCCCCTCAAATTATTTTCCTTCTCATTAAAATCTAAATCCTCTTTCCTTGAACATTAGTTCTATTTTCATATTAAGTAATAATTATTTACAAACATTCCACTCCCCTAAAGTATAAAATTCCCCTCCACCACACATTTAAATCCACATTGAAAACATGAATCCCACTCTATAAACTTCTATATTTTCTTCCCTAATATACCTATCACAATATGGGTAGCATTAGGTCTAATGATAATTCCAAAATTCTTTCCAAACTAAGGAGCTTCCATAAAGGGATATAATTTCTTATTTGATGTTAGATTATACACCACATTACCTAAATGTTTGTTAAATTTATTTTTTTAGAAATGTTTCATATTTTCAAATACTTTTATTTATAGGTTGTTTGTACATAGTTTTTTGAATATTATATCTGGATTACTATTTTTTCATGGTATCTAGAGTTAAATTTCATGCTCTATTCTAATTGGGAATTTAAATCAAAAGAAATGACATATGAAATGGTTTATTTTCCAATCACACATTGAATTTGAGAATCTTAATCCCTAAATTTCTGCATATAGAAATTAATTTTTTTAACTCTATAAAAATAAATCTATTTTCATCTCCAATGGTTATCTTCGTGGTTTTACAATTTTTCAAATAATTTCTCAACCATTTGGTTAACAATTAAACTAAAAGTTTCATGTAACTTGAACCAATATTATATTTTCATTTTAATGGGTGTCGTTTCCCCTATCCAAATTCTCTATCTCTAAAGGATATATATAATTTGGAGTTATGTTTCATACATTGAACTAGGAATACACTTATCGTTTTTTTTCATTTAGAGATTGCACATTGTTTTCAAGCAATACATTTTATCTAATTAAATTTGATACCAATCGAATGTGTTATGTATCCAATCTTATTATAAATATTATTTTCATATATATTAATATCCTATAATGTTTATTATGATTCTATGAATGTATTATTATATGATACTATATACTTATTCCTATGGATATATTATGATCATGTATTATTGAAAACATTATAGAGAAAATTTTATTCCTCATATGTAAATTACGATAAGATGAAATTACGAATGTTTTTTATGTTCTTGTGGCACAAATATGCATTATTTTTCTTCATATAACAAGTGGATTTGTTATAAACCTTTATTGAATTGATTAATTATTTACATCTAATGAGATTATAAAATTGTGTTTGGAATTGATTTTAGATAGGTCTGTTCATAATGTTATGCAAGGAATCGATTTCACGGTTATGTATTCATATTATTTTCTATGATCAATATTTCAATAATTATTGTTTACAAGTGTTTTCATGGACATGATTTTAATAATATTGTTTTCATGGTTATGCATGAACATGATTACATGTAATTTTATTCATAAGTTTGTTCCGAGACATGATTTCATGTATCTTTTCCCTGATTTTTATGATTTACTATTAAGATGTTTATAACTAATTTCAATGTTATGAAACATTAATATGTTATTAATACATTTCACAGGATAATTGACTAATTTTTCAACCCTTCTATTACTCATGATTTATTATATTCCAAACCAAATGACTATGAAAAATTATCTGGGAAATATATTTTAATATGTATGATTATCTTATAAAAAAACCAATATATTTGATTATGCACTCATACTCATAATCTCATCATATTCCCACTTATGATACATAATTATTATAACATAAATTTAACCTTAATAGGAATTTCATTTCATCTTTGTTATGTTTCTATTTCCATAGGTTATGAAGAAGAGTAATATATATGATATATATATTTATATATGATTTTCGTATATGGGTAATTTTTTGGTAGATTATGAAGACTTATTATGGAATAAGAAATTATTGGTATAGTGGAAAAACCTCTATTTGATGAGAAAGGTGTGTATTTTGAAATGTATTTTAAAAATCACTAAAATTATAAACCAAAAAGGTATTAAGTATTTAAGTGACTTAGTATTGGATGTTGATATTTTAATTATTAATGGTAAGGTTTCTTTCAACTCAGTTGGTGGTGAATATATTATTAAAAAATTATTTTTTATCCCTATATTCGAGTGCTTATGTCTGATGATTTTTAGTTCGTATCATAGAAAGGTGATGATAAGATTAAAGGTCATCTTATTGTTAGATCTAGATAAATTATGTTTTTTAGATACCATCATGGGTTAATATGTTTAATGTCAATAATATATTAATAGGAATGGATACCCTATTTGTTGGTATGAAATTCGATGTTGATTTAATTATTTTTTATTAGGAGAAAGGGTTAATAATTTATTTTATATAATGTTAGATAACCATACATATTGAAATTTATTTTTATGTTAATGAAATTTAGGTTATTTTTGTAAAATATTTGTTATTAGGAGTGTATATGATTAAGGTATATATTGATTAAAATGTGATTAATATTATTTAGGGTAATGGTTTAGGATAATACTATGAATATTGGTTTCAATAACTTTTATGTTGAGAATATAGTATGAAGCATCATGATAATTCTTGTTTTGTTATTTTAGAGAATGGGTTTTTTGATAATATGATGATAAAACTTATTTAAATTAAAACATTCCTAAATGGGTTATTATTTGAAATATCAATTATATTAAATGTATTTTAGGTTTAAATATAGGTGTCAAAGGATAAGGAAGTTATGATTGATTTTTCATATTAATTGGTTTATCAATCATTATTATCACCATTTTGGTTTTAATATTTGTGTGGTTATAATATCATGAAAACGATGTTGGGAATGGAGTGTCTCTAGAATATCTTCAGACTTATAACCAACTAAGGAAGTATATTTTTTAAAAATGGTTATGAAATATATTATGTAATCATTTGTATATTATGATGTGAAAATGAGTTTGAATTGATAACAAAGATAATATTGTTGATTAATCATTTAAATTTATATCATGATTCCTGAAAATTTTATAAAGACATACTCATTTTTTCATTGGTTAGTGTGATTAAAATTTTGAAATAAATTTTTTTATGGGGTTTAAATGTTGGGTCAGGGTAGAATGAAATACCTTGATATTTTTTTACCATATTTTCTTTTATATATATAATATGTTGAATATCTTGGAAGATGAAAACAAAAAACAAAAATTAAATGAGGTATATTTTATTATAATGAAACACTAACATTAAAAAATTATTTTAAAACAATGTAAAATATCATTAAGAAAAGTACAACAATACAAATACCTAAATAAAATAAAAATACAGTAATTAATTAAAATTATTTAACATAAAAGAATATATTCTACATTATTATATATTAAAGTTATCTATTTATTGATTAATGAGTTCTAAACCAATATATTTATTTAGAAAAACATTTAGTAGGATGTGATTAAAATCATTTAATGTTTATAACAACATATTTTTTGAATGAAGTATTTTAAAATAATTATATATTTTTATCTAATATTGAATCGATAAATTTTAAATAATTATAATAATAATTTTTTTCAATACATAAATAATTATTTGGAAACTAATTTAATTGGAACATGAAATAAGATTAATTATACCTATTGTTCAAAAAGTCATCTTCCTATAAAAACATTTTTTCTTTATATTTTTTGGTAAAAGTTAAATTAGAAAATTTAATAACTTTTAATTTATTAGAAAATTTTAATTTTCAGAATATATATCCCCAAATTATATGATGTTGAATTTTTGGTATTTTTTATAAATGGATTTTTGGTGACTATTACAAATTTAGCTTTGATAAACATGTATTTATGTAGTAAAATTATGTATTTAAAAATATTATTCGTAATATAGAAACCTATGTTTGACATTTTTTAAGCTACATTTTATTTTATTGTAGTAAAAAAATATATTTGGTTTATTTCCTTTAATAAAATATTAATAATATTCAATTTGGTTTTACACTGTTTAAAATGTATAATAACCCCCTTTTATTTTATCTATAAAACAATAAAATCATCACAACTCATAATATTTTTCCTAAATAAGTATATTTCCATTTTAATTATTAAATTTATATTTTTTTTAATTAATTTTTTTATTATGTTCTTCATACATACATTAAAATCAATTTTTTATAAATTTGAGGAATTGAATGAAAAAATGGTTTTTATATTTGGAATCATCATTTCAATATTATTTAATAAGTTAAAATTTATTTTTAGGAAAAAAATATGTGACCAAAGTAAATTTTAGTCACCATGGTAATGGATAAAATAATATAAAAGTGTTAAATAAAGTGGTAAATAGAAATAATATCATAAAAAATTTCTTAAGTTTTTTAGTTGTGGGATTTCAAGACCTCAAAAAATATTATCTTCCTTTTTTCAAATATTGAACCACATTACGTGAAAATGAATATTCTTTTAATATAATGTAATAATTATTTAAAAAATTAAACTACTCTCAGTTGTAAAATAACCCCTTCACCACCCTTTTAAAGACTCAATAAAAATATGAATTCCTATCTACACTAGGTAATATTTTTTTCCCTAATAATCATTTCCCTTATTTTTTTCCTATGTTCTAATTAAAATTACATGATTATTTCAATAATGAGAAGGTTTCTAAGTAGGGATAGAATTTATTTTTTATTTTTTGAGCACACCTGACTATATTGAAATCCAAGGTAAGGGTTTATCATCTCAAATTTTCATCACTGATTCATATTTTATTTTATGATGTTTTTTAAGTTTATGTGGTTTATATACTTAATATTTAAAAAATATATTTATTATATTTTTATTTATGATAATAAATCTTTCCTTTCATGTTTATTCAGATAGGGTTTTGAAATAAAATGTTACCAAATTCATGTGGGTTTCTTTTCCATTATCACATTAAAATGGATATTTTTTATTAATAAATTAAAATTTGAGAAAATTTTAGGGTCTTCGTCTCTAAAAGTCCATCTATTTTCTTCTCCTGTAGTTCAATTTTTGAGCTAATAATTATACTTTTGATTTAAATTTTATGTGGTTTGTAATTCAACTAAATGTTTTCAGATAAGTGGAATCGACCATTTCTCTTATTTTTAGCCATGAATCTCTCTATTTTATATCAATATTATTTATATTATTTCAATAATGGTATTATATATATTTAAATGATATTTATTTTCATATTCCAATATCTATTAATTTCAGTATTATATTTTATAAGTAATATTTTTAATGGTTTTCAAATATTATATTTTTAACCTTATTTTTAAGAGTTTGAATAGAATATTGTAATTAAAAATTTGTACATGAAAAATTTTTACAGAGTTTATAAGAGTATTTATTAATTAATATTCATATACATGTTATAATGGTATTCCAATGTAATATATATGTGATCAATTTTGTTTTGAAAGTAATGTTTATTTTTTATATTAATAAATAACTTTATTTCGTTCAACATATGTATTTTTTATCCTCCAAAAAATATTTGTTATTTTTAAAATGAATTATCTTCACGGTTTCAAAATTTTTAATTATTTCAAAATTAAGGATTTAACTGACCTCTTTTCAATCTATTAAAATGGTTTTTTGAAGTGACATATTTGTTTTTTTAGAATTAGGTTATAAAAATTTTATAAAAATAATTCATCCTCCACTTTCCTTTAAGACCCTAAAGGATATATCTATTTTGAGTTATTTTTCAAAAATTAACATTTGAATACTATTATGATGTTTCTCATTGTGGGGATTGAATGTTTTGATACAAAATTTCTAATTATTGATATATTCTTGTGTAATAACATCATAAAGCGTTATGTAACCCATATTTATATTAAATTGATTTTTAGCTATGACAATATCCATTAACAATACTTGTGTTTGAAGGCTGATATAATATAATTTTACCAACCACATCTTCCTCTAGATGTATAATTATTATTATTTCTGGAAATCATCTTGATACCCATTTTCTACCTTACTAGTTAATTAATATATAATGATATTATGAATTTTGTCTTGTTATTAGGACACACATGTATGGTTCATCATAAATTTAAGGGCGGGTCTATTATATACCTCAAATTAATTAGTTATTTTTAAATATATCAAGTGATAATGATGTTGTTCATTGACAAGATTATATTTTTCTCTGTTAAAATTTTTATGGACATGATTTTAGGTAGCTCTATCGATGTGGTTATAATTTCAAACACATATCATTATGCTATGTTTCTATGTTATTCCACATTCTTATGTTATTTATCCATGCATCATCATTATTGAATCATGTTTCCACACACCTATAACTCATGATTTTCATTATGTCAATGTTTTTTTCCATGACTCAAGAATTATTAAGTTTATTATTGAGTGTGATTCTCTTATGTTATATCCATGATATTTGATTTTTTACATATACACATATTCTCATCTTAAAATCACATATAATAATATACTTTTATTAATAATGTTTACTATTAATTAGCATTATAAATCACCCTTTGTTTCCATTTTTGGGGTTTATGAAGAAGGTTAATATATAAGATGTTTAAAAAATGTATCATGTGTGGATAATTTTGTGGGATATGTTGAAGACATATTATAGAATATGAAAATCATCATATAATGAGAAAATTTTCCATTTAATGAAAAAGAAATGGGTCACATAATAATTTTTCCTAATTTTTTAAAACATTAACCCTAAAATTTATCGAGTGTTTATGTTAATAAATATTGGTTATTTATATTATTATGATGGATGGATAGATATGTGTCAATTTAGAAAGCATCCAAGAAATTATGTAAAAAAAATTTATACTTGTTATGGGACTACGAATATGGGGATTTTTAAGGTTAGCGAGTTATTCAAATAAAATTATCTAGTTACATGGGATATTTTATATAATGGGGATCGTCCCCTTGATAGGCCCCATGATGATCACTAGTACCTTATTATGTGAGGCAGAGTTATGTACCTTAGATCATGCCACATGTGCTGATGTATGAATAAACTACCTCCAAATGATATTTTCATCTTGGAAATAATATGATATACCATGAAATTCATATGTTTTGTTGGTATTTTTAGATGAAGTAGGATATTGTGGGGTTTTCGGCATCATACACCACCTATATATAGGCCATGGTAAACATTTAAATACCCACATGAACTCCTCAGTCATTTCCCACTATTGAGTAGAAATGCAATTATTTAGTTTTTGATTTTTCATACTTAACAATACCTTTTTATACAAAATTTTAAAAATTTAATATAAAATTCTCTGAAATAAAAAAGGATTAATATTAATAGTTTCAGTATAAGCATAGGTATAGAAAACGTCATCATAAAAATAAAATATCTTTATTTTAATATCTATAAGTAGATCCTAAATCTATTTGTACTTCTAAAATATCTTTGGATATGTTAGGAAATTCATAAATAAAAAGTGTGATCTAAAAATCTTATATTTGAAGAAACCCGATAAGGGATCATAAAATGTTAGTCAAAGGTATAAGATAATTTCTAAAATGAGAAGGCTCCTGAGTAATTACATTGGACCATAACATAAATAACAAGGTTTAACAAAATCATGGAAGCATACGAAAAATAGTTTCAATAGAAAACCATAAATAATTATATTTTAATCCCAACTACCATGATATGATCACATGGTAGATTGAGTCTTATTGTAGATGAGGATTACTCACTATTCCTATATATAAAATCTCATTAGAAACAATCATTACAAAATTAATTGGCGGATTATTAGTGAACACCCAAAATAAAGTGTAAAATATTATTTGTTCCACAATAGTAAATCAACAATAAGTTATTTTCATAAGAAATATCAATAGAAATATATGGGTTGAAATTTGTTTCATCATATCAGAATCAAATAGGATTTTCTAAAGAAGGTATTTGAGAAATAATATAGAGGAATGTATTAACAATTCATAGGAATTGATAATAATATAGGTATATATGTTCTATACATATATAGTTCAATTATAATCATTACATGACATTAAAGATAATGAGAGTGAGTTAGAGAGAGAAATATCAAAACCCAAATAAAAATGATAGTTCAGAGAGACCCCATGACCTATAATTTTTATTTATTTATACTCATTATAAAATTTTATAAAATAAATATTTAATTATTATACCTATATTTAAAAAATAAAATATACTATACCATATATAATTTTCTTATCCCATATCAGCACATGTAAATTATAAATTCATTATTGAAATCACGGTTTCAAGTGATAACTACTTTATTATACATGAAAATTCTTGATCGACAGTCTTAGTATTTGTAGACTGATCATGGTTCAATGAAATTTTTAAGTTAAAATGTGATATTAATTATAAATATATTCATCATATAAATTTAGAGTCATTCATAAAATTTAGTGACAAGAAAATGAATTACACTATTCATGGAGACGGTATGTCGTCCATATGAATGAAATTTGTTTCCATTTTTGATGAAGAATTAATGAAAGGTAAATAAAAATTGAAATTTCAAGAGTTATTATAATATCATAAATTAAATATGTATTGACTAAATCCTATTTTATGACCTTAGGTGATAGGAAATGATGGAAAATGTATTACATCAGTTCTTGTGGTGGTAGTCTGCTTTGCAAACAAATGACATTTGCATTACCCATTTCGTTGAATTTGAGATGGATATAGGTTATTACATTAACATTATCTAATAAATATATATTTCATTTAGTTTAGTTTCTATTTTATCCTCTTTTAAGAATATTTAAATGAGATATAAGTTGAAATTAAAATAAAACATTCATTTATAAAGAATAATTTTTGGGGGAAACTTTCCTACTTATTATACCTTAAAACAACTATGGATGGAATTATAAATATCATATCACATCTATAATGTGTTGAGGGATTTTATAAGGTTTTTTGGGTAGGTATTTTATGTATCAAAACAAATTTTTTGATTAAATATGAGGGGATAAGAGATTCCCTTTTGTAAAAGAGGGGTGGGGGTTCTTTTTTATATCTAAAAGCATTAAATTTATATTAATTATTTCTCATAAAAAGTGGATAAACGTTGATATAATTAAAATATAACATTATTAAGAGTCAAAATATTCCTATCCAAAAAAAATGTTTTTGTGTTTGTTTTGTTCACTCTTATCAATTTTTATCCCTTGGTTGACCCTTTTGAGGATTACTATGACTACAATTTTTTACACTTTAGGGGTTATGATAGTTACACTAAAAGGAAAATAATATAATAAAACAATGTGTAAAATTCTACACCATATTATAATAAATTTCTAGAATATAGTATTTTTAGTAATTTGAAATTTCTTAATACAATATTATTTGTTAAAAAATAACATTAATGTCATTTATAGAACTATTAATTTTATTTGTAAATGAATGAAACATGAAAACAATTTAATTTCAACACATTAAATTAATACATATATGAAGTGCCATATTTTTATAAAATATGTATGCAACAAATTAATTCAAAAAATTGATACTGTAATTAATAGTTTTAATATCATTTATTTTAATTTTCTAATAATTTAATAATTGTTTTTTTGTTGTTGTGTATGAATGTATGTTGTTTATTTCATCAATAAATTTTTTAAAAAATTATAATGACAAAAATAAATTATGTTTCAAATTATCCTTTTATAACCAAACATCTCCTTTGTTTATACCTTATTCGAAATATAATTATAATATAATAAACATAATAAATTTTTTAAATTTTGTTTAAAATTATATAATGGTTAATATCAAAGAAACATATTTTTAGGTTTCCCTATTTTTAAAATTCAAGAATAAATTTAAATTTTAACTCTAATAATTGGGTAATGGATGTCTTTAGGTCATTTTCAGTCCTTATAATGTTATATTTAACAATAATTACCAGATTCACCCTTAAATATGTGACAATTATTTATTAATGTTACTGTTTATAATGAAAAAAAAATAAAATGGAACTATTTAAAAAAAATTCCACCTAATTAAAAATAAGAAATCCATTTTTATGAATCCATTTCTTGAATTATTAAAAATTAATTTAAGTTTAAAACAAAAAATGCAACAAAAAATAATTTCTAATAAAATGTTTTTTAAGAATATTTTTTCCTACAAAATTCAGGAATAAAAATCATTAAATAGAATATAATTGTATCATTTTTCATAAAATTTAAATCATTAAAATTTTGAAATAATCAAAAATATAACCTCACATTATAAAAAAATAATATTTTCAACAAAAATACGTAATTTTCACTATTGATTAAAAAAATCAACACTTTTAGAAAAATAAAAAAAAATTCACAGTAAAATAATTTTGATTACGAATCTTTCAAAAATTAGTTTATTTTTATCAAACCAAATTTTAAATGTTATAGAAATTAAATATAATATTTTCCAACAATAAAAAATTTAAACCACTTTTGAATAAAATTTAGATTTGAAGAATAAAATGTCTTTACAAGAAATTTAGTGATTATGTAATAAAAAATTGCCAAAACATTTATGTTGATTAGGAATATTATATATATATATATATATATCATAAATAAATTAATATTATTCATAATATTCAATTAAAAATGGGTTATAATGGTCATTTTTAAATAATAATATTTAATGGTATGTTTAGGCTTGGTGTTGCATGTTGTAAACATAATCAAGAATAGTTTTTGTTTTAAAATCTCATGTTGAGATACTCTTCCCTATTCAAGAAATTTAGACCGAATTTTTTAGGATATATTGTGCTGAAAATTGGGGAGGTTACTTCTACTTTATAGATTTATCAATTTCCCATTCTTATCCTCACATTTAGGGTTTCTTCATAGTACTTTAACAAGGTAATTTTACTAGATTAATTGTACAATATCTCTAAAACTCTAGATCATTATTGAAAACACCTCATAAGAGGGATATTTTTCAAGTTATAGAGACTTTGAATTTAGTTTATGTGATGGATCTAGTGTATACTTTGTCAATATAGATACATGGAATATATCATATACTTGAGATAGTTTTCGTGGAGTGCTAGTAGATAGATAAAAACTCCCATGAAATAGTGAATCTAAAAGGGGTCAATGTACCTTAGACTTTGCATTCCTATCTACCCAAATTTCATAAATCATTTCCATTGAGAAATATAAACAAAAAATATCCTTAATAAAAAATTCTTAGAATTTTTTATGACCATCATATACGAAAGTTTTTTAACTTAGAGCATCCATGATGTGTTGCGAAATGGTTTTGGAATATTCTATAATATTATAAATAATTACATGTCATAATAACTTATTTTCACTAATTTTTTTCTAAAACATATTATTTTTACATGTCATCCAATAAAGACCCTCAAAATGATCCATTTAAATTACAGGGAGAAATATATTATTTTATGAGAACTCTACCAGGGGAAGATGTTGATCACATCCATATTTAAAGTACTTTGAGCATATAAACTTGTCTAATTCTATATTTAAGGTCTTATTTTATTGGTTATTATGATTATTTTTTGCTAAAATTACATAGTGACATTAAAACTAGTAATTATAGCTTGTAGGATTATCTACAAATGTATAGAGGTAAATCATATATCTTAGTCAAATGCAATTGATAGTGGTGTTCTATGAAATATCACTACCTTGTTGATGTATATCCTTGTTTGTTTATTGAGTGTGAAGTCCTATCGAATAGTAATGAAGTGAGAATGTTTTGTACGAAAATCCACCAAAACCCATATTTTATTATTTCCTCTTAATGTATTTGGAATACTAGTGAAAGAGTCCATTGTTATATTTTTTTATTTATATGAATATATGGGTAAGGGTTTCACTATATCCTTTGACATTTGTATTTTATCCTCCACTTTTTAATACAAAATACACTTTGATGTATATTCAATGATCTCATACTTCATGTTTCTCACTAATTGTTCTCTCGGATATCTCAATAAATCTTCATACTCCCCGAGTGTGTGGAGAGGATTAATCTTTTCAAACCGTTCAATAAAAACGTTTTTTCATGTAGATGTTAATAAATACATAGTCGTGGAAAAACTAGTTCTTAATCAATTTTGATATGTGTGGATTTCACTTTTATTATTGATTACACCTTTTTTGAGTATCTATTTCCCCTCTTTGAGCATTCAATATCTACTCTTATGGGGATGGTTGAAAAATCATTTAATAAAGGAATTATGTAATTTCTTTCACCATGATCTCTATGTCTATCCATTTTATGTCTAAGATGATTTGATAGCTTTATTTCAATAGTGCATATTAGGAACCTTTTGTGTGAATATATATTTTAGGAAATAAAGATTTGTTTATATTTCAGAGTATTACCTATAGTGTTAATGCCGAAAAATTTTCAAAAAAAATATCACTCCATCCAACTCCAGAGAATGTGTTGTATAGTTTTACTTGTGAAATATCATCATCTTGAGGTGTATAATATCACTCTATAATTTTTAATTAGTATTAAAATCATTATATTCTTTGTAGCATCAATTTATACCATGAAATTTTCCCCACATATGGGATACATGAAGATTATTTCAGTGATGAGGCTCATTTTCAATTCTTTAAAACATTATTGACAATCACCAATCCATAAAAAAATTACTCCCTTATGATTAAGATTGGTTAACAGGTTTTCCAATCCTGATATGTTTTTGAGAAAACATCAGTAAATCCATTGTCTTATAATGAAACAAATTATATCAACTCTATATTGTGGTGTAGACCTATCCCCAATTACCTTTGATATATAATTGTCCAGAAATATCACATTGATAGTGATAACATGTACCATGAATGATAATTCCTTCATCCCAAACTAATATTTTATATACATTTCTTATAGATTCTTCTTTTAAATATTCTTTATCACAATATTCAAATTATTCTCATTTTCCTCCTTTCGTATGCAATATATTATAATATCCTATATAAATATTGTCCCAAATTATTGAAATTAATCTCAAATTACTATATTCAAAAATTCTATAAATATTTGTAAAGCATTATTGAGTCTGAAGGGAATAACTATGAACTCAAGGTTTCCATACAATATCACAAAGATAGTTTTTGGGATATATCTCTTATTCACCTTTAATTTGTGATTACATGACTCACGGTCCAACTAATATAATTACATAGACCCATATAATTGATTGAATAATTAAAAAATACTTAGATGAGGATACATTTTTTTAACATTATTTTTTTTGAGTTCATGATAATCAATATATAGGTGGATTGAACCATCCTTCTTCTTGATAAAGATAATCAGTGCACCTGATGTTAAAGAACTAAGACATATAAAACACTTTTTCAGATTCTCATTTTTTTTATTTTTCTATTATATCAACTCAATTGTTGGAAATGAACAATGATTCCTTTATATATACTCAGATCCTGGTATAAGTTCAATTTGGAAATCAAACTCATAGTTAGATAGAGGAAAATAAAACTCATTGGGGGGACTCGTCGTATAATTCCTCCCAAATGGAATGTATTCAAGAATGATTCTCTTCATTCCATAAATAATATGACTGAGATATTCTTAATAATAAGGAATTAATATCCACCCCTGAGTAGAATATCTCAATCAAGAATCTTCAACCTCATAATACATGTATGTAATGGTAGGATGACATGGGATCTGAAAAGTAATCTACCTATCTTTAATGAATATGTTGGATTTATATAAAGACATTCAATCTATACGCAATATTGAACCAAACATCACTAAAGGATGTTGGATGAGATTTTGTAGAGGATTATGTAAATAAAATTAAATGGGAGGTGTTATATAATTGGGATTCCATGATTTTTCTTTTTTCAATTGTCATAAAAATCTCAACTCCAATTTTTTGTTGTGGTGAATCAAGAATTTTAGTAAAATATCAAGATATTGAATAATATATAGAACCATATTAAAAAAATTCATTCACTATTCTTATATGAATAACCAACATACTTTCCACCATATCTTTTTCACAATCCTCCACAATATTCGTGATAACATAATCCCTTCATTTATCTCTTTGCCTTAGAAGATGTGTTCAATTATTACATCCAAAAGTCATTAGATTAGGGAATTGTAATATAGAATTCCTATTGTTACCTATAGTTGAAACAGTGTACCACATGGAATGTTTTTGTTTGAAAAATTTATTAATCTATCAAATTTTTTGTGTTCTTTATCTATTATTGGAATTTATTAGTCTGATTCCGTATATTTCAAGACATTAAGAATCTCTTGGTTCTCTTCATATTTTTTCAGAGATATTTATTCACATACGTTTGAAATACGAGATGTTGTATTTTTTTACCCACAAATATTTATCTACTGATGCCCCCAAAAAAATTTGATATTTTTTCTTTTTAACTCTATGATGTTGTGAATTATGAGGGTCTCTAATCTCTGTATCAAACATTAGTATAAAGTGAGAGACCTCTTCATAGACAGAGAAGTATTGAATCGCAAAATAATTTTTTATAATTTTCTATTCCCTTTTAGTAAAGCGTTCCACCATAAATTCAACATTGATGATGAATCCAGTGGAATAAAATGAAATCCTTGTGATGTTTACCTCACACAAACCAATAGAGTCATATTATTTTGGCTTCAGCCTGAGGAACTCCCTCGCCATTTTATAATTATAGATTTGAGTAAAATATTTAATGAAAATTATTTTATAGAATTCTACCCATACAATAGAATAAATATTCCATTTAGAATTAATTTTCATGATCATCATCTATCACTAGTTGTATTTCCCTTACAAGTGATAAATGGACAATAAATATTTCCCTTGTTCTGAGAATTTGAAGAAAAAGAATATCATCTTATTGGATTTAATCAATTTTTCCATAACATGGGGAATAAAATAGCCATTAAAGGTAAGAGGCCTTTATCTCATAAAAAATACTATTTTATTATGATTTTTATTAGTATACAGAGGGAGTTTAGCATTATTTAGGTAACTATATATATCCTGAGTGAGTTGGACCAGCACTACCATGAGGTT
Source organism: Viscum album (assembly GCA_963277665.1). Taxonomy (NCBI): domain Eukaryota; kingdom Viridiplantae; phylum Streptophyta; class Magnoliopsida; order Santalales; family Viscaceae; genus Viscum; species Viscum album. The sequence continues at coordinate 1,487,122,332 of OY728137.1, read as the reverse complement.
CCTAGATTCCACTCCCATAAGGATAACCATATCATCATGGGCATCATCACTTTTCCTATAACATTTTTTATTGGAATGATTTCTTCTATTTCCCCTATTAAATAAAAATAGAAAATAAGGTGAGAATAATTTAATTAACAATCATATAAAAGGAAAATTTATAAACATAGAAGGAATGACTGATAAAGGAAAAAGATATGCTAGCATACAAGTCTCAACTCTTCAATCTTGTTTATCCATAGTTATTTTCCTTTTATGTTTTATAACCAATAAATATATTAAATCCCTTTATAATTATTTATAAAAACTTTGTGAATTATCCAAAACATACCCCCCTGAGTGTCAAACCAGGTGTGAAAAATGGAATCTTCTCCCTACACTGGGTAATGATACAGTCACTTCACTATTTTATATATTAGGGCCATTAAACCTTGGTACAGCTATTAAATTTCCATATCCACTTTTTTTATTCTAATATGGATGTAATTTCTTATAAAACATTAATTTTGTATGTAAAAAAATTATTAGACACTTTCTTATATATAGACTTTTCCATTGGTTTACCACTAAATTATTCTATTCATAATCCTAAAAAAATTAATAGATTTTTCTATGTTTCCAACTACAGATACACAAGACATTTTACACATATTTTTACATGCATTTTAACATAAATATACTTTAAATTAAAATGACGAATTGAATGGCCAAGTGTTTTTGTAAGACTAGGTACATAAAAAATCAATATAGAGATAAAATATCATTATTTTAATCTCTATAATAAGATCTTAAATACATTGAGATCCTAAATTTTCATTGGATATTGTGTGGAATACATGGAAACAATTGGAGAGGTAAAAAACTATAAAGTGAATAATCATGATAATAAATCATAACATGTGAGTTAAGGATATTGCATTATATTAAAAAAAAGAAGGCCTAAGATTAATTATATAAGATAATAATATAAATAATATGATATAATAAGATCATTGAATCATTGGAAATGTGGTAGAAAAAAATTATATAAGAATATGTATAGTGTAACTCTCAAGATAATGTCTCATGGTGGATAGAGTGCTAATGTGAATTAGGTTTACTCACTGATCTTATAAAAAATGTCTCATGAGACCAAAACATTACCCAAAAAATTGAATATCTATCTAAAAACACACATCATAACATGATCACACTTATGATTAAAACAAATTACATAATTAATAATATATAATACTATGAATTATTAGTACATATAAATGGGTTGCATAATCATGCCTCATTGCACAATCAAATGAAGATTCTAGATTAAGGGATTTGGTAAATGAGCAGATCTCATGTTTTACCCCATTATAGGAAGCTAGATAAATATAGGTTTACATTTTAGAGAAATATTAATTGAATTTATTATAATTCCTTAACAATAATGTGATACATAAATTTAGTTAGAGATAGAAAGATCATATCCCCAAAAGGTGTGGTACATTGATATCCCTTACATTAAGTCTCTTCTTACATTGTACGCAATTGAAAAAAAAAACTAAATAAATATATAATCATTATAATGTATTATATATCCATAAATATATTTAAAAAACCCATATTTTATTTTCACATAAAATTTTAACACCTGTTTATTTGAAATTATTAATTAATGTTAAAGTTCCAAGTTATAACTACATTGTTTTTCATGCTAGTTTTGGTTCAAAATTACAATTATTTATACATTTATCAAATTTACATAATCTATATAATTAAAAAGGTTATATTTTTATTATTTATATTAACTGTATATATATATTTATTTAGATTCATTCATAAAAGGCGAATATTAAAAAATTAATTACAAAATTTGTTGAGATAGTCGACTGTAACACCACAAGAATGTTGTTCGATTTTTTAGGGATTGATTGAAATAAGGGTAAATTATTTTTGACATTTAATAAATAAATATAATATCATAAATTAATAATATATATATATTTAATCTATCATTATAACCTTCCTTGAGGGGTGATTTTGGAAGGAAAATTAAATTGGTCCACGAAGCGGTAGTTACACGTACATATGAATGATGAGTTCTTATTTACATTTTATAGAAGAGGATATGGATTTAGGTCATTATTTTAATAGAAAAAATCATTATATTTATGATATTTATGATATTATTTTATTATATTTTTAAAGTATTTAATTCTTTACAATAATAAATGAAACTAAAACATTCAGTTAATGACGATACAAATTATTCTCATAACTACCCTTTCTATAACCCTTAAACCAGCTAAAGATGGTATTTTTTGAATAATGATACCTATAGATCATGGTAATGGATTATAGGAATGGATTTGGGACTGTCATGGCCAAACCAAGAGGCTTTTTAAGTGTGAATAAAAGAGGAGAAATGTATCTCTTTTTTAAGAGAGGGGGGGTAATTCAAGAATTATCTTCAAGTATTAATTTAATATAAATTAATTATCCTAAGAAAATATATAAAAATTAAAGTAAATAAAATATAGTTTGTAATTTAGTGTAAATATATTCATAGAATTACAATTGGGTATGTTTTAGTGATTTTTTGAGCCTTATAATTTGGTTGTATCCATTGGTTAAACATTTTGATGATAAGCGTGATAACAATGTTTTTTACTCTTTAGAGGTTTGATAGTGATTAAAAAGGGAAAATATGACCATAAATGGTAGGTGGACGATATTGTAAACCATATACCTATAAATTATCTTCTTATTATATTTTCATAAAATTTAAATTATTTAATATAATAAAACTTATTAAAAATAACATTAATGTCATTTGTGGAAATATTAATTTAAATTGAATTTGAAGAAAACATGACAAAATGGGTTTTAATTGAAATAAATTAACAATTATATAAAATTAAAATTTTATATAAAAATTACATTCCACATAATAAAAAATAAAAAAAATTACATTTAATAATTTAAAATCATTCAATAGATTTTTTTATTAAGTGAATAAACAATTTGTTGTTTTGGTGTAATCAGTTAATGGAATTATATCATCACTAAAAATTTGAAATAAAGTATCATGATAAAAAATAATTAATATGTTAAATAATAACTTTAAAATATAATTTCACCTCTATTTATCAATTTTAAAACTATTTAGATATAATAAATCAAAGGGAATTCCATTTTTTAATTTTATTTACATAAAATAATGTAATGGTAAAAATCAAATGAAAATTGCACAATGTTTCCAATTTATGAATAAAGGATTGAAATTGATAAAGAAAGTTGAAAATAGTATAAATAAAAGTGTAAGGGTCATTTTTTAGTCTTTATCATATATTTTTATCCTTAATTACTTGGTTTACTCTTACCTTGATGAAAATTATTTTTTATGGTTACTATATATATCATGTAAAAAATAAAATGGTAATATTTATGAAATTAATATATCATAAATTATAATTTGGAATCTATTTTTTAGGATTAAATTTACAGGGGTTGTAGAAATTAATTTACGATTAAAATGTAAAATGCAATGAATTTTTTTAAAAAAAATAACATTTTAGGTATAAAAATGTTGTTATACAAAATTTATGTATAAAATTAAATAAAAAGAGTAAATTTGATTATTTAAAAAAAAGGGATAATTATATTTTATAACTAATCCAATATATAATATCACTTTCTAAATACATTAAAATAATACATAGTTATCAATAAAAAACAACATTTGTCATTATTCGTTGATAAATAATAATTTTAAGAAAAATTTCAAAAATTCAAAATAATATAATTTTGATATGGTGAATTAATATATGATATCCTTTTTATAAAATAAAATATATAATAGGTCCATAAATTAATTATAACATTTTTTCAAAAAAATTAATATAAACCAATTTTGATGAAAGCATTATTTTGATCTATAAAATGACTTTTCTAAAAATTGAGTGGTTGTTTAATAAAAAAAATTCAATGCATTTATATTGAGTAGAAAATTTATATATATTTAAATAATAAGTTAATATTATTCATCCCTGCCAATTTAATGGATATGTGACAATGGCCATATTTAAATAATAATATTTCATAGTTTATCTAGGCTTAGTGATTCTTATTGTAGACGTTCTCGAACATAATGTTATTTTAAAAATATTTAAGTGTTATATATTATGATGAAATTAATAAGGATAAACTAATATAATGATGCTGATTAGGTTTTCCTTCAACCAATTATTGAAGGAGGAGCACGTACTAATTATATGAGAGACCTAGTCTATTGATAACCTTGTTCGGTTTTGCATGTCGGAGATTGAACATCATCAATGTATTTTGAGAAGAATCATTTTGGTTCTAGATTATATTTTTATATCATGATAATGAAATGGATAATAAAATGTACTTGATACATAGGTGTATTTGAGAAAAAAATTCCATCATTATATTGATAGGGAGTCTTAGTATATGATCATGAATATCTAGTTTATTCTATGTGTATTTGTCCCTGATTTCTTCAATTCATGGGTGAATCATCTTATCTATATAAATTTAATTTATAAAAATATTTATCCAGAAGAAATTTAGGCTGTAAAATTTTATGACTTGTATGATAGCATGTGTCAATCACCATTATGATTGTTATAGATGGAGAAAGTTCCGAATATTAATCTGAGGATCATTTATAAAACATAAGAGAGTATTTGGTTGATTCAGAAGAGGTTTTTGAATTTATATAGAAGGAAACATTCATTTATCGAGAGATCTAGTGTCTTGGGGAATTAGGAACATTATGTAAAAACTTAAAATATAGAATACAAAATCTTTATTTAAAACTACTCTGACATGACCAACTCATTCCTTCGTACTTAACACTACATGGTATAACTTGGGTAAATACATAAGAAAGGGTTCAACTATAAAGACCAGTAAGGGAGTTAACAAGGAATAACATGGAGAATACTCTACTTACTAGGAAATAGGAATATAAATGGAGCATAACAGAAACATGAATATAAAGGCATGATGTAGTATGATTATCATAACATGGAAATGTGGAAACAACATACTACAAGATATTTGCATGATACAAGGCTCATTGCACATGGATTATCATGAGTAAACCCTCATTTTAGATGAATTAGCATGATTAAACCCTCATTGAACTTGTATTAGCCTGATTAAGTCCCATTTTCACATGGTGTATCTAGATACTTATCATTACCGAATGCATTGGAGTACTATCAAGGCACACACTTCATAAAAATTTTATTTCAGGCACAAGTGCGCCACATGGATCATATAACATTAAATTATTCTGTATAATAATTTATTAAATGATTAAGCAATTTTGAATACATAAATTTATGTACCATTCAACATGTATATGTGTAGAGTGGTGAATACCCTTGATTGAGAAATGAGAATGGTATTCACCACATGATAAATTTGGCTTGGAAAATCGAGGTTCTATTTCGAAAACATAATGTTGCCATATGGAAATTCATAAGTTCAGTTGATGAGAGAGAAAGGGATCCATAATCATTTATACCTGAAATACACAGTACAGGGATCATGAAATATAATATCCCAATATATGAAATAGAATTTATATGCATAATATGAGAGAAATACTCGAATGGAAATAAAAAGAGAGAAATCCATTACAGAATTTCAGAATGGTAATGGGTGTACATGAAAGGAATTAATGAGAGAAAAGGTGGTATATCATCATTCAAACATAAGGATGGAATTATTGGGGGGTGAAATATAATACCCCAACATTTTTAGTAGAAGGTAAAAGGGTATGACAACATAACGATACTTGGATAAGAAATTGAAGAATCCCTTACCTGAGGGAGTGAAATAATGAGCTTGAAGAGAGGATTATTATGATCTTTGGGCACCTTGGTAAGACTCTATAGAGAGGAGGGAAGAGTATGGACGTTCTTCAGGGGTTTTAAGTGATGATAAGTGGTAGCATTGGTCAAGAAAGATTCTTAGTGATAATACCTCTTTTGTGAGCTCTGACAAATGAACTGTGAATGACCCGAGTCTACTGGATGATACCATACTCTCCTTTGAATGTGTCGAAAGGATTCTTTTTTGAAAAATTATATTTATTTCAGTCATGTGATCACTGTTCAAAAACTATATTATCAATGGTAATGACACAAAACGGTCATTTAAACCCAATAATAAAAAAAATTATAAAAAATAGTGCATGTGTTTTCTATAAGACATTAAAAGAAAAGAAGTTTTATTAAAAAAATATTGGGTTGTTATAAAATTACTCCCTTAAGAAATTTGACCCTTGAAATTTCATTTTCCCACTCTAAAATTTATGAGGGTAACTCTTCTTTGTCAATTTCTCTGGTTTGTACATTTTTCTTCAAACTTTTGCTTTCACCACGACACCCTGATGAGGGCCATCATCTTATTTCATACAACATTTTTCTAAGATCTAAAATCATCACTAGATTATCTTCATAGGATAGGTCATTCACCACTGGTACCATCTCTGGATTGAGTACATGCGATGGATCATATATTTACTTCCTCAAGAGTGAAATATGGAATACATCTTATACTTGATAAATGATCGGTGGGAGTGGTAGTCGATAGGCCCTTTATTCGATGTGATCAAGGATATAAAAAGTTTATATGTTCCTTAGACTAAGATTTCCGTTCTTACCATATATTTTAACTCTTTCCATGGTGATATGTGGTGTAATACCATGTATCCAACATAAAAATATATGTATTGTCGATGATTGTCAGCATATCACTTTTGTAGACTCTAGGCAGCTTTAATGTGGTGCTAGATGCTATTAACCTTCTCCAAAATTTCTTCAACCATTTATAGACCTAAAAGTATCACTCCACAACATCATTTCAACATGTTGGTGTTAATCAACTCTTCACATAAAGTTATTCATAAGGAGACGTTTTGATTCATAAGTGGAAACTGTTGTTTTAAGATAACTCAAATAGTAGAAGATGTTGATCCCATCCTCCTTTGATGTCCAATGAGCTTGATCTCAACATGTCATCAAGTATTTGGGTAGGCTTCTCAGATTGGAAATTAGTTTGAAGATGATATGTTGTACTAATGTTCATCTCAGTATTTAGATCATGTTTCAGACTCGTCCAAAACATAGATGTGAATCTTGGATCTTGGTTGGATATAATCAATACTGGTACCCCATGCAGCCTTACCACTTCTCTAATGTATATCCGTGAAAATGGATCCAATGAGAAATCATCTCAAATTTTAATGATCTGTGTAGTCTTTGTTAGATGATCCAATACAACCCAAATATAATTATTTCATTTGTATGTCTTTAGAAATATGTTGACAAAGTCCATGGTGATGTTATCCCATTTCCATATTGGAAAGTGTAATAGTTCATCATCCCTTTAGACTTCTGTCTCTCATCCCTCACTTGATTACATACCAATCACTTTGGTGTATACTCAGTGATCTCTTTATGCATGTTATCCCACCAATAATGATCTCGTAGATCTTGATACATGTTTTTTCTCACTATGTGAAAGGAGAAATTCGAACTATGTGTATCATCCAAAAGTTCTTTCTTTAACTCTGGATTTTATGGAACACAATGTCATGAACCAAATTTCACAATTCTGTCTTCCTTAACATTGAACTCTGAGTATTTTCTTTATAAAATATTTTCCACATTTTTCTGAATTCCCACATTATCCTTTTAATCATCTTTTAACCTTTCCAAAATAGGAGGATGAGAAATCGTTTGTAAAAGGATTTATGATGTTCCCTTCATTATGATACCCATACCCATCTTCATCAAATCTAAGAAGATCAGATCCTTTTCAATTATCATCATTGATAGAATTACTAGGTCCTTTGTAAATAGATAATATGCCACCTTTTTCACTTTCCCAATGTGGTATGGGGTTGAAAATTGAAAGTCTTTGATCAGATCTACCCATATTTGTTGGCACATATTCAACTCTTTCTCTGTGAATATATACTTGATGATTTTTTTATCAGTATACATTTTACACTTCTCCCCAAAGAGGTAATCTCTCCAAAAACATCAAAGTGGAGATTTCTACAGCCAACTCCATATCATTTGTTTGATAGTTTTTCTCATGAAATTTCAATTTCCATGATGCATATGCAATGGATTTTTCATTTTTCATCCACACACAACACTTGCCCTTATTCTAAGCATAACTAAATACCACAAAAAGTTCTCCACCAGTGGGTAGTTTGAGCATGGGCGAAGTGATAATCCACATTTTTAACTCCTTGAAATTGTCTTCACATTCATCGTTACATGAAAACATGAATCCCTTCCAAGTTAGCTAGGTAAGAGGAATTTAAAATCATGAAAAAATTCCCAAAAAATTGCGACAGTGTCTAGCTACCCCAAGGAAGCTACATATATCTATCACAGATGTTAGCCTCATCCATCCCATAATTGAATTCTTCATAGAGGGGTCCATAAATATCTAATTTCATGTGATGATATTCCTCATGAATGATACTTCCATTTACCAGAAGTCACACATTCTATACTTTTCATAGAGTTTCACATTTCACAAGGTCTCTAGTATGGTTGTTAGATGCTTCCCATACTCCTCCTTAGATTTGGAGTATATTAAAATATCATCTATATAGACTAAATTGTTTTTGTTATGGTAATATCTAAGGTATCTATTCATCAATTCCATAAATATTAATGTAGAATTATTGAGTTCAAAAGGCATTACTAAAATTCCCAGCACATGTATCTTGTACGAAAATCAATCTTTGGGATATCATCCTTTTTCGCCCTTACATGGTAATATCCCAACCACAGATCCACCTTGGAGAAATATTGTGCTCCATGTAGTTTATCGAAAAACTCATAAATTTGTGTAAAATGGTAATTTTTAGTTTTTGGAATTTTTTGAACTCACGATAATCTATGCAAAGGAGCATTCACCAATCATTCTTCATAACGAAGTGGACTGGTTTACCCCTTGGTGAAGCACTTGGGTGTATAAACCTTTTTTCTCGATTCTCCATCAGTTGTTTATTTATCTCCACAAACTCCACAAAAACCATTCTATATAGTGTATTGGATATTGTAAATTCTCTAGGTATGATATCAATCAAGATATCAATATATATTCTAGGAGGCATACCAAGAAATTCATCTAGAAACACATCAGTGAATTACCTTACAATAGGCATGACATCGAGGATGGTTCCTTCGACAGACTCTATCATCTGAGAAAGATATTCATTCTTATAAGGAATTTCTATCCACACTAGGGATGATGGTTCTAAATAAAATTCCTCATCCACGTTTCACTTTTACAGCAATATAGGATGGCTCTATATAAGGAAAGAAAATCCATGACTAGAATTGCATCAAATTACTTCATAGAGAGTATGATGATGGTTGTCATGATGTTAAATCCACAAATTATGATAAGGGAGGAGTTATATTCATGGGATTCAATAATTTCCCCATTTTCCATACTCACCGACATCTCTACTTCCATGATTTGTGGTGGTTTTTGTATTGTTCTACTAAAATTACAATATATAAAAGAATGCGTAGATCCATATTAAAAAAGAACATTTGTAATATATGAATTAATAACTAGACTACATATCACCACTTCATTGTTGGGATTCACTTCAGTAGTATTGATGGAAAAAGCTCACCCTTACTACCTTGGAATTCGTTGATTGCCTCGAAAAACCCTTGACTTAGGTAAATGGTCAACAAAGTGACCAATTTCATTGTAGTTGAAGCAATGAACAATGGGTTGGTGGTCGAATAGATCATTCATTTCTACTATCACAGAATCATATTTTTCTTACTGATAGTTAATGTCTAGGTTCCCTTCTGTTACACACCTAAAACATTTCTTTATCCCCTTCATTCAATTTCCATGGTGCTTCATTCCACACTCTAGGGAGTGGGGTGCTATATTTCATAGAACCATTGGATTTATCCATCATACCACCAGAATTAAAGTCCACTTTCCTTTTCTTATCCCAATGATACCTCTGAGATTCACCGATCTCCATTTTATCATTGGCAATACATTAGAAAATTTCCCCTAGCTATCAAAGCCACGGATCGCTATGGATTTTTGAGGGATAGGTTTTATCCCATCAATGAAGTGGTCAACCATGCATTCGGGGTAACAAAAAAGTCGGAGACATATCACGAAATCCTTGGGATGTTTTCATCGTAAACTCCATTAGATTCATCTTATTTTTTCTTCAGGGAATGTAAGTCCCTTTCCATCTTCAGTCAGAGGGTGTGAAGAAAATATTTAAATAATTTTTTTCCTGAAATCCTTCAATTCCAACACCTCGATATCTTTATTAGAAATTATATGTTTGATCAATATAAACCAATGATCAGCTTCCACCTCCATATAATAATATTATAGAATAACCATTAATTTTCCATAACATTCAAGGATAGGGAATATCTTCCAAATGATGTTGATCAATTGTTCGGTGATTGAGGGATAATATGATCCATTGTAAGTAGGAGGAATTTCTCCAATGATTCTCTCGATTGCAGATTATTATTTCTTAATGGGGTTGGACATTCCTCTTGACCTATGTTTCTATTCAAAATATGAGATAACTGAGATATTATCGTGAAACATTTTTCAATTCCCACCCACATTATATTGTGAATATCATTAGAAAAATCCTTACTTTGATCATCACAATAATTGTTAGCCCGAGTCCTCCTATTATAAGCCATTGTCTAGAATAAAAGGAATGTTTAGGGTAATTTCATTAAAAATAAAAGCGGAATCCAATGAAAAAAGGGATAACATAAAAATTACATTGATTTCTTTAACATTTGAATTTATAGGCTTCAATAAATGTTATACGTGATCAACATCCCAACATATATTCTCAGGGGAATTTTTTTATTTTCTTAATAATGGTTTATAATAATATTATAAATCCCCGAAATCATATCCCATAAGTTTTTTGAACCAAGAGTACGGTAGGGCCCATTTTCGGGCCCCATTTCCCATTCGAGTCTAGCTCAAAGTGGTGTTTTCGGATTTTACCCCTAGATACATCTGTGCCAGAGGCACCTCTACATGTTCGTATCCACACAGGGAATTATTTTATTGATATACCACTTAATATATATTTACCAAAATATTGGTATTATTTTATTATACACTATGTTATTCCTAAGGCTTTCACTATAGTATTACAACCCTAATCCCAAAAATAACTAAACATACCCTCAGATTCCAAATATATCTACATTGATCTTTATTACCCACTTAAACATGATTTATTAGATAAAATTGTATTGAATACAATTCCGAGTACTTGGAGTTATTTTGTTTTGGGAAATTAATAACATTTGATAATAACTTAAAACATGGAATACAACATTTTTCATTCAAATTTCTGTGACATGACAAACTCATTCCTTCATACCTAACACTTCAAGGGATAACCCAAGGGCATACATAAGAAAGGTGTGAGATATAAATCCTAATAAGGGAGGAAAAAATGAATAAAACAAAGAATACAATAAATGATAGTAAATAGGAATATAAATGTATGATAGGGGAAACACGAACATAAATGAATGATATAGAATGATCATCATAACCTAGAAATGTGACAACGACAAACAACATGGCATTAGCATGACCCAAGGCTCATTAAATATGGATTATCATCAATAAACCCCCATTGAATAAGAATTAGCATGAATAAAAACTCATTTCACATAGATTATTATGAGTAAAACCGTATTTAATTGGGCATATCATGATAATAAACATTACCCAATTCATTGGACCGATATCAGGGTGCACACTTCATAAATATTTTATATTATGCACAAATGTGCCACATGGATCATATAACATCGAATCATTAAAAATCATAAGTTATTACATGATTAAGGAATGTGGAATACATACATTTTTGTAACATTTTTTTATATGTGCATAAATGTGAATACCCTTGTTTGAGAAATGGGTATTGTCACTACATGATGATTTCAGCTTGGAAAATCACAATGTGATTTCGCCAGCATAACGTCTTCATATGGAAATTCATAAGATGGGTAGATGAGATAAAAAGGGATCCCTAATATTTTATACATAAAATATACAGTAATTAGATCATCTAACATAAAATCCCAAAATATGAAATGGAATTTAGATGCATAATATGTGATAAATACATGAATAGAAATAGGAAGAGAGAAATACCGTACCAAATTTCAGCATGCTAACAGGTGTACACAGAAGGAATTAATGAGAAATAAAGTGGTATCCCACCATTAAAATATAAGTATGGATACGTGGGGGAAGTGTGAAATCATAACCTAACATTTTTAGTCGAATGTAAAATGGTATTACCACATAATGAAATTGGGATAAAAATGAGAAAGGAATGAATCCCTTACTTGAGTGTGTGACTCCAAGGGCTTGAACATGGGATTATTGAGAGATAGGGGTGCCTTGAAAAGGTTATATATAGAGGAGGTAAGAGTATTGAGATGTTCTAAGGATTTTTAAGGAAGATAAGTGGTATCATTGATGGGTTTATATAGTAAAGGAGAGGGTAATTCTTTAATATTCTACAATATTAGGTTTTGTAATCTATATAATTGAATATTCAAAAAAAAAACATCCCATGGTTTTAGACCACAGTTTTTTTAAAAGATTAGTGGAAAAAATTATTTTATAAGGACAATTCCAGAAAATATTTAAATATTATCTTTTCGTATGTGGAAGTGAGTCGCATTATTAATGAAATGAATTTAAAATCCTAAAATATATAATACATTTCAGAGGATTAAAAAATGTTGAATAAAATAAGTAAAAGAAAACTAAAATCACAATATATTAATGGAAAAATATATATTTGGATGATAATTCCAATTATAGTATTTATTAAATCATTTTTTGGTCATTATGATGTTACAACACACATAAATTATTTATATGATTTTTAATTTTTACCCAAAAACACAACTCGTGGAATTTTATGAAAAATTATGTATTCGATAATTTTGACATCCTGATTTCCAAAATAATATTCATTTTTTCTTAATAATATACTAAATATGTGAATTTTCACTTATAAAATGAAAATCATCATTTATTGAAAATTCAATGGTTTTGAAAGAAATAGTTTTCATATATTAATAAAAATTAAATTTGAATTCATAAAAATTTTATAGTAAATTATTATTCATAAAATTAATTGGATAATAATATTTTATTAAAATATTTATTATTTCAAAAATTCATTAATTCCATTAAATAAATAGTTTAAATATAAATTTTCTTTTTTATCTTATAAAAAATATAACTACTATCAAACTGGTAGGCCAATAATTTACAGATAAGGAACGAATATAGTAATCATTTATAAGAATTGTTTTATGTAATATAATTTATGGAAACCATAGGTTAATATAAATTATATATTTATCAAAATATTAATTTTTACCTAAAAATACAATTTATCCATTTCATCACATTTTAAGAAAATATATTTTCATAAAGGAATTCATAGAATAAGTATTTTATTTATAAAATGGGATTAGAAAATAAGTAACTAATACCTTATTACATAACCCCTTATAACACTCACATTAGACCTAAGGGTATGGTTTTCAATGGTGAGATACTATTGGGGAATCTCGGATAACAACCTTTGGGTTGTAATCCCTATTAACTTGAACTTCTCCCATTGGAGATTCTGTTCAATATTAATGTGTTGATGCTCAGATTAGGATTGGTCAAGAGAGAATCCATGTGATGCTACCTCCATTCCTAGCTCCAAAAAATGAGCTTTTTACGACAGTAGTCTACTACATGTGGCCATCCTCTCCTTTGTCTGTGTTGAAATGATAATTTTTTTAAGACAAATTTTTATATCAGTTGTGGGATCACTTTTCTACAACTATATTATTAATAGTAATGACACATAATAGTCATTTAAATCCAACAAAATAATAATAATAAATAGTGCATGTGTTTTCTAAAATAAATTAAAAGAAAGGTAATTTTATTCTAAAAATATCATGTCGTTATATACTAGGTCTTATTCTGGGAGGCATATTTATTAGAACATAATTATTTTTATAGGCAAGATAGATGTTAATTAATTATTCAAGGAATGTACTATTCATATATTAGACTATATTGAGATGACTCGATATTAGAATATAGTACATCTATTTTGTGAGTAGTGACAACAAATGTGTATCCATAAGGGGGCATGGATGTGGGAGGGCTATATATGAGGGTAGTGGAGAGGGATGTTTTTTCAAATTATGTATCTTCTGGATGAGATACTATATCGTGGTGAGATTGTAACACAATAATAGTATTAGGGTATCAATTCCTTTAATTTTTTCTTATAATAATTGTTTATTTTGATGGATTTTGGATTGTTGTTGAGTTAACTGAGGCTAGGGGATTTTCTTTAGGATTTTTATCTTGATACATGAGGTTGTGAATTTGGAGAAGACTATAGTGGGACCTCAGTGTTATAGTACAGGAAAATCAATGTGCATGGTTGACGAAGGTATCCCCTAGAGGTATACCGGGTGGATAGTGACAGTGGTGTGGTTACTTGATTTGAAAAAATGTACTTGGTGGGGGGATCATAGATACCTATTGGTCACTAAGTTACTTTTAAAAACTTATAATAAATTTGTGAAAATAGATAACTTTTTAATTTAAATAGGATCCCTTATCTTCCCTTCATCCATCCAATCACCACATTCATAATCTTTTTTAATTTTCATATCAAATCAATTGGGATTATATGTAGTTCAATCTCTAATTGGAGTTTTTTCAATCATGTTAAATCTCTTGTAGTATGGATATCACTATTGTTCCCTCTATTATTGATATATATATATATATATATTATTTTCATCAATAATTTAAAAATTATTAGCTTCTTCTAGTTTGTTAACTTCTTTTGATGGAATTCAACTATTGGGAAGAAACAACTATTCATGACTCCTATAGTTATGATTTATGTTCCTAAAAAATCAAATATTTTTTTGAATGATTTCATTTGATGAGTTATATGTAGTCCGTTCAATAGTATTTGATTATCTAATTTTAATCTAAATTGTTTTTTATATGTAATAAATGAGTTGGGTAAGGAATTTTATGAACATGCTGGACCCTTTTATTATTATTCATTAATTACTTTTTCCCTAATGGTCATAGTATAGACCTAAATTTTATAGACATTTGACTTATGATCCCAATGGGTTTCCTTGAATAATTTTTATAAAAGGATGTACTTTGTCAGATTCATTTTGAATTCATTGATTTTAGTAATGTGAGAATTTCATAGTGGTTGAAAATATTAGAATCCTATAAAGTATGAGTGTAGGGAAAACCATAAATAATTATTTGATTGTAAAAATATATATGGGGTGTGTTAACAACTCCTTTATACTGAGTGGTCTAGAGGTGATTAGGCCTTGGGGATTTAATTATAAAAACATCAATATTTGGCGAATAATATAGTTTATTAATGTACGAATGTTATCAAATTTGTTTAACTATTAAGTAAATAATATATTATATCAACCTTAAATGGGTCATATTATTTTTTAGAAAAAATTTAGGTTTGAAATGATATAGAATTAGAAACCATTTATTGTGTTATTAATTTTACATTGAATTGGATCAAGTTATTATTGAGATATGATCATTGTTTACCAAGGCCACCATTACCCATTGTATTTATGTTGATATAATTATAGGAAATGGTTACTGTCGGATTATATTGTTATAGACCTGAGACTGTATACCATTGGTCACACTATAATCTTGATTGTATATCAAGATGGATAGGGTATGAGCCTTTGTAGGAAAGTATAAAATTTTATATTATGTAATTTATTTTCATTTAATGATCTAGATATTTAGATAGACATATGATTTTTTATTTGGGTATCTTTCTTATTGGTTATTAAATCTTATTATTAATAGATTAGTTTACTTGAGAAATTATATAATACCATAAGGGGATTCAATTATAATAACCTATATCATTTTATATGGTAGATATTTTTGAAAGATGAGAATTTTATGGGCATGGGAAAACCTCACCAACTTCCATATAATATTACTATGTGGTTTGAAATTTTTTTGATTCAAGATCGATATGAACCCTAGGACACATTTCCAATAGAATTTAGTTCATTATATATGGTTGTCAAGATACTGTACCAGATGATATCCTTATAAATATGGCAATATTATTCTCTATTTCCTTTATAATTTATTATTTCATGTATAGAGACACTAGGAAGCTAAGAAATGTTTGTATGGTCACATCCCATAGGTATAAGATATAACTATATATTATTACGTTATCTTGGGTTATTATTATTTTTATTATGGTATATAACTTCATACATGAACAATATAATGTAGTTGTGTTATGTACACCCATGGTGTAATCTTAATATGTTATACTCATATCCTAATCTTGTTCTATGTTACCTTATAAGACATTATGATTCATAATATTGGTAAGACTAAGTGATCTAGTGTAGGTTTTGGTTGAGTTTTGAAGTATGGTTTGACAATGTAGGAACGAACATGTTGGGAATCTGGACCAATATTATTTTCATCTAAAATATTTATCTTATTTTTGGGTTGTGTGGTATGTGATATTACAATTATATATCCAATTAATTTTTTTTGGAATTTTTGAAATGATACATCACTATTTTTTATACTATGTATTTTGTTGTTTAATATGATTTCACATAACTATGATTTCCACCATTAGTCTAATTTATAACATTTGACTATTTATATATATTTCAATTACATTATTACTTTTAATTATCTATAATATAGGGGATAAAGTCTCCCCACATTATACAGAAATAATCACATTTGGTCAGTAGCATTTGGAAAATGGGCGTCCATGTTTCAGGTATATGGTATTTCCAAAATGTGAGATATTGAAAAATTGTAGTGGAGAGTGGGGTGAGGGAAATACAACTTTTTAAAATTTAATTATATAAATATAATAGTGAATAAGATAAGATAAAAAATTCATGAAAATACAAATTTAATAGTTTAATGAACAACATACTGCAGATATTCTATGGAAACAATGGTGACAATATGTTTTTATATTAGTTTTTATTGAATGAACCTGTAGACACTATTAACTCACCTCAAACATCTCTAGAATGATATTACTCACTAGAAAAACCTCAATTTTGAATGTTCTCATATACTTTAACATCTATTTTCATTTTCATTACTTACTGGAAAAACCTAAACAATGTTATCCTTAAATTTCTATGGACCACTGTAGAACTAAGAAATCCAGACTTTTGTCTGGGATTCATAACCCAAAAAAGCACCAATTTATTAAAATGAATCATTAAAACATAAATTATTTATTAAGGGGGAAATTATTTTTTATTATGAAATAAAAAAATATAAAATATCTATAACAAGAGAAAAAATAAATAACAGGATGTCCCAGCTAATGAGTCTAAATATAACTTTGATCACTTTAATAGAATGTGTTCAGATATTGAATCACACATGTGATTATAGTAGGAATATAAGATAGAGTTGTATAGTTTTATAATAATTTTTTCTAAGTTATGAATACTATATATCATGCATGAATAAAATATTCAGGTTCTATTTTTATCGAGTTTCCATGATAAAAAAAATTTATAATCAACACCATCAATTCCCTGATCATAACTACATTAGTGTTTCTCGATAACCAATCATATAATTCCATAGTTATAAATGATATAATCATATAATATTTTTGATACATGAATATATAATTATCCCATGTTAATCCTTAAATAATCAATATAAAAACACTTCACATAGAATTTCTACATTAAATATATGTTTATTAATAACACTAGAAAATAAAAAAAGTATATACACTTATAAAAAAATAAAATTTTACAACAACTAGTAAGAAATGTATCATATAAAATTTGTAATGATTTTTTTCATTCTTAATACATTAGTTTCACGTAATAATTTTATAGTGCATAAAACATTTTTTTAAACACACATTTGATTTTAAACTCTATATCACATTGTAATTTGAGAAAAAAACATCAAAACATGATAATTTTAACCCTATATATGACTTATTAATTTCGTAATACATTGGTGGTTCATGATACTTTTTGGTTTCATAATACATTTGAGGTTTATAATTATCCAAAAATAACTTTTTTTAAATTTTTGGGAACCTGTATAAATTTAAATAATTAGGTATGACTTTTGACAAAACACAAGTATTTTCGGAATTTTAGATGTATTTGAAGAAAATGAGTGAATGGATTTTTTTCGATATTTTGGATATCATATGACATGATAAATTTATTTTTAATTTTTCCTTTTTAAAAACTAGCAATCTTCTATAATAAATAGAAAGTTATCAAACTAGTGATAAATTGTAATTTTCCACTAATAAAATAGTCAAATTATTAATATTATTTATTTTTAATTTTTTTAAAAAAAATATATATATGAAACTAACAATCTCCCAATAAATAAAACTCAATACTATCACTAATAATATCTAACTTTTAGAAATTTTAATATGAAAAAAGAATTTTCAAGAATTATACCCATTTT
Organism: Viscum album; assembly: GCA_963277665.1. Classification (NCBI taxonomy): domain Eukaryota; kingdom Viridiplantae; phylum Streptophyta; class Magnoliopsida; order Santalales; family Viscaceae; genus Viscum; species Viscum album. Next base: position 1,487,103,666 of record OY728137.1, on the reverse strand, counting down.
TGATATTTATTAAATATTTGACACATGAAAATTTATTGAAAATATATACCCATTTAAATTTAAAAAGTGCAAATTTATATTTAAAAAATGAATGAACAAAAATTATGAAATATGTAATGTATGTTATAATATAGCATGAATAAAATTTGCAACAAAAAATCATAAGAGTGGTTGAAAAGTTTTTTATCTCACCTTGAAAAAATGAATAAAAAGATTCATATTCAAATATATATTTTTCATTAATATTTACATACATAAAAAATTGAAAAAAATCACTTCATTATTCTAAATATTTTTCAAATAACATTTTTAGTATAATAGTATAGTTATAACAAACATGATAAAATAAACTTTTATAATTCCAACAATTAAAAACTAATGATCCATCATTCCTTATTAAAATTTAATTTTATCAAAATTTATAGTATTGTGAGGTTATGTAAAATTATATGTTGTCTATTTTTTAAGGAAATATATTCTTGAAAAACATCTCATCAATTAATATAAACTCTTAAAAAAAATAAATGCTACATCTATATGATTTTTAATGAAATGTTGTAATGGATTTCATGATATTGAAATATTAGATGTTTATTAAATATAAATATGTTTTTTTTAAAATAAATTAAAATATGATGTTTTTTCATTTATCTGGGGACTTTGAATATAATAATTAAAAGAAGATATATACTCATTAACATATTTTGATAATAAAACTAATAGATCCTTAATATATCTCCAAAAAATTAAAATTTTATCAAGAAACTGACACATACCAAATGTATTTTTTCAATCAATCCTACAATAACCAAAAGAAAAATCAAAATAATCTATTAAATAATTTTGTTTTGGATTATAGTAAAATAAATATGCATTAACAGTTCTTTTTAACATATCTATTTGTTTATTTATGAAACTTTATCTGAATTTAAATTGGATTACATTTATATATTTTAGACATACAAATAGAAAATGTAATATCAGGTTAGGATATAGGAAACCAACATTTCTAGATATGTCTCCATCATATTTTAAGGTACCCTTCTTACCATGTTTTATGTAATTTATTTTGGTGAGTTACTAGGAGTGTTTTTTGGGTGAAATTGGAGGAAATTAGGAGGAGATACTGTGCATGGTTGGTGCACGGTCTACCCAAACTGTGCACTCATCCCAATAAACAATGTGAACCTGAGCATAGAGGATTCAATTGGATGAAACATTATTTTTCAAACCCTTCTCCATTTAATGAGTAACCATGAACCCCACCATAGACATGGGGTACAATATGGAATACTGTGCACCCCTACCTAGGAAATAGTTCACATAGTTTTAATTAACTTTAAAATTATATTTTAATGACATTAACCCCCCCCCCCCCATATTACTCCCAAATAAACCTCAACTCATCACTAGCCCACTCCTATCATTTTTTGAGGATCTAAGACACATTGCTTGGGCTCCACACCTCTGTTCATGTCAAATCGATGGACAGAATGATGATATGAACCTCTTAAATAATGTGTTTTCTACCCATTTTGATCTATCCCTCTCTCCCTCTCACTTCCACTTTCCAAGATAAAATAGAAATGTTTATCAAAATTTGGTTCTAAATCTAGATTTAAGTTTGTTATATATTTATTCATGTGATTTTGGATCTAGGTTTCTATACCACTCATGATTTTCATTGAGGTATTTTTCTATATATTTTTAGCCTTATATTTTTAATTGAGACAGTCTTGGGTATTTGGAGATAAATGATAACAAAAATGAATGTTTTTGGGCTTTACAGTATGATGGGAACAGTTTTTCAAACCATGTAGCCTTTCCATGGTAACCATGGGACTGCGTGGTATATTTTGACGGACAATTAACACATGGTTTTTATACCATGAGGGATACCTAGTGTTGTATATATTTCTTGGATAGTAAGGGGATCACAGTTTCAACTTGGTTTTTTAATCTAAATGGGAAAACCATGTGTCCTATATGGGTCATTAAAAATATTATTATTCAGTTTCTCTCTCCCTTATTTTTAACCCCAAAACCCTCATTTCTCTCCCCTTCAGGAATTATCACTATAGGCATTCCCCCCCTTTCCTCCTTCCTCCCTTGGGCTTCATTTTTGTGGGTTATAAGGATTTTATTTTTCATGAAACCCTCATATAAGACCCTCATATCTTCATTTCACACCCTTTTTCTAGTGTTTTACATCTTTTTTCTCAGGTTTTCACTCCTCCAGTGGGTATCGTGTAATATTAAGGGTTATATATTAATTTTTGGAGTTTAATTTTACTGTTAGGGTTTATCATGCCTCTAAACGGTGTGATTGAGGTTAGGCTAAAATATTGCATGGGGTTCCAGAATTTTCATAACTCAAGGTTGGTGGTTCGATGCTAAAATATCATTTTATGAATTTAGTAGGATTTCTTGAGTGTTTATATTTTTTCTATAATTTATGTTTTTGGTAAAAATATAATTTTTTAAAAGATTTGGTTTGTGTTTGGGTTGAATGTGTTTTTCTAAAGGGAGTAGGGTGTATTTCATGTCTAAACCCTGTTGTAATTTTTGAACATGTTTTATAAATTATGAAACGTGGAATATAAATTGTGGAAGTGGATTCAAACATGTTTGGATGGTTTTGGTGTGCGTTTTGATTTTTAATGTGGTTTTAGGTAATGCAATGTTGGTTTCTCATTTGTGTAATGTTTATTGGCGAGTGATTATTTGAAAATGATGTATTATGTGATATGTGGAACATGAATTGAGCATAAAGGGAAACCCAAGTAACTAGGTGGGTGGATGAGGACTAGTACACTAGATTATTCAGAAGTGGATTGTCCCAATTTCTTATTGATGGATTGAAGATGATAACACTAACTATATAATGATGCTTGGAGACTACTTGGTCCATGGGGTTTCCCCTCCTACTGGCCCATGCATGAGAATGCGTTTGGTCGTGGTTTCTAAACTACATTTACCATAGACATGATGTACATATTTTCCCATTCCTAGCGAGTTCTAAGTGTGGTTTCTCGTGACTTTGTGCTCTATGGTGATATCATACTTACTATCAACATACAATATATTTTGTTAGTTGTTTAAAAAGAAAGCGTGATTTCTTCTAAAATGTTTTCAGTACAGATGTTAATAGTTTTTCTTTTCTTAAAATGGAATATTTATTTATCCTCTAGTATCTATATCATGGAATCTGTTGATGGCTAGAATCATACTATGCTTTGGATCACACCCTACATTAAAATTTGGGTTAAAGTTGATTGGTATTTCATTTAAACTTCTCCTTTATGTGAGAGATATGGGCTGAAAACTCTATGTAGACACTAGGCAGAGGTTAAGTGGATTGGTTGTTGTGTTATTTTAATGAGTTTTATTTATTTGAATGTACAGAATGTTGGAATTATTTTTGTTGCTGAAATTTATTCAGAACAAATGTATTGATGGGTTTTCTTGTGATAGTAGTTTCTTGTAGAGAAATTCCTCCTTGGAGACTTCTTATATAGTTATTTGAAGAGGCCAGAGAGATTTATCCATCATCGATTAATCAGGGAATAATGGAAGTTGTGGTTCGGGCTGTTTGGTCATTGGGATAGATAATTGGATCTTGTCTTGCGCTTATTTGAGCAGCTGAACTTGGTTCATGGAAGGAGGAATCTCATGTGTTTTATAAGAACAATCCTATGTCCCTCTGAGGTAACAAAAAACCATGAGAAGCAGAGGAATGGATTGAGATGATATAAATCATTTTCGAATTCCTTGACACTCCTATGTAAGTAAGAGTGAAATTTTCATCATTCTTACTAGAAGGCCCCAGTCGTAGGTGGTGGGACTTAGTGGTTCAAGCTGGGAAGAATTAGAAGATGAACTAGAAAGACTTCAAGATTATCCTGAATGAACAGTATTGTCCTGTTGTCCAAGACTTTTCCAAATCCCATGAATTAATAGATATTTTATATGGATAAAATTCCATGATGGAGTATAATAACCAATTTGATGAGCTAGTTTGGTATGCACCCAAAATTGTTCCCAATAAGAAGATGAAGGCACAATAGTATGACATGGGTTTCCGGATAGATATCTACTATTAGGTATTTTTGTTTAAGATGAAGTCCTATTTCAACGCTATTGAACCTGATTGTATGGTGGTAATTGATTACAAGGGCCGGTCAAGTTCCCCTAGGTCTATGAAAGCAATAGGAAATGGAAGTTAATCAAATAATCAGAGGAAGTGAGATGAGTAGGGGAAAAGGGTGGTGGTATTTTAGGCCATCTTTCTTGGCAGTATTTATATGTGTCTTCTGATGCTAGTTCAGTTGTGTTCCACAAGTACGGTAGGGTAAGGAACTATAAACCTACATGTAAATTTCTACCCAAAATATTCCGTAGATGTGAATATATGGTGAACCTACAATGTTTTTATAATGTGATTCACCCATATTAGAGTGCTGCTGGGTGTGTATCTTCTTGATAGATGTCTGATGAATCGGATATGTCCAGGATGAAGAGATCTGGATTCGGAAGTAGTGGTGGTAGGACCATAATTGATAGAAACAAGTATTTTCAGGAATTTTTTTACGAATATTGGTGAGCCGTAAACCACTAATAGGGAATTGTATATGGACCACGCTAGTCGAATAGTTCATAGAGCGAAGGAGGTTCATGGGAAGATCATAGTTCACATAAGGAAAATGGTTCTCAAAATGGTGAGTCATTCCAAAAAACGAGGAGGAGTTTTGAGAAGCTGTGATGGGTGTCGTTTGGGGAAACAAGGAAGTGATTTCTTCCACCACGTAGGTATAATGGTGGTACACAGACCACATAGAGGATATGGTTAAAGGGATATGCATGGTATGTGGTGAAGGTGGGGCTATAGTTAATAGTTATTAGATCCCAGTTTAGTGGATTTTTGGGGTATATTTTTCCTATAAAATAAGCACTAATCCATCAACTAGAAAATAGCTCTAAAATAAAAAATTATAGAGGAATTTAGAAAACTTTAGAAGTAGTTTACAGAAGATAACCCCACAAATACATTAATTAAAAATATTAAATGTATTTAGTAATGTATGGAACAATTCATTAATGATATAACATTACAGAAGAAGGCTAGTTCGATGAAGTAGGTTCCCAAGGAGGATTCTTTGAAAGAATAAGTGGCCAGTTGAGGAGAAATAGTTCGTTGAAGAAGTAGTCCACTGAAGGAGGTGGTACACAGAGCAAGTAAGTACCCAAAGGAAGTTGATACTTGAAAGATTGTTTATGGTGAAGAATTAGTAGTCTAGAGAAAGAGAGGAGGTAATACACGTACACAGTTTGCGATGGCACTATGTGATCGCAGTTTGCATATACAGTACGTGAAGTTGGTACATGGAGGTGGTACGCAGAGCACTCTAGTTTTCGTATGAAGAATCCTAGTACGAGGATGACACATTTGAAAACAAAAAATACCTAGAAAAATAGATACTTCTGTTGGGGAAAATGAGACTTCAACAGAGAATATATCTATAGATAAGGATGTATGATTTAATGCCAACCCATTGAAGAAAACTTCCTGTCAATTAAATGAGTTCATATTCTTCCCAACATAGTGAGAATGTGGGAGTCAACAGAAGTGATCTGAGGAACCTAATGTGCAATCCCAAAAACCTTATAATGATAGTGCATCTGGAACAGACTGATTGTACTAAACCTTTTTACATCAAAACTAGTGAAGATTAGTAGGTTTCAGTATGACCGAAAACCTAGCAGCGTATTCTCCATGGATTCATTTCTTAGGGGCGAACCAAGTAAAATATTTATGTCATCTATTTTCATGTTATTGTTTGTTTTCTACACATTCTAATCATATTGGTTTAATAGTTTCCTAAAAATCCGGGAACAAGATCTATCTGTTTATAAGAAGCATTTTACACGCTGATTCACCCCTACCCTCCTAGGGAGTATCATGGTCCTTCATATGTTATTAGAGGGTAAGGGTTGCTGGTGTTAAATCATCCCTTCATTTATACAATGTATAATATTGTTAATTTTATTGGAGTTCATATCTTTTATTGAATAAAATTTCATATTTGGAAGAATGGGATGAAATAACATATAAGATATCATGGAATAGAAGTCATATTTTCTACTACTTAAGGAATAAATGTCCATGATCCTAATGGGATGTCTACGACTGATACAGATATGATAATTCTTGATGTAGTTTCTAAAGAAAAAAATTTCATAGAAACATTTCATTCTGATTAGATATATCTAAAGGTGATAACCTATACGTAAGCAATGTTTATGTGGAAAAAATGTGGAGTATTTATGAAGGTTCCAAAAAGTGAGCGAGGAGAAACTAAATGTTTTTCACAATAGGTTTGATGATATGAATATGAATTTGGAAGAAAATTTAGATAATTTTATCAATATAATTACTGAAGTTTTCAGGGAAATATGTGGAATTAGTTATGAAATAAAATACATTTATATTGTTAGAAAAAATATTGAAAAGACTTCCACCTGTTTACAATGTAAAGGTGTCAGCCATTAAAAAAATTTATATTTCCCAAATTTCTCTGCATGATCAGTTGAGAAACCTGGTGTCATATGAGATGAGAGGGAAACTATGAGATTCAATGACTCAAGCATGAAAGGAAATGGTATTCAATTCCATAAACAAACTTGAAATTTAAAGATATATTTTTTATTAACATATTTAGGAAATGTAAATTAATTTTTCTCATTGCCAATAAATTCGAGAAAGGAAAATGTAAATTTGAAGGCATGCTATGTCTGTCTTTTTTTCATTATGGCATACATAGGAACATTGCCTTTTTGTTCTTTGGTATGATTATACAGAGAAACTTTTTTTTGAAAAAGAATATAATGGTAGTGAACTCTATGATGAAGAAGAACAAAATTTTAATTCTGGAAACCATTCTTCCATGATGGATACAATTGAAAAAATACAACCATCAAAATATAAAGTAGGAGATAATCTGTTGACCGCTAATGTGTCTCCCATGATTCAACTTAACGATGATTTTGATAACCATGAGAATCAATATAATAGAGAAATAAGGGGAAAGATATATGGGAAGAATCATCAGAATATATTGATCATCTTGAATATGAAATTGACCAACTCGAAGAATTTCGGAAATTACAGTCGTGATTCCTTGAAAGCACATAAAATATAGTGTAACTATAACCCATAATTGAAGAAAAAGGAAAGGTTGTCAATTTCCTTACATCCAGACGGGAAGAGGTGTTAAATAAAATTAAAGTATTAGAGGAATAAGTTGTTAGACTAATGCGTAAACTCAAAAGTGAATCAATATCAAAAAAAACTAAGAAGAAAATACATTTTGAAAAATTCTAAGACACTGAGTTGCTGGAGAGAGCTAAGCATGATTCTGATGGACTGGAAAAGATTTTTAATTACCAAAGACATGTGTGCATGGGTAACAATGGAATTTTTTGTGATACCAAATCATTAAATTTTGGAAATAAATTGAGTCAAAATATTGGGATGCTGAATGTTTGAAAGGATTAAAATTCATTCGATATAATGAAGGACACACCATCAATTCAAACTAAAAGGAGAACTAAAAACTATTTTCTGGCATCCCAATCTAATTGATAGTCACATTATCCTTCTAAAAATGTTTACATGAAAAGGAATAGATTTTAAAGTACATTTCCATTTATGAAATGTCAATTCTATAGAAAACTAGGCCATACCATTTCATACTGGGAAGAGTTAGGGAGAAATTTGAATGAGGAATATCTACAATGTCAATAAATTATAACAAATGAATATCATAATTATTATAGAATAAAAAAATTTAATGGATATTGTTTCCACTGTTCTAACTTGGGAATTAAAGCTGTTGATTGTGAGAAGAGGAAGGGAAAGAACAATTGGTAATGAAATCAAAGACAATTCAATATATTTCAACTAGATGGTGTTGTTCATTCAAAAAAGTTCCCCCTCGCTCAAACTAATATTTCATGGAAGGAAAATAAGAAAATTGAAAAATCCAACCTTTCATAATTAGATCTCAAAGATACTAATAATAACAGCACTTGGATTCTTTATTGTGGATGCCCATTGCATATGATGTGAAATACAGACCTGTTAACCAATGTCAAGAAAAAGGTCAATCTAAGAAGAAATCAACTTGGGAAACCTGTGGTTGGGACATATCAATAAAAATGACATGGAAAATATTTCCAAACTGATCCAAACTGATGATAGTTATGGATTTTTCCAATCTGAAGCATGAACGAGTAAAAACATGTGATTCTTGCATTTGAGGAATGTTGTTCAGTAGTTTATATTAGTCAAAGATGAAAAGGGAATTAGATCTTCTTGATCTCATCCATATAGACATATGAATTCCTATAATTATTTATGGAACTCATGGAGAAAGGTAATTTGTTATTTTTATTGATGATTGTATTAGAAAGGCTTGTGTGATAGCTATACACTGAAAATGAAAAGTGCTTGATTGCGTGGAAACTTTTCTCCAAATATCCAAGAATGATATTGGATAGAAAATAAAAGTTCTACAGTATAAAAATATGGGAGAATATAAATTTATTGAGTTTGAAAACAATATCGAGAAACATGGAATAAAACATGAACTGGCTTCTGTGAGAACTCTATAACAAAATAGAGTTGTTTTGCGTCGGAATCGACAGGTTAATACTATGGATAGAACTATGATGATTGAGATTCATATCTCTCATCATTACTATAACAGTCAGTTCAAACATTATATTATATTCAAAAACATATAGGTGGATATATGGGGGAAACCAAGACACCCTATGAGTTATGGCATGGATGTAATCCCTTCTTGAAGCGTTTTAATGTTTCTAGAAGAAAATGATTTATCTGAAACAAAGAAAGAAGTCAAGGATTGAATGGTGATGTTGTGTATGATGGAATATTACTTAGATATTTAAGGAATATAAAATCATAAAGATGTTTTAATAACTGTCTTGTAAAAATTATGGATAGTAGTGATGTGAAGATCATTGAAGATAAAACCAGTAGTTGTTCAAGGATTTCTTCTGCTGGTGTGATAGATGATGAGGAAGAATGTGGACCTAGAATAGATCCAAATACATAAATAGAAGAAGTCATATAAAATATTCAGGACTCACATCATGATGTCGACTTAGAAGAAGAAAAAAAGATGAAATAATGGCTTAATAAAATACTTCTGAACCTCACAGGAGAAATTGAAGAGCTGAAATTGATTGATCAAACATCATTGGGATCGTAAAACTACAACATAGACAAGGAGAAAGAGTAATAATTCAAAATCTACATTCCATTCAAATATGGAACCATCCTCATTTGAATAAACTTCAATGGATGAATCATGCGTTAAGTCCATGAATGAAGAACATGATTAGATCGGTAAGAACCAAACATGTTGTATAGTTAAGATACCCAAACCACACAATATGTTTTGTATTACATGGATTCTCAAAATGAAATTTTACTAGCATGGAGATGAAATCATAAATAATTAATACTTAGTGGATAAAGGCTATTCACATATTAACGTTTTTGATGTTGAAGATAAATTTTCTACGGTGTCTAAATTGGAGTCAATAAGACTATTTATTTCCCTATCAATTCAAAGAGGATAGAGAAACTATAAAATGGATTCCACGATAGCTTTCTTAAATAGTTTTCATGTAGAAGTTGTTTATATTGAACAAATAGTGTTATTTATTCTTAGTAATGATGAAATTAAGGATTGCAGATTAAAGAATGATATATATTGTATGAAATAGAAACCATAGGCACGGTACTCTCAGGTGTATTATTATCTAAAAAGATCAAATTTAAAAGCAGTGGAGTGGTTCACAAACATTATATGAAGAATTCTCCGAAATATAAGTTCATGGTTCTGGTGTACATAGATGATATTATATTTAGAGGATGCATGCAGAGATTAGTGGATGAATTTTCCAATCACATGAAATTAGAATTTGAAATTTCTATGACTGGTGAACTTATAAAATTTTTGGGATTACCTGTGATTAAAAGGAAATAATACACTTTCATTTATCAAGAGATTTATGCAATAATATTGCTGAAGAAATTCAATAAGCATGTCTATAAATAATTATTTTCCCCAATTTATTTTGAAACTAAACTAGGAATGAATGAGGATGAGAATTTTATGGATCTCACCATGTAGAGATGATTCATTGGGAAATTACTCTACATGATTGAAATGATTCCATATATTGTCTTCAAAAAATGGTTTGTGGTCTACTTTCATTTTAATCATAAAGATGATCATATGGAAGTAGTTAAAATAATCATGAGGTATATACAAGGAACTCACAATTATATACTATACTTTGTTGTAGGAAGAGATATTGAACTATCATCTTTTTCTAATGCTGATTGGGCATGAGGTGTTATTGATAGAATGTTCACAAGTGGTGGAGCATTCATTATTGGAATGAAATGTGTGGGTTAGTTGATTGAGAAATAGGAAATTACTTCTATCAGCACTGTTGAAGTTGAGTATATTTCCTATAAAATTTCTTGCACTCACCTAATTAGGATGACACAACAACTGACTGATATTGGTGATGAGGTCAAAAAACCAATGGTGATTCACTGTGACATCAAAAGTGAAATTGATATTACAAAGAATCATATCCAGTTTTATTTTCCGAAATACAATTAAATTATATATGACTTCATAAATGAAAAAAGATGAACAAGGAATTACTACAATGGATCATGTCTGAACTAATAATCTAGTTGATGAAATACAAACCGAGCCATTTTCAGTACATGTGTTCAAGAAGAATCTATTAAACCTTTATGTTCAACCACTTCCAAATGCATAAAGTAGTTTTTAATGTCCCCTCTACCCAGTTGCATTAACTATTTTAATCTATCTATTTATGTGTTTTAGGTTTATGGGGCAGATACGATCCCATGGGAGTGTACATTGAGTTTTAAAAGTCAAAATTTGATTCTCTATGTGTATTACCAATGGGGATAATGGAGAAATTAAATGACCATGAAATGTTATTTCTATTTGGTTGTTGAATATCGAAAAAAATGTAAATAAAGGAATGGTAATGATGAGCTATAAGACAAAAGAGACAAACTTTTCCCCCCTTTTTTCTACACTGATATTTTATCATGAAAACCTAGAGTGTGGGATAATTTTTTTATCATGTATCAGGTTCTGATTGTTGTAGATGTTTCATTGTATTTATCTTTGGATTTCAGAAAACCCCAAAGGGGTAAATTGTTGGAAACAAGGATTGGATTTTCTAGAAATGGAATACTCTTTGTGTTTGTTTTCAATCCTTAATAAGTTGATCAAGGATTTATCAAGGATTGTGGTGTCAAGATTGAGGATAAAAATAGTGTTGAAGGTGGAATAGTTTCCCATAGTTTTCCAAATTATTTGTCTTGAAAATTGAGATCTTTTTTTTAGAAAAGGATGGATTTTTTCCCATGAATGAATGAGATGTGGAATGGTGAAGAAAATATAAAAAATAAGGGAACTATTTATCATTGGACAAGAACCATGTACCATCTTTTAGAAATAGTTTTTGTGTCATGAATTTTGTTATGCGGAATGGAGAATCGTGAACCATGAAGTGTGAACATTATGAAGACCACGTAGGAGGAACAATTACTTGAGAAAAGGGGAATCGTGGGAAGGATAACAATACATGGAAGGAAAATGGTTCTCAAAATGGCTTGTCATTCACATAAATAGGGAAGGGTTTTGGGAAGCCGTGAAGGGTGTTGTTTGCAGAAAGAAGAAAGTGATTTATTCCACCCTTTATAGAGAATGGCAGTGTGAATACAACCTAGAGGATATGGTTCATAATAGATACATAGGTATGCGGTGAAGGTGGTACTATAATGAATATTTGTTATATCTCAGTTTAGAGGATAATTTTGGACCTATTTTTTCAATATAAGGATTATTAATACCTTTATTAGAGAAAAGATCTGAGATTAAAGATTTGAGAGAAATTTAGAGAAATCAAGAATTAGTTCATGGAAGATAACCCCAAAAGACAATAATTAAAAATATAAATGGAATTTTCTAAATTCTATAATAGTGGAAAAGGATATTAGGTGGAGGAAGAAGTCCAATATGAAGAATTCGATTGACAAGAAGGTTCTCATGAGGGAAGAAAGTGGTCAGTGGAAGAGAAATTGTTCGTAAAGAAGTAGTCCACTAAATTAGGTGGTACGTGGAGCAATGATGTATCTTAAAGAATGTGGTATGAGAAGTAAATTATGTGGTGAAGAAGTGGTATGTGGTAAAATGAGCAAAGGTTGTATGAAAATGAGGATTACGAAGGTGGTACACGATCATGGTTTACGAAAGCAGTACGTGGATTCGGTACACAGAGGTGGTAGTCGGAGAACTGTAGAACATGATTGAGGAATCCCAATATCTGAAGGATATGTTTGGGAAGGAAAGTATGTAGAAACGTATATTACATCTATAGGTGAAAATGATACTTCCATAGAGCATCTATATACAGTTAAGGATTCATGATTTAAAGCCAAGACAATGAAGCAACATTCAAGCTGATAAAATGAGTACAGATTATTCCAAACATATTGAGAAAGGGGGAATTAACAGATGTGATATGATGTATGCACTATGATATTCTTAAACCCATGAAAAGGAAGTTTTTATGGATTAGATTGAATGTGATAAACCATTATACTCCACAACTAGTGAAGATTAGTGGAGTTTGGTATGACAGGAAACCTGTCTGTGTATGATCCTCAGATGTATCCCTCTGTAGTGAACCAAGTAAAATTGTGTGGTATTCACATTAAATGTGATTGGTTTTTTTCTTGACATTATTATCATACATGTTCAACAGGTTCCTTCCAATTTGGGAACAAGATTCAACAGTTTAAAAGAAAAATATGACACCGTAATTCACCCCTCCCCTATCAGGGTTTTCCGGGTTCCGTCATCCTCTTATGGTTATAGTTAATTCATGGTAGATCCACATACTGGTGGCCATGTTAAGACTCAAGAAGAGACCAGGAATATTCATCTTATATGCCAACGACCAATATAACCAGATATAGGGCCTTTGATAGTTCATGTTACGATTTTTATTGCATCATGTATAGTTGTTTTTATGGATATTTGGGCTTCTGTTTTTTATATCCCTTTTTATCTTGTTATTATTTGGTTTTATAATTGATCTCATGTTGTATGTTGTGGAGTTGGTGAAATCTTTTGGTAAAAAGAATGATATGGGTGACAACTGTCCATCTTATTCCATCACCATGTTAGGGGTCAAATTTGAATGGGATTTCTTATTCTTGTATATAGACCCCATTGATCTAATACTTGGTATGTGTTGGATTGTGTGATTTGTAAACATATTGAATTATGTAGGCTATGGGTGAGTTTCATAGAACCTAATAGAAGTACCCATTTTTCATGGATAATGGGATCCTCAGTCATGTCATGTTGGACCTCCACTCCCTGAGTTGGGTAATATGGTTCTTCTATTATCTCACTTGAATTGGAGGATGAGTGAAATGCTCCAAATGATGGATTATATGTTTGGTCGATGAGTTCCCAAATCTATTTATATATTACATTACATTCTAACCTTGAGAAAAGGATGGGGATTTATCAATTGATCTTGCACTAGGAACACAACTGATATCTCTTCCCTCATATCATATGGCCCGAACAGAATTGAGGGAAATAAAGTTACAACTATATGATTTTGAATCCAATGGATTCATTCTCCCAAGAATATCTCTTTGGGTTGCCCCGGTCATGTTTGCAAGGAATTCTGAACGATCTCTTTGGTTATGTATCGATTACTATAATATGAACTAGGTAACCAAAAAGAAAAAATATCATTTTCCCTAATTTGACAACTTGTTTGATTAGATAAAATTGGTAATTAATATTTTTCAAGACTGACTTGAAATATCGTTTCCACCATGTTAGGGGGAAATATATGAATGTCCCAAATATTGATTCCTAAAATAAGTATGACCATTTTGAGTACTTGGTCATTCCTTTTGGTTTGATGAATTCTTTAGTGGTCTTGATGGCACTCATGAGTAGGTTGTTCCACCAGTATCTCGACTCTTTCATTATGGTGTTCGTGGATGAAATCCTAGTTTCTTTGAAATTTGTGAAGTACAATGAGAATAATTTTTAGATTGTGTTAGGAACCCTTCAAGATCATTAACATTATAGCAAGTATTCAAAGTGCAGTTTCAAGATTAGGGAAGTAATGTTTATGGGCCTTTTGATTTCAAAAAATGGGGTTTTAGTGGACCATGAGAATATCAGCACAATGAAGTCATTGGAGAAAATGAGGATTTTTTTTTGGGACTAGAATATTTCTAGGCCTTCCCGGATATCATATGTGATTCGTTTGAGACTTATATTGTCATTATTCTCCCATGATAATGCTCACCCAGAAATGGGTGATGTTTGAATAGAGGCAAGAATGTCAGGTGTCCTTCAAAGAGCTAAATTAGCGGTTGACTATCACCTCAATGTTGATCTATTCAAAATAGGGGAATAACTGTTTTTTTTTCAATGTGATACCACAATAATGGGTCTTGGGTGTGTGATTATGCAGAATGTTTATCTTCTGGCCTAAAAGTATCACAAATTATGACCACATGAAAAGAGTTACCCAACCCATGACATGTACCTAGAAGCTACAGTGCATTCCCTAAATACATGGAATCAGTATCATTTTGGGGTGATATTTGTGGTCTAATATGATCATAATAACATGAAGAACATTTTCTCCCAATAGGTTTTAAATTTGATACAACATCATTGGGTTTAGTACCTTCAGGGGTGTGACTTTGATATAGTATATACCCCAGGCTTGGGTAATATTGTTCTAGATGCTATGACCAGAAAGGTGTTGGTATAGGTATTATATGAGTATAGTAATGAGTGGATGTTGATTTGTATTTTTCCCTACTGAATCTAGAGATGAAGGAGAATAGTACATGTTCTTTCTTGCACAGTGTTCAGCCGAATCCTTCTATTATAAAGATAATTCAATAGGAGAAGCATGATGAGGAGTTATGCCTGTAGTATATGTAGTTTCATCATGTTGGGGAGACAAATTATGATTTTATATTGTCTTTTGAGGGAATCTTGATCTTGAAGGGCCTCACTGTGGTGTCATTGTCTCTTAGTAAATAGGTGATGCAAGATAGCCTCCAGTCTTAGTGGGTTGTCCATCACAGATCCACCAAGATGTATTATGTTGTTAGTCAGTAGATATGGTGGCCAGGTATGAGGTAGGATTTTTTCAACTTCATATCATGGTGGTATACATGTTGGTAGGTGAAAGGATAACAACAAAGGCCCTCTAGTTTGCTTCATCCACTACCAATTCCTCCCTAGATTATGTACAAGATAAACATGGATTTTATTATCTTATTTACTCATACACCTTGTGGAAATAATTCCATGTGGGTAGTGGTCAATCATCTGGAAAAATCTACCCACTTCATTCATATCAAAGATTAAGGAATTGTGGATGAATTGGGCGGGCTATATGTTCCAGAGGTACTATTTCTTTATTGTGTGTTGCCTATAATAATCTCAGATAGAGTCCCCCATTTGACATCTCATTTTTGGGATATACTTGAAAAGGAACTGGGGTCATTGGTGAAATTAAGAACAACATACCGTCTTTAGACAAATGATCAAAAAAGATAGAAAATCAGTTTTTGGACGACATGATTCATGCATGTGTCATGGATTTCTATGGCCCATGGGATAGAAGTTTTGGATTGGTTGATTTGTTATATTACAGTAGTTACTAGTCCACAATATTAATGGATACCTTTGAAGTGCTCAATGGTTAGATATTTTAGTCTCTTTTATACTATGTCGAGGTTGGTGAAACCACATTATGGAGACTAATCACAGTGCAAGAGACATATGAGAAGGTCTAGATAATCAGGCAGTAGTTATTGACATCTCAAAGTCACCCCAAATATTATATCAATCAGAGGCACTGATAAAATGCATTTAAGGGGGTAAACAGGTGTTACTAAATGTGTCACTAGCCTTGGAAATCACTGTTTCAGAAATAAGGGGAAGCTAATGTCGAGGTATGTCATAACATTCCAGATAACCGATTGGGTTGACATAATGGCAAATAATTTATCTTTTACCTTTCAATTGATGTCATTTCATGATGGGTTTCATGTTCCTCAATTCAATAAATGAAACCTGAATCCCCCTCATGTGTTGAATTGGGAAGAATTGAAGTTAGAGACCGATCTATATGTGTTTGACCAGCCAATACAGATGGTAGATTCTCAAGAGAAGTTGTCAAATGGGATGTCCATATCATTGGTCTATTTTCTTTGGCATAACAGTAATTATATACATGATGGTTTCCAACAAAAAACATTGTTTGAGAAAGAGTATCAATTTTTATTCTATGATGAAGCCTCAGGTTAACTTTTTGGGGTTGGAATGTTTCCATGGTGGGGAAAATTGTCACACTCGTGATTTCCATCAGGTTATTTTTTTATTATTTATCCTTGAATTTTTCATTGATTATTTCATGGGTATCTAGAGAAAAGTGGTTATAAATGGATGTTTTTGGCTTCACATCATGGTTCACATGGTAGAAACATGATTTTCCAAACTATGCACCCTTGCTAGGTAACGGTGCAACCAATATGTATTTTTTGGATAGAGGATTGTTGCACAGTTATCACATGGTTTTTTAGACGTGCATGAATGCCATGTGGAATTTCCTACTTGGAAAGTAAGGGAGAATAGTTTCCACATAGTTTTGTAAACCATAAAGACACACTATGTGGCCATTCCAGGTCCCTAAAAGTTTTATTTTGATGTTTATCTCTTTCCAATTTTTATCCCCAACACCATTATTTACCTCCCCTTTGGGATTCCTCACCCCAGGAATGTCTCACTATTCATCCTCCCTCCCTTGGGATCTATTTTTGTTGTATATATGGCTTGGATTATTCAAGAAACACTCAAGTAAGTCCCTCATCTATTGGTTCCTCCCCCTTTTCTTGGGGTTTCCATATTATTTCATTGAATTTCACTTATCCAATGGGTAGGGATTCATTTTTTGGTTGAAATCATAATTTTGGGTGTTTAATATTGGTGTTTGGATTTGAACTTTCCTGTAAATGGTGAAATTGAGGCATGGTTGATGTTTTTCACCAAATTATGAAATTTTCATCACATAAGGTAGGTGGTTACGTGGATAGAAATTATTTAACATATTTAATATGCTTTATCAAGTGTATAGATGTGTTTTAGGATTTATGTTTGTGGTTTGAATGGTTTTTTTAAAATGTTTTGATTCCATTAAATATTTAAAGTGGTTTTTTGAATGGAAATTGGGTGCATTTTATGTTTAAAACCTTGTTATGAGGTTTGACCAAGTTTTACAAATAATGAATCAGGTCCTACAAATTGTGCAATAGGTTCAGAACATGATCAGATAGTTTTAGTGTGCATTTAGAATTTTAAAGAGGTATTGGGTTATGAAATGGGGGTATCTCAAGTGTGTGATTTTTATTAACATTTTTTTATGTAAAAATTATGTGTTATGTGCCATTTAGAACATGAATTGAGAAAAAAGTGAAACTCAAGAAAATAGTTAAGAAGACTAGGACTAGTACGCATGATGATGTAGAAATGGATTTTTATGGTCTCTTATAGTTGGATTGAAGATGAGAACAATAACTGAATAATGATGATTGGAGATGACTAGTCCCATGGTGTTTCCACTCCTAGCAGCTCCTACACAAGAATATTGTTGGTGCTGGTTGATATACCACATTTTACCAAGATACGATGTACCTAGTGTTTGATTTATATCTAGTTCCTAGAGGGGTTTCCCATGACTTTATTCTCTATGGTGATATCATACATATAATTGGAATATTGTATATTTTGTTTTTTTGAAAATAATTCATTTTCACTTTAAAAAAATCAATTTAATTGTTTCTAGTTTTTATTTTATAAACCATCCATGATTATGTATTATTTGATGTTAATAACATAGAATCTCTTATTGGGTGGCATCATAAGAGGCTTTACATCAAAACCAATTTACACCTGTTTGACATAGGTAAAGGGAAGGTGATTGGATATGGAACTTCTAGATTCTTGGGGCCTTCCCCTACCGGTTTTGTGGTGGTGGAATGAGGAAGATGATCTTTTTGTCATATGGTGCTTTTATTTGAGATACTTGGGTTTTTTCCCTTTGTTGTAAGCATTTTTGTTTTTGTTTAATTTTGTAAACATGAATATGAAAAAAATTTATTCCATGTTTTTTTGTGTATTTTTTGTTTTGGTTTATTAATTTCATCGATTTCTTATGTATATGTAATTTGGTTAAATAATTCCCATTTTATTTGGTAGATACTCAGGCACTAGCTGTCATCCCATTGGGATTAGCAACGCACATCGCACCATGCTAAAGACCAGTTTAGGCATCATTTAAGATGAAGTACTAGCTTGGTTCATTATTGTTTTAGATCTAGACTATATTATTCATCATGGGTTTTACCTACCATTTCAAATTGGTGATTCCATTTTGGGTGGTCACTCAACAAATAATTGTGGTTGGTGGTTTAATTTCAACTTCTCATAGTCTTGCTTCCAAATGCATGCACATGTTGTTCGAATTCAATTGGAATGTTTAAAAATGTTATCTTGAAATAAATAAATTTATTGATTAATTAGTTTATGGAATCATGAATTTGGATTAATTAATTTTGAAATAAAATATTTGAATATGTGAAAGGGTATTATTTGAAAATTTGAGATTTGTAAAATTGTGATATCTTATTATTTAATAAATTTTTAGAGTATTGTGATTATTTATTTGGAATAAGTGATTATTAAATTAATTATTTAGATATTGAGATTGTTAAAATGGATTAATTTATTATTGAATTAATAAATGATAATTGTCTTGATTTTATAAATTGATTGAAATGGGTTAAATAATTTTTGAATTAACAATTAATTTTATTATTGTGGAATGATATAACAGGGTTATTTTTTATTAACCATGAACTATGTGATATATGTGATATATGTATTTGATTGATAAATGAGTATGGGAGCTGTTCTGACGGTGCAAATACCCATGGGGGTTATGGACATGGAGTTCTTATCCCAAATGCTTGAATGTGAATTTTTTATGGGATAGTGACTAATGCCCCAAATTCCACTAATGTGTGGTACAGGGGTTGATGATCCAAATATCCATGAGGTGATTGATATGGTATTCAAATCCGATGAGATTAACATCATAATATGGTTATAATTTGATGTATTATTAACTGAAATGAAATTTATAATGAATGTGAATGTATTATATTGAATATTGAATTGAATGTGTGATATGGTTCAGAGTCTAGCAAGGTCCGAAGTAGGTTTTGGGTTGTTCGAGTGTCCTTATGAAACTGTAGGGTTGTGTGGTCAAATAAAGATTAATTGATAAAATGTAATCTATTTACTTTACTTTATTTATTTATTAGTTATAAAACTACATAATCTTTTTTGAATTGATATTGTTTTAGACATCATTGGTGGTGGCCTATTGAGTTATACTCATACCTTACTTAGGCTAACTAATTAGTACATGACTAGATTTCATAGATTCGAGATAAGATATAGGAAATATCCTTGTGTTAGATGTATGATTCAAGATAGAGCAGGGATGAGGGAACCAAACGTGGATCGATACCCTCAAGGGAGTTTTATGTGACTCTTTTTGTTTTGGCATTTTCATATTGATTCATGACTATATTTGGAATTTCATATCTAATTTCTAGTTTTTATATTGTATTTCTTATTATGGTCATCATGGGGTACTAGTTTGATTTAGTTACGGGTATATCATTTGGTTTTTATTTATTTATTATATTATTCTTCTTTTTTAAATATGTTATACTCTTACCAATATTGATATTAGACTGTCACTGTTATTGGACAACCTATAACATACGGGGAGGTGCTCTTATGTCACATAGTGAAACATAAAAAGGAACAAGTGTGTGGAACCCAGGTCTGAATGTTATAAAGTGGTATTAGAGGATGGGTTATTTTCATTTATTTTGGCTTACTATTTGGGAAGGGTATATAGGAGAATTATATGTTTCAATATTACAATAAGAGCTCATTAATTGGAGAAGCTAACCAATGTATAGGGGTAAAATATTAGTACCCAAGGTGTGGTTGTTGTTATTGATATCTATTGTAACAGTTGATTCTATTTATCCTCGAGTGGTACACTTGTTGTGTGATGTGATTGTTTTTTTTTTGAGTCTTTGTGATATTTGACTCATATCCCAATATGGAATGAGAGTTTAGTATGCATATATAATTATAGGAAATCCAAATTATTTATAGACAAGAATCATTTTAGGCATGTGGGAAAAAATAGTTTTTGGGTTAGTTATTAAAATTGAAATGATTTTCCTTCCTTGTGAAACTGAATTGATAATGGAGCCTAACATAAAGTTGATTATATTAAATGAAGATAAATGTGAATAAATGGGAATGGAAGGACACTTAAAACATATTCTTATAGAAATTTCATCTATAGACACTTAGATAAGTGTGTTTAGCTAATTTATGTGATTTACTTAGGGAAGTGTGTTTTTGATGGACTATGGTGGACACTATAAATATTTTAAAAGAATTGTTCCAGCATTTCATAGTGATGAGAATACCCTAAAAAAATATTTAAGGATAGGGATAAATGTGAAATTCAATCCCAACAAAAAAACATTAGACTAAAGATGTTTTAAGAGGTGGTGAATATAGATCTCATTTCTAAGAGGAACCTGAAGGATTCATCTAGTGTAAGAGATGTGTTTTATAATAAAATACCATGATATACACATTCCAAGAGAAGGAAGCATCATTATGATAGTGTTAACCAATGTAGTGGGAAGAAGAGTAGCCACGGGAAGGATCTGTTACATAGTATCTTTACAAATATCTTTTCCACTATTGTGGAAGTATGAGACATTATTGTAGCCATTTTCCCCGACAACCGGTAGAGTGCTGATCTTGCGGCTGGTTGGGATATCTACAGTGGTTCTATAAGAACCCATTATAGATGAGTAGAGATAGAGAATCCTAGAATGACCTGAGTGGAGGAAGTGAATCTTCTTCCCCTCATTAGTCTGGTAATTGTAACTATAATGTCCATGGTGGTAGAGCATGTGGATACAGTACTTATGGGAATGATCACTCATATCAATAGAGTAGAGAAGCTTAGGGACACATAATTCATCACAATGAATAGGAAAAAGAGATTGACATACCGTTCAATATAATCCTATTGATATATATAGTCGGTGGTTGATAACAAGAGGTATTATTTTTATAGATTTTACAATTCCTTATTCCTTTTTTTATACTAGTTCCTCCCATTCATTTATTTATTATTTATATGAATAGTTTCATCCTAGAAAAATGGAGTTAATGAGTCTAGTATTGATGATAGATACACCTTTGGGAGTATGGTGGAGAGACACAAGTTTGGGCAAAGGTTGTTCCCTCGATTTTGGAGAGTATCATTTCAGTTGGGATGTTTTTAATATTAATATGTTCAAATTTTATCTAATTATGGGTATGAACTAGTTAGTAGCATAATTATTCCACATATATTAATACCGTAGAAGGGTAAAATATACCTCACGTAAGGGTGAAAACTACATCCATCATAGAGAATAGGATATACAGGGTGTCCAAACAGGGCTAATTCAGTAGAAAATGGGGAAGATAACTACACAAGTATCTTATTTGTTGCTCTATGGATGGACTGTGGAATCAGATGTATTTCCAAATATAGTGGATAGGATTTAGAATGTTTCTAAAAATTATTTTTTGGGTCTTCCACCTATTTGATTTATGGAATTTATAACTAATATCATGTCATGTTCCATGCCCATTTATATTACACTATTAAGAATGGAACTAATATAGATTAAAGAGATAAATAATTAGCTAGAAGAGTTAAATGATAAGGTGTTTATCAATCTGATTATGTCACCTTGGGGTTCTTAGTTTTTTTTAAAGGAAGATTATGAGACTATATTCTTGTGTGTTGATTACCAGATCCTGAACCAGAATAAAGTGATGAACTAATATCCACTTCTATGTATCGATGATTTATTTGACATGTAGAGGGGATCTTATGTATTCTCAAAGATAAAATTGTGATCATGGTATCATTAGTGTAGAGTTATATATTCTGATATATCAAGGACTACTTTGAATGTAATGTATATCCTTTATGTGTTTTTGTAATTACATTTTCATTTAAAAATGATCTTACTGTTTTAAAGGACTTAATGAAGACAATATTACAACCATACCAAGATTAGTTTTTCATAGTGCATGTGGATGAAATATCGGTATACCAAAAGTCTCATCATAATCATTGCCCACATCTTGACATCATCTTTATTACATTGGGAGAGCATAGTCTATACACCAAGAAATATTGGTGTCAATTTTGCATTGATCAGGCATGTAACACCCCAAGCTTCCATGGTACGTTTCCCTTTGAATAATTCAATAACTCGCATTGTACACGACTTCGAGATTCTAACACACCATAACTAATCAAACTATCCATTATGAAAAGTAATACCCACTTTTTGAAATTTTATAAATTATATCATTCAAAATAGACTTCATTTTTGGATTTGGAATATTGAAATTATCTTAGGGTGAAAGTTTGGTACTTTTCTGATAACTTTCATATTTTGAGGAAAAATGAAAATAACTAAATTTTAATTAAAACAACTTTTTTAATCAAAATAATTAATAGTGATAAATTATAAATTTTAGTAGTTTAAATTATATTTAGAATATATTTTTATCATTTAATTCAATGTTGGTTATTGGACATAATTTCACATTTAAACCGGACATAAACAAGTGTCAATCTTTTGATAGTTATTATTTCGTAAAAACACACTTTTTGTTTTGACAGCAGGAATTAATTTTAAATTAATTTCTGCCACTTCTTTGTTTTTAATTTGGAAAAATGGATTCCATATTTGGAATCAGGATGTTCAAATTGTTTAAATTGGTAACTCTTATTTTTAGACATTTTGAATAATTACTTTGGTAAATATTATATTTACCTTGGTTAAAGGGTAAATCAGGTAAATAAGGGTAAAAAAATAATATTATAATAACATTAATTTATCCTAAAACATGTCTTAACACTATTTGTTGATACATGTCCGACCATGGGCATATTTGGGTCGATTTTGGGACCCCATGGATCCACTTGTCAGTGATAATGACACTTTATATTAATTAAGTTAAAGTAAATAAAAAATGACATAAGCATATATGTTTTAGAAAATAAATTTTTACATAAGGTTATATATGTTATAAGTTTGAATATAAATGTTCATTAGAAATCTAAAAATATTTCCTATATAATGGTATTTTATTTATTTTTTTTATACGTTGAATAATTAAATATATTTATGACACAATAATGATGCAGTATTTTCCTTATCAATGAAAGAATCAAATAATTTGTATTATAAATGTTAAAAAAAATATAATTTGAACGTTTTTATGACATACACGAATTTAATTGTTTAATATGATATTTTATGATTTCTTAAATGAATTAGGTTCGAATTAAAAATGTTTTTAAACTTTAACAAAAATCAATTATTGAATAGTGTCAAAATGGATATAAAGAGTTTTTAAAAAAAATATTATATTATTAATTTATATTCTATTCCTAAAAATCTAAGGTTTAGAAATAGAACTTATATAATGATAGGTTTATTATTAATGGACCACTTTCAGGTCACATGGAAGTTTATAGCATGGTTATTAACTATATAATATAAAAATACAAAGTGACATGGTAAATGTCAAACTAATTAACAAAAAGTTAAAACTAAAAGATAAGGTTAATATAATGATTCAAACATGTCTAAAATCTATTGGTTGAAAGTATATAGACCTATACCTACCTTATAATTTTAATAATCCACTTTGGAGCCATTATTAACCGAATATTAATTTATTATAAATTAATACTTTAAGTTTTTCCTAAAGAGACCCTCCCCCCTTATAAATGGACACCACTTCTAACCAATTATTCACACCTTCAAAGCCTTTTGGTTCGGCCAACCCCTGCCCAAATATTTTCTCAACTATCCTTCCTTAATCCTAGAGGCCTTCCTTTATTTACATATCCAACCTAAGGATCCCTTGTGATCAAATCCAAAGGAAGAACCCGAAGAAGTGATAATGTTTTCACCACCCTTTTTCAAGTTCCTTTCATCTTCAACTTCTTCTTTCATTGTTGTTCCATTATAAAAAAATAACTATATTATATTCCATATACTGTGATGTTATTATAAATATGGTAAAATCATATTCATTATTCTATCCATCCTTTGAATGACATGTCACCATACGTGCGTACGTACAACCTACCGTCTCCACGTCGTGCTGTAATTGTTATTCAATATATTATTATTTGGATGGGTATAATAATGATGTGTAATTCATGTAAATAATAAATATAACATGATAATTATTCTGTATGTATGATATACCATCCAATTGTATATTATTTTAATATCAAAAGAATGATATTGTCGCTCGTGCGTACGTACAGATTACCTTCTCCACGAACGCGATAAGATTCATTCCCCATCATATCCATTCAAGGATAAATTTCATTCTATGATTAAAAATAATGTTTAGAGACATTATATCATTCTGGATATGAATAATATACATCTCATCCACAACAAATATGGCTCACATAACAAATAATATAAAGTAAAACGAATCCATTAACCCCTAAAACGACGATAATATTAATATATTATTAACACATCAATGTTAAAATATCATATATGATATCATATTAATGTATATGATTATTTTATAATTTAATAATAATTATTTCACTATTATACAGGAGTTTAAACTACCCTCAACCAAGGAAAAAGTACAAAGTAAAGGGTTTCTTATCTCACTTTTAATTCTGTGGGATTTCCATTGTTCACCACTTATTTATTGCATGTGGTGTGTGTACTGCACATGATTGTATTCATTTTGTAATATACTTTAATTTATCGATATTTACATCATCATTTTATGATACATCCTTCATGGGTGTATGTTCTTTATGTTACCAAATCGATAAGGGAATTGGAAATTTCAATTTCAACTCATTCGGCTTTACGCAAAATTCATTGATTATCTTACTCCAAGATTATGTGTGGAATCACTATTCATTTTCTTATGTCATAATTTCCACTCCCCTTTCTGTGGATTGACTTTTTATACACATAATCACTCCATTGATAAATTCTTAAGTCATCGATATGAACATGATAAGAGTAATTTTAACTGAATCTCCATTTGTTGATTTAAATATCCAATTCATTGGTGTTGTTTTTACAAGAATTTGTGTGAATGTCCTCTGATTGATTTATAGTAAATATCCAACAATATTTAGTGTATTTATATTTTTCACACATAATTATGTCGTTGATTTATCCATAACCTAAGGATACGGTCTTTATAATAGATTTCATCTCAATTTACATTCCATTGAGACTTCTTTGTTATTATACACCTATTCACTTTTATATGGTGTAAATAATGAACTTTGACATATTATATCATGAATCCATTTATTATCATGATATTATAATGTTTTTATTACCTCAATTATTTTTATTCAAGTGTCTCTCTTTTGGTTGGGAACTCTGACTGAAATAGCATTTTAAATGTTTTAATGATTTATTATTCTAACTATTTTTCATTAATGTCCATGTTATAAAAATGGTTTTAAAGAATTATTTATATGGAAATTAATGATTTAAATTTAAAACTCATTTTAAAAGTTCCAAAGTGGTATGGGACACTTTGACTCCAAAATCTATTTTTAAATGTCGTCTTGAAAAATAATGTGACTTTTAAATGTTTTCAAGAAAAAGGGGATATTGCTCTCAAATAGTTTTGATGATTATTTTCATCTATGTCAATATCATTCATTATTATTTATTGAGGTTAATCTATTACCATACAATCTTCCATATTGTATTGAACGAGTTATGTTTGACTATGGATGTTCTATTTTTATACCATTCATGGTTTATTGTTAAAGTATTGACATTTCGTATGCTAGTTTTAATATGAATGTTTATGATATGTTTAAGCCTTTTCATATGAGGAATGTATTGGACTTAGTAAATGATGGGTGGAGCCCGCTATAGCTCCTCTATGCATCGGTAGGTCTCATGAGACAACTAGATGTGGAATTGGCCGAGGATCTTTCGCAATTTGATTTATGGTTTTGGCCGAGCCCTTAATCATTTTTAGATGTCATGGACGAGGCCTTGAAAAAATGTTTCAGAATATCTGACATTATACATTCTGTCATTATGGAAATAATATTTATGGTTCATGTGGTCATTCGACTAGTAGAATACCCATGATTATGTTTTATTATGGCATTATTTACTCAGCTCATATTCTTTCCATAAAAGTATTCATGTTTATTATAGGTAAAGGCATGTGGTTTCAATTATATACCATGCTTAATATTTATGTCATTTTTCATTGTATTACTTACACTTATTGTGTTTTTGAGCTCACCCATTTCTTATGCTTTATTTTCCCATGATATGAAGAAGTTAGTTATGAGTGTCCTTCAGGCATAATCTAGGAGGCTTGGATGTTTTTGATGAAATATATTTGTGTTGTATTTCTCTTCAAGCTATAAAGTTGAACTTATGTATGAATCTTATTTCCAATAATACTAAACTGATTGGTATTTCGAGACATGATATCCTTGTGGTCATGCCAATGTTATGTAATAATGCACCGACTCTGGGTAACTGGGGTCGGGGTGTTACAGTTGGAATCAGAGGAAGTTTAGTACAATCCTTGGAAGCTATATTTAGATAAACTCTGATTAGAGAACATAGAACTAAGAAAGACTTTTGAGGATTAGTATAGAAGAACATCCTATAATTTTGGTATTGTATAGATTTTGTGAGTTTTCTAGGAAATACATCCCTGTCTGGATACGAGCAGGTAGAGGCGGCTCTGGAAAGATGTACCTAGGGGTAAAACCCGAAAACACCACTTTGAGCTAGACTCGAACGGGAACTGGTGCACGACAATGGGCCTTGCTACACTCTTGGTTACGACACTCCTAGGGGATATGCTTAGGATAATTTACATTTTCTTTAAAAATCAATTTAAATTATTATGAGAGTAAATGACCTTGGTTAATCCTAATGTGTTTCAGACTGAGAATATGGTGACCTGATATTCTCTAAATGATTTTATGACTACTGTTACTCACACAATGCTTTCTGGTTTTAGTCAATGGCTAGATTCCATGGAAGTCGTAGTGACTTTGAGAATGATGTATAAGATCGTAATGGTGGTGGAAATGAACAACAAAATGGAATGTTGATAGGAGTAAAAGTTATCTTCTTCATGCCAAATCAATTTTCCTAAAATATGATCAACAATATATATATATATTAACCAATTCCCGGACTCAAAAAAGAAAAGAAATGTGATGAGTGATAAGACCTCCAGCAGTGGAGACCCTGTAGAAAGGAATCCTAAATTTCCATCATGCAGGAAGTGTGGAAGGAGACACCCAGAAAAGTGTCTCAATGGAACAATGAAATGCTTTACGTGCGAGAAAGAAGGACATAAAGTGAAGAATTTCCAAGGAAAAATGAAGAGTACTGTAGAAGAAAATAAAAATGGTCCCAAGAATCCATTTACAAGCATTTTCCATAAATGTAGGGGACCTGAAAATTTCCTGAGTGAATGCCCTATTCTATAGGATAACCTCTTGGTCAAGGAAGAACCTATGAGAAAATAAATGGATTGAAAAATGTTTAAAGGTATTAGTGCTCTTTGTTGTTGACATTACTTTGGGTTAATTTTCTCTTATATGTGTAACCCTACAATTTCTCATGTGAGAATGATATTTGAGGAGGACTTGTCCTTTCTCTTGTGGATATAGTTATAAATAATCATTTGGTTTTATATGATCATTGGGTTTGAGGCAATTACATGTTATTATATTTTGTGATGAAAATTCAAGGTATGAGATAACATTTGGGGTTAAATTATGTTATTGTTATTTTGACGAATTTATCTAATTTTGTTAATGTTATAAAATATAGTTTTTGAAAAAGGACAATACGCAGACCGTGTGATTACCCATCGCGTCGGACAAAGATGTGGGAATCAAACCCACAACCAAAGTGCGATAGGGATTTATCACCTACCACTAGACTACGTGAAGTCCCGGGTTAGTGTGACTAATTATTTTTAGTTGAATGATTTTATTGATCAATAATAAGTTGATTTGGGATCTTATGTATTATCAAGTGAATACCCTTAGTGTAGGAAAATAATTTGGTGATTAAGTCATAAATGTTATTTTGGAAGATGTTCTCTTTGTTGGGAACACTATTTTCCCATGGAAATTAGAATACTATGGAATTTCATTTGAGAATTAATGGTGTATTTTTATCTATATTTTTATTGTGGATTTATAGTGATTTGGGTTATTTATGGAAATGATTAACCTATAATAGAGAACATGTGATTAGGTTAATTACTTTTTAGTATGTGACTTTAAGAGTAGTTGATGTCATTTGGAGATACAATTTAACATGGAAGACTATATAACAAAATTATTCTATTTTTTGGGTTTCAATATTATTTTGGATTATATTGAAGGATTTGAAGGACAATTTCTTATTTGAATGGTATTTATTTAACTTTGGGGTCATGATGGTTTAATTTTAGAAATTTAGATTAGTGTTTCTTTCTCTAATGGAATATACTTTTGGGGGATCATCAAATCTTATACTAACCGTTTTGGTTTTGATTAATCTCTAAATACAATGTAAATATATTTTTTATCCTTCGTAGATCATGTGATTCTATAAAATTTTATTCTTGGTATTCTAGTGTGACCATGTCTTCTTGAATAATCATCGTTTAAAAAAATTGTGTTAGTAGTGGAAATTTATTAAAGGATGAAACACTACTTAAAAAGTAAGTATATCTTCTTATGATCTTAGAAAAACTTAAAAATAAATTCTTCAATATTAAGAAATGTAACTTAGAACAAAAACGTTGTCCTAGATGGTACCTTAGATCGTCACAAATTTATGGCTTTGTGATTGTTGACCTTTTCATAGTCATGTTCTCAACCACTATCCATCAGATATTGATGCTTATATTTCTCTTCCATATCCATGTTTTCCTACATGGAACACTATTATGTGTTATTTTTTTGTAACCTTCATACTTACCACTCTTTATTTTTAATAGAGGCCTCCTTAATCAATTTTTCAATGTGGGATTTCAACTAAGATATTTTGAAATGTCAACCCCAAGTTTCTAATACCGAGAATATATTGTGAGGATTCAATTTATTGAAGTAGGGGAGAATGTAACACCCCATGCTTCCACAGTACGTTTCCCTTTGAATAATGCAATAGCTTACATTGTACGCGACTTCAAGATTCTAAAAGACCACAACCAATCAAACAAGTTGTTATGAATAGTAATACCCACTTTTTGAAATTTTATACGTTTTATTGTTCAAAATGGACTTCATTTTTGGATTCAGAATATCGAAATTATCTTAGGGTGAATTTTTGATACTTTTCTGATAACTTTTATATTTTGATGAATAGTAAAAATTACTAAATTTTAATTAAAAACAACCTTTTAATCGAAATAATTAATAGTGATAAATTATGAATTTTAGTAGATTAAAAGTATATTTAGAATTTATTTTTACCATTTAATACAATGCTAGTCATTGGACGTAATTTCAAATTTAAACCGGACATAAACAAGTGTCAATTTTTTGATAGTTATTATTTCTTAAAAACACGCTTTTTGTTTTGACAACGGGAATTAATTTTAAATTAATTTCTACCACTTATGTGTTTTGAATTTAGGAAAATGGATTCCATATTTTTAATCAGGATTTTCAAATTGTGTAAATAGGTAAGTATTATTTTTAGACTTTTTGAATAATTGTTTCGGTAAATATTTTATTTACCATGGCTAAAGGGTAAATTGGGTAAATAAGGGTAAACAAATAACATTATAATAATAATAATTTACCCTATAACATGTCCTAAAACTATTGGATGATAAATTTCCGACCATGGGAGTCTTTGGGTCAATTTTGGGATCCAATGGATCCACTTGTATGTGATAATGACACTTTATATTAATTAAGTTAAAGTGAATACAAAAATGACACAAACATATATCTTTTAGCAAAACAATTTTTACATAGGGTTATATATGTTATATTTTCTACTATAAATATTCCTTAGAAATATAAAAATATTTCCTACATAATGGAATTTTATTTATAATTTTTATACATTGAATAATTAAATATATATATATATGATACAATAATGATGCTGTATTGTCCTTATCAATGAAAGAATCAAATAATTGGTATTATAAATGATAAAATAAATCTAATTTGAAAGTTTCAATGACATAAAAGAATTTTATTGGTTAATATGAAATTTTATGATTTTTTAAATGAATTTGGTTTGAATTAATAAATTTGTTAAGACTTTAACACAAATCAATTATTGAATAGTGTCAAAATTGACATAAATGAGTTTTTAAAACAAATATTATATTATTAATTGATATTATATTTCTAAAACTCAAAGGTTCATCCAATATACTTATTTAATGATAGTTTAATTATTAATGGACCACTTGGAGATATCTTGGGAGTTTGTAGTATTTTTATTCAATATATAATATAAAATTACAAAGTGACATGGTAAATGTCAAACTAATTAACTAAGAGATATAACTAAAATATAAGGTTAATATAATGACCCAAACCTGTCTAAAATCTACTTTATGAAAGTCTTTCGACCTATACCCACCTTATACATTGAATAATACACATTTGAGCTATTAGAAACCAAATATGAATTTATTATCAATTAATACTTTAAGTTTTTTCTAAAGAGCCCCTCCTCCCCCTTATAAAAGGACACTACTTCTAACCAATTCATCACACCTTAAAAGCCTTTTGGTTCGGCCACCCCTTCCCAAATATTCTCTCAACTATCCTACCTTAATAATAGAGGCCTTCTTTTAGTCATAAAGCAAACCTAAGGATCCCTTTTGATCAAATAAAAAGGAAGAACCCGAAGAAGAGGTAATGTTTTCACCACCCTTTTTCAAGTTCCTTTCTTCTTCAACATTTTCTTTCTTTGCTATTCCATTATAAAATAATAACTACAGTATCTTCTATATACAGTGATATTATTATAAATATGGTACAACCATATTCAGTATTCTATCCATCCTTTGAATGACATGTCACCATACGTGTGTATGTACGGCCTACCGTCTCCACATTGTGGTGTAGTTGTTATTCAATATATTATTTTTTGGATTGGTATTATAATGATGTGTAATTCATGTAAATAATAAATATAACATGATAATTATTTTTTATATATGATATACCATCCAATTATATTTTATTTTAATATCAAAATAATGATATTGTCGCTCGTGTGTACGTACGGATTACCGTCTCCATGAACGCGATAAGATTCCTTTCCCATCGTATCCATTCAATGCTAAATTTCATTCGATGATTAAAAATAATGTTTAGATACATTATATAATTCTAGATATGAATAAGATACATCTAATCCATAACAAATATGTCTCACATAAAAAATAATATAAAGTAAAATGAATTCGTTAGCACCCGAAATGACGATAATACTAAGATATTATTAACAAATAAATGTTATAATATCATATATGATATCATATTAATGTATATGATTCTTTTATAATTCAATAAAACTTATTTGACCACTATATAGTAGGTTAAATTACCCTCGATCAAAGAAAAATTACAAAGTAAGGGGTTTCTTATCTCACTTTTAATTCCGTGAGATTTCCATTGTTCACCACTTATTTCTTGCATTTGCTGTGTGTACTTACCATGATTGTATTCATTGTGTAATATAATTTATTTTATGAATATTTACATCATCATTTTATGATCCTTATTTCATAGTTGTATGTTCTGTAAGTTACCAAATCGATAAGGGAATTGGAAATTTCAATTTCCACTCATTCGGATTTACGCGTACTTCATTGATTATTTTACTCCATGATTATGTGTGGAATAACTATTCATTTTCTTAGGTCATAATTTCCACTCCCATTTATGTGGATAGACATTTGATACACATAATCAATCTAATGAGAAATTCTCAAGTCATTGATATGAACATGATAAGAGTAATTTTAACTCAATCTCCATTTTTTATTTAAATATCCAATTCATTGGTGTTTTTTACAAGAATATGTGTGAGTGTCCTCTAATTTATTTACACAAAATATACAATAATATTGAGTTTCTGTATATTTGTCACAAATAATTATGTTGTTGATTTATCCTTAACTTAAGGATACAGTCTTTATAAGAGATTTCATCTCAATTTACATTCCATTTAGATTTCTTTGTTGTTATACACAAATTCACTTTTATATGGTGTACATAATGTACATTGACATAGTATATCATGAATCCCTTTATTCTCATGATATTATAAATTTTTTATTACCTAAATTATTTGTGTTCAAGTATCTCTCTTTTGGTTTGGAACTCTAACTAAAATATCATTTTAAATGTTTTAATGATTTATTATTCTAAATCATTTTCATTAATGTCCATGTTTTAAAAATGGTTTTAAAGATTTATTTTTCTGGACATTAATGTTTTAAAATTAAAAATCCTTTTAAAATTTTCAATGTGGTATGGGACACATTAATTCCAAAATCTATTTTTAAATGGCGTCTTGACAAATAGTGTGACTTTTAAATGTTTTCAAGAAAAAGGGGATATTTCTCTCAAATAGTTTTGACGATTATTTTCATCTATGTAAATATCCTTCAGTATTCTCAATTGAGGTTAATCTATTACAATACAATATTACATATTGTATTGAACGAGTTATGTTTGACTGTGGATGTGCTATTTTTATACCATTCATGGTTTATGGTTAAAGTATTGACATTTCGTATGCTAGTTTTAATACGAATGTTTATGATATGTTTAAACCTTTTCATATGTGGAATGTATTGGACTTAGTAAGTGATGGGTGGAGCCTGCTATAGATCCTCTATGCATCGGTAGGTATAATGAGACAACTAGATATGGAATTGGCCGACGCCCTTTCCCAATTTGATTTATGGTTTTGGTCGAGGCCATAATCATTTTTAGACGTCTTGGCCAAGGCCTTGAAATTTTTTTCAGAATGTCCGGCATTATACATTCCCTCATTATGGAGATAATATTGATGGTTCATGTGGTCATTATACTAGTATAATGCCCATGATTATGTTTTATAATGGCATTATTTACTCAGCTAATATTCTTTCCATAAAATTATTCATTTTTATTATTGTTAAAGGCATGTGGTTTCAATTATATACCATACTTAATATTTATGTCATTTTCCTCTGTATTACTTACCCTTATTGAGCATTTGATCTCACTCATTTCTTATGTTTTATTTTCCCAGGATATGAAGAAGTTAGTTATGAGTGACCTGCAGGCATAATCTAGGAGGCTTGGATGATTTTAATGAAATGTATTTGTGTTTTATTTCTCTTCAAGTTATAAAGTTGAACTTATGTATGAATATTGTTTCCAATAATACTAAACTTATCGGTCGTTCAAGACATGATATACTTGTGATCATGCCAATACTATGTAATAATTCACCGACTCTAAGTAACTGGGGTCGGGGCGTTACAAGTCACACATTTTAGGTCCCATAATCTCACATGAGGGTATGTAAGTTTACCCAAAGAAGGTGTACGCAGTGGTTTATTGGGATTAGTCCAAGAATTTTTTCGATATACATATTGTTTTATGGTTTACAATATTTTATCGTAGATTAATCCTGGGAATTTTCCAATTATAAACACCACTTTCAATCTTGACCAAGAAGGGTGTAATGTTTTAATGGTGTGGAGAAAGTGAGAGATCCTTCCAAGAGTTTAAATGTTCGTCAAATCGACACCAATATTGATCCTAACCGATCTCAGTGCGGGGTATAAAATTTATTGTGATGCTTTTGGGATCTTTCTTTGATTAGTTTTGATGTAGAGAGGTCTATTTTTGAAATATGGGTCATTAAAATTTATTCCATATGAACGTAACTACCCAACTCATGACCTCTAATTAGCTGAAGTAGTTTACGCTTTGATGTGTTGGAAACATTACCTATTGGTTAAGAATTTTACAATGTATACAGATCACGACAGATTAAAGTATTTATTTTTGATGTGATATTTGATTCTACGACATCATAGTTTGGTTGAGTATATAGATTCATTTGTCATTGATCTAGGATATATGAATAGTAAGGGAAAGAGTTTTGTTGACACCATGAGCAGGAAAACTCATACTCATTCAATATAGGAGTCTGGTGATGGGTAGAAGATGATGGTTTTATTGGATATGGTGCATGTAATGGCTTAGGAGAGTCAAGATTTAAGGAATATCATATAAGTTATAGTCCAGTATTCACTTTTTAGTCAGTGACGAGATGGAATGTATGGGGATTCAGAATGTTTTACAATGAGGGGAATCCTTTAAGGGGGGATCTTCATATTAAAACTTAGATGAGGATGGGATCATCTATGTCAATAATTGTGTGCTTGTGTCTATGAGTATACAAGATGAGATGATGTGGGAATTTCATGCCTCGTAGTCAGTGGTACATATGGGTGTTACCATAATTTTAAATGACCTAAATTGTAGGTTTTGGGGTTCATTAATGAAAAGGGAGACAATTGAGTTTGTGACATGATGCTACATTGTTCATAAGGTGATGAATGATCATCAATGGTCTAATGTTTTTGTATAGCAATTTTTTATTTTGTAATTTAAGTGGGATGATGTTACCTTGAACATTATGGCGGGACTCCTGAGAACCCCTCAGAAGAATGAAGTTATTTGGGTGGTTGTGGACTAACTGATGAATGTAGCATATTTCTTACCTATATGGGAGAATTTATCAGTGGAGAAGTTGGGAGACATGTAAAATCAAGAGATAGTCTCTCTACATGATTTTCAAAAGAGTATTGTTTCAAAATGTGAGTCATGTTTTACTATTCGTCTCTGATAAGGATTATATAAGGACATCGGTATATAGTATTATTTGAGTATGGATTTTGACCCATAGGCAGATGGGAAGTTGGAGTGTACGATACATATTCTTGAAGAAACTCCTTTGGAATGTCTCGTAGAATTTGGTGGGTCTTAGCAGAAGCACCTATATTTGGTGGAGTTTTCCTATAATTTTAGTTGTCAGGAAACTATATAGATGACACAATATGATAAAAATTATGGTTGGAAATTAAGATCACATCTATTATGGACGGAGACAGGTGAGTCCGAGTTGTTGGGACCGAGTATCAAACAATATATATCATAATAGGTTATTATTATTTGTAAATTTATGGATATGGATCAGAGTATACATAATTTTTAATATAATAGACATAAATGACCCCTAGAGTAT
Source organism: Viscum album (assembly GCA_963277665.1). Classification (NCBI taxonomy): domain Eukaryota; kingdom Viridiplantae; phylum Streptophyta; class Magnoliopsida; order Santalales; family Viscaceae; genus Viscum; species Viscum album. The sequence continues at coordinate 1,487,067,920 of OY728137.1, read as the reverse complement.
ACATATGGTAATAATAAATTATTTCAAGTGTATTCTAGTTTGGGTCAGCACTAAATATGGAGTCAAGGAATGCTAAAACCTTGGTTTGTTGGACCATTTTAGGTTTTAATGAGATCAGGCATGCACAATACCAATTGACTCATACAAATAGGAAAAAGGCCATGAATTTTTGTTTCTATTTGTTAAAAAATTAGTTGTATAACACTGAATGTAACACCCCGAGATTTTATGAAAAATATTCTTCTAATTTCACTAATGTCTTGTGTTGTATGCTACCCCAAAATTACCTTGCGCTATATGCAACACCATATTAGCTTGCAGTATACGCAACACTATTCTTGGATCGTGTTCCACAGAATTTTGATAATAGTTATTATACGCAAAGTTGAGTATATATATATATATATATATATATTCAATGTATAAATAAAATATGGTTGGATTATGTTATAAAAAACAATGAAGGATTCTTGCACAACACGCAACCCTAACTTGGCTTGCATTACACCCAAGCACGACCTTCCACGATATCGTGTGTTGTACGCAATACCGAGTTTTTCTAAACAATGATATGCTATTAAAATATTATTAAAACTAGCCGTTATGAATAGTAATAACCACTTTTTGAAATTTTGTAAATTTTATTTTCAAAATGGACTTCATTTTTGGATTCGGAATATTGAAATTAGCTTAGGGTGAAATTTTGGTACTTTTCGGATAACTTTCATTTTCTAATGAATAGTGAAAATTACTAAATTTTAATTAAAAACAACCTTTTTATTTGAAATAATTAATAGTGATAAATTATTAATATGAGTGGTTTTAAAGTATATTTAGAATATATTTTTAGAATTTAATACAATGTTAGTCATTGGATGTAATTTCACATTTAAACCAGACATAAACAACTGTCAATCTTTTGATAGTTATTATCTCTTAAGAACACACTATTTGTTTTGACGACAGGAATTAATTTTTTAAATTAAGTAATGCAACTGATATGTTTTGAATTTGGTAAAATAGACATCATTTTTCAGTTCATAATATCAAATATATCTTAGGCCTAATTTTTGGTATTTTTCTAGAAACTTTCATTTTTTGATGAATAGTGAAACCACTAAGTGGTAGTTAAAAAAATGAATTTTTCATAAAACTTAATTTTACCTCTTCTGTGAGTGGAATTTCAAAAATCCGAGAGACACGATTGATTTCAGTAAGTAAAATGTGGTTCAATGAGATGAAAATAATTTTTGGTGAATAGTAACTTTTTACTTTTTTTTACCACGGTTAAAAGTAAATAGGGTAATTAAGGGTAAAAATGATATTATTATTACCCTAAAACATGTCCTAATTCTATTTTATAAGTGTAATTAGACCAAAAAGAACCTTAGAAATAACATATGACCATTTAGGCCCACTTGGATGAGATTAGGACATTTATTATTAATTTATTTAAAGAAGGGTTAAAATAGTTAAAATCAATCTTTAATAAGTATATCATTTTTAATATAGGGATATACATAAGATAAATTAGACTATAAAGATTCATTATAACTATAAAAAGATTTCCTACATAATGGTAGTTTATTTTTAATTTTTAGACATTAAAAAATTTAATTTATTTATGACACAAAGATGATGCAATAATTATCTTATTAATGAAATATTGAAATAATTGATGTTATAAATACCAAAATAAATGCAATTTAAGACTTTTTATGAATTACACTAATTTTATAGGTTAATATGACATGTTGTTATTGATATAATTAATGTTATTCGAACTAATCAGTCTGTTATGATTTTCACAAAAATCAATTACTATATAGTGTCAAAATTGACAGAAAATCGTTTTTAAAATAAATATTATATTATTAATTGTTATTTTATTCCTAAAAATCTAAGGATAGGCCAAATGACTTAGATAAAGATATATATATTAATAATAAACAACTTGGGGTTCGTTTGGATTTTTATAGTAAGTTTATTAACCTTATACTGTAAGAACACTAAAAGACACAGTAAAAGTAAAATTATCTAACTTAAAGTTAAATATAAATGATAAGGTTAAAATAGGAACCTAAACATGTATAAATTCTATTGGATGAGAGTATTTATACCCATACCCACCTTAGTATCGAAATAAATCAATTTGGAGCTATTTAAAACCTAATTTGGATTTATAATAAAATAATATGTTTAGTTATTCCAAAGGTGCCCCTCTCCTCCCTTATAAAAGGGCACCTCCTCCCTCTCTTCCTCACACCACATTGTGCCTCCAAGCTCGGCCAACCCCTGAAAAATTCTCTTCTCCACTTCCCTAGAAACATTGTAGAGGTTCTGTTCTTCTTCAAAGAGAAATTTTAGTGCCCCAAAAGGACATCTCAAAGAGGCGCTTCAAAGAAGAGGTAATGTCTGTTACCGATTCTTTCAACTTTATTTCTTCTTCCACTTCTTCTTCTTAGGTTGTTTCATTATGAAGTAATAACATCAGTATCACTCATATACTGATATATTATTATAAGTATGAGACAACCTTATTTCACCATCTATCCATCCTACGGAAAACGAAATCACCGCGCGTGCGTACGTACGGAATACCGTCTCCACGCCGTGGTGTAATCTATTTTCCACCACTACCTTACTTGGATGGGTATAATGGTGTAAATAATAACTATATATAATTATTGTAAAGTTATATTGATTCTGAAATAGTATACATATACTCCAATACAATTCCACGATCATGAGAACGATATCATCGCTCGTGCGTACGTACGGACTACCGTCTCCACGACGTGATGAGATTCATTCTCCACGTTAACCATTCATTAATTATTATAAAGAATATATAATAAGTAATAATGAAATATATTAAATAATAATGATACTGGATTTATGTGTATATATATGTATGTCATCTACTTAATTCCATTGAACTCAATAAGGAAACGAAAACAGCGTTCATGCGTACGTACGACCTACCATCTCCATGAACGGTGTATTTCTTTCCATTTACTAATCTATTATATATATGTATATTATGAATATATATTATATGAAAATCATGTTTTATATTCTGGAATTATGTAATCATGGTCTAAGTAATCATATGAATAATTACAAGTCAAAACACGGATGACAAATGAAACGATTTTACCCAAAACTCTCTTTAACATGGAATTTACAAAAGAACAGGTAAAAAAAAGTCATAAGTGAACCATATGTCATATCATAAAAATAAGTATGATTCTGGATTAAGTCAATAACGTTATTTAAATCATTATACAGGAGGTTCGGACACTTATGAAGCAAATCGGACCTAAGGTATGGGAAATATCACAATCTCATTTTTATCCGAGATTGTTTATACTTCGGTATTTACTGGGGTGTATTTCTTCATCCACATCCATGTTTCCTAAATATGTAATATTATTTACATCCACCTACAATTTTTTAAATCCAATTTTACCCTTCGGTGTGATTTTAGTAAAAGATATGAAAGGAATCTTTTGTCATTTTTCGTACGAGGTACTTTTTGAATTTTCTGACAAAAGTACGAGAAGAATGTATTTTTAACTTATACGGCATGAATGGATTTTTAAAACATTATTTCCAAGAAGCTTCCTTTACAAGTTTTCAAGTTTATTTTTAATCAACTTCTTTTAGTTTAAAATTTTATGACATGTTAATAAAGGAAATTTTTTTTGAATTAGAAAGAATATTTTCCTCAAGAATGGAGTTCAAGTGTTTTATCAAAATTATCTTCCATCTAAGATAATAAAGGGTTCTGTTTTTATCCCTATTATTAAATTTATTTGATTATGTTGTGATGGAATTATTTTTATGAATTCCTTTATCTTATATGAATTGTTTTATGATGTCACGATGTTTAAGATTCCCATTTTTATTACATGGGTTATGCTATGATGTATGGTTTATGATTTTGTGGCACACATAATAATGGTATTATTATGAGATGGGTGGGAACTATTCTCCCTCCAATGCATTGGGTAAAGATTTTATATCACATGAGATAGACATGGCTGGAACGGCAGGTTAAACCGGTTAAGTGAAACATGACTGAAACGATGAGTGAACATGGTTCAGAAATAGACTGTGTCTACTAAGATAGTATTTGCAATGAGTCTTGACTAATAAGAAATTATTCTATATGATTATGTGTGTATTCCAAAAAGTTTCATGTTTTAAGTTATGATTATTGAGATTACATTTCACTACTATGATTTATCCAATGTTATGATATTATGATCTCTTTTGCTAGTTAAGAGTTCCAAAATGTTATGTTCTTATGAATATGATGTGACTGATATTTCTTTTGTTTACCCTTACTGAGAATTTGAGCTCACCCTTTTATGTTTTCTTTTCCCTAGGATATAAAGAAATATTTTAGGTAAAAAAAGGGAAGATCTTTATGAGAGATGTTGAAGATCTTTCACCATGATTAGAAGATTATATTCCGAGTTTTCAAAAACACTAAACTATTACGGTCCATGTGTGTGTGTTTCTGTTATGTACTAAGTATTCCGCAAAAGTAATGTAATATCCATGTACGTCAAGCTTTGGGTCCCTACACTGAACCTTTCCATGTGATCAACATGGATGAGATTGATCTTGATATAGATGTGTCGTTTCACAAGCATCTGATATATTGTAGGATCATAATTAAAAAGTGTTATAGGGAAATACCGTTGCATTATTTTGTTTAAAATTAAGAAATGGGTCTATGTAGGAAAAAATTGTAAAGGGAAGAATAAATGTAGGCTTAGGGGAATGATAATTTTGTCTCATAATCTTAGAGCTTCTTATGTGTACAACTCAATGACAAGCTATTATAAAGTGGGAAGATCACGCGAACCAAACCTTTTCTGGAGCGGTATCAATCTTATTTAGGTAATATTTTTATCTTATTTTGAGTTATTTTTGTTTCAATGTTACCTTATGGTGTTTTTGGGTGAAATTAGAAATTATTGGAAGTAGAGGCCAGGCACAGTTGGCGCACAGTTTTTCCAAATTGTGCTATCAGCCTAGAAAACTATAAGAATATGGCCTGAGGGGATTCTCACAGTTGATGTATGGTTTTTCAAAATATGATCCCTTTTAGTATTAACCATGTCCCCTAGAAGAGGCACATAGTTAAGGGGGACAGTTTGGAAAACCGTGCACCCCTGTCCAGTAAACATTGAATGAGTTTTAAATTAATATGAAATTAGGATTTTAAAACATGACTCCACACCGAAATTAATCCCAAATATACTCCAAATCAGCCCTAACCCATTCAAAAAAATTTGGAGGATCCCATTTGAATTCATATGTCTCCTAAGATCCATTATTGGGGAATAAATGAGAAGATTCAAGATCTTCATCTCCCATGGTAACTATTTTATTCTGGTTTAGATCACTCTCTCTCAAACTCCGCTTCCTAGATAATATAGGGTTGTTTGTCCATTTTTGGTTCCATATGTAGATATAGGTATGCTAGATCATGATTTCTCTAATATTGGATCTTGGTTTTGGATCTAGTTCGTGTTATTTGTACTCGGTTTGACCTGTCAATTTAAAATAGAGTATTTCCTTTTGGGTGATTGATCATTAATGAATTTAGGTATTTGGTCTAATTTTAATTTCCCATTGTCTTGTTTTCCAAATATGTGTATGCATTTTTAAAATTAAATTGGTATTTTTTCAATTAAATATTGAATTTAATAAATTTATTTATTTATTAATTAATGAAATCATGAATTTTGATAAATTAATTATTGATTTAATTATTGGATGATTTGAAAGGGGGAATGAAAGAAAATTGGGATATGTTAAATTAGAATGTTTAGTTTTTGAATTAATTATTTTGAATATTGAAATTATTTAATTGGAATAATTGATTGTTAAATTAATTATTTTAATATTTACAAAGTTAAATGGGATTAATTATTTGCTAAAATAATAAATGAGAATTATCTTTTATTATAAAAATTAAATGAAATGGATAAATTAATTGTTCAATTAATTTATAAATGTTTTTATTGAGGGTTGTGATAAGATAGTTAATTCTAATTAACCTTGAATGATGTGATATATGAGAAATATGTGTTTGAAAGTGAAATGGGGTGTGGGACATGAACTAAAGTTCAAAATACCCATGAGAGTCCTAACTGTGGAATTCTTATCAAAAATTCATACATGTGAATATTTGTATGGAAAAAGGACTAATGATTCAAATACCCTTGAGGCTTGAGATACATACTGATACACTAAATACCTTTTGGGTGATAGACACAAAATTCTATTCCCAAGAGATTGGTATTATAATATGGTTCTATATGGATGTATTATGAATTGAAATGAAATGTATAATGAAATCCTATTTGTTAACCTGAATTGTGAATTTAATGTGACATATAGTTCATACTCTATCATAGGAGAAAGAATGTATTGGTTACTCTGGGATTCTTTCAGAACATGGATGGTTATGTGTTTAGAGAAAGAGTAATTGAATAAATACAAAATATTTACATTATTATTTTTATTTATTGTTTATATAACTACATTAACTCTTTTGACTAGATATTGTTTTACAAACTCTTGGATGAAGCTTAATATGTTGTACTCACACCCTACTCAGACTTCCTGGTTGGTAATTGAATAGACTTTCTAAATGTTCCATTGTATTAGGGTTAGAGAAATGTGTTGTATATAAGAGTTAGGATGGATAATGTATAGGGTAATCAGAAGTGTCTTATGAACCTCTTAGGAGTTTCCCATGTCTTTAATTTTTTGGGGTTTCCCATATTACCACTTGAAAAGTATTTGGCTTTACATATATACTATTTAGATTTGGAAATTTTATTTCTTATTTGGGAAATCTTTTGGAAAAATTTTGATTTGGTTATGTTTATATGTTTTGGGTTTTTATATATTTCCACTATTTTGATACATTAATAAATAGGTTATTTTCTTCCCATGATCAATATTAGATGCTCACTCTTAGTCGAAAGCCTCTAGTTTATAAGAAGGAATGTTTGAGGTCACATAGTGAACAATCCTAGGGTATCATTGTGTGGTACCGAGGTCATTATGTAACCGTGGAAGTAGTAAAATATAAAAAAAATCCAATCATATCTCTAAATAGTTTATTATATATAGATTTATCAGATTAATATAAAATAAATTTAGAATAATAACTAATTAGTATTTCTATAATTTCAGAAGAATACAGATTGATCCCTGTGACCATATCTATAGAAACATTTCATTGATATAAAAATATACCATCACTTCTAATTTAAATTTTATGATAATGTAATAATAGAACTTATCCCATAAATATCATATAGAATTTAGAATTCATCATCTTAGAAAATTAATTTAATAAAAAAACCCTAAAAGAGACAGACACAATATATTCAACATATATTTACACAATTAATATATAATTTAAAACATTATTCTAAATCTTTTAAATATACTAATTACATTGTAATACTATTATTTAAAAAAATAATCCCTTACATGCGAAGATCAAAGATATTTCATAAGACAAAAAGATACATTGTAAATTTTAATAAAATGATTATGAATGTTTTTTATTTTCAAATATCAGCGGTTGTATAACAAGGACATCCTTAAAAATTTAATCATTTAAAATTCACTCTCAACATCCATTGGAAACAATTAAAATCCATGATGTGTAGAAAAAAATAATCAAATCATTATAGCTTCATTCATTTTAAAAAAAAAATTCCTTAAACACTATTTCTTCCACGTCAAAATTACAATGACAAACAAGTTTATATTTATTTTTAAAAGCATGACTAAATTTTTCTAGCATATATAAAAAAATTCATTTTATTACTATATTCTCTTTTTCTTTTGTGGGTTTGACTAAATTCATCAATTATTTCATGTAAATTAAATGTGTTAATTATGTATATAAATTTATAAATTTCATCATTTGAAGATTCACTAGTTTTATTATTTATAAATTTAGACAAAATCTATTAATTATAACATAAATTTCCAAGTGGTTATTTATTTTTAGTTCGATTTAAAAAAATTCCCAATTAAATTTTATAAGGAATGATCTCTAGGAGCATTCTCTTTTCTTATCTCAGATGGGGGAGACTTTTCCCCCTATACATGTTCAATATTTTTATTATAATCTTCTTCAATAAATATATATTCTATGAAGTAATATTTATCAATATATATAGCTACATTTTTTAATCATTATTTTCATTAAATTTTACATATACAGATTCGTTAACAATTATAGATCACATACTATAAACTCTCTATAATTTACTATTATTAAAATTTCATATAAAAAATGAATTCATAACTTTTATTATCGATATAAATTTATTCAATTTTGGTATTTAAAACAAGAACTATATACTCATAATGTCAAAATTAAATAACCTCAAGATTCTTTTATTTAGACAATTCATAAGTATTTATCTTTAAAAAAAATTAATATTAATTATATTTAAAATATAACACAATATATTAACCAATTTAAGAAAAGTAATTGGTATATTAAATTAATTATGTATAGTCCATTTCCATTCAATAATTATTAAAATTTTATATTCTATAACACCATATTTATATTTTGTTTTTGTAGACAAAAAATTATGAAGATATCCCTTATCATTAGATTTTTTAATTCAAATTAGACGTTATAAAACTCATATGCATTATTAGTTCCAACATAAATGATCAAATATCATTTCTTATTTTGAAAAAAAAATTATAGTAAATGTTGTCAAATTTTCTATTTTATGATTCAGAAAAATATGCCCATGAAATCCTATTGAAATATTGAATAATTATAAGAACATACTAAGGGGAACACTTTGGGGTGTACAAAAAGATGACGGTGTGGGGTGAAAAATAGTTTTGGGAATTGTTTATCTAATTGTACATTTTATCCAATTACCTGTAGTCGTGTTGAGATCATGATTCTCGTATTCTATTTTCCTTATCACATGAATGAATATGAAAGAAAGTAAAAGATGAGAAACAATATTTTTTAGGGTTCACTACTCAATAAGACTAGGTAGTCATTACTCATTAAATATGTAAACATGTGAATTTTTCATTCCCTTTTTATCAATAATACATTCATTTAAATTTATATCCCACTTGTTAGAATGTTTCAAAAAGTTAATTGGAAATGGGTATTGGTTCATTTATAATAAATATGATATCTTTCATTTCAATATAAGTCAACATGAAATAAGATCATTGTAAATAACATAAGAATTTGATTTAGGTGAAAATATTATCCCTTAGAAACTGATCTTCATACCTCATGAAATGAGAACCCATAAAATTTTCATCCTATGGAAAATTCTATTTTTCTGAGATAAAGACATTGATTTTCTGAATAAAACATTTTTCTGATTGATGAAACTGAGACTCCTTTACTATATTGAACAAATATTTTAAATCCATTAATGTACAAAAATAAGATAAGTGGACTTGGATAACATTCATACATCCTATTTTTTATTATATATCTATTTAATTTCTTCCCCTATATATTAATATTTTTTATCATGAGTAATCATGGTTGGGAACATTAGAAAAACCCCATACCAATGAGATTCTATTAGACACATTATAAAATAAATATATTTAAATGATATTAAAATTCATTTAAAAATATCACCATAATCAATTGGAATCTCTATTATTGTGAAACCTATTACTGTAATTATATTTATGAATATCTTCAATATATATGATTTATAAAAATCATATTGAGAAAGATAAAAAATGGATCTTTATTATGTGGTTGTCTTGAATTTAAAAACGTCTCCATCTTCACCAATGATTATCCCTTCATATGAATCATTGTTGAACCAATACAAGAAACATTCATGTATCGAAACATCCTTATCTAGGATATCTAAATTTTTTATCCATTACTTATTCTCATGTTCTTATAATTAGATTATGAATGATAATCAATTCAATACATTGATAGTGAAAATTTGAAACTCAAATATTATAGGGAAAACGTGGATGTATCTTACATATTAATGGGAAAACAATGATGAGTTGATTTTATCAACATGGTTTCTATATTTTCCCAACTATTAATTCATTTATATCTAAAATATAGTACTATTTTTTCATGAATTCATAAATATTAGTTCTATTATATATTGGAAAACATGGTTATTTTCATATTACCTTTTTTTATTTGCAGATAATTTTTCTTCTTAATGTCATTAAAGGACGAATAATTTTTAATACTTTTAAGGAATTCTAGTAGTTATGGTGGAATTTTTAAAAAATCTTCTCATCTATGTGTGACATTAATATATCTATCACAACAAAAATCATTAAAAAATAGATATCTTTTTTTCGAAAACATCCCATGTATTATTTTCCCATTACATGAAATATTTTATTTCTGTTTTCACCATCCTATGGTTTAACTTTTTAAAATATTCTTAATATAGAAAAATATTCTAGCTAGAGTACTAATATATCATTATAAATATATAAATAATATTTATGTCTTCCACATTGCCTCTTCTGAGTTCCATCCTTTTTATTTTTTTTCCTTGGGGATGCACGTTTATTCTGCTTATTTGATTTGGAATCCAATGACTTCTCACCTTTACAAATTGAAATATTTTTTGTAGAATTATTTTTAAGACATTATCCATATTAAATCATATGGTTTCTAATTCATTGTTATCCAATTTTATGGTCTTCTATTCATAAAATATTTGGAAACTTGTCAAGATGAACATACACCACTCTTGTGGTCACAATATTTTCTAACAAAGTAGTTATTTTCAAACTTTCCATATTTATTGTATGTATTTTAATTTTTTATTAACAGTGTATGTTTCTTCTATAATTATAGATTAGTTAATTTTATAATTTGTTTCCATTACAGTTTTTCATTTTTAAGGATTATACTGAAAGTATAATGTACCCTAAATAATTCTATTGCAGTACCAACATAGATAAAATAATTTTCTATTTGTAATATCATATACATGTTTTTTCATATTATTTAAAACCTGTTAGGATCGTCATTGGGAATAGGCTTCCTTAAGTTTCATATAAACCATAATAAAGGTGGTAGATTTCTTATCACAATTATTCATCTATATTTGTGCGTATTTTATTTTTTACGCATCAATTTTTTTGAAAATATAATGAGAGAGACCATTACACGAAGGTTTAAATAGTACTTATTTCATAATAACTTATTGAGATATATCTTTTAATGAGTTCATGATCATTTTATCTCATTTTAAGGTCATTTAACATTAGAATCCCCCTTTGTGAATCAATTAATATGATCAACTATATCCTTATTTTATGAAGTCTCTATATCATTATTCTAAATATTGTAAATCTAAATTGACAATTTTATACATCTCATATTGATGGTAGTTTTTTGAACATTAATTATAATTATCATTTCTTAAAAAATAATGATTATTTTTTCAACATCACCTTCCTAGAAATTGACTATGTTTATTAACTATGTTTCATGTTCCTTGGTCCTTTTGGATTTTACCTCTCATTTTAAATCCTTGAAATAAATTACATTTTCAACTTTTATTCATGTTAATGGATCTTTCCCTCTAGAGTCTTATTAACTCCATCTTGTTATTCACCCTTTTTGATCTATTTATATATGAACTAAAAGGAACTCATTTCATGATCCACCTTTCTGAGTTTAAATTCATTGAAATGTTTTAATAGATTTATACATTTTAGATTAATTTTTTATAATGCCTCCTCCATATTATCAACTAATTCCTCAAACCTGGTGATCTCTTTATGAATACTTTAAACTAAACCAAAAATAAAAGAGAATATTTCTTGGGACTATAATTAAGATTTTCTATCAATCTACTAACATATATATATTGATAATTATTAGATAGAACATCATCACCAATTATTCTAGGGTAATCTTATTGGGGGTATTTGGTATAATAATTTTCCCACAAATCATGGTCAATTATGGTTGGAATGTTTTTTTATCCATGGTGGAAACATGGGATTCATTTTTAATTCATGAATGAAACCAAAATATTTAAAAAAATTATAACTTTAACATAAATAATCCAATATAGGTAAACCAACCATCTTAATTTTTATCCCTATAACTATAATAATTTTTAGGAGCATGATTATTCAATTCCATTTTTTCATATCCCAAGAATGTATTTGAAAGAAATTAAATAATGAAATGAAATATTTTTACTATGTTCACTACTCAATAAGAGTATCTAGTTATTCTCACATATAGTGATGGATAGTAAATAAATTATCCATTGTAATAAGATTCCAATTTATATTGGTTTGGATAGAAAATATATGCGGCCTAATTGGGGTTACTAACACATTTGTTGGAGGGGTATAAATAATCATGAATCCCTAGATTCAATGTAACCATTTTTAATATACTAATCCTCACTGGTTCTTAATTATGAATGTGTATACAGTCTCTCAATTCATTAGTAACTCTCTAACAAAAATAAAATATCCACCTACTAAGACTTATGATTTAAGTAAAAAATGATTCATTTTTACACTCTTCCTTCTTCTTCACTTATTACATTCATAGTTGTGAAAAAACAACATTCCTCACTATTCCTAAATCCAGAATATGTCCATTAGATCCTCCCTATGATGTTATCGGTATTATATTTTCCATTTAATGGTTTTTTTCTTATGATGGTTCACTAAATAAAATTTCATAAAATCCAATATTATTATACATATTCATCCAATTAATATTTGATTGGAAAAATTTATCTGATATTTGTAGGTCCATTATTATTTTTATTATTCATTTTGTCCCATTGTTTCTGGTGCATCTGGTCAATCTAAAAAATTTTGCTCATTCTAGAAACTATTTTTCTAATCATTTCTACCATTCCCTTTATAAGGATTGATTTACCCGTTCAATGATTTAACATAGTTGGTAACCCCTGGTAAATCTAGTACCTCTTCATCTAATTATTTGATGAAATTTAGATTTCCCTCACACTTATTGGTTATCACTACCTTACATCACTTCTTTTCTTTATAATAATGAACAAAAAAACAACACATTCAATCCGCACACACTCACAATACATTACCACCCCTTATATTTGTGATTACTAAAATGTTTAATGAGAAACTAAAAATCATCATAAATAATGTATTTATAAAAATTTCATAAACCCCTTATAAAATTATATCCATTAAACCTTCATAAAATCACTTCTAATTGGAAATATTATTCTGTTGTTTCATCAAAACATCAAATGAATATATTAGATTTATTTAGGAAGCCTTTTCCTTCGTCCTATGAAATGGTTCTCAAATCTTGATTAGTTTACTTAACATAGAATCATTTTTTCTATCAATAAATGGTTCGTCCATTTTTTGATGACATTACAAGAAACCATTTTATGGATACAGAACCTTTAATATTTTTTCAAAAACATATTTCTGATGCCTTTTCTCCGAAAATCAGTTTCATGAAAATCACTCAAGAACCACTATATGATTACATGATACATGGTCTTATGTATAACACATAATGTTTGAATCATTTATCAAATTCCTTAATGAACAATTATATTTTCAGTTACATAAAAACAATTATATGGTAATTTGGAGATATCTTAATTCAATGATCATAACATTCTTACTATTTCAGATTACATTGGTGGAAAAAATCAATCAGATCATCGGGAAGATTATGTCTGAAAGAGTATAACTTGTGGATAACCCAGATAAGATGAAAAAAATTATACTTCATTTTGTATTTCAAAACCTCATAAATAAATTATTTATTCTTTTCATCACAACCTATTCACTTTACATCTTTATTATTTCGCAAGAACATCTGAGATACATTTTAAAACTCAACAATAAAATTCAATAAACACTTCAAAACGTTTGAGAACACATTTTTTTCTATTTTCCATGACAAATCCAAAAATATCAACATTGTAAAAATGATCCTCAACCATGAAAATTATCACAGTTGGTAAAGATATATTTCAAATACTTTTTCCTTCATAATAACTTCATCTTCATTCACTCCCCCAATTTATTATGACGTTTGAACAACAGAAACAATTCATAGTAATATATTATTATAGTCTGTCTAATCATTATATATCTGATGTGACCATGAATGTAATCTCTTCAGAATTTATTTCCTATAGTTTTAAAATTGACTTAGTTTGTTCACATCATCCTGATATATGTGTTAATGTTCCTTTAATGGGATCCAACACTTTCTTATGACCAATAGACATTGTAAGGAAGACATTATAAATATTTCTCTTTTTTAATCTCTATATGAAGATATGATTATGAATTCTAAAGATGATGGAACTACTTGGAAAACCCTTTTCTTATTACATTTTTTTATCCAATTTGTTTAATCACCTTAGTTTAATTGACTATGTTTGATAACATCAATAGATTATCCTTCTTAGGAAAAAATAATTCTATCTCTATTCAATCGAATTCAAAACTTCTTATGAAAACACTTTAATAAAACATCATAAACTGTAGAATTTTGGCCCAAAAATTATTTTAAAATGATTAAGTACTTGTTTTTGGCATTAGGATTAAATCATTGGTCATCATAAGTAATCCTATAGTCATCAAATAATTATAGCCTTTTATTCAATTAGTACTTTAAATCTGTAATAAGGAAGTTAAAAATTTAATTGTTTCTTATAATAATAATACCCCATCCTATCATTTCTTCTTACTCCAGTCATCCATCCTATATCAAGTTTATCCCCAAGCAAGGATATTTCAGCCTAATTTACCAACATCTTATTTTATAGAACATATTCAACATATTTTATTCAATGAAATCATTAAATTTCATTAACATCTATTGAAATCTTTTAAAATAAAATTAAACTGACACACAAAGTTGTCCCTTTACTAGTGTCTTACGTTTGTGACTACCCTTCTAATCCCATTGTCTTGGGATGGGTTGGAAGTGTTACTATAATTTGGGGACTTCTCTAAGACACTAATGGTTGTAAATAAATTCCATTAGATTAGTAAAATATTGGGGTAAATTTGACCTAAAGAATAAACATAACCTAACATGTTAAAATATAATCTAAAAATCCAACCATATAATGAAGTAAAAGAAAATTGTTTTATCCCAAGACTCCAAATAAAAAAAATTAGTGAAGACATATAAACAACACAAATAAACCAATATTTTCTAAAAACAATATTTCTATATGTAAAAAATGTTAAACCATACATAATTTCAGCCTATAAAGATCTAAGATACAACTCCATATGAATTTCTAAATATATGGTGATAGATCCCTCGAGGGATATGAATCCATTCCCAACCACGTGTCTCATGAAAAAATATCTTCAAATTACCCATGGT
Organism: Viscum album; assembly: GCA_963277665.1. Lineage (NCBI taxonomy): Eukaryota > Viridiplantae > Streptophyta > Magnoliopsida > Santalales > Viscaceae > Viscum > Viscum album. The sequence continues at coordinate 1,487,052,481 of OY728137.1, read as the reverse complement.
TCCAAATTAGGGGGTGTGTTTAGTACTCTATGCATAGACCCTAGAGACCTCTCCCACTATAATGACATTGTATTTCATTAATGATATTTGATTCTAGAAAAAATGTGTTTTATATAATATAATATGTAGTGGATAAAAAATATAAAGGAACAAATAAAACTTTATCTCATTAATAAATATCATTGTATTATCTAGATACAAAATTAAATATAATTTCATCCATTACAATTGGGTAGAAAATATAAAATCCAAAATCTTAAATGGAAAAACATGGATCACCCAATTCTTCATAAATCACCACTCCCACTTCAAATTCTATTAAAATCGAAAAAATATATTATTAAATCAATCATAATCCTAAGAAAATGAATATATAACAGAAGAATGAATTTTAGTTAATTTTGAGTGAATGTATGAGGTTGTATTTGTAGGGAATAATGTGACTATTTGAAGAGTAATATAATTGTTAGTCAAAATTATTATCGGTCAATAAAACAATTGGTCAATTTTCCAATTTTTAAGTATAGCCATTGGTAATAATATTAGCATTATTATTAGTGTTTATAAATAGTAATAAAGGTTAATTTGTGAATTAAGGATAATTGATGGCCTCATCTAGTTGAGTCATTTTATGTGAATCTCATTTTTTGGAAATAGGGTGGGAGGATGCGTTATTCTTGTTCAACCTTTAATAATATGATGATGAGATTCAATAGGTGAAAATTTATAGAAATCACATATGAGAGAATTTGAAGTTAGTGAAGATCACCACTCATTTGTTGTTAGATGAGCCACCCCTTGAAACTAAAACCATCAAATACCTTACCATTATGGAATACAATTGTGTAATATGTGGTTACATATCTAAGCCATAGATACATAAACTATAATTCCCCTTATATAAATAAAATATTCATTACATTGATCACTTTTTTAGAATAATATTGTTTAATAATGTTTATGTTTATGTAAGACCAATTTTTAAAATTTATTGTTGGATACAAATAAAATATAATTGTATTTTTTTATTAATTGTGCAAACTTTTATAATATAATATGTAATTTTGAAAAATATTTGACTGCATGGAATAGAAAATAATGGAACCTTTTTTAATAAGAATAAAAAAATAATCATAAAATATCCTACAGAAAATTTTATAAGTTTCATATATTTGATGGTTCCTTAAAAACTATTATTTTTCTATAAAAAAGAATTTTTTAATGAAAATTATAAATTTTCATATTTAGATAATTATTTTGAAAAAATAAAAATTATATTTGAAATCATCGTGTTGAAATTTGGTTACAATGAATTTTTGAGAATTTTCTTATAGACATTATTTTTCAATGAATAATTAAAATACAGTACTGGGATTACAGATTGTTTTATGACTTTATATTTATGTCATAATGATATAACAATTACTAAATAATAGTATAAGAATTAAAATTTGTTATTTTATTATTTATATATATTTTAATGGGGTTCAATCAGTTTCCAAATCATATAAGTGACTTTCCAATGTCTAAAATAGAAAATTCGACCATAAAACATTACTTTGTTGAAAATTTATTTTTCCATGAAAATTAAAGTAGTGAAAATTTGGTGTCAGGTTTTTATATATCAAAATATCAGAAAATAATAATCACATTACAATACCATTAAGAAGAATCATTGTTATTCAATGAGTTTTTCATTTTCCATAATATATATTTCCCGGACAAATATTCCTAAATTATTAAACAATTCCTATAATTTTTCTATAAAAACCACCCATTTCACTATTCCAGTAATCTAAAAATTAATCCTCGATTATGTTTTGCTCACACTACTAGAAATCTGGGCTTTGAAGCTCCCTTACCTATAGCGACCGCCAATGGTGATCAATAGGTTTTCCAAAAAAAGGGTGGCTTCACCCCCCCCCACCTCCGAACCCTCCTCTCCCTCTTCTTGCCTCGCCGCTTCGCCCCCCCCCCCCCCCAAACCCTCCTACTCCCTCACCTCGCTGCATGCCCTCCCCCATCGTCACGCTCCCTCCCTCGCCACCTTCCCCCGTCGCCGCACGCCCTGCCCCGTCGACGCGCGCACTCCCTCGTCGCCATCCCCCGTCGCCCTGTTGGCCTCCCCCCTCTACCGTCTGCCCTCCAGCCACCCTCCGCCATTCCCTCCATCTCCTCCAGCCTTCCTCCGCCTCTACCCTCCGGCTCTGGCTGCCCTCCGCCCTCTGGCCGCCCTCCAGCCTGCCTCTGCCCTCAGGCCTCCCGCCACCCACCTCCAGCAGCCCTCCGGCCTCCCTCTGCCCTCTGGCCTCCCGCCACCTGCCTCCGGCCTCCATCCCCTCCGGCCTCTGACCCCTCCTCCCTCGGCCCTCCACCCCCTCACCCCCCCCCCCCCCCGCACCCATGACCCCCCCCCCCCCCCTCACCCCACCAACCACCGTCCCCTCCATCTTCGTCCCCTCCCTCGCCGCACCACCACCGCTCGTCCCCTCCCTCACCATCCTTTCCCTTTCCGCACCACCGCCTCCTGGTCCCCTCCATCCCCGCACGGTCGCTACTCGTCCCCTCGCTGTTGTCGCCCATCCACTCCAGCTCCCCTTGTCCTCGGTCCCCTCCCTCGTCTTCCCACCCTCGCTGCACCGTCGACACTTCACTTCCTCCTCTCCTCCAGCTCCCCGTCGCTGCCTCCGCCCATCCCCTCCCTCGCAGCACCACCTCCGGCTTCGGCTACCCTCTGCTGCCTCTCCTCTCCCTCGCAGTACCGCCTTCGGCTCCCCTCCCTTCTAGGTTTGTAGTGAAATCAATTATTACATGGGCTTTCACTTACATTATTATAGTATAAATGGGTCACAAACAATTAATTAGTATTTATTTTAAATATATTTGATATGAAAAAGGAAATTGTAATAAGTCTTGTGTAAATGATTGTTATAGGGATGTTATAATGGATAAGAGTTTGATTGATCTTCTGAATCAAACATCTAGAGAATATTTCAATGGCATTATGCAGTTTATTAACTTCACCAGAGGATTTGAAAGTGACTATATTAGTTTTCCATGTAGAAAATGTGCTAACAGATATCAATTCACACGAGATACTATGAGGGAGAACCTATTCTTTAATGTATTTCTGAAAAATTATAAGAGTTGGACTCATCATGGAGAAGAATATGTTTGTTTTCAAAATACAGATACAGTTCAGATGGATGTTGATGCAAGGATGAATGATCCAATGCATGAAATGCTTACTAAAATGGTACGTGGGTTGGATCCTAAAGGCATTGACATCCAGAATCTTGAGACCGGTGAGATAAATCTTCACTCTGGTGCAGATCATGATTCGAGGAGGTTTTATGAAGCACTTGATGATGCGAAAATAGAATTATATCCTGGATGTACTTATTACAATGAATTATCATTTATTGTGGAGTTGTTTCATTTGAAGACATTGAATCATTGGTTAGACACATCATTCGACAAGTTGTTGGTGTTATTGAAAAAGGTTCTTCCTGTCGACGCTAAGATTATTGAGTTGTATAACCATGCTCATAAGTTGACAGAGAACTTAGGTTTTACATATGAGACCGTAGATGCATGTGCAAACAACTATAGGTTTTTTAGAAAGGAAATCTCCCATTTGGATATTTGTATGGTTTGTGGTGCTTCCTGGTGGAAAAAGAACAGGGGAAATTAGACTCATCAAAGTCAGATTGCGATATAGGGGAAACCGATTGTTGTAAATCAAATGTGTTACTTTCCCCTTAAACCGAGGTTGAAAAGATTTTTTATTTCATCTAAAGATTCTAATATAATGATATGGAATGCAGAATGAGTTCATGAAAGTGATATGTTAACCCACCCAGAAGACTCTCATGCATGGAAGGATTTTGATAAGAGTCATCTCGACTTTGCTAAAGATATTTGTAATGTTCGATTGAGATTGGCAGCAGATGGTTTCAATCCATTCAAGTCTATGGTTGGTGCAACTCATAGCACATGGACCGTGGTGTTGGTTCTATATAATCTTCCTTTGTGGCTTTGTATGAAGCAACAATTTATATTACTTTCCACTCTTATTGATGGACCTAAAAGTCCGAAGGATAAGATTTATGTTTACCTTCATCCATTGATTGATGAGTTGAATTAATTTTGGGGCGATGGTGTGATGACTTATGACTGTGAAACGAATGAAATGTTCTAACTGCAGGCTGCTTTATTTTGGACAATCAATGACTTCACAACTTATGCAAATTTATCAGGATGGAGTACGAAAGGGGAATTTTCTTGCCCTTATTGAAAAAAAGTAAAAAATCTGTATTTCTTAAGCATTCCAAAAAATGGGAATACATGGGTCATAGATGTTTTCTCCCCCCTCATCACAGGTTTAGAAAGGACAGAGTGGCATTTGATGGCTCTAGAGAGTTCATCCTAGCACCAAAGATCATGACAGGATTCGAAATTTTATCGCAGATTGAGGAAGAAAACATCTGCATGGTATATGAAATTGAAGATTTGGTGGCTCCTCTGGTACATAATATCTGTGTTGCGGGTAGGCAGCGCAGTCACAATTGGAAAAAGAAAAGTATTTTTTATAGTCTTCGGTATTGGAAAACTATCATTCTGAGGCATAATTTAGATGTCATACACATTGAAAAAAAAATTTTGATAACATATTGTGGACCATTTTAGGTGTTAGTGGAAAATCAAAGGCCCATGATAATGCACACCGTGATTTGAAAGAAATGGCTTTAAGGAAACAGTTTCATTTACATTTATCTGAGGTAAAAAAGGCATATATGCCTACTGCACAATGTATGATGACTACAAAGGAGAAAGAGACATTTCTTTCCATTTTGAAGATGATCAAGGTGCCTGGTGGTTACTCTTCTAATATTTCAAAGTGTGTGAATCTGACGATCAAGACATTGTAAGGGTTGAAAAGTCATGACAATCACATACTACTTCATCAGTTGATTCCAATCGCAATTTTTGATTTTTTATCCCCCAATGTTTTTCAGCCGTTGATTGAGATGAGTAATTTTTTTAGAAAACTTTGTTTAAGAAATCAATGTATGAGTGATTTAAAAAGTTTAAAGGACCGAATTGTATTTACGCTTTGTCAGTTTGAGAAACTATTTCCCCCCTCATTTTTCGATGTTATGGTCCACTTGAAAGTGAACCTAACTGATGAAGTAATGTCTGCTGGTCTAGTGCAATTCATGTGGATGTATCCTATTGAGTAGTATTTTAGTACATTGAAACGATTTTTATGCAACAGAGCTTGTCTAGAGGCATCACTAGCCAATGGTTATTTGATGGATGTGTGTACTAATTTTGGTGCAGAATATATTATGGATGTTGAAACAAAATTAGACAAGCCCTCTCGGATTCATGATGGTCCAGTTGGAGAAGGAACCACATATGATATGCACAACATCGATTGGATACAAGCGCATCGATATATCTTGTTCAATACTCCATCAGTTGAACCATTAATGCAGTAAGTAACTTATCACTTTTATTGTTTAACTTTTACATGTTTTGTTTGCATAAGTTTATCATTTAAACATCGCGTTATCATTTGCAGGAAACACATTAATGAGATAAAATAAGAGATGTATCGTGTGACTGAGTTGCAAATTCAACAATCTCATTATGCGTCATTTCATGATTGGTTCAAGGATTATATACGTATAAATTGATTTTCATAATGAGTGAAGTATTATACTAATTTATTTTTTCATATATCATTATTGAATTCTATGAATTTGTGTAGGTTCATAAGCAGAGGGAGTTAGGGGACCCCATGCTAACTTAATAATTTATCCAACTACATGAGGGTCCATCTATAACGGCTCGTAGTTATAATTCTATAGATGGTAATGTTTTTCGATTTCGCATTAAAGATGTTGATGACAAATGAGCAACACAAAACAGTGGCATCGGTTGTCCATTTTTCAATTCTGGATATTACTATGGTCAGTTGATAGACATCATTGAATTTGTATACACACATGAGTTGAAGTACATATTGTTAAAGTTTTATTGGGTTGATCCAATGCGTGGAAGTAAAGTCGATCAATATCAGTTTTCATTGGTGAATTTTAACTATATGTTTCACAGAAATGAACGAGTTGATAATGAACCTTTCATGCTGACATCATAGGTAGAACAAGTATTCTTCGTTACTTTGCCTTTGAATCCAAGTTGGGAAGTTGTTGTCAAAATTTCTCGGTGAGGAGTGTTTGTATTTGGACAAGATGAACCCGAGACTGTTCCTTTTGTTTCCCAATAGCTTCATCATCATACCGTAGTTCAACGTGAAAAAGATATTTATTAGGTCAGAGTGGATGTTGAAGGAGAAATGGTCTATTTGCATCCTTAATGAAAGGTATAATTGTTTTCCTGCTATTCAGCCTAGGATATCATAAATTATCTAACCATTTTATAAATCCTTGTAAGTTTTAATCCTCACTTTTTGAAGTTTATTTAGTTATAAATTTTTAGTGTGAATTAACTCATGTTATATTGATGTTATTGTTGGTGTATCTTCCCATTAAGGTATTCTTCATTTGGTTCATGTGCTGCTTTAATTTTTATTAATTTAATTTAAAATTTGGCTATGTATTGATTGGTTTTGTACATAATTTGTATATCTATTTTGTTAACATTATGATTTTTTAAAATTAATTCACAACTAATTATTCAATCCCTTTTTGTTTGATTAACAATTGTAAAAGTTTTATTTTTTAAAAAATATAATACAATTTATCATTTGGGCACTTTGGATAGTCCCCTTACTAATGTTTTCCATTACTGCAGGCATGTTAGGGGAAGACGCAGCAGATCCACATCATCCATCTGAGGCATCTACGTCTCTGGGTCGAGGTATGTTTGAATATCATTGTATCTATTTTTGAGGTAATTGATAAACATATATATATTTATAACATCTGTCAATTTATATATATATAACTGTTTACAACAGGATCAGACTCGACTGCTTCTTCCTCTCGCAAGAGAGGCCCTGGTCGTGGCATATTATCATGGAATTCCGACATGACATTTGATGTTTCATTTGATGAGGTATTTCATCATGTGGGACGGAATCCCCCTAAATTTATTCGTCAGTTGGGTCATATCATAAAAACCCACAACAATTTCCATTGACCACACGTGACTGGGATTCTATCCCTCGGGACACATTAGATTGTCTTTGGAGGGAGGTTCAGGTAAGAAGACCATTTTACTTTATTCCCTATGTATAAAGAATAATAAAATATGTGATTTTTTTCTTTAATAGAAAAATTTGAAAGTATGTCCCGATGAGTTTCGGCCAGTGTGTATTATCAAATGTCGTAAGATGTGGAAAGACTATAAAGGCAAAGTCAAGAGGGACCACTGGGTACAAAATGTGGGTGCCCCAGACATTCTGGAAAAAGTCCCGAGAGGTGTCCTCCCAGCTCAATGGCATGATTTTTTTGCATATTGGTCTACTGAGGATGTTGTGGTTTGTATATTTATTTTGGTATATATATTTTAAAGAATGTGTGATTTGTTTGAAATTTGAATGAATTGAATGTAGGAGGTGTCAACACGCCATTCTGAGAATCGAGCGTTGCAGGGACCACCACACAGGCTCGGGACTCGTCACGTGTCTCAGATCCAACTTGAGGTATTTATTATTCATTTTTTAATTTATTAATTAATATTGTTTTGTGTTTATATTCTATTCATATACAGTTGCGGGAGCAAGGTGCACCGACTGATAAAATGTCGGTGTGGATGAGGACTCGTGATCGCAATGATCCAGAGGCTGCAACATTGATATTAAGTGCTTGTACTCATTACCAATACTTACATAAAATCTGTATATTAATATATGTATATATATTTAAATATTTCAGAGGATCAATTTGATGCTGAGTTAGAAAAGCTGCCAGAGGACCAGCGACATGCCTCCCCCGCACCCCGGACAGCCCTCCCCGCACCCCGGACAGGACACCCTTGCACCTCGGTCAGCCCTCCCCACACTCCTGACAGGCCTCCCTGCACTCCGAACAGCCCTCCCCGCACCACGGACACCCACCACCCCCCCTCCCCCCCCCCCCCCCCCCCGCACCCCGTAGAGGCCTCCCCGCACTCCGGACTGCCCTCCCTACACCCAGGACAGCCCCCCGCACCCCAGACAGCCCCCTGCACCCCGGACAGCCCTCCCCACACCCTGAAAAGACCCCCCCCCCCCCACACCCAGACATCCCTCCCCTTGTACGACAATATCCCTTGTGTGAATTGTGAAATGGTTGGGCAGGCGACACGTCAATCGGAGGTGTCGTTTGACCACGGGGACCGGAAACGTGTTTTCAGAGTCATAAAACACCAAAACGGAATGAGACGGTCGAATTCGGAGAAAATGTGCTCTGAATGACATGAAACCACATGAAAATAATAGGAATATTATTCATCACGTGTAGGAGGAGACGACATGCCCATCGGAGGTGTCGTTTGACCGCGGTGACCGGATAAAACACCAAAATGGCGTGAGATGGTAGAATTTGGAGAAAACGTGCTCTGAATGGCTTGAAAAAAAACAAAAACAATAGTAATATTTTTCGTGACATGTAAGAGGAGACGGCATACCCATCAGACCTGTTGTGCGTGCGGTACGACCGATTGTGTCGTTTTCAGCAGCTCGGCGCGTGCTAAAAGGGCGCATTGGGGGCGGGGTCAAAACCACCCAAACGACCACGGAATGCCATGAAATCATAGGACAATAGCCGTTGTGTGAATTTTGAAATGTTCAGACAGATGGAACTTCAATCGGAGGTGTTGTTTGACTTCGGTGATGGGAAATGCGTTTCCGGAGTCATAAAACACCAAAACGGTGTGAGACGGTCAAATTCGGAGAAAACGTACTCCAAATGACCATAAACCACACTAAAACAATAGGAATATTATTTGTGACATGTAGGAGGAGACGGAACGCCCATCAGATGTGCGGTGTGCGTGGTACGACCGATTGTGTCGTTTTCAACAGCTCAACGTGCGCTAAAAGGGCGCGTTGGGGGGTCAAAACCACCCGAACAACCTTGGAATGCCATAAAATCATACAAAAACAGCCATTGTGTGAATTTGGAAATAGTCGGGTAGACGTCACGTCAATCGGAGGTTTTGTTTGACCACGGTGACCTGAAACACGTTTCTGGAGTTATAAAACCCCAAAACGGCGTGAGACAGTTGAATTCGGAGCAAACCTGCTCTGAATGACTTGAAACCACACTAAAACAATAGGAATATTATTCGTGACGTGTAGGAGGAGACAACATGCCCATCAGACGTGCGTTGCATGCGGTATGATCGATTGTGTCGTTTTTAGTAGCTCGACGCGCGCTAAAAGGGCGCGTTGGGGGGTCAAAACCACCCAAACGACCTCGGAATTCCATTAAATAATACGACAACAGTCATTGTGTGAATTTTGAAATGGTCGGGTCGATGACACGTCAATTGGAGGTGTCGTTTGACCACGGTGAGTAGAAACGCGTTTCTGGAGTCAAAAAACACCAAAACAGCGTGAGACGGTAAAATTTGGAGCAATCATACTCCGAATGACCTGAAACCAAACAAAAAAAATTGGAATATTATTGATGATGTGTAGGAGGAGACGACACACCCATCGGACGTGCGGTGCACATGGTACAATTTATAGTGTCATTTTCAGAAGCTCGGTGCGCGCTAAAAGGTCGTGTTGGGGGGTCAAAACCACCCGAACGACCTCATAATGCAATGAAATCATACGAAAACATCCGTTGTGTGAATTGTGAAATGTTCGGGTAGACGGCAAGTCAATTAGAGGTATCATTTGACCGCGGTGACTGGAAACGAGTTTCTGGAGTCATAAACACTAGAATGGCATGAGATGGTCAAATTCATAGCAAACATGCTCCAAATGACTTGAAACCACACGAAAAAATAGGAATATTATTCATGACGTGTAGGAGGAGATGGCACACCCATCAAACATGTGGCGCGCACAGTATGACCGATTGTGACGTTTTCCGCAGCTCGACGCGTTCTAAAAGGGAATGTTGGGGGTCAAAACCACCCGAACGACCTCGGAATATTGTGAAATCATATGACAATAGCTGTTGTGTGAATTGTGAAATGGTCGGCAGAGTACACGTCAATAAGAGGTGTCGTGTGACCGCGGTGACCAGAAACGCGTTTTCAGAGTCATAAAACACCAAAACGGCGTGAGCCGGTCGAATTTAGAGCTAACATGCTCTGAATGACCTGAAACCACACGAAAACAATAGGAATATTACTCGTGACGTGTAGGAGAAGATGACATGCCCATCAGACATGCGGTGCGCGTGGTACAACCGATTGTGTCGTTTTCAGCAGCTCGGCGCACGCTAAAAGGGCGCGCTGGGGGTCAAAACCACCTGAACGACCTCGAAATGCCTAGAAATCATACGAAAACAGCCGTTTTGTGAATTTTAAAATGGTCGAGTAGACGGTACGTCAATCGGAGGTGTCGTTTGACCACGGTGATCGGAAATACATTTCCGGAGTCATAAAACACCAAAATGGCGTGAGACGGTCGAATTCAGAGAAAATGTGCTCCGAATGACCTGAAACCACACAAAAAATAGTAATCTTATTCGTGACGTGTAGGAGGAAACGAAACGCCCATCGGACGTGCGGTGCACATGGTACGACCGATTGTGTCGTTTTCAGCAGCTCGGTGCGCACTAAAAGGGCACACTGGGGGGTCAAAACCACCCGAACAACCTCGGAATGCCATGAAATCCTACGACAATAGCTGTTGAATAAATTGTGAAATAGTCGGGTAGACGACATGTCAATTGGAGGTGTCGTTTGACCGCGGTGACTGGAAATGCGTTTCCGGAGTCATAAAACACCAAAACGGAGTGAGATGGTCGAATTCAGAACAAACGTGCTCTGAATGACCTGAAACCTCAAGAAAAAAATAGGAATATTATTCGTGACATGTAGGAGGAGACGGCATGCCAATCCGACGTGCGGTGTGCGCGGTACGACTGATTGTGTCATTTTCCGCAGCTCGGCGCGCGCTAAAAGGGCGAATTGGGGGGTTGAAACCACCCGAACTACCTTGGAATGCCATGAAATCATAAAAAACGTTCGTTGTCTGAATTGTGAAATGGTCAGGTAAATGGCACATCAATCAGAGGTGTTGTTTGACCACGGTGATCGGAAACGTGTTTACGGAGTCATAAAACACCAAAACGGCGTGATACAACTGAATTCAGAGAAAATGTGATCTGAATGACCTGAAACTGCACAAAAACAATAGGAATATTATTTGTGACGTGTAGAAGGAGACGGAATTCCCATCAGATGTGTGGTGCGCGCAGTATAACCGATTGTGTTATTTTCAGCAGCTCGGCGCGCACAAAAAGGGCTCGTTGGGGGGTCAAACCCACCCGAATGACCTCGGAATGTCCGGAAATCATACGACCGCGGTCGTTGTGTGATTTTTGAAATGTTTGGGTAAACGGAACGTCAATCGGAGGTGTCGTTTGACAGCGGTGACCAGAAACACGTTTCTGGAGTCATAAAACACCAAAACGGTGTGAGATGGTCGAATTTGGAGAAAACGTGCTCCGAATGACCTGAAACCACATGAAAACAATAGGAATATTATTCTTGACGTGTAGGAGAATATGACATGCCCATTGGATGTGCAGTGCGCGCGGTACGACCGATTGTGTCTTTTTCAGCAGCTCAGCGCGCGCTAAAAAGGGCGTGTTGGGAGGTCAAAACCACTCGAACGACCTTGTAATAACATGAAATCATACCAAAACAGCCTTTGTGTAAATTTTGAAATGGTCGGGTAGGCAGCACTTCAATCGGAGGTGTCGTTTGACCGCGGTGACGACAAACGTGTTTCTGGAGTCATAAAACACCAAAACGGCATGAGATGGTCGAATTTGGGGCAAATGAGTTCCAAATAACCTGAAACCACACGAAAACAATATTAATATAATTATTGACGTGTAAGAGGAGACTTCACGCCCATCGGACTTGCGGTGCACATGGTATGACCGATTGTGTCGTTTTCAGCAGCTCGGCGCGCGCTAAAAGGGCGGGTTGGGGGGTCAAAACTACTCGAACGACCTCGGAATGCCATGAAATCAAACAACAACATCCATTGAGTGAGTTTTGAAATGATCGGGCTGGCGGCACATCAATCGGAGGTGTCTTTTGACCGCGGTGACCAGAAACGCGTTTCCGGAGTCATAAAACACCCAAACGGTGTGAGATGGTCTAATTCAGAACAAACATGCTCCGAATGACCTGAAACCACACGAACACAGTAGGAATATTATTCATGACATGTAGGAGGAGACTACATGCCCATCGGACGTGCGGTACGTGCAGTACGACCGATTGTGTCATTTTCAGCAGCTCGGCGCGCGTTAAAAGGGCGCGTTGGGGGGTCAAAACCACCTGAACGACCTCGGAATGCCATGAAATCATACGAAAACAGCGGTTGTGTGAATTTTGAAATGGTTGGGCAGACGACATGTCAATCGGTGGTGTCGTTTGACCACAGTGACCGTAAATGCGTTTCTAGAGCCATAAAACACCAAAACGGCGTGAGACGGTCGAATTAGGAGCAAGCGTGCTCCGAATGACCTAAAACCACACGAAAACAATAGTAATATTATTCATGACATGTAGTAGGAGACGGAATTCCCATCAGATGTTCGGTACTTGCGATACGACCGATTGTGTTGTTTTCAGCAGCTCGGCGCGCGCTAAAAGGGCATGTTGGGGGGTCAAAACCACCCGAACAACCTCAGAATGCCGTGAAATCAGACGACAATATCCGTTGTGTGAATTTTTAAATGGTTGGGTAGACGACACATTAATCGGAGGTGTTGTTTGACTGCGGTGACCAGAAACACATTTCTGGAGTCATAAAACACCAAAACGGCGTGAGACGGTCGACTTCAGAGAAAACGTGCTCCGAATGACCTGAAACCACATGAAAACAATATGAATATTATTCATGATGTGTATGAGGAGACGACACACTCTTCGGACATTCGGTGCGCACGGTACGACTTATTGTGTCGTTTTCAGCAGCTCGGTGCGCGCTAAAAGGGCGCGTTGGGGGGTCAAAACCACCCGAATGACCTCGGAATACCATAAAATCATACGACAATAGCCGTTGTGTGAGTTTTGAAATGTCTGGGTAGACGGAACATGAATTGAATGTGTCGTTTGACCGTGGTGACCAGAAACACGTATCCGGAGTCATAAAACACCAAAACGGCGTGAGACGGTCGAATTCGGAGCAAACGTTCTCCTAATGACCTGAAACCACACGAAAATAATAGGAATATTATTTGTGACATGTTGGAGGAGACAACATGCCCATCGGACATGCGGCGAGCACGGTACAACCGATTGTGTCGTTTTCAGCAGCTCGACACACGCTAAAAGGGTGTGTTGGGGGGTCATAACCACCCGAATGACCTCTGAATGCCATGAAATCATACGAAAATAGCCTTTGTGTGAATTTTAAAATGGTCAGGCACACGGAATATCAATCGGAGGTGTCGTTTGACCGCGGTGATCAGAAACGCATTTCCGGTGTCACAAAACACCAAAACGGCATGAGATGGTCGAATTCAGAGAAAACGTGCTCCAAATGACCTAAAACCGCACTAAATAAATAGGAATATTATTCATGATGTGTAGGAGGAGACGGAACGTCCATCGGACGTGCGGTGCATGCGGTATGACTAATTGTGTCGTTTTTAGCAGCTTGGCGCGCGCTAAAAGGGAACGTTGGGGGGTCAAAACCACCCGAACGGCCTCGGAATTTCATGAAATTAGACGACAACATATGTTGTGTGAATTGTGAAATGTTCAGGTAGACGACACGTCAATCGAAGGTGTCGTTTGACTGTGGTGACTGGAAACGCGTTTCTAGAGTCATAAAACACCAAAACGGCGTGAGACGGTCGAATTCGGAGAAAACATGCTTTGAATAACCTGAAACCACACGAAAACAATAGGAATATTATTCATGATTTGTAGGAGGAGACGTCATACCCATCGGACGAGAGGTGCATGTGGTACGACGGATTGTTTCGTTTTCAGCAGCTCGACGCACACTTAAAGGGCGCGTTGGGGGGTCAAAACCACCCAAATGACCTCGGAATGCCATGAAATCATACGACAACAACCGTTGTATGAATTTTCAAATGGTTGGTTAGATGGCACATCAATTGGAGGTGTCGTTTGACCGCGGTGACCAGAAACGCGTTTCCAGAGTCATAAAACACCAAAACGGCGTGAGACGGTCGAATTTGGAGCAAACATACTCCGAATAACCTGAAACCACACGAAAACAATAGGAATATTATTTGTGACATGTAGGAGGAGACGTAACACCCATAGGACGTGCGGTGTGCACGGTACGACCGATTGTGTCATTTTCAGCAGGTCGACGCGCGCTAAAAGGGCGCGTTGGGGGGGTCAAAACCACCCGAATGACCTCGAAATGCCATGAAATCATTCTAAAATATCCATTGTGTGAATTGTGAAATGGTTGGGGAGACATCATGTCAATCAAAGGTGTCGTTTGACCTCGGTGACTGGAAACACGTTTCCAGAGTCATAAAACACCAAAACGGCATGAGACGGTCGAATTCGGAGCAAACGTGCTTCGAATGAACTGAAACCACATGAAAACAATTGGAATATTATTTCTGACGTGTAGGAGGAGATGGAACGCTCATCGAACATGCAGTGCATACAGAGAACATTCCTTTTTAGACAACAAAACAATTTCACAAACTAAACCAAATAAGAAAAAAATTCTTGAAATGATAGCATTTCTTAAATTGCGGGTTTTAAATTATTATAGCACCATGATTTGATATCAGATTTAGTTTTATTATATTTATATAATAACTAAATAAATATGTCTGATTTACCTTTGTTTTGTTTAGTTGTTTTTTTGTCTTATTGTAGGTTTATTGAAGTAAAAGATTGAAATGGATGGACCTGCTCGGATCGTTGAAGCATGTTTATCATTTATTGTTTATGACAATCTTGATGTTTATGCCTTTTGAAATTGTTTTCCATTTTTTTTGATTTTTACCTTGTTTTATCTCTTATTTTGCACTGTGAATTAAAAATACACAATTTTTACATTTCATTAAAAAAATGAAAATCATAAAAAATACCACAAATTAACCGTAACACATTTTTATGTTATGTTTTTAAAAATATAAGTTTATATTGAAATAAAAAAATTTTAAATGTGCTAGAATTTATATTTAAAATAGGCTCTCCATTAAGAGGTAGTAAAATTACCTT
This sequence comes from Viscum album, assembly GCA_963277665.1. Taxonomy (NCBI): domain Eukaryota; kingdom Viridiplantae; phylum Streptophyta; class Magnoliopsida; order Santalales; family Viscaceae; genus Viscum; species Viscum album. The sequence goes on along the minus strand of OY728137.1, from coordinate 1,487,037,100 downwards.
TTTAGAGAAATATAAATTTTAAGCATAAAATTTTATTTATTATTACCATATGCTTAACAAACCTATTGGATGAATAAGAAAAATATTTTATTTAATATTATATATTTATTTATTTTTTTATTTATTCCACTAATATCCTTAAATAAATGTATTTTATTTATTTTCTATTATAATAAAACACATTTGTAATCTTTAAAATATTTAATTTATATGAACTGTGAATTTTTTTTTAAAAAAAATTCCCAGACCAACGACCGCCTATGGCGGTCGGTGTAGTCTATCAGGTCAACATGAGCGACCGCCAATGGGGGTCGCTATAGGCCGGAATTTTGGCCACCTAAAGCGACCGCAAATAGAGGTCGCTAATGTTGACCCATCAAATAGCGCAGCAACCGCTAAGCGGTCGCTTTAGGCTAGAATTTCGGCCACCTAATGCGACCGCCATTGGCGGTCACTGTTGGCCTATTGTGACGAGGCTAAAGCAACCGCCAATGGAGGTCGCTCTAGACCGAATTTTTAGTAGTGTCAATTTTACTCCCCATGAGTCCCCAAATGTGTAAAATTTCTCCCATGTTTCCACCCTTAATTGTTTGGGACAACTATTCATGGTATGGTAAATCTCTTTCTTTTTCTCTTCAATTCAAGAACATTTTTATACATGTCTTCCAAATGCGATGATAAATTATTTTATTTCCTTTAGATGTTTTCTTTACTAAAAATAATTTCTTTATGGGAGACCAAATCCTTCACTCATTTCGCCCTTATCTAAATCTATGTTTTATACCAGTCATTCGTCTAAATTTAACTCTAAAATATTTCTCTTATAAATGAAAATTTTTTATATTGCCAATAACCAAAAAATTTCATTATGCATGTTTATTAAACATGTTTTTTATATAATTTATTGATTTTGGGATTTTCATATACGAAACACAAATTTCCTTTTGATGGGTTAAATATGTTGTTTTCTTCATGAATTTAGGAACTTACATACTTAATTAATTTATATGAAACTCGTAATTTTATATAATCAAATTAATTAAGAAATAATTTATTATGATCAATGTGGCTCACAGGAAATTATGAAATATGAATGGAACACCATGATTGATCTATAATACACTGGGTAAATAATTTATTCTATATATTTGATATGTTTTATGATACATTGATGAATAACCATGGTAATTTTGATTTATAAAATCTTGGTTATAAACCTGGGTTATATGCATATGAATTTTTAATTTAAATAAGGTATCTATATTTCAATGTTATTATTAATGTTATTTTTATCATGATATTTATAATGATATCTAGATCATGTTATACTGTTATACCTATTGATCTTTCTTACATGCCTCATGATCACATTCTAAATATATACCTTTCTTATTCCCTTAATGGTATCATGGTCACCCATTTCATTTGATGTATTTCACCCAGATATGAGATGTAGTATAAGTTACATTTGGTGAACACTTAATGAATACTCTTACAAGGATGAGATGAATGTTTTATTTTTTATTATATTACGATTTAATTTACAAGAATATAATAATTAAAGGATCCAATTTTTTGTTTAATGTAATAAAAAATTAATATATTAAAAGGTGATATTCCATAGTTAGTATCATAGGAAGCTTTAGTCATTTATAGAAATTAGGACATAACAAATTACAATGAACCCTTGGTATAAGTATAAATATATTAAAATATCCTTGTATTCTATTTAGAAATAAATACGTTGTTTCCATGATAGTACATCCTAGTTTGGATACAAAAAGTGGATGTGGATTTTCCATATATAAAATTTGGGGTATACCAAAAAACACTATATTCATATAGGATCTATTGGTACATGTTGTAGGAATACGAGATTTATGTCACACCTGGGATTACAGTCATAAGGGCTACACATGGTTAATCATAATATTTTTATAAACCATTTTGAAGGATATATAGAAAATCCAGTTTTTATTATAGGAGACAAATATCATATTTATGAAAGATATTATAAGAAAAAATCTATTTAGAATAATAATATTCATAAATGTAACACATTTATCACCAAGGATTTATTTGTTTAAAATTTTTTTTTATAAATCAGGGGAACCACATAAATGATGAGTTTAATTGATGATTCACTAAAGACCTTCCTAATAAGAAAGAATCTGAAATGGAAAACTTCATTTGGATGATGAATCAAGTATCTTGAGTTATTAATAATCGCTAGAATCGTGTTGATTGACTAGTTTCACCTCTAAGAGAACAATATTCTATTGATTCATTCATACATCAACGACCACATTCTTTTACTTGATCTACCCAAATCATTATTAAAGAATAATGCATTACCATTATAGAAAAGACATTTTCCATACTTCTTGGTTTAGAGGTAGAGAATGCCACCTTGGTAGTAATCCACTTCTAAGGAGAAGTAGACCATTGGTGGAGACTGATTAAAATATGAATCAAAGAATTGAGATAGATTCAAATGGAGTAGAAAGATTATTTGGGAATATTTCTCAAATAAATATTTTTCTCGTTCAATGTGAACAAAAACGGATATTGAATAGCAAGAGATAAATCTTAATGAAAACGAATTCGTGGAGATATATGAAATGATATTTAATACACTTTCTCAATACACATATTACATTGTTGTTGGTCCTAATGAAATGGATGATATATTTCATCATGGACAGAGACCCCATCTGTGGAGGATTTTTTCAAATTGACTCATTGAATTCTATGAAGAGATAGTGAATATTTCAATATTGTTTGAATTAATTTTTTCAGGGAAGAAATGGTCATATAATTCAAATGAAAAGAAGAGAGGGATGAAAAAAATCAGGGATGAATTTTGATCATGGATGATGATGAAAGAAGGTGAAACATCCCATGTGTGATAAATTTGGGAAGAAGCATTCAAGGAACAAATTTCATGGGAGGGGAATGTTATAAAAATGTTAGAAGAGATTTATATATAGCTAAAAAAATTATTGGTGATGAAAATTATCCACTTCTCAACAATAACCAAAAGGGGAAGATTTTTTTATCCTAACTAGAAGTTCAAATCATTGAGTGTGGAATACTTGGGATAATTACCATAAACCTCAGAAAAGATGAAGGGAGAATGGTCTTCTGTTTTAAGTCATTAATGATATAGAAGATTATCCAAATGATATAGTGTTTGGTATACCAATTATGATCTTAAAACATGAAAATACATTGTTTGATTCATGTTCTATACATTACTTTATTTCATCCCTATTTTCAAGGAACACAGAATCCACCCATAATCATCTATAACTAGAGTTATAAGTCATGAGTTCTGATGGAGTTGTCCTAGAATAAAAATTGTATATAATATCTCATATTAACATTGGAGAATAAAATATCATTTAATATCTAGTAGTCATTCCCCTATGGGAATTCAACAAAATAATAGGGATAGACTGGATCTCAATGTTAAATGTTAAGATAAACTATTGGCGAAAGTAAATTTCAGTAGTATTGAAAGGAAAAACTATTGTTATTTTTAATGGAGATATATTTTTTCATAATATTTTTCAAGGAGAACCACCCATAATCTTCTATATAGATATGATAAGTGAACATAGAGACAGAAGTGAATGTATAATGATAGAAAATGTCACTATTTTCCAAGAATACATTGACATGATTCCTGAATAGTTACATGTACCACCTCTAGATAGAGTGGTTTATTTATTTATTTAACTTGTACCTAGATCCATGTAAATATCAGAAACCCCAAATAGAATGGAATATTTTGAGTCACACAAATTAATTAATTAACTACAAGATTATTTTGAGAAGTGATGTATCTAACAATGTGTGTCTCCTTGAGGAGAACCCGATATATTTATAATTTATTAGGATGTAAAATTGTATCTATGAATTGATTATATATAATCTAACAAGATTATAATGAACAAGAAGTACCCACATCCATGGATTTATGGTTTATTTGACTAAAATCATGGGGCACAATTCTTCTCCATGACTAATCTTCGATCTAGGTAACATCAATTGAATGTTATGAAATTAGATATTAAATGGAAATATATCGGTATAAGATATGGTCATTATGAGTTTGTGGTTATTCACTTATACTTCAGTAATTACCATTCTATTTTTATTTATTTAATGAATATACTCTTTATGGAAAAAATTGATATTTTTTTCATTTTTATTACTGGTATCCGATATATTAAAAAATTTCAAAGTCAAATAGGATCATTTATGAGTTTTATTAAAAACTATATGGAAGGGGAATATATTTCAAAATTAAAAAAAATATATATAAAATTAGGTTTTAAATAGATTTAATATTGTTAAACATTGTAACCAATAAAGGAATTTCAGTTGGCCATGCAAAAGAAATGTCTATAAGGGAATGGTAGCATCCTATAATAGTTAATGAGATTTTTAGTCTCTTTGGTTTACTAGGATATTATAGGAGTTTGGTGAAAAAATTTCTGGGATTGTAATAATCTAAGAATTTTTACTATGAAATTATGTTTGTTTATCTTGAAAAATAAGGGTGAAGAAATTTTTCTTAAACTGAAGAAGATATTGGTTACTTCACCTGTGATAACTATACCCTCTCTTCGAGAAGGATTTTTTAATTATAGAAATGCGTGTATTAATATTATTGGGATAATCCTCAGAAAAATTATAAAGTGATTACCTATGAATCTGAATAGTTAAATCATATTAGAAGATTTATCCTACACATGACATGATGTTAGATGCTATCATTTTTTATAAAGATATGGAGGGACTATATTTATGGGGAGAAATGTGATATATATAAAGAACACCCAAATTTGAAGTATATATTCAATGAAAAGGAATTTAACATGAGTCAAGGGATATGGTTAGAGATTCATAAACACTAATACTATTCAATTAATTGTCTACCAATATGATCAACCAATGTCGCTAAAACATTATGTTAGAAAGACTCTATTTTGTAGGAATAATAAGGATTCAAGGAGATCCATTGATCGAGGACCTAGTAATTTCATACATTGGAATAATAAGGGAAGGTAAATAATCAATACTATGCTAAATTATATCTCTAACAACATTAATCGAGAATATAAACAATTTTAAAGAGTATATGATTTCATATAATAAAATATTGGCATAGAAGAATGAGAAGTTTCATGAGTTCAATATTGGACCGGAAGATATAATAAAATTTTATACAAGAATATGTTTCCCTTATATCCTAGAGATAAATAGATAATGGATGAATCTCATACATTTACTTTGTCTATACATCATGGGAGCACCAAAATGCATGTGCGACTTTGAGATTATAACACCGCAAACTTTTTTTGGTATGCTTCTCTTAAATATATTCTATTTATAGCCTATATTTTATAAATAACTATGTTCCATTAAAAAACACTTTTTTATTTTTGAGATACTTATAAATTAGACATTAAATGTAAATTTCCCACTTCTATGTTTTGAATTTGGTAAAATGGTCATCAAGAGTGGTGACCAGTAAGTCATTTGGAGTCTGATAGAACCAACTTGATTTTTATGAATAGTAACATACCCTTATGAATATTAATATTAATAATAATATGTCCCTTATTAAAAGTAAATAATTAAAATATTTTATTTTCTTAATGTAATAATATAATGAGATATTAATTAATTTTTCAATGTGATATAAAACTAATTATACCTTTAAAATTGTTATTTTTCGAATTAATTATTATTTTATTTAAAAATTAAATTAAAAATACATTGAAAATTATTTTCAAAAAATGGATTAAATTTCTTAATTCTAAACGTTGAAAAAATTTTAGGTTGAATTTTTGGGATTTTTCTAAAATACTTGAATTTTTCTTGAAAAGTGAAAATACCATTTTGTGTTTTGGTAGTTCAATGAGGTCATAATGATGTAATAACTAAATATAAAGGTCTGGTAGAATTGTGTATAGTAAATAATGGAATTAGTTGTCCCATGTGTCTAAAATCATTGGAAAATACCATGTTAAAGCCCATGGTTTTGCAATAAAAACCACTATTGAGGTGTCCCATTTAATTAATGAAAAAGTCCCTCTCATATACTATAAATACACACTCACCCCCTTTTTTCATTCATTCCAAACTCATTATCCTCTAATATATGGTAGAATTATCTCCCTAAGATTCCTCCCAAGGCTTCCTCAAACCACCATGGTCCCAACCTTCATGTTTTGGGAGTTAATCTACAGGGTAAGATAATCTACCACCCTTCTCTTTTCTTAAAGCATTCATTTTTTGTTCTCTCTTTTATTTTCAATTTGTCTATGTTGGGATAGGACATTATATATTCCCCATTATATCTATTTTATTTAATAATTATGAGAAACCATGTAACACCCCAATATTTCATGATACGTTTCCCTTTGAAAAATGCAATAGCTTGCATTGTACGCAACTTCGAGATTCTAACACACTGTGACCAATCAATGTTGCCATTATGAATAGTAATACCCAATTTTTAGAATTTTATGAATTTTAACATTCAAAATGGACTTTATTTTTGGATTCGTAGTATCTTAATTAGCTTAGGGTGAATTTTTGGTATTATTCTGAAAACATTCAGTTTTTCATGAATAGTGAAAATTACTAAATTTTAATTAAAAACAACTTTTTAAATTGATATAACTAATAGTGATAAATAATGAATTTTAATGGTTTGTAAGTCTAATAAGATTATATTTTTATCATTTAACACAATTTAGGTCATTATAAGTAATTTCACATTTAAATTTGACATAAACAAGTGTCAATCTTTGGATTGTTATTATTTCATAAAAACACGCTTTTTGTTTTGAAAACCGGAATTAATTTTAAATTAATTTCTTCCACTTTTGTGTTTTGAATTTAGAAAAATGGATTCCATATTTGGATTAAGGAGTTCCAAATCGTGTAAATATGTAACTTTTTAAGGCATTTTGAATAATTACTTTGGTAAATATTTTTTTTCCATGGTTAAAGGGTAAATCATGTAAATAAGGGTAAAAAATAATATTATAACAATATTAAATTTCCCTAACATGTGTCCTAACCCTATTGGATGATACATGTCTGACCATGGGAATTTTTGGGTCTATTTGGGGACCCCATGGAGCCACTTGTAAGTGATAATGACACTTTATATTAATTAAGTTAAAGTAATGACAAATATTACATAAGCATATATCTTTTAGTAAAACAATTTTTTCATAGTATTAAACATGTTATCTCATTGACTATAAATAATCATAATAAATATAGAATGATTTCATACATCATGGTACTTTTTTTATAATTTTTATACATATAATAAACTAAATTATTTATGACACAATAATGATGTAGTGTTTACCTCATTAATAAATGATTTAAATAAATAAGATTATAAAGACTAAAATAATATCCCAAACCTGTCCAATTATTATTGGATGATTTAATTTCGATCATCAGTCACCTTATATTCAATGTTAATGAGTTTTTTACCTTTAGAAAACGAATATTATTATATAATAAATTAATATTTTCAATCATTCCTAAAGAGCCCCTCCTCCCCCTTATAAAAATCCCTCACCTCTAACCAATTCCACACACCTCTCAATCCCCTTGGATTGTACAAACTCTACCCAATTAATATCCCTACATCCCTATCCTACTCATAGAATCCTTACCTTATAAATAAGGCACTTCAAGAAGTCCTTTTGGTTCAAACCAAAGGGAGTTACCCGATTTAAAGGTAACATCTTCTCTTAAATTCTTTTCATTTCATTTACTTCTCCAACCCCCTAAAATACCTTTTTTAATTTATTTTATAACAAAACCAGTATCCTTAATATACTAGGTTGTTTTTATGTTATGTATTCGAACTACACTTGCACAAACCTCCATCTAATGGGTATAGAACATAATGGTTCTCTGGACGGCGAACTACTGCCTCACGAATCGATGATTATTCAATCTTATACTACCACATCTTATGGTGGAAATTATAATGTAACATTAATTAAATATGATATTTATGATATTTATTTTATATATAAGCTCTTTTAATTCCATTTTATAGCATACCATTATTCATTTCATGTTTTATATATATACGATAATTTCATTTGAGGAAGTGCGGACTGCCGCCCCTCAAAGTGACATGACTCGTTCATACCTTACATGGAACATATAAAGGATGGTGTTAATGAACTTAAGTAACATATATAAGATATTATATTATAGGTGAATAATAATATTCCTATGTATCATTTGGTTTTGATTCCTTTTAAAATCAAAAATGAAATGGAATTAGCTTTTGTGCGTGCGTACGGATTACCGTCTCCACGAACGCGATGAGATTAATTTCCCATCGTATTCATTTAAGAATAATTTTCATTAGATGATTAAAAATAATGTTTAAAGACTTTATATCATTCTGTATATGAATAAGATACTTTCCATCCATAACATATATGACTTACTTAACAAATCATATAAAGGAAATCGAATCAGTTACCACATGAAACGACGATAATACTAAAATATAATTAAAAAAACAATGATAAAAAATCATATATGATATCATATTAATGTATATGATTCTTGTATAATTTAATAACAATTATTTCACCATTATAAAAGAGGTTAACCTACCCTCTACCAAGGAAAATTAAAAGGTAAGGGTTTATTTCACAATCTCTTCATTATCCAAGGTTGTTTATACGTAATTATCTACTTGGACCTCTTTATCATCCACATCCAGGTTTCTTAAAAATTTATTTCAAAACATTTTTAATAGTTACTATATAATGGGTTAAAGTTATTTATACCCTTGTTTGAATTTTTATAAGATGTTTATAAAGGAATCTTTCTGTCGTTTTCCAAACAAGGTCTTTTTTAACCTTTTCGACAAAATTAAGATAAGAATGTCTTTTTTTTATCTTATACAGTGGGTGCGACTATTTTCCGCCATTATAAAATCTTAGAATCTTCCCTTACAAGCTTATAAGAATATTTTTAAATTAAATGTTTTATTTTATAATCATGTGACTTTTAAATGATTTCAAAAAAAGATATATTTCTCTCAAATAGTTTTGATTTCATCTATGTCAACATCCATTGATGGATTTTAAGCTTATTTGAAGTTGATTTATTATGATAAAAAACATTCATATTGTATTTACGTTTTTTTGATATGTTTGAATGTGGATTGTTATTTTTATACAATTCATGGTTTATGGATAAATTATTGACCTTTTGTATGCTAGTTTTAATATGAATGTTTATGTTATGTTTGAACATGTTCATATGAGGAATGAATTGGACTTAGTAAGTGATAGGTGGAGCCCGCTATAGCTTCTTGATGCATCAGTATGTCTCATGAGACAAACTAGTGCCTTGGAAAAGGGCCTTGACAAAATCTTATTTGTAGTCTTGGCACAAGGCCTTGACTATGTGGTTATGATAGTCCGGCATTATGCATTCCATCATAATGAAAGTGGTTATTCATATTTCATGTTATTATTTGACTATTATAATATCCATGTGAATAAGTAAATGTAATTATTTCATTTTTTTGCCATGTTATGTTGAAGTTCAAGTTTAAAAGGCTTTTTTTGTTATACATTGCCTTAAATTTTTATGCTTACTTATGAAAGTTTTCGCTATATTGTAATCCTTACTAAGCATCTAAACTCACCCCTTTCTATGTTTTATTTTTCCCAGGATGTGAAGAAGTATTTTATGACTGACCTACCGGGATAGTCTGAGGGGATATGAGTGTGGAATATGGATACTATGTTGTTTTATTTTTCCATCTTATCATGTAATGTAAGACTTAGGAATGTATCTAGTGTTTCCAAGGTTACTAAACTAATCGGTCTTTCGAGACTTGATCATTTGTGATCCTGCCAATGTTATGTAATAATGCACCGACTCAGGGTAACTAGGGTAGGGGTGTTATAGTTAGTATTAGAGAAAGTTTAGTACAAAACTTGGAAGATATATTTAGATAAACTCTGATTAGAGCACATAGACCTGAGATAGACTTTGAGGATTCATATAAAAGAACTCCCTATAATTTTGGTATTGTATATATTGTGAGTTTTTTGAGAAATACATCCCTATCTGGATACGAGCAGGTAGAGGTGGCTCTGACATAGATGTTCCTAGGGGTAAAACTCGAAAACACCGCTTTGAGCTTGACTCGAACGGGAACTGGAGCACGACAACAGGCCTTTTCGTACTCTTGGTTACAACACTCTCGGGGTATATGCTTAGGATAATTCTCATTTCCTTTACAAACCATTATGAAGGGTTTATGATTATATACTTCCTCAAATAAAATATTTTTATGATTATGGATTATATCCATAAACTGTTCAATTTATGTTAAGTGTTTTACAAATTTGGATCTATGTATTGCGATTCAGAAACAAATCTAGTTTATGCCATTATTTAGAAATGGAACCTAGTGGAAGGAATGGAAACCCTATCAATGCACTCAACCCATGTATTGATTTACCTCTTGATCAAGATAATTATAGTGGAGATGGTGATACAACTGGTGCTAATTAGATTATCACCATACTAGGACAACTCACTCAGGTTATGAATAATAACCTTAACCGTATAGAGCACCCTGATCCACAGCATGGAGTATCAATGTTAGATTGTTTCATGAGGAAAGAACCACCAACATTAAATTGGAGGACAAATCCATTGGTAGCTAAAAAATGGATAAGTTCTGTAGAGAAAATATTTCAGGATTTAGGGAGTAGCAAAAGGGAAATAGTTGTCATGGAAGTGTACCGGATCACTAGAGTTGGTGATCAATGGTGGTCATTGATTAAAAACATAACGGAAGATGATGAAGTATCAAATATTCAATGGAGTTAGTTTACAGAAATTTTCTTAGAAAAATACTTTCCTCGTGACCATCGAGCAGATATGGAAAGGCAATTTCTGAGTCTGAGGAAAAAGAAGGATGAGAATGTCGCAAAGTATGAGGCTAACATTAAAAGGTTAGTGAGGCATGCTGTAGATTATATATGTAACCCAAGAAGTAATATTGATCATTTCTTTGATGGGTTAAATCCTTTTCCCCATCGATCATTAGTCTCACAATCCTTCTCATCGTACAGAGATATTGTCTAATGTGTTATCAAGACAGAAAAATAATTCTCTAAGTCTTATGAAATTAAAGAAAGGCAATAGAAGAAGAGATCTGCTGATCACTATAAAAATGGAAATAAGGGGAAGAAGGGAAAAGTTTAATACCCATCCTGTAGTAAATGTGGGAAGAAACACCCCGGTACTTTCTTAAAAGTAATTAGAGTCTGTTACAAGTGTGGTGAAAAATGCAACCAAGCTCGTGATTGTAAGGGGAAGAAAGAAGCTACTGATGTTCAATGCTTCAATTACAGGGAGATGGGAAATTATGCAAATGAATGTCCTAAGAGTTAGGGAAACTTACCTCAGAAAAGGCCAAGGGATCAAGGCCAAGATTATGCGATCACTACTGCTGAGGTTGAAGCTCTGAAAGACGTGGTGGAAGGTAATTTAATGGTTTCTCAGGTTTGTCCAATGCTTTATTTGATTCTGGATCATCAAATTTTTTCATATTTCCCAGTTTTCAAAGAAAATTAGATATTTTCAATTTGATTTAACAAGGGAGTTGTCAGTCAAACCTCCTAACGGAAGTATCATCGCAAAAAAGATTTGTGAATCTGTTCCCATTGGAGCATATAAATGTTCTTTATCTGCTGATCTCATCGTCATAACCATGATGAAATTTTATATAATCCTCGATATGGATTGGCTTTCAGACCATGATGTGAATATTTATTGTAAGAAGATAGAGGTTACAATTTTTGATGATGATGATAAAGAACACCTTATCTTTAGAGCAGAATCATCACCACCTAATTCTTATCTAGATCCACCCCTAGTAGCTCACCTAAATTCAATTATTGGGGAGGAAGAGAATGAAATAAAAATGGGTGAGGAAAGTAATGTCCAAATAGAGGTTTTACCTATTGTGAAATAATATGTTGATGTGTTTCCAGATGATTTACCTGGACATCCTCTAGAATGATAAATTGAGTTTTCTATTAATTAAATTCATGGATCAAGGCCCATATCAAAGACCCTTTATAGAATGGAAACTGTTGAATTAGTGGAACTAAAGAAACAACTAGAGGAATTGAGTAATAAGGGATTTATTCACCCTAGTGATTCTCCATGGGGAGCCCCTGTCCTTTTTGTTAAGAAGAAAGATGGATCTATGAGGTTATATATCAACTACAGGGAGATCAATGCTATAACAATAAAGAAAAAGTATCCCCTACCTCGCATTGATGATTTATTTGACCAACTTCATGGAGCTCAATACATTTGAAATATTTATCTTCAATCAGGATACCATCAGTTGTGTGTGAAGAAGGAAGACATTCCGAATAATGCATTACGAACCAGGTACGGGCATTACAAGCATACAGTAATGCCTTTTGAATTGATTAATGCACCCTCTATCTTCATGGATCTAAAGAACATAGTTTTCAAAGAATATAACAATGATTTTTTAGTGGTATTTATTGATGATATCATGGTATACTCCAAAATATATGAAGATCATGAAAATAACTTGCGCATTATCCTGAAGACTCTTAGAAGACATGAATTATATGGGATGTTTAGCAAGTCTGAATTCTAGATTCATGAGATTTCTTTTCGTGGCCATATTTTCTCTAAGGATGGAATATTTATTGATCCTTCTAAGATAAGAGCAATCCAAGAATGGCCAGCACCGACGAGTACAACTGAGGTACGCAGTTTTTTTGGTTTAGTGGGTTATTATCGACATTTCGACCAGAATTTTTCCTGATTGGATAACCCATTAACGAATCTTAAATGTAAAGGGGTTAAATTTGTTTGGACAAAAGAGTGTGAATAATTTTTCAAAGAACTGAAGAGGATATTATTCAATGATCCTATCTTGACTCTACTATTGGGGAATGATGGGTGTGTTATTTATAGTGATGCTTCAAAGAAAGGATTTGGTTGTGTCCTTATGTAGAATGATAAGGTTATTACCTGTGCATCATGATAGCTAAAAATTCATGAGAAAAACTATCTTACTCATGATCTTGAGTTAGCAGTTATAATCATTGCTTTGAAGATATGGAGACACTATCTATATGGAGAAAATGTGAGATTTATACTGATCACAAGAGTGTGAAGTATATTTTCTCACAAAAATAACTCAACATGAGGCAAAGGAGATAGCTTGTACTACTCAGGGATTATGATTACACGATACACTACCACCTGGGGAAGGCAAATAAGGTGGGAGATGCTATGAGTATAAAGGATCATGGAGTTTTGAACAAATTAGAGTTGAAAGGGATCCTATTTTCATGGATCTAGTGAAGATGGATATGGGAATTACCATGGAAGGTGAAACATTGATACTTTTTCAAATGGTTGCCAAACCATATTTACTAGAAATGATAAAGAGTTCTTAGACCGATGATAAATAATTTCAAAAGAAGATTAAAGCTGTGAATGATGGGAGATTGAGTGACTTTGTGTATGAAGATGGAATTTTGAAATTTGGGAAGAGACTTTGTGTTCCCGATATACCTGATCTAAAAAAGGGAATTTTTGGACAATTCTCATAGTTCCAATTTCTCTATACACTCTGGGAGCACCAAAATTTATAGAGATTTGAAGGAACATTTTTGGTGGGACAACATGAAGAGGGAGATTGATGATTTTGTGTCAAGATGTATGGTTTTTCAACAAGTGAAAGCTGGAAGGCAACAGCCTGAAGGAGTCATGCAATCTATTCCCATACCTATGTGGAAATTGGATAATATTATGATGGACTTTGTCATGGGACTAACAAAGAATCCTAGAAATAACGATGCAATATGAGTCATTGTTGATCATATTACCAAGTCATCTCATTTTCATGCTATAAGAGAAGATTTTACACTTAAATGATTAGCAAGACTATATATTAATGAAGTTGTAAGACTTCATGGAGTTCCACTATCAATTGTTTCTGATCGTGATCCTTGTTTTACATCATGATTCTAGAAAAGTCTTCAGAAATCCCTGGATACTGAACTTCATTTGGGCACTGCTTACCACCCCCAAACTGATGGACAATCATAACAGACTATTCAAACCTTTTAAGACATGTTGAGATCATGCTCACTTGACTTTCATGGTATGTGGGATCAGTATTTACCTCTGGTGGAATTTTCCTATAACAATAGCTTCCATTAAAGTTTTTCAGATGGAAACATATGAAGAGTTATACAGAAAGAGATGTCGCACACCAACCTGTTGGGATGATGTTGGTGAAATGAAACTCGTAGGCCTAGAACTAGTGGAGGAAACTATGTAAAAGGTGAAGGTAATCCAAAACTATATCAAAGAAGCCCAAAGTAGGCAGAAGAGCTATGCCGATAACCAAATGAAGGATTTGGAATTTCAAGTAGGAGATCATGTTTTCTTGAAGGAATATCCATGGAAGAGAGTTATATGTTTCGATAAGAAAGGTAAATTATTTCCCAGGTGCATTGGACATTTTGAAATTCTAGAACAAATTGGGGTTGTAGCTTACCGTTTGGCAATTCCACCAAATCTCTCCAAATTTCACGATGTGGTCCACATATCACTGTTGAGAAAATACATGCCTGAACCAACGCATGTAATCACATATGAGGAATTAGAATTGGAACCCACTCTATATTAATACAAATAGCCTGTCATGGTTCTTGATACAAGAGACATAGTGCGGAGAAACTAGACAACTCGTCTGGTAAACGTTTTATGGAGAAACCATAAGATGGAAGAGGCAATGTGGGAACCCGAGGAACTTATGATGAAGAACCACCCAAGTCTTTTTATGCAGTAATATTCTAAAATTTAGAGGATGAAATTATATTAAAGAGGGGAAAATTTTACACCCCAATCTTCCACGGTACGTTACCTTTTGAATAATGCACTAGCTTGCATTGTACGCAACTTCGAGATTCTAACACACCGTGACCAATCAAAGTAGCCATTATGAAAAGTAATACCCACTTTTTAAAATTTTATGAATTTTATCATTTAAAATGGATTTCATTTTTTGATTCGGTGTATCGAAATTAGCTTAGGGTGAAGTTTTTGTATTTTTCTGAAAACATTCAGTTTTTTATGAATAGTGAAAATTACTAAATTTTAATTAAAAACAACTTTTTTAATCGAAATAATAAATAGTGATAAATTATGCATTTTAATGGTTTGGAAGTATAATTAAATTATATTTTTATCCTTTAATACAATGTAGGTCATTATAAGTAATTTTACGTTTAAATTTGACATAAACATGTGTCAATCTTTTGATAGTTATTATTTCATAAAAACACGCTTTTTGTTTTGACAACGGGAATTAATTTTAAATTATTTTCTGCCACTTCAGTGTTTTGAATTTAGAAAAATGGATTCCATATTTTGAATCAAGAGGTCCAAATTGTGTCAATAGGTAACTTTTATATTTATACATTTTGAATAATTACATCTGTAAATATTTTTTTACCATGGTTAAAAGGTAAATACGGTAAATAAGGGTAGAAAATAATATTATAATAATATTAAATTACCCTAACACGTGTCCTGAATCTATTGGATGATACATGTACGACCATGGTCATCTTTGGGTCGATTTTGGGACCCCATGGATCCACTTGTATGTGATAATGACACTTTATATTAATTAAGATAAAGAAAACACAAAAATGACATAAGAATATATCTTTTAGTAAAACAATTTATACATAGAGTTATACATGTTATCACTTCGACTATAAATATTAATTAGAAATATAAAAATATTTAATACATCATGGTATTTTTTTTATAATTTTTAGACATCTAATAAACTAAATTATTTATGACACAATAATGATGTTGTGTTTACCTCATTAATAAATGATTTACATAAATAAGATTATAAAGACTAAAATAAAATCCAAAACCTGTCCAATTATTATTGTATGATTTCATTCTGATCATTAGGAATCTTATCTTCAACTTTAATGAGTTTTTAACCTTTATAAACTGAATATAATTATATAATAAATTAATATTTTCAATCATTCCTAAAGAGCCCCTCCATCCCCTTATAAAAAGCCCTCACCTCTAACCAATTACACACACCTCTCAAGCCCCTTGGCTCGTCCAAAATCTTCTCAATTAAGCTCCCCACATCCCTTTACTTCTCTTAGAAGCCTTAACTTAGCAATAAGTCGCTTAAAGAGGTCCTTTTGGTTCAAACCAAAGGGAGTTACCCGATTTAAAGGTAACATCTTCTCTTAAGTTCTCTTTTTTATTTTGCTTCTCCAGCCCCTAAAATCTCTTCGTTAATTTCTTTTATAACAAAACCAATATCCTAAATATACTAGGTTGTTTTTATGTTTTGGATTCTAACTACACTTACACAATCCTCCATGTAATGGGTATAGAACATAATGTTTCTGTGGACGGCGAACAACTGCCTCACGAAACGATGATTGTTCAATCTTCTACTACCACCACTTATGGTGGCCATTATGATGTAACTGTAATTAAATATGATTTTTATGATTTTTTTTATATATAATCTTCTGTAATTCCATTTTATAGCATACCATTATTAGTTTCATGTTGTATATATATACGATAATTTCATTTGAGGAAGTACGGACTATCGCCCCCTCAAAGTGATATGACTCGTTCATACCATACATGGAACATATAAAGGATGGAGTTAATGAACTTAAATAACATATATAAGATATTATATTATACTATAATAATAATATACCTATGTATCATTTGGTTTTTATTTCTTTTAAAATCAAAAATGAAATGGAAGTAGCATTCATGCATACGTACGGATTACCGTCTCCACGAACGCAATGAGATTCATTCCACATCATATTCATTTAAGACTAATTTTAATTAGATGATTAAAAGTAATGTTTAAAGACTTGACATAATTCTATATGTGAATAAGATAAATTCCATCCATAAAATATATGACTTACGTAACAAAGCATATAAAGGAAAACGAATCAGTTAACACCAAAAACGACGATAATACTAAGATATTATTAAAAAATAAATGATAACAGATCATATATGATATAATATTAATGTATATGATTCGTTTATAATTTAATAACAACTATTTCACCATTATACAAGAGTTTAACCTACCCTCGTCCAAGGAAAAGTACAAGGTAAGGGTTTATTTCACAATATCTTCATTATCCGAGATTGTTTATACGTAATTATCTATTGGGAACTCTTTATCATCCACATCCATGTTTCTTAAAAATATATTTCAAAAAATATTTACTGGTTACTAGAATATGGGTTAAAGTCATTTATACCATTGTTTCACATTTTATAAGATGTTTATAAAGTAATCTTTCGGTTGTTTTCCAAACAAGGTCCTTTTTAACCTTTTCGACAAAATTAAGGTAAGAATGTATTTTTTTAACTTATACGGCGGGTGCAGCTATTTTTTGAACTTATAAAATCATCAAAGCTTCCCTTAAAATCTTATAAGAATATTTTAAAAGTAAATGTTTTAATTTATAATTATGTGACTTTTAAATGATTTTAAAAAAAGAGATATTTCTCTCAAATAGTTTTGATTTTATCTATGTCAACATCCTTTGATTGATTTTAAGCTTATTTGAAGTTGATTTATTATGATAAAAAACATCCATATTGTATTGAAGGTTTTGTGATATGTTTGACTATGTATGTGTTATTTTTATACTATTCATGGTTTATGGATAAAGTATTGACATTTTGTATGCTTGTTTTAATAGGAATGATTATGTTATGTTTAAACTAGTTAATATAGGAATTCCTTGGACTTAGTAAGTGATGGGTGGAGCTCGCTATAGCTCCTCGATGCATCTGTAGGTCTCATGAGACAAACTAGTGTCTTGGAACAAGGCCTTGACAAAATCTTATCTGTAGTCTTGGCACAAGGCCTTGACTATGTGGTTGTGATAGTCCAGCATTATGCATCCCATCATTATGAAAGTGGTTATTGATATTGCATGTGATTATTCGACTAGTAGAATATTCATGTGAATAAGTTAATGGAATTATTTCATTTTATTTTTTCCATTTTGTGCTGAAGTTTAAGTTTAAAAGGCTTTTGTTTTAGTTATACATTACCTTAAATGTTTGTGTTTACTTATGAAAGTTTTTCATATCTTGTTATCCTTACTGATCATCTGAACTCACCCCTTTCTATGTCTTATTTTTTCCAGGATGTGAAGAAGTATTTTATGACTGACCTCCAGGGAAATTCTGAGGGGATATGAGTGTGGAATATGGAGACTATGTTTTTGTAGATTTCTGTTTTATCATGTAATGTAAGACTTATGAATGTATCTAGTGTTTCCAAGGCTACTAAACTAATCGGTCTTTTGAGACTTGATCATTTGTGATCATGACAATGTTATGTAATAATGCACCAAATCTAGGTAACTAGGGTCAGGGCATTACATGCCCCCTTTCTCCCATCAAACTATTTTATGAAATATCATGAAACGCCTTTAGGCTGCCGAATTTTCATGACAGATTTCTCAATTTTTCCTCAATTTGGATTTCCTTTCTTTTATAATTCTTCCCTCATCTACCCTCATACAAATACTATTGTAATTATACTACCTTACCTAAACTAGAATTATAATATTCTAATGGAATATTTCATCATCATCTCCCTTTCCCCCTCCTCTTATAATAAAAATGAAAACACTATCCCAGATGTGTTAATTTATCTCATTCAAGTACGACAGGTTCTCAATTTTCATTACCATGTTCAATTATGGTCACGAAACCATTTTTATGGTTGAAATAGATCCAAATATATGTATTTAATTTTATTAATTTTATGGAATCCTTACTCACTAATAATATAAAATAATAATACAAAACCAGTTCATTACGAACAAACCCGCCAAGTTAATCCAATCATTTGTAATTAACTTTTAACTAATGAATCATCATCGTGGTATATAACCAAAAAATAATTATAAGATCATTTATATATATTTAATATCATTAAAATGATATATTAACAATTCTGGATGTTTAAACTCATTTAAAATTAAGTTCAATTCACGAATACAAGTAAACGGATCATGAAAACAAAGGAAGAAAATAATTTCGAAACAATAAAATTATCCTATTAAACCCATAAAATAGAAATAAATAAAATTAATAAAGTTATAATAAATAAATTAAATTTATAGTAGGATTTGTATTTATTAATTAATGATGAAAAATTTTATTATTAAAGTCCTTAAAACAAACGAAGAACTCATTAGAGCACAAGGCATGGGGTTTCTCATCTCGCTTTTATTTCCGTGAGATTTCCATTGTTCGCCAAATATTTTTTGGATGTCGGGTATTGTGTACCATATTTTGATATATATTTTATAATTATAATCTTTATATTCATGGTATTCAATGATTCATTTGAAGGTTATTATGTTTTGGTCATATGATTCAATTGATTACAATATGGTAGGGGAATTTGTCTCAATTCCCATTTCTTTGAGACCATCTTTGTATTATGAAACTAATATTTATTATGTTGTGTATATACTTCCCATTTTATATAATTCTTAATTTTTAATTGTAAATATATTATATATCCATATTCTGGTTTCGTGTATATGAGTATTGTCTTAAACCGTATACCCTTTAACATATGGTGTTTATTTGGAAAGTTAATTTAACAACGGTAATATTGATGGATCTGTAATATCTACACTATATGGAAATTGAGATTGCATATTGTACATTTCTTAAATCTATGTATAAAGAATGATTTGGAAACACAGTGGTTGGAGGGGCCCACTATTGCTCCTCAATGCATCAAGAGGTCTCATGAGACAAATCAGTTGGTGAACAACCCTTTGAGTTTGTTTCTAAAAATAAAACAGGTCTCTACCCACATTACTAATCCGTTTTAACATTATTATGGTATCATGTTCCAGATACATGACGTCAAATTAATAATAATTCTCCTTATTAATTATTAGTTATTACTATCCATTAGGTTTTCACTATGACAAAATCTATTGATTAAATTTCATTATCTATTTGTTAATGGCATGAGTTTTTCATTTATTCACTATGCCATATTTATTATGTCCAAATTTTAATGATTCACCCAGCATTTAATTCATTCTTCTTCTATTTGTAACCCTTATTAATCATTTGATCTCACCCCTTTCAATTTATTTACCTTCAACAGGTTTGGAGGAGGAGATCATTTATTGTGTTTCCGTGGATGGTATTTTAGTTTTTGTTATGTATTGTGTATTTTTACCTTTCCCAATGTAATTTGAGTTACATCTATGTATCTAGTTTTTTTCAGACTACTAAATTGATCGTTCTTTGGGGATTTCATTCCTTATAACCATGAAAATATAACAACTAACGTACCAGCTTCAGTCTAGAGGGGTTGGGTTGTTATAGTTGGTATTAGAGGAATATTAGTAGGGAACTTTGAAACTAGATTAAAAATGTAGATTAGGTAACAAAGACATAAGGCAATATTTGATGATAAACATACAAGAACGTCCTGGTATTTTGGTATGGAATATGTTATGTAAAAATTTCACGCAAGTAAATCCTTATCTGGATACAAAAAGGTAGAGGTAGCTCTCGCACAGATGTACCTAGTAGTGAAAACTCTGACAAGGAGTTCCGGGATTGACCCGAAGTATCCTGGTACACGACAACAGGTCTTGATTCACTCTTGGTATTGACACACCTGGGGGATATACTTAGTATTATTCACATTTTCTTTACACGAAATTATGAATAATTTTAATGTAAATTTATCCTTAGAGAAACCATGTTTATGATATTAGTTATGAATATTAATTCAATATATGATAAGTGATTTTTTATTTGAGATTTATAAGATAATTTAGTGTTTTCCATTATTTAAAAATAGCGCCTAATGGAAGAAGGGTAATCAATACTCGTGTTAAATGTAGGGATCTCCCCACATAACAAGTAAACCCAGTCAATGTTGGAGCAGATCAAATCATGACCATATTGGGACAACATGCTTAGGTTGTAAAGAATAACCATATCACACCTATGTTGTATCGTTTCATGTGGTAGAAGAACCCATCTTTCAGTGGGACTACTAATCTTGTGGTTACTGAGCAGTGTATCAAGTCAGTTGAAAATATATTCATGTAATTAATATGCAATGAAAATGAAAAGATAGTACAGGTTGTATATTGTCTCATAGGAGATGCCGATAAATGGTGGTCCTTGATCCAGAATACCATAGAAAAAGAAGAAATATAAGATATGGAATGGAGGACTTTCAAGTAAATATTCTTCGAAAAATATTTCCCTTTTCAGCAATGAACAGAAATGAAGAGGAAATTATTTAGCTTAAAGAAAAAGGAATAAAAAAATGGTGTAGAGTATAAGGCTACCTTCACAAGTCTGGCTAGGTATGCCATAGATTATGTATGAGACTCAGAAGACAATATTGATCATTTCTTTAAAGGTCTTAAGCCATGTCTTCGAAGGGCACTAGCTTCTCAAATATTTTCATCATATGATGAAATTGTATCATGTTCCATCAAAATAGAGAAGGAATTTTCTAGAATAATATTTTTCAAGGGAAACCAAGATAAGTAGTGGTACTCTGATAACCAAGGAAAATGTGAAGTGTCAAATAAGAACAAGGGAATGAAAAAATTCCCATTATGCGAGAAATGTGGAAAGAATCAACCCGAGAAATGTTTGAAAGGCATTGGTGTCTACTATAAGTGTGGAGAAAAGGTTCATTGATCAAATGAATGCAAGGTGAAGAAGAATTTGGATGATGTTTAATGCTACAATTATAGAGATATGGGACACTATGAAAATGAGTGTCCTATATGCCGAGGATACATGCCTAAGAAAAGGCCACGAGAGAAAGGGAAAGCGTATGTGATTAAAAACACAAGCGATTAAGTTCCTAATGATATCATGGAAAGTACTTTAATTATTTCATAAAATTTAGACAACACATTATTTGATTATGGATCATAGTATTCTTTTATATCTTCTCAGTTTTCTAAGAAAATTAGACATGTACAATTTGATTTAATAAAGAATTTGTCAATCAAAACTCATATAGGATGTATCGTTGAAACAAAGGCATTTCAATTAGTCCCCCTTATGACACATAAATTTGATTTAGTTTCTAACCTTATCATCATACCAATTAATAACATTCATAAAATTATTTTTCTATATTGGCTGTCAAACAATGAAGGGAAGATTTGTTGCAAGAAGAATGAAGTTACAATCTTTGCAAATGGTGTAGAATCAATAATTTTCAGAGAAGAAACCTCACAAACTGATTCTCATCTAGATCCACCCAATTAGTTATACTAAATTCAATTATTGCAGAGGAAGATAACCCAATATATATGGTCAAGGTAAGAAATATTAAAATTGAATTTTTACATGTAGTACACGAATATGTTGATGTCATTCCAGAGGATTTACCTAGAAATCCTCTAGAGCGGGAAATTGAGTTTTACATTGTCATAATTCCATGTTCAAGACTATATCAAAGACCCCTTATAGAATGACCACTATAGAGTTAGTGAAGATAAATAAACAACTAGAGGAATTTAGTGATATAGTATTTATTCACCCTAGTGATTTTCCATAGGGAGCCCCAGTTCATTTCATTAAGAATAAAGTTGGGTCTATGAGGTTGTGCATTGATTACAGGGAAATCAATGCTATTACAATAATGAATAGGTATCCTGTACAACGAATTGATGATTTATTTTATCATATCCATAGAGAACAATTTTTTTCAAAGATTGATCTTCTATTTGGATATTGTCACTTTCTTGTGAGGAAGGATGAAATTCTAAATAAAGCATTTCGAACTAGGTATCATCATTACGAGTTTTCAATAATGTTGTTTGGACTGACTAATGCACCATCTATTTTCATGGATCTGATGAACTCTTTTTTCAAGAAATACCATGATGAATTTTTAGTGGAGTGTATAGATGATATCCTATATACTCTAAAATCTATGAAGATCATGAAAATCACATTTGGAATATTCTAAAGACTCTTAGAAGTGATGAATTATATTGGAAGTTTACCAATTGTGATTTTTGGCTCCAATCAGTTTCCTTTTTGGTCAACATTATATCTAATGATGGAGTATCTATAGTTCCTATAAAGACAAAGTCTAGGCAATAATGTCCTACTCCAACAAACATAACATAGGTAAGTAGGTTTATTGGTTTAGAAGGTTATTATCTGCGTTTCATACATAACATCGCCTGTTTATCCAACCTGAAGACCAAACTCACAAAAAAAGGGGTCAATTCATATGGAAAATGGAATGTGAAAAATATTTTGAAGAATTGAATAGAAGGCTAGTGAATGCTTCAATATTGGCTCCACCATCAGGTAATGACTGATCTGTGATCTTTAAAGATTCATGAATGAAAGGACTTGGTTGTGTTTTTAGGACAAATGTTTGAGAGACTTCCTATGCATCTAGGAAACTAAAAATTCATTTACTAGACTATCCAACTCATGGTCTTGAGTTGGCAGCTATAATATTTTATTTGATGATATGGAGACACTATCTCTATTGTAAACATGTGAGATATATACTGATTAATAGAGTTTGAAGTATATTTTTTCATAAAAAGAACTCATCATGAGGAAAATACAATGGTTTGAACTACTCAAGGTTAATGATTTCACTATACACTATCACCTAGGGAAGGAAAATATGGTGGAAGATTCTTGGAGCAGAAAGGATCATGGAGTTTTGAACAATATGATAGTTGATAGGTATCCTATGTTAATGGATTTTGTAAAGATGGATATGGAAATAATCAAGGAAGGTGAAACATCGATATGTTTTCAAATTATTGCCAAACCTTCTTTACTAGAAGGGATAAAAAGTTCTCAGATAGATGATGAGTTGTTTCAAAAGATTATTATTGTTGTGAGTGATGGGAGATTGATTTACTTCATATATGAAGATGGAATTTTGGAATTTGGGAGGAGGCTTTTTGTTCCCCATATACATAATATTAAAATGTAATTGTTGGATGATGCCCAAATATCCAATTTCTCTATAAACCTAGGTAGCACTAAGATGTATTGAGATTTGAAGGAATATTTGGTGGGAAAACAAGAAGAGGGAGATAGATGATTACATGTCGAGATGTTCAGTTTTTCAAAAGAAGAATGCTAGAATAAAACATCCTAGAGGATTCGTGATACTCCTTAATTTTACTATGTTCAAATGAGATGATATTATAATGAACATTTTAATAGTACTTCCAAAGACTCTAAGAAAGAATGATGCGATATTGTTCATTGTAGACCTCCTTACAAAATCATCGCATTTTCTTGCTATAAGGGAAGATTTACCACTTGAATGCTTAACAAGACTAAATATTAATGATGTTTTAAGACTTAATGGTGTAGACTTATCAATTGTTTTGGATCATGATCCTTATTTTACAAAAAAATATAGAAAAGTCTCTAGAAGGAATTGAATACTGAGCTTCATATGCATACTGCTTATCACCCCCAAACTGACAGACAGTCTGGAAAGACTATTCAATCACTGGAAGACATGCTGAGATCATGCTCTCATTACTTTCAATGTATATGGGATCAATAGTTCCCTTTGGTGGAATTTTCCTACAACAATAGTTTCCTTTATAGTATTCAAATGGCTCCATATGAAAAATTATGTTGAAAGAGTTGTCAAACTCTAACATGATGGGAAAAAGTTGGGGAGAGGAAACTTATAGGGACAAAAAATATTGAAGAGACCGCAATAAAGGTGAATAAAATCCAAAAAATATTAAAGCAGCCCAATTTAGTTAGAAGATTTATGCTGAAAACCGTATAAAGGATTTGGAATTCTATGTAGGATATCATGTCTTTGTGGAAGTATCTCCATGGAAGGGTGACTTGAGATTCAGTAAGAAAGGGAAACTAAGCCCCAGGTACATCAGACCGTTTGAAATTCTTGAAAAAATCAGAGTTGTAGCTTACCTTTTAGCAATACCGCCAAGTCTATCCAAAGTTCACAATGTGTTCTAGGTTTCATTGTTGAATAAATACATGCCAGACACAATTCATGTACACTCCTATGATGAAATAGAACTGGAACTTGATTTTTCGTACTGTGAAGAGCCTATCGGGATTCTTGACACAAGGGAGTAGGTATTGTGAAATTGGACAACTCTTCGAGTAAAGGTTCTTTGGAGAAATTATAATATGGATGAATCAGCAAGGGAACTTGAGTATGTTATAAAGAAGAACCACCCATATCTTTTTGGTGGGCTTTATACATAAAATTTCGAGGACGAAATTTCTGAAAGAGAGAATAATATAACTCTCCAAAGATTTTATGGAATGCTTCTCTAAAATTTATTCTATTCATAGGCTATATTTCATAAATCATTGTGTTACTTTAAACCAACACTTGGTTATAGATGATATAATCATAGCATAGCCATTAAACATAAATTTTCCAGTTCAATGTTTCAAATTTCAATAAACAATTATCTAGAGTTGTGACCAGTAAGTTATTTAGAGAATGAAAGAACCAAATTGATTTTTTGAGGAATAGTAACATACACTTATGAATAGTAATATAAATAGTAATATGTCTCTTAGGAATAATAAATAATGAAAATATTTTCTTTTCTTAAGGTAATAAGATAATGAGATCTTAATTAATTTTTCAATGTGTTATAAAACTAATTATACCTTTGAAATTTTTATTTTTCAAATTAATTATGATTTTATTTAGAAATAAAATTAGAAATACATAGAAAATATTTTCAAAATTGGAATTTATTTTTCAATTTTACATGTCGAAAAATGGATAGGGATAATTTTTGGGATTTTTCTAAAATACTTGAGTTTTTTTATGAATAGTAAAAATACAGTTTTGAGTTTTCGGTAGTTTAATGACATCATAATAATGTAATAATTTAATATAAAAGGATGGTAGAATTTTTTTATTGTATCATATGGAATTAGGTGTCCCAAGTGGCTAAAATAATGGGAAAATACAATGGGGAAGCCCATGGTTTTGCAAATAAACCACTAATGAGTTGTCCCTTTTAATTAACAAGAAACTCATTCTCATTTACTATAAATACCCACTCACCCCCATAATTTTAATTCATTAAAATCTAATTATCATCAAAGATCTAGTATTATTACCTATCTAGAAGTACTCCCAAGGTTTCCTCAAACCCAAAATGTCCCAAACATCGTGTTTTGGGAGTTACTCTACCATGTAAGAGAATATACAACCCTTCTCTTTTATAAAAGATTTTTTTTTATATTTTCTCTTTTATTTTCAATTGGATTATGTAGGGATATGTCATTAAATATTCCCTTTTTATAAATATTATCTAATAATTATGAGAGACCCCCTTTCTCTCATCAAACTATTTTATTAAATTTTATGTGACGTCGTTCGGCTGCCAAATTTTCATGAGAGATTTCTCAATTTTTCTTTTATTTTGAGTTCCTTTATTTTATAATTCTTTCCTCATCTCACATCATCAAAATACAATGACAATTATAGTAACTTACATGAAATCTAATTATATTATTCTAAGGTAATATTTCATCATCACCCCACTTTCCCCCTCCTCTTATACTAAAAATGAAAACACCGTTTGTGATGTGTTAATTTATCACATTCAAGGATGAGGGTTCTCAATTATCATTACAATGTTCAATTTTGGTCATGAAACCATTTTTACTATTGAAACAGATCCTAATATATTTATTTCATATCAATAATGTTCTGGAATTATTTCACCCTAAAAATAGAAAATAATA
Organism: Viscum album; assembly: GCA_963277665.1. Lineage (NCBI taxonomy): Eukaryota > Viridiplantae > Streptophyta > Magnoliopsida > Santalales > Viscaceae > Viscum > Viscum album. Next base: position 1,487,010,106 of record OY728137.1, on the reverse strand, counting down.
ATACAAAAAAAGTTCATTATGAACGAAACATCCATGTTAATCCAAACATTTACAATTAACATTTAATAAATGAATCATCATCATGGTATATAAACCAAAATAATTATAAGATCATTTATATCTATATAATTTCATTAATAATATATATTAACAATTATTTATGTTTAAACACATTTCAAATGAACTTCCATTCCTAAATACAATTAAACAAATCATGAAAACCAAGGAAGAAAATGCTTCGAAAAAATTAAATTGATCCTATTAAACCCATAAAAAGTTTCATGAAAGAAGAAAATAAGGTTATACTAAATCAATTCAATGTTTAGGATGTTCTGGAATTATTAATTAATGATGCTAAATTTTATTTTTTAGGTCATTAAAAAAATGAAGAACACACTCGAGCACATTGTAAGGGGTTTCTCATCTCACTTTCATTTCCATGAGATTTCCATTATTCGCCATTTATTTATTGAATGTGGTGTATTTTTTACTATATTCTGATATATATATATATATATATATTATAATTATTATCTTTATATTCATGGTATTCAATGATTATTTTTATGGTTATTATGTTTTGGTCATATGTTTCAATTGATTAGAATATGGTAGGCGACTTTGTCTCAATTCCCAATTCTTTGAGATCTTCTTGGTATTGTGCAGCTAATCCTTCTTATGTGTGGTATCTACTTACCATTTCAGATAATTATTCATTTCAAATTGTAAATATATTATATATCCATATTCTAGTTTCATGGATATGATAATTGTCTTAAGTCGTATACCCTTTTACATACGATGTTTATTTGGAATGTTATTTTAACTATTTAAATATTGATGAATCTGTATTCTCTACTTTATATAAATATTGATAAGGTATATTGTAATTGTATTAAATATATGTATAAGTAATTATTTGAACTTGCAGTGGCAGGTGGGTCCTGCTATAGCACCTTGATGCATCAAAAATATATAATGAGAGAAATCAGTTGGCGAGAAACCATTCATGTTTGTTTCCAAAAATCAGACTGGTTTCTACCCCCAAAATAAACCATTTAACATTATTATGGTATCATGTGCCTGATTCCTGACATCCAATTAATAAGAATTCCCTTTATTTATTATCAGCTATTATTATCCATGAGGTTTTCACTATGACATAATCTATGGATGCAGTTTCATTCTTAGTTTGTTAATGGAGATGGTTTTTCATTTATTCAATATTCCATATTGATTATGTCAAATTTTATGTGATTCACTCATTATTGAATTAATAATTCTACTATTTGTAACAATTACATAGCATTTGATGTAAATACCCATAAAATTCAAGGGAAATTTTCTCTTAATTTCCTTTGGGATTTTATAAGAACGCGGTTTCTGATGGCACCTAATTCCGAGGCCCAGTGTGCCCAGAATCAATTTCCAATGTTTAGCTTGGGTACGTTCAGTGAACGAACGAGCGGGTTTTTCTAACTTTTGAACCGGTGCTCAGAATCGAATTCTGAGGGCACCGATAGAATCGAAGACCCGGTAATTGCTTAAGAACACCTTTTCCGGAGTTGTGTTTTCTTGGGTGAGGTTATTAATTAATTGGGTTAACTAAAGAATAAAAATAAAATATTGTGCTACAATTTTATTTTTATTCTATGTAATGATAACCTAGGCATGGTGGTTGGAGTGGGACCCACTAATACCCTATCTCCTAGGTAGGATATTAGTGAGGTGGGGCCCACACGAGCCCCACCCCCTTTATTTCCTTTTTACCTCCCACGTGCATTTAATTTTGGTAACTCACGCGCACCCCCTCTTAAATGCCAATTCAACTCACTTAATTAATTAATTGATTAAGTTATTCAATGTAATTAATTTGGGAATTCATTTCTGATTTCAAATTGAACGTTGGCTTGTGTATGTTAATTAATTAATACAAAGTCTTATTTCTTTGAGAGTTACTTTTCGTTGTGCGAGAAGGATTGGGAAAGGAATTTCTCAAAGCCATTGAATCTTCATCTTCTTCATTGGAGAACGTGAAGAATGACGATGAACACTGGCCTCCGACGGAAGACGAAGAAGAATGCTAGTTCCCCGGAGATCAACGATGTGACGCCGTGTACCGCGACCCCAAATATACTCTTCTCTGCGATGCCGTGTACCGTGACGCCGGCGATGCTTACAGAGCCTTCTTCTACAACGTCCTTTTTCCCGCGACGAACCTTCATTCAACAATTCTTGAGGTAGGGGGTTTTTGAATAAATTTTATGTGTGAATTATCCCCTTGTGCATGAGTATTTTAATTTCATAGTGAGTGAATAATTTAACATTGAATAAATTATGCCCTCGTTTAGAGCATGTCTTTTAAATATTTCCTTTTGAAAAACACCTAATGCAGAGGGTACGAGCCAAACAAACACGGCCCGACAACCCTCTGTAGTTTTTTTATTGGTGTAAGGATCGACGGGTGATGACGAAGTGGACCGCAAAAGCGTTTTGAACACTTCACAGTAATCTACGGGTCCTAGGAGAGCCGCAGGTGCAGACGACGGGAAAAACGGACCACCAGAGCGCGTTCGGTGGTCCGCGGAAGGCGCTGCCAGAGCACCCCGCCGGCGCGGCGGCACCGGCGGCGGGATGACCGGATCCCACAGCCGCGTGGGATCTGGGGGAGACGTGGAAACCAGTGCCATTTCCGTTAGCAAGGGGGGTTGCGCACCCCCCCCCCCCACGTCCGCTCAGCGCGCGGCACCCGCTGAGCCGGGCCGGTCGCACCGGGCCGGGTCGGGCCCAGACCCCGCATTTCGGACTGTTCTCAGTCATTTGCCAATATCTTGGGCTTCGGACCTCTGATCGATGCAACGTTAGTTGCGTTGGAATCCTTGGATTGAGACGGTAGTTTTATTATATTACAATCTAGGTTTCGGAGAACTTGGGTTATGGCCAGGTTGGTTCGAACACGAAACCAACCAGGCCCTCAGAGTGGAAACACTTATAACTTGAGCTCCGGACGTCCGATTGACGTGTTGTCAACATTTTTGGATTCCTCTTAGTTAGACGGACCTTTTGGCTTACTCCGATCAAGGTTTGGACGCAGTTGGAGTATGGTCGTGTTGGTTTTTACTTAAAAACCAACCAGGCCCTTGGACGAAAAAGCCATTAGCTCTCAGACCGGGCGTCTGATTGACACGTCGTCCATCACGTTGAGTTCCTATCGTTGAGGCAGAACTTTGGGGTACATAAACACTATAATACGTGTCATTTGATGTATCGACCCACTTGGCTCGAGGAGCGAACCCTCTTGGAATCGAGCGTGTTGTGTGTGGGAACCCTAGAGCTGGCTGCGATGACGATGACAATCGTACTGAAATCCTTCGTGGGTTCGATGATGTAGACTTTCGTACTAGAATCCTCTGTGGGTTCGACAATGAAGACTTTCATACTGGAATCCTCTGTGGGTTCGATGATTAAGACTACCATACGGAAATCTTATGTGGTTTCTACTGTGAAGTCTTTCCTACTGGAATCCTCCGTGGGTTTGACGATGAATACTTTCGTACTGGAATCCTTTGTGGGTTCGACGATGAAGACTACCATACTGAAATCCTATGTGGCTTCAATAGTGAAGACTTTGTACTGGAATCCTCTATGGGTTCAATGACTACGACTGCACTAAAATCCTCCGTGGGTTCGGCAGTGACGACAACCGTACTGGAATCCTCTGTGGGTTCGATGGTGAAGACTATCATACTGGAATCCTACGTGGGTTCGACGACGAAGACAACCATACTGGAATCCTTTGTGGGTTCAGCGGTGATGACTATAGTACTTGTATCCTACATGGGTCCCAGCTAGATGAATCAGTGGATACATCTGATCATCTCTATCACCTTACGAAGGATTATTCCTGTGTGAGCTGAGTCTTGAATTTCAATCAATATCTTCGATATGATTGACTTGCTTTCCTATGTGGATTGGGTTGTGTTATCCTGTTTGGATTGGGTTGTACTATCCTGTGTGGACGTGATCGAACTTTGTCTTGAATGTTGGAGTCGAAGTGGAATTGATGACTTAGGTATATGTATGGGCATATACCTAAGTAGTGTTTGTTGTTACTTTGCGATTGTATCTTTCCTTTGTGGATTATCCTTTGTGGATTATGGGAGACAATCGGGGGTCTCGGTGACCCTACCGAGTATATTAAACTCACCCCTGCATGGGCTATTCCTGCACTACATTGTGTTGGATGCAGACGACGGACAACCCTGATCGTGGTTGAGGCTTGTGGGGCATGTCGGTACCTAGAGGTGGTCCACTGGGCGGGACATGCATGGAGAGGACGGCTAGACTCGAAGAGCAGATGAGGCTATCTGTACCCACCCTTCAGGTGGGACTTCTATTGGACGACTCGACATTGCTGCTTTACTTTCAATTGTTGTACTTTCTTTCCAGTTGTACTTTACTTTCAGTTTGGGTTTGTATTCTGGCCCACTTACTTTTCCGCACTACTATTGTACCCAGTTTTACTTAGTGTTTCTTTCTGCTTGCTTACTCTGTGGTGTTTGTTTACCTTATAAAGGCAATTTCTTCCTCTTTTTATTGGGATTTGTGCCTTGGTGCTAGTCGCCAGCCCCTCGCCTATGGGAGGTGGGCTTGGGTTAGTCACGGCACGGGTCCTGAGGACGGGTCGTGAAAAATTGGTATCAGATGAGTTCGGTTCTACCGCAGAGCTATGGACTCTGGTCTTTCTTCTATGTGAAGCAATAGTGTTAAGGGTATTGAGTGTGTTTATCAGTCGAGGGAGTACAGTTTTGGTGCGACGGCCGGCGTATCCTTACACAAGGACCCTGACTTTTGATTTCTGACTAAATGCACGAAAACATTGATTGCATGTGTGTTTCAAAAGTTTTCATTGTGATTACTTTGTGTCAGCTCACCAGGTATATTGTTTGACCGTGGCACACCTGTATCTTTTCAGAATGGCCCCAAGATGGTAGCCAGCTAGGGTTCTGATCTTTGTAAAAAGACGACAGCCCACCAAGCGATGAGGCCTCGGTTTAAGTCTTTTTTCAGTGGAGGCATCGGCGGTACCACTACCCGCCGATCCACCGATGCCACCAGCCCCAACCGCTGAGAGTGCACATCACCTTAGTGCACTACACGAGTTTTAGCATTAGAGACCGCCCAGGTTCTGTGGGGAGACGGACCCTTTGGAAGCTGAGGATTGGATGGAGGCGGTTGTGTGAGTTTTTAGGTTAGTGGGGACACCAGCTGACCTCATGGTGATCCTCAAAGCGAGCCTCCAGCACGCAGCAGCAGGAAGATGGTGGAGATTGATGCTCCAGGTGCACAACGAGGAATCTCTCCTGTGGATGGACTTTGATAGCATCTTCCGCTAGGAGTTCGTCCCAACCACCCTCCGTGCGGTGCGCATCTAAGAGCTATTACAGCTGCGATAGGGCAGCATGACCGTGGCCCATTACTCAGTGAGGTTTATTGATCTCTCACGCTACTCCAAAGATATGGTACATGACCCCTTCTTCCGGGCCCCGGCCTTCGAGCAGGGACTGAGGCATGAGATCAGGGTTTGATGATCTCCCTCAACATTCCGACGTAGGCAGAGGTGTTGGAGAAATCCCTTCTAGTGGCGAGTTCTCTCGTCGAGCAGGCACCAGCGGTCGGACCCTCTGCAGGATGACCCGTAGCGGATTCTTCTACAGCTGGCAGTATACAGGTGAAGTAGAGGTCCAAACGGGCCAGACCATCAGATGGAAAATCACGGGGTGAATATTTGGTTGTGCGGGGAACACGAATGAGAGCCACCTACGCATGCGGCGGGCAGGGTCACATGGCTCGAGACTGCCTGACTTGTCCTGCGGATGAGCAGCAGGCGGTAGAGGGACCTCCCAGGGAGAGGTTCAACCATAGAGGTCCACAGGGAGCAGGAGGGCGAGGCAGAGGAGTTGTTCGAGCAGCGGGTGGTGGACGACGCTTTGAGGCCCTACCACCACCACTACCTGGGATACCAACCCGACCGCAGGGAACGGGTGGACAGGGAAGAGCTCAGCTTCAGGAAGCTGAGGCCTACGATCATGGAGCTGCGGGAGCAGATGGACAGGAGTGGGACTAGCTCCAAACATGGAAACTTTTGTTTATGTTGCTTCTTGCTTTGTTGCTATTTGTTTTTGGATGCTTTGTGTCTTTGTACATTGAGCTGCAGTAATAAAAGACACCTTTCTTAGTGGCTTTTACTTTCATGTCCTCTCTTTGTGTGGTTACTAAGAGGTTCCGGTTTAAAACTGTTGACTTGACCCTGAATTTTGAGATACCTACTGGGGGAGACCCAGTGACCACACACTGATGCTGACAGTGTGGCTCAATCCAAGGAGGCGAGATTAACGGTTGGATATCTTAGTAGTAGCGTCGAGGCCTTACAATGTCATCCTTTATATGGATTAGTATAATCCATGTCGGGATTGACTGTATTAGGCAGAGAATGTGGTTCATCCAGGGGATGAGACCAGATTTAACTTATCGGAAAAGAAGAAATCTTAGTAGCTCTTGTAGGACCAGAGAATATCCAGGTCATCCATGAGCGGAAGAGGACAGCTCAGAGCTGACAAAAGTCTTATGCTGACAGGAGGTGGAGGCCACTAGAGTTCGAGGATGGCGACAATGTCTTCTTGTGGGTCTCACCTCGACGTGGATTACGGAGATTTGGCCGGGGCGGAAAGTTATCTCTGCGATTCATTGGACCGTTCCAGGTTCTCAACAAGATAGGCAAGGTGGCTTATCGCCTGGCTCTACCACCTTAGTTGCACCGGGTGCATGACATCTTCCACGTATCTCAGCTGAGGAGATACGTGCATGACCCGACACATATCATAGACAATGGGGAGTTGGACTTTGATGATGGGGAGACTTTTGCGGAGGTCCCAGTGGAGATCGAGGATCAACAGGAGCGGTTCCTACGTGGATGGTCGATATGTCTAGTACGCATCAGATGGCAGCACGGGAACCTCCGAGAGAGCACTTTGGAGCGGGAGGCTCAGATGAGTGCACAGTACCCACATTTGTTACCCTATTTTATGATGTATCTTTACGGGGACGTAAATCCCTGAGGTGGGATTAATGTAAAGAACCATAAAATTCAAGGGAAATTCTTTCTTAATTTTCTTCGGGATTTTACAAGAACGCGGTTTCTGACGGCACCGGATTCTGAGTCCCGGTGTGCCCGGAATCAATTTCCAAAGTTTAGCTCGGGTACGTTCAGTGAACGAACGAGCAGGTTTTCCTTACTTTTTAACCAGTGCTCGGAATTGAATTCTGATGGCACCGATGGAATCACAGCCCCGGTAATTGCTTAAGAACACCTTTTCCGGAGTTGTGTTTGCTCGGGTGAGGTTATTAATTAATTGGGTTAACTAAAGAATATAAATAAAATATTTTTCTACAGTTTTATTTTTATTCTAAGTAATGATAACCTAGGCATGATGGTTGGAGTGGGACCCACTAATACCCTAACTCCTAGTTATGATATTAGTGAGGTGGGGCCCACACTAGCCCCACCCCCTTTATTTCCATTTTACCTCCCACGTTCATTTAATTTTGGTAACTCACCCGCACCCCCTCTTAAATGCGAAGTCAACTCACATAATAAATTAATTGATTAAGTTATTCAATGTAATTAATTCAGGAATTCATTTCGGATTTCAAATTGAACGTTGTCTTGTATGTGTTAATTGAATAAGACAAAGTCTTATTTCATTGAGAGTTTGTTTTCGTTGTGCGAGAAGGATTGGGAGAGGAATTGCTCAAAGCCTTCGAATCTTCATCTTCTTCGTTGGAGAACGTGAAGAATGACGAAGAACACCGGACTCCGACAGAAGATGAATAAGAACACTAGTTCCCTAGAGATCGACGATGCGACTCTGTGTACCGCGACGCCAACAATCCTCTTCTCTGCGACGCCATGTACCGTGATGCCGACGACGCTTACGGAGCCTTCTTCTGTGACGTCCTTTTTCCCGTGATGAACCTTCGTTCAACAACACTTGAGGTAGGGTGTTTTCGAATAAAGATTATGTGTGAATTATCCCCTCGTGCATGAGTATTTTAATTTCAGAGTGAATGAATAATTTTACCTTGAATAAATTATGCCCTCGTTTAGAGCATGTCTTTTAAAGATTGCCTTTCTAAAAACACCTAACGCGGAGGGTGTGGGCTGAACAAACACGTCCCGACAACCCTCAGTAGTTTGATTATTGGTGTTCGGATCAACGGGTGATAACGAAGCAGGAAGAAAAGGCATTTTGAACCCTTCGCAGTAATCTATGTGTCTCGGGAGAGCTGCAGGCGAAGACGGCGGAAAAAACGGACCACCGAAGCGCGTCTGGTGGTCCGCGGAAGGCAATGCTAGTGCGCCGCTGGCAGGAGCTGCTGCGGCTGAAGCCGCGGTGGCGGCGGGATGACCGGATCCCCTGACCGTACGGGATCCGGGGGAGACGCAGTGACCAGCGCCATGTCTGTTAGCAAGGGGGCGACGCACCCCCCCCCCCCCCCCCCCAGCGTTCGCTCTGCGCTCGACACCCGCTGAGCCGGACCGGTCACACCAGGCCGGGCCACCCACGCCGGGCCGGGCCACGCCCTGATGGGTCGGACCCCTGGTCGACCCGATCAGGCCGACCCAGGGGGGGGGTTGGGCCGGGCCAGGCCCAGACCCCCCATTTCGGACTATTTTCAGTCATTTGCCCATATCTTGGGCTTCGAACCTCTGATCGATGCACCGTCAGTTGCGTTGAGATCCTTGAATCGAGACGGTCGTTTTAGTAAATTAAACTCAAGGTTTCGGAGATCATGGGGTATGGCCGGGTTGGTTCGAACACGAAACCAACCGGGCCCTCAAAATGGAAACGCTTATAACTTGAGATCCAGACGTCCGATTGATGTTCCGTCAACTTTGTTGGATTCCTCATAGTGATACGGACCTTTTGGCTTACTCCGATAGAGGTTTGGACGCAGTTGGAGTATGGTAAGGTCGGTTTTGACTTAAAAACCAACAGGTCCCCTAGGACGAAAATGCCATTAACTCTCAGACCGTGTGTCCGATTGACGCGCCTTCTTTCACGTTGAATTCCTATCAACGAGGCGGAACTTTGGGGTATATCAACTCTGGACTACGTGTCAGTTGATGTATCGACCCAATTGAATCGAGGAGCGGACCCTCCCGTAATCGAGCGTGTTGTGTGCGGGAACCTTAGAGCTGGCTGCGACGACGATGACAACCGTACTGGAATCATCAGTGGGTACGACGATGAATACTTTCGTATTGGAATCCTCCATGGGTTCGACGATATGGACTTTTGTACTGGAATCCTCCATGGGTTCGAAGATGAAGACTATTGTACTGAAATCCAATGTGGGTTCGACGGTGAAGTCTTTCGTACTAGAATCCTCCATGGGTTCGACGATGAAGACTTTCGTACTGGAATCCTCCGTGGGTTCGATGATGAAGTCTACCGTACTGAAATCCTATGTGGGTTCGACAGTGAAGACTTTCATACTAGAATCATCTGTGGGTTCGACGACTACGGCTACACTAAAATCCTCTGTGGGTTCGGCAGTGAAGACAACCGTATTGGAATCCTCTGTGGGTTCGACGGTGAAGAGTATCGTACTGGAATCCTCTGTGGGTTCAACGACGACGACAACCATACTGGAATCCTTCATGGGTTCGGTGATGACTACTACAGTACTTGTATCCTACGTGGGTCCCAACTAGACGAATCAATGGCTACATCTGATCATCTCAGTCACCTTACGAAGGAGCATACCTGTTTGATCTGAGTCTTGACTTTTAATCAATATCTTCGATATGATTCACTTGCTTTCCTATGTGGACTGGGTTGTGTTATCCTGTGTGGATTGGGTTGTACTATCCTATGTGGACATGATCAAACTTGGGCTCGGATGTTGGAGCCGAACTGGAATTGATGACTTAGGTATATGTATGGGAATATACCTAAGTTGTGTTGGTTGTTACTTCACGATTGTATCTTTCCTTTGTGGATTATCCTTTGTGGATTTTGGGAGACCTCTGAGGGTCTTAGTGTCCCTACTTAGTAGTGTATACTCACCCATGCATGGGCTATGCCCACACTACATTGTGTTGGATGCAGGCGACAGACAGCTCTGATCGTGGTTGAGGCTTGTGGGGCAGGTCGGTTCCTGGAGGCGGTCCACTGGGCTGGACGTACACAGAGCGGACGGCTGGACCGGAGGAGCTGAGGAGGCTATCTATACCCACCCTTCAGGTGGGACTTCCAGTGGATGACTCGACGTTGCTGCTTTAATTTTAGTTTTTGTACTTTCTTTTCAGTTGTACTTTACTTTCAGTTTGGGTTTGTATTCAGGCCCACTTACTTTTCCGCACTACTATTGTAACCAGTTTTACTTAGTGTTTCCTTCTACTTGCTTACACTGTGGTGTTTGTTTACCTTCTAAAGGCAATTCCTTCCCCATTTTTTTCGGGATTTATGCCTTGGTGCTAGTCTCCGCCCCTGTCCTATGGGAGGCAGGCTAGGGGTAGTCACGGCACGGGTCCCGAGGATGGGTCGTGACATTTGAGCTCAACCCTTTCCTTCTGTTTACTTTCAACGGGTTTCAAAGAAGAGATCATTTATTGAGTTTCCATGGATGAAGTTTTTAGTTTTTCTTATATTTTGTATCTTGTTACCTTTCCCAATGTAATTTGAGTTACAAATATGTATATAGTTTTGTTCAAGACTAATAAACTAATCGCTCCTTCAGGATTTGATTCCTTCTAACCATTCAATTATAACAAGTAATGCACCAGCTTCAGTCTTGAGGGGTCCGGTTATTACAGTGATTGTTATTTCAAGGATAATATGAGATGAGATATTTATAACTATAGTTTAAGGTTTTTTTGTATGAAAACAAGTGAAGGATGAGAGATAAATTCCTATTATTTCATTTTAAACACTACCCATACCAACATAGAATTGGGAAAATATTATTATGGATGTTTTCATTGGTCTCCGAAGAACATTCAAAGTAAATAATGTGATATGGGTTATAGGGGATCAAATCACCATGAAATCCCGTTTCACCACTATTTGGGTTTATTACTCTCTAGAAAAAACTTCCATGATAGATGTAAAGGATTTTGTGAGGCATCAAGATGCTCCTTGTTCAATTTTATTTATTGTGATCCAAGGATTTCATCAAAATTACAGTGAAGTCTTCAACCTTCACCCAATACTATATTAAAATTCAGTCTGGCCTATCACCCCAAAAATGATAGAAAATATGAAATTACAATTCATACACTTGAGGACATGCTCATAACATGTTCAATGGAATTTAAAGGTGGATGGGATTAACACCTCCCATTTTTTAGGTTCTCATACAATAATATATTCCACTCGAGTTCTATAATCGAGCACTATATTGATCTATATTGGATATAAAGTATGACTTATACTCGATGGGATGATGTTTATGAGAGAAAAATACTTGGGCTTGATAATAAATAAAAGGTTACCAAATAAGTTTATTATTTCTAACAACATATATAGGCTGCTAGGATTTGAACGATGTGATATATTGACAACTATCAATGGGACATCGATTTTGATGCTTGATACTATTTTTTTCTTAATATATCACAATGTAAGAAATTAATTATTTTTGGAAAGAAAGAGAATCTTATCTGTTGTCACACCAGTCTCATTAAAATTATTAATTTCATATGAGTTGTGTTCTATTAACTTGAATTTAAACCAAATTTAACTCATGTTCGGGGTGAATTCAGTTTATATCTCTTGAATAATTATATACCTGATCACTCACATGTATTGAATCTGAAGGAAGTAAAACTGGAACATGAAGTCTCTTATGAGATGCATCCAATGGAGATCATGGACCATTGAGATAAACTTCTAAAAAATAAGAAAAATCACCTACAAAACGTTTTTTTGAGGGAACTATAAATTTGAAGATTTGATGTGAGAACCGTAGGAGGAAATGAGATAGAAGTAACCTTTCATTTTCTAAATTGATATAATGATTTGAAATTATAGGGGAAACTTTTCTTATGGGGGGAAGAATTTAAGGACTGAATCTTTCATTAATGATATTGGTTCCATGAGAAAATGTGTATTATATTATATAATATTGTACATGTATAAAAATTAATGGGACAAACAAAACCTTACCTCATTAATAATTATCATTACACATGTCAGCTACGGAACCAATTAAAATGCCCAAAATTAGTATGAGACAAAAAAATATAAAATGAAATATCAAAATTTGGAAAATATGGATCCCCCAATATGAAAGAATTATCACCCCTATATAAATCTCTATACAAATAAATATTAGTAAATGATTCCATATCATATGAAAATGAAAATAAATCATCATGAGGAATTGTAGTGAATTTTTAGTGAAAGAATGAGGTAGTTTTTATTGGTATTAATGTGACTGTTGGAATATTAATATACCCGTTGGTCAAAATTAACGAGTCATCAAAATAACTAGTGTTCAATTTTACCATCGGTAATTTTACAAATTGATAATAATTTTACTATTGATTTTATTGTTCAAAAGTACTAATGATTAAGTTTAATTGATGTGAAAAGAAAAGGTGATTGGTTTAACCAATAGATTAATGCCATTTAAAGACCATTTATTAGAACTAGAGAGGGAGGTAGTTTCACTGGGGTCAACCAATGTCCAAGACCAAGACGATATTCCACAACTAAATCTTGAAAAAGATATTATATGGGATAAGTTCATGTTTGTGAATATTACCACATGTTCTATGTTAGAAGAGCCACCCAATGAAACTAATGCCATCACACACTATTACCTTAATAAATACACATGTTTCATAAGGGGTGACATGTTCAGGTCATAATTACTCATAATTAAATTCCCATTGTATAAATAAAGTAGGTATTTCATTTATCATATTATGTGAATAAATTTGTTTCATTAAATATATGTGTAAGTATGACCAATTTGAAAATTTTATTGCCGAACCAAAATAAAACCTAAATATATATATCTTTTAAAAATATGTACACATTAATAATAAAATAAGGTATTCAAAATTATATTTGTTTGAATGAAATATCCTTTTAAGACATCCTTATTCAGATATAAATGATAAAATGATTTATTAAATTCTTTGTAAAATTATTCTATGTTTTAGAAATTTGACTACAAATTAAAAATCTTCTTTTTGAATTAAGTTTTTTTAAATTAAAAAACCTAACATTTCAAAAATTATTTTTAAAAAATAAATATTATATTTCAAATCATCACATTCATATTTGGTTATGGTGAATTGTTTATAATTTTATAAAATAATTTAATTTTTAGTGAATTGAAAGTTATTGTTTTCGGGTTTCAGTATTTTTTGTGTCATAATATTTATTTAATAATTATGTAATAAATTTTTAACCATAATACACTCCCTAAAATATGTTATTTTATTAATATTTTGTGTTTAAATGAATCTTAATAAATTTATTAAAACCTATACACGAATTTCCAAAATATGAAGTGGTAAATTTGACATTCAAAACATTAATTTGTAGAAAAATATTTTTATATTCATAAATATGTATTTAAAATGGAGTTTTCCTCTATTGTATTAAATTATCTTAAAATATGGTTCATTATTCCAAAACCACGAGAAACAAATAATTGTTAAAACAATGGTATTGTATTTGACACAATCTATGTTTCTGAGAACTATATGTTGAAGTTATCAAACAATTCCTCTACTTTTCCTATAAATACCCATGCATTTCACCATTACCCTTCATTAAAAATTCATCGTACATGATGTTCTACTCATTTTTCTTCTACATAACTACCTCCATAATGTTTTCTTAAGTCCCCAAATCTCAATACTGAAGTTATTTGAGAAACACTTCATGGTAAGGGAATTATCCCACACTTATTTTCTATTCAAGAAACATTTTTTAGATATGTCTTTTAAATTTTATATTAACCTCTATTTATACCATTTTTTATCAATATGTTACGTAGAAATTAAAATTTATTAATTGGAGACCACATTTTTTCTCTCATTTCACATTTTACATAATCTAAATTTTAAAACAATCATTCTTTCAAATTTACTTCCCAAATATGTATTGTTTATGTGAAATTTTTTATATTATGAATAATTAAAGAATTTCATTATCCATGGATGTTCACCTAAATGATAATAAAATTATTTATTTATGGATTTACATAAAAAATACCTATATTATCTTTACATGGGTTAAAAATGACATCATGTTCATGACTTTAAGAACTAAAATATACAATGATTTTATATAAAACCCTTAAATTATTATCCAAAGGTTATTGAAAATTGATTTTTATGATAGTTGTTTCCAAAATGAAATAATGAAAAATGAATGTTACACCCAGATATCACTCCAATGCATTGATTAAGGAGTTCAATCTCTAGAGATGATACAGTTTATGATACCTTGGTGACTAACCATGGTAATTTTAACTTATGACCCCTTGGGGATAAACCTTCATGATATACTTATGAATGTCACATTTAAATGTTTCATCCACATTTCCATTTAATGGTTCATTTTTTTATCATGATATGACTCATGATATATAGATTTCTTTATATATATTTTTTCTTATTTTTCTTATTGATATGCCTCATTAACATGTGTTAAATATCCGCATTCTTATTCCCTTACTATTCTCATGATCACTCACTTCCATTGACGTATATCTCCAAGATATGAGATGAATTAAAGGTAACATACATTGAACTGATAAAGAAGCCTATCACATAGATACAATGAATATTTTATGTTTTTTTATATTATTTAACTATTTTTAAAGAATAAAAACATCATATGATCATCTATTTTTTCTATGTAGCATAGTATTTCTTTAGTAAAAATGTGGATGATATAGTAACACATGCGAGTTGGATGAGAACAATTCATCATCGTTGACATAAAATAGGTTAGAAAAATTAAAATTATTTTTCAAAAATCCAAAATGAGTTCTCTGTTATAAAAATAATAATATTATATTACCGTTCCTTAACTATTGGAAGAATAATGCCTATATTTACACACACACCCACAAACACATGCCATGGACATCCCTATAATAGAAAGTGATGAGTCAATCTATTACCATTACATAACAAGGAGAAACACATTGATTGTGGTAATTCAAAATCATGATCCATACGACAGTAATTAAGGTGCATAATGACAACATTACATACTAGTGAACCCACTCCAATATATATATGAAAAATCCTAATTTTATTATAATAGTAACCACATTGTCATTAAAACTAGTTGACAAAAACATTTTTCCATTTATTTAACTCTAGAATTTTTAATATCATTTCACAATGGGGATTATAATTATATATTTTTAAAGTAATTTACTAGAAAAATACAATAATTTTTTAGGATGTTCATTTCTATTTAGTTATAGAATAGTAAAGGGTGAGAGAAGGAAGCTACCACTCAATGGGTGATGAAAACAATGAACAACACCACAAAACCTCTAGATTCAACCTAAATAACCCTTTATTTCAATATATTTAATCCAAATATCATCAAAACAAAAAATTTAATATAGATATATCCATTACAGATTATATCAAATGTTCTGGGTGAGTGGAGATGAGAAAATCTATAAAGGAAGAGAGAAAAAAGACACTTATTGGTGATTTTAGAAATCCAATGCACATAGATCAATCAAAACTGGCATCTAGTTCAAATGAAACCCCAAATAATTCTTGGATATGAAAGGAGTATTATATTCTAATAGGGTAGAAGAAAAGGTAGTGTTTTGGTGGTATGAACTATGTTAAACTTTAATTTTTGAAATAGTAAATTCCTATCACATATTGAGGCAACATGGTTAGGGAAAACAAGTACATACCATGCATAGATTTTTATCTCCAAAACATTGAATATCAATATTTTCTCAAATGTTTTGGAATAGTGTTACACAATATTTCATTTCCACACTATATCAACATACATGTTTTCACTTGGAACTCACATGGTTTTTCTAATCCATGTTAAAACCATGAAACTTCATAGTGACTCCCTGGATCACCACAATGGTTTCATGGATAATTTTCATGGTAACCCCAATCATTGATCAAACAATTTGGCCTTAAAACACATCTAATACAATACAATAACATCAAATGATTCTTTTAAATCAACCAAAGTATTATATAAATTGAAAATATATAAACATGCGTAATGTACCTAAAACTAGGTATGTGAAACCTCCTACAATAGAAATGTTTATAGGTGCAATCAATTCAATATGTAACAGTTTTAAAGGTATAATCATAGTAATATTATTAATAAATATTAATGTTTATATATGTTACCAACCTTTTAAATAAGTAGTTAAAAACACTTACAAACGGTATTGTCATATAGTTTAGAAAACCCATCCATGTTTTCTTAGTTTACATTGTAGTTAAAAATGAACATATAACAACCCTTTATACCAAAGAAAACAATGACATATAAAAATTTTATTGGTAATCATAGAAGAAATAATTGAAAAAATACTATCTTTTCCATTTTAATAAAATTTGATTTATATATATATAATAAATATACAATTATTATCTTCAAACATAACAGTCATTCTAGCATCACAATGTAGTGAGATACTAATTATTTTATAATTATGACCTTAAAAATATAATAACATTGAAAATATAATATATTTATATAAATTAATTTCTATGAAACATCATACAGAACCATTATAATTTTCTTTGGTGTGAACAATGTTTCCATTACAATGTTTAAAATATAGAAAATTCAATGGGTACCTAGTAGTATTTGAAGAGAATCCTCTATCTATGTAGAATATATACACAAATATTTTAGGGATATTTTCATGAAAAATAGTTTCAATATAATGTTTTGGCACCCACGTTATCTTAGGTCTAACTAGATTTGTGATAAAATTCTTAAGTAACCATATAGAATTTAGATATTTATTATACTATAATATTGAATATAATTTTTTAGAAAAAAAAATAATAGTATGAAAAAAAATATTGAGTAAAATTTAATAATAATTAATTTTATTAATAACCATTTAAATTTCAATAGAAAAATGTAACAATGGAAACATTATATTTATTAATTTTTACGAATGATAGACTATATCACATAGGTATTTTATGTTATATCTAAAACATATTATATTATTATTAAAATTATTCATATCTATCATTTTATCAAATATTTTTTTACAATAGTTTCCTTTATTACTTTCCATTCATTAATCCGTATGGTGATCTATTTTGTATGAATTATTATATTCTCTCTTTAATTGAATATATTTATAAAAACCTTTATTAATGATCTCTATTTCACAATTATAACTTTTCTATACCTCTGAAGTTTAATATTTAGTGGAAAATTTATGATTTTTTAAATGATATATCATTATTCTATGAGGATTCTTCCTCTATAATATTCTTTAACTCCATCTTTTAATAAAACATTGATAAGATACGTGCTTCCAAATTTTACTCATTATAATTCATACTCTCATATATCACTACATTATTTTCATTCCACTTTTCATGTAGTGTCCAAGATAACCTTTTAGAAAATTATTTTATTCCAATTACGTACCTAGTGAACTCATGCCATTGGCGATACGTTTAATTTTTTCGATCATTGGTTTCATGGATTCATCTTCTTCCATTCTAATATAATGTTACTCCACATGAAACATTTTCATTTTTGTAGGTTTAATATTTTCTAAACTATAGTGATTTTTTTGATGTATTCTCTATATTTCATGAGTTGTATTACTTGCTGAGACATGTAT
This sequence comes from Viscum album, assembly GCA_963277665.1. Lineage (NCBI taxonomy): Eukaryota > Viridiplantae > Streptophyta > Magnoliopsida > Santalales > Viscaceae > Viscum > Viscum album. Next base: position 1,486,992,187 of record OY728137.1, on the reverse strand, counting down.
TATATATTATTTCCTTCATGGGAAATATTAAAATAGTATAATTAATTCAATAATTAATTTTTAGTACATTTTTCTCCATTATTACATATATGTTTATCTAGATTAGAATATGGTATTATAAATTATTATTCTTAATTAACTAATTGATTAATAATGAAATTATTTAGATATGAATCAATAATTTTTTTTTGAATAACCTCATTAGTTTGCCTAAAAATATGGTGTAACCTATGTAATCCAACTATTATTTTCATTTATTTATGACTTCTAAAAATCAATCACCTCCTTAGATATTTAATTATATAAAAATTTTAGAAAAAATAAAATAATTTGGTCAATGTAACATAATTCTATATGAATTTTATTCTACACCCATTATTGACCTAATGTATGATTACAAATAGTTATTGAGGGGGAGTGATGACATGGCACTGTCCATTATTCTTGATATGTTGGTATATGTAAAATGGATAAGTGGAATATACCCTAGTTATGATATTTCCAATTAGACAATCACTATTTTTTTCCATTGTTGTTTTTTGGTATAAATTATTTAATGAAAAATGTATTGTTTTAGTGTTGGTGTTTTTGTTTTAAATGAAAATATTACTACCTTAAATATAGTTGATTCATTTATTTTTGGTCAAATTTTTCCCTAATGTTAATGATTTTTCAATAGGTACTAGCTTCTGATTATATAGGATTGTGTGTAAGGTCTTTAAGAAAACTAGTTATAGTAAAAGTTTAGTTAATTGGGAAGGTTTGTTACCTTAAATCTATGTCCATGTTAATCTATGAATCTATTGTGTGAAATTGAGTGATTTCATATAATGTGTATTGAGAATGATGACATAATAAATAGTAATATTAAAAATGTTAAATACTCATTTGACCACTTAATCAAAAAAAATTATATTTTACAATAAACCAACATTAAGGTTGAGTGGGAACCAATCCAAACTGAAAAACATCCCATAAAACCGCAATTTTTAAAACCACCACCTATAATGCAAATTAAATATTTCAAAATTCAAAAACATCAATCTAGAATCAATCAAGCCTAAATTTCACGTCACTAGATATTAATTCATGTGATGATTGAGGATGCATCACCTAAGGATTTTCACATCGTCTTTGCAATCAAGTCATCACCAGCAAATCCATCATGACCTGAATCAACATCACAATAGATGAACCACACTGCACTGAAATGAGCACACCAAAATCTACTTTAATAGGGAGAATTTGATGCCACAAAAAACAATACACTAGTATAAAATATGTATACATAGAACCACCATCGATAGAACGATGGATTTCATCAACATAAAACACATAAAACACAAAGAAACCTAATTTTGAATCCAAGAAACAAGCCAATGACAAGGGGAATCACAAAACTGTTGTACATCAAGAATCTGGAAAATTCTAGGACAACTTCGATTATGAGTAACCACCATCGAACTCTTCCACCATTACCATACCAAAACACAAGTGTCACTATCACAGTTGACTAAGACGAGGTCAAGAATGGTGCGTTTGGTAAAATGGGAAGACCAAAAGCGACTAAGGGTAATACAAAAATCACCAATGGAACACCAAAATACATCCACTGTGAGTACCAGTTGATGAATGAATGAACCCCACCAGATCAATCACCCTCTGTACTAGAAAATAAATGAACTTGATGAATCAATAGTTCACTACCTAATAAATGGAGATAGACCATCAACACTTTGGGGTGGAAGGACCATAGCCATGACCTGAAAGGAACACCGAGGATGCCATAAGAGAATACCCAAATCTCAAGCTTCCACTAAGCATTGTCTCTGAACCAAGATCCAAACAGGAAAGAAAATCTGATTGATGCACATTGAGATACACAACAAAGTGGTGAGTAGGATCTGAAAAAACAAAGGAGTGGAATATTATGGAACCACTGAGAATGAGCGCGAGAGAAATAATTATGGTACATACCATATAAGAGAGACACCTCAATGGTGTCAAGAGATAACATGCTCATTTTATATCACAATTTTCATATACTCAAATAATTAAAATATAATTGAAACCAATAGATATAAACCAATGAGGAATCATTAAATCTATTTTAGATTCCTAGTTTTTTTGCTAAAGAATGAACAATCATGTAGTGAAATGTGCTCAATATGATTTAATCCATATAGAGGAAATGATTATCAATGTAACAAGAAGGTATTATTTATTCTCAAAACATTTATAATGAATCTTTGTTAACCTATTTTTAGGGATAGAGATGTTTAACATATTCATGTGATCTAACTGAGACATTTAACCCCAAAAGAAAACTAATTTTAATTTAGAATCATTCATTTTGAGAGTCCTATCAGAATAATACTGTTTAATATATCATTTATTGAGGAGTAGTAATAATATTTAATAAATAAGGTAAAATATCATGACTTCCTGCATGTACCAAAAAATATTTACTATAGTACCAAATACATAAAAATCCCCTTTCTGAATAATTATTTTACGTGTGTTATTTTTATATTAGGTTAATCTATAAAGTGTTTGGAATATAATTAATTAGATTGAATCAAATGAAAAAAAATGTATGTTACACACCCAAAATACATATTGTGTAAGTCCTAAATAAATAACGAATTAATGAAATACATAGGATATTATTCACCACAAACATGCCATGAGAATAAAATTTTGAAAAGTTATAATCGACATGACTACTAATCTGTATAAATATAAAATTCATTTCTACTGTGTGAAATCCATCATTATAAATAGTATAAATAATTTTATGATTTTTAATTTGCATAGATCCATCTGAGAAATATCTTCTGGAATATATATATTCCTTCACCATGTATATAAATACCATAAATGTAAATTAATCATGAACATATGTTACTAATACAACATGTGTATACAATGAGTGATTGAGTGTGAATAGGGATACCCCCTTTCATTTTACATCATGTAAAGAGGGAACTAATACATATGGAACAAGAATGTAATTTTTTAAATACATTTAAGTTGGAAAATAATCATGCATAGGTCATTACACTATTATAGTGTGGACTAATAAAATATCCATTTTCACTGAAAATATTCTAGAAATTGGTTCATGGTGAATAATATATAGATATATCCACATATTTTCACAAAACTCCAAAAACCCTCATCATAAAAAAACAAGTGATATGATGTTATTTTTTTATGAATGGGGGGGGGAATCTCACATTGTGTTAGAAATAGATTTTATCATAGATGATAACAAACACATATACTATTAATTTAATTTAGCATAAAATGATGTTTAATAGAGTTTATATCATTATTTTTTCATAAAAAAATTTACACCCTAGTTTAAAAGATCCGCCATTAGTATTAAGGGACATTAATTCTTTTTCTTTGAGTTTTTTTGTGGAATGATTTAGTTATATTTATATTAATGGGGAAACATTATATTTTTTTATTATATGATCTCATAAATCAAGATTTATTGTGAAATTGATTAAAAAATTTCTTTTATACTGTAGGCTGTGAATTATGTATTATTTAATAATTATTTTATATTTTTAATTTTTAGAGAATTTTTTTAATTTTATTAAAAAAATTTAAAAAAATAAATTTATTTTAATTAAAAAAAGGTTATATTTTATTTATATTTAATAATACCATAATTTATTTAATTTATGAAATTTGGAGAATTTTATTTTTAGTTAATCACTATTATTGAAATGGTTTGTGATGTTATTGATTTTTTTTTTCAATAACAATATTTTGAAGAAATTAGTAAATAAATATTTGAATAATAACAATTATTCAATTATTATAGGATGAATATTATTTTTTTATGGGTTATAAATTTATAATTATGGTAAAATGGATTTTCCCATCATAATTCATTTTCCTACTACCCCTCTATAACATCCACTACTAGAAAACGAGGTTATAGCCACGGTTTTAAACAAAACTATGGCTATAGGGTTTAATTTCAAAGGCTATAGCCACGGTTTAGTGAAACCATGGTGATATGTTTTTTTTTTAAATCTATAGCCACAGTTTCACCCAAACCGTGGCTATAGGGTCTTTTTCAAAGGGTTATAGCCACGGTTTGGGTGAAACCATGGTTATAGGGTCTTTTTCAAAGGGCTATAGCCACGGTTTGGTGAAACTATGGCTATAGGGTTGGTCTATAGGCATGGTTTTGGTAAAACCATGGCTATAGGGTATTTTTTTCATGATCTATAGCCACAGTTCATCAAAACTGTGGCTATAGATCCCCTTCCCTTGAACGGGAAAAAAATTAATGCGTGAAAAAATGGAGGGAAGGTTTATAGCCACGGTTTACATGATATAGCCCCAGTTTTTAATAATATATTTAACTATATATATATATCTTTAAAAAGATGTCTGTGGAGTAGTGGAAAGGTGCTTGGTCTACATAGTGAAGGTACAGAGATCGAATCTCGATGGGCGAAAATTAATTTTGGGCTATAGCCACATTTTTATTGGTCTATAGCCACGGTTATAAACCGTGGATATAACCCTGTTGCCATGGGGGACAATTGTGGCTATAGCCCAACTACCACGGTGGACAGATATGGTGGTTATAGCCACGATTTAGTGAAACCATGGAAATAGGTATACAGCCACAGTTTAAAACTGTGCCTATAGCCCAATAAAACTGTGGCTATAGGTTTTAGCTATAGCCACACCAATAGGTGCCATAGCTAGCTGGAACCGTGGCTATAGGTTATAGCCACGGTTTTGACCCCTATAGCCATGGTTTTTGACCTTGTCTATATCCCAATTCTTCAGTAGTGATCATTTTTTATTTTATCAATGGTACACTTTTTTATTTTTTATTGTTATATTGGTATAATTTCAATAATAAAAAATCAACATATCTCTCAATAGTTTGGTTCAAATTCAATAACTACAAACCAAACAACATAACATAAAAAAAGACATGCCACATTGAGCATTATCTTGTCAAGTGTGATATACTCCTCGAACCGAGGTTTTTTAAAGGCCTTGGATATATCAAAATTTGAGGACCACATGAGTCTCACCACCAAGACCAATAAACACTAATTATGAAATTTATTGTATAAAAAGAAAACATTATATAAGATAGAGACCCATCATTCCCACCATATTCCAAGAACATCATAAGACTCACTATACAAACAACGTCAATTGGGTAAATCCGTGTAACATGTGTATCTAAGAAAGTTCCATTGTAAAAAAATATGCAACTACTAAATAACCACCAAATGTCCCATTTGCAATAACCTATACACTGGGATATATTCACCAAAGTACACATATATTTTTTAATACTATAAATCCACTAAAATGACCACCAAACTACCTATATAATTAATGGACCTCAGAATAAAATTGAAATGAAATACCAAAAAGGAAAAAATGTAAAGGAAGGGGTGTAAGAAGAAATTAGAAAATAAAATTATTGTACTATTATAATATAATACTCCCAATGAGATTATTGAAATATTAGTAAGAAAACATCTTATAAAAAATGAATCCCAAAAAATACAATCAAATAAGAAATTATACCCTATAGTATAATGATCAACCTAAATAATTAATCATAAAAATTTTAAACAGCTATTAAATACACCTTTAAAAAACAAATGAAATAGAAGAGAATATATTTGCGTCAATAAGGAGTTTTCTGGGAATACAATGCTAATGAAACATCATTAAGGGTTGGAAAACCAAAAATCCGAACCAAGACCCACTATAAGTGACATGAACTAGGATATTATGAAATGATGAATATACTATTTGTTGGTATTGGAAATAAAGTTAAACTCATATAGAATAGGCTTTGATTGATCATTACTTTTAAGAAATCCACAAAAATATGTGTTCAGAAAAAATAAAAGGGGATTCATATAAAATTGGGTATAAACAAATGGGAAAATATAAATGAACAAAACAATAAAAGGAAAAAACATGGGGTAATCAGCTAAAGTATATGTCTAGGATAATAATATATCCTCTATACTCGATGGAAGAATCAATAAAACCACATGAATTGAATTAAAATAATAGAATACTAGAGAAAATAGTTCCATTAAACTCTCCATCACCACTTTTCCCCACTTAATATTTAATTTTGATTCATTTTACCTGCATCAATTTGATATTTTATATATAGTATTATCAACATTATTTTCCAATTTAAACTATAGGGAATATGTCCCATTTTCATTAAAAAGTAAATTATGGTTGTTTTTTCCACATAGAGTTTAAGGGCATGTGGTAGGGCTCGTTCTTACTATAGTCCATTTCTTATCCATATGGATTGGAAAATAATAGTATTTAAATTTATAATTTTATTCAATTATGAGTAAACAAAACCTTTATTGAATTTATAGATTCATATAATCCCTAATAGGTTAATATATATACCCTATACCTATATGTAATTTATATGTATTCACACCATTTAGATTTTTTAACCTTGTTCTTATCCGAATAATTTGTAAGATTATATTCCATGGAAAGTAAAATAATGGGGATTAGTTTTATATTTATATAGAAATATGATTTCTATTTATACTATGACAATAATTTTATATATTTATTTTCAAATATTTTTTAAGAGTTTTTCATTTTGGTTGGATATTTAGTTTCATACTCTTTAGTACTAAATGAAAATTTCTAAGGAGAAAATCCCTTTAATTTGATTATACCTTCCCTTATATATAAATTTTACATTTGATTTTTAATAATTTTTCCTTGGAGTGTTTCATATGGTGTATCCCATGATTGTGTATTTCAAATAATATTATTGTGGTTTATCTTTTTCTAAATTGTTTAGAATGATTGATTGGTATGTGTTTGGGAAGGTTTGTATTGAGTATGTTGTGGTATATTTCTTACATTAATTTATATATAATTCCTTTTTTCATATGTTTTTCAAATGGTTTTTTCTATTTAAATGGTTTACGTTTTACTTGTGGTTCCAAAGTTTTAGGGTGTTATATAACCAAAGGGATTATTGGTACAGTTTTTGGAGGTTGGAGGTTTGTTATGGCTAATATATTGACATGTTTTTTATAATTGTTTCATTGATGGGTATGTCTTGGTTGAAAAAACATAGTATTAATTTTAATATGTATTTATAGGACATATTTTTTTTAATATGAATTGTATTTTGGATTATAGATGAGGTTTTGAGACCCATTTGGACTTTTTACCATTGAAATACCTCAAGAATATATATGAAATTATTTTATTGATTTATAAAAATATGATATTTACGTAACATGTGGGGGTTTATAATGATAAATATGGTTGATTTTAATTTTAATCAGTATTTAGGATATAAATTTATCAAATAATATGTTATATTATAGGAGCCATAATAATTTTCAATATACCCAACACAACCACCAAGCAAACATTGATTACGGGTATGACCGAACATATTAGTAGTTGGAGTGATTTTTGATAAATAACATAGTATGATTCCTCCCTACTTCAATATGTGTTATATATTTATATAAGGATGTTGAGAATTCTTTTCGGTGGTAACTAGCCTATGAAAGTTTGTTTTTAGGGATTGTTTTTATATTGGTGTGAGTAATAACATAGAAATATGCACAAGTTTATTTGGACGGAGTGAGAGAGATAGATAGAAAGAAATAGACTACCGAGGGTTTTTAGGGAATAATTTGTAAAATTCTAACACTCACTTATACTATCTATACATAAAAAGATATAAAAAATTATGTTAGTGGTTCTGTTTTGTGATATTAGTTCAAACTATCTATGTGTAATTTTGAGTTTATAAATTTAGAGTTTTCTTTACTTTTACCACTCATTAAGGTATATATAGGGTGATTTTGAATTTCTATTTTCTAGTTCCTTCATTATTGTTACACTAATAAAATGTTTTTCACATTTTATTAGTCCATAAAAGTCATGAATTTATAGGTTGTATATTACTAATATTTCTCTAGATTTATATAATAAATTAATGTATTAGGATTCTATTTAAGAAATAATCATATAGTTTTCATAATGGTGATACCTTACATATAAGTAGTTATTCCCTTATAAGTATCCCTCATCCTATAGCTTATTTATGGTGGTTTTAGAGTAACATTGAAAATATCATAAATGGATTGGAAGGAGTATCAAGGTTTTGATTAATATCCAAGCTATATTTCAGTCATGTTTAGGTTGAAATTTTTCCAAGGAACCTAAGAGGATTATATTATTATGGAAGTCTATTAGAAATTATGAATCATGTTTATTAATTTATCCACAAAAAATTATTATCGATGTCAAGGTCTCCTATAATCCTATAATTTGTCTATATTCACCATCATTAAATTAAAGGAGAATGATTTAATACCTGGAATATATTTTATTCTAATTTTCATCCTTAAAAATGTAATTTTAAGGTCATGATTTTTATTCTGTCTGATAATAAAATCAAGATTTACAATAGTGTTATAATTAAATTAAATATATATACATGTTCATTCAAACCATTTTAGTAATTTTTATTAAAAATACAAATTAATAGGCATTTATAATTGAATTTCATGTTACTAAAATCATTTATAATTACAATATAATTGAAATTTAGCATTTTTCATTAATTTGAGTAATTTTCAAATAATTTTAATATTGGGATGAATTTTTAATTATAATGATATTAATTATATGTTTATTACAGTATATTATATCTACATGATATATTTCTTATAATGTATATATATCATTTAATTGTTGAGATCTGTTGAAAAGTAATAAAATAAAATATTTCATAAATTTATTTGAAAATTTATAATTCAAGAGGAGAATATCGCCCATATAAATTGATCTATAGTTAACAGATTTTAAGAGATAAAGTATTTCATATATGATTGAAAATTCACCGTAAGAAGGATAATGAAATCATCATATATATCTTATAAAGTCTTAAATATAGAATATGTGATGTAATTCTCCAAAAAGGATCACTATTAATGATGTGGAGTTATAAAAAAGGTAGTGATAATTGAAAATGAACTATTAATAAACAAATTTAGATATAATTTGTGAAGTAATATATTTTGACTCATTTGGAATTTATTCCATTCATTTATCTAAAAATAACTACATCCCCAATTTCATATGGACAATTTCAGTGTATTGTAGTGTTTTATTTAATAAGAAAATTATCATTAAAACCGAAGAGAAAAACAAAAAACCACCAGAATCATTGATTATAGTGATTATAAAATATAATCGTTGGAAATTAATAGGGAAATGTAGTTTCTGACTCTAGATGCCATAATGGTCATGGGATTAGATTATGAGAAAAGTAGGAATGCCATAATCTTTGATATATATAAATGTATCTGGATGACTATTGCCTCAAAAAGTGATGATGGAATGTTATAGGCCTCAATGAGGAGGAAAGTATTATATCATTTACAATATAAATATAACATAAAATTTTACATCATTTATTTACATTACATATTAATATCATTGAACTCGATTAGATTCTTTATAAAAAGTGAGACATCATAAAATATAAACAAAACTCATAAATGATTAGTAACTAACATCCTGTGAATTCCCTCATATTCATGTTAATTTAAAATGTATTTTGGTATGTGGAGACATTAATTAACATTAATAATTGATGGAGATTAGTGCATTCATGGGTAAAATTCATGGATTTTTGGAGAAGATAAGATAATGTTAATAATATGACCAATAAAAATGGTTAAATTTATAGCAATAAGAGCATTTGTCTTTAGAAATTGATAGGAGAGAATTATTGTAACACCCCGAGATTTTATAAAAAATATTATTTTTAATTTCATTAATGTCTTGTGTTGTACGCTAAACCAAAAGGAGCTTTCACAACATGCATCCTCGACTTGCCTTGCATTACACGCAATCGCGACCTTCCTCGATAGCGTGTGTAGTACGCAATAATGAGTTTCACTAAACAACAATATGCTATTAAAATATAATTAAAACTAGCCATTATGAATAGTAATAACCAATTTTTTAAATTTTTTAAATTTTATTTTTCAAAATGGACTTCATTTTTGGATTCGGAATATCGAAATTATCTTAGGGTGAAATTTTGATACTTTTCGGATAACTTTCATTTTCTGATGAATAGTGAAAATTAATAAATTTTAATTAAAAAAATCCTTTTTAATCGAAATAATTAAAAGTGATAAATTATTAATTTGAGTGGTTTTAAATTATATTTAGAATATATTTTTACAATTTAATACAATTTTGGTCATTGGATTTAATTTCACATTTAAACCAGACATAAACAAATGTCAATCTTTTGATAGTTATTATCTCTTAAGAACATGCTATTTGTTTTGACGTCGGGAATTAATTTTTAAATAAAGTAATGCAACTGATATGTTTTGAATTTGGTAAAATAGACATCATTTTTCAGTTCATAATATCAAATATATCTTAGGCCTAATTTTTGGTATTTTTTTGGAAACTTTCATTTTTTGATGAATAGTGAAACCACTAAGTGGTAGTTAAAAAAATGAATTTTTAATAAAACTTAATTTTAATGCTTCTGTGAGTGGAATTTCAAAAATCCGAGAGACACGGTTGATGTCAGAAAGTAAAATGTGGTTCAATGAGATGAAAATAATTTTTGGTGAATAGTAACTTTTTACTTTTTTTACCACGGTTAAAAGTAAATAGGGTAATTAAGGGTAAAAATGATATTATTATTACCCTAAAACATGTCATAATTCTATTGGATAAGTTTAATTCGACCAAAAACAACCTTAGGAATAAAATATGACCATTTAGGCCCACTTGGATTAGATTAGGACATTTATTATTAATTTATTTAAAGAAGGGTTAAAATAGTTAAAATCAAAGTTTAAGAAGTATATCATTTTTAATATAGGGTTATACATATGATAAATTCGACTATAAATATTCATTAGAAATATAAAAAGACTTCCTACATAATGGGATGTTATTTGTAATTTTTAGTCATTAAATAATTTAATTTATTTATGACACAAATATGATGCAGTAATTATCTTATTAATGCAATATTGACATAAATGATGTTATAAATACCACAATAAATGTAATTTGAGACTTTTTAAGAATTAAAATAATTTTCTAGGTTAATATGACATTTTAGTATGGATTTAATTAATTTTTTTCGAACTAATCATTCTGTTATGATTTTTACAAAAATCAATTACTAAATACTGTCAAAATTGACATAAAATAGTTTTTAAAACAAATATTATATTATTAATTGCTATTTTATTCATAAAAATATAAGGTTCAGCCAAATGACTTAGATAAGGTTATATATAATAATAATAAACAACTTGGGGTTCGTTTGGCTGCTTATAGTAAGTTTATAAACCTTATAGTATAAGAACAGAAGAAGACACGGTAAAAGTAAAATTATTTAACTTAAAGTTAAATATTAATGATAAGGTTAAAATAGGAACCTAAACTTGTCTAAATTCTATTGGATGAGATTCTTTCGACCCATACCCACCTTAGCTTCTAAATAAATCAATTTGGAGCTATTGAAAACCGAATTTGGCTTTATAATAAAATAATATGTTTAGTTATTCCAAAGGTGCCCCTCTCCTCCCTTATAAAAGGGCACCTCCTCCCTCTCTTCCTCACACCACATTGAGCCTTCATGCTCAGACAACCCCTGAAAAATTGTCTTCTACACTTCCCTAGAAACATCCTATAGGTCCTGGGCTTCTTCAAACACCAATTTTAGTGCCCTAAGAGGAGGACTCAAAGAGGCGTTTCAAAGAAGAGGTAATGTCCGTTACCGATTCTTTCAACTTTATTTCTTCTTCCACTTCTTCTTCATAGGTTGTTTCATTATTAAGTAATAACATCAGTATCACTCATATACTGATATGTTATTATAAGTATGAAACAACCCTATTTCACCATCTATCCATCCTACGGAAAATGAAATCACCGTGCATGCGTACGTACGGAATACCGTCTCCACGCCGTATTGTAATCTATTTTCCACCACCACCTTACTTGGATGGGTATAATGGTGTAAATAATAACTATATATGATTATTGTAAAGTTATATTGATTCTTAAATAGTATACATACACTCCAATACAATTCCACGATCATGAGAACGATATCATCGCTCGTGCGTACGTACGGACTACCGTCTCCACGACGCGATGAGATTCATTCTCCACGTTAACCATTCATTTATGATTATAAAGTATATATAATAAGTAATCTGGAAATATATGAAATAATAATGATACTGGATTTATGTGTATATATATGTATGTCATCTACTTAATTCCATTCAACTCAATTAGGAAACGAAAAAAGCGTTCATGCATACGTACAGCCTACCGTCTCCATGAACGGTGTATTTATTTCCATTTACTTATCTATTATATGTATGTATATTCTGAATATATATTATATATAAATCATGTTTTATATTCTGGAATTAATTAATCATGATATAAGTAATCATATGAATAATTACAAGTCAAAACACGGACGACAAATGAAATGATTTTACCCAAAACGCTCTTTAACATGGAATTTACAAAAGAACGGGTAAAATAAAGTCATAAGTAAACCATATATGATATCATAAAAACGAGTATGATTCTGTAATAAGTCAATTACATTATTTAAATCATTATACAGTAGGTTCGGACACTTACGAAGCAAATCGGACCTAAGGTAAGGGATAATTTAACAATCTCATTTTTATCCGAGGTTGTGTATTCGTAAGTATTTCCTGGGTTTATCTTTATCATCAAAGCCCATGATTTCTAAAAATGGTTTCTTGTATTGTTAATGTCCTTTTTACCCATTTTTGACATTTACTACATGGTATCTTTTTTTTACATTACGAGGTACTTTTTGACTTTTCCGGAAAAAGTACGAGAAGAATGTTTTTTTAACATATACGACATGAAAGGATTTTTATGGTTTTATAAAGCCTTGTTTTCATGAAGATTCCTTCAAAAGATTTCATGTCTATTTTCAACAAAAACCATTTCTTCTAAAATTTCAGGACATTTTGTGAATAGAAAATGATTTTGAAGAAAAAAATATATTTTCCTCAAGCATTCATTTCAAGTGTTTTATCAAGACCATTTTCATCTAAGATGACATTATTTCACATGTTTATGTTTCAAGAATCATGTCTCTATGATTTACATGGTTTCACTTTTCTTATTATGAAATGATATCCATTTCTTTTATATGGATTATGTGACGATGGGATGATGTTTATGAAACCCATTTTAATTATTGGGTTATTATGAATGATGTATGTTTATTTTGTGGCACAAGTAAGAATGATTTCATTATGAGATGGGTGGGACCTATATCTCCCTCCAATGCATTGGGTAAATATTTATATCTCATGATATATACAAGGATGGAATGGTAAGTTAATCCAGTTCAGTGTTACAGGACTGAAACGAGGAGTGAACTCGATTCAGAAAGGGACTTTGTCCACCAAGATGGTCTTGGCAGCAATGCCTTGGCTACTATGGAAATCCTGACATGTGCTGAATGGTTGCCACAATTACATGTTTTATTCCCATTCTATTTTATCATTCTTAATGTTTCTTTATGATATATGCCTTACGTACATCAATGTTTTATGTCATTGCTCAAGCTTTTGATGTTTAAACATTATGTTCATGTTTTTAAGTTCAAATGTATATGGTATTTTTATTTTATCCATGCTTACCCTTACTGTGAATTTGAGCTCACCCTTTTTATGTTTTCTTTTCCCCAAGATATAAAGAAAGGTTTTAGGTAAGAAAAAAATGGAAGATCTTTATGGGAGATGTTGAAGATCTTTCACCACGACTAGAAGATTACATTCCATGTTTCCAAAGACACTCAAATATTACGGTCCTTGTGTGTGTGTTTTTTTTATGTACTAAGTATTCCCCAAAAGTAATGTAATGTCCATGTACATCAAGATTTGGGTCTCTTCAATTATCAAGGATCATAAGATGGAATAATTTTTGACAGTATATTTAGTGAAATTATCAATGAATTAAAAAGGTTATTGAATGTTCATAAGTCCACAAGGATTCATCATTCTAATAAAATTGGGCTAGTATTGATCTCTTTGTAATCCCATGATATGTGTTTCTACTTTAAAGTAATATAGATATATAAATGTAAGTTACGTACCCTTAAGTTATTATTATATAGTCTTTATGTTTTTTATAAGATTTATTATTTTAATGTTTTTCTTCGCATAAATATATATAACTCTGTTATAAATAACATAATTAAGGGTTAAAATTATGGAATAATCTTGAACGTAATTATAATGTTTCTATAATTAATATTTACATGTTTTATCATTATTCTAATATATGATTATATATTTCAGGATATTTTTGTTATTTTTTTTAGTTTTCACTCTACAATTCTCTCTAAATTAATATATTTTCCATTTGCAATGTAGGTTTATAAAAATTCCCTTCCATTGACCAATTATTCATGTATATGAGTAGGATGGATCAAGGGATAAATAATTTTGGGTTGTGATAATTATTTTTGTGATAAAATAAATTTTTCTCTTCTGTTTTATGGATACTACACTCATTGAAGTGTTAATTCTAGTGGTAATATCCATGGTATAATGGAATCAATTATATTTTTTGAGTGGTTTAGGCCATTCCACATAGGGAAAAAAATCAATAGTTCAATAATGTATGATAATTTACTTTTATAAAATTTAAATTATTTTGATAGTTTATTATATGCTTGATAGTAGTTATAACCACTTATAGAGGATTAATGTAGAATAAATATATTCTTAACAATAGAGGAATGATTCTATGAAGTCTCTTTAGTAACTCAAACTATCATCATTCTATAACATTTCAATTATACATTATTTTATTATTTAATTTTTTAGTCTTGTCATTGTTGTCACTATTTTTATATTATAAAAAATATTACATAAAATGAATAATATCTATAATAAAATATTATTATGTTTTTAAAAAAAATTGATTTTTGAACTATAATTTATTCAATTATTTTAAATAATATATTAGTGACCAACATGTGAGTTTTTTAATGTCAAAAATTTAGAATCATTGATAGGGGAATAATTTATGTTACATAATTTTATTTTATTTATTTGAGTCAGTAATTTTCATAATATTTTAATGTTTGTTTTCATATTGTTTTTATATAATGGTGAAACATTTTTAATCCATTTTTCTAATATGGATAATATGACTCTTATAAAAAATTATTTAAGATAATTTCACTACTTTAGTTAAACATATTTCAATGAATCAATATATATAATAATATTAACATCCAAAGGAGAATGAAGAAGAGAGAAATGATCGATGTTATAAATGGGAAGTACAACGAATATAATTAGGGTAGAATTATTAATG
Organism: Viscum album; assembly: GCA_963277665.1. Classification (NCBI taxonomy): domain Eukaryota; kingdom Viridiplantae; phylum Streptophyta; class Magnoliopsida; order Santalales; family Viscaceae; genus Viscum; species Viscum album. The sequence goes on along the minus strand of OY728137.1, from coordinate 1,486,976,716 downwards.
GAGATATATTTTATTATTCAGTTATGTATTCATACAAAAAAGAAAAAATATGTGTTTAACAAATAATAACATCATCCCCTATTCCATTAAAAAAATAACCGAGGTAAAGTAATCTATTCCATCATATTATGGGAGACCAAGATTTATGTATTAAGAAAAACAATTAAAGGAAAAAAAATTAGGGAGTTGAAATAAATTATAGAATAAGTAAATACTCACCTCTAATATTTTATAAAACAATTTCTAAATAAATCAAAAGAACTAGTGGAAGAAGAAGAGAAGCCCCCCTAACATTTAATGTAGAAATTTTCTCCACTACATTTACCAATAACATGTTTTTTGGATAATTAATTCATGATTAAGAAATTTACTAGTTAAGACATTTTAGGGATTTGAAAAAATTATAGTCAACTATTAGAAAATTATTTTCCATGATGAAAAAAATTATCTTACCAACAAGAAAAGTAAATATAGCATAAAATATATTGTATGTTTTGAAGAAAGGATGGAAAAACGTGTGGTATTTATCACTAAGGATGATTTTGGAGATTTTACTAAGTTGAATTTTCATAAAGAATAATATAGTAAAAATAAAAATTTGGTGAAACCATTTCAAAAAATATACAAAAATTACTAATAATAAAAAATATTCATCAAGTTGAAGAGAAGGATGTCGAAACCTATAATATCATAGTTCAAAATCAAGAAGAATATAAAATTTTCATTCAAAAATCGATGAACATTCAATAATTTTGATGTTGGGGAATCTAATTGAATAACTGAACTTGTAAAAGAGCATGTGAAAAGATACGGTAATTCAATTTAAGAGATAAATAATAAATGGGTAGATTATTATCAATATCTGGACATACATATAAAAGACAACACATTTTATTAGGTACCACATGTTTTACATTTATACATTTGTATATGTATTGGTATTTTTTATGTTTTATTTTTAATAAATCTATATTAGTTTTGTGTTTTCTTATAGGAAATATTGTTGGAAACTAAAACAACTAATGATGTCCACATATAATAATTCATTATCTTGTTTCCTTCTATAACATTGTTTTCATGTATATCCTCAAATTATATGTTTTAAATTTATATTGATAATATTTGAGTTAAATTTAAGAAAATAAAATAATTTGGAGAGGTGGAGGTCTCATGACCTCATCCAATAAGACCTTTTCTGGGATGTATGTAAGCAGAGTGTGACACCCCAAAAAAACCTCCAATGGGTTAGGGTATAGTGAAAAGTGATTAGTAGGCATGTTACTAAAATGGGATGCCTTATCCTCAACTACTTATACATACAAAAAAATGTATTATTTGTAATAATATTTATATATATGTATAAACTAAAACATATAAAGTATAAACTATCCATGGAAAAACACCTTGGAAATATATTAAATTATAGTTTCTTAGTATGAACGTTACCAAGGGAAAAAATAAATCCCAACCAGAAAAGATGTCACTACCTAAATACAATTGAAAAAAATAATACTAAAGAGATCTTAACTCAAAATCTCTATGGAAGACCACCTAACATGGTTAGAACCTCCAAGTTCTTCTTTGATCTATCAAAATCACTATATATCATCATTTCTTATGCATAACACACATTCCATATAGGGGAATACCATGTAAGAGTGAGTGTATAAATACCCATTTAGATGCCCAAAATACCATTATGGGATTAATAGAAATTGTAATAGTCTCGTCAACCCTTATGTTTGAGAGAAAATAAAAGGAAACATCAGATATGTTCAAAATAATCCCAATTAAGAGAGAAAGGGGACCTCCTTTCCCAAATCCTACTTAGAATTATGAGTGATCAGATAGTTCTCAAAAATAAATCTTCAAAGCAGAACACCATGAAACCTCATATGTATTAGTGTAAAGGGCCCCCTCCTCACCATTGTATTCTTCTGTCATGGGAGAACTAACTCCCTTACAAGACCAATTTCCCATTGGTTCTAAATAATGGAGGGTGTACCATAAAATAAAGAGAGAACCTACACAATTTATTTCATGGAATTTTAATAAAGATACCTATTGAAAAATTATATGTTACATAGTCCCTAGTGTGAAAGTGTACCAACCCTGACATATATTTGAAAATAAAACCGGATAAATGCCATTAGTCAAGTGTTTCTAAGGGAATCATCATTCTTACAATAGTTCATGTTATATAGTTGATGCCAAAAAACCAAAGGATCATATCCTATAAAAAATAATGCTTCGTATATACAAATCAGGATAAAAATAATTTCTATGAATAAGTATATACATGAATTTAGTGGTTTCTATAAAAATTACATGGTGTGTACATAGGGTCAAATGATGTGTGACCTCACCTTAACACCTGGGCATGTCCTCAATTATACGTGGTATGGATGTACTTGTGAATAAAAATTGAATTTCTTAGTAGTTTGGTGTATTAGTATGTCCTCTGGACACATTTCCCTATAATCCTTCACATGAAATTGTACTTTGTCAATGCTTGTGTACTCTAGTTATGCCCATTTACTCTGGCCATGTTTATGCCCATGTAGAAGTTCACAGCCATTTACCTTTCCATGTCCATTCCTCTATACCCCTAGGGAAGACTTAAGGGATCGAGTACCACATCACATGGAATGTGGGGGTCCCATATAGTGATTGATAATTAATTTCTCATGAAAACCTTGATTCCATAGTTAGGGTCTACATGACATGCATTCCTAGAGAATAAGAAATGTATGCATATATTTTGCCGAAGATAAGGAGATCTTCAATGTTCACTCATGTCCCTCCACCACCATTACATCCACCACAAAATCTTTTGAGGATATTGGATCATTAGTTAACAAATATTGAAATCTTGTTGATAGATGGATTCCATCGTCATGAACTACTTGTGGATCATCAATGTCTCCTTTCACTATCATGTTTCCTCACCCATAGATAGAAACCTATAATCCAACATCCAATATATATCTATAATAAATGAATACGATATGAAATCAATATTAAATCATAAAAAAGTTATCTATAAATAATTAATGTATCTTTTTTGAATTTGGGGGTTCGATCATGCTTGAATCTAGAATAAGAGTGTTAATCCATGACCCCATGGGAAAATACTGATGTATGCAATGAATTAGGGGGTAAAAAACAACAATGAAGTGAAAACCCATCATTAGATAATGTGATCCCATCCAATGATTACATAAAGATAAACATGATTGAAAATTAAGGAATATAAAATGTTTAATCTGTTTCAAGAACCCTAATTAGGAACCACGTTCGTTTGAAGAATGTACAATAATGAAAATAAGATGATATAATAAATCGACAATTAATAAATAATGAAAAGGGTGACCATGAAATATTGTTTCCAAACATGATTTCTGATTGATGTCTGATTATGAGAAGTTTTGTAACATTTTAGTTGGTGAGAACTTGGAACTTCATTGGAAAAGTAAATAGCTCTTCCAAATGCTCATTAATTCCATATTAATTTTCATTCGTCAGGGGATCTCCACTAGGGTTCCACTCAAATCCTTAGTGGTACGAGGCTAAACCAAGATATTTCCCATAATAGGGGTTCAATATAGGTGTATGAGGGATTTTTAATTAATAGTATAAAATAAATTTATTATTTTATTTACATAATTCACCGGAAAACAACATTAATGAAACACCTAACAAAAATTAAATTTATATCAAAGATAGGGAAAACCATATGTTCTCAAAAAAACCACGGTCTCATATTTACGTTCTGACGTACTTATGAATACGATAATAATTTAATATGAAATGATGAATTCATTAAATTTAACTTTTTATTTACTAGAGGATTTATTATTATAAAATTTTATTAAATATATTTATCAAATATTTTAGGGATCATTTTATTGCATTGTTCCAGGTGAAATAAGTTATCAAAAATACTATTAACTTTGAGAAATTTTTATTCCAAAATATAATGGTGTATAATTTCTCCCTTAAATAATTTTCATTCAAAAAAATTAATAATAATAATTTATTAAGAATATATAATGTTATAGGAAAGATAGAATTGTAAAAATATATAATTTCTAATGGGACATAAAGCTAATTATCTTTGATGTAATAATGATAATTTTTATCCAAAATATACTTCTTTAAGAGTTTCTACAGACATACCTTTCATAAATTCAGTTTCATGGTCCTATGTCATACAAAACACCTAATGAATAATGGTTATGATAATATCCACTTCAATAAAAGTAAAAAATCGTATTAATACGAAAACTCAAACTTATGATTTCATCATAAATAAAACCTTTGTTTCAAATAACAATATTTTTTCATCAAATATGATATAATTGGATCAACCAATCAATAATTTAGTTTGATATAAGTTGTCCCAAATATTTATCCTATTAGGGTTCCTAAAAAAACTCATCATAGAGTTGAAATATAATTAAATTTTCTATAATTTTTCATGAAGTTAATATTATTAAACAATGAATATACCCCATGATACTTTATCCAATTGTGCATCCCCAATCACACTAATCATGCCCCAATCAAAATTTTTTTGATACTCAACTGGTCCTTTTCATGGTGATCACCTCTAGTTGCATTAATTTTATTAATTATTGAAGTTTAGGATGTATATATATAGGGATTTAATTTCTTGGAATACCACATTCTCCAAAAATTTCCCAAATTCTAGGTTGTTATCCCATTATTAAAATTAACCTTACAGTTTTCTCTAAATTTGTCATCATAATTATCATTAACAACTAACCTAATAATATAATATAAATTAACCCCAATTAAATACTAATATATACTCCCCATACCTACAATCATAGTTATAATGCTAAAACATTTTCATTAAGCATTATCATTTTTAAAAAGTGAGATGAAATTATTATTATTCTATAAAATTTCCCTATATTAAACATTAAATCTCACAATAATCATAAATTTTCAACAATTGAAGGTTTTTTTTTCATTGAGGACCAGGTAAAAGTATACTAATTTTACAATTTTTTTGAAAATTTATCCATTATAACACCACATTAGACTACCTCCATGACTTATCACAAGTTAAATTTATCTTCATAACCATGGGAAATCAATCTTAATAATTGGGTGTTCTCAAACAATCAATAAGGAAAAATTTAATCAACATGTAATCTAGGATAAGATCATAATTATATAAAACATTTTGTTGATGAAGGAAATATATTATTAAAAAGGTCTTCAAACAATAATAGTTTCCTATAAGACATGATATAAAAAATATATTCACAAAGGAGAAAACATATAACCTATAAAAAGAGTGATGCAACATGAGATAATAAACATTATCCATAGATCATATCATATGAATGAGATTGGAAAAAAGTGTATGTAATAAATTCAATGATAGAAATAATATTTTAATACTTCCTTTCAAGACATTAATCATATATTTGGCTTGGGAAAACCACATTGTACCATCTTGGTAATGGGATTAATACTCATGTACCATTTTTGGGCATGGTATTTCCGCCTATGTTACCTTGATAGGATTGATATAATCCTATCATATACCCTTGGTCATGGTATAATGATCTAGAAAATTATTTGGAATTGGGATATCCTCTCATGTACCCTATATCATGGGATGATCCTCCAACAGACACTCTCATATGGGATAACCATCCCATGTACGCTTTTACAATCATGAGATCTAAACATTACAAATGGATTATAGGGATATATAATAAAAAAATCATAATAATTATTATAATAAAAACATATGTGTCACATGATAGGATGAATGAAACTATACCTCAAACTTGAATTATTTATCATATGGAAAAGGGATGGGTTTTAGGGAAAAATTTCAAATAACCTTAAATAAATAATCTAGAGAAAAAATATGTATGGGTAAATAAAAAAATGTCTCTAATTTAACAAAGGTAACATAAAAGGATAGGGATATAGATTAAAATAACACTCTGAGGTTATTAGATAAATCACTTTGAAAAACATGAATAAATATCCCATTATGAAATTCTTGATATCACCTTAAAATGTTTTCATTAAATATAAATACTTTAAGAATGATAATTTTTTTTTAAAACATACCTATAAAACATAAAAATATTTTTACAGGGTAAATATAATATAATACGTATGATTTTAAAAACACTAATGAATTATTTCAAAAAACATGAACCATTAAAATTCCTTTTTATGACGTTGAATTTATTTTAAAAATAAAAATTTATCATTAAATAAACATAAAAACATCTCCTTTACCATTAAAAATCATAAAGTTTAAAAAAAATTAAAATACTTTTTAAATATATAAAGGGTCTTTTATAATTTAGAATTATAAAATAGTGAGGGAAAATGTATAAGAATTTATATAATTTTTTTTAACAGTAATTGTATAAAGTGATGTTAGAGGTCTCATTAAGAGTACATTTAAATAACTTAATGTGAAAAAATGATAAAATTTATTTTTAAAAAGTATATTCAATAAATTATCATCGAATATTATGAAACATGTTTTATAGATAATGTAGAGTAGAAGATGAATCATTTATTTTTCAAAGTATGGATAACATTTTTAAAATTTTCAAAAATATTTTTTGAAAGCCCACAACATAGAATTTGTTAGAAAATATTTATTTTGATGAGTGGAGTGGGTTATTATAATTTTAACATGACATGAAACATAATTAGGGTTCCAAATATAACACTTAATATAAGTGGGAAGAGAAAATAAATAGATAAATAAATATAATAACTAAAGATAATGAGATTTATTCTTCAAAATATAAAATATTTTGGGTTTAGAAAATCATCATGCATTGGTATTGAATTAAAAATTTAGTTTTCTAAAGATTTTATGAGAAAATAAAATATAATAAAATTTTATATTTGAATATCCCAAGAGTGGTATAAATTTGTTCAAGATGAAATATCACAAATCAAGGAAGTTGTTTTTAGTTATTAATTTCCATTATTGAATACAAGTCACTTTAATAAAAACCACCTGAAACAAAATGCTTAAAATTGAGCTTAAAATACAATGAATAAAATATAATTCATGATAATATATATCAAAAATTTATATTTCATTAAATTTAAATTAAATTATGTGTATAATGAAAACATGTCTCAAATAACAAAAATTCAGACGAAACATCCTAATGTTTAATATTTCTTTTCTGGGCATAGTCTAACCTTTTGTATGAAAAAACTAAAATAATAGTAACCTATTTCAAAAACACATTAATTTATACTTTCCTTTATACACTCAATTTAAAAACATTTATTAAAAATATTTTAGTCCTTAATAGTTAATTTTATTCATCTACTTCTAGAATAAATTTATTTCTTGTTTCACACTAGTTTCGTAAGGGCATTGTAGATTATTGTCTAATTAAAAAAAATTATGATATTATAAAATGTTTTATAATAATGGGTTTTCAATAATTAAACTTATCCCATTTTAATTTAGTGAATTATAATTTTATGGAATGTGATAATAGAAATGAAATTACTTGTTTTCAAAGGAGGAAGCCCTCACATATGCATGATTAATGATTTTTTTCTAAAAAAAGTGAGACAATTAAATTACATTATTAGTTATCGTATAATGATTATAATTATGAGAAACTAAATATATTAATCTATCAAATATTGTCGTATTAAAAATCATGAATTATGGTGATGAAAAATGAAATACATTAAAGAGTTTAGGTCATAATCCACACGTACAGAGGATATATGTTGTTTTTTTTATAATGGGTGGAAAGGATAAAATAATGGTTATTCTGTTAATCAAATAAAAATCCTTTATATTAATAATTGTGATGTCATTATAATAGTGTTTATAGATTAGTTTGATAAGAAAAAGGTATTGGGAGATGGGGAGAGCCTCGAGGAATCGGGACCCCATCTGTTCAATCCAATTAATATAAATAACTGGACAGATGTTGGTATGATCATCACAAGCTTGTGTAGAACATTAAATGAAAATATTAATGGATTTAGGGATATATGTGTGTGGTTTACCCCAATATTTTTCACTATAAAATGGATTAGATACCACCAAATCACCACACAATCATCATAAAAACAATGGAAAAAAACAATGAAAATAGAAAAAAAAGGATTATGTAATTCATAAAAATTTACTACGTCTATAGGATAAGAATGAAATTTTCTATAGTAAAATATTAAAAAAGTGAATAAAAATATGTCACCCAATTTCTATGTATTAAAAAATTATTTGAAAATGAAATCATAAACTCCCAACGTTTATATTGTTCTATGAATCTTCAATTTTGTACCACTCCCCCTCTTTATAGAGGTATTTTTCAAATCAACCAGTTGAAAAAAAAACTCCAAGATTCATAACCATCCCCCTATTCAATTGTGAAACTATATGTTCCATATTTAAATATCTGATGGAACTATTAATAATCAGTTACCATGATTACAATCCACTCATTGTGTCTCCACATCCACTGAATTTTATCTATAAGAACTCTTTATGATGCTCCCTCTAAAATAAACAATATTCAATGAATGTAAATCCACACAAATGAGGGAACAGTATTGTCATCTCTATATGAAAACATTATATGAAGGGAGTCTATCCAGTAACCTATCATCCCAAATAATATAAAAACTAATAAGTAGGATATAATTTTCTGGTTAGTTTAATGATTCTATCAGATGTAATCAATATGAAACACTCTATTAAGTGAAGGATGATCTATTTACACAAACTCAATATTCACTCGCATGGAAAAGTTCTTTATAGTTTCAATATTATTCTTACATCCACATGAGATCAACCCCAATCTTAGGCTTGTAGTGTTATCCCTCTATCCAATCAACCATATCCAACTAAGGCATAGTGTTTCCTCCGCCATTCTTGTGAAATCACCTTTTTAAATATATCTACATGATTGATCTTCACAAAAAACACTCTAAAATCCCTACACACTATCAATAAGTATAATTATTATAAATTTACCCATCATGTTTTTGTTTTTAATTATTGTATGAAATCTATATTGTAATTATAATGAATGACACTCTAACTGTCAAAGAATTTAATTACTCTATATGATTCCTTTTTTAGTTCATTCTGAAACTAAATAAACTATATTTACTTATCATCATCACCAAAACAAATCACTACATAAACTAACTTATTCATGTAAAAATAATCTATTTCATTGATTACCAATTTTTCATTCGATAATTTAACATTAAAAGGATCACAAATCCCACTTAAAAAGAAATTTTTGGTCGAGTAAAAACCATATCATACAAAAAACATCAAAAATATGTCAGCAAATGTCACATTCTCCATGTAAAAAACTTTTCTATATATTGACAATGCTTGTGCCTTATAAATTTTGAAATGTTTTGTGATCTGCATTTGAGATACGCTTAAAACTAATTGTTCATAATGTTTTATTGATCGTTCTTATGTATTATTTTATGGATAAAAAAGGGAGGCTACATTTCCATACCTTTTAAATCTCAGCCACTATATATTCATAGCCTTTACATGATTTTTGCATCTCAAACTATCCTGATATCTTCCACTTATCTTCCTCAATATAATTGAACTCCATAATAGAAATCAATATACCATCAACATACAACAATAGAATTGTATATTTCATATTCACCCATTTCTTTTTGTAACAATAGTGATCAAGATCACATTGAATAATACATTATTTATGTATTAATGTGTTAAATTTTATTTCTACAATCTTATATGTTGAATCAAGACAAAAATATTTCATTTCAAATTCAATACTAAATAATAGTTTTGACGAACTTTATAACCCATAGTCTACACTATTTTAATTTCGTTTAGTATACCCGCATAAAGAAATTTTTGTTCATAAGAACATCTTCTCATAGTATAGATCATCCAATGAAACAATAACACACACTATCCAAATAAATATTACTTTAAAACATGGGGACAAAATTGAAGAAAATTATATCTTATTCTTTTCTGAAAGGATTTCTTAACCGATCATTTTTTGGTACTAATTAGTTTCATTATATTACTCTTTAAAAATGAAAACAATTTATTTTGAAGATATATCATTACTTTCAGATGTTTAGGTAACTCCGGATTGTTAATGATTTTTAATGAACTCGTTTAATTAAATATGGACAACTATCACTATTTAGTTTTACATGGAGTAACTACTTCCTCCAAACTATTTGGTTCACTTAAATCCATTAGATTTAAGAAATTTGTATCAGCTGAAAACCTCTAAAATTGATTTTGATATTAATATAAATCAAAAGAACAACTGATGGGTTTTTCATTAAATACACATGGTACCATATCACTTCTTCTAGTAGGGAATTTTATATTTTTTTCTTATTCATTATTTTTATGTCTGAACTATCACCATCAAGTAATGTTCTGTATAATCATTTTATATCTGATAGCCTAACTATTAAAACACAAGATTTTACCATCCCCCATAAGCATTCCAAACTAAAAAACAATTTGAAAAACATTATATTATCAATCTGAACCATAATATATTATCTATCATCAACCTCCTTATTAGAAATGTTCCTAAAATTCCATATATGTTTGTAATTCAAATATACATCACATCTTGATATGATTTGTATCTTTTATTCATCCCCTGGATGATATCCAAATTTCTTTTCACCAAATTCAATGAGGAAACACACCATGTACTTAACCTTCAACATATCTCTCTATTTAGAATATATTTTTACACATATTATGACTAAAAATGTTCTGAAATGTTCCACATATTTTCTCTTACCTGACCAAATATCTATATGAAGTTCCTATCCTACAACAGAAGTTGGAATTTTGTTTACTAAATATGATACTATTTTTATATATTCTTCCCCAATTCTTAAAGTAAACAAGAACCAAAAGGATATTCCAGGAATTACAAAATAAAATGAAGTATTCGAAGATGAATTTTACACTTATAGAAAAATATGAGTTTGGGAGATTTTAAGAAGGTTCACTCCTTTTTTTCAATCTAATAGCAATACATTGTAAGAATAATCTACACTAGGAGGAAATTCCTCTGATCATCACTATTTTACAGAGTAGAGATATAAAAAATCATTCCAAAAGAATGTTTCCATATTAACCATCTCCTACATGTTTGAAAACTATAACTAGAATTAGAGACTATTGAATACCCCCAAAAAAATTCAAACACTTCCCACTCAAAGAAAAATGAAAATGCACAAACAATATTTTAATTATTTAGTTAATTTTTTCATATCCACAATATAATACTAAAATAATATTTATTACAAGATATATAAGACAATACAAAATAATTCAATCACTTCCTCTCTATTAGAAAGTAATATACAATTATTTGAGAAACACTTGAAATTCATATAGTTCCTTGCATCTATAAAACTGGTCCTCTATCCATATTTATATAGGTATCTATTTTGTAAACTAGTTATACCTACCTATGAGATTATTTTTATACCTCTCATTAACATAGGAAAATACATATTCACTATTTAATCATCTAATGGAACCACAAATAATCGATCACCAGGAATATAACCCATTTATTGATTAATTTCCCCAAATAATAATCATCCATGGTTACTTAGTTTGATGATACCAGTTCGATAAACACTCTTCAATGACTCTAAAACTTCACTAAAAGGGACCTCTATCTAGCCTTCGTTGTCTAATTACTCTATTTGGTGGATTTATGTCTGGTGACCTTCCTAACCATCTTCTCTGAAAACTAGTCAATATGAGACAGCCATCAAGTCATTATTAGGTTCTTCGTCGAATTTAATGTATTTATAAAACTATATATTATAAAAATTATTTTTTCCCATAAACTCAATATAATATTGTGAAGAAACGATTAGGAGTAAGAAATTCTCAAGAACAGAACGTGATATCTCTCTTTGAAATATACATTGATTTGGAGGCCTAAGGATAACTAATTTAGAAAAGAGGATTAAAAACATTATATATGAAATTAACATGAGAATAAGTTTAGTGTTTTTGGATTTTATTAGAATATACTTGTATAACATGAATTGGTGGATGTTTTCCCCATTTATATGTGAAGACTAAGACAAGCATGGAAGTACCCATTAAATTTCAATAATGTCATGTCACTATTCCATAGTCAATGTATAAAAATGTGCAAAATTATTTTCGGGAAGATAGTTTGCCAAGACACCTCTTATCCACACACATAGAGACACATTATTAATTACTTAGGGCCATTCACACTAAGTATAACCATTTTTACACTATTTTACTTTTACCGTGGTAAATAATGTTTCTAACCATGGTTTTTATTTTATAGACCCGGATTAAAATTAGCATTATTTTTTATTTTTTACAAGATAATTTTAAATGTTTAAATAATTTTATTATATACAATCTCACCAATTTTGAAAAGTTAATTTCATAATTTACTAACATGACATGCAAAATATTTTTTTCAAAAAGTTATATTCTGTGTAAAAAAATTACATGTTTGTAAAAATTATAAATTTCAATAATTTCCCAATAATAAAAGGTTTGATTAAAAAATAATAATATTTTTTATTGAAAATAAATCCAAAACTAAATTTTAGAATAAAAATTTTGATTAATCAGAATTACTGAAAACTATTTTTAAATTGGAATAAAATGTTACATAAGTTCTAATAATTAAACATAAGTTTTCTAAGTTGTCAATAAAATTTAATTTTACAAATTTTACACTTAATTACATGATTGATTAATTTAAAAATAAAATCAAGGTCTATTTCATTCAAATATAATGAAATTTTTAAAAAATAGATTTTGGATATTTTTCACACTATTCAAATATAAAATATTTATTAAATATAAATTTTTTTTGTTTAGCTTATATATAAATGTAAAATTAGATTTTATTTTCTCATTTTATAAAATTTAAATTCCAAAAATATTATAATTTTTTACTAAAATAAATTAAAATTTATAAATAAAACTATTATCATTAAAAATGGACCTTTTTAAAATGTTAAGTATTCATAATCTGATTTTTTTCATTTATAATTGATTAAAATAGTTTCTTACTATAGGTTTTAATATTCATATATTCAATTTATATATTACGAAAATATTTTTTGTCTCATTTCCTTCGATGTTGCATGTGAAATAAACTATCGATGATTATATTAATTTAGAGGTTAAATATTCCAACATTTAAGATTAATATACCAAAGGAAACTCATTTTTCTTTACATCATAACAATTGTGTAGATGTCGTGGGAAATTCGGTTGTTTCCCTTTTTGAGATATCTCTGGATAAGAAAGTCATTAGCATGGATTATCATACTTTTATAAATACCACCCCCTCAAATGAAGTTGGATTTGAGGTGAATCGGTAACTACCCATCACTTCCCAAGAGGGGTGCTTCAATTCCCTCAAAAAAGAAGAAAAAAATGATTAGAAAACCCCACTTGTTGAGTTCCTTTAACATAGAAAATTTCCAACAAATAGAGTTTAGATGAAAAAAAATTATATCATGTGGGAAAAATCAAAATCCAAGATGGACCCAACTTAATGAAAGACCACTATAATAATTGCTTTGATATAATCCTTTTCCACTGCATAAACCTGAAGGAAACTATTAAAACAATTAAATAGGTCCATTAAAGGTCGTGTTGGGATCATCTGATAGGATTTAATCGTTCCCACTAGAATTTAATACTAAAATACTTTTGTTCATCCATGTTTAATTATTGTCTGTTATTCACTATGAAGTTCCTTTCATTCCAAGTTCAAACAAACAACGTGAATTAGACACTATATATCATATATATGTTCATAATCAATGTCATTATCCCATACCAATTAGTGTCTATATGATATTTTATGTTTACTCTTTCTTCCATATATTTATTATCAAGTTTTCATTATGTCATTTCCCAAAACGTATAACGACCCATACTTTACATACATTTTTAGTACTTCAAAATTGAAGTACACTTATTACAACATATAACAAAACCATGAAAGGACCGTATAGGTATAGTGTCTTTAGAAACAGGGAAACATAAACAACTGGTTCATAAAGCGTCTACACTATCTCCCATTTATTTCATCATATCTATAGTCCCTTTTCGCATATCTTACTTAATAACCTTCTTCCTGACCTGGGGAAAGAAAACATAAAAAAGTTTGAGCTCAAATTCTCAGTAAGGGTAAACAAAAGAAATATCAATCACATCATATTCATAAGAACATAACATTTGGGAAATCATACCCTGCAAAAGAGATCAAAATTTCATAACACGGGATAAATCATGGCAGTGAAATTTAATCACAATAATCATAACATAAAACATGAAGCTTTGTGGAATACACAAATAATCATATAGAATCATTTATTATTAGCCAAGACTCATTTCCGAGACTATCTTAGTGGACAATTTCCATTTATGAACCATGTTCATTCCTCGTTTCAGTCCTGTTTCACTGAACCGATTTAACATGTCGTTCCAGCCATGTCTATCTCATGAGATATAAAATCTTTACCCAATGAATTAGAGGGAGATATAGGTCCCACCCATCTCAAAATGATACCATTCTTATGTGTGCCACAAAATCGTAAACCATACATCATAACACAACCCATGTAATAAAAATGGGATTCTTAAACATTGTGACATCATAAAACAATTCATATAAGATAAAGGAATTCATAAAAATAATTCAATCACAACATAATCAAATCAATGTAATAATAGGGATAGAAACAGAACCCTTTATTATCTTAGATGTAAAATTATTTTGATAAAACACTTGAACTCCATTCTTAAGGAAAATATCTTTTCTACTTCAAAAACACTTTTCCTTTCTTAATATGTCATAAAATTCTAAAATAAAAGATGTTGATTAAAAATAAACTTGAAAACTTTTAAAGGAAGCTTCTTGGAAATAATTTTTTAAAAATCCATTCATGTCGTATAAGTTAAAAAAACATTCTTCTCATACCTTTGTTGGAAAAGTCAAAAAGTACCTCGTATGAAAAACGACAAAAGATTCCTTTCAAATCTTTTACTAAAAACTCACCGAAGGGTAAAATTGGATTTAAAAAATTGTAGGTGGATGGAAATAATATTACATGTTGAGGAAACATGAATTTTTTTTATAAAATACACCCCAGTAAGTTCCAAAGTATAAACAGTCTCGGATAAAAATGATATTGTGATATTTCCCTTACCTTAGGTCCGATTTGCTTCGTAAGTGACCGAACCTCCTATATAATGATTTAAATAATGTCATTGACTTATTCCATAATCATACTCATTGTTATGATATCATATATGGTCATATTCTTAGCTTATTATTTGTAATATTTCATTACTACTTGTTATTCGGGTGTTTATTACTTTTTGTTCTTATGCGTGTTTTGTCGAATAAATTCTTATTCTTCTCATTAGGTTATAGATACCTCATTTACAGAATGTTATTAGTGTAATATATATCATATTAACTCATTCAATTCATTTATATAATCATTATTCAATGAAGATCATGTATAACGAGTCGCATCACATCGTGGAGACGGTATTCCGTACGTACGCACGAGCGATGATATCGTTCCCATGATCGTGGAATTGTATTGGAGTATATGTATACTATTTTAGAATCAATATCACTTTAAAATAATCATATATATTCATTATTTACACCATTATACCCATCCAAGTAAGGTGGTGGTGGAAAATAGATTACACCACGGCGTGGAGACGGTATTCTGTACGTACGTATGCACGCTGATTTCGTTTTCCGTAGGATGGATAGATGGTGAAATAGGGTTGTTTCATAATTATAATAACATATCATTATATGAATGATACTGATGTTATTAATCCATAATGAAACAACTAAATAAGAAGAAGTGGAAGAAGAAATAATGTTGAAAGAATCGGTAACGGACATTACCTCTTCTTTGAATCGCCTCTTTGAGACCTCCTTTTAGGGCACTAAAATTGGTCTTTGAAGAAGCCCAGGACCTCTAGGACGATTTTATGGAAGTGGAGAGGAGATATTGGTAGGTTTTGGGCGATCTTTAAGGCTCAAAGTGGTGTGAGGAAGAGAGGGAGGAGGTGCCCATTTATAAGGGAGGAGAGGGGCCCCTTTGGAAAAACTAAAACTATTATTTTATTATAAAGCCATATTCAGTTTTAAATATCTCCAAATTGATTTATTTCGAAGCTAAGGTGGGTGTGGATCTAAATACTCTAATCCAATATAATTTGTACAATTTTAGTTTACTATTTTAACCTTATCATTTAGATTTAACTTTATGCTAGATAATTTTACTTTTACCGTGCCTTTTTGTGTTCTTACACTATAACGTTAATAAACATACCATAACAAGCCAAAAGAACCCCAAGTTGTTTATTATTAATATATATAACCTTATATAAGTCATTTGGATGAAACTTAGATTTTTAGGAATAAAATATCAATTAATAATATAATATTTGTTTTTAAAACTATTTTATGTCAATTTTGACACTATTTGGTAATTGATTTTTTTGAAAACAATAACAGAATGATTAGTTCGAAAAAAGTTAATTAAATCAATAATAACATGTACTATTAACATATAAAATTATTGTAATTCATAAAAAGTCTCAAATTACATTTATTTGGGTATTTCTAACATCAATTATGTCAATATTTCATTAATAAGATAATTACTGCATCATCATTGTGTCATAATTAAATTAAATTATTTAAAGTCTACAAATTATAAAAAAAAAAATCATTATGTAGGAAATCTTTTTAGATTTATAATGAATATTTATAATCGAATTTATCTTATGTATAACCCTATATTAAAAATTATTTACTTATTACACTTTGATTTTAACTATTTTAACCCTTCTTTAAATAAATTAATAATAAATGTCCTAATCTAATCCATGTGGGCCTAAATGGTCATATATTATTCCTAAGGTTGTTTTTGGTCTAATTATACTTATCCAATAGAATTAGGAAATGTGTTAGGGTAATAATAATATTATTTTTACCCTTAGTTTCCCTATTTACTTTTAACCGTGGTAAAAAAATAGTAAAAAGTTACTATTCAAAAAAAATTATTTTCATCTCATTGAACCACATTTTAGTCCTTGATATTAACCATGTCTCTTGGATTTTCGACATTCCACTCATAGAAGCGGTAAAATTAAGTTTTATGTAAATTTGAAAATTCTCCTCGGAGGTGGGTAAAAGACGGTCAAAAGTTCAATAAAATTTTTATATATCTAAAATTATTATAAAATGACTCGAATGAATTAATTTGAACTTATAAAGGTATTATGTATCAATTTTGAACTAAGATAAATTTAAATAAAATAGATAATTATTTAAATAAAAAGTCGGTTTTTAAATATAAACCCAGTGTTTTCACTATTCATCAAAAATTGAATGTTTTCAGAAAAATACCACAATTTCACCCTAGGATAATTTTGATATTCTGAATCCAAAAATGAAGTCCATTTTGAAAAATAAAATTTACAAAATTTCATAAAGTGGGTATTACTATTCACAATGGCTAGTTTTAATAATATTTTAATAGCATATCGTTGCTTAGTGAAACTCGGTATTGCGTACGACGCAAGCTATCAAGGAAGGTCGCAATTGCGTGTAAAGAAATCCAAGCTAGTGTTGTGTGTAGTTAAATATTATTTTAATGATTTATATAACATAAAAACAAAATATTTCTCATAAAAGTCTCGGGTGTTACAAAACGTGTTCAAGACTTTGTCAATATTGGGATTGTGGAATCCCACATCATTCACTATTTTTGGGATCTTGAGAACTATTTGGAAAAAAGATTTTTTTCTTTCAATTCAAAGAAAATATATTCTTAAAAAAATTGGTCCATCCATACTTCCCTATATTATTTTCTGAGAATAGAATGGTTGAGGAAGACAATAATGACCCCTATAAAGTTTTCTAGAAAATTCATGACTAGAATAAGAAGAGTAGGCCTGAATATCTCTCAAATTAGTTGTGGGAATATCAGATTATGACTAAGACATCCACTTAGGAGACCCCATACTCTATGGTATATGGAAAATAAATGTACTTCCCCTTGAGGTTAATCTGGCATCACTCTGTCCAACCATATATGTAATTTTCATTCTATATGAAAGGTTCTAGGGCAGAATTTTTGGGTTTGAAGGATTAATTTTATGATCGTTACTTGTAATGTACAATCTGAAGGTATATCATAAGCATGTGGGTTGAAAATTGTTTTGGAAGGACTACCTTCACACTTTTATTGATGGTGATTTTGTGTTGACCTTGAGAGTTCCAATAGTACATAAAATAAAACATGTAATTTTAGATCCCAAATGTGAGGTCCTCATGTCCATTAACGTGGTCAACTATTACATTTCAGAAATATTTTATACCCATGGACAAAGAAAACATTACACCACCGACCAAGGAATGTTTACACAAGAGTTAACCTTTATGAGAAATCTCATCCCACAATATCCCATATAAAAGAAAATAAATATAATTTCAAAAATTACATTCCAAATAAATCTAACCTTCTCAGAATATGTCATCATCACATGAACCTAAACTACATGGCAAATAATTCCAATATTAATGAACTTAATCTATGTAGTATATTTTCTTCAACAAATGATAAAGATCTTCATGCTCATCATATATGTCATAAAATATATTGTATACTAGAATACATCTTAGATTCATGACCTTAAACTGGGTAACAAATCCTTTTTGGCACATTTCATAAACATAAAAAGCATGATGGAGTCCTCACCCAAGTGGAGCCCCATTTTTTCTCTATTTTTAGCCACCCACTCTACCACATTTACTGAACTAAGTTTGTTTTGATTTCCTAACCAATGTATATGCTTGTATTACTAGATCACCTATCTCAAGCCCATCTAAAAATGTAAAATTCCCACAACCTTATATTAATGATTAGTTACTCCGTATAGGATTACCATTTCCAAATTACCAGTTAGTATAATGTTCTCTATGGAATGATGGTCGATGGTTCTTTGACATTAACATCCATCACCCATGATTTATTCATCATGAGCTTAAAATGTGTGAATATATTCTAATGTTCGTCTATACTAGTATCAGGTGCCCAATTCACATTTGGTTTACACCACCTCTAGAATTTTGACTTTTTTACTCCATGGAATAATAATAATGACCAAAAGGAATGTGAATATTTCATTGGGGTTGCCTATGAGGATATTTAGGTTTCCAATTTACATCAAGTATTTATTTCCCCTGTCATTTTATATGGTTTAACTAAATATCCAGGAACTTATAATGTATATTTCTACTACAGATTATTTCTATATTAAAATTTGTTCTTCAATTTAATATTTCTTTATCCTTCCCATGCAGAAATAGGTACCAACTCAACTTTATGGTCTGGGCATAATGATTTTAGACTATAATCAACCCATAGTCCAAGATATATGACCAAATACTAAATCATTATGATTAAATCTACATGAACTTAATCTATATAGAGTTATAGATAATGTTAGTTTACTCTAAGGCATGATTGAATTATTTATGTGTCTCTCGTGGTCCTTAAACTCAATTAGTCTTGGTGAGACCATCTATATACCCTTATTACACTGGTGTATCCCCCGAGTGTTCAAACTCCTTGGGTGTATTCTTCTCTTTCATCACCACACTTTCTATCTACATATTAAAATGTCCCATAATAAATTAATTTATAGATATAAATGACTTTTCTTATGGTGAACGCATGGTTATGGAGTCTCAACCCATCACACATATAAGGTATACATCCTAGAGGAATCATATATGATATTAATGTAGTTTAACTTTTATTTCAATGGATGTCTTCAATCTTCCCCAACATTGTTTCCTCCATTTTTGGTGTTGTGGAAGTGGAACCAATCTTTTAAACATGGTCAAACATATTCTCCATCCTTTATATCACATCATTCCTAAATCTATACACCTTGATTAAAAATTTACCCCTTCTTCAATTCCCATTATCCCAAGTGGAGTTTTATTTCCCTTATTGTAACCTTCTATGCATCATTTCATGATTTACAGGGTTAATCAATTTTATGGATTCATACTCAACTAGTTCCCCATCTTAACAATATTTCATATTGTGTTCTGTTATATATTCTAACCTAAACCCATCATAAAGGACATTCCTTGTCATGTTATGTGAGTAATATTTATTTCCCCCAACTTCTTACTTTAATCATGACACATGTTGGTTTATATGGCCCAATTTATTGTTTTTTGAAACCTGATCAAGACACGTTGACATTAAAAATATTGAACCCCCGATAGTAAAATCTATATAACATTAAATTTAATAACCCCTAATAGTATTTCCTATATAAATATAAAAATCATTTCATATTTTTATCACTATACAAAGATAAACTGAGTGATCATCATCCTTAATGCATTGTATAAAACCTGATGGTACAATACCAATAGAAATACATAAAACTAAATGATTTCTTGATCCAAAATTGGTTTAAAAACCCTCTTCATGGTGTGTGTCTCGAGAAACACCCACATATTTGGTTTCGGTAACCAACTGCACTAACCATTAAATGCATGCATGTCTTGATTTCCATTTATGATATATTTTGAAACAACTTGGTACCTTAACCAGGTATTGGTTGCAAACTTGAACTACCATACCCTCCTCATGTTTTAATAACTCATTTAACCTATTTTGAACCAAATAAACATCAAAACAGTTAGATAATTACCATATCATCCCAATTTTGTAATATATTACCTATTCATGTTGGGTTTTGTCTTATGCCCCTTTTTTCTATAGACAGTAATGTGTTATAAACCATTCTCTATATTGTTAAAATATTTAAAAAAATTATCTAAGATATATGTTTGAATTTTTTCCCAATCTACGGGATATATAGTTATTTCAGGGTCTCCTATAATGGGCTTAGTCATCAACCTCCCTTCACCCCATTTCATTTTCACGTTGAGTGCTCCCTTTATTAAGATTCCTTTATTCACCATGCAATGAGATGGTTACGACCTTCCATGGAGGTGGTCTAAGCTATATGACTATAATCTATAGCCCAATTTCTGACATATAATGAACAAAAGATTTAAGTATCCACCCATAGTGATGTTTATATAATCAAAAAAATTTAATTCACATTGGGGATTCCATTCCCTTAATGTTATATAGACATCCTTGAACCCTATTTTTAATTATTTGTGACCTTAAACCAGTATCCCATATTTTTTAAAATCTATGTAAGTTAAAACTAATCATATTAAGAGACAATATCAGTCTTCTCCAAATAACATGGTCAAATCCAATTCTTTTGTATCATAATCAATTGGAAGTTTTATATGGTCCAAATCATACTAGAATATACACATTTCATTTTTTAGGGGAAATCCATTTATATGGTAAATGCATGAAAATATAGTGATAAATTTGGATGAACTCTTCATAATCCCCCCACTATCTGATAAGTAGACTACATGTTCCCTTTATTTTAATTATGAATCTCTTCAATTTTCAAAAATAATCTGCTCTAGTGATGGAACATAACCCTGGTGCTAACCCACCATTAATCTCAGTTACTCATCCTAGTGAAATCACTCATGAAATTTCCATATTTACTCCCCTTTTATGATGTCCTCGCGCAAAAGTCCTGGTCCATATCATTGATTGGGTACATGTCTTAGTGGTATAAAACTCATCAATTCTCAATAGACTACCAAAGGTGATGTTATATTTCCCTAATATTATCATGCCTTATTGCAACCCTAGTTTTAGGAATGTGAATCTTGTTAATAATTTTTTATTCTTATGATGTTGTAGGGAATGTTTCGGGTGAGTTTGGGAGAATTTGGAGGTGTTTGGTAAATTTTTGGTGTCATTTTTAAGGCAATATAGTTTGAGAACGGTTAGGGGAAACTGTGAGAGAATCATAGGTAACCATGCGATATGAAATTATTCAGACATTATCATCTATACATTTAGCACATGTTTTGTCAAACCATGCAAGATAACTTTATGTCCCATTAAAAATAATTTTTTAAAACAGGGCTAGTCGGAATTTTCCCTAACTCCCACATTTCAACTCCCATATGAACCCTACATGGGATTTATTCTTATGAAGTGCCAGGGGTTCTCTCACACTTATTTTGGAAGGGATTTAAATGAATTTGAATGTGTATTGAAGGTGGTTCACCTTGGGTAATTCTTCTCTTGTGGTTTCATTGTGGTTTCCTCTAGATTTTCTCCCTTCTCTCTCTTGGATTTCTATATCTAACTCAGTTTCATGTACATATAGGGATTTGGTGGAGGTTTTTTATGTATTGGAGGTGTGTTTTTTATGTGTGATGCTTGGTGGAAATCTATTTTGTGATGATTTAGAGATTTTGGTGGAAATGGGTCAATTCTATCAAAGGGATTTTTTTGTCAGATTTTAAAATTTTGATTAAAAATCAACAGCTTAGTTGATTTATGGAAAATTGATTATAAAATGTGGTTTTCAATAAAATTGATCCATTGAAATTTCGTTTAACAAGTAAAATGGTTTGAGAGTGTATTCAATAAATGTGTGATTTATTGAGGAAACTTGATATAACGACCCATACTTTACATACATTGTTAATACTTCAAAATTGAAGCACACTTATTACAACATCTGACAAAACCACAAAGGACCGTATAGGTATAGTGTCTTTAGAAACTGGGAAACATAAACAACTGGTTCATAAATCTTCTACAGTGTCTCCCATTTATTTCATCATATCTAGGGTCCCTTTTAGCATATTCTACTTAATATCTATCTTCCTGACCTGGGGAAAAGAAAACATAAAAGGGTGAGCTCAAATGCTCAGCAAGGGCAAATAAAGGAAATAAAAATCATATCATATCTTTTTGAAAATCAAAACCTGCAAAAGAGATCATAATATCTTAACATGGAATAAATCATAGAAGTGAAAATGAGATCCCCATAATCATAACATAAAACTTGAAACTTTGTGGCATGCACACATAATCATGGAAAATCATTTCTTGTTAGTCATGACTCATTGCCAAGACTATCTTAGTGGACAAAGTCCCTTTCTGAACCGAGTTCACTCCTCATTTCAGTCCTGTATCACTGAACCGAAATAATCTTCCGTTCCAGCCATGTCTATCTCATGAGATATAAAATCTTTACCCAATGCATTGGAGGGAGATATAGGTCCCACCCATCTTATAATGAATCCTTTCTTATGTGTGCCACATAATCATAAAACATACATCATCGCATAACACATGTAACAAAAATGGGATTCTTGAAACATCATGACATCATAAAATCATATAAGGCAAATGACTTCATAAAAATAATTCCCTCACAACATAATCAAATCAATGTAATTAAAGGGATAAAAACAGAACCCTTTATTATCTTAGATGGAAAATAATTTTGATAAAACACTTGAACTCCATTCTTGAGGAAAATATCCTTTCTTCTTCAAAAACACTTTTCTTTTCTTAACATGTCATACAATTATAAACTAAAAGAAGTTGATTAAAAATAAACTTAAAAACTTGTAAAGGAAGCTTCTTGGAAATAATGTTTTAAAAATCCATTCATGCCGTATAAGTTAAAGAAAACATTCTTCGTACTTTTGTCGGAAAAGTCAAAAAGTACCTCGTACGGAAAAACGACAAAAGATTCCTTTCATATTCTTTACTAAAAACTCACCTAAGGGTAAAATTGGATTTAAACTATTGCAAGTGGATGGAAACAATATTTCATATTGAGGGAACATGGATGTGGATGATAAAATACACCCCAGTAAATACTTACGAATAAACAATCTCGGATAAAAATGAGATTGTGATATTTCCCTTACCTTAGGTCCGATTAGCTTTGTACGTGTCCGAAGCTCCTGTATAATGGTTTAAATAATGTTATTGACTTATTCCAGAATCATACATATTTATATGATATCATATATGGTCATATTATTAGCTTCTTGTTAGTAATATTTCATTGTTACTTGTTACTCGGGTCTTTATAACTTTTTGTTCTTATGCGTGTTTTGTCGAATAAATTCTTATTCTTATCTTTAGGTTATAGATAATTCATTTCCAGAATGGTATTAGTGTATTATATACCATATTCATTCATTCAATTCATTTATATAATCATTATGAAATGAAGATCATGTAGAACGAGTCGCATCACATCGTGGAGACGGTATTCCGTACGCACGAGTGATGATATCATTCCTATGATCGTGGAATTGTATTGGAGTATATATATATTATTTCAGTATCAATATTACTTCATAATAATCATATTTAGTTACTCATTACACCATTATAACCATCCTTGTAAGGTGATGGTGGAAAATAGATTACACCACGGCATGGAGACGGTATTCCGTACGTACGCACGCGCGGTGATTTCATTTTTCCGTAGGATGGATAGAAGGTGAATTAGGGTTGTTTCATATTTATAATAACATATCAGTATGTAAGTAATACTGATGTTATTACTTTATCATGAAACAACTAAAGAAGAAGAAGTTGAAGAAGAAAGAAATTGAAAAGATCGGTAATGGATATTACCTCTTCTTTGGAACGCCTCTTTGAATCCTCCACTTAAGGAACTAAGATTGGTCTTTGGAGAAGACCAGGACCTCTAGGATTATTCTAGGGAAGTGGAGAGGAGAAAATGGCAGGGGTTGGCCGAGCTTGAGTGCTCAAATTGGTGTGAGGAGGAGGGGGAGGAGGTGCCCTTTTATAAGGGAGGAGAGGGGCACCTTAGGAATATCTCAAAATATTATTTTATATTAAAGTCAAAATCGGTTTATAATGGTTCCAAAGGGTCTTATTTCGAAGATAAAGTGGGGATGGGTCGAAATCCTATCAACCAATAGGATTTAGACAAGTTTAGGGTATTATTGTAACCTTATCAATTAGATTTAACTCTAAGTTAATTAATTTAACTTTTACCGTGTCTTTTTGTTTTCTTTCACTATATGGTTAATACACTTACTATAACATGCCAAACGAACCCAAAATTGTTTATTATTAATATATATATCCTTATCTAAGTCATTTGGCCGAGCCTTAGATTTTTAGGAATAAAATAACAATTAATAATATAATATTTGATTTAAAAACTATTTTGTGTCAATTTTGACACTATTTGATATATGATTTTTGTGAAAGTCATAACAGAATTATATGTTCGAACCAAGTTGATTAAATCAACAATAATATATCATAGTAACCTATAAAATTAGTGGAATTCATAAAAAGTCTCAAATTACATTTATTTTGGTATTTATATTATCAATTTTGTCAATATTTCATTAATAAGATAATTACTCCATCATCTTTGTGTCATAAATAAATTAAATTATTTGATGTCTAAAAATTACAAATAAAATACCATCATGTAGGAAATCTTTTTAGATTTCTAATGAATATTTACAATCGAATTTATCTTATTTATAACCCCATATTAAAAATGATTTACTTATTAAACAATGATTTTAACTATTTTAACCCTTCTTTAAATAAATTAATAATAAATGTCCTAATCTAATCCAAGTGGGCCTAAATGGTAATATTGAATTCCTAGGTTTGTTTTTGGTCGAATTACACTTGTCCAATAGAATTAGGACATGTGTTAGGGTAATATTAATATCATATTTACCCTTAGTTACCCTATTTACTATTAACCGCGGTAAAAAAAGTAAAAAGTTACTATTCACCAAAAAATTATTTTCATCTCATTGAACCACATTTTAGTCCTTGATATTAACCGTGTCTCTCGGATTTTCGAAATTCCAATCACAGAAGCGGTAAAATTAAGTTTTATGCAAAATTCAGTTTTTAACCTACCACTTAGTGGTTTCACTATTCATCAAAAATTGAAAGTTTTCAGAAAAATACCAAAATTTCACCCTAGGCTAATTTCGATATTCTGAGTCCAAAAATGAAGTCCATTTTGAAAAATAAAATTTATAAAATTTTAAAAAGTGGTTATTACTATTCATAACGGCTAGTTTTAATAGCATATTGTTGTTTAGTGAAACTCGGTATTGCGTACGACGC
Source organism: Viscum album (assembly GCA_963277665.1). Taxonomy (NCBI): domain Eukaryota; kingdom Viridiplantae; phylum Streptophyta; class Magnoliopsida; order Santalales; family Viscaceae; genus Viscum; species Viscum album. Next base: position 1,486,950,511 of record OY728137.1, on the reverse strand, counting down.
AAGCTATCGAGGAAGGTCGCGATTGCGTGTAAAGCAAGCCAAGTAGAAAAAGATTCCTTTGATGATTTATATAACATAAAAGTCTCGGGTGTTACATTCTACCCCCCTTAAAAAGAATTTCGCCCTCGAAATTCGTCACTTTGTAACAAACAGATGAGGATAATTCTCCCTCATCATATCCTCAAGCTCCCATGTAGATTCTTCAAGTTGGTGGTTCCTCCATAAAACTTTCACCAAGCGAGTGGTCTTGTTTCGTAGGACTTTTTCGCTACGATCCAGAATCTCTATCGGCTGTTCTTCATAAGAAAGATCTTGCTCCAGCGGTACAACTTCTGAGCTGAGTACATGTGAAGGATCTGGTATGTACTTTCTCAGGAGAGATACGTGGAAGACATCGTGAACTTGAGAGAGATTCGGTGGAAGCGCCAATCGGTAAGCTACCTTCCCAACACGATCCAGTATTTCAAAAGGACCGATATATCTAGGGCTCAACTTCCCCTTCTTTCCAAATCTCATAACCCTCTTCCAGGGAGATATTCGTAAGAACACTTTATCACCCACTTCAAACTCTAGGTCTTTTCTTCGGTTGTCGGCATAGCTTTTCTGTCGACTCTGAGCTGCTCTTATGTGTTGTTGAATAGATCTGACCTTTTCTGCCATTTCATCAACGAGATCAGGTCCTAATAGCTTTCTTTCCCCAACTTCATCCCAGCAAGTTGGAGTCCTGCATTTCTTTCCATAGAGAGCTTCATAAGGAGCCATTTGAATACTGGAGTGAAAGCTATTATTATAAGAAAATTCCACCAAAGGTAGGTGTTGATCCCAACCTCCTTTGAAATCCATAGAGCAAGCTCTCAACATATCTTCTAGGGTTTGAATTGTTCTCTCAGACTGACTGTCTGTCTGGGGATGATAAGCAGTGCTGAAACTCAACTCTGTATCCAGAGTATGCTGAAGACTTCGCCAGAATTTCGAGGTAAATCTCGGATCTCGATCAGATATAATAGAAAGTGGTACTCCATGCAATCTTACCACTTCCTTTACATATATCCTGGCAAGCTGATCTAGAGAGAAATCTTCTCTAATAGCAATGAAGTGTGCAGACTTTGTAAGACGGTCAACTATGACCCAGACAGCATTATTTCCTTTGGATGTTTTAGGAAGTCCTGTGACAAAGTCCATAGTGATGTTTTCCCATTTCCATTCGGGTATGGGTAATGGTTGTAACATCCCCTTAGACTTCTGTCTCTCAGCTTTAACTTGTTGACAAACCAAGCATCGAGAGACATATTCAGCAACATCTCTTTTCATGCCATCCCACCAGAAGTACTCTTTCAGGTCCCTATACATCTTCGTGCTTCCAGGATGAATAGAGAATGAAGAACTATGAGCCTCATCCAGCATCTCCTTCTTTAATTCGGGGATGGGAGGAACACAAACCCGATTCCTGAACTTTATTATCCCATCACAATCAAGGTTGAATTCAGGAACATTTCTCACCTTCTTTTGTAACTCGACATCTTCTTTCTGTGCCTCTTTAATCTTCACATGTATAGATGGTTGAACATTCATTTGAGAAAGATAAGATTTTTCCCCTTCCATTATAATTCCAAGATCCATCCTTTGTAAATCCATAAATATTGGATCTTTTGTGATCCTCATCATGGATAAACTAGCATGGTCTTGTCGACTTAATGCATCTGCCACCTTGTTTGCTTTCCCAGGGTGGTAATGGATTGAGCAGTCATAATCCTTAATCAGCTCCAACCATCTTCTTTGACACATATTCAACTCCTTTTGTGTGAGAATATACTTTAAACTTTTATGATCAGTATAAATATCACACCTTTCACCATAAAGGTAATGCCTCCAAATCTTTAATGCAAAGATTACCGCAGCCAACTCCAAATCATGTGTTGGGTAATTTTGCTCATGGATTTTCAACTGTCGTGAGGCATAAGCTATCACCATATCATTTTGCATAAGAACACACCCCAATCCCTTCTTGGATGCATCACTGTAGATCACAAACCTTTCTCCACTACAAGGCAGTGTGAGCACAGGTGCACTGGATAACCTTCTTTTCAACTCCTTGAAATTCTCTTCACATTCCTCTGTCCAGACAAACTTAACTCCCTTCCGAGTCAACTTGGTGATTGGATTAGATAATCGTGAAAAATATTTTACAAAACGTCGATAATATCCAGCCAAACCAAGAAAACTTCGGATCTCAGTTACTGTTGTTGGTCTTGACCATCTTTCGATAACCTCTGTTTTTGCTGGATCCACAGATATCCCCTCTTTTGAGATTATATGACCCAAAAATGCAACTTTTTGAAGCCAAAATTCACACTTGGTAAATTTGGCATAAAGATTCTCCTTTCTCAGGGTCTTCAATATAATTCTCAAGTGATCTTCATGCTCTTCCTTGCTCTTTGAATAGACAAGAATATCGTCTATAAAGACTACCACAAATTGATCAAGATAGTCTCTAAAGACTCTATTCATTAGATCCATGAAGATAGCAGGGGCATTAGTAAGACCAAATGGCATCACTATAAATTCATAGTGTCCATACCTTGTACGGAAAGCCGTCTTTGGTATATCCTCCCTTTTGACCCTTAATTGATGATACCCTGAACGAAGATCAATCTTGGAAAAGTATTGAGCTCCGCGTAGTTGGTCAAATAAGTCATCAATGCATGGGAGAGGATATTTGTTCTTGATATTGATCTTGTTAAGTTCTCGATAATCAATGTAGAGTCTCATTGATCCATCTTTCTTCTTAACAAATAGAACAGGTGCTCCCCAAGGTGACGCACTAGGGCGTATGAATCCCTTATCAAGATTCTCTTGGAGTTGCTTCTTCAATTCCTGCAACTCAATTGGGGCCATTCTATAAGGTGTCTTTGAAATAGGCAAAGCACCCGGTACGAGTTCTATTGAAAACTCAACTTCACGATTTGGTGGAAGACCCGGCAATTCTTCTGGAAAGACATCATCAAACTCCCGTACAATGGGCATATTCTTAATCGTGAGTTTCTCACCAACCATTTGAGAGAAATAACCTTCATTTAGTGGAATCAATACCCATAATATGGAAGAAATTTCCACTGGAAGGTTATGTTCATCCTTGCATTGGTATACGATCGTAGATTGATCTGGAATATGAAATGTGACGTCCCTTCTTTGGCAATTGATATGAGCTCCATGTAGAGAAAGCCAATCCATGCCAAGAATCACATCAAATTCCACTAAAGGAAGGATCACAAGATTTGCAGGAAGCACTTTCCCACAAACTTTGATTGGAGAAGAATTATAAACTTTTGATGCGATTGATGTGCCATTAGGTGTTGTCACGGCTAACTAAACATCTAATTGTTGAGGTAATACGGTGATACCCTTAGAAAAGTCTTCAGAAATAAAAGAGTGGGTGGATCCAGAATCAAATAAAACATTTGCTACTTTAGAGTGGATGGTAAGTGTACCTTTCACCACATCGTTATCGTACTCCACATCGCTGATAGAAATTGCATGTGACTTTCCTTTGTCTTTAGCCTTAAGAGTTTGTTGACGTCGACCATCATCATCAACCCTTGGATTTGGGCATTGATTGGCATAATGCCCCATCTCCTTGCACTTGAAACATTGAAGTGTAGTAGGTTCATTCTGTGTATCCCTTCTTTTGTTTGCATCATTAGACTTCTTCTTCCCATTATCACGGCATTCAAATGCCCTATGACCTTCCTTTCCACATAAAAAAACATTTACTTGTCCCTTTAAGACAACTCCCTCCATGTTTCTTTCCACACTTTGAGCATAAGGAAAAGCTCATCTTCTTTTCCGTGTGCTCTTTAGATTTTTCTTTGAATTCCATCTTCCTCTTCTTATCAAACACATGTGACTGATGGGTTACTCTAATCTCCATCTCGACTTTGAGAGCACATCGAACGATTTCCTCGTAGCTATTGAAGTCCCTTATGGCTAACGCCCTTCGAAGACTTGGTTTTAAGCCACTAAAGAATCGATCGATCTTACTCTCAGGTTGGATAATAATACCAGAAGCGTACCTTGCAAGTCTGGTAAAATTTGCTTCATAGGTACCAACAGATTCATCATCCCTTTGCTTCAGTTCAAGAAACTCTTTCTCCATCTTTGTTCGGAGAATACGAGGGAAGTACTTATTGAAAAATAAGTTCTTGAACTCGTCCCATTCCATAGACTCAATTTCATCCCTTTGCCTCGTATTCTTAACAAGATTCCACCATTGATCTGCATCTCCTTCCAAACGATACACTGCTAGGATAACTTTATCATGCTCAGAACATTGAAGAACTGAAAATATCTTTTCAGTAGTACTAATCCATTGTTCAGCAACTAATGGATCATTAGACCCGCTGAAAGATGGTGGACGCTGCCTCATGAAGGATTCAACAGAATGTTGCTCCCTCCTTTGTTCGTTTGGAAATCCTGCATGATTCATAGCTTGAGAAAGTTGTGTGAGCATGGCTACAAGATTTTGCATTCCAGCTCCCATATCATTTGGTTTCTCAGGGGGACAATCATTGCATTGCCCATCGCATTCCGCATTAACACGGTTCCTTCGGGTTCCAGCCATTGACTAAAACCAAGAAGAATAGTGTGAGCAACACTAATTATAATAGGAAACCACATAATTCAAAAAAAAATTTCATGCTTATGGTCTTATCCTAGGTTATTCATGGCCATTTCTAAGATTGTGTTCTATGCTTAGACTTATCCTTAGGGTTCTTACTAAGGCTTTCACATCCTAGTTTCCAAAGGTTGACTATACCTTTCCTCTGATACCAACTATAACGACCCATACTTTACATACATTGTTAATACTTCAAAATTGAAGCACACTTATTACAACATATGACAAAACCACAAAGGACCGTATAGGTATAGTGTCTTTAGAAACTGGGAAACATAAACAACTGGTTCATAAATCTTCTACAGTGTCTCCCATTTATTTCATCATATCTAGGGTCCCTTTTAGCATATTCTACTTAATATCCATCTTCCTGACCTGGGGAAAAGAAAACATAAAAGGGTGAGCTCAAATGCTCAGCAAGGGCAAATAAAGGAAATAAAAATCATATCATATCTTTTTGAAAATCAAAACCTGCAAAAGAGATCATAATATCTTAACATGGAATAAATCATAGAAGTGAAAATGAGATCCCCATAATCATAACATAAAACTTGAAACTTTGTGGCATGCACACATAATCATGAAAAATCATTTCTTGTTAGTCATGACTCATTGCCAAGACTATCTTAGTGGACAAAGTCCCTTTCTGAACCGAGTTCACTCCTCGTTTCAGTCCTGTATCACTGAACCGAAATAATCTTCCGTTCCAGCCATGTCTATCTCATGAGATATAAAATCTTTACCCAATGCATTGGAGGGAGATATAGGTCCCACCCATCTTATAATGAATCCTTTCTTATGTGTGCCACATAATCATAAAACATACATCATCGCATAACACATGTAACAAAAATGGGATTCTTGAAACATCATGACATCATAAAATCATATAAGGCAAATGACTTCATAAAAATAATTCCCTCACAACATAATCAAATCAATGTAATTAAAGGGATAAAAACAGAACCCTTTATTATCTTAGATGGAAAATAATTTTGATAAAACACTTGAACTCCATTCTTGAGGAAAATATCCTTTCTTCTTCAAAAACACTTTTCTTTTCTTAACATGTCATACAATTATAAACTAAAAGAAGTTGATTAAAAATAAACTTGAAAACTTGTAAAGGAATCTTCTTGGAAATAATGTTTTAAAAATCCATTCATGCCGTATAAGTTAAAAAAAACATTCTTCGTACTTTTGTCGGAAAAGTCCAAAAGTACCTCGTACGGAAAAATGACAAAAGATTCCTTTCATATTCTTTACTAAAAACTCACCTAAGGGTAAAATTGGATTTAAACTATTGCAAGTGGATGGAAACAATATTTCATATTGAGGGAACATGGATGTGGATGATAAAATACACCCCAGTAAATACTTACGAATAAACAATCTCGGATAAAAATGAGATTGTGATATTTCCCTTACCTTAGGTCCGATTAGCTTTGTACGTGTCCGAAGCTCCTGTATAATGGTTTAAATAATGTTATTGACTTATTCCAGAATCATACATATTTATATGATATCATATATGGTCATATTATTAGCTTCTTGTTAGTAATATTTCATTGTTACTTGTTACTCGGGTCTTTATAACTTTTTGTTTTTATGCGTGTTTTGTCGAATAAATTCTTATTCTTATCTTTAGGTTATAGATAATTCATTTCCAGAATGGTATTAGTGTATTATATACCATATTCATTCATTCAATTCATTTATATAATCATTATGAAATGAAGATCATGTAGAACGAGTCGCATCACATCGTGGAGACGGTATTCCGTACGCACGAGTGATGATATCATTCCTATGATCGTGGAATTGTATTGGAGTATATATATATTATTTCAGTATCAATATTACTTCATAATAATCATATTTAGTTACTCATTACACCATTATAACCATCCTTGTAAGGTGATGGTGGAAAATAGATTACACCACGGCGTGGAGACGGTATTCCGTACGTACGCACGCGCGGTGATTTCATTTTTCCGTAGGATGGATAGAAGGTGAATTAGGGTTGTTTCATATTTATAATAACATATCAGTATGTAAGTAATACTGATGTTATTACTTTATCATGAAACAACTAAAGAAGAAGAAGTTGAAGAAGAAAGAAATTGAAAAGATCGGTAATGGATATTACCTCTTCTTTGGAACGCCTCTTTGAATCCCCCACTTAAGGAACTAAGATTGGTCTTTGGAGAAGACCAGGACCTCTAGGATTATTCTAGGGAAGTGGAGAGGAGAAAATGGCAGGGGTTGGCCGAGCTTGAGTGCTCAAATTGGTGTGAGGAGGAGGGGGAGGAGGTGCCCTTTTATAAGGGAGGAGAGGGGCACCTTAGGAATATCTCAAAATATTATTTTATATTAAAGTCAAAATCGGTTTATAATGGTTCCAAAGGGTCTTATTTCGAAGCTAAAGTGGGGATGGGTCGAAATCCTATCAACCAATAGGATTTAGACAAGTTTAGGGTATTATTTTAACATTATCAATTAGATTTAACTCTAAGTTAATTAATTTAACTTTTACCGTGTCTTTTTGTTTTCTTTCACTATATGGTTAATACACTTACTATAACATGCCAAACGAACCCAAAATTGTTTATTATTAATATATATATCCTTATCTAAGTCATTTGGCCGAGCCTTAGATTTTTAGGAATAAAATAACAATTAATAATATAATATTTGATTTAAAAACTATTTTGTGTCAATTTTGACACTATTTGATATATGATTTTTGTGAAAGTCATAACAGAATTATATGTTCGAACCAAGTTGATTAAATCACCAATAATATATCATAGTAACCTATAAAATTAGTGGAATTCATAAAAAGTCTCAAATTACATTTATTTTGGTATTTATATTATCAATTTTGTCAATATTTCATTAATAAGATAATTACTGCATCATCTTTGTGTCATAAATAAATTAAATTATTTGATGTCTAAAAATTACAAATAAAATACCATCATGTAGGAAATCTTTTTAGCTTTCTAATGAATATTTACAATCGAATTTATCTTATTTATAACCCCATATTAAAAATGATTTACTTATTAAACAATGATTTTAACTATTTTAACCCTTCTTTAAATAAATTAATAATAAATGTCCTAATCTAATCCAAGTGGGCCTAAATGGTCATATTGTATTCCTAACTTTGTTTTTGGTCGAATTACACTTTTCCAATAGAATTAGGACATGTGTTAGGGTAATATTAATATCATATTTACCCTTAGTTACCCTATTTACTATTAACCGCGGTAAAAAAAGTAAAAAGTTACTATTCACCAAAAAATTATTTTCATCTCATTGAACCACATTTTAGTCCTTGATATTAACCGTGTCTCTCGGATTTTCGAAATTCCAATCACAGAAGCGGTAAAATTAAGTTTTATGCAAAATTCAGTTTTTAACCTACCACTTAGTGGTTTCACTATTCATCAAAAATTGAAAGTTTTCAGAAAAATACCAAAATTTCACCCTAGGCTAATTTCGATATTCTGAGTCCAAAAATGAAGTCCATTTTGAAAAATAAAATTTATAAAATTTTAAAAAGTGGTTATTACTATTCATAACGGCTAGTTTTAATAGCATATTGTTGTTTGGTGAAACTCGGTATTGCGTACGACGCAAGCTATCGAGGAAGGTCGCGATTGCGTGTAAAGCAATCCAAGTAGAAAAAGATTCCTTTGATGATTTATATAACATAAAAGTCTCGGGTGTTACACTTGACATGTTGTATTAAAATGTTGTTGGACAGAAGTGGTTAATTAGGTATCATAAATTGTTGTGTGGTATGATTTTGGTAATTGTGGATAGAAATTTTTTGGTGATCTTAGTAAATATATATTTTCATAAGTTGGATAGATGATGGTCAGTAATGTATCTCCATTAAGTTTATCATTGTAAATGTACCATCATCAAAAAGGGAGGGTGATGGGTGTGGAGTCCCACACTAGGGATGGGCATGAAGTCCCACACCATAAAAGAGATGAGTTGGTTATGAATGTGACACTGTTATAGTAGCGTCATGATTTCGTGAATGGTATAAATGGTATTATTTTGGTGATGTATTTATGTGTATTATTGAGATATGTATGTGGTCATGAAAAATGGAATGGGTAATGATATGTTTGTTTGATTTCCCTAAATGTGCGTTAAATTGGGTAAATTCTTTTGGGTAAAGATGTGTTTGGATTATTGTTAAATGTTTCACTAATTCACATACATCATATAAATTGTTTGATTTTTTTATGGTAACATGTTATATCCTAGTTTCATGTATAGGGAATTCATTTGGGGAAATCCTACTAAGTATTATTTCTCTCCCCTTCTTTGGAAATTTGGTGCTTTTTCATATGTCATATTCTGGGATACATGTAAGAGTAAGGCATCCCATTTTTCTTCATATCTTCATGATGCTCAGGTTGTTTGGTGGGGCTAGTAGAATGGAGCTTTTTGTGAGTAAGTGGAGGGTATCTTAGTTTAATTTGGGTGTCTTTTTTGGTCTTCCTCTTGTTACCATGAACTTATTTTAGTATGGTTTTGTTGAATTGGTTTTTGGGAATATTTATATATTAGTTTGGTTAACCTTTGGTACTATGTGGGGTAGGTTTCTATGTAAACATGCATCATGTAGTTTTTTATGTAATGAATGGTTTGGATGTTTGGTTTACCTCAAAGTAAAATCATTCCCCAATTTATTCTTGAAGCCCTTGTCATTTATTTATAGCCTTTCCACCTTGGGAATGTATCTTAAGGACTAGTGGCACCACACCACCTTCTCAAGCCAATGAGGAAGTGGGAGCGAATTACATGGGGTATCAGTTTGCTTGGTCTTTGGCATTCAAGTGAGAGTAGTTGTTTGGTCCTTTGGTGTTTATTGTTGGTCTTGGTGTTGACATATGTTCTTCGACTATTCATTGAGTTGTTATGGTAGCAAGGCGTAAGATTGTCGCAACATGGAATATATAACAAAAAAGAATGCAATTAACCCTTTTATGCTGAACATCAAGTTACCAGGTAGTTGGGTGTATATGTGTTTTGGGGAATCTTATAGAAAATGGAAATCTCATTTTTGTGGTTATATCCAATGAGATTAGAATGGAATGCATGGTACGAATGACATCCCTCTAGGATGCATATTTCATTTGGTATAATGACTTATGTTATGGTATAAATATATTTATGAGTGAAAAATCTAGAAATTAATTCAAATATGATTATTTGAAATGTGAATGGTTTTGTTATTTTGAAAATGGGTCAATTTTCCAAACATTGTGGATTTTTTTCAGAATAGTGAAACATGGGAAATGTGAACTTGTGGAAAGCTTGGTTGTGATAGTTGTTATGTAATTGAATTCGACATAGTAATATTTCAGTTTCTAAGTAGTAAAAATCATGGTGATTCTTATATTGTTAGAAATGGTACTGGGTATGCATTTTAGAGACTAATAAAAGGAAACAACTGAAAATGTGGTTTCACCTGATCCCTAGCTGAACTAGCAGTTGGCCAATAGCACCATTCTTGATTTTCAAACATTTCTATCATAAATGAAACCAGATACTCCCATTAAGATATATATCGCAATGAGATGCCCATGTAACGTAAGTATGATTGTCCTCACAAGTGGAGGTGTGAACCCTAACACCGAGAAAAAGATCAAGAAATAAACATTTTCTCAATGACATGGAGCACATTAGAATTATCCCAATATATTGTAACAACTTTCACCTCAAACCAAAAGAAAACCGAGATGTTTTTAGTGTGGTTTTGTAGGCCACATGATGCTGGACTATATGAAATCGCCTAGAGGATGTCATATTTACAAGCAGATGCAGCATCTTCAGCGTTATTGTCAAAATGCTCAGAGGTCAGGTTTTTGTGACCCTCCTCAGGTGTTGCAGGCATCTTATGCCTCAAATGTATGGAAGAAAGAACATACCCCTCATCAACATATCCGATTTATTCATGTTGATTCTATGAATACCTCGAATCCTTAGTAGTGGATGATTTATAAGGGCAATAAAGAGCATAGTATCTTGAGAAAGAAACTATTTTTCGCAAGGATCTTTGTGATGGGTGATCCATCGGGACCATCCATAGTGTGAGGTAAAATTATTTTAAATTACACATTGATGTATTCATTGTTTGATATGGGTGCTTCCCACTATTTTATTTTGTCTCGTGTTATTAGTTTTCTGGGTCTAATTGTGGAAATGATTCCATCGGTTTTAAAACATCAAACTTCTCAGGGTAAAATAGAGTGTCAATCCTTCTTAGGTAGAGTGTGTTTCTTAGTTTTCGACAACATTGAATTGATGTGGTATTTTTTAGTCTTTGGTACTGATTCTTATGATATAATCCTGGGAATGGAGTGGTTGTCAATTTTTAAGGCCCACATTGATTTATATTCTCAAATGATTAGTTTTATAAAAAAGGGTGGCATTGAACACCTTTTTAGACTAAGGAATAATGAAAAGATGTGTCAAACTGATTTTTTGAAACCAATTATTGGCAAGATCTTGTAATAGTTAGAGTTATTTTATTGTTATTAGTGGATGGTGATTAGAGTTGTTTTCTCCTAGTATTTGTGGATTAGTTTATGGATTCCTTTCCTGAAGAATTCACAGGGCTTCCACCTATGAGAGAAGTAGAGCATATGACTGATCTCCATCTAGGGACCATACCTATATCACATCCATATTACTAGATGGAACTAAACGAATTGAAGTAATTTATTTTGGTGTTGGAGTAGCTATAGAATAATTCATTCATCTGACCTAGCATGTCTCTGTGGAAATCCCTAGTTTTGTTTGTTGAGAAGGTGGATGGAACTCTATGGCTCTATGTTGATTATGTAGTCATAATATGGTTATGATAAATAATTGATATCAGATTCCACATATTAATTATTTTTTTGAACATTTGATGCGAGCTAAGTAGTTTTCCATGATTTACATGAGGTCAAGATATCATCAATTTCGGGTGAGGAAGGAGGTTCTTCCCAAAACATCTTTCAAAAGTAGATATGGCCATTATGAGTATGTGGTTATGCCCTTTGGTCTAACGAATCCACCAGTGGTGTTCATGGAATTGAGGAATAAAATACATTAGAAATATTTGGATTCTTTTGTGGTGGTATTTTTTGATGATATATTGTTGTATTAGAGATCAAGGGTGGAGCATGAGCTATGCTTGGCGAGAGTGTTGTGGATCATGAGGGATCATCAGTTGTATGCAAAATTTTCAATGTGTGAATTTTGGATATAGCAGGTTCATTTCCATGGCCATATTATTTCCATGAGGGGTGTTTCAGTTGATCCTGAAAATATAGAGTCTATTATTTCACGGAAACCACCAAATAATTTTTTCAAGATATGAAGCATCCTTTGTCCTACTCGGTATTATCGGCATTTTATTCATGATTGCTCACGATTGGCCTCATCAATGATATCTTTTTCAATGATGAATGTTCCATTTGAATGGGATGAGATATTTTACCAATATTTTAAAGATCTAAAGGGTCTCCAAACATCAACACCAATCATAGTTTTTTCATAACTAGGGAATGTGTACATGGTTTATTATGACGCATCAGAATCAGTTTGGGGTCTGTAATCATGTAGGGGGATCATGTGGTTGCATATGGATCATAGTATTTGAGTTCACATGAGAATAATTAACCAACACATGATTTAGAGTTGGAATTAGTGGTTCTGGTTTTTAATATGTGGTGTCATTGTCTCCTACATGAGAAATTCAGAGTGTTTACCGATCACAAGAGTTTAAAACATATTTTATCACAAAGGGATTTGAACTTGAGGCAATCGATATGGATTGAATATCTCCGGATGTGTGAATTTGACCAAATGTACACACCACGTTAGGGAAATTCATTGGTAGATTTATTATGTAAAAATCATATTCTCCGGTGGTGAAACATGCGTTGGGTTAGTTGCAGTTTTTGTCGGTCATAGGTGACATTAAGTTGGAATGTGTGGAATGGTGTGATAGATCATTCTTCTTTCCAATTTCATTTTTTCCTGACATTTTTGGTTTGGTTAATGAGGAACATTAATCTGATTCCGAGTTATAATGTGGTTGAAACTCAATGGTGATAGACCATTGAGGGCGTGCAACTGAATGTGAATTCAGTTTTTTGTTTTTTGAATCTGATGGTGGTACCAGTGGCTTTCCAAGATGAACTTTTATGGGATTATTATCATTCCATGTGGGCTAGACATCCTAGAATTTATAAGATATGTAATGTTTTTAAAGAGATGTTTTGGTGGGTTGGCATGATAAGGGAAATGCCCAATATTTTTATAGATATTATTGACTTGTCAGCAAGTCATGGTAGGGCATTAGTAGCCAAAAATAATGTAGAAATATTTACCTATTTCATCATGGAAGTGGGAACAAATAGTGATGGATTTTTTAACATTCCTACTGAGAATGGTATGGAAACATGATGCCATATGGGTGATTGTGGATAAACTCACAAATATGTCCCATTTCATCCCGTTTCGTGAATCTCATACGATGGAGGATTGGTCTACAATCAATATTTTGGAAGTGGTAAAGAGGAATAGTGTTCCATTTTCAATTTTATCAGGTAGAGATCCTCGGTTGACATATCATTTTTTGGAAATTCATATAGAAATCCCTTGGTACATAGTTGACGATGACGAAGGCCTATAATCCTCTAATGGATGGCCAGTCTGAGATGATGATATAAACTTCATAGGATATGTTAGGGGCTTGTGTGGTTGATTTTGGTAGTTTATGGGAGTATCACTCACCATTTTTTGAGTTCTCCTATTATAAATGTTTTCAAAATTCAATACATTTGGGTCTTTTGAGGCATTATATGGGAGTCTATGTCGTTCTCCACTATGTTGGCTAGAAACAGGTGGGATTTTGATGAATGGAATAAGAATTGTACAAGAGAGTATAGAAAAGATCAAGTTGATCAGAAAGATTTTGGAGATGGCTCAAAATCATCAAAAATCATACGATGAACATTGTTGAAGACTGTTGTCATTCGAGGTGGGTGATCACGTGTTTTTGGGAATCTATCCTAGGATGGGACATCGTTGGTTTGGATAGCAGGGTATGTTATATTAAGGTATTTTGGGCCTTCTGAGATACTGGAGGTTATTAGAGAGGTGTCTTATCAGTTGGCTTTTCCACAATGGTTTAGTTTGGTGGAAAATGTGTTTCATGTGTCACAGTTGAAAATGTATCATCCAGATCCTGGCCATGTTATTCGAAGGGATCATGTTAATATGGATCCAGATTCTTCCCTGGTGCACATGCTGATGCAGATTTTGGATAGGCAAGATAAATTCTTAAGTTCAAGGAGCATCAGTTTAGTTTGGGTTTTTGGATTCATGGTAAAATTTAAGATGAGACATGGGAGTGGGAGAAAGGTATGGATGAGCAATGTCTCGATCTCTTTCAGAAAATAGATGATTCTCTACATTATTAGAATGGGAAGTTCAATGGTGGGGAGAATTAAGAACCCCTAGTTTGTGGTATGTAACCATTTTTAATACATTTTTATTCTTATGAAGTTTTTGGGAAGGTTTTGGGAGAGTTTTGGGGTGTTTTTAATGGTTTTGGAAAAGTTTGGAAGCCTTTTAAGGCTACACGGTTAGAGCATGGTTTGGGCATGGTTTGATGAATTGGGGTACCAATTTTGAGAATGTTTTGATATTTCTTATTCTCAAGGGATCAGGGGTTCTCTCCCACTCATTTTGGGAGGAATTTGAAGGGTTTTTAAGTTTGTTTGAAGGCGGTCCATCTTAGGTAAGACTTCTCTTGTGGTATCTTTGTGGATTCCTACAGATAATCTCTTTCCCCTATCTTGGTTTTCAATATCTACATCCATTTCTTGTATATGTAGGGTTTTTGTTTCCTTATGGGATGATCTTACCTATTTTTAATGATAGGTAAGGTGATCTAGAGTGGTTTTGGTGGAGTGTTTTTCTGGATTGGTGTTTTTGTTTCATGTGGGATTATTTTTCTAGAACCCTAAAGGTTGGTGGCTTCTCTCTCAACTCCATTTTTCTAGAAATAGAATGATAAATTTCAATTGATGATTTTTCAATGAATATAATTGGGGTTATAAAGTGTTATTCTTAGGGGAAACCTATTTTATGATGATTTGGAGATTTTTTGGGAAATGAGATGATGTTGTGAAAGGGGTTTTATTGTCATATTTTAAAATGATGATTTTAAAATCAGTAGATTGACTAATTTATGGAAAATGGTTTATGAAAGTTGGTTTTAAATAATAGTGTTCATTTGAAATATGTTTTTACAAGGAAAATGATTTGAGGGTGTATTCAATAAATGTGTGATTTATTAAGGTGACTAGACATGTTAGGTTGAAATTGTGTTGAGCATAATTGGATAAATTGGTATTGGAAATTGTTGGTTGTGATGATTTTGGTAATTGTGGATTGAAATGTTGTCGTTATTTTGGTAAATATAAATTTTTATTAGTTGGATGGATGGTGGTCAGGAATGTATATCCATCGAGGTGATGGTCATGGATTTACCATCATCAAAAAAGGGAGGGTGATGGGCATTGAGCCCAACACCAGGGATGTGAATGAAGTCCCACACCATGGAAGAGAGGGGTTGGTCGTGAATGTGACACTATTAAAGTAGCATCATGATTGAGTGAATGGTATAAATGGTACTTCTTAGGTGACATAATTGTTTATATGATTGAGATATGTTTTTTTCATGCAAAATGGAATGGGTAATGACATGTTTTATTGCTTTTCTTGGATGTTCATTATAATTGGCAAAATTATTTGGGTAAATATGTGTTTGGATTGTTGTTAATTGTTTCACTAATTCATGGAATTCATAAAAATTATTTGATACAAATTGTGATAACATGTTCTATCCTAGTGGACTGTGTAGGGAAGTAATTTTTGGAAATCTTACTGAGTATTATCACTCACCCCTTATTTGGCACTTTGGTGCTTTTACAAATGTTGTATTATGAGACATAACTAAGAGTAATGTATCTCATTTATCTAGAGGTTATTCATGATGCTCACGTGGTTGGGTGGTTCTTAGAGCATAGATCTTATTTTGGATCAATGGAATGTGTCTTGGTTTACATTGGGTCTCTTGTTTAAACTTCCTCTGGGTATTCTAAAATTGTTTTAGTACGGGTTAGTTGTATTGGTTTTTGGGAATTTTTATGGATTAGTTTGGTTGTATTTTGTTACTATATGGGTTGGGTTACTATGTTGACATGAATCATGTTGTATTTTTTTGGTAATGACAAGTTTGGATGGTTGGTTTATGTTAAGGGAAAATACTTCCCCAATTTCTTCTTAAAGCACCCATTATTTATTTCTATCCTTTGGCGCCTAGGGAATGTTTCTTAAGTCCTAGTAGAACCTCACCACCTTTTCAAGACAATGAGGAAGGGTTGGGGCATTAAATAACCTAATCAATGTAAAATAATCTAGAAGAACCATCCCTCGAAATATTATAGTATAACACATGTTTCAAACTATGTCAACTGTCATCCTATTCCTATCTTCTATTTTTATCCTTTCATTTAAATTCTCAGAAGAATAACTTTTCGTTATTTAAGTATATTTCCAACACCATTTTTATTATTCTATTGGAGTTCACACATTTTTATAAGGTGAATAAAACATTTAGAATCGCACCAAATTGGTACCCCAATTCATCAAATTTGGTAATGATGTTGGATGTGACATTGTACCCATAACCCATATTCCAATGTCAAACAATTATATGTAATTTAAATGGAATTATATTTATTAGTTGTTTAACATACTGTGAATGACTCATGTTGTCTTATAGGTTTTACTTTTAATGAATAATGTGATCGATATGAAAAACTCAAAATTCCGATTTCAAATAATTATAATTCAATTTTTCAATGAAAAAATTGGGATTTTTTTTCACTAATAAGAGAATATTTTCAATAAAAAAATTACCTATAAATATTATTCCCATACCTCCTAGTCATTATCATTCATCCATTACTGAGAGGATTTAAATCATGATCCAACAACACAACACTTCTTGCTCTTACTCTTCCTTTAGTCACACCTCTACCACCAAATATTGAAACCCATTGTTATGATCCATAGACTATGTAATTTTGGATGAGTTTTAGATCAACATAACATTAATTATGGTGGGACTAATCCTTAATAATATGGCCTCATACACTTATGTTTGGGTGAGAGGATACATCTAAATATTTGTTTCATCCCATTCAACAATCTCAAGTAGAGGCACCTAAAAAGATATTATGTTCTGAGAAAATATATGGATTTGATAGAGTCAATTTATTATTCCTCCATATCCTTTTTAATTTCTAGGATTTCCCAAGTCATTACATATATCTCTAGTAGTTAACATAAAAACTATTGGACCCACCATGTAGTGGTGGATGCTCTCTATTTAACCAAATAATGTGTACATGAGGGGACTCCCAATATTATTAAACACCTTATATTGGATTAAATGGTATAATGTAATCATATATTAAACTGAATATTCCCACTCTCTAAGGATATACCTATATAAAATAAGTTTATATAATAGGGTAGTAGGACTCTAGAACTCACCTTCAATATCTAATGAGCTAGGATTCATTTTTTGTGGAGGGATGGATTAACTGACATCCTCATCCATAGAAGGTGACTCCCCCTTCGAAATCATGATAGGTTCATCATCAATCATGGAACCTGAAATTAGTTAACCATAACTTTTATACAATAATGATCGCCATAATGAGAAATAATTTCTTCAAGATAATTCTTAGTTTCCGTCACGTTAGTGAACCATTAGTTTATTCCCCGTTGGTTCCCTAAATAAATGATATTCAATGCGATGTACTATCAAATGAAAGAGATAGTCCAAAATTTTGGATATTGATGTAGCTGATTATTGGAAAAAAGTGTATAAGGAGAAATAATTATAATATATTTATATAGTCATAATAAAATATAATTATATTAGTGGGGGTATAATTCCTCCAATCCTATAATTCCTTAGCTATAGTACTCAAAAATGGTTTGTAACCTAAATCACAAGGGGAATGTTTTGCTGAAGTTATCCTTGGATCACATTCAGTAATTTGGCTTTTAAGATTAAACAAAATATCATATATATTTTTTAATCTTCATAAAATTAGTAATTATTATATATTTTTTATATTTCATAGTTTTTAATGTATGCCTAAATTTCAATTTATCATGATATTTATTTGAATAAAATATATTTATATTTCATATATATATATTTTATAACATGTTCTAAAAGATTCATATTGAGTTAATGGCCTAAATATGTCATCTAGGACACTTAAATATCATTTTTACTTGTTTCTTACTATTCCCACACTGCAAAACCATGTACCCAATTCTACTATATAGCCAAAAAATGTAGCCAAGTCTCCCACATAGCCAACCCATGAATAAAAATTTAGATTTATGGTTACTTTATATATTTGACCACGACATAGATAGCGTAACTCCAAATAGATTTTTTATTTTTATCATGATTGATAAAAAATTTATATACATTTAAATTTAATATATAAAATTATCAATATCTGTTTTTCATTTCCAAAATAATGTTATATTTAACTATATTTTTTAGTCTAAATTCAATAGTTTATTGAATTATTTTTCTAAATTATTTTAATTATAAAATGATATATAAATACTAGATTAAGGAGATTCTTGATTATATGGAATGATAATTTTTTTTAACATTTTTCTAACTAGACAAAAATATTTTTCAATATTTTAGATGGTCTTATTTTTTGTTGGAAACCTGATAAGTAAATATGTTCAAAAATTTCTAGAATTTTCTTCCAAAATAATCATACATTATACAACTTTGTAGAAATATTTATGTTAAAATTATATATTTAAAAGGATACATAAATATTTTTCATACATTAACATTTTAGCTATATTGTGAAATATAGATACATGAATATCCCCGATGTGATTTAGCATATATGGTTTTTTATGTTTCTATAGGATGCTCTAAAAACAGAAAATATACTATATTTTTTTCTTATTTTACATTTACACTTGAGTCATGTTTGTTAGGAATATTATAAAAATATTTATATTCTAAAATTACAAATTAATTATTTAAAATATATTAGAACATGTATTCATTTTTCTATGATCAATTAAATTTGATTCACATAAGATTAAATTTTTATCTATATTCATGTAAAAAATTTGAATCTTGAAATTTTATAATTCAAATTAGTTCAAATGGTAATAGTCTATATTGAATATTAACATGGAGTTTTTCTAGGGTATTAATTCTAAATATTTATTATTAAAATAACTCTTCTTATATTTTTTTATTAAAATAGTTCTTATTTATTTTGGATATGAAGGTGAAATCATATGTGTACAATTTATTATATATGAATGAATTACATATGTAATATTATCTAGGAAATAAATAAAGAAAACTCTAAATTATTTTATTGGTTTACAATAATAAGCAATTTCTTTGTGAAAAATATATATTCTGTTGTCATAAATCATCAAAAATGAAGTGGATAAATATAATATATATAGGAAATAAAAAACTATTATAAGTGAAAGGAGGCTGAGGAAATTTTTAAACTGTATAAGTGATAAAAACTATGATGATATTCTATTTCCATATAATAAATCCTATTTTTTAATCCTTTACAGTTATAGAGTTTTTATACCTTGAAACTCATACCTTGAAGTGTTAATTTGGTTATACAGCCTCACTTATTTATATTATTTTTTATGTGATAATTTTTATAAGGATATACTACCCATTAAAAAGTCATATGGCATGTTGTGAGTACCCAAAAAATTATGATGTTGGGTTGTGGCACAATTTTTAAAAATGGTAGGACTATCCAGGTTTGTCCTCTCAGTAAAAAATGGCATGTTGGAATCAAGTTTAAGAATAAAACAGAGAACAATATGTTATTGTTTTATAACTCAAGGAATGAAAAAGATAGTGAGGGTTAAAATTTTAATGTGTTTCATATCTATCAGTTCATGAAATTGGTGAATTGTGGAATAAGATCATTTTGATTTACATAACTTTAAAAATAATGGGCATTATTTTTTTCTATTTTATAACTACAATAACTTAATTTAATATCTTTGATGTAACAATTAAATTTATATAGAAAGGAAAATTCACTCCCATCTTGTAAATCATTCATTATTCCATTGTGCCCAAAATATGGCATCAGAGGTTAAATCATAGCATGATATGTTTTTGTTTTGTTTATCATTTCATGAAATAACCCTAAAGGGGAATATAAATAGTTTCTTATGGAATGATATTATTTAAATGGTGTATGAATACATAAAATTCCACCCCATTTTTATGGAACTAATTATTTATAGGGGAGACCTTATATGGAATATGTCTTAATGAAAATTATCATTGACCGCTAGACAATCATGGAAAACTCATTCAAATTTCTCAAATGTGAACCTAAATCATTAGTTTATAATGATGTGGTAAAAAAAATTTGGAATTAAATTCTAATGAATATTTTATATTATGTCGGTTGAATATCCAAAATTATTAGTTGTTTAATATTTTTGGTTATAGATCAATGATGATGATTTGAAGCTAACTATGAATTACCACATTATACAATGGATGATCACATATTTATTACAAGGATGTGAATAAATATATTTGATTTTATAATTTGTTATTTTAAGAATCCAAGTAATACCAAACTATGAAATTTGTATTAAAAACATTTATGCGTATCATAGGTTTGGTGTTCCAAGTCTTGGATCCAAATTGTTTAGTAAATATTTTGATGTAAATACAAATGTGTATTTACATGTATATTAATGTAAAAATACACACCAGATTTGTAATATCTTTCATGTTACACATATTTAATTTGATAATCTCATTATGAAGTAGATTATCTAGGTTAAAAGATTAGTACGAAAAATTTTACATAAGTGAACAAGAAATTGTTAGTTAAATGTTTCATTGAATGACACGTATTACAAATGGTAAGAGTTATTTTTTAGAAACATTTGATGGACTTATTCAAGACAAAATATTCCTATAGATTAATTTAAGGAATCTATGGAATTTATTTTATGTCAAATGAATCTATTTACTCTTCTGATTATAAGATAAATAATAGTGATAAGATTGATATTTCTTATATTGAAAAGGGAGGATAATGAAGAAACAAAGGATATTTATAGAAATCCCCAAATTAATAACCTAAATATGATCTCCACTAGAAGAAGAAAGTAAATTTCATATATAATGATACTCAATATAAAATATATTTTTGGTGAAAATTTAGGAACATCATAAATTATTTCCTTATATTAAATAATGAGAAAAATAAGAGAAAAATATACATGAAAGAAAATAAATTAATGGATTTTAAATGGAGTTTCACTAAGGAATCATGTTCTGTTGAAGAATCTAGTTATAAAAATGATGTTGACAATTTGTACTTAATGGATTCATCAAATCAAGCAGGTGAAATTAGTTATTTTTAATCCTTCAGATCTAATTCTAAAAAAAAAAATTGTTGATTAATTTCATAGAGATACTAAAAGGCACTATTATAATTTTTAAAATACAACTAGTATATATAAAAAATAAGAGTGTCAAAAAAAAATTCTTCAAGGAAATGAAAATATGTTGAATATGTACAAGAATGGTTAAATTGTAAACATATATATACATGAAATTTTTTAATGAATTTATAAAAATAAATAATGATGAAGATGGAAAATTACCTAGAAAATTTTATTTGACATAGAAAATTCATGAGGACAAGGTATAAATTTTGATAATATTCTTAAGGGGAATGAACATATCAGAAGAAAAATTAAATGTTTAATTGTAAGATCTATCCCTTTTTTGTGAATAGGTATACCTTTTATAAAATTAATTGTTTCAATAAAATTAACAAAAATGGATTTATTTCATGAAATTATATCCATTTATCTAACATGAAGAATACATTACTTATTATGATTAGTAATAATAGTTAATCTACTGATATATTTTTTATATTTCAAAAGAAAGGTCATTATGAAAATGAGAGATCCTTGAGATTTCTATAATCTCTTTAATGTACCAATACTATAATTTCTAAATATTTATCTTCTGTATTTACAATAAACATATCTTTAAAATCTATTTTGATTCCAATGAAATAATATTATAATCATATTCGACTCATTTTTTGGATACCAAAAGTTTGAAAAACATGTGTTTATTGAAAATGAAGCTTAAAATAACAAAACAAGTTATTTGGAACATTGATATTGAATTATAAAGATATAAGAGTGGTGATATATAAATTTTTCCATAAGACAATAATTTTTTTGAAGGTAGTGTTTCTTTTATTGATATTTCTAGTTGATTGATAATGTATTTTAGTAAAGATGGAATTTCAAATGGTATAGTTATTTCAAAAGTTATATATTCTGATGGATTAAAACATAATATAATAAAAATTAATATAATATTTTATGATACAAAGGATGGTAAATTCAGAAATGACAAATGTATTGAATTTAAAGATAAATATTTTTCGTCTTACATAAATAGAAAATACAATGATTATTTTAAAAATATTTATGAATTAAATGATAAAAATGTAAAATATCTCAATGTTATAAATTCTATAAACAAATGGTGTCATATGAGGTTGGGTGATGCTAATTTTTTTGGATGTATAAGGTACCCAATATATAAATAGTTCCATAGTGATGTAAAATTATAGAGTATAAAACCAATTTATGTGAATCCTTCTTGAATTTAAAATATCATAAAATTATTTTAATGTCAATTAAAGAATAAAAAAAACTATATTGTCTTGGGATCATATTCATTTGGATTTATCCTATTCCATAAAACATTTTATTTTTGGTGATAAGATGTATTTTTTTATTAATTATTTATGATTTAACAAGATACACATGTCTCTATATGCGTACACTATAATTTGAAACTTTTTATAGGTTTATTATCCATTGTAAATTGAATCAAAGTGAGAAAGGGTAATTAATTTAATCATCTGGAATTTTTGGGTGGAAATTTTCATAAATTATATTTATCCTATTTATAAAGAAAATATTTATTTTCAAAAAAATAAACCCCAAGATCTCAATAAGAAATGGTGTAGTATAATGGAAATATATAAAAAGTAATTAAATGAAAATGACCATGATAAAATTTTTTATCTACCTAATTAATTTTTTAAATACAATATTTTTACATCTTTTTATTTTACAAAAATAAATAACTTATGTCCTTTGTTAAAAAAGAAACCATTCAAGATTTGGATAGGTATAAAACCAAAAATTGGTTATTTTAATGACTTTAGGTGTAATGTTTTAATTATAAATTCTAATAATACATTATATAAATTTGATAACAAATTTAATGAAGGAATACTCTTATGATATTAAACAATTATTAAGAAAAATAGAGTCTATAATAAATGAAAACTAGTATTTGTAGAATCAATTCATGTAATATTTGATAAAAAACAGTAAATGTAAGGGAAATTAATATTGAACAATTTGGAGAAGAATTTAGATATTTTAATTATCAGGTAAAATAATCTCAATATTAAGATGCAGATATTAAGTTAGAGATTATTTCTTATTAGTTTAAACCTTTTCATGAATTACCTTAGAAGAATCTTAGATATCACTCTATAGGTAATTTGATTTGAATTGTTGAGTGAAATGCTAAAAATTGATTTTTTTGTGATTATTTTCTCTTATAATGCATTAATTTTTTATTCTGTACATATGAGTATTAATGAATATTTAAATTATTCTATTTGTATGTTATCTATACAAGATTTTTTTATATTTTTATAAGAGTTAAAATACTCCCAAGAGTGTAACCTAAAAATTAGAGTTAGATAAATCTATAAAATCCAATAATATTAAAACCTAGAGACATGATTGGAAGTATGTTATTCATGACTACGTCTAGGAAAAATTTAATTTATTTAGTTTAATTTTGATCTATATATCAAAGTGACCCTATGTAAAGTAAATACAAATCCCCTTTTTGTATTATGACATATTTTAAAGGATATTTAAATATTATATTGTTTTATTCTGTTAAAAATAATTTAGACCATGTATGATGTTTATATTTTTATTTCGGTCCATTAAATATTGATATAAAAACACACTAGGTATGGTTTATTTACTCAGTAAATCAATTTTTCTTTGGATTCATAAATAAATTATGTTTCGTTTACAACTATTGAATTTGAATACATAGTTATTGCATGTTTTTTCTCTATATTTATGTATTATGAAAACAATTTCTAATTTAGGTTTTATTTTGATAATATTAAAATATTATAGGATAATTTTTATTTTATTTCTTTTTCAAAAAATCAATCACATTTCTCTTGGATTAAGTACATTGATTTCAAATATCAATATATTTGGGATCATTTTCAAAAATAAAATATAAATATAGATATTATTTCTATAAAAAATTATCTTTCTAATATATTTACTATTCCTATTGGCTTTACTAGGTTTTAGAAAAACTAGTTTGAGATCTATATGATTTAAATTTAAAATTTTGTAGATGTTATTTATTGGGCAGTTTGAGTGTGATTTTATGAACAAATATTCATATTTACATGAAATTTATAGTAATATATAATATATATTTTATTTTATAATTTTTAATTTATGTAAACAATTTTTATTATATTATTATTTCATGATTTATTATACATACTAGTTTATGTATTCTAACTCTTTAAAAATTCCATTTTTATAAATGAATATTATTATGTGTTTATCATTACTATAGACTAGTATATTTTACATTATCCTAATTCTATAAAATTCATGTTTTAAAAATGAAATATATTAAAGTGTATTCTTAACATTTTTTATAAAATATTAATATTTTTTTAATGTTTAATAAAATATTAATATTCCTTTTATTTTAAATTTTTTATACATTAATTTTTTTAATAATCAATTTACAATTTAATTAAGGGAGTGTTTTGGAAATTATATTTGTTTTGATAATTATTAAAAGGGGGTAATTTTGATGTTCATCCTTGGATCATGTTCCATAATAATGTTAAGGCAATTAAAAAATATCCCACTATGTTTAATTATTATTTTTAAATCATTAATAAATATTTTATAGAGTATTTTATATTATTTAATGATTAAATTATACTTATTTTAATGTATATCATAATATTAATTTTCTTAAAATGTGTTTAGATTTTATGTTTTGATTGTTCATAACATGTTCTCCATTTTCATTATTATGTTACTTGGATAAATATGACATTTATGTCTTCTAAATATGGATTTCATGTTTTTTTATTCCCTCATATCCATACCACATAGACAATTCTACATTATTTCAAAACCATATTTCCAATTCTCCCGTTGCGCCAAAGCACATATCCAAATTTATATATTTGGATACATTCACTATTTAGACAATAACATGGGATATAAAATGAAATATTAAGAGTTGTTTATTGAGATTGTAGGATAATAAAATTATCTACATTTAATTTGTATCCATAAAATTCATAATCAATCTTTATCATTTAAAAAATTAGGTAAGATGTCCCTATTTTGTCAGTCTAATTTCATTAATTGTTCAGAATAGTTTTTTATTATATTTTAATAACAACATAAGATACTGATCTATGAATAAGGTTATTCATAATTATTTTGAATGAAAACTATGTTATTAAAAAATGTTATAAAAAAATAATTTATTCTATTATTTAGGGGACCTTATTTTTGATTAAAAATTTATAGGTCATGTTGCTTACAAATTTCAAGGATAAACTACCAAAATTTTCTTGTGCAAAATGGCTGTGTGAACTCACATAAATTACATGGGTATTTCAAAAATTCCATTTGAATCTATTTTAAACATGAAAACTGTTTCTACATTGTGAAAACATGGTACCTAAAAATCAACTAAGTGAATTCCACAAAATGGATCCATATGTTTCTATAGGTAGTTCAATAACTGAGAAATATAGTCAGTTTTTTTCATACTATTTCAAATTTTCAATTTCTTTTAGTTATTATGTATATTTTTCATAATTTAGTAATAGTGAAATTACATATTATTTAATTAGAATATTCTAAAAATGTTTTAAATTTTTTTTGTTAAATTAAATGTTATTTTCAAATGTCTATGTCATTGTTGATAATTTTATTTAAATTATAAAAAATGAAATATTAATATTACATTAATTTGAAATATGAAGAGTTTTTCTATAAATGTTTAGGGATTTTCCATAAAATATTTACTACTATTATTTACTTCTAAATTAAATAATCTAAAGAGTTGAACTTTATAGTTGTATTAATTTTGCAGGATTTCAAGGTGGAATAATATGGATGTTATTTTTCATATAAAATATTTCCACATGCATTATTTTTTCGGAAATAAATAGGGAAAACTATTACATGGTTTGTTTGATACACAAGGGAAACCCTTTCTTTGGGAAATTCAAATTTGAAATGGTCTTCTATTTTATAGATATAGTATATAAAGAATATATATATATATATGTATGTATGTATGTATATATATATTGTTGATAGAATGATTACAAGAGGCAAGGATATTAAAGACATTCATGAACATTACATGTTATGTATGATATTTCAATCAACTATTACATTCAATTGAAAACTAATTATTTGATCCATTATTGCTATAGAGTTTCATTTCATCCTTAACCTTCATACCATGGAGTATTCATATAAGTCTATGGTTTTAATTCTTTATATTTTATTATTTGTGTATAATTTTAATAGGGTATGAAACCGATTAGAAGTACCTATTATCGGTTGTGACTTATAAAACATTATTCATTGGGTTGTGTCTTTAGGTGGTAAAATGGAAGAAATATTCAGTTTTTAACTCCAGGGTGAAAGGTAGAGTGTTTATATGTGTCTAAAAATCTTGTGGAAAGTCTCTTTATAGTGGAGTTGTGAATATTTGTTTGACAAATAACTATAATATTATATGTTAGTGACTATAATCTCTATATTTTCATGATATCTGTGAATTGTGGACTTGGATCATTTAGATCTAAATCACTATTAAAATATCTATGTTCATTTTTTTTATTTTTCCACAATAATAACATTACATTAAAACTATGATATATCCTCTAATTTTTTTCCAAAGGCTAATTCCATCATTTTGGATATCTACCATTTCCCTTTTGGGACAAACAAGTTCCAAAAATAGAGGCCCCTCCTCCCCTACAGAAAATTCTCTTTCCGTCGCGGGTTTTTACCCATCTCACTTTATGTGCTATGTAATGTAGAATGTAATAAACTCGATAAAATAAATCATAAGCACTTATTAGAAAGAAATATGATTATAAATTTCTACTAAAAATCCATATAACATAGATTGACATATTTAGTGTATTTTGTACATATTTAATGTCCAGTGGAGTGCATAGATCATTAGAAGGGGTCACTCGCTAAAGCATTGTAAAGTCCAAGGTGTCATATGACACTACCCCTAATTCCTATTAACCTAGATCATACTCATGTATTCTTCTTAGTGTATTCCCTAGAAGCTATTTTCCATACTCCTCAGTTGATTATTTCTACACCAAACAACCAAAAAATGTCAATTCCATCAATATTTTAGTGGTTTGTGGAGTTTATAGGTTTTGGGACTTATCGTTCCTAATAGTTCATCTCATGAATCATTACGATCATATACCCCTATTATCCTTATAAGAAGAGTCTTTAGTAATCACATCACATACCCAGTATTATTCATCACCTTAATCCCATTGATTAATGTCCCCAGGTGATATTACAATTTTTTGGCCTTCTCCCGGCATCCCTCTAAGCATCTCCATCACCCGATAGATGAATATCTCCCTGAACCCTTTATTTTTTTCAACATATATATATATATCTAATATGTAATTCATCATTTATTATAAGGGATTTGTGGGTGTGTAAATATAATGTCAAAAATTGTTGTTGATTATCCCACATGTCCAGATTATCCACCAAAAATGTCTCTACATGAATAATAGTCACATCATATCCTGGGTAATCCATGATTCAAAGATATTCACATACATGAGTATTTTGATGATGAAACATATAGAAATACGTGTATCAATACTATGATTATCTTTTAAGGACCTAGAGTTTTAATTTTATTCTAAATTCTATTACTCTATAAACCCTTGATCTATAAGGGTGGCATACCCAAATTCCTCAGTTCTTTAGTAGGATTCTACATCCTTGATTAGAGTATATTATTTTCTATATATTATATAGAGCTCTATCACCCCTATTTTTGTTCCATAATTTATTCATAAATCACTATCTTCCTAAAAGATTACCATGATTCACTAATATTCACATATACATGTAATCCTTGAGTAGTTCAACTTTGGTACCAACCATTATAAAACAAATAAATTCATTACTATATTCACAAGAGAGTATTTACTTATGTTATCATAAAAACATGTTGTAGAATCCCTGATGTACAGTAATGTGTATAATTAGATTCAATATCTTTAGGTAGAAGAACTGACATGAGAACCAATATAGGGTGTGTGTATAAAAATATGTGTGTGGGATGATGTTTATGAGGAACATCCTATAACATAAAGGGGTCAAGTACAATCACTGCATTATATTTCATGGATTTCATTTATATTCATTAAAATAAATATATTGAATGTTATGAATATGAATTTATTATATTATTCATTTATAGAGATCACCCTAAAAATATAATTTTAGAGTGGCATTATATAAAAAAAATTTAAGAAGTGATGATTTATTGTTTATATTCATTTGGTGGTGGAGGAATTGAGAATGGAATAATATATTCCAATAATTGAATGAAAACCCAATAATATCAAAATGTGAATTGGAAATAGATATAAATAAGTGACTCACCCGATGAATATGATTCAATATGATTCAATGCTTCTCCCTAACTAAGATAAAAATTTAAATTAGCATATATGAACATGTAACAAAACTAGAAAGAACATCCCTATACTAAATCAATTGTGGGAATCCATAGATTAAATCATCCATCAACTAAGGTAACACATAGAATATCACCAATCACACCGACAAGGAAACCAAGAAAATCACATTCCATTCCATGTACTTGACCAATTTCAAATGGAATGGGTATGACCCAGGCTTACCTCATGTTTTAGTTCATGGGGGTTACTTTAGATTTCTCTGTATATAGCCTCTATATATGTTAAAAAATCATCATGAACCCTATATCAAAATGCACATTGGGGTGATGTTGAAATTATTTCCTCTACGTAGTCTAATAAAACCCCATAAGCTTGTTCTCTACCAAGGAGATATACTTGATTTCATCACATCTATTTTTTAGTTTAATGATTTTTTCATGAATTCAACATAAGATACAGATCTGAATAATAATGTAAATATCCGAAATAATATTTTAAGATACACAAGATAGAGGTGTAATTTTTTCATATTAAGATACCATTGGTGGAACTGTTTAAACATTATATCTAGATTGTGATTGATGTAAAGCTGTGAGGTCTACACTACCTCACACAACCCAACATTATAAATAATATCTCTATAGTCCTTACGTGTATAGGAAACCTAGTAGGGGAACTCCCACTCATCAAATAAATAGATTTTTTTGTGTAAATACCATTAATATATCTATATATATAGGATATATATATATTATATTTTCCTAGTATATATAATAATATGGTGTAACAGAAACTTTGTTAGCTCATTTCTCTCAAATGATCATCCAGGTTGAACTCTCGAGTAATTTGTATAAAATTGGGTTGTGGTTCTTTGAAACATGGTCAAAATAAGAATCATTCTACCAAAATTAGTTTCCTCAGACTTACAAACTAGTCGATTAGGGTGTCTTGATTCCCATTCTAAATCATGGAATTTTCTTAATGTTTAAACCCATATTGAGGTAGTATATTTAAGAAATGGTATCATGTTTGGCCTTTTTCAACAAGTCTTTTAGAATGTGGTGTAGAGGATGAATGAATTTTCATTATCTGATCCTAGGGTTCTTCACTATCTCGTTACTCCACGATGTACCAACATTAGAATTCAGATCTTCCATTTAACGAGTTATTATAAATCTAGATAAATAAAGTTTATGAAAGTCCTCATGCACAGGTCATTTTCACATAATAGTTGGTTGATGTATTATTGAATTATGAATTATATAACTTATATCCATTTAAGAATAACCACTTATGTATTTATTAGTACAAAATCTATGGATTCTGATCATATAAGTTTCATGCATGGCTTGTGTTTCTTTAAAATATAGATTTCTATGAATTTTTATGAATTCCCATGGACCCCTATGAGGACACAAACCAATTTGAAGGAAATATAGTGACCTCTATTGTGGAAACATGGAAGATAAAATCCATAAAGAAATTTATTTTCTTCATAATTTGATCCATCATCCTATTTCAGACCAAATTATGGGGGGAGGGGTTAATTTTTCAGGATCCAAAACACATCCAATAGAAATATAAGGAAAATGAAGACCAAAAAATGATTTCTATTAAAAAAAGGGATATATTCTTATGGGAATAGTTTTGTCCAAGTAAATCATGAGAGGAACAACACTACATGGATTTTTTAATGTGTGCACCACTTTTCCATGAGATTATATCAGGAATGAGATACATTTATAGAGTTATGTGTGTGCACAATATTTATATAATTCAACATATTCTACAATCTATAGGCCTATAAATAAACCTTATATCTCTAGTTTAATTATCTATTTTTTGTCTCATATTATAAATATTATGATTATCATAGGATATTTAACCTTAACATATGCTCTTCATGAAATCAAAGAGACCATAATGAACTTTTTTGGTGAGAATATGATGTGAGTTTCCTTAAAAATCACTTCAAAGTATTGTATTCAACTAAACAATATGTCATATAACTACCTCTATTTAAAATAAAAACTTTTAATACATGTCTAAAAACATATTCATGTCATGGTTTCAAGCCAAAACTATATTTCATAAATCCCATACCATTAAATAATTTTGACACCTTATCTAGGAAGTAATGATATGTGATATTTGAGCTCACTTGGAAAAAATAACCTCCATATCCATCATTAACCATGATTACTCAATTTTTATTAATGGTGTCATAGATATTCATCGCTGATCAATTTACTACATTAATGGGCCGACAAAACATTCCTAACTATTTCACTATAGAAAAAGATAGGAAAGGTAACCCATATCCAACAATCCAACCCTTGATGTTGTCCCTTCCATGAAACAAGATTCATTATTTCATGATTAAAAACTATATTGATTAGTCAAATCAAATTACCTTAATATTTTCAACTCAATAAATGTAGTGTTTGATTCCCATTCATGATGTATTTTTAGGATACTTCCCTCATGTTCAATCCTAATATCCCAATATCATTACTAACTGATGTCCCTTTTGAGATTTTTAAAACCCCAAAACTAATTAATTTTGATGAATCATTCAAGATATATTCCCTAATAAACTGTGAACCATGGAAATCCCCACTGGTCTTAAAACCATTACAACTTCTATTTTAAAAGAATATGATAATCCCATTACTTTGTTTTTTAGAAATAATGAAATTCCAAATATGATGAGAATATGATGACCCACAGTCCTAATGCATCAGAAACCCATCCTTCCCTATGTGATGAGTATAATATAACACTTGTGACAAGCATGAGATTCGATAGATGATGTGCCTCAGTTTCTTTATGTTAAGAGAATGAGATTCCACATGTGATGATATTGGGATACCATAAATTATAATCCGGGTATGGTTTAAGTGAGGAACCTAAGATTTTTTTGCTAATATTTATAGGATTTCTTATATAATTGGATTAGGATGATTTACTTGATGTTATTACACATACTTATTTTAAACCCCTTTAATTTTATAGCTGATAATACTAGGATACCTTCGGTGTTTATCCTATGACCCTGAAGATATAAAATTTGTTCAGTTTTATTTTTTTGTTAATTAGACTTCTATATTCATTGATGTTTTCAATTTAATATAAGAAAATGTCATTTGGGTTATGGATTGAGTATCCACCTATGAAATAAGACAAAATGTTACTCATATAATATGTGTAAAGAATAATGATTAGATGACAACCCTTAGATACATGAGTAGACTTTTTCAATTGGGAAACCTATATATATGATGATTGAAATATCTGATATTCAAGGAATAAAAATTCTAGTAATAAATATGGATTTCTGATACAATCCTCAATAGTTTGGAATAACAATAGTTATGAATTCAATAGAGAGGTGTTAGAACTATTTTGATCAACATTAAACTGGATAGTTGATTGGAGCATGAGGACTCATGAGTTGGGATCGGTCCATAATTGTGTGATTCTATATATGGTTACTAACAACAATGATGACTCACATTGCTGAAAGATTAGATAGAGTTTTAGACTAATTGAAATCTTATGAACATCTTATGATATTGGAGAAATCAAAGGATTATGTTCTAATATGATCCAATGTCCAAGGGAATTGTTTATTAGTTCAATTCAAGATCCATGCATTGAAAAGATTTATTTAAGTGTTATTCAGGAAATAAAATTGAATAGAATCACTATAAGGGACTCCTATTTCAGAATGTATATTAAAATAAAACACGGAAAACCTGATATTTCATGTATGTGATTTTCTACATAGGTGGATTCATGTGTAGTTTAATATATTTCATTATGGTCTCCACATGTGAAAGTATTTACATATGTAGAGATTTGTGTAGATTAATGTAGAAATATTTCAGATTGAGAAACATAGAAAAATATTTATAGAAAAATATCCTGCTTAAAAAATTTTAAGAACTACATATGTGAATGAATCTCCACATAGATGAATAAGGATACATAAAAAATTACTCATGTAAGAAATTTCTATAATGTACCCAATAATCATGTAGACAAGTATTCTTTTTATTTGAATTCAAGTTTAAATATTTGGGTGAAGGCTTTCATAATAGTATTATCACTGTATCACCTTGTATATAGATTCTTGTAAGTACACCGCCATATACCACAAATTTTCATGTAGTTGATTATTCATATGAAAAATTTAAATTCACATATCTGAATTTCCCTAACATAATGAAAGCTACTATATTTCCATATTTAGACATTATCCACCCTTTTCATGATATTTTATGTTCATGGGTGCCACATTCAATTGGTAAAACATGGTTGGATCTCTATTTATAGCATTTACAAGAGTGATACTCCTCCTCCACTATAAAATTCCTCCTCTCCTCCCACTTCCTCACACCTCTAAATCCATGTTTGATCAAACAATAAATATTTAAATATCTCCTCCAAATACCTCAAATCATCCTAGAATTGTTCCCTTGGGAAGAAATCCATTCAAGGAATCCCATTGGTGTAAACTAAAAAGAGTTTCCCCAAAAATAGGTAACATCATTCCTCAAGCTCTTTAGTTTTATTTCAATTCTAGTACAACTCAAATATCCTTATTCCATGTTTATATTATAACCACAGTATATTCCATATACTATGATGTTTTTATATAAAGGGTTAGACCTACACTAAAACACACTTCCTTCTAATGAGAAATGATCTTACTATTTATGTGTATGGAAAACTATAGTCTCACGAAATGATGATTGCTTATTCTTATTTTATCACCTCTCATGGTGGGAATTATGATGTAAACTATGTTAATATATCATATATATATTATTTTTATTTAATTATACCTCTTTAATTATTTTATAACACATAACATTATATTTTTTATTTTTTATTAATATGATAACATCGTTTGTGGAAGTATAGATTACAGCCTCTTCAATGTTATATGATTTGTTCATATCATAGAAGGAATGAAATAAGGTAAATTTTAATAAATATTCTTTTAATATATCACATATATATGGTGTTGGAATTATAATATACAATTGTATCATATACTTTTCAGTATTTTAATATGAAAAGGTAAAGAAAATAGCGTCCATGCGTACATACGACCAACCTTCTCAATGAATAGTGAATTTCATATCTTTTCTCCAAACATTATAAATTATTATAAATAAATATTTACTTATTATTAATGATAAGTAAATCATTGTATAAATTATACTGATTTTGAAATCAAGATCTAAACAACAGGAACAATAATTCACAAGTCAAAACTTACTCAAGAAACTAGGTTTTCAACACCTGAAATTGATAAAATAATGGAAGGTTATTAAAAAACGTATAATAAGATATTAAAATAATATTATATGTGATTTTATAAATATTAATATCATTCTAGTATAAGTTATTAACATTTTTAAACCCTGTATACAGTAGGATAATGGATGTCCACCCAAAAAGAAATGCAAGGTAAGATATTTTCATCTAACTTTTTGAATCTGTCAGATAAATGTGATATTTACCACTTATTTCTTTACTATAGTGTTTATACTACCCCTTTTAGTATATTATATCATTAATAAAGTTATCTTCATGTTATTTAAAATTTTCATCTAATGTTATTACTTCATGAAATTCATTATTTAAAAATTTTCAATTTTGTATGTGGTAATTTGGGGTGTTTAATGATTATTTTCCTGAGGAATAAATTTATTGATCTATCAATGGTATTTTTAATTAAGGGAATTATATGAACATTTTTTCAATAAAACCTTTCATTTTACTCTTGTTTTTTTTTCCTGGCCATATTCAATTATTTTTACTATTTTTCTACTCTTTAGTAATCAAAATGTTTAGAAAATGTTTTCTAGAAAACAAGACATCATTTCTATCATTAGTTACAGAACCTTTTTTATTAAAAATCATGGTATTCAAAAAATGTTTTGAAAAATATTTTTATCCTTTAAAAAATAATTTATTAAATAATTTATTCCCTTTTTTCCTTTTACTAATGTTTGCGAAGGAATCTTCTTGTCTTTTCTTAAAGAAGGAATCTTTCTAACATTTTTACCCTGAATGATGAATATTCTTTTTACCTCATAAGACATTAACCTCTACAATTTCAATGAAAATTACTTATCATATTTAAAAGGTAAATTTTAAACAAAAATGTTTTAGAAAATTTATTTTCTAATGAAATGTATTTTAAAAAATTATTTTTAAAATAAAAATGATATTTTCATCAAGAATGTTTTTAAAATATTTGTTTATACTATTTCCACTCATAAAAATGAAAAAACCTTGTTGTTACAAATCCTCAATGTGGGAATTATTGATAAAACCAAATTATTTATTCGATATGGAAATTTTTTGACAAGTAACAGTAATTATTACTTAAATTTATTATTCTACAAATGAGTAACGTATTGTATTTTTTATGTGATGTGCACGAACTGCTATATCCCCTAGATGTACTGGTTGCTTTTGTGAGAGAAACTAGATATGGTTTTGGATGAGGCCTTTTCATTTATTAGATTCTTGGCATGAATCCTTGACAGTAATAGATTATTGGAATGAATCCTTGAAAATATTATATTATTGGAATGAATCCTTGAATTTATAATATTATTGTCATGGAGCCTCGATGATAAGTACTCGATATCCAAAATTTTGCAATCCATAATTATGTATTCAATTATTATTACTTTATGCGATTAATCAATTGATATCCATTATTATATTTCATTCTCATATTATTGATTAAATTGAATGTGTTTCAGTTATCTACATTTCTTAATTGATTATTTATTATCTATTTCTATTAATGGTATGTGATATCTATTATTTTACATTCCATTTGGATTTATTTTACATTGATTTATTATTACTTTCACTTTACTTACCCTTAACTAGCATTTGATATCGGCCTTATTTCAATTAATTTTCCATTGTTATGAGGATGAATCTGTTGAATGATTTTCAAGGATCCTATTTATTTTATTTATTATTTATCAGGTTTTTTCTATTTCCTAATGTATTATGGGCATCGTGTATAAAAGATGTCATTCAAAAACTACTAAACTGATCAGTCCTTTGGGATTTAATTCTTTGTAATCATGATAATTTTAAAAAACTCACAGAATCTACGCTTTTGTGGTCAGGGTGTTTCAGTTTGTATCAAAGGATGTTCATTGGAAACCATAGAAACTATATTTAGAAAACATAGATTAAAGAGAACAACCATAATATAGCCATTTATTATAAATAAAGAAGAATTTTCAAAAAATATGGTTTGTTAGATATTATATGGGTATTATTAGAAATAAATCCCTCTTTAGATACTATATGTTAACATTGTTCTCCAATAGGTGTACCTAGGAGTAACAACTCTGACAAGGTGTGTCGGGCCTGACTCGGTGTAAACTGGAAGACCAAAACCGGCCTTAACACGCACCTGGTTTTACACTCCTAGGGGATAAAATTTGGATAGTTCACATTTCCTTTACAAACCATTATAAATTATTTTATATTAATGACATCCTTAAAGAAACAATGTTTATCATTATGAGATTATTTATGGGAAAATTCAATTTATGATTAGTATGACACTTGTTTTCGGATTACCCATTACGTTACATAATGTTTAATCTTATTTATTATATTCCATTGTTTAGAAATGGATCTTTAAGGAGGAATGATAAAAATACCCATGGAAAATATATATATTTCCCGGCCAGTGAAACAAATAAATACTAGAATTTAAATAGAGCATGTTATGGAAATAGTTGTGCAGAATAATTAGTTTATGATGATACCCTTTACCATATCAAGCATCTTATTCCACAATGAGTTTCTCCGATCTTTATTACATTATGTGATATAAGGAACCATAATTTATTTTGACTACTAAAAAAATGGTAGTTGAGTATTGAATTAAGTCATTGGAGAATATATTTTCATTTATTGGTTGTGGGGGAAAAGGAAGAGGTTGCAAATTCATTATATTGTCTTAGAAATTTTGTGGACCAGTTGTTGTCATTGAGCCAATATATAAGGGAATATGAGAAGATCGAGATCCTGGAATTATAATAATTTTAGGATTCTTTTTTGAAAAATACTACCCTTATGATCAATAAACTCAGATATAGAGAATTTCCATTACTTCAATGAAAAAAGAGGAAGAAATTATTGGAAAGAATGAATCTACCTTTACCATATTAGAAGATTATTCTAAATATTTCATACACAACAAAAAATTCAGGATTGATCATTTCTTTGTAGAACATAATCAAATTATCTATATTGCAGTCGTGTCTCAAACAATTTATTCATTCGATGAAATAATTTTATATGATATCAACAGAAAAAAATAATTATGAAAGTCTTATAGATTAAAATGGAATAATAGAAAATTTTGATAATAGAGAAAAATGAGGATAAAGTAAATGGGGGGAAATTCCTACATTATATACTTTTAGAATGAAACACCTCGGTATATGATTAAAAAATAAAGGAGCCTTCTTCAAATGTAGATAAAAAGTCCAGTAAGCATTACATTTAAAGGGTAAGAAAACATTTTATAATTTTTAATTTTTCAACTATAAGGATTTGTGGAACTATGAAAATAAATTCCACATGACCCAGGAGAATATACCTAGAAGAATATGTGGGATGATGTTCAATCATTTTCTTTTGTACAAAACATAATTGAAATTATTAATGTACTTTTGTATCCAGATTTAAAAAATATGTTTTAACATTTTTTTGTTTATAGTGTTTACATCATATTATTTATGAAATATATAAGGATTGTATTTCATTACTTTGTCTTCACCTATTGAATGTTACCATGAAAATACTATTAGTATCTACATAATTTTTATTGAAAACACATGGATGATGAAAATATAACCCTTAACATGTTCCTGATATTGAAACAATGAGGTTTTTACAAAGAGATGATTGAAACAAGGAATTTAAATTGGGTAATAATAACTAACATGAAAATGGTTCAAATATTTGGGATAATAATATTTCAGAAAGGAAAACCATTTATGAAATAGTTTAATTTGGTCATTGAATGGGGTTGTAGAGATTAATATATTACTTCACTATATGAAGCATCTAGTTATATGAGATGGAGTATAAATAAATCAAGGTGTAATCAAAAGAAAAATATTATTATTGTTGAAACATATATTTAATTATCTTAATAGAGAGTCGTTTAATTCTCAAACTATATGATAAATTGTATTGAAAAAAATAATTTGTCTTATCGTTCTCATTTTTTGAGGATATCAATGAACATTCTCAGAAATTTTGTTTAATTATTTATTAATATCCACTTTCAACTGTAAATGTTCTCTAACACTCTCCATAAAAACATGATTGTTATATTTTTTCCTCTATATCCATGTTTCCATTTCCCACCAATGTTGTCCTACTAGGTAACCTTGTAATGTGGCCATTGTACATACCATTATCTCTTATTGAGAAAATGTGTCATTAAACTTATACATGATGTGGGTTTATGAACAATATTTTATTTTCAGATATCAATCCCTTGATCATCAGGATCAATTTAAAAAAATTATGATGTAATTTAATTGATGTGGAGAGAATGTAACACCCTATAATTCTAATTCAAGACCATTGTGTTCGATATCATGTATGACATGCAACACCAAGAACATTAGAAGTTATAATATCCCAAGACATTACATTATGATTTCTATTTTTGATAAATTAAAAAATTCATATAGATATAAATGCATGAAAATAATAATTTAGTTTTCCTACCAAGCAATAACAACCTTATTTGATAGCCTTCATTACACGCAAGACCATGTTTTAAATGAACATTAATGTATATTATTATTTAATATAATAAAATATAACCTAGCCATTTAAATATATGTTATGAATAATATTATGTATATTATAAAAATAAATCAGTTTCAAGAATATAAAAATAATTAATTGGATAAAAATTAATTATAAATGAAAATCTGAACCAATTGAATATAGAAAAGAATATTTTCATATATAACTATTTTTAAAATCACAAATCTCTTTTAAACAAATAAAATAAATTAATTACAATTAGTGAGTGGTGTCAATGTAATATATATATATATATATATATATTATACAATATAAATATTTTTATATTAATACAATACATTTTATAATAATAAGATATGAACGAACCAAATTTTATGCATAATAACCTATATTTTTATTAAATCATTTTATTCCATTTAATGAAGAACCTGTTTTGAATTATATTTTTTGTAACTTTTATAAATTATATTTTTCCTAATAAACATGATATTTTAAATTTAAACATATTAATTAGGTTAGGGTTTATTTTTGGTACTTTTCTACGAAGTATCATTTTTTAATAAAAATTGAGAAATACTGAATTTTTGTTCAAAACTTCTCTTTCATATAATTTATTTATAAGGTAAAAATAAATTTTCAATTGTTTGTAATGTCTAATTATCTCAATTTAATATTAATTAATCATAATTATGTTATTGAAATTAATATAATTTTATAATTTATTATAAAAACATAGCGAACTTTTGAATGTTTATATTTTTAAAACCTGCATTTTTGTCCAGTCTGTAGGAATAAATTTAAATTAATATCTAATAATTATATCTATAGAATTTGGAAAAATGTATTACAAATCAGGATTCTGAATAATTAATAATTTTTAATAATTTTATCTTATATTTTGACAAAAAAAATAGTTAAAGTAGCTAAATTTAATTCGAACATTTAAGGTGAATTTATGCATAATAATGGACTAAACCATATCCATACGGACCTGAATGACATAGAAACTTGTCCAAAAACTATTAGATTCACTTATTTATAAACTATACTCCCATTTATCAAAATTGAAATATTTTGTGATCCATTTTTTTTTAGAAAACGTGGGTGGAATTACATATTCAAAAATTTACAAAAGTGCCACCCCTCTAATATAAGGAGGACTCCTCTCCTCCCACTTCTTCTTATCAATCAAGAGACTTTCGATCAACCTAAATATTACAAAATAGATCTTAAAAAACCTTACCCTCATTTTAGAATCCTCCCCTTAGGCAAAAATCAATCTATTGAAGCCCATAGTTGCAAACCAAAGGGGATTAACCAAATAATTGGTAACATCTTTCTTCAAGCTCTTTATTTTTATTTCCATTATCCACCCTTAAACTCTAATTATTCCCAGATTATATAATAAAATAATTATTCTAAATATATTAATATTTTTTAAAGGGTTTTTCCTACACTTATATACACATTCAACTAATGAGTAATGAACACACATATTATGTGTACGGTGAACTATTGCCTCATGAAACGTTCATTATTTTTTATTCTTTTACTTCCTCTAATAGCGATAATTATGATGAAAAATAAGTTTATATATGATATATATGATATTTATTATTTAATTATGATTATTTAATTACTTTATAACACATTCCTTTATAAATTCCATTTTGTAATATGAAAAAATCTATTGTGGAAGTGTAGACTACCTCTATCTCAAAGCGATGTGATTCATTCTTGCTATACATGGGAAATATTAACGAAGTTTTAAATAAAAAATTAGCATATATTACATTGATAAGTCATGCTAATTATAATATACACATATATTATTTACTTTTCATTCATGAAAAATGAAAATGAAATGAGAGTAACAATAATGCATACGTACAACCTACCATCTCCATGAACATGGAATTTCTTTTTCTTATCACCCATAATTATAGATAACAAAAAATACATATTTACATAATATATATGATAATTATGTCATGTTTTACATTATAGGGATGATTAAATGATGATCTATGTAATAGGACTAACAAGTAACAAGTCAAATCATACTTGAGAAACTTGGAAGTGGACAACCAAAATAACAAAAAATAATGGAATGTTATTAAAAATATATAATAATATAATAAAATATTATTACATGTCATATTATCAAAATAATTATGTTTCTTGAATAATTTAATAACATCTTCAAACCCCTCTACTATAGTTTAAAGGATGTTACCCTAAACAAAATGAAAGGAAAGGGATATTCATATCACTATTTAAATATGAGAGATAATTGTCACAATCACCCATTACTTCTTTTGCACGGTGTATCTACTAGAACATTTTATATATTATATAATTATTAATTTTACATTTATGGTATTTAAGACATTAATTTAATTTTATTCCTTCATGGGTATTATGATATAAAATTTCACCAATTGTTGTGCAACACTTTGGGATGTCAAATATTACATTCCACAAGAAAATTTTAAACAATCTCTCCAAGATATTTCCATTCTAGAAAATTATATAAATTTTGTTTCAATAAAAACGTTTATTTTTATCTCCTATAGTAATTCATGAACTTTTTCATATATGAGAACCCTTTTTACATTCTTTGATACAAAAAATGTTTTAGAAAATGTTTTGTAGAAAACCCACCATCATCTCTCTCATTACCCAAGAACCTGTTTTTTTATAATGCCTGATTTTCTAAAAGGTTTTATAAATTGTTTTTAACATTTCAATGAAGAATTTTAAATGAAATTATTAACCTCTTTGACTTTTAACAATTTTTTTCTAAGGAATCTTTTTATCATATTTCAAATAAGTATTTTTTCAAAAAATTTACCCAAAAAGGGAATGTTATTTTTTATCCTATACGTCATTATCCACCACCATTTTTTCAAATAATACATTTCTTGTTTAATAGGTTAGTTTTTTTAAAATGTATTTTTCGATGAAAATTATTTTCAAAAAAAAATCAAACTAAAGAGGATATTTTTCTCATTATTTTTTAAAAATAAATTTTTATAATATTTCATTTCATTAACATCAAAAACCCTAATTGTTACTTATTGTAAACTATGGAATTGTTGATAAAACCATATTTCTAATCAATATAGATATTTTATGATAATTCACATTATCTATTAATTAATTAAATATATTATTCTATATATTTGGAATACATTTGATTTCGTATGTGATGGGAAGGGCTGGCTATATCCCATCAATGCATAGGTAGGTTTCCTGAGACAAACTAGATATGGTTTTTATTGGTCCTTTCCTATTTATTATATTCTTTTATAAATCCTTGATCATAAAAGATTATTTTTATTAATCCTTGATAGTATAAGATTCTTGTCACAAACCCTTGAATGTTTTTTATTCTTAGCATGAATCCTTAACGATATGTTTTCGATAACCACAATTATGAATTCCATCATTATGAATTCTGTTATTTTTATTCCTTGGTATTACAAAAAGTTTTATTATACCCATGGTTATGTTTAATTATAATATTATTGATTAATTAGAATGTGTTTCAGCTATCTACCATTCCATTTTCATTATTACTTATCTATTTATTTTAATGGCATGTGATATATGTTATTTACATTTTCATGTTGATCTATTCACATTGATTTAGTATCGATTACTCCTTACAAACCCTTATAGAGAATTTGGGATCACTATTATTATGTTTCCTTTCTCTAGGTTTT
The DNA here is from genome assembly GCA_963277665.1 of Viscum album. Classification (NCBI taxonomy): domain Eukaryota; kingdom Viridiplantae; phylum Streptophyta; class Magnoliopsida; order Santalales; family Viscaceae; genus Viscum; species Viscum album. Next base: position 1,486,908,164 of record OY728137.1, on the reverse strand, counting down.
GAGGATAAATCCTATGAATGAGTTTCAAGGAATATTGTTTTCACTTATTATGTATCATGTTCATTTTTTTGATTTCCAAATGTATTATTGGTATCATGTAAGAAATATGGATTTTGAAAACTGATAAACCGATTAATCATTGTCGATTTGATTTAATGTAATTATGCCAATGGAATAATGTAATACAACGGCTCCAAACTTATTGGGTGAGGGAGTTACATCCTATGAATATATAGGATCTAATTAGAAGATATGATATCTTTATAGACTTATGAAATTTATTTTCTTTATTATATTTCCATGTTTCTAGTTTTATGTACCTAATCAAACAAAGACAGTAGAATTTAAAATCCTTGGCTTGTATTCTGATGTTTAATTATTATTAAAATCATGAAATAATATGATTAAAATGATATGGTTTACCTAGAACCTTGAGATTATGTTTTTAAAATCCTTTATTTGTTTTTACTCAAGCTATTAGTATATTAATAAGTGATTGATGTGGATGTATTAGAAAATTATCATGATATGAGAAATGATAAGAAACTTTTATGTGTTACAAGTAATAAAGATGAATTCCATGATTTAACTTTTTGTTTTGTATAATTGAAAAAATGGGAATATTTGATGTTTAGATTTCTAGTAGTGATGTTTTTAGGAATAAGAAGCAATGTTTTTTGTTACTTCTCTAATTCATGGACCTGAAAAGTCATATAAGAGGATTCCTCTCTAAAATATATCCTGTTAGGGTTCCTCAGTGGTGTTTCAGAGGGGGGAGGACTACACTCCATCTCTGACATCATCCCTCTTTTCCCATCATCTTCATTCTTACCTCCTCTTTTATTCTTTCCCTATCCATCTCCTATATTCTCTCTTTTTTCTAGTTTCACCCACTCCATCACTCGGGTATATTTCCCTTGGTTTCCTTGGCTTATTTTGGATCCTTTGTTGGATCTTCCTATGATCTTCCCTTAGAGGTCGTTGTGTTTTCAACCCCATTCTAGCATGGTGTACTGGTTTTCCAAGTAATGGTTTTGGATGTGAAGGTTTAGTTTCAAGGGATTTGTAGTAGTATGTCTTGTGTCAAGCCTCGTAGTTTCTTGATCCTCCCTTTCCGAGGGGTTATTGTTTCTCCGATCTAGTTACTGGTGTTCTTTTTAGAAGGTGGTGTCTTTGACTATTTGGGTAGTGCTCCTAGAGAGTATGATTCTCTATTGAGGCCAAGTGAACATCAATTATATATCTATCATAATGATAAATTTCGAATATCCTAGTAGGTATGTTGTAGTGCTTTCAAGGAGACTTTGTGATATGTGTTCATTTGATCATGGTGTTCTAGGAGGTGAGTTTGGGACATCATCAGAGCTAAAGTGGTACTTTTTTTATGATGTTATTCGATTTTGATCACTATGGTTTGGAAGTATGATGTATTTCCCATTGGTGATTGCGGAAATAACTTTTGATATGTTTTGATTATTTAAATTTCTACCATTGTAGAAGGTTTGTTTTCTTCTTCTATGTGGTAAATCAGGTTGATTCTAGTTTGGTGAAGGTTATGATTTGATTACATAGTTCTTTTTTTATAATATTTAGTGATGGTGGTTTTCGTTTTTGTTGTTGATGATGGTTCCATGTCAATGTTTTATGAATTTTGTGTGATACAAATAAATCTATTGACCTCTTGAATTTGTTGTTTGCAATATGATGACAGCAGTGTTGATAGGTCAATGACGATGACAATGGTGACTCCTGATGTTGATGGCATGTGATGAGACTTCAGCAGAAATGGAATATCTTGGATAGAGATCATCTCTGGTTCTGTGTTTCTCAATGAAGTTTTTTAATTTTGAACATTTAAATTGGAATGTGTTTGATTTTGGTTCTCATGCAATCTGATGGTCATCGATAAACTAAAAAGTAACTTTTATAAATAAAAAAAATATTATTTTAATTATGAATCACTTTATACTATGATATATCATGAATGTCATTTGATTTTTATTTTAAAAAATTTAATAATTAAATGAGGTTATTCTAGGAATATTTTATCTTTTGAAAAAACAGCACCAAAGACTACATAAAACCACAGAATCAATATTTATGATAATTATTTTAATCACATTGATTCTTTTCCTCCTATATATAATGATATTGAGGATTGAAAATTAATCTAACATTTAATAAATCAACCTATTCATTAGATATGGTTTGGAAATTTAGTAGGTATAAATACTAAAGTATAAGGATACACTTCTACTGATGTGTTTAGAATTTGAGAAATGAGAGTATCATACTTGGTGCTTTCATATGTTGTCTTGAAGAAGAAGATAATAGTACAATTATTAATTTATTGAAGAATAATATAAATATGATACTGTTCTAAAAAGGCATATTCATTGGGTGTTGATGCTTAGTTTGAGTGTGGATTTTTGTGAATATAGTAATAATGTTGATTAAAATATCTGAGAGTTGAGATAAATGGAGTTTGAGTCTCATATCGTCCAATTGTAAATTAGAAGGTATTTAAAAACTATATTATGAGTTAAATATGATCTATCTCAATCGTGTAGAGTTATATTATGTATAACCATATATTTATTCCTAGTCAAACATAAAAGTATCACTTGCATATATTTGGTGGGACCCCTTCTTACATTAATGACTAAGTGCATGTAAAGAAATTACCATGTTACTCAATGAATACAATGTAAAGCTGTTGGAGTAACACCTATATAACATAGTAATTTTTATTTTCTTTGAGTCAGTAGAATTTTAGATGTGGGATGAACCAATGAACTATAACCAAATATTTACCATTAATGTAAATAATACATGCCACTATGAATGTATAACATGGAAAAGAGTAAGACTTAGTATAAAAACATAAAAAATGATGTGTGATTATTTAACTATTTACAATTATACATAATGTTGATAGATGGGATTGTTTAATGCTAACATGTCCAATTAAAATAACCTACATCATAAGAATAATTATAATGGGGGTAAAAAGTTAGTTTGGAGTTAAAAAAATTATTCATCACCTCATTCACCCATCATTTTTACGTGTGTACATAGGTTTATGTGGAAAAATACTTTGTATCATAGGGAAGGCTACCAATTAATGAATATTCATATTAATACCCACTAAAATTCACCAATTTCATTAATTAGATATTTTATATAGTTTAATAAAAACATAGGATAAAAAATACAAATTCAATTCTTATTGTTTTTATGCTGATGTCTCTTGTAAGATTTTACAAAACATGATCACGAGGAATGATAATAAAGTGATGAACTCAATGAATATGGATATTCATGCACTAATATAATGTAGTGAGATTGTCTTGTGTTCCATGAAAATTGATGAGGGAGATTCATCTGATGAGGTTTGTTCAAGCAGTGTATAGTTATATGATCTTACATGTGGTAAATAAATTTGTGATTTTTATTGTGATGTCAATGGTTATCTTAATATAGTTACACATGAAGTGTTATATTATATATGAGACAATATATAGGGACCATATAATGATAAATTATACCTTGATTTTGATCTTTATATAATGGAATGCACATTGGAAAAATAAATTTTAAGATGAGTCACCCCTTAATAATACGTAAATTCCAAAAGCAAAATAGCCTCACAATGAAATTATATCATCAAAGAAATTCAAAAAGATATTCATAGAACAATTATTGATTAATGAGTGATCAGGGTAGCTATTATAAATATAGTCCATACATTTGTGATGGTGTATAAAGTCTTAGTGAATAATAATAATGTAAAAATGGATGTGAATGAAACAAGTACTAAAGATATTGATAGTTTAATGTAAAAAATTATAAGTATTCATGATCAAGTTACATAACCTAGGAAGAGTTACACGGAATTCAGGTTGATATCTATTGAGGATGAAAATAACATTCACAATATAAAGTGTCGAGATTTAGATCTAAAACTGAAAACATTGAAATAAGGTTAGCCTATATTTTCTCAAGGATATGAAATGAATAATTATACCAGTCATGTTTTGAAGTTTATTTTTCACTCATAAGTGAATATTTTTAGTTTTATAGAGTGCTTGATAAGTTTCAGGGAAGATTCCATGACAAGGACATGGAATTCAAAAACCCACAGTCCAATGGGACATGTATGCATAGGATTTAATTTTTCAAAAATCACACAAAGAAATTAATGTCGATATTTATTTTCGTCAGAAATAATGATAGTAAATCCACCTATATATTCATGGTGTGATTAGGTATGTCCATAAATATTAGTTCCTCATTCCAAGACCAAAATAGTGGTGAAATTACCCCAAATAATCATTTATAAAATTCTTAATAGATCCCCATTATAGAAAGGATATGGAGGCTTGTTGGATACAGTTGGTACTTTTAAAGATTTTGGCTTTGTGAAATTTTAATAATTGAACAATATTTAAATATTTGGAAATTAGGGATGTCGTGAATTAACTTGAAGAAGAAGAAAAGAAATAATTATACATGTGGAATAGAATAAAACCACAAAAAAAATAATCTGTAAAAAGAAATATTTTATTTTTTAATGAAAACATGCGTATTGTATAAGATTTGTGGTAAATGTTTTGTTTAATTATTTTATAATCCATCCAGTCATCCCAAATGTAATGATATAAAAAATAACACTCAATGTCTCTAATTCATCTGCACAATAAAAGTAAATCTCTATTTGGAAAGAATCTGTCCCCAATGAAGCCAACGAAAGATGATAAGTGTGTTTAATCCCCATGATTGAAACAAATCATTGATACATTTGATTCATTTATGAATATTGATAAGCATGATGGAAACTAAAAATAATTAGATGATTCTACTGTGGAAATATTTAACATGACTTGGTTTTTTGAAATAAGATCATAGAATTCAAAGACGGATAGTAAAATTAGAAAACAAATAGAAATTATTTCATTGAGGTGGTAATTAAGATTTAAATGGTATAGAACTCAATCATTATGAGATAGAGAATCTACCTAAAAATACTAATTAAAAAATAAAAATAAATAACTATGTGGGAGGTGCAACCAAGAGTGACACATGGATGTCAAATGTATAATTCTTTCCCAAGTTAAATGAAATATTTAGAGTATTACCTTGAGATGGAGCTCTTGAAATTAATTAAGATTATATAATTTAACTCTCAACAAGTATTTGAACAACTTTATATCTTCTTAAGAATATGAATGATTATGTATGATTTCAATATCCAACATTTTTTACCATTTACATAATATTTTTTTGTAGGTAGAGTTCTCGCCTATCTATTTGTGATTTCGTTACAGTTGAAATATTTTCATTTATTTTTTCATTTTAAATTTCATATTTTTACTAGAAACAGTAAATTATATCTAAAAAATATAGATAGAAAAATATACTGATCACACGTAAAAATGAGGATTGATTTTTTATGTAAGATCAACTTTTTTTCTATAATTGGTTTGCCCATGTTAACATAGAGTTGATTTGTTGATGGAACAATTCAGGGATAATTTTCATTATAATTAAATTAAAATAATGTTTTAATATAATTATTATTGAAAAAGCACCTAAAAATTTAAATTAGATATTTTAATTGAAGTTTCTACTGATGGTATCTTATATATGAGAGTAATTTAAAGAATAACCTCCTAATGAATTACAATATGTCGAATCAGTTGGGATCCCCATTGATATTTCAAATGGATCCATATATCATGTCATATAAAAAACATTTTTCAGATATGTATTTGAAATACCATGAAGGTGACCCTAACATTTTATGGGAGAAGAATATACCCACTTTTTAATTTGTTGTTATTCATGGGAAGAGAAAAATTACATTTACATTAGAAGTTTATTTGGAAATGAAAAATGGGTAGTTATAAATTACCCAAGTTGTTTTTTGTATCCATTTTAAATTAGAGTTTTTTGTAGATGAATATTGTAAATGTAATAAATTAAAGGATAATTTGGGTGATGGATTGAGTATCTACCTACAAAATAAGATAATATCATACCCATACACTATGGGTATTGAACATTGTTGACATGACAAATATTGGTTACTTGGATGGATAAATTCAATTGAGAAGCCCCTATATTATATTATTGAAAGAGATTAAATTCATGTAAGAACGTGATTAGTGGTTATGGTGGAGGTCTACTACAATATGAAATTGATCATAACAATAAGATATATGGATATAGTGAATAGTTGTAGGAGATATTATAATCAATGGAAAACATCCAAGATGATTGAATTTTTATGTCCCATGAGTTGGGAGAAGACTAGTCTTTTTTTAATCCTATATATGTCTATTTAAAACTATACTAATACATGTGGATGAATAATTAAATCATGATTCAGATTTACTAACATATGAAGTGTACTGTGTGATATTTATGAACTCAAAGTGCTGATTTATTATATTCTGTAATGTTATTTTCTTTCATTATAAATAGAAAAGTAAGATTCATGAATTAAAAAATGTCATTTGGGGTGTTTTTGAGTGGTTGATATTAGTCGGAATTGAATTGGGTCTGGCCTGGTCCAAAATGAATAGGAAAATGAAGAAATGAATATGTATAGATTCCATGCATGTGAATTAAATGATAGTCCAATTACTACATAGAAGAATCTACATATCCAATATCAAAACTTATAAATTATTTGACATATGTGAATATTTACATATGTGAATTCAGTATTTTATTTGAATAACCCACTTACACAAATTTTTTTAGACAAAATTGGTTGCGTAGTTTAATTCAAGAAACAAAATATTATTTAAGCTATACCTAGATAGATAACGTGACATAGCTAAATTCCTCACATAAGAAATTCCCACGTTGTATTTAAGCTTCAAGTAGAAAATGTATACTACATATCTAAATTCAAATCATTCTATAAAAATGAAAATTCATCTATTTGAGTTGGAACAGGAGAACTACATATCAATATTTTGATACATAAAGCATATATAAAAGAATTTTTCATGTAGGTAAATATTAATATGTGAAATGGAAAACTAGATAGGTGAATTTCTCTAACTTAGTAGGTGAAAATTATATAAGTATATAATTTCTTGTTCCATAGTATAAATTAATTTATATAATGAATGTTTATTTTATTCATTATATAAAAATCACAAAAACCTGGAATGGATTGTCATTAATGATTGTGAAATTGGAGGAGTTTGTATGCATCTTTGAAAAAGTGATGATCGTGGCATGATAAAAAAGCGGGGCTTCAAGAATTATATAATTATTTGGATGTGAAAATATGATGATTCTAAAGCGGTGTATTCAAGATTTAAATATAGTGATTCATTAGGAATATGTGATCTTTGTGAATTTTTAGGAAGGCTAAATGTGGAGACCCAATACAGGTATCTCTTGAAGAAAAAAATTAATTTAGTAGTTTTTCTATAATAATGTAGATAATGGAAATATAAAGAATAAAGAATAATTCAGTATACATTTTTTATGTGACCTAGATGATACATAAAAACTCATGTTTCTTTTAATCAAACCATATATTATTTTGAATCATTGATATTTAAGGGTTCTTAAGTGACATAGATTGAATTGTGGAAATATTTCCATAATATGTGAAATTATAATAACTATTGTTAGTTTCTAATAGTCTATATGAGTTACACAATACAAAATGTTTCTATTTTGATCTAACAATGATGGAAGACCTGATATGAGTATTTCAAGTGTAGAAATGTTGATGATGATGAAGAAATATTTTATGGGATATAATGTGAGGTTTGTTTTATGACATGTTTAATTATGTATAAGAATTAAAAGAATGGGTTCTAGGAATATTTATTTACTTGAAATAGATGTGCAAGTAAATACATGGAAATCCAAAGGAGATATTATATAATTATTATTTTCTGTTCTTTGTTTATTTTTCCCTCAATATTCTAATCATGAGGATTCAAAACTAAAGGTACATTTAATGTAGCTACTCATTCACTAGATAAGTTTTTAATATTGATGTGGAATACATACAAAAATAAAAGGATACATTATTGTGTGTGTGCGTAGAATTTGATAACCATGAGATATGCTGCAGTGTGAAATTATATGATCTTTTGAAGAAGAAGAGGATAATTAACTACATATTTTAGTAAAAACAGAAGAGAATTATTACACTCTTATGATGTTATATATTCTTTGGATAACAATGTTGAGTTTCTAAGAAAAATTGTAGGAATCCATGAAGTTGGGTTTTTTACAATATATAAGACTATAAATAAATGGATGATGGGAATTATAGGAACTTCTTGAAGATATAATGTCATTTGAAGACTCTACTTTGAGTTGGAGATGACATATCTCACTAGTGAATAAGCAAGATTTGATGAATTAATTGTCTCTTTGAAGAAGAACCTAAAAATTGAATATATATATATATATATATATATAGTTAGTTAGACTATATAGAAAATATCAAAAACAATGTATGTAAGGAGATCACCACACGACTCGATGACTAAAATGTGATATTATTATATAAATTCATGTTTGGAGAAAACATTTGTTATTATAGTGAGACTTTGGAATTATAGTTTTGGGAGATAAAAAATCACAAGTGGAAATATGGGCTATACAAACACTTTTGTACTAACGGTTTTATAAAAACATTGGAATAGGAGGACTACACCCAAGGTTTGTACAGAATGTTGGTATACTATTTCCAGAAACAACCTATCCCAACAGTTTGACTAAACCATTAGTAAAGAATCCCTTTTTCTAATATATAACACCTGTTTAAAAAACTATTGGGAATGTTTTTCCTCTAATACAAAATAGATCCAGTTCCCCATCCGCGTGATTAAAACCCTAAACTGAATCTCCCTCGAAGCACTCTCTTTACCTTAGGCTATGAAACACCTTCCACCCAATAGATGCATCTTTAATCATGAAATTTTATAGATTCACACATCAAATCTGTAAGTGATACCTTAGTTTTAATCTTCAAAATATATTTGTTTCTGTTTTTATTTTCACTAAACGAGAGGTTTGTGCGGTATGTGGCATGGTATACCAAATAAGTTCAATTTGATTTGTTTTTTGTTTTTGTTCTTCACTTTATTGGTGTTATTTGATTATTCTTAAATAATTATGTTGTTTAACATGTTTTTATTAATGTTTATAATATTGACGACATGATATACCCAATGTGTTATTTAGTATGTCACTTCTATTTGGTAGTATCTGAGGCTATGGAGGTGCACCTGAGGAACCCCATAAGATGAGTCCAAGCATGAACAACATAAGATAAATCCAAAGATCACGGTCACCCAAATTCGATAACACAATCACTACAATTGTCCAACCTAACCAACATAGATTCCTAAACTGATTCCACATGAAAAATCATAGAATCCCCATAATAGGATTCATTATATGGGACTAGATTCTATTACTCTAATAGAATTCCCAGTTCTATTCACTTCCATCGCACAATATCAATGAAAGACATGTGTGAATTTTCGATACCCAAACCTCATTTCTAGTTTTTAGCTGAACCAATGATTCACTACCATAAAATTAATATTGAATAAGATGAACATACTTGAATGGAACTAAAATATTATTACACAACATAGTAATACATGATAGGTTGAGCTCGATGTAGTTACAACCCAAATCATTTAGGTTTATACAGAAGATTATTTAGTTCATTTCCCATATCTAGACATAATATTGAGGATATGGATGGAAGAGATAGATCCCATTATTATAGGAAGAGTGTTAGTCCATATTCATATCTAATTATCTTCTAAATTCTTAATTTGATTCTATATGTGGTATACAGAATTCGATTATGTATGTATTGAATTTCGAATTGAATACACTATACATAAAATATCTCAAGTGGTAAATTTCTTCCTCAAATATATGAATACTTGAGAAAAACATTCTTTTTATCCTTAAATGTCTCCTCACTTTAAAATATATATCTTTCTTTGATATATTATTTATTGATCTCTTATAATTCTGACACTGTTTTCGAAAGCTCTTTAAAAATACACTACATTAATCTTCTTCAACATGCACGATAAATTGACACTAAATATCATTTGAGAAAAATTTCCCATATTCAAAATAGGGATTCTATGATCTTTGGTAATAGATAATATTTGGTATTGTAAATCTTCAAAAAAATATTCTTGATTTATTCTTCCTTGAATCCTAGTTTTGTATTCTCCTTAAACTCACCCAAATAATGATGTGCTTGGTTATTTTAATTTTCAAAATTACAACTCTTTAAACTCATTAGAAATCTCCACGTACATAGAATCATGCTTCTTTTCCTTGTGGAACCATCACATTATGAATAAAATCTCCACTTAGTTCCATTTAATCTTTTTGGGTTCATGATCCACATGTATGACCATGATGCTTCAATCCCTATGGAACTTTTTTCCACCATTTTCAGATAACATTTCCCATTTATTCAAAATTGAAATTATCAATATCACTCAAATAATCTTCTAAAATATAAAATTTATTCTATCTAAAATTTAATAAAATATTGAATAATTCTCTTACACGGGTTTAAATGATCTTGTTCGCTCATTTATAGTTCTTAAAAGATATTCAAAACCTTCATCAAAATTTTTTTCATCTCATAACTCTATCCAGATCTCAATAGATCAAGTTATTACACAGTTCATTGAGTACATGAGAATAATGGAATTATTCCCCTTTAAAGTCTCTAGGATTCGAAAAATATCATTCTCTTTGACACAAGATGTATAATACTCTCATAATTCCCCAAAACATTATATATGTTATCGAAAATAAGAACGCCTTTCGTGGTATAATATTTATAATTTAATTCAATATCTAGGAATAATATTATTTTATAGTATTTTGTTATAAATATAGTATTTTGTAGTATTTTATATTATGATTATCATATAGAGTAGTGTCTCGGTTATGGTTTCATATAAAGTGAACAATTCTCATTTACATAAATATATATTTGATTAAACATAAATCTTATGGAATTGATTTTGATGAAATGACTTATAACAATTTTTTTACTAAATGGATATAATTAGGATATATAAAAATGATAGGATATCAACTGCTTTTCGAACCAATTTGGAGATATTTTTAGATTTTTCATTTCATAATCCTTCATATAGTGGTCATATACGTTTCCCATGTAACAATTTTGTTGGAAGACCTTGGTTGATCCATGAAGAAGTCAGCTACCTCAAAACGAAATATGGTTTTCAAGAAAACTACTATGTGTGGTGTCCCAATGAGGAGAAAATGAAATCTCAAATTGATGAAGATCCAAATGGGAGGACTAAATTAAGGAATTTGTTATATTACCCGTTTCTGTTTATTAATCACTGTAAAAAAGAAAGGATTTCAACCCATGAAAAATTTGATATTAGAACACTTAATGTGTCTAATGAAAATGACAATGTTTTCAAGTTGAATGATTTGAAGGATGCTTCCAGGACACCAATATATCGATAATGCATTAAAATGAAATGGCTGAAATTTTTAATCTGATTTTTCATGGGAAAACTATGTGTGGGATTTCTAATACTACAATCTATTACATTCTTACCATCATGAAGGACTTACTTCCAGATGATGTAGATATTCCTTCAAACCACTATATGGCATGGAAGTTAGTTGAAGTACTTGGATGTTCAAGAAACAAAATTCATGATTTCCTGAAATATTTTAGTTTATTCTAGGAGGAAACTACAAAACTAAATGATTGTATAAAATGTGGCACATCCCACTAGAAGCCAAAAGAAGATGGAACACCATCATGTATTCCCTAAAAAGTAATGTGGCACTTTCTATTGATCCCCATATTGTTGAATATTTTTATGTCTGATGAAATATCAATAAAAATTTGATGGTATGAAACTGAGTGAAAGAAGACTAATAATGAGTTAGTTCACCCTACAGATGGATTTTCATGGAATATTTTTGATTCTCAATATCTAGAATTTTTAGTTGGCGTGCATAATGGGAGGAAAGGTCTTTCATGTGATGGTTTTAATCAATTTTTGAATATGATTACTTCTCAAAACACACTAGCAGTTTTATACACATTTATAACCTTCCCCAATGGTTGTGAATGAAAAAACCATTCATATTCATTAGTATACATATATCTGGTGCTTCTTTTCCTAAAAATGATATATTCATATACATGGAACCTTTAATAAAATAGTTGAAACTTCTTTGGGATGTGAATGCGTGCATATATGATACATGTTCAAAGGATATATTTCATATGTGTGTTACGCTTATGTGGATGATAAATGATTTTCCAACATATGCAATGATGTTTGGATGGTGCACAAAGGGAAAACTATTTTGTCCAATTTTTATGAAGAATACATGATCTAAAAGACTGAATCACCACATTAGTTTCAGTTTTATGGGACATCAGTTATTCTTGTCGATGGACCATTCATATAGTAATAATCATCAAAGATTTGACAATATAATGGATATCGATGATCCACCTCTGTGTATATCTAAAACTGATGTTCTCAATGAATTGAAATATTTCAGTTTATTATTCTGGAAGGGTCAAATGAAATCTAGAAAGAGAAAGAATGATTCCATGGAAACACATTACAATTGGAAGAATATGAGTATCTTCTTTGATTTTTCTTCATGGTCAACCAATTTGTTACGTCATTACGTAGACATAATGCACATTGAAAATAATATACATGAAATATTTAATTATATTCTTATAAATGTTAAGGGAAAGGGAAAAAGATGATTTACGATCTCAATGTTACATGGTGGATTGGGGAATCAAACAAGAATTGTGTCCAGTGTGTATCAGTTGAAATAAATGGCATGTTTTAGGTGATTCTTATGTGATGACACCTACAGAAAAAAATTCTGGGGGTACTAGATACTATTAAACATATCTCAATGGGTCAACAGAAGAGTGTCAAAGCTAAAATCTATGAAGACACATTATTATCACATCCTTTTGAATGAGTTCATTCCAATAGAAATCATTCATATTTTTTACAATAATTTAATGTTGGTTGTTATTTTGTTGTTCCTTTTGATTATATATCTTTTGGTAAAGAATTTTCCAAGTATTTATTTCAAAAAATGTTTGATAATGCCCCATTAATTTAGGGTGAGTTAGAGAAATTACTTCCTCCATCATTTTTCACATGCATGCTGCATCAGACAGTCCATATTCCAACTGAAATACTTCTAAGAGGACTTATTTATTTTCATTAGAAATATCCAATTAAAAGAAATATGTTTCCATTAATGTCTTATGTCTAAAACAGGCAACATCTCTAAAGTTCCATAGTGAATGATTACTTGGCTCAAGAATGATTGGATTTGTGCTCTATGTATTTGTTTTATCATACAACAAGAATGAATAGACCATTTATAAAAGAAGAAGATTAGTATGAGATAACTGAACCCAGTTTTCCATCACTTCCTCAAACAAGAGGGATTACCAGATCATATACATTGACGCCATTAAGCCTTATAGAGTGGGAAATGTCACATCACACAATTGTGTTCCACTATGATTTTGTTGAAGACTACATCATGTAAGCAAATTAAATATCTATATATTACATATCTATTAAACTATTCATAATTTTATCTAAATTGAAACGATATTAATGGTAAATAGAAAGAATTATTATTTATATTTGAGAAGGAGAGAGACATTTCATAGAAAAGAGTTTTCTGATTGGTTAAAATTGAAGGTAAAAATATTACTATTTAAAATAATTAAATGAATATTTAATTATGTATAATATTCATTTATATCATAGGTATTGAGTATGCCTTCTGTCTCTGTCTCTGAGGAAATATGAGATTTAGATTTAGGACCTAGTACCGTGATTTGTGATAGTAAATCAATTGTTATCAATGGGTACAGATTTATAATCATTAAATGAGAAAATAACATGAGAACACAATTTGATGGTATTACGAGATACTACCAAAATAGACTATTATTCCAGTCCATCTGATAGTATACCACAATTTAAAAATGTAGGACATTATGGAGTCATTGAATAAAATAATATTGGATTATTACTCCCATTGAGGAGTCATGATGATGAAATTCTAGTGGTTTGATTCGATAAAGAGGAAGAGCACATTTATTTATGATTTCGTATTTTTAGTAACTGATATGACTTGAAATCTTGACATCGATGTACCATATGTATTGGAACTAATGAAAAAAACATTTTTACATCAAAGACCATCTTCGACCAAAATTTTGTGTCATTATTGGAGTAATTCCATGAAATATTTTTGATGATGTTGATGATGGAATTGAAAGCATCCCTACTGCCATTGGAACCGATCCATTAATTAATTTTGATGACTCTAATATCTCAATAGTCAGAGTTGATTATGAACCTGATGTTTTGGTAGGAAATATATAGAATCATCTGTCCATGTTCTCAATTATTTTTTTTTAGCTCGACATGGGTTTTTACGGTTGGTACAGTTCACATTGTTTTAATATTGATTACGAAAATGGTGTATCCAACTTAAAATTAATGACAATTTTCAATGTTTTTTTGTTTTAATTTAACTGTAATTTCATTTTCTAATTTGGAATTGAACTTTATTCAAACCTAGGAAACCAACATTTCTAACGTCATGAACATTTAATGTCATTATGGAACATCTATAAAATTAGTACAACTCTAAGACCTCCCTTTAAAATTTCACTAGATAATGAACATGATGGTTTACCATCTTTTTCAAAACATGTATAGAAACTTTCATCATCTACCTGGGCTAATGAAATAGAATTTTCCATAATTTCAACTTGTGATTTACCCCCTATGAATCTAGTAGATATGTTATCCTTGTTTATATATTTATATAATAATTTCCAACTATCTTAAGGGTCTAGTCATTTATAATCTATACCTTGATGAATTTTCTAGAGGCATAATATAGTATTCTCTCTCTCTCTCTCTTGGTTATTGAGTGAAATTGAGCCTCATAATCAATGTACGATGATTTTAATTGACGTGTCACACTTAGTAAATAACCATCCTACACAAAATTAAATTAATTTATTACATCTTGTATGATTATTGAATTCATTATTTAACCATTAAATCTCATTTAATAACGAATAGATAAATTATCCCTGAATCACTTATTCTCTATTATATAGTTTGTTTTTTGGGTTACACATTAGTTATACATTTCTAATTACATCCATATTGGTTTTCAAATGTAGGAAATTCAACAAATTAAAGAGAGGTGAAAAAAAGATGATGAATAATAATCATCACATGGATGAGATTAGAATTCCCCCACTAGTGCCTGTAGAAAGAGTTTTATTTCAAATATATATATTTAAATAATATATAATTTCATGTTATTAGTTTTGTTTTAAAATTTTTTAATGAATATGCCTCTTAAGTGACAATTATTTGATGAGAATACTAGTAGTGGTCCTTGTACTCGGGCCGATGGTACAAGGGAGGGGGTGGTATGAGAGATAGGTGATCTAGGCGGCGTACCCAACTAGACAATTCCCTACCCCTGACATACTATCTATTCCACATTATGATCCCAGTCTGTCGTTAGGGAAACACAGGATATTTAGGCCTCCCATGTTTTCTCCACCCTTTACATATGAGTCTCCTCACATGTCTTTACCATATCTGATGATGATTCCCCCTCCCCATTTGTATCATCCATTCTTCTAGACATCTGTGACATCTTCTCTTATATTTACTTACATATCTCTGATATTCAATATTCCACCCTCTTCGACTCCTACTCCAACATAGTCTATCCCTGCGGAGCATACACTACGACCCACTCCAAGTATATAGGGAGTCCTTTCAGTTTCCTCGAATCCAGTGGAGCCCACTCATCAGACTACCAGAGGTATATTTAAAGAACAGTGAAAAAATTTTACACCATTATTTATATGCATTATAACATGTATTGATAAAATATTTGTTTTTTGATAACAGATAAATCAATTAATAGGAGGCGGGGCGGGGGAGTACATGCATTCATGCGGTGTGGAACCTTCGTACGCAGTTGATGGTGGATTATAATGAATACAATCAAATTATTGAAAAAAATGGCAGCAATGTGGATGTATTTTGGTGACGCTTTCCAAATACTCTGAGATCATTCCCGCCAACCTGCTGTCATGGAGAATGTTACCAAATGAATTCAAGGATAATTCTTGGGAACAAATATGGTTAAAAAAATTATGTTTTATTTAATGAAATATATTATTATTTTTATTTATTTGAATTTGTATTTTGGTTTCAACTTTGGTTTGATTTCCCTGATGGTGAGGGTGCACGACCAACACATTTAAAGGAGTTAGGTGAGCTTTGGATATCCTATAAGCACGAGTTTTATATTAGATGGTGTGCTATAGTTTGAACTGAGTTAGTGATGGTGCCTTTCTCGGAAGATTGTATGATAGTACAATATCATCATATGAACACTCTTGGGATGACTATCATGTTTTAGGTATTAATCACATTTGAAGAATTTAAATGATATTTTTCTTGTTTTTCATTCTTTCAATATTTTGTATTGTTGATTTATTTAAGAAATCATTTCATAGAAATAATAAAACATTGAGGCTAAAAAATAACTACACACATCGGGACATACTATGATATAACATCATGAGAGGAAGAATGTACGATAGTTGTTTATAAATTTTATTTACAAATTGCACATTTTTTTTATTTCCTCCATATTTATTTGATTTTAATGTTATCATATAATTTTTTTCATGATATTAATTATTTTATCATATTGTTAATTATGGTTTCCAATATTCAATGTAATTTTAGAGGTAAACATTGAATATTTATAGACGTGCGCCTCAACTAAACTGTTTTTTTAGTAGAATGAAAAATGATGGTAGTGCGGTTAACGAACCGACTCAGCCGCAGATTTTAAGTTTTGCTTTCTTGATTTAAAATTTTATTATATATTTGCTATATTAATAATATATTTATATTGTAATAGGATTCTTTATAGGCCCTTGGATTCCCAAAAACCTGACAATTTTGGTCTGAATTATCATTTACCTCAGGTGTGGGGAGATGAGCACCCTGACATAGTATGTAGTGGACCTAGGAAGTGTATAGTCCCTATGAGGTATTTTCACACTTCATGTATGAGTTATAGTGACACTAAGTTCCAGCAGGTCAAGGAATATGCTGAACTCGCTGAAAAAAGGGCCACAGAGATAACATAATAGCCTACTATAGAAAACACTGCATTTATGAAACTGATGGAACTTTTTCATGCAAAAAATCCACCAAAGTCCCGAACATCATGTGATAAATATATTTTGTTGGTGACTTCTATATATGGTGAACCAGGTTTTAGTTCTTGTGGTAGTTGAGATGATTTCATTCTTGGTGATGATGATGTTGAGGAGGATGCCGAGGCGGATGAGTAGGGCAAGGAGGAGAATGAGGCGGATGAAATTCGTGAGGAAAAGGGCGAGGGGGAGGCCTAGGTGGAGTATGAGGATAAAGAGGATGGCGTGGAAGTGGGAGAGGATGATTATTGGGAAAAAAATGAGGATGATGAGGTAGATGATGGTGATGGTGATGATGGTGATGGTGATGAGGGAGAGATTGATCCATTACATTTTTACAGATATTACTGAAATTTGATGTTTGATGATTTATTGTTCATGAATATATGTTTTATTAGGTAGGTTACATTATCTTTATTTAATTATCTATAAATAATTTAAATTGAATATATTATTTTATGTGATAGAATATATGTGTGACTGATTCACCCCTCCCCTCTATGTGGATTATATTCCAAATTAGCCCCCTTGGTTTATCTCAGATATGGGTCGATCCGGATGTAGCTATGATAGGTATGGACTCTCCTAGTAAAATGATTTACCTATTTAGTTATAAATTTTATTCTTAAAAGAATTTAAATAATATTGTAACTTTATCTCTTTAAAAAGGCTTGGATTTTGGATAAATATGTACATAGTTAGTTTCAGTTAAAATTTTAATATCTTATATTCTCTTAATAATTTTGAGAACATTTCCTAATCTACATAAATAAATGTACCTAGAAGTGTAATCTGCAAGGTAGCCAAGTGTATATCCATAGATGTAACGAATTTATGAAAATCTATTGCATATCTAAGAGAAAATCAATATAGATGCATCATGTATGTGAATCATTTACATAGGTGGATTGAAAAACCCATGTTGTTGAACATCCCACAAAAGAGAACATTCTATGTAGTTATATAGTGATGTATAAATATTTTCACAAGTAAGAGTTGGGACATAACTATATATGGCCACACATTGTATTTACGTAGGAGTTTAAGGTCAATGTAATGGATAATATCTCTATGTTTTTTGTGATATTTCAAGAACTGATTTGGTATTAAAATGTAGAAATATTTGAGAAATTACTGTGATCAGGGATATTTATATACTTCCGTGAATATACAATGAAGACCATGTGTTTAAGAGGAATAAAATATGATTTAAGGATAAATTTACTACCAAATAACAAGATATAACTTAAACATGAGGCGTATGTTTCATAAACCAACATGAGTTTAAAAAATAGATTAAAGACTTCAATAAATCAGTACGGGTTAATGGAGATTCTTCTCGATCTGGTATAGTGAAGGGTTTAAACTATTATGTAAAATATTTTAATTTTTATTATCAAGATAGAACAATTATATTTAATAGTGTATGTGTCAAATACCCTTTACAAGGATTGATCAATGAAAATTTAGACGAAATCATCCATATAAATGGATTGGTAGTGTATTCCATAGAGGCCAAACCCCCAATAAAATGTGAGTCTTCATATAAAAATGGATAGAATCATCAAAAATATGGAAAGATCTCAGAAAAATATATAAGAAGAATGATTCAATATATTTTATGTTGTTTTTGAATGAATTGACATAAAACATGTTCTCATTTGAACAATATGTAATTACTAGGTAACACGCATGAAATAAGAGGGAGTTTCGACAAGAATATAAGGAAAAAAATATCATAGAAAACTATAAAATACTAGATCATCACCACAAATATGTTCACAAAAAAATATTTTTGTAGAATTTTAGGGTCAGAGATGTTTAGAAGGTCATAAGTATAAGGTATTCAAAAAAAGGATTGAATGAGAGGTTATCTATACAAATTAATGGAAGAGGTTACAAAAGAACAAAAAATAATGCCATATTAATATTCTGATAAGGATTAGAATTTCATGAAATACTTTTTAGTTGTTTTCCTAAATTAATTGTAATTTGTTATAAAATTTGTTGAATATAAAGAAGAAACTAAGGCTACATAAAGTGAGGAGATCTTGAAGGTAATTTCAAAATTCATGAGAGGTCATCTTGAAATGGAAACTTGATGATTTTGAAGTCTTATGTGGAAAAACGAATTTCCAATAAAGATGAATTGTAAATGAATAACCAAAATAAAACATAATATAAAGTGATTTTAAGAATAAAATGGCACATGATGAGTTTAAGGACTCTTCTAGAATGATTTTTTTAGAAAAATAAGTGGAACCTCCTCATTACCTATTAATTTTATTTGTGATCTATCATGTAGAGAATTGAATGAGTGTGTTGAGTGATTTTCAAACTATATTGTAATGAAGTTTCAAAGGATATAAATTATGGAAGGCATGGAGGGAATATCATTCATATAGATTAATAACTACCATGAAATAGAAGGAGAATGTTGCATCCCTTTAGGGGGATAAAATTTGAGAATGTTGAAGAAAATTTATTATTTCTAGTATACCTGGAATGTCTAGATAGATTTCAAAAAATTCATTATTGATGTATGAAAATAAATATTAAGAAGGGAGGTTCATTTAATTTTCCACAAAACCACTAACAAAACATCCACCATGGCATAGCCTTGGTTGTGGTTCTCATAAACACAACAGCCAAAAATATCCAACCCTATAGTGTGACACCTCATCCTTGGTCACTTTCCCATTTCTTTTCCTATATAATGGGTGTGGTTACTTTTAAAAAGTTGAGTCATATAGTTACCTACCCCAAGCACCACTCATTGTCCATGACTACTTTCTACCTTCCTTATTTTAACCTGAAGCACAATCGGGAAAAACCGCTTATATGAAGTTGTAGTGTT
Source organism: Viscum album (assembly GCA_963277665.1). Taxonomy (NCBI): domain Eukaryota; kingdom Viridiplantae; phylum Streptophyta; class Magnoliopsida; order Santalales; family Viscaceae; genus Viscum; species Viscum album. The sequence continues at coordinate 1,486,887,933 of OY728137.1, read as the reverse complement.
GGCTGTTTTGAACCATAAACCTTCAAACCAACATTTATGATTCATAAAATAGACATCACGTTGATTTGTTTCTTGCGTGTGTTGAATAGATTCTTATCGTAGGAGACATATTATGGTATGAGGGTGTATGTTTTTGATAATTTAAATACACTCATCAAATAAAAATGAATAATATTTAGGTCACAGAGAGGGATAATATACCATAAAATATTGTGACCTATATAGAAGAAACATATCAAAAAAACGAGGTAGTGTCATAAAAATTTCAAATCCTAGACCACAACTACCATTCTTAGGTGTTGTGTAGTTCATTTCCACTCATGGGGTCAGAGATAATGAGGCTTGAGAGGTACAACATTTCTTCCATGCATCATAATTGCTACTGAGAAAACAACATTTTAATTTATATACACTGTATACACATCTCCATTCTTGGAAATATTTAGATCTATGTTGGAAACATATTCCTCATCAGGTATAAGAATTCCTTAATTGATTATTTCATCCATTCAAACATGTCTACATTCTTTGTGTGAATAGTATTGGATACTTATTGGAAAGAAAGTCATGGATGTACCTCATGTATTACTCATAAATCCCAAAGAAACATTTTATTTCTGACACATTCTCTAGTCTTTATTGATATAAAACTGTATCTTCCTTACATATATATACTGATATTCCAGGTCGGAAATCCATGTTCCCATAAAATCATAGCTCATGTTTCTAAAAGAGGAAATTTAAACACTTAGAGAAAAGGTCATTTTCAAAATTTATAATAAATATTTTATAAATGTTTCTAGAATATGATTCCAACATCATTTAATATATAAAAATTTTATAAAAAACACAACAATGAGTGAGTCCGTGTATGAGTGGAAGAGTAAACCAGAAGACAGTGAATGGTGTTTCAAAAAAAAGGTTGTTTTCTCAATTTAGGTAATGCCCATGACTATGTTGTTAACATTATTGGTATCCCTCCACATATATATTTCAATTGTGTTGTTAGTGAAATAAAGATCCATTCTATCACTCTTAGTTGTGGAAAACACTCTAAAATAATCACATGATCGAGATTGGTTAACTCATGATGAATTAATCAAATCCCCATACGGTTTTTACACACTACTAAAAGAATATAATATTCAGTATGATACCTTTGAAATCCAGGAAAATATTTTATAGATGATGTTTCTTCCAACCATATAACAATGATAAATGAGGTCCTCAATCTTCAGTCCTTATACTTCTTTCCAGTTTCCCACTATGTTCCAGAATGATTGAGAACAATACATTGAAAGAAAAGTAATAAAATGATGAGATGTTGTGGGAATATTTGGCCACAAACAAACATACCATCATGTTCTGGCCATATCTGAGTATTCACTTCTCTATTATAGAGCATAACATTAAAAAAAGAATGTTATATATCTGATTGAACCTATGGGTGATGATGGAATACCATCATACTAACATGTTGGAATACCATTGAAACTCATGCCACCCTGAGGACCTTGATACCCTATGATAAATATTTTTCTTTATGATTCTCCCTATGGATCATCATTATCATTTCAATGAATACAAAAATCATCTATGGAAGGTATAAACTAAAATCCATGTAGTAATCTGTGGGATTTTCATGAAATATTATCTGAATGTGTGCATTAAAGATTAGGTATGTAATGTTACCTTATAATCTTATCCTATTACAATAACTTATAAAGTTTCCAATGTGAGCCCAACAGATGATGTAAATGATTCATAACCACAAACAAAAACCATGTTGAATGTCATCGCAGTAGATCCCCTTGAAAATTTGGAGTTTGATATATCTCATGAATGAATTAAATATCCATCCCCATAAAATAAATAAAGATAGCTGGAACTTCTCATTTTATTAATACCCATCACTAGTGAATTTATATGTGTCACAGAATCTTGACCAAGATCCCTCTCTTAAACACCAACCAATACCTTGATAAATGCAATAGTTTAAATAAATATCTCTGCATTATAGAAGTCATCGATAAAATATTATATTATTCCCCCATCAATGTACTCTATAAACACAAGTTTTATAATATTCATATTGTAAATATACTTCTAGGATAGCATAATGAAAGATTAAATTCTTGAAAAAAATATAAAATTTATCCTAGAGTAATCAAACCCAATAACCCTTATCCGATTGATCTGAATTGAGGTAGGGGATTCTTCATATATGACTTATAAACATGAGTTTCAAATATCCCCCTCCACATTTGACCAATAAGATATCATTTTTATGGTTCTTGTTCTCTCTAACACACTAGTATGTGAACTATATAAGCAGAAGGTATGTGAGTAAGCCTTCAAAAAAGAGGTGAATATTTCGCTCACCACTCTACTAGAAGTCGTAATGATGTATCAAGATAAATTACATCCTAAGTGGAATCTATACCCTAAATAGATGGACCCAATTCACCCTAAAATGATTTTAATCAGCATGATATTGACCACATTCAATGTAATGTTTGACATTGAGGGGAACAAAACCCATTTTTCTCCTGATGCAGCCTAATGTTGGTAAAGGATTTTTCCATCTCTCACCACTCAACATGAATATGGAATTGGATCCTACAATCCTCACATGATGTAAGAAAAAACACAAAATCCCTCAAATAAATATATCAATATCATGTGCATCATTAAATATGAAAAAAATAAAATGTAACTTAAAAAAGAACATAAATAAATATATTCATGAGACTTTATGTTCTAAAAAAATCATCCTATTTAGGAACTAAAATTGTTCCCCATCTTAAGTCCACCCAATCCTATCTTCAGTACAACCTGTCAAAAATCAAGGCAAAAATATTAAAAGATTAAGTGAACCCTATTGTAAAATACTATTTTATAACACACTAACTGTAACGACCCGAAATTTTGAATAAATCTTGTTTCCTAATTTTTTGTGTTATTTTATTTTATACTCAACAAAACTTTTTCATTTAATAAAATGAGTATAATTAAAATGAGACTATTGGGTTTTGACTATTATATGACCGTTAGTCAGTATGACCTTTGGAAACTAAATGTCACGTTTATTGTCTCTAAATACAAGTGATCTTGGTTAATTAATATAGAAAGAAGATTTGATGGCCTCATCCAGTAGTTTTGGGTCAATCAAAGCCCATCTAACAGAACTTGGGAAAGAGGTAGCACCACTGGGCTTTTCTCTGGACCAAACCCAAGCCAAACTTCATCATGTGAAGCTAGAATGGAATCGCCTTTGTGAGAAGTTCAAACTAATAGAGACTACTACTCGTGCAATGTTGGCCGAGCCGCCCTCGGATTCTCTCACCTTAACACACCATACACTTAAGTCCTGTGCTGGGGTTATAAGGGGCTATGTAAGGAGACCGTAACTACTTTGTGTAATTCTTTGAGATAAATAAAATTTTGTTTTCTTCTTATGGTGAAGTTTGTGAGTTTTGAAATGCCCGGATAAATATAGTATGCATATTTTTGATGAATTCTAGAAAAAGGATATTTTAAAATATTTTTGTAAACCTTAAATAATTAATTATGTGTAATGATTTTCAAAAAATGGTCTTTTGAAAATGTGTTCAGTATAAAATTTAGAGTCTAATAAGATCAACTTGATTTTTTATGAATAGTAAATTATGAATAGTGATTTTACGCTTGGGATTAGTAATGTGACCAAATGGATTAATATATCGATGCTCTGAGTTCAAAATGAACTCCATTTTATAAAAATAATTTTTTAAATATTTTTAATTTAATTTTTAAATAAAAAAATACCATTCACCCGAAAAAACTGATACTTGACTAATAATTTCTGAAACAGTTATTTATCTATTTTATTGAATCACATCACTTAATCAAGGTGCCTTTTGGGGATTTTTCTGAAAAAAATGAATTTTCGGTGAATAGTGTTTTTTAATTAAAACCAAAATTAAAAATATTTTGAAAATTATTTTTATAAAATGGAGTTCATTTTTGAAATCAGAGCATTAATATTTGGTTAAGGTGAAATTTTGGGATTTTTCTGAGAAAGTTGAATTTTCGGTGAATAGTGAAAATACAGTTTTTAAGTTATGGTTGTTTAATGACATCATTAAATGATGTATTAAGTATGTAATAAATATGGTAAACTTATGAAAAGTAATATAAGGTATTATTTGTCCCAAGTGTCCAATACAATGGGCAAGCCCGTGGTTTTTCCAATACCACCAATTAGGTGTCCCTTGGCCATTAATGCCTTGTCCCATCACTTTCCCAATAAATACCAAGCCATCCTCTCATCCTTTCGACTCCAAAATCATCCTCAACGAATTTCTAGTATCCTTACCTCCCAAGTAGTCCTCCAAAGGTTCCCCCAATCCCTCAAGGTCCAAACCTTTGAATTTTAAGAGTTACCTTTTAAGGTAAGGGATCCTACCTCTCTTTCTTTCCAAGTACTCTCTTTTATGTCATTTATTTTATGATCCATGTTCTTATGTTGGAGGATGTTCTTTTATATTCATCCTACTGTCCATTTAATGTTAATATGATAAGACACCCATCTTGCTCTCATCAATTCATTTTAAGAATGTTTAAGTGGCGTCGTTAGGCTGCCGAATTTTTAAGGGATTCTTTCACCCTTCTCATTTTCAAGATCTATTTTCATGTCAAGTCTTTCATGTTCCTTTTTATTATGTTGGGTTATGATCTCTATATCTATCATACTGAGCTTTTATGTTAATATGATGAGAGACCCTATTTTATCTCATCAATTCATTTTTTTAAGTTTTAAGTGATGTCGTTAGGCTGCCGAATTTTCATAAGAGAAATCTTATTTTTGTCTTCCTTCCATGTTTTTAATTTCATATGGTATTTCATTAAAATTTCATTACCATGTTATTATATCCTTTATATTCTATCCCTCTACTTCTTTATGGATCATTTATGAGTGGGTGACCCATTTCCCCTTTCATTTCAATTTCTTCTAAAAACCCTATAACATAGTCGTTATGCTACAGAATTTTCGTCTCAAAATGTCTCCCTCTTTTTCTAAAATTATTTTATTTTGTTAAGTGAATAATCAAAGATATTTCTTCTATATGGTTATTCACATATATATCAAAATTTTCTATTTTAATTTTGGTACTTACATACATGAAACTCTCTTTCCTTTTTCCGTGGGTTTAAAGTGACATAAAGATCATGCCTTTAAAGAAGTTTATTATGATTATGATTTGAAACCCATTTATTTTATGCTATATGGGTTTTTTATGAAATTTTTGATGATGATATGTGTGGATCACATGATAATAAAGGCAAATGTAAGGGTGCACAAGGATAACACTCCAATTCATTGGGTAAATACTTAATCTCTAGAGATGACCATTTTTAACGATACCTTGGTGAATAACCTTGGTAATTTTTAATGACACCTTGGGGATGGACCTTGGTGAAATGGAAATTATTGTCTATGTTAAATGTTTTATCCACATCTTCAAGTTATGAAACACTTTATTTTTATTATGATATTCCCCAGGATCTCTTTCTCATTCCATAAAGTTATTTTTCATGACTTTTTGATGTATCTCAAGTTCACATGTAAAATGTTTCCCTTGTTTCCCTTACTGGGCCTTCTTCTCACCCTTTCCTTGGATGTATGCTCCCAGGTTATGAGATGTTGTAATGAACATAGGATGAACAAATGAATAATCCTTTCAAGTGTTTAAGAATAATGTTTTATATTTTCATGTATTATGTTCCTGGTTTCCAAGACACTAAATCTTAAAGATCCTCAGTTTTGTATAATGTAATGAAATTTTATGTGATAAAAAGGTGGGATGCTATAGTTTTTATCAAAGGATGATTTAGTTATTTTTGGAAATTAGGATATGAAAAATTGAGGAATAACCCTATATAAAATTTTAAATATAGGAAATCTTTCTGGTATTTTGGTGAGTATTGAGTAAGTGGGTTCCCAACAAATAAATCCCTGTCTGAATAAAAACAAGTAGAGGTGGCTCTGTAACAAATGTTCCTAGGAGTGAAAACTCTGACAAGGTGTTTCGGGCTTGACCTGGGTAACCTGGTGCACGAAAACGAGTCTTGCTTCACTCTTGGTTTGACACTCCTGGGGGATATGCTTTGGCAGATTCATAAGATTTGTATGAACCATTATTAAAGGGACAAAGATAAAATAAAAGAAATATTCATATAAGAATATATGATCATGGATAACATAGATTAGAACCTAGGGGATCACAAGTTCGGGTATACTTTTCTTCTATAAGTTTATCCTTCTATGCTTTAATTTTGCTTTTTATGATTATTGGCTAAGTATTTAAGCCCTCTAATTATACTTTCTTTTCCTAGTTCATGGCGGGAAATGGAAGAACATGTTCCAACAACCAATGTGTTAGGAAATGTGATGATTGCCTTTTTAATAGGACAAATATGATGAGAGATCATGTTGAACATATTGTTATTATTCCAAACCAACTATCAAAAATCACAATTAATAATTGGTACCTAGTTGAATGCCCAAATTCATCAAGGAAAAAGAAGACGAAGTCTCATGCAAGTTTGTATGATAAAGTTGATAAGGTTAAGAAGACCCAATTTCTTTTGTGAAAAAAGTGTGGAAAGGGGCACCAAGGAGAATGTCACAAAGGAACTGGGAGATGTTTTAAGTGTGGGGTGATAGGCATAAAGTATCCAATTGCTTTAAAAATGGATAATGTGATGAATAGAGATAAGGTTCGATCTAATGTACCTTATACTTTTCAAAGTCCTAAATATGGAGAAGTTGTAAATTATCCAAGGCAATTCTCTCTTAGAAGGGATGAGAAGCATGATGAGCACCAACAATCTTCAAGGACAATGGAACAATGCAAGTCCTATGCTGAGATGGATCATGATGACTAAAGTGCATGTAACTTCTTTGCAATAATTGTCTATGTCATGTTGTATTTTAGTTCGTGCCCTATGATCATATCTTTAATGTTTTCTAAGAACATCGACTCACTACCTAAGATAGTTTTATATCATTAAGAAAAAAAATATTGTTATGTACAACATGTTGATGTTGTGAAGCTGTTCTTCTTGAAAAAAAAAAGACGATTAGGGGATTAAAATAATATTATTATTTTGGAAGACATTCACTATTATGGGAAACCTATACGATCGAGGTAAATAGATTACTACGGTATTTTATTTGAGAAGTAAAGGTTGACTTATATTTTGAAGAATCGATGAATTTAAGGTGAACTTATAATAATTTAGGTTACTTATGGAAATGATTTACCTATCTGGGGGAAAATATGTTTAGGTTAGTTACTTTTTTATAAGATGTTAGGAGTGGTTGATGTTGTTTGGAGATGACCAATAAAGTTCATCTTTGAAGACTATGTTGTCAAATCATTCTTGTATTTGGGTTTCAATCTTAGTTTGGTTTATTTTGAGAAATTCTAAGGGCAGTTATTTATGGAATGGTCTATGATGATTTTGGGGTAGTACTGTGGAATTTTGATGATTTTAAAGTAGTTTCCCTTCCTATGGGGTTCTTTCTTTTTGAAGAGTTGTTTTATCTTAACCTTTCTATTTTTGGGATAGTGTTTAAAGATATAAGAAATAGAAAGTTAATATTTTGTGGATTATGTGATTCTCTATAAGATGATTCTTGTGATTTTGATGAGACCAAGTGTTTTTGAATGCTCATTGTTTGGAGAAAAGATTAGTTTTGGTAGGAACTTATTAAAGGATGAAACACTACTTGAAGGTAAGTATATTTCCTTGTGTTCTTATTCTATGTAGTAAATGAATTCCTGAAAATTATTAAAAGGAATGTAAAACAAAAATTTTGTTGGTTTAATTTTCCTACTGGGTAATCAAAGACCGTTTAACCCATCATAAGTTTATGATTTTATGGTGTTTAACTCCCTCTTAGACATGTTTTTTATCACTCTCCATCAGAACGTGACCCTTTGTTTTCTCTTCTATATCCATGTTTCCCTATATGGAATCCTAGTATGGGTTAACTCGGGTGACCTTTGTACTTCCCTTTATTTCTTTTAAGGTGATAGTTTTACTGACTCCTTTTTCCGATGTGGGACTTTCAATGAAATTTCCAAGACCAATTTTTTAAAAATTGCGAGGATGTAATTTCTTAAGGGGGGAAGATTGTAACGACCCGAAATTTTGAATAAATCTTGTTTCCTAATTTTGTGTGTTATTTTATTTTATACTCAACAAAACTTTTTCTATAATAAAATGAGTATAATTAAAATGAGATTGTTGGGTTTTTACTATTATATGACCGTTAGTCAGAATGACCTTTGGAAACTAAATGTCGCATTTATTGTCTCTAAATACAAGTGATATTGGTTAATTAATATATAAAGAAGATTCAATGGCCTCATCTAGTAGTCTCGGGCCAATCGAAGCCCATATAATAGAACTTGGGAAGGATGTAGCACCACTAGTCTTTTCTCTAGACCAAACCCAAGACGAACTTCATCATGTGAAGCTAGAACAGAATCGCCTTCGCGAGAAGTTCAAACTAATAGAGATTACTACTCATGCAATGTTGGTCGAGCCACCCTCAAATTCTCTCACCTTAGAACACCTTACACTTAGGTCCTATGCTGGGGTTATAAGGGGCTATGTAAGGAGATCATAACTACTTCGTGTAATCCTTTGAGATAAATAAAATTTTGTTTTCTTCTTATGGTGAAGTTTGTGAGTTTTCAAATGTCCGGATAAATATAGTATGCATATTTTTTATGAATTCAAGAAGAAGGATATTTTAATATATTTTTGAAAACCTTAAATAATTAATGATGTGTAATGATTTTCAAAAAATGGTCTTCTACAAATGTGTTCAGTAAGAAATTTAGATTCTAAAAAGATCAACTTGATTTTTGATGAATAGTAAATTATGAATAATGATTTTACGCTTAGGATTAGTAATGTGACCAAATGGATTAGTAATCTCACTTAAAGAAAGTATTAATATAATCTGGGCACCTTGATTAAGTAATGTGATTCAATAAAATAGAAAAATAACTGTTTCAGAAATTATTAGCCAAGTATCAGTTTTTTTAGGTGAATAGTTTTTTTAATTAAAAATTAAATTAAAAATATTTAAAAAATTATTTTTATAAAATGGAGTTCATTTTTGAACTCAGAGCATCGATATTATGTAAAGGTAATTTTTTGGGATTATTCTGAAAAAAATGAATTTTTGGTGAATAGTGTGTTTTAATTAAAAATTAAATTAAAATTATTTAGAAAATTATTTTTATAAAATTGAGTTCATTTTTGAAATCAGACCATTGATATTTGGTTAAAGTGAAATTTTGGGATTTTTCTGAGAATGTTGAATTTTTGGTGAATAGTGAAAATACAATTTTTAAGTTACGGGTGTTTAATGACATCATTAAATGATGTATTAAGTATGTAATCAATATGGTCGACTTATGAATAGTGATATAAGGTATTAGGTGTCCCAAGTGGACAATAATAATGGAAAATACCATGGTCAAGCCCATGGTTTTTCCAATACCACCAATGAGGTGTCCCTTGGCCATTAATGCCTTGTCCCCTGACTTTCCCTATAAATACCAAGCCATTCTCTGATACTTTCGACTCGAAAATCATCCTCAACAATATTCTGGTCTCATTACCTCCCAAGGAGTCCTCTCAAGGTTCCCCAGGCCCTCAAGGTCCCAAATTTTTAGTTTTAAGAGTTACGTTTTAAGGTAATGGATCTTACCTCTCTCTTTCTTTCCAAGTACTCCCTTTTATGTCATTTCTTTTATGCTACATGTTCTTGTGTTGTATGATGTTATTGTATATTAATCCTACTGTCCATTTAATGTTAATATGATGAGATACCCCTTTTTCTCTCATCAATTCATTTTAAGAATGTTTAAGTGGCACTGTTAGGCTGCCAAATTTTTACGGGATTCTTTCACCCTTCTCGTTTTCAAGATCTATTTCCATGTCAAGTCTTTCATGTTCCTTTTTATTATTTTGGGGTATGATATATATATCTATCATACTGATATTTTATGTTCATATGATGAGAGACCCTATTTGATCTCATCAATTCATTTTTTTTATGTTTTAAGTGACACCGTTAGGCTGCCGAATTTTCATAAGAGAAATCTTATTTTAGTCTTCCTTCCATGTTTTTCATCTCATATGGAATGTATTTAAAATTTAATTAACATGTTCTTATATCCTTTATATTATGTCCCTCTACTGTTTTATGGATCATTAATGAGTGGGTGACCCATGTCCCGATTCTTTTCAATATTTTCTAAAAACCCTATAACATAGTCGTTATGCTGCAGAATTTTCGTCTCAAAATGTCTCTCTCTTTTTCTAAAATTATTTTATTTTATTAAGTGAATACTCAAAGATATTTATTCTATAGGGGTATTCACATATATATCAAAATGTTCTATTTTAATTCTGGTACTTACATACATGAAACTCTCTTTCCTTTTTCCGTGGATTTAATGTGACATAATGATCTTGTCTTCAAAGCAGTTTTTTATGATTATGAAATGAAACACATTTATTTTATGCTATATGGGTAGTTTATGAAATTTTTGATGATGATATGTGTGAATCACATGATAATAAAAGAAAATTTTAAGGGTGCTCCCTGATAGCGCTCCAATTCATTGGGTAAAGACTTAATCTCTAGAGATGACCATTTTTAACGATACCTTGGTGAATAACTTTGGTAATTTTTAATGAAACCTTGGGGATGGACCTTGGTGAAATAGAAATTATTGTCTATGTTAAATGTTGTAGCCACATATTCATGTTATGAAACACATTATTTTTATTATGATATGCCCCATGATCTCTTTCTCATTCTTTAAAGTTAGTTTTCATGACTTTTGTTGTATCTCTAGTTCACATGTATAATGTTTCCCTTGTTTTCCAAACTGGGCCTTATGCTCACCCTTTCCTTTGATGTATGCTCCCAGGTTATGAGATGCTATAATGAACGTAGGATGAAAAAATGAAGAATCCTTTAAAGTGTTTAAAAATAATTTTTTATTTTGTCATGTATTAAGTTCCTGGTTTCCAAGACACTAAACATTTAAGATCCTCAGTTTTGTATAATGTAATGAAAGTTTATGTGATAAAAAGGAGAGATGTTGTAATAACCTAAAACATTAGATATGATATCATGTCACACTCGACTTCATGATCACCTCCCCAAATACAAGTGGTTTCCAGTGAGAGTTATGAGATAAAAAGGGATTTTTGGTGAGGCTGTTCCCTCAGAACTAATATACATCATGTTAATTCTGTATGTGTGTACCATGGAATTAAGTACAAAACTGCAGGTATTCTATATGTGTGTACTATGTAATTAAATACAAAACTACTGGTATTCCCAATTCTGTATGTGTGTATTCAGAATGGCGGGTATTCAGAACTGCAGGTATTCAAAATTCAGTATGAATTATGTGTTAATTTTATGAACATCATGTACTTTATGTATGTGTGTATTCAAAATTCATTATTTCATATTGTATGTAATTGCTACAGGTGTACAGGGGGAGGCATGCCTGCTGCAGGAATAAAAAAAATTGGAAATAGTTCATAACCAAATAAATATGTGTGAAAACCAAACATATACCAACAATTTCATGTAAACCGTTAGTAAATGTATATACCAACTATTTCTAAATTGTTGGTATAGACATGAATTTTGATATTTTCTAACAGTTTCAAACAATTCGTAAACATTTATACCAAAAGTTTCTTGTAAAAATTGGTATATATTCTATTCTAAAGCAATATTCAAATGCTTATCAATGAATCACTGGGATATGTATATCCCCATGACTCTATAGCCAATGATTTGGAAAACCTTTAGTATAGTTCATACAGACGGTTGTCCATCCTTTACCAACAGTTTAAAATAGTTGGTTAAGATTAAGTTTCCACAATTGAATAATTATAATCAGATTTTGATTATTATATTATAAATTCAATTTTAGGATACATAACCAACCTGGAGAAGAGTAGAAATTAGTAAAAAATATACTATTATATTGTATACTTCTGTAAAAAATTAATTATATTAAAACAATTGATTTATTTATCGGTAAAAATTAAAATATCAATTTTTTCTAACAAGAAAATGAGGATTAATTCCTTAAGGGGTAAAAGGAAGGTATGGAATGGAAATTTTTTTGTTATAACCTAATTCACCACTTTTCAGTAGGTTTTTTCAATGGTTCATGTGGAACAACCAATAATATAGCTGATGAGTCTATAGTAACTTAGGTGATGATCATAGTATTCCTTCTATAAATATCCAATGATTCCTGATGTGAAAATCACAGGATAACTTTTGTGACAAGAATTAGTTACCCTCAATGTCTTTATTGGTGGTTGATATATATATATATATATATATATATTCCCAATGTATCGGGTGACTATATATTTATATCTTTCTAATAAAGAAAGTGATGCAATTATCTAGTGTCCACATCAAAATGGAATAAAGAACATGAATTAAGAGAATGTTATAAATATATAATGGATACCATGATTTGGAAACGAAATACTCATGGAGATTTTTCTATGTCTGATCCCCCAATTCTGATCATGGTGACATCATCTTCACAACAATGGTGACATCCCACCTGACTTAGGAATAAATGAATGTGAGGAATAGATTGTGACCATACATGACACAAGTAACAACCCAAGATTTTATAAAAAAATATTCTTTTTAATTTTATTAATGTCTTGTGTTGTACGCTACACCAAAAGGAGCTTGCACAACATGCATCCTTGTCTTGCCTTGCATTACACGCAATCGTGACCTTTCTCGATAGCGTGTGTAATACGCAATACCGAGTTTCACTAAACAACGATGTGCTATTAAAATATTATTAAAACTAGCCGTTATGAATAGTAATAACCACTTTTTAAAATTCTGTAAATCTTATTTTTTAAAATGAACTTCATTCTTGGATTCGGAGTATCGAATTTAGCCTAAGGTGAAATTTTGGTACTTTTCGGATAACTTTCATATTCTGATGAATAGTGAAAATTACTAAATTATAATTAAAAACAACTTTTTAAATCAAAATAATTAATAGTGATAAATTATTAATTTGAGTGGTTTTAAAGTATATTTAGAATATATTTTTACAATTTAATACAATGTTGGTCATTGGTTGTAATTTCACATTTAAACCAGACATAATCAAGTGTCAATCTTTTGATATATATTGTTTCCTAAAAACACGCTATTTATTTTAACAGCAGGATTTAATTATAAAATTAATTAATGCAACTTCTATGTTATGAATTTGGTAAAATAGATTTCATTTTTGAATTCGGAATATGAAATATAGCCTAGGATGAAATTTTGGCATTGTTCTGAAAAACATCAATTTTTGATGAATAGTGAAACTACTAAGTGGTAGTTAAAAAAATTAATTTCTTCATAAATCTTAATTTTACCGCTTCTGTGAATGGAATTTCAAAAATCCGAGAGACACGGTTGATGTCAGTAAGTAAAATGTGGTTCAATGGGATGAAAATAATTTTTGGTGAATAGTAACTTTTTACTTTTATTTACCACGGTTAAAAGTAAATAGGGTAATTAAGGGTAAGAATGATATTAATATTACCCTAACACATGTCCTAATTCTATTGTACAAGTTTATATCGACCAAAAACAACCTTAAGTGTAAAATATTATCATTTAGGCCCACTTGGATTAGATTAGGATATTTATTATTATTTAATTCAAAGAAGAGTTAAAAGAGTTAAAATCAAAGTGTATTTACTAAAACATTTTTTATATAGGGTTATACATAAGATAAATTCGATTGTAAATATTAATTAGAAATCTAAAAAGATTTTCTACATAATGGTATTTTATTTGTAATTTTTAGACATCAAATAATTTAATTTATTTGTGACACAAAGATGATGCAGTAATTATCTTATTTATGAAATATTGACATAAATGATGTTATAAACACCAAAATAAATGTAATTTGAGAATTTTTATGAATTCCACTAATTTTCTAGGTTACTATGATATATTAGTGTTGATTTAATCAACTTGTTTCGAACATATAATTCTGTTATGACTTTCACAAAAATCATATATCAAATAGTGTCAAAATTGACACAAAATAGTTTTTAAATCAAATAATATATTATTAATTGTTATTGTATTCCTAAAAATCTAAGGTTCGGCCAAATGACTTAGATAAAGATATATATATTAATAATAAACAATTTGGGGTTCGTTTGTCATGTTATAGTAAGTGTATTAACCATATAGTGAAAGAAAACAAAAAGACATGGTAAAAGTTAAATTATTTAACTTAGAGTTAAATCTAATTGATAAGGTTAAAATAATATCCTAAACATGTCTAAATTCTATTGGTTGATAGGATTTCGACCCATCACCACTTTAGCTTCGAAATAATACCCTTTGAAACCATTATAAACCGATTTTGACTTTAATATAAAATAATATTTTGAGATATTCCTAAGGTGCCCCTCTCCTCCCCTATAAAAGGACACCTCCTCCCCCTCCTCCTCACACCAATTTGAGCACTCAAGCTCGGCCAACCCCTGCCAAAATCTCTTCTCCACTTCCCTAGAAACATCCTAGAGGTTCTGGTCTTCCTCAAAGACCAATTCTAGTGCCCTAAGAGGAGGTCTCAAAGAGGCACTTCAAAGAAGAGGTAATTACCGTTACCAATTCTTTCATCTTTATTTCTTCTTCCACTTCTTCTTCTTAGGTTGTTTCATTATGAAGTAATAACATAAGTATCACTCATATACTGATATGTTATTATAAGTATGAAACAACCCTATTTCACCATCTATCCATCCTACGGAAAAAGAAATCACCGCGCGTGCGTACGTACGGAATACCGTCTCCACGCCGTGGTGTAATCTATTTTCCACAACCACCTTACATGGATGGGTATAATGGTGTAAAGAATAACTATACATAGTTATTACAACATCATATTGATTATGATATATTGTATAATCCACTCCAATTCAATTCAATATTTATAGAAATGATATCATCGCTCGTGCGTACGTACGGACTACCGTCTCCACGACGCGATGAGATTCATTCTCCATGTTAACCATTTAAGAATGATTATAATGTATATATAAGAAATAATAATGAAATATATGACATTATAAAGCTACTGTATTTATGTATATATATACATATGTATGTCATCTACTTACTTCCATTTCAAGACAATAAGGAAAGAAAAACAGCGTTCATGTGTACGTACGGACTACCGTCTCCATGAACGGTGTTTTTCATTTTATTTATCTATCTATTATATATATATATATACTGAATATATATGATATATAAATCATATTTTATATTCTGGAAGTAAGTAAATCATGATATAAGTAATAATGATGTCAAGAACAACAAGTCAAAACACCTACGATAAATGAAACGATTTTACCCAAAACGCTTCTTTAACATGGAATTTACAAAAGAACGGGTAATATAATGTCATAAGTGAACCATATATGATATCATAACAATGAATATGATTCTGTAATAAGTAAATGACATTATTTAAATCATTATACAGGAGGTTCGGACACATACGAAGCAAATTGGACCTAAGGTAAGGGAAATATCACAATCTCATTTTTATCCAAGATTGTTTATTCGTAAGTATTTACTGGGGTGTATTTTATCATCCACATCCATGTTTCATCAATATGTAATATTATTTTCATCCACCTAAAATTGTTTAAATCCATTTTTACCCTTCGGTGAGTTTTTAGTAAAAGAAATAAAAGGAATCTTTTGTCGTTTTTCGTACGAGGTACTTTTTGACTTTTCCGACAAAAGTACGAAGAATGTTTTTTTTTAACTTATACGGCACGAACGGATTTTTACGGTTTTATAAAGCCTTATTTTCATGAACCTTCATCCAAAATATTTCATGACTATTTTCAATAAAATCTTTTTCTTTTAAAATTGCATGATGTTTTGTGAAAAGAAATTGTTTTTGAAGAAGAAAGGATATTTTCCTCAAGAATGGAGTTCAAGTGTTTTATCAAAATTATTTTCCATCTAAGATAATAAAGGGTTATGTTTTTATCCCTATTATTACATTTATTTGATCATGTTGTGATGGAATTATTTTTATGAATTTCTTTACCTTATATGATTTGTTTTATGATGTCATGATGTTTCAAGAATCCCATTTTTGTTACATGTGTTATGCGATGATGTATGATTTATGATTATGTGGCACACATAAGAAAGGATTCATTATAAGATGGGTGGGACCTATATCTCCCTCCAATGCATTGGGTAAAGATTTTATATCTCATGAGATAGACATGGCTGGAATGGTAGGTTATACCGGTTCAGTGAAACAGGACTGAAACGAGGGTTACTCGATTCAGAAAGGGGCTTTGTCCACTAAGATAGTCTTGGCAATGAGTCTTGACTAACAAGAAATGATTCTCTATGATTATGTGTGAATGCCACAAAGTTTCATTTTTTAAGTTATGATTATTGTGATTACATTTCACTGCCAGGATTTATCCCATGTTATGAAATTATGATCTCTTTTGCAGGTTAAGATTTCCAAAAGTTATGTGCTTGTGTATATGATGTGACTGATATTTCTTTTGTTAACCCTTACTGAGCATTTGAGCTCACCCTTTTATGTTTTCTTTTCCCCAGGATATAAAAAAGGGTTTTAGGTAAAAAAATGGGAAGATATTTATGGGAGATATTGAAGATCTTTCACCATGATTAGAAGATTATGTTCCTAGTTTCCAAAGACACTAAACTATTACGATCCTTGTGTGTGTGTTTTTGTTATGTACCAAGTATTCCGCAAAAGAAATGTAATGTCCATGTACGTCGAACTTCGGGTCTCTACAGTTGGTATCAGAGGGAAGGTTTAGTCAACCTTTGGAAACTAGGATGCGAAAACGTTAGTGAGGTGCTAGATATATTTCTAAGGTATGTCTAGGGATGTCCCTAAGGTTAAGTATACGTATAGGATATAGTCCTAGAACTATGGTAACGATATTAGATTAAACCAAAGATGTTAGATATTTAATTTACTCCCCCTTTATTATGATTTTTGCCTCTCACACTATTCTTTTTGGGTTTTAGAAAATAGCTGGAAACAAGATGATTCACAATAATGGAGGATATGATGGCCAATGGAATGATATTCTTCATGGGAAACCAAATGAAATGGGATTTGGAGGTCCGAACATCATTATTATGCCGAATCAGCAATCTCATAATATGATCAATAAAGTTAAATTTTTTAAGATTCCTGACTCGGCTAATAAGAGAAAGATGGAGTTTCATGATGATCATAGTGGAAAGAAAGTTCAATTTCCCCTATGTAAATCATGTGGGAAGAGGCATCAAGGAGAATGTTTCAAAGTAACTGGAAGATGCTTTGGGTGTGGAAAAGAAGGACACAAAGCAAGTAAGTGCAAAGGAAAAGGGTCGGTTAACACCATGGATGAGGATAATGGTATTGCTACGACATCAAAAATGGTTAAGTGTTTTAAATGTGGAATGTATGGGCATTATGCAAACAAATTCCCTAAGGGAAAGACTCATGAAGAGAATCAGTATGGTCATATGGGTAGTATTTATGTGGATGATGATGAAGAGACTACAAATGATATGTGAGATGAAAGAATTTTTGAAGCTCGGTCAATGGTTTAAGAATGTAGTGGAATGATTACATGTTTATCATGTGTAATGTTGTATAAGTAATCTCATGGTACTGTAGAATAAAGAGACATGTAAGGATTGTTACACTATTGTCTGATTAATGTTACCAGTATCCATGAAAGGTTATTTTTGGAATGTAGATGATATGTGCATAATGAAGGGATAAGGAGAAAATTAAATGTTTGATAGTATTCATGAGCTCATGATTGATATAAGGACTAAGTGATATCATGGTTTGAGTATATAGAATTTTGAGGATTTTGGTATGTGGAAAGTGTTAACTTTAAACTGCATTCATGTTTTCACTAAGATATTCAAGAGAATACATGATTAAGGACTTTGAATATTTGGAATGTGACCAACAAGACATATCTTATGATATATGGGGATCAACGATGGTATTAAATCTCTGGTAATCATTTTCACTATGTTATGAGAGTGGACTGCAGTATTATGGATATGCCTAAAGATTGGAATGGATTATGTTGGACATAAGTTAGTATTATTTAAGGATAGAAGTTTTTTCAATATTATTGATGGGATGTTATAGTAATATAGTTTTAGAAAAAGGACAACCTGTAGGACGGGCAACAACCCATCGCGTCGGAAAATGCTATGGGAATCGAACCCACAACCGAAGTACGACTGGCCTTTATCGCCTACCACTGGCCTACAGGAAGTCCCTGTTTAGTAGAAACTAGTTTTATTATATTAAGCAGTATGATATATGATGTATAAGTCCATTTTAGGAACCATATGTGATTAATCTCACTATAGACCGACTTATGTATATAATTTTTGCTAACCTTTTGTTTGAGACAGATGGAATGACCCGTCATTCTATCACGTGATCTGCTAACACTTCACGAATAACAAATTCAACTTCATTTATTTAAGATATGAAGTGGAAATTGTTCAAGGCACGAACAATAGTGAGATTGTACCAAAATCATGTAAGTATTTCTTTTAATTCATCAACTTTAGGGAAATGATCTTATACCTGATGAATCGGATGGTACCTTAGATCGTCACAAATTTATGGATTTGTGATTGTTGGCTTTTCCATAGCCATGTTCTCTACCACTCTCCATCAGAACATGATGGTTAGACTTTTCTTCCATATCCATATTTTCACCTATGTGGAAACCCAGTGATTAGTTTATTTGGGTAACCGTTAAGTTTCATACTTTGGTTTTAAAATATTGGTTTTGGTATTCCTTTTTACGACGTGGGTTTCTTTTAAAGAAACTTTCGAATAGTAAACCATTTATAACCCCGACGAATTTCGAGGGCGAAATTCATTTTAAGGGGGGTAGAATGTAACAGCCCAAGATTTTATAAAAAAATATTATTTTTAATTTTATTAATGTCTTGTGTTGTACGCTACACCAAAAGGAGCTTGCACAACACGCATCCTTGTCTTGCCTTTCATTACACGCAATCGCGACCTTTCTCGATAGCGTGTGTAATACGCAATACCGAGTTTCACTAAACAACGATGTGCTATTAAAATATTATTAAAACTAGCCGTTATGAATAGTAATAACCACTTTTTAAAATTCTGTAAATCTTATTTTTTAAAATGAACTTCATTCTTGGATTCGGAGTATCGAATTTAGCCTAAGGTGAAATTTTGGTACTTTTCGGATAACTTTCATATTCTGATGAATAGTGAAAATTACTAAATTATAATTAAAAACAACTTTTTAAATCAAAATAATTAATAGTGATAAATTATTAATTTGAGTGGTTTTAAAGTATATTTAGAATATATTTTTACAATTTAATACAATGTTGGTCATTGGTTGTAATTTCACATTTAAACCAGACATAATCAAGTGTCAATCTTTTGATATATATTGTTTCCTAAAAACACGCTATTTATTTTAACAGCAGGATTTAATTATAAAATTAATTAATGCAACTTCTATGTTATGAATTTGGTAAAATAGATTTCATTTTTGAATTCGGAATATGAAATATAGCCTAGGATGAAATTTTGGCATTGTTCTGAAAAACATCAATTTTTGATGAATAGTGAAACTACTAAGTGGTAGTTAAAAAAATTAATTTCTTCATAAATCTTAATTTTACCGCTTCTGTGAATGGAATTTCAAAAATCCTAGAGACACGGTTGATGTCAGTAAGTAAAATGTGGTTCAATGGGATGAAAATAATTTTTGGTGAATAGTAACTTTTTACTTTTATTTACCACGGTTAAAAGTAAATAGGGTAATTAAGGGTAAGAATGATATTAATATTACCCTAACACATGTCCTAATTCTATTTTACAAGTGTATCTCGACCAAAAACAACCTTAAGTGTAAAATATTATCATTTAGGCCCACTTGGAATAGATTAGGACATTTATTATTATTTAATTCAAAGAAGAGTTAAAAGAGTTAAAATCAAAGTTTATTTACTAAAACATTTTTTATATAGGGTTATACATAAGATAAATTCGATTGTAAATATTAATTAGAAATCTAAAACGATTTCCTACATAATGGTATTTTATTTGTAATTTTTAGACATCAAATAATTTAATTTATTTGTGACACAAAGATGATGCAGTAATTATCTTATTTATGAAATATTGACATAATTGATGTTATAAACACCAAAATAAATGTAATTTGAGAATTTTTATGAATTCCACTAATTTTCTAGGTTACTATGATATATTAGTGTTGATTTAATCAACTTGTTTCGAACATATAATTCTGTTATGACTTTCACAAAAATCATATATCAAATAGTGTCAAAATTTACACAAAATAGTTTTTAAATCGAATATTATATTATTAATTGTTATTGTATTCCTAAAAATCTAAGGTTCGGCCAAATGACTTAGATAAGGATATATATATTAATAATAATCAATTTGGGGTTCGTTTGTCATGTTATAGTAAGTGTATTAACCATATAGTGAAAGAAAACAAAAAGACATGGTAAAAGTTAAATTATTTAACTTAGAGTTAAATCTAATTGATAAGGTTAAAATAATATCCTAAACATGTATAAATTCTATTGGTTGATAGGATTTCGACCCATCCCCACTTTAGCTTCGAAATAATACCCTTTGGAACCATTATAAACCGATTTTGACTTTAATATAAAATAATATTTTGAGATATTCCTAAGGTGCCCCTCTCCTCCCCTATAAAAGGACACCTCCTCCCCCTCCTCCTCACACCAATTTGAGCACTCAAGCTCAGCCAACCCCTGCCAAAATCTCTTCTCCACTTCCCTAGAAACATCCTATAGGTTCTGGTCTTCCTCAAAGACCAATTCTAGTGCCCTAAGAGGAGGTCTCAAAGAGGCACTTCAAAGAAGAGGTAATTACCGTTACCAATTCTTTCATCTTTATTTCTTCTTCCACTTCTTCTTCTTAGGTTGTTTCATTATGAAGTAATAAAATCAGTATCACTCATATACTGATATGTTATTATAAGTATTAAACAACCCTATTTCACCATCTATCCATCCTACGGAAAAAGAAATCACCGCGCGTGCGTACGTACGGAATACCGTCTCCACGCCGTGGTGTAATCTATTTTCCACCACCACCTTACATGGATGGGTATAATGGTGTAAAGAATAACTATACATAGTTATTAAAACATAATATTGATTCTGATATATTGTATAATCCACTACAATTCAATTCAATATTTATAGAAATGATATCATCGCTCATGCGTACGTACGGACTACCGTCTCCACGACGCGATGAGATTTATTCTCCATGTTAACCATTTAAGAATGATTATAATGTATATATAAGAAATAATAATGAAATATATGACATTATAAAGCTACTGTATTTATGTATATATATACATATGTATGTCATCTACTTACTTCCATTTCAAGACAATAAGGAAAGAAAAACAGCGTTCATGCGTACGTACGGACTACCGTCTCCATGAACGGTGTTTTTCATTTTATTTATCTATCTATTATATATATATATATATACTGAATAATATGATATATAAATCATATTTTATATTCTGGAAGTAAGTAAATCATGATATAAGTAATAATGATGTCAAGAACAACAAGTCAAAACACCTACGATAAATGAAACGATTTTACCCAAAACGCTTCTTTAACATGGAATTTACAAAAGAACGGGTAATATAATGTCATAAGTGAACCATATATGATATCATAACAATGAATATGATTCTGTAATAAGTCAATGACATTATTTAAATCATTATACAGGAGGTTCGGACACATACGAAGCAAATTGGACCTAAGGTAAGGGAAATATCACAATCTCATTTTTATCCGAGATTGTTTATTCGTAAGTATTTACTGGGGTGTATTTTATCATCCACATCCATGTTTCATCAATATGTAATATTATTTTCATCCACCTACAATTGTTTAAATCCATTTTTACCCTTCGGTGAGTTTTTAGTAAAAGAAATAAAAGGAATCTTTTGTCGTTTTTCGTACGAGGTACTTTTTGACTTTTCCGACAAAAGTACGAAGAATGTTTTTTTTAACTTATACGGCACGAACGGATTTTTACGGTTTTATAAAGCCTTATTTTCATGAACCTTCCTCCAAAATATTTCATGACTATTTTCAATAAAATCTTTTTCTTTTAAAATTGTATGATGTTTTGTGAAAAGAAATTGTTTTTGAAGAAGAAATGATATTTTCCTCAAGAATGGAGTTCAAGTGTTTTATCAAAATTATTTTCCATCTAAGATAATAAAGGGTTATGTTTTTATCCCTATTATTACATTGATTTGATCATGTTGTGATGGAATTATTTTTATGAATTTCTTTACCTTATATGATTTGTTTTATGATGTCATGATGTTTCAAGAATCCCATTTTTGTTACATGTGTTATGCGATGATGTATGATTTATGATTATGTGGCACACATAAGAAAGGATTCATTATAAGATGGGTGGGACCTATATCTCCCTCCAATGCATTGGGTAAAGATTTTATATCTCATGAGATAGACATGGCCGGAATGGTTGGTTATACCAGTTCAGTGAAACAGGACTGAAACGAGGGTTACTCGATTCAGAAAGGGGCTTTGTCCACTAAGATAGTCTTGGCAATGAGTCTTGACTAACAAGAAATGATTATCTATGATTATGTGTGAATGCCACAAAGTTTCATTTTTTATGTTATGATTATTGTGATTACATTTTACTGCCAGGATTTATCCCATGTTATGAAATTATGATCTCTTTTGCAGGTTAAGATTTCCAAAAGTTATGTGCTTGTGTATATGATGTGACTGATATTTCTTTTGTTAACCCTTACTGAGAATTTCAGCTCACCCTTTTATGTTCTCTTTTCCCCAGGATATAAAAAAGGGTTTTAGGTAAAAAAAAAGGGAAGATATTTATGGGATATATTGAAGATCTTTCACCATGATTAGAAGATTATGTTCCGAGTTTCCAAAGACACTAAACTATTACGATCCTTGTGTGTGTGTTTTTGTTATGTACCAAGTATTCCGCAAAAGTAATGTAATGTCCATGTACGTCGAGCTTCGGGTCTCTACAACACAGTCTAATCATGAGGCCATAATGAAGAGAATCAAGAACAATCACATTTAATATTTCATAATTTCTTATTTAGATAATCATTATAAAATTTTAATTTCATTACTTATAACTCATGATAGTACTACGTATCAATTTATTCTCTACCTAATACACATTATAATTTCATGAAATCATGGCGTAACATCCTAATATTTGATTATATCACTAACTAGGTCTATTAAAAAAAATTAAACCACATAAGATTAACATGTGAAAAATAATTTTTTTTCTATGGAAGTTCCTTATAATACCAATTGTTATGTGAAAACACATTTGGAGTATTACCTTAAAATTCCATATCATTTAAAAATCCTCCTAGATAACGTCTCTTTTATGGTACATCATCACCTGAAGAAGTAAAAAATAATTCACAATTTAAAACAATATCATTTTTGTTTCACCACACCATCTATATTAATCAACTATCAAATATGTAACGTTTTGTTCATTTATCATGACGTAACCATTAATTTAAATTTTTACTACTTCTAATTCATATTCACATTGGATTCATAATATCTTACCACCAACATGATTTATATTTTTATATATATGATGTATCATAAGAAACATTCTATAATCATATTCATTTCACTAATAAATAAAGATATATGGAAAACTATAAAATGTACGAAGATAAAATTTTAACCTCATAGCTCACATCGTTGCTTGATATTATCAATCTTTGTGTGTATTGGTTTAACATAACATCAGAATACAATGTGGAAAAAATTATTATCACCTCAAAGAACTCAATTTTTCATCATATAAACCTAAGAAAGAACAAGATTGGTAGAGAGACCCAATTTAGATAGAAACTAATCATCTTCAAAGGTAATTCTTCATGATAGAAATGACATTATGAATTTAATCAAGACAACGTATAACCAAATTCACTTATGGTACCATATTATTCTAAAAAAATAAATAATACAAAAATCAAAATATTTTTAACCAATAATGTATAACCTCTAAAAGTAAATCACTTCACATAGGTAATGATGAAATTTCAAACACAAATTCCCCATGAAAAATTTATCATTTTAAATAATTTCATACCGTATATATTTTAAAAGTTATCATACTATTTTATCCTTCTCCATGTAACCAACAATAATAACATTACTATAGGTATAATAAAATTCTCAAAGAAGACCCATAAATGTAATCCCAATGTTGATCGTATATTAGGGAACCTCAAATTATATATATAAGTGATATAGTCTCCAAATCTCATCTAGTAAATCAGAACCACAATGGTGATTACATAGAATCACATCACTCAACACATAACGTAAATTGGAAAACCTTGCATAAAAATATATAATGAATACCTATAAAATAATTAATAAAAAATCACATTCCATAAGATATATATCTATTTTCACAAAAATACCAACTCTTGTTATAAAATTAAAATATTAGATATCTAGGACAAGAAACTCATCTACCATTCCAATAATATCATTTTCCCATAATTACAAAAAAATATGGAAAAATATTATCAAGGAGATAAATATTATATATATGAATATAATCATTAAAGAAAACATATCTCACAAATTCCATGTAGCTGGGTATCCATTATCTAGAATCAAAATCCCCCATGAGTAACATCAATCATTGATTCTCATATAATAACTTATCAAAATTATATATCTTTGATGATGTAGTCCAATTGAAATAAATATGGATCTTTTTATAGTAGTAATTTATGTCCTTTAGAAGTATTCCCATTTATTGTCTGGTTCACAAAATGGGGTCACCTTAATAGGGGAAGACCGTAAAATCCATTCTTCATTAATTTAAATAGAAGTTCCAAATTGAAATGGTATGAGATTTAAAGAATCAGTTATCTATGATATTTTTACAATTAGAAAAAACAAAATTACAAAAATTTTTGTATGAATTTTCTAACATTATATCCTAGAAAGATTAGTATTTTTCAACAAAACATATAGAAAGTGCATGTCCTTTCCATTATATGAAACATGTAAAATCTAGATAGTACCTTTCAATAAATTAACTATGTATTGTAGTTTTTTGAATAAAAATAGATTAACTATGATAGAATATGTGTAAGTTCTTATCATAAATGTTTTATTTGACAAACTAGACTAACCTATAATATCTCTAAAACTATTATCCTAAATTTCCAAAACCAACCATAACCAAAAATCATTCTGACATAGAACTAAAACCTATATTTCCTCTAAATTAGCTTATTTTAATTTATGAAAACCAATTTCTACTCAGACCCCACCTAGTTTCACGATAACATCAATACTATATATTGAATTCTAAATAAAATATTCTAGGATTGGGAGGAAAATTATTAGGGTATTAGTCTCAAAAATAAAATTAATTACCATCAGGAGATGAAAATTCATGACTATAAAAGAAAAAAAATATCCAATCGTTGATAATAGAATGAACATAATCTACAATGAAAAATATAATAATTAATAAATGAGATGTAAAGTATCAAAAATTCAGGTAAAATATAACTATGGAAAATAAATAAAAAAATGGAAATATTTATAACATTAGAATAATATATATATCACAGTGGTATACTAAATATTATCCTACCAAAAGAATCCATCTATAAATAATAGTCATGGTGTTAATTCCACTAGTAATAATCATAAATTTATATAACCAACAATATATGTCAGTATGATTTTATACGTTTCATTATTAAATACATGAGAACCACTCGAGTACAGAGAGTATGTGTGACTAAAAATATGTGTATTTGATGAATTATTTGGTGAAAAAACAGTATAAACATGCACAAAACTACATTTTCATACATGGAGATGATAATATATAATAAATTGGGACATATGGTTACTATATTATTAGATATTTTTAATTTGTTAACATTTTTGTATGGCTGATCCATATCAAAAAAACAACCAAAGAAATGAATAAACACTCTTAAGGTTTCCTTGGAAGTAACTGATTGATAATTCTTATAAAAACTCGTATTTTTTATATCATTAGAAATACTAAGTATCAAATTATTAGTGTTTTTAGGTTAGGTTTGTTCAAACTATTTTGGGTACACATATGGGATCCAAGATTTATTATTTACTTTACATGTATCACTATTTGCTGTGTATCGAGCGTTTTGAGATTTTTTTGGTTTTTGTGGGTTTTTTAATCTAAAACATATTTTACATGTTTTTTGTTGTTCAAAATTAACATGTGTTATATATTATATATAATTTTTATTTTAGAGGATTTTTATATTCATTAAGGTATTATTTTTTTATTTTTCAATTTTTTTATGTTTTATTTAGGGAAATTATTTCTATATATGTAATTAAACGCCTAAAATTCATCTCCAATGTCTAGATTATTAAATGTGGATTTGGGGTGGAATTATATGTTTCATGTCTACATTGGATGAGGTATGGTCGGGTCTGAGTCTTGTATATGTGGTATATGAGTAATGTGTATGTTAAATTTTAGAGTAAGAACGATGGTGTATTACATTGGTTTTATAGGGTAATTTGACTTATTTTTTTGGTATGTGGGGAAGGATAGAAAAAATCTCTATGAATATTGATTCCAATTAGATTTCAAACCCATAATGAGATCACCAACATGAGGTTACAGTGATGGATTTTCAATATTTTTGGGTTTTTTATTTTAATTGAATCATATAGATTTTTCTAGGTAATTATATATTTTTATACTAATTATATAACAATGGTTCATGAAGGGAAGATTATTGAATAATATATATATGTATATATATATATATATTCAACCATATTATTGGGCTTGGATTAATTAAAAAACATCTATTTATCAATAATTACATCTTTGGTACGTCATCATATAGAGGATTCTAAAAAGCAATCGGAGGATGAAATTGTTATTAATTTTGAGGGGTGGGGTTGATCAAGTAGGTAGCTAGAAATTGAGAATTGTAATATAATATTACAGACATTTCAATAACATAATTTCCATATTATATGATATGTGTCCTTAATTATAGTAATAAGTATGGGTTTGATGCTGTAATAATAAAATTTTAATTAACTTGATCCCCATTAGATCCTTAAATACATTAATTTCTAATATTATTTTTAGGAATAAATCTATTTTTGGGGTATTTTTTGGAGATCATGATCTGTTTATGATCTAGTAATGCAATTTTTGGACTAGTTTATGGGGGAGATTTTTGCGTGACTCTTTAGGCCAGGATTCAACATGTGTGACAAACTAAATAAAAGGATATTTCTAGAATATGTGAGCTAGTTTGTATGTTTATGGATTTTATAGAGTTCACCAGACATGATTATATTAAATTAGTTGATATCGATCATTTTATAGGAAATGGAATGAAATGTCCAAATAAATGATAGGTATTATAAGGATGAATACACATGACAAAATGATTGAGAGTATAGTGTTTTAATTATTATTTTTAGTATTGAAATGTTATTATCCAGATGTGATTACAGTATGATTCAATGTTTGGGGTATTTAAGAAAATATAAGTTCAAAAATTGACATATACACCAATTACTGAAACCATGTAATTTAGTTAGAGTTTGTGGTCTCAATCAATGTGGTGGAATGGATGCCTTGATATTCATTTCATATAGTTGTATGTGTTTTTATGAAATTATTTCAAAACTTTTAGGGAATATATAGGATTAATAATATTATTATATTATTGGGAAATCATCATCATCAATTTTGTGGTCCACTGATATAGAAATGTTTTTAAAGGAAGTTTATTGTTTTAATTGTCCAAATAATAGTTTCATTGAAATACTAAATAGTTTAGGGTCATATTGATACAATGTGGGATTTAACAAGGTCATACATAGATTGGAATAATACACCATTATTAATTTTTTCATATTAGAGATGAAGTTATGTTAAGAGAATATTTTTTCGAGGAGAATATTTGATTTCAGGGAAATGTTTATCAAAAATGATAGTAATTATTGATTACCCTAAGGTCATGAGAGGTACAATTTATTCCTAATATACAATTTTTTTTAAATATTAGAGATTTATTTTTCATACCATTCTTTTATTTACTACACCCTTGATCAGGGATTTATTCTTTCTGTTAAGAAAATAATTTTACCATTGGACTTTTGAAAACCCATAATAGGTTACTAAATGTTAATAATTGACCACCTAAGATTGATTTTAGTAATATTTTAATAACTTTTTTCATGGAATTTATTATTATTACATACATAAATATATTAAAATGTTTTATATTATTATTTCTAAGAAGTTACCAATATATTTATATAGGTGATGAAAACTAGATGATTTATTATCTATTAATCGTGACATAATATATTTTTTTATTATTCAGAAAAACTAAAATAGTGAATTATAGGGGATCATAATATGTAAATTCTAATTAAATGATTATATGTTTCTAGATTTTTGAGTTTAAAATAATCTTTTATTTTCTAGAAATTCATGATCATTTCATAACCATGGGTGATGGAAATCTGTTTCACTAAATGCCTAATAAATTAATGAGTTAATTCATACATTATCACCATTTGAACTAGTAAATCATGAAATTTTTTAAACTCTAAAATTTATTACTAATATCATTGACCTACTAACAAGGTCATGTCAGTTAAATATCATTTTTATGATTTTATAATACTATCAAAAATGGATTTGGGATATGTATTTTCTATGTGAAGCATTCATAAATAGACACAATTATTATATATACATAGTGATTCTTTCCAGTATAATAAAATCTCATAATGGTTTTTTTATTAAATTGATGCATCTAATAATTCGACCATATTTTACATATTGGAGGAGGATCCTTCCAGAAATTGGGGGATTACCATAAATAATACATGGGGGATTCTAAAAATAGCTAAATAATTCATTGTATAGAGTGATATTATAATAATATCTCTAAATGCATAATTATATCTTCACATGTCACCTTATATCTACAGTGATACCATATTTAATGGTTAGTTATTAATTGTTTTGTGGCTTAAATTGCTTTATGTGTAACAGTATGTGGTTAGTGTTTTCTGGTGTTTGAAGTGGGAGTTTTTATAAAAAAAATTGAAATTCAGTAGTATTAATAAGAAATAGAAGGAACCATTGTGATCCTGTTGGGAGAACACTAGGTACTTTGTAAAGCTAATTATAGAAACGAAATTCAAATCCTTAAATATTGAGTAGTTAGTGACTAGTACTGGATGTATAGTAATTTTTTGAGGTTTATACATTAGGTATCTAGTGTTTTATCTATTTTCATATATTAGAGAATTTTTATAGGAAAATTTCAAATGATTTTTCTATAAACCACTCAATCACTCAATCATTGGTTATAATATTTAGATGGTGATTCCCCTTTGTTTTATTCTTATTCACTCTTTCTTAGTAGTGTGCATGATTTTTTCAAAAATATTTGATTTTGACTCTACCTATGATATTATGTAATATATGACGATAATATGTTATATAAATAAAATCCCTTTAATTTATTTATATTTTTGTTAGTTCATACCCATAATAAGTGTTATATTCCATTTGGGTCGTATTTATCTTATTCGTCAAATAGAAGCCATTTTAGATGGTTGTTTTTTATAAATTTTACATTATGACTAAAAATAGCGAATTCTTTATTATTTGGTTATTTTTTTACATTTTACATGTATACACAATATAAGGGGATATGAACAATAGTAATGGGATATAAATAGAAAACTCTTGTTGTATAGAATGATAATGTTCATTATATTAACATGATGAGTCCTGGAAAAATATTATTCAAATGGTTTTATATATTTTTGTGGAAATAATAATTTTTGATAAGTAATGATATGTTTTATAGAGGAAGAGAGAATTGTATGGGATATAGGTTTCTAGAGTATTGCATATGGGTGTTAATGGCTAAAAAGTATAATAAACACTTTTAAAAAATATTTCCAGGAAAACATCCATAGGAAATGAATTATAAAAAAAATTAATGCATAAAAATATAATAGGTACATAGTTACAAATTTTATGTGATTAGAGGGAGAAAAATCCTTTGTGTTTAAGTTAAATACTAGTGTATTTGTTACGATTTGTGCTAATATTGTAGTGAAAAATTGTGGGAAAATGGATTTAATGTCAAGGTATCAACATTTATTGTAAATATACTAAAATATATTACTATCTTATGAATATAATACATTATTTTATTCATTTTTTTAGTTGAGGTGGTGGTTTTCTTATTACACAACATTTATTTGTTGAAAGATTGTTGTTTTCACAAATGAAGTAGTCACTTTATTCAACCCCAATATTCAGAAACAACCAATGATTTAGTGAAGGTATGTTGCAAAATTATTTTAAAAATTGACTGTGAAATCATTTTAAGAGATTAAATGATTTGAAAAGTCATGTAATATATTTAATGACATTGTTTTCAAGTGAATATTTTATTAGAATCTTTTAAGGATAGAATGATCCTTGGTAGATTTAAACTTCACTCTAAAAGTGGGGTGTTTTACCATATATCATCATAATGGACATACATAATTAGTGTAATTTCATTCTAGTATGGTCCACGTAATTCATTCATTAGGAACTAATTTACTAAACCCATGTGGTTTATTTAAATATGGATACCCATATAAATCGTATTTAGTCTCCACATTTTATTTTGTTACCCTTTTTGGATCCCATTAATTTTTATAAAATCTAATGTTTTTTAATAATTTGAGGATTAATAATGTATTTTTCCCCTATATCTAATGGTCTGGTATTATATAAAGTCTAGACAAGGGATTCAATTATAACATAAGATTATAATTATTGGTATTCAAGCCTATTTAGTACTCTAAAAGAAGTCATCGACATCCTTAAGTTTTGGTCATAAAAATGAGAATCTTATTTTATCACCAAAAACACTAAAATATTTTCCCTTTATAATAAATATAATTTTTTTTATCATTATGTATGCATAAGGTTAAATTACGCTACAAACAACAATGAATATGCTTTTGTTACACACAAGACTGAGCTTTACCATATTTTCATGGGGAAACTACTCTAAAACGAAATTTTAGAACATTTATAAACTTTATTTTAGAAAACAGACAACATTTATAAATTCATAATGTTTACATCAGTTAAGGCTATTTTTTTGGATTTTTTAGAGACATTTGATTTTGGGTGAATAGTAAAATTTACAGCAATTCAATTAAAAACAACTATTTCATTTAAATAATAGATAATGGTAAATTATATTACAATTTTTGTTTTGAAGTAAAAATAAATAAATTATAAATATATTAATCCAAATTAATTCAATGAAATAATTTTTATATTAAAATTCGTTATAAAAACATATTGAATTGTTGAACGTTTCTACTTTAAAAACCCTCCTTTTAACCAAATGTGCGGGATTAGTGATAATATTAATTTTCCCACACATGTGATTTTAATTTTGAAAAATGGAAATACACTATTGTAATCCGTACAATATTTTTTAACGAATAATTTCATCATAATTTTTTGAGAAAAATGATTATTGGAAGTCATTAAAATTTATCACCATGATTATGGTAATATTAAGATTAATAAGGGAAAAACATAATCTTAGGGACCAAAATGACATTAAAACTTTTTCAAAATACATAGTATGAAAATAATTATAACATATCCCCATTTGTTTATAATTTTATGGGTTATTGAGATATTATTATATTGAAGTCCCATATATAAAAGTTCAAGTAAGGGGAAAAGACTAAAAACGGAATATTCCTTACCTGTAACATTTATAAAACATTGAGATATATAAAAATGGTTTATTTTCGGTAAAAAAATGATTTTTTAAAGATAAATGGGTTATTGTTATCATCGTAATTTATCATTAATTTTTAGAGATGATTTAGTTTATTAATATGCTTAACAAACACATACTTAGTGATTATTTTGTTAGAAATTAACTAAAATAAGTGACAATATAAATATTAAAAGTTAATTATAGTGATTGAATTATTATATTGAATTATTATTTTTACATGAATTTATCATCTTACATTTATTATAACTTACTATATTTTAATTTCATTTTTTATATTCTAAAATTAAATGAAAATAAATAATGTCAAAATTAACATTATTCTTAATTTACAATAAGTGATGTTTTATTAAAAGATTTAAAATTAATTAAAAAACCTATATTATACCCCCCAGATTATTAAGTGCTAATAAATATTAAATATGGTATATTTTTTATGAATTTATATTTTATAATTAACATATTAACCCATATAATGTAAAAATGTTGTTATGATGGACCACGTTTAAGCAACGTTTTAGCGAATCTCATGAGTTTGTTTTTAAATTAATTTCCAAAAAACATGGGAGTTTTTCTAAAAAATATATTTAATATTAATACTTTTTTGGATATATATATATATATATTTAATTAAATATGAATTTATTTTACTATTAATGGTTAAATTACTTGTGTTTGAAAACTAGATAGTTTAATAAAAACCAAAATGATAAAAATGAGGACTCTTAGAAGTTAAATAACCAACTTATTAAAATTCAAATATTATTACATGTTGAAAGTTTTAATCGACCATTATTTACCTTTAATCCATTATGTATCCATTTTGGTGGTTTTTTAGGTAAGGTAGACCTCCCATTAATGAATTACTTTTTATATTTACAAGAGTGCCACTCCCCCTCAACTATAAATAGACACCACTTATTCTCATTGCTCACACCTCCAAAACCACATATTATCATCAAATATATT
Source organism: Viscum album (assembly GCA_963277665.1). Taxonomy (NCBI): domain Eukaryota; kingdom Viridiplantae; phylum Streptophyta; class Magnoliopsida; order Santalales; family Viscaceae; genus Viscum; species Viscum album. Next base: position 1,486,854,759 of record OY728137.1, on the reverse strand, counting down.
CCAAAATAGATTCCAAAAATGCATCCCCTCTACCTGGAATCATCCATTCAGTCAAAATGATTCCAAGACAACCCTTTGGTATAATCCAAATGGAGTTACTCGATTTTAAGGTAACATTTTCCAATGGTCTCTTTTCTTTCATGTGCTTCTCCACTCCATGTAATATTTTTATTCCAATATTAAATAGAGAAAATAATATAATTAATATACTAATATGTTTTTTTATTTTTATTTATACCTAAACATACAGACACCTCCATCTAATTGGTAACTAACATAATGTATCTACGTACGATGAATAGCTTTCTCACAATACAATGATTGTTCGTTTTTTCCTTCACCACCTCTCTTGTTGATAATTATGATGGAAAATCTATTTAAATTATATATATATGATAATTATAATGTCATAATGAATCTGTAAATTTTGTTAAAACCTAACTTTATTCTTTTTATCTTATGAAAATATGATAATTTCAATTGAGGATTTTGGATTACCCCACCTGAAAGCGATGCGGCTCGTTCCCGCCATACATGGAGTGTACAAAGGATGGTATTAATAAATATATGAATCAAATATAACCTAGATATTATGGTATAATTATAAAATAAATATAACAATTACTTTTAATTTTTTCCATACCATAGAGAAATTAATGTAGTGTTCATACATACGTACAACCTACCGTCTCAACGAACATTAAATTTTAATTTTTATCTCAAAACATTATAGATTATTATATAATTATATGTAAAGAATATATAATATAATTTAGTTGAATATGTGCCTATACCCATGTGTTAAATTCTCTTTCATGTTATCTAAATGACCGAAGATGGAATCCTGGCAGGGATGAATTTTTATGTACTAAACCAGGACACTGTTGTAGTACTGTAGCGGCGGCATAACTATAGATGTGTTGAAATTGTAGACGCAGAGGCACTTTATGAGTACTATGAAAGTGGTGGTAAGTTATCAGGTACCATACTATCCTAGGTTGTGTAGCATTAATTTCACAGAAGGTCCATTTGGGCCAAAAAATTGGCATTCAGGCCTTGTATTTAGGCCTTCATGCCACCTGGTCTATGAGCTATACAATGGGTCCCCCTCTACCCATATAATAAACAAAGGTATTTTATTTAATAATTAAAATAAGGAATCATAACTAAAATTTTAGTATATATATATTAATATAATATATAATTAAGCTAGTTTTTACATTATAGATATGATTAAATTGTTATCTAAGTAATATGATAAGAAAATAACATGTCTAAACCTACTTGAGAAATCAAAACAATCAAAACTATAAATATTTAAAATAATGAATGATTGTTAGAAAACAAGTAGTAATATGATATATGAAGATGATATATAATATTATAAATATGTTTATATTTCTATTATAAGTTATTAACATATTCTAATCCACTAAACATGATTATAAATACCACACAACAAAAATGAAGGTTAAGGTAAGGGTATTTAATATCAATTTACATTTATTTATTTTGGATGACCACTTTTTGTTTAACTAGGAACCTACAACACCATTCACTACCATGGATTCACTAAAAACTAGATGCATACTTCAAAATTAAACTTTCAAAATTGAAATTTAGGATTATAACTACACCACCTCCTTGGGCCACATCCCACCTCCATCCGCAAACCCTGACAAAGATCAAACTAGTCATCGTACCAGATTACTTGTGATGAACGACTTATGGAATACATTGATGTCATTTAGAACCATTATTTTCATCTAAAAACAATAATAAGAACACAGAAAAAACATATGCACCTGCAACCTTGAAGAAAAACACCAACAACGCCAAACCTTTCCAATTTGTGACATCATAGAAAACCGACCAACATATCAAAACCACAAAAAAATTGAAACGTGATGTTTCCGAGGATGAAAAATCACCACACAAGGTACATGATGTTTTCTTCATCAAATAGAACATAACATAGAGAGATAAATAATAAAAGCCCCATGCCAAAGTACCTCTTCTAATGTTTTCATCCACTAAAACAACACCTTCTAAAGCATCCTTTTGGACTATCACACCAGACCAACTCAGACGGGGGCATTGGAACTTGATGCCTTTGAATATTTGAGAGTAATAACAACATTATAGCTATCCAAACATTGTATAATTACTGAACTAAGAGTAAATTGATGCAACATGAAAAGAAAAAAGCACAATTTCCAACGAATAAAAAAACCCTCACCAAACGATGTCGATTGCATCAAGGACGAAAAAATGTCAAACCAAAATATGATGATTGAAGAAGGAAAAGAGTAAGAAATAATAAAGGGGATCATCAGTGAGCTATGACCATGAATTAGTAACACCTCCAAAATCATTGTGAAGAACCCTGAACAAGGCCAAATATGGGGTTTGGCAGGGTAGATCTAGTCGGCAGAGCATCCATATTTTTCATTGAAAAAACGTTCTAGAAACATAGGTCACCAAAGAATAATGTTTCATTATAAATTTATAACCCAAGGGGACACCAAAATTTTTTGACTTAGTAAAAGAAGAAGTGAAGGAAAAGTGAGAAGAATAAAATGAAAGCCGAAAAAAAGAAACACTATTTCCATGGAAGGAATCCCTGTGAGGAGGAGGAGAGAACTTGATGGAGCTCACATGGAGAGAATGAATCCATTTTCATGGATAAATAAAATGTACAAACTATAATAATATAAAAAAATTATCATTAAAAACTTAACATATTAAACATATCATTTTACTAAATTAAACTCTAAAAGGTATAGTAAAACACAAATAATTTAAATAAATATTAGGTGTATGTGTCTTTGTATAAGATTTCATTAAATTTGTAAATATATTTTTGGGAATTGTATATAAAAATAAGTTCCTTACATTTAATTAATGGTGAACCTAATGTAACACTTTTCCTATATGTTAATTTAAAAATACAAATGACAATAAATTAAATGTCCATTACATGATACAATTATTGACTATTGTTTTATAAGTATTAGGTTTGGTTAATAAAAATTTATTCAGCAAATATATGACTTAATTAATGTATGGATCAAAAAAAATAATATATAAATAATATTTTAAGAAATAATATGTAAATTGATATATATATATATATATGAATATATTTCTATATGAAAATTATTAAATTTATCGATAAATAATTTTGTTTAAATCCCACTTAAAATAAAAGAGGCATCACTAATGTTTAATTATCACACCTAATTAATTAATTAATTTATATTTATTATAATTTTTTATTAAAATTCTTTATTGATATATATATATATATTAAATTAATTCTTTTTTATTAGTAATTATCTCATTAATAATTTCATAATATAATTAATATTTCTTCATTTTTAATTTTTTTATTTAATTATTAAAATTTATCCATTTTATATTTAATTAATTAATATATACTAATTATTAATATTTTTAATATATAAACATATTAAATTAATTCATTTATATTAATAATTGTAAATACCTCGACCCTAGTATCCTGAAGCTGGTGCATTCATTAATAATATTGGTATAATAAACTTGGACGTCGCATCCTGAATGACCAAATAGTTTATTCGTTTTGGAAAACTAAAAAAGTAATTTTTACACTGCAACATGAAAGGGAAAATAAAAAAAACATGATTGAAAAAATCTATAAACTCGTAGATTATTCCTAAAAGTCATTCATAATATAAATGTTCACATCCTATGAAAAAATAAATCAGAAGACATGGGTGAGCTCGGATGCTCTGTAAGGGTAAACAATCCAGTAGAAGCTATCATTAATAAACATAAACAATAATGCATGGTGAATAACTGAAAATACATACCATTAAAACATAATATATTACATAATATTTTAGGGATAAAAATGATTAAATAATTCCATAAACAATCACATTAGAATGAAAATTAAACATGGATATTCTAATAGTTGAATAATCACATGGACTATTAACTAGTAGTTTCATAATGAGGGAGTGCGTAATTCCAGACACAATAAATATACCATCAAGGGTTTACCCATGAATTATATATAAATGGTTAAGGCGTGAGCCAAAACCTGATTTATTTTGTCTCATTAGACCTACCGATGCTTTGAGGGGCTATAACGGGACCCACCCATCACTTATTAAGACACGTGCTTTACTCATATATTGAATAATCAATTTAAAAATATATCTTTATATAGAACCCCAAATATTTACAATATTTTCTTTCAGATTTTGTTGACATCTTTTCAAAACACACAACACCCGATTTAAAAAAACATTATTTAGTAAGGTTTTGCATACTCAATTTAAATTATAGCATATTTAAAGAGTTTTTATAGTAAATATATACATTATATATCCAAAAAAGTATTTTTACACACGTTTAATAAACATTATATAGACATAAGATAAGAACAAACCCAATATTACTTATAAAATACTATATTTTTATAAGGGTTGTTTTTATACATTTTAAGGATAAACACATTTTAAATGTGAATTTTGAAACATTAATTGATTTAATATGTCTAAATAAAATTCTTAATTGAGATAGAAATGTAAAATTTTTGTAAGAATGAATTTTTAATATTTTCCAAAAACATATCATTTTTTAATGAATAGTACAAATACAAAATTTTTGTTTTAAATTTGTTTTCATCTAATTTATTTATAAAGATAAATTATACATTTAATTGATTTTAAATTATAATTACATTATATTATTATCAGTTAATACACATTATTTCATTGTAATCGATTCAAAATTGAAATTGATTATAAAATCATAGCAAACATTAAGACGTTTTACTTTGAAAATAATTACTATCATACCGCCTACAAGATGAATTTTAAATTAATTTCTACCACTTATATGATTGGAATTTTAAAAATTAATTCCATATTTGGAATCAAAACAAATTTTAAGGTATAATAATGAAAAAATTTATTTTTCACCAAAATTATCAATGAAAGTCATTAAAATTAATTACAATTTTAATAGTAAAATTCAGCTGTATAAATGAATAAACCTTTAACATAAGGAACCAAATGACCTATATACTTTTCCATCAACCATTTTATATCCATAATTTGGTCCGGAAACTATCATTGTTTCATTTGGTTGGGTTTGGAAACTTTTTTTAGGGTAAAAATGAGGGTACACCTTACTTATTTTTTCGAACATACCAAGTGAGTAATTTTTCTCCCTAATACGATTCCACCACCTCTCCCCATTTCTTATAACTATAAAAAACATAGTTTTATAAAGTATATGTCCATATAGCTACCCAATACCCCCCTCCCCCCTCAACCTTGAATCCTCTCTTTGGGTAGAAATCTTTCCAAGGGTGACTTTTAGTACACACAAAAAGAAGTTACCTGATTAAGAGTAACATATTCTCTAAATATATCTTGTATAATTTCCATTCTACACCCCTGAAATATATTTATTACATGCCTATATAATAAAAAGCATATCCTTAATATAAAAGGAATATGTTATGCATAGGGTTTGAACTACATTTACATGAACCTCTATTAAATGGGTAACAAACATACTGTTTCTTTGTATAGGAAACTACAGCCTCAAGAAATGTTGATTGTCAAATTTTCCTTTATAACCTATAATAGTGGAAATTATTATGGAATATATATTTATATTATATATATATATATATATTATCTTTTTAATTTCTATAGGATTCTATATTTTTTATTTAGAAAATAAATTTATTCATTCCATCTTGTGTAAATTCGACAATATTTTTTGAGGAAGTGTAGAATATTGCCCCCTAAAAGTGATATAAATCATTAATTTCATACATGGATGTAACTTCCCGACCCGAATCACCACTAATATGGAGGTCAGACTGGTCGCCACATGACCTCAAGCGATTTTCCCCATACGCTAGAAGATTCTGACTAGCCAAAAGAGTGTAAGGATTGTTAGTGTAGAGAATATACCCTCTCATCAAAGTTTCACAATGGTATAACAAAGTAAATAATAATCAATAGTGAATGCAGTAAATGGCAATAATAAAGTATCGGAAAGTAGATTTCATATAACTGAACAAAGGTTTCCAATTAAATTTATAAAATAGGTGAATGAATTACATTGCATTGATACATTACAGAAAGAAGTAAATAGTAAAGCATGATTTTAAATACAATAAAACGTGATAAATAAGGAGAGAAACAAACAAAAATCCCAAAGGAAATCTCTACGAGCATCTTGAACTCCAGCTCAGTCCTTTTCCACTAAAACCTATGGTAAAATCCAACAATAAAAAGCAAGGTCCAAGGCCTTGAGATCCAGAAAGGTATACTCAGGTACCCTAGTGAAATGGCGACCTGAATATGGTGTGAGATATAAATCTCAGTAGATTGGCACCACTGGTGTCAAACCCAATCCCAATAGTGTAATAAAAATTAAACAGGGTGCATGCATCCATATAAAAAGTAAGAAGTATAATGTAACTAAATACCCAAGTACATTATTCATCCTCGGCAGGTGTCTGGACATGTAATCATTTCATTAATTGAATATTACCAAATTTTTTGTAAGTCACATGGGAATAGGTCACCTACCGAGTCCAAGGATTTTCCTCCATGGTATAATGGGGTGATGAAATGACTGGGCCTATTGGTCTTTAACCATGGAACCAACTTTTCAAAGTTGGACCCAAGGAGTTTATCCATGGAATTCTATGAGAGTATTTAGTAATTAGGTATCAACATAACAACCTTGGAAACAACCTCGTGATAGTATAATAGTGATGGTTCCAAGACGTAACAAGGCAACCTGACAATGATATCTAGTGAGGGAGTTCAAGGGTAAAAAAAGGTATGGTACACTAACGAAAGCTATCTCAGTAGTATCTGAGCCTAGATAATTGGTAAGAGTGTAATATAAGGAACATAATCCACATAATTCCACAAAATGGTGCCTACCGAGTTGATGGAGTGAATCTAAGGTAAAACGGGGATAACCAAGGACTGGGTCCAAGGAGTGTATCCCAGCAATATTGTACTACTACACGGGGGACCCGATGACAGTATAATGGGAATCCAAAGATAAGAAAAGGAATGAGATCTAGGCAGGTCTAAACCTTAGCAACCCGTCCAAGAATTTGTAATGGGGTACATGAGTGATCATGGTATTCTCTGATCAGAATCAATGAAAAACACAAGTCTAACAATTTTGATTTAGTAAAGAGGTCATGTAATCATTCATCTTCTTTAGGTCTTTCCTTCCATTAGTGAGGATAGTTCAAGTAGAGTTGAAACAATTATTTATTGATTTAAGTGTTGCCTTCCATTATTTTGGAATGGTCAAGTAGAATTGGAACCATTTATTTATTTGTTCAATCCTAGAATTCCATTAGTGTGGAAAGGTCATGTAGCATTGCATCCATTTAGTAAAACCCATTAAGGCATTTTCAAAGGTCAAGGTTCATACCGCTGCCTTCCCTTAACATGGTAAGGGTTCAATGGATGTAGAACCAATCCTTGTCTCATGAACCCAGGTCCATCCATGGAATTTATAAATGGTAATCTAGTTATCACCCATGGTATGAGAATGAAAACCCATTGATTTAATCATGGAATTCCTACTTGGGAACCTAGGTGTCACCCAAGGTGTTATTAGTATTCAAAAAATTTGAAAACAATTTTGTAACTTGTTTTTAGATTCAATCATTAAGCATTAACCATTCAATTAACTCAACTCATTCTATTTATCAAAATCATGTCAATTTCATTTATAGGGCTCCATGTATCCCTAAAAAGATAAATTACCTACATGGGTAATTCCAATCCAAAACATGACCAAAGACTTAGACAGTGCTTTGGTACTTTAATAATTTTTAAAAATGGATTTCAGTGTATCTAATATATTTAGGGCCATGTCATAAGCATGTAGTATCTCAACATAACATCAAAGTATAGTGATTATAAACAAGACAAGTCAATAAAGCAATGTCTAACCACAAAGTTTTAGCATGAAGGTATCGCACCTCCGTTGGAGGGGATTTATTATAAAAACATGATATTGGTTATCAAAAAATCATTTATCATCTTAGTATTTAAAACTAAAAATAAGTTAAATTTAAATTTAAGAGGAATTGAACATAATAATTCATTGCATGAATTAATTTATAACAAAAATGTAGTACACAACTTTATTAAAGCATTTATAATGTTTGAGGACTTGGAAAGGGGCCCTACCTCAATGTGGAACCAAGTCACCCACTCAGCTCTTGGAGCCTTCTAAACAAAAGCACTTGCTCCTCTTTTATTGAGCTTACATACATCAACATACATTTCGAGAGACATAAATATCTTAATTCAAGAGGTGTGAAACAGAGGAGAATGTATAAAAGTTTCCATGAGACGTTGTTGGTGGACCGAAACTACCTGAACCATCTTGCCTTCGGTAATGATTGCTGGAACTCGAACCCCAAGGCCCCAAGAGACCATCTGTAAGAACCCAGTTCTTATTCTTGACATAAAAGTTTCTTCTTTTCCCTTTTCCTTAATTGTTTTTGAAAAAACAAGGGAAGTGTGGGAAAAATCCCAAATTTATGGGTACACTCCATGTACTTTTGTCACGACCCGTCCTCGGGGCCCGTTCCGTGACTACCCCAAGCCCGCCTTCCATAGGCCAGGGGCTGGTGACTTGCACCAAGGCGTAAATCCCCACAAAAGGGAAGGAATTGCCTTTGAAAAGTAAACAAGCACCACAGAGTAAGCAAGCGGAAAAGTAAACACTAAGTAAAAACTGTAACAAGCTGTACTGAAAGTAAAAGGGGCCGGAAATACAAGCCCAACTGTAAAGTACAACTGAATGGGAAAAACAGCAACTGAAAAGAAAAGTCGCAGCGTCGAGCCGTCCTATGAAGGTCCCACTTGATGGGTGGGTACAGATAGCCTCCACAGCTCCTCGGTCCAGCCGTCCGCTCTGAGTACGTCCCGCCCAGTGGTCCACCTCCAGGTACCGTCCTGCTCTGTAAGCCTCCACCACGATCAGCGTTGTCCGTCGTCTGCAACCAACACAACGTAGTGCGGGCATAGCCCGTGAAGGGGTGAGTATAAGCTACTCAGTATGGACCCCGAGACCCCGAAGGTCTCCCGAAATCCAAAAAGGATAAACCACAAGGAAAGATACAATCACGAAGTAACAACTGACAATGCTTAGGTATATGCCCATACATAAACCTAAGTCTTCAATTCCCGTTCGGCTCCAACATCCAAGCCCAAGCACAACCCAGTCCACACAGGAAAGAAAAACGTATACCCACACAGGATAGCACAACACAATCCACAAAGGAGAGTAAACAGTAAATCCACATAGGATAGTTCAACACAAGATTCAGCTCACACAGGTATACTTCTTCGGATGACGATAAAGATGATCACTGATCCATCTAAGTCGTAGGACCCACAAAGGATCGATAGGTACTAACCCCCCGCAATGACCCACACAGGATCGATAGGTAACTAACCCCCGCAAAGACCCACATGGGATCGGGCCCACACAGGACCTGTAGGCGCTGGCTCACACAGAACCGATGAGCACTGACCCACACAGGATCGGATCCACATCGGATCTGTAGAACTGATCCACGTAGGATTGCTGAGTGCAGCAGTCATCGCATTCCACTGAGGATCTCTACACAGTGGTCGTCGCAGTCGCAGCCAGCTCTAGGGTTCCCGCACACAGCAAGCTCGTTCGGGAGGGTCCGCTCCACGAGCCGAGAGGCTGATACATCAACTAACACAAATTCCTAAGTTGATGTATCCAAAAGTTCCGTATCGTCAACAGGAACTCAACGTCGCAGACGGTACGTCAATCGGATGCCCGGTCTGAGAGTTATTGGCTTTTTCGTCCCAAGGGCCCGGTTGGTTTTTAAGGAAAAACCAACCTGAACGTACTCCACCTGTGTCCAAACCTCAGGCGGAGTGAGCCAAAAGATCCGTCTCACTTAGAGGAATTAAAAAAAGTAGACGGAACGTCAATCGGACGTCCGAAGCTCAAGATATGAGCATTTCCGCTCCGAGGGCCCGGTTGGTTTCGTGTACGAACCAACCCGGCCGAACCCAAAGTAATCTGAAACCTCGAGTGCGATATACCGAAACGACCGTCTCGATCCAAGGATCGTGTTTCCGCTGACGGTGCATACTTCAGAGGCCCGTAGCTCAAGTTACGGGAAAAAGACCAAAAACAGTCCGAAGACGGGGGTCTGGGCCCGGGCCGACCCCCCCCCCCCCCCCTGGGTCGGCCGCACCGGCCTGGCTCAAATCGGCCGAGCGCGGCAGCCGCGGGGCGCCGCCCCCGCGGGTTTAGGAAGACGCGGCCCTCGAAGGGCCGCGCTGGACAAGCAGACGCGGCTTCTGTCGTATCCCCTGTGGGCGAGCTGGACCCACGCGGCCGCGGGTCTGCTGGCCGCTGCCGGCGCCGCCGCGCCGGCGACCCGCACCGCCGGTGTAACAGCCCAAGATTTTATAAAAAAAATATTCTTTTTAATTTTATTAATGTCTTGTGTTGTACGCTACACCAAAAGGAGCTTGCACAACACACATCCTTGACTTGACTTGCATTACACGCTATCGCGACCTTCCTCGATAGCGTGTGTAGTACGCAATACCGAGTTTCACTAAACAACGATATGCTATAAAAATATTATTAAAACTAGCCGTTATGAATAGTAATAACCACTTTTTGAAATCCAGTAAATCTTATTTTTCAAAATGAACTTTATTTTTGGATTCGGAGTATCGAATTTAGCCTAAGGTGAAATTTTGGTACTTTTCGGATAACTTTCATATTCTGATGAATAGTGAAAATTACTAAATTATAATTAAAAACAACTTTTTTAATCGAAATAATTAATTGTGATAAATCATTAATTTGAGTGGTTTTAAAGTATATTTAGAATATATTTTTACAATTTAATACAATGTTGGTCATTGGATGTAGTTTCACATTTAAACTAGACATAAACAAGTGTCAATCTTTTGATAGATATTGTTTCATAAAAACACGCTATTTGTTTTAACAGCGGTATTTAATTATAAAATTAATTAATGCAACTTTTATGTTATGAATTTGGTAAAATAGACTTCATTTTTGAATTCGGAATATGAAATATAGCGTGGGATGAAATTTTGGCATTGTTCTGAAAAACATCAATTTTTGATGAATAGTGAAACTACTAAGTGGTAGGTTAAAAACTGAATTTTGCATAAAACTTAATTTTACCGCTTCTGTGAATGGAATTTCGAAAATCCGAGAGACACGGTTAATATCAAGGACTAAAATGTGGTTCAATGAGATGAAAATAATTTTTTGGTGAATAGTAACTTTTTACTTTTTTTACCACGGTTAATAGTAAATAAGGTAACTAAGGGTAAATATAATATTAATATTACCCTAACACATGTCCTAATTCTATTGGACAAGTGTAATTCGACCAAAAACAAACTTAGGAATAAAATATGACCATTTAGGCCCACTTGGATTAGATTAGGACATTTATTATTAATTTATTTAAAGAAGGGTTAAAATAGTTAAAATCAAAGTTTAATAAGTAAATCATTTTTAATATGGGGTTATACATAAGATAAATTCGATTGTAAATATTCATTAGAAAGATAAAACGATTTCCTACATAATGATATTTTATTTGAAATTTTTAGACATTAAATAATTTAATTTATTTATGACACAATGATGATGCAGTAATTATCTTATTAATGAAATATTGATATAATTGATGTTATAAACACAAAAATAAATGTAATTTGAGACTTTTTATGAATTACACTAATTTTCTAGCTTAATATGATATATTAGTGTTGATTTAATCAACTTGTTTCGAACATTTAATTCTGTTATGACTTTCATAAAAATCATATAGCAAATAGTGTCAAAATTGACACAAAATAGTTTTTAAATCAAATATTATATTATTAATTGTTATTTTATTCCTAAAAATCTAAGGTTCGGCCAAATGACTTAGATAAGGATATATATATTAATAATAACCAATTTGGGGTCGTTTGGAATGTTATAGTAAGTGTATTAACCATATAGTGAAAGAAAACAAAAAGACACGGTAAAAGTTAAATTATTTAACTTAGAGTTAAATCTAATTGATAAGGTTTAAAATAATATCCAAATATGTCTAAATTTGATTGGATGATGATATTACAACCCTATATCATCTAATCTTCGAATATGAGTCGTTTTTGGAGGTTTTTATGTGGGGTTATATTTATTATAAATTAATATTTTTAAGAATTCCTAAGGTGCCCCTCTCCTCCCCTATAAAAGGACACCTCCTCCCCCTCCTCCTCACACCAATTTGAGCACTCAAGCTCGGCCAACCCCTGCCAAAATCTCTTCTCTACTTCCCTAGAAACATCCTAGAGGTTCTGGTCTTCCTCAAAGACCAATTTTAGTGCCCTAAGAGGAGGTCTCAAAGAGGCACTTCAAAGAAGAGGTGATTACCGTTACCAATCCTTTCATCTTTATTTCTCCTTCCACTTCTTCTTCTTAGGTTGTTTCATTATGATGTAATAACATCAGTATCACTCATATACTGATATGTTATTATAAGTATGAAACAACCCTATTTCACCATCTATCCATCCTACGGAAAAAGAAATCACCGCGCGTGCGTACGTACGGAATACCGTCTCCACGCCGTGGTGTAATCTATTTTCCACCACCACCTTACATGGATGGGTATAATGGTGTAAAGAATAACTATACATAGTTATTACAACATCATATTGATTCTGATATATTGTATAATCCACTCCAATTCAGTTCAATATTTATGGAAATGATATCATCGCTCGTGCGTACGTACGGACTACCGTCTCCACGACGCGATGAGATTCATTCTCCATGTTAACCATTTAAGAATGATTATAAAGTATATTTAAGAAATAATAATGAAATATATGACATATAAAGCTACTGGATTTATGTATATATATATATATATATGTATGTCATCTACTTACTTCCATTTCAAGACAATAAGGAAAGTAAAACAGCGTTCATGCGTACGTACGGACTACCGTCTCCATGAACGGTGTTTTTCATTTTATTTATCTATCTATTATATATATATATACTGAATATATATGATATATAAATCATATTTTATATTCTGGAAGTAAGTAAATCATGATATAAGTAATAATGATGTCAAGAACAACAAGTCAAAACACCTACGATAAATGAAACGATTTTACCCAAAACGCTTCTTTAACATGGAATTTACAAAAGAACGAGTAATATAATGTCATAAGTGAACCATATATGATATCATAACAATGAATATGGTTCTGTAATAAGTCAATAACATTATTTAAATCATTATACAGGAGGTTCGGACACGTACAAAGCAAGTCGGACCTAAGGTAAGGGAAATATCGCAATCTCATTTTTATCCGAGATTGTTTGTACTTTGAAATTTACTGGGGTCTATTTTATCATCCACATCCATGTTTCCTCAATATGTAATATTATTTCCATACAAATACAATTGTTTAAATCCAATTTTACCCTTCGGTGAGTTTTTAGTAAAAAAATATGAAAGGAATCTTTTGACGTTTTTCATACGAGGTGCTTTTTTGACTTTTCCGACAAATGTACGAAGAATGTTTTTTTTAACTTATACGGCATGAATGGATTTTTAAAACATTATTTCCAAGAATCTTCCTTTACATGTTTTCAAGTTTATTTTTAATCAACTTCTTTTATTTTAATGTCGTATGACATGTTATGAAAGGAAAAATGTTTTTAAAGTAGAAAGGATATTTTTCTCAAGAATGGAGTTCAAGTATTTTATCAAAATTATTTTCCATCTAAGATAATAAAAGGGTTCTGTTTTTATCCCTATTATTACATGGATTTGATTATGTTGTGATGGAAACATTTTTATGAATTCCTTTATCTTATATGAATTGTTTTATGATGTCATGTTGTTTAAGAATCCCATTTTTATTACATGGGTTATGCAATGATGTATGATTTATGATTTTGTGGCACACATAAGAAAGGATTCATTAAGAGATGGGTGGGACCTATATCTCCCTCCAATGCATTGGGTAAAGATTTTATATCTCATGAGATAGACATGGATGGAATGGTAGGTTATACCGGTTCAGTGAAAACAGGACTGAAACGAGGTTTACTCGATTCAGAAAGGGACTTTGTCCACTAAGATAGTCTTGGCAATGAGTCATGACTAACAAGAAATGATTTTCCATGATTATGTGTGCATGACACAAAGTTTCAAGTTTCATGTTATGATTATGGTGATCTCATTTTCACTTCTATGATTTGTTCCATGTTAAGATATTATGATCTCTTTTGCAGGTTTTGATTTTCAAAAAGATATGATATGATTTTTATTTCCTTTGTTTACCCTTACTGAGCATTTGAGCTCACCCTTTTATGTTTTCTTTTCCCCAGGATATAAAGAAAGGTTTTAGGTAAAAAAAAAGAGGATCTTTATGGGAGATGTTGAAGATCTTTCACCACGATTATAAGATTATAGTCTGAGTTTCCAAAGACACTAAACTATTACGGTCCTTGTGTGTGTGTTTTTGGTTATGTACTAAGTATTCCGCAAAAGTAATGTAATGTCCATGTAAGTCAGGCTTCGGGTCTCTACAGTTGGTATCAGAGGAAAGGTTTAGTCAACCTTTGGAAACTAGGATGTGAAAACGTTAGTGAGATCCCTAGAGATATTTCTAAGGTATGTCTAGGGATGCCCCTAAGGATAAGTATACGTATAGGATATTGTCCTAGAACTATGGTAACGATATTAGATTAAACCAAAGATGATAGATATTTAAGTTACTCCCCCTTTATTATGATTTTTGCATCTAACACTATTCTTTTTGGGTTTTAGAGAATGGCTGGAAACAAGATGATTCACGATAATGGAGGATATGATGGACAATGGAATGATATTCTTCATAATGAAATGGGATTTGGAAGTCCAAACATAATTATTATGCCGAATCAGCAATCTCATAATATGATCAATAAAGTAAAATTTGGTAAGTTTCCTGACTCGACTAATAAGAGAAAGATGGAGTTCCATGATGATCATAGTGGAAAGAAAGTTCAATTTCCCCAATGTAAATCATGTGGGAAGAGGCATCAAGGAGAATGTTTCAAGGGAACTGGAAGATGCTTTGGGTGTGGAAAAGAAGGACACAAAGCAAGTAAGTGCAAAGGAAAAGGGTCGGTTAACACCATGGATGAGGATAATGGTATTGCTACGACATCAAAAATGGTTAAGAGTTTTAAATGTGGAATGTATGGGCATTATGCAAACAAATGCCCTAAGGGAAAGACTCATGAAGAGAATCAGTATGGTCATATGGGTAGTATTTATGTGGATGATGATGAAGAAACTACAAATGGTATGTGAGATGAAAGAAATGTTGAAGCTCGGTCAATGGTCTAAGAATGTAGTGGAATGATTACATGTTTATCATGTGTAATGTTGTATAAGTAATCCCATGGAATAAGGAGACATCTAAGGATTGTTACACTGTTGTCTTTCCTTAAGTTTTGAAAGTGTATGATGAATGGTACCAGTAACCATGAAAGGTTATTTAGATACTTTTGGAAAGTATATGATAAGTCCATAATGAAAGGATAAGAAGACAATGAGATGTTTGATTGTATTCATGAGCTCATGATTGATATAAGGACTAAGTGATATCATGGTTTGAGTATATAGAATTTTGAGGATTTTGGTATGAGGAAAGTGTTAACATTTAACTACATTCAAGTTTTCACTAAGGTTCAATGGGTATTCAAGAGAGTACAAGATTAAGGCCTTTGAATGTTTGGAATGTGACCAACAAGATATATCTTATGATATATGGGGATCAACGATGGTATTAAATCTCTGGTAATCGTTTTCACTATGTTATGAGAATGGACTACAGTATTATGGATAAGCCTAAATATTGGAATGGATTATGTTGGACATAAGTTAGTATTGTTTAAGGATATAAGTTTTTTTTCGATATTATTGATGGGATGTTATAGTAATGTAGTTTTAGAAAAAGGACAACCTGCAGGACGGGCGACAGCCCATCGCTTCGGACAAGGCTGTAGGAATCGAACCCACAACCGAAGTGCGACTGGCCTTTATCGCCTACCACTGGCCTACAGGAAGTCCCTGTTTAGTAGAAACTAGTTTTATTATAACAAGTAGTATGATATATGAAGTATAAGTCCATTTTAGGAACCATATATGATTAATCTCACTATAGATCGATTTATGCATATAATTTTTGCTAACCTTTTGTTTGAGACAGATGGAATGACCCGTCATTCTATCACATGATCTGCTAACACTTCACGAATAACAAATTCAACTTCATTTATTTAAGTGATGAAGTGGAAATTGTTCAAGGCACGAAGAACAGTGAGATTGTACCAAAATAAAGTAAGTATTTATTCTAATTCAAATTTTCAACTTTAGGGAAATGATCTTGAAAACCAAAAATTTTGTCCTAGTGATCTTATACCTGATGAATCAGATGGTACCTTATATCATCACAAATTTATGGATTTGTGATCACTGGATTTTCCATATCCATGTTCTCTACCACTCTCCATCAGAACATGATGGTTAGATTTCTCTTCCATATCCATATTTTCACCTATGTGGAAACCCAGTGATTAGTTTATTTGGGTAACTGTTACGTTTCATACTTTTGTTTTTAAAGATAAGTTTTTGTATTCCTTTTTACGATGTGGGTTTCTATTAAAGAAACTTTCGAATAGTAAACCATTTATAACCCCGACGAATTTCGAGGGCGAAATTCATTTTAAGGGGGGTAGAATGTAACAGCCCAAGATTTTATAAAAAAAATATTCTTTTTAATTTTATTAATGTCTTGTGTTGTACGCTACACCAAAAGGAGCTTGCACAACACACATCCTTGACTTGACTTGCATTACACGCTATCGCGACCTTCCTCGATAGCGTGTGTAGTACGCAATACCGAGTTTCACTAAACAACGATATGCTATAAAAATATTATTAAAACTAGCCGTTATGAATAGTAATAACCACTTTTTGAAATCCAGTAAATCTTATTTTTCAAAATGAACTTTATTTTTGGATTCGGAGTATCGAATTTAGCCTAAGGTGAAATTTTGGTACTTTTCGGATAACTTTCATATTCTGATGAATAGTGAAAATTACTAAATTATAATTAAAAACAACTTTTTTAATCGAAATAATTAATTGTGATAAATCATTAATTTGAGTGGTTTTAAAGTATATTTAGAATAGATTTTTACAATTTAATACAATGTTGGTCATTGGATGTAGTTTCACATTTAAACTAGACATAAACAAGTGTCAATCTTTTGATAGATATTGTTTCATAAAAACACGCTATTTGTTTTAACAGCGGGATTTAATTATAAAATTAATTAATGCAACTTTTATGTTATGAATTTGGTAAAATAGACTTCATTTTTGAATTCGGAATATGAAATATAGCGTTGGATGAAATTTTGGCATTGTTCTGAAAAACATCAATTTTTGATGAATAGTGAAACTACTAAGTGGTAGGTTAAAAACTGAATTTTGCATAAAACTTAATTTTACCGCTTCTGTGAATGGAATTTCGAAAATCCGAGAGACACGGTTAATATCAAGGACTAAAATGTGGTTCAATGAGATGAAAATAATTTTTTGGTGAATAGTAACTTTTTACTTTTTTTACCACGGTTAATAGTAAATAAGGTAACTAAGGGTAAATATAATATTAATATTACCCTAACACATGTCCTAATTATATTGGACAAGTGTAATTCGACCAAAAACAAACTTAGGAATAAAATATGACCATTTAGGCCCACTTGGATTAGATTAGGACATTTATTATTAATTTATTTAAAGAAGGGTTAAAATAGTTAAAATCAAAGTTTAATAAGTAAATCATTTTTAATATGGGGTTATACATAAGATAAATTCGATTGTAAATATTCATTAGAAAGCTAAAACGATTTCCTACATAATGATATTTTATTTGAAATTTTTAGACATTAAATAATTTAATTTATTTATGACACAATGATGATGCAGTAATTATCTTATTAATGAAATATTGATATAATTGATGTTATAAACACAAAAATAAATGTAATTTGAGACTTTTTATGAATTACACTAATTTTCTAGCTTAATATGATATATTAGTGTTGATTTAATAAACTTTTTTCGAACATTTAATTCTGTTATGACTTTCATAAAAATCATATAGCAAATAGTGTCAAAATTGACACAAAATAGTTTTTAAATCAAATATTATATTATTAATTGTTATTTTATTCCTAAAAATCTAAGGTTCGGCCAAATGACTTAGATAAGGATATATATATTAATAATAAACAATTTGGGGTCGTTTGGAATGTTATAGTAAGTGTATTAACCATATAGTGAAAGAAAACAAAAAGACACGGTAAAAGTTAAATTATTTAACTTAGAGTTAAATCTAATTGATAAGGTTTAAAATAATATCCAAACATGTCTAAATTTGATTGTATGATGAGATTACAACCCTATATCATCTAATCTTCGAATATGAGTCATTTTTGGAGGTTTTTATGTGGGGTTATATTTATTATAAATTAATATTTTTAAGAATTCCTAAGGTGCCCCTCTCCTCCCCTATAAAAGGACACCTCCTCCCCCTCCTCCTCACACCAATTTGAGCACTCAAGCTCGGCCAACCCCTGCCAAAATCTCTTCTCTACTTCCCTAGAAACATCCTAGAGGTTCTGGTCTTCCTCAAAGACCAATTTTAGTGCCCTAAGAGGAGGTCTCAAAGAGGCACTTCAAAGAAGAGGTGATTACCGTTACCAATCCTTTCATCTTTATTTCTCCTTCCACTTCTTCTTCTTAGGTTGTTTCATTATGATGTAATAACATCAGTATCACTCATATACTGATATGTTATTATAAGTATGAAACAACCCTATTTCACCATCTATCCATCCTACGGAAAAAGAAATCACCGCGCGTGCGTACGTACGGAATACCGTCTCCACGCCGTGGTGTAATCTATTTTCCACCACCACCTTACATGGATGGGTATAATGGTGTAAAGAATAACTATACATAGTTATTACAACATCATATTGATTCTGATATATTGTATAATCCACTCCAATTCAGTTCAATATTTATGGAAATGATATCATCGCTCGTGCGTACGTACGGACTACCGTCTCCACGACGCGATGAGATTCATTCTCCATGTTAACCATTTAAGAATGATTATAAAGTATATTTAAGAAATAATAATGAAATATATGACATATAAAGCTACTGGATTTATGTATATATATATATATATATGTATGTCATCTACTTACTTCCATTTCAAGACAATAAGGAAAGTAAAACAGCGTTCATGCGTACGTACGGACTACCGTCTCCATGAACGGTGTTTTTCATTTTATTTATCTATCTATTATATATATATATACTGAATATATATGATATATAAATAATATTTTATATTCTGGAAGTAAGTAAATCATGATATAAGTAATAATGATGTCAAGAACAACAAGTCAAAACACCTACGATAAATGAAACGATTTTACCCAAAACGCTTCTTTAACATGGAATTTACAAAAGAACGAGTAATATAATGTCATAAGTGAACCATATATGATATCATAACAATGAATATGGTTCTGTAATAAGTCAATAACATTATTTAAATCATTATACAGGAGGTTCGGACACGTACAAAGCAAGTCGGACCTAAGGTAAGGGAAATATCGCAATCTCATTTTTATCCGAGATTGTTTGTACTTTGAAATTTACTGGGGTCTATTTTATCATCCACATCCATGTTTCCTCAATATGTAATATTATTTCCATACAAATACAATTGTTTAAATCCAATTTTACCCTTCGGTGAGTTTTTAGTAAAAAAATATGAAAGGAATCTTTTGACGTTTTTCATACGAGGTGCTTTTTTGACTTTTCCGACAAATGTACGAAGAATGTTTTTTTTAACTTATACGGCATGAATGGATTTTTAAAACATTATTTCCAAGAATCTTCCTTTACATGTTTTCAAGTTTATTTTTAATCAACTTCTTTTATTTTAATGTCGTATGACATGTTATGAAAGGAAAAATGTTTTTAAAGTAGAAAGGATATTTTTCTCAAGAATGGAGTTCAAGTATTTTATCAAAATTATTTTCCATCTAAGATAACAAAAGGGTTCTGTTTTTATCCCTATTATTACATGGATTTGATTATGTTGTGATGGAAACATTTTTATGAATTCCTTTATCTTATATGAATTGTTTTATGATGTCATGTTGTTTAAGAATCCCATTTTTATTACATGGGTTATGCAATGATGTATGATTTATGATTTTGTGGCACACATAAGAAAGGATTCATTAAGAGATGGGTGGGACCTATATCTCCCTCCAATGCATTGGGTAAAGATTTTATATCTCATGAGATAGACATGGCTGGAATGGTAGGTTATACCGGTTCAGTGAAAACAGGACTGAAACGTGGTTTACTCGATTCAGAAAGGGACTTTGTCCACTAAGATAGTCTTGGCAATGAGTCATGACTAACAAGAAATGATTTTCCATGATTATGTGTGCATGACACAAAGTTTCAAGTTTCATGTTATGATTATGGTGATCTCATTTTCACTTCTATGATTTGTTCCATGTTAAGATATTATGATCTCTTTTGCAGGTTTTGATTTTCAAAAAGATATGATATGATTTTTATTTCCTTTGTTTACCCTTACTGAGCATTTGAGCTCACCCTTTTATGTTTTCTTTTCCCCAGGATATAAAGAAAGGTTTTAGGTAAAAAAAAGAGGATCTTTATGGGAGATGTTGAAGATCTTTCACCACGATTATAAGATTATAGTCTGAGTTTCCAAAGACACTAAACTATTACGGTCCTTGTGTGTGTGTTTTTGGTTATGTACTAAGTATTCCGCAAAAGTAATGTAATGTCCATGTAAGTCAGGCTTCGGGTCTCTACAGCCGGTAGGTTCCGCGGGCCACCGGGAGTTGCTCTGGTGGTCCGTTTTCCTTCCCGTCTGCGCCGCTGCTCCTCCCGGGACCCGTTCTTCACTGCGGAATCAACAAATCGCCCTTGCGTCACGTTTTGTCGTTGCCCGCCAAATCCACACAACCACGAAGAACGGCGGAGGGTTGCCGGGCCGTGTTCGTTTGGCCCGCACCCTCCGCATTAGATAAAAACAACGGGAGAATTATTCAACACATGAAAACATAACCAAGAACAATTTTAATAAAATAAAATTGTTCATGAAAATCCGGTTTCGTTATTTTAAAAGGGACGATAACGGGAATAAAAAGGGAATTTCCAAAATAAAATCCCTACCTCGTCAAGTCGTCGCACGCGGGTTCTTCGCGGATTTGATCGTCGTGGATGGAGGGGATCGTCGCGTCGTCGCGGTATCCGGCGTTGCGTCGACGAACTCCGAGGTCCAAGAAACAACAGATTTAATTAAAAATAATTAAATCCGTTTGTTGTTATAAACCACAAAGAAGTTTAAAAAGAAAACCGAGATCTCTTACCTCAAACAGAAGATCGAAGATTTCTTCGCGGAGGAAGGAACGCCGCAGAAGAACGTCGCGGGAGAGGAAACGTCGGCGTTGCAGCACACGGCGTCGCGTCGTCGATTTCTGCGAGTTTGGCGTTCTTCGTCGGGGGTTGGCGTTCTTCGCGTTCTTCGCGAAGCAGGATGAAGAACTCTTGGTTTCTGTCAAATCCTCTCAACGAACCTTTTTCCAGAAGTCGTGCATTGGCCTTATTTTATTATTATGCCAACAAACGAAAAAGAGGTAAGTAACGACCCATTAATTCGTAGAATTAATTCTACGAAAGAAACTGCCCATTTAATTCACAAATAAAACCGCCCAATTAAATGGTGCATTAAGAAATTAAGAAAACGCGTCAATTGAATTCATAATGACGGGTTTTCGCGGGTGCGTTACTTAGCGAAAAAGAAACGGTGGGGCTCGTGTGGGTCCCACATCACAAATATCCTACCAAGAGGGTAGGATATTTTTGGATTGAATCCTATCTGGATCAACTCAGCTTAAGCCGCTTTTAAGTGGCTTCAAGTGGCTTCCATGTTGCTTAAGTTAAATAAAATAAAGTTTGTCGTATAATTATTTTATTTCTTAACTTTAAGCCCGAAAATTAAAAACCACAACCGAGAAAATGCAACTCCAGAAGAGGCGGTTCTAAGCAAATACTGGCACTGCGATTCCATCGGTTCCCTCAGAATTCGATTCCGGGCACCGGTTCAAAAGTTAGAAAAACCTGCTTGTCCGTTCACTGAACGTACCCGAGCCAAACTTCGAAAAATGATTCCGGGCACACCGGGCCTCGGAATTAGGTGCCGTTAGAAACTGCGCTCTTGTAAAATTCCAAAGAAAATTAAGAAAAAAAATTCCCTTGAAATTTACGGGTCTTTACAACTTTTTCCACATGCTGTGTACTTTGGCTGTGTAGGATGAGTATACAGGGTGTGTAGGAATGACGGTGATTAAGGGTGTAAAAACTAACTACACGCCAAGTACTTAGTATTACATATTGTGCAATCAGTCGGCAAGAGAACAGGAAGGCGGTGGATGTAGCCACCAGAGGAATGATGGTACACGTCATGTACTTAGTAATAGACGATGTGTAATCAATCGGTAGATGAATTGTAAGGTGGTGGAGAGTAGTCACCAGTGAGCAGTTAAAAATAAAGTACACGCCATGTACCTCATAGTACATGCCGTGTAGTTATGTTTTTTTTTGTTAAAAATAGTCAATAGCCTCCTCATTCGCCATAGGAGGCATAAAACTCTATAGGAGCACTGGGAGAGGAGGTCGCAGCTTGGAGGAGCTCCTAAGCACTCACTGAGATTCTGATTCTTCCGCCGAAGATCTCATTTGAACCGCGCGGGTATGTTCTTCCCTCTCCTTGAGTATTTCCTTCCAATTATTGGTCGTTTCGGGAGGCACCATTCATGTATATCAATTAGAGGAGATCGAGGTAAGTGGTCTTATGTTTATTTCCAATTTTCGAGTTAATTTTGTGTATCGTTGTGTTGCGTTCCCATGTTCGGTTTGTCGTATGGCTGAGGCCTTGACTGTTAAGACACCTATAATTGCATAGGTAATCTAATAAATAAGTATAAACTGATTTTTGGGATGGTTGTTTTGATCTGGGGCCACCCTGAGGGTGTGTTCCCCTTGTTTAGCTATTTGGCCAGAATACCCGTGGGTATGATGTGATTATAGAATGTTTTGAGTTTTCTTGAGTGGAAACATATATAAAATTGCTTTCTTATGCGTTGGGCTCGGCCAGGTTACTTGCTTTGGTTCTGATTAGCCTGAGGGCACAATTCTGTTTATCCTGAGGGAAAGGTTCTGATTAGCTTGAGGGAAAGGTTATGATTAGCCAGAGGGAAAGTTTCTAATTAGCATGAGGTCAATGCTTCTTATGCCTGAGGGTAGTAGCTTCTGTGCCTGAGGACAATATCTCGTACGCCTGAGGGAAATATTAGTAATGCCTGAGGGCAGTCAACTGAGGGTTTTGTTTTTGTTTGCTTGAGGCCAAGGATATGAATGTCTGAGAACAAGGTTTACTTTAATATTCACTCTGGTGATTTCTTTTGTTGTACCTACCAAGTTAAAGTACATTCTTGGTATTATTATTATCCTTACATGTTAGATAGCCTGTTGTGGTTTCTACTGTGGCACTGTATAGGAGATTTTCGGTCGAGTCCGAGTCTCAGAAAACTCATAATAATGAATTGATAAATAATTGTTAAAATGTTAATGTTACTGGTATGAATTGTTACTTTTGAGTACTTCCTAGTGTACTTCATTTTATTATTGCACACTGTTGTTGCGCATTTTCACTGACAGTTGGGCATGGACCTTCGGTGGTTTCCTACTGAGATTTTTTTTCTCACATCCTATTTGGGTCATGTCTTGGGCCCAAATAGATTATATTGTTGCAGGTGTTGATAAGGGAAAGAGTCCCTATACAGGTACATGATTGTTTCAGAGGAGAAGGATAACATGGGACCGAGATTAGGCTTGCAATGTTGTTGCGTTCCTCTTAAACTGCTTTGTTTTGTTTTTTTGTACTTTGTACCTTGTGTTGTAATGTATTAGATTGCAGTGTATCTTGTTTTTACTACTTTATTAGAATTAGAGGCATATTGCATCATCATATATATGATTGTTGGTTTTCTTTTAATTCAGTTCCTTTGTTAATTCCATGTCTATATTGTTTACTGCTTCCTCTTTTGTATGTTTATATTTATTTCCATTGTTCTACACTTTGACCAATGAGGGAATAGTTTCCCCACTTTTATTATTAGGCCCTCGCTGCTAGTCAGTAGCCTCTAGAGTTTGGGGAAATGCGCTTGAGGTCATGTGACCAACCGGGTTTGGGGCACCCGTTGTGTGGCACCTGGATCTGGGATATTACAAAGTGGTATCAGAGGAGTCTATTTTCTTTGAATTGCTATTTGGAACCAATAGTAAGGGATAGGACGGAATTGGTATTTGGTAATAAGTTGTGCTCGGGTGTAGCTAGCCCGTGTACAGGGAAACTCCAATCTACCTCGTTTAATTGAAATTTTTTCTGGTTTTTCAATTTTATAGTTGATTTGATTTGCACTATTGGGTGACACACTTGTGGTGTGCTATTTATATTTTTATACTGGGTTCTATTTAGTCACAACCCCATGAGATGAGGGTATTCCATCTCATACATCATTTAGGCACATGTTAGAATGTTATGATAGAAAATGCATGTTGTTGTGATAGGTAACTTGATAGATACGCCTATTGTTGATAGGGTATTGGCACATGTTACGGTTGAGTTTATTGATGCTAAAATTTGGTTCCTGAGAAGTATGGGCTCTCTTGGACCGAAATTTAGTGGATCATGATCTAGACTTTTGTTGTGTTTTGTACTATAATGTGAAAGGTCGGATGATAATCTTTGGTTCGCGGGGAGTATGGGCCCCCACAGATCAGAATTTGGCATATCGACGCTTGAAGATAAATAAGATTGGGCTCTAGAGTAGTTTTTGAGGCCTACTTTCTGGAAAAGACCAGAATACACGATGTTTATTTCTATGAACACACGCCATGGACTCTTCTATTTGAGAAGAAATGAAAAAAATTTAAGTACACGCCGTGTACCTTATGTACACTTCGTGTAGTCTCTAAACGTGTCATGGGTTGTGTGGGCAGAGACACAGGATAGGGATGTTCTTGTGGGAACATGCTGTGTACCAGTTATACACGTCGTGTCAGCATGACCCTGTGTCCGCACGTGTGACTAACAACACTGACAGAGGAATCTTAGCTTATAAATGTCGTGTCAATTCCGAACACGTCGTTTAGTTTAATCTTGGGACTCGGCAATGTGTCTAATAACACGAGTCGGTGTTATCTTTCCCCATACACACCATGTCCATTTGGAACATGCCGTGTAGTGTGAGTCGTGTATCCGGTTGTGTCTCAAACAACACGGGTCGGTGCAGCTCATCTAGTACACACTGTGTTCCTGTGGGACACGCCGTGTAGTCTTAACCCATGAGAGACCACGTGAACATGGCCGTGTGGCTGGGGAGAGGGGGTGGTGTACATGTCGTGTGTGGGTGTAACACGTCGTGTACCTAGGGTTGAGACACGGCCAGTCCGACATAAGAACACAACCATTTACAAACTTAAGAGAACATGCCGTGTAGATCATATACATGCCATGTAGTCTCTTTTTTCCAGTTCTTATGGTTTTTTTTCATTTCTTTGGAACTCTTAACCGGACAATATAAACCTCTACAGTAAATTAAACTAAGGCATGTATTTGACCTTGTAGAGTCATGCTACCGAGACGACCAAGAGATGTTCTCCAAGAGAGTGGTGACGATTATACTCCAGACATGGTAGGCTACGGGCTACTGACTGATCCTCCAGTAGTGCAAGTTTCGGTGCCAGCCTTTATACCAGATGCAAGCATGGATGTGAAGTACTATTAGGGATTTATGCGGTTTATACAGACCTTCCAGGGAGCACTCCCAGTTGCCACATCTACGGCAGAGCTGACATGTATATTATAGCAGCAACATCCACCTACGTTTTCAGAGGTTGGCGAACCACAAGCTACAGAGTCATGGCTGGATTTGTTGCATACAATCTTTGAGCATCTTGAGATGCCTCCTAGGAGGAGATTCAAGCTTGATACTTATATGCTGCACGATTCCGCTAAGAGATGGTGGGATGTTACCACTGAGACTAATCATCACCAAGACATTCCGGTAGTCTTTTATGACTTTTTCTTTCCATATAATCTAAGGTAAAATCGACCTCGAAAGTTCATGAATTTGCAATAGGGCGCCATGTCAGTGATGGATTATTCTTCCCGCTTCACCAAGCTACAACATTTTTCACCTTTTCTAGTGGTTGATGAGATGTTGAGGGATAGAAGCTTTGAGTATGGTCTTCGATATGATATCTGGGCACTGGTTAATGTTTTCAGGTAGCCTCCAGTGAATTCTATTGTGAACCAGGTGTTGATTAATGAGCGGAACTAGCGGGAAGCTAGTGGTGCAGACAATGGCATTTCGACACCGGTCTCTGGTACTATCTCTACTGGCAAGAGGAAGAGGCAGATGGATTTATCTCACGGTGGAATTAATAGCTAGAAGAATTCTTCATGTGTCTAGATAATGTGCTACCAATGTGGTAAAGAGGGGCACAAGAGACCTCAGTGTCCATGTGTCCTAGTGGAGTGTGAATCTTTTGACAGGTGGGCCATATACAACATTTTTGTAGGGTGTTTCCACCAGTGAATATTGAGAGGGGTTCTGTGCAGACTCCACATACGACATCAGGGCCAACATCTTCTTACCAGTCAGGGAATTGGAATACGTCAGGACGTTCAGGACGAGGTGGTGGTCATGGCCATGGTAGCCAGACACTAGGACCTGAGAGACAGCAGGGCGGGTCAGCTCAGTGTAGCCAGGCTGTGTCGTAGGGCCGCGAAACTGGGCAAACATATGCAGTACCCCATACCCAACAAGAGAAGGATCCCAAACCTTCCACTATCAGAGGTACTATTATAGTTGCTTCTGTTTTGTCTTAGGTACTTTCCGATAGTGGTGCTACACATAGCTTTATATATGTTCCCATTGTGGAGATCCTTAGGCTCTGTGTTTTTTCTTATTCTGATATCATGACACTAGACACTCTGTTGGGAATTAGAATGGTAGGTGTACGTCAGTGCAAGGAGTGCCCTAAGACGCTAGTGGGTTTCACTTTCTATGGGACCTCTATGTCTTGGAGATTATAGCCTATGATGTCATTCTCATGATGGACTGGTTGGTACCCTTTCAAGCCTTTATAGATTTCTATCGTCGTAGGGTGAGTTTTAAATCACCATAGGGTAGAGAGTTTCTATACAAGGGTGAATGGGATGTCTAGGCGAGTCGAGCTAGACCCGAGCATTGTGGGTGAGGTGGAGTGATAGTCCAGATTGTGAGTTTATATCTAGATGACCAGGTAACTTGTCCGAAGGATTTCCATCCAGTGGTTAAACGTTTCAGGGATGTCTTCTCGGATGAATTTTTGGGTCTACCTCTAGAGAAAGAGGTGTATTTCTTTATAGAGCTTGTTCCAGGAGCAGTATTGGTGTCCATTACTCCTTATAGTATAGCTACATCAAAATTTTAATAACTCAAGAAGAAGTTGGAGGAGTTGCAGGCAAAGGGTTTCATCTGACCCACTACTTCTCCCTGCGGTTCGCCTGTCCTGTTTGCGAAGAAGGAGGACGGTAACCTCCGACTCTGCGTTAATTATCGGAAACTAAACCAGTTGAAGATTAAGAAATGATATCCCTTACTGAGGATTGATGATATTTTTGATCATATTCTAGGATCATGATTTTTGTCGAAGATTGACTTGAGATCCGGATATCATCAGTTGTGTGTTAGACCATCTGACATACCACTTAAAGCCTTTCAGAGCAGATATAGTCTAGACGAGTACTTGTTCATGCCATTTGGACTCACAAATGCGCCATCAGTATTCATGGATCTGATGAATCATGTGTTCGATCCATATCTGGATTCTTTTGTGGTGGTCTTCATGGACGATATCTTGGTGTACTCTCACACTCAAAACGACCATGCCACCCATATTGAGGTCATACTGAGTACATTGAGAGAGCATTAGTTATATGTTAATCTCTCAAAGTGCCACTTTTGGATGGACCAGATTCATTTCTTGGGTCATATTATCTCAGTGGCAGGATTTTCGGTAGACCCAGAGAAAGTCAGAGCAGTAGTTTCCTGGGAGAATCCTAAGAACGTGTTTGAAATACAGAGTTTCTTAGTGTTGGATTGTTACTATAGGCACTTTATATAGGACTTCTCTCACTTAGAAGCATCGTTGATGGGTTTGACTAAGAAGGTTATGTTGGATCTGAATCTACGGATTACACACAAGAGGGGGGGTGAATTGTGTCTTTTCAAAATTATTACAATCTCTTCAATTTAGACAAATTCTGTCCACTATGCTTTAGCACGATTAAATATGCAGCGGAAAAAGTAAAAGCATGAACACACAGATGTATAGTGGTTCGAGGAATAGAAGGCCCCTAGTCCACTCCACCAACGCTCAAATCCACGAGCTTGGCGATTTTCACTATCTGGTCCTCGTTTCCACAGACCTGTTCACAACTGAGTACAGGAAGTTGACACCTTTACAAGTTTCAGGCAAACACAGCCTTCCTGGTTCAAACACGAACCCACACAGCTTAGAACGAGAAGCTGATCACTCAAAAATAAAAAGGGTTTCGATAAAGAAAACACTTCTCCAGTTGTTCTTCACAATTGCAACAGAATGCAATTGACAGTAGATAGATCGTCGTCTTCAGAAAATAAAGATCTGTAATCAAAACATTTCTGAGTCGATCCAGTTGCAATAGATATTACGAGAAACTTCACAACTTCAGCAGCAGTAGATTCACAACAGATAGTCGATGTAGAACACGTGAATCTGCTATCAAGATCTTCCTTCGGTAATAAAGGTTTTACACTTCTTCTCGATCACCAGAAAAGAACGCCTTCACACAGTCTCTGTTTCCTGCTTGTTAAAAGATCAATCTATATATTTCATACACTTTCCTGTGTATATATATATCCGAAGTTTCCAAGATAGAACATATATATTCAAATCTGAGAAAATCTTCCGCACAAATAGATCCATGAAAATCTCCTTTAGATTCACGATATTAAAAAAAAATGAAATAACAGAGCCGTTGTAACTCCCCTGAAGAATCGGCATAAAAAGCTCCGTTTAAATCAATCATTAATCCGTTGAAAATCGTCTTTGATTCAGTCAAAGTCGTACTTAAGAATCGGCTCGAAATCTGCTTAATAATCCGCCTGTTTGACCAATGCAAAAGGAAATATCGTCTGTCAAAAATATCCCGACGCCAAACGTAGGGTTGATGACGTGGCTCCAAACGTAGGGTTCACTAACGTAAGGTTCACAAATGTAAGGTTCAGAACGTAAGGTTCAGAACGTACGTACTTTCTCTTCAGCATTCAAACGTAGGGTTGATCATCCATACTTTGTCTTGCTTCAACTCTCCAAAGAACGTACGGTTGATTATAAAAGTAAGGTTGATGATCCATACTTTTGAGAAACAAACTCAACATTGAAAACTAACGTACGGTTTCTCTTCCATACTTGTCCAACAACAAAAACGTAAGGTTCCTTCCAAACGTAATGTTCTTCTTCCATACTTTTCAACAACGTAAGGTTCATTAAC
Organism: Viscum album; assembly: GCA_963277665.1. Classification (NCBI taxonomy): domain Eukaryota; kingdom Viridiplantae; phylum Streptophyta; class Magnoliopsida; order Santalales; family Viscaceae; genus Viscum; species Viscum album. The sequence continues at coordinate 1,486,824,802 of OY728137.1, read as the reverse complement.
CATACGTTTCAAAATAACGTAAGGTTCCTTAACCATACGTTTCTTTTAACATAAAAAGTAAACTTTTCATCCATACGTTACGTTCATCAACGTAGGGTATGAACAGTGATTCCAGTACGCGCTAAAACTGATCTCGCGCTACAGTGATTCCAGAACGCGCTAAAATTGATCTCGCGCTACAGTGATTCCAGAACGCGCTAAAATTGATCTCGGAATAAATGAAGTATGAAATCTCGTTGTATGAAATAAATAAATAAAATAAATTCCTGCAAAATACTCAACGAAATAATTAGTAAATAATTAAGGGTATTTGTGAGCATCAAAATCATCATAAAGAGACAGAGTATTATTTAAAATAATCTCCCCCTTTAAAAAACATTATTTTGAATTGTTTGAAAACAATACATTGCTCAACAATCTCCCCCTTTTTGATGATCACAAAACCCATAAAATAATAGAACTAATTTAATTGCAATCTTTATTGAAAAATTAGTTTTATAAAATTTTAGAATTTTGAAAGGATTAAAACAATATTTAACTATAATAAAATTTCTCCCCCATAAAAATAAATTTTCAGCTAAAAATAGATAAAAGATAAATATCGTATATATCCAAATTCTCCCATATATCCAAATTTCTTCATAGGAAACAAATGAATTTAAATGTTGTGTTTATCCAAATTCTCTCCCTTTTTGTGATATCAAAAAGATTGAAAAATTACGGATTTGAACACATTCAATATTGTACTGAACTATTAGTAAATGCTATAATTAACTGTGTATGAATAAGTGAATTTGTTATACTGGCTAACTCAATCATAAATCAATAAACAACAAAACAAAAAAAATGTAAGAAAATAATTTTCATTCACAAGCTGTTATATATAAACGATTGTGATATACAGAGGAATCAAGGTTCATAGATAAGACAGGGAAAAAGGTGTCTATCTCCTTTGAATCGCGGTCTTTATCTCTGTAAACTATTCTCTGAGCCTCTTCATCATCCCATCTCCTAACTTGATGATAAGATCTCTGTTCTCTTGAGTCATATGAATATCTTCAATCAAATTAACTCTGAAAAACTCATGCATTCTTTCTTCTTTTTCAACAAAAAGAGCCAGTTTTTCTGATAACTGATTCAATAGAATCCTAATCAGTTGCTCTCCAGATGTCAACTGATCCACTAAAAATCTCTGATTATCTAGCAAAAATGACAAAGGGGCACTATTACACTGAAGATCGTGTAATCTGTCACTCATATTGCTCATTGCTGCAGTAATTGCTTGAAATTTCCGAATCAAATCAGGTGAAGAGCCTGATCCACTCACAGCACTGTTTGCAACAGACTCAAATTTATTCTCCATGTAAACCTTCAACTCGGACAAATCATCTTTCTTTACCATCTCTGATTTTAAATGATCAACAGCATGCAGCATATCAGTCTTAAACAAATCTACTTCCTGTCTTGAAACAGTACATTCTTTTAGCTTCTGAAACTTCAACTGCTCTAAGTTCAGAGAATTTCTGAGACTAACATTCTCAGATTCTAACTGAGAGATACGCTTGTACAACTCAACAACTTCTTCTTTTCTCGAATCAGGGGCACCCTGTGCTCGATTCTCATGTCCAGAATTAGGTTGATGAAGCAGGGCAAGTGGTAAGGAATCTGCATCTGACTGTTCTTTGTCCTTGTCCTGACAAGGTTGATCCACTGAACTATCTTTTGAAGCCTGAAACTCTTCCACTGAAAAATCTTCCTGAAGTACCTCTGTATTAGCTTCAGAAGTATGTTCATCGCGTACAGTAGTCTCTCTGACTTCTACTTATTGGTTAAGAACAATATTTTCATGTAAATCTTGAGGTCGGGCCACTTCTTCACCAGGCACTGCCTCCATAAGTTGTTCTTGTTGAATTACTTTTTCAACAGCCATAGCAGCAGATTGAGGTTCTTTTTGAGTTTCTGTTTGAGCTGCTGGTTCCTCTATCGGTGCAGTCTGCTCAACAACAGCTTCTCTCACAAATGAATAAGAAAATAACGGTTCAGTGGATTTCAAGGCAGGAGAGATAATTTCTTCATCAATTGACCTCTTCCTTCTAGATTGAAGTCCTTCTTGACTTCTCTCTTCCTCAACTTTCTCCATCTCAAAACTAATTCTCCTTGCCACTGTACTAACTCTTGATTCTGCTTGTCCCTCCTTGGACTTAGCCGGTTGAGCCTGAGCACTCTCCGAGTTTTCCTCAGCTCCAACAGGTAAAAGTTTTCCTTTAATTGTGCTCCAGAAGTATCCTACTTTCCTCAAAGTTCCAGCATTAAAAACATTACTGTGGTGACATTTCACCCCAGCATCTACCAATCTGATCATTCCTCTTTTAAACAAAAACAAAGAAATGAACCTTCCATAAGGGAAAAAGGTCATTCTTGCTTCACTCTGACAGCAGTAACTCAGATATCTTATCATAAACTGAGGAAAATTAAACTTAATATCACACATCAGAAGATACATTATGTACATGTTAGGTTATAGGATTTTCTCTATCTCAGCCATTCTTGGTGCTAAACCAGTCTGAACAAATTTTACCAAAATTTTCTGATCGGGCTCCAAATCCTTAATAAACATCTTCTTTATCACTCTGGTTCCAAACAAAAAAGACATAATGTCTTCAGACTTATGTACAGAATCTCCAATATTCCGTAAATCGAAATGAAAAACTCCTTCATGAGGGCAATTAAGATTTTGACTTATCTCTACAGATGATATTGAAAAGTCCTTATCCTCTATTTGAGCCAATAAAGTATCCTCTGTATATCCAAGGCTAAACTGAACAGTTCTAAAGAAATGTCTCATTTCTGCCTCATATAGAAACTCAGAATTTTCACTATTAAAAGCTTGCTCAAGGCTTTGAAACGACAACTCTTGCTTCAACAGTAAATTAGTTTCAAACAGCCACTCTAAATCTATGACTTTACCTTGCAGTATTTTCCGACTAACTAACTTAGGTTTCTTTGCAGCACTGCTCTAGGCTTCATCTGGATGCTTAGTCTTTGCCATTCCAACAACGATTTCTGAAGGTTCGTAAGTTTAGGGTTTGAAGATTCAGAAAAGGGTTTTGGAGCAGATGTGCGTTTTTAGGTTTTCGAAAGGGTTTCCGAAAAAGGTGAAGCAGTTCAGAAGGTGAAACGGTTCTGACAGCCTTGATTCCTGTGTAATCACTAATCATTACTTTTATTTAAAACAAAATAAAATTGCTTATAGCGGAAAACAGAAATTAAGCAGAATTCGAAAACAGAATAAGATTTAAAAAAAACTATTTAAAATTAAATAAACCTAACTCCCCCTTAATAAATTCAAACCTTGCCGTGGGAAGTGGTTTAGTAAAAATATCTGCTAATTGATTTTTTGTATTTACAAATTCTAAAAATATATCCTTCTTAAACACATGATCTCTTAAAAAGTGATGTCTTATATCAATGTGCTTAGTTCTAGAATGACTAATAGGATTTTTTGAAATATTAATTGCACTAGTATTATCACATAAAATAGGTGTATTATTGAAATTTAATCCAAAGTCCGTAAGAGTGTTTTTCATCCACAACACCTGTGCACAGCAACTACCTGCAGACACATATTCTGCCTCGGCTGTTGACAGGGCAACTGAGTGTTGTTTCTTACTAGACCATGATACTAAAGACTTCCCTAAAAAGTGACATGTTCCTGAAGTACTCTTCCTATCTAATCTACAGCTTCCAATGTCAGCATCTGAATATGAAATTAAATTAAAATCAGAGGTTTTTGGATAAAGCAGAGATTGATAAATAGTACCTTTTAAATATCTAAAAATTCTTTTAACAGCAGTTAAATGGGATTCTTTGGGATTTGATTGAAATCAAGCATAAAGACATACTGAATACATTATATCTGGTCTACAAGCAGTAAGATATAACAAACTACCAATCATACCTCTATATAACTTGTTGTCCACTGATTTTCCAGTTTCATCCAAATCAAGTTTTATATTAGTACACATAGGAGTTGTAAATGGCTTGCTGTTTTCAAGTCCAAATTTCTTAAGTAAATCAGTAATGTATTTGCATTGATTTAAAACATTTCCAAAATCTTTTTGAAATATTTGAAGACCCAAAAAGAAATTTAATTCTCCCATCATACTCATTTCAAATTCTTTTTGCATTAATTCTAAAAATTCATGACAAAGAATTTTATTGGTTGATCCAAAAATTACATCATCAACATAAATTTGAACCAACAAAACATTATTTTTCACAGTTTTCTTAAAGAGTGTTGGATCTGCCAGTCCAACAGTAAAATCATTTTTCAAAAGAAAGGAACTTAGTCTTTCATACCAAGCTCTAGGTGCTTGTTTAAGGCCATAAAGAGCTTTAGTAAGTTTGAAAACAGAATCTGGTTTTTGAGAATTTTCAAAACCAGGAGGTTGCTCAACATAAACTTCCTCCATTAAATAACCATTTAAAAAGGCAGATTTAACATCCATCTGAAATAATTTAAAATTCATATAAGATGCATAGGCTAAAAGGATTCTAATGGCTTCTAACCTAGCTACAGATGCAAAGGTCTCATCATAATCTATTCCTTCTTCTTGATTATATCCTTTAGCTACTAATCTTGCTTTATTTCTAGTTATTATCCCTTAATCATCCTGTTTATTCCTAAAGACCCATTTAGTTCCTATTACTGGATAATCATGTGGTCTTTCAACTAATTCCCAAACCTTATTTCTCTTGAACTGGTTCAATTCATCCTGCATTGCTATTACCCAGCTCTCATCATCTAAGGCTTCTTCTATGGTCTTAGGTTCTTGTTGGGATAGGAAAGCAGAGAATTCAACTATGTTTCCAAGGTTTCTTCTAGTTTGAATACCAGTCTCTAAGTCACCTATCACAGATTCTAAAGGGTGATTCTTTAAGGTTCTAGACTGTCTAGGCATTACATTCAAAGGTTCTTCAGTGTCATGTTCTTCTGAACTGGACTGATTTTCTTTTATATCATTTTCAAAATCATTCTTTAAATTCTCAAGTCTCATGTTTTCATTAGAATCAGGTTCATCTATTTGTTCTATCCTTTTCTCAAAAGGATCAGATTCATCAAATTTCACATGAACTGATTCTTCAACAATCCTTGACTTTTTATTATAGACTCTATAAGCTTTGGAGGTTGCAAAATATCCTAAGAAAATACCTTTATCAGATTTTGGATCAAATTTACCAAGATTATCTTTGGTATTCAAGATGTAAACCTTGCATCCAAAAACTTTAAAGTAATTTACTTTAGGTTTTCTGTTATTCCATAGTTCATAGGGTGTCTTTTTCAAAATAGGTCTTATTAAAATTCTATTCATTATATAACAAGTTGTATTAACAGCTTCTGCCCAGAAATATATAGGTAGGCTATATTCATTTAACATAGTTCTAGCCATTTCTTGAATAGTTCTATTTCTTCTTTCTACAATCCCATTCTGTTGAGGTGTTCTTGAAGCAGAGAAGGTGTGTTTAATACCCATGTTTGAGCAAAAGGAATTAAATTCCTGGTTCTCAAATTCTCCACCATGATCACTTCTCAATGAGATTATATTAAAACATTTTTCATTTTGAATAGATTTACAAAAACCTTCAAATAAACTAAAAGCTTCACTTTTAAATTTCAAAAAGAAAATCCAAGTAAATCTAGAATAATCATCAACTAATACATAAACATATAATTTACCAGCTAAACTTGCTACTCTTGAAGGTCCAAACAAGTCCATATGGATAAGTTCTAGAGGTTTAGTTGTAGCAACTTTATTAACAGATTTGAATGATGATTTGTGTTGCTTGCCAAGCTGACATGCATCACAGAATCTGACATTTTCAAATTTGAGACTAGGCAAATCAGAAACTAGATGTTTCTTAGATAATTTATGTAAAGCATATATATTGCAATGACCAAGTCTTCTATGCCAGATCCAGGATTCACTTATATTAGCAGTTAAGCAGTTTACTTGTTGTTTACACAAGGAATATAAATCCAAAGTATAAACATTATCAGTTCTGGGTGCTCTAAACTTAAACAGTTTATCTTTAGAAACAGTACAACTATTGTTAGTAAAATCAACAGTGTATCCATCATCACAGAGTTGAGAGATACTTATCAGATTGTGTTTTAACCCTTGTACATAAAGTACTTTGTTGATTGAGACTGTGTCTGGATCTCCAACTGTTCCAATACCAATAATCTTTCCTTTGGCATTGTCACCAAAGGTGACAAGTCCTCCTTCCTTTCGAGTAAGAGAAGAGAAATTAGCTGAAGTTCCACTCATGTGTCTTGAGCATCCACTGTCCATATACCATATTTCTTTCTTTCTTTGGTGACCTGCTACCTGCAAAGACATTCAAACAAATTGCTTTGGTACCCATATTTTGTTGGGTCCAAGAGTGTTAGCAAGCAGTGATCTGGGTATCCAGATTTGCTTTGTTTTCTTAAAATTGATTGAATCATATAGATCATTGGAAATATAAGCTTTCTTAATTCCACATATTTGAGGTTGTCTTAGAAAACAGTTTTTAGCTATATGACCTTTTGTTCCACAGAAGTTACAAATAACCTGTTTAGTGCTAGGAACAAAATAATTTTTGTATAACTTAGGTTTTTCTCCTTTACTTCCAATTCCAAACCTTTCCTTTTTAATTACAGTTTTTCCAAGTATCTCATTTAAGGCATTTTCTCCTTTTGTAAAAACTAATGCAGCCTTTTTATAAGATTCTACTTCATCCTGTAGAGTTTTTATTTTTGATTCAAAATTAATTTTATTTGAGTCAGCAGAGTTGTATTTGTCAATTAATTCCTTATGTTGTTTTAGCAAAGTATTTCTCTCATCTGAAATAGCTTTGTGCAAGTTCTTTATAGATTTATATTTTTTAAATAATGAGTCATACCTTTCTTCAAGCATATTGCAGTAAGCTGCAAATTTTTTATTTGAGAAGCTTGTTTCAGAGTTTGATTCAGTATTTGAGTCAGAGGAGTAGTATGAGTGTACCTCATCAGTTTCAGCCATGAAACACATATTTGCTTTTAAATTGGCTTCCTCCTTCTCTGAGCTTGATTCGGAAGAATTACTTGAGTCTTCAGAAACACTCCAAGTAGCTTTCATAGCTTCCTTGTCTTTCTGCTCATAATCATCTATTTTGAAGAATTTCTTCTTCTTTTCATCTTTCAATTTTGGGAAATCCGGTCTGATATGTCCCATATTTTTGCATTCATAACATCTCACTTCCTTTCTATCCTTCTTGAAGGATTTCTTGAAGTCTTTCTTCTTACTGTAGAACTTTCTGAAGTTTCTGGCTAGCTGAGCCAGTTCTTCATCCGAATTTGAAGAATCAGAGCTTTCTGATTTAGTACTTACTTCTCTGTTCTTCATCTTTCTATCCTTTTGTTGAGAAGTCACTTTCAAAGCAGTATTTTTCCTTTTTATGTAGACTTTATGATCATTTACCTCATCTTGCATTTCAGCCTCGTACATCATCAATGTACCAATCAGCTCTCTAATAGTTAGATATTTAACAGAAGTTGATTGTCTGATTGCTGCAGAGATTCCATTCCATCGAGTAGGAAGTACTCTCAGTACCTTTAACGCTTGATCAGCCTGCTTGATTGGTTCTCCTAGAGCTGTTATATTATTGACAATTTCTGTCAATCTTCCATTCATCTGAGTGATGCTCTCTCCTTCAATCATTCTGAAAGTATCGAATTTTAATTTAGCAGTTGCATATCTCATCTGTCTTACATTATCTGTTCCTTCATAAGCAACAGCTATTGTTTGCCACATTTCATATGCAGTCGGGCATTGAGATACTCTGTTAAATTCATCCTGTCCTAGACCACAGATGATTGCATTCATAGCTTTTGAATTCATGTCATACTCAGCCTCTGTAGCAGCACTCCATGTATCAGGATTTTCAGGAATTTCATAGGGAGTCAGAATCTTTGAATAGACTTTGTAACCAAGATTTTTCAGATAAATAATCATACGTGATTTCCAGCAGCCATAATTATCTCCATTAAAGTAAGGTGCTCTGACCATTGACATTCCCTCTCTCGTATCAGCCATGATACACTATGTATAATCTTTAAATACTTCTAGCTTGACAAGAATTTAAAAATAAGAAGCTCCTCCTCTGATACCAATTTTTGGATCTGAATCTTCGGATTACACACAAGAGGGGGGTGAATTGTGTCTTTTCAAAATTATTACAATCTCTTCAATTTAGACAAATTCTGTCCACTATGCTTTAGCACGATTAAATATGCAGCGGAAAAAGTAAAAGCATGAACACACAGATGTATAGTGGTTCGGGGAACAGAAGGCCCCTAGTCCACTCCACCAACGCTCAAATCCACGAGCTTGGCGATTTTCACTATCTGGTCCTCGTTTCCACAGACCTGTTCACAACTGAGTACAGGCAGTTGACACCTTTACAAGTTTCAGGAAAACACATCCTTCCTGGTTCAAACACGAACCCACACAGCTTAGAACGAGAAGCTGATCACTCAAAAATAAAAAGGGTTTCGATAAAGAAAACACTTCTCCAGTTGTTCTTCACAATTGCAACAGAATGCAATTGACAGTAGATAGATCGTCGTCTTCAGAAAATAAAGATCTATAATCAAAACAGTTTTGAGTCGATCCAGTTGCAATAGATATTACAAGAAACTTCACAACATCAGCAGCAGTAGATTCACAGCAGATAGTCGATGTAGAACACGTGAATCTGCTATCAAGATCTTCCTTCGGTAATAAAGGGTTTACACTTCTTCTCGATCACCAGAAAAGAACGCCTTCACACAGTCTCTGTTTCTTGCTTGTTAAAAGATCAATCTATATATTTCATACACTTTCCTGTGTATATATATATCCGAAGTTTCCAAGATAGAACATATATATTCAAATCTGAGAAAATCTTCTGCATAAATAGATCCATGAAAATCTCCTTTAGATTCGCGATATTAAAAAAAATGAAATAACAGAGCCGTTGTAACTCCCCTGAAGAATCGGCATAAAAAGATCCGTTTAAATCAATCATTAATCCATTGAAAATCGTCTTTGATTCAGTCAAAGTCGTACTTAAGAATCGGCTCGAAATCCGCTTAATAATCCGCCTGTTTGACCAATGCAAAAGGAAATATCGTCTGTCAAAAATATCCCGACGCCAAACGTAGGGTTGATGACGTGGCTCCAAACGTAGGGTTCACAAACGTAAGGTTCACAAACGTAAGGTTCAGAACGTAAGGTTCAGAACGTACGTACTTTCTCTTCAGCATTCAAACGTAGGGTTGATCATCCATACTTTGTCTTGCTTCAACTCTCCAAAGAACGTACGGTTGATTATAAAAGTAAGGTTGATGATCCATACTATTGAGAAACAAACTCAACACTGAAAACTAACGTACGATTTCTCTTCCATACTTTTCCAACAACAAAAACGTAAGGTTCCTTCCAAACGTAATGTTCTTCTTCCATACTTTTCAACAACGTAAGGTTCATTAACCATACGTTTCAAAATAACGTAAGGTTCCTTAACCATACGTTTCTTTTAACATAAAAAAGTAAACTTTTCATCCATACGTTACGTTCATCAACGTAGGGTATGAACAGTGATTCCAGTACGCGCTAAAACTGATCTCGCGCTACAGTGATTCCAGAACGCGCTAAAATTGATCTCGCGCTACAGTGATTCCAGAACGCGCTAAAATTGATCTCGGAATAAATGAAGTATGAAATCTCGTTGTATGAAATAAATAAATAAAATAAATTCCTGCAAAATACTCAACGAAATAATTAGTAAATAATTAAGGGTATTTGTGAGCATCAAAATCATCATAAAGAGACGGAGTATTATTTAAAATAATCTCCCCCTTTAAAAAACATTATTTTGAATTGTTTGAAAACAATACATTGCTCAACTGGTTATGAAGTTCATTTGTTCATAAGCTTGCAAGACAGCCTTTCAGGAGCTGAAGGGATGGTTGACATCAGCACCATTCCTGATACTTCCAGATAAAGGGAAGAGCTATAAAATTTACTGTGTTACATCAGTTATTAGGTTGGTACCAGTGTTGATGTAGGGTGATCAAGTAGTTGAATACGGGTCTCGGCTATTGAGGCCACATGAGAGGAATTTCTCGACGCATGATCTCGAGTTGGCTGTGGTTGTTCATGTGTTACGATGTTGGAGACATTATCTCTTGGGAGGTCATTTTGTGGTGTTTATAGACCACAAAAGTCTTAAATATATCTTTACCCAGCATGACATGAATTTGAGATAGTGAAGGTGGGTTGAATACCTTTAGTCCTTCGACTTTGAGCTTGCATATACACCTTGTAAGGGTAACGCAGTGGCTGATGCACTAAGTAGGAGGACTCAGATACAGGTAGTGCAGGAGGCCAGTGGTGAGTGGAAACTTGTGGATTTGTTCTCTAAGATGCATTTGGAGGTGCACAATAGTAAGTGGAGAACTTGCCTTTCATCCTTAGCTGTGACTTCTACCATTCTGGATAGAGTTAGGATGAGACATCTATCAAGTTCATAAGGCCTAGTTTTATGGGATTCGGTGGAAAGTGAGGGCCCTACTCCTGTTTAGATGATAGGCGATGATGATGTACTGCATATCCATAGACGATTATGGGTTCCAGGGGATATATGTGAGGATCTGATGCGGGAATTTCATGCTTCAGCTTGGGCAGTGCATCCTAGAGTTACCAAAATTTACTGTGACTTGAGACTTCAGTATTGGAGGTCAGGTATGAAAAGAGAGGCATTTGGTTTTGTTATGAGATGGTCCACCTATCTGCAAGTGAAGGTGGAGCATCAAAGGTCAGCCATACTATTACAACAGTTACCCATCCCAGAGTGGAAATGGGATTGTGTCACGATGGACTTCGTGACCAGGTTGTTGATGTCACCATGAGGTAATGATGTCGTATGGGCTGTTGTGGATAGAATTACGAAGTTAGCTCACTTCTTTCCGATCAAGGAGACCTTCGATGTTGACGAGATCGGGAAGTTGTATATCCGAGAGGTGGTACATCTTCATGGGGTCTCTCGTTCTATCGTTTCAGATAGGGATGCCCATTTTACGTCTCGTTTCTAGCAGAGCTTTTAGAGGGAACTGGGTACACAGGTGCTTATGAGCACAGCTTACCACCCTCAGACCGATGGCCAATCAGAGCGTACAATATAGGTACTAGAGGACATGTTGTGTGCATGCATCCAGGACTTTGGGGGCTCCTAGGAGAGGCACATACCCCTAGTCGAGTTTATCTACAATAATAGTTTTCAGGAAACTATTGAGATGGAACCTTACGACGCTTTATATGGTAGGCCATGCCGGTCACACTTGTGCGGGTTGGAGGTAGGTGACGTAGCTTTACCGGGACCATGTCTCATGAAGTAGACTTCAGAGCAGGTCTAGTTAATCTAGATGCGGATGGTTACTGCACAGTCTCATCAAAAATCTTATGTTGATCGACGCAGACGACCCTTGGAGTTCGTGATCGGTGATCAAGTTTTCTTGTCTGTTTCACCGAGGTTGGGACACAGGCAGATCAAGAGACAGGGTAAACTTTCAACGAGGTATGTAGGGATATTTAAGATTTTGGAGAGGGTCAGGCTGGTTTCATATCTATTTCAGTTACCACAGAGGTATTGGGCCATGCACGACATCTTCCAAGTATCTCAGCTGCGCTGTTATCACTCAGACTCGTCTCACATTTTTCATCCCTAAGAGGTTGAACATCATGTAGATGAATCTTTTGAGGAGCATCTGATTCATATTGTGGACATGAGCATGAAGGTTCTCTGAGTTTGGTCAGTTCCTCTCGTAAAGGTGTTATGGCAGCATGGCTGAGTGCGGGGTGAATCCTGGGAGTGGAAAACCGATGTATGTGCTTAGTGGCCAGAGTTGTTCTCAACTTTATCTCCACCACCCATGAAAGGGAAATACGGGGACGGATTTCTTTAAGGGGGGAAGTTTGTAAGAACCTGGTTTCTATTCATAAGGTGCAGGTTTCTTCTTTTCCTTTTCCTTTAACACTACTGCAAATTTTGCCTATAGAGACCTCACAGCGACCGCCAATGGTGGTCACTTTAGGCTCGACGTTGTTGGCCTACAGCGACCGCCAATGGCGGTCGCTGAAGCTGGCTGAAATGTCAACCTATAGAGACCGCCTGGCGGTTGCTGAAGCTGGCCGAATGTCAGCATCCAGCGGCAACCACTGGTGGTCACTACAGCCGTCCGAATAGCGGCCTACAGCGACCGCCACTGGCGGTCACTGAAGCCGGCCGAAATTTTATCCTACAGCGACCGCCATTGGGGGTCGCTGAAGCTGGCAGAAATTCCGGCCAACAGCGACCGCCACTGGCCGTCGCTAAACTGGAAATATTTATTTAAAAAAAATTCATGATACAGAATAAAAAAACATCATATATATCATAAAAAATGGAAAACAAATCCAAACACCATAAATATCAAGATCATCATAAACAATAAATGATAGACATGTTTCAACGATCCACATCCATATACTTTAGAAACCAACAATAAGATACAAAGAAAACAACTAAACAAAACAAACATAAATTTGACATATTTATTCTGTTATTATGTACATATAATAAAATTAAATCTGACATCTCATGTGTTCTATAATAACTTAAAACCACTAATTTAATAAATGTTATCATTTTTGAATTTGTTTTTCTTATTTTGGAGTCTTTGCTTTAGTTTCTGAAAGTGTTTTGTTGTCTAAAAAGGAATGTTTTCTACGTGCACCGCATGTCCGATATACGTGTCATCTCCTCCTGCATCTCAAGAATAATATTCCTATCATTCTCATGTGGTTTCAGGTCATTCGGAACATGTTTTATCTGAATTCGTCCCTGACATGCTGCTTTGGTCTTTTATGACTCCGGAAATGCGTTTCTGGTCACCTCGGTCAAAAGGAACCTCCGATTTACCCTAAAATTTCACAATTCACATAGCGGTTGTTGTCGTATGATTTCATGACATTCTGAGGTCGTTCGGGTGGTTTTGACCACCCAACGCGCCCTTTTAGAGCGTGTCAAACTGCTGAAAATGACACATTCGGTCGTACCACGCACACCACACGTTAGATGTACATTCTGTCTCCTCCTACATCTCAGGAATAATATTCCTATCATTTTCGTGTGGTTTTAGGTCATTCGGAGCATGTTTGCTCTGAATTCGACTGTGACACGCCGTTTAGGTCTTTTATGACTCCCAAAACACGTTTCCGGTCACCGCGGTCTAACGGCCGCTCCGATGGACGTGTCTTCTACCTGACCATTTCACAATTCACATTGTAGTTGTTGTTGTATGATTTCATGGCATTCTGAGGTCGTTCGGGTGGTTTTGACCACCCAATGCACCCTTTTAGGGCACCCAAAACTGCTGAAAAGGACACATTTGGTCATACCGCGTGCACCACATGTCTGATGTACGTTCCATCTCCTCCTTCATGTCACGGATAATATTCCTATCATTATTGTGTGGTTTCAGTCATTCAGAGCTTGTTTTCTCTGAATTCGACCGTGACACGCTGTTTTGGTCTTTTATGACTCCAGAAACGCTTTTCTGGTCACCACGGTCAAACGAAACCTCCGATTGACGTGACATCTTCCTGAAAATTTCACAATTCACACCGCGATTGTTTTCGTATGATTTCATTGCATTCCGAGGTCGTTTGGGTGGTTTTGACCACCCAGCGCGCCCTTTTAGAGCGCGTCAAACTGCTGAAATTGGCATATTCGGTCGTACCATGTGCACCGCACGTTCGATGTATGTGTCATCTCCTCCTACATCTCATGAATAATATTACTATCATTATCGTGTGCTTTTAGGTAATTTGGAGAACGTTTGCTCTGAATTCGACCGTGACATGCCATTTTGGTCTTTTATGACTCTGGAAACACGTTTCTGGTCACCGCGGTCAAACGACACCTCTGATTGACATGTTGTCTGCCCGAAAATTTTACAATTCACACCATGGTTGTTTTCGTATGATTTCATTACATTCTGAGGTCGTTCGGGTGGTTTTGACCACCCAGTGTGCCCTTTTAGAGCGCGCTGAACTGCTGAAAATGACACATTCGGTCGTACCGCGCACACCGCACGTCTGATGGACGTGTCTTCTCCTCCTACATCTCAAGAATAATATTCCTATCATTTTCGTGTGGTTTCAAGTCATTAGTAACATTTTTTCTCTGAATTCGACCGTGACACGCCGTTTTGGTCTTTTATGACTACGGAAATGCGTTTCCAGTCACCGCGGTCCAACAGAACCTCCGATTGACATGCATTCTACCTGACCATTTCAAAATTTACACCGTGGTTATTTTCATATTAATTCATGGAATTTTGAGGTCTTTTGGGTGGTTTTGACCACCCAACGCGCTCTTTTAGAGCGCGCCAAACTGCTGAAAATGACACATTCGGTCATACCACGTGCACCGTATGTCTGATGGATGTGTTGTCTCCTCCTACATGTCACGAATAATATTCATATCGTTATTGTGTGGTTTCAGTTCATTTGGAGCATGTTTTCTTAGAATTCGACCGTGACTTGCCGTTTTGGTCTTTTATGACTCCGGAAACACATTTCTGGTTCCCACGGTCAAACGACACCTCTGATTGACGTGTCGTCTACCTGAACATTTCACAATTCACACCACGGTTGTTTTCGTATGATTTCATGACATTCAGAGGTCATTCGGGTGGTTTTGAACACCCAGCGCGCCCATTTAGAGTGCGCCGAACTGTTGAAAATGGCACATTCAGTCGTACTGCACGCACCTCATGTCCGATGGATGTGTCATATCCTCCTGAATGTCAAAAATAATATTCGTATCGTTCTTGTGTGGTTTCAGGTCATTTAGAGCACGTTTTCTCTGAATTCGGCCGTGACACCCTGTTTTGGTCTTTTATGACTCCAGAAACGCATTTCTGGTCACCGCGGTCAAATGAAACCTCTGATAGATGTGTTGTTTGACCAACCATTTCAAAATTTACACCTTGGTTGTTTTTGTATGATTTCATGGAATTCTGAGGTCATTCAGGTGGTTTTAACCACCCAGCACGCCCTTTTAGAGTGCACCAAACTTATGAAAATGACACATTCATTCGTACCGCGTGCACCACACGTCTGATATGCGTTTCATCTCCTCATGCATGTCACGCATAATATTCCTATCGTTTTCGTGTGGTTTCAGGTCATTCGGAGCATGTTTTCTCTGAATTCGACCGTGAAACGCCGTTTTGGTCTTTTAGGACCCCAGAAACGCATTTCTGCTCACCGCAGTCAAACGGCACCTCTGATACATGTGTCGTCTACCCGACCATTTTACAATTCACATTGCGGTTGTTGTTGTATGATTTCATGGAATTCTGATGTCGTTCGGGTGGTTTTGACCACCCAACGCGCCCTTTTAGGATTCCATGAGGGATTTCTCAACTAGGATATTGTTTATGAGGAACCCTATAGGAATGAATCTTCATACATATAGAAACTAAGTACTTGATTGGGTGACCTATTGATAGAATGATCCTGAGTGGGTGTGTGTGTTTGGGTATTGATGCTTTCAAGTGTTACATTATAATCTGAATCGATGTGGAATCCTGGTTTGGGATAAGATGTTGAGGTCAGCTATGGATGATTCTACAACCATTGTTTTATTTTTATTTCTGTTTATGCATGATGCTTGAGATTCACCAGGATTCCGGGGGTGGGACGGGCGGTCCATGGGGTGCAGGGGGGGCTGTCCGGGGGTACGTGGGGGTTATCTCGGGTGGGGGGGGGGGATGTATGGGGGTGGGGGTATTTTCTGGGGGTGGGGGGATGTTCGGGGGTAGGGCAGGCTATCCGGGGGTGCGGGGGGATGTCCGGGGGTGCGGGGGGGGGGGGGGGCTTTCGGGGGGTGGGGCGGGCTGTCCGAGGGTGCGGGGGGCTGTCTAGTGGTGCGGGGGGGGCTTCTGTGGTGGGGGGTTTCCCGGGGTGGGGGGTGTTGTCCGGGGGTGGGGGGTTGTCCAGGGGTGGGGCAGGCTGTCCGGGGGGGTGCTGGGGGGTGGGGGGGCTGTCCGGGGTGGGGGGACTGTCTGGGGTGGGGGTGTGTCTGGGGGTGGGGGGGGGATGTTCGGGGGTGGGGCGGGCTGTCTAGGGGGTGCGGGGGGGGGGGGGGGGGGGGGGGGGGGCTTTCCGGCGGTGCAGGGGGGCTGTTCGGGGTGGGGGTGTTGTCCGGGGGTGGGGGCTGAAGGTAAACATCAATCTTATCCCTCATACTTTTAGGTCCATCAATAAGAGTTGAAAGTAATATAAATTGTTTCTTCATACAACGTTTTGGAGGAAGATTCTACCGAACCAACACCACAGGTCATGTGCTATGAGTTACACCAACAATATACTTGAATGGATTGAAACCATCTACTACCAATCCCAATCGGACATTAAGAACATCTTTAGCAAAGTCGGGATGTCTCTTATCAAAATCCTTCCATGCATGAGAGTCTACCGGGTGGGTTAACATATCACTTTCATGAACTCTTTCTGCATTCCATCTCATTAAATTAGAAAGTTTAGATGACATAAAAAATATTTTCAACCTCAGTTCAAGGGGAATGTAACGCATTTGCTTTACAGCAATTGGTTTCCCCTGTATCACAATATGACTTTGATGAGTCTTATTTACCCTGTTATCTGTCCACCTGGAAGCACCACAAACCATACAAATATCCAAATGGGAAGTTTCCTTTCTAAAAAACATGCAGTTGTTTGCACATGCATCTATGGTATCATATGTAAAACCTAAGTTCTCTGTAAACATACGATCATGGTAATACGACTCGGGAATCTTAGCATCGACAGGAAGAACCTTTTTCAACAACACCAAAAGCATGTCGAATGATTTTTCTGACCAATTCTTTAAAGTCTTCAAATGCAACAACTCCATGATAAATGACAGTTTATTTTAAGAAGTACATCCAGGATATAATTCGATTTTTTCATCATCAAGTGCTTCATAAATCCTCCTCGAATCACGATCTAAACCAGACTGAAGATTTATCTCACCAGTCTCAAGATTCTGGATGTCAATGCCTTCAGGATCAATCCCACATACCATTTCAGTAATCATTTCATGCATTGGATAATTCACCCTTTCATCAACATCCATCTGAACTGCATCCGTATTTTGACAATGAACATATTCTTCTCCATGATGAGTCTAGCTCTTATAATTTTTCATAAATCCATTATAGAATAGGTGCTCCCTCATAGTATCTCTTGTGAATTGATATCTTTTAGCACATTTTCTACATGGACAACTAATATAGTCACTTTCAAATCCTCTTTTGAAGTCAATAAATTGCATAATTCCATTGATCTATTCTCTAGACATTTGATTTTTAAGGTCAATCCAACTCTTATCCATAATAATTTATGTATAACAAACATTTACACAATAGTTATTACATTTTCATTTTTCAAATCAACTATATTTAAAATAAATACTAATCAATTGTTTATGAACCATTGATAAAATAATAATGTAAGTGAAAGCCTAGGTCATACCTAATTACACTACAAACCTGGAAGGGAGGGGAGCTGAAGGCGGTGCTGCGAGGGAGAGGAGAGGCAGTGAAGGGGAGCCGAAGCCAAAGGCTGTGCGGTGAGGGAGGGGACAGGAATTGACGGTGGCGTGGAGCTGGAGGAGAGGAGGCGGTGAGGGGATGGGGTACGGGTAGCGAGGGGCGGGGGGGTTGTCCGGGGTGCAGGGAGGGATGTCTGGGTGTGGGGGGGGGGGGGGGGGCTGTTCGGGGTGCGGGGGGCCTGTCTGGGGTGTGGGGGGTTGTCCGGGGTGGGGGCTCGTCTGGGGTGGGGGGGGGAGGACCTAGGGGGCGGAGGGCTGAGGGCGGAGGCCGAAGGAAAGAGGGAAGAGGGTTAGGAGACGGAGAGGGCGAAGGCCAAAGGGCGGACAGATGTCAGGGGGGTGGAGGGAAGGGAAGAGGGTGGCCGGAGGGTGGCCAGAGTCGGAGGGCAAAGAGCAGAGGGCGCGTAGAGGGCGGAGGGCGCGCGGAGCGTGGAGGCCAACGAGGTCGAGGGTGGAGGGCGGCGAGCGGTGGAGGGTGGAGAGGGCATGTTGTGAGGCAACGAGGGAGGGCGTGTGGGGAGGGCGGATGAGGGAGGCAATGGGGGGGGTAAGGTCAAGGGTGAGGGAGGAGGGGGGCACAAAATCCCTTTTTTTAGAAAAACACAGTGACCGCCAGTGGCGGTCGCCCGTGTCAGGGGGCTTCAAAGCCCAAAATTCTAGTAAAGTGTTTTTGAGAAAACTTGGGAATGTTGGAAAATCACAAATTTATAGGTACACACCATGTACTTTTTCCACAAGACATATACTTTGGTCGTGTGGGATGAGTATACAGGGCATGTAGTCATGTCAGCGATTAAGGGTGTAAAAACTAAGTACATGTCGTGTACTTAGTATTAAATGTTGTGTAATCAGTCGGCAGGTGAACAGTAAGGCAGTGGATGTAGCCACCAGAGGAACGATGGTACACGCCGTGTACTTAGTAATACACATCGTGTAATTAGTCATCATATAAACAGTAAGCCGGTGGAGAGTAGCCGCCAGTGAACAGTTAAAATGAAATTACACACCGTGTACTTTTAAGTACACACCATGTAGTTATGTTTTTTCGTTAAAAACTGTAATTAGCTTCCTCATTTTTTAGAGGAGGCTGAAAACTCGATAGGAGCACCGAGAGAGGAGGTCGGGGCTTGGAGGAGCTCCCGATTGCTCACAGAGATTCTGATTCTTCCGCCGACGATCTTGTTTGAACCAAGCAGGAAAGGTCTTCCCCCTCCTTGAGTCTTTCCTTCCAATTCTTGCCCTAAGGAAAGCTATTTGGGTCTGATTGGGAAAATATTTATCTCAAATCTATGTCGTTCTTGGTCATTTCGGGGGGCACCTTTCACGTATATCGATCAGAGGATATCGTGGTAGATGGTCTTGTGTTTATTTCCAATTGTCGAGTTGATTTTGTGTACCCTTGTGCTACGTGCCCATGTTCAGAGTGTCGTATGGCTAAGTCCTTGACTGTTAAGATACATAGAATTGCATAGGTTATCTAATGAATAAGTATAAACTGATGTTTCAGATTGTTTCTTTGATCCGGGGCCACCTCGAGGGTGTGTTCCCCTTTTTTAGTTGTTTGTCTAGGATACCCGTGGGTATGCTGTGATTATAGCATGTTTTGAGTTTTCTTGAGGGGAGACATATATAAAATTTCTTGCATATGCATTTGGCTCGGCCCTGTAACTTGATTTGGTTATGATCAGCCAGAGGGAAAGGTTCTATTTAGCCTGAGGTCAAGGTTCTTATTAGTCTGAGGGCAACGCTTCTTCTACCTGATGGTAGTAGCTTCTTTGGCTAAGGGAAATATCTCGTATGCCTGAGGAAAATATTCGTTATATCTGAGGGCAGTCACCTGAGGGTTTCGTTTATGTTTTCCTAAGGGTAAGGATTTTCATGTCTGAGGACAAGGTTTACTTGAATATTCACTGTGGTGATTTCTTTTTTTTGTACCTTCCAAGTTAAAGCACATGCTTGGTATTAATATTATCTTTACCTGTTAGATTGCCTGTTGTGGATTGTGCTGGGGCAATGTATATGATATTGTTAGTTGAGGCCGAGTTTCAGAAAATCATAATATTGAATTGTTAAATTACTATTAAAATGGTAATGTTACTGGTCGGAATGGTTACTTCTAAGTACTTCCTAGTTTACTGCATTTCATTATTGCACACTGTTGTTGCACATTTTCACTGACAATTGGGCACAGTCCTTCAGTGGTTTCCTACTGGGATTTTTTTCTCACACCCTGTTTGGGTCATGTCTACGGCCCAAATAGATTATATTGCTATAGGTGTCCATAAGGGAAAGGGTCCCTATACATGTACATGATTATTGTAGAGGAGTAGGAGAGCATAGAACTGATCTTAGGCTTGCGATGCTGTTGTTTTCCTGTTGTACTGATTTGTTTTGTATAGTTTTACTTTATACCTTGTGTTGTATTGTATTAGATTTCATTATATCCTATTTGGGATTCTTTCTTAGAATTAGAGTTATATTACATCATGATATATATGACTGTTGGTTGTCTTTTACTTCAGTTCTGTTGTCCATTCAAGGTCCATATTGTTTACTACTTCCACTTTTGTATGTTTATATTTATTTCCCTCTACTACAATTTGAAAAATGAGGGCATAGTTTCCCAACTATTAGTCTTAGGCCCTCAATTCTAGTCGGTAGCCTTTGGAATTTGGGGAAATGTGCTTGAGGTCATGTGACCAACCAAGTTAGAGGCACCTTTTGTTGGGAACTCGGATCTGGGACGTTACACCATCCACACAACCTAAGAACCAATGAAAACAATAAAAACATTAACCCCAAAACCTGGGGTTTGGTCGCACCTCACCGGGTGCTGATTATGTCAAAGAAAAACTGGGAAAGAGATGATAAGATATAGGAGTCACATACTTAGGAGATTAATACTATGAATCAAAAGAAATGGTCAGCGGAAGTAGATTCATGAAGAGTCTATATGGAGGAGGGGTTGTGTGCACAACTCAAAGGGGAGCCCCATGGTGCATCGCAATTCAAGGGAGATAGGGTGAGGGTTGAGTGATTTATGTTTTATTTTAAACTAATTTAATTAAATTAATATAACTCAATTTTTAAAAAATGGGAATTGTTCATGGTTTAACCTGTATGGTTTGACAATCCATGTTCAAACTGTGTAGAGTCTTCTACCTCCAAGACACACCCCACATAGGATAGGCACATGGTGTAGGAAACCGTGTTCATCATGTGTGCTAAGGCACTGCCCCATTCTAAAAAGTGCCACACAGTTATTGTCACGGGCCGCACGGCTTAACAGACCATGTGCAAACCCCACACTATTTGGTATTATTTAAAACATGATGTATTTCAGGTCCAGTACTCCTAAAACATCTCGAGCCACTCGAGAAACATCTCAATCCTTCTCCCATGACCAAAACTATCACTAAGGAGTGATCAAAATCTATGTATTATGTTCCGAATCTCAGTTTTAAAAACGACCATTTTAGTAAACAAAAAAGTTCAAAAACTTCCGTACTTTAGTACGGTTAAAAAACACCGGATTCTACGATCTACCCAATTTAAAAACTTATTTCCCTCGAGAAGCATTCGAGAACAACTTCAACATTACCTGACCTAAATGGGTTGTGATTTTTTGTTCAAAATAGTTTCATTGCATTACCAACTCCCAATGAACACCATGAATTTCTTACGCCCTCCACCCTAAATCCTTTACAACCAAGCCAAAACTCAATGTTCAAAATAAACACCGAAATGGAGCTCACATGAGACAATTTAGATAGAGAAAGAATCATGTCAATGTATTAGTAAAACTCGACCAATGGTGCTTGAAACCATAGGTATTAACATAAGGAAGATGGAAATTTAAAGTCACAATACCTCCAATGTTAGAATTTTTGTAGAAGACACAACACTGAGAGTTCTTACGAAAATCCTGGTATTTATTTGTTAAATGAATCGCTCGAATCCTGATTGACCTAACAAAAACTGGTGAAGAAAGATCTCTCAGAAGACACTTCCGAACTTGAGACCACACTTCCCTTCACCTAGAAATTTTCTTTAAAATGGACCCTTATAATCGTAAACATTGAACTAGGAAGTGATACTGAGTCGATCCATTTGTATGAAATATCTCGTATAAGTCTAGAATAGGCTGACATAGAAATTCAATAGAAACATCTTGTTTCCATGAGTCTGAAAAAGGAATTCCTACATGGGAAACAATGACTAACTCCGGACATACCAATCCTCGATGAGAACCTCACTTTAACATGTAACGCTGAAAAAGATCTGCCAACAAGCTCAACAGATATCAAGATTTTGTGTGGCATAATACTGACACTCTCTTAGTGCATCCAGGATGATTTATAGATAGGGTACATTCTCATATCTTAATAAAATTACACTAAGAGTATTTAATATGGAGTTTCAAGTTACAAACACCCAGAAACATGAAGATAAAACAGTTGAACTAAAATAATGGCATTCTGCGAAGCATGCAATGACTCGATTTAAGACATGCAAGCAACAATGAAAAACAAGATAAAACCCACCATTTTCAAATGGTTATCTTAGGTTGTGATCCTTCTACATGGAAGGACACATAAAAAATCGATAGTACACTACTAACAATAAGAGCATCTTGGTTGAAAGAGAATAAAACTAGCTGCTCATATGTGTGCTATATTGTTACAATGAGACTGGCGTGTCAAAACACCAGAGTCATTTGAAAACCAAACCGAGTATTGGAATGGAACTTATTCTTTAATTCTCAAGCCAATCAACATGGAGATGACCCGAGAAAATACTGAATAATAAAAGAGGATTTTATATGGATTCATGTTTCCTCATATGACTATCAATCGGGATGATGCCATAAATTTTGTCCCATTACTAATAAAGTGAGAGGTTCAAACGATCAAGAAGCATCAAACCATGCTTGAGGCATTTCTAACCTTCTGAAAACAAGAATTACTCGATACTCAAGCCCATAACAAGGTCAATAAGGACATGGTCACCCATCCAAAAAATGGTGTTCGCTTTAGAACTGAATTTCATACTAGGGATAATGGAACACAAACAAAAGAAAGTGTGAGAAAAGTTTCTGGACTAGAATGGCATTTAGGTTCTGATGGCACTACCTACCACGGGTTATCCCCTTACAAAGAAAAAGTTTCAACCCTAAAACCAGGCATGTTAAACAATGTGGTCACTAGGCTCAAGAGTTTATCATACACCATAGATACAGAAAATAATATCTTTGAAAAGTACTCCCACCTCTAATCAAATGAAACAAAAAGAGAAGCCCAAACCACCCTTACAAAAGGATTTTAAATAGTGGACACTACTATATGTTCCACTTCCAAACCTCTTATATTTAATCAAATAAAATAATTAATCATCAACAGATTTAATCAAAACATCAAAGTACCATTTTCAGAACAAATCACAATGTACTTGATTTTAACTAACTCACCAAGGAAAAAAAGGTAAGTTTTATAAAACATACTTTGAAAAACATTCCACATAAGTTTACATCCCATCATTTTCAAGAAACGTTAAAAGTAAATACCTTTTAAGAAGATAAGGTAACCTATGAGAGTCCCATTTTAACCAAACATGGTTCTCTAGAATGCAACCCAATAGAAAACAATCAAATTATTAAAAATAATTAATCACCAAAATGGGCCATCTCCTAAAAACTTTCCCCAACTGACCTACTTGGGTCCATTTGATTTTTTAAATCTATCTATTTGATTTCAGATCCAATTCAAACCTATTTTACATTTATAACCATTTCACAAGGCATCATGTCATTGCATATATTATGGGTTTCCATTTCCCAATTTTTGAAGCGCCCATACACTCCATGGATTGAAAATTGGATC
This sequence comes from Viscum album, assembly GCA_963277665.1. Classification (NCBI taxonomy): domain Eukaryota; kingdom Viridiplantae; phylum Streptophyta; class Magnoliopsida; order Santalales; family Viscaceae; genus Viscum; species Viscum album. Next base: position 1,486,801,196 of record OY728137.1, on the reverse strand, counting down.
CCATCTATCTATACTAATGTCAATTCAGAATTTAACACTGTCAAACATAATGGTCCAAATTATATTGGTGGACACCTACCAACCTAAAAAACACCTATACACTTTATATTTTGGCATTTGGATCTATTTTAGTCACAAATAACTTACCTTAGCAATTTAATTTAGCTGTATTTCTACATTAGTTTAACTACACGGGTTACATTTTACAGATATAAGGCTCTCATACAAATTACAACTGAAAACAATATCCCATCATATTCACAACCTTTAAAAATATCCCAAGAAACCATTGAATCATAGAAGGCATGCCCAATTGTAATCACAAAGTAAGCTAGCATGTGATATCGCTATGAGCAGCTAACACATGGCAACAAACTGAAATTACAGAAGCATGGAATTCCACTCACATATTTTTTCTATAATGATCATTAAGAAGAGAAGTCAAGATAATGTATTACCTAAATAGGTATAAATCTAAGCAAGGCATGGTAATAAGGTATTGAATCATACTTAGCAGGCAACTTACTAATGCAAATACATGACATGGAATATATGTATAATGACCCATACTTTACATACATTGTTAATACTTCAAAATTGAAGCACACTTATTACAACATATGACAAAACCACAAAGGACCGTATAGGTATAGTGTCTTTAGAAACTGGGAAACATAAACAACTGGTTCATAAATCTTCTACAGTGTCTCCCATTTATTTCATCATATCTAGGGTCCCCTTTAGCATATTCTACTTAATATCCATCTTCCAGACCTGGGGAAAAGAAAACATAAAAGGGTGAGCTCAAATTCTCATCAAGGGAAAATAAAGGAAATAAAAATCATATCATATCTTTTTGAAAATCATAACCTGCAAAAGAGATCATAATATCTTAACATGGAATAAATCATAGAAGTGAAAATGAGATCCCCATAATCATAACATGAAACTTGAAACTATGTGTCATGCACACATAATCATGGAAAATCATTTCTTGTTAGTCATGACTCATTTCCAAGACTATCTTAGTGGACAAAGTCCCTTTCTGAACCGAGTTCACTCCTCATTTCAGTCCTGTATCACTGAACCGAAATAACCTTCCATTCCAGCCATGTCTATCTCGTGAGATATAAATCTTTACCCAATGAATTGGAGGGAGATATAGGTCCCACCCATCTTATAATGAATCCTTTCTTATGTGTTCCACATAATCATAAACCATACATCATAGCGTAACCCGTGTAATAAAAATGGGATTCTTAAACAACATGACATCATAAAACAATTCATATAAGATAAAGGAATTCATAAAAATATTTCCATCACAACATAGTCAAATCCATGTAATAATAGGGATAAAAACAAAACCCTTTTATTATCTTAGATGGAAAATAATTTTGATAAAATACTTGAACTCCATTCTTGAGGAAAATATCCTTTCTACTTAAAAAACACTTTTCCTTTCTTAACATGTCATACAATTTTAAACTAAAAGAAGTTGATTAAAAATAAAATTGAATACTTTTAACGGAATCTTCTTGTAAATAATGTTTTAAGAATCCATTCATGTCGTATAAGTTAAAAAAAACATTCTTCGTACTTTTGTCGGAAAAGTCAAAAAGTACCTCGTACGAAAAAACGACAAAAGATTCCTTTCATGTTCTTTAATAAAAACTCACCGAAGGGTAAAATTGGATTTAAACTATTGTAAGTGGATGGAAACAATATTACATATTGAGGGAACATGGATGTGGATGATAAAATACACCCCAGTAAATACTTACGAATAAACAATCTCGGATAAAAATGAGATTGTGATATTTCTCTTACCTTAGGTCTGATTTGCTTTGTACGTGCCCGAAGCTCCTGTATAATGGTTTAAATAATGTTATTGACTTATTCCAGAATCATACATATTGATATTATATCATATATGGTCATATTCTTAGCTTCTTGTTAGTAATATTTCATTGTTACTTGTTACTCGGGTCTTTATTGCCTTTTGTTCTTATGCGTGTTTTGCCGAATAAATTATTATTCTTATAATAAGGTTATAGATACCTTATATCCATAATGGTATTAGTGTAACATATATCATATTTATTCATTCAATTCAATTATATAATTACTATGTAATGATGATCATGTAGAACGAGTCGCATCACATCGTGGAGACGGTATTCCGTACGTACGCACGAGTGATGATATCATTCCTATGATCGTGGAATTGTATTGGAGTATATATATATTATTTAAGTATCAATATTACTTTATAATAATCATAAATAGTTACTCATTACACCATTATACCCATCCTTGTAAGGTGATGGTGTAAAATAGATTACACCACGGCGTGGAGACGGTATTCCGTACGTACGCACGCGCGGTGATTTCATTTTTCCGTAGGATGGATAGAAGGTGAATTTGGTTTGTTTCATATTTATAATAACATATCAGTATGTAAGTAATACTGATGTTATTACTTTATCATTAAAAACTAAAGAAGAAGAAGTTGAAGAAGAAAGAAATTGAAAAGATCGGTAATGGATATTACCTCTTCTTTGGAACGCTTCTTTGAATCCTCCACTTAGGGAACTATGATTGGTCGTTGAAGAAGACCAGGACCTCTAGGATTATTATAGGGAAGTGGAGAGGAGAAAATGGCAGGGGTTGGCCGAGATTGAGGGCTCAAATTGGTGTGAGGAGGAGGGGGAGGAGGTGCCCTTTTATAAGGGAGGAGAGGGGCACCTTAGGAATATCTCAAAATATTATTTTATATTAAAGTCAAAATCGGTTTATAATGGTTCCAAAGGGTTTTATTTCGATGCTAAAGTGGGGATGGGTCGAAATCCTATCAACCAATAGGATTTAGACAAGTTTAGGGTATTATTTTAACCTTATCAATTATATTTAACTCTAAGTTAAATAATTTAACTTTTACCGTGTCTTTTTGTTTTCTTACACTATATGGTTAATACACTTACCATAACATGCCAAACGAACCCCAAATTGTTTATTATTAATATATATATCCTTATCTAAGTTATTTGGCCGAAACTTATATTTTTAGGAATAAAATAACAATTAATAATATAATATTTGATTTAAAAACTATTTTGTGTCAATTTTGACACTATTTGATATATGATTTTTGTGAAAGTCATAACAGAATTACATGTTCGAACCAATTTGATTATATCAACACAAATATATCATAGTAACCTAAAAAATTAGTGTAATTCATAAAAAGTCTCAAATTACATTTATTTTGGTGTTTATAACATCAATTTGTCAATATTTTATTAATAAGATAATTACTGCATCATCATTGTGTCATAAATAAATTAAATTATTTAATGTCTAAAAATTATCAATAAAATACCATTATGTAGGAAAGCTTTTTAGCTTTCTAATGAATATTTATAGTATAATTTATCTTATGTATAACCCCATATTAAAAATGATTTACTTATTAAACTTTGATTTTAACTATTTTAACCCTTCTTTAAATAAATTAATAATAAATGTCCTAATCTAACCCAAGTGGGCCTAAATGGTCATATTTTATTCATAAGTTTGTTTTTGGTCGAATTAAACTTATCCAATAGAATTAGGACATGTGTTAGGGTAATAGTAATATCATATTTACCCTTAGTTACCCTATTTACTATTAACCGCGGTAAAAAAAGTAAAAAGTTACTATTCACCAAAAAATTATTTTTATCTCATTGAACCACATTTTACTTACTGATATCAACCGTGTTTGTCGGATTTTCGAAATTCCATTCACATAAGTGGTAAAATTAAGTTTTATGCAAAATTCAGTTTTTAACCTACCACTTAGTGGTTTCACTATTCATCAAAAATTGAAAGTTTTCAGAAAAATACCAAAATTTCACCCTAGGCTAATTTCGGTATTCCGAATCCTAAAATGAAGTCCATTTTGAAAGATAAAATTTATAAAATTTCAAAAAGTGGTTATTAATATTCATAACGGCTAGTTTTAATAATATTTTAATAGCATATCGTTGTTTAGTGAAACTCAGTATTGCGTACGACGCAAGATATCGAGGAAGGTCGCGATTGCGTGTAAAGTAAGTAAGGCTAGTATGTAGTGAAATATTCCTTTGATGATATATAAAAACAAAATATTACTCATAAAAATATCGGGTGTTAAATTTTACCCCCCTTAAAAAGAATTTCGCCCTCGAAATTCGTCACTTTGTAACAAACAGATGAGGATACTTCTCCCTCATCATATCCTTAAGCTCCCATGTAGCTTCTTCAAGTTGGTGGTTCCTCCATAAAACTTTCACCAATCGAGTGGTCTTGTTTCGTAGGACTTTTTCACTACGATCCAGAATCTCTATCGGTTGTTCTTCATAAGAAAGATCTTGCTCCAGCGGTACAACTTCTGAGCTGAGTACATGTGAAGGATCAGGTATGTACTTTCTCAGGAGAGATACATGGAACACATCGTGAACTTGAGAGAGATTCGGTGGAAGCGCCAATCGGTAAGCTACCTTTCCAACACGATCCAGTATTTCGAAAGGACCGATATATCTAGGGCTCAACTTCCCCTTCTTTCCAAATCTCATAACCCTCTTCCAGGGAGATATTCGTAAGAACACTTTATCACCCACTTCAAACTCTAGGTCTTTTCTTCGGTTGTCGGCATAACTTTCCTGTCGACTCTGGGCTGCTCTTATGTGTTGTTGAATAGATCTGACCTTTTCTACCATTTCATCAACGAGATCAGTCCTAATAGCTTTCTTTCCCCAACTTCATCCCAGCAAGTTGGAGTCCTGCATTTCTTTCCATAGAGAGCCTCATAAGGAGCCATCTGAATACTGGAGTGAAAGCTATTATTATAAGAAAATTCCACCAAAGGTAGGTGTTGATCCCAACCTCCTTTGAAATCCATAGAGCAAGCTCTCAACATATCTTCTAGGGTTTGAATTGTTCTCTCAGACTGACCGTCTGTCTGGGGATGATAAGCAGTGCTGAAACTCAACTCTGTATCCAGAGTATGCTGAAGACTTCGCCAGAACTTCGAGGTAAATCTTGGATCCCGATCAGAAATAATAGAAAGTGGTACTCCATGCAATCTTACCACTTCCTTTACATATATCCTGGCAAGCTGATCTAGAGAGAAATCCTCTCTAATAGAAATGAAGTGTGCAGACTTTGTAAGACGATCAACTATGACTCAAATAGCATTATTTCCTTTGGATGTTTTAGGAAGTCCTGTGACAAAGTCCATAGTGATGTTTTCCCATTTCCATTCGGGTATGGGTAATGGTTGTAACATCCCCTTAGACTTTTGTATCTCAGCTTTAACTTGTTGAAAAACCAAGCATCGAGAGACATATTTAGCAACATCTCTTTTCATGCCATCCCACCAGAAGTACTCTTTCAGGTCCCTATACATCTTCGTTCTCCCAGGATGAATAGAGAATGAAGAACTATGAGCCTCATCCAGCAGCTCCTTCTTTAATTCGGGGATGGGAGGAACAAAAACCCGATTCCTGAACTTTATTATCCCATCACAATCAAGGTTGAATTCAGGAACATTTCTCACCTTCTTTTGTAACTCTACATCTTCTTTCTGTGCCTCTTTAATCTTCACATGTATAGATGGTTGAACATTCATTTGAGAAAGATAAGATTTTCCCCCTTCCATTATAATTCCAAGATCCATACATTGTAAATCCATAAATATTGGATCTTTTGTGATCCTCATCATGGATAAACTAGCATTGTCTTGTCGACTTAATGCATCTGCCACCTTGTTTGCTTTCCTAGGGTGGTAATGGATTGAGCAGTCATAATCCTTAATCATCTCCAACCATATTCTTTGACGCATATTCAGCTCCTTTTGTGTGAAAATATACTTTAAACTTTTATGATCAGTATAAATATCACAACTTTCACCATAAAGTTAATGCCTCCAAATCCTTAATACAAGCATTACCGCAGCTAACTCCAAATCATGTGTTGGGTAATTTTGCTCATGGATTTTCAACTGTCGTGAGGCATAAACTATCACCATATCATTTTGCATAAGAACACACCCCAATCCCTTCTTGTATGCATCACTGTATATCACAAACCTTTCTCCACTACAAGGTAGTGTGAGCACAGGTGCACTGGATAACCTTCTTTTCAACTCCTTGAAATTCTCTTCACATTCTTCCATCCAGAAAAACTTAACTCTTTTCCGGGTCAACTTGGTGAGTGGATTAGATAATCGTGAAAAATATTTTACAAAACGTCTATAATATCCAGCCAAACCAAGAAAACTTCATATCTCAGTTACTGTTGTTGGTCTCGACCATCTTTCGATAACCTCTGTTTTTGCTGGATCCACAGATATCCCCTCTTTTGAGATTATGTGACCCAAAAATGCAACTTTTTGAAGCCAAAATTCACACTTGGTAAATTTGGCATAAAGCTTTTCCTTTCTCAGGGTCTTCAACATAATTCTCAAGTGATCTTCATGCTCTTCCTTGCTCTTTGAATAGACAAGAATATCGTCTATAAAGACTACCACAAATTGATCAAGATAGTCTGTAAAGACTCTATTCATTAGATCCATGAAGATAGCAGGGGCATTAGTAAGACCAAATGGCCTCACTATAAATTCATAGTGTCCATACCTTGTACGGAAAGCCGTCTTTGGTATATACTCCCTTTTGACCCTTAATTGATGATACCTTGAATGAAGATCAATCTTGGAAAAGTATTGAGCTCCGCGTAGTTGGTCAAATAAGTCATCAATGCGTGGGAGAGGATATTTGTTCTTGATAGTGATCTTGTTACGTTCTCGATAATCAATGCAGAGTCTCATTGATCCATCTTTCTTCTTAACAAATAGAATAGGTGCTCCCCAAGGTGACGCACTAGGGCGTATGAATCCCTTATCAAGATTCTCCTGGAGTTGCTTCTTCAATTCCTGCAACTCAATTGGGGCCATTCTATAAGGTGTCTTTGAAATAGGCAAAGCACCCGGTATGAGTTCTATTGAAAACTCAACTTCACGATTTGGTGGAAGACCCGGTAATTCCTCCGGAAAGACATCACCAAACTCCCGTACGATGGGCATATTCATAATCGTGAGTTTCTCACCAACCATTTGAGATAAATAACCTTCATTTAGTGGAATCAAGACCCATAAGATGGAAGAAATTTCCACTGGAAGGTTATATTCATCCTTGCATCGATAGACGATCGTAGATTGATCTGGAATATGAAATGTGACTTCCCTTCTTTGGCAATTGATATGAGCTCCATGTAGAGAAAGCCAATCCATGCCAAGAATCACATCAAATTCCACTAAAGGAAGTATCACAAGATTTGCAGGAAGCAATTTCCCACAAACTTCGATCAGAGAAGAATTATAAACTTTTGATGCGACTGTTGTGCCATTAGGTGTTGTCACAGCTAACTCAACATCTAATTGTTGAGGTAATACGATGATACCCTTAGAAAATTTTTCAGAAATAAAAGAGTGGGTGGATCCAGAATCAAATAAAACATTTGCTACTTTAGAGTGGATGGTAAGTGTACCTTTCACCACTTCGTTATCGTACTCCACATCACTGATAGAAATTGCATGTGACTTTCCTTTGTCTTTAGCCTTAATATTTTGTTGACGTCGACCATCATCATCAACCCTTGGATTTGGGCATTGATTGGCATAATGCCCCATCTCCTTGTACTTGAAACATTGAAGTGTAGTAGGTTCATTCTGTGTATCCCTTCCTTTTTTTGCATCATTAGACATCTTCTTCCCATTATCACGGCATTCAAATGCCCGATGACCTTCCTTTCCACATTTGAAACATTTACTTGTCCCTTTAAGACAACTCCCTCCATGTTTCTTTCCACACTTTGAGCATAAGGGAAAGATCATCTTCTTTTCAGTGTGCTCTTTATATTTTCCTTTGAATTCCATCTTCCTCTTCTTATCAAACCCATGTGACTGATGGGTTACTCCAATCTCCATCTCGACTTTGAGTGCACATAAAACGATTTCCTCGTAGCTATTGAAGTCCCTTATGTCTAACACCCTTCTAAGACTTGGTTTTAAGCCACTAAAGAATCGATCGATCTTACTCTCAGGTTGGATAATAATACCAGAAGCGTACCTTGCAAGTCTTGTAAAATTTGCTTCATAGGCACCAACAGATTCATCATCCCTTTGCTTCAGTTCAAGAAACTCTTTCTCCGTCTTTGTTCAGATAATACGAGGGAAGTACTTATTGAAAAATAAGTTCTTGAACTCGTCCCATTCCATAGACTCAATTTCATCCCTTTGCCTCGTATTCTTAATAAGATTCCACCATTGATCAGCATCTCCTTCCAAACGATACACTTCTTGGATGACTTTATCATGTTCTAAACATTGAAGAACTGAAAATATCTTTTCAGTAGTACAAATCCATTGTTCAACAACTAATGGATCAGTAGACCCGCTGAAAGAAGGTGGAAGATGCCTCATGAAGGATTCAACAGAATGTTGCTCCTTCCTTTGCTCGTTTGGAAGTCCTGCATGATTCATAGCTTGAGAAAGTTGTGTGAGCTTGGCTAAAAGATTTTGCATTCCAACTCCCATATCGTTTGGTTGCTCAGGGGGACAATCATTGCATTTCCCATCGCATTCCGCATTAACATGGTTCTTTCGGGTTCCAGCCATTGACTAAAACCAAGAAGAATAGTGTGAGAAACACTAATTATAATAGGAAAACCACATAATCAAGAATAAAATTTCACACTTAAGGTCTTATCCTAGGGTATTCATGGCCATTTCTAAAACACTAAGATTGTGTTCTATGCTTAGACTTATCCTTAGGGTTCTTACTAAGGATTTCACATCCTAGTTTCCAAAGGTTGACTATACCTTTCCTCTGATACCAACTATAACGACCCATACTTTACATACATTGTTAATACTTCAAAATTGAAGCACACTTATTACAACATATGACAAAACCACAAAGGACCGTATAGGTATAGTGTCTTTAGAAACTGGGAAACATAAACAACTGGTTCATAAATCTTCTACAGTGTCTCCCATTTATTTCATCATATCTAGGGTCCCCTTTAGCATATTCTATTTAATATCCATCTTCCTGACCTGGGGAAAAGAAAACATAAAAGGGTGAGCTCAAATGCTCAGCAAGGGAAAATAAAGGAAATACAAATCATATCATATCTTTTTGAAAATCATAACCTGCAAAAAAGATCATAATATCTTAACATGGAATAAATCATAGAAGTGAAAATGAGATCCCCATAATCATAACATGAAACTTGAAACTCTGTGGCATGCACACATAATCATGGAAAATCATTTCTTGTTAGTCATGACTCATTGCCAAGACTATCTTAGTGGACAAAGTCCCTTTCTGAACCGAGTTCACTCCTCGATTCAGTCCTGTATCACTGAATCGAAATAACCTTCCGTTCCAGCCATGTCTATCTCATGAGATAAAAATCTTTACCCAATGAATTGGAGGGAGATATAGGTCCCACCCATCTTATAATGAATCCTTTCTTATGTGTTCCACATAATCATAAACCATACATCATAGCGTAACCCATGTAATAAAAATGGGATTCTTAAACAACATGACATCATAAAACAATTCATATAAGATAAAGGAATTCATAAAAATATTTCCATAACAACATAATCAAATCCATTTAATAATAGGGTTAAAAACAGAACCCTTTTATTATCTTATATGGAAAATAATTTTGATAAAATACTTGAACTCCATTCTTGAGGAAAATATCCTTTCTACTTCAAAAAAACTTTTCCTTTCTTAACAAGTCATACAATTTTAAACTAAAAGAAGTTGATTAAAAATAAACTTGAATACTTGTAAAGTAAGATTCTTGGAAATAATGTTTTAAGAATCCATTCATGCCGTATAAGTTAAAAAAACATTCTTCGTACTTTTTTCGGAAAAGTCAAAAAGTACCTCGTACGAAAAAACGACAAAAGATTCCTTTCATATTCTTTACTAAAAACTCACCGAAGGGTAAAATTGGATTTAAACTATTGTAAGTGGATGGAAACAATATTACATATTGAGGGAACATGGATGTGGATGATAAAATACACCCCAGTAAATACTTACGAATAAACAATCTCGGATAAAAATGAGATTGTGATATTTCCCTTACCTTAGGTCCAATTTGCTTTGTACGTGCCTAAAGCTCCTGTATAATGGTTTAAATAATGTTATTGACTTATTCCAGAATCATACATATTGATATGATATCATATATGGTCATATTCTTAGCTTCTTGTTAGTAATATTTCATTGTTACTTGTTACTCGGGTCATTATTGCCTTTTGTTCTTATGCGTGTTTTGCCGAATAAATTCTTATTCTGCTTTTAAGGTTATAGATACCTTATATACAGAATGGTATTAGTGTAACATATATCATATTTATTCATTCAATTCATTTATATAATTACTATGTAATGATGATCATGTAGAACGAGTCGCATCCCATCGTGGAGACGGTATTCCGTACGTACGCACGAGTGATGATATCGTTCCTATGATCTTGGAATTGTATTAGAGTATATATATATTATTTAAGTATCAATATTACTTTATAATAATCATAAATAGTTACTCATTACACCATTATACCCATCCTTGTAAGGTGATGGTGGAAAATAGATTACACCACGGCGTGGAGACGGTATTCCGTACATACGCACGCGCGGTGATTTCATTTTTCCGTAGGATGGATAGAAGGTGAATTAGGGTTGTTTAATATTTATAATAACATATCAGTATGTAAGTAATACTGATGTTATTACTTTATCATGAAACAACTAAAGAAGAAGAATTTGAAGAAGAAAGAAATTGAAAAGATCGGTAATGGATATTACCTCTTCTTTGGAAGGCTTCTTTGAATCCTCCACTTAGGGAACTAAGATTGGTCTTTGAAGAAGACCAGGACCTCTAGGATTATTCTAGGGAAGTGTAGAGGATAAAATGTCAGGGGTTGTCCGAGATTTAGGGCTCAAATTGGTGTGAGGAGGAGGGGGAGGAGGTGCCCTTTTATAAGGGAGGAGAGGGGCACCTTAGGAATATCTCAAAATATTATTTTATATTAAAGTCAAAATCGGTTTATAATGGTTACAAAGGGTTTTATTTCGAAGATAAAGTGGGATGGGTCGAAATCCTATCAACCTATATGATTTAGACAAGTTTAGGGTATTATTTTAACCTTATCAATTAGATTTAACTCTAAGTTAAATAATTTAACTTTTACCGTGTCTTTTTGTTTTCTTACACTATATGGTTAATACACTTACCATAACATGCAAAACGAACCCCAAATTGTTTATTATTAATATATATATCCTTATCTAAGTTATTTGGCCGAACCTCAGATTTTTAGGAATAAAATAACAATTAATAATATAATATTTTATTTAAAAACTATTTTGTGTCAATTTTGACACTATTTGATATATGATTTTTGTGAAAGTCATAACAGAATTATATGTTCAAAACAAGTTTATTATATCAACACTAATATATCATAGTAACCTATAAAATTAGTGGAATTCATAAAAAATCTCAAATTACATTTATTTTGGTGTTTATAACATCAATTTGTCAATATTTTATTAATAAGATAATTACTGCATCATCATTTTGTCATAAATAAATTAAATTATTTAATGTCTAAAAATTAAAAATAAAATACCATTATGTAGGAAATCTTTTTAGCTTTCTAATTAATATTTATAGTCGAATTTATCTTATGTATAACCCCATATTAAAAATGATTTACTTATTAAACTTTGATTTTAACTATTTTAACCCTTCTTTAAATAAATTAATAATAAATGTCCTAATGTAACCCAAGTGGGCCTAAATGGTCATATTTTATTCCTAAGTTTGTTTTTGGTCGAATTAAACTTATCCAATAGAATTAGGACATTTGTTAGGGTAATAGTAATATCATATTTACCCTTAGTTACCGTATTTACTATTAACCGCGGTAAAAAAAGTAAAAAGTTACTATTCACCAAAAAAAATTATTTTTATTTCATTGAACCACATTTTACTTACTGATATCAACTGTGTCTGTCGGATTTTCGAAATTCCATTCACAAAAGCAGTAAAATTAAGTTTTATGCAAAATTCAGTTTTTAACCTACCACTTAGTGGTTTCACTATTCATCAAAAATTGAATGTTTTCAGAAAAATACCAAAATTTCACCCTAGGCTAATTTTGGTATTCCGAATACAAAAATGAAGTCCATTTTGAAAGATAAAATTTATAAAATTTCAAAAAGTGGTTATTACTATTCATAACGGCTAGTTTTAATAATATTTTAATAGTATATCGTTGTTTAGTGAAACTCAGTATTGCGTACGACGCAAGCTATCGAGGAAGGTCGCGATTGCGTGTAAAGTAAGCCAAGATAGTATGTAGTGAAAGATTCCTTTGATGATATATAAAAACAAAATATTACTCATAAAAATCTCGGGTGTTACAATATGCATGGCTTGTGAATTTCATAGTGTCTAATATGATTCATCTATGTTTAATAATTACCATAAATGGTCAAGGTTAATATTCATAATTCCATAAATCATAAGAAGCAGAATTAACACTAGTTACTCTAGGTGAAATCATATCAATTTTAATAGCAAATAGCATAAATAGCAATCCTCGCCCTATCCACTGGGTCATTTCCCCTACATGGGCTAATCAATCCCAAGAATGGATATTATCCCAGCACCAAAACATTCCTAGTCTTCTGTTTACCTACCAAAAATAGTAAGAAAAAAGGAAACCATCTCTGATGCCACTATGTAACATCCTAACCTGTCTCACCACTAAGACGGTTTCCAGACCAGTCTCCACAAGTCCTCAAGAGCACCTCATTGTACTCAAGAGGCTACCAACTAGAAGATAGGGTGTATGGATAGTCAGTGGGGAGACTATACCCTCTTATCAGATTTGTGTAGTGGTTTAAAAGAGTAAATAATAATCAACAACGGAAGTAGTAAAGTGCAATAATAAAGCAGTAGAAAGCATATTTCATATAACTGAATATAAGTGGCCAATGCCAGTTTATACAATACATGAATGATTTATATGGAATTGATACATTACAGAAAGAAATAAATAGTAAAAATTTATTTTCAATAAAATACAACGTTAGACACATGTAAATTAAAGAACTAAAAGCCCAAAGGTAATCTCCACAAACATCCTGAGCTCCAGCTCAGTCCTTTTCCCCTAACTCCTAGGAACTAGTAATCCTCAACAAGCAAGTTCCAAGGATCTACAAAGAAGAAAGGTCTACTCGGGTACCCCCGGGCAATGGCATCCCGAGTAGGGTGTGAGATTTAAATCTCAGTAGGTCGGCACCACCAGTGTCTAATCCAATCCCGACAATGTAATATAAATTAAACCGACTGGAAGCATGCATACATAAAGTAATAGTACAATGTTACAAAATACCCAAGTACCTGCTTCAGCCTTGGCTGGTGTCTATACATGTAATCGGTTCATTAATTGAAAATTTCAAACTTTTTTATAAGTCACATGTGAATAGGTCACTTACTGAGTCCATGGAGTTTCCTCCAAGGTAAAACGGGGCTATGTAATGACCGGGTCCGATTAGCTATAACCACGGATCCTGCTTGTCCAAGATGGACCCAAGGAGTGTATCCAGGGCATCCTATGATGGAATTTATTAATAAGTTCTCAAGGTAACAACCATGGAAGAAACCTCTTGATAGTATAATAGTGATGGTTCCAAGATGTAATAATGAAAACTGACAAAGATATCTGGTAAGGGAGTTCTAGGGTAAAAACCTAGGTAACATAGACTAAAGAAAAGATAACTCGGTAGAATATGAGTCTAGATAAGGGGTAAGAGTATAATCCAAGGATCTTAATACAAGGCATAACACAATAAGGAACTTACCGAGTCAAAAGAGTGCATCCAAGGTTAAACGGGGCTAAGAAAGTACTGGTTCCAAGGATTGAATCGAAGGAACCTACTTTTCAATGCTGCTTCCAAGGAATGTATCCCAGGAATCCTATAGTACTACATGGAGAACCTAACAACAGTATACCGGGATTCCAAAGATAAGACAAAGAATGCGATCTAGGTGGATATGAACCATAGCATCCCATACCTGAAGTCAGAATGGGGTACACGAGTGCTCATGGTATTCTCAAATCAAAAACCTTAAAAAGATCGAGTCTAACCATTCCAATTTAGTAAAATTTCATGTAATGATTCATATGGTTCAATTTTTTATTTCAAATTGTGTGGATTAGAAAAGTAAAGTTGAAACAATTTTTTATTGGTTTAAGCATTTCGTTCTATTAGTGGCGAAGAGAAAAAATTCATTGCAACCATTTTTTTATTGGTTCAATCCTTACCTTTCATTTGTGTGGAAAGGTCAAGTTTCATTTAAACCATTTAGTAAAAACGATTTAGGCATTTTCAATGGTATATGTCCACACAACTACATTCCCTTAACATGGTAAGGGTTTCCACAGACATGGAACCAATCCTCGTCTCATGAACTCAGGTCCGTCTATAGAATTCCTACATGGGAATCTATGTATCACCCATGGTATGAGCATGAAAACCCACTGAGTCCGTCATGGAATTCCTTATTGGGAACCCATGTGTCACCTAAGGTGTTATTAGTAATCAAAACATTTGAAAACAATTTGGTAACTTGTTTAGAGATTCAATGATTAAGCATTAACCATTCATTTAACTCAACTCGTTCCTTTTATAAAAAATAGGTCAATTCCATTTATAGGGATCCAATATCCATAAAAAGAGAAATTACCTACATGGGTAATTTCAATCCAAAATTGGACCAAACACTTAGATGATGCTTTGGTCCTTTAATCATTTTACAAAAAGAATATCAGTATCTATAATATCTTTAGGGTCATGTCCTAATCATGGCATATAGCAACATATGATCAAAGCATAATGATTATAAACATGAAAAGTCAAGAAAGCAAGGTCTAACCACATATTATTAGCTTGAAGTCTGCCCACCTCCATTTGAGGGTTTTTATTATAAAAACATTATATTGTTTATCAACAAATCATTTATCATCTTGGCATTTCAAACATGAAACATGCTAAATTCACATTCAAGAGGAATTGAATATAATACATCACTACATGAATTAATTTTTAACAAATGTTCATTAAGAAAAATTATTAAAGATTTTATAAAGTTTGAGGACTTGGAAAGGGACACAACCTCAAGGTGGAACCAAGCTGGCCACTCAACTCTTGGAGCTTTCTAACTAAAAGCAGTCGTTTCTCTCCCCTTGAGCATACACACAACCACATAAATGCGGGGACACATAAATATCTTAATTAAAGAGGTTAAAAAAGGAGAAGGAATAAAACTTTCCCTGAGAAGTTGTCGTCGGACCAAAACAACCCTAATTGCCTGGAATTCAGTTGTGGTTTCCAGAACTCGAACCCCAAGGCCCCGAGAGACCATCCCCACAACTTATGAACCAAAGAAAACCGAAAATACATTAACCTGAAAACCTAGGGTTTCTGTGAACCTCATCGGTCTTTGATTAGGTAAAATCCATTTTAGTAAAGAGAGGATAAGAGATAGGAGACTCATACCTTGGATTTTTGGACGGAGTATCTGAAGAAACAATGGGAGAATGTCGATATCAGAGGAGTCCGTAGAGAGGAGGGGTGGCGTGAAAGACTGAAAGGGGAGCACCTTGGTGCATCAAGATTATAGGGAGAGTGGGTTGGGGGTGGGTGATTTATGTTTTATTTTAAAATAATTTAATTTAATTAAAATAACTCAAATTTTATAAACTGGGTGTCATGCATGGTTTTACAAACCGTGCGGAAACCCTGCAGAGTCTCTTTCCTCCAAGACACGCACCGCACTTTCTAGAAGCACGGTTTAGGAAACTGTTCACAAACAGTGATCTAAGCCACTACCCCATTCTAAATAAATACCCATGGTAACTATTTTGGGCCACACAATTTAGTAAACCATGCACAAACCATGCACCCTCTACTTTCATTTAATACTTAATGTTTTTCGATTCCATTACTCCCGAAACTTCTCGATCCAGTAGAGAAACTTATCAAGCCTTCTCCCATGACCAAAAAAATCACGTATGATTGATCCGAGTCTCGTAATTATGTTCTAAAGCTCAATTTTAAAAAATAGCGGTTTAGTAAACAAAGATGTACAATAATTTCCTTACATTACCCCAGTACAAGAACATGGGATTCAACAATGGAACAAATGAAGGATGGATTTAATAAACCAATGTAACATATATAACATACATATTATTCTATAATTATAATATAAATACATATAATTTTATTTTCATTCGTTTAATACAAAAAGTATATAAATTATAGTTCATGCATACGTACGATATACCGCCTCAATGAAGGGTGCACTTTATTCCTAATATCCAAATAGTATAGAATACCATAAATTCAAATGTAATTAAAATATATGATAATTTAATCATGGTTCAAATTATGTATATGATGAAATAATGATCTACATTATAGGAACAAAAAATGAAAATTCAAAACATACTTGAACAAACATGGAAATTGACCCCATAAATAGTGAAAATAAAAAATAGTGTTTAAAATAAGTAATAAAATATTATATGAAATTAATATATCATATTTTCACCATGAGTATAGTTTCTGTATAATTTATTAACATATATAAAACCATTATAATGGACTATATAGTCCATAAAAATGGAAGGTTATGATAACATTATTTTGTGTCAATTTACATTCAATTGAGATTTATTTGTTATTATGCACCAATTCACTTTTATATGGTGTATATACTTCCTTTTAATATTTTATATCATGAATATCCTTACTCTCATGATAATATACATTTCATTTGATATTAATTCATCTTGGGGATAGGGATTTATAGGTTTCAATGTGGTATGGGTCATGTTGGAATTTTTAAAGGTTGTTCTCCTAAAGAATGTTCTTAATGATTATGTTTGTAATCTCACTTACATTTGTGATTTTCAATATTATCTAGAAACTATCAATTTTTTTAACCCTTTTTTAGAAACTTAATAGAATATAAATACTATTATAAAATGTATATTAGTACTGTATAAACCATGTATCATTTCATTTATATGGTGTTCACTCTAACAGTTATTTGATTAACTGGGGAATTATTGATAAATCCATATTATTTATTAAATACAGATATTTATTAAGGTATTTTATTTACACTAATTTATTTATATGAGAAATTATTTGGACTCATAAAATCTATCAAGGACCAAACTTAATATATCCCCTCAATACATCGATACGTTCTGAAGTGATTATTAAGTTGGCTAAATTAAACATGTCTCTATACATAGTTTTAACCATATTTTCAAAAGTATTTATGGTATAGGTTTTCAGGTTACATAGAAAGGATTTTAAATAATTATGAATTTCCAATGTAGATATTTCTATTATTATTTATACATGATATTTTTCATCAATATATCAATGGATCTATTCTATTTCTAGTTTGTTAATTAAGTGGGATATGTTTCAGATTCTTACCTTTCCATATTTATATTTCTTTATCTAATTTGAATGGAATGTGTTATCATTTAATTACCTTTATATGTTAATTTATTCCTATTGATTCATTATTTCAACCACTTTACTTACCCATACTAAGAATTTGAGATCGCCCTTATTAAGTTTCATTTCACCATGGTATGAATAATAAATCATAGAATAAGCTTTTAAGGATGTAGTTTATTTTATTTTTTATATATATTGTTTTATTTTATATTTAAAAATGTATTATGGGTATTATGTATGTATTCTGAAATTTAAAGACTGATGAACTGATAAATCCATCAGAATTTTATTTCTTGTAGTCATTATATGGTAATAAAACAATGCATCATCTCCAGGATTATGGTGTCAGGGCATTACAGTTGTTAGAAAAATTAAGTTTAGCAGTAACCGTAGTAACTAAATTTAGATAACATAGATTAAGGTCACAAACCTATGTTATTAATTAGGTATAATTATATAATAACATCTTTAAATTTTTTTAATGTAGTGATTATGTGGGGATTCAATGAAATACATCCATGTCTGGATAGTACCTGTGGATGTGGTTTTGGAAGATATATACCTATTGGCAACAACTTTGAAAATGAGTTTCGGGCCTGACTAGGGTATCTAGGTACATGAAAACATGCCTTACTCTACACCTAGATTGAATCTCCCATGAGATACCCTTATGATAGTTAAATTTCTGTTCACTTAACATTATGATGGATTTGAAAGTAAATATTTTCCTAAAGTAACCAGTGTTTATGAATCTAGGATTGACGAAGAAAAAATATACATTATGTGTTATAGCATACGTGGAATTATACATTATGACTTTATAAACTAACCTAGTAGATTATATTATTTAGAAATAGAACCTATAAGGATGAATCATGATAATACTCATGGAAAATGTAGATATTTCCTAATGGGGGAACCCAAAACAACTAATATTATAATTTAGAAAATCATGTAAATACTCTGGAAACATAGTCATGTTATGGAAAAAAACATACCCGAATGGAGAAAAATTTCCCAAACACACAATATCGGATTATGGATCTCTTTATACAATATAATCCAATATAGTTTATTAGTAATAATATTATAATTTTATCTGAGAAAAAGATTATGTCTCTGTAGAATATATTTACGGATGTGGAATTCAACGAAAAAGAGAAGGTTACACTTGTAGTATATTGTCTCCATGGTGATGTTCATCAGTGGTGGACCATGATCTAAAATAATCCTAAGGAAGAATAAATATAACCCATGGAATGAAGAACCATTAAGGATAATTTCTTTGATAAATACTTTCATCAAGATCAATCAATTGAGAAGAACAGAAAGTTCTTTAGCTTAATGAAAATTGAAGAAGAGTGTGTTCTGGATTATGAAGATACCTTTACAAGGATATATTTGTATGTTAAAGATTATATATGAAATACATAGTGAAATATCAAACAATTATTTGAGGTTCTTAAGTAAAATCTCTAAAGGCCACTAGTTTCTTAGAATTATTCATCATATGAAGAAATTGTTCTATGTGCCACTAAGATGGAGAAGGATGTCTCAAGATCCTATGTATTCAGGGGAAACCAAGAGAATAAGGGGCCGTTAGAAAATACTGAATAAGGGAATTCATCCAAGAATAATAATAAATAACAGACTTTTATACCTTGTGATTGAAATGGGAAGAAACACCTAGGTAAATGTTTGATGGGACAATGAGTTCATTATAAATTTGGATATTGGGGCCACCAGCCTCCTGAATGAACATAGAATATGTTGATCAAAGATTTACAATGATATAACTATAAATATTGGGGAAATTATTCCAATGACTAACCAAAGAATTATGGGAATCCACAACAAAAAATTCCTAGTATAGATGGCCTTTTGTATTATACCATTATATTAGAGGCTGAAGTTCCAAATGATTTTTTCACAAGTACACTAATCCAATATTCAAATTTATCCAATGCGTTATTTGATTCTAGTTAGTTTCCTATTTTCTTATCCAACCATTTTTCATGAAAATTATACATTTCTGTTTTTATATAATAACGGTGTTTTCATTAAATCTTCTATTTGACATATCATTGCAAAAAATATGTTTCATTCAGTCCTAATAATTACCTTGAAGAGTGAATTATGTGATCACTTTATAATCAAACATATGGTCGACCATGATATAATACTCAGTGAGGGATGACTCCCAAAATATTATTAAGAAAAATTAATTGAGAGAGGCTTAAAGTTATGATTTCTTAGGAAAATTTAGAATCCATTATCTTTTGAGAAAAATATTTATCACATAATTCTTATTTAGATCCACCCTCAGTAGATCTTATGAGGGAAATAATTATTGAACAAGAGAAAATAACATCTTGTGAAGAATAATGTAATCTTTAAATCACAAATGAAAATATTGTATAAGAATTCGTTTATTTCATTCCTGAGGAATTACCTAGAAATCAACTATACCGTAACATTGAATTATCTATTGATTTAATATTTGATGGAAGGCCAATATTTATGAATACCTTTAGAATAGCCACTTTGGAATTAGAGGAATTGTAAAAACATCAATAGGATTGGTGTAATAAGGGGTTTATTCTCCCTAGTGTATCATCATGGGGAACAAATGTCCTATTTGTTAAAAAGAAATAGGGATCCATGTTGTTTTCTATTGATTATAGGGAAATCCATTCCATTAAAATAATGATAAATTATCCTCTACCATGAATGGATTACTTTATTGAACAACCTCACAGAGCACAATATTTTTCAAAGAATTATATTCATTCTTGGTATCCTTAATTGAATGTGATAAAGGAAAAATTTTAAAGATAACTTTTCATACAATGTATAAATAATATGAGTTTACATGAACGCCATTTGTATTGACTAATGCACCATCAATTTTAATGGACATAATGAATAGATTATTCAAGGAATATCTTGACAATTTTTACCATATTCATTGATTATATTATGGTGTATTACAAATTCTTTGAGGACAATGAGAATAATTTTCTTATCATTCTTAATACTCTTTTAATGAAAGATTTATCTTGTAAATTCAGTAAATGTGATTTCTATATTCAAGAAGTTTCATTTCTTTGACATATTATCTTCAATGATGGAATATAAATTGATCACATAAATACCTATGTTTTCATAGAATGTCTTACATGAAAAAAACAACTATGATACAAAGTTTTATTTTATTTGTATCTTACTATTGGTCATTAATTCAGAACTATTCCTGATTAGATAACCCATTAGAGTTGATTACATGTAAAGGGGTTATGCTTTTATGGACAAGGTATTGTGAATAATGCATTGATGAACTCATGATAAAATTATTCAGCGCTCCCATTTTAACTCTACCATCTGGGAGTGATTGGCTTGACATATATGGTGATGAATAAAATAAGGGACTTGGTTGTGTATTAATGAAAAATAAAAAACTTATTACATATGCATAAATGGAATTAAAGACTTATGAATATAGTTATCCAACCAATGATCATGAGTTAGCAGCTGTAATTTTCACTTTGAAAATATGGTGACTTTATCTCCATGGTGAAATATATTAGATAAAACATGATCATAAAAGCCTGAAATACATATTCTAACAAAAATAGCTCAATATGAGACAATTTCGATGGATTAAGTAGGTATGATCATTGAGTTCTTACCCTATGAGGATTAAGAAGTATCATATGTTCATGGATCTAGTGAATATGGATATAAGAATTTTAATGGAATGAGAGACAACAATCATATATCAAATGATTTAAAACCCATTTTAATGAATAGGGTAAATAAATATCTATATGATGATTGATAGTTAAAGAGGATAATTAAATGTGTGATTGATGGAAAATTAGTATACTTTATTTGTGATGATGGTGTTTTAAAATTTCAAAAGAGGTTATGTGTTCCACCTATTCCTAAGCTTAAAAGGGATTTGTTGGATGATGATCATTAATTAAATTCCCAATATGAAAGGGGTCTAAAAATATGTATAGTAGATTGAAAGATAATTTTTGGTGGGATAACATGAATCTGTAAATTGATGATTATGTATCCAATGCTTGGTTTGACAACAAGTGAAATCTGTGGGGAATAATCCTAATAGAGTCGTACAACCTCTTCCTATTCCTGTGTGTAAATGGGACAAAATTAATGTGGAATTATTCATAGGACTACCAAGGTATCCTAGAAAAAATGATAACATATGGGTTATTGTTGAAATCCAAAGCTAATATTCTCATTTCCTTACTATAATATAAGACCTTCCTCTTGATCGACAAGCAAAGCTCTACATCAACGAAGTTGTAAGACTTCCCAGAGAAAATCTATCAATTTTTTATGATCGAGATCACAATTTTACATTGATTTTATGGAAATTACATTAAAATACACTCAACAATAAGATTAATTTGAGCACTACCTACCATCCTCAAATTGATGGACAATCTGAAAGAAAAATCCAAATAATGGAAGACATGTTGAGGCTATTCTCACTCGTCTTTCAGTGTATGTTGGATCTGTACTTAAGTTTAGTAGAATATTATTATAAAAATAGTTCCCATTAATATATCCAAATGTCACCGTATAACGCATAATATAGAATTATATGTCATACTCCAACATTATGGGATGAAGTCGATGAAAGGAAACTCATAGACCCAGAACTTGTTGAAGAGACAACGATAATGGAAAAGATAATTCAATATAATATTAAATCATATCAATGAATGAATATGATTTATGTTGATATTCATAGGAAATATTTAGAGATTCAAGTAGGAGATCATGTTTTCTTGAAAGTATCTCCATAAGGGTGTTATCAGAATTGGTATGAAGGGAAAATTATGTCCCAAGTACATCAGACACTTAAAAATTCATAAAAGGCTCAGGATCTATTCCAATAATTTAGATTTACCACCAAATATATCAAGGGTTCAGGATGTGTTGCACCTATCTATGCAAGAGAGGAAAATGCCTGACCCAATACTTGTTCTCAAGTATAATGAAATTGATATGGAACGTGACTATTCATATTGCTAATAATTCACTTTTATTCATGATATCAAAGGGAATGTATTGATGAATCAGATAACTTGTATGGTATAGGGTCTCTGGAGAAATCACAAAAATGGAAGAAGAAACATGGGAACCAGATGATTTTGTGAAGGATTACAACTCATATATCTTTTAAGGTAATTACCCAGATATTTCTTAGGAAAATGTTTCAGGAGGGAATAATTAGGCACCACAAGGACTTACCATATGTTCCTTTAGATTTTTTTGATATCTTTTTTGTAATACACAACACCCAATCTAAACACAACATTATTTTTTCATGTTTTTCATATTCAATTACATTCTAACACTTTGTAGATCTAATATTGTAAATTTATATATTTTATATCTAAGTATGTATTTCGAAAGTGAACTAATATATTTTAGATAGGCATAAGATAATAGAAAATGAAATGTTATAAATGAAATAAGATATTTTTTAAATGGTATTCTTGATATCTTTTAATGGAAATCGTAATTAAAATATTAATTTTGAAACATTAACTGATAGAATATGTCATAAAAACATCATAAAAATTATATTAGGTTGAATTTTTGATATTTTTTTAAAAATATATCTTTTTTCAATGAATAGTTAAAAATATGAAAAAAAATTAAATTTTTTTTTTCATATAATTTATTTATAATGTTAAATTATAATTTTAATTGATTTAAATTTTTAATTAGTGATAAATTTAATTAATTAACAAAAAATTTGTCATTTAAATCAATTTCAATTTTAAAATGATAATAACCACATAGTAATCTTTCAAACGTTTTTACTTTGAAAACTCAATTATTGTCCCGCACGCAGGATGAATGTTAAATTAATTTCTTCCACTTAGGTGATTTAAATTTGAAAAAATGGATTCCATATTTAGAATAAGAGTAATTTATGATGTCTAATAATTCCATTTTTTTAAAAAAAAATATTAGTAAATGTAATTAAATTTAATTACAATTATTAAGGTAAAAATAAGCTTAATAAAGGACTGAACGATTAACTTATGGGACCCAATGACCTATACACTTGTCCAAGAACCATAATATGGACATAAATCCATCATGAAACTTCCAAAATTTCTTTTTGGGGGGTTTAGTACTCTTTGGGTAAAAATGTTGATGAACTTAACTTCATTTATTAAATACCAAGTGAGTCATTTTCCCCCATTATAAAAGGTTACCACCTCTTCGTATTCCTAACACCTCTAAGAAAACTTAGGATCATATATATTCTGACCATATAGCTTCCAAAAATAAATAAATGTGACCTTGAATCCTCTAATTTGGGCATAAATCCATCTAATAGAGAATTTTGGCACAAACCAAAAGAACTTACTCTATTAAGAGGTAACATCTTCTCTCAAGGTATCTATTTTCATTTACATTCTCAACCCCCAGGTATGTATTTATTCCATGAATATATAATAACACCAATATCCTAAAAATACTAGTATATTTTTATGTAATGTGTTTTAGATACACATAGACACACCACTATCTAATGGGTAACTGTAACGCCCCGACCCCAGTTACCCAGATTCGGTGCATTATTACATAGCATTGGTATGATCACAAGAAAGATCAAATCTCGAAAGACCGATTGGTTTAGTAGCCTTGGAAACACTAGATATATTCATAAGTTTTACATTACATCATAAAATGAAAAACTACTACAACAACATAATGTCTCAATAATCCACACTCATATCCCACATAACATCCTTGCAGGTCATTCATAATTTACTTCTTCACTTCCTGGGAAAAATAAAACATAGAAAAGGGGTGAGCTCAAATGCCCAGTAAGGATAACAATATAGCGGAAACTTTCATAAATAAGAATAAACATTTAAGGCAATGTATAACTAAAACAAAAGCCTTTCAAACATGAACTTTCAGCATGGTATGGCATAAATAAAATGAAATAATCCCATTTACTTATTCACATGGATATTCTACTAATTGAATAATCACATGCAAAAATCAATAACCACTATCATAATGTTGGAATGCATAATGCCAGACTATCATAACCACATAGTCAAGGCCTCGTGCCAAGACTACAAATAATATTTTGTCAAGGCCTTGTGCCAAGACACTAGTTTGTCTCATGAGACCTACCGATGCATCGAGGAGCTATAGCGGGCTCCACCCGTCACATATTAAGTCCAATGCATTCCCATATGAAAAGGTTTAAATATAACATAAACATTCATATTAAAACTAGCTTACGAAATGTCAATACCTTCACCATAAACTATGAATGGTATAAAAATAGCACATCCACAGTCAAACATATCACAAAACCTTCAATACAATATAGAAGTTTTGTATCATAATAAATCAACTTCAAATAATCTTAAAATCCATCAAAGGATGTTGACATAGATGAAATCAAAATTCTTTTTAAAGAAATATCTCCTTTTATTTTGAAATCATTTAAGATCCATATAAAATAAAACATTTTCTTTGAAAACAATATTATAAGCTTGTAAGGGAAGCTTTGAAGATTTTATAACGGCGGAAAATAGCTGCACCCGCCGTATAAGTTAAAAAAACATTCTTACCTTAATTCTGTCGAAAAGGTTAAAAAGGACCTTGTTTTGAAAATGACCGAAAGATTTCTTTATAAACCACTTATAAAAGTCAAAAAGGGTATAAATGACTTTAACTCATATTCTAGTAAATAGTAAAAAATGTTTTGAAATACATTTTTAAGAAACATGGATGTGGATGATAAAGAGATCCCTGTAGATTATTACGTATAAACAACCTTGGATAATGAAGAGGTTGTAAAATAACCCTTAGCTTGTACTTTTCCTTGGTTGGGGTAGGTTAACCTCCTGTATAATGGTGAAATAATTGTTATTAAATTATACAAGAATTAATATGATATCATATATGATCTTTTAATATTGATTTGATAATAATATCTTAGTATTATCATTATATCGGGTGTTAACTTACTTGTTTTCTTTTATATGTTTTGTTACGTAAGACATTATTTTTTATCTTATTCATATCCAGAATGATATCAAGTACTTAAACATCATTTTTAAATCATCAAATGATAATTATACTTGAATGGATATGATGGAGAATGAATCTCATCGCGTTCGTGGAGACGGTAGTCCGTACGTACGCACGAGCGACAATATCATTCTTTCGATATTAAAATAATATATAAATGGTTGTTATATCATATATACAGAATCATTATAATGTTTTATTTATTATTTACATGAGTTACATATCATTATTATACCCATCCAAATAATAATATATTGAATAACAATTACACCACAACGTGGAGACGGTAAGCCGTACGTACGCACGTATGGTGACATGTTATTCAAAGGGTGGATAGAATACTGAATATGGTTATACCATATTTATAATAACATCACATTATATGTGAGATACTGGAGTTATTATTTTAGAATGTTAAGAACAAAGGAAGAAGAAGTGGAAGAAGAAATGAACTTGGAGAAGGGTGGTGAAATCATTACCTCTTCTTCGGGTTCTTCCTTTTGATTTGATCAAAAGGGCTCCTTAGGTTGGCTTTATGATCAAACTAAGGCCTCTAGGTTGTATTGAGGGATGTTGGGAGAGTATTTGGGCAGAGTTTGGCCGAACCAAAAGGCTTTGAAGGTGTGAATAAATGAGAAGGAGGAGTGCCCTTTTATAAGAGGGGTGAGGGGCACCTTTGGAAAAGCTAGAAATATTAATTTATAATAAATTCATATTCGGTTTCTAATAGCTCCAAAGTTTATTATTCAAAGTTTAAGGTGGGTATAGGTCTAAAACCACTCAAACAATAGAATTTAGACAGTTTTGGGTACTTATATGGACCTTATCTTTAAGTATTAACTCTAAGTTAATTAGTTTCACTTTTACAATGTCTCTTTGTATTTTTATATAATATGGTTAATAAACTTACTATATACATCCAAGAGACCCCCATGTGTTCCATTAATGATGAACGTATCATGATATAAGTCTCTTGGCCGAACCTTAGATTTTTAGGAATTTAATATCAATTAATAATATAATATTTGTTTTAAGAACTCTTTTATGTCAATTTTGACACTATTCAATAGTTGATTTTTGTGAAACTCATAACAGATTGATTACTTCGAAAAAAGTAAATTAAATCAATACTAATATATAATGTTATCCTATAAAATTATTTTAATTCATTAAAAGTTTCATATTATATTTATTTGGGTATTTATAATATCAATTATTTTAATTTTTCACTATTATAGTAATTACTGCATCATCATTGTGTCATAAATAAAATAAAATATTTAATGTCTAAAAATTATAAATAAAATATCATTATGTATTAAATCTTTTTATCTTTCTAATTAATATTTATAATCTAAAATCCAACATATATAACCCTATGTAACAATTGTTTTTCTAAAAGATATATGCTTGTGTCATTTTTGTATTCGTTTTAACTTAATTAAAATAAAGTGTCATTATCACTTAAAAGTGGATCCATGGGGTCCCAAAATCGACCCAAAGATGCCCATGGTCGACCAGGTATCAACCAATAGGGTTAAGACACGTTTTAGGGTAATTTAGTATTATTATAATATTATTACTTTTAACCCTTATTTACCGGATTTACCCTTAACCATGGTAAATAAAATATTTACCGTAGTAATTATTCAAAATGTCTAAAAATAAAAGTTACCTATTTACACAATTTGAACATCCTGATTCCAAATATGGAATCCATTTTCCTAAATTCAAAACACAGAAGTGGCAGAAATTAATTTAAAATTAATTCCCGCTGCAAAACAAAAAGCGTGTTTTTAAGAGATAATAACTATCAAAAGATTGACACTTGTTTATGTTCGGTTTAATTGTAAAATTATGTCCAATGACCAAAATTATATTACATGGTAAAAATATATTCTAAATATACTTTAAAACCACTCAAATTCATAATTTATCACTATTAATTATTTTGATTAAAAAAGTTGTTTTTAATTAAAATTTAGTAATTTTCACTATTCATCAAAATATGAAAGTTATCCGAAAAGTACCAAAATTTCACCTTAGGCTAAATTAGATATTCCGAATCCAAAAATGAAGTCCATTTTGAAATATAAAGTATATATAATTTTAAAAAGTAGGTATTACTATTCATAACGGCTAGTTTGATTAGTTATGGTGTGTTAGAACTCGGTGTTGCGTACAACACCCGCTATCACATTATTCAAAGAGAAGCATACCGTAGAAGCTTGGGGTGTTACATTCTCCCCTCCTTCAAATAATTTCGTCCTCGAAATTTCTAGAATACTTATCACATGAAAATACTCGGGTGGTTCTTCATCATAAGTTCCCCGGGTTCCCACGTTGCCTCTTCCATCTTATGGTTTCTCCACAAAACTTTTACCAGACGCGTCGTCCGGTTTCTCAGTACTTGTTCTCTCGTATCAAGAATCCTGATGGGCTCTTCACAATAGGAAAGATCGTGTTCCAGTTCTAATTCCTCATAGGTGAGTACATGCGTTGGATCAGGAATTTATTTCCTCAACAGAGATACGTGGAACACATCGTGAACTTTGGAGAGACTTGGCGGCATTGCCAATCAGTAAGCTACAACCCCAATTCGTTCTAGAATTTCGAAAGGTCCGATGTACCTGGGACTCAATTTACCTTTCTTACCAAAACGTATGACTCCCTTCCACGGAGATACCTTCAGAAAAACATGATCACCAACTTGAAATTCCAAATCCTTCCTTCGATTATCGACATAGCTCTTCTGCCTACTTTGAGCTGCTTTGATGTGATTTTGGATTACTTTCACCTTTTCCACCGTTTCCTCCACCAGTTATGGGCCTACAAGTTTTCTTTCACCAACGTCATCCCAACAGGTTGGTGTAAGACATCTCTTTCCGTATAACGCTTCATATGGTGCCATCTGAATACTCGAATGGAAACTATTGTTATTGGAAAATTCTACCAGTGGTAAATATTGATCCCACATACCCTGAAAGTCAAGTGAGCAAGATCTCAACATGTCTTCTAAGGTCTGAATAGTCCGTTCTGATTGTCCATCTGTCTGAGGGTGGTAAGCAGTGCTCAAATGAAGTTCAGTATCCAGGGATTTCTGAAGACTTTTCCAAAATCTTGAAGTAAAACGGGGATCACGATCAGAAACAATCGATAGGGGTACTCCATGAAGTCTCACAACTTCATTAATGTATAGTCTTGCTAGACGTTCCAGGGGTAGATCTTCTCTTATAGCAAGAAAATGTGCTAACTTGGTAAGACGATCAACAATAACCCATATTGCATCGTTCCTTCTAGGAGTCTTTGGTAGCCCCATGACAAAGTCCATCGTAATATTGTCCCATTTCCACTCCGGTATGGGAAGAGGTTGCATGACTCCTCCAGGCTGTTGCCTTCCAGCTTTCACTTGTTGACAAACCATACATCTTGACACAAAATCAGAAATCTCCCTCTTCATGTTGTCCCACCAAAAATGTTCCTTCAAATCTCTATATATTTTGGTGCTCCCAGGGTGTATAGAGAAATTGGAACTATGAGCATCATCCAGCAATTCCCTTTTTAGATCAGGTATATTGGGAACACAAAGTCTCTTCCCGAATTTCAAAATTCCATCTTCATACACAAAGTCTCTCAATCTCCCATCATTCACAGCTTTAATCTTATTTTGGAATTCTTCATCATCGGTCTGAGAACTCTTAATCCTTTCTAGTAAAGATGGTTTGGCAACCATTTGAAAAAGCATTGATGATTCACCTTCCCTGGTTATTCCCATGTACATCTTCACTAGATTCATGAAAATTGGATCCCTTTCAATTCTCATCATGTTCAAAACTCCATGGTCTTTTCTACTCAAAGCATCTGCCACCTTGTTTGCCTTCCCCGGGTGGTAGTGTATCGTACAATCATAATCCTTGAGTAATTCAAGCCATCTCCTTTGCCTCATGTTGAGTTCTTTTTGTGAGAAAATATAATTCAAACTCTTGTGATCAGTATAAATCTCACATTTTTCACCATAGAGGTAGTGCCTCCATATCTTCAAGGCAAAGATCACAGCTGCTAACTCGAGATCATGAGTAGGATAGTTTTGTTCATGAATTTTCAACTGTCGTGATGCATAGGCAATAACTCTATCATTCTGCATAAGGACACAACCAAGTCCTTTCTTCGATGCATCACTATAAATAATGAACCCATCATTCCCCGATGGTAGAGTCAATATAGGAGCATTGACTAATCTTCTCTTCAGTTCTTCGAAACATTCTTCACACTCTTTTCTCCAAACTAATTTAACCCCTTTACGTGTGAGCTTCGTTAATGGGTTAGCCAATCGGGCAAAATTCTGGACGAAACGTCGATAATAACCTGCCAAACCAATAAAACTGTGTACCTCAGTTATACTCATAGGTGCTAACCATTCTTGGATTTCCTTGGTCTTAGAAGGATCAACATAGATTCCAACTTTAGAGACAATATGGCCAAGAAAAGAAATCTCCTGAAGCCAGAATTCACACTTGCTAAACTTCCCATATAATTCATGCCTCCTCAGAGTCTTCAAGATAATGAGCAAGTGATTTTCATGATCTTCGTAGGTTTTGGAGTATACCAAGATATCATCAATAAATACCACCACAAATTCATCGAGATACTCCTTGAAAACTCTATTCATCAGATCCATGAATACAGAGGGTGCATTAGTCAATCCAAAAGGCATTTCAGTAAACTCGTAATGCCCGTACCTGGTTCGAAATGCTGTCTTCGGAATGTATTCCTTCTTCACACACAACTGATGGTATCCAGATCGAAGGTCAATCTTTGAAAAGTATTGAGCTCCATGCAGTTGGTCAAATAAATCATCAATACGAGGTAGGGGATACTTGTTCTTTATCGTTATAACATTGATCTCCCTGTAGTCGATACATAACCTCATAGATCCATCTTTCTTTTTAACAAAAAGAACTGGAGCTCCCCATGGAGAAACACTAGGGAGAATAAATCCCTTATTAATCAATTCCTCTAGTTGTTTCTTTAGTTCGAC
This sequence comes from Viscum album, assembly GCA_963277665.1. NCBI lineage: Eukaryota > Viridiplantae > Streptophyta > Magnoliopsida > Santalales > Viscaceae > Viscum > Viscum album. Next base: position 1,486,770,374 of record OY728137.1, on the reverse strand, counting down.
TAACTCTACAGTGGCCATTCTATAAGGGGTCTTCGATATAGGCCTTGATCCCGGAATCAAATCAATGGAAAACTCAACTTCTCGTTCTGGAGGATGTCCAGGTAAATCTTCTGGAAATACATCTACAAATTCTTTCACAACAGGTACATCCTCTATTTCAACATTCCTTTCCTCACCGACAGTTATTTCATTCTCTTCCTCCCCAATAATAGAATTATGTTGAGCTACTGGGGGTGGATCTAAATAAGAATTAAGTGGTGACGATTCTGCTCTAAAGATAAGGTGTTCCTTATCATTATCATCAAGAATCGTAACCTCTTTCTTCTTACAATAAATCTTCGCATCATAGTCCGAAAGCCAATCCATACCGAGGATTATATCAAACTCAATCAAAGGTATGACGATGAGATCAGCAGATAAAGAAAATTTATGTGCTCTAATGGGGACTGATTCACAAAAATTTGTTGCAATGATACTTCCCTTAGGAGTTTTAACTGACAACTCCCTTATTAAATCAAATTGGAAATATCTAATTTTCTTAGAAAACTGGGAAGATATGAAACAATGCGATGATCCAGAGTCAAATAATGCATTTTCTAAACTTGAGGAAACCATTAAATTACCTGCCACCACGTCTTTTGGAGCTACTACCTCTGCAGTAGTGATAGCATAAGCCAGGCCTTGATCCCTTGGCCTTTTCTGAGGTAAGTTCTCCTGACGCTTAGGACATGCATTTTCATAATGCCCCATCTCCCTGTAATTGTAGCACTGAACGTTGGTAGCTTCCTTCTTCCCCTTGCAATCATGAGCTTGGTGGCCTTTTTCACCACACTTGTAACAGACTCCCATTCCCTTCAAGCAAGTACCAGGATGTTTCTTCCCGCATTTACCACAAGATGGATATTCAACCTTTCCCTTCTTCCCCTTATTTCCATTCCCAGATTGATCAGCAGGTCTCTTCTTCTCTTGCTTTGATTTAAAGTCATAAGACTTAGAGAATTCCTTTTCGGTCTTGATAGCACATGAGACAATGTCTTCGTACGACGAAAACTATTGTGAGACTAATGCTCGACGGAGAAATGGTTTTAACCCATAAAAGAAACGATCAATCTTACTTCTTGGGTTGCGTATATAATCACCAGCGTACCTTGATAACCTTGTAAAGTTAGCCTCATACTTTGCGACATTCTCATCCTCCTTTTGTCTCAGATTCAGAAATTGCCTTTCCATATCTTCTCAATGGTCGCGAGGAAAGTATTTTTCTAAAAATAGATCTTTGAACTCCCTCCATTCCATATTTGATACTTCATCATCTTCCTTCACGTTTTGAATCAATGACCACCATTGATCAGCATCTCCAGTGAGGCGGTAAACTGCCATGATAACTTTTTCCCTTTCACTACTCCCCAAAGCCTGAAATATTTTCTCTAGGGAATTTATCCATTGCTCAGATACTAAGGGATTTGTACTCCCATTGAACGTTGGTGGTTGTTGCCTCATAAATCGATCTAACATTGATCCTCCACGCTGCAGATTAGGGTGCTCCATACGGGTAAGGTTATTATTCATAACCTGAGTAAGTTGTCCCAGTATGGTGATTAGCTGATCGGCACCAGTTGCATCACCAGCCCCACTATAATTATCTTGAGCAGGAGGGAAATCCCTACATGGATTGCGTGCATTGATACGGTTTCCATTTCTTCCACTAGGAGCCATTTCTAAACAATGTCATAAACTAGATCAGTTTATGAATCAAAATACATAATCCCATACTTATAAAACACTTAACATAAATTGAACTATTTATGGATATAATCCATAATCATAAGAATGTTTTCTTTGAGGAAGTATATACTCATAATCCCTTCAAAATGATTTGTAAAGAAAAATGAGAGTTATCCTAAGCATATCCCCCGGGAGTGTCATAACCAAGAGTGCAGCAAGGCCCGTTGTCGTGCACCAGTTCCCGTTTGAGTCTAGCTCAAAGCGGTGTTTTCGGGTTTTACCCCTAGTTACATCTGTGCCAGAGCCGCCTCTACCTGCTCGTATCCAGACAGGGATGTATTTCTCGGAAAACTCACAAAATCTCTACAATACCAAAATTCTAGGAAGTTATTCTATACTAATCCTCAAAGTTCATCTTAGGTCTACGTGCTCTAATCAGAGTTTATCTAAATCTAGCTTCCAAGGTTTGTACTAAACTTCCTCTGATACCAAATGTAACGCCCCGACCCCAGTTACCCAGAGTCGGTGCATTATTACATAGCATTGGTATGATCACAAGAAAGATCAAATCTCGAAAGACCGATTGGTTTAGTAGCCTTGGAAACACTAGATATATTCATAAGTTTTACATTACATCATAAAATGAAAAACTACTACAACAACATAATGTCTCAATAATCCACACTCATATCCCACATAACATCCCTGCAGGTCATTCATAATTTACTTCTTCACTTCTTGGGAAAAATAAAACATAGAAAAGGGGTGATCTCAAATGCCCAGTAAGGATAACAATATAGCGGAAACTTTCATAAATAAGAATAAACATTTAAGGCAATGTATAACTAAAACAAAAGCCTTTCAAACATGAACTTTCAACATGGTATGGCATAAATAAAATGAAATAATGCCATTTACTTATTCACATAGATATTCTACTAATCGAATAATCACATGCAAAAATCAATAACCACTTTCAAAATGTTGGAATGCATAATGCCAGACTATCATAACCACATAGTCAAGGCCTCGTGCCAAGACTACAAATAAGATTTTGTTAAGGCCTTGTGCCAAGACACTAGTTTGTCTCATGAGACCTACCGATGCATCGAGGAGCTATAGCGGGCTCCACCCGTCACATATTAAGTCCAATGCATTCCCATATGAAAAGGTTTAAATATAACATAAACATTCGTATTAAAACTAGCATACGAAATGTCAATACTTTCACCATAAAATATGAATGGTATAAAAATAGCACATCCACAGTCAAACATATTATAAAACCTACAATACAATATAGAAGTTTTGTATCATAATAAATCAACTTCAAATAATCTTAAAATCCATCAAAGGATGTTGACATAGATGAAATCAAAATTCTTTTTAAAGAAATATCTCATTTTATTTTGAAATCATTTAAGATCCATATAAAATAAAACATTTTCTTTGAAAATAATCTTATAATCTTTTTTGGGAAGCTTTGAAGATTTTATAATGGCGGAAAATAGCCGCACCCGCCGTATAAGTTAAAAAAACATTCTTACCTTAATTCTGTCGAAAAGGTTAAAAAGGACCTTGTTTTGAAAACGACCGAAAGATTTCTTTATAAACCACTTATAAAAGTCAAAAATGGTATAAATGACTTTAACTCATATTCTAGTAAATAGTAAAAAATGTTTTGAAATACATTTTTATGAAACATGGATGTGGATGATAAAGAGATCCCAGTAGATTATTACGTATAAACAACCTTGGATAATGAAGAGGTTGTAAAATAACCCTTACCTTGTACTTTTCCTTGGTTGGGGTAGGTTAACCTCCTGTATAATGGTGAAATAATTGTTATTAAATTATACAAGAATTATAATGATATCATATATGATCTTTTAATATTGATTTGATAATAATATCTTAGTATTATCATTATATCGGGTGTTAACTTACTTGTTTTCTTTTATATGTTTTGTTACGTAAGACATGTTTGTTGTATCTTATTCATATCCAGAATGATATCAAGTCCTTAAACATCATTTTTAAAACATCAAATGATAATTATACTTGAATGGATACGATGGAGAATGAATCTCATCGCGTTCGTGGAGACGGTAGTCCGTACGTACGCACGAGCGACAATATCATTCTTTCGATATTAAAATAATATATAAATGGTTGTTATATCATATATACAGAATCATTATAATGTTTTATTTATTATTTACATGAGTTACATATCATTATTATACCGATCCAAATAATAATATATTGAATAACAATTACACCACGACGTGGAGACGGTAAGTCGTACGTACGCACGTATGGTGACATGTTATTCAAAGGGTGGATAGAATACTGAATATGGTTATACCATATTTATAATAACATCACAGTATATTTGAGATACTGGAGTTATTATTTTAGAATGGTAATAACAAAGGAAGAAGAAGTGGAAGAAGAAATGAACTTGGATAAGGGTGGTGAAATCATTACCTCTTCTTCGGGTTCTTCCTTTTGATTTGATCAAAAGGGCTCCTTAGGTTGGCTTTATGATCAAACTAAGGCCTCTAGGTTGTAGTGAGGGATGTTGGGAGAGTATTTGGGCGGAGTTTGGCCGAACCAAGAGGCTTTTAATGTGTGAAGAAATGAGAAGGAGGAGTGCCCTTTTATAAGAGGGGTGAGGGGCACCTTTGGAAAAGCTAGAAATATTAATTTATAATAAATTCATATTCGGTTTCTAATGGCTCCAAAGTTAATTTTTCAAAGGTTAAGGTGGGGATAGGTCGAAAAACACTCAACCAATAGAATTTAGACAGGTTTGGGTACTTATATTAACCTTATCTTTAAGTATTAACTCTAAGTTAATTAGTTTCACTTTTACAATGTCTCTTTGTATTTTTATATAATATGGTTAATAAACATACTATATACATCCAAGAGACCCCCATTTGGTCCATTAATGATGAACTTATCATGATATAAGTCTCTTGGTCTAACCTTAGATTTTTGGGAATTTAATATCAATTAATAATATAATATTTGTTTTAAGAACTCTTTTATGTCAATTTTGACACTATTCAATAGTTGATTTTTGTGAAACTCATAACATATTGATTATTTCGAAAAAAGTCAATTAAATCAATCCTAATATATCATATTATCCTAGAAAATTAGTTTAATTCATTAAAAGTTTCATATTATATTTATTTGGGTATTTATAATATCAATTATTTTAATTTTTCACTATTATAGTAATTACTGCATCATCATTGTGTCATAAATAAAATAAATTATTTAATATCTAAAAATTATAAATAAAATATCATTATGTAGGAAATCGTTTTATATTTCTAATGAATATTTATAATCTAAAATCAAACATATATAACCCTATGTAACAATTGTTTTTCTAAAAGATATATGCTTGTGTCATTTTTGTATTCATTTTAACTTAATTAAAATAAAGTGTCATTATCACTTACAAGTGGATCCATGGGGTCCCAAAATCGACCCAAAGATGCCCATGGTCGACCATGTATCAACCAATAGGGTTAAGACACGTTTTAGGGTAATTTAGTATTATTATAATATTATTTTTTTTAACCCTTATTTACCGGATTTACCCTTAACCATGGTAAATAAAATATTTACCGGAGTAATTATTCAAAATGTCTAAAAATAAAAGTTACCTATTTACACAATTTGAACATCCTGATTCCAAATATGGAATCCATTTTCCTAAATTCAAAACACAGAAGTGGCAGAAATTAATTTAAAATTAATTCCCGCTGTCAAAACAAAAAGCGTGTTTTTAAGAGATAATAACTATCAAAAGATTGACACTTGTTTATGTTCGGTTTAATTGTAAAATTATGTCCAATGACCAACATTATATTAAATGGTAAAAATATATTCTAAATATACTTTAAAACCACTCAAATTCATAATTTATCACTATTAATTATTTTGATTAAAAAAGTTGTTTTTAATTAAAATTTAGTAATTTTCATTATTCATCAAAATATGAAAGTTATCCGAAAAGTACCAAAATTTCACCTTAAGCTAAATTAGATATTCCGAATCCAAAAATGAATTCCATTTTGAAATATAAAATATATATAATTTTAAAAAGTAGGTATTACTATTCATAATGGCTAGTTTGATTAGTTATGGTGTGTTAGAACTCGGTGTTGCGTACAACACCCGCTATCACATTATTCAAAGAGAAGCATACCGTAGAAGCTTGGGGTGTTACAGTAATGAACATACTTTTTATATCTATAGCAAACTACTGTCTCCCAAAATGATGATTTTCAATTTTTCTATTTAACACCTATCATAGTGGCCATTATGTTGGAAAATATATTTTTATATGTTTTATATGATATTTATAATGTATTTATGCTTTTTAAATTTTTATTTATAACATACTTTTATGATTTCAACCTTTTGTAAATATGATAATTTCTTTTGATGAAGTGTGGACTACAACCCCCTCAAAACGATATGACTTGTTAATGTCATACAAGGAATGTATAATGGATGGTTTTAATAATACTATGTAAAATATATGTCATATATATTATACTATAATTATAATTTATATTTTTAGATTGTTTTTCATTCATTTAATTGAACAAATAAATGAAATTAGCGTTCCTGTGTATATATGGCCTACCGCCTCCCTGAACGATGCACTTTATTACTAATATCCAAATATTATAGATTACCCAAAATATATATTTAATGAATATATATGATAATTAAATCATGTACTATATTTTTGAGATGATTTAATCATTATCTATGTAATAGTAACAACAAATGAAAGGTGAAAACATACTTCTAAATGGTAGGCAATTAGCATCCGATATAGTTAAAATAATGAAATAGTGTTAGCAAACAGGTAATAAAATATTATAAACAACTAATATATCATATTATAAACATTTTTATAGTTATGGTACAAGATAGAAACATATTTTAAAACACTATATAGGATGACAAATACCACACAACAAAAAGAAGGTTAAGGTAAGGGAACTTCATCTCAATTTACATTCCATTGAGACTTATTTGTTATTATACACCAAGTCACATTTGTTGGTGTATATACTTTATTTTTATATGATATATCATTAATATTTGTACTATAATGATATTTTAAGTTTCATTTAATATTATTCCACCATGGGTATTAGTATTTAAGGGTTTTGAAGTTGAATTGGACACATTGGAATGTTTAAATATTTTTCACCTAAGAAACGTTCTTAAAGATTATATTTTTAATATCACTTCATTGTGTGATTGTTAAATTTATCTTGAAATAATAAAATTATTTTATTCATTTTTCATTTGATATTTACTTGAATATATATATTCTTATACAGTGGAAATTAATATTTCCTTAACCATATATCATTTTCATAAACGGTGATCACATTGATAGAAATTAACTTGGGATTTATTAAGAAATATGATTTATTTATTCAAAATAGATATTTTAAGAGGAATATTATTTTCATGATTAAATTATATGATTAATGATTTGTTTTGGTAATGAATTTTTGGGCTCAAACATTATATATTCTCTCGAAGCACTGATATGTTCAAATGAGATGATTATTTTGGCCAAATTAAATGGGTTGCTATCCATAGTTTTAGAAGTCTTGTGAATGATCATGACGGTTTAGGTTTTTAGGTACCTTAAAAATAACATGAAATAATTATGTTTTCCATCATAGGTATTTTATTATTTATTTATTCTCGAGATTTTGTATCGACAAATCTACGGATTCATTCTATTCTCAGTTTATTGATTAAGTGGCATGCATTTCAGATTACTAAATTTCCATATTGTTTTTCCTTTCCTAAATTAATGAATGGAAGTTGTTATCATTAAATAACCTTGACTTGTTAATTTATTTATATCTAATAATTATTTCTTCCTCTTTACATACCATTACTGAGTATTTGAGGTCACCCTAATCATGTTTCCTTTCACTTTATTATGAAGAAGAAATATTTTAATATGCATTCAAGGATGCGGTTTATTTTATTATTATTTATAATGTTTTTATTTTCTATTTACCAATGTATTATGTATATATTGTATGAAATATGGATTTCCGTGATTGGTAAGCTGATCAGTTCTTTGAGATTTGATTCATTATAATCATGCCGATGAAATAAAATAATGAACCGACTCCAGTCATATGAGGTCGAGGTGTTAAATCTTAAATAAATTTTCCCATACCAATTTCAAATATTTTAACCATAATACTAGATTAAAATACATAAAATAATTGATAAATTCTTGAGGGAAATTTCCTATTACTTGGGAAAGAAAATTTCTTTTGTAAAATCATTTATATTTTTTCTAAACTCATCATGTAATCATGTATATCCTAGAAATGGAAAGTTAAGGAAAATGAAATTAATTTTTAGGAAAAATAAATGTTTAAATGTATTAGAAACATGTAAATATTATTTTTATTAAACTTTAGAAATAAACCACTTTAGTGCGGTTTTAGGAAAAATATTAAAGATTCTTTAAAATGGTAAAATGATGAAATGTATTCATAAAATAAAAAATAAATTAAGAGAATTTTTTATGATAAAAATTTTTATTTTGTAAATATATTGGTGTATTAAAACATATTATGGATTTGTAATTGAAAACAGGATTGAAATTTGAACATTCCCTTAAATCAGGCTTGTTATAGAGGTAATTGAAAACCAAACCTTATAAAAAAATTATTTCCACAACAATGAAATATGAAAAGATCATGATACATGATATTGGAACATATAAAAATATTTTATATTAATAATATAAAATGAATGTGGAATTATATTGGTTTAAAGAGAGATAAATCATAACCTAAAAGAAAAATGGATGTTTAAGAAGAATACATTACCACTTTAAAAATAGTAGAACCTTTTGACCCATGTAATTAATGAACATAAAATAATAAATTTAATAACATGAAGATAAATATTTTCATCATTTGATACATAAATTTTTTGTATACACAATCCACACATAAGAAATATTAGTGAATATAGAATATCTCATAGAAATAAATATGAGGTGAGAACACCCTCAGCGCTTGTCAAAATGTGTTCTCCACTTGATTTTAATTTCCACGATTATCTGATTGAATACATTAAATAATTAATTCTTATAATTTTATACCTATATTTTGTTATTTTAATTTTATTTAAATCATTTACATCTATTTTGATGAGTTACAAAATTAAATCTTATCAATCAGGAGCATTTTTTTCTTTGGTTTTCATGATCGGATTACTTGAATAAAATTACAGATAATCATATAAAATGATAATTAAAATACATAATTGAAATTATATGTTATTAATGAACTTAAATAATATTAAATTTTTATATATTTCTAGCGGTTATGTGTTCTGAGGATGAATAATTAGATAAATGATTAGTTATAACCATTAGGATTATTTTGGAAATTGTTTTATCATCACACACTCATTTTAAGTTATAAATTAATATTATTTATATATACTTATTACATAAAATTAAATATGTCACATTATAAATATAGAGTTCTTGTTTAACTGAAAAATTTGTTTCATTATCATCCTTTATGTATTAATTTAAAAACAAAAACATGTCCTCCATGAATACAGTAATTCAGCACCTTAGAGATGATGTTTTCAATTTTAGAATAAAATGAAAAGGATATGAGACATGATGGTGGATTTTGAATTCTGAAAATATAAATAATGTATATATATTTGATAATGTAGTAATCATTAATTTTTTTATAGATTAGTTGAGGAGGTAATAACAAAATAAAATAAGTTGAAAACAAATTAAACGAAAAAAATTGGGTTTTACCTATAGAATTACATTCTAGGATAACCTCCATACGGAAAAAGGTGTTGATGTTTTTTGAGACCATAAACTCATATACATGGGAAAGAGGCTTTGGAAAAGTATTGGTCATGAATTGGTCATTTTTAAAAGCTTAAGATGTGTGAGGAGAAGAAGTGGTGAGGGGTGGTATTTATAGTGAAGAAAGGGGTGTTTTTTTTTAAAACTTTATTGAATTGTTTATTATTTTGTCTAATGATTATCAAAAATTTAAGATTTATAACTAAATATATTAAATAATTATGGTTATTTTTTTATTATAGTGATTACATCATCAATGAGTAAATGAATAGTTTATAAAACAAATAATGTATTTATAGTTTAAATTGCCATATTTTACAATTCACAAGAATAAAAGTATTTTAGAAAAATAAAAAAAAATCACTGTAAACATTTTTAGATGTATATAATTCAAAAATGAGAAATATTATATGAAAATTATTTTCAAAATAGGTTAATTTAATTATTAAATATAATTATATATTACTTTAAAAATAAAGATTTTAATATTTTAATTGTTTATATAACACTTTGAAAAAATCATTAAGGTCCCCGAAGATTATCTTATAATCATAAAACAAAAAAAATATTAATTAAACAATTTATTTTATGAAAATTATTTTCTTTTTAATCATTTTATTTCTATTAAATTGAAATAAATTTTTATGATTATCAAAAATACCAACACTCATTTTTCCATTTTTATAATATCTATTTACTAATTCCATGATATAAATATACCATATTTTAATTTATAAGATAAGTAAATTTTAGTTAATCATTTTTGGTTATGTTATTGTTCAAATTTCCATAATAATATTCCTAATATTCACATTATTATATCAAAGGTCACATTATTATTCATAAAAAATCATACTTATTAGAGAAATAACAAAAAATTATCTAAATTTATTTTTGATAGTACAAATTAATTTTTTTTGGGAAATTTAATTTATAAATGTGTCAAAATTTATATTTGAATCATGTTGTGTTGTAATAGGTAGTGAAACAATATATAGAGAGATATTTCCTTTTGTGTTTAAAATTTAATTTATTCTAATCTTATGTTTCAAAAAATATTTTGAATGAACATAAAAAAAAATTGATTGAATATATAATATTAAAATTTCATTAATATCTTTCAAAAATGTTTTCTAATTTAATCTGTTAATATAAAATGTTATTTGGGGAATAAAAATTGTTTTTATGAAAATAAATCCTTTATGATCAATAGTTTTTCATTTCTAATTAATTGGTAACCAGTGAAATAATTTTAAAAAAATGTGTAATCTATATTTTTATAATTTACTCAATCTAATTAATTTATTTTATTTCAAAAATATAAGATATAAATACAATAAATGAATCATAATATTTAATCATTTTTTAGGGTCGTACGTTATCGAACAAGTTAAATTAAAAAAGTCATACTATAAAATCATGATGTGTAATATACTTTCCTCATTCAATAAATTTCATCCTCAAAATTTTAAATTATAAATAAAAATTTGAGTATTATAATTTAATTTTTTGAGGGAAACCCACTTTGGAAATAGGGTTAAAAAATGTCTTCATAAAAATTGGGAAAGGGAAATGTGATGTTTAGCACAAAAGAAAAATGTTACGTAGGAAATCATTAGTAGAAAGTGAAAACATGGTCGTGGAAGGGGAATACAACTACAATGTTTTTATGGAGAATGATAAAATAAACATGTTCATAAGAAATTTATCCACCATGAAACATCAAATCATTTGATATGTTAAAAGTCTACTGATTTCTTAGAAAAAAAATAAAACAAATAATGTTATGTTCTAAAATATTTTGACATGATTTGAGGGTTTTTTATTATCCAAAGAAAAATATGGGATGATAAAAAAACATGATTACTCTCCATTCCATAAACATAATATAATCATTTACTTATGTTTTAATCTATTTTCACTTCATCCCTTACACCTAGAAATGAATGTTCAAGATAAATTTGATCAAGCCTAAAGCGTATTTAATGAATAATATAGTCTTTAAGTAATTATTTTTTCCTTGAAATGTTTACTGAACTAAAAAATGTTAGTATTTCTTATTAATGAAAAATAATTTCCAAAGTTCCATTCCAGAGGTAGATAATCTTGAGACTCTTCCCAATCATATCTCTTTGTATTAAATGTCCAAAACTGTTGAATGAATTTCACTAAATTTCCAAAATCAACATAACATAATATTCCCCAAATAAATTAGATTTTATTATCACATACCAAATATATGAATACCTTAATATCTATTAAACGTTGATGAATCATTAATGCTTCCATGTGTAAAATATTAGCATGTCCTTAAACATTAACATCTAAAAATTCTATCATAACTTGAATCAGTATATCACTAACAACCTTCATGGTCACTGATAATATCCTATAAACATTGATTTAATATTAACTCAACATAAAACACATATTTAGGGTTATCTTTACAAATTAATGTATTTTTCACAGGATCAGCATACAAAAAATCATTTCTATGGATTACATGTTCTATTCATAACATTCTTCCAATTATATAAAGAAGAAGTACTGCAGTAAAGTCCTTAAATATCACATAATTTTTATAACCATAAAATTATTGTTAAAATATTAAAATAACATTATTCTTGATGTAATAACCCAGTTCTTATTCTTGAGGTACGAGTTTCTTCTTTTCCCTTTTCCTTAAGTGTTTTTGAGAAAATAAGGAAAGTGGGGGGAAATCCCAAATTTTATGGGCACACGCCATGTACTTTTCCACACGCCATGTACTTTGGCCATGTGGGATGAGTACACAAGGTGTGTAGGCCTGTCGGTGATGAAGGGTGTAAAAACTGACTACACGACATGTACTTAGTATATACACAATGTGTAATCAGTCGGCAGGTGAACAGTAAGGCGGTGGGAGAAACCTCCAGTTGAGCGACAGTACACGCCATGTATTCCGAAATACATGTTGTGTAATCATGTCGACAAATGAACAGTGTGGTGGTGAAAAGGAGCCGCCAGGGGAACAGTTAAAAAATTAAAAGTACACATTGTGTACTTGAGAGTAAATGTTGTGTAGTTTGTTTTTTCACATAAAATGGGTAGTAGCCTCCTCATTCGGCAGAGGGGGTAGTGGATGCATTTGGAGATCGGGAGTAGAGTCTGGATCATTGAGGAGCTCCCAATCGCACGTCGGGAATCGGTTTCTTCCGCCATCGATCTTGTTTGAAAAGTGAAGGTAAGTCCTTCCTTCTCATTGAGCTATTCTTACCAATTCTTTCCAATGGTAATTCATTTGAGTTTGAACAGATGAACTTCTTTCCCAGCTCTACATTGTTCTCAGACGTTTCGGGAGACGTCGTTCACGTAAATTGATCCGAGGAGATCAAGGTAGGTGGTCTAATGTTTAATTCCAACAACTAAGTGTTTTTGTGAACTATTTTTCTACACGCCCATGTTTGGGGTGTCGTATTGCTGAGGCCCCGATTAATTAAATACCTAGAATTGCATAGGTAATTTAATGAATATGGATAAATTTTGTGTGAGATCATTGCTTGGATCCAAGGCCACCTCGTGGGTGCATTTCCCTTATTTAGCCATTTGGCCAGGATACCTGAGGTTATGCCTTGATTTAGGATGCTTTGAATTTTCTTCAGAGGAAATGTATATAATTGCTTTCTATGTGTTGGGCTTGGCCCGGTTACTTGCTTCTGTTCTATTCTCCTGAGGGAAAGGCCTGAGGGAAAGTGTTTGTTTATCCTGAGGGTGACGTTTCATATGCCTGAGGGTTGTATCTTCCATGCCTGAGGGCAATCACCTGAGGGTTTCATTTCTGTTTGGCATGAGGGAAATATATTGTTTCGCCTGAGGGAAAGGTCTGAGGGAAACATTCTGATTGGCCTGAGAGAAAGATTATGTTTAGCCTGAGGGGAAATGTTCTTATGTTTGAGGACACTATTTACTTTTCATATTCTCTGTGGTGATTTCACACGTTATATCTTCCATGATAAATCACATGCTTGGTATTGTTTTACCTTGTACTTGTTAGATAGATTGTTGCAGTTTTGTTGCGGCACTGCTTAGAAGATTGTCGGCTGAAGCTGAGTCTCAGGAATTTATAATTTGCTTATCCTGAATTTTTAAATAATAATTAAATGGAAATGGAACTCGTAGGGCTTGCTTCTTTTGAGTACTTCCTAGTTTACTGCATTTCCGTTACTGCACACTCATGTTGCACAAATTCAGTAACAGGTGGGAATGGTTCTTTGGTGGTTGCCTATTGGGATTTATTTCTCACACTGTGTTTGGTTCATGTCTTGGGACCAAACTGATTATATTACTGCATGTGTGGATAAGGTAAAGGGTCCCTATACAGGTACTTGATTGCTGTATAGGAGTAGGAGAGAATGGGACTGAGCTTAGGCTTGCGATGCTGTTTAGTTCCTGCTGTGTTGTTTTATTTTGATTTGTTGTATTTGTCCCTTGTATTGTATTTTTTGGATTGGATTGTATCTTGTTTTTGATGCTTTCTTAGACTTGGGGACATATTGCATAATTATATATGATTGTTTTTCTTTTCTTTACTTTTGTACTCTGTCTATTTCATCATTGGCATTGTTTACTACTTCTGCATTATTATGTTTATATTCATTTGTTCCACTGCATTACACTTTAAAAAATGAGGGCATAGTTTCCCCAATATCATACCTAGGCCCTCGCTTCTAGTCGACAGCCTCTGGCATTTGGGGAAATTCACTTGAGTTCATGTGACCAACCGGGTTCGGGGCACCCATTGAGTGGCACCCGGGTCCGGGACGTTACAAAATTGTATTAAAGGATATATTCTTTTCTCTGAGTTATTTTACTGTTTGGCGACGATGGAAAGACATATTTTTAATGGATTCGGTAATAAATGTAACCGAGAGTAGCTACCCCATGTACAGGTAAAGACCATATTGCCCCGAATTAAATTGTGATTTTCTGTTTTGATTATTACAGTTGATTTGATTTTAATTATTGGGTGACACATTTGTGGTGTGCTGTTTATATTTTTATAGCTAGGTTCTAATTAGTTGCAACCCGATGAGATGAGGGTATGCCATTTCATGCATTATTTAGGCACATGTTAGAATCACAAGCCATGCATAGTTTCCATGCCATATAGGTGCATTAGAAATTTCATGTTGTTGTGATAGATGATGTGCTAGAAAATGCATGATGTTGTTATATATTCTTTGATAAAATACCAGATATTTGGTAGAGTATTGTTATGTAAGGTTCTGTGAATGAACACCAAACTTTGGTTTTTGAGAAGTATGGGCCCTCATCAACTGGAATTTGGTGGATCATCAACCTGGTTACCTTGTTATAACATGTGTAAGATTCCAATATTTGATTCTTGGAGAGTATGGACCCGCACATATCGAAATTTGGCCTTAGGTTTTGGTTTCAATATTTTTCTGGGATCCAGAGGATTTTCTAAGGCTTACTGTCCAAAAAACCCAGAATTCCTGCCGTGTAGTTTTGACTACACTCCATGTACTCTTCTGTTCGGGAAGAAAAGAAATTTTTTTAAGTACATTCCTTATACCCTAAGTACACGTCGTGTAGTCTCTAACCATGTCATAGGCCGTGTGGGCAGAGACATGGGATGGGGAATTTCTATAGGGCACATGCCATGTTCCGATTGTACATGTCGTGTTGTGTTGACCCTATGTCCACCCATGTAACAAAAAAATACAGACAGAGGAAATCTTCATTTATATATGTCGTTTTAATGTTGAACACACCATGTATCATAACCTGGGAATCCATCCGTGTAACAAAAAACACTAGTCGGTGTAATCCTTTCTTGTACACGTCATGTCCATATGGAACACGCCGTGTAGTGTGAGTCGTGTATCCGACCGCGTAACAAACTACACTGGTCGTCGAAGCTCGTCTAGTACACATCGTTTACCTATGGGACACGCCGTGTAATCTTGACCGGTGAGAGACCATGTGGAATTGGTCATATGTATGGGTAAACTGGGTTATTTCACACCGTGTGCGGGTGTAACACGCCATGTAGTGTCAGCTGAGTAGTTGGTTGTGTCACTAACAACACGGGCAGTTGGAATTTAATCCATGCACGCAGTGTAGGTCTTATACATTCTGTTTAGTCTCATTTAAAGGATATTCTTGTGGCTAAGTCGTGTAGAAGGACTCGGTCAGGGGAATAAAATTCAAGTACACACCGTGTATGTGGACAACACCCCATATGTTTGGGGGGTTACACAACCAGTTCTGGCAGAGTACTCACCCAGGTGAAAGACTTGAAGAAACACGTCGTGTAGTTATTATACACGCCATCTATTCTTTTTTAATAAAACTTGAATTTTTCTTTTCCATGTTCCATTCTTACACTTTTGGTTTTTATTCCTTGATAATCTTGATCTAAGGTGTGTGTTTGACCTTATTAAGTCATGCCGCCGAGACAACCTCGGGTTGTTCACTAGGAGAGAGACAACAATTATAATCTAGAGACGGAAGGCCATGGGCTACCAATGGATCCTCCAGCAGATCCAGATACGGCGCCAGCTGTTACACCGGACACAAGCATGAAGGCGCAGTTCCATGAAGGCTTCATGCGGTTTATGTAGACCTTCCAGGGAGCACTATCGGGTGCCACATCTATGGCAGAGATGACACGGATATTCCAGCAGCATCATCCGCCTACGTTTTTAGGGGATGGCGGAGCATAGGCTGCAGAGTCTTGGCTGGGTTCCATGCAGACTATCTTCGAGCATCTAGAGATTCCTCCAGGGTAGAGGGTCAAGCTCGCTAAATGAATATTGTGTTATTACTCCAAGAGATGGTGGGATGTTACCACCCAGACTGAGAAACATTGAGACATGGAATGGGAATATTTTCAGGAATTCTTCTATGAATTTTTCTTTCTGGAGACAATGAGGGAAGATCGGGCTCGAGAGTTCATGAATCTACAGTAGGGCGACATGTCAGTAATGGATTATTCTTCCCACTTCACCGAACTACTACACTTTCCACATATTCTGGTGGGTGATGAAATATTGAGGGCTTGACGTTTTGATGATGGTCTTTGATATGACATCCGAGCACTAGTGAATGTTTTCAGGTTTCCTATAGTACATGCTACTGTGAACCAGGCACTGATTACAGAGCGGAACCTGTGGGAAGCTAGTGGTGCAGGCCAAGGCGGTTTGGCACCAGTTTCTGGTACTATTTCTACCGATAAGAGGAAGAGGCAGATAGATTCCTATGACGGTGGCAGTACTACCCCGAGGAATTATTCATGTGGCTCAGTGATGTGATATGAGTGCGGTAAAGAGGGTCACAAGAGACCGCAGTGTCCATGTGACCTAGTGGAGTGTCAAGCATGTGGCAAGATGGGTCATATACAACTCTTTTGCAATGTGTTCCCACTAATGGCTACTGAAAGGGGTAATGTGCAAACTCCACGTGTGGGGGTAGGGCCAACAGCTTCTAACCAGTCATGTAATTTGGATACTTCAGGATGTTCAGGCTGAGGTGGTGTTCGTGGTCGTGGTATCTAGACACTAGTATAACAGAGACAGTAGGGCGGGTTAGCTCAGGGTAGCTAGGATGGGTCGTAGGGCCGCGGCACTGGGTAGGCATATGCAGAGCAATAGACCCAACATGAGTAGGATCCTAGACCTTCCATTGTCATAGGTACTATTTTAGTTGCTTCTGTTTTGTCTTCAGAACTTTTTCATACTGGGGCTTCACATAGCTTTCTATCTTCGGATATTGTGGAGAGCCTTGGCCTCTATGTTTCTTCTTCTTCTGACGTCATGATGCTAGACACTCCATTGGAGATTATAATGGCAGGTGCGCATCAGTGCAAGGAGTTCCCCTAGAGTTTGGTGGGTGTCACTTTCTATGGGACCTCTACGTCTTATAGATGATGAGATATGACGTCATTCTTGGGATGGACTGGTTGGTACCCTTTCGAGCCTTTGTAGATTGCAATCATCGCAAGGTGAGTTTCACGTCACCAGAGGGCGGAGAGTTTCTATACAAAGGAAAATGGGATTTCTAGGTGAGCCGAGCTGGACTCAATCATTGTGGGCATGGTGGAGTGACAACCTAGATTGTGAGTTTGTATTTGGATGACCAGTGAACTTGTCAGAAGGATTTCCCTCCAGTAGTTGATCGTTTCAGGGATGTCTTCCAAGATGACTTCTTAGGTCTACCACTCGAGCGAGAGGTGGATTTCTCTATTGATCTTATTCCGGGAGCAGCACCGGTGTCCATTCCTCCTTATAGGATGGCTACACTAGAGTTGTAGGAGATCAAGAGGCAGTTGGAGGAGTTGTAGGAAAAGGGTTTCATCTGACCCTGTTCTTCTCCTTGGGGTTTGCCTGTGTTGTTTGCGAAGAAGGCAGATGGTACCCTCAGACTTTTTCTGGATTATCAGAAGCTTAACCAGTTGACGGTCAAGAACATATATCCCTTGCCAAGGATTGATGATCATTTTGATCAACTTCTAGGATCACGTGTTTTCTCGAAGATTGAATTGAGATCCGGATATCATCAATTACACATTAGAACATCAGATATACCACTTACAAATTTTCAGAATAGATATGGTCTATATGAGTACATGGTCATGCAGTTCGGACTCACGAACACGCCAGTAGTTTTCATGGCTCTGATGAATCATGTGTTCCACCCATATCTGGATTCTTTTGTGGTAGTCTTGCTGGAAGATATATTGGTGTACTCTCATAAATGACATGACCATTCCACCCATCTAGAGATCATTATGAGTACACTGAGAGAGCATCAGTTATAAGCTAAGCACTCAAAGTGCCACTTTTGGATGGACAATATTCACTTACTGGGTCATATCATCTCAGAGGCAGGAGTTACGGTAGACCCAGAGAAAGTTAGAGCAGTATTTTCCTAGGAGAATACTAATAACTTGTTTGAAATATGGAGTTTCTTGGGGCTGGTTGGTTACTACAGGCATTTTATAGGGGACTTATCCCACATAGCAGTGCCATTGATGGGTTTGACTAAAAAGTTTGTGATGTTTGTTTGGTCAGAATCTTCCAAGACATCCTTTCAGGAGCTAAAGGTAAGGTTGCCATCAGCACAAGTCTTGATTCATCCAAATCCAGGTAAGAGCTATATAGTTTCTTGTGATGCGTCAGGTATTGGGCTGAGAGTAGTTTTGATGAATGGAAATTGAGTAGTTGTGTACGGGTCTTGGCATTTGAGTCCACATGAGAGTAATTACTCGATGAATGATCTCAAGTTGGCTGCAGTTGTTCATGCATTACGCTGTTGGAGAAATTACCCAGTGTGACCTGAATTTGAGACAGCGAAGGGGGGTTGAATACCTTTAGTCCTTCGACTTCGAGCTTGCCTATACACCTGGTAAGGGTAATGCAGTGGTTGATGCACTGAGCTGGAGGACTTAGATACAGACAGTGGAGGAGGCCAATGGTGAGTGGTAGATTCTGGATTTGTTCTCTAATATGAATATGGAGATGCACGACAGTCGGGGGAAAACATATCTTTCATCCTTAGTTGTGACTTCTACCCTCCTGGATTGAGTGAGGATGAGACAGCTATGAGATTCAAAAGGCATAGTTCTACGAGAGTTTGTGGAAAGTGAGGACCCTCCTCCCGGTTGGACGATATGAGATTATGAAGAACTATGTGTCCATGGATGAGTGTGGGTTCTAGGGGACATACGTGAGGAGCTAATGTGGGAGTTTCATGCTTAAACATGGTCAGTGCATCCCAGAGTTACCAAAATGTACCGTGACTTGAGACGTCATTATTGGTGGTCGGGTGTGAAAAGGGAAGTAGATGGTTTTGTTACGAGATGTTCCACCTTTCAGCAGGTGAAGGCAGAGCCTCAGAGGCTAAACAGACTGTTACAGTAGTTACCCATCCCGGAGTGGAAATGGGATGATGTCGCAATGGATTTTGTGACTGGGTTTCCGAGGTCACCTCGAGGCAATGATGTCGTGTGGGTTGTTGTGGATAGACTCATGAAGGTTTCTC
Source organism: Viscum album (assembly GCA_963277665.1). Classification (NCBI taxonomy): domain Eukaryota; kingdom Viridiplantae; phylum Streptophyta; class Magnoliopsida; order Santalales; family Viscaceae; genus Viscum; species Viscum album. Next base: position 1,486,750,672 of record OY728137.1, on the reverse strand, counting down.
ACATTTTTCCGATCAAGGAAACCTTCGGTGTTGACGAGCTCGAGAAGTTGTATATCCGCGATGTAGTACGTCTTCATGGGCTTCCTCATTCTATCATTTCAAATAGGTATTCCTACTTTATGTCTCAGTTCTAGAAGAGTTTTCAGAGGTCACTGAGTACACAGGTGCTTCTAATCATAGATTACCACCCTCAGACCAATGGCCAATCAAAGCGTATGATACAGGTTCTTGAGTACGTGCTATGTACATGCGTCCTCGACTTTGGTGGCTCTTGGGAGAAGCACATACCCCTAGTCGAGTTTTCCTCTAATAATAGTTTTCACGAAACTATTCAGATGGTGCCTTACGAGCCTTTATATGGTAGGACATGCCGATCACCATTGTGCTGGTTGGATGCAGCTAAGGCAGCTTTTCTGGTACCATGTCTTGTACATGAGACTTCAGAGCAGGTCCAGTTGATTTAGAAGCAGATGTCTACTACACAGTCTCTTCATAAATCTTATGTTGATCTCTGTAGACGGCCCTTGGATTTCGTGGTTGGGGATAATGTTTTCTTGCGTGTTTCACTGAGGTTGGGACACAGGTGGATCAGGAGACAGGGTAATCTTTCACAAAGGTATGTGGGGCTGTTACAGATTCTGGAGAGAGTCGGGCCAGTTGCCTATCGGTTTTAGTTAGCACAGAGGTACCGGGCCAGGCACAACAACTTCCCTATATCTCAGCTGCGCCATTATCACTCAAACCCGTCTCACGCCTTTCAGCCTGAGGAGGTTGAACTACATGCTGATGAATCATTTTAGGAGCATCTGATTCGTATTGTTGATAGAAGCATGAAGGTTCTCCAAAGCCAATCAGTTCCTCTTGTACGGGTGTTATAGCAGCATGGCCGAGTGCAGGACAAAACCTAGGAGCGAGAGACTGACGTACATGCTCAGTGGCTGGAGTTTTTCACAACATTATCTTCACCACCCTTGGATGGGAAATTCGGGGACGAATTTCTTTAATGGGGGAGTTTGTAAGAACTGTGTTCCTATTCTTGAGGTATGGGTTTCTTCTTTTCCCTTTTCCTTAAGTGTTTTTGGGAAAATAAGGAAAGTGGGGGAAAATACCATATTTTGTGGGTACATGCCATGTACTTTTCCACACGTCGTGTACTTTGGTCGTGTGGGATGAGTACACAGGGTGTGTAGGCCTGTCAGTGATGAAGGGTGTAAAAATTGACTACACGTCGTGTACTTAGTATATACACGTCATGTAATCAGTAGGAAGGTGAACAGAAAGGCGGTGGGAATAGCCATCAGCTGAGTGACAGTATACACCATGTATTCAGCAATACACGCCGTGTAATCATGTCGACAAATGAACTATGTGGCAGTGAAAAGGAGCCGCTGGGGGAATAGTTAAAAAATGAAAAGTACAGGTCATGTACTTTAGAGTACATGTCGTGTAGTTTGTCTTTTCACGTAAAATGGGCAGTAGCCCCCTCATTCGGTAGAGGAGGCAGTGGATGCGTTTGGATCTCGGGAGGAGAGGCCGGAGCTTGGAGGAGCTCCCGATCACACGCCGGGAATCCATTTCTTCCATCGTCGATCTTGTTTGAACCATGTAAGTATGAACATACTTCCCCTTGAGCCATTATTACCAATTATTTCCTAAGGGGAATTTATTTGAGTTTTAATGGATGAACGTTTTTCCTAGATCTGCGTTGTTCTTGGATGTTTCGAGAGGCATAGTTCATGTATATTGATCAGAGGAGATCAAGGTAGGTGTTCTGATGTTTAATTCCAATTGTTGAGTGTTTTTGTGTACCATTGTGCTACGCGCCCATGTTTGGGGTGTCATATGGATGAGGCCTTGATTAATTAAATACTTATAATTGCATAGGTAATTTAATGAATATGGATAACTGTTGTGTATAATCATTGCTTAGATCCAGGGCCACCCCATGGGTAAATTTTCCTTGTTTAGTTTTTTGTCCAGGATACCTGAGGGTATGTCATGACTTAGCATGCTTTGAATTTTATTGAGAGAAAATGTATATAATTACTTCCTATGTGTTGGGCTCGGCCCGGTTACTTGCTTCTGTTCTATTCACCTGAGGGGAAGGCCTAACATCAATTGTTTTTTTAGCCTGAGGGAAATGTTTCATATGTATCAGGGATGTAGCTTCCATGCCTGAGGTTAATCATCTGAGGGTTTCATTTATGTTTGGCCTAAGGGAAAGTTTCTATTTTTTCTGAGGGGAAGGCCTAAGGGAAAGGTTCTAATTGGTATGAGGGCAATATTTTGTTTAGCCTGAGGGAAAAGGTTCTTATGTCTGAGGACACTATTTACTTTTCAAATTCACTGTGGTGATTTCACATGTTATATCTGCCAAGCTAAAGCCCAGGCTTGGTATTGTTTTACCTTGTACTTGTTAGATAGATTGTTGTAGTTTTGCTGTGGAACTTTTTAAGATATTGTTAGCTGAGGCTGAGCCTCAGGAATTTATAATTCACTTATCCTAAATTTTTAAATAATAATTAAATAGAAATGGAACTGGTAGGAGTAGCTACTTTTGAGTACTTAGTTTACTGCATTTCCATTACTGCACACTGTTGTTTCACAAATTCACTGACAGTTGGGCACATACCTTTAGTGGTTGCATACTGGGATTTATTCATCACAGCCTATTTGGGTCTTATCTTGGGCCCAAACAGATTATATTGCTTCAGGTTTTGATAAGGGAAAGGTTCCCTATATAGGTAATTTATTATTGCAGAGGAGTAGGAGAGCATGGGACCAAGCTTAGCTTGCGATGCTATTGAGTTCCTATAGTGCTGTTTTGTTTTGCTTTGTTGTATTTGTCCCTCGTATTGTATTGTTTGGAGTGCATGATATCCTATTTTGGCTGCTTTCTTAGACTTAGGGACATATTTCATCATTATATATGACTATTTTTTTTTACTTTAGTACTCTTTCTATTTTAGTATTGGTATTATTTAATGATTCTTCTTTGGTATGTTTATAATCATTTGTTCTGCTGCGTTACACTTTGACAAATGAGGGCATTGTTTCCCCACTATCAGACCTAGGCCCTCGCTGCTAGTTGTAAGCCTCTGACGTTTGGGTAAATATGCTTGAGGTAATGTGACCAACCAGGCTCGGGGAACCCATTGAGTGGCACCTGGGTCCAGGACGTTACACTTGAATACACACACATTCATAATAATCATTAATATTCCTCTATTGTTTTAGTCTAAGCTTAACCATGATCCATTAACCCGTTTTGTGTATATTCCTTTGGTTCTTCAGACACTAATTTACTTAGTGTCCCAAATCATTTTAGTTGAAGCACTGAACTATGGAAAATTATTTCCTTTCCTCGCAATCATGAGAATTTTTTCCTTTTTCTGGACAATTTATGAAAACACATTTTCCTCTTATGCATATACCAAGGTTTTTTCTTCCATAATTATCATATATATGAAAATAGTTCTTTCCTTCTTCCCTTTACATAACTTTTTCCTATCATTACTTTGACTCTCTTCATTCCCATTGAAACCATAAGATGTAGATAATTATTTATATATCTTATTAGAACATGATATTATTTCCCCATATATTGATAACATTTGGGAGATTAAATAACCTCAAAATACTAGATTAAACCCATTGAATAAATGATCATTTGAACTCTTGGGATACTGTGAATTGATGTGTTTCCCACTCCATCCACAAGATTAGATCACAACATTATGAATCATAATGTATGATGCAAAAAAAAGTGAGATAATTAAATTAAACTGAAGAATTTATGACTATCTAATCTCAAAATCGTAAACCTGTTTTCATTGGGGACATATTTAAAATTAAATCTTCCATAATGGTTTGTAATGAATGTGTGAATTATCAAAAGAATACACATTGGGAGTTTCAAAATAAGTGTGTCGTAAACCCATTTATGTGTACTAGGTTACCCTGACTCTAGCTCAACACACCTTATTGGATTTGTTACACCTAGGTACGTCTATTCTAGAATCACACCCACTAGTAGTATATAGATAATGATACATTTCTAGGAAGACCAATGTTAGAAGGAACCAACCATATTACATTATGTAATCTTGAATTTTCTATATGAACTAACTTCATTTCATATTAAGGATCTTTTCATGTTTATAGTTTTATATAATTGGTATTTAATTCATACATAAAATTCCACATTCATATAGAGAAGATACCTCATAAACAGTATCAATTTCTTACAAAATATAATACTTTTCAAATAAAACATGATTTACTATAAAAATATTCATAATATTTAACATTGATTACTTATTTTTCTTACAAAACCTTATAACATGTGAAAATCAATTAATAAATTTTGATGAGAACAAAAAACTCAACAAGTTATATAAAAATAAGAAAATTAAACAATAGTCCATGAATACTTGTAAACACATGAAATATTTTAAAAAAACATATTTTTCATCCATATATACTTAATTTTTAAAACACAAGATTCCAAAAAAAACATAATGACCATAAATAGAACAAGAAATATATCTTGGGGAATAACTTACATAATCATTTAACCCTCTCGGCTACCTTATAATTTTTAACCCTCATAGCTACCTTACAATTTGGGTAACCATCACAGTTACACTTAGAGTAGCCATACGAAAGTCCTACAACATACAAATTACCAATGAATTTTAAAGGGATATATGTCACCCCATTCATCATAAAAAATTATCAAGAACTATATCATAATCACACAACATAAAAAATTGCATAAAAACATTGATTTTGAATTTTGTAAAACAGAATTTTAGAAGAGGATTTTAAAAGAAAATCCCATTACAAATAACATATAATTGAAATGATACTTAATATAGTGGATATAATATGTATATAAACTATAAATACATATAATTAAACACAATATAAACAAAATTCATCTCACAAAAAATTTCAATACCGCATAAGTAATAGAGTAGAATGTTAACCCAAATAATGGAAATTAGGTTATGAATTCCCTTACCTCAGGTATGTCTTATTTCAAAATCATTTGAAACATGTGAATAATGGTTAAAAGAGTGTTATTAATATCTTAAAAAATAAATTCAAGTATATGACACATTATATTATCATTTCATAACAGCAGTTCACCCTTTAATTATTAATATTTTGTTCCTTCCATTATTTTTGGTGCATTCTTTACATGATTTCCATGGCCAGTTTGTATTTGATTATCTTATCGTATTGAAATGAAATTACAGAAGTGGAATGAAATTACAGAAGTGGAATGAAATTGTATTGATATGTTTCCATAATATATAATGATACCATAAATCATCTTTTTATCATATATGAATATGGATCATTAGATAAAACATTAATGATGTTTGATTAGATCATTTTTTGTGGTTCCTCGATAATCATGAATTGTTTTATTATATAATTTAATGTCATGAATATAAGTTCATTATAGAACATGAAATAGGTTAAAACGTTAACTTTAAATTATTAATAAACCATTAATGAGTTTTAGGATCTTATTTGAAGGATTTTTGGAAATCTGAAACACATCATCCACGATTTTGGTAAATTAGCACATCACATACAATGTTTTTATTTTTAAACTAAGCGGGAGAGGAGGGGAAAGAAGATGGTGAATATATTACATGAACCTGATAAAAAAATAATATATAAGATTAAGGATATTTAATACCTCCAAGATAAGTGAAGGGAAAGAGAGTATAAGACAAAAATGGAATTGGAAAGAAAACACATGAAAATGGAAGATGATTCTTACCTCTTGATCTCTTCTCCTTGAGATCCTACTTAAGGCCTTTGGTTTTGAAATTTGGGGGATACCATAAGCTCCAGGACATGGGTATGAGCCTTGGGGAGTGGATTTGGTAGAACATAGACAATCTCAAGGATTTTGAGGGGTGAGAGGAAGTGGGGAATGAGGGTGGTATTTATATTGGAGGAGAGGAGTGATTTTACATTATTTTAATCAATAATTTAATATTTTTTTCTCAAGATTGTTAATATTCTTGAATAATATGACCCCAAATAGCAATATGTATATTTGAGTTATAACTATGTGGTACTAAATCAGTGATGATGTCAACCATAGTGTTTTTTTACTAATAATTTGAATATCTAGTATTCTACCATATTTTATTATTCATAAAAAATTTAAGAATACTCAGAAAATACCAAAACAGCCACCGTAACCATTTTTTGACGTGTATAATTCAAAAATGAACTCCATTATTTGAAAACAAAAATCCAAATACTATTAATTTAATTTTTAAATAATATTATAATTAATTCAAAAATATAAAATTTATATCTATAACTCATTTTTTAACACCTTGAAAAATTAATCAACATCATATTATCTTATATCTTTACAAAAAATTACATAATATTTAAATTTACAATTTATTAGGATCATATTAATATTCGTATTACAATTTACAAGGTTGTGTTACTATTCACCAAAAATCAAGTTCGTTCTATTAGAAACCTAATAACTTACTGATCACAATTGTAGATGACCATTTTATGGTAATTCAAACATAGAAGTAGAAAAATTATGTTTAAATTCTTGTTATAAATATCTTCCTGAAACAAAGTTTCAAGAATTTCAATTTATTTTTAATATATTGGGGTCTTAAATTATCCCCACCTTCTAGAAATAACACGGTCACAATTTTATTTCATTATTAAACATGTAAGGATACCTTTCTCTCGTATAATTTTTATATTTCTTTGTTGCTTCTTCAACCACGTGGTTTATCCTCAAAACCATTACCATGGGGGTTACCTAATTCTTTTCACTTATTCAATCTGATCAATAATTTGAACTGGTTTCTTTTCATAAGAAATGTTCTCTTCTCATTGAACTACTTCTGGGATCAAAATATTAGATGAATCTGGAACATACATTCTCAACATCGAAACATGAAAAACATTACGTACCTGAGATAAAATAGGAATCAATACTACTTAGTAGGGGACCAGTCCATATTTCTTAGGAATTTAATATGTTCCAATTAACTATGGACTTAGCTTTCTTTTATTACCAAAGCGCACAACACTTTTCCATGGAGAGATTCTATAAAAAACATAATCACATACCTCAAATGAAAAGTCATTACTCCTATTGTCTTCATAACTCTTCTATCTGCTCTGAGTTGTCCTTATATGTTTATGGATCAACTTAACATTCTCAGCAACTTCCTCTACTAATTATGGTCCCATAAACTTCAATTCCTTGACTTCATCCCAAAAACATGCAGTTGGACACCACTTCTAATACAGTTCCTCGAAAGGTGACATATGTATATAGAAATGAAAACTATTATTATAAGAAAATTAAGCATATAAAGATAATGATCCCAACATACTTGGAATTGAATTGAAATAACTCGAGGCATATCCTCCAAATTATGAATTGTTAATTCTGACTACCCATATGATTAAGGATGAAAAGCTATACTGAAATTTAATTTTGTTCCCAATGACTTCTGAACTCTATTCCAAATGATAGAAGTGAAACTAGGATCCTGTTCAAATGAATTGGGAAGAGGAACACCATGTATCCAAAAAATCTCTTTGATGTAAATTTGAGAAATATTATCTAAATACATTGTATCTAGAATAAAAATAAAATGTCATGATTTTGTTAGCCGATCAATAACAACCAAAATAGCATTGTTACCTCAATAAGTCTCAGGTAGTCCCGCCACAATGTCCATGCATATATTCTCCCATTTCTAATATGTCACTGGTAGTGGTAAAGCAACCCCTTTGGTAACTATTACTCTGTAATAACCTGTTGACATGTCAAAAAATTCACAGTAAAATATGCAATATCTCATTTCATTCTATCCAACCAATAATAATCCCCAATGTCATTGTACATCTTATTACTTCTATGATGAACTTAAAATTGAGAACTATGAGCTTCAGAAAACAAATAATTATTTAATTGGGAATCACAAGGAACACAAAACCTCTTAAAAATATTAAAACACAATCTTTATCAAGGTTAAATTAAAGAATCTTACCCATTTTAACCAATTCTAATTTTTTCTGTAGATCATGCATTCCTTCTAAGATTTCTTAATTCTATATGATAATGATAACAACACATAAAACAAAAAAAACAAAGGTATTTCCTTCACCATAAACATCTAAGACAATATTCATCAAATAATTAATCAAGGGATCATGTTCCCAATATAACAAAGTTAATGATGAATGCTTTTTTTGACTCAAGGTATCAACCACATTGTTTTCTTTTCCCAGATGATAATTGACAATGCGATAATAACACATTATTGGTTCAATACATCTTCTACTACTAATTTTTAATTCCTTCTTAGATAATATATACTTCATAATTTTTCGTCAGTAAATATTTGACATTTAGCACTGTATATATGATGAATCCGAATTTTAAATGAAAAAACCACAACTTCCAATTCCAAAACATGTGTGGGAAAATTAAACTCGTGAGTATTTTTTTTCTTGAAGAAAAAGTAATTACCTAAAAATTATACAACAGAACACAACAAATTTCATTCAAAAATTATCTCTATAGATGAAAAACTCACAATTTTGGGAAGGTAAGGCCAAAACTTCAGGATTCACCAATCTTTTTTTTGTTCTTGAAAACAAAAATCAAATTATTATTTCCAAATAAATTTGACCCCTTTTTATGTTAACATAGTTCATAGGCTAGATAACCAAGCAATGTTTTGGACGAACTTTCAGTAATAACCTGCTAATCCAATAAAACTACGAATCTATTTAACATTTTTTAGTCTTGGCCTTTCATAAACCACTTATTTTTTGTAAGATCGACTATTATTCCATCCTTATTTTCAATGTGACCAAGAGAAAAGTATGATGCAACCAAAAATCACACTTTCTGAATATTCCACTCTGTTTTTTTTCCTTTATGGTTTGAAAAAAAACCCTTAGATGTTTTTCATGCTCCTCTTTACTCATAGAAAATACCCGAATGTCATCAATAAACACAACTAAAAACTTATCTAAGAACTCATGAAATATTCTATTCATAAGATTCATGAATATAGAAGGTTTATTAGTTAACCTAAAGGAAATAACAACAAATTAATAATGCCCATATCTAGTACCCAAAGCTATTTTTGGGATGTCATCCACTTTCACTTTCAGCTAATGGTATCCAGATCTCACGTCAATCTTGGAAATGTATTGAGCTCCCTAGAGTTGATCATACAATTCATCGATTTGTGGAAAAGGAAACATGTTTTTAATAGTGTTGTTATTCAAAGCACTATAATCAATGCAAAGTCTCATGGAACCATCACTCATTTTAACGAAAAAATAGGAACACCCCAGGGTGAAATTCTAGGAAAAATGAAGCCTATATCAAAAAAATCCTATAAGTAATTTTCAATTATAAAAGCTCCATTTGATAAATTTGATATGGGGGTTTTGAAATTGTCACAGCATGAGGAACTAATTCAATTGTGAATTTGACTTCCTGATCAGGTATTCTATGGGGTAACTAATTTAGAAATACATTAGGGTATTTATTTACCACTAGAACCTCATTAATCTTAATAGTTTCCTTATTTTCAAAAATATGAGAAAGATAACATTCATTTACATCTTTCAATAGTTTCTTAGCTTCTTGATATGTTAACAATTGTATGGGGTTTTTCTTTTGTAAAAAATGAAACTCTTACAGAAAATAACTTATGTAGCTACAAAATCAATTTTAACATGATAAACAAAAGCCAATACATTCCCAGAATGATATCAAACTCAACTAAGCGGAAAACTACAGGTTTATAGGTAATGTATTTCCACAGACCATAATATAAATATTATTATAATTCCACTTTTCTATAGTATTTCCCCTTAGTTTTTTATCAATAAGTTCCCGTCTCATTTGTTGAGTAGAAATTTCCAATTTACCAAAAAATTCCTTATAAATATAAGAATGTGTAAACCCCATATAAAAAAACTTTAGAAAAATCTGAGTAAATAATAAGGTACCCGATACAACTTCATTGGGTGAACCAAAATATTCTAGCATAGTTGCAAAGGATATCACTACACATATATGATTATATTTTTTCTTCTTTGCATCATTCATGTCTCTCTTCTATTAGGAATTTTCATAATGAACCAAATCTCTACATTTAAAACAATTAAATGTTTTCTTATTAGGATTAGTCTTAGGATCATTTTCAATACAATATGAAGCCATATGTCCAAACTTACCATGTCGAAAACACTTCCCAATTTTGATAAGGAAATCCCCATGGTGCATTTTGACACACTTTTGACAAACTATAAATTGAAACTTATTACCATGAGATTTCCTTGGTTGATTCATACCCATCAGTTGCCATATTGATGTCTTCTACTAATTTTTTTCGAAGTTAAAATGATCATCATAAAATCCATCTATACCATATTAGCACAGCGGAAAAGTTTCTCATAAATTTTTAATTCCTGGGAGGATAATTCCCTTCGATAACTTGGCTTTAATCCTAGGTAAAAGATGTTTATTTTGAAATCACGATGCAGAATAATATTTGGAGAATACCTTGTTGGGACGGTGAAGTTTTCTTCATACAAAGAAAATGGATCTTCATCCTTTTGACTCAATTAATTTAATTGATTCCACATCCTATGTCTCACCAACTTAAGAAAATATTTTTCCAGGAAAAGACTTTTAAATTAATCCCACTCTAAGGAATACATATCCTCTCTATCCCAGATTTTTTTTAACATTGATCACCACTGATCATCTTCATCTTCAAAAATATAAATTAAAAGACTTAACTTTTGATTATCTGAACAACCCATAACATCGAATATCTTTTCAATGGGTTTAATATATCCTTCATTCTCTACCAGATCAGAATATCCACTAAAAGAAGGATTGTCTTGTCTAATAAAATGTTCCATTATCATCTTGTTCTATTGTGGTACCTCAGGTTGTTCTATTTCATGGATGACACCACCATTTATTGAATGCATCAGCTGATCCATTACTATCACATACTACTCAGTTCCAATCCCTACCATTCATGTATATATATTCAAAAGGATATCATTCTGTCAATGCCTCTCATATTCAGCTTCCTTGGCCCTTCTACAAAAAATCATTCTGAACATACAAATCTTAGAATAAGAAAAATGTTAATATATTAATGATAAATCATTTCAAAATAACCATAGATTAAAAAAATATTTATTCTATTCTATTAACATCATCTTAACCCCTAAATTTATCTAAATCGTCCACTAATACAAACCATAAAGACCAGACCTTATTAGATTACATAATCTTGAATTGTAGTTAAGAACTAAATTCATTTAATATTGGGGTTATTTTCATGTTTATAGTTTTATAGGATTTTTAAATAATTCATACATAACATTCCACATTTATATAGAGAAGATACCACATAAATAGTATCTATTTCTTCAAAAATGTAACACTTTTCAAATAAAACATGATTTCCTTGAAAAATATTCATAAAATTTAAATTGGATTCTTTCTTTGTCTTACACAACCTTATAACCTAAATAAATAATTTATAAACTTTGGTTGACCACAAAATGCTCCATAAGTGATATAAAAAGAAGAAAATAAAATCATAGTCCATGAATACTTGTAAACACATGAAATCATTTAAAAAACATACTTTTCACCCATATATATATATAGTTTGTGAAACCCAAGATTCCCACAAAACATAATGAACAGAAATAGAACCATAAAGGTATATTGGTTCATTACTTACATTGTTTTGTAACCATCTCAACTACTTTAAAATTTGTAACCCTCACGACTTCCTTACATTGTTGTAACCATTGTAGTTACACTACGAGTAGCCGTAGGACCGACCTCTAACATAAAAATACCCAGTACATTGGAGAGAGATATAGGTACCACATTTCATTGTATACAATTACCAGGAACCATAACATAACCATAAAACATGAATAATCTCATAAAACATTGCTTTTTGAATTTTTTTAATACATAATTTTAAAAGAAGATTTTAAAAGAAACCCCCTTAAATATATAATATAATTGAACTGATAAAAAATTGAGTGGATGTAATATGTATATAAACTGTAAATACACATAATTAAATACAATATAACAAAAAATCATCTCACAAACAATTTTAATACCATATAAGTGGTGATGTACAATGTTAACCCAAAGAATCGAAATTGGGTTATGAATTCCCTTACCTCGAGTTTTCATTTATAAAAAACATTTAAAACTCATGTATAATGGTTATAAGAGTGTTATTAATATATTAAAGAAACATATTCATGTTTATAACACCTTATATGATCAATTCATAAAACAAATTCACCTTTTAACTATTAGTATTTTGTTCCTTCAATTGTTTCAGGTGCATTGTTTACATAATTTCCATAGTTGGATTGTATTTGATTTTCTTGTCGTATATAAATGAAATTAAAAAAGTGGAATAAAAAGTAATTAATATGTTTCAAGAATATATAATTATTCCATTAATCATATTGTTATCATATATGATGATGGATCATTATATTAAACATTAATGATTTTTTTACATCGTTTTGGCGGTTCCTCGATAATCAAGAACTTGCATAATTATATAATTTAATTTCATGAATAAGAGTTCATTACTGAACATAAAATTGGTTACAACATACAATTAACATTCATATTAAACCACTAAAATGGTTTTATGATCATATTTGATGAATTTAATTGCAATTGGAAACACATCATCCAAGATTTTGGTAAATCGGCACATCCCAGACAATGTTTTTATTTTTAGAATAAGTGGGAGAGGAGAGTAAGGAAGATGATGAATCTTTTACATGAACATGATAACATAATGAATATTTATATTCATGTAATTTCATACCTCCTGGTTATGTTTATGGAAAGGTATTATAAGAAAATAATGGATTTGGAAAGAAAACACTTGAAAAAGGAAGAGGATTCTTACCTCTTAATCTATTCTCCTTGAGATCCTCCATAAGGACTTTGGTTTTGGTGTTTTGGTGAGACCAGAATCTCTAGAACCAAGTGAATATCCTTGGGGAGGGTATTTGGATTAAAATAAGAAATTCACAATGTTTTAGAGGTGTGATAGGAATAGGGGAATAAGGGAGGTATTTATAGTAGAGGATATGATGGTTTTTATATTATTTTAATCATTAGTTTAATATTTTTTTCAAGACTATGAATAGAAATGATTAATATTATCCCAAATAGTAATAAGTTCATCTGATTTAGAAAGAACTGTGATTACATTAGTGATGATTTCTAAAATAGTGTATTAAACTGATAATTTGAATATCCTCTATTTTACCGCATTTCACTATTCATAAAAAATGAGGAATTTGAGAAAAAACCAAAAATTCACCATAACTGTTTTTTGACATGTAGAATTCAAAAATGTACTCCATTTTTTCAAAATAAGAATCTAAATATTAAAAATTATATTTTTAAATAAAATAACAATTTATTCAAAAATAACAATTTTAAATCTATAAGTCATTTTTCAACACCTTGAAAAATTAATCAACAACTCATTATCTTATAACCTTAAGAAAATAAAATAATAATACAATTTACTATTAATTTGGGTCATATTTCTATTCATAATACTATTAATAATTGTATGTTACTATTCACAATAAATAAATTAGATTCCATTAGCCTCCAAATAATTTTTTGACCATAATTTCGGATAACCATTTTTTGAAATTCATAACATAGATGTGAAACAATTATGTTAAAATGGTCGTTATGAATATATACATTAAAAAATTTCATACATTTAAATTTATTGTTAAAACCTTGTTGTGTTACACACATAATCTCTATATTACTAGAATTCAAGTATGTTCATCTATGATTGTCCTCAAAGTATATCTTAGGTTTATGTTGTCTGATATATGTTTTCAAAATCTTATTTCCTCGGTTTCTAATAAAATTACACTAACACCTACTGTAAAGACCCTGACCATATTTGCTTGTAGCCAGCGTCATACTTAATTACAATAGTATAATAAATAAGGAAGTCACATCCTGAACGACTGAATAATATAGTAGATTTGGAAAACCAAATATGTCTGCACCTCATAAAAAAATAAAATATAAGAATGGGATGAGATCAGACACTTAGTAAGGGTAAAAAATAATATGTATGAAATCAAAAATAAATATAAAAAATAAGCCATTATGAATAAATATAAACATATTTCATTAAAACATAATCTTGGTCATCATATAGAATGCATAAAAACTAATCAAATGATTTCCTAAATAATCAGATGATAAGGAAACATAACCATGGACATTCATCCTAAAGAATAATCACATAGAATATAAATTAATAGTGTCATAACTAAGGAATACATAATGATGGAAAAAAATAAACAAAACATCAAGGCCTCGTTAAATAATTCTACATAAATGGGTAATACCTTAGCCAAAACAGAGTCCAGTTGGTCTCACGAGACCTACCAACGCATTAAAGGGTTATAGCTGGCCCTTCCCATCACACACTAAGTCCTACACATTCATATATATTGAAAAATAAATTTAAAAATAAATATTTAAATCAATGTTTAAAATTCAACTTTGAAATATATGAATCATAATCATATAAGAAAATTCTCTAATAAAATCATCGATAAATTCTTGAGAGAAATACCATTTTTCATTGGATGAAAGAGTTTTTTGGAAAATATTATTTATTTTTATAAAATAATATTATAAGATTGTATATACCAAAAAATGGAAGGATAATGAAATTATTTTTCACGAATAAATGATTTAAAAATAATTGGAAACTTGTAAAAAGTGTTTTTAATAAACATTAGAAATATTCCTATTTAGTCTATTTTAAAGAAATGTATACAATATTATTTAAAACGGTAAAATTATTAATTATTTTTTAAAAAAAAAATTATCAATGATATATTTAAATTATAAAATGTTTTGTTTAAAAAATTTCTGGTGGATTAATTATTTGGAACATATGAAAGTAATTTATAATAATTATAAATAAATAATGTATAATTTGTTTGGGTTAAAGAGAGATAAAGAGTAACCTGAATTAAAATGGTTGTTTAGGAAGAATCAGTTATCACTTTGCAAATAGTCGAATCATATTCCCCCAGAAATAAATGATCATAAAATAAGACTATAAATACAATGAATAAAAATATATTCATGATGTGATAAATCATTGGGAAGTATACAAACCCCACACACAAGTAATAGTGATGAATGAGGCATATTTCGCACAAATAAAACTGAGATGAGAAAACCCTTACATTATGTCTGACTGTGTTCGGCACTTGATCCAAATGTCACAGATAATTAGATTTAATCAATTAAATAATTAATTAAGTACCTTTTATACATGTTTTTTGTTTATTATAATTTTATTATGTTCACTTATGGCCTTTTGATGAGTAATGAAATTCAATTTTATCCTTCTGAAGCATTCATTTCTTTGGTTTTTATGATCAGTTTACCTGTATATATGTATGGAAATTCATTTAAAATGAAAATAGATATCCAGAATTAAAATTATTTGTCATTAATTATTTTCATGAATATTAAATTTTTATATATTTCATTAGTTTATAAAGTATGAAGATAAATTGTTAGATTAAACGTTAGTGATAATTGTTTTGATTATTTGGGTGTTCTTTCAATCGCCATGAAATTATTCTACATTATGAATTAATATTATGAATTTATACTTGTTATATAGAATTAAATAAGTTAAATTAAACATATTAAGGTCTACTTTACCCATAAAAAATATTTATATCCATCCTTAAAGGTGTAATTCAAAAAAACACAACATCCAAGAAGGTTGTAAATCGGTACCTCACGGATGATGCTTTCATTTTTAGAATAAATTTAAGTGGAGTAGAAATTTGATGGTGGATTTCACATTGAAATAATAAAATATATTTTTATATAATAAAATGGAGTTAAAATTACTATTTTGTTATAGGAGGTTAAGATAGAATAATAAATAAATGTAAATTGAAAATAAATTAAAAGAAAAACAATAGTGGTTTTTACCTCTTGAATTATTCTCCTTGAAAAAATCCTTTGGGAAATTGGTTTTGGTATATTGTGTAGACAAGATCCTATTGGACATGGGTAAGAGTCTTGGGAAGTGTAATAGGTATGAATTCGACAACATTAAATTATTAAGAGTTGTGAGGATAAGAGTTTGTGAGGGGTTTCATTTATATTGGAGAAGAGGGATGATGTTGAATATTTTATTCATTTTTTATTATTTTGGATAAATACAATGAATAGTTTGATAATTATCACATTATATAATAAAATAGTGAAATTTATTTTCAGATAAAGGTGATTAAACTAGAAATTACTCAATGAATAAATAATTTCACTAATAATGTATTTATACTATAAATTATTATATTTTTCAATTCACAAAAAATTAAGTATTTTTGAAAAAAACCAAAAATTACCCATAAACATTTTTCATGTGTAAAATTAAAAATTGAACTCCATTTTTTGAAAATAATTTCATGAATATTAAAAATTTATTTTTTTAATAAAAATCATCATTTACTAGAAAAATATTAATTTTACTATTTTAAGTATATTTATAATACTTTGAAAAATTCAATAATATCTCATAAAATTATATTATCATCATAATAGTGAAATATTAATTTATGAATTTATTTTATGAAAATAAATTTCTTTTAAATAATTTTATTAATAATAAAAAAATCTTAAACAATTTTGTTCCAAATAAAATACCAACACTTAATTTATCTTGTTTAAAACATCATTTTAGTTATTCCATGAAATAAATATATATTATTTTTACTTATAAGATTAAAAAAATTATTTAAACATTCATACTTTATGGTATTATTCTAATGAACACAATACTATTCCCATCGGTCACATTATTATTCCAAATGTCACATTACTATTCACTAAAAAAACATATCAGAAAAATACCAAAAAATTTACTAAGGACAATTTTGTTATTATGGTTTTGGAAAATAATTTTTATTTATTCAAATATAATTAATAAATTTGTAAAAATTTAAATTTAATAAATTCTCTCTATTAAATGTCTATAAAACTACTTTAATAAAAATATAGATTTTATAGGTATAATGTTGGATTTATTCTTTTCATATATGTTGATGTTTTTTTGGAATAATATAAAAATATTCCATTGAATGTGTAATATTTAAATATAAATAACATCATTCAAAAATATTATTTAATTTAATTTTATAATATATATTTTCATGATGGGAATAATAATATTTTTTATAAATATATATCCATTATATTCAATTGGGTTTCATTTATAAATAATTTGTAATAGATGAATTAATTTTATAAAGATGTGTAACATAAATTTTCATAATTTATTTAATCTAATTCATTCCATCCATTCTTGGCATCTAATAGATAACTATATTAATTAAATAATAATATTTAATCATTTTTAAGCTCGTATGTTATCACTGAGGTGAAGTTAAAAAATGCATACCGTAAAATCTTAGGGAGCTACAATTATTATTTTATTTATAATTTTTTTAGTATTTTTACTTAATTGCTCATTTTTATTTTTTAAAATTAACTAAATATATCTATTATATATATATACTTGATATATATTATTTATTAATATTATTAATTTATGTCTATAAATTTATATTAAATTTAATTATAAATATTTAATTAATATTTTTTAAAATTTTAAAAAACATAATTATTTAAAAATTTGTTATATTTTTAATATTTGTAATATTTTATTTTTTAATATTTTTATTGGTAGATGTTAAGAATCGTAGGGTGGACCTTTCCTCAGCCAGAATGGTTGGACGACACGAATGAATGCGGGTGGGCTAAACAGGGGGACGCAAAGAGTGGGCCAATACCCATGTGGTCCCATGGGCCCATCTAAGTGTGTCAGAATAGTGTGGGAAGGTTTCCATCCATGTAGAAAGAATTTAACTGTAAGAACCCTCTTTTTTAGTCATGTTTTTATCCTTTTAATTTTCCTTAATTCTTTATTTTGGTTGTAATATAGATACCTAATGAGTACACGAGTGCCTTGGGGGTGTTCTAGGATTTTTTGAAGCTTGGAATCCAAATATTTGGTAGAAAAAGGATGGAAATATGGTTATTTTTAACCTTTTATGGTAGGACACATAATCTCTTTTAACCATTTGGTGTTGGAAACATGGGGGGTTAGTGCATATGGTTTTCCCTAATCGTCTGCCAGGGTCCACCTGACCCAGTGAAAAAATAAAGATATATTGTAGAGGTTTTTTTACTATTTACATATAGTTTCATTGCTATGTGGGAAAATCATGTGAAATGAACCTCCCTATAAGAAGATGGTTCTCGGTTGCCAAATGATTTGGAAAATCATGTGAAATGAACCTCCCTATTTTAAATCGCACCCTCCTATATTTTCCTCTACAATGTCGAAAAATATATCTACATCCCTCATTGATATTCATTTCCCCTCTTCAGTAACATTTTATTACAAGATCTGTTCTGAAGTCTAATTCGATTGTCATCAGCCACGTTCGATCTGTATTGGGACGATAATAATTATTTTTTTTACATTTTTCGATCTTAGCTCTATCAATGATTCTATTTTGAAGAAAGACAATATTACCTATTTTTGGTGACTAGTACATTAATTCGATTTATTAATATCTAGGAAAAACTATATGTTGATACTAGATGATGGGATTCAAACGATTAAGAGGAATTTGGTCTATAAATCATCCCAAAAGTTTCATCATTTCATAAATAATTGTTTGTGTTCCTATTTCATCTAGTGATTTCTATTTAAATAATATACCCTTATTATAGTAGTTAGAATTATTATCTAAGACCCTATTAAAAAATATTTATCAGCTGTTGGAGGTTATGACTTCAATGATGATCACCCCAAGTAGAATAATTTTATCAGATATGCCTTAATGGTTTGTTATTAATTTTTTTCCACTATTCGGATATGTGGAATAACCATGTAAATGATAATACCCTATAATTAGATGAATTGGGAATTTTTAAATACTTGGTACCATTTTTTCTTTCTTCTTGACACTTATATGTTATTTTTTTCAAATTAATCAATGAATCAGGAATGATTTTGGAATGTAATATATATATATATCTGTATATATTCATAATTAAATTAATTTGAAGAACATGGATGCACGACTGTATAAACCCTTTCAATGTTTACAGAATATAGTAGAGTGAACCCTGTGAATTGAATATGTCATAAATGAATTTATAAATGAGTGCATGCCTAGTTAGCTTTGTGAATCTAATGAAAGGAAATGGAATTAAAAAATAATTTAACAATTGGAATGATTAATTACATGGAATAATTAATTAAATGAAATAAATAGAAGGTTCCTATTATATATAGGTCATGGATTTATAATTGGAGTGGTCAGACTCGATCTATCCTTGGATTCCCAAGGGAATTCCTAGAACACTCTTAGATTCCATTTTGATACTCGGATGTTAGTTTCCAAGGGTGAGACCCAAATTGCTACATGATCCTTATCTATCTTTGGATGACTGGTATGAATCCATCTGATCCCTCATGTAATATAATAGGATTCCTTATATACAATCCTTGGACCCGGAAATACTTCTACGGATATGAGGTTACTTTGATACACATTTGGGACTTGTCACTACTTATGTCATTTTACCTTGGATGATTTATTTATAATTGGACAGATTTACATTATTTTTTAATTCCATGGGTGTGCCCCCTTGGATAACACTCTTACCACTTGGGAAGGATATAATTACTACATGAGTTTGCTCAACCCCTGAGTTCAAGGTTTAATTGGTCATTAACTGGTAACCTCGTCATTATTAATAACAACAAGGGTGATGTTTCAAATCATGGATCTTTTATTACTACTATCATTTCATGATTGTAGTGATCGTTTTACCTTACAAGAATTATAATATAAACATGATCCAACTGAATTAATAAATGAACTAGTTACATGTTTTGAAACTATCTAAAGGTGAATCTGGTACTTGGGTATTTACATAAATATACTGAATTAATATTATATATGAATTATTGTGAACTATTTTGGTATATAGTACACAAACCAGATGTTTTAAACGTCGTTGTCGGTGGACTATTGAGATTTATCACACAACATATCTGGCACTCCATTATCACTTGGCTATATTACACATATGAAGGTGTTAAAAAATGGATGTGTACCACTTAATTCACTTGATTTCTTTATTTCTTAGGATGAATATGTGTAAAAGATGGTTGATCTATAGCTCCAGATGGTGGGGGATTTTTTTGGGATTTATTTTTTTTCTTATTTTTTATTTTACTATTGCCTAATTCTTTATGTCCATGATTTTTAATTTTATCTTGTAATGAAAAATATCATCAACAAATTTTGTATATGATCGTCAATTGTTCAGCTACTTATTATTCCTCTCTTCTTCTATATTTCTATATATTTATTAAATTTATATTCCTCTATTTTCCTATATTTATATTTATTAATTATATTTTATGTTGGTAATAGAGAGAATTATCTATCAACTATCAGATTGTAGGAACTCGCTAATAGTTGGAAGCCTTTAGAGTTTGGGGAGATGTGCTTGAGCCCATGTGGTCCACAGGTCTTAGGGAACCATTGAGTGGAACACATGTTCAGGATTTCAAAAAGTGGTATCTGAGGGGTTACTTTCTTATATTACAATTTGGAGACAATAACCAAAATATTAGTTATTAATGGACATTTTTTATGATCGATTCTTGTGAGTATCTAACCCATGTTTGGGAAAATTATCAGTTTCCTATATTAAAATTTTTTGTATATTTTTCCTATTAATATTGATATCATTTACTTTTTGGGTGGAATAAATTTCATATTATGGTTATTATTATTATTATTATTGATGAATTTATTTCATTCATTTCACAATGATATGAGGGAAATGAGAATTGTTATTTTCATCATAGTAGGTAAAAATAGTTCACATACATTGCAAATTTCCATCCCATATAGGTTTATTTCACTTCTTGAATTTTCTTTACATGACTATGATTGTTCATTTATCCTTGTTAGTATATTATTGTGTTGATGTTAGCTATGAATTTGTGATTTATTGTTTCAATTCATGAGGTGTATGTGAACACTTGTGTTCGAATTGTTAATTTACCGAGACAAACCATTATAATGGAATTAAATTGGTAGAAATTTAAGGGATAACATGTATGGGACATGATTCATTTTGAATGGGAATCCATTTTAAATGGACCATTATATATGAATATATGTGAATGCAACTAAAAATATGAAATATGAAATATGAAATATTTTTTTTCTAGTAAATGAAGAGGTAATGTGTTATTGAAATTTAACCTAATAGAACCCCAAAAATATAATCATGAGAAAATACCAATACTAGACTTTATATTTTGGTAGTTAGAGTAGTATATGATAGGTCGGGATCCCATTCCTTTCATTTATATTACTCTATTACAATATATACGATTCATGATTTTTTTTGAGGCATATTATTGGAATTTATAGGCTAATACCTCCATGAAATCCTCGTTTTGTATGCCAGGATGGTGGAAAATACCTTACTTTATACATGGTGTATCTTGAGAAACCATTCTTACCTCCAAGAGTTCCAAATGTGGCACTATGTGATTTACATAATATGGGAACTGGTACTAATCATCATGACAGTTTTTTATGCGTCATTCAATCCACGAATGGTGCTCCACGCCCTACACCTATGTTGGGTGATCTGAAATTTGAGTTCCAGTAGGATCATGCTCCTAAAATCTATGGGTATGTTGGTTTTCATAAAACTAAGTCTTTTTCGGAGGCCAAACTATATATAATTGAGCATCTAGTGATTCATACTAAGTGTAGGGTCATGGAATCTTTTTACATGATGTGTGATTCTAGAAATACCTAGTGGAATATGATTACACATGATAGTCACCATTAGGGATTGGTATGGTATGATTTCAAGACTTTTTTCTATAACAACATTATTCCTTAAACAATAGGAGGTGATTGATCTAGATAGTTCATGCTTATTTAGAAGGTATCTATGTCAATTATGGAGTATTCACCATGTTTCTCTATGTTACGGAATATTTTACCACTTCTAACAAGTGATGTGATTCCACATGTTTGACACTTTGAAGATGAGATCCACTATGTCATATGTCCTTAAGTGAATTACTTTCACCTACCTAATTTCTATGAGACCATCAATTAGGATCTTGTCATTTAAACGAACCTGAGGGATGTTGTCAGAATCAGGAATAGTGTGGCAATACGGAATAAGGATAGTAGTTCTTCTAGTATAAGTAAGAAATACCATGAGATTTCCAAGTATAGAAATGGAATCTAGATTACCTATACTAGTATCATTATGTTGTTCCACCTATATGTATTTTAGGTGCATCAAAAACCTCAATGTGATAGAGAACCTCTGGAGTTCCATGCTTGTGGTTATATTCGGCACCTTTAGAGATTCTGTTAGAATTTTTAATCAGCTTCTAATTGAAGAGGTTTGACACTATCTCCACATTCAGGGGAAGATTATTTTATTCTATATTTGGTGGGGATTTTGAATATCCCTGAAAGGACTGGCTGAGGAGGAGGTCCTGTCTACTGTAGACATAATTTAGATTATCAACAGATCCAATAGAGCATATTTGATCATGGTATACTAGATTTTACCCATGTATATGGTCAAGTCAGTTTCATTCATTCTAGTTGATACCATAGGATTATACTATAGGAGGATTTATGGTATGAGGTACTATTCTATTAGCCTCCACAACCGTATCTTTTTTATATGATACATGTGCCTCACAATCCTTTATCCCCTTATATATCTTGTTAAGTATCAGGTAGAAAATACACTATTACTATGGTGTAATGATATGGGATACACCACTGGGACAATGGTTTGAGGGAATAAAACAATTATAGGACTAAACCCTTGAGGTAACCTATTTCCATTTCTTTTTGGACCCCATTGATCTAAAGATGAAAGTCATCAATGTCATTCTTGGGATGGATTAGTTGTTTCTGTATTAGGAATTTATAGACTACTATTGATGTAGTGTTTTGATTACATCACTAGAGTTCCATAGTTATCTACATAAGGGTGAGTGGGATGTCCATGATTATAGATATGGACAATAGTATCATGGTATAGGTGGATTGACCTCCCATATTTCCATTATCTTCCTAGATGATCTGGGTTTATATCCGAATGAATTCTTTGTGGTAGTGGATCATTTGAGGGATGTGTTTCAGATGATATTTTTGACTTACCACTTGAGAGAGATATTGATATTATGATAGAAATCATTCCATTATAAGCTCCAATGTCCCTTCCTATATAAATTATGTCAACTATATAGATTTGGGAGCACAAGAAGATGTTAGAAGATTTGGAGTACAAATTTCTTATATGGTTGATTACTTACTCTCGGGGTTCGCATGTGCCTTTCTCTATGAAGGAATATGGGACCCTTCATCTAATTATGGATTAAAGATGGTTAAACCTATGTATAGTTATTAATAGGTATCCAATATCTCAAATAGAGGATCTCTTTAACTATCTCTAAGGAGGAATGGTGTTTTCTATGATGAACCTAATATCAGTATGATATTAGGTGAGAGTTATTCCATGAAACATAGCCCATTAAACCATTCATAGTCTGTATGGTCCTTTTTATTAACTCATTATTCAATTCTATTTTACATATATGCCTTTCAATTTCATGTAATTTATGAATTGATCTTTCCTCCCATATCTCGATTCTATTGTTGTGGTCTTTGGGGATGAAATCTTAGGGAATTATCAAACTCGTAGAAACCATTCTAGGCACCTTGATATCTTTCTGAGTACACCATGTGGGAATAATAATTATTCCAAGATTTATATGTTCCACTAATGGATATTTTTTTTTAATTTTTTGGTCATATTATTTTTGAATCAGGAATCCCTTTTGACCCATTGAAGGTGAGTGCTGAAATTTCCTAAGAGTATCCTATGAACAAGTTTGAAATACAATGTTTCTTTGGAATCAGGGATATTACAGGTTTTTTATACAAGTTTTATGACTCACTGATGCACATATTACAAGTAATACCCTAAATGGTGTTAATTTCTTGTGGTCATAATAGTGAAATAGAACCTTCAAGTGCTAAAAGGGAGGATAGTCTCAGAACCTATTTTGATTATACCATAGTTTTATAGAGGATATGCAGTGTTCTGTACTGAATTACAAATCATCCTTCGTTTAGTTACGATATTGGAGGATATAGTCATTTTGTATGGATCTCTATAGTTGAGTCCTCCTGAGAGAATTCACCTAAAACATGACCTTGAGCTACCAGAAGATGTTCATGCGTTAAGTTTTTTGAGACACTAACTAATGTGTTAGATATTTTTGGTTTAAAAAGACCACAAGAGAATAAAATATATATATATACACATCCTGACATGATTCCCTGACTGGGTAAATGGGTCATGCATCTATATTCTTTATATTTTGAGATTTTTTATATTCCTTGAAATGGAAATGTGGTAGCAGATAATTTTCGTTGAAAAACTCAGTCACAATCCATATAAGAATCTTGATATGAATGTAAATTCAAGGAACTCTATTATGAGATTCATCTGGATATCCATATGATTCATAAGTATTCTATCCTTTCATCCTTGACAATTACTTCTTCCCTCCTTGAGAAGGTCAACAAATAGATTTTTTTATCCTGAAGGCCTGGTTCTCCATGATATCATTTCAAGAGATGGAACACATTAAGAATGGTCCCTAGATAATGAGAACATATGTGTGTACATGTTAGTGGTTGGGTTCATAAAGATATGAGAAAGGAACGGATGTTGGATTCCCCCACTACTTAGTGAGCTGGCCATTTAGGTATCTCCAGATTTATCGTGATATGTGATGCCAGTATTAGTGTCTTGAGATGAAACATTAGATATCAGTCTTTGTCACTAGGTGTTCCACATTTCAATAGGTGATGGTGGATAATCAATGAAATGTAGTCTTTCAATAGATACTTTTTGTACCAAAATGGAAATTACAAGTTGTATCCATGGATTTTGTAGATTAATTTTCAATCTCCTCTTGAGGTTGTGAGGTTTTATGGGTTTTCATTGATAGACTAATGAATATATACCACTCCCTTCCTATCCAAAATACATTATTAGTTAATAAGATGTTGATATTTTATGTATATGAGATCATCTAACTAAAAAAATGGCCCTTGTATTATCATTTATGATAGGTATGCTCATATCATGTCATTATACTAGAAGATGTTTCAGAAATACATGGGTATATAGGTGTTTATGATATAAATGTTCACCCTCACATATATAGCAAATAAAAATATATGATATAGGTTCTAGAGGACCTGAGTTCTTGACATTGATAGTTATTGTGAGAAGAATATCTCTCTCATAGAGTTTTCGTAAAATATTAGATTTTAGGAAATAATTTAGATGGCTAATTTTGAGACCTTGTATATGGGGTCATACAATTCACCCATATGATTTCAATAGGTAACACTACTAGGTAATCACATCTTGAAGGATACATCAGTCCAGGTTCATCTGATCAAGAAACATATGTATAATTCTCAGTCTAGAAAAAAATATTATGTTGTTCAGTATCGGATACCTTTAATGTTTGAAGCTAGTTATCATGTTTTTCTCTGGGTATTTCTAAGGCTTTGGGAATAGATTGATACATATGTGAGGGAATACATAAAAATAATAGGTAAATATTTTTGACATTTTAGAGAGATTTAGTATGGTCTACTATCTATTTATACCACCAAAGAGATACCAAGACTACAAGATGTCCTCCATGTATCACAGCTTCACCAGTATTATGCCAACCAATTTCGTACTTTTGATCCTAAGGAAGTTGATCTAGATGTTGATGCTTCATTCAAGGACTATTCATTATGAATTGTTGATTGGGGAACAAAGTCTCCCTAAGGATAGCCATTCCCTTTAGAATGGGTGTTATGGAAGCATGACTATTTACAGTATGAGACTTGGGATAGGGAGGATGATGTACATTCCATGAGGCTAGAGATAGTATTTGAAAGTGTTTAGCCGCCCTTGGAAGGTGAACTCGATGATGTGATCCATTAAGTTGGATGATAGTATACACCCAGTTTTTGACTAATGTATGGATCCATTCAAATTTAGTTTCATTTTTTTTAACTAATAAATATTATTAATGAGTAAATGAGAGTATCATAGTTGTCTGTGTATTTTTCAGATCCCAAAATCCATATTTTTTTAGAAACATTCTTGTCGCACGATTAGTAGAAACCGTATCAAAAAATCCATATTGTCTCTTATCGACATGTGGTGTTGGAAAATGGGTGGTTTATAGATAATGGGTTTTCCTATCCATTCACTAGGGGCTGCACAAATATTTTAGAAATTGCAGATATGTTGAAAATAATTTTGGAACAGTTTGTGCATTACTTCCCTAACTGTATAAAATCTCCTTCATTCACCATATGAAACATGTATGACACATAGTTTTGAAAACCATGCGGCCAAACAATGTGATTCATTTTTTGTTTTTTATGGTATTCCCATAAATTCTAATTTATAAAACAATATTCTCTTTTTTTCTCTGATGTAGATAGTAATATATCATCCTTCCTCTTTCAGATATATATTACCCTCTTTTGTTATATTTGATGCTGAACTACAACCTGGTGTCCAATTAGATATCCTTTTGTCTTATAGGATTTTCATTGGTGAGATATTAAGTCCATTTTATATTTTTGAAATTATTATTTCTAATAATTAGGTTATTTAGTTGTCATATCATATACCCAATTTTTCGAGGGCATTTATGTATTCTTCATATCTATTCCAATACATTTCAAACTAAAGGCTTATACTAGATGAGGAAAATTGTATGAATATGATGTTGGTGGTTTAAAACACATTCCTAATGTTTTGACATTTTATAAATTACTATTTGTGCAAGATTATTACATTAAGAATTTCATATTTAATCAATATTCCATTCTAATGGTTATTAGAAATGGCTTCTAAGACACTTTTTAGAAATGTTATCCACTTTTGGAGGTTGTTACCTCAATTGAGACCACCCCAATTATGATTATTTCCTTATATTTTCTTTAATGGTCTGTTACAAGTTTTATCCATCATTTGGGTGTGTGGATTGACCCTAAAAATTGTAATCCCATTTGATTAGATGAATTGTGAAATAATAAATGGTTGGTACCATGTTTTCCTAACACTTTACCCTTCTAATGTTTGTTCTTTAAATTAGTATGTCATTATTGAATGTTATCAGAATTTATATTATATATATGTCTTGGAAAAAATAAATAAATTTTATGAACTTGGAATCACGACTGTAGAACACCTTTATAATTTTATGAATGGAACTATAGTGATCATAATGAATAGAATATGGAATATATTAATTTATAAATGGTTTCATGCCTAGTTAGCCTCGTGAGACTAATGAAATGAAATTGTGTGAAAAAAATATTTAACAAATGGAATGAGAAATTACATGGCCTAATTAATTAAATTAATTTAATAAAAGTTGCTTATTATATATGGCCGTAGACATAAATTTAGTTGAGGATAGACTCCAAGTCTCATTGTAATCTTTAAAGAATTACTTGAGAACTTGTGGAAGATATTATGATTCAAGTATACTGGTGGAAAAGGGAGAGAACCACCTTTGAACCCAATCATTTATTCTAAATGTATTTCCTTCCTGAAATCATATGATCCTTCTAGTACTATTAAAAGATTAATTTGATACATTCCTCATATCTAGCATCAAATCTATGGACATGAGGTTCTTACGATACTCACGTGGGTCTAGTCACTGCTTGCCCCTTTTTAACTTGGATAATTTCATTAGTCATAGTTAGAATTAAATTATTTGTGGAATAACTTGGGTTTTTCCCTTTGATTAAAATCATAACCCTTATCCAGAATACAGTTATTAATTGGGTTGGCTCGACAGATGAGGTCATGGTTTTCCGTGGTTATTACCTAGTACATATTCATTATTAATAAAGAAACAAATTCCCTACAACATAAAATATCATTTATTATTACTATCATTCTAGGTGGTCATTATTGGAATTAACTCATGTGAATTATTATAGAAACATAATCCTAATGAATTAATAAATGATCTCATTACATGTCCATACACTAAATGAGGCAGGAGTAGGTACATGAGTATTTATGATATTGTACTACTTCATTATTAAATATGAATTCTTGCATATTATTTCAGTTTATAATACCTATTTTGGATATTATATATATATTATTGGTGGTGTCCAGTTGAGATTTATCTCGCACCTATCCAAGATTCCATTGGAACCTGAGCATATTACATGATACCATGTGTTGACAAAGGGAAGAATACCACTTGATAAACTTCATTCTCACTTTCTTATGAAGGTGTTGGGTAACAGATGACCAAGCTGCAGCTTTAGATGTTGGGGGATAGTTTTTTATTCCTTTTTTATTTTTTATTGTACTACCACCTTCTTATTTGAATAAATATTTTCCAATTTTATAAATACATGAAAAATATCATCATCAACTTTTGTGTATGATTGTCTGTTGTTCAGTTATTTATAATTCCTTTCTTCTTCTTCTTCTTCTATTGCATCTATTGATTGTATAAATATTCAAATATTTAAATATATTAATATTTATTCGTTGTGATACACTCTAGTAAATGGGGGAATATTCTCCCTGCAAACACACCCCATTCCCTCGCTACTATTCTGTATCCTCTTGTGTTTGGGGAGGTGGGATTGAGGACCTGTGGCCCACTAGGATCATGGAACCATTGATTGGAACCCACATCTTTGACAATACACATAGCTTGAAATGTGGCAGAATAATATATAATCAAGTATCAAAACATGTGTTATTTTGATGTTTGAATAGAAAACGGGATCACAACCATCATTAGAGCTAATAATGTTCTTATAAAGGGTATCCTTTTTTAGTGCTAAAAAATAAATCCATTATAAATGTTCCAATTAACAGTACTAAAATAAAGCTCATATAAATGTAACTCCTAATCAATTCTTAAAAATAAATTCAGATGATGGATTCCCTTTATTAGTGATTTTTTAGTGCTAATAAATAGAATCATTTAACATGTATTTTTTAAATAGATAATGTAATTCTTTTAAGATCACTTTTCACTATAATTGATAAAATATTGTGATTTATATTACACACTTTGTAGTAGTGTTACTTTTAAAAATCCCATCAACATTTTTTATATATGTTGTTTCTCTCAAGATTGACGGTTATATTTGGGGGATCATCTTAGAATTTTCACACTTAGAAGAATGTCTCATGGGTCTCACTAATAAGGATGAGATGTTTTTATAGTTATATTTCTTGAGAATGACTTTTAAGAGACGAATGAGATATTGATTTTATTTTTGATCATGATTTTTCTAGATCAAGGAAAAAAACCGTACAGTTTATTTTGAGGTATCACATCTCAATCTAGGAGCAGTTCTAATGTAGGATGATTGAATTTTTGAATACATGTATCTTAATTTGAGACCAAATGAGATGAATTACCCAACACATAATATTAGGGTGGTAGCCATAGTTCCTGACATATGATGGTGGAGACGTTGTTTTCTAGGAGGGAATTTTGTGGTGTTTACGAACCAGAAATGACTCAGTTATATTTTCACATAGCATGACTTGGACCCTGGGAAAGAATTTGGGTTTAATACCTATAATAAATCAATTTTGTCTCGTATATAAACATTGTAATTAAAAATATGTAGTTGATTCTCTGTGTTGTAGGACATAGACCCATGATGTTTGAGAGTCAACTGATGAGTGGAAACTTATAACCCTATTTTTAGAGATGAACATGGTGCTTCAAGACTGCCACGAAAATTCAGTAATTTCATTTTATCAGGGAACTATTCTAATATAGAGAGAGTGGATATGTCTTAGTTATTTTATCTTGATGATTTTTTCTTAACAGAGAGTATTTTAGGCGATGAACCAACACATAGATACATCATTGATTCGGTTGAGATCTTAAGCATTGATGAATGAATATGGGTTCCTACAGAAATCTAAGAGGAGTTAAAGGGAGAGTCTCATTACTATAATTGGGTGATGAAACAAGTAAATATAAAGATATTTCCTAAATAACATATCCAGTACTGGTGGCCTTGTATAAGAATTCAGTTTTCTAGGTTTGTAACTCAATGTCCTACCTATCCATATGTGAAGGAAGAGAACTATATTCTTGTGTTTAAAAGTTGTTTCACATTATTGAGTAAAAATTGTATAATTTCATGATGGAATTTTTGACTTTCTTACAATGATCCAATAGAGGTAGTGAGACATTATGGGTGATCATGAATAGGCTCACAAAGGTCACTAAATTTCTACCTATTAGAAAGACCATTTTAGTCGTTGATCTGGGGAGATGGTATATATATGATTATATATGTTTACATGGAGCACCAAACACTATTTATTGAAATAGGGATGGTCATTTCATGTCGAGGTTCTCGAATGGGTTATAGAAATGTTTCGAAACATAGGAACACTTTAGCATAACCATTAACACTTAGACTAAATGTTAGTCGTAACCAATGATACATAAACTATATGAAATTATCATAGAATGATTTATTTATTTTAGTGGTTCTTGAAATATATATGTACTTATTGTCATGTTATCATATAATAACACATTTCAGGTTAAAATAAAAATAGACCCCTATGTGGATTTATATGGTATTCCACCTAAGTCACTATTGTGAGGGATAAATTTTGATGAGGAAATCCTGCTTTGACCTCATCTCATTTATGAGATGTTACATAATATTTTATGTATATGGGAGAAAAAAGATACTATCAATATCAAAATAAGTCAAACAATAATCGATTTCATTCATCATAAGAGTTATAGGTTGTGGATTTGGTACTATAATGAGTTACAAATAGACTAGGAAATCCGCTATTTAAAAGATAATGGATCATTCACCTCGATGTTTTGGAACTTTTTAGATTATGAAGAGATTCAACATGGAATGATATAATTTATATTTAACCAAGAGGTTCTAGGCTATTCACAATATATGGTATGTTTCCAAGATTCCCCAATAATTTCAAGTTCCATATCATATATTCCATGTAGTTTATGTTGAGTTAGAGGTAGAATCATCCGTTGATGAACATCCCAAAAGTATTGTTTTCTAAAGCATAAAGTATCTAGAAGGTAGATCATTTCCTATCATACTATTATATGGTTCACAAGACTACATAAATTATTATTCTTGGGAATGATAGTCTGATGCACATGATCCATGGCTAGAGTTACTCTTAGATGCTGGTTTATAATTTTTTAAAGAAATATTTGGGACCAATAGATTTATTTGGGAAGACTATAGGATACTGAAATTTATATGAGTAATGAAATTTTATAATTTCACTACAATTTCCCAATTTTATATTAATGGAAATGCCTAATGTGGTTAGAGAGGAAACAAAGGTGTCCAGTAATTTTTCAGAGTATATAGACCGAATATTTGGGGGAAACAACAAGTTTAAAAGGCTTAGTAGACACCGTGCATCCTAGTCTATACTTTTAGTGAAATCAATATAGGGTTATAATATGAACAATAAGGGGGTGTCACAATATGGGTAAATCGTTCCATCAGGCCACATGACCATTCTATGGTAAGGTATTTAAAGAACAAGTTTTTGGTATGGTTTGTCTAACTTAGTCTTAAAATCCATTAGAGGGATATCTTCGAAGAGATCTAGGTGCAGAGTTGGTGAAGATTTTTTCCAATTGTGTAGAACAACCATGTGACTTTTAAATCTATAATTATTTTCCAAATTTTCCACTCTTATATTTTAAGAAGAAGAATCCATTTATTTTATCCTCTAGTGGATAACACCTATCACTTTTTGAGATCTCTTCATACCTAAATCTTGGTTTGGAGATATCTTCTCCCACTGAACATTTATTCATGGTTTTTCTATCATGTTATATCACAACAAAAAATATCTCAATTCCACTTTCTCTATTCATCATTATTATTTCTGTCAATGGAGTAATTTTGGTTTGTAACTCATCTTCACAATTTTCGGCGAAGTTGTCAATTTGGTGATTTTATTTTGATCTATAGAAAACAAAAGGCTGATACTAGATGAATGTTACTCCATAAGAATATGTTAGGTTGTATTATATATATCTCTCATTTATTGTTACACGTTTCTAGTCATAATACTATATTCTAGACTCTCAAATACATTAATTAAACATACACATAACCAATGTTTTATTTAATATTCTTGATAAAAATGACCATATGTCCCCTTATTTATTTTTGGGTTAGCTCCCCCTTGACTATTACATCCCCTTGAGGAGTACCTATGGAATTTTCCTTTTTAATATAATTTCATAACTTTATAATAAATCTTCTACCTTATTTTGGAATGAATACAAAATGTAATAATTGTGAAGAATTAGATATAATGTGAGTGGTGTGACCAATCCATGTGATTTCACATAATAAATTGTTACTATCTTGTTAATATTCCATGTAAATAAATTATAAATCCTATTTGAATACCTATAATTTTTATACTCATGCATTGTGTCCCTTGTATTGGTGATACTTGAGAATGGAATCCAATATACGTGTGATACTCAGGCTTGAAACACCTTATACATGTGATAATTGAAAATGGATTCCCTTTTACATATGAAACTCTTTCATGGTATCACTAATACTTATGATACTCAGGAATAGTGTCACTTAAACTTGTCATACATGGAAATTACCTGTATTATACTAGTGATATACTATCAGGGAGAAACTTATGATATTAGAAACATGGATAACACAACCCAAACTACCTTCTGAGACTATAGTGAATGAAAATAGATGCTTGAGGAATGCCTCATGTCCTAGATAATACTATGTATTTAACACATGTCTATAAATATCGCCATATATATGGATAATATATATATATACATACATTCTTATACACTTATATATGTTTGTGTGTGTGTGTGTGTGTGTGTATTTTTGTTTATGGTGATATATGATCAGTGGTTTTCCCAACATGGGGCGAAGCATGTAGTGTCAGTCTTGTACCCTTAAGAAACAAAAGCTGACCCTTTAAACATTACTAAACTACTTTAATATTTTAATATCTACAAACTCATCATATTACAAAAATGGAATAGAGAAATATAGTCATTGTTTCCTATCTGCTACTATGCATAAACCATGCCCTATTTGGGATGTCATTTGCTACTCAGAAATACATAATGAATTCAAATAGGGATATTGGAAAGTACATATTTATTGATGCTTGATTTATTATAGATTGTGAGAGGAAGAGCAAATAACTGATATATGGATCATGATGCTATCTAGAGATTGTTTTTTTGGTCTTTTGGTTCTTATGATTCACCTATATATATATATTAATACTTCCATATTTTAATTTCTATTTTTGTATAGAATAATGACATTATATCACTTGGTATATGGTAGTAGATATTTATATTGTTTCCTAATTATATTATCTAGATGATTCTCCTTCCATAGATAGTGATTTTTATGCTTCTAATACATACCTATTTATTTCACCAATGTGCTACTCTAATGATGTTGGGATAGTCTCCCAACTGTAACACATTGGACCCTCACTACTAGTTGGAATCCTCATGATTATTTGTTGGTTCTCTTAAGACCATGTGAAAAATTATATCTGGACATGCTATAATGGATTCTGGATTAGGATGTTAAACCTATGATAGGAAAAACTGGTCATCCATCCAAAATTAAGGCAAATGTTTAAAAGTTTATTTCATTATCCAGTTATTAATGTTTAATTTTGTAGGATATCATATACATACATTATTTAATTTTATTTCATAAGTAAAATTTTATCATTTGGTTGTGTTTCAATAAATTTTCAATTTATCTCATGCTTAAGAAATAAAGATTATTTTTTATAAATAAATCTCTAGGGGATCATAAGATCCATAAAATAATGATAATTTCTTCAATATTTCTCTATTAATTACAAAAAATATAATTATTTGGACCTGTTATCCAATAAGATCCAATTTTGAACATCATCCATTCTATAAATAGTTAACGTTAAGGATCCACAATATTTAGCGAAACATGGAATCCAAAAATTTAAGATGAAGGTCACTAAATTTCAAAAAATAAACCTCTATTAATCCCCCAAACAATATGAATTTTCTCTTATATGTTTGATACCAAACAATTGAATACAATCGTCATGCATTCTGTTAAAACATGTTAAAAACATGAAAATGAATAAATCCACAATGAAATAATACTTTCTTCCTTATTAGTAAAATAGAAAAATAATTATTGTATATATTACTTAAATCAAAAAATGTTGTAATGTCCATCAATTATAGAATAAAAAACTCCATAAAAACATCAATCAGTTCCAAGATAATCAGGAATTTCTAATTTACTTTATACATAACAATAATCAAATTATCTAAACTAATAAAAATTTCATCATATTCAAGGAAATATAAGTGTTATATTCATTTAATCAAAGTATCAACCTTTTATTAAATGAATTTCCTAGGGAATCAGTATCATTTAACATATTTTTAAAACTCTTTAATGGTAACTATTTTAGAATAATCCATTGATGATACACTATTTTCATATCAAAAATAAAAATGAAAAATATATAATTCATTGAATCCTAATACATAATAACACTAATTGTTCCACTTTATTAATATATATATTTTAATAGGATTAATCATCTTATTCCTTATCACTTAGTTCCATTCACATTTATTTTATGGTATCATCATCAGAAATCAATATAACCGTTACACATAAAACCCTTTTAACTATCTTCATGATATTTTACGTTAGGACACTAATTTTTATAATTCATATACTATCTAGATGGAAAATATTAAAAACTTATTAAATTTTATGGATAATTTTTTTTATCAATTTTTTTAAACAAACTTTGCATTTTTCCCCTACGATTAATTTATTTTTTTCCATTATTACAACTCTAAAAACATCATCACACCCCTCTAATACAACACCTAGAATGAGTCTTCCATCATTCTTGACATGTTGGAAAATAAATATTCCTTCTTATATTAATCCTCCCCCAAAACTCCCAATGAAATATACCCATATCTTCATTATAGAATCCAAGATATGGTTAAGGTGAAAGATGTTAATAATATATCATTATAAATTATTTTGTAAAATAAAAATATACTTTACTCCAAATAGCATTCCATTTTTATTCCCCCTATAAATTTTTCTATCAAACTCATCATTTATCTAGTTCCTTATGCATCTCGAAATTGACTAATACAAAAAAATAATAGTTTAATAATTAATAATCATATTGGGGAACCACATAATAATGGAAAAAAATATTGAATGTTTAAATCATAAAAATATATTTTCAGTAAATGAAAACATAGGCAGAACCAAGTCCATTCCCAAAAATTAAATAATTCTTCACAATGGTTCTTATAGAGTTTTTTACATTTCAATGTATTTCCAATAAGACTGTTAGACCAGGAATGCATAAAGGCATGTTTTAATGTATTGGGTGATGATAGAGTATAACTCAATGTGCCCTTTTCTATGTTATTACACATAGATACCTTTATTCTAGAGACATATTTACTTGTAGTATATAAATAATGATGTAATTTCATAGAAACCACTTGTTCTTTACAATAAAAAAATTACAGGGAATTTTACATTTCATTGACTCATCCTTATAAATATCTATAAATTTATCCCTAGACATACCCTTAGAATTATCCCAAGGGATCCGACAATAATTTTCATATCATAGTTTTCAAATTTAAACTAATATTATCCTCTAATACCAAATGTAGAAACCCAAAACTTTAATTCATATATATATATACCATTTTAGTAGAATGTGTATTTAATTAAACTAATATACACATGAGGATCACACTGAGATATTTATTTTCCAAACATTTAAATATAAACCACTGGTTCATTAGTGTTATACATCATCTCCCACATAGTTCTTATAATTATAACCCTTCTTAGTCTTATCACATCTAAAAATTATCATCATAATTTTGGGAAATGAAACATATGAATAGGTGAATTCATATTCTCTGTAAGGATATGTAAGGGGAATATATTAACATAATGAGATAATAATTGTATGAAAACTTGAGAATACCATATGAAAACCATTTCTTTCATAACAAAGAGTAATATATTATTTCATGACAAATTGATAGTCAGTACATGATACATTAATTAAAAGAATATCAATAAATATGAGAAATGATAGAATAAATTTTACTAAATACATGTATGTGTGGCATACTAATAAGCATAAAAATAATTTATTTACTAATATAGGGTCATTTCCATGCCTATCATAGTGGAATGGGTTTACACTCAAAAAAAATTTAGTAGAATAGTTCATTGACAATACTATCATGGTGGATAAATAACTTTAATAAACAGGGATCTCTACATATTATAGTCTTATTTATCACATGAAATAATAATGCTTACCCATAAAATTTGAGGTCAATAATTGTTCCACTCATCATCTAACGAAAATCATATGCATGTTCTCCACAATATCACAAAACATTAATAATATGATAACCCAGATAATGAAATGCATTTCATGAAAATATCACCATATATTAAGATATGAAGAATAAGTAGTATTTATAATAATTTAATAATTGCATCACAAAATACCCTTAATATCAGTGGTATAAATAACCATTTCCTCATGGTGTAACCCATGGAAGAGAAACATGTTTTCTAGAAATCATTCCATCATAAACAAAAAACAACTTAGAGAAAAATTATTAATTGTATACATGGGCCAGATTCTTGTTAATGTAAAAGTTTAATCAAAGGAAGATATATTGGATGGAAAATTATTTTACAAAGACACATGATACATTAAAGTAGGAAAATAATTTTTTTTTTGAAAACACATTTTAAAAAAAAATCAATAAAACATTTTGGAAATCCTATTTTTTTAAAATTATAGAGGAATATTTAAAATTAATTTAAAATGGTTCTTAAAGGAGATCATCGTTCCACTTGAATAAAACAATTTCAAAAATAAAACATCATTAAAATATTTTTATTTCAAAATAAAATTGAATAATTATAATTGATTATTAAAAATAATTTGGTCATGGTTGTGGGGAATTTGATTCTTATCGTACATATTAATATAATTGGCGCAATGAGTTTTTTAGTAATAGTCAAATTTCATTTTTTTGAAAAGATACAAGAATATTTTACTCGAATAATATATTAAAAAGGGAAACATGAGATAAAATTTATTTATTAAATCATAATTATAATTTCCAAATAATTTTGAAAAAACATATATAAAAAACAATTTTCAAGGAAATTTTTTTTAGTGAAGAGAAAAATAAAGATGATTATTCCTTAAAAATATAATATTAAAATACTGATTAAATAAAAAGTGTAAAATGATGGGAAAATTTCAAATATAAATAAATAACTAGACAGTATGACAAATCGTTTTTTTTTTCTGATAGAAGCATCATAATAATTAATCATTAGAATCATAAATATAAACAATTCCGATAAACTGGGAGATTATATAAAAAAAACTTACCACTTTGATATCCTCTGAATCAAAGGTACTGGTAAAGATATTATCAAATGAAAGTTTTAGTATCAATAAATTAATTATATTCATGATATAACATTTAAAATTAGAAGTATATAAACATATTTCAAGAAGATAAGTGCATAATATTATTTATGTCTGAAAGAATGCAATTTGAGACAAAAATCCCCTATCATATTAGTAAATTTTAAACTATAAACCACATGAAAGGGATAACATTAAATGGATAGGTAAAAAGTAATTTTTAGGAGAACAAAATTAAAACACATTAATGGGTTTTATATACACCCCATAAAATAAAAAGTTGCTTAATCAAGAATTTGTATCATTGAAAGTAAAAGTGAAACAGAAATACCATAACATAAGTATTAAATTCATCCATAAAAATTAGAAAATACTTAATAAAAAATCTATTATTATTATAAATCTATTATAGAAATACCAATCTTATATATAATACCATATATAATTTATTTAGGATGTTTTTTCCAAATGTATTAAAAATTCATTGTTAAAATCATGTTCCAGGTAATAGCAACTTTGTTATTCATGTATGTTTTGAATTTATATTTTCAGTGCTCTTAATTTCCAAATTTTTACCTGATATATAAAATTTTAACCATGATATAAATATCTTATATATTAATTATATATATATTGATAGTAATCTACATATTTATAGACATAAAATAAAATAAACAGTTCAAGGAGATAGTAGTTCGTACATGCACATTAACATTGTTTCCATTTTATAAATTGATTGAATTCATGATTGGTAAATAATATATTACCATTATAAAATAATTTTAATATCAAATATATCACATATTTTCATTAAAACTATACTTTATTACATTCCATGAATAGCTTTAATGAATCACATCACTTCATGAGGAGGTAGTCCAGCGTTCACATGAGAAACATTATTGTATTCAAACATTATGTAATGTAAGAAGATATACATGGTATAATAAATATATTATTATTATAATATAATAAATACATTATATAATTATTTAATACATCAGTATATCCATCCATGAGAGGTGGCAATGAAAAAATGCATGACATCGATTTAGTTGGGGGTAGTCAACCATATACCTGAATGAGGATTTAATAACCCATTTTATGGAAGTGGAGATAGTTTATAGATAACCTAACTTTTCATAAACTAAAAATACATAATAATTTCAGAATACTTAAAAAGATTATAAAAATAGGTTCACAGATACAACAGTACACTAGTTCCATTGACAACATGGAAACATAAACACTGGTACATAAATAAGCTACATAATCTCCCCCTACATTCTCCATGACTAGAACCATTCTTAGAAACATCAAACATAATATATATATTCATAACCTATGTGAGGAAACATGAAATGGGGTGTTCTCAGTTTCTCAATAAGGGTAAACAAGGGAGATACGTAAGCATATTCATGAGCATAAGGGTATTAGAACATGATCATAAAAATTGAAGATCATACATTGTATATCAATGATCATAAACATGAATCATGGAATAAATCATGCGATTTAATAATATATGAATTATAAGGAAATAAAGATGATAATCCATGAATGAATAATATAGGAATAAAAATGGAATTGTGGTATACACATAAGCATATATATTGATTTTAATAATAGTCATGGTATCACTTCAAAGGATATCTTGGCAGATAATGTCCACTACCAAATCAGGTTGACACCTCCTTCCAGCAATATATTATAAATCCAAGTTCAATCCTCATTCTATCCCTACAATAATAAACAAAGGCCATTTCTCGATCCATCCCTATAATTCTGAACAGAGTTCATTCCTCATTCCATCAATGTCTATCTAGTAAGATATAAATCATTACTCAATGCATTAGAGGGAGATATAGGACACACCCATATAATTATTAAATATTATACACATTTTATAAAATACCATAAAAAATCATATCAAATCCCATGAAATGAAATTTGAATCATAAAAATGTTATCATATCAAATCATGTGATGAAATATACAGGTTTTATAATAATTTCATCAAAAAAATAACCCATGCAAATAAGTTGGTTTTAAAATAATATAACATGTGGATGGGAAATGTGTTTCATAATCATTATTCCATCAAAAAATTAACCATTAATGAAAAAATATCAATGTATCATTTGGATCATTTCCTTGAAGGGTATGAATTACAACAATAGAAGTCATCTCAGTTGGAATGTAACATGGTAAAGATATTTTGAAAACATTTCTTGAGGAAAATATCATTTAATCAAAAATAATTCTTTTTTTGAAACATAAAACCTTTTGAATGTCATTTTCCTTAATATCCTATAAGATAATATTGAAAACTTTTGGAAAAATATTTCATTTAACATACTCTGAAAAATTATAACGAAAGTTTAAAGGTATTTTGAAAATGTTTTACATGAAAACTGTGGAAGAATCTTGAAAAAAATTTGAAAACCATTTTCTTTTAAAATACATTAATAAATTATAAATAAATCTCAAATGTTTAAAATACTTTAAAAACCATAAAACAATTATGAAAACCTTTATATTTAAAAATATATTAGAATATTATAATGGAATTATTGGTAGCCATAATTTTTTTGAAAGATATTTTTCTTAAAAAATAACCTTACTAATAATGAATATACTGAATATTAGGAAAATATTTTCTTTTTATAAATACTATCTTTTTAATATTGTAATGAAATATTCAAGATAATTTCAGTAATATGGGTGCATAAATTTGTACATGTCGTATGAGGTAATACGAACATTGCATCTTTCATTATGGTAAATGAATAGAAAAATGCATTGTTCAGAAAGAGAAAATAATATTTCACAAAACAAATTGTAAAAGAAAATGGGGAAAATTTTTCATTTAAATATTATAGGATAACAGTATAATATTATTGGAATCCCTTTATAGAAATCATGTTTTTGAAGGAACACATATTTACGACCGAAGAGAGGGTAAATTATGGAATTATTAAAAATAATTTTTGAACTATCTTCTATAACAAAAAGTGGAAAAAAGGTACCAATACATGAATATATTATTAATAATTATAGTATAATAAAATTCATGATTATACAAGATATATGTATCATAATATTTCATCAAAGGAATCATAAACATAAATAATATTGAAAAGTGATGATATTGTTTTAATAAACTCTTACCACTTGGTAACATTGAACCATAATCCCCAGGTATAAAAAATGAAATTAAATGAAGCTTAAAATATCACTAAAATAATTATTTCCTGGATATAAAATTTAAATGGAATTATATAATGATCATGGAGAAATATAGGTGCATAACATGGCATGCATATTAAAGAAAGAAAATTAAGACAAAATTACATAACTAGTTTGGTATCTTTGGAAACATAAAACACATTAAAAAAATATCAGAGAATGAATATATAAATACCTATAATATTAATTATTATTATCATATAATAGATTTATGGGAAGTATAATAAAAAAATAAGGGGTGTTGA
Source organism: Viscum album (assembly GCA_963277665.1). Classification (NCBI taxonomy): domain Eukaryota; kingdom Viridiplantae; phylum Streptophyta; class Magnoliopsida; order Santalales; family Viscaceae; genus Viscum; species Viscum album. Next base: position 1,486,709,209 of record OY728137.1, on the reverse strand, counting down.
ATAAAGAATATATCCCCCAGAAACTAATAGTGAGATGAAAGTCCCTTACACTGTGTCTTTACTCCCATATTATTCCAAAAAAATTCCTATATAATAAATATTATTTTATTATTCATCTATCATAGAATAAAAATTTTATAACTAATACTTTATAGTGTTTGATTATGACTTTATATTACCCTCTTGGTATTAAATATATGTTACGATTTCACTTCGATTAATATCCTCTTTGTTCTTAGCATGTGTAATAATTTTTGATATCTTTTGACCTTATACTCATATTATGATTTAAAGAACGAAAAAAATGATTTAAAATCAGGTATATTAATAATATTTATATAATTATAATCAATATAATGTGGATTAATGAAATAGAATGCATCATTCATGAACATGGTAGTATGTACATATGCATGAACGTGGTTTCCATTTAATAGTGTCATTGAACGAAAGTATTAAATATAAATATATATACTTATATGCTTATATAAAATTTTTAAAATATAATTATTTTATAATTTATATAATAAAAGTTTACTAAAATCTTCCATAAAACATTCTGTGGTGTGTATTAAAAGAATCATATCGCTTTGAGGGGCGTTATCCACACTTCCTCAATCAAAATTATCATATTTAGAAAAAAAGGGATGTATAACGATATGTATTGTAATAGAATTACTGAAGATTAAAGACATCATAAAATTAATATTTATAATTTCTAAATATATTTTTCATCATAATTCCTACTCAGATAGGAGGTAAAGAAATAATGAACAATTGTCATTTTGTGAGGCAGTAGTTCGACATAAACATAAATAGTATGCTCCTTACCCATTTAAAGGATGTGTCTGTAAGTGTTGGTAAAAGTATATGAATAAAGAAAAAATTATATATTTAGGATATCGGTTTTTTTACAAAATTATATATTAATAAGATTTTTTTATGTGGATAATTTAAATAATTTAAAACAACTAAAGGAATAATGTTACCTTTTATTTGGGTAACTCCTTTTAGATGGCACTAAAGGGCTTTCTTGGATTGAATTTTCCCAATGGTAGGATTCTATGATAAAGTTAGGTATGTTGAAGAGGTATATTGGCATATATATTACATTACAAAGGGTCTTTAGAGGTGTGATAAAGTGGGAGGAGATGAGGCCTTTTTATAGTGGAGGAAGAGTGGCACTCTTGAAAATTTTGGGAAAAGGAATTCGACCCATGTTTTTTCCATGTCAAGTGAATCCAAAAATTAACCATATTAAAGAAAATACAGGATAGGGAAGAATAATTTAAATATAATGAATTTTGGATATGTTTCTATTTTATTTTGTCTCTTTAGATAAAAAATAAGTCCCTTATTAAGCATAATTTTTTCTTAACCATTGTGATTATTTGTAATTACGTTCAACAATATTTTCGGTCAAAAATAAAGTTTAACATATTAGAAATTATAAATTATCATTTTTATAAATATTTAATACATTTTTTCCAAATTACAACCACATAATTTTAAAAAATTAATTTATATATAATCTCACATTTGGGTTGACAATGCATTGTTTTAAAGTAAAAACGTTCAACAATTTGCCATGTTTTTAAAGTCAATTTCAAAGTAAAATTAATTACAATTAAAAAAATGGTTGATTGATAAAAATATTATCTCATTAAACTTTTTATCCAAAAATAATATATACTATAAATTTATATGTAAAATAGATGAAAACCAGTTTTGAATTAAAATTCACTATTTTCCACTATTCATCCAAAATGGTATTTATTTAAAAAATACCATAAATTATTATTAAAATAATTTTGACATTAAAACTTTAAAAATGAAGTTTACTTTATGAAATTAAATTTCTAAAGGTGTCTAAATTTAATTTTAGTTACTTTCAGAGAAGATATTTAAAAGCTGTTCATTTGAGAAACTTTGATTTTAAAACATATAAGGAATTTAACAATTATTATATCATTCATTAAGGATTTTTTTACTTATATTAAACCCTTATAAAAAATATTTTAAAATTATCTATTACTATTCATCATAATATGTTTTTGTATTTGTTAAAATTATCTCATATAAATAATTGTAAAAATAAAATAATGTTTTCTTGAAACCCTTGGTTGCGTGTTACATATTCCAAGTCGGTGTTTCGTGTGAAATTTGTGAAGTCGATGTTTGGTGTTAAACAAGATAAAATATATGTTTCCTTTAGTGTATTATTAAAAATGTGTTTTGTATAAAAATCCAAAAATATTTCTTTTATAATATAAACAATTTTCAGTCTTGTGTGAAACCCAAAAATTTAAGATGATTAAATTAATTTGAAAAAAAATTAACAAAATCTGTGGGTGTTACATTCTACCAAAATTAAAATGAATTTCTCCCTCGATATTCTTCTAGGATATTTAAGGTTTAATATTTTAATGTTTTATTCAAAGAGACCCACCTAATAAAAATTTATACTAAAAATTCTCTTAAAAAGGGATAGAGGGAACCATAATTGTTACCCAAAGTAATATATAACTAGGATTCCATGTGAGGGAACATAGGATGGGAGTGAATATTGGAAATAGTTTAAAAAAATAAAAATTTATAGGGAGTGATTGAGGTCACCAATAAAAAAAGTGACTGATCAACAAAAACACAAGGGTGTCGAAGTCATTAATATGTGATGATTCATATAGCCATAAGTTCAATATAAATTATGTTAATAGGGAAGTTTTTTTCATTGTCCTATATTTTAGTAATTCATTTATTGAACAAGTATATGTAGAAATATACTAAATTGATATATTTCGATAAACAAAATTCCATTTTTTGGTTTTTCTTTTAACTATTTCTAATTCATCTATTACTTCAATAAATAGAGTGCTCAAAATAAACATTGATGATTGAAAAACTAAAATACAATTTTACCATATATTAAGGCCCATAAATGAATTAAATGTATTAAAGTGTATGTATAACTTCTCCTAAAAATAATTATGGTTTATATGGTAATCTATAATCATAAAATGTAACACTACCATTTCATCATAAATAATTAATCATAAAAAATAATTATACATTTACTAGGATATCTCGTTGGCTAGTGGTTGGCATGAAACCCTTATCATCATTCGGTCATGTGTTCAAGACCCCCAAATTTAAATACATGATTGGTTGTCACCAAACATACATGATTTGCTATACTAAAACCATAGTAATATAATTTCCAAAATAAATTTGATGGACATCTTTGAAATAAGTTTAATCACTAAATATCATTTTTAAAAAGGTTTTCCATGCAATATCAATACATAAATACTTTCTATATAGATTAACTTTAACATTTCAGGAATGGTTTACTATATAAAAATTCTGGAAGATGACAATCCTAAACATTAGAAATAATGTCATGGAATCAAGTTAACATTGACCACCATATATCACAAAGTAGCTCTTTGTTGTTATATTCAAAACATTTGAATACCTTCATGGAAAATTCTATTTTAACATGGTAACAAAATGAATTATAATAAAAAAAATTTGAAAAAATGTATGCTTGGCTAATCCATTAATCACTGGATTTATTCCATTAATTAATTATGTGGTAAACTTCATCCATGATAGCATGAACTATATATCAACATGTCCATAATTAGGTCCAAGGTAATCAGTACCATCTAATTTAATTATTCATATCTTATATATCATTATCCAAAAAACAATATCTAACTTTTTTAACATATTAGGTTTTGTCATTCCATTGTCAAAATATCACCATTTTAGTAAATCACTTTTCCAATCCATCAAAAAACAATGAACATAATCATTCCAATCCTTAGTGAAAAACATAAACGATGCATTCCAATTTTATTTTACCATTCATAAAACATAATTTGTGAATAAAAACATTGATTATTCCACTTCATCCATAATCCATATGTATGCTAACTCATCCTATAACTTATTACCTCTTTCCTTTCACATTTCATCAGTAGTTATAATGACTCAAACATTTATGAATAGAATACCCTTTATTTTGATTTAATTAAATGTCCAATGGATATAGAAAAAACATGCACTTATTTTTTTATTGTATATAATTGGATTTAAATGACTATTAATTTTATCTACTATTGATAATATAGTTGTTGTATAGTGATCACCTAACTTGTGTAAATATATGTTTTTAATAAATACAATTGGCATAGAAAAAGTAATTGATAACCTCAACGAGTAGGATCATACCCTATGAATCTCATTCCTCAGAGCTCCCAAGAGATCGCAACCCCATCCATGTTCATTGAATAGCCCCTGAAGGCCCTACTATCATGTGCCCTACTCATATAGAATGTAATGGTGTAATAAATGGATATGTATAAAGAACCTAGAAATAAGATTTTGTACATTATAGAATTATGATTATATTTTTTTCCTCTTATTTTTACTTTATAAATGAAAATTAAAGAAAACATAGTATTTTTGGAAAAAAATAATGAATTAAAATATTTATGAAATAAATAATATTTTATTAAATTACTTATTTTGAAATAAAAATGATCATATAATTTTTATGATGTCTAATGTAATTGTTATTAGGGTTCAAAAACTATTATTATCAAAACCCCATCATTTTCAATAAATAATGGTTTATATTTTAGAAGATAAAATAAAAAAAATTATGAAAATTTTTACATAAAATAGATATTATTTTTGGAATCAGTGGGTCGAAATTATCTAATAGTGAATTTTTAAAAAAATTCAGATAGTGTTTAATTTTTAGGTAACAATTAAATACTGTATAAATATATAGTGTGTTTTATAACATCATAATTGCCCAATAGTGATGTAATAAATACTAATAAATGTATCCCCATCCAAATATATGTATTTTCTTTAAAATAATGTTATTTATAGTTTGTTTTATGGATTTTATATATCATTAGTGATTCCACCAATACAAATAATATATTTTAAGAATTTAAAATCATTTCTTTGATATTGTGACTCACCTCCACATATGATAAGGTGATATTTTATTATATTAATCTCTCGGAATAAAAATATAATTTATAAAACTCCACTTTTTTAAACCTTGGTAAGAAAAATGGTATGTTTTATGGTTTTGTTTATTTTATTATGTAGTGTCCAAACCAAAAATAATAAAGAAATTCCCCTCTCTTCTTATGTAATCCCACCCAAGATCCCATTTACCTTCACCAAAACTCATGTAATATAGTACAACTGATGCAATCTTCTCCATAGAGTCCTCCCAAGGTTCCCAATATCTCAAGAAACCTCTACCAAGCCATTAGAGACACAAACCCATTAATTGATTTGTATCCTCTCTTCTGAATCCAAGAAACATCTTTGTGATTACTTCTTATAATTTCATTTTCATATATTTATAGTAATTTATGATAATTATTTTACTTTACAATTGATGTTATTTTCAGGTGGTATCATTTATTAGGCATTATTTGTAAACCTTAGCTAAGTCATTACTCGACCTAAATTACGTATGTGATTCATTTTCCCTTTTTTTAAACAAGTACTTCATTTATGATATGAATTTTTTATTTTCTTTTTCTTTTTCTCAGATAAATTATTTCCAAACCCTCATATAGTAAAATTATATTATAAATTGTAAATATCTCTTTAATTATCATTTATCCCTCCTAATAACCTTTACATACACTAGTAACCATGATAAAATTTTGTAGGAGTTCTGTTTATTTCTCCTCTTTCTTCAAGACTCTTATTATGTTACACCTCCTACTTCCTATTAATTATGTTGGGAAAAGATCTTAAATTTCCTTATAATTGACCATTTAATTTATACATTATTAAATAAAAAATTTTCTCTCATAATCCAATTTTAGGAATCTCTATATGAATTAGTTATGCTTCTGAAATTGCCCCGTGATTTTCTATGCCATAATCATTGTGTTGTAAATACCATATGAATTTTCTATAAACATATACCTATTTAATGTGGATCTATATTTATGTATTACCCATTTACTTGATCGTGGAATAAAATGTGATGATTAATGAATCCATGTGGAATGATCTATGTGGCACACTTAAGCATGAAAACAATAATATTATGAAGGGTTCCCCTGATAGAGCTTTAATACATTAGGTAATTTTTAGATTCAAGATACATCATTTTAAATGACCATGTACCCATGATCCTTCATTTGAAAGGATATTTGACTCATTCTACTTGATATATAATAAGTGTTGAAACATGCTCATCCATGTGCAATGAGCCTTGACTAAGGATCCTCTATTTAAAATGAGCCTTGAATCATTCTAACATCATGTTGTATGTTGTTTCCATATTTTCCATGATATGGTTACCATGTTATTCCACACTTTATTTTTCATTTTATTTTATTACTAATCGATAATACTTGTCTAACATGTATAATTATCCTCATTTTATTCCCTTATGGGGATATATAGCTCACACCATTCTTATGTGTGTCCTCAGGTTATCCCATGTAGTGTTAAGTACGAAGGAATGTTTTGGTCATATAAAAGAAGTTTAAAATAAAGTTGTTTTATTTCATGTTTTATGTTATTTTTTAATTTTCTTAATCCCCGGACACGAGACTTCTCAATCTTCTGAGTTGTATTAAGTGAAATTTTATGTAATAAATCATGTTTAAATATGAAATAAAGAGAAGGATTTTTTATACTTTGTATCAGATTATATTTTTAGTTATTTTTTGGATTAGGATTAGAAAATATTACTAAAAACCATGATTAATAATACTAAGTTTAATTAAAAGGCGCTTAATTTTGTTAAGTATAGAGTAAGTAGTTTATGAAGTAAACACATCCCTATCTGGAAACTACAACAGGACGTGGTTATGGAATATATTTATCAAGGAGTAACAACTCTGAATTGATGTTTTGGAATTTACTCGGGGTTACCTAGTACATGACAACGGGCCTTACTACGAACCTACTTTGATACTCTTGGGGGATATGATTTGGTGAATTAATAAATTCATTAAAAACTACAACTAAGGGAACAAAACATGTCTATAATAATATGTTTTAGGATGTAGATCATGGATAGCATGGATTTATGCCTAGAAAATAATACGTTATGGAAAAAAATGTAAGATATCCCTTTAATGTCATAGTATTACACTTTTTGTTTTTAATAGTTTAAAATCACCCATACTTTTTTATATTGGATAAATTATAACCAAAATATAAAAGTGAAAGTTAGGGTAATCTTCCATAGTTCTATACATTCCTATACATAATCGTATTTTAGTTGAAATATTCAAACACCACTGCAATTCATGGAAGTAGAGATGTGAGTGAAAAACAAAAATGTGAAAATTATTGCACCCTATGTATATAACTCATTCCCTATCAAAATTTGTGGATCTAACTTCCTAGAGAACATTATCATACATCCCTTGGTTGAATTTTATGCATTTTTGTGCATGGATTGGCTTTCTCTATATAGATCCAAAAAAATTCGCAAGAGGGAAATAGATCTCCATATAGAAAAAAACCCTCGATTCAATGCATGTTCAAGGAGGAGGATGAATATTCTATAGAAACATAATCTAAAACATGGATATTACTCCATTATTAGAAAGTGTATCAAGATGAAATGAATGAATCTAAGGGTCGAACCATCCTTGGTTAGATTTCTATTGTGAGGGAATTGATTGATGTGTTTCCCAACAAGATTATTGGTCTTCCTCAAAGTAAGGGTGTTGAATTTTCAATTGGGCTTATACCAGGGGAGTTACCAATATCCAAGACTCTATATAGAATAGATATTGAGAAACATTAGGATATAAATAAAAAACTAAAGGAGAATCTAGATAAAGGTTTTATACTCCCTTACGCATCACCATGGGGTGAAACAGTCCTCTCCATCAAGAATAATAATGGGTCAGTGCACTATTAAATTGATTATTGTGAGATCAAAACAAATCACACAAATTAACCTTTATCATTTTCCATGAATTGATGAATCATTTGATCGGCTACAAATAGCACAATAATTCTATAAGGGGGATATATAGTCGGGATAATACTATATAAGGGTGAAGAAGGATGATATCCCCAAGACTGCTATTCGTACTAGGTATGAAATTTATGAGTTCATAGTGATTCCATTCAAACTCACTCATGCTCTAGAAATCATCAGGGACTTGATGAATAGAGTTTTTAGATTTTACCTCAACAAATATATTTTAGTATTTATAGGTGATATTCTAATACACTCCAAAACCAAGGAGGATCATGAGAGGTGGAAATGTGTTCCATAAAATCCAATGTTAATGAAAGAACTTTTGTATGATTCACAAAGTTAGACTTTCCCCATTCACACAGGAAACAAAATGATGTACTAAGATATCTAAGAGAACTATTGGTGGGATAACAAGAAGATGAAGATCAAATAATATACACCAAAGTGATTGGTATGTCTAAAAGTGAAGTCTAAATGCCATAAATCTTTAAGGATATGGAAACCATTACACATAATAACAAAGAAAATGGAAAACAACCCCAAGTAATTTTTCATCGGACATCCAAAGGAATCCAAGGGAAATAATTCTGTTCATTTTCTTGTGGATCATTTTACAAAGACTGAACACATGATCATGATTTGAGAGGATTATTTACTGGATCAACTGATACAGATATACAACAGTAAGGTAGTAAGGTATCATGGTATACTACTATCGATTTTGTCAGATTGAGATCCAAGATTCACCTCTTTGTTTTCTAAAAGAATCAAGCATACTCAAAACATGGAGTTGAATTTTAGTACAGGTTATCACCCGAAAACATATGTCCAGTTTCAGTGGAATATCCAAACACTAGAGGATATTTTGGGAGCTTTCTCAATGGACTTAAAAGGCATATGGGACCAATATCTTCCTTTAATGGTGTTATCTGACAACAATGGTTTCTAGTCAAGCTTTCAAATGGATCATTTTGTATCTCTTTATAAGAAGAGCTTCAAAGCACCGAAATATTTTGATGTTCTTGGGGAACGAAAAAATATAAGTTGTGAAATGGTTGATGAAATGGTGGATATAGTTTAGACAATCTAGAAGCACATCAAGGCTTATCAAAGTCAACAAAATAGATATTTTGATAGTCATCAACGTGACTGAGAGTTTGATGTTTGAAACATGGTACTCCTCAACATATCTTTATGGAAGAGATTGATTAACTTTTAGAATAAGGTAATTATTAGGTCATGGTATATTGAAACTTTTTGATATCCTTGATCACATCGTAGTTGTGTCCTATCGACTAGATGTCCCACTAAACCTATCTCGGGTACATGATGTATTCAATGTATCCCTCTTAAGAAAGTAAAAACCATAACCATCCTAAGTACTAAATCCAGAGGTGATACAATTGGAGAATGACATTTACAATAATGAGCAGCTAGTTATGATCTTAGATCATAGATAAAATTTTCTAAAAATTTATACAATGACCCTCATCAATGTATGGTAGAGAAACTAGAAGTTTGAAGATGCAATTTGGGAAAAAGAGGAGGTGATGAAGCATATTTACCCTCATCCTTTTTAGTATGGTAAAAGGAAATTTAGAGGGATAAATTTCTTAAGCTGGGGTTGTAATGATCTGAGGGATTATGAATAAAATTCCCTTTATTTTAATTTAACTAAATGTATTATGGATAGAGAAAACACATTCACTTATTTTTTTTTATTATATCCAATTGGATTTAAATGATTGTTAAGTAACTTTACCATTTATTATATAGCTATTGAACAGTAATCACGTGACAAGTAAAAATATAGGGGTTTAATATATCCTTTTGGAATAGAAGAAGTAAGTGATGACCTCAACCAGTAGGATCATACCTAATAAATTGAATTTATTGGAGATTTTGAGGGAGATTACATTTCTAGGATTTTCCATAGAAGAAGACCAACTTGAGATCCAATAACAAAAGCATGAGCGAAACTCTTTAAAAGAGAATTTAAAGCTCATTAGGATCACAGTCCAATCCATGTTCACCAAAAGACCCCTTGAATGCCCCACCACCATGAACCTTACTCAAATCGAATATTTTTCTGTAAAAAATTAACATTTATCAATACACTAGAAATACGATTATGTACATTTTGAATATTCAATATATTTTCTTTACAATTATTATTATTTTTTGAATGATTTTAAAAGAAAAAATATTTTTTTCAAATAAATTTTGATGAGGTAATGGATTTTTGGAATAAATAATATTTTATTAAATTATTTTTTAGAAATATTAGTTTTAATAAAAAAAATATGATGTTATATGTAATTTTTATTAGGGTTTGAAAACTGTTATTGTCAAAAAACAATTAGTTTCCATAAATGTTAGTTTATTTTTTAGATGAATAATTTAAAATATTTAGGAAATTATTTAGATAAAATATTTATTATTTTTGGAATCATTATTTCGAAATTATCCAATGGTGAATTTTTTATAATTTTCGGAGAATGTCAAATTTTTTGTTAGAAATTAAATATCGAATAGATATAATATTTGTTTTATGACATCATAATAGGACAATTGTGATGTAATAAATGCTATAAAATGTTTATTAGGAATAATATATATTTTTCATTTAAAATAATGTAATTTTTTGTTTATTTTATTTATATATATAGCTTTAGTGAATCTATGTAGACTTATAACATATTTTTTAGATTTTAAAAACATTAAATTGAATGTGTGACTCACCTCCACATAATAAAAGGAAATATTTTATTACTTACAAACCATGGCCTTATAAAATAAATATTCCCACTCCCCTTTGGCCAAAACCATTGGGTAAAAACCCTGGGTTGGTTTGTTGTTTTGAATATATTATTATGCTGCATCCAAAAAAAATAATAACGAAATCCCCCTTCTTTCCTTTCTAAACCCTCTCATGCTCCCATTAATTATCACTCAATATCCATGAAACACATTGGCCAAATTATCTCTACTCACTATAGTCCTATTAAGGTTCCCTAATATCTTATGAAGCCTCTTTGAATCCCTGGGATTCACAGATCAAAGTAAGGGATTTCTGAACTCTACTTTGAATCCAATCACCTTCATTGAGACTAGTTATTTTAATTTCATATTATTATATTAATATTAATTTAAAATAATTGACTTACTTTACAATTGATGTCAATTTTATTAGGTATCATTTTTTTCCTCCTCATTTGGACCCTTACCCAAGTCGTTACTATGCCGAAATTCCGTAAGGGATTCTCTCTCTCCTCTTTTAATCGAGCACATAATTTATGATATGACTTTTTAATTTCCATTTTATTATATGTTGTGATAAATTATTACATATACCTCTTACATTAAAATTTATTTACAAATGGTTAGATCCCATTTCAATCTAATTTAACCCTTATAATAACATTTACATACAACTGTTACCATGAAGAAATTTTATAACAGTTCTTTTTCTTTCTCCTCTTACTTCAAGACTCTTTATTATGTTACATATTCTATTTGTAATTAATTATATAGGGGAATGAACTTATAGGTCCCAATTATTATAAATTTTATGTATAAATTATGATATATCCCTTTATCCATCATCAACACATTTAATGAATTTTTATATGAAGTTATTATACAGCTGAAATTGCACCGTGATTTTCCCTACCAAAATCATTGTGTAGTGAATACCACAAGAATTTCTCTACCAAGTGTATTATCCTTTATGATCATATACTTATAGATTCTGTATGCATAGGTATATAGGCCACATTTCCTTGACCATTGAATAAATTGTGGTTATTAATGTATCCTTGTTTTATGATATAATTAAGTATTAAAATGAAATGACTGTGAAGGGTGCACCCAAATAGCACTTCAATGCACTGGGTAATGATTAGTGTCATTATACATCATGTGGAATGAGATTTTAATGTTTCTTCTTCATGATAAATGAGGTCGGTCTCATGATCCTTCATGTGAAATGACCCTGGACTCGTGCTCTTCCATGTGCAATGATGCTTGACTCATGATCCTCCGTGTTTAATAATCCTTGACTCCTAGTAATATCATGGAGTATGTTGTTTCCACATTTCCCATTTTATGATTATAATGTAATATAATTTCTTATTATTCATGTTCCTATATGCCTAATTGATATTCCCTGTCTAATATGTATTATTATCCTCATGTTATTCCATTTTTATTCCCATAATGGGATTTATATCACCTCCCTTTCTTTGGCATGTCCTTAGGTTATCCCTTGAAATGTTTATATATAAAGGAAGGTTTGGGTCATGTCAAAGAATTTCTCAATAAATATGTTGTATTTAATGTTTTTATTTGTTATGTAATGTTCCTAACCCCAAAGAAAATAGACCTCTCGATCTTCTGAGCAGTATTAAGTGAAATTTTATGTAATAAATCATGTTTAAATATGAAATAAAGATAAGGGTTGTTATAGTAGTCTCCTAATAATCATTTATATTAACATTAATCACATAGCCTTAGTTATTATATTATGGATCATCCCTCTTGGGACATTTAGTTTCATAACGACCATTTGTAACAAACTTAAGTCATATAACCTTCGATGATGCTATAGGGAGGAGAATATTTTCATACATTATGTCGACCGAACACTTCATTTTTCAGTTGTAGTCACATTAGTTGTTTTATTATTTTACAAAGTCAAAAAATATACTTGTTCTTCTAAGACTTCAACATAAGTTATCCTTATCACACTCTTGACATGACGGAATTTGAGTATCCTTTCCTCTATATTCTTTTTTATTCGAACTCTTAGCAAACTCCTACATTATTTTACGTAGTGTCTGAGAGTTGGTTTAGGCACACATTATAAATAAAGTTTTATGAAAAATGACTAGGAATGATGAAAAAATCATTCACTCAATTGAATATACCACTCAAATACTCATCAGAAATGTGTCCTTCTCATTCAATGCTAATCTAATTCCTTCCAGTTCCCTCCATTTACTTAATACAGACAAATAGTGTGAGTATTAATTATCATAGAATAAAACTACATATTCATGAAAATAAATTCTTATAGGATGTCTAAATCATGAAAACATTCATAATATATGAAAACATATGTTCATTATTGGTTATTAATTATCAATTAATATTTATACACATCATGATGGTTCATGAAGGGTTTTTGAATTCTGAAATAATATCCCCTGAGAGATTTGAACCAGGTGTTCTATAAGGCCCACTGTAGTGTAATAGATTACCTAGATTCAGGTTTGGAACATCATATCAAAGTTTTAACTCATAGATTCATCTATTTAAAATCCATATTCACTTGTAGTATATATGTAGGGATGTATTTCTTGGAAACCACTAACTCTACCCTTTACCAAAAAATCTAGTACATTTTCCTATAGTTTTCCTTATCCATAGAATTATCCTTAGACAAGTACTTAGTATTCTCACTAAGGATTTATCATCCTATATTCAAAAGTTAAGTTAACCTTATCTCTGATACCAAATATAGTGACACACCATTTTAATACATTAACATTACATTACTTTTGGAGAATACTTAAAATATTATAGAGATAGATGCCCAATGATCGTACTAGTCTATGCCTTTAGAAACATGGAATCAAAAATGTTGGTACATTAATGAGAAACATCATCTCCCATGAGGTTATTCTTGAATATAAATCTTCTTAGAGAAAACAAAAATAAGACATATCCTCATAACCTCGGGAAAGGAAACATAGAAAGGGGTAATCTTAGATGCTCAGTAAGGGTAAACATGGGATATATATATATATATATGAATCATCATTAGCATAAGGGTATGATAAAATGATCATGGAAATAAAATATCCTACCCTACTTATTAAATATAATAAACATGAATCATGGAATAAATCATGGTAGTTCCATAGATATGAATCATATGTAAATGAAGAACATAATCCCTAAAAGCATAATATAAGAAAGAACATTAAATTATGGTAGGAACATAAACATATATATTAATTTCCATAGTATCCAATTCATCACGGCCAAATCCATAATAGTGGAAAAAGTTCTTTGATGAATCGGGTTCACACCCCATTACATCGCCATATTACTAAACCAAGATAACTCCTCATTCCAGCCCTATAATACTGAACCAAGTTTATTTGTTATTCCTACCCTATAATATTGAACTGAGTTCATTTATCATTCCATCCATGACTATCTCATGAAATATAAATCATTAGAAATTTCATTGGAAAAAGATATATGTCACACCCCTCTCATAACGAAATCATACATACCTGATCTATATGATATATTAAAATAATATCATAAACCATTAAATTAAATGGGTATCATAAACATTTAATAAAATAATAAGATATATAAAAAGTTATAGGTTCAATAATAAATTCATCAAAACGATAACCTGTAAAACGAGTTGGGTTTAAAAGCATTATAACATATGGAAGAGAAACAAGTTTAATATGCATCATTCCAACAATAAATAAATCTTTCATGAAAAAATATATGAATTTAACCATTATATCTTTTCCTAAAGGGTTATGAGTGACACCAAAATGTGTCACATTATATAGAAAATAACATTGAATGATATTTTGAAATAATTTCATGTGAAAAATATAAATTCTTCATGGTTTTTTTTAAAACATAAAACATTAGAAAAAAATTCTTGAAAACCAAAAAATTATGGTAGAAAATTTTTTGAAAACTATTTCATTGAAAATATGATTAATGTAACGACCCGAAATTTTTAAATAAATTTTGTTCCCTAATTTTATGTGTTATTGTTATACTCAACAAAAATGTTTTATTTGATAAACATGATTATAATTAAAATGAGATCAGTGGGTTTTGACTATTATATAACCATCGGTCAACATGACCGCTGTGAACAAAATGTTTTGATTATTGTCTCTAAATATAAGTAATCTTGGTTAATTATTATAGAAAGAAGATTTGATGGCCTCACCTAGTAGTCTTGGACCGATCGAAGCCCATCTAACAGAGCTTGGGAAGGAGGTAGCACCACTGGGCTTTGCTCTGGATCAAATCCAAGCCGAACTTCATCATGTGAAGCCGGAACGAAATCGCCTTCGTGAGAAGTTCAAACTGATAGAAATTACTACTCGGGCAATGTTGACTGAGCCGCCCCAAGCTTCTATCACCCTAGCACACCTTACTCTTAGGTCATATGCTGGTATTATAAGGGGTTATGTAACGAGACCGTAACTACCTTGTGTAATCCTTGTTTTAAATAAAAATTGGGATTTCTTCTTATGATGAAGTTTATGAATTTTGAAATGACCGGATAAATATAGTATGCATATTTTTGATGAATTTTAGAAAAAGGATATTTTAAATATGTTTTTGTAAACCCTAAATAATTAAAAATGTGTAATTATTTTCAAAAAATGGTCTTCTACAATTATGTTCAGTACTAAATTTAGAGTCTAATAAGATCAACTTGATTTTTGATGAATAGTAAATTATGAATAGTGATTTTATGATTAGGATTAGTAATATGACCAAATGGATTAGTAATCTCACTTAAAGAAAGTTTTAAAATAATCTAGGCACCTTGATTAAGTAATGTGATTCAATAAAACAGTTAAATAACGGTTTCATTAATTATTATTCAAGTATTAGTTTTTTCGGGTGAATAGTGTTTTTTAATTAAAAATTTAATTAAAAATAATTAGAAAATTATTTTTATAAAAATGACTTTATTTTTGAACTCAGAGCATCGATATTATGTTATGGTAATTTTTGGGGTTTTTTCTGAAAAAAATGAATTTTCGATGAATAGTGTTTTTATTTAAAAATTAAATTAAAAATATTTAGAAAATTATTTTTATAAAATGGATTTCATTTTTGAAATCAGATCATTGATATTTGGTTAATGTGAAATTTTGGGATTTTTCTGAGAAAGTTGAATTTTCAGTGAATAGTAAAAATACAGTTTTAGGGTTTCGGTATGTTTAATGACATCATAACAGTGTCATGATGATGTCATGAGATCTTTTGAGGGTTGGCCGGCCAAGGGTGATGAATTATTGTTTTGGGGGCCCCATGTGGCCTAACTCCATGATAAATGACAAGGGAGAGCACATGGGTTTGAGAAAAGCCCATGTGAGGTGTCCCTTGGCCATTAATGGCTTGTCCCCTCACTTTCCCTATAAATACCAAGCCCTCCTCTCATCCATTCGACTCCCCACTCATTCCCAACGAATTTCTGGTCTCATTACCTCCCAAGGAGTCCTCCTAAGGTTCCCCCAAGCCCTCATGGTCCCAACCATTGAGGTTTAAGAGTTACATTTTAAGGTAAGGGATCCGACCCCTCTCTTTCTTTTCAAGTAATCTCTTTTATGTCAATTCTTTTATACTCCATGTTATTATGATGGAGGATGTTCTTTTATATTCATCCTACTGCCTATTTCATGTTCACATGATGAGAGACCCCCCCTTTCTCTCATCAATTCGTTTTAAGAATGTTTAAGTGGCGCCGTTCGGCTGCCGAATTTTTAAGGGATTCTTTCACCTTCCTCATTTTCAAGTTCTATTTTCATTCAAGTCTTTCATGTTCCTTTTTATTATGTTGGGGTATGATCTCTAAATTATCATACTGATATTTTATGATCATATTATGAGAGACCCCATTTGATCGCTTTAATTCAGTATTTTGAAGTTTTAAGTGGCGCCGTTAGGCTGCTGAATTTTTAAGTGGTTCTTCACCCTTCTCGTTTTGAAGTTCTACTTTCATGTGAATTATTTCAAGTTCCTTTTTGTTATATTGGGGTATGATCTCTATATCTATCATACTGGACTCTTATTTTCATATGATGAGAGACCCCATTTGATCGCTTCAATTCAGTATTTTGAAGTTTTAAGTGGCGCTGTTAGGCTGCCGAATTTTTTTAAGTGGTTCTTCACCCTTCTCGTTTTGAAGATCTACTTTCATGTCAATTCTTTCAAGTTCATTTTGTTATGTTGGGGAATTATCTCTATATCTATCATACTGAACTCTTATGTTCACATGATGATAGACCCTATTTGATCTTTTCAAATCGTTTTTGTTGAAGTTTAAGTAACGCCGTTAGGCTATCGAACTTTCATAAGAGAAATCTAATTTTTGTCTTCCTTCCATGTTTTTCATTTCAAATGGTATGTCCTTGAAATTTCATTACCATGATCATGTATCCTTCTTATTCTGTCCATATACTGTTTTATGGGTCATTTATGAATGTTTGACTCATTTTCCCTCTCTTTTTAATGTCTTCTAAAACCTCATAACATAGCCGTTATGCTGCAGAATTTCCATCTCAAAATGTCTCTCTCTTTTTCTAAAGTTCTTTTATATTATTAAGTGAATACTCAAAGCTCTTTCTTCTAAAGGGGTATTCACATATATACCAAAATGTTATATTTTAAATTCTGGGATTTACATACATGAGACCCACCTTCCTTTTCTGTGGGTTTTAAAGTGACGTAAAGATCATGTCTTTAAAGCAGTTTTTAAAACGTTATGATTATGAAATGAAACCCATTTATTTTATGATATGTGGGTTATCTATGAAATGTTTGATGATGATATATGTGGCTCACATGATAATAAAGGAAAATTTAAGGGTGCGCCCTGATAGCGCTCCAATGCATTGGGTAATGATGTAACCACTAGAGATTACAATTTTAACGATGCCTTTGTGAAAAACCTTGGTAATTTTTAACGACACCATGGGGATGGACCTTGGTGAAACGAAACGATTGTCAATATTAAATGTTGCAGCCACATCTTCAAGTTATGAAAAAGTTTTATTTTTATTATGATATGCCTCATGATTTCATTTTCATGCATTAATGTTCTTTTCATGACTTTATTGATGTATCTCAAGTTCATATGTAAAATGTTTCACTTGTTTCCCTTGCTGGGCCTTCTGCTCACCCTTCCTTTTGATGTATATCCCCAGGTTGAGATGTAGTAATGAGCCTAGGGTGAACATGAGGAGAAGCCTTTCAAGTGTTTAAGAAGAATGTTTTTTTTGTTTCATGTTTTATGTTCCTTGTTTCCAAGACACTAAACCTTAAAGATCCTCAGTTCCGTGTAATGGAATGAAAAGTTATGTTATAAAAAGACGGGATGCTATAGTTGGTATCAAAGGATGGTTTAGTTATTTGTGGAAATTAGGATATGAAAACTCTAGGAGGAACCCAATAGAAAAGTTTAATATAGGAAATCTTCCTGGTATTTTGGTGAGTATTGAGTAAGGGGTTGCCAAGCAAATACATCCCTGTCTGGATACGAGCAGGTAGAGGTGGGTCTGGCATAGATGTACATAGGGGTAAAACCCGAAAACACCGCTTTGAGCTAGACTCTAACGGGAACTGGTACACGACAACGGGCCTTGCTGCACTCTTGGTTACGACACTCCCGGTGGATATGCTTTGGTAAATTCATAAGCTTGGTATGAACCATTGTTAAAGGAACAAAGATAAAATAAAATAAAGGTTCACATAAGAATATATGATCATTCATAACCTAGATGGGAACCTAGGAGATCACAAGTTAGGGTATACCTTTCATATACAAGTTATCCTTATATGCTTTCAGTTCCTTTTCATGATTATTAGCTAAGTACTTAAGCCCCTAATTATGCTTTCTCTTCTTAGTTAATGGTGGGAAATGGAAGAACATGTTCCAACAACCAATGTGATAGGAAATGCGACGATTTTCGTATTAATATGACAGGGATGATTAGGGGATTAAAATATGATTATTATTTTGGAAGACGTTCATTATTTTGGGAACCATATTTGATCGAGGTAAATAGATTACTACGGTATTTTCATTGAGGAGTAAGGTTGACTTATATTTTGAAGAATCGATGAATTTAAGGTGAACTTATAGTAATTTAGGTTACTTATGGGAATGACTAACCTATCTTGGGTAAAATATGTTTAGGTTAGCTACTTTTTATAAGATGTTAGGAGTGGTTGATGTTGTCTGGAGATGAACAATGAAGTTGTTTTGGAAGACTATGTTATCAAATCCTTATTGTATTTGGGTTTCAATCTTAGTTTGGTTTGTTTTGAGGAATTTTAAGGACCGTTATTTATGGAATGGTCTATGATGAACTTTGGGTAGTACCAAGGAACTTTGATTATTTAAAAGCAGTTTCCATTCCTATGGGATTCTTTATTTTTGAAGAGTTGTTTTACCTTAACCTTTCTGTTTTTGGGATAATGTTTAAAGATAGAAGAAATAGATAGTTAATCTTTTGTAGATTATGTGATTCTATAGAAGATGATTCTTGTGCTTTTAATGAGACCAAGTGTTTTTGAATTCTCATCATTTGGAGAAAAGATTAGTGTTGGTAGGGACTTGTTAAAGGATGAAACTCAACTTGAAGGTAGGTATATTTTCTTATGTTTTTGTTCTATGTAGTAAATGAAATCCTCAAAATTATGAAAAGAAACGTAAAACAAAAATGTTGTTGGTTTACGTTTCCTACTAGGTAATCAAAGACCGTTTACACACATCATAAGTTTGGGATTTTCTCATGGTTAACTTTCTCCTAATCATGTTCTCTATCACTCTCCCTCAGAACTTGACCCTTTGTTTTTTCCTCCATGTCCATGTTTTCCTACATGGAACCCTAGTGTGGGTTAACTCGGGTGACCATTGTACTTCCCTTTCTTTATTTTAAAGTAATAGTTTTACTGACTCCTTTTCCGATGTGGGACTTTCAATGAAATTTCAAAACCCAATTTTAAAATTGCGAGGATGCAATTTCTTAAGGGGGGAAGATTGTAACGACCCGAAATTTTTAAATAAATTTTGTTCCCTAATTTTATGTGTTATTGTTATACTCAACAAAAATGTTTTATTTGATAAACATGATTATAATTAAAATGAGATCAGTGGGTTTTGACTATTATATAACCATCGGTCAACATGACCGCTGTGAACAAAATGTTTTGATTATTGTCTCTAAATATAAGTAATCTTGGTTAATTATTATAGAAAGAAGATTCGATGGCCTCACCTAGTAGTCTTGGACCGATCGAAGCCCATCTAACAGAGCTTGGGAAGGAGGTAGCACCACTGGGCTTTGCTCTAGATCAAATTCAAGCCGAACTTCATCATGTGAAGCTGGAACGAAATTGCCTTCGTGAGAAGTTCAAACTGATAGAAATTACTACTCGGGCAATGTTGACTGAGCCGCCCCAAGCTTCTATCACCCTAGCACACCTTACTCTTAGGTCCTATGCTGGTATTATAAGGGGTTATGTAACGAGACCGTAACTACCTTGTGTAATCCTTGTTTTAAATAAAAATTGGGATTTCTTCTTATGATGAAGTTTATGAATTTTGAAATGACCGGATAAATATAGTATGCATATTTTTGATGAATTTTAGAAAAAGTATATTTTAAATATGTTTTTGTAAACCCTAAATAATTAAAAATGTGTAATTATTTTCAAAAAATGGTCTTCTACAATTATGTTCAGTACTAAATTTAGAGTCTAATAAGATCAACTTGATTTTTGATGAATAGTAAATTATGAATAGTGATTTTATGATTAGGATTAGTAATATGACCAAATGGATTAGTAATCTCACTTAAAGAAAGTTTTAAAATAATCTAGGCACCTTGATTAAGTAATGTGATTCAATAAAACAGTTAAATAACGGTTTCATTAATTATTATTCAAGTATTAGTTTTTTCGGGTGAATAGTGTTTTTTAATTAAAAATTTAATTAAAAATAATTAGAAAATTATTTTTATAAAAATGACTTTATTTTTGAACTCAGAGCATCGATATTATGTTATGGTAATTTTTGGGATTTTTTCTGAAAAAAATGAATTTTCGATGAATAGTGTTTTTATTTAAAAATTAAATTAAAAATATTTAGAAAATTATTTTTATAAAATGGATTTCATTTTTGAAATCAGAGCATTGATATTTGGTTAATGTGAAATTTTGGGATTTTTCTGAGAAAGTTGAATTTTCAGTGAATAGTAAAAATACAGTTTTAGGGTTTCGGTATGTTTAATGACATCATAACAGTGTCATGATGATGTCATGAGATCTTTTGAGGGTTGGCCGGCCAAGGGTGATGAATTATTGTTTTGGGGGCCCCATGTGGCCTAACTCCATGATAAATGACAAGGGAGAGCACATGGGTTTGAGAAAAGCCCATGTGAGGTGTCCCTTGGCCATTAATGCCTTGTCCCCTCACTTTCCCTATAAATACCAAGCCCTCCTCTCATCCATTCGACTCCCCACTCATTCCCAACGAATTTCTGGTCTCATTACCTCCCAAGGAGTCCTCCTAAGGTTCCCCCAAGCCCTCATGGTCCCAACCATTGAGGTTTAAGAGTTACATTTTAAGGTAAGGGATCCGACCCCTCTCTTTCTTTTCAAGTAATCTCTTTTATGTCAATTCTTTTATACTCCATGTTCTTATGATGGAGGATGTTCTTTTATATTCATCCTACTGCCTATTTCATGTTCACATGATGAGAGACCCCCCCCCCCCCCTTTCTCTCATCAATTCGTTTTAAGAATGTTTAAGTGGCGCCGTTAGGCTGCCGAATTTTTAAGGGATTCTTTCACCTTCCTCATTTTCAAGTTCTATTTTCATTCAAGTCTTTCATGTTCCTTTTTATTATGTTGGGGTATGATCTCTAAATTATCATACTGATATTTTATGATCATATTATGAGAGACCCCATTTGATCGCTTTAATTCAGTATTTTGAAGTTTTAAGTGGCGCCGTTAGGCTGCTGAATTTTTAAGTGGTTCTTCACCCTTCTCGTTTTGAAGTTCTACTTTCATGTGAATTATTTCAAGTTCCTTTTTGTTATATTGGGGTATGATCTCTATATCTATCATACTGGACTCTTATTTTCATATGATGAGAGACCCCATTTGATCGCTTCAATTCAGTATTTTGAAGTTTTAAGTGGCGCTGTTAGGCTGCCGAATTTTTTTAAGTGGTTCTTCACCCTTCTCGTTTTGAAGATCTACTTTCATGTCAATTCTTTCAAGTTCATTTTGTTATGTTGGGGAATTATCTCTATATCTATCATACTGAACTCTTATGTTCACATGATTAGAGACCCTATTTGATCTTTTCAAATCGTTTTTGTTGAAGTTTAAGTAACGCCGTTAGGCTATCGAACTTTCATAAGAGAAATCTAATTTTTGTCTTCCTTCCATGTTTTTCATTTCAAATGGTATGTCCTTGAAATTTCATTACCATGATCATGTATCCTTCTTATTCTGTCCATATACTGTTTTATGGGTCATTTATGAATGTTTGACTCATTTTCCCTCTCTTTTTAATGTCTTCTAAAACCTCATAACATAGCCGTTATGCTGCAGAATTTCCATCTCAAAATGTCTCTCTCTTTTTCTAAAGTTCTTTTATATTATTAAGTGAATACTCAAAGCTCTTTCTTCTAAAGGGGTATTCACATATATACCAAAATGTTATATTTTAAATTCTGGGATTTACATACATGAGACCCACCTTCCTTTTCTGTGGGTTTTAAAGTGACGTAAAGATCATGTCTTTAAAGCAGTTTTTAAAACGTTATGATTATGAAATGAAACCCATTTATTTTATGCTATGTGGGTTATCTATGAAATGTTTGATGATGATATATGTGGATCACATGATAATAAAGGCAAATTTAAGGGTGCGCCCTGATAGCGCTCCAATGCATTGGGTAATGATGTAACCACTAGAGACTACAATTTTAACGATGCCTTGGTGAAAAACCTTGGTAATTTTTAACGACACCTTGGGGATGGACCTTGGTGAAACGAAACGATTGTCAATATTAAATGTTGCAGCCACATCTTCAAGTTATGAAAAAGTTTTATTTTTATTATGATATGCCTCATGATTTCATTTTCATGCATTAATGTTCTTTTCATGAATTTATTGATGTATCTCAAGTTCATATGTAAAATGTTTCACTTGTTTCCCTTGCTGGGCCTTCTGCTCACCCTTCCTTTTGATGTATATCCCCAAGTTGAGATGCAGTAATGAGCCTAGGGTGAACATGAGGAGAAGCCTTTCAAGTGTTTAAGAAGAATGTTTTTTTTTGTTTCATGTTTTATGTTCCTTGTTTCCAAGACACTAAACCGTAAAGATCCTCAGTTCCGTGTAATGGAATGAAAAGTTATGTTATAAAAAGACGGGATGCTATAATTAAATCCTAAAAATGTGGAAAAAATTTTGGAAATATTTTCCTTGAAAACATATGAAATAAGCATGAAAACAAGTTGAAACCCATTTTCATTTAAAATATTTTGAGAACATATAAAGAAAGGAATATACCATTTACATTACTTTTTAAAAGATAAAACATTTTCTAATACCAATATCTTTAAAATTAGTTTTGAAATTTTTTAATGGAATCACCGATAAACTTATGACATTTTTTAAAAAACATTTTCATTGTAATCTACTTAAAAAATAATTGATTTCAATAATATTAGAAAAACATTTCTTTTAAAACACAATAAATTTTTAAATGTGTAAAAGATGTTTCAAAGGAATTTCTATTATGACGGTGGGTAAATTTGTTCACGTTGTACAATGTTAGAGGAACATTCCCTAATTTCACGGTAAAAGGTTACAAAAACTCCTTATTTTGAAAGAGACAAGAATATTCATATGAAAACAACGGTAAAAAAGGAGAAAATTTCCTTTTAAATATAATTGGATAATAGTATAATATTCTTGGAAACCCTTTTTAGAAAACATTGTTTTGAAGGAACACTGATTTCCGACCAAAGAGAGGGTAATCTCAAGATTTCATAAAGACACTTTATTTACTATATTATATACCCAATGTGCATAAAAATGGTATGGATACATGAATATATTTCTAATTACTATAGGATATGAATATTCAAGAATTTTGTTGAGTGATTTATCATATTATTTCATCAATGGAAGAATAATCATAAACAGTCCCCAAAAGTGATGAGATTGGTTAAATAAACTCTTATTACTTAGTAACTATGAACCCTAAAACCCATGTAATAAATGTTAAATTAAATGAAACATAAATAATAAGAAAATACGTATATTCATAATATAAAATTTCAATGTAAGTATGTACACATCATTTAAAAATATAGGGGCATAACATGAAATATGTCTCAAAAGAGAAAAATTGAGACAAAATAACTTTACAGATTTGGTAACTTTGGAAATATAAACCCCATGAATGTTATATCAAATAATTTATATTTAAATAAACATAATAGTATGTATAATAATCATATAATAAATTTAGTGGTATTATACACGCCACACAAAAGGAATTGGTGCTGAACAGAGCATGTATCTCACAGAAATATAAAGTGAGATAAAATTTCCTTACCTTGTGTCTTGACACTCATCATAGTCATAAAAATAACCTATATAAGAAACAAAAGTTTATTATACTTATATAAAATATACATATTATTATATCTAATACCTAATATGGTTTTATTATGAATCTTTATTACCCATATCTTAATAATTATATGTTAAGGTTTCACTTCGGGTAATATCTGATTTCTTCTTTGCATGAGCCTTGATTTTTTATATCTTTGGACTTTTTGATTATATAATGAGTATATAATTTTAATCAAGATATACATATCATTTATATTCCTTATATTTCTTATATTTTTTTATAAAATATATGATTATTAAATGGAATACAACACTCATGGAGATGGTAGGTCGTACGTACGCATGAATGTTGTTTCCGTTTAATATTCATATTGAATGGAAGTAGGAAATGAAATATATGTATATATATAATTATTAAAAAATAATTATTATATAATATATATCATATAATTTCACTAAACCCATCTTAATTAATTCCATGTACTATATGAATGAATCAAATCATTTTCAGGGGTGATAGTCCACACTTCCTCAATCAAAATCATCATATTTACAGAAAACCAAAAGTATAAAGATATTTGTTGTAAAAGAATTAAATAAGAATAAATACATAATAAATATTATATATATAATATATAAATATTTTTTTTCATCTTAATTACCACTATGAGTGTATATAATAGAAGAACAAACAATCATCATTTTGTGAGGCAGTAGTTCGATGTACACATAAATAGTGTGTTCGTTACCTGTTAGATGGATGTGTGTGTAAGATTAGGTCAAAATTTTAGTATAAAAAATAATAGTATATTTATAATACTGGATTTTTATAAACTAAAGGGATACAGTTCTTTTAGGTTGTGAATAATTGAAATAATATAAATGAACTAGAGGAAAAATGTTACCCCTTACTTGTGTAACTCATTTTTCTTTTCACCAAATGGATTCCTTGGATTTATTTTTGTCCAAGGTGTGAATTATAGGTTGAGGTTAGGGATGTTTAGGATCTATTATGACATATATTTGTTGAGACAAAGTTTCTTGGGATGTGCATGAAGTGGGAGGAGCATAAGACTTTTTATAGTGGAGAAGGATTGGCACTCTTGTAAGTATTGGGAAATGAAATTCCACCCACATTTCTAGTATTTCATGTCGATCTAATAATGAAAAAATTTAAATCCAAGGGAGTATAGGGTATAAATATGTCCATTAAATGGATCTTTTATAATTTTACAAGTCGTTTGGTTCGTTAAGATTAATTTTTAGTCCCTTATTAGGCATAATGTTACAGTAATTACAGTAATTATTTTTAACTAATTTCACTATTATTCTTCATCAATAACTATGTTGAACATATTATAAATTATTTTTATTCCAAATATGGAATCCATTTTTCCAAATTAAATTCACATAAGTTTAAGAAATTAATATAATTTTAATCTCGCAATCGAGTCGACAATGTGATTTTTTAATGTAAAAGCATTAAAATATCTGCTATGTTTTTATATTCGATTTAGTATTTTTCCCTATTCATCCAAAAATGATGTTTCTCAGAAAAATCCAATAAATTCAAAATAAGATAATTTCGACATTATAAATTCATAAATTAAGTTTATTTTTTCAAATTCAATTGAAAAATGTGTCTAAAATTAATTCTATTATTTTAACAGTTGGATATTAAATTAAAATTATGTTTTGTAGAAAACCTGTGTAGCATGTAAGGTACATCAAGTAGTTGTTGCATGTAACGTACACCAAGTAAATGTTTTCTATAAAACAAATGAAAATTTATGTTTCATTTAGTGTAAATAAAAATGGTTTTGGGTATAACTATATAAAAACATAGTTCTTCTATAAAATAAACTTTTTTCAGGGTTTTTTTATTGAAAAATATAAAAAAGATTAAATTAATTAAAAAAATATATTTCATAAAAAATCAGTGTGTTACATTATTGTTGGTTATTAAATTAACATAACAAAATATATGTGTATGTAAAATACTGAGGATATTATATAATCATAGTTTAAAAATTATTAGTGTATTTGGTGGAAGAAAAAAAATAAGAAATTCTCGTTGAAAACATTACATCTTCTTCAGTATACCTCCATAGCTTCTCACTAAAAGACTTCTTAGGTTGTATTTATAAACACAATTAAGGATTATAGGAAGAATCAAGGGAAATAAGGAAGGTATTTTGGTAGGTATTCAGTGAACCAATGGGTCTTGTATGTTTAAAGAGGAGAGGCATGCAGGTGGCCTTTTATGAGTGATGTGAGTGACAAACTACTAATTTTTGGAATGAAAATTTTTACCCACGTTGTTCAGATTCTTAAGGTATCCAAAATAGACCAATAACTAACTGATAATATATAACCTTGATATATTTCCAACCAATAGTGTTTGGAATAGTTTTGAGTCATTCCTAAGTGTTATCTTTTTTATTTACCTTTTTCGGTAAAACTATTTCTACCTTAACCATGTTAATTAATTTTTATCTTTTATTATTCATTAATTTAAAATATTAATTTTAACATATTATATAATAAAAAAAATTATGATACAAAATATTTAATCTATTTTGTTTAATGGTATTAACAAAAGAGAAAAAATATAACATAAAATTGATCGCATAAACTGTAACATCCCAGGTAAATAAAAAATATGATATTTTTATATTTATTAATATTTGTGAATAAAATGTTAATATTAAGTAAAAGGTAATGTTATGTTCAATGGTGTACCCAATACAAAACAACGAGTTTCTTTGAAATCTTACGTTGCACACTAATAATATAATATTATTATTTTAAATGGTAGTTAATGCCTAGCTGTTTCAATGGAGGGAATGAACAGAACTAACTAAAAATGATTATATATGATTGTTAAATATTTTAACAATTAACCAATAATTTATTGAGGCTTAAAATTCAATTGAATCCAATTTTAAGAATAAATATTCTAATATTCTTTAAAAGGTCGATTAATCGTCTTTTGATGGAGAACCCTTTTTTAAAGCTACTTTTTTGTCAATTTTATATGTTATAAAATCCTAATTTAAAAATGGGGCATCAAAATGTACTTTGGGTAAATTTTTGTTATTTTTTCAATAAAGTTCATTTTAGTGAAAAATGTTGAATTTTAATTCAAAATCTCCTTTTAATCTAATTTATTTATATAGTTATATTATCTTTTTAATTGGATTTAAAGTATATTTAAAATATATTTTTACCATTTAATCTAATGGTTCTCATTGGAATTAATTCCACTTTGAAATTGGACATAAACAAGTGTCAATCTTTTGATAGATTTTGTTTATTAAAAACACTCAATTTGTTTTGACAGTGGGAATTAATTATAAAATTAATTAATGAAACTTCTATGTTTTGAATTTGTTAAAATTTACATCATTTTTGAATTCGGAATATCAAATTTACTTTGGATAAATTTTTGGTATTTTCTGACAAATGTTCATTTTTAATGAATAGTGAAAAATACTGCATTTTACTTCAAAACTGCTTTTTCATCTAATTTAATTATATAGTTAGATTTTTCTTTTAATTGGTTTTAAAGTTTAATTGAATTATTTTTTTATCACTAAATACAATTATGTTCATTTAAAGTAATTTCACTTTTCAATTAGATGTAAAAACAAGTCAATATTTTGATAAATTTTACTTCTTAAAAACCCGTCTTTGGTTTTGACAACGGGAATTATTTTTAAATTAATTACTGAAATTTCTGTATTTAGAATTTGGTAAAATGGATTCCATATTTTTAATCATAAGTTCCAAATTATATAATCAATACTCTTTTGTTTTTTGACATTATGAATAGTAATGACGGTAATTATCTTTAATTATCATGATTAATTAGTAATCAGGTAGTTAAGTGTAATAAAATAATAGCATAATAATATAAAATGACCCCAACATGTGTCCAAATCCTTTTTTTTGATTTATTGCCGACCATGGGAATATTTTTACCGAACTTGAGGGCCCATGGAGTCACGTGGGTGTAATAGTGACATTTATGACATTATTTTTTAAAAAGAAGATAAATATAACAAAGGTTTGTATATCCTAAGTAAAAAAAATTTAATTTTTTTTAGATAAATGATATATTAGACTATAAATAGTCATTGGAAAGCTAAAAATATTTCCTACATGATGGTATTTTTCTATCATTTTTAGACATTAAATAAATAAATTTATTTTTGACAGCATGATGATCCAGTGATTACCTCATTAATGAACGATTTAAATAAAATGAAAGGATAAGGTAAAATCTAAGACTTAAACTTGTAAAAAACCTATTTTATGGGTGATTTACAACCCTTATCACATTATCCTATAAATATATCATTGTGGTACATTAAAAATTTGAAAATAATTTTATAATAAAGTAACATTTCAAGACTTCCCAAAAGTGACCATCCGCCCACTTATAAAAGGCCCCCACCTGTACCCCCTTAACCACACATTTCAAGCCCTTGTCTCGTCCAAACTCTGCTCATATTATCTCTCCACATTCCTATATTACTCTTAGAAGTCTCACTTTGGGAATAAGTCTTTCCAAGGAAGCCTTTGGCTCAAATCAAAAAAAGTTACCCGATTTAGAGGTAATGTCTTCTCTTGAGTTTCTTTCTTTTATTTTCCTTATTCACTCAACACTATATTATTATTATTTGATCCCATAATAAAACCATTATCCTAAATATACTAGGATGTTTTTATGATAATTAGTATACCTACACATACACACACCTATGTCTAATGGTTAAAGAACATATAGTTTCTGTGGGTGGTGAATTATTACCTCACGAAACGATGATTGTTCAATATTCTTTTAACACCTTTCATGGTGGCCATTATGATTTCACTGCATTTATATATGATATATATGGTATTTATTTCTTTCTATATTCTTCTGAATTTTGTTTTTAAATTACATCGTTATGCTTTTGATGTTGTGGAACTACGATAATTTCATCTGAGGAAGTGTGGACTACCACCCCCTCAAGTGATGTGACTCGTTCATGCCAAACATGGAATTTATAAATAATGTAATTAATGAACTTATGTTACCCATATAACATATATATTATACTTGAATTATAATATATATATATATATATCTGTGTGTGTGTGTGTGTGTGTCTCATTTAGTTTTAATTCCTTTAATATGACAAAGAAATGAAAGTAGTGTTCATGCGTACGTACGACATACTGTCTCCATGAACGGTGCATTTCATTTTTTCTCCAAATGTCATGTTATAGTATAACATGAATATATACTGGATATATATGATATTTAAATCATTAATACCATTTTTTAGATGATATACTTACAACTACATGGGCAATTCTTTTCAAACAAGTTCATTGTTGAGTCATGTACCGAACATCGACAAAACATATGATATGAACTCACATAATTAACTAATTATTATAACACAATAATTTGTGATATTAATTGAATAATAAACTTTAAAGTAATCCCTTAAGAAATTATAAATTGACTAAATTTTATTATTCAGGAATATAAAGAAATGAACAAGACAAGTCGGACTTGAGGTAAGGGGATTTCTTATCTCACTTTTAATTCCGTGATATTTCCATTGTTTGCCAATTATTTTTTGCATGTGGTGTATTATGTAATGAAATATAATATATATTATCATGATTATATTCATGATATTCTATGATTCATTTGGTTATTATTATCGTTTGGTCATACAACTTGATTGATTACAACGAGGTAAGGGGTTTTTCTCTCACTTTTTATTCCCGTGATATTCTTTCTACATTTTCCACTATTTCAATTGAGTGGTGTATGTACTGCCCATTATTCTATTATTTGTGCAATATAATTTTATTTATGGGTATTTACATCAACTTTTTATAGTCTTTCTTTCATGGGGTGTACATTTCGAAAGTTACCCAAATCGGTAAGGGAACATTTCACCCTCCGCTTTTTAAAAGACTTCTTTTGTTAGGTCTTTTAATTTGCATCTTCTTATGTTGGGATATGTTCTTATATATCCTTATTACTGTAAATTGTATGTCCAAGTGATGAGATACCCTTTTTATCTCATCAACTCATTTTCTTAATTTTAAAGTGACGTCGTTAGGCTGTCGAATTTCTGTAAGGGAACTTCTTAACCCAATTTCAATTCTTTGGGTTAAACCTATACTTCTTGATTATGTAGAACTATGAATATGTGTGGATGATATATGATTGTTTTACACTTAATATCCACTTATATTTTGTGTATTTATATTTTTCACGCATAATTATGTAATTGATTTGTCCTTAATCTAAGGATATTGTCTTTGTACGAGACTTCGTCTCAATCTCCTTTCGTTGAGGCATTCTTCAATTTATATATGACCTTATTTTATTAGTTGTATAGTAAACCCTTTTGACTTTTAATTTCATTCAAAAGGAATATTTTTACATGAAGTGTTTTACTAAATGAAAAAATGGAATGTTTTTGTCTTACGTATGCGACGACAATGACTTCTCTGCCGCCGTGACCATTATTTGAGTTTCGTCTTCCTCTACAAGCCATAACTTTTTTTAAATGAAAAATAAATACCATGTTTTACTTTATTTTGGTATTGAAAATGGTTTTGATAATGTTTTTATTATATCAATGTGTTGTATTGATATCTTGTGATTGAAATGTGGAAATGTTGTGTTTTTTTTATGCATGTTTTATGTGATACGATTATGTTATGGTTCTTGGGCATTGTTTATGAGGATGGGTGGTTCCGTGATAAAATAAGGGCAGGTGAGCCCGAGATAGCTCTCCAATGTATTGGGTACTTTGAAGGAGTAAAATTCTAAGGTTTCTCTGAAGCGATATAGGGAATATACTGATGAGTATTCAAAACGTTACCATGAGGGTTTTTCCCTAGGTAAGAATGTTATGAATGCCTCAAGTTGCATTTATTTCATATAATTTCTATGAGTTATTCATAAATATTTTGATTTCATGAGGTATGTTAATGTTCTTATGTTTTATGAGTAAAGTATGATTTCATTGATTCTTATGTATACATAGACTAATGTTTCCTTTCCGTATTTTTATATCCCTTACTGAGCTTTTTATGCTCATCCCATGTTTTTGAAATGTTTTTCACAGGACATAAAGTGGAATAGGGTCAAGGATGGGATCAAGGAAATGTCATGCTATCTAAAACATAGAACAAGACATGACTCTTGTGTTCAAGAGTTTTTATTTTGTGACAAAAATGGAAACTGAGTAGATGTTTCTACTTTGTAATCATTGAGATGTAATAGTTATGTCATAATTCTCGGAAACTCTAAACCTGAAAATATCATCAATGTGAATTATTCATTTAATTCAAGATTATGTAATGTTTTATGGTAGGGTCCTTATAGTTGGTATCAGAGGTTGGTTTAAATAACTTTAGAGGTTAGGGTATTCTTTAAGCATAAGTGACGTTACCATAATGGTTAGGATTTCAGGAAGAGTCGTAGTTTTTTTTAGTTAAACTGAATGAGTTTAAGATAACATGAATAATTATATCTTAGTATTATATGATAATTTTAATGATATACTCACAATGACCTTTTTGGTTTTAGTAAATGGCTGGATCTAGCAGGCACCAAAGTAACAGTGGATGTGAAGAAAACTGTGACGGTTTTATAAACAAGCAACTGAATGACATGGGAGCTACAATGAGAACTCTTGTGGTTATTCTCAACAAATTATCTGGAGTCATGATTGACCACCTTAACCTTAGTGATTTTTATAAGGCATCATATATGCGAGAAAGAAATCCCCACTGATATTCAAGTAATAATCACAAAGGTAAGTATGTTCAAAAACCTATGTGTCAAAGATGTGGAAAGAAACACATAGAGAAATGTTTCAAAGGGACAGAAAGATTCTATAGATGTGGAAATGAAGGTCATAAAGCAAGAACCTACCATGGAAAAAGAAAACATCTAGATGACTCTAGGAAAGGGAAAGAAGTTCTTTCTGAAGGATCAATTGAATGTTTTAAATGTGGTGTGCCAGGTCATTATGCAAAGACATGTCCTACGAAGAAGTTTTGAGAATGGGATCACCAGGATCGTACAAATATTCATTTACCAATACCTAATTCCATTTCGATTGAGGATGAAGAAACTGACGATGACCAGTGAAAGTTATGGATTATTTCTTAACATAGGTTTTCCTATTATTGAATCTTAGGATATGATTCATGATTTTGTTTGTAGGAAAGAAGTATTTTAGAATAATTTGGAAAGGAATTAATAATGGATCCTAAAGAATGTTGAATAAGTATGAAGTCAACACATAAGTGATTCAAGAGTTATGGTAGATTTTAGGATGGTGAAATGCTTAAAATTATTAAGGATCTTTAGATAATGGTATGACATTAGATGAATTTTTATAGTATGTGTAACCCTGATGTTTGATATATGAAAATTGTATTCAATGAATAATTATCTTTTCTTTTGTGGATATAGTTATAAAGAACCATTTGAGTTTATATGATCTTTGAATTTGAGGTAATTACTAGTTAATACATTTTGGTATGAAAAATGAAAGTTATTAGATAACCTTTGTGGTTAAAATATGTTATAGTTATTTTTGATGAATTTAACTCTTCTTGGGAATGTTATAAAATTATATAGTTTTTAAAAGGGACAACACGCAGACTGTGTGACAACCCGTCGCGTCGGACGATGCTATGGGAATCGAACCCACAACCAAAGTGCAACTTGTATTTATCGCCTACCACTGGACTACGTGAAGTCCCTGGTTAGTATGACTAATTATTTTTAGATAGATGAACTTATGAATCCGGAATAAGTTGATTTTGGGTTATCTATGGAAATTATTAACCTATCATGGAGGATATATGATTAGGTTAATTACTTTTCAGTATGAGAATTTAAGAGTAACTGATGTTATTTGGAGATAAATGTTAAGATTTACCCTGGAACACGATGTGATTAAATCCATCAGAGATTTGGGTTTCAATCTTAGTTTGGTTTACTTTGAAGAATTTTATGGATAGCTGTTTATTTAATGGTCTTTCTTGAACCTTGGGTTCTTTTTGTTGAATTTTGGGGATTAAGAGTAGTATTTCTTTTTATAAAGGATTGTCCTTTTTAGGGATTATATGATCTCATACTAACCATTTTGGTTTTAGTTGATGTCTAAATATAAGGGAAATATATAGTTCTCCTTTTGTGGATTATGTGATTCTCTAGAAGATGATTCTTGTACTTTTGATGTGACGAAGTCTTTTTGAATGCTCATCATTTGGAGGAAATATTTGATTTGGTAGAAACTTATTATAGGATGAAACTCCACTTGGAGGTAAGTATATTTCCTTATGTTTTTATTCTATGTAGTAAATGAATCCCTCAAAATTATGAAAAGGAACGTAAAAAACGTTGTTGGTTTATGTTTCCTACTGGGTAATCACAGACCGTTTACACACATCATATGTTTGTGATTCTCTTATGGTTAACTTTCTCCTAATCATGTTTTCTATCACTATCCATCAGAACATGACCCTTTTTTTCCTCCATATCCATGTTTCCATGGAATCATAGTATGGGTTATTTCAGGTGACCATTTTACTTCT
Source organism: Viscum album (assembly GCA_963277665.1). Lineage (NCBI taxonomy): Eukaryota > Viridiplantae > Streptophyta > Magnoliopsida > Santalales > Viscaceae > Viscum > Viscum album. The sequence continues at coordinate 1,486,675,118 of OY728137.1, read as the reverse complement.
TTTTTTTTCTTTTAAAGTGATAATTTTGTTTACTCCTTTTCCGATGTGGGGCATTCAATAAAGTTTATGAGCCCAATTTTAAAATTGCGAGGACACAATTTCCAAAAGGGGGGAAGGATGTAATATCCCAGGTAAATAAAGAATATGACATTTTCATATTTATTAATATTTGTGAATAAAATATTAATATTACTTTAAAGTGATTGCTATGTTCGATGGTGTACCCAATACACAATAACGAGTTTCTTTGAAATCTTACGTTTCAAACTAATAATATAATAATATTACTTTAAATGGTAATTAACGCCTAGTTGTTTTAATAAAGGTAATGAACATAACTAACTACAAAATTATTATATATGTTTGTTAAATATTTTAACAATTACCTAATAAATGATTGAGGCTTAAAATGCAAATGAATCCAATTTTAGGAATAAATATTCTAATATTCTTTAAAAGTTCAATTAACCTCCTTTTGCTGGATAAACCTTTTTTAAAACAACTTTTTATAAATTTTATATGTTATAAAATCCTTCTTTAGAATCGGGACATCAAAATGTACTTTGGGTAAAAAAAATTTATTTTTCCGAAAAAGTTCATTTTAGTGAAAAATGTTGTATTTTAGTTCAAAATATCCTTTTAATATAAATTATTTATGTGGTTATATTATCTTTTTAATTGGATTTAAAGTTTAGTTAAAATATATTTTTACCATTTAATCCAATGGTGCTCATTGGAATTAATTCCACTTTGACATTGGACAAAAACTAGTGTCAATCTTTTAATAGATATTGTTTATTAAAAACACTCAATTTGTTTTGACAGCGGGAATTAATTATAAAATTAATTAATGAAACTTCTATTTTTTGAATTTGGTAAAATTTACATCATTTTTTAATTCGGAATATCAAATTTACTTTGGATAAATTTTTGGTATTTTCTAACAAATGTTCATTTTTAATAAATAGTGAAAAATACTTCATTTTACTTCAAAACTACTTTTTCATCTAATTTAATTACATTGTTAGATTATACTTTTAATTGGTTTTAAAGTTCAATTGAATTATTTTTTATAACTTAATACAATTATTTTCATTGGAAGTAATTTCACTTTCCAATTGGATGTAAAAACAAGTCAATCTTTTGATAAATTTTACTTCTTAAAAACCCGACTTTGGTTTTCACAACAGGAATTATTTTTAAATTAATTACTGCAATTTCTGTGTTTGAAATTTGGTGAAATGGATTCCATATTTGGAATCATAAGGTCCAAATTATGTAATTAAGGCTCTCTTTTTTTGTAAATTATGAAGAGTAACGACGGTAAATATATTTAATTATTGTGATTAATTAGTAATCAGGTAGTTATGAGTAATAAAATAATAGCATAATAATATAAAATGACCCCAACATGTGTTCAAATACTTTTTTTTGAGTCATGTCGGACCATGAGAATATTTTTACCGAACTTGAGGGCCCATGGAGTCACATGGGTGTAATAGTGACATTTATGACATTATTTTTTAAAAAGAAGAGAAATATAACAAAGGTTTGTATATCCTAAGTAAAACAATTTTAATTTTGTTTAAATAAATGATATCTTATACTATAAATATTCATTGGAAATATAAAAATATTTCCTACGTCATGGTATTTTTTTATAATTTTTAGACATTTAATAAATAAATTTATTTATGAAAACATGATGATCAAGTGATTACCTCATTAATGAACAATTTAAATAAAATGAAAATATAAGGTAAAATCTAAGACTTAAACTTGTCTAAAACCTATTTTATGGGTGGATTTAAAACCCTTATCACCTTATCCTATAATTATATCATTTTGGGACCTTTAAAATCCAACAATCATTTTATAATAATATAACATTTCAAGACCTTCGTAAAGTGACCCGCCTCCCTCTTATAAAAGGCCCCCACCTCTACCCCCTTACCCACACCATTAAAGCACTTGGATCATACAACCTCTGCTCATATTATCTCTCCACATCCCTATGTTACTCCTATAATCCTCACTTTGGGCATAAGTCTTTCCAAGTAAGCCTTTGGCTCAAATCAAAAAGAGTTACCCTATTTAGAGATAATGTCTTCTCTCAAGTTTATTTCTTTTATTTTCCTTCATCACTCAACACTATATTCTTATTATTTGATACCATAATAAAACCAGTATCCTAAATATACTAGTATGTTGTTATGATAAGTATTCTACCTACACATACACACACCTCCATCGAATGTTTAAAGAACATACTATTTTTGTGGGTGGTGAATTGTTTCCTCACGAAACGATGATTGTTAAATATTCTTTTAACACCTTTCATGGTGGCCATTATGATGTATCAATATTTATATATGATATATATAATATTTAATTCTTTATATATGCTTTGTAATTTTATTTTTAAATCACATCGTTATGATTTTCATGTTGTGGAACTACAATAATTTCATCTGAGGAAGTGTGGACTACCGCCCCCTCAAGTGATGTGACTCGTTCATTCCAAACATGGAATTTATAAATAATGTAATTAATTAACTTATTTTACCTATATAACATATATATTATTCTGGAATCATAATATATATGTGCCTCATTTAGTTTTAATTCCTTTAATATGACAAAGAAATGAAAGTAGCGTTCATGCGTACGTACGGCCTACCATCTCCATGAACGGTGCATTTCATTTTTATCTCAAAATGTCATGGAATAGTATAAAATGAATATATACTAGATATATATGATATTTAAATTAGTAATACCATTCTGGAGATGCTATACTTACAACTACATGGGAAATTCTTTTCAAAGAAGTTCATTGTTGACTTGTGTACCGAACATCGACAAAACGTATGATATGAACTCACATAATTAACTAATTATTATAACACGATAATATGTGATATGAATTGAATAATAAAATTTAAAGGATGTCCTTAATAAATTAAAAATTTATCAATGTTTATTATTCAGGAATATAAAGAAAGGAACAAGACAAGTCGGACTTGAGGTAAGGGGATTTCTTTTCTTTTTTTTAAATCCATGAGATTTCCATTATTCGTCAATTATTTATTGAATGTGGTATATTTTGTACTGCCATTTGATATATATTATCATGATTATATTCATGTTATTCTATGATTCATTTGTTTCTTATAATCTTTTGGTCATACAACTTGATTGATTACAATGAGGTAAGGAGTTTTGTCTCACTTTTTATTCCCGTGAGATTCTTGCTACATTTGCCACTATTTTCTTTGAGTGGTGTATGTACTGCCCATTATTATACTCCTTGTGTAATATAATTTCGTGTATGGGTATTTACATCAATGTTGTATAGTCCTTCTTTCATGGGGTGTACGTTTTGAAAGTTACCCAAATCGGTAAGGGAACCTTTCACCCTCCTCTTTTTAAAAGACTTCTTTCTATTAGGTCTTTTAATTTACATCTTCTTATGTTGGGATATGTTATTATATATCCTTATTACTTTAAATTTTATCTCCAAGTGATGAGATACCCTTTTTATCTCATCAACTCATTTTCTGAATTTTAAATTGACGTTGTTAGGCTGTCGAATTTCTGTAAGGGAACTTCTTAACCCAATTTCAATTCTTTGGGTAAAACCTCTACTTATTGATTATGTCGTACTATGAATATGTGTGGATGATCTCTGATTGTTTTACACTTAATATAAACTTATATTTAGTGTATTTATATTTTTCACACATAATTATGTAATAGATTTATCCTTAATCTAAGGATACTATCTTTGTACAAAACTTCACCTCAATCTCCTTTCGTTGAGGCATTATTCAATTTATATACGACCTTCTTTTATTAGTTGTATAATAAACCCTTTTGACTTTTAATATCATTCAAAAGGAATCTTTTTACATGAGACGTTTTACTAAACGACAAAAGGGAATGTTTTTGTCTTACGTATGCGACGACAATGAATTCTCCGCTGCCATGACCATTATTTGAGTTTCGTCTTCCTCAACAAGCCATAACTTTTTTTAAATAAAAAATAAATAGTATGTTTTACATTATTTTGGTATTGAAAATGGTTTTGATAATTTTTTGATTATATCAATGTGTTTTATTGAAGTCTTGTGATTTAAATGTGGAAATTTTATGTTTCCTTTACGCATGTTTTATATGATACGATTATGTTATGGTACTTGGGATTTGTTTATGAAGACGGGTGGTTCCGTGATAAACTAAGGGCTGGTGAGCCTGAGATAGATCTCTAATGCATTGGGTAAGGGGAAGGAGTTAAACGCTAAGGTTTCACTGAAGAGATTTAGGGAATATACTGATGGGTATTCCAAATGTAACCATGAGGGTTACTCCTTATGTAAGAATGTTATGAATGACAAAAGTTACCATTATGTCTTATGATTTCTATGAGTTATTCATAAATATTTTGATTTCATGAGGTTTGTTAATGTGCTTATGTTTTATGAGTAAAGTATGATTTCATTGACTCTTATGTATACATAGACTAATGTTTTCTTTATGTATTTTTATATCCCTTACTGAGTTTTTTATACCCATCCCAAGTTTTTGAAATGTTTTTCACAGGACATATAGTGGAATAGGTTCAAGGATGGGAACAAAGAAATTTTATGTTGTCTAAAACATGTAACTAGACATAACTCTTTTGTTCAATATTTTTTATTTTGTGAGAAAAATGGAAACTGAGTAGAAGTGTCTACTTTGTAATCATTGAGATGTAATAGTCATGTCCTAATTCTCTAAAACTCTAAACCTGAAAAGATCCTCAATGGGAATTATTCATTTAATTCATGATTGTGTAATGTTTTAAGGTTGGGTCCTTATATAAACAAATTTATATATAGGGTTTTCAAAGAGAAGTTTTTGAAATATCTGCATATTTTTATAAAATAATTAAATATAAAATTTATTAAAAAAATGTTAATTGGGTTAATATTGTTATTATTGATCTAATTTTAATTTTAAACACCAATTTTTTTGATTTTTTTTAAAAGAAATGATATTTTATAATAAAAAATATTTTTTTCTCTAGTCAGAAAATCATTTATCTTTTCCAAAAATTTAAAAGAAAACCTACCGTAAGATAATTTCAAAAGGTATAACCGAAAAATGATGTTTTTATTTTTAAAATAAATTTCTGAAATTTTAAAAAATAATTTTTATATATTTTTGAAAACAGTTAAATACTTCTTTTTAGAAAAACACATTTTATGTAGAGAAAATTAGAATTTATTCATATCTACTGACTAGAAAACACAAAATATGGGTTTATAAAAATTATGAAAAAAAAAATTCATTGTAATAATTTAATCAATTATATATATTTAATTTATTTAGGATAGAAAAATATGTTCTCAAAAAAATAGAATTTCTATAATAGTTTCATTTATTTTGAAATAGTATTTATTTTCATTTCAAATATTCTAGTAACCATGGAATTAGTTTAGTATAATTGTGTAAAAAATAAATCTAAATAATATTTTTAATCCTATTCGTATCCACCATTCCATCATCTAGTTGATAACTATCATATTAAATAATATTATACTAATATTATGTCGTGTTTCATTTAAACATGGTGTTTCATGTAACATAACCAGTATTTAGTCTTGTGTGTAGCACAATCTAACCCTATAATTTCATGTAATACAATCAAAACTCAGTGTTAAAAAAAAATAGTGATAACCATAAATTTATTTAAAGAATAGTATTTTATAAAATCATAGGGGGTTACACTCCCAATTAAACTAGGATTCATTGTGGTTTGGGAGTGTTTAATGTATACGTTTATGTATTAAATCATGAAATAAATTGTACAAAAATGTGGGTTTTCAAATTTGTTATCAAATCCAAGTTTATTTATTTTTTTATTATGATGAGAAAACTCAAGTAAAATTCACATGGATAAGAATAAATGTTTCCAAATATCCCTAAATTATGGTGAAGTTTAATGTATACAGTTTCAAAGAAGATACATCCCAACCGTAATCAAAAAGTGGATGTCGATCTAACAAAGAGGTACCTAGATGTAATAACCCAAAAAATGGGGAATATAACTATATTGAACTATCAATTCCTGCATAAAAATGGGCTATAATGCTCACCAGGTATGACACACCAAGTTTATAAGAATTAGTAAATTAAAAATCTCATTAAAACCAATTATAAAGTTATAAAAACTATTAAAAGATTTTATGTTAGTAAATATATCATCGATAAAATAGGTTAATCATAAAAAATCATATTTTAATGAATATGTGAGTTATCCATTTATTTTTCCTGGTATACATTTTATGTGTTTAATAGATTTAAAAATCTAACCCCTAAGTCTATTTAGGATGAATTAAATGTTTAAAACTATAATCACATAGTAAACAACATTCTTATCATAAATTGTTCTATTAAATATTTTTAGTCATTCTTTTTCAAAATATCTACTAAAATTCCACCTCAAAACATGGAAGTTGAGTTATTAGTGAATATGAAAAGTGGTCCAATTATTACATTTAAAGTATATATTTCATTTACTATCCAAAATTATGGGGCAAATTTCTTGAAACCCATATGATGTAATCATTATTATAATTTTATTCCATTCTATGAAAGGATTGTATTTTCTTTATTTATATCCAACATTAATTGTGATGTGAAGGAAATCACCCAGTGAACCAAAAATATCAATTTGATTTTATATAGGTGAAACTATAATGATGAATCACCATTCATATCATCATCTAAAGTATGGATATTATTAACTATTGATAAATAGTATCTATCTAAAATGATTGAGACTAAATAAAATATTATCAATGAAGAAATTTCTATATTAAGGGAATCCACGTCTATGTTTCCAAAAAAGAATTCTGGACTTCCTCCTTGAAAAATAGTCAATTTCACAATTGATCAAATTTAGGACTCTGTAAAATTATTGGTGAAATTTACCACTTTTAAAGGTATATGTGTTGACCCTTCAAAAGGTGAGGTAGTAGAAGAATGTTCATACCAACTTTGATGTCAGAAATCAATTCTATCCTTGGATCAGCATGGTATTATCATTTATTTTTATAAAAATTGCTTTATTTTCAAGCCTCATAGCAAGAAAAACTCTTAGAGGAATCACGTTTTTAAGGAATAATGAATCGAATGAAGGTTTTAATATGTTGATGAAGAGCCTTATCAAACAACCTATGCTAAAATTTCCAACCATTTAAGAGGGATTTGTGATGTTAAAATATTCATCAAAATGGTATTAGTTTTTATACACCAATTATAAAAAATTTATTTCTTATTCATCTGAATATCTAAGGATACATGGGTATAACTACCCAACTCATGATCTATAATTGGATGTGCTAATGTTGAAATAAATTTTATTACATTATCTCCAATATTGGAAGTGTAATATATATATATATATATATATATTTATCACAAAAGATTAAATTATGTATTCCCACATAAATAGATAAATATAAATTGATGTAGGTGGTTAGAGAAGGTTAAGGATTATGATTTTTCATTCCATTTCCATCTTGTTAATGAAAATAACGTGACAAATTCTTTGAGTAGAAATGATCAAATACCAGTTACCATGATTAGGATGGAATGGGATCCAATCTTATTATACATCAAAATGATATATATGGGAATAATAAAAGGATATTCAACATAAATATGTGAAATAGTATTTCATCCATCAATTCCTAGGAGGATCAAGGAGGCTCAGAAATATGGTGAGGAGATATAGAAGAAGCTACCCAATATTTCAGAGTTTAACATTGAAAAACATTGAGGTATAAGTCTGGGAACTTGGATATATTTCCCATAAATATAAAAAATAATGATTAAACTTCAAGATATTGTACATATATCATACTATAAATTCCTCTAAGAAGAACTTTTATTTTTATATATATGAAGAAAAACATTAGGTGGGCTAACATGAAGATAGACACTGAAGTGTTTGTATCTCATTTTTAGGTATGATAACATGTCACAGCTGAACAACTGAAGCATAAGGTTTAGATGAAACTTTCAACAATAAAAATATATATAAATGGTACAACCTAACCATTTATTTCACAATAGGTCTCATAGGTACAACTAATGTCAATAATTCTAACTGTGGGGAAATTTATCACTATAAAAAGTTGACGAATTTCATTAATATCAGGAAAAATTTCACAATTTACCCACTCTCAATGATATCAACCGAAGTGGTAATATTTCATGGATATAAAATATATATTAAATTATATCTAGATATGAAGTTTTTTTCAAGGTTTTGGAATATAATTCATCAAATGTAGAATAAGAAATAAATATTTAATATTGTTTATCATAGTAAGATTGATGGTTAGTCTAAAAGGAAAATTAATACTCTATAAGATATGATGTGGTCATTTTCAATGGATATCCAATGATTTTGAGAGGATCACCTCCCCATAGTTTATTTATGATAAAAAATAGTTTCCATTCTAGTATTAAAATGAAACTATAAGATACATTATATGGTAATTCATTCTAGACTCCAACATGTTGGGATAAATATGGGGAGATAAATATAATGATACCTGATATTTTCACTGAGTTGATTTAGAAGGTTCAAACCATATAAATTCACATGGAATCTACACAAATGTGATAAATAAACTATGTAGAAAGTCATCGAGGAGACCTAAAATCTGAGTACGATGATAAATTATTCCATTATATATCAAAATGGTTAGAAGTTACTTGGATTAAGAAGAAGGTAATGATCAGTCAAAGATATACAATCCCCTTTAATATATTTGATAACATTTGAGTGGTGGATTATTAACTAGTACTACCATGCAACCTATCTGAAGTATATGAAAGGTTTTATGTATTCTTATTGAGTAAGTACATACCAATCCCCTCAAATGTAATGAATCTAGAGGTGATACCATTGGATAATGATATCTTATATGAATAACATCTAGTGATGATATTCTATCATAGAGAAAAAGTTCTAAAAAATATAAAATATCACATGGTAGAAGGGTTATGGAAAAAATGTATGTGGAAGGGACAACACAACTAGACGAGGTGATGAAACATTAGCACTCTCATTGATTTAGCGTACAAAATGAAATTTTTTATTATGTAATTTCGGAAGGGGGAATAATTTAATGATTTATAATTTTATAAATAAAATTTTCAATTGTGATTAAATTATATTCATTATAATGTTATGTGATAATGTGAAAAACAAGAACTTATTTGGTTTTTTTGGAATATTTCATCATGTGCAATTTGAATGATCTTTAATAATCATAAAAATTTATGATATAGATATTAAATTGTGAATGAATAATTTTTATGTATATTGGTTTATGATAATGTCTATTGGTTACAATATAAAGTGATAATGGCCATAACTAGTTGGATCGTACCTAATGCAACCCATTTATCGAAGCTTCCATGGGAGATAGCATCAATGGAACTTTACCTTTATCAAATTGAATCCACAAATCATCAACTAAATCATGATCCAAAACGTTTATGGGTGTATTCCATGATTATAAAGTTCCTCGACCAATCCATGTTCACCAAAACACAAATGGATATCTCATAGTTTCACACCATACACAAAGGGAGTTTACTGGTGTAATAAATAGATAACTATCATGACCCAAATATAATGATTTTTATTTAAAATAATGATTCTATTTATATTCTATGATTATTATTACACTTTTTATGATTAGATAAGGAGTTGATAAAAACTATGTGAAACATAATTTTTCATTTTATTGGGAAATATATACATCTAATCAAGACTCTAATTTATTGAATTATAGAATTTAAGAAATAAGTTATATTTTAATAAAATTTTATGGTAGAATATTTTTTATTAAATATATACTATAATATAATTTTATGAAGTGAAAAATAATTTTTAAATGTGCTACAGAACTGTTATTGTCCAAAAACCAGTATTTTTCAATTGACAAGAATATTTTATTATAAACGTATATTTTTTCTTACATTAATAATTTTTTTAGATCAAATAAATATTATTTTTAAACCATCATGTCAAATTTACCATAAATATTTTTTTAATAATTATTAGAAACAGATGAATTTTTGGGTCCAAATTAAATACAGTATAAATATATGTTGTGTACATTGACATCATACGAGGAAAAAAGTGGTGTAATATATTCTAAAATGGGTATACAAGAGTAAATATATATTCAAACTCCAAAATAATGTTTTTTCTAGGTTATTATGTTTTTTATATACCCTTAATGAGTACTCAAAAACCTGTATCAAATTTTCTTTTTTTATTGTCAATTCATCCTAGACAGAACTCACTCCAACAATAATAATGGTTTTATTTTAATGATATTGGTAAATTAAAATTTATAATAATGGGTAAAAAATCACTTTGGAATAATAAATCGGAGAAAAATATTGGCATGTTTGAGGGTTTTAATGATTTTTGTGTAGTGTAAAAACATATGTGGGGGAAACAACAAATAACACCCCAATCTTTGGTTATATATACCCAAAGAACAACCCATTTATCTTCATTAAAAACCAATGGATCATGACTATACTCATCCCTTACCTCTCTATACCCGTCCCATGGTTCCTAAAATATCTCAATAAGCACATCCCATTACATTGTAAATACCCTATCTAGGAAAAGGATACTACCATTCTCCTCTATATTCAGGAACATTCTCCATGTAATATCATTAGAATACAAATTATTCATGTTGGGATATGATTATACACATTATTGTTACTTTAATTATTATTTCAATGAGATTATATACCTCATTAACCCTCATTAATCCCACCCCCATATACCTTTATGTACCCCCATTATGTTTCCGAAATTTTCCTATAAAATTCCATGATAAAAAATTATGTATGAATTTCCATCATCTTTTCTACTCAAATGTATTCACCATGATGTACCTAAAAATAATTTAATTATTAATCCAATGTACTTAAACTAAACACCTTAATAATTGTATTAAAAGTGATGAAATATGATCCTTTGTTTAGTGATCAATGTGACATACTTATGTACAGACATGATATAAAACTGACATGTGTTCTTAAAATTATTTATCCAACAAATGCATGGGAAATGTATTGATCCCATCAGATTCCATACAGGGTGGGATGGAAGTTAAAATAAGAAAAGTATGTTATGTTTTCTTTTAGGTTATTTTTGACTTATTTTTATAATTCCATGTTTTATGTTGCTTACACATTACCATATTGCTTTTATGTTATCATCATTATTTGATGTTCTTGTTTATTAATCCCACCCCATTTGTGTTCCATTAAAAATAATTTTGTATAATATTTAATAATTTTTTCTTGTTTTTTTATTCACATAATTTTGGTTTTATCTCACCAAAATATAATTTATTTCCACAATATATCCCATGATGTTTTATGAAAAATAGAATTTGAGATCATGTTAATGAAGTTTTCAATATGGTTGTTGTCTCTATGTATCACGTTGGTGTGGTGGGATAGTAACCCTACAAATAAATTATGATTAAATATCATTTGGGATTATTTTTTGGGTAATGTTATGTAATAAATTTTTAATTAAATTGTTTTAAAATATGGATTTTCAAACTAAATTAGAATGAAATGGTCATTTAGAAATAGTATTTTATAGAAAATATAATTCTCAGACATGAGAATTTATTCCCATTATTTATTTTGGTTAATTAATCTAATACATATCATTACTAAATCCATTAATATAATTTATTCTATATAAATAATATTATAAATATTAATTATATTAACTTAACAATAATTATTGATCCCTATGTATCTACTAAAAAAAGAAGCATTAGTCATGTTTGGTACAGGATACATTTTTCATGATGTGATTTTGTTATTTTTTCATAACACCCCCTAATGTTAAGTATAATGGATGGGGATGATGGATAATATTTTTTTTATTTTAATTATTCTATTCTAAAAAGATATTCTCTATCATTTAGTAACATTATGTCTATTCCTAAGGAATGGGATAGTTAATAATTTTCATGTCTGGACTACCACCTCTATGAGTGAATTGTGTTATATGTATTATACAAATAAAGAATTTGGGTATAAAAGTGTAATTAATGAAATAATATTATTTTCATTCTTAAATTATTCATAATTTTAGTTTCTTCCTCCCCCCCATTTTAATGAAAATTAAATTTTAAACTATGTGTCGGTTTAAATTAATACATACACATGTAAATTGGTTATTTTATCTATTAAATCCTATAATGGAACATTTTATGTATAAAAATTATATTAAAAACTATTTTTATTATTTATTTTAGTAATCTATTTTCAAAATTAAACATTAATATGGTAACCATTCCAAGAGATTCAAATAAAAATTAATAGAATAACATTGAGTAACCAAAATGTGTAGAATAGATTTAATAAATGAGAAACCAAAGATTGTAAGAAGACATTATGAAAAAAAATAATAGATGAAAATATGTTATTTTTATGGTTTTTAATGATCATTATATAATTATATCGAATGTTAACTTCAAGTTCAAAATTATTTTAGAAATAAAGGGAAGGGATCCTCTAAACCACCCCCATTACGATATGGTTACAAGTTTTCTTTATTTCTCCACATTTTTCATTATCTTATTGAAAATTATATCTTCTATGTTATGTGTATATGATCTATTTACAAATATAAATATTTTAAATTATGATAATTTGTTTTGGAAGGTTTAATTTTATGTTCCCTTCGACGTTTTTTCTTTTATGTAAACCTGATTTTTACTAAAATTATGTCTATCTACTCTCATATAATGTATCACTCCCATACCATTTTTAACCATAAATATTTTCTAAAAAATATTAATTATTTACATAAAACCATTTTTTGGTTAATTATCATTTTAAAATAAATCATTTTCCCTTCTCCATAATATATCCTTTTCTCGTTTCTAAAGGAATCAACTAAGATTTTGTTTTTATAATTATTTCCATAATGGTTTTCGAATTATTTTCTAAAATGTTCTCCCATTATCAAGTAATATTTTAATTTTTAATATTATGATTGTTAAAAATGATTGATTTAATTATTCTATTGTTTATCCAAATGACACTTCCTTAGATTATTCATTAACCAAATATTGTGAAACATACTTTCTTATCTTTGGTTTAATCATTGTGATTTATGTTTGGTTTCTATTTTATTTTATAGAACACAAAAAGTGTACAAAATATGATGGTGGTTAGCCTATGTTATGAGGAGTGGGCCAGTTATATACCCCAAATGAATTGAATAATTTCAATGTCTCGGTATAGTTTATGTACGTGATTTGGGATTAATCATAATAATTTTTAATATCCAAAGGAGTAAACCTTGAAATATGATGATAGTCTATGAACTAATTCTTGGAACAAATATTATGTATTTTTTAATGATAATTCATTAGATTTACAAATCTAATATATTATGTTACAATTTTGTAGTCCATGTTCTAATATTTATGATCATCCCATTTAGGATATTACATTATGCCTCTTGAAACTAATACAATAATTAATTTCCATGTTTTTCCCATTATATGGTTTTTAGTTCATTTTACCTTTTTTTATTTTCATTATGATATTCTATGTGGTTTTAGAGGACTTATGGGTGTAGGAGTACCACTTGGAGTTTTAAATTATGTCATTGATTTTATGTTTAATAAGTTATATTTATGTATATAATATTAATGAAACTCTATAAATATCATTCCCCAGTGTGTATATGTTTGAATAGATTGTTACAAATCATGTAATAATGTATTTTTAATTAAAAAGTTGTTATAAATGGTATCAATGGACGGTTTGGATATTTTATTATTTTAGGATTAGAGGACTTTAGTGAAAACATTGATGGTATTCCTTAGCATGGAATTTGACCATGATTTTTTGGTAAGTTTGATATTATGTAAATTTTCAAGAAAGAAATTACATTCTAGATAGTATTAGTGGATATGCTTTGGGAATAGATACATTGAGGGGTAATAATAGAAAAAAAATTATTGATCGATAATATATGGATCATCATTCCATTGCATATAGAATATCCCATTATTATAAACCTATTTTAACAATCCTAATGATATGATTAGACTAATAAACAATCACTTTACAAACCATTTTGAAGGATCAGAACATGTACTATTATAAAAGTTAATTAAATAGAGATCCTAATATAAAAATGAGCATGTGTAACCTATATTGATTTCTTGGACTCATAAATTATGGGATCTATATCATTTTTGAATTATTTATTCAAATATCATATTTTTCCCTTTTATACATCTATTAATTTATGTATTACCACATATTAACATTATTTTAATGTACTGGATAGAGAAAGTATGATCCAAGAGAATGATTGATGTAATAGGCAATATAATTATTATCCCAACTTATAATCTATCGGGGAATGAATTTGGATTAGGGATATTTTTGTTATTCCAAATAAACGATCATGAACTTGAATTAATAAAGTGAACATTTTCGAATTCCTTATCCTCATAGATATGATAAAATAGATTCATTTGAATATTCGGTTGATGTAGATGATGAAGGAAAAATGATACAATTTTTATCTTGTAAAAAATGCGGGATGAAACAAATGGTAATGTCTCAATGGTATTAAATGATATTTCTCTTAAATAATATTGAGTATAACATCATTCTTTACACACATAGGAATGAAGGTCATGATTAATTTTTAAAATAAAAAGATATTCATTAAAGTATCATAATTACATAACATAATATATATATATATAATAAACAAAATATTTTAATTTTTATAATTATAAAATTTCTATGAAATAATTTTTGAAGGACGTATTATTCTTGATGGGTTTTTTATTAAAAAAAGTCGATCATTATATTTTGTATTTAATTTTAAATGTTAAATATTTTTTTGAAATATAAATAGATAAAATTAGTTTTATTTTTGAATTTATAATATCAATACATACTTTGAAAGAAAGTTTTATCATTTTCTCATAATATATATTTTTTTTAAATTGAAATTTTTATGAATATTAAAATTTTCATGAACATATTATTATATAACAATTAAATATATGGTAATAAAACAATTTATGTGATCTAATATTAAATTAATGTCTATTATTAAATATTTTAAAATATTTTTTAAATACATAGAACTCTTGAACATAATTTTTAAGCACAAACTAAAATGTAAATTTATTAAAAAAAACTATTTTATGTATTTTCTTTAAATTAAATAATACCTTGGAAATTTTTTAATGGGATATTTTAATGTCACATTTACTTAATTCAATTAACAATTTATCAATTACTTTATTAAAAATTGTTAGCACCAAAAATATATTTTATATATAAGTTTTGATCATAATTAAATATATAATGATTTTGTGTGTGTTATGTGTGTTTAATTTAAAATCATATTTTCTCATATTTATGAAGGGAGTTATTTATAGTGGATTATAACATTATAGTCATCGTGTTAAATAGTTTTGGGAACTATCCTCTTATATTTTTATTAAAAAAAATAATTGGCATGATTAATATTGAAATAAGAGTTATAAGTGATTAATTAACTAATATAAAGAGGCTCAAAATATTATTTGTTTACATGATTTTATAACCTGAAGAATCCCTTTTTAAATCATCACAGGCTTAAAATAATGTCTCACCAAGCATGCAACACCTAAATAACCTAAAATTTAAGAATATATATTCTGACCCCTTACTTATCCTTGTTTTCAATAAAAATTACCCCATTATAATTCATTAGTGAATCTTTATACATTTTTTCTTCCAATAAACCTATAACACAAACATTATAGTTATCCAATCTTAATTTTTTAACCCTTCATTTCCCTTGATATTTTTAGGGGAAATCTAAGTCTCTTACATGAGTGTGTCTTCTTCTTCATCATTTTAAAAAATCTATTATCCATATATTATATAACTCAATTAATAAAATGGATTAAAAATCACATATATACTAAATTTCATTATATTTATTTAAAAAAATCTTTAATCCCTATGAATCCATTATGAACAATATAAGCATCACTCATACGTTGTGAAGAATACTACCTCCATGAAGAGATGTAATTTTTTTCATCACAAAAACATAGGGATACAATTGATAATAAGTTTTAAGAATAATTATTTAGTTTATGTAACCTGTTTAAGAATTTAATTATAAAATTCTATATTTACAATCAGTTAGTCAATTTATTATGGAGTGAGATCGTCAATATTGTATATGTGTAGACTACTACATCCATGAATGACACATCTTATTTGTGTTAACCACCTATCATATGTGGACCTATAAGTGTAATAAATTAAATAAAACTATTTCTATATAATTTTTTATATTTTAAAAGGAAAAAATATTTTAATTTCCACTAACCTCAAAATTTTTGTAAAATAAAATTATTGATCATGTTTACATACAGATTACCACCTCCATGTAGTGATGCATTTTGTTCTCTATGGCCTCCAATCCTGTATGATATAAAAAAAATTTAATATTGAAAAATGATATTTAAACCACTATTTATATTTTTTTGTTTATTAATATAATTTCAAAAATAAATTTAACCCTAGTTAAATTTATAAGAGATTCGAGTAAAAATTATCCGAATAACCTTGACTAACTAACAAGAGTTGTTGAAATTTAACAAATTAGAAACTTATGATGTTAAGTAGGAATTAGGAGAAGAATTATAGGTAACAAATACTTTTATTTACATTTTCAATTAACATAATTTAATTATAAATGATTTTAAGTTCAACTGATGAATGATTTCGAAATTAATATTAAGGGATCCTATGAACCTCTATCACACCCTTTTGGTTACAAATTCTCTTTAATTCTATAAATTTTACTTATTTTATTCCAAAATATATCATACATATTCTATATATTTTTTACATAAATAAAATTTCTAGTTTTCCTTAACTTTATTTTTTTTGGGTAAGATACATTTTATGTTCTTTTTAATGCTTTATCTTTCATGTAAATCCAATTTTATAAGAATTTATTTATTTCTAGAATCATGTAAAATATCACCCCATTTAAATAATTAAACATTAATGACTTTCAAGAAAAATATTTTTTTTATTAAAATCCATTTTAGAACAATTTAGGTTTTAAACTAAAACATTTTTTATTTTTCTTTAAATGTTACTTTACACATTTTGAATAACATCACCTAAGTGGTGATTTTTATTTTTACTTAATTGAAATTTTGATAAATTATTCTATAACATAACAACCCATTATGTTTTATATGTTAATTTTTCAAACAATTAATGATAAAAAAAATTAATTTCTTTAATATATTGAAAATTTATATTACATACACTTCTGTTATTCCTTGTGAAATGGTTGTGAAATAGGCATTCTTGTCATGGGTTTTATCATTATGATTTATGTATTATATATAATTCTATTTATCGAATAGAAACTCTTTTATATATTCTGATGGTGGTTAGACTAAATTTTTAGGGGTGGTTCTCTTACATCCATACAATGCATTACGTAATTTAAATAACTTATAAGAGGATATTTGTAAGATTTACAATTAAAACTAATAATTTTTTATGGTCTATTGAGTTATCTATGTTATATATTGATGAAATATTTCATAATCATTGGAATATGATGATGTCATAGGGTGTATTCCTTCACATATTATGTTTTCCTATGGGAGACCTAGGTATAATATTTACGATTCTTCCATATATTTATGATTACATGCATTTATGTTGACATTTCTTATACCTTGTTATATTTCCCATGATCATTCTCATTAGGATATTTCATTATGATAATTGAATAAATTAATATTCTTAATTTCTAGGATTATTACCTTACTGTTATTTTTATCTATCCCTATCCTTTATTTATTTTTCCTCTGGACATCCCATGTAGTTTTAAAGTAATTATGGGAGTAGCTTCCCAATTTGTTGTTTTAAAATTTTATGTTTTAAATTATATAATTGATTATATTTTTAAAGAATTTTATTTCTGTATGTAATCAAATAATCAAACAATAACTCAGAATCCTTGGTATGTATTTATTTCATAATTTGGTAAAGAATTATATATTATATTATTAAGTCTTGGTCTGTAATAACCGAAGATATTCTAATTGTGTGGGAATATGCTGATGTTTTTCCTGAAGAGTATACTTGTCATCCACTGAATCATGAAGTTGGGTTTTCAATAGAACTTAGACCTGTGGAAAAACTATTTCATCTTCTCTATATATAATGTACCCAATATTGTTGTTGTAATTGAATAAAAAAATAGAGGAAAGTTTCTATAAGGATTTATTTGGATAATTATTTTACCATTTTATACACAATTTACTTTTATTTAGAGGAATGATGGTTTAATGTTTATTTCATTTGATTATAATGAACATTAAATGAATAATATCGATCACATGTATCCTATACTAAATTTAGTTTATTTTTTATAGATTTTAGGGAGCTAAATAATTATCAATGATTGAAAACTTATCTTGATGTCATTATTTGATCTTAAAAAATGAAGAAATATCCAAGACAATATTCCATATTAGGTATGGTCATTATGTATTTATAGTGATGCAATTTAGTTGTAGAGACCCGAAGATTGACGTACATGGACATTACATTACTTTTGCAGAATACTTAGTACATAACAAAAACACACACACAAGGACTATAATAGTTTAGTGTCTTTGGAAACTCGGAATATAATCTTCTAATCGTGGTGAAAGATCTTCAACATCTCCCATAAAGATATTCTTTTTTTTTCTAAACATAAATCATTTCTTTATGTCCCGGGGAAAAGAAAACATAAAAGGGTGAGCTCAAATGCTCAGTAAGGGTAAACAAAATAAATATCAATCATGTCATATTCATAATAACATATCTTTTGGAAATCTTAACCTGCAAAAGAGATCATAATTTCATAACATGGGATAAATCATAGTAGTGAAATGTAATCCCAATAATCATAACATAAAACATGAAACTTTTTGGCATACACACATAATCATAGAGAATCATTTCTTATTAGTCAAGACTCATTGCCAATACTATCTTAGTGGACAAAGTCCCTTTCTGAACCGAGTTCACTCTTCGTTTTAGTCCTGTTTCACTGAACCGGTATAACCTACCGTTCTAGCCATGTCTATCTCATGAGATATAAAATATTTACCCAATGCATTGGAGGTAGATATAGGTACCACCCATCTCATAATGATACCATTCTTATGTGTGCCAAAAAATCATAAATCACACATCATTGCATAACCCATGTAATAAAAAAAATGGTATTCTTAAACAACATGACATCATAAAACAATTCATATAAGATAAAGGAATTAATAAAAATATTTCCATCACAACATAATCAAATCCATGTAATAATAGGGATAGAAACATAACCCTATATTATCTTAGATGGAAAATAATTTTGATAAAACACTTGAACTCCATTCTTGAGGAAAATATCCTTTCTGCTTCAAAAACACTTTTCATTTCTTAACATGTCGTACAATTATAAACTAAAAGAAGTTGATTAAAAATAAACTTGAAAACTTGTAAAAGAATCTTCTTGAAAATAATGTTTTAAAAATCCATTCATGTTGTATAAGTTAAAAAAACATTCTTCGTACTTTTGTTGGAAAAGTCAAAAAGTACCTCGTACGAAAAACGACGAAAGATTCCTTTCATATATTTTACTAAAAACTCACCGAAGGGTAAAATTGGATATAAACTATTGTATAAGGATATAAATATTAAATATTGAGGAAACATGGATGTGGATGATAAAATACACCCCAGTAAATTACAAAGTATAAACAATCTCGGATAAAAATGAGATTGTGATATTTCCCTTACCATAGGTCCGATTTGCTTCGTATGTGTCCAAACCTCCTGTATAATGATTTAAATAATGTCATTGACTTATTCCAGAATCATACTCATTGTTATGATATCGTATATGGTTCACTTATGGCTTTATATTACCCATTCTTTTGTAAATTCCATGTTAAAGAGCGTTTTGGGTAAAATCGTTTCATTTTTCATCCGTGTTTTGACTTGTAATTATTCATATGATTACTTAGATCATGATTACTTAATTCAAAAATATAAAAAATTATTTATATATAATATATATTCATAATATACATATATATAATAGATCATTAAATGGAAATAAACACACCGTTCATGGAGAAGGTAGGTCGTACGTACGCATGAACGATGTTTTCGTTTCCTTATTGAGATGAATGGAATTAAGTAGATGACATAAATATATATACACATAAATACAGTATCATTATTATGTCATATATTTCATGATTACTTATTATATATACTTTATAATCATTCATGAATGGTTAACGTGGAGAATGAATCTCATCGCGTCGTGGAGACGGTAGTCCGTACGTACGCACGAGCGATGATATCTTTCTCATGATCGTGGAATTTTATTGGAGTGTATGTATACTATTTCAGAATCAATATCACTTTACAGTAATCATATATATTTATTATGTACACCATTATACCCATCCAAGTAAGGTGGTGGTGGAAAATAGATTACACCACGGTGTGGAGACGGTATTCCGTACGTACGCACGCGCGGTGATTTCGTTTTCCGTAGGATCGATAGATGGTGAAATAGGGTTGTTTCATACTTATAATAACATATCAGTATATTATTGATACTGATGTTATTACTTCATAATGAAACAACTAAAGAAGAAGAAGTGGAAGAAGAAATAAAGATGAATGAATCGGTAACGGACATTACCTCTTCTTTGAAGTGCTTCTTTGAGACATCCTTTTAGGGCACTAAAATAGGTCTTTGAAGAAGACTAGAACCTATAGGATGTTTCTAGGGAAGTGCAGAGGATAAATTGGTAGGGTTTGGCCGAGCTTTAAGTCTCAATGTGGTGTGAGGAAGAGGGGGAGGAGGTGACCTTTTATAAGGGAGGAGAGGGGCACCTTTGGAATAACTAAAAATATTATTTTATTATAAAGTCAAATTCGGTTTTTAATAGCTCCAAATTGATATATATCGAAGATAAGGTGGGTAGGGGTCGAAATCCTCTCATCCGATAGAATTTAGACAAGTTTAGGTATCAATTTTAACCTTATCATTTAAATATAACTTTAAGTTAGATAATTTAACTTTCACCGTGTCTTCTTGTTTTCTTACAATATAAGGTTAATAAACTTACTATATCAAGCCAAACAAACCGAAAGTTGTTTATTATTAATATATATAACCTTATATAAGTCATTTGGCCGAACCTTAGATTTTTAGGAATAAAATAACAATTAATAATATAATATTTGTTTTAAAAACTATTTTATGTCAATTTTGACACTATTTAGTAATTGATTTTTGTGAAAATCATAACAGAATTATTAGCTCTAACCAAGTTAATTAAATCAATACTAACATATAATATTAACCTATAAAATTATTTTAATTCATAAAAAGTCTCAAATTACATTTATTTGGGTATTTATAACATCAATTATGTCAATATTTTATTTATAAGATAATTATTGCATCATCGTTGTGTCATAAATAAATTAAATTATTTAATATCTAAAAATTACAAATAAAATACCATTATGTAGGAAATATATTTATCTTTCTAATTAATATTTATAGTCGAAATTATATTATGTATAACCCCATATTAAAAATGATTTACTTATTAAACTTTGATTTTAACTATTTTAACCCTTCTTTAAATAAATTAATAATAAATGTCCTAATCTAATCCAAGTGGGCCTAAATGGTCATATTTTATTCCTAAGGTTGTTTTTGGTCGAATTACACTTGTCCAATAAAATTATGGCATGTGTTAGGGTAATAGTAATATCATTTTTACCCTTAATTTCCATATTTACTTTTAACTGTGGTAAAAAAAAGTAAAAGGTTATTATTCACCAAAAATTATTTTCATCTCATTGAACCACATTTTACTTACTGACATCAACTGTGTCTCTCGGATTTTTGAAATTCCACTCACAGAAGCTGTAAAATTAAGTTTTATGAAAAATTCATTTTTTTTACTACCACTTAGTGGTTTCACTATTCATCAAAAAATGAAAGTTTCCAGAAAAATACCAAAAATTAGGCATAAGATATATTTGATATTATCAATTCAAAAATGATGTCTATTTTACCAAATTCAAAACATATCAGTTTCATTAATTAATTTAAAAATTAATTCCCGTCATCAAAACAAATAGCGTGTTCTTAAGAGATAATAACTATCAAAAGATTGACAGTTGTTTATGTCTGGTTTAAATGTGAAATTACATCCAATAACCAACATTGTATTAAATTGTAAAAATATATTCTAAATATACTTTAAAACCAATCAAATTAATAATTTATCACTATTAATTTTTTTTATTAAAAAGGTTCTTTTTAATTAAAATTTAGTAATTTTCACTATTCATCAGAAAATGAAAGTTATCCGGAAAGTACCAAAATTTCTCCCTAAGCTAATTTCGATATTCTGAATCCAAAAATGAATTCCATTTTGAAAACTAAAATTTAAAAAATTTCAAAAAATTGTTATTACTATTCATAACGGCTAGTTTTAATAATATTTTAATAGCATATCGTTGTTTAGTGAAACTCGGTATTGCGTACTACACACGCTATCGAGGAAGGTCGTGATTGCGTGTAATGCAAGGCAAGTCAAGGATGCATGTTGTGCAAGATCCTTTTGGTGTAGCGTACAACACAAGACATTAATGAAATTAAAAAGAATATTTTTCATAAAATCTCAGGGTGTTACATTCTACCTCCCTTAAAATGAATTTCACACTCGAAATTCATCGGGGTTATAAATGGTTTACTATTCGAAAGTTTCTTTAATAGAAACCCAAATCATAAAAAGGAATACCAAAACCAATCTTTAAAAACAAAAGTATGAAACATAATGGTTACCCAAATAAACAAATCACTGGGTTTCCACATAGGTGAAAATATGGATATGGAAGAGAAATCTAACCATCATGTTCTGATGGAGAGTGGTAGAGAACATGGCCATGGAAAAGCCAGCAATCACAAAGCCATAAATTTGTGACGATCTAAGGTACCATCTGATTCATCAGATATAAGAGCACTAGGACAACTGTTTTGGTTTTCAAGATCATTTCCCTAAAGTTGATGAAATTGGAATTAGAAGAAATACTTTCGTGGTTTTCGTAGTCTCACCATTTGTAGTTATTTGGACAATTTCCACTTCATCTCTTGAATAAATGAAGTTGAATTTGTCATTCGTGATGTGTTAGCAGATAATGTGATAGAATGATGGGTCATTCCATCTGTCTCAAACAAAAGGTTAGAAAAGTTATCAAAAAATACATAAGTCCATCTATAGAGAGATTAATCATACATAGTTCCTAAAATGGACTTATACTTCATATATCATACTGCTTAATATAATAAAACTAGTTTCTACTAAACAGGGACTTCCTGTAGGCCAGTGGTAGGCGATAAAGGCCAGTCACACTTCGGTTGTGGGTTCGATTCCCACAGCCTTGTCCGACGCGATGGGTTGTAGCCCGTCCTGCAGGTTTTCCTTTTTCTATAGCTATATTACTAAAACATCCCATCAACAATATCAAAAAAAATTATCCCTAAACAATACTAACTTATGTCCAACATAATCCATTCCAATCTTTAGTCTTATCTAAAATACTTCGGTCCAACCTCATAGTATAAAGAAAACGATTACTAGAAATGTCGTCAACTAAGCATGTGAATAGCATCATTTATCACCCATATATCTTGTTGGTCACATTCTAATCATGTGAATACCTTAATGATGTATTCTCTTGAAAAATGAATACCCATTAAACCTTAGTGAAAACATGAATGCTATCAAAATTTAACTCTTTCCACATACCAAAATCCAAAAATTCTATATACTCAAACCATGATATAACCTTCTCCTTATATCATTCATGAGCTCATGAATACTATCAAACATTTAATTTTCTCCTTATCCCTTCATTATGCGCATATCATCTACATTCCAAAAATATCTGAATATCCTTTCATGGATACTGGTAACATTAATCATACACTTTCACAACTCAAGGAAAGACAATAGTGTAACAATCCTTAGATGTCTCTATATTCCATAGTAGCATGAGATTACTTATACAACATTACACATGATAAACATGTAATCATTCCACTACATTCTTAAACCATTGACCGAGATTCAACAATTCTTTCATCTCACATATCATTTGTAGTCTCTTCATCATCATCCACATAATTACTACCCATATGACCATACTAATTCTCTTTATGAGACTTTCCCTTAGGGCATTGGTTTTCATAATGCCCGTACATTCCACATTTAAAACATTTAACCATTGTTGATGTCGTAGAAATACCATTATCCTCATCCCTGGTGTTAACTGAACCTTTTCCTTTGCACTTACTGGCTTTGTGTCCTTCTTTTCCACACCCAAATCATCTTCTAGTTCCTTTGAAACATTCTCCTTGATGCCTCTTCCCACATGATTTACATAGGGGAAATTGAACTTTCTTTCCTCTATGATCATCATGAAACTACATCTTTCTCTTATTAGCCGAGTCAGGAAACTTACCAAATTTTACTTTATTGATCATATTATGAGATTTCTGATTCGGCATAATAATGATGTTTGGACTTCCAAATCCCATTTCATTTGGTTTCCCATGAATAATATCATTCCATTGTCCATCATATCCTCCATTATCGTGAATCATCTTGTTTCCATCCATTTTATAAAACCCAAAAAGAATAGTGTGAGAGGAAAAAATCATAATAAAGGGGGAGTAACTTCAATATCTAACATCTTTGGTTTAATCTAATATTGTTACCAAAGTTCTAGGACTATATCCTCTACGTATACTTATCCTTAGGGACAACCCTAGACATACCTTAGAAATGTCTCTAGGGATCTCACTAATGTTTTCGCATCCTAGTTTCCAAAGGTTGACTATACTTTTCCTCTGATACCAACTATAGAGACCCGAAGCTTGACATACATGGAAATTACATTACTTTTGCGGAATACTTAGTACATAACAAAAACACACACACAAGGACCGTAATAGTTTAGTGTCTTTGGAAACTCGGAATATAATCTTCTAATCGTGGTGAAAGATCTTCAACATCTCCCATAAAGATCTTCTTTTTTTCTAAACCTAAATCCTTTCTTTATGTCCTGGGGAAAAGAAAACATAAAAGGGTGAGCTCAAATGCTCAGTAAGGGTAAACAAAAGAAATATCAATCACGTCATATTCATAAGAACATATCTTTTGGAAATCTTAACCTGCAAAAGAGATCATAATTTCATAACATGGGATAAATCATAGTAGTGAAATGTAATCCCAATAATTATAACTTAAAACATGAAACTTTGTGACATACACACATAATCATAGAGAATCATTTCTTATTAGTCAAGACTCATTTCCAAGACTATCTTAGTGGAAAAAGTCCCTTTCTGAACTGAGTTCACTCCTCGTTTCAGTCCTGTTTCACTAAACCGGTATAACCTACCGTTCCAGCCATGTCTATCTCATGAGATACAAAATCTTTACCCAATGCATTGGAGGGAGATATAGGTCCCACCCATCTCATAATGATACCATTCTTATGTGTGCCACAAAATCATAAATCATACATCATTGCATAACCCATGTAATAAAAAAATGGTATTCTTAAACAACATGACATCATAAAACAATTCATATAAGATAAAGGAATTCATAAAAATATTTCCATCACAACATAATCAAATACATGTTATAATAGGGATAGAAACATAAC
Source organism: Viscum album (assembly GCA_963277665.1). Lineage (NCBI taxonomy): Eukaryota > Viridiplantae > Streptophyta > Magnoliopsida > Santalales > Viscaceae > Viscum > Viscum album. The sequence continues at coordinate 1,486,649,156 of OY728137.1, read as the reverse complement.
CCTATATTATCTTAGATGGAAAATAATGTTGATAAAACACTTGAACTCCATTCTTGAGGAAAATATCATTTCTGCTTCAAAAACACTTTTCCTTTCTTAACATGTCGTACAATTATAAACTAAAAGAAGTTGATTAAAAATAAACTTGAAAACTTTTAAAGGAATCTTCTTGTAAATAATGTTTTAAAAATCCATTCATGTCGTATAAGTTAAAAAAACATTCTTCTCGTACTTTTATCAGAAAAGTCAAAAAGTACCTTGTGAGAAAAACAACAAAAGATTCCTTTCATATCTTTTACTAAAAACTCGCCGAAGGGTAAAATTGGATTTTATAAAATTTTAGGTGGATGGAAATAATATTATATATTGTGGAAACATGGATGTGGATGTTAAAATACACCCCAGTAAATACCAAAGTATAAACAATCTTGGATAAAAATGAGATTGTGATATTTCCCTTACCTTTGGTCCGATTTGCTTCGTAAGTGTCCGAACCTCCTGTATAATGATTTAAATAATGTTATTGACTTATTCCAGAAACATACTTATTTTTATGATATCATATATGGTTCACCTATGACTTTATTTTACCCGTTCTTTTGTAAATTCCATGTTAAAGAGCATTTTGGGTAAAATCATTTCATTTGTCGTCCGTGTTTTGACTTGTAATTATTAATATAATTACTTAGATCATGATTACTTAATTCCAGAATATAAAACATTATTTATATATAATATATATTCAGAATATACATATATATAATAGATCATTAAATGGAAAGAAATACACCGTTCATGGTGACGGTAGGCCATACGTACGCATGAACGCTGTTTTTGTTTCCTTATTGAGTTGAATGGAATTAAGTAGATGACATACATATATATACACATAAATCCAGTATCATTATTATGTCATATATTTCATGATTACTTATTATATATATTTTATAATCATTCATGAATGGTTAACGTGGAGAATGAATCTCATCGCGTCGTGGAGACGGTAGTCCGTACGTACGCACGAGCGATGATATCGTTCTCATGATCGTGGAATTGTATTGGAGTGTATGTATACTATTTCAGAATCAATATCACTTTACAATAATCATATATAGTTTTTATTTACACCATTATACCCATCCAAGTAAGGTGGTGGTGGAAAATAGATTACACCACGGCGTGGAGACGGTATTCCGTACGTACGCACGCGCGGTGATTTTATTTTACGAAGGATGGATAGATGGTGAAATAGGGTTGTTTAATACTTATAATAACATATCAGTATATGAGTGATACTGATGTTATTACTTCATAATGAAAAAACTAAATAAGAAGAAGTGGAAAAAGAAATAAAGATGAAAGAATCGGTAACGGACATTACCTCTTCTTTGAAGTGCTTCTTTGAGACCTCCTTTTAGGGTACTAAAATAGGTCTTTGAAGAAGACCAGAAACTCTAGGATGTTTCTAGGGAAGTGGAGAGGAGAAATTGGCAGGGGTTGGCCGAGCTTGAAGTCTCAATGTGGTGTGAGGAAGAGGGGGAGGAGGTGCCCTTTTATAAGGGAGGAGAGGGGCACCTTTGGAATAACAAAAAATATTATTTTATTATAAAGTAAAATTCGGTTTTTAATAGCTCCAAATTGATATATCTCGAATATAAGGTGGTTAGGGGTCTAAATCCTCTCATCCAATAGAATTTAGACAAGTTTAGATATCAATTTTAATATTATCATTTAGATTTAACTTTAATTTAGATAATTTAACTTTCACTATGTCTTCTTATTTTCTTACACTATAAGGTTAATAAACTTGCTATATCAAGCCAAACGAACCCCAAGTTGTTTATGATTAATATACATAACCTTATCTAAGTCATTTGGCCGAACCTTAGATTTTTAGGAATAAAATAACAATTAATAATATAATATTTGTTTTAAAAACTATTTTATGTCAATTTTGACACTATTTAGTAATTGATTTTTATGAAAATCATAATAGAATGATTAGCTCGAACCAAGTTAATTAAATCAATACTAACATGTCATATTAACCTATAAAATTAGTGTAATTCATAAAAAGTCTCAAATTTCATTTATTTGGGTATTTATAACATCAATTTTTTCAATATTTCATTAATAAGATAATTATTGCATCATCGTTGTGTCATAAATAAATTAAATTATTTAATGTCTAAAAATTACAAATAAAATACCGTTATGTAGGAAATATTTTTATATTTCTATTGAATATTTATAGTCGAATTTATATTATGTATAACCCCATATTAAAAATGATTTACTTATTAAACTTTGATTTTAACTATTTTAACCCTTCTTTAAATAAATTAATAATAAATGTCCTAATCTAATCCAAGTGGGCCTAAATGGTCATATTTTATTCCTAAGGTTGTTTTTTGTCGAATTACACTTGTCCAATAGAATTAGGAAATGTGTTAGGGTAATAGTAATATCATTTTTACCCTTAATTACCCTATTTACTTTTAACCGTGGTAAAAAAAGTAAAAAGTTACTATTCACCAAAAATTATTTTCATCTCATTGAACCACATTTTACTTACTGACATCAACCATGTGTCTAGGATTTTTTAAATTCCACTCACAGAAGCGGTAAAATTAAGTTTTATGAAAAAAAAAATTTACTACCACTTAGTGGTTTCACTATTCATCAAAAAATGAAAGTTTCCAGAAAAATACCAAAAATTAGGCCTAAGCTATATTTGATATTATGAATTCAAAAATGATGTCTATTTTACCAAATTTAAAACATATCAGTTGCATTAATTAATTTAAAAATTAATTCCTGTCATCAAAACAAATAGTGTGTTCTTAAGAGATAATAACTATCAAAAGATTGACAGTTGTTTATGTCTGGTTTAAATGTGAAATTACATCCAATAACCAACATTGTATTAAATTGTAAAAATATATTCTAAATATACTTTAAAACGAATCAAATTAATAATTTGTCACTATTAATTATTTCTATTAAAAAGGTTGTTTTTAATTAAAATTTAGTAATTTTCATTATTCATCAGAAAATGAAATTTATCTGAAAAGTACCAAAATTTCTCCATAAGATAATTTCGATATTCCGAATCCAAAAATGAAGTTCATTTTGAAAACTAAAATTTAAAAAAATTCAAAAAATGGTCATTACTATTCATAACGGCTAGTTTTAATAATATTTTAATAGCATATCGTTGTTTAGTGAAACTCGGTATTGCGTACTACACACGCTATCGAGGAAGGTCGTGATTGCGTGTAATGCAAGGAAAGTCGAGGATGCGTGTTGTGCAAGCTCCTTTTGGTGTAGCGTACAACACAATACATTAATGAAATTAAAAAGAATATGTTTCATAAAATTTTGGGGTGTTACATTAGTCGTATGAATTACCCATAAATTATCATGAATCTGGAGAATATAGAAGTTATATATTACCATGATATATATATTGTAATCTTTATAGAAGATATTATTAAATATTCCAAGTCAATGGAAGATAAGGATGATCAATTTAGTATTATGCTGAAGACCTATAAAAAAATAAGTTACATTACAATTTAATATAATATGAATGTTTACTTCAAAAAGTATCATTATTAGGTCATATAATTATAGAATTTTTTTTCGTTGTATTCTTAAAAAAATAGATGTTATTTAACATTTTCTAAGACAAACCATGATAACTAGAATTAATAGTTTTTTTGGTAGGTTTAATACAATAAATGATTTTGATAAATTTATCACACACAAAATTTAGCTAACCTGACTAAAATAAAAGGGAGATATGTAACATTTGTTATATGGATGTGAATATAATTTAATGGAATTAAAAGTGAATGCTGGTGTGTGATCATTTTCTTATACTAGTACTTGCCCGTGTTATTGCACGATAATTTCAATTAATGGTTTTTCTATTAATAATAGATTAATATTTATAAAAGTGGAGAAGAAACAATAATGTATAGAACATTTTAATTAGAAAGTAATGGTTTATGATAATGGAATAGGAGAGCATAGAAAATGAATATACCCTTAAAATAGTGGAAGAAAACAAATACAGTAAAAGTATATGAATTTTTAAATTTCAAGGAAGAAGATTTGAATTCATGTTCAATTTCAATCACAATAACTATAATGTGGGCACTAAAATAAAGTCAAAGAGAAATCAATGATAAGAAAGTGGTTGTATTGATAAAAATGATAAATCTGAAAAAAATGAAATTATAATAAATTTAATTAGTGGGGTGTTAGGGGAAAAAGAGAGTGAAACTATTCATCATGTATATGGAACAAAATATAATGAGGGGCGTAGAAATCAAAGACAAAGATGAAACAGAAGATGCAATTGAATAAAATAAATAGATGAAGATAGAGAGTGGAAAACCACTTTATAATAATCAACATGAAGTTGAATAAAAAAATAGATAGACAAATTGAATATGGTTGTTTCTTCACTAATTATCAATGTTCCTGGGTTTTATGTCTATATTTAGAACCCAACCCGTGCATTTTCATGGAATGTTTATTTTATAACACATTCACTTGAAAATAATTTGGATTGTTTCCAATATAAATTTCTAGAAAATAAATTCATATTGGAATGAAATTATATTCTATATAAGTTTATACTGATAATGCATAATGGAAAAACATTGATTATAGGATCACATACAGTAGTCATGTCACACTTATTTTTTATTCAAGTGAAAACTTATAATGCATATGACAATTTCAATATAAGTGAAAATTGAAATTTGAAAATAAAAGTAAATTTATTTAACCTACTAAATCATATAAGTTAATTAATTAATCTTTGTCTAAAGAAATTGAGAAAACAATATCCTATATATTATAAATACAGGTTTGTGAATACAAAATATTAAGAAAGCAATGGTAATATTTATAGATGTATTGTATGCAATTCGAATTTAATTTCAATGAATATATACACATGCATGAATATAGAATATATAATTTATATATACATGTCATCACAAATTAAGGAAAAAAAGTGTTTGCTGAATCAGCAGTGTTTTCTCAATATTAAGTACCTACATCTCTCTCATGAGTGGCTATGATGCATCCACTTTTCCTTATTATTTACGTTATTATACTAATTCCAAGAGGTTATAGATTTTTTTCCTCTAGCACAGATAGTTCTCCAGCCTTTTCAGCTAAGATTGGAGGTGGGGTGTGACTTCAACTTCCTGAGCAAGGTGTTCTCACCCACACCTAACTCTTATGTCAAGAATCAGAACATAATAATATTTAAGAACCTATTACAGAGAGTATAAAAAGATAATATTTTGAGTGTACTACTGATTGATACTAATCAAAGCTATAGTAAAATAATGTATGAAATAGGTTATTGAAATATTGTATCCTTTTGACTAAAATGTGCAAGGTTTTTTTTTGACTATGTAACAACATTACCCATTTAAAATCGTCCCTTCAATGGGCACATTCCTTCAAAGCCATATCACATGTTTCACATACATTACTTTACTCCCAATGAAAGCTCTTGGTTGTATCATTACTAATGTCACAACCGAATCTCCCCCTGCCACCAGAAACCCATGTTCTGCAACCTGTAATACCACATGTACCTGGATAGATAAATTTGAAACAGGTCTCCCCTCTCTTGACTGATTCCATCCTTCCCAGTCTCTAGAGAAGAATAGGTGGTATGCGGATTCATGATGAGGGTTGAAATAGAAACCAAATATGGGAAATGAGGACACCCACCATACAGACATAAACCATGGTAAAAATATAAGTCATAATAATCTGTTAAAAGATTAGTAAAATAAGAAAAAATGTATCATTTTCTGAGAAGCAATGAAATTTACAATGGTGTTTGTATGATCAAATATGATAACAAAATATTGAAAAAAAATATGAAGTAGTCAAACCAGTATATGTGTTGTTGATATGTCATAGATATGATAAAATAAAATTATATTGGAACGGAAACATGTTCCAATGATATGGAAGAGAAACATGTTCAACTAATATGTAAAAGAACCACATGAAATGGATGTACTAAACATTATATGGACAGAGAAAACACATAGAAATGGAATAGATGTTATGAAGTATCCATGCTAGGGGCTAATTCAAAAAACATGGTAAATATATTCCATTAACCCTAATGTAAATAGCATAGTCTAATACAGTTTTGAATGTAAAAAAATAATGCAGAAATAAAATATAAAAAAAATATGAAACGTTTAAACTGTAGTATTACTTTGCAATTATACCTATCAAATTAGGTCAAATTTTTCACTCTTCTTTGCTGATTTCTCTATCCATAAGAGTTGAATCAATACATAATTCCTAAAAAACCAAATATAGAACTTGAAGAAACATAGTTTAAACAAAATTGGTAAGGTATTATGTTACCTTACATGATTCATAGTCATTGTGACTAAAGAACACTGATCTAGAAACAACTGACATATATATCTTCAAATTCATATTTGTGACATGAGGTTGAATTGCAGCCACAAACCTGAATGAGAGATTCACATTATACTCTTCTTTTTTGTAAGGGAAAAAAACACGATATATCATAAAATAGGTTAGAATTTTTTCTAAAATAAAACATGTATAATCAGAAAATGGGAAATTTGTAAACAAACATCACTATTTAAAAAGTGGTTATTCTGTTTAATAGGAAATCTAGAAACAAACAGCATTATTTCAGTGTCTTTACAATCACCACTAAGTGACTTCATTAAATCAGTTACACATGATATTTCAAGGTTACATTTTAAAACAAATATAGAGGAAATTAAAATAGAAGCAAGAGTTGCATCAATGAAGGAATGTCAGTTGCTTCAAAACCTACACCAACTCTAAATGTTGTTATACAAATAATTCTATCATAAATAAAGTTCAAATAATATATGATGTAAATGATAATGTGAAAAAAAATCCAAAATCTACAGTTATAGGAAAAAATTCACAGAAATGTGTGACATATTATTCGTAGAAGTAAATAATAAAGAAAAGCATGATCGGATTCTAAAAAATAATAAGATAACAAATAAACATAACAAAATGGTCTACTAATACTTGAAAATGAAAAATCAATTCTACTAACTTTCATCAATATGTCTTCCAAATATCCGGGTAACAGGTACCTGCAAATTCAAATTCATTTATGCTCATAGAAACTACAACAAGAATATAGAAATGGACTGAAGAACATAGGAAAATCATGATTGGGACTGTTAAGACCTCTATAATTTGTTGTTTTGAGGATTCTGGACCATTATCCTTAATATCACTGGATGATGGAAAGTAAAGGTAATGAAACATGTTGGATAAGTCCATTGTATTAATTAGGATACCAAAATATTAGTAAAAATTTACAGATTGACAACTCAATGTAATACAAAACAAATTATAACATAAAACATACCAGTATAGTTCCCTTAAGGTATGTTTGTTGACCCTTTCATGGGAGTTGTCAAAATTTATGTTATCCCTAACATATTTCATTCTGGAACAAAGTTTTTTCAGAAAAATCCTCCAGTTCAGTACACTAAAATTTGCTTTAAAATAAGTATTTAAAGCGGATTAGAAAAAAACATGACCTTTTGATAAAAAAAATGGCCCCACATTGATATGTATTGCACTTCATCAAATTCAATTACATAAATCCCTTGTTTCTGTATAACACAATGGATAAACATGAAGAAGCAGAAATAATCATAACAGAACAATACAAAATGAATAAACATGAACAGAACCATTTTTCAATATAAGAGGTCGGATACCTTACATCTGCATCGAAAAGGCAACGGTGGGTCTGTTTAATCATCTCCTTGAACTATTATAAGCATGGTAGGCTGAAATGGTTGAAATCTAGTGGGTTGTACTATGTGTCCCACTAGTCAAAGATCAAGATCGTCTGGGCTCCACTATTGTCTTGGAACCATATGTACATGGACATGGAGGGGGTGATTTTTTTCAGGAGGGAAGAGATAGCATTATAGATTAAGGGTGAAAGTATATGGGGGGAAATAAGTAGATGAGAGGTATTGTGTATGAGAATAAAATGAAAATAGTAATAGAATTCTAGATTCTAAATTTTAGGCAGACCGTGTGTGCAATATAAGTATAATGTAGTCCATGTGTGAAATCTAATTGGAATAATAATAAATTGATATTAGAAATAGGTGAGGGGACAGACTGAACAGATTGTAGAGATTACATATATTCCAGATGTCACACAAAATTCAATCTCCAGATTTCATGTAGTAATAAACTTGACTAGCATTTGCTTAGAAACCCACCTACCTTCTACATAGATTACACATAGGGATGAGGAGTCTACATATGTTACTAAGAACAATAAAACTATTTCTAAATTTTAAACCGTGGAATAATAAAGAGGTGTAAGTAAGTAAGTTTTTAGGTAAAACACTAAAAGGTAATGTCACTTCTTGTGGATGTAGCCGAATACAATCTCATGTTCCTTTTTAGAGTTAATACCTGACAGTGTTTCCACAGATATGAAGACTTAATACTTGTAAAGAGAATGACACTTTTGTTACCACCAAGTAATACAGGTAGTATTTTCCTGAAATATCCCCCTAATACTACTGTTAGACCACCAAAAGGCAAATTCAAAGCATTAACAGTTCTTACTGACATTATATCTCTTAGAGTATAGTCTAGAGCTTCAAATAATTACTTATGAACCATAGACGACTCATCCCAAATAATAAGTTTTTTCAAGTGTAGAAGTTACGCAAGATCACTAACTTTCTGAATATTGCAAACTAACTACTCAGTAATAGAGATTGGAATATGAAATTTAGAATGTGCAGTTCGTCCCCCCGGAAGCAGTAATGATGATATTCCACTCGAAGCAACAGCATGAACAATAGAACCATCTGACCTCAACAAATCTGTTAGAATATTCCAAATGAAGGTTTTACCCATGCCTCTATATCCATGTAAGAAGAAGAAACCTCCAGAATTTGAAGACAATGAAGGACATAATGACATCCATCACATGTTTCTATTCATCAGTAATCATATTTTGTTTAGTTTAATATTCATTTTGAAGTAACTTCCTATCGTAATTTAGTTATTCTGCAACTAAATGATTTGGATGACTTTCAATTGCAGAATATGGAACTGTCCTAGAAGGATAAAACTGAAGTGAAGTACCATTTCTCTATAAAATCTGCTCAATTTCAAAGAGAGCATACATATGCCTCTGACGATCTGTCAATGTCAAATATACAGAAATGATGCATATAGTTTCCAAGCAGTGTAAAATAAACTATATTTGATCATTAAAATAATGTAGAATAATTAAAAGATAGCATAGATGTCATAGAATGAACTGATCAGATAGAATACAGTAACCAATATGCAATCTTGAAGTAAAAAAAAGATTGGATTATAGATAACAATACTATTAAAAGTGTATAACATAGAATAATATAGTAGTGAGCTGAGGAGTCATTTAATTAAATGATAATCTGAATTAATTATCATGATAGTATTTATGTTCATCAGAAACTATAAATAAACAACATAATTTTGTTTTTTAAAATATAATGAGAAACATACAGAATTACCTGGAATTTATAGCCTTTGTCTTTGGGCATACAGAATATCTTCAGCAAGTAATTCATGGGTTTCATTCCATACAATTTCTGGGTGAGATATGTTATTTTAAAATAACATGCTTGCTAACAGCCTCTGTAAACAATGTCCCATTCTCCAGGCTAACACCTCCCTTAGAGATTCAATAAATTCAGCGTCATCTTCTAGTAGTATTAAATTATAACAGGCCTCTCTAAATGTTCCATGAGTAATACCGTTCACTATTCTCATATCGTCATATGAAGTCACTCCTTTTATTTTTTTATAAGTAATCGAAAGTAAAAAAACTCGCCAGTTGTTGGAGGGACATAGTATAGTCTACCAATACTGAATCCCTGTTTTCGAGGATTCCATTTTTTCATTATATTGGAAGACAAATCGAGTTGGAAACTCTGCATAACTGAGTCATCTACCTTCTGGGTGAGTTTAATTTTCTTTAAATCATGCGGTTAACATTGATTCAGTAATATTTCTATAAGCGAGGAAATATTCTATATTATCATTGTAGATGTAAGTAATTGTATTTTGTTTTGGTAAATGGAAGCTTAACCTCTCTATTGGTGGATATTTGTAGTGGATATCATAATAAAATTTTCTCCATGAAGCCTCAGAAGGAGTTATGTATCGGCAGCTATAGTTCATCTTTATCTCATCCACATTTTTGTCTAGGCAGTCACTATTATTTCTCTCATAGAGTGCTGATGTAACATTATCATTCCCTTTGCTAATATATTTTAAGTGGTACTTGATATAAGATGATTGATTGAAAACCTCAATATTCATATGATAATGATACTTTAAAAGCAAAACAAAATTGTATGGTACCACAAACCAGTTATCCAAAGGCACGTTATTTATAACAACCATACGTCCATCATCTCTTCTACGATATACCACATAACCATACTCGTTAACTGTAGTGTGTGTGCCAAATTTTTTTGGATAAAATTTTGTACATTTTCCATTTCCCATACAAGGGGAGAAACGGTTGGAATCACCGCAAGGGTCATGCATAATGAATTTTGTAATAGTTTTATACAGCTTTGGGTATGCATAGTGATTCGGAATTTCAGCGCAAACTATTCTGTTAACATCTGCAGGAGTGTTAACTTTTTTTTCATGGCATAGAAATAATAGGATGTGAACGTGAGGTAAGCCAGGTTTTTGAAACTCGACGATTCAAACAACTACATGGGTAAAATAGTGTCATAGAACATTAATAGAAGATAATATAATGTACGAAATGAATTAAAAACTATAAATATTAAATATATAGATCGTTATCTACCCATGATTTTCCAAATAAACATCCCTCTCTTAAATCTTTCATTATATTATCAACCTTAATTTTGAAATTTTGAGATAATATCTGAGGGTAGTCAATTGGATGAAGATTGTTATTTCTAAAAAAATCGAGTAATTTCAGGCCACATTGGGTTACATGTGAATGTTAGAAATAGATCTGGATACCAATTAAAAATAGGCATTGAATCCTAGAAATTCTGAATCATATACCTGGGTCCACCGATAAATGATGAAGATAAAATGATACACTTGCAACAGGATAACCCTTCATGGTCACCTCGTAGAAATTAATCTTTCAACCCATAGTATAATTCAACCCTAAACGTTTTTTGATTGAATCGAATGAAATATAGTCTTTGAGACTCAATCATTGTATAATAATCAAAAATAAACTTCTACAACAATATTCTACAATGTAATAAGGTTGGGCAATTGTTTTGACGAAATTACAAGTGTAAAGAGAAGTACTCTCTCATTATTACTTTCCTGAGTGCAGTGCATGTTGTGAAAGGAGTAGCTCGATACAATACATTATCCACATATCCATCCTTACCTCCTGTAAAAATCAAGGGGTATTACAGTGGAAGATATAATGGGTGAATCTCATCTACTCTTTTTAAAATCACCACTTTTCCTTTGAATGGTGATATCACGTTCTTGGTTGAGATCTTCAACATCACTGACAATCAGCATAGCAATTTCAGAATTGTTCAGTAGGTTATATATGGATTCAATTATATGTCTTCTTTTAAGTATCATTAAATTTAATGTTGGTACCTCATGATGATTAAGAACATCCCTTGCACTTATGAATTCTCATGCCAAAGCATTGTGCTCATGTAGCATATGTTGTAGTTTAAGTATAATATTTTTGTCAATAATCGAATGTTGGTTACTGGAATCATAGTAGCATCAATCACATTATTAGCTAATATTAAATTATGAACAGTTTAAAATTTTAGTATGTAATGTTGAAATAGACTGGTACCCAATTCTGCAGACCCTGTTCTGATATTCATGTGCAGTATCATACACGTATAGTTGTGCAAACTATGGCGGTTGTCCATCAGGTGGACATAAACTAACAATGCAATGGTAGTTTTGTCCATGTAGTCTAAATATACATGGACATCAACCATTGTTGAATGACCTATCTACCTTTCCACCCATGGACGTGAATGCAAACATTGAGTTCTAAACATGGATGTGGTCTTGGAAAGATCGGGACTCAGTGGTAGTTTGATTGAATACCAACATCCTTAGGTACGGAGGACATGATGGTAGTAAGTCCAAGGATATTTTTCCCATCGAGCAGCATAGTGAGATACATGGGTTTTTTCTATTGTTGTAGTTCTTATTTCTCTCATTAAACCACATAAAAGAGTGACAATATTGACAGAATTTAGAAAGGTCACCAATGTCTGAATAACCTAATTGAAAAAAAGTATAATGTAGAACATATTAATAAAAAAGCATAATGATATTTTGAGAACATGATGGTTGAATATAGAATTGTAATGCAATTTTAATAATCACACTAACCTATGATCTTAGCATTATGCTTCTCTAGTGATTTCTCTGTAACAGGAAATGTTAGGTTCACATATATAGGAAAAATAACCGTAATTTTATTTCTAATTATAGAAAATATTTTTAATGTACATACCTATATTTTTGTTGTCATAAATGGAATTGGTAACATAGAATCTGTTTCTTCAAGAAACTCTTAGAAATAAGAAATTAACTAACATGGATATCAACTTTTAGAGACAATTATTGGCCTTACTATATTGAGGAGATAGGTGAATCATCTGTCGGCATATCTTCATCAATCATTAAATCTACGCAAAAATTGAGCTAACTTTTATACGTGAATTCAATGTTTAAAGAACCAACATTTTGTTCATCAAAAAATTGTTGACAGTCTACTTACAGAATGGTAGTGGAGATAGTGTCATGTCCTGTAGTCTTTGTTTTCGTTTGTTCGTTCTTGAACATAGTTTTGATGGACTAGTAGATGGTTCTAGCACTTTTTTCAATTAAGAATTTTAATATTAGTAGTTTATCTAATTATTAATTGCCCTATGAATAGTAATAATTGATATTAGTAAATTTAAAAACTATTAACCATCTATATATAAAGGAGATGGTGGTACACGTGTGACTCCATCTCTGCCGAAAAGTTTTGGTAGCGCTGTAGTAATTGTAGTAGTAGAGTAATTGGTACATGTCACTGAAGATATTCCAATAGGAGTTGGAATTGATTTTGTGGCCACTGTAATAATTAAATCTACAATATTGTTAAATATTTTGAAATTGAAACAGAAATGATTATTGATAGAAAAAGATGATAAAGGCTTACCTATGACCCGACGTGTGATATCATAGTTTGATACCAGTTCAGTTATTTGAGTAGTAGAATCATTGAAAGATACAACTGAAGCATTTCCAATTTTTGCAGATGTTGTTAACATGTAAGAAATAATGAAATTAAATATTGAAAATGTCATAATAAGTAGGACATTCTATGGTGAACAAAGAATTAGTACTTACAAACTACATTTCATTGCTTTATTAGTTGTCTCCGCATTAACCTTGCATGTCTTGTGGATGATGGGCCAGAAATGTTTGTATTTGATTGAGGAGCATCATGTTCAGGGACTGTTGTCAAATTTGAAGTTACATATCCATTAGTTGTGTTATTCTGGACAATAGTTGCAAGTGTTGTGTACTATTATACTAAAGATAACAGAACTAACCATTGACATAGAGAGATGACAATGGCATTCGTGTGAGTCCTTTTGTAACGCCATCAGTTGATAGTGGTCTAGTTAATGCATTTGAAGTCATATTGGAAGATTTCACTGAGGAATCTGTAGTAGATGTTGGTATAGTTATGGTGGAAACTATAATGAGATGTAATAATGAGACAAAAACATTTAGTATCACAATTATAAACAAACATAGAACTGTAATGACAAACTGTTTATTGTGTTATATTCATTATTTAGACAATTTGATGCAAAAATAACAGATGAATTACAAGATTTATGTCATCCCTTTAGAAGTTCCCTCCAGAGTAACCTCGCATATATTAATCTTTATGGGACATAAATGTTTTTATATGGTTGAGGAGATGATATTTCAGGAACTGTTATCAATGATTAAGGTAGGTATTAGTCATTTGTTTTATAATGCAAATCAGTTGGTAGTGTAATGTTTTATTCTATGTAGGATAATAAGAATTAACCAATGGAATTCGTGGGACTGCATGTGTGATGCCATCAAGTGACAATGGTTCAGTTGATTTAGTACCTGACATTTATGTATATGTCATGAAAAAAATTGTGTTGTTGTTTACACTGTTATTTTGTTTCTTGTAATTAATACATATAGTAAAACAATGATATGAATTAGGACATGAGATAGAGAAGAAAACCGAGCACTTACCATATTTATGTTTTTTTCATAAGTTGGATCTGCTGTAACCTTAACTCTACAGAGTTTGTATGGCGAGAAATTTTTTTATTTGGTGGAAGAAAAAATTTCATAGGCACTGTGGTCAAAATAAAAGTTAAATATGTCTAATTTACGTTATTATAGAAACCCGTTATTTATTGTAGTGTTTTATTCTACAAAATTAAGTCACAAAAAACCGTTGACAGATAAAGATCACAATGGAATTTCTGTGATGGCATGTGTGATTCCAACAGTTGATAATGGTTATGGTGACCTAGTACCTAAGAAAATAGTATAAGACATTGATGAATTTCCAGTAGATTTCAGAACTATTATATTGGAAGTAATGATGAATACTACGAATGTTAAAAAATGGCTGTAAGTTGAAGTATTTAAACAGAACAGGACAGATAACTCACAAACGTTTCATTTTCCGTACTTATCATCCCTCGACTGGAACATTTTTTTCTCTATAGCTTGACTGGGAAAACAGGTTTGCAATTTTGTTCCTTATATATGATTGTCAAGGTGTGTAAAGACAAATATGGGCAGTTGAATGTACTGATAATGTAATGCACAGTACATAGGAAAAAATAAAATTGTCAAAATGTTTAATTGGATAGGATTATAGTGTTAGTAATGGTAAATATATGAACCATGACAAAATAATAAAGTTAAAGTTGATTAATTCAATTCAATAAACTAACATAAACCTTTCAAGTGATATTATGTGGTGTCAAATAAAGATGCATTTCCTTCCATACACAAAGGTTGTAGAATATGTGTCTATGTAAGTAAATGATGTTTGCATGGCATCTGCACCGCAAATAGAGAAGCAGGTTAGATAAGTAATTTTAGTTGATGTAACATACATAGATTTGGCAAAAACAAAGCTGCGTATAGAGGTAATTGAAGTTATTTGAGGTAATTACAATTATGTAATTGCAGATGTTTAGTTGCATAGGAGTGCATTTTTAGTAATGAGAATTACATGAACAGTGGGAAAATAATACTATGAACATTGTTTACTACAAATAAATACATTAGCATACACCTGTTAAAAGATAATATGTGGTATAAAAGATAGTTGGAAAATGTGTAAAGGGAATATTGAAATTTTGTAATTATAGATGTTTAAATTATGAATAGAAAAATATATATGATAGCATGAACGTCGAACCCATAATTTTTTTTGGGATTTAAGTAGATAGGCTCGGGTTACCTCATTCTGCGGAAGATAGATAGATGGAACAACTGAAATTTGAAGATAAGATGGCATACGATAAATATGTACAGTGGGTACTGTTATTCGACAGCGCGAGACAGAACATGAACATAAATATAAACATGAATTGAAAACAGAAGAGACCTTTAGAATAACCTTAGTCCACTAAAAAGAGAATCGCTGGTGAAAACACAGTGAACATCAATAAATGGACAACGAATCAATCAACAGTTGAGAGTAGAGAAGGACTAGGTAAATGCAGGGTTACCTCCAATATTCGCGACCCAATTCATGAGCAGAACCTGTATCACAGGAATTGATTGATATCGTTCGGCGGATGCTAAAGCGAGTCATCATAGGAGATAGTGAGATCTCAAATTCAACTGCAAAGACATCCGCTGGTAACAACACAATGAATATTCACGAATGGAATTTGAATTAATCCACAGTTAATAGTTCATAAGGTTTTAGTAAATTCACAGTTACCTCCAAATAAGGCGACAAAATTACAGACCTGAATCAATCTTAAAGTAATTGATTGATGTCGTATGAAATCGGTGGATGATGACGCGATTCGTTGAGGTCATGGGTCCTCATCTATCACTTGGAGGTGGAGTCGCGACTGGATATGGGATTCATTGTGGGGAGTGGGAGAGGGGATTCTTGGAGGGGAGTAGGAACCCTAGAGCGGGGAGAGTGGATTCGGAGAGGGAACTTGGGGAGGGATATGGGAGAGAAGCAAGTAGATGGTGACTCTATGCTACAAGAACCCAAGGTCAAGAGCACGAGCGGGAGGAGAAATCCAGGGAACAGTTGGTAGAATGATGAAGCGAATGACAGATATTGGTTTTCTCGATTGAGGAAGGATACTGCATAGAGGTGGAGTAGAAGCTACACGGAGGAGTCCTCAAAGGTTGGGTTTTCTCGGTCGAGGAAGGATGCTGCGTGGTGGAGCCGTCGAAGCTGGATGGAGTCACTGTATATCAATGGAGTACGTGTAAATTAGAGAGAGTCTAAACATAGAGGCTCGAACACAAGGCACGTTTCAGTTGTAAAATCATAGCTTTAGTATATTTAGTAGATTACAATACAATATATAATTGTCTCTGATCTACAGTAATGCATTAAATAAGGGAATGTGTTGTGTTCTCATAATGAACTAAATGGAATTATCATTTACCACATGTTAACTAATGTTTCTTGAGAACAATTACATGACTTTTTATTAGGAAATAGTAGAAGAAATATTTTTATTTGAAGATATAGGATAATTTCCATTGTAGTTAAAGGTGTGACATACACACTGTTGACAATATAATGAATTATATATTCACATAGAATTATTTTGAATTTTATTAGAGTCAATGTTTGGAAATTATTTATAATTTAATCATCTTTGTGAATTACCACCTTAGGAATTTGAATTAGGTTGTTTATGTTATGAGTCTGAAGGACCATCCATGTTTTTCTATCACAAGTTTTAAAATAGATCTAATACTTGTTGATTTTTTAGGATGAAAATTGAAATCAAAATGGAAGGATATTATCATATATTTCCCAAATTAATGATCAACCATCTATACATTTAAAGATTAATGGTCTAGATAAGGAATTAGTATAGAATCAAAATAATGTAAGTATTATTCTAATGTTCATATTTGGCTATGCCGGGTTAATTAGATCTTGGAATAGAGTATGTGAAAAATTAATACAAGAATTTAGTAATGATATACTATAATAATTTATTAATAGATAATTATCTTTTTTATCTTATAATTATGAATATGTAGAGATATAATAATGATAATCTATTTTAGGAAAAAGTAATGAATGAAATTGAAGAGTATGTTTCAGGTTTCATAATAAGACAATATTGTAAAATTGAAAGGAAAAAGTATAAGGGAATCTTACAACCATTTTTCATACCTCAGTGGAAATTAGAGAACAGTACCATGGATTTTATTGTGTGACTCCCATATATATCTAAGGGGAACTATTATATTTAGGATGTAGTCAATCACCAAAAAAATCAGCACATATTATTTCTATAAAATAATATTTCCTTCTTGGCCGAGTCACTTGGTTATAAATTGAAGAACTAGTATGGTTTCATGGAGTACATATATCATTTATGTATTATTAAGATAATATTTTATTCTCAAATTTTTTAAGAGGTCTTCTTAATGCTCTGAAAATGGATTTTATCATTTTAATTGAATATCATCCTTACACATATGGTTAGTTTGAATTGACTATTAAAACCCTAGAAGATATGTTGATATCTTTTACAATGGATTTTAATATATTTTAGGAGAAAAATATTCATTTATTTTAATTTCCTCACATAAAAATCTTTCACAAAATCATTCATTTGACTCTATATGAACCCAATGTGGAATGAAGTGTCAGACTCCAACATGTTGTGATGATGTTGGGGACAAATCATAAATGATTTTTGAAAGGTTAAGAAATTATTGTGAAGGTTAGATCCATCATGAAACATAGTATGGAATCATAGAGTAGATTAAAATGTAATGATAACATTCATTAAAAAATTTTAGAGTGAATCTTGGAGATAACCATTTCCTTTAAAGATATCCCTAGATAAAATGTTTAGATTTGGAAATAAGGGAAATATTTTCCCTTGGCATATAATTACATATGAGATTATTGATTGTATCGGGATGAGACCATATTTCTTTGTGATTCCTATGATCTTATTCCATGTTCAAAATGTGTCCCATTTTCCAATTTTTTGAAATGAAAAATATGATCATTCACATGATTTGAACTCACAGCACAAACCCATGGAGCAAGATATTTCTTTTGAGGAGAAACCTGTAATTTTTTTTGATCATAATGTTAAATGGATATCATATAAGAATAATTAGTTGGATGTGTTTATTTATAAGAATCCAAAAATTTATGATGCTTTTTGGGAACCCGGTGAATTTTTGAGGTTGATGTATCCTCAGTAGTTTTTATCACTATAACAAAAAAAATTAGGTTAAATATTTTTAAAAGAGGGAAGAATATAACACCCTAATATTTTAGAATATATTTATCATTAATAAATAATATTTGAATAGATTATAAAGAAAATAATCTAGAATTTATTTGAATTATTATCATATATTACAAAACTAATCACATTTCATGGTATTTAATATTTGAAAATATTTTCTAATTTATTTAGGAATTAATATTGATCCAAAAAAACTTTTAAATTTTTATTTTCACTATAGGATTTTTTTTAAAAAATATATATTAAAATAAAATTTATTCCATGATTTAATCATATTAATATGTAATTTTTACACTTGACTTACATCTATTTCTTTTCTATCAATTGTATAGAAATTAATATAAAATCATTATTCGGTAGAAGATATTTTTTTAAGAAAACTAGTTTTTTAATAAAATATTTTTTTTATATTACTAGAAAAATTAATCACTATTTATGAATAATTTTTATGAAATGTTATCATAATAAATTCTAAGATATAAGTTAAAATTAATTTAGTTGTTTTATAATGAATGGAGTGAGGAAAATTCATTTCCATAGTTAAAAGGGATTTTTATAAAATGATTTTTTTTTCTATTTTATAAATTTACATTAAATTTTATTTTTTCTACCTATAGTAATTGCATATTATAATTTTTTCAATACTTTGAATAATAATTTCAATATTTCTTTAAATAGTACAATTTCATTTTTTTCAATGATGAATAATAGTCAAGGTAAAAATTCATTACAATGATAAATGATAAAAAATGTTCAAGGGAATTTAATGTAATGATATAAGGGTTAACATAAATAAAAAACATGTCCAAATAATGTATACTAAATTTATTTCAAACAAAAATTATATTATTTTGTAATTTTTTATTATTTTGGTATAGTTTTAGTTGAGTATTACTATAATATATTTAAATGTTTTATATATTTATAATAGTTCTACTCACCTCACTTATTAGAGGACATACTCTTCCCCTCACTCATTAAAACATTTAAAACAATATAGATAGTCCAATCCATTATTAAATGAGTTCCCAAATTCGTTACCCACATTTGGAACTTATTATATTCCTAGAAGTCCAACTATTGAATTCTTAATGTGTAATACAAATGATGTTTTCTGACGAATAGGTGATTGTACTCAACGGTCTATTTTGAGATTATTTCCTAATTTAACTCCTCTAAAACCAATATAAACATAATAACATGATGAAATAAATATATATACTATACATAATTTTTTTAATTGGAAAACTATTTTATACAAACTAATTATCTAAAGAGAGACGACAACATCGTTCATGCATAGGTGTTGTCCACCACCACAACGAGGCGATGTGATTAATTTTTCATGTATATCATAACTAGATGGTTATATATATAGATTTAATGAATTTATATTATCTTTATTTTTATAATGGAATTTTATATTATAATTTATATTAACTTAGTTTCATTTTATTTGAAAATGAAAACACTACTCACAAGTACGCACAAACTACTATCTCCACAAAGTGTTGAAATATATTTTTCATCGCCATATTATATATACTGTTATTAGAGTGAATAAAATTAATCAATATGATACATGTAAAATTATGATTATTCTAGAGATGATTCCAAAATTTCCATGGTATGAGGATCAAAACCATAGTACATAAACAAGAAAGGAAAATATACTAGTTATCAACTAAATGTTGAATTTAATGAAGAATTATTAATTAATGAGTAAATTTTAATTAAAAGGTGATGATATATTTTAATATAAAATTGAATGTGTCATTATTATAGATTTATAATAAAACTATATATATGATTCAGGATCTTAAGTTTGTTTTTCAATAAATTCAGTACCAGAAGCAAGGGCTTATATTGGAATATAATTTTTAAACAAAATTGTTTATGATTGAATATCCTTTCAGATAATTATATTAAAATTATATATTAAACATAATTTTATGAATTATATATTAAATGTTATATTTTTATTTATTTTATAGAAGATTTTGGAGACAAGATAGTGAGATGATGTGCAGTTATGTGGCCTAGTCTTCGATGAATAAATGATAGAAATAAATTTACTATGTTAAACATCTTGTGAATGATTTTATTAATCATTGTGGAATAACATGAAAATGGGGGACCCAAATTCTGAATTCAAATACATCATTGATTTCACAACAAATTTTTTACCCTTATCGTGACATATATTTTTTTGGAATGGTGAATTTTTGGAAAAATCATTGGGTTCCTTGATAAAAAATATATAAATAAAATTTAATTATTTAATCCATTATCACAAAATTTCCTAATTCTTCCCCATATAATCAAGCTTATGGAAATTGTTTTGGGTTATACACATAACCATAAATATAATTGGATTTTCATTGGGGAGCATTGAAGGATATTCCATTTTCGGACGATGACCTTATCAATGATCGAAAACAATTGCGGGAAATAGTCAAGGGATTTATCCAATGATCATAGAACAACTCTATTTTTTAGTAGTGATAGATATGAATCATGATAGGAAATTGTTTTTATTTTATTATATAACCATTAATATTTTAAAAAATAGAGATTGATCACTTAACTAATATATTGACCCATGGTTCATGTGTATTATAGTATGGTATAGTTTTATTGGTAAATTTGGGAATTATATTGTAATTTTATGATTATATCATAATTTTTTATTATAATAGAAAATAATCAAGGTCAAAATGAACATAGGCTTTATTTTATTCTTCATATATATTCTTTGAGAAACTTATTTAACATTTATTTTCCATTATTGGTGATTTCCTTAGCCTGTGCTTCTATGAACGTCATTGAATTGAACATTTCACACATGTTTCTAAGCATAAATAGTTTTTTATCATGGATATGAGGTTGGAATGATGTGACGGCAGTGTGATGATGGATGTATATGTGAATAAGATGGTGTAAAAATAGATTTTTGTGTTCATTAGTGAAAAACAAAGAATTAATATTGAAGTTATTTTATAAATGGTTTTGATGGAATATTTTTTATGATTTAGTGATATAAAGGCTCGACCAATGAACAACTCTGTTTGGGTAAGTGATATGGATGGATTTCAGGCTTGATAAGTGAAGGATGTTCATGAAAAGAAAATCTATAATTTTGTAAATTTCTGATCACAACAGATTGTACGTCGTAGCAACACACCATATGGGACACATCCAATAGAGGATAAGGTTTCAAGGTGGATTTAAGTATCACACATATTTTGAACTTGTCACATGGGGTGTGATCCACCTTTTTTAGCTCAGCATTTATCTCATATGGTCCACTAACATTGCTTTTGGTACATGGTCATGATAATTCCAGGTACCCCTACATACACATGTAGGATAAGGCTACATGGGAATAGCAGTGTACTATGAAAAAGGATGAAGTACACAAGATATAAAACACTGTGTACATTTTAATGAAATGGGACTAGTCTGTTTACACAGGCATGACCCGAGGTAAGTGGGACGCAACAAAAACCCCTAAAACACATCATGTACTCATTCAAAGTTGGCATGGATCCCCTTTTATTTTTATATTGGATATGTTTCATTAGTATGTGTTCCCCAAATACACTCTATGAGGGTTATTATGGAGTCAGATTCGATACATAGACAAGTGATCCCTTCAGAAATAATACATGGATAGAGTTTATAGAATCTTTACATACGGCCTAAAATGATATTTTATATCATCTTCTTACACTAGGTCGAGTTCTTGGTATATTTATAATCAATAGTACATGGTCTCTGATCCTTTACATGTAAAGTTAATCTAGATTAATTTTTTGGTAAACCTAATGTCCTTTGGAGTGATCCTCTTATTTTTATCATTTATTTTAATACTTCTTGTGTATACTTTTCATGTAATGTCCTAATGGTAATTACCTCATGGAAAGACATCATCATTACTATCTAACACATGGAGTGTGTTTTCCAGTGTGAGTTTTTTGCGGATCATTTGAGTAGGAATCCTTGGATAGATTATAGTTGAGGATTCACAAAATGAAATCATCATTACTGCTGTGTTTTGTTACTCACACGCACATGGTATTTTCACATAGATGTCATTTTTTTAGATGATCATCCATTTGAAAGAGTCTTAGAGGGATCAGGACCAAGTAGTGATTAGTGAGACTGGATAGGTTGAGCTATTTTCTAGTGGTACCTTGACATCAGTCCCCAGTTTCAGTTCATGTTTGACTTTTTTTAAGACTCATTATGGCAGTATTGTATTTGTACCTATGTTATATCCTTCACATCCTTAAATTCCCTGATTGTGAGATTAGTTGTATGTATGCATGGTTTCATTTCTATAATTTTTATTTTTGAAATGTCAGAGTTTGGAGATGTGGGCCTGAGAACAAGTACATAGCCTAGGAATCCCATGTTAGTGATATACCTACTCAGTGATAATCTCTAACCCCTATCCAATTGGAGGTGAGCATGGGGAGTCAAAACATGGGCCCCATTAGGATGGGTCCTAAATCAGTATTATAAGATGAGATGGTTCTATCTTATATCCAGAGTATGTGATATTGGTTTGGGGGAATATTTTTTAAGTGTGTTGAGTTAGGAATCCATTATAGGTAATTCAGTGTTGTTGTAGTGAAAAATGTATACATACACCAAGAATCTAATCACATGCATTGAATTCATATACCAGAAAACATGTTTCAGGGAATAAAATGGTACATACATCATTTAGGAATGGGGTGTGGTTTCTATGTCCTTCTTGAATCAACTCTAAAGATATAAACATTAACCATAGTACATCTTCTTTACCTTCAGGATCAATTAACAAAATATTCCACATAGGAATCTATTTTAGGATCATGAGGATGATCCCCACAATTATGAGGCATGGATATAGGTACATGTTCTTGATGTGTTACCCCCAGGTGGTGCACCTACTATAAAAAACCTATTGAGTAGGAGATAGTGCTCATAATACCTACAGATTAGGTATGTTGGTTGAGAGAACATCATGAGTTCCAGTGATAGTGACACCATAGTTTATGATGAGATCCAAACCAACAAGTGGATGAGGAATAGTTTGAGGTAATGATGCATGATTTATATCTGGAAAAGACATCATCATATTAGATAGCGGTCCTTGTGGAGATCATTGTTTATGGAAATGTAAGACGAATATGGGGTTTACATAACCAATATTTTGATAAGGAGACCCTAGCCTGGTTAGTCTTTGAGAAACTTTTTAGAGAGGATTTCACTCCAGCTATGCTGAGGTCAATATGCATCCATGTGAATCTATAGCTTCAATATGCAAACATGAATGTAGAAAAGTATTACTCGAGTATTACCAACCTATCTAGGCACTCAATGGATGTATATTGTGATTAGTTATTCTAGTAAGGAAATTTTATGTGAGGAGAACATAGAAAAATTTTAGATAGTGTCATATATTTGTGCATTTGTAATTATACTTGGGTTATAGAGTGTTATTGGGTAGTTTATAGTTTCTTGGTACAGATGACTCCGAATTTGGTTGCTGGTAGTGGGCCCACAAGATCATAAACTTTGGTTAAAGGAAGCATATGTCAGTATGAGGGACTTAAAAATGTGATATGTTTCTATAGGAGGTAATAGGAAAAAGGTTTTATGATTTAAGGCACACATGATGGGTCTATTCATCCAAGGGAGAGGTAGTGAAAATCATGTGATGGAAGGGGATACCTTTCACGAGATTGTCTGACCCACCGTATGATTGACATATAGACCCTGAATGGGCCAATAATGAATAGTTAATAGAATAATTAAATAGTTATGTAGGTCAAAATATGTGGTAGAGAATATGTTATAGAAGATAGAGGTGAGGATACTGTGAGTTTAATGAAGACCACCACCATGTGGGGCAGACCAAGCTTAAGTAGCTAGAGCATGTCAGTTGTGGCAACTGTAGATTTTGGATGCTTATAACCCATAATATCTAGAAAGGATTCTAGTTACACTCTATATATCTTCCAACTAAACTAAAAATTTGATAGACATTGGTTCTAGTCATTCCATTATTAACACCTACCTTGTTCTAGTATTCGTGATAACGTTTAATCCCTTGTCTTGAACCATGCACTAGAAGAGTCCTTCTCTAGATTATTAAGTGATCAAAAATTTGTTTCGATAATGTGACATGGATCATTGAGTCGAAATTTTCTATTTGGATCTCATAGTAGAATAAATGAGACATTATGATGTCATTTTACCTATGGACTATTTATCTATAGTTAATTTTTAGATTGAATGTTTTAGGAAAATGATGTGGTGTGGTGGAAGTTATGGGACCAGGTTTTCCATTATGGGTGAAAATGAAAACCATGAGGGGCAGTATGGACCAAATCATAGTTGGGTGAAGTTAATTATGGAATAGTTGGTTGGAATGACCCTTGGTGTAGTGGATATTATAATTTTTTAGTTCCTTGAAGAGGTGGAAGAGTATGAGGATTCCTTCATTAAGAATTTCTCAAGCTTACATACAAACTAATTGATTGACTTATTAATTTATTTATTTCCCAAGTTGGAACCGATTTTAATGCCAATATATCTGATTCCTCCCATTGAGTTTCTTGTGTTTTGGGTGTAGTTTGAGGACATTCAGAAAAAGGGATTTGTTGTACCAAATGTTTCACCTTGGATAGCACTAGTTTTGTTCACCAAGAAGGTATATGGGAGCCTGAGGTAATGTGTAGACTATTCTGAATAGATAAGTTGGTCATTTATAAAAAATATCCACTTTTTATGATTGATGATCAATTTTATTATTTACAAGGGGTGAAATGGTTCTCTTTGGTTGACCTTAGATTTGAGATGTTCAGATGTCTCTATAGTTATTATGAGTACTTAGTGATTCCCTTTTCCTAGAATAACACCCCATTAGTGTTCATGGGACTCATGGAAAAGATATTTCACCCTTTCATTGATAGGTTTTTGGTGATTTTCATTGATGATATTATTATATACTTGACACTAGATGAGAGCATTTGGGACACCTAGAGAGGGTTCATGAAATATCCTGAGAGCACCAGATTTATGAGAATCTCACATAGTTAATGTTTTATATACATGAGATACACATTCTAGAACATGTTATCACAACATATTGATCGGTAATGGACCCAACAAATTACAATTCAGTGTTAGAAAAATATCCACTCAAGAGTGTGAAGGAGGTGACGGGGATCCTTATGTTAGCGGGATATTACCATATATCCATACATGATCAATACACGGTACTAGTACCAATAACATCTTTGGCCTAAAAAAATTATCCATTCATATGGAAAGAGAGGTTCTAGTAAGAATTTCAGGAGTTGAGGGAGAGATTTATTTGTACACCCCTCATGAGATTTCCCGAGGAAGGTATCGAGTATATAGTGTTCTATGATTTATCGAGGATCAAACATTATTGTGAACTAATGAAAATGAAGCTGTGGATTTAATATTATTCATGGATTTTTATACCACCAGAGTAAGACTGCATGACCCATGATCATGAGTTACTAAGGATAGTCTTTACACTAATGATGTATATACACTACATGAGGGGTGAGTAGTTTATCTAATATTCTGACCATAGGAGACTCATGTATAACATTACTCAGAAGGATCTCTACATGAGACAGAGGTGATGGATAATGTTCTTATTGGTTTTTAACTTCAGGCTTTCCTATACTTTTATAATGTGGAACATGGTGGAAGATTCTCTTAATTAGAGATCTTTTTCACAGTTCATAAATAACGCATCACCATAGTTTTCATCATTGAGTTTATCCCTTAAGGATGGAGATAGAGAATATTAATCTAGTATATGGTTGTCACTCATCCACTCATATAGGGATTCAGGAGGCACAACTTACAGATTTCGACTATGGGACCCCATATACTCATATATCCATTGGACATGATCCTGATGGATTTTTTAAATGTTTGGAGAATTTCATTAATTTCATAGGACACTAAATGGTACCAGTTACATCACATAAGTATTTTTTTGGGTGGGTTTGAAAAATATATCCTTTGGATGTACATCTATGTGTTGAAAATATGTATAAGGATATTTTAGGTTATTTTTTGTGGCCTGGGGTGATGAATGATATAGAAGTGTCTAACTCTCTATGCCTTACATTTTAGAAAGTGAAGGCAGAGCACCAATTACCAATGGGTTTAACTCAATATAATCAATTTCAAAAGTGGAAGTGGGTTTAGATATCTTGGTACATTGTGATCATTTATCCATATAAATATAGTGGACACAAACCCAAATGGGTGATCATAGAAAAACACACCAAGTTGTCCCACTTTCTATCTATATGAGAGCAGCGTTCATCGGATATATTAGGACACTACAATGTGCGGGAGAAATTTTGACTCCAAGGATTTCCCTCTATAATAATTTTTTGACTACGATTCTCTCTTCACTTGTTGGTTATAGATGGGATTTCAGGTGGATTTAGGGACTCAGTTATTCATGATAATGATATTTCACACCTAAATAATGGAGATATTGGGATAAGAATTATGGTTATGAAGGAAATGTTGTGATCTTAGATGTTGTTATTTGGTTATACCTATTATGATGACTTACCACTCATGGATCCTGAATAAAAAACATCTATCATTCCACCATTTTTATGGAACCATTCAAGGATTTGTATGGGTTACCCTACAAGACATCACATTTTCGGGACTGACCCAAGATATTCATCACACATGGGCCCTAAGATCGTGTGAGTGACAACTTAGAATGTTCATATCATCTAGGGGTGGATGAGGAATCCACAAAGTTGTCTAATTTCTTATGAAAAAAATGTTGAATTCAATTATTGTCTGAAGATGGTGAAAAATTGTTCTAATTTTTTTCAAAAACATGTAAAAATGTTATTTGGTTATGGTGGAAATACATCTATAAGATTAATCATCCCATTAAAGATATAGTGTAGATTTAGTGAGGTGGAGTACCACTTAACTCTACCACTGCAATTGGGATGAGATAATGAATTCATCAGTAGAAGCGGATCCCTAAAGGATGAGATATTCCTTTATTGTGTGTCTAGTGGAAGAAAAAAAAATTAACAGAGAACCTGGGTGTGGGTGTCACATATTCTTGCTCAGTACCCACATCTCTTTATGTTTCCCTAGTTCTGGATTCTTGGTACATAAATCCCCAAGGTGGGGTGAATTTAATGGCATCGATTTCCCATTGATTAATTATTTATGTAGTAAAGAATAATTTTTAGAGCAGGTGCTATGATTCCATTAAATTATATGGATCATTCTTCCCTATTGTTTTCAAATATATTAAATATATTAAAAAGGAAACACACTTATTTCTTCCATAAAAACTGGAATAACATTTATACAAGGGCCCAAATCAAAAATCATAGGGCAACTATCAGTTAAAAATGTATCTTTTACAATAACTATTACATAAACACTGTTGGATTAGGTTATTTTTGGAAAATTAATCATACGATTGGACAAAAAATATATTAATAATATATAATTATTTAATCTATTATAAAAAAATTACATAATTCATCCCTAAATAGTAATTTATATGGAAAATATTTAGTGTTAGCAACATTAAACTTTAAAACATTATAGAGTCGTTGGATAACATTGAATGAGATTATGATGGAAGACATAGAATACATCAATGATTGATGAAAAGTGTGAGGCAAAATTAGAGGATCTCACAAATGTTCATAGTGGATCTCTATTCTTTGTCATTAATCAATCAAAACTGAGGTATAAAATTATTTTTTTCGATTCCTTCCCCGTTATATTTTTTCATGACCAACATGGTTCATTCAACCAATATATTGAACCATAGATCAGTGGTATTATTGGATGGTTTTTTTATTCGAAAATTGGGAATTATTTTGTGATTTTTTATTATCTCTTAATTTATCATTCAAATATAAAGGAATTATGGTTGAAATAATCATTTTCTAGGTTCCATTACTCATGGATTTTTATTATGCATTACTTTATAATTTTTTATTCAATGAGGTAAATTTCCTTCCAATTTGGTTCAACAAAATCTAATGAATCTTACAGGGAATACCAATTTATTAGTGAAATTTTTATATACTATGGATGCAGGCTCAACACGATGTGACAGTGGTGAACATATGGAAGAAGAAAAGAAGAAAATGTTGTAGATACCTTGTTTTGATGTTCTTCTAGATGAAATAAAGAATGGAACTTGTAGGTATTTTCTGAATAGATTTTATGGGAATCTTTTGATTATTCATTGAACGTAAATCTTGAACAATGTTACTTCTTGGTTATGTCATGTGGTCAATCTGGATCGGTGGCATGATAAGAGAAGTAGAATCATAGATTTTATGTCCAAAATTAAGGAAATTTATAATAGGCACAACTTTTATTAGGGACCTAAACAACATGTGGGTCCCTTCTAGTTATGACCAGTGTTTTGGGATGGTGTTAAGTATCACTCAGTGTGTGAACTTGTCACATACTATGTGGTCTTGTATTTATTAGACAAACATTTAAATTTAAGGGTACACATACATAGCTTGAGGTAAATATCATAAAAGAAACCATGTACCCCTATATGGGTATGTCTAGGATATCACTACATCGGTATAGCTTTGTACTGCCACATGGTCCAAAGTACACGGGTTTACCATGCTGTGTATTTCTACAAAGACAGGGACATGGGATATTTACATGGGAAGGGATCAGGGTTGATGTGATATAACATGTACTACTACTACACACTTTTTAATCCATCGGATTTGGGTCGAAGACCCTTTCTACTATATGTTTGGGAATTTTTTTAAGCTACATTCCACATATCCATTCCTTGAGGGTTAGTATTAAATCACATCATACACACAGAATAAAAATCCATTCAGAAGGACATATTGTATAGATTTGTTTCAATCCTTTATAAGGTACCATAGTAAGTTACCTTGTTATATTCATATCATATTAATAGTTATTGGTATTATCTGGACCAGGACTAAGTGTGTTCCAATCCTCTATATAGTGGATAATCCAGATTGAGTTTTTTTATACCCAATATCCTGGGGTGTGATCCTCATCTGTGTATCATATTTCTTCAAAAGTCCATCATATCTTTTTTATTGATACTCCCAATAATCAATAATTATATGACAGATATCATCAGTGCCATTTGACTCTTGTAGTGAATTCTCCTAGACTATTGGTGTGTGGAAATTTTTAGAAGATATATCTTTATTGAGTATGTATAGATATTATTATTAGATTTTTAAAAGAGATATACCTATGAAGATCTTCCTGTTATTATTTTTTATATACTTTTTTGTTTCATGGTGTCATACTAGGTATTGTAATACTCACCGCTGCATGGGATTTCTAAAAACATGTCATGTCATGGGAAGATGATCAACCCCTTCACAGAGTCTTATAAGGAACAAGAAAATGTGGTGCTTAGTGGGAATGGATAGACTGAGGTTTGTTCTTATGGTTTCTAAATACAAGTCACTAGTTTCTTTTTTTACTTGGACTTGTTTTGTGAATCTTTGTGGTTTCATAATATTTTTTCATGATAACATTCATTTAATTCCTATATTAGTCTTGAGGTGGGAATAAATATATGAATCAAATGATATTTTGTTGTTTTACATTTCCAAATTTTTTGGGTTTGTCGATGTGTGCATATTTACAGGTACATAGGATAAGGCGTCCCTTGTTAGTGATATACATATTTGGTGTTAGTCACCACCCCTCGTATTATTGGATGTAGAAATGGGGCTTCACGACAAGAAACTCGTTAGGATGGGTCCTAAAACATTATCTATTTTTATTTAAACTGGTGATATTTTTTGTTTTTTAATATTCCAACATTTTTGACTATTTTTAACATAAATCTATCAAGAAAATGTTCCTAAAAATATATGTCTTATTTACTCTAAAATTGATGATATTTTTCTCCCATTTCAATATTATAAAAAAATAAAGATTATTATATTCTTTTTTAAATGAAATATTTAATGTATATTTTACCATATTATATAGATCATTATAATTTTAAAATTGAATATTCATTTAATTTTCCAAAAAATGATCTCTTAAAATTTTTACTAAAATCATGAATGGACTCTTTATTATAACTTTTACCGAATGAATCAATTAACCACCAACATAACTATTATTTTATTTCATGGTTATATAACTATTTCCGTTGGTTATTTTAAAATAAAATAAAAATTACATGATTATATTATTTATTTTCTAAAACATTATCAAGGAATATTTTATCATATTTTAAAGGAATGTTTCAAATGCGGATTTAAATGTATATTTCTTTGAAGTAAACCTCATTTTATGTTTCATATTTTTCATAGGATGAATGGAATAATGATATAATCAATTTTTTCACTAAATTGATTGGGATTATGTGATATTCAAATCTTTATGAAACCCATTTCATTTCAATAGGTTATGCTATGATGAAATGATGAATGTTTTTATAATATTATGAAAACACATATATATGGTTGTAACTATTCAATGGGTAGGTATATTGAGAACCTATAAGGAATTAGGTAATGACTCATATCTCATAAGAACATTTGAAATATAATTGGGATAAATCATAGTTTTATAAGGTACACTTTTCACTATCATATTCGTGGAATTTAATCATAACTAATGAAATAAAGAATCAGAAGTGAAGCTAATCCATGATAATAATTTTGTCAGTATAATATTCTTATAATTAATCCATGAATAAAGAAAAGAATACTTATCCTTATTATTGTTCCAAAATTACAATAAAATATTCTTATACATTTTTTATTATCTAATGGATATCGATTGATTAATGATTAATCCTCACTCTTATAACTCATGTATTTTGAAAGACAAAAGATTTATTCAATCAAATGTGATTTTTGATCTACAATTTATTGTGTATAAACTCAATAAGTTATTAGATTACAATCAAACCCTTATAATTATTTTTTCATGAATATGATTCTCTATTGATATTTGAAATGTTTACCCATACCAAGGATCCAATCTCACCAATTCTTATATTTCATTTTTTCCCAGGTTAGGAATTATGGGTTTTAGAAAAATATGTATAATATGGGTACAATGGGAGATTTTTTTTGGATATTTTAAATATATTTCATGAAATACATTTATTATATATTTATTAGTTAAATACTCTAATCCTTTTCAGTTCATGTTCATGAATTATTATGTAATATAATGAATATTTATAAAAATATTTGCAATCTTTATGCCTTTATGATCTATTTGAATAAAAGTGTCAATTTTATTCTACCTTTAATATAGATGTCTGAGGTTATCCAAGAATAATATTATATTTAGGTATATTATTCTATTTTATCCAATTTTTTCCAAGATGAGTTGGATTGAGTGGACTGTTTGGCGGATTTTTTGTATCGAACAATTATGTTTGTTATAATTCCATTTACATTGCATATATATCATGAGGTTAAGAGGATAGAATATATGTTCAAAAGTGTTTATTAAAATCAAAAATAATCTCAATAGGGTAGTTATCATGGATTTTAATGGAGAAAATTTATAGATTGAGGGTGTTAAAATTTAGGATTGTAAAGGTTCTAACTTCTGGGGTATAGAAATCATCAATACTCAATATACTTCTTGAGAAATGGTTTTCCCATACATCATATGAGGAATACATTTATTTATCAATTTATTATTAGGATCATATTCATTGGTGATTATAGTGTTAGTGTAGTCTTAAAAATAGAATGGTATATATGTTCAATTATTATTTAAAGCATTGTAATTTTTTTTTATAGGCTATATTAACAACATGTTCAAATATACTTTGTATTTTTGAGGTGAGATGGTGTAAATGGGAAACCCAGTTATTTATCAAAAAAAATTGGAAAAAGGGATAATAAAGACAAAAAATATGTTCCTTAAAATTTATAGTAAGGAAGACCTATGTGTTGTGGTTCATTTCACTAAATATAGATGTTATTATAAGAAGAACAAAATTTCATCTGAGGTTCCATTTTTTAACTTATTCTTCAAAATTATCATTATTTGAGTATATAGATTCACACTCTATAATTTCACCTAATATGGTCCACACATTGGGACACATGGTATAGAGGCTTCCAGTAATCTTGTTTTTTAATATAGCAGTTTGTATTTATATGAGTTCTCATGATGTGTTCTTTGGGTATTAGATAAAAATGGGGTAGAATCAGTCCTTGGGAGATTAATCTTGATACACATAAAATAATATAATATTATCCTTTATATGGATTAGTAATATTTTATATTCACAATCATAAATTTCATCTAGTGGTGGTTTCCAATGGTTTTATGTAGTATTCCAACAAGTGGTGTTCCTTGGGGAGTGGGATTATAATTTGTTTAGTAGTAACTTAGATTATCTTCTTTGTTGTATTGTTTGGTCACCTTATGATTTTTAGGGGTACACAATATGGTGATTCATGGTTTCATTGAGATGTTATTTTATATTATCCAATAAAACTTTATGACTCGACATGCCCCTGAAGTTATGTTTAGTTAGAGATAGAGTTGTAGCCAAGTCCTTAATTATTTTTATAGTATCTGATTGGATGTAACCTATATATTTTTTGGCATGTATGATATATAATTATGATTTTATAAATAATGGTTTAAACTTGAAATATGTGTCTTCATTTTGTTCTATATTTAAGTTCACCATGAAAGTGGAGGGTGGTCTAAGGAAATGCATAGAATTCTAGATTATAAAATGAATGATTCTTAAGAACAATTACCCACGTGTGAGGATAGATAATTTTTTCAATTAGTTTATTATACCAAGATGATTATTTTTTATTGATCTATGCTCTGGGTATCATCTAATGTTGGAAAAGGATTAAAATATCCCAAAACATTTTTATTTGAAATACATGATCAATTATTGTTCATGATCTGGTCATTTAGTTTCACAAGCATCTGAAATATAAAAATGGGACTCATGAAATATATGTTATTTATTTTTATGGATCAGTATATTCTAGTTAAAATACACCTTATGTACTCATATTTAGAGGATGATAATATGGTGAATCTTAGTTCTATTTTATATGATCTTTGGAACCATCATCTCTATGAGATGTTTTCCATGTTAATTTTGTGTATGAAAGAGTTTTATTTTATTAGGCATGTGGCATATAAAAAAATATTATAATTAAATCCATAAAATATAGATTTTATTGTCTCATTCTAAGGAAAAAATTATTTTATTGAGGATAATGATTTTTTGGGTCTCAAAAGTTATTATCAAAGGGTTCTGCTTGATTTTAGTAATTATTTGGAACTTTTTATAAACATTGATCGGAAGAAAAAACTCTCATATTAACTTGTTATAATTAGGATAAATTTTAATACTATAATGAGAGGTCAATTAGTGATCCTTTTAGTTGGTTAGTACAGGAGGTAGTTTTGTTTCATGTTTTCTATGATTATACTGATATCATTTTGGGTTACTTGATGATGTATTAAATTATATGGGGAGTTATAAGAAATCATAGAAATTATTACTTATTAAGATTATTATGTCTTATGTAAAAACTATTATTTTAAAAAATTATTATTATGTATTAATCTTTCTAGGGGTGGTGTTGTTTGGTTTCACTGTCATGGAGTTTTGGGAGTGGGTTTAATTATTACGTGAGTGTATTTAAAGGAGTGGACACATCTTTCATTATTTGAAAAATATGGGATAGGTTTATGGATTCTATTATTTTCGATTTCATTAATACTTGGTGGTAATTTCATGTTGTGGACCTTATTTGATAATATTCAACAATTGGTTGGATAATTTTTATATATTAGGATTTATAGGAAATCATAAATTATTTTAAAGGGATATATTGGTATATCCCCATCATGGAATGACCTTTATTTGTCACACTGTATTTCCTTAAAAATTTAATTTTAGTATAAATTTATAATATCATCCTAATTCTTTAATTTCAATCAAACTTTACTTAAACTCTCTGTGGGAATGTTGTGTATTTTGATCCCATTGAAGGACCCTTAGTTAGGATTATCCCTCAACATTGAGATATCAATAAATTGTTGATCTGAGGTGAATTCATATTCATTTTTATGGGGTTTAATCATATTATTATTTATGTTGAGGTTGTATCAGAAGCATAACTATAGATTTATTTATCATGGATAATGGATTTTAGATAGATTTTCAAGATCTATGTTATTAAGTTTTTTCCCCTATGATTATGGGATTTTGAACATCTTCTTATCTTTTTTATTATATAGTGGTCAGGTAATCATTGGTTGTGATTATATATTCATGAATTCTCGATTTTATTTTTCTATAATTGTGGAAATAACATACCTTGTGTTTATAGGGTGGACTTTAAGGATTAAAATAATTGAGCTCAATGAATTTGACGTGTTTGGGGTGATTTATATATGTTAATAAAAAATTTAAAAAAAATTAGTCGAAGGATTATTTGATGTCTCTATTCATAATGTTTATTCTTATTGTGATATATTTACAAAAGATATTATTAAATTATTTGAATAAAAATTACTAATATGTTAATCATTTAACGATTTTAGAGGAAAGTTTTTTTTGTAAATCTATAGTTTTTGTAAAAATATGAAAACTAGATGCACTGGATTTTTATGTAAATAATGGTTAATTATTGCCTATTTATTGTGATTTTTTAATATTTATTTTTCTTTTCCAATTTTTATTATGTTTAATTAGTTATATGAAAAATATTCTTGGTGTGGGTTCTTTTTTATGGTATCAATGGCTGGGAATGTGTTTTATAGTGCTTGTTTTATTAGGATTATGGTAGATGGCATGGGAGATTTGGTATTTTTATTGGTAGTGGTGGGGTTGAAGATATATTATTTAGGAAAATGGATGGGATGTGATGTGCCATGATTGGTTGTGAGGAAATGGGTGGGTTTTTTATTGTTTTGAGGGATGTTGATATTGTTCTGGGGTCTTTTACGAGGTGAACTATTGATGGTTGTGGGGATTTGTTATAGTTTCCAAATAGTTTTGAAACAGAATATTTATAATGATTATTGTAATGGTTATGGGATGTAATTTAATAAAAATGGATATTCACGTACTATTTTTTATTAAAATTAATATTTAATGTATTGGATAAAAATATTTATGGCCAATGAATGGCATGAAATTAAAAAATTAAATGGATGTCATAATGAATTTGCGTGACTCGTGAAAAAATATGTCTACTTTTGAGTAACTATTTTATTAAAGGAAATTTTTCAATATTGTAGTATTGGATATTTTAGGTGAATGGTGGGGATCATTATGTCATATTATTTGGAATGTTTTTTAGTCATTTCATTGTTTATCTAGAAATATTGTTTAGTATTAGTGGAGTAGTTTTTAATGAACCCCTAGGTTGGGATTGTGTATGGAGGTAAAATATGATTTATTTTCTGTTTTGGATATATATATGTAGAACCCAAGTCAGATAACCTTACCTACACAATAATATTTTTTTCTTATAGCATCCCCTTAAGATCTAGGTTTGTGAGGGATCAAATGGATGAGTATTCTCTCCTCTCCACTCTATATTAGAATTGTATAACTATTAATTATATTCCAATTTTGGTATAAGAACATTATCTATAATATATAAATGTTATATAATATGATATATTGGATGACTTTTATAAGTCGTTATGATATTGAAATAGAAATGGGTTTCAAAAGGTTTAAGGATGTAATGAAGTTTATTTTATTCATGTCTGTGATACTAAAATATGATGAATATGTTAGGCGGCTTTAACGTATTGTTGTCTTTTCATATTTAGTGGTTATTTTTTTGTGTACATGTACATATTGTGGGTTTATTATGTGATTATGGAAATTTGGTGAATGAATTATATATATGGTTTTGTTATGGGATACATTTTGAAATATTCAGGCAATAGAAGGAATGAAGGAATAAGTTTTTTAGTTTTAATAAATGAGTGTCAAAAACAATTGTGGTATTTTTTATAGGATTACTTCCTGTTATATTCATTTATTAGTATGATTATATACATTAATTTACTATAGTATGAGTGATCCTTGTTGAGGTCACACCATTTTTGACTCGTGATAAGTGTATATAGGTTCTGTTATTTTTTTAGTGAGACATTACTATGATCTAGAATATTTATTTGGGTTGTCTTGAGGAGGATACCATTATGTATACTTATATGATCACCCCCTATATTCATAAATCCATTTTTACGTTACTTAGAGGGATTCATTGTTCGATATGGACATTACTTGTTTGTGGACTGGAGCTAATAAAAGAGTTACTATCATTAGACCTTCCATTTGGTATATTATTTTGATGTTCATAACACATTTTGACTTTTCATCTATCATGGGATATTTTTTTCATTATATTATGGATTTGAATACTAATTTTCTATATGTTCATGGTACTATAATGTTAGTAACTATTATTGGTATATTATTATACCCTTAGTGATAGATGACAACATGTGGCCTACTTAAAGGGTTTGAGTTTCACTATCATCTTTACCAAAGTTCAGGGATGTTTTTTCAGTGAGGGTGGGACATTACATGTGTTTTATAGAGTCCAATATATAAAATAATGAAAAATTATCATCACTGATTCCAATTAATTATTAATAAATATATTATATAGAAAATAAAAAGAATAATCACTCAAAATTTAATATTTTTATGGGGTAATTTTTTTTATCATTAGAGCGTATCATAGAAACACTCAGGTAAATTGGGAAATATTATAGTACAATATTGAGAAAACATGATGAAGATAAAACAAAAATCTTGTTGTGGCCCATTGACACATCCTAATAGGTAATTTCTATAGCATTAGAAGAAGAATTTTTAGGCTATCTTCATTTAAAACTATGATAGAAACTTCATCCACTTAAATATAACCACTTTCCATATAAGGAATATTTTAATAACCTCAAGTTTCATATCACTGAATCCAATAAACTAGATCTTATTATTGTTATATTACATTGGTATGTAATATAAGATATCAAACCTGAAAATATTTACATGTTTTGTAAGTATAAGAGACCAGATATATACATTTTCTTCATATTACATTGGAAGAATTCATTTAAAAAAACTTTATAAAATCCATAAAAACATTCATATTATATATATTTTATCTTTAAATTAATTAAATAATACTTTATCAATACCTTGGTAAATTTAAAAAATTAAACTATTGTTTTAAATACATATAAATTGTTTGTGTAAAATGAAATCTATCAATAATAGATAAGTCGTAAATAAGATAATGGAGTATATTTTCATTAAATTGACCATGTAATTAAAAAATTGAGCATAAAATATATCAATTCATATTCAAAAAATATTTATCACATGGATAACATAAAAATTATTTCATAATGGAGGATTACATAATTTCAAACTTCATTTTCTAAAAACATAATCATCATTGATGAGGCATTTAATAAATTTCCAGGAATACAGAAAATTCCCAAATAATAACCCGTGTAGACATTTTTTTCTAATGATATGTTACTCTATGCATCGGGTGTTTATATAAATACATTCCCCACAACTCTATAATAATTTTTAATTCATTCATTATATATTGAATAAAAAAATAATTATTATTTAATATGACTTAGTAATCAATCGATATTTGCATTTAATCATGTATATATAATATATATATTACCCATTTTATAGAGTATAACCCATATTAATATTTCTTTAAGTAAAATTTTATATAAAAATGGGTATACATATAACAAAAAATAAATATGAACTTGAATGCATTCTTAGTACAAGGGAACCTTGATATGATGAAGAAAAAAATTTATGAGAAAGATATAGATTATTAGGGAACTCCGCTTACATGAGTGATTGAACTAAAAATAATAATTTGTGAAAAATTATGTATATATCATAAGTATAAATGTAAGAAAAATTAAAATCAATTATTAATAAATGATTTTTTAATATAAAATTCAATCCTTTTCAAATATAGAGTTGAAAACTAACGTGATTCACTAAAAATAATATTTCTGGAATTTTTTTTAAAAAAAAGTATGAAATCACTTAAACTTTTTTCTGTTAGAATTAAAATATTATTCTAATAATTTTATTATATAATTTAAAATATTTACTTAATTATGTAACGCCCCGACCCTAGTTACCCATAGTCATTGCATTATTACCTCTTCTTTGAGTGTTTCCCTTTTAGTTGATCAAAAGGGATCCTTAGGTTGGCATTCTGGAA
Source organism: Viscum album (assembly GCA_963277665.1). NCBI lineage: Eukaryota > Viridiplantae > Streptophyta > Magnoliopsida > Santalales > Viscaceae > Viscum > Viscum album. The sequence continues at coordinate 1,486,610,140 of OY728137.1, read as the reverse complement.
AAAGTAAGACATCTAATATTAATTGAGGGTAGTTGGGAGGATATTTGAGTAGGGGTTTTCTGAGCCAAAGGGCTTTGGAGAAGTGATTTTGAGAGAAGGCGAAGTACCATTTTATAAGAGAGGTGAGGGTCACATTAGGAAAAGCTTGAAATATTATTTTATTATACAATCATATTCGATTTATAATTGGTCCAAAATGATTTATTTCTAGGATAAGGTGGTTATGGGTCAAAAACATCTCAACCGATAGGTTTTATATAGGTTTAGGTCACCATATTAACTTTATCTTTTAGATTTATCTCTTTTTTAAATAGTTTAACATTTACCATGTCTCCTAGTATCTTTATATTATATGGTTAATAAAATTACAATAAAATACCAAGAGAACCCAATGTGGTTCATTAATGACATTTCTATAATTATATAAGTCTTTGGATGATCCTTTAATTTTTAGGACTATTATATCATTTAATAATAAATTATTTGTTTTATAAACTAATTTATGTCAATTTTGACACTATTTAGTATCTGATTTTTGTTAAAGTCCTAGAAACTTTATTACTTCAAAAACAATTCTTTTAATTAACCCTAACATGTCATATTAGCCTATAAAATTCTTTTAATTCATCAAAAGTCTCAATTTACATTTATTGGGATATTTATGATATAAATCATTTTAATCCTTTATTAATAAGGTAATTACTAAATCATCATTGTGTCATAAATAAATTTAATTATTTAATGTCTAAAAATTATAAATAAGATACCATTATGTAGTAAATCTTTTTAGATTTATAATTAATATTTATAGTTGAATTTATATTATTTTTAACCCCATATTAAAAATGTTTTAGTTATGAAACATTAAATTTAACTGTTTTAACTCTTTTTTAAATAAAATAATAAAAGTTGCCCTAATCTAATCCAAGTGGACCAAATGGATCATATTTTATTTATAAGGTTGTGTTTGTTATAAATAAACTTATCCAATAGAATTATTACATGTGTTAGGCTAATAATAATATCATTTTTACCTTTAATTACCATATTTACTTTTAACCATGGTAAATAAAAGTCAAAAGTTACTATTCAAAAAAAATCTTTTCATCTTATTGAACCACGTTTTACTTATTGGTATCAATAGTTTTTCTCAGATTATTGAAATTAAATTAACTAAAGTAGTAAAATTGCATTTTATGAAAATTTTCAAATGTTCCTAGAAGGTGGGTTAAAGAATGTAAAAAGTTAAATAAAATTTTATATATCTAATTTTATTACAAAATTACGCAATGAATTGCATTGAACTAATATAGGTATTATGTATCTATTTTAAATTATAATAAATATAAATTAAATAAATAATTATTTAAATAAAGAGTCAATTTTAAACAATAACAAAGTGTTTTTCACTATTCATCAAAAATAGAATGTTTTTAGAAAAATAGAAAAAATTGACACTAAGCTAATTTTGATATTCCAAATCCAAAAATGAAGTGCATTTTGAAAAATAAAATTTATAATTTTTCTAAAACTGGGTATTACTCTTCATAACGGCATGTTTAATTTTTCGTGGTGTGCTAGAACTCGAAGATGCGTACATCGCAAGCTATTGTATTATTTAAAGAGAAACGTACTATGAAAGCTTGAGGTGTTATATTCTCTCCTATTTAAAATAATTTTTTCCTCAAAATTTCTATAATATTACAGCAAAAAAATATTTAGGTGGTTCTTCATCATAAGTTCCTTAGGTTTCCATGTTGTCTCTTCCATATTATAATTTCTCTATTAAACTTTTACCAGACGAGCCATCTGGTTTCTCAACACTTGTTATCTAGTATCAAGAATCTTGACAAGCTCTTCAAAATAAGACAAATTAGGTTCTTGTTCAATTTCCTCATAGGTGAGTACATGCATTGGATCTGGAATATATTTTATCAACAGTGATACTTGGAACATATCATTAACTTTGGAGAGACTTGGCGGCATTTCCAAACGACAAGCTACAACTAGAATTTGTTCTAGAATTTCAAAAGTTTCGATTTACCTGGGACTTAATTTATCTTTCTTACCGAAATTTCTAACACACATCTATAGAGATACCATCAAGAAAAAATGATCCCCTACAAAAAATTCCAAATCCTTCCTTTGGTTATAGTCATAGCTCATTTTCCTATTTTTAGCATATTTGATGTGGGTTTGTATAACCTTCATCTTTTCCATTTTTTCCTCAACAAGTTATGGGCCTACGAGTTTTCTTTCACCCACATCATCCCAACATGTTGGTGTACGAAATCTCTTTCCATATAACGCTTCATATGGTGCCAACTAAATACTTGAATTGAAGCTATTGATATAGTAAAATTCAACGAGAGGTAAATATTGATCCCACATACCATGAAAGTCATGTGAGCAAGATCTCAACATGTGTTTTAAGGTTTGCATATTCCGTTTTAATTTTCCATCAGTTTGAGGGTGGTAGGCAGTGCTCAAACGAAGTTTAGTATCCTGGGCCTTTTGAATACATTTCCATAATCATGATGAAAAACGAGGATCATGATCAGAAACAATCAAAAATGGTACTCCATGATGTCTTAAAACTTCATTAATATATAGTCATTATAGACGTTCAAATTATAAATATTCTCTTATTTCAAGAAAATGTGATGACTTGGTAAGAAGATCAACAATGACCAATATTGCATCATACATTATTAGAGTCATTGGTAGACCCATGAAAATGTATATCATAATATCATTATCCCATTTCCACTCAGGTATGGTAAGAGGTTTCATGACTCCTATAAGATGTTGTCTTCTAGCTTTCACTTGTTGACAAACCATACATCTGGACACATAATCAACAATCTCTATCTTCATGTTGTCCCACAAATAAATTTCTTTAAAATCTCTATAAATCATAGTGCTACCAGGGTGTATAGAGAAAATAGAGCTATGAGCATCATCCAACAATTCCCTTTTTAGATCAGGTATGTCAGGAAAACAAAGTCTCTTCCCAAAATTCAAAATTCCATCTCCATATACGAAGTTGATCAATCTCCCATCATTCATAGCTTTAATTTTCTTTTGAAACTCCTCATCGTAGTTCTAATTTTTTTTTTATCATTTCTATTAAATATGGTTATAAAACATTGGAAAAATTATTGATGTTTCACCTTCCATGATTATTCCCATATCCATCATTACTAGATCCATGAACATAGGATCCCTTTCAACTCTTATCTTGTTCAAAACTCTATGATCCTTTCTGATCAAAGCATCTAACACCTTATTTTCCTTCCCTAGGTGGTAGTGTATAGTGAAATAATAATACTTTAGAATTTTGATCCATCTTTTTTGCCACATGTTGAGTTCTTTTAGTGAGAAAATATACTTCAAACTCTTATGATCGGTATATATCTCACATATTTCACCATAGAGAAAGTGTCTCCATGTCTTCAAAGCAAATATTTCAGCTTCTAACTCAAGATCATGAGTGGGGTTGTTTTGTTCATGAATTTTTAGCTTTCTTTATGCATAGTAAATAACCCTATCATTATTCCTAAGGACACAACCAATTCCTTTCTTTGATGCATCGCTATAAATAACAAACCCATCATTCGCAGATTGTAGAGTCAGGATCAGAGATTTGACTAATCATCTCTCCAATTCTTGAACACATTATCCACAACTTTTTTCGAAACAAATTTAATCCCTTTACCTGTGATCTTGGTTAATGGGTTTTCAAATAAGGAAAAATTCTTGAGAAACGCCAACAATAACCTGGTAAACTAATAAAACTGCATACCTCAGTTATACTCAGTGGTAGCCATTCTTGGATTGACATGGTCTTCGAAGGATCGATAGATATTCCATCCTTAGAGACAATATGTCAATGAAAATATATTTCATGAATCCTCAATCCACACTTTCTAAACATCCCATATAATTCATTTCTTTTGTGGGTTTTCAGAATAGTGCGCATGTGATTTTCATGATCTTCATAGATTTTTGAGTATAACACGATATCATCAATAAATACCACTACAAATTCATCAAGATATTTATTGAAAACACTACTCATTAGAACCATGAATACATATGGTGCATTAGTCAGTCCAAAAGGTGTTACTGTAAACCCATAATGCTCGTACATAGTTCAAATGGATGTTTTTGGAATGTCTACCATCTTCACACACAACTGATGATATCCAGATCAAAGGTCAATCTTTGAAAAATATTGATCTCAATGAATTTGGTTGAATACATCATTAATAAGAGGTAGGGGATAATTTTTCTTTATTATTATATCATTGATCTCCATGTTGTCAATGCACAACCTCATAGATCCATCTTTCTTCTTAACAAAAAGAATAGGGGCTCCCCATGGAGAAACACTAGGGCGAATAAATCCTTTATAACTCAATTCCTCTAGTAATTTCTTTAGTTCCACAAATTCCACAGTGGCCATTATATAAGGGGTCTTCGATATAGGCCTTTAACCAATAATTAAATCAACAGAAAACTCAGTTTCTCATTCTAGAGGATGTCCAAGTAAATCCTCTGGAAACATATCAACATATTCTTTTACAATAGGTACGTCCTCTATTCAAACATTATTTTTCTCACCCATAGTTATTTCATTCTCTTCCTCCCCAAAGCATGAAATATTTTCTCTAAGGAACATATCCATTTCTTATATAAAAATGGAATTGTAGTCCCCTTGTATGTTGGTTATTGTTTCCTCATGAAGCGGTCTAACATTGATTCTATGTGTTGTGGATCAGAGTGCTCCATACGGGTAAGGTTATTATTCTTAACCTGAGCGATTTTTCCCAGTATAGTGATAAGTTGATCATTACCAGTTGCATCACCATCTCCACTATAATTATTTTGAGTAGGAGGGAAATTCCTTTATGGATTACATGTGTTGATACAGCTTCTATTCCTTCCACTATGCTCAATTTCTAAACAGTGGCATACACTAGATTAGTTTATGAATCGTAATACATAATTCCAAACATGTAAAACACTTAACATAAATAGAATAGTTTATGGATATAATCCATAATCATAATAAAAAATTATTTTAGGAGGTATATACTCATAAATCCTTTATGATGGTTTGTCATGAAAATCTGAATTATCCAAAGAATATCCCCCAGGAGTGTCGTAACCAACTATGCAGCGAGGCCCGCTTTCATGTACCAGGATACCTTGGGTCAAGCCCGAAACTCCTTGTCAGAATTTTCACTCCTATTTATATTCATTCTAGAGACACCTCAACCTTCTCGTATCCAGATAGGGATTTATTGATTGGAAAACTCATAAAATCATTACATGACCAAAATTCTAGGATGTTCTTAAATAATAATCCTCATTATCTATCTTAGGGTAATGTTCTCTTATTAGAGTTTTTCTAAATCTTGTTTCCAACAAAAACATTTTTTTCCCTTTGAACACACTTATATCTCGTAGCCTATCCACACAGGAGAACCATAAAATACTTCTTCACATATAGAGAAAAGTAAAACATAGAAAGGGGTGAGATCAGATTATCAGTGAAGATAACAATATAGAAGAAACTTTTATAAATAAGCATAAACATTTTAGGCAATGAATAAGTCCAAAACATAAGCCTTTTAAACTTAAAATTCAAAATAATATGGAAAATATAAATCAAATAAGCCAATTATTTATTCACATTTATATTCCACTAATAGCCAATTTTATAATGATTGAATGCATAATTCTGGACATCATAACCACATTGTCAAGGCCTCGTGCCATGATTAAAAATTAGATTTTATCAAGGCCTTGGTCGAAGAAACTAGTTTATCTAATGAGACATATCTATGCATCGACGAGCTATTGTGGGCTCCAACCATCACTTACTAAGTCCAATGCATTCCACATATGAAAATTTTGAAACATAACATAACCATCATATTAAAAATATCATATGAAAAGTTAATACATTAACCATAAACCATGAATGGTATAATTATAACACATCTATATTCAAACATATCAAAAAAACTTCCATATAATAGGGAAGATTGTATCCTAAAAAATCATGTTCAAACAATTGTAAAATCCTTAAATTGATGTTGATATAGATGAAATCATAACTGTTTGAGAAAAATATATCTTTCTATTTTGAAATCATTTAAAAGTCATGTAATTATAAAATAAAACATTTATTTTGAAAATATTCTTATACCCTTGTAAGGGAAACTTCTAAGGTGTTGTAATGGTGGAAAATAGTCGCACCTATCGTATAATTTAAAATAACATTCTTTCCTTAATTTTGTCGAAAGGGTCGTAAATGGCCTTGTTTTGAACAGGATAGAAAGATTCCTTTATAAACATTTTATAAAAAGTCAAAAAACGGTATAAATTACTTTAACCTATATTCTAGGAAATTTTAAATATGTTTTGAAATAAATTTTTAAGAAACACATATGTGGATGATAAAGAGGTCCCAGAAGATACTCACATATAAACAACCTCGGGAAATGAAGAGATTGTAGAATTAACCCTTAACTTTTACTTTCCATAGTCGATGGTATGTTAACCTCATGTATAATGGTTAAAACGTTGTTTTTAAATTATACAAGAAATATATACATAAGTATGATATCATATATGTTCTTATAATATTTCTTTGTTAATAATATTTCAGTAGTATCATTGTTTCGGGTGTTAACAGATTCAATTTCCATTATATGTTTTGTTACGTAAGTAATATTTATTATGGATAGGATGTAATTTATTAAAATACAGAATGATATTAAGTTATTAAAAATTATTTTTAATCATAAAATGAAAATTATTCTTGAATGGTTATGATGAGGAATTAATATCATCATGTTCGTGGAGAGTGTAATCCATACGTACGCACGAGCGAAAAAATCATTCTATTTATGGTAAATTAAAATGTAATTGGATAATATATCATAAATAAAGAATCATTAATATGTTATATTTATTATTTATATCATTTCTACTCATTATTATACCCATCAAAATAATTAAGTGTTTTAATAACAAGATACACCACAACGTGGAGACGGTAAGTCATACGTACGCACGTATGGTGACATGTCATTCATAGGATGAATAGAATAATGAATATGGTTGTACCATATTTATAATAAAATCAAAGTATATATAAGGTACTAGAGTTATTGTTTTTCTATATAAACAATGAATAAAGAGGAAGTGGAAGAAGAAAAGAACTTTGAAAGAGGTGGTAAATTATTACCTATTCTTCGGGTGTTTCATTTTTAGTTGATCAAAAGGGATCCTAAGTGTGGATTTATGGTAAAATTAAGGCATCTAAGTCAAATTGAGGTTAGTTGGGAGGATATTTGAGTAGGTTTTGGCCAATCCAAATGGCTTTGGAGGTGTGATTTTGAGAGAAGGGGAAGTACCCTTTTATAAGAGAGGTGAGGGTCACATTACAAAAATCTTGAAATATTATTTTATTATACAATCATATTCAGTTTATAATGGCTTCAAGATGATTTATTTCAAGGATACGATAGTTATGGGTTGAAAACCTCTCATCCAAAAGGTTTTATATAGGTTTAAGTCACCATATTAACCTTATCATTTATATTTAACTCTTGGTTAAATAGTTTAACATTTACCATGTCTCCTTGTATCTATATATTATATGGTTAATAAAGTTACAATAAAATGATAATAGAACCCCAAGTGGTTCATTAATGACATATAAATTATTATATAAGTCATTTTCTTGAACCATTTATTTTTATGACTATTATATCATTTAATAATATAGTATTTGTTTTAAAAACTCACTTATGTCAATTTTGACACTATTTAGTATCAAATTTTTGTTAAAGTCCTAAAAAATTTATTACATAGAAATAAATTCATTTAATCAACTCTAATATGTCATATTAAAATATAAAATTCTTTTAATTTATCAAAAGTCTCAATTTATATTTATTTGGATATTTATAATATCATTTATTTTAATCATTGATTAAAGAGGTAATTACTGCATTATCATTGTGTAATAAATATATTTAATTATTTAATTTCTAAAAATTAAAAATAAATTTCTATTATGTAGGAAATGTTTTTATCTTCCAAATGAATATTTATAGTTGAATTTACCTTATGTGTAATCCTATATTAAAATTATTTTAGTTATGAAACATTGAATTTAATACTTTTAACACTTCTTTAAATAAAATAATAATAAATGTCCTAATCTAATCCAACTGGACCCAAAGGAACATATTTTATTCCTATGGTTGTTTTTGGTCGAAATACACTTATCCAATAGAATTGGGACATGTTTTAGGGTAATAATAATATCATTTTCACTTTTAATTTCCCAATTTATTTTTAATCGTGGTAAATATAAGTTCAAAGTTACTATTCATCAAAAATTGTTTTCAACTTATTATACCACATTTTACATAATGATATCAATAGTGACTCTTGGATTTTTGAAATTCAAATCACATAAGTGGTAAAATTATGTTTTATGCAAATATGCTAACGTGCCTAGAAGGTTGGTGAAAGACAGTAAAATGTTCTATAAAATTTTATATATCTAATTTTATTATAAAATGACTCCTGTGAATTACATTGAACTAATATATGTATTATGTATCTATTTTGACAGAATAAAAATTTAAATTAAATAAATAATTATTTAAATAAAAAAGTCGATTTTAAATAATAAAGAAGTGTTTTTCACTATTCATCAGAAATTAAAATTTTTCAAAAAAAACAAAAATTCCCCTTAAGCTAATTTTGTTATTCCAAATAAATAAATTAAGTCCATTTTGAAAATTCAAATTTATAAAGTTTCATAAAGTCGGTATTACTATTTATAACGGCTAGTTTGATTCGTCATGGTGTGTTATAACTCGAAGTTACGTACATTACAAGCTATTGTAATATTCAAAGGGAAATGTATTGTGGAAGCTTGAGGTGTATCAAATTATCATTAAATATCCCCAATTTTTTAAATTTTATGAGTAAGATAAAAAAAAACATCATTGAAATGAAATCCAATCTCTAAAATACTAATAAATGTAATATCCTTTTATTTTATTAGAATGAAAAATTCATAGAATAATGGGAATATATATTACATATTAAAACTATTAATAAATGAAAAAGGTATCAAATTAAAGAATGACTGTCATGATGCTGGTAAATTTATTTCATGTGGAAAATGATTAAAAGAAATTCGTTTAACCCTTTTGTAAGGAAAGTAAAAAATTAATTATAAGGAAAACATCAAACATATTATTTTAATAATTTTGAAAGAAAAGTAAATGATTATAGAATTTTATCTTAGAAATAATTTATGTATAGAAAATAGTTTCCCTGAAATCTACACTAATGTATATCGAGATTAGTGAAAAATATTCACTACAAAATGAATAATAATGTTTAGATTTTGTTTTAAATAATAATCTGGGTTATACGAGTAACAAACTGTAGAAAAATCAAAATATTACATGAAAACCATAAAAATTTTTATAATAGAACAAAAAATATAGTTATTTAATAGTATTTACATATAATTCCTTTAATGGAATGACAATCCTAAATATTCACAATAAAATTTTTTATTATGAAATATATCATTTTTTCATACTTATGTTTAGTCAGATATCCTCTATTCTCATGTATTGTGAAATTATTCATATTATAAATCTATATCATAACCGTATTTATATTTATATTTCCATATAAAAATAGATTATAATTATTCACAACCCAATTACTAATAACTATTAGTTTTCATCAATAATGTTTTTTAAGCTTTTTCATATTCCATGATTATTTCGGTTCAAAAATTCTTGTCCTTGAAACATGGTTATGGTTTGATAATAATTTTTATTTTTATTAAATTATAGAGTATTTGGTTGATATAGTCTTATAGTACCATGTCCATTCAATGGATGTAATGTCAACAATTATCATGAATTTCCAAAAAATAAATATTTTTAATAAATTTTCATTTCGAAAAAAACAAATCATTGTTTAACCAATATACATTGATTTGATAATGGTTTTAATACATCCACCATCATGAAATACAATGAAATAATTATGTTTAATCAAACTCATAGGCTCAATGACTTTACTGTATGACCTTCCCCTCACCCCTATTTGACTAGAGAGTTATTCGAAAAATCATAAATTCATCATTATTACTTTATAATATTGAGTATTTAACATTAATTTATCCTTTATAACATTAAATTTATTGAATTTTTAGTCATTAAATTTTTATATTTAAGTGATAAAGTAGTTTTTTGAAGTATTATAATAATAAGATAAACAAATGGAAATTATAAGAAATTATTTATTTCATTATGTGTTTGTATTTTTTTATTAGGTGTTTCAATTTTATGATAACCATTTATTATTAATATTATTAATATAATTGTTTTTTTATCATTATAGAAACTTTATCATATTATAAGTGACATGTTTATTCATTAAATTTATTTATATGACAATACATGTGAGGAGGTTCGGAAAACTCATATACTTTCTACATGGATGTGGTAGTCCACCAGTATAGCTTCTGATATTGTTATTTTTATAAAGAAACAAAAGAATGATAGATAATGGTAATTCCATAAACATAATAAAATTTGATACTACTAATAAAACATTTTTATTTATTTTAGGACGGTTATTTAATATTTAGGGGTGGATTAGGAGAAACGAAATATTAATGTACTTGGTTAAAAAATCATCTCTTCCTTGAATATCATCCTTTGGATTTATCCTTAATCCTTATTAGAAGTGTACATTGGGAAGGCCATAACCTCTATTCATGAAAAGAGGAGTTGGGGATTGTATTTTATGGGCATGGTTGATGTATGAAAATCAGGGTCTATAAATTAACTCATTCCATACATACATAGATATCACATATTAAAAGAAGTGTATTCACTATATAACATAATGATCCATGCCAGAATCATATAAGACTTGTTCCTTTTGAAACATGAACACATAATAAACATATACAAAAGTGAACCACATAATCCACAATTATTTTCATCACAACATTTACCCTTCTAAGAAAAATCATACATAAAATATTTCTTTATAAAATTAGGAAGGAAAACATTAGAAATGGTGATCCCTAATAAACATTAAGTGTAAACTAGGGAGATACTAATAGAAAATGAGAATGAGGGTATTATAATAGGAGAAAATATTTTAAAACCATATCAAATCTATCATAGATAATAATATTTAGATATTTAATAAATCATTGTTGTTCATAAGACATAAATCAAAATGGAATAAAATAACATAAGCCATTCTATATAATATTGAATAAAGACAAATATTTGTGGTATACACAAAATTTTATAACATTGAGAATATTTATAAATTGAAATAGGTCCATCATTAAGTTAAGGACATCAAATCATGACATCACATAAACTTATATTCATAAAAATCGTGTCCATAAATATTCTTATGGACAGAAAATATTAGTACACTCTTAAACATAGGTACATGTAAGCATAGTCCATAGATGAAATTTTAAACATGAATAAAGGTTCATACATAACATATTAAGTCATGAGTTATCAAAAATTACCCAATTAATAAAAATAATATATAATTAATTTAACACCCATCACATAAATAATATCATGAAAATGTTTTACACAATGTAATTTATCATATCATATCCCATAAAAAGAATAGTTTTATTAACATCTTATCATATCATAACCCATGGGAATGAACTTGGATAAATAAATTTATTTCATAATAGACAAAATCCACGAAAATAAAGGATATAGATTGTATCATTATAATATATATCTATTAAATAACAATAAACATTTGAGGTTGTTTTCATGAATGAACATATATATTCTTAAAAGATCAATAAAAAATTCTTGATAAAAATATTTCTCCAGATTGAAATCCCCTAGTACAATTTATACATTTAAAAAAAATAATGGAAATATTTTCTTTGAAAATAATATTGTAATCATGTAAATGATGTCTTAAATCACAGATACTTCAAGACAGAAAAAATTGTTTCCATGGTGTACCCTTTAAAATAAATATTTTATTCAAATTTTCAGTAAAATTTCAAAAGTATGTTGTTCGGAAAAGGAAAAGAAGATTCCTTTATAAATATTTATTGATCTAAAAAATAGGTAAAAGTTATTTTAAATAATATTTTTATAATAAATTAATAATTATTGAAAACATAATTGTAAAACAAGGACATAGAAGCGAATGACTTTTCAAACAAAGAGAGAAATAATTCTATTTTTAAAAAAAAATATTTTGAATTCTTGAATACAGAAAAAGGGTAAAATTAATGGAAAATATATAATTAAAAAAATAATTTATATCATATGAAAATAAAATATTTTATTGGTAGATTTTTTATAATATTTTATCATCATAATCACAATAATAAAATATCGATAAATAATTAGATTTTATAATAAAACTATTACCATTATGACAACTTTTTAATTATAAAACCTATGAAGGAAATAATATTATATGGATATTTATATCTAATAATTTTGAGTACAATAAAAAATAGAAATTCATTGGTGGTATATACACCCCATAAAAAAATATGTTTTGAATATTATATATATCACATTGAAATAAAAGATAGATAAAAATCCATTATCATAATGGTATCTTATGAATCATAATCCCCAAGAGAGTATAACATTAAATGAAACAATAAATATAATAAAAATTAAAAATTTCCTTATATAAAATTTCAATGTGGAATTTTATACAACCTGAAAAAGAAAAAAGTGGTGAATATAGTGTATGTCCAATAAATGTAAAGGTTATAAGAGAATACCTTACCTCAAGTATCGATTTTCTTCTTACATATTAAAAACTAAAATATATTAAAATATTGTATTGTTATAAATATACTCTAGGAACATGAATATATATATCATGTAATATACTATTTACTTATAACCATTTTCCACCAGTTTATTAAGAACTCATTACTAAAATCACAACTCAATATTCAAACTACTTTGTTTTTATTGAATGTTTTTTCAGAAGTCATGTTCCTTGTAATTTTATAATAGTTAAAAAAATAAATAATTATAAAACATATATAAATAACACATATATTAATTATTATAATTTTTCTTATCTTACATTAATGTTAGATATTGAAAAAATGAATTACACCAGTCATTCAGACAGTGGAAAATTTATAAGTAAAAACATTTTTTGGTATATTTCAAATGATGGAAAACGGTATCCAATATATAACCATTCTTGAATTATTTTTATATCATAGATATCGTTTATAATGATTATAGATTTCATTATTACTATCTATGTCAATATAAAATGAAAAATGTGTCGAATAATATGTTAGATGTTGTAGTCGAGATGTATGCACAAGCGATGTTAACATTTTTCAATAAATTTTAATGTAAAAATGTAGATGAGATATTATAATTAATGTAGTATAATTAAGTAATAAATATAATATATATATTTTTAAAATAAATAATCATATCCATTCATTATAAGTGTGTAGGTAAATTAAATTATAGGGATCCATAAGGCTATATTCCTTCGTACACGTGATCAACTGTTTTGTTTTTCATTTGAAGAATGATGAAATGAATATCAAGTCATGAAACTAACATAATAAAAGATTATTATCTGTAATATAATTAATTGATTATATAATAATTTTTTAGAAATAATTTTTGGTCATAGAAATAAAAAACAAATGAAAATTCATGGTTAAGGACTGCACCTCTTCTTTGGATAATCTCTTTAGGTTTACACATATTTAATTATTAGGAGCATTTCATTATAAAAAAATAACTATATGAAATTGGAAGGATTTTATTGAACGGTTTATATAGGACTTGATTGAAAAAAAATGGATCTTTAAATTTTTATAGGAGAGTAGAAAAGGTATCCTTTTATTAAAGTGGAGAATTGACCCACATAGAAACAACATGGAAATTTTCAAAAATAAAAATAAAAAATAATACAGAAATTTCCAAAAAAGTGTATGAAAATTACCATAAATTATATTTTTGGAGAATTTAATGACTATATTTCTACATCCAAAATTATGTGGAAAATTTTAATTGGATCACTCACCCTTATATTTTGTATTGACCCCAAGGAAATCATTTTTAATCCTTAACTGCGCAAAATAATTTTTGTTATTTTTCCTATAAAATATGAAAAAATATTAAGTTTAACATATTATATTATTTTAATTAGAATTATTATGAATAATGAATCCATTTTCATAATGTCATATATTATAAGTGTAATAATTTAATTTTAATTATAAATCGTCAATCTGAAAAACAATTACAAAGAAAATGTGTTTGTATATTTAAAATGTATTTTTATCAATATAAAACATGAAATTTATTAAAATGAACTAAGTTTAATAAATAATTACTTAATGTAAATAATTTTACTATTAATTTTATTAATAACTGATCACTCTAAATTCCTTAAATGAAAAATCCATTTTACAATTAAAATAATTATTTTTTACTATTAATAAAAAAATAAGATTTCATAAAAAATTTAAAAAATACACTACATGATTATTTTGGAATGATGATTTAAATAATTAAGTTCAAATTTTCAAATATATTTCATTAAATTTGTTAAAATTAATATATATATATATATAAGTCTACAAAACCTGAAGACAATCTGTTTTATGGACTACGCGTTTTTGAAAGAAAAGTGGAATTTACATTAAATATATTACTATAATGATTTATTATGTGAATTTTACTAAATATTGGCATATATAAATTATTTAAATTATTTATTCTCAATAATACCCACCAATTTTAATTTTATTCTATATGATACATATTTTTATAATAATATTTTTAATAGTACAAAGATGTTTATTAAATATCAGTGTTATGTGTAAAATAATTTATCAAAAAAAATAAATTAATTTAAAGATATATATATTAAAAAATAGTTGTGTATTAAATTATTCCCCCATAAGGAAACATTATAATCACATATTTATATTGTTCTTGTTGGGTTTTACATTTGAAAATTCATTAGTGGAAACTGAAATAGTAAAAGGGTTCAATTAAACTTTCTCTTTAGGAGAGAGATAGGGTATCATGAAGGTGATCTGGAATGACACATAAATTGGTTTCTAAGTGGTAAACCTTAGTAGGAAATGAAAATATTTTTATTTAGGAATAGTTTATGTCCCATATAATGATAGAGGGTGTTATAAAACATGGATCATAAGAAGTTGAATAATCATGAGAATGTTAATGATAATAAAACCATAAACCAATGATGTATGAAAAATACCATAGATTGATAAGATATTAATGTTATTAGATAATATTAAAATTTAAACATCCTTTTACTAATGTTTATGGATTCTATTTATATCAAATAGGGAACACAAAAAAATATAATTAGGTGCTTTTTTATTTCTAAAGCATAATTTCATCCCTTGATTTATCAACAATAAATTTCCCCTAAATTATTATACTATGAATTGAATAACAAATAGGTGTTTTCTATACCTTCATCACTCTAATTAAATTATATTAGATCAAATAATAAAAAAAGGATAACAAATACTTACTAGTATATATATACAAAAAAAATTGATAGCACAAGTTAATTCTCCAAATGAATAAACCACTATATGAAGAAATAAAAATATAATCACCAATTCCTCAATAACAACACCCAATGTTGAACATATATCACTAGATGAATAAATAAATAAAAATTACACCAAATACAGCATACTAGCATTGAAAAAAAAAATATTTTTATTATTTAATATGGTATTCTTCCAAGATAAATTTACCATTTTTCTCCATATAACAATAATCACTCTTAATGTACCACCGAAAAAATGAATATTCACAAATCAAAAAATCTCTATGATATTCTATTAATTTCTACAATTAACATGAATATCAATAAAGATACATTACAGTAGTAAGTAAATCAAAAATAATAATTCAACCATTATTCAAAAAATAAAATATCATAATGTTATATATTCTTTAATTATATATGGTTCACAAAATAAATAAAGTATACTAATTTAACATTAATCACCATGTTACATTAGAATACCATGGTTATCTATATGATAAAACATATAATCCATAAAAAAATATTTTTTCTATTTTAAATCATTTAAAAAAATTACTAATGAAAACATTACGTAGGTTAGTGGTAGGCTCTACACCCATAGTGACATTTAGTTGTGGGTGGAATACCATTGGTTTTACTGGATGAAAAATGGTTTCCTTTTTAAAAAATCTTTATAACATAATTCTAATAAAATACATAGAAATATAAGGAAAATAATTGAGAATATACTAAATCATTAATTATCAAAAAAAACTGCGCTTGTTATTTGTTTCATTAAACTTATGACAAAATAATTCTTCTAAACAGAACATCTTGTTAAAAATAATGAGAACATGTACCTTATCCCAGTAAAACCTATCCACAAATTTCATTAATAAAATTAAAATTACATTACTTAAATCCTCAATTGTTTTTTAAGAAAATGACATAATGTTCAATCTTAATCTCCTAAAACCTAGAAGGAATAAATAATCGTGATGTTAATCGTATAATAAGACCCATATGATTCCAAAATTAACATAATCCATAGAATTTTTAGGATAAATTTTTTCAAAATTCTATTGTTAAAAATAATTATTCAATATGATTGTTTGAATATAAATACAAAATTACTTCAATCCTTTCACATCAATGATTTTTATGCAATATGCCTTTCTTTGTCCATTAAGTTTACCTCTAAATTTTAAATTGACATGAATAATAACCATCTTCCTCATTGATATGATATTAAACTTTAAATTCTACCCTAGGATTAACATCATTTTCCTCCATCGATCTGTTAATTTGTAATCTATTATTACTTGATATATGCCCTTATTTAGACACATAGAACACCTTATCATTAATATGAGACATTAATTTATGTTATTATTACCACATTCAAGACATATAGGATATTAAATCATCTAATCTCTATAATATACCCTCATCTAAGATCTTAGTGAACTATATTATTTTCCTCTTTGGTGAACATAGAGTTTGTTAATGTGTATATTATTAATAATATGATAGGATAACTTATTAAGAGAAATAATAATATATTTTAATCTAGTAATCAATCTAATTGGTTTTTAATAATCATATTTACCATAAAATTATCTATTAACATGATTCCTTCTCGTACCATCCATTGATCGAAAGCAAAAATGAAGAATGTGATCATTGATAAAATAGTGGGAAACCACATAATCATTAAAAATTATTTATTATAAATATAAAAAATGAAACATTATTTTAATTATATTACACCCTTGGTTTATCCGATGTCATACATATTTGTAATCAATGAAAAACCTTTCTAATGTTTTATAATGAATTTTTTAATTTCCAAAACATATCCCCTGGAGTGTCAAATTAGGTGTGCATCAGGATATTTTGACGTATACCAGGTGATGACCGAGTAAAATAAAAATAAATTATTTTTGGTTTTATTAAAACTATACACAATAGTTCTAGATTTAGATCCACTTTTAGTATCCAAATAGGGATGCAGTTTCCATGAAACACCATGCTCTACCCTTTCAGAAATTTCCAGGACATTTTTCATAAACATTTTCAAATCCCTATTTCTCTTAATAATGTTTTTTAATCCTAGATTCCAATAGTTAACTAATAATTACACTAATAGAAATAATAGAGACCCTAACATTATATAAATAGATATTATAACTTAATAAATAATTATTCACCTAAAAAATGATCAATACCATAATCATATAGTTACATAAAACATTGAAACATGGAAATCTGAAGATCTAGCTCATAACCCCACCACATATTCTACCAATATGTTTTTTAAAATGATCACTCTTCATGGAAATAACAAAAATCATATGTTTCGTCATAACTTGGGGAAATGAAACATAAGACATAGTGAGATCAGATTCTCTTTATGGTAAAAAATGGGGATGCCAACATAACTTTAGCGTAAGGCAACGAGTATATGAGGATAATAATAGATAACCATAACACATATATCATAGATAAAAATATTATGTCTTGTTATAAATTATGATTGTTTATAGGAAAAAAAACAAAATTAATCAAATATCAAATGAAAACATAGCATAACATTTCAAAATGATATAGATTTATGTCATATGTATTATCCTATGACATTAAGAACACTTATAAGTAAAAACATGTTCACTCATTAAGTTAAATACAATAAATTTTTCCCTATAATAATGTTATGGAAAATAAAATGTAATCCATTCAAATTATTACGAACAATAAATCATGTTCCACAAATAAACTAATGGAAATGAAAACCATGGCCAGATATGAAAATTTTGAACAATGAATTAATGTTCATGAATTAAATATTTACTCATTAGTTATAAAAATTTACCAAATTTATTAGATGGATATATAATTATAGGCCCACCTATCACGTAATTAATACCCTACATATGTGTTCCACAAAATAATTCATCATATCATTACCCATGAAAAGGAATAAGTTTCCAAAACATTTCCTAATGGAATGACTCATGAGAATGAGAACATTTTCATAATCATTTTCCCTTATAATCATAATCCATAGAAAATAAAGGTTAATGATGTTATCATTAGATAATATATCAAGTATATCATATGCATCATCAGACCATGTTTTTGTTAATGATAAGAAATACCATTAAATTATCATTAAAACATTCTTGAAGAAATTATCCATTCTATTTAATAATAACTTATAAATTTTTTATTATTATACAAAAATTAAATGAACAATTTACACTAAAAATTAATACTAAAAATTGTAAAGGATTTAAAATATTATAGAGTGGTCATGATGTTGATAAATATTATTTATGTCATACTTTAAAAAATATTGATTCGTTAAAAACTATCTAAAAAGGGAAAAAAGAACCATGTTTAGAAAATGATAAGAAGATTAATTTTAAAAAATATTGTAAAAATTAAAAACGAGGAAAAATTACATTAATAAATATTTCAATAATAGTGAAAATTTTTAGGAAACAAATTCTAGAAAATTTGTACATGAAACAAGAATGTGTTTTACCGATGAGAGAAATATATTTAGTTTCTTAATTAAATTAATTTATTGACTAATGAGTAAAAAATGATAGTAAAATGAGAAGAAAACATGTTAATTTTAAAGATATATAGAATATAGAAAAATTCATAGTTTTATTGAGAGATATATCATAATATTTCATCCTCAAAAGAATATTTATAAATATTCCCGATAGACCAAGAGACGGTATCATAAAACTCTTACCATATTGGTAACACTTGAATTGTAGGCCCAATGATTGAAATGAACTTATTTGGTTAAGTATATCCAATAATTTTCCAGATAATAATAATAAAATACATTCATGGGAAGTATATAAATCCTAAAAAATAAAAATGTTGTTAATATATCTTATATACCATATAAATAAAAGTGAGATGAAAATATCTTAATACATAGGTAAATTTTTTTATCATAATCCCTATGATTTTATAAATTTTAATTAAAATTTAAATATCCCTAAAATATTGAGCTACCTAATGTAAATTGTAAATGTGTAATTATATAAACTAATAATAATAATCATGTGGTGAATTTGGTTTAAATCGTATAAAAGGAAAAGTGTTACGACAATCTTGTACCTCATATATGGACTTCATTCATACACACTCAAGCCTCATGTATAATAAATTTTTTATTTTTTTTATATATATTAATGAATAATACTAAAACATAAATATATCATACCATATATTATTTAATTATAAAAAATTACCTCTAATTAAATAACAATAGGTGTTAAAATCACTTTTGGGGGTGATATCTGCTTCATTTTTATGTATAATTAGGTACATTATTTCTTGACCTTGAGCTTTTTAAATAGTTACATAGTATAAAAATATTAATAATGATATAAATAACATATAAATTCTTTATATTCATATTAATAGTCATACAAAATGTTATAGATAGAAAAATCAATTGCACTGTATCTTGAGATAGTAAGTCATACGTAGGCTGGAATGTTGCTTTCATTTTTTGATGGATGCTACAAAATAAAAGTGAATCATAATTTAAAACTAGGGAATATTTTTTAAATAATATATTTCATGTATATGATAAACACTATTCATTTTACCATATATATATAAATAAAATGAAAAACACATCCCATCACTTCTTATAGTTTATACCCCACCTGTATGCACATGCGACATTACATTTTATAGTCATTTGGAAGGTAAAAAGATAAATGTGATATTATAATTGCATAAGTATAATTATGGCCTAAATTTACTATATGTATGTAAAATCCAAAATTTCCTCCCTCCATGATAATCATGGATGGAAAATGAATTACATCAGTTCGTGAGGCAGTAGTTCGGTGTGCACATGATCAACCGTTCAGTTCCCATTTGAGGGAAGAAGAGATTAAAATTTGGAATTACGCAAGAATAATAATATATCATTTTATGTAAGATACTTATTTTATTATATCATCGTGTTTGAATACTATTTAAATGAGGTATAACAATAAATATAATGAAATTCATAGTTTAAGGACTATAACTATTATTTGTATTACCTTAGTAGGCTTACACCTAAATCATCCATTGGAAGTTTTCAAAATAAGATCAGAGACTAATGGAATTAGAATACATTTAAGGAAGGGTTATGGTCAGGTCATAGATTATCCAAAAGGATATTGCTATGTGTATAATAAAATACAAGATGATTCCTTTTATAATAGGGGGAGAGGACCTAATAGGAGTCCATATGAAATTCAGTAAATGAATTCAAAATAATAAAGTCATTTAAAAGAAAAATATATAAAAAATAACCATGTTTTATAATTTTTGAATGTATAACGTTAAAATATTTCCAAAAACTATTATTTGAACAAATTTAACTGGAATACATACCAATACAATTTTTTAACCCATAGTTAACACATTTTATATGTAACCACCATAATTAATTTTTTCTATTTTTCCAATTTATTATGACAAAAAATTATATTCATTTAATTATATAATATTAATTATTCTTATTCCAATTATAAATTACATTTTACCAATTTTAATTCTAAAAGATAAAGAATATAATTTTATAATAAACAAACATACATGGGAAAATATCGATTTTCCATAGAAAAAGATTCCATAAGTATACAAGCTTTTATATGAAATCAAAACATGAAAAGGACACTTGATATAAATTGGATTGATAATATTATTATTTAAATAATCTTAATATTAATTTTTATTTAAAACAATATATCTATTTTAAAATTCCTTAAAAGAAGTGATATTTTTCATTAAAAATATGTAGTGTTTTACTATTCATTGAAAAATTAATATTTTTACAAAATTCCAAAAAATAGATATTTTCTAAATTTTTATTTAGTAAATTAAGTTGAAATTTTAACATAATTTTTTGATATTTTAAAAAATTATTTTAAAAATAAGTGTGCAAACCTGATGAAAAATAGTTTTCAAGAAAATGGAAATTTCATGGAAATAATTATTGAACATATATTCTATGACTAGTAATTTTTGTTGTACGAATTTAAACTCATATATATATATATATATAATTAATAAATTAAATTACAACAATTCGTCATAAAATATTATTATAGATAATTGAAATGGAAAACCCTTATTTAACTGAAAATAGTTTTTATAAAAAATGTATTTTAATCATAACAATAGACTTATATCAAAATCATGATAATTCACGATTAAAATGATATTAATTAAATTATTATAAAAAATTTATCATATTTCACATTAATGAATAGATAATTTGGTTGAATTCCCTAAGACCTTCGGGTCATGTAATCTTCTAAGCCTATGATCCATGTAATCTATGAGCCTACGGGCCTTGTAAGGGTTGCCCCTTATCCCTTGAAAGGGGGTTATCAAAAATCAATAAAAAATGAAGGCCTTCGGGCCATTTAGGATATATATGATTTAATAAATGAATCAAGTTTTATCAAATAAATTTTCAAAATTTTCAATAAATTAGTTATAATATTTTCTTATAAAAAGCAATAAAAAGTCCTCGGGAAGGAAACATATTTTTGGGGGACAAAATTACTTTAATAATACTAATTTTTTATTTAATAATATTTATTCAAAACATTTATATCATTTAGAAAATTTATATATATCTTGTAATTAATTTTATATTATTCATCCCCTCGGATTTAACAGAAATGTTATAAGTCATATTTTTATAATAATATTTCAATAGTACAATGCAGATCGTTAAATTTCATGTTTTCTATAAATAAAAGATATGAATTTATTAAAATTTAACTAAAGAGAAATATATTATAAGTTATTGGGTATTTTTAGTCTGTGTACAAGTCAAGCGTTGCAGGAATCCATTGATAAGTGAGAGGGGTGACACTAATTTAAATACAAATAACATTATAATAAAATAAATTTCAGTCTCCATTGAAAGTAGAACTAAATTTCAAAAAATTTAATCCAATATTATGTAAGTTGAAATCTTAAAAAATAAATATATTTTAGAATTTATTTAGTAAAAAATGATGTTACATCCCTTAGTTTCAAAATCCAATTAGCATTGTTTATCTGAATCGTGGTGACAAACATTTACAACTGTAACTATTCCTCTTAAATAAAAATGAAATAATAACTATTTAAAATTATAATTCTTCTGATTAAAAGTATGAAAATAATTTTTAAATATTAAATTTATAATTGTTTTAAAATTTAATTTCTAATCATAGTGTGCATAATTACTAAAACCATTTTAATACAATAAAAATGAATCTATTCTCATTGCATGTCTTGTAAAATTTATCATATAAATGTAATATTTTTTTAATATATTATCCATACATGTCAAAAAATAATTAATCAATAGTTATTATTTTAGTTTTCTATGATAAAAATTCATTTCACATATAAAAATAGTTTTCTGTAGAATATCCCCTTTACCTCTGACTAAAATTATGTTAATTTCTAATAAAAATATAATCAATGTAAAATTGATTTGAAATTTTATTTAATTATATAAAAAATTAATTTCATTAAATTTAAAACTCAAATTAATATAAATTAAATGTTAAAGATAGTATCTAAAAAATTCCTAGTATATTTAATTATGTTCATTGGATTTTTTTGTTTAATTCTATGGAACAATTTAAAAAATTTACATTATCCTAATTCATCTTTTGTTCCCCAAAACCTTTGGAATATACCTTTCTAATGTATTTATTCTTGATCCATGCAAGCATTTTAAATGTAAATATTTTAGCTACCTCATTTAGTTGTATTCATTATACATACATTTTAGGCTAAGTATGGGGGAAATTAGAAGACATGTTATTCAAAATCATATGTTTATATGTCAAAAAAAATAGACAATCTAACCATAAAATACATACTAACCATGATAAAACATACTAACCATAACATACATGTTAACCATAACTGACCTGATAACCATAAAATAAAAAAAATGATAACTACAATATCCATGATAACCATAACATACATGATAACCATATCATAATGGACATGTTAATTCAAATCATAAACAAATATGTCAACCATATTATAAACATAGATATCACACAATCTTGTAAAATAAAGAGGAAAACTATCATCATGATTGAAACACATGTGGTCACTACAACCAAAACCATAGTTCATTGTTTAATATGGAATAATATTAAATAAAGTTAATTATACAATCATCCAAAGATATAAACAATGATAAATTTACAATTTCATATAAAATATTAATAGAAGAAATGAACCCCATTTCAAACTAGTCAAGATCCATGAATATCAACGGGCATTTTAGCCATTATAAGGATATCACAAATACCAACTTGGATTTAATGATGTCCTAGCCATGGTCATGGGGGTTATTTAGTGTTTCATACTTAAGTTTCTTATTCTAGGTCATGTTTCTCCTAGTGATTCCATTTTTTAATAATCATGGCTTCTAAAATGACTTAGTAAGACATTACCATTTGGAATGTTTTTTCTAGGAGGACCCTTAAGGAACCAAATTTGGTGTCACGCACTCATTGGGAAATTCCACTATCATATTTTATATCTGATGACACTAGGGATACAACAACTTGAAAAAAACTATGTTGTTTCCATTTTTAGATAAAAATGTATCTAAACGCCATAAAATTCTTCCAAACTCCTCTAAAATACCCCAAGCCCTATAAATCCAAAAATTAAAATTCAATAAGTTTAGAAACGTTACATTATATATCACTCAAACAATTATCTTCTTTAAGATTTTAAAACCAAAAAAACATAGAATAAAAAGAAAAGGGGTCATCTGAATAGTCACCTCATGAGAAACCACTCAATAATCTCACTATCATAGGACCATAACCACATATCTTGGAGAAACAAGGTGAAAGAACTGAACAAAAGCAATGAATATGTCCCAAAAAAATATAATTAAATAGGATTTTTATTCATGGATATTAAATATTTTTAAATGAATAATCATTTCATTACACAAACACATGCCCGAGGACCATAATAGTTTAGTGCCTTTGGAAACTAGGAACACATTATTCTAAATTTTTGAAATAACTTCAAAATATCCCATAAATATCTTAACGTTTAGTAATAATAAAAAAAATACTTTCTTTATAACCTGGGGAGAGAAAAAATAATAAAGGGTTAGGTTAGATGCTCAGTAAGGGTAAGAAAGGGAAACATGTAAGCATAATCATGAACATAAGTGTCTGAGAACATGATCTTAACATTATAAAATCATACCCTTCATATGAAAGATCATAAATATAAGTCATTAAATAAATAATGGAAGTTTATAAGACATAATATATATATATATAAATAGCAGAATCTTTGAAATCATAACATAAGAATATAACCTGGAATTTATGGAGGACACATAAACATGAAATATCATTTCCTATAAGTCAAGGTGAATTTACAAAACTCAATAGGAAACTTCAGGGGGACTAAAGCAACTGTGAGGGAGACACCACCATCCC
This sequence comes from Viscum album, assembly GCA_963277665.1. NCBI lineage: Eukaryota > Viridiplantae > Streptophyta > Magnoliopsida > Santalales > Viscaceae > Viscum > Viscum album. Next base: position 1,486,584,944 of record OY728137.1, on the reverse strand, counting down.
TAGACACATTCCTTACCTTATAAGTTATCAAGTTTCCCCATCTTCCCATGGTGGATCTAGTTTCCCCATCTTCCCATAGGAGATAGGGTTTCCCCATCTTCCATAGTGGATCAAGCCCACCGCCCTCTACCCATCATTATCTCAGGAGATATAAATATTTACGCAATAAATTGAAGTTAAATATAGGTCCCACCCATAAAATTATTAAAAACATACATATTTCTTCCATAATAACATAAATCATTTCATAACCCATGAAATGAATTGGGTTTTATCAACATCATTCAATCATAACATCACCCACGGAAAAGAAATGGGTTCCATCATAAAAATAAACCATTATTAAGGAGAATAAGAATGGTAATATTTAATAATACCCCCATTAAAAAATAATTAACATAATATAATGTTATCTTAGATGAAAAATAATTTTTATAGATAGCTTTAAAACAATTCTTGAGGAAAATATCCAATCTTCTTAAAAAACATATTCTTTTCATAAAATGACGAGAAATTTCAAAAGAAAAAAAATTATTTCAAAATAACCTTGTATTTTTTTAATTTAATATTAAAAATTTAATTCATTATAACATTATAAAATTTCATTCATCTATATAAGTAAAAAAATTCTTTTTGTGCCTTTTCCATAAAAGTCACAAAATACCTTGTTTGGAAAATGACAAAAAGATTATTTTCAAACCATGTATTAAAAAGTCAAAAATACATAAAAATAACTTTAAGAATCCATTGAAGAATAGTGAAAACATTTTTGAAAACATTTTTAGAAAAAAATTATGTGGAATATAAATATCCCCAAATAGATACATAAATGAAACAATCCCAAATATTTATGAGATTGTGAAATAAATACTCATCACTATATAATCAGTAGAAGTGTATAACTCATGAAAAAAATAAAATTATATGGATAAGAAAATACCATAATATTCTTGATAATACTCATAAAATACATTCATTTATAGCATATACACCATTTAGTAGAAACATGTAGTGTATAAGGCATGTGTCCCATAGAAATAAAAGTGAAACATAATGCCCTTACTACTAGAGTAACTTTTTAATTGTGATCGCAATGGAAGAATAAAATATATTGAAAATTTTAATATGATTAAATAAATAAATTAATGTTATAACATTTAAAAGGTCAATATATACAACACACAATAAGAATAACTGGTGATTATTTCATAAATCTCATAGAAATAAAGTGAGAAGAGAAATCACATACCTTATATCTTCATTATCTTCATACTCGTGAAAACCTCATATATAATAAATATAGGTTTATTATAAATATATTAAAGAACCATATTAATATATATAATACCATATATTATTTAATTATGAATTTATATTACACGTATATTAACAATTATGTGTTTAAGTTATGTTTTGGGTAATAACCGCTTTGTTTATTGTGCATGTTTTGACTTTTTATTCTTGGTCCTCATACTTATATTATGATTTAATTATCTACAAAATGATAACCATGATATAAATATAATATATATTCATTATATATTCATTTATTTTTATCTATTAAATATATAAATAGAAAATGAAATACATTATTCATGGAGACGGTGGGCCAAACGTACGCAGGAACGTTGCTTCCGTTTCATGTCCCATTGAAATAAAAGAATTAAATTACATATATGTATATATATATAATATCATGAAAATATAATTATTATGTCATATATAACATTAAATTTCACTAAATTCATGCTTAATACATTTCATGTAAAGTGTGAACGAATCACATTTTTTTGAGGAGGCAGTAGTCCACACGTCCACAAACGAAGTTATCGTATTTCCCCAAAATGTAAATAATAAAGTTTTTTTTATATAATATTTTAAAAAAATAAAAAATACATCATAAATAATATGAATATCATATAAAACATATTTTCCATCAAAATTATCAACCATGAGAGGTGGTAAATTTAAAAAAACAACATCATTTCGTGAGGTGGTAGTTCTCCTTACATAAGAACAATAAATTCATTACCCATTAAATGGAAGTGTGTATAATTGTGGGTTTAAACTTATAATGAAAACATATAAGTATATTTAGGATACTATATTTATTATATACGCGTGTAATAATAAAAATTTAGGTGTTTAAGGAAGAAAAAAACAACAATGTTCATTGATGAATGTTTCCTCTTCTTTGGGAACATCGTTGTGAATTGATAAAAAGGATTCATTTGGTTGGATTTATTCCCAAATTAAGGCTTCAAGGATGAAGGTTCATATTTTGGGAGTATATTTATAAATATTTTTTCCTAATAAAATAGTTTCTCAAGTGTGAATATAAGAAAAGATAAGGTGTCCTTTTATAAAGAGGGGAGGTTCACTTTTGAAATTTATTTAAATAATAATTTATAATAAATTAAATATCAATCCAAATACCTCCAAAATATAATTTATTATAAGATACGATATTATAAGTTTTTAATATCATCAAAAAATATATTTTATATAGGTTTTTTCGTCATTTTAAATCCTATCATTTTTAATAACCCTTAGTTAAGCCATTTTAAATTTTAACTATGGTAATAAAGTTTTCAATATTAAGAGGATTTAATATTTACATATAAAGAGTATTATACCATAAATGGAAAATTTAATATATTTTAGACCATATACCTTCCCCCTTTCATTATTCAATATTTCTTAAATTTTTAAATAATTTTAAAAAATATTATTTTCATAAAATATCATAAGTATCAATGTTGACATTATTCATAACATTGACTTTAAGAAAATAAATCAAACCAGATTAATTTGACCCAATTAATTTAATACACCCATTATATGTAATAGTAACCTATAAAAAATTTTATCACATTAATTTTATCAAATTATATTTATTTTAAAATTTATAATAACATTAAATTGATTCTTTTATTAATTGGGTAATTACTACATCATCATTTTATTATTATTTATGATAATTATTTCTTCACTAAAAATTAAAAATAAATTTATATAATATTTATAAATAATTTATATTCCATAAAAATATATATATTCAATAATATCTTAAATTTAATCTTGTACTAAAAATATTATACATATTAAAAGTAAGAGTGTGATATTTTGTTACTCCCTATAAGTTTAATAATATTTATTTCATTTTCATGGAAAAGTGTCCATTAAAAAATTAAATTTTGATCCTTATATTTTAAGGGTATAATTAAAAAATCCAATATCATTTGGAAAGGTTTTAGGGTAGTTTGATCATATTTATTGTATTATTTTTACCCTTAATTACTTGATTTGCTATTAATTGTGGTAATAAAAATTACTAATGTTAATATCCATATTGTAAAAAATAAAAGGGACCTAAATAATAAATTTAAAATTTATGGATCTAAATATAAAATCTATTTTTAAAATTCATAAACAAATATTTTCTAGAAATTATTTTGAAATTAATCTCGTTGATTAAATGAGAAAATGGGTTTTTTAAGTGGAAAAGTTCAAAAGATTGAAATATTTTTATATCCAAATTCTATATGAAATTGATAGAAATGACCTAAATTGGATTAAATTATAAAATTTATTCTTTAAAATAAATTCAATACCTAATTTAACTATATAAATAATTTTAAATAAAAAGTTTTTTTGAATTAAAAATCAGTATCTTTCATTATTCATCAAAACAAGAAAATCTCATAAAAATACCAAAAGTTCACCAAAAGTAAATTTTGATATCACACTTTCAAATAAGAAGTTTAGTTTATCTAATATAATTTATAAAAGTTTAAAAATAATATTTTAAACAAATACACCATCAAAAGGAGGAAAAACTGTATTTTTAGAAAAATGTTTCCTTTAGCCGTAGAATTATATTTGTTCTTATGTCTAGAAAAATATAAGATGAATGTTAAAAATTAGATTTAATATTTTATATATAAATTTTATTAATATAATCCAATAAGATTTACTTGTTTATTTATTGGTATAAAACACACTTGTGGACATTTAAATAATTTTTTCAAAAAACAACTCCTTTTAATTTAATAAGTATTTTACCTTATTTCTTAATTAATTGGTAAAAGAATTGTTTTTTGAACATAATTTCATAATTTAGCTAATCATGTTTATACCTTCCATTATAATTACAATTTTATAATTGTATCTTTTAAATAATTATAATAATAAAATAATGTTTTTTAGAAACTTAGGGTTGCATGTAAAGAAATTTAAGTCAATGTTGCATGTAGCTTAAGAATAACTTGGTATAGATTATAACGCAAGAGATAAAATAAATTTAATTTATTTGAAAATTGAAGTTTCATAGAAACCATAGGAATTACATTTTACCCCCCATAAAATTAATTTTTACCTTGAAATTCATCATTCTAATACAAACACATGACGATACTTTTACCTCATCAAATCCAAAAGTTACCATGCAGCTTCTTAAAACTGGTGGTTTTCTCCACAAAACCTTAACTAGGTGAGTGGTAATGTCTTTTAGAAATTTATCTCTATGATCCAAAATTTCGATCAGTTTCTCTTCATAAATTGGATATTTCTCTAGTGGTATAACCTCTAAGTTTAGTACTTATCAAGGATTATGTATGTACTTATTCATAAGAGATACACAGAACACATCATGAATATGAGAGATATTTTGTGGAAGTGCCAATGTATAGGATACGGTTCCATGTGATCAATAATATAAAAAAGGAAAATGTATCATTGTAATTTTAAATTTTCATTAGAAATTTAAAGGTTGGTTTTTAAGAATTTATTTATAGTAAACCCACATTATAAAAAGAGTCAATCAAACTTCCTCTTAAACAGATGGAAGGTAAAATATGAAGATCTTCACATAAATAGTATTAGGGGAAAGTGAAAACATATAAATGGAATAGAATTACAACTAATAATTTATAATGGATAGTGATAGAGAACGTGGTCATTATAAAGTTAATCATCACAGAATAGAAAATATATGATGATCTAAGGAGAAATTTCATTCCTCGAGAATGAAGGTACAAGGATAAATATTTTGTTTCAAGATACATTTTCCTAAAGTTGAAGAATTTTTACAAAAAAAAATATACTTACTTTATTTCATTTTATTTTGTAAAAACGATATCATCCATCAGTTTTTCCTTGATCAATTTTTGCTTTATCTATTAATCTAAGAAATGAGGTTGAAATTGTAATGTCTGGGGAACCAATGGATCATAAGATCCATAATGAGATGAAATTTGATTCCTTATATCTCTAGTTATCAAAACATGGTAAGTATAGTTTATCCAATATACATAAATATTAATATGGTTAAGTAAAACATTAATCATAAAAACCAAATCCAAAGTTCAACTCAAATATTTTCATCAACGTTTATCCTTATAAACCTTCCAAAAGATTAAAATCCAATAAATTCAATATAAGGTTAATAAATATAGAATTTATCCCTAAAAAACATGATGTAGATCTTGGTTGTTACATACAAAACAAGTGAATACCATTATTATGTTTTCTCTTAAAACCTAGTAATAACCGGAATTACCATTAAACCTTAGTGAAATAATGTATTCTTGAAGAAAATAACTAATTCCTCATACAATAAATCCAAAAATTTTATAAACTCAATCAATGATATCATAAACCATCTTTTCATCTTACGAGTCGGAAGGTTATCAATATTATCCCATTTATAATCAAACTAAACACCATTATCTACACATTAGGATCATAATAAGGGTATCCATTGATTAATCATGTGTTTTACAGAAAATATAACCATTCCATTAGATCAATTTTCTAGTTCATCAGTACCATTAAACAAATTCTTTCAAAACCTTAAATAAAAAAATATATTGTACAGTACTTATATAGTTCATGATTCATAATTCTTGAATCCAAATAAATAAATACTTTAATCCTTTCACTTATGTTATTGTCATGGAATAGTTCCTTCCTTGGTATTGAAGTACAATCATGGGTTAGAGGATTGAGTTGGATAGTTCCCATGTTTCCCACACATAATACATTATAATACTCAATAATTTTTCACTCTATGACCTTCATTTCCACATAGTTAACATCTTCCTCTCCATTTGAGATATTCCTCCTAGTTCTTTTTCCCACTTTCTTGATATATAGGAATCTGAATATTCTTTCCTATATGTTCATAATCTCAGGATTTTTTATAAAATTCCATCTTCCTTTAATTATATGTGTTTTTAATCTCTTATATATTCACATTGTTAACAATATATCATGATAGATTATTAAGAATAATCACAATATCTTTCATTCTAGTTATTATCTAATTTGGTTTCTTAAAGTCACAAAACTTTCCATCAGATTCAATGTTAACAAGATTCCTTCGGGTTCCATCCATCAACTAAAACAAAAATAATAATGTTAGAAACACTAATTATAGTGTTAAAACCATATAATCTACTTAAATTACTTATAATTTTTTAATATGTGACACCTTAGGTTTAATCCTAGGTTATTAATTTTTATTAAGAAAACTCTAGGATTGTAACCTAAACTTAGACTTATCCTTAGAGACATCAATAGACATATCCTTAGAAATATCTCTTGGGATATCACTAATGTTTTCTCATACTAGCTTCCAAAGGATGAAAAAACCTTTCCTCCGATACCAACTATAACGAACTAATATTTTCATACATGGTTATTACATCTTTTTAAGTGAATATTCATTTCATTACATAAACACATTCCTGAGGATCATAATAGTTTAGTAACTTTAGAAACATGGAAAACATTATTATAATTTTGTGAAAGATATTCAACAACTTCAATAAATATCTTCACCTTTATTAATCCTATAGAAAATCTTTCTTTATAACCTGGGGAAAGGAAACCTAATAAAGGATGATCGCTTACACTCAGTAGTGGTATAAAAGGGAGATACATAATCATAATCATGAACATAAGGTTATAAAAATATGATATTGACATTCTAAAATCATACCCTTTATATCAAAGACCATAAACATGAGTCATGGAATAAATAATTATAGTTTTTAAGACATGACACATGCAGAAATCAAAAGCATAATCCATAAAATCATAACATAAGAATAAGACATGGAATTTGTAGCTGATGCATAAACATGTAATATCATTTACTATAATTCAAATCACATTACCAAAAATCATTTGGGCACTTCATGGGGGATAAACATACTGGGAGGGACACACCACCATCCACTATCATAGTCTTTTCCTTGTAAGGTATCGGGTTTCCCTATCTTCCATAGTGGATCAGCCCGTCAACTTGTACCCATTATTATCACATGAGATATAAATATTTTTCATTGGAGTGATATTTATTTCCCACCTATCACATAATTAAAACTATAAATATTTGGTCCACAAAAACATAAATCATTTCATAACCCATGGAATGAAATGGGTTTCATAAACATCATTCAATCATAAGATAACCCATAGAAAAGAAATGGATTCTATCATAAATATAAACCATTCTTAGAAAGAATAATAATATTATAATTTAATCATATACCTAGTAAAACAAAAGTAACATCAAATATTATTATCCTATATGAAAATTAATTCTGATATGTCACTTGAAAACAATTCTTTAGGAACATATATTTTCTAATTTAAAATATTTTATTTATTAAAATGAAGAGAAATTCTAAAATAAAGAATTTTATTTCAAAATAACCTTTTATTTTATAATTTAAACTTAAAATAATTAAGGTTTAATCATAGAGAAAAATTACATTCATGTCGTATAAGTTAAAAAATCATATATTTCTTACTTTTTTTGGAAAAGTTACAAAGTACCTCGATTGGAAAATGTCAAAAACATTCCTATCAAACTATGTATTAAAAATTCAAAAAAATGGTAAAATTAATTTAATAATCCATCAGATAATAGTAAAAAAGAATTGAAAACATTTTTATAAAACGTGTATGTGGAAGATATATATCTCCCAATAGATACTTAAAATGAAACAATCCCAGATATTTATGAGATTGTGAAATAAATACTCATCACTTCATAATCAGTAGAATTGTATAAACCATGAAATAAATAAAATTACATGGATATGAAAATTCCATAATATTCTGGATAATACTTATAAAATATATTAATGTGCATTATATACACCACTTAGAAGAAACAAGTAGTGTATAAGGCATGTGTCCCATAAAAATAAAAGTGAGACGTAAATCCCTTACAACTAGAGTAAATTTTCAATCGTGATATCCATGGAAATATAAAATAAATTAAATCATTTAATATAAATAAAAAATTTAAATTCATGATATAACATTTCATAGGGAAATATATATACTACACATTAAGAATAAGTACTGATTATCACATATATCTCATAGAAATAAAGTGAGATGAGAAATATCTTACCTTATATCTTGACTATCATCGTACTCATGAAATCCTCATGTATAATAAATATAAAATTACTATGAATATACTATAGAACCATATTCACATATATAATACCATATATTATTAACTTATGACCTTATATTACCCTCTTATTAACAACTCCAAGTTTAAGTTATGCTTCAGGTAATCACTACTTTGTTTCTCGTACAAGTTATGAATTTTTACTCTTAGTCCTTGTACTTAGATTATGATTTTATTATATCCAGAATGAAAACCATGATATAAATATAATATATATTAATTTTATATTTATTTATGTTTATCTATAAAACATATAAATATAAAATGAAATACATCATTCCTGAAGATGGTAGGTCATATGTACGCATGAATAGTGCTTCCATTTCATGTAATATTGAAAGAAAGTAAATTACATATATGTATATATATATAATATCATATTATAAGAATTATTATTTCCTATATATCATATAATTTTACTAAAATAATCTTTAATACATTCCATGTAGAGTGTGAACAAATCACATCGCTTTGAAGAGACGGTAGTCCACACGTCCACAGACAAAGTTATTGTATTTCCACAAAATGGAATTCCTGAAGGAATGTTTTATATAATATTTAAAGAATTATAAAGAAATCATAAATACCCTATATTTAATTTAAAAATATAGTTTTCATCATAATTACCTACCATGATAGGTGGTAAAGTAAAAAATGAACAACATTGTTTTGTGAGGTGAATGTTCGACGTACACAAGAATGGAAAGTTTGTTAGCCCATAAATTGAAGTGTGTGTAAGTGTAGATAAAACCCTTAAAATAAAAACTACTTAGTATATTTAGGATATAAATATTTTTATATAATAATGGAATAATAATAATTAAATTGTTTAAGGAAAAAATAAAATAACAACGTTCGTTGATGAACGTTACCACTTCTTTGGGTATCTCCTTTTGATTTTCCCAAAATAACCCCCTTTGTTGGATTTCTTCCCATAGTAAGGATTCTAGGATGAATTTTGTGATGTTTGAAGGATAATTAGATATCTTTTATCTGAGAAAAATGGGTTCAAAAGTTTTAATTTAAGATAAGGTGAGGTATCCTTTTATAATAGAGAAGAGGGACACTTTTAGAATTTCTCAAAATATTAATTTATAGTAAATTAAATATTGATCCAAATACCTCTAAAATGCCATTAATTAGAATATAATATATTATAAGTTTGTAATATAAATAAATAAACATTTCATAAAATATTTTTTATCATTTAAAACCTTATCATTTTGATTAACCCTTAATTAAACCATTTTAAATTTTAGATATGGTAACAAAACTTTTAAAATTAAGAGGATGTAATTTTTAAATATAAAGAGTCAATTGGATCATAAATTACCAATTTAAGATATTTTCTACCATATCTTATACCATTATCCTTATTTATTGTTTTTATGATTTTTATATAATTTAATAAAATATTATTTTCATAAAACATTATAAGTGTCAATTTTTACATTATTCATAATATTATCTTTAATAAAATCAATCCAATAAGATTACTTCAAACCAATTCATTTAATACACCACTAATATGTCATATTAACCTATAAAATTATTTTATCACCTTAATTATTTAAAATTATATTTATTTTAATATTTCTAATATCATTTAATTGATTGTTTCATTAATTGAATAATTTCTGCATAATCATTTTGTAATTTTTTATAATAAATATTTATTCACTAAAAATTAAAAATAAATTTATATGATGTTTAAAAAAAATTACCTTCTTGAAAAATATTTTAGTTTAAGATATCTTCTATTTATATCCATACAAGAAATAGTATACACATTAAAAATAACACTCTGGCATTTTTTCACTCCCTTTGAAATTAATTATATTTATGTAATTTTCAAGGAAAATTGTCCATTAAAAAATTAAATTTCTATTCTTATTTTATAATATTCTAATTAGATCCATAAAATATCATTTTATAAAGTGTTAGGGTAGTTTTATAATATTTATTATTTTATTTTTAGCCTTAATTACATTATTTACCCTTAACTGTGGTAATAAAAATTACTAAAGTAACTATTCATATGGTCAAAAAATAAAAGGGAACTAATTACTAAATTTAAAACTTATGATTAAAAATATATAATATATTTGTCACAATTATAATCCCATAATTGGTAGAAATTAATTTAAAATTAATCTCATTGATAGAACAAGAAAACAGGTTTTTAAAGTGAAAACGGTCAAAAGATTGAAATGTTTTTATATCCCATTTTAATTTTAAATTGATTAAAATAAAGTAAATTATTTTAAATTATAAAAATATATATATTAAAATAAATTCAAAACAAAATTTAACTATATAAATAAGTTATAATAAAAAGTATTTTTGAATTAAAATTTAGTATTTTTTGCTATTCATCAAAACATGGAACTTCTTAGAAAAATACCAAAAGTTATCTGAAAGTAAATTTTGATATAATGATTTAAAATAAGTAGTTTATTTTGTGAAATAAAAATTATAAAATTTTCAAAACTATATTTTAAACAACTTCATCATTAAAAGGTATAAAAATGACTTTATAGAAAAAAACTTCTTTTATGCATAAAATTAGTTTTGTTCTTATATCACGTCTACAAAAAACATAAGATGAATGTTAATAGTTAGATTAAATATATTATATATATTTCCTTAATATATTCCAATAATAGTTATTTATTTATTTATTGATATAAAACACACTTGTTCACATTTAATAATTTTTTAGAAAAATGTTTCCTTTATTTTAAAAGGGGTTTTAATTTCTTTTATAATTAAGTTGTCAAAGAATTATGTGAAAACTATTACTTTGTAATTTATTTATTCATGTGCACACCTTCCATTCTAACAGTGAGGTTATAATTGTCCCTTTTAAATTAATATAATAATGAAATAATGTTTTGTAGAAACCCAGTGTTGCAGGTAAAGAAAGCTTATTCAGTGTTTCATGTAGCACAATCTTAACTTGGTTTAGCATATAATTAATGGAATCAAAGAAATTTAATTTATTTAAAAAACAATCTTCATAAAAACTTGGGGTGTTTCAAACACTCTCCCTATGGAGATACATCTCAAACAAGATCAAGGTTACCAATAAGGTATCGAAGAAGATAAAACCATCTCATAAACCAGATAAAGGTAAAAACCAAAAAACATCGATACAATTGAATAAATAAAAATAAAGAAACATAGAAAAATTTGTGTGTGTCAGTGACTTACATTCCCATTTTTTCTCTACCAAAATACATTTTTTCTATATGACATGATGCAAGGGAATATCACATCTATGTAACACCTTCTTTTAGTGGTCTTGGATCTCTACAAGTTGCTCCTCAAAGGTAACATCGTCATCAATGAAGATCTATCCCTAATCGATTATATAATATTATTTATGAACTTAAAATTGAATTTGTTAAATATGGAAGACATCATATATCCAGATCATCTATGGGAGGAAGTTCTATCTAATACACAATGTATTCAACATGATCTAACACCTAGAAAGGCCTAACAGATTAGAAATAAATCTTATTCCACAATTAAACCTTCACTACCAACAATGAAGAGTCAACTTTAGGAACTCATGATATCCAATATGAAACTTGAGTGGTCTCCTCAAATGTTTAGTATAGGAATTATGATGATCCTGAACTTCCTTCATCCTCTAGAAAAACACTTGAACCATCATTATCATGATCTATACCAATTCGGGATTGAGAATTGATGACTTTCCCAACCCATTCTAGTACAATAGAAAATAAAAATGTTAAACAAAAAAATATACAAATGTTTCCCTACAAATGGTCAAGTAAAAACTGTTTTTGTAAGAAAACTCAACCAAATTTTGGTGATAATCCATGAACCTCCATAATCTAGGACACTAGCATGCAACTTGTCTTAAGAAGTTAGGATGATCTGCTCTATATAACCATCTGTATATTGATGAAAATTAGTTTTAAGACACAACTGAGAACCAAAATCATAATAAATAAATCACTTCACTATGGAGGTAAAATAAGGATCCTAATCAATGATAATTATCTATGAGAATCCATGGAGTCTTACTACCTCCTTCAGGTACTACCTTGATAAAACCTCCATCGATCTCAACTCATTGATCTCTATGAAGTGGGAAAAAATTTCAAAATGTCCACTATCACCCATATAGTATAATAGCATCCATGGGATAAAGGTAAACTAGTAAAAAATTCCATATATTTCTCCTCTCACTTCCACTAAGAGACATGTAATGTCAGGAGAAAACCACTAGGAATACGATGTTTAGTCTTCATCTTCAAGTAGGCTGAACATCAAGACACAAACTCTAAAACTGAATGTTTCAATCCAGACCACCAAAAATAACCTCTCAGATCATGATACATGTATTTTAATCCATTATATACTATAAAGGGTGAGATTTGGAACTCAAAAAGAAAAACCTATTACAATACCAAAGGAACAAAAATACCCCTACTGAATAACACCCAATGTTGATCATCTTTATACCAACCATCAGGGGAATCACTCTAGACAAATCATTCTCTCTAGAACTCCACCTCATAATCCCCTAGTTGGGAATCCTCCACCTATAATAAAAAAATAAAACTAAATTGTCATTAAAAAAAGGAATTTTCTACCACTAACCTCTCCTATATCAATATAAAAAATGGAGAGTTCTTCCATCACTCTACATCAATCTCCAGATTCATGTACAGTATCACTATGTGACTTTTTTCTTAGTGAATCAACTATAGTATTACACTTTTATAATATATATTATATCTAAAAGTCTTATCTGTAATATACCGAAAATTCCTTGTAATTTTTTTTAATTATATGGAATTATTTCAAGACCAGGCACTGAGTCGCCATCTGATTCCAAGGCCCAAAGTGCTGATAATGGTCCATCAAAAAATGATAATTTAAAATAGCTCTCATGAAAAGTTTTCCTAAAAAATTGGTATAACTCTTAAATTCATGCATGGATCGGAAATTTGAGGGCACTATTGCGTTCAGGATGGCAAGTTTACCCTATGCGCGACTTAATTTTAGTCGGCACGGGCCTCTAGTGAGAAAATTAGAAAATTTAATAACCATAAATAAAATAATTAAATATTATTTTTATATTTTTTTCGAATCTTTATAAGTCACAACCCTTGACTCAGATTGAAAATATGATACAATCATTTATCACATGAGGGTTTTCTTTCCTTAGGTAGAGCCTAACATTGGCTGGCATAGGCCAACAGTAGAAAGTAGTTTTAGTCTGTAAATAAAATAATTGAATAAAAGTTTTTTTATTTTCAAATACTTATAACTCCTTAATGGTAAATCAGATTGGAAATATGAGAGTACCATTTAGTTCATGAGGGTATTATTCCCTTTCGAAGAGCCTAACATTGGTGGGCGTGGGCTGGCTATGAAAGTTGGTTTTTAGTAAATAACCTGAAATAAAATAATTTAAATAAAAGTTATTTTATTTTCAAATCCTCATAACTCGAAAATGGTAACAGGGATTAAAAATCAGATACCACTGTTGAGTTAGTAATGAATGTTCTACTTAAGTAATACTTAGCCTAGACTGGTGCGGGTCAAGGGCGAAAGACATTTTTTGAACATTTTTTAAGCGAATTAAAATGGCACGCATTCATGGTTCAAGAAACTTCTAAAAGGGTGACCGGATTGAAAATACGAGGGAATTGTTGCATCCAGAATGGTAAAATTACCTAATAACGGACCTAACCTCAACCAACGGGTCAAGGAAAAAGGTTAATTTTATAAAATTTTACGAAAAAAAACATTAAAAAGTATATTTTATTCAAAAGTTTTTTTATTGTGATGCATCGACAAGCCGAATGTTTCATTCCATAAATGAAACAGCAAAATGACTCTTTAACTGAAGCGTAACAAAAATTCCATTTCATAAATGAAACCGAGTAATAACGAGACAACGCAGCATAACAAAAAAATTGTCACATGTTTCTCTTTTAATGGATTAATGGGGTTGGAGAAATGGGATCAAAACATAGAACTCATCTAAAGAATCGGCGATTATAAATCCTATACAACTAACGCCAGATAATTTCTAGTGACATTGACACACTTTGAATAACGGGACCGGTAAGCGATGAACACCAACATCTTCGAACTCTTAAATATTCACGGGTGGATTTCCCCTAACAAAGAGTTTCCCTCTGGCATGAATCTATCCTAGGTAGGGATATTTTTTTAGATTTTCCCCATTATTCATTCTAAAACAATGAACGTCGATCAACCCATGAATTGGTTGATCTGCGGATCACTTGTTCTTGTGGGAGGGTTATTTTTTCTTGGGGTTTTACACTGGGATTATATATTTTGGGATGGAATCATAATATTAAAACTCCTCTTGTTTTAAACTATAATGTGGTGGGTGCGGGTTGACATGAAAGAGGCCCGTGCCCGTCCACCTCATACATTCTTTATGGTCGACCCTCCAAGTTGATGGCAAAGCGCTTTCAAGGCCTTAGAAGAGTTGGAGGAACCCCAAAGTGGTCGTAGGCATAGACGGCACGAGGAATAGACCATTGGAGCAGACCTGGTGGTCCGCTGAAGGCACCATTGGTGCACCTATGCCAATGGTTCCATGGGTGGGGGCGGCATGCCAAAGGATTCACCACATCCAAATCGTGTTGCAATGGTGAGGTAGGAGCCACCAATAGTGGACCATCAGCTTCAGGATAGAGACATGGTTGTCCGACCGCATCGGTGGAGTGGCATGTGTCGCATGGGATGTGGTTTCCCACAAGCATGAAGTCCAGTGGCCACTTATGGGACCAACAGGCACGGCCAGCTTAACCTGCCCTGGGGTGCTGAACCAGATGCCACATTCCAACTGGGATGGAGGGGAAAGGCCCGCCTGGCCGGTCAGACTGGGGTGTGCAAAACAGACCGCTACGCAGACCGATATGGAAATAAAGTTGTCCCACTATTCCTATCCAGGATAGATGGATAGAATGGGGATGCTGGGTTGCCTAGGCTGGGAATGAACCTGCCCACTAGGGGAAAGCTTGTCCAAATGAAACCTAGTCACTAGGAGACCCGGCGGGATAGACCCCCGGCCGAATCGGGTTGAGTCCAGCAAGGCCCAATGGGCCTGGCATAGCGTCTAGGCCGGACCGGGTCATCCCAGACCAAAACTGGGTTGGGTCGGATTGTTCGAACTAGGCTGGAGCATGTGAGGCCCCCGGGCTAGGTTGGTCAGGTTGTTCCAACCGGGTCGGATCAGGCCCAGACACGATCGGCCCCTGATTAATAAAATGCCAATATCTTTTAGACTGGGAATCCTATTGACAAGACTTTTGTAGTGTTGGAACACTTGAAATGATGTGGTTATTTGGAATACTCTAAGGTGGTTTTAATGGAAGTTGAAATGTAATGAATGGCTTGAGGAGAGGTTTCTCCCATGATCAAGTGCACTACGTGCGGGAATATTGTGGCTGACTAAGACCCAAAGACTTTAAAAAACTGACCCTGTGTGGATCAGGTACAAGATACCATGTCATTATCAGCTACAATGGCTCATTAGGAAGCATCTCTATGTGACCTGGTAGGCCCAAAGTGGGGAACGGCTCTGTGTGACCTGGCATACCAATGGTACGCATTGGGAATGAGTACCTTAGCAAGATGGCCAAGGTGGGAAGCACTTCTATGTGACCAAGCAGGCCCACAGTGGGGAGAGGCTTTTTTTAACCCAGCATACCCACAATACTAATTAGGGATGAGTACCCCAACAGTCCAAGGTGTTCAATATTACAATTGATAATCTTTATTTCTATACTTTGGATTATACCCATGTGATCTGATAGGGCCTTAGTGGTTCAGCATGCGAGTGTACCTCAGTGGTTCAGCATGCGAGCAGACCTCGGCGATCCAATAGATGAGCAGACCTTAGTGTATCATTAAGTATGAGTCCCTGATCTATGCAAGATGATTCATCTCTACGGCTGATAAATCTTACTTTCTTTATTTTCAGTAATACCAACTGTGAGTTGTCTTTGATTTTTGGTTTTGTTTTGTGGTCTTTCATTTTTGGTCTTTCCTTTGTGGTTTGGGGTCCCTAGTAAGTATTTTTTTACTCACCCCTACACAGGCTTCACCTTCACATGTTGTGTCCCATGTAGGTGATCGACGCTTCAATGGAGACCTTGGTGGTCCTGGACCAGGTGGTGCTAGGTGACACGGGACAGAAGAATGCTTCTATAGAGACCTTGGTAGTCCAAGACCAGCTGTTTCTCAATGAGACGGGACATATGGGCATACTTATACATCTATAGGAAGCTACTATGTGTCTTCCCATTAGGTGGGGTCTTCTATAGACATCTTATAGAGATATTTTGTACTTTCTAATTTTCAGTTTTTCTTTTTTTTTTTGTTTTTATTCTGGCCCATTTGACTTACATATTGTACCTTTTATCAGTGGTTGTTTAGTGTCATGAATGATTTCCTTTCTAGCTATTCGGTACTTAGTTGTGTGTGTGTGTGTTTGTGTATAGGTACTCGGGAAAATTCCTCCCACTCATGGGATAATGCCTTCAGTGTTAATCACCAGCCCCTGGCCATTGGGAGGTGGGCTAGGGGTAGTCACAGCATGGGCCCCAGGGGATGGGTTGTGAAAAAGTGATATCATAGGATGTGGTTTCTACCTCGAAGACTAGGAGTCTATGGTTTTTTTTTGGGCAACACTTTTAAGTGTCTCGAGTTCGGCTTTTAGGAAATGAAGTCCAGTATTGGTGTGGTGGTCGACGTATCCATACACCAGGACCCTGAATTCTATTTTCTTACCCGGTACATGAAAACACTGGTTGTATGCACCTTGGAATGTTTTCTCATGATCAATCAGAGTCAAATTAATCTCACAAGATATAATCTATTAATCAGGATTCATCTTGATCTCTTTAAAGATGCCTCCATGAAAATAGATGGTTAGGATTCCAGTTCATGACCATGAGGATGGTCCATAGAGTGATAAGGCTTTGGTATATAGACCATTTCCTGAGATGGAACCTTAAGGCGGTGCACTATATTTTTCACCACCCGTTGGTTAGTAGTTACAACCAGCGCTACTGATAGAGTACACATGTAGGCTCAGTTCCTTACATGATCTTTAGTGGTAGAGACCCCTCAGGTTTTGAAGTGAGCCCGACTCAGAGATGGCTAAGGACTGGATTGAGGTGGTGATCAAGTTTTTTTGTCTAGTTAGGTCACCATTAGATCAAATGGTAGTCCTGTAAGTGCACTATATGCATGCCCAATAGCTTCTTCAGGTTAGGCGGGATGATATTTCAATAGATGAGTATTTATCGAGGTGTACCGACTCTTCCAACTACTCGATGAATACCATGAGACCAGTTCTTCAAGGCTCGGACCTCTGAGCGAGATGTGTTTAGGTACATCCAAGCCAGCACTATTCCTCTTTACATTCCAACTTATGCTAGGGTGCTAGAGATAACCTTTGTGGTTGAAAGTTCATTCAATGTGTAGATAAAGATTGTGGATGTCAGGAGTGGGAAAGAAGGAAACCGATGTCAGTCTTAAGGACTTGGATGAGTACGAGGACGCCTTTCTAGAGGATATCCCAAGATTACCTCTTCATAGATAGTTAGATTTATGATTTGATATGTACCCCAGGACAACACTAATATCTACACCTGTATATAAAATGGCTCCCTCAGACCTCTGAGAGATGAGGGTAGAGTCAGATGATTTGCAGAGGAAGGGGTGTGTAAGTTCCAACATTTCACTATGGGTATTCCCAGTGTTGTTTTCCAAGAAGGTCGACAGAAGTATTAGATTATGCGTGGACTTTTGACCCCTGAACCATGTGACTGTGAATAACAAGTATCCTCCACTGAGGATTCATGACCTCTACAATCATCAAAAGGGATCGAGGTGGTTCTTGCTTGGGAACCACCCAAGAGAATTACTGAGGTATAGATTTTCCTTAGGTTGGCTGGGTATTATTGGAGGTTTGTACCTGACTTTTACATAGTATTATAACCCATGATAGCATTGAAGAAGAAGGGAAATACTTTCATGTGGGTATAAAGATGCCAACAAAGCTTTCATCAGTTGATACCACTTGAGCAGAACTATGTGACTCATGACCATGAGTTGGCAGCAGTAGTCTTCGCATGGAAGGTGTGGAGACACTACCTTAGGGTCGAATGATTCATCGTCTACTCTGACCATAAGAGTCTCAAGTATATTTTTTCTGAGAAGGATCTGAACTTGACAGAATGGAGTTGGGTATAGTTCCTCAAATAATATGACTTCGAGATAGTCTATACTCTTATGAAAGAGAATGTGAGTTCAGATGCTATCGGTAGAAGATTGAATTCACAGCTACTAAATGAGTGATCTGAATAGTTGGACTCTCTTTAAATATCCTTTCTAGATAGATATGAGGCATCTTTTCATAAATCAATTGTATTTTCCCCTCCACTTTTATAGTGAGTTAGAGAGGCGCAACTCGGAGATGCCAGCTGTGAGACTACAAGTTCCCAGATGTCCTCAGGACAAGATCCTGATGGATTTTCAATAGGTGGGGATCACATCATCCTTTTCAAAGGATGAACTATAATACTAGTGGAATTTTGTAAGGAGGTGTTGAGGGAGTTACATACATCCCCATTGGTGGTATATCCATGTGTGGAGAAGATGTACCAGGACCTCTGACATCATTACTGGTGGCCAGGGATGAAGAAAGCGGTAGCTGAGTTCGTTTCATGGTGCCTCACTTATCAGAAAGTGAAGGCTGACCATCAAGATCCAGCAGTCTTGGAACAACCACTTGAGGTACCGTAGTGGAAGTGGGATGGTATCTTGATGGACTTCATGATGGGATTACCATGTATGTCCAAGGTCCACGATACCATTTGGGTGATCATAGACTGACTCACTAAGTCATCCCACTTCCTACCCATTTGAGAGTAGGGTTCAGTAAAGAGATTGGGACACCACTACATGTAGAAGATAGTTAGACTCCATGGTGTCCCATATACGATAGTAACATATCATGATGAAATCTTTACATCATAGTTGTGGAAGGGATTGCAGGAGGTGTTTTGGACTCAACTGCGCTTGAGCATAGCCATTCACCCACAAATGGATGGTCATATGGAGTAGACCATGAAGACCTTGGAGTTTGAAGGTGGGGACCATGTATTCCTACAGGTCTCTCCTCAACAAGGGATAAAAATATTTTATTAGGGTGGCGAGTTATATTGGAGGTTCATCGGACCTTTCCTGATACGGTGTAGAGTGGGTGAGTTAGCATACTGCTTGGATCTACCACTGCAGTTAAAGAGGGTTCACGACATCTTCCACGTATCCTAGCTAAAGAGATATGTGCATGAACCTTCTAATGTCATCG
Source organism: Viscum album (assembly GCA_963277665.1). Classification (NCBI taxonomy): domain Eukaryota; kingdom Viridiplantae; phylum Streptophyta; class Magnoliopsida; order Santalales; family Viscaceae; genus Viscum; species Viscum album. Next base: position 1,486,565,040 of record OY728137.1, on the reverse strand, counting down.
ACCACGGAGAGCTGGAGGTTGATGATGGGCAGAAATTTACATAGTATCTGTTGGAGATAGAGGATCCACAGGGGAGGATCCTTCGTTAAAGGTCGATTCTTCTGGTGCATTTTCATTGGTAGCACGGTAATCTCCAAGTGAGCATTTAGGAGCGAGAGGCTCAGATTCATACTCAGTACCCCCATTTGTTTATTTCGCCTTATTTTGGAATATAGGGACATGAATCCTTAAAAGTTTGGGTAATTTAATGTCCCATAATTTCAATGTAATTGTTTTTTTATGGAATTATTTGGAGACCAGGTGTTGAGATAGCATGCAATTCTGAGGCCCGGAGTTCCCGGAATGATCTGTCGAAAAAAATGTTATGTTTAAATAAAGATTGTGAGAATTTTTCTTGAAAAGGTGGAATAACTCTTAAATGGTTTCCCAGATCATAAATCTAAGGGCACTGTTATGTTTAGGATGGCGGGTTTACCCTAGGCATGACTTAAGTTTATTCGGTATGGGACTCTAGTGAGAAAACCCAAAAATGAAATAACCATAAATAAAACAATTAAATAAAATAATTTTATTTTTTTGAATCCTTATAACTCACAAATTGTGACTCGGATTGAAAATATGAGATCATATTTGATCTTGTGAGGGTGTTATTTCCTTAGGAAAATCCTAAACATTCACCGGTATGGGCCAATAGTGGAAAGTAGTTTTTGGCCGTAAATAAAATAATTTAATAAAAGTTATTTTATTTTCAAATTATTATAACCCATAAACGGTAACTCTAATTAAAAATACAAGAGTAACGTTGAGTTCATGAGGTTATTCTTCTCTGAGGTGGAGCCTAACATTGGCTGGTGCAGGCCAGATGTGAAAGTTGGTTTTCAGGAGGTAACCATAAATAAAATAATTTAAATAAATGTTATTTTATTTTCAAATCCTCATAACTAAAAAATGGTAACTTGGATTAAAAATTTGATGTTGTTGTTAATTTTTTAATGATATGTTCTCCTTAATTAGTAATTAACCTCTACCGGTGCAATTTTAGGGTGAAAGATAGTTTTTGAACTTTTTTTAAGTTAATTAAAATGGCGCGCGTGTGTGGTTTCTTCAACTTCTAAATGGGTGCCCATATTGAAAATCCGAGTGCACCGTTGCCTCCAGAATGGTGACATTATCTAATAATGGACCCAACCTTGACTAAAATGGGTCAAGGGAAAAACATAATTTTCAGTTGTTTAATGAAAAATAAAATAAACTTAAAAAAATTATTTTATTCAAATGTTGTTTCACTGCGACGTAGCGACGATCCAACTGTTTCATTCCTTAAATGAAATAGTGAAATAAATCTTTAAATGGAGCATAACAGAAATGATGTTTCATAAATGAAAAATCATAATGATGCGACAACACAGCGTAACAGAAATGTTGCGATGCGTTTCTCTTTTAATGGACTAATGGGGTTGGAGAAATGGGATAAAAATGTGGAACTAATCTAACGAATCGATGATGAGTAATCCTCTCCAACGAATGTTGATGGCTTCGAACTCTTGAATCTCTATAGACATATTTCCACCAACAACAAGTTTACCTCTAGCACAAATCTATCTCAAGTAGGGGTTATTTTTTTTGTTTGAGTTTCCTAGTTCTTCATTCTAAAACAATGAACCTAGATCAACCCATGAACAGGTTGATCCATGGATCACTTTTATTTGTGGGAGGGTGATTTTTCTTAGGGTTTTTCACTGGGATTATTTATTTTCTGATGGAATTGTAATCTTAAACCCCCCCCCCCTTATTTTAAGCTCTAATGTGGAGCGTGCGGGCCGACAAGAACAAATTCCAAGCCCCTACGACTTGTGCGTTCTTTATGGCCGACCCTCCAAGTTAGTGGAGAAGTGGTTTTAAGGCCTTATCAGATAAGGAAGAATCCCATGGAGAATGGAACCACATACGGCATGAGGAATAGACCACCTAAGTTGAACCGGTGGTCCACTTAAGTCACCATCATCGCACCAGATCCGGTGGCGGCTACGGGCAGGTGGAGACATGTCGAACGAGGCATCATGTCTTTCTAGGGTCACAGCGGTGTGGTAGGAGTTTCCAACAGTGGGTTAGTGGCTGGCGGATAGGTACGTAGCCTTCCGACTGTGTAGGCTGCAGTTTCTAACCATCATGGGGTCTAGCAACTGTGTGAGGGATCAATAGGCGCGGCTGGCTTTTCTGGTCACGGGGCACCAAACCGGACACCACATAACGTCCGGGATAGAGGGGAGCAGAATTCCGAGTGGGCCAGAAAATGGTGCGCAAACTGGGCCACTTGGGGGGTCCAAGGTGGGAATGAACTGCCTGCCGGTTATGGGGTCGGGCCAGATGAAACTGGATCGGTGGTCGACCCAGCTGGCTGGACCCCCAGACGAATCAGGCTGGGTCCACCAAGGCCCAATGGGCATGTCCAAGTTACTAGGCCAGACCGGGCCAGCCCATACCAGAACTAGATTAAGTAAGATTAGTCAAACTGGGCCATGGAATGCGGGACCCCTAGGCCAGGTTGGTCAAGTCTGTCCAAGCCTAGACACGATCTTCCACCAATTAATAAAACGCCAATATCTTTCAGAACTCACATCTGATTGAAGATCTGTTTGTGGTGTTGGAACCCATGATATGTGGTGGTTCTTTTGGAATACTCAAAGGATTTTTTCAGGAAGTTAAAATGAAAATAATGGATTTAGGATTAGTTTATCCCTGAATCAAGTGCACTATGTGTAGGAATCCTACAACTGACTGACACCTGATATATACTAACAAGTGGCCCTTTTGGATCAACTACAAGTGACCCTATGTGGATTACATATGATGGCCCAGTGGGAAGAGGATTTATGTGACCCGGAAGGCCCATGGTGGGGAGAAACCCTCTGTGACCCGGTATACAGATAGTACACATAAGGGATGAGTACCTCAGTATGATGGCCAAGCTGGGAAGCGGCTCTGTGAGACCCAGAAGGCCCACGGTGGGGAGCGGCTTTGTGTGACCCAGCATACCCATGGTACTCATCAGGTATGAGTACCCTATATGTACAAGGTGTTCAATGTTACGACTGATAGTCTTTCTTTCTGTACATTAGATTATAACTGCATGACCTGACAGTACCTTAGTGGTTCATCATGAGAGTGTACCTCAGTGGTTCAGCATATGAGCATACCTCAGCAGTTCAGCAGACAAGAAGACCTTAGTGGCTCATCAGGGATGATTCCCCTAGCAGTACAAGATGATTCAGCTCTACAGCTGATAAATCTTACTTTCTATATTTCAAGTTATACCTGGAGTGAGTTGTCTTTGCTTTGTGGTTTAGTTGTGTGGTCTTTACTTTGTGGCCTTTACTTTGTGGTTTGGGTTACCTACTAAATATTGTGTTAATCACCCCTACATGGGCTTCACCTGCACATGTCGTGTCCCATGCAGGTGATCGATGCTTTGATGGAGACCTTGGTGGTTCGGGGCCAGGTGGTGCTCAGTGAGACCGGACAGACAGACGCTTCGATGAAGACCATGGTGGTCTCCGACTAGGTGGTGCTTAGTGAGATGGGACAAATGGGAGTACTTCTACTGCTACAGGTAGTTACTCCATGTCTTCCCTTTTGGTGGGGTCTTCTGCGGATTTCTTTTGGAGATCTTTTGTACTTTCCTATTTTAATTTTTTTTATTGGGTTTTTATTCTGACCCATTTGACTTACAACTTGTACCTTTTCTTAGTGGTTGTTTAGTGGCATGCATGTTTTCCATTCCAACTATTTGGGATGTGGTTTGTGTGTTTTCATGAATACTGGTACTCAATTAAATGCCTCCCACTCATGGGATAAAGCCTTAGGTGATAGTCGCTAGATCTGGGCCTTTGGGAGTCGGGCTTGCGGTAGTCACGACACGGGTCCTGGGGGACGGGTCGTGACAATATCCCAACAAGAATATTTATACAATTTCATTGTCCAAAGTTTAGCTCATAGTGGGATAAGACATACATCAAGATCTTATGATTTATGAAAACCAAAAAGTGGTCATCAATGTGGTAAGGTTGCCACAAATTCACGGAAAGAATGACTCCTTATGAATAGAGATCATTGGTGAAATAGTTATTTTCATGGGGATGTAACTACTAAAACCAATAATAAAAAACTGATCTCAACTATATTATAACACTATTGAGGATAATACATGAATTATCATAGAAAACCTCAAACTGAACCCCACTTCTTGAAAATAAATAACTGGGGCGCTAACCAACTTCTCTTTTAGATATCGAAAGCTATATAACACAAGTATATCCATAAGAATACCTAATTATTTCTATTCAAGACTATCATAGGAGTCTCAATTTGAGATAAGTTGGTTATGAACCTCCATTAATAGCATGTGAGAAGTTGTAAACTTTATACCTTAGCAACATTCTTGGGGGATGCCCAAGAAACAACTGCCTCAATCATTGAATGCTCAATGGATTCTCTAATTTGGACATGAAATTAAAAAATAAATAACCTCAAAAGACAATAAATAACTCCCATATAGCTTCCCAAATAGATTATTATGTCAAAGAACCCCCAAAACTCTCTCTAGATGCTCTGTGTGTGCCTCTTCAGATACAGAGTATATAAGTATGTCATCTATGAAAACCACTATAAACTAATGAAAAAACATTAAAAGAACAATGTTTATCATGACCATGAACAAATATAGAGAGTTCATTTCAATTAATCACATCAAAAAAACTTGTAATTCCCTTAATGGAATTAGAAAGAAGTCTTTGGTATATCCCCATCCTTCACCTGCATCTGATGATACTATGGACGTAGATCAATCTTAGAGAACCAACTACCTCCCTTCAGTTGATTAAATAAATCATTAATTTATAGAAGAGGATAGAGGTTCATCACTATAACATAATTAATGTAACACCCCAAGCTTCTACGGTACGCCTCTCTTTGAATAATGTGATAGCGTGTGTTGTACGCAACATAGAGTTCTAACACACCACAACCAATCAAACTAGCCTTTTTGAATAGTAATACCTACGTTTTGAAATTATATATATATTATATTTCAAAATAAACTTCATTTTTGGATTCAGAATATCGAAATTATCCTAAGTTCAATTTTTTTGAGAACGTCCAATTTTTATGAATAGTGAAAAATACTTAAAAACAACTTTTTTAATCAAAATAATTTATAGTGATAAATTATATTATTTAGTGGTTTTATAGTATAATTAGAATATATTTTTACCATTTTATCCAATGGTGTTCATTATAATTAATTTCACATTGAAATTGGACCTAAACAATTGTCAATCTTTTGATATATATTGTTTCTTAAAAACACGCTATTTGTTGTAACAGCGGGAATTAATTATAAAATTAATTAATGCAACTTATATGTTTGGAATTTTGTAAAATAGACATCAGTTTTGAATTTTTAATATCAATTATATCTTAGGGTGAAATTTCGGCATTGTTCTGAAAAACTTCAATTTTTTATGAATAGTGAAACTACTAAGTGGTAGTTAAAAAACTGAATTTTTCATAAAACATAATTTTACCGCTTCTGTGAATGGAATTTCAAAAATCCGATAGACACGGTTAATATCCAGAAGTAAAATGTGGTTCAATGAGATGAAAATAATTTTTGGTGAATAGTAACTTTTTACTTTTATTTACCACGGTTAAAAGTAAATAGGGTAATTAAGGGTAAAAATGATATTAATATTACCCTAACACATGTTCTAATTCTATTGGACAAGTGTATCTCGACCAAAAACAACCTTAGGAATAAAATATTATCATTTAGGTCCACTTGGATTAGATTAGGACATTTATTATTATTTAATTCAAAGAAGAGTTAAAAGAGTTAAAATCAAAGTTTATTTATTAAAACATTTTTAATATAGGGTTATACATAAGATAAATTAGATTGTAAATGTTCATTAGAAATATAAAACTATTTCCTACATAATGATATTTTATTTATAATTTTTAGACATTAAATAATTTAATTTATTTATGACACAATGATGATGCAGTAATTACCATAATAGTAAACAATTTAAATAATTGATATTATAAATACACAAATAAATATAATTTGAGACTTTTTATGAGTTATACTAATTTTTTAAGTTAATATGACATGTTAGGAATGATTTAATTAAATTTTTTCTAATTAATAATTCTGTTACGAGTTTCACAAAAATCTTCTATTGAATAGTGTCAAAATTGACATAAAAGAGTTTTTAAAACAAATATTATATTATTAATTGATATTAAGTTCCTAAAAATCTAAGGTTAGGCCAAGAGACTTATATCATGATATTTGTATCATTATTGGACCACTTATGGGTCTCTTGGATGTATATAGTAAGTTTATTAACTATATAATATAAAAATACAAAGTGACATGGTAAATGTCAAACTAATTAACTAAGAGTTAATACTTAAAGATAAGGTTAATATAGTAACCCAAACCTATATAAATTCTATTGGTTGAATTTTTTTTGACCTATACCCACCTTAAAATTTAAATAATCAAATTTTGAGCCATTAGAAACCGAATATGAATTTATTATAAATTAATATTTCTAGCTTTTCCAAAGGTGCCCCTCACCCCTCTTATAAAAAGGCACTCTTCCTTCTCATTTCTTCACACCTTCAAAGCCTTTTGGTTCGACAAAACTCTGACCAAATACTATCCCAACTTCCCTAAATACAACCTAAAGGCCTTAGTTTGATCAGAATTCCAACCTAAGGAGCCCTTTTGATCAAATCAAAAAGAAGAACCCGAAGAAGAGGTAATGATTTCACCACCCTTTTCCATGTTCCTTTCTTCTTCCACTTCTTCTTCCTTTGTTATTACCATTCTAAAATAATAACTCCAGTATCATATATATATTTTGATGTCATTATAAATATGGTACAACCATATTCAGTATTCTATCCACCCTTTTAATAACATGTCACCATACGTGCGTACGTACGGCTTACCGTCTCCACGTCGTGGTGTAATTGTTATTCAATATATTATTATTTGGATGGGTATAATAATGATGTGTAAATCATGTAAATAATAAATATAACATGTTAATGATTATATATGATATACCATCCATTTATATATTATTTTAATATCAAAAGAATGATATTGTCACTCGTGCGTACGTACGGACTACCGTCTCCACGAACGTGATGAGATTCATTCTCCATCGTATCCATTCAAGTATAATTATCATTTGATGATTTAAAAATAATTTTTAAGGACTTTATATCATTATGTATATTAATAATATACAACCTATCCCTGACAAACATGGCTTATGTTACAAAACATATAAAAGAAAATGAGTAAGTTAACACCCGAAATGACGATAATACTATGATATTATTAACAAAGCAATGTTAAAAGATCAAAATGATATCATATGAATGTATATGATTCCTGTATAATTTAATAAAAATTATTTCACTATTATACAGGAGGTTAACCTACCCCCGACCAAGGAAAAGTACAAGGTAAGGGTTATTTCACAATCTCTTCATTATCCAAGGTTGTTTATACGTAATAATCTACTGGGATCTCTTTATTATCCACATCCATGTTTCTTAAAAATGAATTTCAAAACATTTTTACTATTTACTAGAATATGGGTTAAATTCATTTATACCCTTGTTTGACTTTTTATAAGAGGTTTATAAAGGAATCTTATTATCGTTTTCCAAACAAGGTGCTTTTTAACCTTTTCGACAAAATTAAGGTAAGAATGTTTTTTTTAACTTATACGGCAGGTGCGGCTATTTTCCGCCGTTATAAAATCGTCGAAGATTCCCTTACAAGCTTATAATAATATTTTCAAAGAAAATGTTTTATTTCATAAATATAAGACTCTTAAATGATTTCAAAATAGAAAGAGATATTTCTCTAAAAAGAGTTTTGATTTCATCTATGTCAACATCCTTTGATGGATTTTACGCTTATTTGAAGTTGATTTATTATGATACAAAACTTCTATATTGTATTGAAGGTTTTGTGATATGTTTGACTGTGGATGTGCTATTTTTATACTGTTCATAGTTTATGGTGAAAGTATTGACATTTCGTATGCTAGTTTTAATACGAATGTTTTTGTTATGTTTAAACCTTTTCATATGGGAATGCATTGGACTTAATATGTGACGTGTGGAGCTCGGTATAGCTCCTCGATGCATCAGTAGGTCTCATGAGACAAACTAGTGTCTTGGCACAAGGCCTTGGAAAAATCTTATTTGTAGTCTTGGCACGAGGCCTTGGCTATGTGGTTATGATATTCTGGCATTATGCATTCCATCATTATGAAAGTGGTTATTGATATTGCATGTGATTATTAGTTTAGTAGAATATCCATGTGAATAAGTAAATGGAATTATTTCATTTTATTTTTGCAATACAATGTTGAATTTCAAGTTTAAAAGGCTTTTGTTTTAGTTATACATTGCCTTAAATGTTTATTCTTATTTATGAAAGTTTCCGCTATATTGTTATCCTTACTGGGCATTTGATCTCACCCCTTTTCTATGTTTTATTTTTCCCAGGATGTGAAGAAGTAAATTATGAATGACCTGCAGGGATATTATGAGGGGATAATAGTGTGGATTATGGAGACAATATGTTGTTGTAGTATTTTTTCACTTCATGATGTAATGTAAAACTTTATGAATATATCTAGTGTTTCCAAGGCTACTAAACCAATCGGTCTTTCGAGATTTGATCTTTCCTGTGATCATGCCAATGTTATGTAATAATGCACCGACTCTAGGTAACTGGGGTCAGGGCGTTACAGTTGGTATCAGAGGAAGTTTAGTAGAAACCTTGGAAGATAGATTTAGATAAACTCTGATTAGAGCATGTAGACTTAATATGAACTTTGAGTATTAGTATAGAAGAAATTCCTAGAATTTTGGTATTGTAGAGATTTTGTGAGTTTTCCGAGAAATACATCCCTGTCTGGATATGAGCAGGTAGAGGCGGCTCTGGAAGAGATGTACCTAGGGGTAAAACCCGAAAACACCGCTTTGAGCTAGACTCGAACGGGAACTGGTGCACGACAACGGGCCTTGCTGCACTCTTGGTTACGACACTCCCGGGGGATATTCTTAGGATAACTCTCATTTTCTTTAAAAATCATTATGAAGGGTTTATGAGTATATACTTCCTCAAAGAAAACATTCTTATGATTATGGATTATATCCATAAATAGTCTAATTTATGTTAAGAGTTTTATAAGTATGGGATTATGTATTTTGATTCATAAACTGATCTAGTTTATTCCATTGTTTAGAAATGGCACCTAGTGGAAGAAATTGAAACTGTATCAATGCACGCACTCCAGGTAGGGATTGCCCTCCTGCTCAAGATAATTATAGTGGAGCTGGTGATGCAACTGGTGCCGATCAGCTAATCACCATACTGGGACAACTTACTCAGGTTATGAATAATAACCTTGCCTGTATGGAGCACCCTGATCCACAGCGTGGAGGATCAATGTTAGATCGATTCATGAGGAAACAACCACCAACGTTCAATGGGAGTACAAATCCCTTAGTATCTGAGAAATGGATAAATTCCCTAGAGAAAATATTTCAGGCTTTGGGGAGAAGTGAAAGGGAAAAAGTTATCATGGCAGTTTACCGCCTCACTGGAGATGCTGATCAATGGTGTTCATTGATTCAAAACACGAAGGAAGATGATGAAGTATCAAATATGGAATGGAGGGAGTTCAAAGATCTGTTTTTAGAAAAATACTTTCCTCGCGACCATCGAGCAGATATGGAAAGGCAATTTCTGAGTCTGAGACAGAAGGAGGATGAGAATGTCGCAAAGTATGAGGCTAACTTTACAAGGTTAGCAAGGTATGCTAGAGATTATATACGTAACCCAATAAGTAATATTGATCATTTCTTTGATGGGTTAAAACCATTTCTCCTTCGAGCATTAGTCTCACAATCCTTTTCATCGTACGAAGACATTGTCTCATGTGCTATCAAGACCGAAAAGGAATTATATAAGTCTTATGACTTTAAAGAAAAGAAAGATAAGAAGAGACCTGCTGATCAATCTGGGAATGGAAATAAGGGGAATAAGGGAAAGGTTGAATATCCATCCTGTGGTAAATGTGGGAAGAAACACCCCAGTACTTGCTTGAAGGGAATGGGAGTCTGTTAAAGTGTGGTGAAAAAGGCCACCAAGCTCATGATTGCAAGGGGAAGAAGGAAGCTACCCATGTTCAGTGCTATAATTTCAGGGAGATGGGACATTATGAAAATGAATGTCCTAAGCTTCAGGAGAACTTACCTCAGAAAAGGCCAAGGGATCAAGGCCAAGCTTATACTATCACTACTGCTGAGGTAGAAGCACCGAAAGACATGGTGGCATGTAATTTAATGGTTTCCTCAAGTTTAGAAAATGCATTATTTGATTCTGGATCATCACATTGTTTCATATCTTCCCAGTTTTCTAAGAAAATTAGATATTTCCAATTTGATTTAACAAGGGAGTTGTCAGTTAAAACTCCTAAGGGAAGTATCATTGCAACAAAGTTTTGTAAATCAGTCCCCATTTGAGCACATAAATGTTCTTTATCTGCTGATCTCATCGTCATACCTATGATTGAGTTCGATATAATCCTCGGTATGGACTGGATTTCAGACTATGATTTGAAGATTTATTGTAAGAAGAAAGAGGTTACGATTCTTGATGATGATGATAGGGAACACCTTATCTTTAGAGCATAATCGTCACCACCTAATTCTTATCTAGATCCAACCCCAGTAGCTCAACTAAATTCAATTATTGGGGAGGAAGAGAATTAAATAACTATGGGTGCGGAAAGGAATGTTCAAATAGAGGATGTACCTATTGTGAAAGAATGTGTAGATGTATTTCTGGAAGATTTACCTGGACATCCTCCAAAATGAGAAGTTGAGTTTTCCATCGATTTAATTCCTGGATCAAGGCCTATATCGAAGACCCCTTATAGAATGGCCACTATAGAATTAGTTGAACAAAAGAAACAACTACAGGAATTGAGTAATAAGGGATTTATTTGCCCTAGTGTTTCTCCATGGGGAGTCCCTGTTCTTTTTGTTAAAAAGAAATATGGATCTATGAGGTTATGTGTTGACTACAGGGAGATCAATGCTATAACAATAAAGAACAAGTATCCCCTACCTCGAATTGATGATTTATTTGACCAACTGCATGGAGATAAATACTTTTCAAAGATTGAACTTCGATCTGGATACCATCAGTTGTGTGTGAAGAAGGAATACATTCCGAAGACAGCTTTTCGAACCAGGTACGAGCATTAAAAGTTTACTGTAATGCCTTTTGGATTGACTAATGCACCCTCTGTATTCATGGATCTGATGAATAGAGTTTTCAAGGAGTATCTCGATGAATTTGTGGTGGTATTTATTGATGATATCTTGGTATACTCAAAAAGCTATGAAGATCATGAAAATCACTTGCGCATTATCTTGAAGACTCTGAGAAGACGTGAATTTTATGGGAAGTTTAGCAAGTGTGAATTCTCGCTTCAGGAGATTTCTTTTCTTGGCCATATTGTCTCTAAATATGGAATCTCTGTTGATCCTTCTAAGACTAAGGCAATCCAAGAATGGCCAGTACCGACGAGTATAACCGAGGTACGTAGTTTTATTGGTTTAGCATGTTATTATCGACCTTTCGTCCAGAATTTTGCCTGATTGGATAACCCATTAACGAAGCTCACACGTAAAGGGGTTAAATTTGTTTGGACAAAAGAGTGTGAAGAATGTTTCGAAGAACTGAAGAGAAGATTATTCAATGCTCCTATATTGACTCTACCATCGGGGAATGATGGGTTCGTTATTTATAGTGATGCATCGAATAAAGGACTTGGTTGTGTCCTTATGCAGAATGATAGGGTTATTGCCTATGCATCACGACAGTTGAAAATTCATTAACAAAACTATCATACTCATGATCTAGAATTAGCAATTGTGATCTTTTCTTTGAAGATATGGAGGCACTACCTCTATGGTGAAAAATGTGAGATTTATACTGATCACAAGATTTTGAAGTATATTTTCTCACAAAAAGAACTCAACATGAGGAAAAGGAGATGGCTTGAATTACTCAAGGATTATGATTGCACAATACACTACCACCCGGGTAAGGCAAACAAGGTGGTAGATGATTTGAGCAGAAAATATCATGGAGTTTTGAACAATATGAGAATTGAAAGGGATCCAATTTTCATGGATCTAGTGAAGATGGACATGGGAATAACCCGGGAAAGTGAAACATCAATGCTTTTTCAAATGGTTGCCAAACCATCTTTACTAGAAAGGATTAAGAGTTCTCAGACTGATGATGAAGAATTTCAAAAGAAGATTAAAGCTTTGAATGATGGGATATTGAGAGACTTTGTGTATGAAGATGGAATTTTGAAGTTTGGGAAGAGACTTTGTGTTCCCGATATACCTGATCTAAAAAGGGAATTGTTGGATGATGCTCATAGTTCCAATTTCTCTATACATCCTGGGAGCACCAAAATGTATAGAGATTTGAAGGAACATTTTTGGTGGGACAACATGAAGAGGGATATTGCTGATTTTGTGTCAAGATGTATGGTTTGTCAACAAGTGAAATCTGGAAGGCAACAGCCTGGAGGAGTCATGCAACCTCTTCCCATACCGGAGTGGAAATGGGACAATATTATGATGGACTTTGTCATGGGACTACCAAAGACTCCTAGAATGAATGATGAAATATGGGTTATTGTTGATCATCTTACCAAGTCAACACATTTTCTTTCTATAAGAGAAGATCTACCCCTGGAACGTCTAGCAAGACTATATATTAATGAAGTTGTGAGACTTCATGGAGTAACCCTATTGATTGTTTCTGATCGTGATCCCCGTTTTACTTCAAGATTCTGGAAAAGTCTTCAGAAATCCCTGGATACTGAACTTCATTTGAGCACTGCTTACCACCCTCAGACAGACGGACAATCAGAACAGACTATTCAAACCTTAGAAGACATGTTGAGATCTTGCTCACTTGACTTTCAGGGTATGTGGGATCAATATTTACCTCTGGTAGAATTTTCCTATAACAATAGCTTTCATTCGAGTATTTAGATGGCACCATATGAAGCGTTATACGGAAAGAGATGTCTCACACCAAACTGTTGGGATGACTTTGGTGAAAGAAAACTTTTAGGTCTAGAACTAGTGGAGGAAACGATGGAAAAGGTGAAGGTAATCCAAAATCACATCAAAGCAGCTCAAAGTAGGCAGAAGAGCTATGCCAATAATCGAAGGAAGGATTTGGAATTCCAGGTCGGTGATCATGTTTTCCTGAAGGTATCTCCATGTAAGGGAGTCATACGTTTTGGTAAGAAAGGTAAATTGAGTCCCAGGTACATCGGACCCTTCGAAATTCTAGAATGAATTGGGGTTGTAGCTTACCGATTGGTAATGCCACCAAGTCTCTACAAATTTCACGATGTGTTCCACATATCTCTGTTGAGGAAATACATGTCTGACCCAACGCATGTACTCACTTACGAGGAATTAGAACTGGAACCTGATCTGTCTTATTGTGAAGAGCCTGTCAGGATTCTTGATACGAGAGAACAAGTACTGAGAAACCGGATGACGCGTCTGGTAAACGTTTTGTGGAGAAACCATAAGATGGAAGAGGGAACGTGGGAACCTGAGGAACTTATGATGAAGAACCACCCGAGTCTTTTCATGCAGTAGTATTCTGGAAATTTTGAGGATGAAATTATTTGAAGGAGGGGATAATGTAACACCCCAAGCTTATATGGTATGCTTCTCTTTGAATAATGTGATAGCATGTGTTGTACAGAACATCGAGTTCTAACACACCACAACCAATCAAACTAGACGTTATGAATATTAATACATACTTTTTGAAATTATATATATATTATATTTCAAAATGAACTTCATTTTTGGATTCAGAATATCGAAATTAACCTAAGTTCAATTTTTCTGAGAAGGCCCAATTTTTATGAATAGTGAAAAATACTTAAAAACAACTTTTCTAATCAAAATAATTTATAGTGATAAATTATATTATTTAGTGGTTTTATAGTATAATTAGAATATATTTTTACCATTTTATCCAATGGTGTTCATTATAATTAATTTCACTTTGAAATTGGACCTAAACAATTGTCAATCTTTTGATATATATTGTTTCTTAAAAACACGCTATTTGTTGTAACAGCGGGAATTAATTATAAAATTAATTTATGAAACTTATACTTTTGGAATTTTGTAAAATAGACTTTATTTTTGAATTCGGAATATCAATTATAGCTTAGGGTGAAATTTCGGCATTGTTCTGAAAAACTTCAATTTTTGATGAATAGTGAAACTACTAAGTGGTAGTTAAAAAACTGAATTTTTCACAAAACTTAATTTTACCGCTTCTGTGAATGGAATTTCAAAAATACAAGAGACACGGTTAATATCAAGAAGTAAAATTTGGTTCAATGAGATGAAAATAATTTTTGGTGAATAGTAACTTTTTACTTTTATTTACCACGGTTAAAAGTAAATAGGGTAATTAAGGGTAAAAATGATATTAATATTATCCTAACCCATGTCCTAATTCTATTGGACAAGTGTATCTAGAAAAAAACAACCTTAGGAATAAAATATTATCATTTAGGTCCACTTGGATTAGATTAGGACATTTATTATTATTTAATTCAAAGAAGAGTTAAAAGAGTTAAAATCAAAGTTTATTTGCTAAAACATTTTTAATATAGGGTTATACATAAGATAAATTCGATTGTAAATATTCATTAGAAAGATAAAACTATTTCCTACATAAAGATATTTTATTTATAATTTTTAGACATTAAATAATTTAATTTATTTATGACACAATGATGATGCAGTAATTACCACAATAGTAAACAATTAAAATAATTGATATTATAAATACAAAAATAAATATAATTTGAGACTTTTTATGAATTACACTAATTTTATAAGTTAATATTACATGTTAGGAATTATTTAATTAATTTTTTCCTAAGTAATCATTCTGTTATGAGTTTCACAAAAATCAACTATTGAATAGTGTCAAAATTGACATAAAAGAGTTTTTAAAATAAATATTATATTATTAATTGATATTAAATTCCTAAAAATATAAGGTTCGTCCAAGTGACTTATATCATGATATTTGTATCATTAATAGAACACTTAGGGGTCTCTTTTATGTATATAGTAAGTTTATTAACTATATAATATAAAAATACAAAGTGACATGGTAAATATCAAACTAATTAACTAAGAGTTAATACTTAAATATAAGGTTACTATAGTAACCCAAACCTATCTAAATTCTATTGGTTGAATGGTTTTCGACCTATCCCCACCTTAAAATTTAAATAATCAAATTTGGATCCATTATAAACCGAATATGAATTTATTATAAATTAATATTTCTAGCTTTTCCAAAGGTGCCCCTCACCCCTCTTATAAAAAGGCACTCCTCCTTCTCATTTCTTCACACCTTCAAAGCCTTTTGGTTCGGCAAAAATCTACCCAAATACTCTCCCAAATTCCCTCACTACAACCTAAAGGCATTAGTTTGATCATAATTCCAACCTAAGGAGACCGTTTGATCAAATCAAAAGGAAGAACCCGAAGAAGAGGTAATGATTTCACCACCCTTTTCCATGTTCCTTTCTTCTTCCACTTCTTCTTCCTTTGTTATTACCATTCTAAAATAATAACTCCAGTATCATATATATACTGTGATATTATTATAAATATGGTACAACCATATTCAGTATTCTATCCACCCTTTGAATAACATGTCACCATACGTGCGTACGTACGGCTTACCATCTCCACGTCGTGGTGTAATTGTTATTCAATATATTATTATTTGGATGGGTATAATAATGATGTGTAACTCATATAAATAATAAATATAACATGTTAATGATTCTGTATATATGATATACCATCCGTTTATATATTATTTTAATATCAAAAGAATGATATTGTCGCTCGTGCATACGTACGGACTACCGTCTCCACGAACGCGATGAGATTCATTCTCCATCGTATCCATTCAAGTATAATTATCATTTGATGATTTAAAAATAATGTTTAAGGACTTGATATCATTATGTATATTAATAATATACAACATATCCATGACAAACATGGATTATGTAACAAAACATAGAAAATAAAATGAGTAAGTTAACACCCGAAATGACGATAATACTAAGATATTATTAACAAAGCAATGTTACAAGATCATATATGATATCATATGAATGTATATGATTCCTGTATAATTTAATAACAATTATTTCACTATTATACAGGAGGTTAACCTACCCCCAACCAAGGAAAAGTACAAGGTAAGGGTTATTTCACAATCTCTTCATTATCCGAGGTTGTTTATATGTAATAATCTACTGGGATCTCTTTATCATCCACATCCATATTTCTTAAAAATGAATTTCAAAACATTTTTACTATTTACTAGAATTTGGGTTAAATTAATTTATACCCTTGTTTGACTTTTTATAAGAGGTTTATAAAGGAATCTTACCGTCATTTTCCAAACAAGGTTCTTTTTAACCTTTTCGACAAAATTAAGGTAAGAATGTTTTTTTAACTTATACGGCGGGTGCGGCTATTTTCTGCCGTTATAAAATCGTCGAAGCTTCCCTTACAAGCTTATAAGAATATTTTCAAAGAAAATGTTTTATTTCATAAATATAAGACTCTTAAATGATTTCAAAATAGAAAGATATTTCTCTAAAAAGAGTTTTGATTTCATCTATGTCAACATCCTTTGATGGATTTTATGCTTATTTGAAGTTGATTTATTATGATACAAAACTTCTATATTGTATTGAAGGGTTTGTGATATGTTTGAAAATGGATGTGCTATTTTTATACCGTTCATATTTTATGGTGAAAGTATTGACATTTTGTATGCTAGTTTTAATACGAATGTTTGTGTTATGTTTAAACCTTTTCATATGGGAATGCATTGGACTTAATATGTGACGGGTGGAGCCCGCTATAGCTCCTCGAGGCATCGGTAGGTCTCATGAGACAAACTAGTGTCTTGGAACAAGGCCTTGGAAAAATCTTATTTGTAGTCTTGGAATGAGGCCTTGGCTATGTGGTTATGATAGTCTGACATTATGCATTCCATCATTATGAAAGTGGTTATTTATATTGCATGTGATTATTCGATTAGTAGAATATCCATGTGAATAAGTAAATGGCATTATTTCATTTTATTTTTGCCATACAATGTTGAATTTAAAGTTTAAAAGGCTTTTGTTTTAGTTATACATTGCCTTAAATGTTTATTCTTATTTATGAAAGTTTCTGATATATTGTTATCCTTACTGGGCATTTGAGCTCACCCCTTTTCTATGTTTTATTTTTCCCAGGATGTGAAGAAGTAAATTATGAATGACCTACAGGGATATTATGAGGGGATAATAGTGTGGATTATGGAGACAATATGTTGTTGTAGTAGTTTTTCACTTCATGATGTAATGTAAAACTTTATGAATATATCTAGTGTTTCCAAGGCTACTAAACCAATCGGTATTTCAAGATTTGATCTTTCTTGTGATCATGCCAATGTTATGTAATAATGCACCGACTCTGGGTAACTGGGGTCAGGGAGTTACAATTAAAGTGATGATAATATATAAAGAGATACATATTTCCATTAACCTTCTTTGTAAACCAAATTGGAGCACACCGACAAGATACACTCAACTGAAAAAACCTCACTATAAAATATCACTAATATATACCCGTGGATCTCACAAATCAAAAGTTTACACACTATAGAGAGAAATTGAGATTGTATAAACTCATTAATGTAGCTCTATCCGAATATTTATTTCCTATTAAGGGGGTAACACCACACCAACCACAGGAAATACATTAAGTTACTATTCCAAAACCTTGGGAAACTTAGTTGACTAAACATCATAAAAACCCATCATAAAATTGGACATTAGGGAAGACAATGATGGAACATGCCTCCAACCCATATGAGGGTATTGTTTTTCAAAAAACATTTCATACTCCCCAAAAACATCATAGAACATGGTCTTACTCCCAAATAAATCCATAACAGCCTCTATCATCACTAATACAAAATGTATTTTTAAAAATGCTATAAATGATCTTTTCAGAGCTTTAAAGCACTGAAGATCCAAGTGATATTAAAATCACTTAAAATTTATCATCACAAGAAAAATCCATGATAAAAGGTACCTTTATTAGATATTTTTATTTATAACTAATAAAGGTTATCATTTATCGTCGCAAGATAAAGAACTGATAAAGGGTATCTTTATCGGTGTAATATGAATCATTGATAAATGGTCTATTTATCAATACTAGATGAAGTTCTGGTAAAGTGTAACATTTATCAATTCTAGATAAAGCTAAGAAAAATGGAAACTTTTTTAGTGCTTCATCTAATTCTAATAAAGTCCAATTCAATTACTATATAGCTGCATCCCTATAGCATCCATGAAACAACCCTGTAAAATCAAACCCAATTTGAATACATAAAAAAGAATAGAAATATATAATAAACTGGATAAAAATAAAAATATCACATTTTGTAATCATTTAAATCCAAAATATACATTAAAAATATTTACATTAATGTCATATTTACAATTAACCAAAACAAATTGCAACCCATGTACAAAATAAAAACTGGAAGACTCTTTCAAATGATCAACCACTATATAAAATTGTTTCCCTATAAAAAACCAAATTTTATTTTAGTAACATTAAATAAAAAAATAAAAAATATATATTTTAAATATTATAAAATTCACATATGATAAATTATATTGTTAAATACTATATATATTTATCATATTATCTGATAATCATATGTCGTATTAACTTATAGTCAATTCCAACATGTCATAAATATATTATGGATCATTTTCCTAAAGTTTAAAAACAATTCAAGCTTGTTTTCTAAGTTTTGGCTATGTGAGGTATGTTTTAAACTAAAATTCCACTTTAATAAAAGCATGTACTTTGATACATACCAGAAACATTGTGTGTTCTATTGATTTGTGGTCAATTCCTACCCATCATAAATTAATTGTGTATTATTTCCCTAACTTTTGAAAATAATCCAAGATTTTTTTTCTTAGTTTCTTCTATGTGAGGCATATTTTAAATTAAAACGGAACATATATTGAAAACACATAATTCAAGTATTACTGACCACATAATATGTTAGATAAAAATGAAGTTGATTTCAACACATCAGAAATGAATTGTGGATCATTTTTCTAAATTTTGAAAACAATCTGAGCTTGTTTTCTCAGTTTTGTCTATGTGAGGTATGTTTTAAACTAAAATGGAACTTATATTGAAAACATTCACTTTGAGTAATACTAACCACATTATGTGTTGGATTGACATTTGGTTTATTCCTACACATTATAAATATATTATGGATCATTTTCCTAAATATTGAAAATAATACAAGATCATTTTCTTGGTTTTGGATTTGTGAGGTGAGTTTTGAACTAAAATGGAACTTATGCTGAAAACATTCACTTCGAGTCACACCGACCACATCATGTGTCTGATTGATATGCGGTCAATTACTACATGTCAAAAATATATTATAGATCATGGTATGAAAATTTAAAAACAATCCAAGATCATTTTATTGGTTTTTTCTTTGTGATGATCATTTTAAACTAAAATTATACTTTTTTATTCAAAACACACACTTAGAGTCATACCAACCACATAGTATGTTGGATTGGCATGCGGTCAATTCCTACATGTCCCAAATTAATTATGGTTCCTTTTTAGTAAATTATAAAAAAATTGGATCTCATTTTCTCAATTTGGATATGTGAGGTGCATTTTAAACTAAAAGTACAATTATATTAAAAATAGGAACTTGATTCATACCGACCACATCATGTGTTGGACTAATTTGTAGTCAATTCCAACATGTCAAAAATATATTATGGATAATTTTATAAATGTATAAAAAATTGAGATAATTTTCTAGATTTTGGATATATAATATTTGTTTTTAACTAAAATGAGACTTCTATATTAAAAACACGCACTTTGAGTCATACTAACCACATCATCTATCGAAATGATGTACGGTCAATTTCTACATGTCACAAATTAAATATGGATTTTTATACTAAACTTTAAAAATAATTCATGATTTTCTTATCATATTTGGTTATTTGATGAGTTTTTTAAACTAAAAGAACATTTTTATATTGAAAATACACACTATGAGTCATACCGACCACATCGTGTGATGGATTGATGTATGGCCAATTACTACATGTCATAAATGAAATATATATCATTTTCCTAATGTTTTAGAAAAAATATGAGATCATTTTTTCAGTTTTTACAATGTGGTAAACATTTTAAACTTAAATGACGCTTATATTAAAAACATACACGTTGATTCATACTGACCACATCATTTATCGGATTGTTTTGTGGTTAATTCCAACTTCTCTAAAATGAATTATGGATCGTTTTCTAAAAGTTTTAAAACAATATGATCTCATTTTTAAATTTTTGGTCATGTGACGTGTGTTTTAAACTAAAATGATACTTTTATATTGAAAACATGTAATTAATTTCATACCAACCACATTGGGTTCCAGATTAATGTGATTTTTATTCTTACACATCACAAATATATTATGGATCATTTTCCTAAAGCTTGAAAAAAATATTTTTTTTCTCAATTTTGGATATGTGACACTCGTTTTAAACTAAAATTACTCTTATATTAAAAACATGAAATTTGAGTCATAGTAACCACATCATGTATTGGAAAAGTGTGTGCTCAAATTCTATAAGTGAAAAATAAATTATGTATTATTTTCCTAAATTGAAAAAAAAAATTAGATCGTTTCCTCAGTTTTGAACATGTGATGTATGTTTTAAAATAAAATGACACTTTTGTATTGAAAACATGCACTTCAAGTAATTCCAAACAAATCGGGTGATTGATTGATGTGTTCTCAATTCATACACATCAAAAATTAATTGTGGATATTTTTCATAGAGTTTGAAAACAATCTGGGCATGTTTTCTCATTTTTGGAAATGTAACATGTGTTTTAAACTAAAATAACACTTTTTTGTTGAAAACACACACTTCGAGTCATATTGACCACATCAAGTGTTAGATTGATGTGTGTTCAATTCCAAAATGTCAAAAATTACTTATGGATCATTGTGATAAAGTATCAAAATAATAAAAAATTTATTTCTTGGTTTTGATCATGTGGCGTGTCTTTTGAGATAATGTGTAAATTTAACAAAATAAGTATCAGATAAAAATGATAATGAAATTAAATAAAAAATGAAGATAAAATGAGGAGAAAATTAACTAAATAAGTATTAGGAAGTTATATATTCATGATTTCTATATACATTATTACACCATGTATTCTTCCTAATTGTTTCTAAAAAAATTAATTTCCTCCATTATACTTCTCCATCAAAAACAGATCAAAAATAATATATAAGCACTCTGATACTAATGATTCACATCCCAAGTTTATCTCTAAGGTCATATCCCATAGTATATGAAAAACGTATAAGGTAATCTCCCAAATTTGATGTTGGAAAACATTCTGACACCATGTATATTTCCAACTCATCTCTAAACAAATTTACTTCTTTTGAGTATGTAGATTGTTGGAAATCATGGTAGTACTGAGAAAATATAGAAAAAAAAATGACTAATAAATATTTTAAATTAAATTTTAATTACCTTTAGAATATTAAATATTTGATGATGATAGTATTTTGATGGTATATGAAATATTTCATAAATTTTCAAAAATAATATCCAAAAATTGTTGTTGTTATCTTACTTCACATACAACAGAAACATTAACCAAAATAAGTAAGTTGTTTTGAAATATGTTTTGATAGTTAAATATTACTATATATACCTTAATATATTCTAATTTTCATTAATCTATAGGATTATTATTTTTAATTACCGATATCATACCGTGATTGAATCTATATTTACAGTTTTCCTTATCATAACAAAATTCATGTTAAAATGCAAACTAAAGCATATAATTTAAATTTTATCTTTAAAATGTTGATTTCAGTACATTAAAAATTCATAATACACATCATGTGTGGTCATTTTTATGGAAATATATGAATTGGATCTAAATAAAAATATTTGGGGTATCCAAATTGATTTCAACCAGCATCTAGTGCTTCCTAAAAAACAAAAAATAAATAAGTAATGAAAAATAATAATAATAAATATTTTAGGAGATTATATTACATATTTTTACCCATATATCAAAGGAATCAAAAATATTCTATATATGTAATTTTATTCTCAAATTCCATGCTTAGATCATGATTTTTCTTATCATTTTCTTTCATCTCATAAAAAATTTCATCCATAGAAACGATACAAGATTAATGAATCCAAGTCATTCTTCATAGGGTTTTACCTTTTATAGTAGTAATACAAATTCCTATAAAAATATGAATAGTTATTAACTTTAATGAATATAATAGATCATTTTTTAGATAGACTTATTATGAAAATGTGCCTTATATATGTATTCACAACTGATACTCCCAACCATTCAAACATTGGAATCTCATTTATACTCCTAATAAAAACTGTGTCTATATTTAAAGTTCTAAATATTCCATCTTCATATTGAATGTAGGATATATATCTGTCTTTGAATGTGTTTTTCTTATGAATTTGTAATGATAATATATATTGCAGTGGAACTGGATGGGAGACGGTACTCCCAAAAGGTCTTTTTTTGGTTGATTAACTGTATTTTCTTGATATAACCATCCATTTGCCCATATTTTTAATTATCTGTAACACCATACCTCATATTAGAACTTTTTTAATTAATTGTTACAATATTTTATTTTGAAAATAATTGTTAAGGATATACCTAATGTATATTTATAAGATTAGACGGACATTCTATGAAAGTTTAAATAGAATAATTAACCTTTTTACTATCTTGATCATCAAGTGTGACCAGAAACTCTATGCTCAACTCTTAAGAGACTTTAATCCCTCTTATAATGTGATATTTTGGTATTTCATTATTGTGTAGCATTTCAACTAGGATATTATGCATTGTTCCCATTGCCACAAGGTGGTCCTTGGGTGTTGATAGATAGAAATCACTTACAACTTTGCCCAATAGAAATTTAGAAATATATTTCTATCAGAAGTTGTTTGATTAACATTTAAGAGAAATAGTAATTAAAAAATTGATTACCTTTGGTAAGATATACGGTTTAGGGGAGTGAGTATCCTTAAAGATAGTGGGGACATTCGGTTGCTCATGTGCTTGTCTTTATTCCACTGTTGGTTCTCTTTCATCTTTTCTCATATATTGGTCTTCCAAACCCAACCATACAATAATATCTTCTAAAGAATATATTTGTGCCTGAAAGACTTTGATCATCTAATATATAACTTCTTGAAATTTTTTTTTCTTAAGATATGTTCAAGGAGACACTCCAAAACCTAAACCTCTAATAAGACCATATTGTTATGTCCACTCAAAATCTGCTAAAAGTAGTGTATTTTCTAGTATGGTCACTGTCGATTCTGGTACCTAAACCATATAAAAACATGTGAAAATAGAGAAATATTTTTATGTGATACTATAATAAAGAATAATAAATTAATCTTATTCCATACCTGCACATATTTCTCATATTTCATTTGTGTTTTCATTAACTAGTTTACCCTTCATATTTAGGGGGACTCCTTCCATAGAACATGAAGTGGGATGGATGTGAATTTGGATTTTGATTCATCAATCTTCATATAAACAAAGTAATATATATTTTATCATATCCCCTAAAACTTTTTTTATTGATTTAAAATACATACCATTTTCTTATATTATTAATCATACCCCATCCTTATTTTACAATAGGGATACATTGGTTTTTATGCAGGGTGTTTATTTTCATCACTCCTCTTTTATTTCAGAATTTAGCAATTTTAAATCAAATTGGATAAAGTAAACAATGTAAAATAATATACTATCAACTACAAGACACAAAACATTATTTCTTATTATGACGATTGATGAAATCATTCCATTTTTTCTACTTAATAATGTGTACATGAGTAAATCATTGGTGGGGATTTATTTTATCATCTTTATTACTAAGATAATACTTGATAAGAATTGTTCGCAAGCCTCTATGTGATTTTATAGTGGCCATTAAGACAAATTTCTTATGGAAATCATCTAAAATAAATGAACTTTGCAATGAATAATGAAAATTAAATCAACGTTTCATTATATAAATTTTCAAAAAAAATGGAAAAAGTATATCGTAACATTGCCTTAATATATTCCCAAAGGTTTTCCTTCATTAAAGGTTGGACATGGCACCATAAATCTATATCAATTGGCACATTCATTCTCATTTTAACCACAATATAACAAATAAAAATTGACTTGTTGTGGTCAATAGATTGGCTATGTTGATTCCAACAAACCACAAATTTTATACCTTTATTTGTTTCCTTGATAATTTTATTCAACACAGTGATGCTATGTCATTCTTATTTTTTTCATCAACATGTTGTTGATACCCAAATAATTCTATAGTTTTATCAACAACTACCTATTCTTCCCTGATATTGGTAACATCATCATGTGTAGAATTCATTGTCCACCGGAGTAGTCAAACATTTAATTTAAATTATTTTAATATAATAAATAACATATAATATTATGATAAAAATAATAGTATATTAAAAAAACGTTAACCTTCTCACTAAACATTCATTTTTTTTCTTTAAAGGTTGAAGGTATTTTTCTCTTCTATTGAGAATCCAAATCCCATCTTTGTGGTCCCTAATAACATGCATGACATTTTCTAAATTGGAACCACCATGAAATGATTGTGATCTCTCAATTAAAGGGTCATCCTTGATTTAATTTTCATCTAAACATATAATTTTTTTATTTTCTAGCATGGAAAATGACCAATTCATGTTTTCTGGATCTGATACATTAAATAAGAGCACTGCTTATGACACCATTATTAATGGACCATCCTTTTCCCCTTCCACATTGAAATTCACCTTCATGAAGCCCATTTCACCAACTTTCATTGCACTCTTATTTTCAAGACATTTGAAAGGGAAAGTAGGCACTTGAAACATTGTATAATCAAACTCATATATTTTTTCGATGACACTGAAATATGACATATTTTCATAAATTGGAATTTCAACCTTATAACTAGATATGTGAATCACTTCCACCACAAGAATAAAACCACCATTTTTCATTTTAATTAAGTTATCTTGTTATTTTGTATAGAATGTAAAACCATTAATTACAAAACTAGTGTAAGATATACCATTTTCATTTGGTCCTATCACTACAACAAAACCGACCTTTAACAGGGCTCGTATTTATCAGCACTAGAAAAAAATGCTGATAAATGGAATATTTATCAGCACTAAAGAAATCGCTGGAAAATTTAACATTTTATCAACACTTTATTTTTATCCTTGATAAAGGGAGCCTTTATCAGTGCTTTATTTTTATCACTGAAAAAATATTTATTTCATCAGTAATTTTTAAGCGTTGATAAAGGTAAAAATAAATAAAATTAAATAATTAGACAAATTACAAAAAATGAGTTTATTAAAAAAAATACAAATTTTATTAATTAAATAATTATTGATAAAAATGAATAAATTGATTATACATTATTAAATATTAAAAAAAATATTAATTAGATAATTATGATAATTAATGTTATTAAATTATATATATTAAATATATATATATATATATTAATGTATATAAATATGAATTATCTATTAAAAAAATATTTGTACACTTTACATTAAATAGTGATATATTTATTGAATAATGGTTTGTGATTAAAAAATAATATGAATTAAAAATATTGAAAAATTACATAGTACTCAACATATAATTGAATATTGTTTGAATTTTTAATTTACCATAGATCAAATGTGTGTTATATTGATTTCATATATACATAATTAAATCATTTTTATATACAATGCACGAACACCAAAATTATCCATTTTTTCATTATTGTTTAAGTGTACTTAATCTTAATTTATTCAATTTCACTCATTTTTAACATATATGCATGTACTTAAAATTAGATATTCATTAATAATGTTAAAAAAATATTTGTAAAAAAATATTTATAAATAAATATATTTATAATTGTACATTTACTATATTTATACAATTATATATTTATAATTATAAGTAAATAAATATTTCTTTAAAAGTATTTAAATAATTATAAAGAAATAATTACATATATTTAAATAGTTATTAAATTTATAATAAATTTACATAAATAATGAATATTTTTATTATATATTTATTTTTATATATTTATTAAATAAATATAGGTATAATTATATAAAAATATATAATGATATAAATATTATTTTTCAAAAAATATTTCTATAATTATAAAAAAATAATTATAAAATTATAATAAATATATTTAAAAGGGAATATATTTATTATATTTATATTTATATATATTTATTAAGTATATATAAATATTTAAAAAATTTATTTATAATTATAATTATAAATCCTTTATTAGTGCTTATATATCAAGCGATGATAAAAGAATCTTTACTAGTGCTATTTTACCGCTGATAAAGATGAGGCTTTGTCAGTGCTTAACAAAGCACTTAAAAAATTGTTATTTATCAGTGTTATAACTTTAGCGCTGATAAAGAGTCTTTTTATTAGTTCTTAAGTAATAAACACTGATAAAAGGACTCTCTATCAGTGCTTATTTCTATGTAATGATAAAAGTGCCCCAATCTATCGAAAAAATCCTGACCATTTGCGAACCTGTCACGACATCAGAAGTTTTCCTCGGAAGCCACCTGTTATTAGTTCTCCTCCTCAGTGAATCAAATCCCGAATCCCACCACTCGGATAACTCCAGTAACTTAAACATCTCATCCACATCTCATGTTTGATTTCAGTTAGGGGTTTTGAAGAGGGTCTCATATTTTCTTCAACCTAGTGTGTTAGGCCTTTGGATTTTCTTTATATATTTTTTGTTTTGTTTTTTTATCTCTTCTTCTATGGTTTTTTTATGATCTCTTGTTTATGATCTATTGTTTATCATTTTTTTTGTGATCCATTTTTTAGTGAATAATTTTTGGTTTGTTGTTTTTATTGACTAATAATGTATGATCCATTTTTTATATCTGACACTAAACCTTGGATTTATTCATTGTTGTTTTAATGCTATGTTTATAACTTCTTAATAAATAATTTGTTCATATATGTATATAAATTTTTTGAAATATTCATGTATATTCTTATTTATTCTCTACTAATTTGAGGCACATTAGTGGTTCCCTAATGAGAATATATATATTGACACCTTAAATGGACAACTCAGTGGACATGCAGCTTCAGATACTATTTTTCAGGGACCAAGTTAGTGGAGTGATGTATGTTCCTCTATTGGTTATATGTATAATAGGATCTATTTCCTCTTAGAATTCACTATGGTCCTTAGTTTTCTTTTGGACCATATTCAAAGGGAGAATCCCCATTAAAGCACGTGAGGTTTTATCACATCAAGCCTTCACTTTATGAATCATTATGGTGCCTTTAGTTCACGTTATGTTTGAATATGAGGTTTTTATCTATTTGATATTTCTTATAGAATTTAAGTGATTTTTTATACTAGTGTGACATGTATGTATGTCTATATAGCTATTTCATCATTTATTTCCATATTCGTTTATCTAACATGTATGCCTATATCGGGTAAAGATTATTTTGGGTCTGCATGTCCATTGACCTCAAGGGTCATGTTATAATTTTGTTTGACCTTTAGCACTAATTATTTCTATTTTGGGGGGGGCGCACCTCCCATTTATTGGTTTTTACACCCAAAGTTTAAAATTACTTTTAGTGACTTTTAGGTGTGTTATAGGTCATATGATGATCTGACCTGGTATTATTGGGGTAATTCAGGCTCTGGTCATTACAATGTCCATCTTCTAGTTTACACTTATAAATTTTAGTGATAATATCATTTATTATCTGTCTTTATCTCGCTCTCATTATCATATTCTTCAAGATGATTCAACATAGTGTATCTCTACATGTCTTTATCCTATATCATCAGATTAGATAAATAAATAAAAACATGATTTTTTAGAAATATGATGCATCTACTGTATGCTTTCTATAGGCATACTTCTCACCCTCACTCTCTCTACATGGTTGATAATCAGGTATAATGAATTCCAAAAAACTAAGTTCTTGTAAAGACCCGTAATTTCCATGGAATTTTTTTTAAAAATACATGGTAATTTTACAAGTCCGGGAAAATTGACGATGCGTAATTCCGAGGCCTGGTGTGCCCAGAATCAATTTCTGAAGTTTTGTTTGGGTAAGTTTAATAAACGTACGAGCGGGTTTTTATAAGTTTTGAACTGGTGCTCAAAATTGAAATATGGGACACTGTTGAACTCGCAGTTCCGGTATTCGTTTAAGAAGACTATCACCTCGATGATAGTAGGTCGATATTAAAAGATAGTTTTTGGGTTTTTAGAGAATGAATTAAATAAAAATTAATTGTGTGGATTAATTTTTATTTGTTGGTTAAAACCTCCTCATGGAAGTTGGAGGTGGGACCACCACACCTTAACCTCCCATGAGAGGTTATAGTGGTGGGTCCCACCCGAACTCAACCTCCCATGTGAGGATTAATGTTCTTCGGACCACTTGAGACCACATAACCTCCCTTTTTAAATAATAGTGGTGGGGACCACCCGACCCCTATTAAATGAGAGGAGAGG
This sequence comes from Viscum album, assembly GCA_963277665.1. Classification (NCBI taxonomy): domain Eukaryota; kingdom Viridiplantae; phylum Streptophyta; class Magnoliopsida; order Santalales; family Viscaceae; genus Viscum; species Viscum album. The sequence continues at coordinate 1,486,536,018 of OY728137.1, read as the reverse complement.
AAAACCTCTCATCCCCCCCTCTTTAATGTGGAGCATCCTCTTGAGCTTCCTCCACATTAAAGTTCCCAACACACCCAATTAATGGGGCCAAATCCTCCCATTAATTTGTATGTGCCAACAAATGTTTAGTTTTCTTTTTGAAATCTTGCCAAAGTAATAATTGATTTTATTATCTATTATTTGGCACATATTTTCTTTTTGGGGAGAGGAGAGCTTGGGAGAAAAGGAGTTCTCCAATGATGAACCTCACCTTCCAACGAATAATTCCGGAAACGATCTTCTTCGAACTTCTTCTCTGGAAACCTATCGACGTGGAGCGTCTTCCACAACTGACATGCAATCTCAGGATTGGAAGTGTGTGGTGGACGCGATGAATGATGATCACCTTCTTCTTCTTCCTGCGACTTCTTCCGCGATCAACGATCAAATGTAGGGGGTTTATTGCATGTTGATTCTTTCCTTGAATTTTATTCTTCGGTTGGAAAGGAATCATTGCGTGTGAGTTTTTGTTCATATTTATTACCTCTTGATGAGAAAAATGATACCACCCTAAACACGGAGGCTCCAAGCCAAAACAACATGTCCCAACCCCCCCCCCCCCTGCTGTTCTTGTTTGTGTTGATTTTAGGCTTGTCGGTGAAGGTGGTGACGATAAAGGTCGCGCTACCCATGGCCTCCACAAACCGCGCCACCCCCGCGGCTCTCTGGTGCTCCGGGCCGAACCAGAGCGCTCTGGCCGAGCCACCCCGGCCGAACACCGCCGAACCGCGCCGGCCCAGACTCCCGGTCTCCCGACCGCCCGCGGCTCCCGTGCGCCCCGGTCAAACCCGTTGTCCCACGCCGGCCGAGCCACCACCCGATCTCTCGATGGCCTTCACGGCCACCCGCCATCCCACCTGGTGCCATGTGCGGCCACCTACCGGCTTGGTCGCGCCTTGCTCGGTAGCCTGTCGGCCTGGCCGCGCCCTGCCTGGACTCCTCCCGGCCAGCCCGGATGCCTCCCTTTTACCTGGCCAAACCGCTCCGACCAGCGCGCCCCGTGCACCCCCCACACGGTGCTCTGGACGAACCGGCCCGGCGGTGCCCCATGAGTCGAGCCGCGCTGGGCCGCACCCTCTTGGCGCTCTTGGCCGAACCGGCCCCGGGCCCGGGCCCAGGCCGAACCGCCCACGCGGCCGGCTGGGCTGGGCCCAGCGGGCCGGGCCGAACCTAACAGGCTGGCCCAAACAATGGGTCAGGCCAGACTCAACTGGTCTGACCTGGTCAACCCAGATCGGGTCAGCCCAGACTCGGTCAGACCAGACCCGGGCCCAATACAGACCCATTTACTTTCATTGGCCATATCTTAGGCACCGAACGTCCGTTTGACGAACCATTACTGGTGATGGTAATCTTAGTGAGATAAGGTCCCTTTGAGTATACCCCACTAGAGCTCGGGGTATATCTGAGATATAGATAGGTTGGATCATACACGAATCCAACCAGGCCCCCCGGACTAAAAGGCTAATAAATCACAGACTGGGCGTCCGATTGACGCGTCGTTTGTTGCGTTGAGACCCATGTGATGTGGTGGACCTTTTAGATACTTATTTGTGGTACTTCTTTATATTTTGAGTATAGAACAGTTTCTTGTGGAGTGGATCCTTCTGGTGACGAGTGAGCAGAGTGTGGAGACCGAGTAAATGGCTGAGACCTGACAACTGCTGACCGTTTTGACTTAGAGTGACTCTACTAGCCCAGCGAGAAGCACCATGGTGTCATGGTAGACCCACAGTGGGGAGTGAATTGGTGTCATGGAAGACCCATGGTACTCGACAGGAGGAGTACCTCAGCATGCTATGAGGGGGAGCGCTTTGGTGACGCGGCAGACCCACGGTGGGGAGCACCTTAGTGACGCAGCAAACCCACAGTACTCGAGAGTATGAGTACCTCAGCAGTCCAAGGTTAGTGGGAAGCACCTTGGTGTCGCGGCAGGCCCACTGTACTCGATTGAGCAGAACATATCCATCAGCCATGGTTTTGATAATGGGAATAAAATCCTGGTTGAGCTGAGTCAGTAACTTTTGTGTTTACCTCATGATTGAGATGGATTACTTGATAACTTAGGTATACGTATGGGAATATACCTAAGTGGGGTTACCTGTTGAATCCATACTTTTTGGTTTATCCATGTATAATTTTCTGAGACCTTGAGGGTCTCGGGGTCCCTACTGAGTATCATTATACTCACCCCTACACGGGATATGCCCGCACCTCGTTGTGTTGGATGCAGACGATGGACAACACTGACCGAGGGTGAGTGTACCAGGACTGGACGGTATTCGGAGGTGGACCACACGGTGTGATGGTACACAGAGGAGACAGACGAATGTGGAGTGATGTGGATTCTATATATACCTACCCTTCATGTAGGAATCTCGGAGGATGACCCAGCAGATGTTTTACCTTTCTTCTGTTGCACTTGTTTTTCAGTTGTTCTTTTAATTTCCTGTTGGGCTTTTATTCCATCCCCTCTACTTTCAGCACTATTTTGTATACATTTTTACTTAGTGTTTTGCTCCCAGCTCGTACTCTATTGTGTGCATCTTCAAGTTTTAAAGGCATTGCCTTCCCAGTTTAGGGATTTACGCCTTTGGTGATAGTCGCCAGCCCCTGGCCTATGGAAGGCAGGCTTGGGGTAGTCACAGCATGGGCCCTGGGGGATGGGTCGTTACACTTCTATTCTTGGTAAAATAAAATTATTTAGTTTCTGTACTACTTCTATAATATTTCACTAGGTATGATATTCTCTTTCTCCAACTTATATCATAATAAAAGTGATATAGTCAACTAAATTTCCATTATCTACAAAAAAATATATTTATTAAATTTTAATGATTATATTATATCTCCCGCTATTTTTTAAAATCCCAAAATCCCTTATTATTGGATTCGGAATATCTAGGATCTCATATATTCTAGTATAAATGAACTGTATTTCCCTTTTCATAACCCATATGAGAATGATAAAGGGAGTAGTATCCTAATCCTTGAGAGATTGTGCCAAATTTAGAAACAGTCATATAGTTATAAAAATCATGAACTTCATTGAAGTATTAATCCCCTCTAACCAAGATTTATTCATTTCTTTCCAAATGAACAAAAATTAAAAAAAAATATTGATAAATCCCTCACTTTTATCATTAGTGTTATTCCTCAATCCATGAAACCATTGATCTAGTTAATTGAATGAGAGTTTATTATTCTTGTTTATCATATTTGAGTTTCTTAATACACCTTAATTTACTATATTATATTTTCATTTGTTTAGGGTATTTAAGAAAGATTTTATTTAGAGTAATTCTTTTCTTAAATTCAATTACCCATTTTCTTCATCAAACTGAAATTCTTCGAAACAGTCAAATGTTTAGTTTCCCTTATTATAATTGTATGTAAATTTCAATTTTTATAATGAATATATTATGTGTATTTATTTATATATTGTATAAAACTAATATTTTATAAACCCAATCAGATGGATATAAACTGAAAATGGATTCACACAAATTGTTTAACAAATGAATATGAAGATAGAGTTAAAGAGTTCATCCAGTTTACAAGAGAGCGTGCAGAAGACCCTTCTAAAATCCTCTATATGTGTTTATGTTGTTGTTATTAAAGACAATTTAGTCTTGAAGAGTCAGAAAAACTTTTGATTTTTCATGGAATAGATCATATCTATAAATGTTTTTCTAAACATGGGGGAAAACTAAATGTGGACATTGATTGGGATGATACTACAATTTATGGATCATTTGATATGAATACCTTTGTAAAAGATGATGGAGATTTCATGGAATAAATGACAATGGTAATTGAAGATGACCTTTGTGATTGTCCAAAGTTGTTTGAGGATTTAAATAGATGTTTCAAGAAACCATTTTATACAATTTTTACTAAATACACGACATTTTCAGTTGTATTGAAGTTATATAATTTGAAAGATGGAAGTGGATGGAGTGACACCAGCTTTATAGAACTACTTCATCTTCTGAACGATATGATACCATAAGAAAATGAACTACAATGATAAACATATGATTCTAAATGAATGTTACATTCAATGGCATTGATCTGTAAAAAATAAATAATTTTCCAAATGATTTCATATAATTTTTCATGGACCATCAATCACTCATAAAATACCCTAATTTTGGTGCAGATTGATACAAGAAAAATGAATCAAGTCCTTCAAAATTTTAATGGTACTTTCAAATCATTCCATAGGTTATAAGACTATATGGATGTGAGGAAACTGAAAGAAAATTATCATGGAATGTAGATACAAGAATTAAATATGGAAACCTAAATCATCTAGTAGGTTCTCCTCAGTGGAAAAAAATTGATTATGAGTTTTCTGAATTTGGATATGATCCAAGAGACTTTATTCATGCGTAATCTACAGATGGAATAAATTATTTTGGTGTGAAAAGTAGTGCTCACAATATGTGGCCCATCATATTGGTAAATTATAAGTTTCCGCCATGGTTATTCATGAAGTTCAAATACATTATGGTTTCTCTGCTTATATCTATACCAAAGCATCCTGGTAATGATATTGATGTCTATTTGGATCCATTGATCGAAGATCTCAAATTGATGTGGGATACAGGTGTTAAAATTTATGATGCTCATAGAAGTTAAGAATTCACATTGAGGTTCATATTTTTAAGGAATGATAAATGAATTCCCCTGTTATGGAAATTTATTAGGCTATAGCATTAAAGGAATTTTGGGTTGTCCCCTTTGTTAAAAACACACATACTCAGTTCGGTTGAAACATTCCTCGAAGACAGTATTTTGAGGACATCAAAAAAAAATTCCTCGATGACATAAATACTAATCCTAGATGATATAATTTTATAGGAATATCAAACAAGGTACAACACCATCTCTAGTAATGGGAAATAAACTTTACAAAAAAGTAAAAAATATTGACACTATTTTTGGTAAACCATTTTCAAAAAAACTTAAAAAAATAAGTTGGAAGAAGAGATAAATTTTCTTTTAATTACCATATTGTAATTGTTTATATGTCAAACATTTTCTTGATGTCATTCATATAGATAAAAATTTATTTTATAGTCTTATTAGTACATTACTAAATGTTCCTAGAAATATGAAAGATGGAATCAAGGCTAGGTTTGACTTGATTGAAATGGGGATAAGGGAAGAGTTGGCACCATGGAATAGTAAATGGTAGAATTTTCTTCCTCCAACATCTTACATTCTCTCCAGATAAGAAAATTTTCAATTTTTCATTTTCCTTACCTGTGTAAAAGTTCCATAGGGGTATTCATTAAATATCAAGAATGTCGCTTCAATGACTAATTTGAAGTTACAAGGAATAAAATCACACAACTGTCATGTTTTGATGCAATATTTAACGTCTATTTCTTTTTGTTGCATTCTGCCTCAAAATGTATGACATAAATTAACCAGACTGTTTCTTTTTTAAATCTATATGTAGTAAAATTATAGACCCAGTAAAGTCTCACGTCATTAATAAGGAGATTGTAGTAATATTATGTGAATTAGATATGTCTTTTCCACCATCATTCTTTGATATAATGGTCCACCTGATGGTTTATGTGGTCAGAGAGGTTCAACCATGTGGTCCTATCCATTCCAGATAGATATACCTAATTGAATGGTATATGATGATTTTGAAAGGGTATGTGAAGAATCAAAGTCGGCCATAAGGTTTTATTATATAATGATATATTGTTGAAGAAGCTATTGAATTCTGAATCAATTACCAATCAGATGTTGAAAGAATTGGTCTCCCAAAGTCTCATCACATCTAACACCTTATGGGGAAATGGATTTTCAGAAGAGATGTTGTTATAATTACCTTGACAGTGTGGGAGCAAGGACATTTTTACATATTATATAATAGTAAAAATGTTGATCCATACATTTAATCCCATAAATAAATTCTTAGATTTTTGAATCCATCAAGGTTTTAAAGATGGATATCAAATACAAATAATCAATAGTTTATAGAATGGTTCAGATATCAAATTTATAAGGATTTTTCTAAAAATCTGAATTCAATTGTCGAACAACTTCAATGGATATCCAGAGGACCGAATAAAAATTTTATATCTTAAACTAGGTTTTTAATCAATGGTTATACATTCTATACAAAAGAACACGAGTAATTCAGTACGATGAAAAACTGTGGTGTTATGCTTGTGGTTGAAGTGATGCACATATCTAGTTCCAAGTATATAAATCCAATGTATGCCAATATTTCATATTTTATTATTATAGAACTGATATATGAGTTGGATTATACAACATTACAAGTTCCTTTTTACCATTTCAAATGGTTTGACAATATCAATGGAGTGAAAGTTGATGAAATGGGCTTTTTGAAGGTGAATTTCAGCTTGGAAGGGGGAAAATACAAGCCATTCATAATGGCATCACAAGTAGTGCTAGTAATTTATGTCTCTGATTCAACAAACAGGAATTTGTCGAATTTTCCTGCTAGAAACTAAAAGAAATGTTGATTTAGATAAAAATTCAATTGAGGATGAGCATTTAATTGGGATGTCACAGTTATTTTATTTCAATCCTAATGTAGACAATGTCTTATACATTAGAGGGGACAATAAAAAGGGGATTATGATTCTCGATAGAGGAACCATATCCTTGAAACCATTATAAAAAGAAAGAGGTTTTAATAGGAATGTAAAATTGTTTTTAAATATATTATATTTTCCTCATAATATTATATATTCTATACTACATTAACATAATCTAAATTAAATGTTTGACTACTCATGCAGATAATGTCTTCTACACATGATGATATTACAAATCCCTCATAAGAATGAACTATAATAAATGAAAACCTTTGGGAAGATGTAATTGTAATGTTACGATATACTTTCTCTATTTTACCAAAAAAATTATATAATGGAACATTGATTTAATTTTCATTATTACTTGTAGACTTCATTTATTTTAGAAGATTTATGTCCATTTTTCGTTCCTTTGTAACAAGAGCAATGATTCTATCTCTGCTCAATCACAGAGGTAATATTTATGTTTTCACAGTAAAATTATTTTCCATAGAATTAATGTATTGTTTCATATTTATGTTTAATTTATTTATTTTTAGCATTAATCACATAATAATTTTTTTCTTGTATAGGTGAATTTTTTTGTTCGATTTGGGGTGCTCTATCTATCATTAGTCCCTTTTTAAAACTAAACTTCCACATACTTCTCCCTTAAAACCTTTTCACCCCTGTAGTGGTTCATTTATCACATTATTTCATGTTACCTTCACTACCTTTGTAGGAAGAGTAATAGTGCTACCTATGCTAAATTACAGTGGTAATCTTGATGTTTTCACAGTAAAACCATTTCCCATAGAATTAATTTATTGTTTTATATTTATGTTTAATTTATTTATTTTTAGTATTACTCACATAATAATTTTTTCTTATATAGGTGTATTATTTTTTTCGATTTGGGGTTATATGTCTATATTTCATGCCTTTCTTATATAGGTGAATTATTTTGTTTGAGTTGGGGTTCTGTGTCCCTATTTCATGCCTTTATTCATCAAAACTTACACTGACTTCTTCTCTCTCAAAAATTGTTCATCACTACAGTGGTGCATTTATCACTTTCTTTCAAGTTACCTCCACTAAATTTACAAGAAGAGCAACAATTCTACCTATTCTCAATTACAGAGGTAATCTTGATGTTTGTACAGTAAAATAATTTTATATAAAAATAATGTACTATTTATAGTTATTTTTAATTTATTTATTTTTATTATTACTCACATAATAATTATTTTCTTGTATAGGTGGATACTTTTGTTCGATTTTGGGTTCTCTGCCCATATTTCATGCCTTTCTGAACCAAAACTTCCATATAATTCTTCTCCCTCAAAACCATTCACCCCTGCAGTGTTGACATTTATCACTTTCCTTCAAGTTCCTGATATTGCCCAATCATAGAGTTAATCTTGATATTTTCACAATAAAATCATTATCCATAGAATTAATCTATTATTTCATATTTATCTTTAATTTATTTCTTCTTAGTATTACTCATAATAATTGTTTTCTTATACATGTGGATTCTTTTTTTGAGTTGGTGTGGTTCGTTATAAGCTTCTCATGTAGTGTTGGAATTTTGAGAATTAAATTCAATGGAAGTCAGGGTAACATTGATAGTAAGGATTTTTTGGACATTTTAGTACATGTAAGAATCAGTCACACTTCAATCTGACACACGATGTTACCGGTATGACTCTAAGTACTTTTTTCTATTTAAAATTGACATTAATTTTAGTAAAAAAGACAACTAATATACTAAAAACTGATCAAACATGATTGTATTATTTTAATACTTTAAGACAACGATCCAAAAGTTATTTTTTATGTATGAGAATCAGTCACACCTCAATCTGATACATGATGTTCCCAATATGACTCAATGTGTCCGTTACCAGTTTAAAATTGATATTTGACTTTAAAAAGTGTCACTCGCTAAAAACCAATCAAACATGATTATATTTTTTTATAGTTTTTGGAATTGATTCATAAATCATCTATGACATGTAGGAATTTGTATTTTGTAAAATAGATACATGATGTGATTCATATGAGTCAAATTTCATGTTTTAAGTTTAAAATGATATTTTAGTAAAAAAGAAAAGTGACATTATCAAAACTGAGAAAATACATTCAGATTGTTTTTATACATTAGGAAAACAATTCATAAGTCATTTTGGATGTGTAGGAATCATCCGCAGCTCATTTTTATGCACAGTGAGTTCGGTGTGACTCTAAGTGCATCGTTATTTAAAATTGACATTAATTTTAGTAAAAAAACAAACTAACCTACTCAAAATTGAAAAAACACATTCATATTGTTTTTGTACTTTGGTAAAATGATCCATAAGTTATTTGAGACGTACATGAATTAGCCATACCTCAATATGAGGCATGGTGTGACTGGTATGACTCCAAGTGTGTGTTTTTATTTAAAATTGATATCAATTTTAGTGGAAAGGCCAACTGACCTACTCAAAACCCAGAAAATGTATGTGTACAAATCAGTCGCACCTCAATCTGATACACAATGTGATTGGTATGAGTCAAGTTATGTGTTTCAATTTTAAAATGATATTTTAGTAAAAAATACAAGTGACTTACTAAAATCCAAGAAAACACATTCATATTGTTTTGAAACTTCAGAACAACAATCCATAAGTCATTTAGGACATATAGGAATCCGTCTTGCCTCAATATGACACGTGTTGTGACTAGTATGACTCAAAGTGCATCTTTTTATTTAAAATTATCATCAATTTTTGTAAAAAGGCCAAATGACCTACTCAAAACTGAGTAAACACATTCACAATGTTTAAATACTTTATGAAAACAATATATAATCCATTTCTGAGGTTTATGAGTCATCCAAACCTCAATCTGATTCACAATGTGATCGGTATGAGTCAAATTACATGTTTCAATTTTAATGTGACATTTTAGTAAAAAAGAAAAGTGACATACTCAAAACTGAGAAACACATTGAAATTGTTTTTAAATTTATTAAAACAAAATGTAAGACATTTGATATGTTTAGGAACCAGTCTCACCTCAATCGGGCACATAGTGTGATCGGTATGACTCAAAGTGCGTCTTTTTATTTCAAATTATCTTCAATTTTAGTAAAAAGGCCAACTAACATACTCAAAACTAATTAAACACATTCACATTGTATAAATAACTTACAAAAATGATCCATAAGTCATTTTTGATATGTATAAATTAGTCTCACCTCAATCCGATACACAATGTGATCGGTAGGATTCAAAGTGCATGTTTTGATTTTTTAAATGAAATTTTAGTAAAAAAGACAAGTGATGTACTCAAAACCAATAAAAAAACATTTATATTATTTTGATACTTTAGCAAAAATGATTCATAAGTCATTTAGGATGTGTAGGAATCATCCACGCCTCAATATGACATATGGTGTGACCAGTATGACTCAAAGTGCGTCTTTTTATTTAAAATTGTCATCAATTTTAGTAAAATGGACAATGTTCCTACTAAAAATCAATAAAACACATTTAGATTATTTTGATACTTTATGAAAATGATCCATAAGTCATTTTTTATGTTTAGGAATCATATGCACCTCAATCTGATACAAGATATGCCCGGTATGACTCAAAGCGTCTCTTATTAGCTTAAAATCGATATTTTAGTACAAAAAGTGTAACTCACTGAAAACTGATCAAATTCACTTAAATTTTCGTGATAATTTAGAAAAATGATTCATAAGTAATTTTTGACATGTAGGAGTATTTTTCACATCAAATTGATACATGATGTGATTATAATGAGTCAAAAGTACTTGTTTCCGGTTTAAAATAAAATTTTAGTAAAAAAACTGACGTACTCAAAACCAAGCAAACACATTCAGGTTTTTTTATACTTTATGAAAATGATCCATAATTCATTTCATACATTTTGGGATTAGAAAATCCTTAATCCAATGCATGGTGTGACTGATGTGACTCCAATTGCATCATTTTATTTAAAATTGACATCAATTTATTAAAATTAACACTTTATGTTAATTTGTTTCTTTATATTGTTACTAACATTAGAATTTTTTTAATATAGGTGCATTATTTTTCTCGATCAGGGGTGGTTTTTTCAGAAATTTCATGATTCGGGTCAAGATTAAAAGATAAATGGATATTAAAGTTTTTGAATGTATTTAATAATTTGTATTTATGTAATTGTACAAAACAATTTTTGAAATGTCTATAATGTACAATTTTTTTCTTATGTTTGTATTGTGAATTTCATTTCATTTAAATCCTATATTGGTACTTATTTTTTTGATATTTGTTGTGTTTTTGGTGTTTCAGTATGTTATTACAGCACATTGTAGTAGTGTTGCAGTGTGTTGTTACAGCACACTGCAGTGTGGCCCTTTATCAACACTTTTATAAGCACTGATAAAAGACTCCTTATCAGTTATTTTTCATTTATGATAAAATACCTGGGCTTTTAATGTCACTCATGTAGTCATCTCTTTTCTGTCACTGATAAAGGCCATTTCTAGCATTGTTAAAGGCCAGTTTTGTAGTAGTGTATGGTTATCCATCAAATTTGTTCAGCAAATGAATTCAGATTTGTAGACAGCTCCTTATAAATATGATCTTGAAACCATCCTATGAACTATTTGTTATTTATATTTGATATCCATCCTTCATACCCTGATGGATTAAAATATCGATCAACACCTTCACTATTATGTAAAATGTAAAGGTAAGTTTTCACCCGCCCTGTGATGGTAATTATAAAATCTCTTCTGGAAATCCCATCACCCATAAGACATATTTTAATACAAGACTTTGGAAGAACAATGCTACCAATATCTAATAGGTAATTAGTATATAATTCAACATCTTCTTCAAAAATATATAATTCTTCAATACAACCTTCTGGAAAACTTCAATTCTTGACCTACCCTTTCAAAATATTCATATATAATTCAACGGGGTATATCCATTAGTAATGGACATAACCACATAGTTTAAACTCTCTAACCAAGTAAACCATTAGGTGGGCCATTATATTAAATAATGATGGTGGGAATAACATCTCTAATTCATATAATATATCTGTAACCTTCTAATTCATGATTGTAAAATTCACCATATCTATAAATTTACTATGTATGGATTGGAAAATAAACGGAGTCTGGTGGACGTATATCATACAGTTTTAGTCAGAATACAACGTAAAGATACGAGCATCAAATCGTGCATCAAAACATGAAAGTTGTCTAATTTTAGGCCATATAACTTCAAATTATCCATTTACATGACATTCTTGATATTTGATGAATACACCTCTAGAAATTTTACACCATTAAGGAAAATGAAAATTTGCATTTTTTTTTCTTATAAAGATAGAATGTAAGCTACTGGGGGAAGAAAAGGACAACTTTTACCCTTTAGGGGTGTTAACTCTTCATTTATCCCCATGTTAATGATTTCCAACCTAGACTTGATTCCATATTTTGTTTTTCCCAGAAAATTTTTTCATGTGGAAATAACACTATCAAATACATTTTTTCTACATGCATGACATCAAGATGATATATAACATACAAAAAAATCAAGTACAGTAATTCAAATAAAATTGAACTATTTTTCTAATTATATTTCAGAAGGATTTTTCCAAAATGGTTTATCAAAAATAGTGTCGATATATTTTACTTAATAGAATAGTTGAAAACCTGTTAGTAGAGATGGTAAGGTACCTTGTTCAGTATTCCCATCAAATGTTATCATCTAGTATTAGTATTTATATCATTGAGGTAACAAATTTTTATTTTCTGAAAACAAGTATTCAAGGAATGTTTCAAAAAAATCAGTGTGTGCATCATTCATAAATGGGACACCCCAATATTACTTTAATTCTATACCCTAGAAAATTCCCATGAGTAGGAAAGTAATTTTTCATCCCATATAAAATTTCACTCAATGTTAATTATTTACTTCTTATGAGCATCATATATTTTAGAAATCATATCCTACATAAATTTTAGATCTTTAATCAATGGATCAAAATAGACATCAATGTCATTACTGGGTTCTTTTTCTAAAAATATAAGAATAGACATCATAATATATTTGTGCTTCATGAAAAACCATGGTGGAAAGTTATAATTTACCAATATAATTTTTCATGTACTTTGAGTACTACTTTTTACACGAAAAGGATTTATTCTATCTATAGATAATGTAATTTGGAAGTTTCTTAGCTCATTTCCAAATTCAGGATACTCATAATTGATTTTCTTCTATTGAGGAGAGCCTACTGTATGGCATAGTTTCCCATATTTAATTCTTATATCTACATACCATATCAATTTTATTATTATTTTATGACATGCATATAGTCTTCTAAACTATGTAATGATAGGAAAGTATATTACCTCATTCAATGGACTTGATTCATCTTTATTATATCTATTTGGTCCAGACTTATGGAATTTTATGAGTGAATTGTGGTCCTTTGTAAACAATATGAAATTATCTAGAAAAGAATGTATTTTTTATAGGTCATGCTCAATGAACATAGCATTCATTTAGCATCGGATTTTTACAAGTAATATCATTTTATTTTGTTATCATATGATTCAGAAGTCTAAAAAGTATTGTAAATATGATGTCTCTCCTTCCATTTCCATCTTTATAATTATATAACTTCAATATAGGTGACAATTTTGTGTATTTAGTAAGATCTATATAAAATAGTATCTTATTATAGTTATTTAGCTTCTCAAAAAACTTTGGGCAATCACAAAAGTCATATTCAATTTTTCTTCATTTCTTCTGTATGATCTTCATTATTATTTACACTAGTATTAATATCAAATGATCCATAAACCACAGTATCATCCAAATAAGTGTGTACATTCAGTTTTTTCCCATTTTTAGTCCAATATTTATAGTTATAATTTATTCCATGAAAAATAAAATGTTCTTCCAACTCTTCCAGATTAAATTTTTTTTAATAACAACAATGTAAACATGTAAAAATGATTTTAGAAGTTTGTTATGCTTTCTTAATTGAAATCTTGATGAAATCTTTAACTCTATATTCATATTTTTAGTTATATTATTAGAATGTATCCATTTTTGAGTCATGTTAATCTTATTAGGTTCATAAAATATTAATTTTATACAAAAAAATAAACAAATGCACATAAGATATTTATAATCAAAGGATAAAGTTATAGGTAATTCTCATAAGGGAAACCCAATATTTGAATTTTATTAGTTATGATTCTAAAATGTTATCATTTTACGCAAGGTTTTATTAAAAGAAACAACCTAGGGTAAACATGTGGTTGTTGGTATAGGTTCTTGATTTTATGTTGTGTGGGAAACAAAGTTGGTAATAAATATTTTAGTAAACAAAATTTATGTATTATTTAATACAATACTTCCCTTGGAAATTATTTTTCTTTCTTGTCATTTATTTGTGACCAGGATTTCTAAATTTTTGTAAAAATATCTTTTCTCAATACATATAAGGTCATGTAATCACTAGATTTTGACATAGGGTCATGGAGAGTGAAAATTCATGAAATAAATAGATGAAATTGTTATTAAAAATAAAAGTGAATTTGGGCGCCATGTTACTCCCTTTTTCTATATATTATTCTAGACCATGTATTATTGGAATACCAACAAATATATTTGTACCATAACCCAATGGAGAACCCCTATTTCAAATATAGTTGTGTTATTAATATTAATTATATTTCACATATCCTACAATATTCAAAACCTCTATTCAATTTCCTTAAAAACACCACAAATACATTCCATTAATTAAAATTTAAAAAAATGTTAGCATGTATTTCACATCATTGAGATCCAAAACATTTTGATTCCACCTCTAACAATGACACAGGTCATTATAAGCTATATCCCACATCTAGTATTCAAAAAATTCAAATGTATATCCAAAAATATTATTCTCATTAATAATAATATCCATACCACATGTATAGTAAGAGGATATTATAATAAACTTTATAAAATTATTCGAGTATCTTCTAATCATGTATGTGTCTGAGATAAATTTGTTTTAAATTTGAACTTTGAGTAGGTGAAACTCAAATTGTTCTTAATTATACACAATAGATCATTATTATTATAATATTTTTTACATTGATTAATAAAAATAAATAATGTAAATTAACCATGCATTTTTTCTATTATGCCATGTATCTATTGTAAATACCCAGGTGATTCTCGTATTTCATTATTCTAACTTTAAAATTTCCTAAGACACTTTATACACTAGAAACCGCATATTAGAGGTGTGATATGTCTTATTGAAACAAGTTTTATTTAATTTTACTCATTTTATAACTTTTTTCTTTATAAAATGTCTTAAATTTCATGGAAATTCAATAAATAAATATTTCGTTTACATAATTCATAAGAAAAATCAATAAAACCCATACCACATATGGCTATTTAAGTATATTACACATGTTCCAAACTTTAATTATCCGTTTCAAATCCATATGACACTTGAACTAATCTATACCCCTTAAACATCATGTAACTAATTTAATATAAGCAATTCAATACTAAATTCAATAACCAAAAAACATTATAACTCAAAGTGTCATAATACATAATAGAAACCATTACCAAAACCAAACACTTTCATAATTAATGAAATAATGACCAAACCATTTTCATATGACCAAAAAAATCACAACCAAATTATATTTTCCCAAAATAAAGGGAGTTTAAAATTATAATATCATAAAATAATTTTTTAAAAAAATATCTACTCACCCAAACAAGACATTACACTGAAAATGGGTCAAAAAAATAAAATTTGTTTCTTAAAATATAAGGAAACTCATTTATTTCCAATAAAACCATTCAAAATAAAGAAACAATGAAATTTTCATCATTAAAATCTTTAAACCTTTTTATTCTAAATAAAACATCCTAAACAAGAAATAAATCAATAATTTAATATATAAAAACTTTATAACACATTTAAATATCCCATTAGATAAAAAATTATATATATATATATATATATATTAAATTTAATATATGGAAAAGATACTTTATTCAATAATAGTTACTTTTCCTCACTTCAAAGGGATAATTTGTAATTTAATTCAAGGAACAATCAAATTCAACTCTTTCTTTAAAACATTACACTGCATAATAAGAATAACTAAATAAATAATTTAAGTATCCATTATACAAAAGTGTAATAGTCTTAAAAAACACTATACATGGAAATAATGAAATTTAGATATATACATGAAAACCATAAATATACATTAATAAAACACTTATAAACATTTAAAAGAAAAAACATGATAATTACTGGAACATTTCAATTATAATATGTTCAAAACAAATTAATAGAAAAAATATGAATTCAAAATTCTTAAAGTAATTTACATACATAAATAAAACTTTAGATTATACCCAAAACCCTTTTCCTTATATTTTTCAGTATATATTCCCTGATAAGAAATCCTCTATTTTCAAACACATCCCTAAAGAAGACCATAATCTAGAAAAACTCCAACACATTCAAACTAAATACCAAACAAAATTTATATAAAACTATTAGATTTGAACTTAAACAAATATTGTAAATAAAATATTCATCATTATAATAAATTAAATGTACAAAATTGAGTTTTCCTCCTAATACCTATTTTTTAAACTTAAAATATTTATTCAAGATGCATAATTTCAATCTATAGATGCCTAAAACCCAAATTAAATAAAATGAAATCAAATAATTTCAATAATTTTTTTTGAAATTATACAAGTTCTTATCTAGTAAATGATACATTAAATAATAGTACACAAAATACCATAAAACCAATAAAAGTAGAGAGAACCCATAAAATCACTACTAATTACATATTACAAACCCATTCAAACAAATTACATAAAATATAATTATAAATGATGCACACAAACTATAAAATGAAGTATAAAACCCTCACTAATTATGCCACAACTATAGCTAAACTTTTGATCAAGGATATTATTTTATTCAATGATATATAAATTGACATATGTTACTGTAAAAATATGAATGAAAAATATCCAATGAATTCAGAGAATATAATGACGTTTTTGGAATATCATAAGGCAACAATAATGAAATAAGTTTCAATTTATTCTTTTTAAAACACCATGTTTCCTAAATAACATTTATAGATACCAATTTAACCTAAGCTTATCACATTTAAAAATACCAAAACAATCAAACGTAATTTTTTGGTTTTATGAAAAGAAAACAATATTGAAAGTTGCTACTCTAATGGTCACTAAAAATAAAGTACACAAGGTAATGATAGGTTTTAAAAAGTCATTGTGGTTTTAATCTATGGGAGTAGCAGGGTAATTGGAAGAAAATTGGAATAATTGTTTGATTTTAATCCATGGTAGCAGGAGTGATACTTTGAACGTGGATTCGATTACAGTTTGTTCACCACAAAAACTCTACTTACTTATCATATTTAGTCACCACCTAACATGATAAATGGGAAGGGTTTTTTCAATGCATAGCTAGGAGAAACATGTAATATGAATGAGTAACAATGATGAATGAGTGAAAATGAATTTGAAGGTGAGGGAGAGGGTAAACCAACAATGGATTGTGGAAAGAGAGATTGGGTGGAGAATCAGTAAGGTAGATTGAGGAAAAATAAGATCACTTGTGTGTGCACTATTCAAACCATTTGGGAAGATTAAAAATAAACAAAGGTGTTAGAGGGGGGAGAAATGGATCATAAGTGATCACATACCTTAATTTTAATATATTATTATAATTCCAAGACATAAAAATAGATAAACTTTAAACTAAGAAAAATATGATAATACAAATTTTAAAATTTTTAAAAATGTTTAAACAAAAGTGATTTAAAATATTTATTAAAATCATCTACATAACTAATATATTTATTTATTTTAAAATATATAGTTTAAATTTGTACATAATCATTAGTATAAATTAATTTTTAAACTTTTAAATTTAAATAACTATTCAAATTATTTATATAAAAAAAATTAAAATATTTACACACAGATTATTTACAAACATATAAATAAAATTATTTATAAATAACACTAAGAGCCACCAAATTAGATGCATCACCTCAACAATCATCCAGATTCCAATGGAAACCACTATGAAAATTATTTACATGTATGAACACATAAAAACTAAGAACACAATCATAATTTTGGTGGAAAAAATATAGGTAATTCAATTCATTCACCCAAATTACTACTAATCATAATCATAACATGAACCATAAACTGAAAAATAGACAAACATCATGAAAACTCTTATTTGTGTATCGTCGATAATGGTAGTTAACTAAAACCACTAATAAATGGTAGAGTGGTTATAGTGCGAGTAGGATGGTGTGATGATGGTTCTCGTTGATTGAGGACTAATTCATGCAATAAAACTATAAGTTAGGTTGAGACTTTAGTGGGTATTTCATAAAAATCTTGGGTTGCATCCAAGAGTAAAGGCATTAGGTTTTGGTATATGAATAGCATTTTTTGAGGCAGAATCTGAGAATTTTCAGAGGGGTGGGCCAACAGAGGCTCGATCGATTGATTTTCATATGATGATAAATGGTGGGACAAAAATTGAATTAGGTGTGTAGTTTATAATGTGATGGGAAATTTCAAGGATCGTGATTAAATAAGAGTATAAATAATCAAATTTCGTGGATTTTGAGAGGATTAGCTCGTCAAGTAGATCAATGAAGAGCGATGGAAAATATTTTATTCCAAAAGAACTTGAATAGTGTGGGAGAGGATGACTCTATTAGGGTTATATTTAAAAGATCGAGAAGACTTTTATCAATGCTATCAAAAAAAATCACTGATAAAGAGTAGTTTTATCAGAGATAAAATAGTAAGAACTGATAAAATGGATCTTTATCTATGATAAAATTCTAGGACTGATAAAGATATGTCTTATCAGCAACTTTTAGTGCCGATGAAATTAATCTTTATCATCGCTAACAAGGCACTATGAAATTCCTCATTTTGATAACTTTATAAATATAAATATATTGAATATATTAATTATTTAAATATATCATTATCATTTTTTATTATTAAATATATAACTATTTATTTATAATTATATAAATAGTTTCATGAAAAAAATTATATTTATTTATTTATAATTATAAATATATAACTTTATAAATATAAAATATATACATTTATAAACATATTTATAAATAAATATATTTATAATTATTTATTTATAATTATATATCATTATATATATTAATATAAATATATAAATTTTTTAATATATATAAATATAAATATAAATATAGTAAATATATTCAATATTTAAAAATATTTATTATAATTTTATATTTATTTAAATATATATTTATTCTTTTATAATTATATAAATACTTTTTAAAAAATATATTTATTTGTTTATAATTATAAATATATAATTTTATAAATATAGAAAATATACATTTATAAATATATTTATTTATAAATATTTATTTATAAATATATTTTTAACATTATTAATGAATATATAATCTTAAATGAATGAATGTAAAAAATGATTAAAATTGAATAATTAAAAATATGAGAACTTTAAAAATATTGAAAAATCGAAAAAGTTTTATTAATTATATAAATTATTAAAAAATGAAATATGGATATATATTAAAATTAAGATGAATCCAAATTAAAATTATTAAAAAAAAGTAAATAAATATATATAAATAAATATTATAAAACGATTAAATTCCAAAAAAATAAACAATATTAAATATTAAAAATGATTAAATAAAATTTACTGATTAAAAATGTAATATATTTGATATATTGTGTTACTAAATGAATTCTTAAATGAATATTAAAATTTGAATAAATTAGATAAATATCATGTGTGTGTGTGTTTCTATATAAGATAGCATTAATTATGAAAATGTGTGTGCGAAATTAATGTGTATATATATACACAACACAAGTTTGATGCTTGTTAAATTGAACAATGACATTATTTAAAATGCAATGTCTATTAATGAAATAAATAATAAATATAATGAATAAATTCAAAAAATTAATAAGTGTTATTAATTATATAGATTACTAAAAAAACTAAAAATGAATATTTATAAATACGCATGTTAAAATTGAAATGAATACTAACTAATTATATAAATTTTCACCATATTTAAAACATTAAATGTTTAAAAATAAAAATGTATAAAAAATATTAAAAATGGATAAAATTACAAACATATTTAACAATGAAAAATTAAAAATGAATAAATTGGAAAAATATTAAAAAAAAATTAAGATTATTAATGAATAAATAATATTTAAAATGAATAAATTCAACAAAATATTAAAAAAAATAATTAGTTTAAATTGAATAAATATTTAAAAAATTATAAAATTTACTGATTATAAATGTTATACATATTAAATATATTATCTTAATAAATATAATTCAAAATCGAATATTAAAAATTGAAAAAAAAATACAAAAATATTATGTGTGTGTGCATTGTATACAAAAATACATTAATTATATATATGTATATGTGAAATCAATGTAACATGCATTTTATATATGTTAAATTTAAAAATAAAACAACATTCAATAAAAAGTTTATCACTTGATACAATTAGTCAATATTTTTAGTTAATATTAATTTTTAATTATACAAAAAATATCACTAAATATATGACTTATTTAATGTAAGCAACCATTTTTTATATTATATAAATCATATTTTAGAAAATATTTTATATATTTATATATATATATATAGAAATATATGTGAATATATTTCTATATTAAAAATATTAAATATATTAATGAATAATTGTGTTTAAACCCCATTAAAAATGAATAAGACATTAACATTTTTTTATTATTAAATTTTATTCATTTTCAAAATTTATATTTATTATATATTATTTTTTACTATTGATAATTAATATATATATTAAATTTATTCATTTTAGTTAATAATTGTTTCACTAATTAATCTTTTAATATGTTTTTTAATTTATTAATGCTAGATTAAAGTGTTGATAATGGACCCATTTATCAGTGATAAATAATAAGTGTTGATAAAAGGTAACCTTTATCATCATTTAAAAAAATGCTGATAAAAATTCCCTTTATTAGCACTTCTATTTAGCTTTGATAAAGGCCACCATTTATCAGCGCTTTGTTTTTTAGTGCTGATAAAGTATACCTTTAGTAGTGCTTTTATCTAGCGCAGATAAAGGCTAAAGCTTCTTATTGTGGGTTTTGTGGTAGTGTGAATATAGTCAGTCCACGCTAAAGATGATGTTATATAGTTGCGTATGAGAATATAGGAAGTATCCAAGGGTGTGGTTTTTTCCCAACCATAGCTTACAGTCTCAAAAAACAATATATATATAATCTCAACCTCCCTCTAGGGTAGTCATCACTAAAGGCACTGAAAGCTTCTCCACCTCATGTCCCAAAGCACATACTAGGGAAGATGATTTGAAGGAGTGTGTACCTTCTGAATCAAACAAAGCATGCATCCAAGTATAAAAAGACAAAGGGTTAAATGAATTATGTTTATCTCACATAGAATTGGAAACTCTAGAGCTTGAAACTCACCATAACCTACTGCATGGCCTCTTCAACCCTGATGATGACCACCTCCATGACCTATCTCTACTCTTTGAGGATGTGAACCGTCACAGTGTTGTCCTCTTTCTATCTCATCTCCACTATATTGATTCAAAGATGGAGAACCCTTTTGCTACTCCTCATATGAAACTACCAAAATGGGGAAACCTAAAGCAGAACACCTAAAACATGTTGTCTCCTTATAATGTTTGGGCATACTCGCTACCAATAACCCCATACTTCATAAGAAAATCCTATGTCTAATCCCTTGGAAGGGGCCTGAGATCCACCACCCTGAGAGAAATGAAATGATGAGGGCTAATACCAACATGTTATTGTCAAAAGGATCTTCTATCTAGGAACCTAGGAACCCCAAACCATATCTCTATTATATATATAATCCTTCTTAATCCCGTCACATAAAGATCTAGTTCTAGCAATAATCCTCTCTACAACCTATAGCCTTGCAAACACCTTGAGATATGTTGTAGGGAGAAACGGGGTGACCTTATAGTGTATATTTAGATGTGAAGACTCCTTGAAATGCATTTCCCTAGCCTCCTCATCTGGAAAAAAGTTATAAGCATATCGAAGAAGGATCCTGAAACAAATATTTAACTCCCACACACTATAACTCCCCTATCGAAGTGTAAGTACCTATTGGAAATTGGCCGCATTCATGGTTGAAAAAAGAAATATATCGCGAAACTAGTATTAGGAATTGTCCCATGAGACTTTTGATCCCTTGTGTTCCCTGTGGAATAAGTTCCAACCCTACCTAGATTACCAATTTAGCATTACTAACACCAATGAAAACTACTTCCCCTTCTAAGCAAAGATTAAACTAAAGGTAATCTCCAACTCCTACCAATCCTCTTTAGCTGAGACTAAAATTTATCCCTCGTACTTATGTGGACTCTTGAACTAAAAATCTTGGAGTTACCTCCTAAAAGTTCCATAATTGTTGAACTCAAATCTATGGTGGTCTTATGGAATGTCTTTCTAAATATCTTCAAGGAAAATATAATGAGAATATTGACCTGGAGCCATACCAATAAAAATATGGTTAATAAATCCTAAAACCATAATATATAATATTTAAGATTATTTATTTATTTATTTATGGTTTTTCCTAATCCCAAGTTCTACCCATTTCAAATACAATCACAAATAATAATTATGAATTGTCCTTTCCTAGGTCTCTCCCCAAAAACGAGTATCTTTTGGCTTAGTAGGCTTAGTAAACATAACTTTTTTGCCTCAGATCATGAGGGGGCCTAAATACATGTGTCCTAGCTAGTCTCCCTTATTTACCTCACTTAATAAGTTTAGGTGAAACTATTTCCCCACCAACATGATTTTATTAATATTTTCATGACTTATTATATACTCCCTTTACTTATTTTATATGAAATGTGCATAATTTGGGTGAAATATTAATGTTTTAATACTAAGTATAATTTTTGAGCATTTTTAGAAGTAGTCCAATTGAGACAGTTTACTATTTTATTTATAAATCTCACCCTACGGATTAAAATTTTGTGGTTCTTGTTTTTTAGGATTCCTAATTAAATATACTAAATTGTATTAGGATGTATCATCGGCTAATTCTTCCATTTGAAGGCTCATATGGACCACACAAGATGACCCAAAGAATTTGTGAAGAAACTGGACCATCCATGATGATTGAGTTACTAGTCTCACTCACAAATCCCATATTTTGTGAAACTCCACTATGTGTTCTTTATTATCCAAAAGAACTAGGGGTAAAAATATCAGGTCCCAATTATAAGAACAAAAATCCCAAATGAAGCTTTGAATTCCATCCCACCATTCTGGCTGATAATTAAAATTCAGACACTATTCATTACATATCTCATGCTGTAATCATCAAATCAATCTGATATTTTGCAGTGTGAAATAAAAGATATAGGTGGCCGACTTTTTTGAATAAATCATTTGGTTTTGAAGGCATATTTCTATTAGAAAACCCTTTCACATTTTGGGCTTCAAAAAAACTAGATTGAAATGGACAGATTAAAATTGTTTAATCATCCGGCCATAACTTTGGTTAAATAGTTCCAAATGACTCCAAAATTTGAGAGAGGCCGTAAAACTTTATTATCTACAACTTTGAAGAAGGATATATCTCTATATTAGGCTCTCTGAATATCCAACATGGTGATGCAAGTGGAGGGACAGATTGGGAATGAAAACAGTCCACTTCCTTGGGCTATAAATGCATCCCCCACCTCTCCTTCAAAGGGGTTGGCATTTCAGAATAGAGAAGCATAAATTGGCACAAAAAAATCCTTTCAAAATTATTGGGAGGACCTTCCATACTCATGTTTTCACTTGAGATACCCTTCCTCCTCTCTTTGCTTCCTTTCACTTTTGTGTTGTTCTTTGTTTGTAGTCTTGTAAGTTTGTGTTTTGTAATTCTATTTCAATGCAAGTTTCTTCTTCAATATCTCTTATTATCATCAACATTATATAGTTTAATATTAATGTTCTTAAAATAATTTAAATACAGTTGAATACCCTTCCCCTCTTTTGCTTCCTCATTCAATTGAAAGTCCATTTTTTTTAATTCTCATCATTGTTCGTGTGTGTGTGTTCGACGTACCACTGTTTTATAATCTCTTTATTTTTCTTCTGTTGTTAATTAATCATCATAAATATATAAACCATATTATTATTAATATCAATGGCTGAGTAAATATTTTATTGGGGTGATTCAAAATTTAGGGATGTTAAGTGATTGATAGTATTTGCTCAATGGATATTCTTTAATTTAACATTGTGTATATTGGACTTAACATGTCATGGACTAATGACTTGTTTTATTTAACGTGTGGTTTACATGGATTATTGGAACCATAAATACACTACCATAAACAAGCTCTGATTGATATTATAACCCTAAGTTAAGTTAAGTCTTGGATTAAAGCCTTAACACTTAGTAATTCCAATCAACATCATCTTACGAAGTGGGTGTTAAATTAATTGCAATATAAAGCAAAGTTCCAGGATATCAAAAGCTTAACTCCCTAAAAATAAACTCACCACAATATTTTTCAAATTATTATATCAAAAACCAATCATCAATTACTTTATTTAAGCTCTACAAACAAACCCCCCATTCAGAATACAATCAACTAAAACAAACGACTATTACAAAGTATCATCACCGAGGATTCAACCCGAGTGCTGCTATACACATTAGCAGAGCATCGGAACCTTGATCGGTCGATAGGAGACAATCGGTCGGGCATTTAACAACCCATGTAGTCATCACCAGTACCTACCTTTAAAATCCATCATATCCCTCAACCTAAAACTTTGATACCACCCTATCACAACCCCCTCCCTCAAAGGTACCCATCATAGGTTTTCAATGAGGGAGGTAAAATAATGATAACATAAGACCGTCTCCAATAGGACATGGGTTAGTGAAAAGCATTGAGGGTATATCATACACCCAAATGGGAGTCATTACTCTCTAATATTGAGAAACCAGAGATAATACTTGTGTAGGAAATAACCACAATCCATTACATCACTCTACGTGAATATATATATTTATGGTAAAGTAACCATTGTGCATACTAGAACATAAAACTACCAGGAGAAGGGATTGAGGAAAGAGGAGGTAGTCATCCATTAGTCCATCTCCAACCTATATATTAGGAAGAACACTCTCCTATAGTCAACTAGTTGTCAGTTTTCCAACTGACATAAGTGGGGTAGAATATGAAATCATATAACATACTTGATTTATAAATATATATATATATATATATATATCAAAATCGCACTATGGGAATCTACCTAGTGTTAGATTTAACTGTAGTTTTCATAAAACAAACACCTAGATACCAACTCTAACTACTATATATCCTATAAGAAAAGAAACAATAAAGAATATTTCTATTTAATTAATTATTCCTTTAAACATTTATTATTACATTAATTGTTAGCCATGTCCATGAACTGCAGACATAATTCACCCAATTACATGGTTTCTCAAGATTCACCATTGTCGATTATTCCAATAATCTATCAACCATATAGGTTAAAAAATTTATTATTCATCATCATTTCATACTTCCAAATACTTTAGTACTTTTCCTAACCTATTAAAAAATACATGCATAAACCAAGAATAACTATCTACGTCAAATAGTGGGGAAAGGAAATTAGAATAAGAAACCAGACCATCCATCCTTTAAAGTATATTCATTAATAAAAAATCATCTCAAATTTTTATACAATAATGGGAAATCCTAGATTCAACCCATTCCCTCAGTCTCAATGTCATCCCTAACACCACCATGCATATCACCATGTATCTCTCCATCACAGGTACCAAATACAAACACAAACCTGAGCCTCCCCACCTATGTCTCATTAACCATCATCCATCCTAGGCTCACATCATGTCACATATCATGGTTTTTAGCCAGATAAGACACACGATTTTGAAATAAAAAAACAAAAAATAGGTCGTCTAGTCCCAAAAAACCAAGGCATCCAACCTTCACAAGAAAACAAGCTTGATCAACCCTAAATATTTATTTTATTAAACATATGGTTCACTACCGTAATGTACTAACTGATTCATTTATCACATGTTACAACCAAAAGTAACTTAAGGCAACAAATATTAAAATCTATTGATAAATAAAACATGCTTTAATCATAACTTACATTTTCCACTATCTATAAGGAAGAAAATTTCCATTCAAACATGAATTCTTATCAATTCATCAATAAGAATTACCAGCTTCATGTTTTTTGGGAAAAACTTTCCTTCTATCAGAAAAACTAATATCATCAATTTCTTGGGCATAAAGGAAGGATCTTTCCTTTTCACCAATCTTGGCGTGCCTATCTTTTAGGGAAGACCTAAATCTAGTTACTTATCCAGTATTCATGACCAAATTACTAACCAGCTTGCCTCTTGGAAGGGTAAATCCCTTTCCATGGCTAGTAGAATCTGTCTTGTCAAATCTACAATTGTTTCCAAAATTGCCTATTCAATGATGGTTTAAAAATGGTTTGCTGGTCTACTAAAGAAAATTAATGTTTTCATTAAAAAATTTGTTTGGACCGGAAGCACGCTTGAAAGGAAGCTTGTGACCATCCCTTGGTCCACCTGTTTTAAACCTTTAGATAAGGGTGGTATTGGCATCAAAAATCTGAACCTTTTTAATAATGATATTCAAGCTAGGATCACTTGGAGGCTTCTTAACAAAAACTCTGACTCTATTGGTTTTCTCAAAAAAATATTCATTAAAAAGCTTAGAAATGGAAATTTGAACTATATCACCTCTTCCATATTGTCGTCCATTAGACATTCCTACACTAAAATTATAAAAAACTCTAGAAGGATGGCCACTTCTGATTCAACGATGAATTTTTTGATTGACAAATGGATGGGGGTTCCACTAATTTCCATGATTCCCCCAAATTCCCCTCTCAATAACACCAAATCCACTATAAGGGGTGTTTTAAATTCACACAACATAGACCTGACTGAAAACATCAGAAATGTCATTGAAAACTATCCCTTTTATAACTTTGAAGATTTCCTTATTTGGGAACATGCCTGTAATGGTGTCCTTGATTCCAAGAGTTTCAATAAACACAATTTCATTGATACTGATTATAACTTATGTTGGTTGAATTCCTTTAGTAAATCTTGGATTAAACCCTCAAGACTTACACTTGTTTGGCGTATTGCGCACAACAGAGTCCCCACTGAAGTTTGTTTGTAATCCATTGGGATCCAACTTTGACCTAAATGTCACTTATGCAACCAACATGGGGAAGATGTTGATCATCTATTTCTTTCTTGTGATATATCTTCATCTCTTTGGAACTATATTTTTAACATATTTGGTTGCATATGGTTACTTCTTAACTCAATCATCTCCCAGCTTCAATGATGTACGAGATTAGAATCATCGCAACAAATTAAGAATATTTTTTTGGTTGTTGTTGCTGAGATCCTCCATGTGATATGGTATGAAAGAAATAATATTATTCATAATAAATGCTCATTCAAGCTTAATGTATGTCGGGCATGGATTTTTACTACCATTCATGATGCTTCCTTGATTCAGAAAGCCTATTGTGACAACACTGTGGGAGACTTTGAGATCCTGCATCGTCTTTAGATTGCTAGTCTTTATAGACATCCTATACCCACCTTTGAGGTATTCTGGAAAGCCCCACTTCCAGGATGGATCAAAGTGAATACCGATGGAGCCTCCAAATGCAACACGGGACCTGCTGGATGTGGTGATATTTTTAGAGATAATCTTGGCCAATGTCTCCGATGTTTTTTTGTTCGATGTGGTATGACCTCGTCTCTTGAAGCCGAAATTATGGGAGTTCATTCATGCTATTGAATTTTCTAAAAAAAGTTTGGAGCAATATTTGGATTGAAAGTGATTCAACCACTATTGTCGTGGCTATTTGGAAGGGTGTGTTGCATCTTGCTTGGCTTCTTACTTCCAGTTGGATGAATTGTCTCACTTTGATTTTGGAAACCAACTACATTATTACGCATGCTTTCCATGAAGTGAATATGGTTGCGAATAGTATTGCCAATAAGGGAGTCAACCAGGTCATTACTTGGCAGGATGTTTTGCTTGGTTATTTGATTCCTCTTTTTAAGAAATATTGTAATAAGATTCTGTCTTTCAGACTCATGTAATCCTCTTTTTCCTCTTTTCAATAAATTGTGCCCTGGTCTTTGACTAAGGCACCACCTTCCTAAAAAATGAATTCAATTAAACATGCATCAAGCATCGCTTTGATTTCCATAAAAAACATAAGAAAAATGGTTTTATTTAATCATTCCACTTTAACTATTTAGGCAACAAACATTACCAGCTTTATGTTCTTCAACAAATTTCATAATAACATACATCTTAATCCAAAACAAAAAAAAATATGGTATCTATATCATAACGTAGATAAAACACTATATAGTAAAGCAAGAGGAAACCTTTTATCATGGTGGAAACACATGTGATCACTATAACCAAAAAAAGGTTTATTATTTAATCTGATTTAATATTCATTAAGCATAATTCTTATATCACCCAAATAGATAAAGCATGATGAATTTATGATTGTACAAAAAATATTAATACAAGTAATAAATCCTCAACCTTGATTTAGAAGTTCAATTTTCATTGCATAAGAACGGATGATCAAAGATCAAACACCACCAAAATTGAAGGAAGATTCAATTCAACCTATCACCAACCAGACAACAGTAACCAACATTAGATTATATCTTTAACTCCAAAGTAATATCCACAAATAAAACCCTCGGTAAAAGAAAAATGAAGTGAGAAATAAGAAGAGGAAAAAGGTGTACGTTAAACCAAAAAAAATAATATTTATAAACCAGGTTAGAATCCACAATTAATTGACCACATGGTGTCAATGGAAGGTCAAAAAAACATTATTCAGAAACAATCCTATCAATAGAACCACCACATGAGAAATTGTTTGACCAGGGAATAGTTTCAATGGATGTGTTTAAGAACAAAATGAATTCAAGAGGAGGTGTGTGGGTTAATTAATAGAGGGGAAGATTCAACTTAAAACACATTTAATACCCCTTTCAACTCCTCATATGTTTCACCTTTAGAATAGATCAAGATTCACAAAGATCAGTGGTCATCTCAAACAAAGATTGAATTCCCCCACAGCTTCCCTCATAGCCTATACATGGCTGGGTTAGTTCTTCAACACGTCATCCCAAAATGGATTGTTTTAGCATGAATTGGATAGAACCATGTCATTTTACCCTTTCCATGACTTCCAAAAAAACTTAGCAATACATTTTTATTCTTTTTATTTCATATAGGATGACCCTTAAGGCACCAAGACCTTGCTAGAAACTTCCACAAACCAATTTCATATAGGAGGATGTTATAGTGGTGTTCCCCATTTTGGATAAAAATGTCTCAAAACACCACCAAAATCCTCCTAAAAACTACCAAGCCTTGGAAAACCCCAAAGGAAAGGTCGAGAAGGTCTGAAAATTTGTATTTGTTCCTACACAATACTATGTGTATACTATTTAAAATAGTCTTATGGGTGCCTTCTATTGGTATTTCCTAGTTCCAGATTAAGTAAATGCATTATTGAATAAAAACCCAGTTTAAGAGTCGACTATTCATTATTTATTATATTCTCTTGTTACTCACTTAATATTAGGGGATTCCTAATAATTATAATGGTTTAGTTATATATTTTATTATAGAATAAATATTCTGCACAAAATTTTCTTGAATAAAAAATAGGTAAAGAGTGTGTTGTGTGTATACTCAACCATACAAGTGAATATAGGATGAGGATTTTCATTATACATATAAATAATATAATAAGGAGGAAATTTATAATAGATTAAGTTATAATAACATTTTTTACTTCATTTGGTAAGTGATATATTAAGAAGGTTAATATTGTTTTCCATTTTAATTCATTAAGTCAATTATTTATTATTTCGAGTTGAATATAAATATTAATCAAGTTATGGAGTAAATTACTTTTTGGTAATTCCAAGGATAATAATTAAGGAAAATAATGGTTTATGTGTGAGGGGATTGATTAGTGAAATTTTATAATAATTTTTATAACATTGTTAGTTAATTTTTATGTGATTTCATTCAAAAATCCATTGTAATTATTCATTTTATCATTTTTATATTTTATATTTATATTTTTTAAAACATAATTTTTATGTTGAAATAAATTCATTTTTGGATATTATTATTTAATCACTTTTTAACATTAGTTTCCATATTCAGATACATTAAATTTAGACTTTGATTAATGTGTTTTAATATGCCAATTATAGTTTAGATAATTATTTTATAAATACAATTTTATATTTTTATTATTTATAGACTTCATAAATTGGTAATATATTCACTTATTATTGTTTGAAACTTGCTAACATATTTTATTTTATATTTATTAGGTTGAAATAAAGGTTGGTTGAATGAATTACATGGTGTCAAATGTGCTATTAATTTTTCACAACTTATCATATTTTATGACTCACGTATTTCTTATGTTGTAATATCTTTTTTTATAAAGGAAAAAAATAATATAGGAAACAATAATTACATGTTTCTGCACATGATGATATTTAGGATTAAAATATACTGTTATTAATGGATGTGATCCATACCACCCAATATGATGTGCCCATATCAATTTTATAGTTAACAGAAACCCATTGGAGATAGGGATTCCACACATATCTACAACTAAAAGAAAACTTCTAGGATTTAGTTTCCTATTATGATAAGTATATTTTATCAAGGGTATATGATTCTCTATTTTCAGGTTTGATGTATAGTACCCATGCATGTATATCGTGGTTTATTTTATCCCTTCATGAATAAGACATGATAGAGAGGTAGAATGAAATCAAAGGAAAACCTAAGTCCTTACCTATAATTATTAGGTATCAAATCTTGTAATTATAATATAGAAAATTATAGGTAATACCACCATCTATGACAACGAAGTAACCAATACTATAAATTATGATATACCCTAATAAAATTAAGTGAAATTGTGGTATCAATATAGACTGATAATCACCAATGGTGATATGCCTATATCATAATATATAAGGAACTTCACTAAAAATACTATATTCCTTGAAAATGCATCAATATAGACTCTTAATTCATTATTGAAAATTATAAAATGTATATAAATACTATAGAGGTTATGGATGAGAAATATATTAATAATAGAGACCAAGAACATTGATAAATAATATACTATACATGGAACACATTCAACCCGAGGGGACTACAAAGGATCTCCATATCTAATAAACTAAACAAATCTCATAAGGCTTCTAAATACTAGGTCACATTGAGGAAGATCCTATAAAAGAATTTTGGAACATAAAACCAAGCCTAACTAAGAAGAAAATGGTTCCAAAAGTCTAAATTCCCAGGTGAAGTTAGAATATTCATATTCCTTGACACATGGATTTGATATATATACCCAATGAAGAGATTTTTAGGATGTTTACTTATAGGTAGAGAAGAAACATCGGAATATATTTTAGATCACTAAATAGGGGGATATTTTCTATGTATAAGATAATATTAGGGAGAGTATAAAAATTTATATATAGCTATATAGAGTTCATTTTGAGTTCAGTAAACAATTATATACCCATGTTCTTCATTTCTTTATATGACTATGATGTTAGCCATGGGATGTACTTAACTATTTTATTACAGAAACTGATTTTTTATAGTTTCTTTTGATTATATACTCTGATTATTAATTGTTATGATTTTTTCTTCAAAAAAAAATTTATACCATGTCTTTGTTGGATGGATAACCAATGTTTGTAAGTGAAGTAGTGATAATCAAAGCTTATAAAGTCACTAAGAGTTTTTACACTATCAAAAATTAGTTTACTATGAAGGTTGGTAAAATAAAATAATTGATCACACACTATGAATAAGAAACAAAAAATTATTTCCTATGGTAATGTTAGTGTAGAGGAATAACACATGATACATGTGTGAGTCAAAAGCATTCCTATTTAACCATGAAAATCCCAAAAAAAATCCAAATTTAGTAATACAATGGTAACACACACACCTCTAAAACTAAAAACATTTTTCTTATAATAAAAAAATATAGGAAACATTATGATTATCTACATATTAATAAATAACTATTATATATTACTTGGGAGGGAATATTTGAGTAGGTATTGGTGTATTTTAACTACATTAGTATGACTTTTACATAAGCATAAGTAAGTTTTATTGATTTCTATTTCACTTAAAACTATAATCCACTCTAAGTGTTTAAGAACCCCTAGGTTATCAACTATTTTTTTAGTTATCTCTATTTGAACAACCCATTAGTCCAAATTTTACACACATAAAAAATCCATATTTTACTACATTCCTATAAAAATAAAACCAAGATAACTTGTAAACTAAACCTGTCCTTATGGATAAATGACTAGTATATAACTGGTTTTGGTGTTTCATTGACCCTATGCACTTACAGGGGTTGTGTATTATGAACTATAAATTTATGACAAGAATTTATTCCTTTTGGGATGATCAATTATCCTATTATGTTTAGTATTTTGATAATTATGATATTTAACCTATTTATAGACTCCTTCATAGTGGTGTTTCTGGATGATATTCATGTGTATTTGAAATTCTGAGATGAGCATGGTCAATGTATTTGAATTATCATAGAGGATTTAAGGGATCACAAGATGTATATAAAAATTTATAAATAGTTATATTATAATTTAAAAGTCAATTTTCATAGTCATTTGGTTTTTGAAGTTGGTATCTCAGTAGATCCTGAAAAGATGTAAGTACTAATTTCCTATAAAGTACCCTCAAACATTTTAAAATCATGATTTTGATTGGTATTTTAGGATATTATTATTCTTTTATCTATGACTTTTCCAAGAAATTTTCTCTAATGATAGACTTGAAAATGAAAGGATATAAATATATGTTGTGATATGAGTGTGACATGGAATTCTAATAGCTAATGAAAAGGTTAGTTTCTACTCTTGTTTGTATATTAACTCATTTAGGTAAAGTATTTGAGATATGTTATGATGCTTCTTTAGTTATCCTAGTTTTTATTCTTCTATAGGATAATTTGGTTGTTATTTACAGTTCTTAGTACCTCTAATCTCATGAATATAAGTATCATATAGGTACTCTTGTAAACTTATCACCCTAGTACCTCTAATCTCAAGACCCTAGGTCATGTCTCTTTTTTGGAAGGTGTTT
The DNA here is from genome assembly GCA_963277665.1 of Viscum album. Lineage (NCBI taxonomy): Eukaryota > Viridiplantae > Streptophyta > Magnoliopsida > Santalales > Viscaceae > Viscum > Viscum album. The sequence continues at coordinate 1,486,502,870 of OY728137.1, read as the reverse complement.
CAATGGGATATAGGTACTCTTGTAAACTTATCACCCTAAAAATGATATCCAGCCCAAAAATATCATTTGTATTCATGAAAAAACACTATGGACCTATATTATTGACTTTGGTGGCTCATGGGAGGATTAATACTCCCTAATAGATCTTTCCTTTAGTAACATCTATGATCCACATATTTGGATGTTTCATTTTACGGACCAATATGGTATGCATTGTTAATATCCCTTATATTGGACATAAATGAGATATTCATCTTTGATTAGACCTAATATAGTTCAAGAGATGATGAAACAAGTTAAATTGATTTGAAAATTATTTATTACAACTCAACGATTATAAAAGTATTAATTTGATCATAAAATATTACCTTTTGATTTTTTTGGTTTGGGATTATATTTTCCTTTGATTCTCTCCTAGATTAGGTCACCATAACATGACATTTTAGGGAAGTTGACTTGAAGGTTCATCGGACTTCTTATGATCTTTGGAAAAATTAGAGAAATTACTTATCAAAATTATTTACCTCTGAAATTTACAATCATGAATAATTTTTTAAATATTTCAAAACTAATTAAATTTATAAATTTTCTTATACACGTTATCAATTTTGATGATGCTAATATAGAACTATATAGTTCATATATGGAACATCCTATCTGTATTTTTGATTGAAGTGAAAAAATTTTATAAGGAAAGGTTATTCATCTAGTTCATATTTAATGAAAGCATGGAATATTTTAAGATGAAACCTATGAATGATATGAAAAAATAATGTCTCAATAACCAATCTTATTTCCTCAAGAGGATCATTGAATCTTCTTAGGATGAGAAGCCTGATGGTGGAGATTTTTGTAATAACCCTCATCTCTCTAGGTCAGTTTTTTCCATTAAATTAAATAATTTAATCTTATAAGTGATGTAATTAAGTATAGATGGGATGATTTTTTTAAGGATTCAAAAGGAGTAAGATAAGTTAAAATGTGTATAAGAAGCATTGGATACTTGTAGGTACTCGAATCAGTATATCCCTACCCCAAGGTAACTCACTGGTCCCCAAGGTCCAGCAACTAGTGTCACGGGTATAATAAATCATTGGGGAATGATTTTACCACATAGATTATAAGATAAATAATGGTTAAACATTACTAAAAAAATTCACCATAACCTTTTTATATGTCAGACATTCCAAAAATAAAACACACTACAAAAAGGGTTATATAAGAGTATATATGAATATAAATGTAACATAACTCTCTAAATGAATGCATACAAAAGAAAACTGCATGTAGGAAATCTTATAAAAAATATTCCATGGTAAATTTTCAAGAAAATCATGGCTTAATACAAGAAAAAACAAAATAATAATAGGTTATGAGACAAACAAGTCCTTCAACCATCTCCAATAGCTCTAACTCTACAGGGGGAATTGATCCCTCTTCCATAAAAAACATGAGTAAATTGAAAAAAGAGACCCAACCACTATCAGCATACCTATAAGTAAAAGAAAATAATAAGTAATGTTTCATGTAAATCTAGGTGTCCATGTAGGGTGTGAGCATAAATACTCATAAGGGAACCGTCAACAGTTTCTCAACTAAACACTGATATTATAGGTGTATACGTGAAAATTTCTACACATTAACATATGTATATAAAAAAATTTAGAAATAAAAAAAATAATAGAATATAAACCATCCTAATAACCATATACCAATATCTATTACAACTGGTAACTCCCTATACTGGGAAAATATATACTTGTACTGTATGCTCGGAGCATCAACTTGGGATCTGAGATGATATATCAATTACATCCACTAAAATAAGTAGATTGTATACATGTATATAACAAAATTTGGTATATATATTCACTAACACACATATATATAGTTTTTTTCATTACATAACACATCAGGGACAGATCAACCCACCACAGGGGAGAAGTGAATCATGTGTAATAAAACTAGAAAATTATACAGCTTTTCCCATAAAAAATAGGACTTTGTATAAAGAGTTGTGGTGTTTCGATCCCATTAAAAACCATAATACTATATACTTAGTCACGGAATAAAAAACTATCCCATGAGTTTGAAATGTACATCGTTGGTCAATATAAATAGTTAATAAATATATAATAACAATATGCAATGTCCAAGAAATACACATGTTCATTATAAAATAACAAAAAAATTTATACAAGAAGAATTAGACATGATTAAAAAATACTTATGATCTATATCAACCAAAATGTTAGATAAAATAAATAAAAAATATAATTCATATATTAAAATCATTTTAATCCTTAACTTACCTAACTATCATATTGTACAAGAATAAAAGTAAGTAACATGTATTACAAATATAGAATAAGTAATAAACTAGTCCATGAATTCTATAAAATATATAATAATTCAAAAATTATAATGTTAATATAAATATAATCTCAAGGTTTGACATACTTAATCCCCAAGAAATGCTAGTTTGAATCCAAACTAGGTAATATATTGGTAAATAGAATAGTTTTAGACTTGGTATGAACATTCCAAATGAGGTAATAACGTGAACCAACTAATAGTATCATATAGACTGAAATGGGAAATGAAATGTCAATAACCAAATGTAGAAGTTCATAAAACACTATCTAGGGAAACTAGGTCTATTCAAGGTACCTATTTAACATCAAGACTCACCTACATATTAAGAAACATTACTTAGTTCAACTTATGAGTTGGTTTTCAGGAAAAAACCAACATTATATAATGTAAATTATTTAAAAAATTATTTAATCATGAAAACTCATGACAAAATGGATGATCAGAAACCCCAATTCTCATTTCACCATTTTATTAAAGTGTCTAAAGTACATATTATGAAAAAATAAATTAAAATAAATAAGTGTAAAGAGAAAGTGGTGAGTTAACTTGAAAATTGTTTTTTAATAAAACATTCTATAGAAAAATTACAGGATGAAAAACATGAATTTAATTAAGAAATATTTCACCAAATAAATCATTATCCAAATAAGGTATTAGAAAATTATTCACTATAAACCCTTATGCAAACCATAGTAATTATAATAAATAACATTTAATTTTATATTTAAGCTAAAAGTCTTGTCTTGTCAAATAAATCTTTCCCGCCTCATAAACTTATCCCCTCTATTGCAACTAAAGAAATATTTTATCCAAAGTTTAAGCGTAGATTACTAAATTATAGTTCATTAATGTTTCAGTTGGAAGTATTTATTTTCCATTCTAAGACACAATTCAAACTAAAAATATTAAATTTAATATATTTTAAAGAAAATCAATATGGTTTACTCTAGGAATATTTTCAATGATTAGAAGTTGTTTATATGGTGATTAAACAAAAAAACACACTTAGGGACCCTATTACAACCACTTTTCATATCGAAGAGAGGTGTACGCTACTTTTTCTCATTAGGGTAACAAGTAATGTCCCAAAACACAAACCAAATAAGTAACATTTAAAGGTAAACATCAATAATAAAGATAATTCATACGTGGAGTTAACCATAAATAAATAACTATACAAAAGTACATAAGAAAACAAGTGGGAGATAAGCTAACCCACTAAGTACTATTAGAAAATATCATTGTAAACACTTTTGAGATATACTATAATATTTATTTGAAAAAAAATACTTTATATTATTAAAATATAATATTATTTTTATAAAAAACTATGGGAAAACAAGAGGTAAGGATATCATTGGCATAGCCTAAGATTCACTCAGAGGGTCAACACCACCTATAGATATCAATGAAAATATTTATAGACTCCAATAAACCTCTAATAAACTCTTAAGGAACATTAAAAAAATCCATGATTAAAGGAATCAAATTCAAAAATCATCATATTAGACAATCATCAAAATATAAGAGAATACCAATTAGAACGATAGAAAAATACTCAAAAATACCATAGCTTAAATACCTAAATAACTCTAAGAAATCATTCCTAGTTTCTATACTAGAATATGAGAAATAAAAGGACACTACATACCTTAATCACAATCCACAAAAACAATGATAAATGAGAATCATAACACTCACATAAGCCTCCTTTAAGAAATATAAAAGTAAACCCCATGATCTTGGATTATTTCCACCAAGATTCAGCGGAATTAATTTCAAAATCCATATTTCACCAGGAGATATTAGAATAAAATACATGAAAATGGAAGCGGATATGAGAGGGGATAATTACCTTGAATATGGAATGAATAACACCCAATAAATATGTTGTGAATCATGGGGAAGGATGTAGGGGAAGGAGGATACTCAAAGAGGCTGATCAAGATATTTCAACTGGATAGGAAAAGTTCAGTTTGAAATAAGGGCAAATGGGGTAAATGAAATAATAGGGAAAGATCCAAACATGTTTTTCTAAATAAATAATCCCTATGTATACTAGGTGCCCAATCTGAGGCTACTGGGTACTTACTGGAACTCTCAAATCACCATGGCCTCTTTTATGTCCAATGGGTACCTGGTGGCCTTCTACTGGGTAACTACTGTCAAATTAAATTCTAAAATATAAGTTGAATCAATATTGAGACTTTCTAAAACCCTCACATACTATACTAAACCTCAAACCACATCCAAAAACACCCAATAGTTATCCCTCAAACACCCAAAATAAAACAGAAATTCTAACACAAAAATTGACACCTAAGAAAGAACCAAAAAACAAACCAACTTATAATAAAACCACCTTAGAGTCTCACATAATTCCTTAATAAAACTTTAATTAAGGTAATCCTTAAATTATTTGTTATACTATATATTTTCAAACTTTGTGCCTTTAAATTGTTTTAAATATATGTTTTCATAGGTTAACCCTACTATATTTAAATATTTATAGTGAATCGACTATAAATTGTATGGTACTAGATGATAATAATTAAAAAGTAAAATTATTATATAAATAAAGGTTTTATATAATTTTTTTATGAAAATGATTTTTTTATCTGGTTATGAAATTCATTTTTGACAAGAAGGTTCTTGGTTTCTGTATAGATTCCAAATCTATACATGGATAGGCCACTTGACTTTCTAAACCTGATTTCCCTAAAAAATGTTATATATTATTGGCATGTTAGTAATATTTGTATAATATCTATGTATTATTTTATGTGTGTTCTTTCACTTAAAACATGTCGTACAATAATTGGTTAGATAATTATTTTATATAGGCCCATCTATAGTGCTTGTTATTTATTCATGTTTATGATATATTGTTGTTCAGTGTAAATAAAGGAGTATATTATTGTATTAAATTAGAAAATAATGTATTCTATATTTTAGAATATATGTTATTAATGATGGTATGGGAACACAGTGTCCTAACATTTTATACCCATTTCCCCTTTCCTAGATGTATGGTCTATATGATTTCCCTGACTATATATGAACCATCCTCTTTCCAATGGGATTCATATTACATCATGACATTATTATATTATTTTCCCTCAAATTTAGAGATATACTCAAAGAATTTATATATTAATTTAGGAAATCCCACTATAGGAAGTCAATTATTATGGTAGTTATACACATTTATCATTTATACCAGGGCATGCTGATTATTTTCTCATTTATTTATTTTATCCATATTATATTATTATGACATGAACTAGGATTTATGATTGGTTGGAAGGGGTCATGTGGTAACTGTCTAGTGGGTATGATATAGTCACACCCTACATTTATCTTTATATTATTCTTATATATCCTTTTGTGTGTTATATAGTAAAGGATAAGGCATTAGATAGTGGGGGGGTTTTGTACCAGGAACTTGAATTCATGATATATCCTTTTATATTTTTTGATGAATAATCTAAAATATGATGATAGTGTTGTCCTTGGGTGTTTCCTATGGAATATATCATATATGAGATTCTACACTTTCATAAATTATGTCCTATTTGGTTCACTTGGATCTTGTATATATTTATTTTCTCAGGATAAACTTGATTATTGGTTTGTATGGGATTTTTTTTATTTTGTTAGATATAGTTGAATTTCCATTTATATATAAACATATATATAACTATATAAGTACAATGGGTATCCCTAACTTATAGGTTCACCCCTGATGATCTGGTTTATACTTTATTTTTATTATAAACCTGAAAACTCATCCTGGATTTTTATTGTGACTATTTAATGTCTTAGACTACTTTCAATGAAGTAAAATCATCACCCAAATTATTTTTATTATCCCTTGGTATTTACACAAACCTATAATGATCAGGATAAATTCCTAATGTGTTTGTAGGATATAAACTAAAATAGTTATACTATATTATGTGATACACCTAATTTATAGCCTACGCTACATATGTGATTCATATCATAGATAATGGTATTATGATATGTGTGCATTGCTTATTTCAATCATTCACATGATTTTATTTAGTTATAAAACAACGTGTTGATTTATTTATGGAATGACTAACAAGTAATTATCATTATAATATAAAACAATTATAAACATCCCATTGGGAATATGTTATCAAAACATATGTTTACTACCATGCATTGGCAGCCAATATTCAACTCCCTTCATTGAATTAAGGGAGATGGTATAAAGGGTTGGTATCTACTAAGGAAACTATCCTAGGGATCTTAGAAAAAAATTGAACCCATGTTTAATGTAGTAAAATGGGAAATGGGTTGTATATGGATAAGAGGGTTTTTTAATGTCTTTTTATCTTAAATTTTGTGGGTTTTGTAGATTCAAGTTAGTAATGGTTTTGTGAAATATGAAAAGAAACTAGTAGTTTAATATGTTTTAAAAACTAATATTCGAACATTAAATATCCACCCCACTCACCTATTAAATCATCATTATCATAAGTTCTCATTATCTATCCCTCTAAATATATTAAACCTCACTAATTAACCTCCCCAAATAGTTTTGATTTGAATAGCTAAATGAAAATATTATATAATCCACTACTCTCACATGGCCTAATGATTGGATATATCTAATAACTCATGAATAATCCTATTACTAACCATTATATACAGTGAAGAATTATCAAGTGTATTTTGTGTTAAAACAAAGGAATAATGAAAGGTAATTATGATAAAAATATAATGGAATTCTCCTACTATCTAAAGAAATAAATAAAATCCAATGAAAATGATAAGAATATATTTAAAATTAAATTAAAGAATATATTAAAGTGGAATGGGGAGATTCTACTAGAATTAACCACTTATGTTATAATGTTCCATCACTATAGTAATTTCAACAAATAAAATAAAGAAATTCATCAATAGATAATCTCGATCAATTGATTCAATGGAAGCCCCCCGCCCCTTTATTCTGGGATTTATTTATTTTTGGTTAAACTAACCAAAAAATTGAAAAGGTAATATTCATATGTGAGAGGTCGAAAATTCATATAGGTTGGCCCTGAGAAATGTATTATGATATTAGTGAAATGTCATACGTGCTTCAAAATATCCTATGATTGGAGAAAATTTCTTATGAGCAGGGATGGAATTTTTATAAAGTTTAAATATCTTACAAATACCAATAAATATACTATATTGTCTGGTAATGTCATAAAAAGTTGGAAAAATCATATATGGCTCTGAGTGGTTGAGGAAAACATCATACAGGGAGTCCAAAAAAGACATACAAAGTATTGAAATCTCCTACGTTTGGAGAAATATCATATGGGCTATGAAATTTATTATGATATCCCAGTGTTTTTTTATTTTTCATACCAACTCAAAATTCATATGAAATGACTTATAAAGTCATATGAAATTCAAGTCAAGTCATATGAAATGGTCCCTTTTTCATTTCTCAGACCCACAATAAGGAAAATCCTTAAATCAGTGTAATATTTTTCCATATTAAAATCAATATGAATAAAAATAATGAAAATCATATTTAAAATAGTTTAATGAATTAAAACACAAAATCCAAAAAATTTATGGATTTACAATTAATCTAAAATTTTAATAATCCATTAATCTCAAGATTTTATCAATCAAAAAATTAAATCTCATATTTCTGAAAGTACTAAAAATCAGATGATTTCATAAGTTTTATTTAATTTATGGGGTTAATTTCCCATGAAAAACATTTTAAAATTTTAAAAATATTATCTTTCATCACTCCCCTAAACTCATACTATTTTATTCCCAATAAATACAATTAATTCATCTTAAAAAAGTTTTAGGTTTATAAATAGAATAGATCTTAGTGGAATTAATATTTTAACAAGTTTTTCATTATTAAATACATTTCACTTAAGATTACTATTCTAAAGTTCCATTTAAAACATCCTTAATACTTCCAAAAGAAAATTTTTATATATCATCTACCAATTTTTCATCTAAGTAAAGACTTCCCCAAATCTTTTTATCCCCTTTTTTGATTAGAACTTATTGAAATTTTCCCATCCATAATATTTTAAAATAAATTATTAGATGAGTATAGATAAAAATGGAACTAAACCATCCCAAAAGATAATGTATCCCATTGTAATAATTGTAATGGTCAAATCATAGAGTCAATTCTTGGTTAGATATCTCTCGGGTAACTCTAACTCTTATTTAATGGATAAAACAAACACACATGAGCTTATGTTGACTTAGAAAATTTTATATATTAGTTCTCATGTTTTTATTTTATGTTAGTTTATATCATCTATCCAAGTTTCTTTTTAGTAGGATCACTGGGGTGTTATTAAATCACAATGTATATGTCACTTAAGTTTTTGGTCAAAATTCTGGTTTCCTCAAGCTCTTATTTTGATTCCACCATAATCTTATCCATTCAAAACCTTTTTACCTAGTTCTAAATCATAATTTCCATGAAAGAAATGCTAGATTCACTCAAAAATAATTTCATTATATTAATTTCAAAACCCATGAATTCCCACCACTCTAAAATTTTATTTTTTTACTATGTAAAGATGAATTAGATCTTAGGTTTTCCTATCTAATAACACTAAATAAATATAAAAAACAGAAGAAAACAAAATGAAGAATTTCAAAAAAAGGATTCTAGAAACACATTTGTGACCACTTTAATTCATTTTATTATAGAAAAAAGGCATTTAGAAACAAAAAAAGAAAATTATACTAAAGTATTTACATCTTAAGAAACTTTTGTTCTCTCTCCATACTTATCTTAGACCCCACTTCCCCTTTTATTTCAGTATTAATGTTTATAAGTAATAAAATATATAAAGAGTGAGTATCTACACTAATATAAAGGAGGGAAATGGATTATAAGATCATTATTCAAAATAAGAAAGGAATATTTTTGGCTCCTCTATTGGTTCTTCCAAAAGTCTTCAATAAAATGATTTATTTTCTATCCATTCATCTTTAAAGGGTTTTTTTATTCATCACCTTTGATTTCAACTGAACCAAATCAAATTTTATTAGTTACAATAAATGGGATAGTCCATTTGGAATGAAGATTCCTTGGAATAAGATTCATCCTTGAGGATAATAGTAGCATTTTATGTCCCACTTGAAAGTCTCTTTTATGGATGAGTCAATCATGAACAGATTTAAACTTCTTTTATAACAGTTAATTCTCCTAGAATACTCTCCTCAACTCCTCTAATTCCATAATTTGGTTCTTCATTTTCTTACTAACATTTACAAAATCTAGGTTCACTCTCTTCACAACCTATTAGAATTTTTTCTTTAGCTTAATGGGTAGGTGAAAATTATTTCCATAAACAATTTTTTAATGGGATGTGCCTAGGAGTTTTGAAATTTTTTTTGTATTCCCACAGTACATGCTCAATATTTTCAGTCATTTTCTTTGAGTTTGGTTACATTTTATTTTCTATAATTCTCGTTATCTCTCTATTATAGACCTAAAATTTTCTATTTTTTATGGACGTTATGCATTTGTTGTATGGTGGTGTTCTTCGTATCTATTTATGACTTCTTCCATTTTTTTGTTACAAAAATGTGTCCATTTATCACTAATTATGGATCATGGAAATCTTTAAAAAAAATTGATCTTAGAAACTTAAACATGAAATTTTCATCATTATTTTAGATTTATTTTTCTTTAATACATTTAGAAACATAGTCTACTACTAATGATATATATGAAAATTCAAAGGAGATAGAAAATGGAACCGTAAAACAAAATTTCTATATATAAAATATTTCAAAAAAATTAAAAAAAATTGAGTAATTTCATTCATTTTGAAAACAATAATAGAAAATTTATAGTTTGTATATGATTTACGAAATTTGTGTGATTATTTTAAAATTAATGGCTAAAACCAACTGGACTCTAACACCTTTATAGCTATTCTTTATGGTCTGAAATAGCTTCTATATATATTTTTATGAAAAAATGAAAGCACAAAATTAACCTATAATTCAAGGTTAAATCTCCTAATCACTTAGTTGTTACATAACTTATATCAATATGGATCCTCTCAGATATAAAACTTCGACTTGGATTTCATTTTAAGATTTTGATGCTTATTAAAGATAGAGGTTTCCTTTGATGCGACCAAACAATTCATCTAATCTATATATCGGGGATCTTGGGTGACTTTTTAAAACTGATCACCAGGGAGAGAGTTATAAAGGGTTGTTTATAATTGTTTTTATACCTCATAAGTGTGGCGTAACCTACTCATGTGGTCTTTAAATAAATTCTCGTGTCCATTTTTATCCTTGATCTCTAAATCAAATTCTTATAATATCATTATCCACCATGATATCCTTGGTTTTTATTTATATTTGTTGACATAATACCTTAGTGTTGCATGAATAGAAAGAATATTTACTCTATTTCCCATCACATATGAGAATATTTCTCTAAAGAAACTATAATAGACAAAAACTATTTCTCTGTTATTGAATGGTAATTTTTTGTTTTTTTAGGGTCTATGAGGTATACGATATTCTAAATACCCCCAACTATAGTAAGATAGATATTGTGTCTACTTTATTAAAATGGTATAATATATAAAGGATATCATCCTGATGGATTGATCAATTTTTTATTCTTGAATAACCAAATACATATACGATTCGTATATTACAATCGAAATATAAAATTTGTATAAAAAAATAAATATTCATTCATACTTGATATTATTCATAATATAATTCTTCATATCATGGGGAAAATAAAAAAAATAAAGGGTGAGCTCAGATTCTTAGTAGTTGTTATGTACAAAAAAAATTATCATGAATTGGTAAGGTATAATCAATATATAAATGTAAATAACTGAAAAAATATGTCATTTAATTAATAACTTGTTCATGAAATGAATCTATGGATAATATAAAATTCAATAATCTGAAATCAAAATCAAGGAAATATATACTATTGAATATCATGATTTGATACATCATGTTATTTCTACCATAAATGCCTTGTTCCAAGACATTTTAAATTTATGATTAGGCACACACCAAAAATCCATCTAAATAAGGCTAACCAACTAGTTTATATCATCATACCTATAGATGCATCGAGGGGTTATCTATAATCAGTCCCCACCCATCAATACATGTCCAATAAATTTCTCATATATTTAATGATCAATTTAATTCATAAAAAATATGACTTATCAATAAATATCAGTATTTAGTAAAGAATACAGATTTATCATGTTTTCACCACTCAATCAAATAACTTTCATAGTAAAACACCACATCTAGAAATGATATACAGTTTAAGAAATAATAATATCAATGGTAAATAATATGGATATTTAAGATATATTTATTGTGTATTGATCATAATAGATTGAAAGTTTCAATGAATATTTTATATCCAACAATTAATAGAGGTATGATAGATAACCATCAAAAAAGTAGATTTCCTAATAAAATCAATTCTTTTAAAGAATGGTAATGAAAATTTTAAAATAATTTTTCATAAAGAGTTTCATTTTGAAAATAGTTTAAATATTATAGAATAATATAAAGGTTTAAAATGGTTATTTTATTGGGAAGGTATGCTAATGTTGTATTAGTTAAAAATAAAACATTCCTTTTGATTTTTTTTACAAAAAAAATAAAAATGGATCTTTTACGGAAAACATTGTAAATTTTCCTTTGAAACCATTTTAAAATTAAAAAATAACTTAAAATATCATTAATAAATCAATTTATTAATAAAAATTATTTTTTAAAATAATTATGAAAAATATGGAAATGGAAGAAAAATATGTCTGATCAAAAAGAAAAATAAGATCATACTTTCTTTTAAACATTTGTCATTAATGAGTAACCAGAATTAAATCATTAATCATATTAAAAAAAATATATTCTTTTTAAATACATAAAATGGGTATTATATGCACCACATAATGTAAATAAGTGCATAATACCAAATATGATCCAATAGAGTGGGAATTAAGACGAAATCCCTTACAAATATTGTACTATTGAAGTGAGAATTAATCAATGGAGATATTATGTGTAAAAAATGTAAATCAATCCAATATAAGTTGAAATATATCTTAAAATAACAAAATTTAATTTCACACATAATCTTGACATAACAGAATCAATAAATAAGTGATATAACCCAATGCAAGGAAATTGAGTTAAGAAAGCCCTTACCTTGTGTTCGAATTTCCTCATAAATTATTTTAAAATCATGTATATTAAATTTAGATGTATTATAATTAAATAAAAGTACCATATAATTATCTATAATAATATATATGATCTATTTATGACATTTATCACCCATTTTTTACAATATTTTTTTATTATCATTATTTTGGGTTTCAACTACTTCATTTTTCATATATGTTTTGATTTGGTAGTTTCTATCCTTGAAACTTTCACATGGTTCCATAATATCCAAAATTTTACTCATGATATAAATATAATATATATTAAATATATATATTTATATTCATCCATAAAATGTAGATATATAAAAATGAATGAAACTTTTCATAGAGACAGTAGGTCGTACTATACATGAACGATGTTTTCACTTTTCGATGGACGGAAAGAAATAAAGTTAAATAATAATTCACCTTTAAAAAAATAGTTTTTATACTATATTTATTATATATATTCATTAAATATGTCCTTATTATCATCTATGTGAAGTGTAAATTAAAAACAGATCACATCATTTCGTGGTGGTGGTAGTTTACACATACCCACGAGCGACGTTGTTGTTTTCTAATAGATTGGAAAATAAGAAGGTATATTTGATTTTGTAACTAAATAATAATATTTATGTAATAAATATCATATATATTCATTAGTTCTATCTTTATAACCATCCATGTAAAGTGGTTATGATAAAATAATTGCACAGTGATGTGGAGTTCGTATGTCATATGTATGCATGAGTGATATTTTTGCTTTTCATAGGATAGAAAAGAGAAGGAATATGGATGTACCATAATCATAATAAAATCTCAGTATATTTATGATACTAGTTTAATTATTTTAGTATGGTTACAACACATTAAGTGGAATTATAAGAATAAATAAACATGAAATATTCGGTAAATACAAGTACTTCTTCTCCAGTAGACTTCCTTTAGATCTTCTCATAAGGGACCTAGAGTTTCCCTTTTGGAAAGGAAAAACATTTCAAACTTGTATAAGGTTTTTTATAATTTAATTTGGTGGGTTTTTTTGTTCTAAGTTTCTCAAAGTGGTGTAAAGAAAAGATAAAAGGGGTGTCCTTTTATAAGTTAGGGGAGGACTGTTCTAGGAATATTTTAAAGCATTAAATTAATATAAATTGTTTTTTATATAAGTGGATCAAAATTGATATAATTAAAATAAAATATGATTATGGGTCTGAATAATCTCATCCAATAGAATTTATAAAAGTTTCAGTTATGCTTTAAACCTTATCTTTTAGTTTTGACCACTCATTAACCCTTTTGATAATTATCACAATATTAAAGTTTTCATCCCTTTAAGGTTTAATAATTTTTCTATAAAATGAAAAAAACCATAAATGGATCATGTTTTATGTTTTCAACTATATCCCATTTATTTCAAAAAATATAATAGTTTTATAAATTTTTAATCATTTAATAAAATATTATTTATTTTAGAATATCTTAGTATAATTTTTGACACTATTAATTTAATTTTGCATTAAATTCATCAATACTAAGAGGTAATTATAATATAATCATTTAAAAATTCATAAAATGTCATATATATCTCTATAAAGTCATTTAAAATAATAATTAATCCAATTTTTATTACTTTTAAAATTTTTAAAATTATTTATTTTCTTTTTCTATTAATTTAATAAATACTATATCGGCATTGAGTAAGTAATTAATATAATTATTTAATAACTAAAAATTTAAAATAAATTACCATGATAAATATAATTGATTCTTATTTAAAAAATATATAAACAAACATACGTTTTATATATCCCTATGGAAAAAAATTTATAGATATGAAAAGAATAAAAGTGACATTTTTGTCTTTATCTCTCACGTAAATATTATAATGATAAAAATGGAAAAAAAAATGGGAAAAATATCATATTTTATAATTTTGTATGATTATGGATGAAATAGACTCAAAAATGAAATTAATTCAAGTTTTGTGTTGATTTTTAATTCCTTATCACATTATTTTAAACATTCACTACAACAAACTAAGACTTTAGTGGTGGTTTATTAGCCACAATTTACTAAACTTCTGCTAAATAATTACACTTTTTTAAACAATCAACACTCTCCCCCTCTCCCAACACCCTTGACCCCCCAACCCCATGACTCCTCGAAGCCTGAGCCTCCCTTTCCTCACTGATCCCCATCGACCGTCTTCATTCCAGCCTCGTTGAGGGCCATCACCGCTAATTGTTGCCAGTCACCTCGCCTCGTTATTCCCCGCTGACCCTCACTGCCCCTTGCCTTGAAGTCCCTCACCACACCTCTCTCCTCTAGGTATTTGACATAGATATCCAAATCTGGTGTTTTGTATTACACATATTTTTATGTGCAAAATAATGACTACAGCCTCCCCCCCCCCCTCTCCCTTTGAATATAGTATCTTGGGTGGGAATACTTAGGTTGTGTTGGATTAATGTATAGTGTATGGAGTCACATTACCTGCAATTGAAGGTGGTCATGTTTAGGCGATTCCTTGAGGCAGAGGAGTGGATGAATGATTGTGTTTTTTAGAGGTTAAGTCAGTGGGTTATCTCTATTAATACACATTGTTCACATTATTAATTTTTTGATCAATATATTAAGGGGTTTACTAGATAATTCAGTGTTGAAAAGTTTTTCCATGACTCAATCACGTGATCAGTTGCTCACAGGGTTTTCCATGGATTAGTTATGCAATCAAAAAATGATCGATGCCACATGATTGCGGCCAAATAAATTGATTCATGTGAAAGGATTTTATGACATATCTCATATTAAATGGTATATTTAAAGTAGGTATCATGAAGTAGATATATTCTTGGGCTCACATACATAGGCTCTTGTGAGGATGGTTATTCATTATTAGTCACATGAAGCAGTTATATTCTCATCGTTACATTTCACCAAGGTTTTTGAAATTATATTTCTCAAAAAATTATTCACATATACTAATACTCAAATAGGTCATTATTGGTGAAAAAATTTAGTATTGAACATATAAATTCATTTATTTTCAAAATCTTTTAGAGTTCTTAGTCATTGTCTAAGATTTTTTTTGGTAAAATTTAATTGTTTCAGTTATGTATGACATTAAATTAATGAATTTGAATTTCATTTTTATTTATGTATAGATTTTATTAGTGTAATATCATCTTATCTCTTGTACATTCTAATTTACAATAAAGAGGTAAATGACTCTCATTTACGATTATATACCCTCATTCAATGTTCGTATCTAATTTTTATATCCTATAGTCATTATCCCTCTATTAAATATTGAAATTCCCTTTAAAAGGTGAATAAATGCAGTCTAGCATATTCATCTATCAGAATAGGTTTGGTGGTATCATACTTTTACATAATTTTTTGGGGTTTTTATATTAGGTTTTTTTTGTTCCATATTTCATACTTTCCCTACATTTCTCCAAAAATATATAAACACCAAAATTAATTATTGGAATTCAATTCTATACATGATAGGAGACCTTGATATCTAGTTGGAGGTTTATTAACTCAACTAAACCACCACATGGGTCAGTTTCACTACATTCCTTAATGAATTATGTTCCCTTTGTGACATAAGCTGTCATGACCCGTCCTCGGGTCCCGTGTCGTGACTACCCCAAGCCCGCCTTCCATAGGCCAGGGGCTGGCAACTAGCACTAAGGCGTGATTCCCGGTAAAAAGGGAAGGCATTGCCTTTGTAAAGTAAACAAACGCCACAGAGCAAGCAAGTAGAAGTAAACACTAAGTAAAAACTAATACAAAAGTAAGTGCATAAAAGTAAGTGGGCAAGTATACAAACCCAAACTGAAAGTAAAGTACAACTGGAAAGGGAAAACAGCAACTGAAAGTAAAGCCGCAGCCTCGAGCCGTCCACTAGAAGTCCCACCTGAAGGGTGAGTACAGATAGCCTCCACAGCTCCTCGGTTCTAGTCGTCCGCTCGGAGTACGTCCTGCCCAGTGGTCCACCTCCGGTTACCGACCTACTCCGCAATCCTCGACCGCGATCAGTGCTGTCTGTCGTCTACAACCAACACAACATAGTGCGGGCATAGCCCGTGCAAGGGTGAGTATAAGCTACTAATTAGGGACCCCGAGACCCCCGAAGGTCTCCCAGAATCCACAAAGGATAATCCACAAAGGAAAGATACAATCACGAAGTAACATTTGACACCACTTAGGTATATTCCCATACATATACCTAAGTCATCAATTCTAGTTCGTCTCTAACATCCGAGCCCAAGTTTGATCACATTCACACAGGATAACACAACAGAATCCACATAGGAAAGCAAGTCAAGATTCAGCTCACACAGGTATACTTCTTCATATGACGATAGAGATGATCAGATATAGCAACTGATTCATCTAAGCCGTCGGACCCACACAGGATCGATAGGTACTAACCCCTGCAATTACCCACAAAGGATCAATAGGTAACTAACCCCCGCAATGACCCACACAGGATCTGACCAACACAGGATCAATAGGTAACTAACCCCCGCAATGACCCACACAGGATCGGACCCACACAGGATCTGTAGGCACTGGCCCACACAAGACCGTTGAGCGATGACCCACACAGGATTGGTAGCACTGATCCACGTAGGATCGCTGAGTGTTGTAGTAATCACCGTCGAATCCATGGATGATTTATGTATAGTCGTCGTCATCGTCGTAGTCGCAGCCAGCTCTAGGGTTCTCGCACACAGCAAGCTCGTTCGGGAGGGTCTGCTCCACGAGACGAGGGTATGATACATCAACTGACACATATTCTATAGTTGATGTATACAAAAGTTCTGTATCGTCAACAGAAACTCAACGTTACAGACGTCATGTCAATTGGACATCCAGTCTGAGAGTTATTGGCCAAAAGGTCTGTCTCACTTAGAGGAATCCAACAAAGTCGACGGCACGTCAATCGGACGTCCGGAGCTCAAGTTATAAGTGTTTTCGCTCCGAGGGCCCGGTTGGTTTCGTGAACGAATCAACCCGGCCGAACCCAAAGTACTCTGAAACCTTGAGTGTAATATACCAAAACGACCGTATCATTCCAAGGATCGCATCTCCGATGACGGTGCGTCGATTGTAGGTCTAAAGCCCAAGATATAGGCAGAGGACCGAAAGAGGTCCAGAAGTGGGGGTTTCGGGCCCAGACCGACCCTGCCCGAGACCCCCTGGGCCGACCCGAACCGGGTCAACCCGACCCAGGTCTGGGTCCGGCTTACTTGGGCGCGGCCCGGCTCGGCTGGCATGGCGCGGCCCGGCCCGGCGCGCTGGCCAGGTGGCTCGGCCGAACGGTCGAGCCATTCGGGATGCGGGGGGGGCTTCCCTTCACTTTTTGTAACCGCGACCCCATAATGGGGGCCTCTCACATCCGGCCAGCCGGGGGTTTCGAACCCCCGGCTCTTCCACTGTCCGGTCGGCCGGCCGGCTGCTGCCGACTCGGGACCGGCAAGGGCCAGTCCCCCTGCTCCGACGTCGGTGGCCCGGAATCGGCCGCCGGTTCCCCTGATTCGTCACAGCTTATGCCTTGGCCTTGAACCATCTGGCGCGGTGCGACGGTGCCACGCCCCTCCGCCGTGGCCCCGCTCCGGCCGCGGTGTTTTTCGGGGTTCTCCGGCGCGGCGCGACGGCGCCGCATTCTTGTTCGATTCAAAGGCGTGGCGCAACGGCGCCGCGCATACCTTTCCACATGACCCCACACGGTGCGACGGCACCGCACCATCCTCGTTCCATTCTACCACAAGGAAGACAAGATAAAAGGGGAGGAGGGTCGGTCGTGTTTGTGCGGTCCGGCCCTGTAGAGACCCGTATCTTGACGTACATTGACATTACATTACATTTGCGGAATACTTAGTACATAACAAAAACACACACACAAGGATCGTAATAGTTTAGTGTCTTTGGAAACTCGGAACGTAATCTTCTAATCGTGGTGAAAGATCTTCAACATCTCCTATAAAGATCTTCCTTTTTTTTACCTAAAACCTTTCTTTATATCCTGGGGAAAAGAAAACATAAAAGGGTGAGCTCAAATGCTCAGCAAGGGCAAATAAAGGAAATAAAAATCATATCATATCTTTTTGAAAATCAAAACCTGCAAAAGAGATCATAATATCTTATCATGGAATAAATCATAGAAGTGAAAATGAGATCCCCATAATCATAACATAAAACTTGAAACTTTTTGGCATTCACACATAATCATAGATAATCATTTCTTGTTAGTCAAGACTCATTTCCAAGACTATCTTAGTGGACAAAGTCCCTTTCTGAATCGAGTAACCCTCGTTTCAGTCCTGTTTCACTGAACCGGTATAACCTACCATTCCAGCCATGTCTATCTCATGAGATATAAAATCTTTACCCAATGCATTGGAGGGAGATATAGGTCCCACCCATCTCATAATGATACCATTCTTATGTGTGCCACAAAATCATAAATCATACATCATTTCATAACCCATGTCATAAAAATGGGATTCTTAAACAACATGACATCATAAAACCATTCATATAAGATAAAGGAATTCATAAACATAATTCCATCACAACATAGTCAAATCAATGTAAAAATATGGATAGAAACAGAACCCTTTATTATCTTAGATGGAAAATAATTTTGATAAAACACTTGAAATGAATTCTTGAGGAAAATATCCTTTCTTCTTCAAAATCAATTTCTTTTCACAAAACATCATGCAATTTTAAAAGAAAGAGATTTTATTAAAAATAGTCATGAAATCTTTTGGAGGAAGCTTCATGAAAATAAGGCTTTATAAAACCGTAAAAATCAGTTCGTGCCGTTTAAGTTAAAAAAACATTCTTCGTACTTTTGTCGGAAAAGTCAAAAAGTACCTCGTACGAAAAACGACAAAAGATTCCTTTCATATCTTTTACAAAAAACTTACCGAAGGGTAAAATTGGATATAAACTATTGTAGAATGATGGAAATAATATTACACATTGAGGGAAATTGGATGTGGATAATAAAATACACCCCAGTAATTACCAAAGTAAAAAAACAATCTCGGATAAAAGTGAGATTGTGATATTTCCCTTACCTTAGGTCCAATTTGCTTCGTATGTGTCCGAACCTCCTGTATAATGATTTAAATAATGTCATTGACTTATTACAGAATCATATTCATTGTTATGATATCATATATGGTTCACTTATGACATTATATTACCCGTTCTTTTGTAAATTCCATGTTAAAGAAGCGTTTTGGGTAAAATCGTTTCATTTATCGTAGGTGTTTTGACTTGTCGTTCTTGACATCATTATTACTTATATCATGATTTACTTACTTCCAGAATATAAAATATGATTTATATATCATATATATTCAGTATATATATATATATAATAGATAGATAAGTAAAATGAAAAACACCGTTCATGGAGACGGTAGTCCGTACGTACGCATGAACGCTGTTTTTCTTTCCTTATTGTCTTGAAATGGAAGTAAGTAGATGACATACATATGTATATATATATACATAAATCCAGTAGCTTTATAATGTCATATATTTCATTATTATTTCTTATATATACATTATAATCATTATTAAATGGTTAACATGGAGAATGAATCTCATCGCGTCGTGGAGACGGTAGTCCGTACGTACGCACGAGCGATGATATCATTTCTATAAATATTGAATTGAATTGGAGTGGATAATACAATATATCAGAATCAATATGATGTTGTAATAACTATGTATAGTTATTCTTTACACCATTATACCCATCCATGTAAGGTGGTGGTGGAAAATAGATTACACCACGGCGTGGAGACGGTATTCCGTACGTACGCACGCGCGGTGATTTATTTTTCCGTAGGATGGATAGATGGTGAAATAGGGTTGTTTCATACTTATAATAGCATATCAGTATATTAGTGATACTGATGTTATTACTTCATAATGAAACAACCTAAGAAGAAGAAGTGGAAGAAGAAATAAAGATGAAAGAATTGGTAACGGTAATTACCTCTTCTTTGAAGTGCCTCTTTGAGACCTCCTCTTAGGGCACTAGAATTGGTCTTTGAGGAAGACCAGAACCTCTAGGATGTTGCTAGGGAAGTGGAGAATAGATTTTACAGGGTTTGGCCGAGCTTGAGTGCTCAAATTGGTGTGAGGAGGAGGGGGAGGAGGTGTCCTTTTATAGGGGAGGAGAGGGGCACCTTAGGAATATCTCAAAATATTATTTTATATTAAAGTCAAAATCGGTTTATAATGGTTCCAAAGGGTCTTATTTCGAAGATAAAGTGGGGATGGGTCTAAATCCTATCAACCAATAGAATTTAGACAAGTTTAGGATATTATTTTAACCTTATCAATTAGATTTAACTCTAAGTTAAATAATTTAACTTTTACCATGTCTTTTTGTTTTCTTTCACTATATGGTTAATACACTTACTATAACATGCCAAACGAACCCCATATTGTTTATTATTAATATATATATCCTTATCTAAGTCATTTGGCCGAACCTTAGATTTTTAGGAATAAAATAACAATTAATAATATAATATTTGATTTAAAAACTATTTTGTGTCAATTTTGACACTATTTGATATATGATTTTTTTGAAAGTCATAACAGAATTATATGTTCGAACCAAGTTGATTAAATCAACAATAATATATCATAGTAACCTAGAAAATTAGTGTAATTCATAAAAAGTCTCAAATTACATTCATTTGAGTATTTATAACATCAATTATGTTAATATTTCCTTAAAAGGGTAATTACTGCATCATCGTTGTGTCATAAATAAATTAATTTATTTAAAGTCTAAAAATTATAAATAAAATATAATTATATAGGAAATCTTTTTAGCTTTCTAATGAATATTTATAGTCGAATTGATCTTATGTATAACCCCATATTAAAAATGTTTTACTTATTAAACTTTGATTTTAACTATTTTAACCTTTCTTTAAATAAATTAATAATAAATGTCCTAATCTAATCCAAGTGGGCCTAAATGGTCATATTTTATTCCTAAGTTTGTTTTTGGTCGAATTACACTTGTCCAATAGAATTAGGACATGTGTTAGGGTAATAGTAATATCATATTTACCCTTAGTTACCCTATTTACTATTAACCGCGGTAAAAAAAAGTAAAAAGTTACTATTCACCAAAAAATTATTTTCATCTCATTGAACAACATTTTAGTCCTTGATATTAACCGTGTCTCTCGGATTTTCGAAATTCCATTCACAGAAGCGGCAAAATTAAGTTTTATGAAAAATTCAGTTTTTTTTAACTACCACTTAGTAGTTTCACTATTCATCAAAAATTGATGTTTTTCAGAATAATGCCAAAATTTCATCCCAAGCTATATTTCATATTCCGAATTCAAAAATGAAATCTATTTTACCAAATTCATAACATAGAAGTTGCATTAATTAATTTTATAATTAAATCCTGCTGTTAAAATAAATAGCGTGTTTTTAGGAAACAATATATATCAAAAGATTGACACTTGATTATGTCTGGTTTAAATGTGAAATTACAACCAATGACCAACATTGTATTAAATTGTAAAAATATATTCTAAATATACTTTAAAACCACTCAAATTAATAATTTATCACTATTAATTATTTCGATTAAAAAAGTTGTTTTTAATTATAATTTAGTAATTTTCACTATTCATCAGAATATGAAAGTTATCCGAAAAGTACCAAAATTTCACCTTAGGCTAAATTCGATACTCCGAATCCAAGAATGAAGTTCATTTTGAAAAAATAAGATTTACAGAATTTTAAAAAGTGGTTATTACTATTCATAACGGCTAGTTTTAATAATATTTTAATAGCACATCGTTGTTTAGTGAAACTCGGTATTGCGTATTACACACGCTATCGAGGAAGGTCGCGATTGCGTGTAATGCAAGGCAAGACAAGGATGCGTGTTGTGCAAGCTCCTTTTGGTGTAGCGTACAACACAAGACATTATTAAAAAGAATATTTTTTTTTATAAAATCTTGGGCTGTCACAGGCCCCCTCCCGTTAACTGGTAACAGGTGGTCCAAAAGTACGAGGAATGATGTTGGATGAAAACACGAATATCAACAACAATAAAAGAATTCCCTACCTTGAGCGTAGCTTGAACGGAGGTTCGTCGCGGAAATAACCGTTGCGGAAGGAGGCGTCACGAAAGAAGGCGTCGTTAGCGTCGCAGTACATGGCGTCACATAGTCGATCTCCGAGGATTCGGCGTTCTTCTTCGGAGATCGGTGCATTCTTCACATTCTTCGCATTCTTCGTGTTCTTCGATGAAGAAGATGAAGATCTTCAAGCCTCCCTTAGCTTTTATCCCAAACCACTCAAGCAACAAGTCCCCAACCAAAATAAAATAAGCACCTCACCTATTTTATTAACATAACTTAATTTTGAAATTCAAAAGTTGAATTAATCCACACAATTAATTAACTCAAGTTGTCAAATTAAATGAAGGGTTATGGAAGGTTAGGGAAGATGAAGGGGTGGGGTTCATGTGGGACCCACCACCCTCATAAACTTCAATGGGAAGTTGGGTGGTTTTCCCCAACTTCCACCCAAAGATTTAAACCACTTAGTGAAAAATAAAATTGATGCTCAATTTAAATTTACCTTCCACAAAATTTTAATAACTTCTCTCGTGTAAACGCAACTTCGTAAAAGGTGTTCTTAAGCAATTACAGGCGCTACAAATCCATCGGTGCCCTTGGAATTCGATTCCGAGCACCGGTTCAAAAGTTAGAAAAACCCACTCATTCGTTCACTGAACGTACCTGAGCTAAACTTCGGATAGAAATTCCGCGCACACCAGGCCTCAGAATCAAGTGCCATCAGAAACCACGTTCTTATAAAATCCCAAAGAAAATTAAGAAAAAATTTCCATTGAATTTTACGGGTCTTTACATAAGCACCACTAAGTCATTTTAGGATTCTATTTATCTAGTGAAATTTGATAAAGTGATTTAATAAAATGATATAGTTGAATAGATTATACACTATGTCCCCTCATATTATTTAGAAACTATATGGACTAAATGATTAAATTAATTGAATAATGTATTGAGTGTTATTTTTTATCCTCGAATGTAGTTTGGAACGGATGTGATTACATCATTAATAACAACTATAATGTACATGAAATTACTTTTTTTTATTTAAGGACATGACATTCATTAACGTTCACTTGGAATATAGAGACAATATGTTCTTTATTTCTAATTGTAATTAATGGAAATTATACTTTATATTCTTTATTTGTAATCTCTATACATAAAAGTAATCTATGTTATTCATAGTTAAGGGTCATGATGTCCCATATTGTCACAAACTAATTAATGGACATGATGTCACACATTTTCCTTTTTTAAATCAATGGTCATGGAATCCTCTTAAAACGAAACACTTTCACTGTGACATAGAGATAACTGAATTTATATTTCCACTAAATATCATAGGATTATCCTATATAGTTTTACATGAATCATGAAATGTGGAAAATATGGTTTCAATACATCCCCTTATATATGGAATTTATTAATTTATTTATATAGGAAACCCTTATTTAATATATTCATATTTTTTTAACTGTATATATGAAACTCTTTTCCTATTTAGTAATAGTCATGTGTTTTAATTTTTTTTAATAATCTGTAGGTACATTATGATATATATGAATAAAATTTGGATCACATTACCGAGAAACATGCCTCAGTATGCTAAGGGTTTGGAGGAGTTTTTATATTTTTAATTTTCTAATCAATTCATTGATGGGAGAATAAGATGTTCATGTTCTAATTGTAAATTTATAAGATGGTTGAATAGAGATGAAGTTTATGAACACTTGATATTAAATCAATTCCCTGGTGAATATTTTTGTTGGATTTGGCATGGAGAATCGAACATTACAGAAAGTTAGAGAACTAATTTCAATCCATTGAATGAGCTCCATATTTCATAAAAAATGGAAAATGAAATGAAAACCTTATAAATGATGCATTAGGTATTGCAAGACACCAACATTAACATAAAAACATATTATAACAACCATTTTAGGGTTCCGCAAATAGCAATGTGACAAGTGATGTTTTTTAGACTATAGCCCAACCAGATCAAGATTGTAAAATATCATTTGATCCTCCTCTTGATTATGTGGAGACTAATGTAAGTAAAAACTTCAGTGAGAAAAATGTGTTTCATGGTTTATTTGATGATGGAAATCAGGAGTTTTATAGTAAATGATTGAAATATTCAAAACTTTCTTTTCTGCTAAAGTTGTACCATATCAAATGCTTGTGTGGAATTAAAAATAAGGTGATTTCCATGATATTGGAATATTTGTGTGATAAATTTATTGAATAAAACATACCCAATTCTTTTTATGATATGAAAAAAATTGTTAACAGACTTAGTCT
Organism: Viscum album; assembly: GCA_963277665.1. Lineage (NCBI taxonomy): Eukaryota > Viridiplantae > Streptophyta > Magnoliopsida > Santalales > Viscaceae > Viscum > Viscum album. The sequence goes on along the minus strand of OY728137.1, from coordinate 1,486,477,786 downwards.
GAATTATACAAAAATACATGTGAGTCAAAATTATTGTATTCTTTATTGGCGAGAGGATTCAAGCAGATAGGATTTAAAAAAATGTTCTTCTTCTATATAGAAATCAATGGGTGATGTTGGAAGTTTGAATCAACATACTACTATGAAGAAAAAATAAAAGGAACACATCTGCAAAGGTTTTATGATACTTTCCTTTAAAGCCTCGATTGAGAAGATTACTCATGTCATTGAAAACCGCCGAACATATGAAGTGGCATTCTATAGATAATAACAATGATGGATTAATGCAACATCCATGAGATTCAAAATCATGGAATACATTTGATTCGTTACATCCTGATTTCTCATATAATCCTAGGAATGTTTGATTGGGATTGGTTTCTAAGGTATTCAAGCCATTTTGGGGATTTTAGTTCCAGTTATTGCATTTTTTCCAGTTGTTTCGATCCCTTGCAATCCACCTTCGTGGATGTGTATGAAACAAACGTGATTTATCATTTAGATGATTATTCCTAGAAAAAAAATGCCTATAAATGATATTGATTTATACTTGCATCCTTTAATTGAAGAATTACAAGATTTATAGAGAAATGGTATTGAGACATATGATGGTTCTTCTAAAACAATGTTCAAAATGAAAGCCGCTCTAATGTGGACCATTATTATCTTCCCTGGACTGGGGCATTTTTCTTGTTGGAATGCTTACATGAGTTTTAATTTTACTATTTGTAACTTTGATTTTGAGACCAAATGGTTACCCCATAGTAGAAAATGGTGCTTCTTGCACCATAAAATATTTCTTGATGCATCTCTTAGATTTTGGCTAAACAAGTAAAAATTCAATGGTTTAATTGATTATAGACCACCTCAAAAGTTGTTAACTAGTTTAGAAATATTGGCATAACTTGGAAATGTGGAAATATAATTTGGGAAGGTGTATCATTTTAATGATAGTGTGAAATGAGTTCTAAGTGCATGTTCAAGTGAAATTAGAATGCAACAATGGAAGAAAAAAAAATATTCTTCAAACTTCTGTATTGGGAATTTAATTTGTTGTAGCATAATCTTGATGTGATTCATATTGAGAAGAATGCTTATCATAATTTGATCTTCACATTACTTAATTAGTATGGAAATTCGAAGGATCATCTCAATGCTCAAAAATACTTACAAGAAATGAACATAAAGAGTTATATCTATCCATACGAGAATGAAAAGTATGCTCCATAAATTTTTGCATTGAAAAATAAGGATAAAGATACATTACTTATAATTTTAAAACATTTGAAGGTGTATAATGGGTATTCAAGTAACATCTCAAGTTTTTTGGACTTAAAGCATCATAGGTTACATGGATTGAAAAGTCATGATTCGCATATTTTGTTACAGCGGTCACTATAATTGGCATTGTGTGCATTATTACTTGAAAAGGTTACTATTGTTGTACTCCAATTATGTACATATTTTAGACAACAGTGTGAGAAATCTCTATATACATTTGAGCTTCACAACCTTAAGGAGATATTTTTATTGACACTTTGTTCAATGGAGATGATATTTCCTCCTTCATTTTTTCCTATCACGATGCATTTAATTGTTTATTTGGTTGAGGAAGATAAATTAGGAGGCCCTGCATATTATTGATGGATGTATCCAATTGATAGGTACTTTATTTATATGTTTTTCAGTTCAGTAAAAAATTCTTGGAACTTAATTAAATACATAATTATTTTTTTTTTCATAGATATTTTGGGCATTTAAAATCATACATGAGAAATAAAGCCCAACCTAAAGGATCTATTTCTAAACGCTATTTCACATAGGAGTGTCTTACCTTTTTTCTAGATACTTGGATGATATTGATACAATATTTAATCGAGTTGGATGTGTTGATGACACACTAACTGAATCTCAAATATATGGGAAATCAAAAATATTTTCTGTTATTGGCTGGTCAATTAGGAGGACCTCAAATGTTACAATGATAGAAATGGATTATTACAGGCACATAGATATGTTCTTATGAATAGTCAAATTTCAGATCCATTTATTGAAGAGTTTAGAATACAAAAAAAAAGAGAAAAATGAGATGCCAAACAAAAATGAGAAAGATATAACAAAATCTGTTAATAAAGAGATTGTAGAATGGATTTCACGGCATGTAAGTTCATAAATATTGAAATAAATATGGATATTAGGTTGATACATATATTTTGTAAATCTAATAATGTATATTTCTTTTTTTTAGATCATGAATACTAATACTCGAGCAATTTTGTCATAAGATTTGAAGTTTCTTGCTCGAGGTCCTCTAAAACAAGCAAGAAATTTAGACGTCTACAACATGAATAGCTTTATATTTCATACAGTCAATCAAGAAGATGGTTTGAAAACATAGAATAGTGGTATATTTAAATTTTTTAAAGTGGGATACTATAGAAAGTTGATTGATATTATTGAATTAAACTACCACGGGCATTTTTTAGTTGTTTTATTCAAATGCAATTAGTTTGATATTATCATAGGCGTTAAAAGAGATTCCTTGCAATTTACTACTATGAACTTCTATCACTTGATAGATGTTGGTGATCAATAACTACAAGATCCATATATCTTATCATCTCAAGAGAAAATGGTATATTATGTGTAAGATGTTGTGGATGAAGGGTGGAGTGTAGTTGATCACGTAAAACAAAGAGATTTGTATGATATGGGTGATGAAGTAGAAGATTTGACCTCTGACATTGAATATCATCAACAGTAACAAGAGGAAATATTTTTCCATAATTATATTGAAAATATTAGTCTCTAAAGGGTGGATGAAGTGGATGAAGTAATAGAGAAATAAACTAACATGATTGAACGGGGGAATGATTATATGTACAGTTATCCATTCATTTATCAACCACTTATGTAATTTGTATAGTCATTCATTATAATTTTCATGTATATTTTGTTTTTTACTATTGTGTATATGTTATAGTTTTTTTTCCTGCATAAATGTTTTGAAATATATGTTCTAAACTTAATTTTATTTGATTAAATGACAGGAATTCTAAGGAGGAAGCATTACATTGTTTCATCGACCACACAAACAAATGAAGATCCATCAGTCTCCCTCTCTACATCATGTGAGACACCATCTTCTTTCCCCATGAACTATCTCTCAAACCCTCTATGAGAGACCCTTCAAAATCTTAAGAAACGCCATCCCCTTTAGGAGCCTCAGCAGTGAGAGAGTAGGGTGCCACTCCTAGTTCTTTGCAAGGATACTGGAGGGTGACTGTAATAGGTACAAATTTTAATATTAATAAACTTATTGCACTTTTTTTGTACTAAATATTTGTTCATAAAATATGGAAAAAATTCAAGTATAGAGAAAAATATGAAAAAGTTCAGATGTGTGGAATCTAACCGAAGAGAAGATAGTTTTCCCATTTGATTCATATGGGGTCTCTATAGATAACGTCACAGAAATACTTGTCCAAATTCTGGGATAGCTTTCCATAGAGAAAGTTTCCCTTCCTATTACTTATGATGATTGGAGAAAAATGCATTAAACTTGGAAAAATGAAGTTTTTGATTCAAAAATAAAGGTAATTTTAATACATTATGGTGTAATTGAATGTCATTATGATATTAAATTATAATATTTTCAAAATGAATTTCTGTGTACAGATGTGTTTCCACTTTATGGTTGCTGATTTGATAACACAAAAGTGGAAATTGAATAATATGGGAAAGAAATGGAAACACTTTAAATGGATATTGTGGGGCAATGTCAATGATACTTTGTTGAGCACTCAAGATATGTATGACAAGGTACCCAATGGGGTACCCAAAGAGAAATGGAAAGTTTTTGTTGACAAACATCGTGATGAGAAGCAGATGGTATTTAAATATATATTACTATATTAATCTCATTTTAAATTTATACATGTACATTAAAAGGAGATTAAATTTCATACATTACTATTAATTTATATTTTATTAATTTCATTATCTTTCAAGGAAGAATGCATCGATCTAGCCTAAGAAAATCATCCCTCACACTGCGGGGTCAAAGATTTTTTCTAGAAGCCAATCGGATATGGTAATATTTTCATTAGTTTAAATAATTATAATATAATATTATCTATTTAATATATTATAATTATTGATTTATCTTTGTTTAATTAGTTATAGAGTTTAGGGCACACTGCATCCCGAACAGAATTGTGGTTAGATGTTCAGAAAAAATAAAATGGATGATTTGTTAATGAGTCTTCCAAAGAAGTTGGGGTATGAATTCAGTTTTCATTATAATAACTTATTTTCATTTTTCATTATGTTAATATATATTTCTTATAATATAACTGATATTTTATTTATAGTTAAAAATTAAAGAACTATGGGATGTCAATCTCACGCAGTCCTACTCAATCTCCCAGACTGACCCAGTTAGTAAAGTGCTTGGGAAGGAGCATCTTGGTCGAGGGCGTGGGATGGGTTTGGGACCTATACCATATGAGGTCTTTGGAAGGACATTGTAGATTGATGCGGCATCTACTCCTCGTTGTAGTCACTCCATATCCCAAGATTCTCCTAGATATTTTGTTTCAATGCAAAACAAAATTGAGGATCAGGGGACTCAGATATCTGCTTTGTAGAAAGCGCTGATTGATTTATATCAGAAGATGACCAAATATATCCCTCGTGATATTACATAGATGACGGGTGGTGGTGAGTAGAAAAATCACAAAAATTAAAAATAATTTAGTTTGAAAACATTTATTAGTTTTAAGTTTAAATATAAATATACAAGAGTATTTAATTTTCAATATAATCGTCTTATAGGTGCCAGTAGTAGGATATAGAGATGGAGGTGGAGAGGGTGAGGAATTTTATTCATCATCGGACAATGATTAGTATTTTTGTTGATATGTTGTACAAATTTGAAGATAGTTGTTTTGTTTATGTATCATGTGTGGCACAAAGTAGTCACCAAACATATTTTGTTTATGTATCATGTGTCGTACAGAGTAGTCACCAAACATATCTTCATTTTAGTTATGTTAAGATGTGTATATTAATATTTTAGATGGTTTATTAATGAATACTATTATATGGTTTAGATTATTCTATTATATAAACTCTACACATGGTTTTTTTTAGGATACTGGTGCTGGAACTACAGAATCAGCAGTAGTTTTTTATCTAGAAATCTACATTAGTGGTGGTTTAAACTGCCACTAAAATGTGGTATCCTATTATTATTGGTGGTTAAAACCACCATTAATTATACAGTGTACGTATTTTAGTGTTGGTTTTGTGTTTTTATTAGTGGTTTCCACAGGAAAAGTTGGATTTTTTTTTGCGGCGGTTAAAACTGCCCATAAAAAAGTTTCTACGAAACTTAACGAAACCACCACTAGATTGAAGAAACCAACACGTATTGGTTTTCAACACCCAATTTAATGTTGGTTTGATGAAACTGCAACCATATAAAAAAAATTCTGCTATGCGGTGATTTTCTAGTAGTGATTAATTACCTAATTTATCATTACTATGGTGATAATTAGTTATTTTAGTTTTAATTCATAATGAACAAAAACAAAAGAGTACTATTTAATAAATTTATAAATCCTTATTCCAAATATGGAATCCATTTTTTAAGATTCATTTTCTAAAATTGTTATAAATTAATTAAATATTAAAATTAATAACGGAATAAAAAAACAGTTTTTCAGATAAATGTCATTTTCAGTATATAAAATATTTTTAGACTAAATTAAACCCTAAAATTGATACCAATGAACTTAATTGGATTACTCATAATATAATAGAAATAATTTTAATTTTTAAAAAAATAAAAATAAATAAAATTTTAAATTATTGAAACAAAAATATTGTTTTCAATGAAAATCAGTATTTTTAACAATTCATTGGAAAATAAATTTTTCAGAAAAAACCCAAAATTTAACCCAAAATTAATTTTGAGATTATAATTTTAAAAATAATTTTCATTTTATATTATAAAATTTCTAAAATTTGTAGTAATTATTTATAATTCCCACACACAAAATGTAAAATAAAACCATTTTTGAAAAAAATGTATTTTAAAGCATAAAATGATTTTATTAAAAATTAATTACTTATTTATTATTAGTAAATAAATTAAATAAAACATTTATGCATATTTTCATAATGTGGTTAACCCTAATCATTCCTTCTAATTGAACAGTTCAATTATAATGGCCATATTTAAATAAAATATTTTGTGGTTATTTTAAGCTCGATGTTTCTTATTGTATTTGGTATTGAACATATTGTTATTTTAAAATCATAGGGAGTTAAATTCCCCCCCCCCCATACACACACACCACTCAATAAATTACATCCTCATAATTTCAACTATTACTTGGTTTTATATTTGGGAATTTCTTTATGGAAAACCAATATCGTAAAAAGAATTCATAAAAATTCCTAATAAAAAGAGGGAAAGGGAAATGCAAAGGCCATCTGGAATAACACAAAAATAGGTTTCCAAATAAGATAACATCAGTAGGAAATTAAATTATTAACATTGAGGAAAAAATAACACCAAAGGACTAATAGAGAGTGATTGATAACATGGTTAGAAGAAATTTTATGACCACAAAAACATAAATTTATGATGGGTAAAAAGATCATCAATTCATTAGAAATAGTCATAATAGGATAAAATTTTCATTTCAAGATACTTTTCCTAAAGTTTAAGAATTATTTTACCAACAATACAAAGAACATAAGTAAATATACTTAAACATTAATTTTTCATGCCTGAAGCACAAAAATAAAGTTATAACGGATCAATAATATATAAAATGATAAAAATATATCTTGATTGTATTTAATGTTTAACCAAAACTGAAATGGTTATTATACGGTAATATAATATTCAAAATTTATAATCCATTATATGAATAAATAATACATTTTACTTCAAAATTTACACAATAAACCAAAGTTTAATGTTAGATTATTACATAAATAAATAACCATGCATACCTATTAACCTCAATAACGTTAAAATTAAATAATATTTTAACCCCAATGCTTTTATCATACCTTTTTACTTAAATTCCCAATATTTAATTTCATTCTTCCCAAATAATATTTCATGTGAAACCACATGTTAAACCTAAAGGTTTCATATACTACAAACTAATGAATAATCCAAAAATATCATTAATCACCCTAATAAATCACTATATAATATTATATTGTAGTGAATTTCACCATAATATCATGAAAAAAATTTATATAATTACCTGAAAGGTAATACTTAGCATGACCATAAATATATTTGAAAATATCACTTTTTTAATGAATCACTTCTCAACTGTCACAATTATCTATATCCCACTGTCTAATAGACCATAATTAACTGAAAATAAATACATATAAAAACTAAAAGGTTTATTTAATACTTAATATAGTATACTTTCTGAATCCCAATAAAAGTTTCAAATCACCTCAAAATATAAAAAATATTTGATCTTGTAACATACTTTGGAAAATAAAATTAATTCCTATTGGTCAAATTGTTTAAGTAAAAAATATTATACTAACCAGGACATCATGTAGTCTAGTGGTAGGTGTATTACTATTTTCACCCTTTAGTTGTTGGATTAAGCCTTATGTAATTCCCATATTTGATGGGTTTTTTCGCAACCTATGGGTTTCCTTTATCCAAAAATATATTAATATAATTACTATAATGTTCCCAATAATTTGATGAACATCCTCAAAAATAACATTAATCATCAAATCAATTTTTAACTACTTAGTTTTTCTATACAACTTATTTTTTCCACAAAATCAAAAAAAACTTTATTGACTATTATTACCTTGACATCAATGAACATATTAACCTGAAAGGTTATCAATAACTTTAAACTTATTTAAAAATATATATAATATCATTCTTCCTCAAATAAAATTCTCACTAAAAAAAGTTATACATATGGGTTAAATATACCACAAACATCTATTAAAACTAAATAAATATCTCTAAGTTACTTCCATTATATAAAATCTTAGAATGGGTATTTGTGCCTTTGAACATATTATAAATATTAGACTTATTAAAAAATGATGGTACCTAAAAATTATAAACTATTATGATTTTAATAGTAAACATATTGTCTTTAGGGAATTTCCTCAATGTCTAGCATAGGTTTATGATACCTAACTGATGTTTTTCCAAAATATATTTCCCAAGGTTTCTTCAAAACTTCCTCTAATACTGACTATAAAGAACCCAAATCTGGTAACCTAGAGCTAGTGTCTACTTTATTACATTATTATTATATACAAAGGATCTTAAACTGAATGATCTATTAGTTTAATGGTCTTAAATAACCATATATATATAATATTCCCATATTACATTGAACATATAAAATACAAATCATAAAACATTATCTTATCTTTTATATTATTCATAATATCCTTCTTTATATCTGGGGGAAAATAAAACAAATAAAGGGTGAGATTATATTATTTTTAATAGTGACAAACATCGTTATCAATCATAAATTATTAAGAAATATTATATAGTTAAAAGTAAATAACTCAAAACACTTGTCATTTAAATAAAAACTTGAGAAAAAATTCTATACATATATAATTTCAAATGAAATAATAAAAATTCTCAATGAAGGAAATAAATAATATGGGACATTGTGATCTAATACACTGTGATATATCAACCATAAAGGCCATGCTCCAAGATAGTTTAAAACAATTGGTAGGCATACACCAAAATCACATTTAAATAAGGAGAGCCAACTGGTTTGTCTCATGATACTTGTCAATGCATCAAGGAACTATCAATAACTAGTACCCACCCATAATTTCATGTCCAATTCATTCCTAATATATTTAATGATAAAATTAATTAATAAATAATATTTATTGTTAACAAATATATGTACTGAGCATGGAATGCAGATTTATCAAGTTTTACCAAGTCAATCAAATAAATTTCTTAATAAAACATCATATATAGAAATGACATTTGGTTTAAGAAATAATCACATCCATGATAAATAATGTTTAAGTTTAAGATATATTATATTTAAAATGATCATGAGAAAGACCAGGTTTCAAGGTAAATTTTATGTCTAAAAATTAATCAAGAGATGAGAGATGACCATCAGAAAATTATATTTTTTAGTAAAATAGAATAATTTAAAGTACAAAAATGAAATATTTAAAATAATTCTTTATAATTTTTTTCCATTTATAAATCATTTAAATCTTATATATTAATATAAAAGGTATTAAAAATTTTATTATTATGGGAAATTCTTTTAATTTCATATATGATAAAAATTAAACATTCCTTTTTAATTTTTTTATAAAAAGGTTAAAAATGACCCTTTAGAGGAAAACATTAGAAATATTCATTTTAAACCCTACAAAAATTAAAGGATTCCATAAAATCTCTTTAATAAATCATTTTAGTAATAAAAAGTACTTTTTTCAAAATAATTTTGAAATATATGGACATGGAAGACAAATATACCTAATCAAAAAGAGAAATAGTATCATATTTTCTTTTAAAAATTCCTCTTGCAAGAGTAAATTTAATTGAATAATTAATCATAATGAATAAATATATATTCAATTTAAATACCTAAAAGTGGTATTTTATATGATTCATGATGTAAATATGTGTATAAAACTAAATATTTCTCAATATAGTAGAAATTGAGATGAAATCCCTTACAAAGATCATATCACTGAATAGAGAAGTAATCAATAAATTTATTTTGTGTAACAAATGTAAGTACAAAAAATATGTGTGGGATTAATAAATAAAAAAATTAAATTTTATTTCACACATAATATTGACATAATATATTCAATGAATAAGTGATATTACCCAAGGAAAGAAAATAGAGTTATGAAACCCAATTACTCGTGTTAGACTTTCACCAAAAGTTCTTTTAACCACCGATATAATAAAAATAAATTTATTTTAATTAAAAAATATAACCATATACATATCTATAATATCATATAGGATCTGTTTATTACATTATATCACTTGTTTGTTAACAATATTTTATTATTATCATTATTTTGGGTGTTAACTACTTCGTTTGTTATGTATATTTTTATTCGGTAGTTTTTGTACATGCATATTTATCATGGTTAAATCATATAAAGAATTTTATTCATGATAAAAATATCATAAATATTAAATATATAGATATTTATGGTCATCCATAAAAGGTATATACATAAAAATAAATTACACAATTCATAGAGATGGTAGGTCGTACGTACGCATGAATGATGTTTTCACTTTTTGACAGATGGAATGAAAAAATTGTAAACCATAATTAACATTTAAAGGATAGTTTTTATATTATATATATCTTATATATTAATTAAATTCATATTTATTACCATTTATATAAAGTGGAAATGAAAAACAAATCACATTGCTTCGTAGAGGTTGTAGTCCAAATGTATACACCAGCGATGTTATTGTTTTGCAAAAGATTGGAAGGTAAGAAGGTATATATGATATTATAATTATATAATAATAATTATTTCATAAATATTTTATCTATTCATTGTTTCCACCTTTATAATCATCCATTTAAATTTGTGATGAAAATGAATTATACCACTATGTGAAGACGGTAAGTCATACATACGCACAAGCGATGTTTTCTCTTTTTATAAGAAGGAAAAGAGATGGAATATATTTTTACCATAAAAATAATAATATATTAGTATATTTATGATACTGTATTTATTAATTTTTTTATGGGTATAACACATTAATAGGAAGTATAGGAAGAAATAAACTTGAAAGAGTCGGTAAATACAATTACCTCTTTTTCAGTACACTTCCTTTAGATCTCCGCTTAAGGGACCTAGGGTTGGTCTTTTGGAAGGAAAAGAACCAAAATAACCTGTATAAGTATTCTTATAATGTAATTATTTATTAATTTTTCGAGATAGGTTTCTCAAAGTGGTGTAAATAAAAGAGATAAGCGGCATCCTTTTATAAGTGAGGGGAGGGGCATTCTAAAAATTACTTAAAGTATTAAATTAATATAAAATACTCTTTATGTCAAAATATCTCAAAATTGATATAATTAAAATATAATATTATTTTGACTCTAAATAATCTCATGAAATAAAATTTGGATAAGTTTTGGATATAATTTAACCCTTATATTTTAGTTTTAATCCCCTATTAACCCTTTTGACAAATACTGCATTATGAAATTTTTCAACTCTCTAGGGGTTAATAGTGTTACTATAAAATGAAAAATGACCCATAAATACCATGGTATTTTTTTCCAACTATATACAATCCATTTTTTAAATATAATATTTTTATGAAATTTAAGTCATTTAATAAAATATTATTTATTATATAATATCATTAATTTCATTTTTAACACTATTAATTTAATTTGACTTTAAATATATAAATATAAAGATTTTATTTTAATATAATACTTTAAAAACTCCCTAAAATATCATATGCAACTATAAAATTCATGGAACAAAATAATTCCTCCAATTTGTATTACTTTTAATATTTTTAAAATCATTTATTTTATGTTTCTATTAATTGAATATATATTGTGTCAGTGTTGTATAAGAATTTAAGATAATTATTGAATCAAAAAAATTACCATGATAAAATTAATTCATTCATTTTTAAAATATACTTTTATAACAAAACTTCATTTGTATTTATCCCTGTCAAAAAATATAATAGATTTTCAAAGAACAAAAGTGAAAAAAATTTCTATCTCTCACTTAAATATTATAAAGGTAAGAATCATACCAATATGGAAACAATAGGCCACATTTTTAAATTATGGATGATTATGGATGAAATACACTCATAAAATTAAATTAAGGTAAGTTTTGCGTTGATTTTTAATTTTTTATCACATTATTTTTAACCTTAATTACCTCATTTTTCCTTACCATGATGGAAATTATTTACTATGGTTACTATTCATAATGACCAAAAACAAAAGGTAACTATTTAAAAAATTAGAAACTCTTTATTAAAAATATTGAAACCATTTTTTCAGATTAAATTTTTATAATTGGTAGATGTTAATTTTTGATTAAAACACAAAATGCAACAAAAAATGTCTTCTTAAGAAAAAATGTTTTTATACTAAATTAAATGATAATATTGATTCCAATGAACTTAATTATATTATTAATAATATAGAACACATAATTTTACTTTTAAACCATTTTAGAATATAATGGAACTTTATAAATTCATGAAACAAAAATGCAATTTTAAATAAAAATCTGAATTTTTACTATTCACTAGAAAATCAATCTGTTCAAAAAAAATACAAACATTTCACCCAAAGTTAATATTGATATGATTATTTTAGATATAATTTTTATTTTATAAAATAAAATTTCTAAAATAGGTAGAAATTAATTATTATTCCCACGCATATAATTTAAAATAGAACCATTTTTGAAGAAAATATATTTTTGAACCATTAAAAGATTTTATTGAAATTTAAATACTTATTTAATGTTAAAAAATACATTATATATAACCTTTATACATATTTTAATAATATTTATAAAATTAATCATTCCTTATAATTCAATGGATTGGTTATAATGGTTATATTTAAATAATATCATTTTGTGGTTCGTTTAAACTCGGTGTTGTGTGTTGTATACTTTATCAAACATATTGTTATTATAAAATATTAGGGTGTTAAAGATATCACATTTGAGTTCCTACTAATCCTTTGGGGTATAATAACTCCTTTTTATTTATTTTATAGACCACATAACATCTCAAAGGGGGTATTCCAGTTTGTTCGATAGATTATAGGGTCTATAGTCAAGATCTCTTTAAGTTTTACAAAATATTACATGCATGAATAACCAAACAAAAAATCAATTTACTTTTTTAGAAAATTAGTCAAGGTTATATAAACATTTAAAATATCATTAATAAGCCTCTGATAAAATACATCGTGGATTAAAATGATCTAATATGTGTCGTAGAATAGGGTTAAGTCAATATAGAAATGATGTGAACCTTTCCCTTATATACTTCAATTATATACTTAGAAATTATGTGGCCCATAACATTACCTTTTTCCACTATCTAATGAAATTTTTCAATGTTTAAATCTATATCTTTTTCAATTAATTTCTTTAAAACTATTTCTATATTTTTAAAATTAGTTTCAAAGTATGTTATATAAACCATAAAATCATCAATAAATACATCCAAACAACACTCAATCAAGTATGATATGATAAATTCCATGTAACATTAAAAAGTATATAGGGTATTTCATAACCCAAAGGACATCCTTCAGTAAGAAAAAATACCAAATGTATATATAAATGTGGTGTTTTATTGGTCTTATAGTGTTACGGGAACCTAAATATTCCCATATAATACATTAAGAAAATAATAATGACCTTTCACAACTAGTTTCTATAATATCTGGTCTACAAAATGGATAGGAAATTAGTCTATTCAGGTCACATGATTTAATTTCTTATAGACAATGAATACCCTCCCACTATTTTGGATCTCAGTGGGTACTCACTCATTGTTGTCATTTTGTAAAAAGGTAAATCTATTATTTTTGGGCATAATATAAATCATATGTACCCTTTTACAATCTGAGATGGGGTATATGGTTCTATCTACTAAAAAAATTTCAATTTTAATTTTTATAACTTCCATAAAATTTGGGTTTAGTCTCCTTTGGTATTGTATCACTGGTTTTGACTCATTTTGTAGGAGTATCTAGTTCACATAGGTTATGGGACTAATTCAAGGGATGTATAATAGTGACTGACCTATTTACCTTTATTTTGTTTCAAATTTTCCAGAAACGGATACTCCTGCTTAAGGTTCATGTTGTTTGAAAGTATAATAGGGATACTTTTGTTTCCATTAAGAAAATAATATTTAAGACTATAGAAAAGTTTCTTTATTTCATGTTTGGGTGGGTTCTTTAAATGTGGTTTTAACTCAACATGCTCCATGTTTTCAACCTTTATATGTAAGGAAAATTTGTTTGTAGAATACTTGAGTGAATCATTAAAATAACTTTCATCTAGTTCCAAAAAAAATCATCAAACATAATTAATTTTAGATATAACTCATATTAAAAAAATCTTATAAAAATTAAATGAATATATAGATTCTCTTGGTTGAATCATTTCATCAAACATTTCCATTATTTCCTTGAAACAATAAAGAATTTCGTAATAGGAAAATTTAATAACATATTTTTCATAATGGGTTTAATTAATAAAATCAAGAATGTGAAAGTTCATTATACCTTCCTTGAAATCCACTTAATTTTATCTTTCATGAAAAATTATTATAGTTTTAATAGTATTATTAAATGGACTACCTAAAATGATAATGGAATGAGGTTTACCTCTTTCTTATTACATATTTAGAATATAAATGTAAATAGGGAAAATAGTCATTTAACTCTTACCAAAATATTCTCTAGAACTCCTATGAGTTAGGAAATGGTTTAGTTATCCACCTAAACAACCACTCTAGTTTTCTTTATTTCTCCTATCTAAAGGGATGAATACACTGATTGAGGTATAACATTAATTGATGCACCTAAATCACACTATGCATTTTTAAAATTAGTCACGCTAATAATGAAATGGATAGTGAATATAAATAAGACTTAAAATTTTATAGATGGTTGGGGGATTATTAGACAAGAAATATTTCTACCTAAACTCACCTTTTCATCCCCTTGCAGTTTTTTATTCTTGTTACACATCTCCTTAAGAAACCCTTCATACCTTACAATTTAATGGATGGACTCCAAAAAAGGGATGTTGATCTCCACTCTCTTGAATGTTTTCAAGGTCACTTGTTATAGTGATTCTTCACTAGTTTTATTATGTGGGTTTATTCTTATAGTAAAGGGAGGAAAGGTATTATTCATATCTTCTCTTTTATAATTTCCATTATTTTTTTGAACTGGTTTTATCTTCATAGGTAATTCATTTTTAGGTTTCTTTTCAATGAGAGATCCTTGTTGTTCTTTGGGACTTCCGCTTATGATTATAGCTCCCAATAGTGATTTTTTACTTCACTTCACCTCTTTTACACTCCTTAAAGAAATAAAACTGACATTCCCTTTATTATTAAGAATTTATTGCGAAAAGAATTTACATTGTCCTTCATTTTCCAAATTTTTAAGTGTAGATATAATTTGTTCAAACTATCATTTAATATCTTTATTCTTTGATTCTTGAGTTGTGAGAGTATAATATTAGTTAGTTTAACACTCACCATATTGTCTTAGTAGATCCTTCACTGATGGATCCTGACTATCTCCTTATTAGTAGCTTTTAGAAGGTATATAATTGTGTCTCTAATATATTGTTTGTTGTAAAGGTTGTTTAAAAACTTATGTTGAGGTTATCTTTGAGGCTATAGGATTCTAGGACCATACTGATTTTCATATTTCAATTTGAATCATTGGATACTGATTGGTCATTTTTGGTACTTCCATCATTATATGTCATCACAACTATCTTACACTCAAGGAAATCCATTAGTGTAATGATCCAGATAATGAAAAGGTTTGTACACTTTAGGATAGGATTTTGAAGGTGATTCTTCAAAAAACTTGTTCAATGTTAAATGTATCACAAGAGAGGTTAGTTATTCAATTTTAGTCTTAAATAATGGAGAGTTAGAGATCTTTATTATGTGTACTCCTATAGTAGTGGATTATGTACCAAATTACTGAGAGTTTTTTGTTATCCTCTCTATCAACTCTCTATATTTAGTATGTGACTACTCAGTTAGTGCTACTCCAAAAGAATCGTCCAACAAGTTCAAGTAATTGTCTAGTAATCCTTGTTAAATTAAAACACACAACTGTTTTTCTTAAAGGGGTTTCTATGGGAAGGGTGATATCATCCACATGAATCTATTCCAAAACACATTCAAATTTTGTCTACATGATTACTTAATCCCATAGATCTTCTTCCTCAATTGGGTATTATATAATCAGGTAATAATTTCTAAAGTAATTCCCTATGAAGTTCATCAAATGTGGTGACTTCTCCAAATATAAAACTATACATCCACGCTTTTCCCAAACCTTATAAGTATAATGGAATATATTTCCAACTAATTTGAGTCTAAATAAATTTTATAATATTGATATTATTTCAGACATCCCAAAATACTTTCAAAATTACTTCTGGGATCCAATCCTAACAAACCATTAAATTTATGTAATAGTTGTATCATTTCAGTTATATACTCACAATATTATTGATTTTTTAGTTTTACCAACCATTTATTATTATTAAAATTAGGTGCATAAATCTCTTTATAGTTCCTATTTAGTTGTGATAAATTTTCTGGTATATTTTCACATCCTAAGGTAGCTCTAGTTGAGGAAGAAGAGAGGGAGGGATAATCTGTTAATGGAATTGTGACAAACTCCCTCTCCACTTTCTTAGTTATTATTTAGTGCTTAATTATTACTAGTAAAGTTCTTTTAATCATTAGATAAAAACCAACAAGGTGATTCGAACTATATATTGTCATTTATAGAAAAAAATTAAATTAAATAAATAAGAGAAAAAACAACAACACTACCACGCCTCTTAGGAAATGATATCGGGTTTATGAAGAACTTATCATGGGGCTCTCAAAAAAAATTGAACCCAATATTAATTTAGTACCAGTGAGACTCCAGTTATCTCTAAAGAGGGAGGTGTTTTTAGTTTTTTTTCTCTTGAATTTTCTGGATTTGATAGATTGAAGGAAGTAATAATTTTTTATAAATAAGAATAAAAATAAGGAGTTTGAATTAGTTTTAAGGACTAGTGTTCTAACTATGGATACCCACCCCCCACTCACTTGTTATATCATCATTCTCATAAGTTCTCTTACTCTCTCTATATAAATAGATTAACCTAATTGATTACCCTCAACTATATTTTTTGTCTTGAATATAGTGATAAATCAATCACTACATCCACCAATCTCACCAAGATTAGTGAGTGGATATCTCATATCACTCTTAATTCATCCCACTACTTACCATGATGAGTTCCTAAGTGAAATGTGTGGTGAAACTAGTGAATAAGGGGAGTATATTTTAAATTCAAAGATAATTTAAATCTCCACTATCTAATTAAATATATATATATTCCATAGAAAATAATCAGAATAGATTTTAACATTAAAGAGAAAATTTTACTACAAGGGAATGGGGAGATTATAGGCTTTAAAATAATGTTATAATGTGCCAAAACTCATTAAATTATAGAAAATGAATGAAATAAATTCAACAGTATCTCAAATCAATAGTTTGATTCATCAGAATCTCCAATATCTTTAATTTTTATTGTTTCTAATTTTCAGTTCCTATCACCCAAAAAAGGAAAATACAACAGTTGTACACTATAGTGTGAAATTTTATAATATTTTTCCATGAGAAATGTATTATAGAATAGCTGAAATACCATAAATACATTGAAATCTTTTATATGGTGATAAAATTTCTTACTAATGAGTTTAGAATTTTTAAAATGTCTAAATATCTTATGTTTTCCAAGAAATTTATTATTTCATATGGAAGTGACATAAGGCTTGGAAAATTAAAATGGGGCTCTAAGTGGCTGAGGAAAATATCATACATGGAGTCAAAAAAGATATACAAGGGCTTCAAATCTACTACTCTTAGAGAAATATCATACGGTCCTTGAAAATGTCTTAATAAATCTCCATACCTCTATCATTTTTTTCAAACCAACTACAAAATAAAATAAAATGACTTATAAATTCATAAAAAACTTAAGTCAAGTCAAATGAAATGGTCCCTTTTTCATTTCTCATACTTACAACTAGGAAAATCCTCAAATAAGTGATGGATTTTCCTAGATTAAAACTAAAAATAGTTTAGACAATGAAACAAAAATGTAAAATCCTATGATTATTTAAAAAAAAATATCCAAAAATCAATATAGGGATTCAAAATTAGTCAAAAAAATTAGTAAACTATTAAAATAAATATTTAATCCGCTAAATAATTAAATCTCATATTTCTAACTGTACTAAAAATAAAATGATTTCCCATGTTTTATCTAAATTATGGGTTTAATTTTCAATGAAAAACATTTAAAAAATAACTAATAGTGTTCCTCCTATTGGTTGTATATGAAAGTGTGTGACATGGTTAATACATAATCTAAATAATTCATCTACTTTAATACCCATTTTTCTTCATCAAAAAAATCACTATAACACCTTTATAGATCAGGGGTCCTCTTATAGTATATGATGATTCTAGTAGTCGGTGTTATATCTATAGAGTTGAGATTTTATTGGTTATCCTTAAGTGATTGCAATCAATAATACTCCATAAATATCAGAAAATATTGAGTATTATATAATAGTTTAGGTATGCCTATTTTATTTATGTTTTTCACTACATATTTTTTTGAAGATGGTATACTAGCCAAAAACATGTGTTTCTTCCACTAAAATGGTCATGGTATGATCCTATTAAATCTCTTAGTGGTATCAAATCCAAAATCATTTTCAAATAAACATATTTTTCTGTTATTTTCATAAGAACATGGATATAGTAAGGTGTAATTTGATATATTATAGCATAAAATATGTTGTAGTTGGATGTTAACCATTGGATTTCCTATATAGTTCTTTTTTTATTTATTTATAGGGTATGGTAATTTTTTATCATAAGGTATGATATAATGAAAACCCATAGTTTTTTTAATGTCATAAGCTATAATATATTTGATATCATAAGCTGTGATTAAAACCCGTGTTGTGGAAAAATATATCATCAAATTATAATGGTGATATATAAGATATCATCAAATATGACTAGTCCTATGTAAGAGTCATAAATCTATTTGTGTAGGTAAAACATGTTTTAGTAGTTATTTTAACCTATCATTGGCTACAAATATACTCTTATATAAGGATGGTAATGTGACCTACATGGGATTAAAAGGGTGTCTCGTAACTTATGATTGGAGTCCTGTGTAAGGTATCCAGGCACTCACATAAGATAGAGATAATCATTAGCATTGACCCTATCATTTCTTATGGTATATGACTACAAATGGATCATCTTGTTTTTTTCAACACCTGTGTAAGTAAGGATAGTGACCTATATAGGATTATAACAATGCTTCATATGTATAAGTCACAACCAATCTATATCGGATTAAATAGAATAGATTACAATTGATAATTCCTATATAAATTGTAATATATGATTTAATTTAAAAAGGAAAAAATATTTTTTGGAAAAATGATTTTATTTTATAAATTGTTTTAAAATGAAAAGTGTCCAGAATTTGAAATATGATATTTTCATGCATAAAAAATGAAATTTTTATATAAATATTAAATCTTAATTAATTAAATAAAAAATTGTCTATTTATTAATTTTAAATATTCATGTTTATAAGTTTTTTATTAAATTTTAACATTTTTATGCATTAATTTTTGTAATGAATTGATTATTGTAAATTTTCATTCCATACATTACATACTATGTATAATAACATGATATTTAGTTTTCATCTACCTTGAATTAAATTTTTAATTAAAGTTATTAGCTTAAATTTGGAGATCTAATATAGTTTATACAAATTAGGTATTAAATTTATGATAAATTAGAATATTTATTGGGTAATGTATCCTTGAGTAGAGGGACATTGAGTTGAACTCCCCATTAGATTAGAGGTTTATGCATTCTTCTAGAAACATAGTGTTTATATATCCTTGGCACCAAGGCTACTCATGATAGGATTATTAATCTCTTATAATTATAATCCTTTATATAAAAAGTATATATACCTTATGCATGGAATGCATTAATATTTTTTTAAATGTGTTTGGATTCTATTTTTTGGTGGGTAATAAAAAATTTCAGTTATGTAAATAGTCACGCATTAATATGGTCTAAACATATTAATTTAGTAGATTAAATTGGGATTCAAAACAAAATTGTTATAATAATGAATACAAAAAGGAATAAAACATGAGTTAATAAAGATTTCAGGGGATGAAATTATTTCATCCTACCTTTTTATTACATAATTTTCATTACATTTTACAAATAGAGGATCTTTAAAGTTTGGTGTCTTAGAAATCAAGAACATAATACATAAAACATTCTTATAATCCATTTTAAGTATTATTCACAGGTTCATCATAAGTTCAATTAATTCATCTCATAACCTGGGGACATACATCAAAGGAAAGGGTGAGCGGAAGGCCCGGTAAGGGAAAACATGGGAAATAGTTTGCTTATGATATCAATAAGAACTTGATGAAATACATAAAGATATGAGAAATGGAAAAAATAGAAATATCATAATAAAAATAACATGAATATTATCTTTAATATGTGTCTAAAACATTTAATTTAAACATTCATAATCATATCACCAAGGTCCATCCCCAAGGTGTCATAAAAATTACCAAGGTTATTCACAAATATATCGTAATACTTGTCATCTCTAGAGATTAATTTCTTTACTCAATGCATTGAATAGATATAAGGGAACACCCTTAATATTTATTTATTTTCATGTGAGAAATAAAGATCATAATCAAATATTTCATAAATAACCAAAAGAGAATAAAATAAATGGGTTTCATATCAAAATCATGACGTTTTAAAAAGTGCTTGAAAATTGATCATTATGACATTAATAACCCATAGAAAGGGAATGAGGGTTTTATATATGAAAATTCAAGAATAAAATAAATCATTTTTTTTATTTATGAATACCCATAGAAATGTAATAGTTTTGGGTATTTACCTAAATAAAATAAGATAATTTCTTGAGGGAAAAGGGAGATTTTGAGACAAAAATTCTACAGCATAATAGCAATGAAACATGGTTTTAAATAACATTAAAAAGAGAGGGGAAAATTTATACCATTCATAAATGAAAAATAATATAGTATAGGGGAATGATAAAATTAAAATAATAACATGGTATGGAAATTTTAAAGACATTCCACATAAAATAGAACTTGAAAGGAAAAGAAAAGTTTGAGAATTTTCTTACAAAAATTCGGCAGCCTAACGGTGTCACTTAAAAATTCAGAAAATGAGTTGATGGGAGAAATAAATGTATCTAATAACTTGAACATAAAATTAAAATAAATAATGATATATAAGAACATACCCGAACATAATAAAATGGATTTTAAAATACATAACAAAAAGAATTCTTTGACTAAAAGAGAAGGGTGAAGGGTTCCCTTACCTTGAAGAGTAACTTCTAAAACTCTATGATAGGGACCTTGGGGGCTTGAGGGCACCCTGTGAGGACTTATTTGGAGGTATAAGTAGAATAAAATCGTTGAGAATGATTTTTTAATGAAATTAAATGAAGTACTGGGAGGGTATTAAAATCAAAAGTGAGGGATATTTTATTAATTTCAAATGACGCCTCATTAGTGGTATTTGAAAAACTATGGGCTTGCCCATGGTATTAGCCATTTGGGACACCTAATATCATATTTTATTACATGAGAGCTGAACATAATCATTAAATCATGATAACATCATTATTACATAGCTATTATGTCATTAAAGTTACCAAAAACTCAAAACTGTATTTTTACTATTCACCAAAAAACAAAATATTTTATAAAAATATCATAAATTATCCATAACCTAATATAAAAATTATAAATTAAAAAATTAAATTTATTTTATCTTAATAAATCTATACATATGATAAATTTTACTTTTAATTATAAAAATACTTTATTATTAAAAATAATAGCAGATAGAAAATGGATAGTGACATGCATGGTAAAATTTTCGACACTTAAAAAAATAAAATTATTTTTTCATTTGTAAATAAAAATGATTGTTTTTATAACACTATTTAATTATAATAAAAATTATTAATAAATTAATATTTTAATATTGTAATAAAATTACAAATTTTTACCCATAAAAATCAATTTATCAAATTAGTCTCAATTAAAAAATTATATATTATTAAGAAACTATTCTTTAATTGGAAATGTTGAAATAAAAATTTTATTTATACAAAGGAATTACACAAAGTAACAAAGGCCTAGTTACATAACCTCTTACACCACCTACATAATACATAAGAGTAATGTGTGCAATGGTGATAGAATCTTGGGGCGGCTCAGCCAACATTACCTGAGGGGTGATTTTTATCAACTTGAACTTCTCTCGTAAGTGATTTTGTTCAAGCTTAACGTGTTGAAGTTTAGCTTGGGCTTGGTCTAGAGTGAAGCCCAGCGATTCCACATCCTTCTCAATCTCTAACAAATGGGATTCGTATGGACCAAGTCTACTAGATGAGTACATCGGCTCTTCTTTATGCAATAATAACCATTATCATTTCTATTTATAATCACTAATATTAACATTAAGAGTATAGTTTCCAACATTCATATTGACCAATGGTCATATAAAAGTTTAAACCCAATAGTCTCATTTCAATTATACTCATTTTATTAATAATGGGATAGAGTTTTGTTGAATAATATAACACACATTTTCAAGAAACAATTATTATTCAAAAAGTCTGGGTCGTTACATTATACCCCCCTTAAGATATTTCATCCCTGGAATTTCAACTCTTACCCTTATAATAGAAAAGGTGTTGATACTTTTGCCACATAGTCTCCTCTGGTTCACATGTGGCTTATTCATATTTGTGGTCCCTCCACAACACTTTAAAAAGGTGAGTGCTCTTATTTCATAGAACATTGTCTCTACAATCCAAGATCTCCACCGGTTGCTCCTCATAAGAGAGGTCATGTTCAAGTTTCACCACCTCAAGATTTAGTACATGTGAAGGTTTAGGTATGTACTTCCTCAAAAGGGATACCTGGAATAAATCATGGACATGATCTAGATTTAGAGGAAGTGCAAGCTAATAGGCCACTTTTTTATGCGATCAAGGATTTCATAAGGGACAATGTACCTGGGGATGAGCTTCCTTTTCTTTCCAAACCACATAACTCTCTTCCATGGACAAATTCAAAGGAATAATTTTTAAGCAACATCAAACTCCAAGCCCATTTGATGATTTTTGGCATATCTCTTTTTCCGACTCTGAGAATCCTTAATGTGTTGTTGGATTGCATGAACCTTTTCTATCATCTTTTGCACAAGATTAGGGCCAAAAAGCTTTCTTTCACCAGCTTCATCCCAAAAAGTAGGATTTCTACATCTATTTCCATATAGATGGGAGATGTTGATCCCATCCAACTTTAAATTCCATTGATCATGTTCTCATCATGTCTTCGAGTGTTTGAATATTCCCTCCAGATTGGCCATCATTTTGGGGATGATAGGTCGTACTAAAATTCAATTCGATACCCAAAGCATGTTGAAAACTTCTCCAAAATTTTGATGTTAACCTTAGGTCATGATCAGATACGATGGAGAGTGGTACCCCATGTATCCTTACCACTTCCCTCACATAAATCCATGTAAGTTGATCAAGAGATAAATCTTACTGAATAGAGATAAAATGGGTAGTCTTGGTGAGACGGTCCACTATAACCCATATCACATTGTTTCCTTTGGAAGTTCTTGGGAGACCAGTGGCAAAGTCCATAATGATATTGCCCCACTTCCATGCTTTTATGGGTAGTGTTTGTAATACCCCCTTAGGAATTTGTCGCTATGTCTTCACTTGCTGACTCACCAGGCACCCTATAGTATAGTCGGAAATCTCCCTTTTCATGTTATCCTGCAAATAATGACCACGAAGGTCCCTATACATTTTTTTGCTTCCAAGATGTATAGAGAATGTAGAACTATGAGATATATCCATTAGATACTTCTTAATTTATGGAATAGATGGAAAAAAATTCTTAAATGAAATTTCAGTACACCTTCTTGATCAATATTGAACTCAGGATACTTTCTAATCCTCATAGCCTCAAACTTATTCTGTAACAAAGGATCATATTTTTAATATTTCTTGATCTTATCTAGTAATTATGGTTGAGAAATAATTTGGGATAGGGTTGATGATGTCCCTTACCTTATAATTCCCATGTCCAGTTTTACTAGTTCTTTGATCAAAGGATCTCTTTGAATCCTTGTCATTTCCAAAACAACAGGTTCTTTCCTACTTAATCCATCAGTGGATTTTTTTGCTCTTCCAGGATTGAAGTGCCCAGATCAGTGTGAATCACTGAGAGGGGGAGGGGGTGAATCAGTGATCCCTTAAAAACGTTTTACTAATTGATTCTTATCAATTAAACCTTTATGACTGGTTAAATCCTCGATCCACTCTTCTTGTATCTCTCACCTTTCCTCGAATGATGCAGTAAATGTAAAGGCATTGTACACAAGGATTTACAAGGTTCGGCACCAAATGCCTACGTCCTTGCCATGTTGGTTATACACCCCAACATGGTTTCTCCATTATAACCTGTTAAAATTATAATGGTTGATACAGAGTCCCACTATATCTCTCCTCTATCCCACATGAGGGTCTTTATACTGCATCCCACAGTGTTACCAGAGTCCCACTGGCCTGCTCCAAAATCCCACTGAAGACTTCTTCCGCCCTAAGTCTCACATGGGGGCTTCTTCTGGCTTCTCGAGTCACACATGCATCACTTCTTCACTTCAAGTTCTTCAAGTATCTTCAGCAGCCTGGGATAAAGGCTGCTGGCCTTGCCCTCTTCCTCTGATCACTTGAGTTGATCAGGACTTCTCATCTTGCTCAGGATTTATCTCCTTTCTCTTAGGATAACCTGGATTCTCTCTTCAAGAATCTTCAACAGCCTCTGATAAGGTCTATTGGTCTTGCTAACAACTTCTGATCACTTCTGTTGATCAGGGTCTTCTCAATCACTAAAAACTCAGGCAGCTGATGTCTTTAACTTCAGTCTGGCTTCAGTCTCACTTCACATCAACTTCATGCACTGAGTGCATGGAAACTCTTCTTCCTCATGCACTAACTGCATGGCCTCTCAAAATCTTCTTCAAGAAATTTCAGTCTTGGACAACTCAAAATTCACACAAGAAGATTCAACTTGTTCACGTGAGCACGTGCATGCATGCATGCATGCACTCCCCTTCTTCTCTTCCTTGGTGTGATAAACACTCAAAGAGTGTAATTTCTCCTTAAGCACACACACCTTCATCACTTCACACACTTTTTTCTTTTTGTCCACACACTTAAAAGTGTGTTATACTTTAGTGTGGATGTCCTCTTCCTTCTTCTTCTAAATGTGTACACTTTGCACACACCTAGGTTCGGACTTCATGTCTCTTTGTACACACTTCATTCAATTTTTCACACAAGTGAGTTTGGCCCCCCTTCTCTTCTTGTACACACCCAAGGCTACGGCCTCTTGTTCATTTGCACTTATACCACCCGTAGGGTGTCTTCACTTTGCACACACACAAGGTGCAAGCCTTCCTTGCACTTAGCACACACACAAGGGGAAATGTGGCTACGACCTTCTTGGCTTCTTCTTGCACACACCCAAACTCCCTTGTCCTTCAAAGGAGGAGTGCAAGGTGATGCGGCCTCTCACGGTCTTCTTCAACCGTGAAAGGTTCCACTGCCGCGCAAGCTCAATGGATGCAAGGCGCGCAAGTTCAAGTAACACAAGGGAACGAAAGGTCCTTGGTGCATAAGGTCACGCAAGTAGCACTGGCTGCGGGGCGCGCAAGGTCTTGGTGCAAGGGGCAGCCACGCAAGTGCGGGCTTCAACCGTGGGCGCGCAAGGTGTTGCGGCCCCGGGGTCTTCCTGCCACTCAAGGGGAAGGCGCGCAGGGTTCTTCTCCGACCTCTTTCGCACAAGGTATGCGCAAAAGGAACACACGAATCCAAAAGGAGGATTCGGGAAACTTCATCACGCAAGTGAGTTACACGGAGCACCAAACTTCGTGAGGCACATAGGCACTCTCACGAGACTTCTTTTAAGTTTTCCAGCAAACTTCCTCGAGGGCTCGGCCTCTCTTTATATAGGTAGAGGAATGCCTTTGATCATCCACGTGATAATTTTTGATCTCCCGAAGATTTTGGATCTTCAAGATTTTTCAAATCTTGATTTTTCTCTCCTATTTCACCGCGGGTTCACTTCCTTTATTTTTACTCTACGTGCATGTGCATGGAACCGCATGCAACTCTCTGTTTAGCCTGATTCATGCAAAGCATAACCTCCACGTGGCCTTGGCATTTTCTTTTGCCTCGGCTGAACTCCAAATTCTCCATTCAATGTGTGCATTCCTTTTTTATTGCATGTATATGTTCCTTAGGGTGAGACGAGCACAATGGTGCCTTCAGCTTCGAGAAAGACAGCCGGGAGCTCGACTTCAGTGATCGCGGAGGCACCTGGTACATAGCGAGGATGCGGGTGGCATGGGGTGTCCTCGGCTCAAGCTTGAGGAAGGAGATGATCCCCGAGCCATTGGATCACCTCTTAAATGATCAGCGACGGCTGAGATTAGATCGTGAGCGGCGCGATGAGATGAGCGGTGAAGATCATTGGCGAGATCGCTTGGACGGCTCAGATTAGATCCTGGGTATTTTTCGCCGTCCCACAACGAAACAGAGGCCGGTTTTTCCAAGGTTTATCAAAGTTCTGCTGCCGGCATATGCTCAATTGAATTCTCTCCCCTCTCGGAGCCGCCCCACACCGATTTCTCTGCGGGCACACTCTTGCACCCACCCCTGCCACTCGGGCGCGCCACTGGCGCCCACTATGCTTGTCACGGGCGCGCTCCTCGCGCTCACGCTGCGCAGGGCTTGACAACCCTGTGTGGCCCTCAGGGATTATACACGGCCCCCCGACCTCTCAGGCTGGCCCCATGGGATCCCCATGGGCGTGGTGACCTTGAGTTCCACAAGAGCCTTAGGTCAAACCCTTAAGGCTGGCCCTTTAGGTTGGCTAATAATATTTTTTTCTTCTTAAACACTAAGTACTTTGTTTAATGACAAAGTAACTAAGTGTAAAATGTCAAATGCAAAGCCACTTCTTCCAATCCATTCTTCATCTTCTCTATTCTTCTTCTTCTTCAAAATAATTCCTTCCATCCTCTTAATGATTCCTCATCTCCTTATATAATATGTAATCCTCAATAATAAATGGAATTCTTCTTTAACCGAACTCTTGAATCAAACAAATTCTTCAAAGTTCTTCATTGATCCAATCAGAGATCAAGTTGGATCTTCTTCATGTTCACATGCACTACGAAATAGTACATGGTCTCTTTCAATCCACTTCATCCACTTAGAGGTTATGGATGGATCTACTCATATCCTCGTTCATTGTGAAGACAATGAATGGTCTTCAAACATTGTTGTGACAATGTATCCAGTTGATACAAGTTCTTTGAAATTTAAGATCAGCTCATCAATTGTCAGATACCACTTAGAGGTTGTGGATGGATCTCCTCATCTCCTCATGCATTGTGAATACAATGCATGGTCTTCTAATATTGTTGTGACATTGTATCTAGTTGATAAAAGTTCTTATAACTTAAAGATCAGCTCCACAATCGTCTGATTATGATGTGGAGAATGTTTCTAGAATAATCTCCAATGTCACTAAGTGAATCTCCTAAGTGACATGACTCTAAGTACCATGGCCATTCTCCATTCATCACCATCACCATCACAGCTTTTGTCATTCACATATTGAAACTCCTTGACATCCATCCATTCATTCCTTGACAACAACATACCTCATTGACAACAAATTCAACACAGTGCACTTCAATCTCCCCCTTTGTATTTGTTGGCAATACACTAGAGCACATATGAATGGGTCAATATGTGTGCCAATATTTCTCCCCCTTATTGGCACTCAAATGCAAAGGTGTGGTGTGGTTCTCTTCAAAAAATCACTTCCTCCCTTTGAAAATCATTTTCTTCACAGCTACTAAGAGAGGGATGATGTCACATGTTCTCTTTAGCAAAGAACCTTTAGTAAATCATCTCTAAGTCTACTTGGGCTAACCCGGTGTAGAAAACAAGAGTGATGTAACCAAGGTTTTTCAATGATGTCCACATTTCACTTTACATGTGAGATCATGCTTTAGGGGGTTTTGAAATTTTTCAGATATAATAATGAATTACTAAATCCTGCATATACTTCACCAAACACATTAGTAAGTTCAGGTGCACAGATAAAGCTCCCCCTTTCAACCTTTTGTCTTTAATCAATCACTACCCCTTAATTGACATGATGAGTACAATTAAGAAACAAGGGATTAAAGTGTGATTGGAAGACCTTCATTCTTCACAAGATGGAATAAATCTCAAAATACCATCTTCTCCAAATTGTATCTCTATCAAGGGGTGCACTCCATTCTGTCCAAACCATTCTCTAGCTGAGAATTATCATCATCTTCAATTCCCTGCAATGTTAGAATATGTAAATACCAAGAGTATAAGGGAATAATATGGAACCTCCTTGGTTCATCAATGTGAACAACAAGGTTGAGAAGATTCTCTCAACCGAGATGTCCCATTTTCACCATTCTTCACACTTGCACATTTGATATTCAATAATGTTTGTGTTGGTGTGGATCTCAACACATATTCAACTCCCTTGTGTGTGACTCCTCTCTTTCTAGGTGCTTTCTGAGCACTAGATTCTCCTGGTGAAATCTTCATTCTTTTGAAGAATTACTTTTGAGCTTGTATGAATGTCATGCATTTATCACTAGTATGACCAGCTTGATTGCACCTCACACACAGAACTTCATCTTCATGTGAAATCTTCTGCTTCCCTTTTGCCTTAGCTACTGCCAGTGCTTCATCTTCAGCTCTTTGTAGTTCTCTGGCAAGTTGCAACTGATTAGGCCATATGACTAGTAAGTCACTTGGAATTGTGGCCTCAGTTCTGGATATTCTGCATGGTTCTTTTGATGCTGTTAAGCTACCTTTATTAGGCAACTTATTTTCAATCAATCCCTTCTACTTCTTCTGGATTGATTATCTGTTTGAGTCCAGTCTGCTTCTATTCAGTTCCATGGCTTGTTTACAAAGATCCATGGTATGACCTTTCTTTCCAAAGTATAATCATATTTTCTTGGTGGTCCTTCTGGATGCATCACCCTTCTTGGATTTAGACTCCAAGGACTTCTCTTCCTTTGACAAAATCCTCTTGGGAGCATTGTCAACTTTCTTCTGCTTGCTTCCCAAGGATTCTCTTTGAGCCAGGTTTAGTGATCTTATCTTCTTTTCAACTTTGGATACAATTGAAGATTGACATGTATCTTTTTGACCACTTTTGCAAACATCCCAGATGTTGTCAAGTAATCCAAATCTATTTGCAGTAAACAGATGTCTTTGGTCCTGTGGATGCTGCTTCTTTCCTTCTGGCGTGCTCCCCCTTGGCATGGTCTTCCTTTGTGCTTTTTCATTCAGAGGATTGTACCAACAATCTCTTACACAGTTCCCATACTTGTTACAACACCAACACTGACCGAAAAATCTTGACCTCTTAAGTCCTTCTTGTTGTTGGGAATTTCTCTTGAATTGCTGTGTTGTTTTAGGAGATCTCTCTTTCTTCATCTTCTTCATCCATACTTGATCAGAATTACTCTTCCATCCTGAACTTTTTGTGGAAACACATTTAGAAGCATGAGTACACGATGGTATGGATGGTACCTTCTTTTTAGAAGATGTTTCCCTTTCATTAGAGGATGTATTTCTTTTAGAATCATCCCTCTCAATGCACACTTGTGTAGCAACATTTCTTCTTTCAGCTGACTGGGAAGTTTCAGCTTTGGGTGGTTGCAGATTTTTCAATATCACCTCTTATTCTAAGCATTTCATGTTGAGGGAGTTCTTCTCATCCTCAACAGTTCTTGTCCTTCCTTCCCAATTTTCTTTCAGCTCTTTTATCTAGTCATCATGCACCTTCTTCATTTATTGCGATGAACTGTCAAGCTCCTTCACCCTTTTTACCTTGTCTTCAAGTTGAGAATATTTGACAATCATTGACACTTTGTGTCTCTTTTCCAGTGCATGGAAAGCATCTTTGATAATTATCATAAAGATTTCTTTCTCAGAGAAGCTTCTTTGCAATTCTTCAGAAGTATCTTCAAATCTTTCATTGCAAAGGGAAACAGTTTCATCTTTGGCCTTCACCAGCTTTCTGAGAGTGTTGGATATGCCAACCCTTTTAGCCAACTGATCTTCCATTTCATTGGCTTCTTCTTCTAGCTGTAATTTTTCATCTTGAAGATCAAGGATGCCTGTAGTAATACACATTTCCACTTCCTTGGGGACTGTCTTCTGAAGATATTTGAGTGCATTTGGAATATCATTCATTGTTCCAACTTTATCACAGCTAGGACAGGCTTTCTTCATCTTCTTTTCCTGTTTCTTCTTCCTATTTTTCAGAGTCTTGGTAGATATATCCATTTGAGGGTATTTACTCACTTCCTCAAATCTGCACTTCATAAAGACTCCCTTGGATCTTTTAGAGGTAACCTTCCCTCTGATACCAATTGAAGTGCCCAGATCAGTGTGAATCACTGAGAGGGGGAGGGGTGAATCAGTGATCCCTTAAAAACTTTTTACTAATTGATTCTTATCAATTAAACCTCTATGACTGGTTAAAGCCCTGATCCACTCTTCTTGTATCTCTCACCTTTCCTCGAATGATGCATTAAATTTAAAGGCACTAGACACAAGGATTTACAAGGTTCGGCACCAAAGGCCTACGTCCTTTCCATGTTGGTTATACACCCCAACATGGTTTCTCCATTATAACCTGTTCAAATTACAATGGTCGATACAGAGTCCCATTGTATCTCTCCTGTGTCCCACAGGAGGGTCTTTATACTGCGTCCCACAGTGTTACCAGAGTCCCACCGACCTACTCCAGAATCCCACTGAAGACTTCTTCCACCCTGAGTCTCACAGGGGGCTTCTTCTGACTTCTCGAGTCACACGAGCATCACTTCTTCACTTCAAGTTCTTCAAGTATCTTCAGCAGCCTAGGATAAAGGCTGCTGGCCTTGCTCTCTTCCTCTGATCACTTGAGTTGATCAGGACTTCTCATCTTGCTCAGGATTTATCTCCTTTCTCTTAGGATAACCTGGATTCTCTCTTAAAGAATCTTCAACAGCCTCTGATAAGGTCTATTGGTCTTTCTAACAACTTCTGATCACTTATATTGATCAGGGTCTTCTCAATCACTGAAAACTCAGGCAGCTGATTTCTTTAACTTCAGTCTGGCTTCAGTCTCACTTCACATCAACTTCATGCACTGAGTGCATGTCAACTCTTCTTCCTCGTGCACTAACTGCATGGCCTCTCAAAATCTTCTTCAAGAACTTTCAGTCTTGGACAACTCAAAATGCACACAAGCAGATTCAACTTGTTCACGTGTGCACGTGCATGCATGCATGCATGCACTCCCCTTCTTCTCTTCCTTGGTGTGATAAACACTCAAAGAGTGTAATTTCTCCTTAAGGACACACACCTTTGTCACTTCACACACTTTTTTCTTTTTGTCCACACACTTAAAATTGTGTTATACTTTAGTGTGGATGTCCTCTTCCTTCTTCTTCTAAATGTGTACACTTTTCACACACCTAGGTTCGGCCTTCATGTCTCTTTGTACACACTTCATTAAATTTTTCACACAAGTGAGCTTGGCCTCCCTTCCCTTCTTGTACACACCCAAGGCTACGGCCTCTTGTTAATTTGCACTTATACCACCCGTAGGGTGTCTTCACTTTGCACACACACAAGGTGCAAGCCTTCCTTGCACTTAGCACACACACAAGGGGAAATGTGGCTACGGCCTTCTTGGCTTATTCTTGCACACACCCGAACTCCCTTGTCCTTCAAAGGAGGCGCGCAAGGTGATGTGGCCTCTCACTGTCTTCTTCAACCGTGCAAGGTGCCACTGCCGCGCAAGCTCAATGGATGCAAGGCGCGCAAGTTCAAGTAACACAAGGGCGCGCAAGGTCCTTGATTCACAAGGGCGCGCAAGTAGCACTGGCCGCAGGGTGCGCAAGGTCTTGGTGCATGGGCCAGCCGCGCAAGTGCGGGCTTCAACCGTGGCCGCGCAAGGTACTGCGGCCCCGGGGTCTTCCTGCCGCGCAAGGGGAAGGCGCGCAGGGTTCTTCTCCGATCTCTTTCGTGAAAGGTATGTGCAAAAGGAACACACGAATCCAAAAGGAGGCTTCGGGCTACTTCTTCGCGCAAGTGAGTTGCACGGAGCACCAAACTTCGTGAGGCACAGAGGCACTCTCACGGGACTTCTTTCAAGTTTTCCAGCAAACTTCCTCGAGGGATCAGCCTCTCTTTATATAGGCAGAGAAATTCCTTTGATCATCCGTGTGATATTTTTTGATCACCTGAAGATTTCGGATCTTCAAGATTTTTCAAATCTTGATTTTTCTCTCCTGTTTCACCGCGGGTTCACTTCCTTTATTTTTACTCTACGTGCATGTGCATGGAACCACATGCAACTCCCTATTTAGCCTGATTCATGCAAAGCATAACCTCCACATGGCCTAGGCATTTTCTTTTACCTCGGCCGAACTCCAAATTCTCCATTAAACGTGTGCATGCCTTTTTTATTGCATTTATATGTTCCTTAGGGTGAGACGAGCACAATGGTGCCTTCAGCTTCGAGAAAGACATCCGGGAGCTCGACTTCAGTGCTCGGGGAAGTGCCTGGTACATAGCGAGGATGTGGCTGGAAAGGGGTGTCCTCGGCTCAAGCTCGAGGAAGGAGATGATCCCCAAGCCATTGGATCACCTCTTAAATGATCAGAGACGGCTGAGATTAGATCGCGAGCGGCGCGATGAGATGAGCGGTGAAGATCAGCCACGAGATCGCTTGGAAGACTCAGATTAGATCCTGGGTATTTTTCACCGTCACACATCAAAACAGAGGCCGGTTTTTCCGTGGTTTATCAAAGTTTCGCTTCCGGCATATGCTCAATTGAATTCTCTCCCCTCTCGGTGCCACCCCGCACCGAGTTCTCTGTGGGCGTGATCTTGAGCCCACCCCTGCCACTCGGGCACGCCACTGGCGTCCACTATGCTTGTCACGGGCGTGCTCCTCGCGCTCACGCTGTGCAGGGCTTGACAACCCTGTGTGGCCCTGAGGGCTTATACACAGCCCCCCGACCTCTCGGGCTGGCCCCATGGGATCCCCATGGGCGTGGTGACCTTGAGTTCCACAAGAGCCTTGGTTCGAACCCTTAAGGCTGGCCCTTTAGGTTGGCTAATAATATTTTTTGCTTCTTAAACACTAAGTACTTTGTTTAAAGACAAAGTAACTAAGTGTAAAATGCCAAATGAAAAGCCACTTCTTCCAAGCCATTCTTCCTCTTCTCCATTCTTCTTCTTCTTCAAAAGAATTCCTTCCATTCTCTTCATGATTCCTCATCTCCTTCTATAATATGTAATCCTCACTAATAAATGGAATTCTTCTTCAACCTAACTCTTGAATCAAACAAATTCTTCAAAGTTCTTCATTGATCCAATCAGAGATCAAGTTGGATCTTCTTCATGTTCACATGCACTACGAAATAGTTCATGGTCTCTTTCAATCCAATTCATCCACTTAGAGGTTGTGGATGGATCTCCTCATCTCCTCATGCATTGTGAAGACAATGCATGGTCTTCAAACATTGCTGTGACATTTTATCCAGTTGATACAAGTTCTTTGAACTTTAAGATCATCTCATCAATTGTCATATACCACTTAGAGGTTGTGGATGGATATCCTCATCTCCTCATGCATTGTGAAGAAAATGCATGGTCTTCTAATATTGTTGTGACATTGTATCCAGTTGATACAAGTTCTTAGAACTTAAAGATCAGCTCCACAATCATCTGATTATGATGTGGAGAATTTTTCAAGAATAATCTCCAATGTCACTAAGTGAATCTCCTAAGTGACATGACTCTAAGTACCATGGCCATTATCCATTCATCACCATCACCATCACATCCATTTTCATTCAAATATTGAAACTCCTTGACATTCATCCATTCATTCCTTGACAACAACATACCTCATTGACAAAAAATGCAACACAGTGCACTTCAAGGATAATAATTAATTGAACAATAATAGTCTTTAAGAAGTTAAAACCATATCATCTATCTCATGTTCAATTCCTTTTGTGTGAAAATATACTTCAAACTTTGATGGTCTATGTATATATCACATTTCTTCCCATAAAGATGGTGCATCTATATCTTCAGAGAAAAAACAACATCATCCATCTCCATATCATGTGTAGGATAATTATTCCCATGAGTCGTTAGCTATTGAGATGAAAAATCAATCACCTTGTCATTTTTCATGAGGATTCACCCAATCCCTTTTAGAGACAGATATTTAAAATAATGAATCCTTATCTAGTTGAGGGAAAAGTTAACACGATTGCAGTAACCAATCTCTTCTTCAGCTCTTGTAAACCTTCCTCACACTCCTTTTTTCAGATGAACTTAACCCCTTTTCAAGTTAACTTGGTTAATAGATTATAAATTCATGAAAAGTTTTTCAAAACCCTCCTATAATATCCTTATAAACCAAGAAAACTATGAATCTTGGTTATTGTTGTAGGCTGAGGCCACTCCTCCACAAACTTTATCTTTGCAGGGTCAACTGATAATCCTTCATTGGTTACAATATACCCCAATAAAACAACTTTTTGTAACCAAAATTCATAGTTTTTGAACTTTCCATAAATCCTCGCCTTCTATAGAGTTTGTAGAATAACCCTTAGATGATCCTCATGATCCTCCTATCCTTTGGAATATGTCAGAATATCATCAATAAAAACTACCACAAATTTATTAAGGTAGTCTTTAAAGACTCTATTCATCAAATCCATAAAAATAAAAGTAGTATTAGTCAGGCCAAAGGGAATAACAACAAACTCATAATTTCCATATCTTCATTAAAATAAAGTCTTCAGAATATCTTATTTATTCACCCTCAATTTATGATAACCAGATCGAAGATCAATATTGGAGAATAATTGAGTCGCACGAAGTTGGTCAAATAAGTCATCAATTCTTGGAATAGGGCACTTGTTTTTTACTATGATCCCATTCAGTTATCTGTAATCAATGCATAACTTCATTGATCCATCCTTATTCTTTAAAAGGAGAATAGGTGCTCCCCAAGGAGACACACTTGGCCAAATAAACCCCTTCTATAAAAGTTCTTGGAGTTAATTCTTTAATTCCTCCATCTCCACATTCCTTATTCTATATGGGGTTTTTGAAATTGGATTGGAACCATGCATGAGTTGAATGGATAACTCTACCTCTCTTTTGTGGGAGTTCCTGGTAACTCCTCAAGAAATACATCAATATATTCCTAAATAATGGGTAAATTCTATATCCTTATACTCTCATTTCCTTCTACTTATTCACCGATCAACTCCATAAAGGAGGCTATAGAAGGTGCTTCTAGACAAAGATTAGGTCGAGATATCTCTCCTTGGAATATAACTGTAGGTTGTCCATTCCGGACTACTGTGATTTCCTTACTTCTGAATTTGATCTTATCATCATACTTTAAGATCAAGTCCATCCCTTGTATAATGTCAAATTCCAACATGGTAATGACTACTAGATTTGTGATAATATTGTTCTCACTATATTAAATACTAGAGTTTATAAACATTGTTGATGCTCAGATAATCCCTTTATAAATCTTGACAGATAACTCTACTTGTAGTAGTTTAGGAATTATCTCTATATTCTTTACAAACTTGGAGGAAATAAAGGAATATGTAGAAAAACAATCAAACAAAGTACTTTAAAACTTTTAGATAACAACAAGAGTACCTTCCACCACATAATTTGGAGATTTAACTTCAGTTGTCGTGATAAAAAATGAATGACCTTACTCCCTTGGCCTATGTTGAGGCTGATGGTGATTCCCCTCCACTACCCTTAGATTTGAAAAATGATTAGAAAAGTTCCTAAGTTGTCCACACTTGAAGAATTGGACTATAGGTAGGTCTTAAACCATATTCCATTTTTCTTTAGTGTTGGGAAGTTGAGGCTTTACCCCATTATGACAATTCCGAGTAGTATGGTCTTCTCTTCTACACCTATAACACTTCCTGCTCCCAAGAAGGCAGTTCCCTGAATGCTTCTTCCCACATTTATTACACATGGTAAGTTACACTTTATTTCCACCTATTCCTTGATCAAATATCCTCCCCAATATTGGCTACATTTATCTCTTCTTTTCATTCGACTTGTGGGACCACTGTATCTCATCGAACTCAAGCTCAACTTTCATAGAACTTTGCACGATCTTCTCATAGCTATCAAAGTCTTGGTTGGCTAGATTATTCGGAATATGAGGTCTTAGTCCACTAAATAATCTAAAAATCTTCCCATTATAATCCATGAAAAAGCTTTAGGTGTAATGGGAAATTATTGTGAAGTTCATCTCGTAGCTTCTCATAGATTCATTCTCCTTCTACTTCAGCTCAAGAAATTCATTCTCTATTTTTGTTCTCATTGAATGAGGGAAATACTTATTAAATAAGATCCCCCTAAACTCTTACCACTCCATAGATTCAATATCCCCTCTTGGAATCATGTTTTTAATCAGTTCCCACCACTTATTAGCTTCCCCATATAAGCGGTAAACATCCAAGGTGACTTTATCTTTTTCAGAACTACAAATTACAGAAATGATATTTTCTACAGAGCGTTTTTCATTATTCTATAATCAATGGGTTGATAGAACCACTGAATGTTGGTGGTCATTGATGCATAAAGGACTCAACGTAATTTTTTTCCCTTCTTGGTGAAATTGGTCTCTCAGCTTGATACAATTTATTTCCCATAACTTGAGCCATTTGATTCAACATTCTCATGAAATATTCCATTCTGGATTCCATCGGGGGGTCGTCAGTGCATGGTCCATTGCAGTAACCATTTTCACAGTTCCACATATTTACCACCATTTTATAAAATAAGAAAACATTAGTGAGAAACTTTTTTCAATTAATAATATTATAGCTATAAAATATTTTTATGTCTTAAAACATTATGCTTAAACACGATATTCATTACTAGCTACTGTATTTCCTATAAATCTTTCGTAATGATTCGTAAAAATATTGTGATTAACCAAGAATATCCCCTATTAGTGTTAAACCAAGAGTAAAGTAAGGTCTGTTATCATGTTCCAGTTCTCATTTGAGTCTATCTCAAATTGTTGTTTTGGGGTTTTACCCCTAGATACATCTTTGTAAGAGCCACATCCACTTGTTCGTATCCAGACAGGGATTTATTTGTTCAGAAACCACTTACTTAATATATCACCAAAATACCAATAATTTTTATTATATTTAATTTTTATATATGTTTCTTACTAAAGTTTTCAAATCCTAATTTCCAAAAATAACTAAACTATAATTTGATACCAACTATAGCTTCCCGCCTTTTTATTACTTACCTTTTCATTACATTTTACAAACAGAGGATCTTTAAAGTTTAGTGTCTTGGAAATCAGGAACATAATACATGAAAACATATGAAATTATTATAATAAAATTTTAAGTATTCATCATAGGTTCATCATAAGTTAAATTAATGCATCTCATAACCTGGGGACACACATCAAAGGAATGGGTGAGTAGAAGGCCTAGTAACAGAAAACAAGGGAAACAGTTTACTTGTGATATCAATAAGAACTTGATGAAATACATAAAGATATGAGCAATGGAAAAGCGTAATATCATAATAAAAATAAAATGAAGAATAACTTGAATATGTGGATACAACATTTAATTTATACATTCATAAGCATATCACCAAGGTCCATCCCCAAGGTGTCATAAAAATTACCAAGGTTATTCACCAAGGTATCGTAATACTTGTCATATCTAGAGATTAATTTATTTACCCAATGAATTAGAGTGGTATCAGGGAACACCATTAATATGTATTTATTTTCTTGTGATACACATAGATAATAATAAAATATTTCATCAATAACCCAAATAGAATAAAATAAATGGGTTTGATATCAAAATCACGATGTTTTAAAAAGTGCTTTAAAACATGATCATTAAGTCATTAATAACCCACAGAAAGGGAATGAGAGTTTTATGTATGTCAATTAAAAAATAAAATATATCATTTTTATTTCTTGATGAATACACATATAAATTTAATAGGTTTGTTTCTTCACATAAATAAAATAAGATAATTTCTTGAGGAAAAAGAGAGATTTTGAGATGAAAATTCTACAGTATAATAGCTATGCAACATGGTTTTAAAAAACATTAAAAAGAGAGGGTAAAAGGGTATACCATTCATAAATGGCTCATAATATAGTATAGGGAAATAATAAAATGTAAATAAGAACATGTTATGGAAATTTGAAAGACATACCACATAAAAGATAACATGAAAGGGAAAGTAAAGTTTGAGAATTGCCTTGCAAAAATTCAGCAGCCTAATTGAGTCACTTAAAAATTCAGAAAATGATTTGATGAGAGAAAAAATGTTCTATAATAACTTGGACATAAAATTTAAATCAATAATTAGAAATAATAACATACCCCAACAAAATAAAATGGTATTTAAAAGACATAACATAAAAGAATTATTTGACTAAAAGAGGAGGGTGAAAGGTTCCCTTACCTTGAAGAGTAACTTCTAAAACTCTAAGATATGGACATTGGGGAATTGAGTAAACCTTGGGAGTACTCATTGGGAGTTATAAATATCATAAATTCATGGATAATTATTTTTTTAATGAAAGTGAATGAAGGAATGGGTGGGTATTTATAGAAAAAGTGAGGGAATATTTTATTAATTTCAAAGGACGCCTCATTAGTGGTATTTGAAAAACTATGGACTGGCCCATGGTATTGGCCACTTGGGAAACATCATATCATATTTTATTGCTTAAGAGTAGACCATAATTATTACATTATGATTAAATCATTATTAAATAGCAATTATGTCATTAAACTTACCCAAAACTCAAAACTATATTTTTACTATTCACTAAAAAATAATGTATTTTATAAAAATATCATAAATTCACTGTAACCTAATATCAACATTATGAATTAAAAAATTAAATTTAAAATATCTTAATAAATCTATACATATGATCAATTTAACTTTTAACAAATTTATTTATACAAAGTGATTACACAAAGTAACTAAGGCCTCATTACATAACCCCTTATAACACCTGCATAAGACCTAAGAGTAAGGTGTGAAATGGTGATTGAATTTTGGGGCGGCTCAGTGAACATTTCCCGAGTGGTGATTTATATCAACTTGAAATTATCCTATAATCGATTATGTTCAATCTTAACATGTTGAAATTCAACTTGGACTTGGTCTAGAACGAAGACCAGTGACGCCACCTCCTTCCCAATCTCTATCAAATGGGCTTCGTATGGACCAAGTCTACTAGATGAGGCCATCGACACTTCTTTCTTAAATAATAACCATTATTATTTCTATTTATAATCACTAATGTTAACATTAAGAGTATAGTTTCAAACAGTCATATTGAACAATAGTCTTATTGACCAATGGTCATATA
Organism: Viscum album; assembly: GCA_963277665.1. Taxonomy (NCBI): domain Eukaryota; kingdom Viridiplantae; phylum Streptophyta; class Magnoliopsida; order Santalales; family Viscaceae; genus Viscum; species Viscum album. The sequence continues at coordinate 1,486,438,143 of OY728137.1, read as the reverse complement.
ACAGTTGAAACCCAACGGTCTCATTTCAATTATACTCACTTTATTAATAGTGGGATAGAGTTTTCTTGAATAATATAATATAAATTTTCAATAAACTATTATTATTCAAAAAATTTGGGTCATTACAGAAATATTTTTGAATTTAATATGCATTTTATATATGATACATTGGTGATATTTTAAAATAAAACCCCTCTAATGCTAAAAATGGGATTCCTTATAAAGAAAACACATTCCAAGACCTCAATAATTAAACTGGGTAAGTTCTACTATAGTAGGGTTCCCATGGATTATCTTGTTTAAGGCATGGTGAAAATGTAAAATTCTAATAGTTAGGTAAAAAATCTCATTGTGAGATTTGTGTGGCACTTAGAAAGAAAAAAACTAATTATTAAGATACTAGAGGAATGGAATTTGGTTTGTATCTGTATTACGGATTCATAAAAATGGTTGTGTACTCAACTATAAAAGATTCATATATGGTGTTATTGGAATTATTATCTACCTAAATAACCAAGTTATTATAGGAATTCCTAAGTGGACTAATTACTTAGGGAAATGTGGATCTTTCCCACTAAAGGTAATGATGTATGGGGTCATAATTTTAGTTATATAAATTTAATTGAAACTCCTTGATGGATATATATAAAATTTGATACTCAACTATAGATATAAATCCAGTTTTTAGAATATGGAATGCATCATGTTTATAATTTTTAGGCATCTTGGTGAAATTTCCTACGAAACAATTTTATATTAGTATCTTAGGATGATAATTGTTGTAAAATAGATTCATTCTAATAATATGATTGTGAATTTATATTAATCAATTTCTCTGACTCTGAATCTTGAGTATTAGATAACAAGTGTATATAAAACATTTGTGATAATAAACAAAAACTTAGAGAAATGAGAGAATTGAAGAAATATAAAGTATATCTACATGCTATAAATGGAGAAATAGTTTTTCATTGGATGGAACCACTTATAATCTAAGTCTACTGAGAGGATTATTTCTAAAATTAAAAAACATTTATTATGTTCCTTCCATTAACAAATATTTTTTATATATATTGTTCATACAAGATGGGATTTTCATCCATTATTAAGAAAAAAATTGTTCTATATATATGGATGAAATTTTTTATGTCCTAGAAAATATAATGAATGGTTTATAAATTTTTTATATGGATAATTTTATCTATATAATTCAGAATAATAATGATGAGGTAGATTATAAAACCCACTTACCTTTGGAAATAACTCCTTAGAAATATAAATGAAAAACACTTTCAAATACTCTATAGAGGTGTATTATTAAAATAATTCTATTATATATAATTTAATAATTTGGAATCAGTTTTATAGGGAAAAATGACCAAATAACCATTTAGTATAAAAGGTAAAAGGGTTAGTGGACTATTGGTTCTTATACATACCGATGAATGTGAACCAAAAAGTACTCAAGAAAGTGGTGGATTTAGGTATGTTGTAACCCTTACTAATGACTTTAGTTGGAATGGTAATGTGTTTTAGATGAGATAAAAAAAATTAACTATTTAAAAGTTTAATGTGTTTCAAAATTAAGTACATAATAAATTGGGTAAAAGTATTAATATTCTCTGATCAAATAAGGGTGGTGAATACTTGAGCTATGAATTTACTAGTCTTTAAAAATATTATGGAATTGTTTCATAAATCAATTATATTGGAAAAATACAATGTAATAGTGTGTGAGAGATAATAAATAATTCTCTATTAGGCATATTTTGATCAATGATGAGTTAATTCAACCTTTCTATTTTATTCAGGTGATGTTATCTGGAAACTATTTCATTTCTACTTAACTGCATTCTATCTAAAGTGGTTATATAGACACCATATGAGATGTGGTGTAGGAAATTTAAAAATATATATTATATATATTTATGGTTTTGAAGCATATGTACGACATTTTTATTCTAATAAACATGACCATAATTCTGACTGGTGCTTATTTGTTGGTTATCCCAAGAAAAAAAGGGATATTATTTCTATAATCCAATTAAGCACAAAGTTTTTGTGGCTCAATTTGATACATTCATTAAGAAGGAATATATCATATGAGGATTCAGTGATAGGAATGTTTAAGTTCTATAAATTCAAGAGTAAAACATATTAAATGTTCCTAATGTGGATGTATAGTTAGTTCCACGCATATTTTGGGAAGAATAACCAACTCAAGTTACATAAGAACCCCAAAGGCCTGATAGGATTCCCTAGTCTTCCAAGGGATGTGGATTTATTTTGGAAAATGATAATGAATTAATGTTCATAGATAATGATCCTATTATATACAAAGATTCCATCTAGTTGTCCAATTATAATAAATGACTAAATGATATTTAATCTGAGATGGACTCCATGCACTCTAACCATGTTTGTAAATTAGTGGATGCAGTAGAGACCCATATGATATGAGTGTGTTTTTTGAAATAAAACTAACATGGATGGTAAAGTGTCTAGATATGAATCTCACCTGGTGGAAAAGGGTTATAAAAAAATTCAGGGTATTGACTGGCATAAACCTTTTTGTAGTGATATAGGTTTTTCTAGATCAATATATAAATAAAATTTTAGATTTAAGAGTCAATAGAACTTCTTAGTAGTAAAATAGTAAATTTAACCCAATAGACAACCTTTAAAAAAATTTATTATGGTTATGTTAATCATGAGTTTTTATATTTACCCCCAAGTTGAGTGTTGTTGAATTTTTTAGGATGGTGAATTTTAAGGAATTTTTAATATTTTTTAATTAAATAAATATTCATTCCATGAGAAAGGATAGAAATATTTAATGAATTTTTATTTTATTTTTCATTTTGAACCTTTTTAATATTACTATAATATTATTTATGTTGTATGATGGTCCATTTTTGAGTTTGGAGCACCGTAGAGGCTTAGAAATAATATATTAAAAATAATATATTGTTTTTAGCTCATGTATTTATTTAAAATGAATTGATTATATATTCTAAATTGAGTGTTATATTAGGAAAAATATATCAAATTTGGGTTCATATCAGGGGTTTTACCCTAGAAATGGTATGATATTTGTTTTCACTAAGGGTCCCCAGGATCAGACCATCATGGATGGAATTGAAATTAGATTGATTTACTGATTGAAATCCAATAAACTTAGAAATAATATACTTATTAATCCTTAGCCTATCTTGTTTGCATTAGCTGTCAAGAACCCTAGCCTAAGAGAGGGGAATAAATGGAGAATGTAGGGTAATCTGGAGATTCATGGAATCGAAAAATGAAATTTTTCATTATAATGAACTGACAGTCATATCACACAGTGAAAATAAATGATACCATGGCATCAATGATGGGTTAAAGTGATGGAAATTATTCCATGTGGTAGGGATCCTTCCTTCTGATTAATGCCTCCTTCATACTAATAATTTCATGAAAAAAACCCAATAAATATTTTTTGTTGCTATAAAAACTTTTATAGATTTTCTAATATTCATTATCATTGTGATTATTTTATAAAATTATTCCTTCTAATCTAGAATATATTTGGATTGATGATCCTCCAGGATTTCATTCATTTATAACCATCACATTCCTCCCTATGGATCTTCTCATTTCAATATATTCATTGTGTTGCACATTTTGTGTGGATATTCATATGGATAGTATTCAAACTGACCTCCATTTATTTATTCTTTTCTTATCATGTGTGGTGAAAAATCATCATTGTCCTTCAAAATGGAAAATAGTACAACCTTTGGTGATCAGAAAGGTGTAGCAATTAATATTCGGTGGTGGTGGAGCTGATCCATACATCACAAAAGTTATGGGGAGATTTCATGGTGTAACAATGTTTATTTGGATGATATACCATGATAATTCAATGGAATAAGTAATACTAAAACAGATTATGATGGGAAGGTCCCTTAGTTGTCCTAGATGGTTATGGGTGGTGTGATGGTGTGATTGGGGCTGTAACTAAGAAGAAAAATCATGAAAATTGGTTGATAATTTAAATATGGGTAAATAAAATTACTGCATGGTGTATAATTTAGAGTAACGTGCACATTTTACCTCCTTAATAGTGGTTATAGGGTTTTATATGAATATAAAAATACCATGGTGTATGGTATATACTCACATGCCTCATAATCTAAGTTGAGTGGATAAGTACATGCCTATTAACAAGGGGTTTATTTTTATTTCATGAAATATATCGTATCCATGAAACGGACTGGGTTGTAGTACAAGATCAAGGTGACGTTCATTTACCTCATACAATATGTCCATATAGGCACATATTTTATTCAAGTACTACATGACTCGAGGAGAAAGTAGTACCCTCCGAGTGATATGATGGGGTCTACAGACCATGTAAATCAGTGTAAATTCTATGTAGGTTGATTTTTCACACCATGTGAAGGGAATAACACAACAAGACTTCCCTATAGGGGGTATACACCATGTTCCCCCTTGTTAAATGTCATATATTATTCCAGCATTAGTGTGTTTTCATAACATCTCACTCAAGGTTTAGATTTGGATGTGAGATTAGTCCATCCTAAGAATTCTTTCACATAAAATGTGATAGTGGGATTCTATTCAACATCAGAGGTGTTACATGAGGTGATCCAAGTATTTTATCCTCCTGGTATTTTTTTAAACCCATCGATTATGTTATAGATATATGATCAGACCGTTCATAGGGTTTGAATCCTTTGTGGCTGCATATAAGTGACAATGCATGGATCCACAATATCCATCCTAGATTTCAGTACCCCCACCCACTTAATTTGGTTACAAGGTACTCTAGATCACCATGGGATCTATACCTTCTTATTTATCATAAGTTTATCCCCCCCCCCACACACACACACACAACTGATAGAGTTCAGTAACACATCCTTAGTTGTGTTCTCATAGAGTTCTACTCAGGGTGAGTTCCCTTTATCTATGGATTTATTTCCAACCTATATAATTTGTGATACTTAATGAAGAGTGTGTCCTTTATTATAGTTATTAGTAGGAGATGTGTTATACCTCATGCATGGTTGTTATGATGGTAGGGGTTAGTACTCTTTTTGTGAAAAACTATCATTTTATAAGGTAAAGATCCCCTTATAGATTCCTTGAACGTTGATATGTTAATGGTGGAAGGTGAGGTATGGTACTATGTAATTCCCCTACCCTAGTAACCCAGAGTCGGTGAATTATTACATAACATTGGCATGATTACAAGGAATCAAATCCTGAAAGACCGATCAGTTTATCAGTCTTGGAAAATAGATTACATACATGAATGTTACATTACACATTAGAAAATAAAACACAACATAAATGATCCTTTGATACTTCCATTAATCCCCTATCTTAACCCCACTTATCAATCATAAAACACTTCTTGGAATCCTGGGAAAATAAAACATAATAAAGGGGTGAGCTTAGATGCTCATTAAGGATAACAATATAGCGGAAGCTTTCATAAAGAAGCATAAACATTTAAGGAAATGTATAAGACTAAAATAAAAGGATTTTAAACTTAAAGTTCAGCATAATATGCAAACATAAAATCAAATAATGTCATTTACTTATTCACAGGGATATTCTACTAGTTGAATAATCACATGAAATATCAATAGCCACTTTCATAATGATGGAATGCATAATTACATAATTCATAACCACATAGTCAAGGCCTTGTTCCAAAATTACAAATAAGATTTTGTCAAGGCCTTGTTCCAAGACACTAGTTTGTCTCATGAGACCAACCGATGCATCGAGGAGCTATAGAGGGCTCCACCCGTCACTTACTAAGTCCAATACATTCCTCATATGAAAAGGTTTAAACATAACATAAACATTCATATTAAAACTAGCATTTGAAATGTCAATAGTTTATACATAAACCATGAATGGTATAAAAATAACACATCCAAAGTCAAACATATCACCAAACCTTCAATACAGTATAGAAGATTTGTATCATAATGAATCAATTTCAAACATGTTTAAAATCCATCAAAGGATGTTGACATAGATGAAAATGATTTTTCAAACTCTTTAAGAGAAATATCCCTTTTTCATGAAAATATTTAAAAGTCCCACAATTTAGAAAGGAATACATTTAAAGAAATTTTTGAATCAAAGTGTCCCATACCACTTTGAAACTTTTTAAAGGAATTAACATTTTAAAAACATTAATGTCCATATAAATAAATCCTTAAAAATAATTTTGAAAACATGGACATTAATGAGAATAACTTAGAAGAATAAATATTTAAAACATTTAAAATGATTTTTTAGTAAAAAATTACCTTAAAACGAATCCCTTTAAAAACTATTTTATGAAACATGGACATGGATAATAAATATGTCCCAGTAGATACGTAAAAACAACCTAGGATAATAAAGAGATTGTGAAATTAACCCTTACCTTGTACTTTTCCTTGGTCGATGGTAGGTTAGCCTTATGTATAAAGGTAAAATAATTGTTATTAAAATATAAAATAACCATATACATTAATATGATATAATATATGATCTTCTAATATTGATTTGTTAATGATGTTTCAGTAGTATCATCATTTCGGGTGTTCACTGATTCGTTTTCCTTTATATGATTTGTTACGTAAGTAATGTTTGTTATGGATAGGATGTATCTTAATAATATTAAGAATTATATTAAGTCCTTAAACATTATTTTTAATCATCAAATGAAAATTATTCTTTAATGGATACGATGGGGAATGAATCTCATCGTGTTCGTGGAGACGGTAATCTGTACGTATGCACGAGCGACAATATCATTATTTTGATATTAAAATCGTAAATAATGGGATGTTATATCATATATAAAGAATAATTATCATGTTATATTTTTTATTTACATCAATTATACTCATTATTATACCCATCCAAATGATGAAGTTTTTGAATAAAAAACTACACCATGACGTGGAGACGATAATCTGTATGTACGCACGTATGGTGACTTTGTCATTTATAGGATGGATAGAATAATGAATATGGTTGTACCATTTTTATAATAACATCACAGTATATATAAGAAACTGTATTTATTATTTTATAATGGATACAACAAAGAAAGAGGGAGTGGAAGAAGAAAATAACTTGAAAGTGGTGATGAAATATTTACCTCTTCTTCTGGTTCTTCTTTTTGATTTGATCAAAAGGGCTCCTTAGGTTGGATTTATAACTAAATTAAGGCCTATAGGATTAAGGTAGAACATTTTAGAGGATATTTGGGTAGGGTTTTTTCGATCCAAAAGGCTTTGGAGGTGTTAATTTAAGAGAAGGTTAGGTTCCCTTTTATAAGAGAGGTGAGGGTGACTTTAGGAAAAGCTTGAAATATTATTTTATAATAAAATAGTTTTCGGTTTCTAATGGCTCCAAAATGAAATATTTAGAGTATAAGGTGGGTATGGGTCAAAAAAAACTCTCATACAATAGGTTTTAGATAGGTTTGGGTCATCATATTAACCTTATAGTTTAGATTTAACTCTTAGTCAAATAGTTTGACATTTACCATGTCTCTTTGTATTTTTTAATTATATGGTTAATAAACATACTATAACAAGAAAAGATAACACCATGTGGTTAATTATTAATATACCTATTATTATATAAGTTCTTTGGAAGAAGATTATATTTTTAGGACTATTATATAATTTAATAATATAAAAAAATTAAAAAACTCATTTATGTCAATTTTGTCACTATTTAGTATTTGATTTTTGTGAAAGTCATCGCTACTTCATTAATTCGAACCAAATACATTGAATCCATATTAAAATGTAATATTCACCTATAAAAGTAGTGGATATCATCAAAACTTTTAAATTATATTTATTTTAATATTTACAATATCATTTATTTGATTCTTTTATTAATAAGGAAAATACTTCATCATTATTGTGTCATAAATAAATATATTTATTTTATGTCTAAAAATTATAAATAAAATATAATCATGTATGAAATGTTTTTATATTTAAAATTAATATTTATAATAGAATCTATCAATTATATAACCCCATATAAAAATGATTTACTAAAAGATACATGCTTTTGTTATTTTTATCTTTACTTTAGATTAATTAATGTAAAATGTCATTATCACTCTCGGGTGGCTCCATGGGGTCCCCAAATAAACCCAAGGATACCCATTATAGGACATGTATCAACAAATAATATTAGGTCCCATTTTAGGGTAATGTAATATTATTATAATATTATTTTTTACCCTTATTTACCGGATTTACCCTTTAACCATGGTAAATAATATATTTATCGAAGTAATTATTCATAATGTCTAAAAATAAAAGGTGACTATTTACACAATTTGGACCTCCTAATTCTAAATATAGAACCCATTTTTATAAATTAAAAATACATAAGTGGAATAAATTAATTTAAAATTAATTCTCATTGTCAAAGCAAAAAACGTGTTTTTAAGAAATAATAACTATCAAAAGATTGAAACTTGTTTATGTTCAGTTTAAATGTGAAATTACATAAAATGACCTAAATTATATTAAATGATAAAAATATAATCTTATTATAATTTAAAACCAATCAAATTTATAATCTAACACTATAAATTATTTTGATTAAAAAGTTGTTTCTAATTAAAATTATTATTATTCATTATTCATCAAAATATGAAAGTTATCAGAAAAGTACCAAAAATTTATCCAAACTAAATTTTTATGTCCCTATTCTAAAGAATAAATTAATTTAAATAAATTAAATATATATATAAGTGTCAAATTTTGTATTTAAAAATGATTCTCCATTAAAATGCGGAAAAACTGCATTTTTTGAAAAATACCTCTTTTATCTTAAAAATTGAATTTTTCTTATATTATGTCTGAGAAACAAAAAATATGAATGTTAAAATTATATAGGATATATATAAAATTTAAAATTTCTTTAATACTATTCATAACCTCTTTTTTTTTAACGACTAGTTTGGTTAGTCATGGTGCGCTCGAACTCGGTGTTGCGTGTAGCGCAAGTTATTGAAATACTTTGAAGAGATAACATAATATGAAATATTGGGGTGTTACATACTACCTAAATTATGGTGTTGGATTAAATGAGGAGTTGGTCCTCCTTTGTTGTTTCCAATGGTGATGTTGAATTAGGATAGATTGATTAAATTTGATTCTTTAAGGCTTATGATTCCTCAAGCACCCCCTTGGTTGCCTTTGAAATGGGATATATATATATATATATTAGGGATATAAAATTCTTATGTTGGTTAATTTTTAGTTCTCCAAACACCCATAATTTCTTATAAGATACGAATTTATTGGATTTGAGCTGATATGGGGGGACTTATGTGCATCCTTGATACTTATGGTGGTTGGGAATATCTGGACCCTTTCTTATCACCATTCTAGTTATTTACCTACACTAGAGTTTGAGATGACTTTTTTATTACCTTTATTGTTGTTTTGGGGTTTCCTATTGGATATATTTACAATCACCCCTACACAGGATTTTTTCCCACACATGTTATGTCTATAAAGATGAATTGAAGTTCATATTTGATATTAGTGGACATGGGGATGGTGTGGTATGTTTGTGGTCGATTCATGGTGATGTTTGGTGAGCTTTGGTGGAGCATGGTGGTTTTTTATGGTTTTGGTGACTATTTTAACTAGTTAACAAGATAATAGTATATTCAGTGAGGAGGTTATTTCAATAGACTTGTGTCTTATATTTAGAGTCTTATTGGATGTATAATTCCTTGTGTATTTTCTTATATGGAATTATGCTTGTGTTTGATGTATCGTGTATATATTGTATATAGTTTAGTTATTTATATATATATTTCTAGTTTTTTGGGTAATTTTATGCATTGGAACAATGTTCACTAGTGGTAAAAAAATTTATTTCCATGGTTTAAAACTGTGGAAATAGGTCCCAGGACTAGGCACATAGGCTATAGCCATCATCTCCATGGTTATGGAGGATGTTGGAGTTAGCATAAGTGTAAAGCCTAAAACCATGGTCCATAAATGTGTCCATAACTCTTCTACTACCATGGTCATAGGTCAAATGACCAACAACACCTATGTCCATGATCCACATGACCATTTCCATATCCTTCTAGAAAAAAACTACAAGAATTTTTTATCCTGGGACCTCTACCTCATTAATTCTAAGACATTACCACTAATATACAACAAACTATATTTGTATTTATATATACTCATATGTATATATATATATAACTTTATTTATATATATAAAAATATATAATTATTGTTATACTTTTACAAAAATCAAAAATACAGTGGGTTCAACCACCTACGACTATAGTCTATAGTGATTGTAGTCATAGGCCACCTATAGACATGGTCATATGTCTCGCATTTCATAGGTTTCCCATGAAATTCCTATCGACATGGTGACATATTGATCATACTCATGGGTGGATTATAGCTATATTCGATGTCCCATGAGCATATTATAGCCATGGTCAACCTATGACCTAGTGGTAGGCCTCTCTCACACTCTTCCCATGAAAAAAATCATAGGAGTGTGAGGAAGAGTCCCATGTCCATGGTCCCAAGTTTAATCTGGGTATATTCTACATCGGAAATTGGTTCAATAAAATTTAGTCTTCATAAGAGAGAAATAGAAATAAAAAAGTCACCACCAAATTATGATCTCGATTAGGAGAACATTGGTGGAAATTGAAGACGCATAATTGGAGGGAAAACAGAAATATTTATAGGAAGTGATTGAGGTCATCAATCACAAACCAGTGTGAAATTGAGGGCCTCAAAGATATCAATATATGATGATTTAAAATCTTTTTAGTTCAACATAAGGTATTAGGATAACACATTTTTGGTTTTAAGATCCCTTACCTAAAGTTTAATTATTAATTTATTCATATAATAATAGGAAAAAATGTACTTGACAAGTAGAGTTTCATCCTTCAACTAATTCATAACACAAACTCATCTTTCACACCAAAAGATAATAGAATTCAAAAATATTCTATTTATCCTAATCATATAGGGTTCAAAAAAATAATGAATTTATAATTCATTTGTCAGAATATTTAAAAAAACTACATTATACAAACCAGTACATCATGTATACCAGTGGTAGGTGATCCACCCTTGTCACCCTTCGGTTGTGGGTTCAAGTCTCACGGCCTTAACGGACGCGATGGGTTGTCGCCTGACCTCCGGGTTGTCATTTTTATGACAATCCAAAAATAATCTCAAGAAATGATTGAACCTTAACAATAGTATCCAATGTCAAACTTAATCGATTCCAACCTTTAGACTTATCCAAAATACTTCTTTCCAAACTCACAGTCCAAAATTTATAAGGAAGGTAAATACAATGAATATCCTTTTTTTCACATAATAACATGTGAATACATTCAACATGTATTCTTTTAAAACACTCTAACACCATGAATTACCATAAAACCTTATTGATTACAGTAATACTCCATTATTCCTTATAGAATACTATACATATTCCTTATATCCAAAAATTTTGAATATTCCAACAATGATGGAATAAACAGACCATTAATCAGTTTCAAGGTAGTCAAGAATATCCAATAAAATTTATCCAATTCAATCATATATTATTCCAAAATCACTACCTCAGTATCAGGACCATATTATGGTTTACCTTTCCTTCAACCATGTATTTTCCAAAAACAATTAACCTGAAACTGTGTCACTTTACTTGGTACCATACAATATCAAATCCTTAATGAAATAGTATTATAGTACAATCCTTATATACTCTATAATTATTATAACATGTATATAATTAATGCAATACTCAAATGACGCAATACTTTAATAACAACATAAGAACTCTAATCATTCATCTTCATATTTGGTAGTATCATAACATGATTATTATCCAATAGCATCATTTGGGGTATACTCTAATTATTTGGACATTGATTCACGTAGTGTCCCAACTCCTTGCAGATAAATCATTGTACATTTGAAACCTTTTTCTTACCCTTTCAATCACATACTTGGTGCCCTTTTTCTCCACACTCATAACAAACTCTCATTACCTTCAATCATTTACCAAGGTGATTCTTTCCACATTTATCACATATGGGAAAATCCTTCTTTCCCCTCTTCCCTTTATCCATCTTTCTCTCTTTCATCCTTTTCTTCTCTTGCTTCCATTCAAAGCCATAGGACTCAGAAAATTATTTACATATCTTATTAACAGATGATACTATTTCTTTATATGATGATAATACGTGTGATACTATTTACCTTTTAAATGTTGTCTTAATACAATGAAATATATGATCCTTCTTAATATTCCGATCATGCGTATAGCTGGAATTATTATTCCTTCTACTAGGCACCATTTCTAAACAATGGCATGCACTAGGTTAGTTTATGAATCGCAATGGATAATTTCAAAATTGTAAAATACCTAACATAAATTGAAAATATTATGCATATAATCTATAATCATAAATTTTTTTCTTTGAGGAAGTATTTACTCCTAAATACTTCATAATAGCTTGTAATAAAAATGTGAATTATCCTAAGCATATTCCCCAGGAGTGTCGTAACCAAGAGTGCAGCAAGGCCCGTTGTCGTGCACCAGTTCTCATTAGAGTCTAGCTTAAAACGGTGTTTTCAGGTTTTACGCCTAGGTACATTTGTGCCATAGCCACCTCTACCTGCTCGTATCCAGATAGGGATGTATTTCTTGGAAAACTCACAAAATATCTACAGTACCGAAATTCTAGGAAGTTCTTCTATACTAATCCTCAAAGTCTATCTTAGGGTAATGTGATCTAATCAGAGTTTATCTAAATCTAGTTTCCAAGGTTATTTCTGAACTTCCTTTGATACGAATTGTAACGCCCCGACCCCAGTTACCCAAAGTCGGTGCATTATTACATAACATTGGCATTATTACAAGGAATCAAGTCCCAAAATATAGATCATTTTAGCAGTCTTGGAAAATAGATTACATATATGAACGTTACATTACACGTTAGAAAATAAAACACAACATAAATGATTTTTTGAGACCACCATTAATCCCCTAGATTAACCATGCTTATCAATCATAAAACACTTCACGGAATCCTGGGAAAATAAAACAAAATAAAGGGGTGAGCTCAGATGCTCAGTAAGGATAACAATATAGCGGAATCTTTCATAAATTATCATAAACATTTAAGGAAATGTATAAGACTAAAACAAAATCATTTTAAACTTAAACATCGGCATTATATGACAAAGATAAAATCAAATAATGTTGTTTACTTATTCACATGGATATTCTACTAGTCTAATAATCACATGCAATATTAATAGCCACTTTCATAATGATGGAATGCATAATTCCAGACTTCATAACCACATAGTCAAGGACTTGTGCCAAGACTAAAAATAATATTTTGTCAAGGCCTTGTGCCAAGACACTAGTTTGTCTCATTAGACCTACCGATGCATCGAGGAGCTATAGAGGGCTCCACCCGTCACTTACTAAGTCCAATGCATTCCTCATACGAAAAGGTTTAAACATAATGTAAACATTTGCATTAAAATAGTATACGAAATTTCAATACTTTATCCATAAACCATTAATGGTATAAAAATAACACATCAACAGTCAAACATATCTCAAAACCTTCAATACAGTATAGAAGAATTGAATCATAATAAATCAACTTCAAACAAGTTTAAAATCCATCAAAGGACGTTGACATAGATGAAAATGATTTTTAAAACTCTTTGAGAGAAATATCCCTTTTTCATGAAAACATTTAAAAGTAACACAATTTAGAAATGAAGAAATTTAAATTAATTTTTTAATCAAATTGTCCCATACCACTTTGAAACTTTTGAAAAGAATTAACATTTTAAAAACATTCATGTCCATATAAATAAATCCTTAAAAACCATTTTGAAAATATGGACATTAATGAGGATGATTTAAAAGAATAAATATTTAAAACATTTAAAATGATGTTTTAGTAAAAAAAGTACCTTAAAAATAATCCCTTTCAAAACTCTTTTATGAAACATTGATATGGATAATAAATATGTCCCAGTAGATACATAAAAACAACCTCGGATAATAAATAGATTGTAAAATTAACCCTTACCTTGTACTTTTCCTTGGTCGAGGGTAGGTTAACATCCTGTATAATTGTGAAATCATTTTAATTAAATTATAAAATAATCATATACATTAATATGATATCATATATGATCTTCTAATATTTCTTTGTTAATCATATTTCAGTAGTATAATCGTTTCGAGTGTTAACTAATTTGTTTTCTTTTATATGATTTGTTATGTAAGTAATGTTTTTTATGGATAGGATGTATCTTATTCATATTAATAATTATATTAAGTCCTTAAACATTATTTTTAATCATCAAATGAAAATTATTCTTTAATGGATATGATGGGGAATGAATCTCATCGCGTTTGTGGATACGGTAATCCGTACGTACGCATGAGCGAAAATATCATTCTTTTGATATTAAAATTGTATATAATTGGATGTTATATCATATATACATAATCATTATCATGTTATATTTATTATTTACATCATTTATACTCATTATTATACCCATACAAATGATTAAGTGTTTGAATAACAAACTACACCACGACGTGGAGACGATAATCTGTACATACGCATGTATGTTGACTTTGTCATTTACAGGATGGATAGAATAATGAATATAGTTTTACCATTTTTATAATAACATCACAGTATATATAATATACTGGATTTATTATTTTATAATTGAAACAACAAAGAAAGAAGAAGTGGATGAAGAAAATAACTTGAAAGAGGTGATGAAATATTTACCTCTTCTTCGGGTTCTTCTTTTTGATTTGATCAAAAGGGCTCCTTAGGTTAGATTTATGAATAAATTAAGGCCTCTATGATAAAGTTAGGACAGTATAAAGGATATTTGGGTAGGTTTTGGCCGATCCAAAATGCTTTGGAGGTGTGAAATTTAGATAAGGGTAACTTCCCTTTTATAAGAGAGGTGGGGGGAACTTTAGGAAAAGCTTGAAATATTATTTTATAATAAAATAGTTTTCGGTTTCTAATGGATCCAAAATGAATTATTTAGTGGGTATGGGTCGAAAAACTCTCAACCAATAGGTTTTAGACAGGTTTAGGTCATCATATTAACCTTATCGTTTAGATTTAACTCTTAGTTAAATAGTTTGACATTTACCATGTCTCTTTGTATTTTTATATTATATGGTTAATAAACATACAATAACAAGAAAAGATAACCCCATGTGGTTAATTGTTAATATACCTATTATTATATATGTTCTTTGGCAGAACCTTAGATTTTTAGGACTATTATATAATTTAATAATATAAAAAAAATTAAAAACTCATTTATGTCAATTTTGACACTATTTAGTATTTGATTTTTGTGAAAGTCTTCACAACTTCATTAATTCAAAAAAAATAAATTTAATCCATCCTAACATGTCATATTCACCTATAAAATTTTTTTATGTCATTGAAACTTTAAAATTATATTTATTTTAATATTTACAATATCATTTATTTGATTCTTTTATTAATAAGGAAAATACTGCATCATTATTGTATCATAAATAAATATATATATTTTATGTATAAAAATTATAAATAAAATATCATCATGTAGGAAATATTTTTAGATTTTAAATTATTATTTATAGTCGGCGATAGCAATTATATAACCTCATATAAAAATTTTTTACTAAAAGATACATGCTTTGGTTATTTTTGTCTTTACTTTAGATTAATTAATGTAAAATGTCATTATCACTCCCAAGTGGCTCCATGGGGTCCCAAAATCGACCCAAGGATTATCATGTTCAGAAATGTATCAACCAATAGGAATAGGACACATTTTAAGGTAATTTAATATTATTATAATATTATTTTTACCCATATTTTCCTGATTTACCCTTTAACCATGGTAAATAAAATATTTACCCAAGTAATTATTCATAATGTCTAAAAATAAAAGTTACCTATTTACACAATTTGGACCCACTAATTCCAAATATGGAATCTATTTTTCCAAATTCAAAATACAGAAGTGGCAGAAATTAATTTAAAATTAATTCACGTTGTCAAAACAAAAAGCGTGTTTTTAATAAATAATAACTATCAAAATATTGACACTTGTTTATATTCAGTTTAAATGTGAAATTTCATAAAATGACCAAAATTATATTAAATGATAAAAATATAATATAATTATACTTTAAAACCACTCAAATATATAATTCAACACTATAAATTATTTCGATTAAAAAGTTATTTCTAATTAAAATTTAGTATTTTTTACTACTCATCAAAATATGAAAGTTATCAGAAAAGTACCAAAAATTTATCCAAAATAAATTTTTATATCCCTATTCTAAATAATAATTTAATTTTACTAAATTTAATATATAAAAGTGTCAAATGTTGGATTTAAAAAGGGTTCTCTATTAATAGGTTGAAAACTGAATTTTTTGAAAAATGCCTCTTTTATCTTAAAAATTGGATTTTTCTTATATTATACCTAAGAAACAAAAAATATGAATGTTAAAATTATAGAGGATATATATAAAATTTAAAATGTGGTTAATACTATTCATAGCCTCTTTTTCTGAATGGCTAGTTTGGTAAGTCGTGGTGCGCTCGAACTCAGTGTTGCGTGTAGTGCAAGTTATTAAAATATATTAAAGAGATAACATACTATGAAATCTTTGGGTATTACATACTAACTAAATTATGGTGTTGGATTTAATGAGGAGTTATTTCTCCTTTGTGGTTTCTAATGGTGATGTTGAATTAGGATAGGTTGATTAAATTAGATTCTTCAAGGCTTATGGTTCCTCAAGCACCCCCTTGGTTGACTTTGAAATGGGATATATATATATTAGGGTTATCAACTTCATATTTTGGTGGATTTGTAGTGCTCCAAACACCCATAATTTCTTTTTAGATATGAATTTAGTGTATTTGAGCTGATATGGGGGGACTTATGTGCATCCTTGATACTTATGGTGGTTGGGAATATTTGGACCCTTTCTTATCACCCTTCTAGTTATTTACCTACACCAGAGTTTGAGATGAATTATTTATTACCTTTCTTGTTGTTTCATGGTTTCCTATTGGATATATTTATAATCACCCCTACACATGATTTTTTCCCACACATGTAATGTCTGCGAAGATGAATTGAAGTTCATATCTGATCTTAGTGGACATGGGGATGGTGTGGTATGTTTGTGGTCGATTCATGGTGATGTTTGGTGAGATTTGGTGGAGCATGGTGGTTTGTGATGGTGTTGGTGACTATTTTAACTAGTTAACATGATAATAGTATATTCAGTGAGGAGGTTATTTCAATAGACTTGTTTCTATTAGATTTAGAGTCTTATTGGATGTATAATTCCTTATGTATTTTCTTATATGGAATTATGCTTGTGTTTGATGTCTCATGTATATATTGTATATAGTTTAGTTATTTATATATATATTTCTTGTTTTATTTTTAATTTTATGCATTGGAGTAATGTTCACTAGTGGGAACATTTCTTATTTCCATGGTTCAAAACTCTCGAAATAGGTCCCAGGCCTAGGTCCATAGGCTGTAGCCATGGTCTCAATGGTTATGGAGGATGTTGGAGTTAGCATAAGGGTAAATCCTAAAACCATGGTCCAAAAATGTGTCCATAACTCTTCTACTACCATGGTCATAGGTCAAATGACCAACAACACCTATGGCCATGATCCACATGACCATTTCCATTGCCTTCTAGAAAAAAACAACAATGAAAAAGGTCGCATGGGATATATAAGAGATGGATATATTGTTTGTGTTCCAATGACAAAGGCTGCGTGGGATATATAAGAGATCTTGATCCTTGGGCGGTAGAGTTTTATCCATAGTTTTATACTCATGTTTTCATATGTTAATACTATTTATAACTAGATTATTATTATTGCATCAAACTCCCTATATCGTATATTAATCTATTAGTGTATGGTGTTTTCTTCAAACTAACTATTGGAATGCACTACCAAGGTTAGAATTTTATCCTTCATTTAGGATGGATTATTAGTTGAGGATTTCATATCCTTTAAAAGTAAACATGGTCATGTATGAGTCTTAAATGTGGAACATAGACCTCACAATGTATTCCCTATACATGTTTTATAGTGGGATAAATCAATCTTAGTTGTTTGGGTTGAGAATTCAGAGGAAGTGTTTTTAACATTTTTTTGAATTTTCATGAAACGTCGTATATTCTAGAGGTCCTAAGATGGAATTGATTGATTAAGGATTATTAGAGGAGATGAACCCTAACTTTGTAATAAAGTTATCATTTAACCTAAAGAAATCCATAGAATTATTGTAAAAGGGACACCATGTGAGTGATAATGTTGAGATTATACACATCCCTGTTATAGTTCCTATTGACTATCAAGGATCTACTCATTCAAGGATATAGGTGTTGTGAGGGTATTCATAGATGGATGGTGAATCAACCCACTCCCATAATCACTACATTTGGTTAGTTCCTATCATGAATTGGTTGATAATTTGCAGATCTATGGGAAGATTTCTATGATGGATGGCTATGTTCAAACATCAATAGATGTAGTTCAGAGTGTGATTCATGTCCTATCTTCATGAACCATTGTACTGGATGAAACATACAAGAATTATTCTTCCTACATCATATGTTTAGAGGGTTTATATTATATTATAACCCCTTTACAAAGCTTTATTAGATGGATATTTTCCACTAATATCTACCATATTTCACTCACCCCTTAATAGTAAAAAAATATTTAAATTGATGCATTTATAAATTCAATTATCTATAATTAACATTATACATGGTTTTTACATTGATTATTTTATAACATATCTAAAAAAATAAATCTAAAGTTTTAAACATCATTTATTTAATAATCGATGTCAAAAACTAGTTTTTCACATTCTTTGTTTCAAAACCAATTTGAAAAAAATGGTTTTCCACATCAATTATTAAATAACTAATGTGATAAATGTTTAAATTTCTTTGATAATGTCGTGAACCCATAATTTTGTTTTGTTTCAATCATGTGACACCAGCCGATTTTATCACATAAAGAAAACCCTAACTACTCTTTTTTCAATCCATCAGCCTCTTATCTCTTTCAACCGCCCTCAATTCCATCATCTACCATCATCCTCCCTCATCCACCACTAGCTACCACCTTCGGTCTCTCTATGCCTTCTTCTTACCGTCAATATTTTCATCCTCCACCTATCAAGTGTTTTAGTTTCCATTGTAAAATATAACATGTTTATGTATTAATCTATATATAAATTTGAATCTATGTTTTATAGAATTGATAATCTATTTGTGAATTATTATGGATTTTTTAGGAAGTTATGATTCATGTACTATAATATAGAAGATTGTTATTTAATATTTTTATTATTATCATTATATTATCAAATAACATATGAAAAAATATAATCTTGAATTAGTTTATTAGAATTTGGAATAAAAGTACTAAACAATGAATTAATATTTTTAATCCGAATTTAATTTTTTATAATATGTATTTTTTGTGTGTAATTTTTCTAGTTTTTAGTTTACCAATTCTTTAAATTTGTTCAATTTTTGGAATTTATTTGTATATTATCTTGTGTAATCTATATGTGTATCGCAATATGTGCATAAAAAGGTGTATAATCATTGTATAATATGTGTTTTATAATTTACATTTATAAATAAAATATGTTTTATTATGGGTACACATATTTTAATTTGTATATAATCTGTATTTTATAATATACAATCTTTGTATATTAACCACTATTTTTTAAAATTATAAAATAACTATTATGTATTTTTTTTCCATGAGTATTTAATACAATATAACTCTTTCATTGTTATAAATATAGTTTCATATACTGTACTCTTTTTTATGAAATACAAATTTTCCATTTTTATTTATTATTTATAATATATTTATTATTTATAATATATTTAATAATAGTTTTTATTATTGTTTTTATTTCTTAAAAAAAATATTTTTTATTTTGATTTATAAAAGTAAGTTTAAATTTAAATTTAAAAATACTATAACTTATATTCAATACTTTAAATTTTTAAAAGTTATAATTAATTATAGTTGGATTACTTCACAGCAAAAATTGATGAATATAAGTAAGTGGTTGATGCTTTTTTGGAATTTTCTAAATGAAATATTCTAAACTACAACTAGTTTTTTGTCCTTTATTGAAATATTTAAAAATATGAAATTTAAAAATTAGAGAAATTAAAGAACATTTAATTCACAATGATTTTAATTTGATTTATAGTTCTTAGATTTGGAATGGTGAAATTGAGCATAATTAAATATATAATGAAGATTTATATTATAAAAATGATAGTTTTAATAAAATTAAAGAAATAACTTGTGATATTGAAGTGGAAGAATTTGAGAAAACACTAATGATTGAATGCATATATAGTGATGCTGAAAAAATATTATATCCAGCTTGTAGGAAATTCGTAGTTTTTTCATTTAACTTAAGATTAGTGAACTTGAAATCCATGAATGGATGGAGTGATTGGAGTTTTACAAAATTACTACCATGCTTTAAATATATAATTCCTAAATTCAACGATCTTGGAGATTCAAATTTTAATTAAAATCATATATTATGCTCGTTGGGATTGGGGTATAAAAAGATAAATTCTTTCCCCGGTGATTGTGTGTAATATTGGAATGAATAAGAAAGTTTGTAAAAGTTTCCTAAATATGGGAAATCATGGTATAATTTGAAATAAAAATAAGAAGTTAATTTATCTATTATGTCAAGTATGAAGAATATTAGTAAGTAAATTTGGTAATTTTATATAATTCCTCCTATAATGTTTTTTTACAAATTCTAATGATCCAAAAATAATAATATATAATATGTAATAGTGAATACAAAGAGAAAGTTATGAAATATAGTTGATTTTTCAAATATAGCATAATTAATCAGTAATTTTCTACCTTTAGAAATGAAGTTAGAATCTTCATGCTTAGACTGTGCATGGATGGAATGAATCATTATCAGAGACTTAGTAGAAAACATAATTCTCAATTTATTTTCCTGGTAATTTACAACTTATCTCCTAAATTTTATATAAATAAGAAATTTATCATATTGATTTTAATGATTTCTAAACAAAAAAATTTGGGCAATGGTATTGATGTTTACTTGTAAGCATTAAATAATTATTTGAAACTTTTATGGGAGGAACGTATAAAAGTTTATGATTATTTTAAAATGGAATATTTTTAATTACATTCATTGATTATATTCAATATAAATGGAATCCTAACATATGAAACTTTTTCTATATGTAGTGTTAATAGGAATAAGACTTATATAATTTATAAATAAGAGAATTAATGTTATCAACTATAACATGGGAGAGAACAATGTAAATTTGTTATCAAAAGTTTTTTTTTAGGGTTTACTATTATTGAAAATTAAAAAAGGAATTAAATGGATCAAAATAATTAGATATTTCTCCATATCCTTTGATAATCAATCAGTATTTTGAGAGGTTGAAAAACATTGATGGAATATTTAGAGTAACACAAAGATATAGTTAGGAAAGAAATTTATAGAAGAAATGTAAAATATTTGTTAAGTTTTTATATTGTAGATATCACGATGTCAAACATAACTTTGATGTGATTCATGTGGACAATAATATATATGAAAGTTCAATTCAAATATTTTTAGATATAAAAGGCAAGACTAAATATGGGTTTAATGCAAGATTGGAGTTACTAGTAAGGGGAATACATTTGGAGTAAGATCCCACTCCAAAAGAAAAATGAACATACCTTCCACTGGTTTGTCATACATTATCTAATAAGGAGAAAATAAATTTTTTTCAATGACTTCATGGTATCAAAGTTCATTATATTTATTCTTAAAATGTAAAAAAATCATTTTACTAAAATATTTGAATTTAATTGGCATGAAATCTCAATAATATATTGTTATGATATAACAGCACCAACCAGTTGCATTTCATATAATACTACCCATCCATGTCAAATTGACTATCATGAAGGTGGGTTATTTTTTCCATTCTATTTGTAAAAAGTTTATTAATCTAAATTCATTGAAAAAATTATATAATGATGTAGTATATATAATTTTTCAACTAGAAATGTACTTTCCTCTATCTTTTTTAAAAACATTGTACATTTAATGGTTTATTTTTTGTGAGAAATATAGTTTTTATCCTTATATATCTATATTGGATGTTTCATTTTGAATTTTTTATGAAGATGTTTAAGGGATATGTTAACAATCCATATAGACTATAATTCTCCGTTATTAAGAAGTATATTTCTAAGGAGGTTCTATAGTTTTACATAGAGTACTTGTCTATAGTGGGGCTCATTGGTTTTTCAACATCTTAACATTACTGTTCTAGTTTTGGGTGAAAGGGGATCTATGGATTGAAAATAAATTCATTGAAAAGTGAAAAAATAAATCAATCACACTTATACATATTAACTAACATAAATGATGATCAATCACATATAATATCACATATTAATGAGTTAAAACAACATTGTCCAAAAAAAAGATATGTCTGTATTAAATGACTATAAAAAAAATTAGATCAAATACTTCAGAATCATTGAGATGGTTAGCAGGAGACCTGATTTTAAATGTGATTACATGGTCCAAGTATAAAATTAATGGTTATACATTTTATACCAAGGACTAGGATAAAAAAATTCAAGTCATAATAGAATTCTATTGGTATTTGTTTATGTAATGAATTCTTTAAATGTAAAATATAAAAAATTCATTCTCTACATCAAGTGAATATTACAGAGTTATTGAAGAAATATGGAAGATTTATTACATTAAATTTAGAGTTATTGTATTTGACTATAAATAGGTTATCAGTAACAAAAATGTTAAAGATTATGGATTTGATATGACACTATTAAATATAAATAGATTTCCATTAACATATTACCCCTTTGTTATGGAAACACATTCCAAATTAATTTTCTATGGTCTTGATCCATTAAATTTCTTGTCTTCCATTAATTTTCAAGAAAAAAATAGCATTTTGGTGATAAAAAACTTGATAAAGACGGTGAATTATATGAGATCAATACTTATATAGAAAGGCCATAATAATATATTCATGACCATGTCATAGACACATTTTTTAATATGAAATGATCATGAAGAAGGAATATGGGAAAATAATCCTTTATTAATCTCTTAATATTAAAGGTACCATATATTTATTTCCTATTCAACTTTTCAAATTTCAAAAATTTTAGATATACTATTTCTAATTTTATTTTTTATTTAATTCACATATTTTTTAAAATATGATAAATTTTTTGTTTAGTTTAGTTATTTTTGTTTGTATCATTTTACAATTATTCAATATTACATGTAATTATTGGATTTGTTCTTATTTTTACTTATTTTTTTCTGCTGTTTATATAATTTTATTTCACATAAATGTTATAAGTATTTTTTAACATTGTTTTTAACTAATATAAAGAATATGATAAATATTTTTTTATTTTGTTTGTATAATTTTCTGATTTTTTTTTAAATTTTATATATAATAGGTATAATTTTATAGTCTTTTACTTAATTTTTGTTTCCTACTATCTGTATCATTTCATTTTTTAATCTTTATTTTGTTTTATATTCAAAAATTAAATTTTTATAATAATTTACTTATTATTCATAAATTTTATTTTTAGGATAATGTTAGATCAAACACCTAAGTCACTTTGATTTTCTAAGAAGGTCCTTAGTCATACTTTTCTGAGGAGACTCTTCATTCCTCTATATAGAATCCTTTTACTTCTCCTTACAGATTTGGTAAATGTGGTATCTCGTGTAAACCTAAATTATCAGTAACTCATATTCAGGAACATAAGATGTCACTCAATTTTTATGGTAACAGAAATCCTATGTGTCCAAAATCAATAATATTAAGAATTTTTAATTCTATACAAGCTCTAGTGAAAGTAATCATTTTGATTTTTGATTAGAGAAGTGTTGACAAAATAACACTATATCATTATAGAAGACCATTTTAGAAAGATAATTTATTATTATTTTATTTATCATTTCCTATTTTTACTAATATAGATTACTTTTTAATTCTTATTAGATGACATATGATCTACTTAACACTAAAAAAGAAAAGAGGAGAATTTTAACTTCTACTTATAGAAGATAGATAGATTTGAAATAAACATTAACTTATGATTTCATTTTTGGTGGAATAAAAAGTAAAAAATCCATGTTAAATTTATTCTTTTCTATATAAAGATACATGGAATAAGTTTATTGAAGTCATTAATCCTTTTTAGTAAGAGAAATGGCATACTTTTGAAGTTATTTTTGTACAATCACTAAAAATTATCATATTAATGATTTTTTATCCATATTTAATATGAATTGAGAATATATTATGATTAAATAAAATTGAAAAAAACTATACCCACATACTTTACACTTGTAGGATATTCGTTATTGGAAGTACAAATAACGGTTGGAGATTTTGAAAATTTTAAAGTCGGGTATTCAGGCTCAACAGATATTTCCCCTTATTTCCCCCCAACTAGACATGAAAAATTAAAAGGGGAATGAATGAATAAAAAGGGAACATATCTTACATAAGACTCAAATATTGTAGTTGAAATGATTATAATAAGGTATTTTGAAACTCTTTAAATTTTTTAATTCTCTAATAATGTTTTCAAATATTATATATAGGAATCACTTAAGGAGAATAGTATATTGGCGACCTTTAAACTTGAGTTTAGGAAGGATATTTTGGCTACTACAATAAGAAATCCTAAACACCTAGATCCCAAATGAGGATATGATGTGGATGTATCGATTAATAAATTATTTGGTCATTCCAGAAATTTTTTGAGGGGGTTTATATAAAGGAAAAATATACTCTTTAGAAGCTAAAGTTGAGGAAATGGGTGGGATGATGGAAGAGAGGATTAGATATTTAGTGTAGTAAATTTTTATAGAAATTAAAATATAGGTTGGGATTTATATCCCACTCCTGCACCTTTGTATACATATCTCTCTCACCCACATTTGCCTACATATTTCACTCTTATACCTCCTCCTCCACAAGTACCCATCTACTATGAGTAATATATTGAGGAACCTCGGCATCATATTATAGAATATGGAGTCATATATTAGATTACAGACACTCTACATCATTAGTAAATGGATATGGATTATCTTAGCATAACATTTAAATATTTTATAGATGCTTTGACTATAGTACCATTACCTACTCAGGTGGTTCCTAAAGTTGGAAAAAGTATCAGGTAGTTTTTACTTCAGTTATTTAAACTTTTTTTAAAACTTACCATTGAGGCATAGATTATATCCTTTGTTTTTTATTCATGTTAGAATTTTTAAAATATTTCAATATATATATATTATATAAATACATTAAAGATAATGTAATGTTGTGTAGAAAATATACAAAAATGTTGAATCCTTAGACTTCACATACTATTTTCTTAAAGAAATTATAAAATATAAATGTAATGTTCTAAATTATAAATTGATCCTTGAATAATATTTTGTTTATAATTTATAATCATTTTTATGTGGAAATATAAATTTTCAAAAAAAATCACATTTTTATGGTTTTAAGGTGTAACGTATGGGTAGGGTGAGTTTCTAAGGCCTTACATATGGGTAAAACCCACTTTTACAAACTTTTGTAAGTGTAAGGGAGAAATACAAGGCACTACATAAGGGTATAGTCAAATTCCTTAGTTTCCTAAGGGTAATTCATGCACTATTCAAGCGTATCAGGATCTATGTAAGGGTACCCCAAGCATTTTGTAAGGGTAAATAGACACTACGTAAGGGTAATCATGTGTCGTGTAAGGGTATAATGGATTTTTTATATGGTGTGAAACAGTAATGAAGTTATTAAATAATGGTATAATATTTTGTAAGGGTCTTTTTTAAGGGTGGTGGATTGCATGAGGATGTTATGTAAAGGTAGCCTTAGGTCTTCAAAGTCAATATAAGGTTAAGTCATCATTGCGTAAAGGTAATAAGGAAATAGGGTTACCCTGACTTTATAAATGTTATTTAAGGGTAATATGTATTATGTGTAAGGGTATGAATAAGTTTATCCTCTACATTTGGGTAAAATACTTACCCTTACGCAATGGCTAGGAGTTTCATAAGGTTAAATCCAAGTTACCATTACGCAAAGATTTTTAGGATGGAAACATGTTTATTTCCCCATTTCTACTTCTTCATCCAAAGATAGACCCTATAAAACATTTCAACAAATTTAAATGCTAAAAATTATGTAATTAAATCCTTGGTCTCATTAAAATCCAAAACTCGTATTTATGGATGAAATTAAACACCCTGCAATTATGAATCACTCAAAAAAATTAAATGATGGTATTTAATTTTTTGTTTTTATTGTGGAAATTATGTGCATAGTTTGTATTTATAAATAGATTAACCCATATAGATTTTAGTTTTATTGGCCCTTTGAGTCTAAGTATCCTATAGTTTTCTTTTTTCTTAGTTTAGTAAAGATTATACAAAAAATATCATCCTTTTCTCTGGTTTTTAGGAAAGACTGAACCCTTCTCTTATCCTCAGTCTTGAATACAATTCCTAGAAGATATTAATTCCATGTAAGAATTTATATTTCATATTATACTTCTTTTATTATTTTTGTAAATTTATTTCTCCTTATGCCTTCTAAAAAATGAAGGATAAATAATTCCTAAACAAAAATAATCTGGAAATTATCAAGAATGATAAAAGAAATATTGTGTTAGATTTTCAAGGCCAAAATCTAGGGTTCTGATCCACAATGGTCCTCCACTAATTTGAACACAATTTGGTGTTGTTTTCATCAGATAGGGCTTGGGTAGAGAAGCATGCGCCAGATGTCTGGAATGCTCTGAATAATACGGAATTTTCATCCAAACATGCTATGTCTGTGAGGCATGGTCTCAATGAATCAAGGATGGCCTACCTTAATATAATGAAGGGGTGGTCAAGAAGGCTATTTCAAGTCATTTTGTGAGGGAACTTGTTGATCGTTCTTGGATTCTTTAGGCAGTGGATGCACCCCGATCAATTTTGGGGGTCGAAGAGGATGGAACTCATGGATCTGCTATAGGGATAGATAGTCGGACCCAGGTGATTCATGGTGCTTCTGACGACGGAACCTCTGTTAATAATTATTTTTATAACTTCAAAGGAGTTCTTGATTATTCCATTTGAATAAAAGGGAACATTGAACACATAAAAGCTAACTCCAACACTATCTCTGAGTAGCTCAAAATGGGTGATTTCTCAATCATTGCTTATTTATTTCTTATTAAAGGATATCAGCCTCTAAAAATTGATGAACTTAAGGATTGGATCTCATTGATTTGGGTTTTTTCATCCTGGAAGTGTGTCTCTATAGGACAGGGATACTTCTATATACTATTCCCCATGTAAGAATTGAAATTATGATCTTGGGTTTTTTGTTCCATTGAGCTATAACCTATGATCATTCACCTGCATGAATGGTATAAAAAAATCAACCCATTTGAGGTGGTAACACCACTAATAAAATTTGGGAAAGGTTTTATGGGTTAAATTAGATACTCCATCACCCCAAAATTTTGTATGATATTTCTTTGTCTATCATAATCCTGATTGAGATTGACAAGGAAACAAAATTGGCTCATTTTGATCACTTTTCCAAGTTCTTGGTTGAGATTGAACTGGGATCAGCTCTTGTTGACAAGGTAATGCTTGCAATTGTTGATGATATTATTTATCTAAATATCATTGATGAAAAAAAATCTAAATTATTTAAGGACTGAAATGTTATTGGTCATGAATCATCTTCCTGTAGGTGCTCCACAGTTTTCTGCTTATGTGCTTTGCATGGACATGATGTGAGTAATTGTCTCAAGAAGAGAAAAAATGAATCTTCTCAAAAAGCTGATGTTCTTCCTCAGTTACAAAAGCCTGAGGATAAAAAATACCATTGTAAGAGTTATTTTGGACTAGTAATTACTACTAAAAATGTTGAATATAAGAAAGAGGCATAGGTAGTTTTTCCTGAGGATGCAGCCAAGCCAACGGTTGATGAGAAGGGTGATCGGTAAAGTAACTCACCTAATGTTTATGCCTCTACCTCTAAGAATAATACAAAGTCTTGGTATGACATATTTTATGAAGAGGATAATGTTTACAATTATGATACTTATAACAAAGTAAAATGTGTTTTATTATAGAAAACTCAAAATTTTTCAACTCCAAAAATGTCAGGTTGTGATGATGACTTAATAGTTAAACAAGTGATTGAAGAAGAAGTTCAAATAGAGGTGGATCATCTTATTTCACATGAAATTATGGCTACTTTAGGTAACAAAAAGGGTAAAAAAACTTATAATCTAACTCTCTAACCATTTCTAAAACTTTACATGCTTCATCAAAACCTGTTGTAGATAATGAGGGATTTCAGCTTCTTTCCTATAAGAAGATAAAGTATCTGGTTGTCACTCTAGTGGTGGTTAAGAAATTGAATGTAGGTAACACTACCCCTTTCTCTGATCAAAATTTTGATGGTGACATTGATATAAAGGATTCAATTTTGATCTCTCCTGATGAGAAAAAAACATTACAAGATGTTGTCTCCAACTGAAGTAATGGAGGTTGAGGGGATGATGATTCCAGTGACAAGAGACGTTTGTCTTATAAAATAAAATGAACGACAAGAGGATAGCTCTGATTCTGAAAGCACTAATGTTGAGATGCTTCTTGAAAGTATTCAATATCTTCCTTTGAGTAGGGGAGATTAAGAGGCCAGGGGAGCAGTCGCGAAAGGAATGAATGGTATGCAATTTGAGGAGAATAAATAAGGCTAAGTGTAAGATTTTTAAAAAAATTTGGTAATTAGTTTTAAACTTTGGGTTTTTCCTTATTTTCCCACATATTTTGGGTTACTATCTTTTTCTTTATTTTAATAAAAGAGGCACAACCTCCATCTTTCTTAAAAAAAATATCAAAGATGATAACAGAAATATTTTCCTGAAATGTCAAAGAATGATAATCAATAATTATCCCCTGCATAATATTATAGATAGATAGAGTATTAACATAAGTGATTTTATTATTATTCTATGAGTAAGGAAGTACTAACACATGTGTTGGAATGTTTTTTGATATTTTTGAAATTATATAGGTGAGATAATATTTTATCACATGTTTTATTTTATTTATTTTAAAAATAAAATGATAGAATTGGTTTTAGGAACCCTTGAATAACCTTGAAGGTTTTCATGTTGACATATAAAATAATAAGTCCAATTAGGTGGTGTTCTTTGTTATATAGGTTTTCACTCCTTTCAAACCACACTGGGTAGTTTATCCTTCATGTTCATATAAATAACATTGAGGTAAGAAGTTACTTACTTTTTTGGGATCTAGTTACACTGGTTACCATAATATAAAACTTGTGTTGACATGCTTGATTTTCTTACTGGATTATGATGGAATGTGGGTGTTTCAGTTTTTCATGAGAACCTTATGTGATACTTGATATATTGAGTACGTTCGTAGATCGTTTATTCATGTTTTGTGTAGATCACATGTATTGGACGTTATTACTTTACTCATGATTGTATGTTACTCTTTCTTTAATGTTCTACCCTGTATGTGTTCTTTTAGAGGTATTATTCTTGGATCCCAAGGATAGAGGACCTTTCTAATATGTTTACCCTTGGAGGGTAAGTGTGCATGAATTTTGATGATGATGATGATGGGCCTAAGAACGGGATAGGGATACTATGATGCCTAGTGGATTTCAAGGATCATATTACTCAATTCCTAGTAGATGTTGAGTAGCTTGATCACTTGATTCCTAGAAGATACTGAGAACATGTCTCACTTCATGCCTAGTAGATGCTGAGTAGTATGTTCACATGATGCCAAGATGAATGTTTATTAGCATCGTGTCTAGTTCTTGATTATTCCTGATGCATTGAAATTCCTTATGAAATGGAGCTAAAATGGGTATGGTCGGGGCTCATGGTGGCTTGTTTAGAACATGGGTTTTAATGACCCAAACCCATAAATCCTAGAGCCAGTGTCTACTACCATTATATTAGCATGATTACAAGGAATTAAATCCCAAAGTACCAAAGAGTTTAGTAGTCTTGGTAAACCAAATGCATACATGAGTCTTGTATTAAAAATTAATACAATAATTATAATATAATTTTTTCTTTCAAGGATAACTTTATTACATCTATGATATACTTACATATATTTATTAGTACACTTCTTCAAATCTTATAAAATGAAACAAAATAAGGGTGAGCTCAAATTCTCAGTAAGGGTCAAATATAGTGGAATAAATAATGAATCAATGATAATAGTCAATACGGAAAGGTAATAACTGAATACACATGCCATGTAATTAGTAAATTGATAAATAAATGTGTCAACTGTATGGAAAGGTACATAATTAAAAATTCATTCCATTTAAATAAATAGATAAGAAAAATCAATATAAAGTGGTAAGAAACTAAAAACTCATTCCATTGAATAAATAAAATGAGAATAAAATGCATCCATAGACTTTTTAATAGTGAAAATCTCACAGATAATAAATATTTAATCAAAATGAATGTAATGCTTAATTATTGGACATCATGTCTGAGGCACAAAAAACCTATATCGTCAAGAACTTTTACAAGACGGTTTAAAACTACAATTAGAAACCTAATTAATTTATGAAACTAATTTGTCACATGAGAACCTTCTGATGCATCAAGCGGATATATAAAGTCTGGGCCCCACCTGTCACTGCATGTCTAAATAATTTCTCATATCGATTAATCGATTTAATTAAAAAAAATATGCTTTATCAAATATATGTATTGAATAAAGAATATAGATTTATAAATATTTCACCAGATTATAAAATAACTATAAAAGTAAACACCGTATGTAAAAATGATATAGGGTTTAGGAAATAAACATATACATGGTAAATGATATAGATAATTATGTGAAATTCAATGTTCAATGGTAGTAAGAAATTGAATATTTAAAGGGGATTTGAAAAAGGAATAAAGTGAATTTCAATACTATCCTTGGCCAAATAAATCAAAAACCATCCATATAAAGAATAATTAAGGTATCAATACAAAATATCCCAAGTGGTGTAAAAATAAAGGTTTGTTTTCATTGATGAAATAGAATAATAACTTTTAAAACATTCTTGAGGAAAATATCCTTTTGTTTTGAAAAACCTTTTAAAAAACATTTTATTTGAAAATAAATTTTAAAAACATAAAAAAAAATTGTAAAGGATTAAAATACCATTGATAAATAATTTTTAAAATTTTAAAATAACTTCTAAAAACATTTTTATAAAACATGGTTTTTAGAAGAAAATAGGTTCTCCGACTAAAGAGATAAATGAATTTGGGTTTTATTAAAAAAATTATACAACATTTTTTAGAACAAAAGAGTTTAAAATGGTATTTTTAATTGATAAAGGTCATGAATAACTAGAGTGGAAGAAAATGAAAGGTTTTATTGAAAAATTATCTAATAATTTTCTTTGATGGAAATTCAAGTATAAACAATCCCAAATAAAATGAGATTATGAATTAAACCCTTGAAAAGAACTTAACGTTGAAGTGAGATAAATCAATAAATAGATTATGTGTGTAAAATTTAAATCCACATTAAAAAAGTGGAAATAAAAAAATATATTTTAAAAAGTTATTATACACATAATATTATAATATTAACGATAATGAGGAAGTAATATAACCTAAAAAAATTAAATCAGGTTATGAAATTATTTTCCACTTGGTAACACTTTATTAAAATACCATTTGATGAAATAATTAAATTTGAAACTAAAAATATCATAAATAATGAATGAATTTTTATATTATATATAAAATTGTAATTATTTACACCATATATAATAAATTAGGTGCACAATAATAAAATATGTCTCAAATAATGGAAATTGAGATGAAGTCCTTTATTACTTGGTAACTTATGAATTGAAACACCCAAATATAATAATCATAAAATGAAAAATACCATAAATATAAAATAATTCATGATATATTATATCAAAAGGGGTAGGAGGTACACCACATAAAATAAGTAAGTGGTGTTAATAGCATATGCCTCAAAGAAAGAAAAGTGAGTCAAGAATCCCTTACTACTTTGTAACTTTTGAATCATAAGCCCCATGAACGAGAAAATTTAAAAATAAAATTTAAAAAAAATAAATATAAAATAATTAATTATATCATATATAAAAATGTTCAGTAGATACACTACACAAAATAAGTAAGTGTTTAAAATGGTTCATGCCTCACGAAAAGAAAAGTGAGACAAGAATCTCTTACCTTACGTTTCATTTTGGGGGATTGTCCTTTAACTTCCTATATAATGATTTTAATCATGTTAATAACTTATTAAAAACCATAATTATATTTATAATATCATATATTATCTTATTATAATATCTTATTACCCTTTTGTTAACAATCATTCATTTTTTCACTATTTCGGGTGTTAATCGCCAAGTTTTTCGGATATGTTTTAACTTGTTATCTATGTTCCTATTAATTAGATCATAATTTAATCATATAAATAATGTAAAACATGGTCTAAATATAATATATATTTATTATATATTTATTTATAGTATTCCATAATATTTGAAAATAGGAAATGAAATGCACCATTCTTGGAGATGGTAGGTCGTATGTACACATGAACGCTGCTTCAATTTATTTTTCATATTTTAAAAGAATGAAATGTAAATGATATATATGTATATTATAAATATATTATCATATTTATGTCATATATTTCACATATTTTTATTAAAACTATCCTTTATATTTTCCATGTATAGTGTGAATGAGGCACATCGCTTTGAGGTGGCGGTAGTCCATAATTCTACAAACGATGTTATCATATTTACACAAAATGGGACGCATGAAGGTATGTGTTATATAATAATTAAAGAAAAGTAAATACATTATAAATATAATATATATCATATATAAATACTTTTTCCATCATAATTATCAACCATGAGAGGTGGTAAATTAAAAACAAACGACATCATTTTGCGAGGTGGTAGTTCACCATACACATAAACGGTAAGTTCATTACCCATTATATGGAAATGTGTGTAAATGTAGGATGAACACTTTGAATAAAAAATATCAGTATATTTAGGATACTTATGTTATTATATAATCAGGTAATTATAATATTTTAGGGATTGGTGAAAGAAATAAAATGAAAGTGATCGTTGAATAATGTTAGCTCGTTTTTGGGTAACTCATTTGGGTTTATACCAAAAGACTTCCTTGGTTGAATTTATGAAAAAGGTGAGGATTATATTTTTATGGGATGAGTTTTTAGATCTTATTTTATTAGATTTTGGGTGATCCAAAGGGATTTATATTTTTGAATAAGTGGGCGGGGTGAGTTTATTTTTATAGTAGAGGAGGATTGGAATTATTTTAAATTTTTCAAAAGGGAATTATACCCATATTTTTTCTAGGAAAAGTGACTCCAGTAATGGAAAAAATTAGATAAAAGGTATTATAGGGTCTTAATATGAATATAAAATCGATTTTTTAAAATTTTATAGTTCATTTTGTCCCTTAAGATTAAGGTTTAGTCCTATGTTAGGAAAATTTTTATCTTAATCATTATAATTAATTTTAATTACTTTCACTAATATTTTTTATCAAAAAATAAGTTAAACTTATTGGAAATTATAAATTATCATGATTAAAAATATTTAATCCAATTTTTCAAATTCCAATCACATAAGTAGAAGAAATTAGCTTAAATTTAATCCCGCTGACAAGAAGACAATGTGGGTTTTTAAAGTAAAACTTTTTAAAAAAAATTATGTTTTTATATTTAATTTCAAAGTAAAATTGATTAAAATGAAATAAATTGGATTAATTGGAATAAAATTTATATAATTAAAATTTAAAACTAATAAAAAAATATAATTTAAACTTATAAATAAACAAGATGAAAAATTAGTTTTGAATAAAAATTAAATATTTTTCACTATTCATTAAAAAATGAAACTTCACAGAAAAATACCAAAAAAACACCCTCACCTAATTTTTATGTTTCAATTTAAAAAATGAAGTTTATTTTGTAATATAAAATTTATAAAATTTTCAAAAATTGGATTTAAAATGGGTTTTTCATTAAAATATGGTAAAACTATCTTTAGAAAAAGTATATGTTTTATGCATAAAATTAGTTTTGCTCTTATATTATGTCTATAAAATATATTGGATTAATGTCAAAAATATTAAATTAAATATATATGTCATATATATTTAATTAATATAATTTTCAAATTTTAATTAATTTAATTTATTAAGACAAAACACCTTTAGGAGCATAAAAATGGAAAAATATATATATCATTTATATTCAATTGGTTTATATTTTTATTTCTAATTAATTGGTAAGCAATGAATTCAAATTATATTTTTTTAAACCATATATTTTCATAATTTAGTTAATACTATTCATAACCTCTAATTTAACATTTGGTATAAGTTTTATTATATTAAATAATAATATTTTAATAGTATATTGTTATTCGATAAAACTCGATCTTGTGTATAATGCAAGTTATCAAAGAAAATAATTGTTGCGTGTGAGGTGGATAACTTTTGTGTGCATTAAAATCTATATAATTTATTTAATTTATATAAAATAGTAATTATATTTTAATTTTTAAGGATATTATATTCCCTTACATGCGTATTGTTGCATGTCATACACGATGTCTAATATAATGTTAATATTTTAGAATTTTGGGGAATTATATTCTCCCCATTTTAAATAAATTTTTTCCTCATAATTTAAAATCGATTTTGGTAATAGATTTGTCTATATTTACTATGTTTCAATCCCTTATCATGAGAAGGGTTTACAAAACATCCTATAGAAAAGAGATAATGGGAATTACAAAGGTCACATGGTTTAACATGTAACTAGGTCTCTAAGTAAGAGAAAATTGGTGGAAAGTAGAGATACATCCATGGAAGAAAAGTGTAAATATTTATAGGGAGTGATTGAGTTAATTAATAAAAAACAATTTAATGATCAATGGAATTTTGAGGGCCTCGAGGCCATAAATCTATGATGATTAAAATACCATCAGTTCAATAAAAATTAACATATTTTGAAAACATTTTTGTTTTAAGATATTTTCCTAATTTATAGGAATTCTTTTGTTGACCAAGAATATAAGGAAATATTTTTAATTGGTAGGTTTAAATTTCATATTAACAATTCCATATTTTGTTTATCATTTGACCAGTTTATAATTCACCCATTACTTTAATAAATGGATATCCAAAAAGTTAACTTTGATTCCTAAAGCACTAAAAAAACTTTTAATGGATCATAAGGCCCATAAAAGAGTCACAAATCTAACTATTTGTCTCTAACTATTCCCCAAAGTCAATATGGTTTATAAATTAATCTCTAAACCTTAAAATTGACATTAATGGTTTATCGTTAATATTTATTTATCAATTTTTTTAACTAAAAACAATAAATATTTAACCACGACATTGCCTAGAATAGTGGTAGGTTTGAAACCCTTATCATCCTTCAGTCATGGGTTCAAGTCTCATGGTCTTTCCAGAGTTTATGGATTGTCACCCAATATACAAGTTTTTCTTTTCTAAAA
Source organism: Viscum album (assembly GCA_963277665.1). Taxonomy (NCBI): domain Eukaryota; kingdom Viridiplantae; phylum Streptophyta; class Magnoliopsida; order Santalales; family Viscaceae; genus Viscum; species Viscum album. Next base: position 1,486,402,200 of record OY728137.1, on the reverse strand, counting down.
CCTTGTTAATATAATTCCTATAATGTTTAGAAAATTATGATAGACTTCCTTAAAATAAGGTAAATCACTAAATAGCCTTTTAACTAAAGATTTCAATACAACCTCAATAAAGAAATACTTCATCCATTTTATTTCAACATAGTTCCCTCATTGGTCTATGGTTTAACCATAATATCATTTATAGGATTTCTAAATCATAAAACCTTATCTTAAATATAATATTCCTTACGATTAACCTAGGTTATTTATTTTCATTATATATTCAAATCCTTCATAATGGTTTGTAATGAAAATTTAAATTATCCTAAGTGTATCCCCCAAGAGTGTTAAACCAAGTGAATAGTAAGTCCCATTATCATGTACCAAGTTTTTCTCAATTCAGTCCCAACACACCTTGTTAAATTTCTTACCCTTAGGTGCATCTATTTCAAAAACATATCCAATTTTAGTATCCAAACAAATATATATTTCTAGGAAGACCCACATAATCTCTACCTTAATAAAATTCTAGGATATTCTTATATACTTATTCTCAAAGTCTACCTTAGGGTTATGTTCTCTAATATATGTTTTCCTAAATCTAGTTCTCAAGTTTTCTACAAAACTTCCTATGATACTAACTGTAATGACCCGAACCTAGAAATCCTAGAGTCGGTGTCTACTACCATTATATTGGTATGATTACAAAGAATAAAATACCGATGGACCAAAGAGTTTACTAGTTTTGGTAAACTAGATACATACAATAGTCTTACATTACAAATGAATACACGAATTACAACATAATTTTTTTCTTTCGAGGATAAAATTATTCCATCTATGATATCCTTGAATATATTTTTTAGTACACTTCATATAATACTGTGGAATGAAACAAAATAAGGGTGAGCTAAAATGGTCATTAAGGGTCTAGTATAGAGGAACCAATAATGAATCAATGACAATGGTCAATATTCCATGGTAATAACTAAAGACACGTTCCATGTAATCAATAAAATGAGAAGCAAGTGTGTAAATAATATGTAAAGTTAAATAACTAAAACACATTCCATTTAAATAACAAGATAAGGAAAAATTGATATTGCAAGGTAATAAACTAAAAAAAATCCATGTAATCAAAAAACTTATAATGAAATTCATCCATAGACTTTTTCATAGTGAAAATATCATGGATAATAAATACTGAATCAAAATAAATGCAATGATTAATTGTTGGACGTCATGTCTGAGGCACATGAAAACCTATACCTTCAAGATCTTTCACAAGATAGTTTAAAACTATTGGTAGAAACATGTTTAATTTTCAAAACTAATTTGTCTCATGAGAACCTGTCGGTGCATCGAGGGAATATATAAAGTCCAGGACCCACCCATCACTACCTCTCTAAATCATTTCTCATATCGAGTAATCTATTTAATTAATAAATAATATGCTTTTTCAAATATCTGTATTTAATAAAGAATATGGGTTTACCAATATTTCACCAGATAATCAAATAATTGTTAAAGTAAACACCATATGTAAAAATGATATATGGATTTGGAAATAAACATATCCATGATAAATGATATGGATAATTAGGGTAAATTCAATATTTAATGGTCATAGGAAATTAAATATTTCAAGGGGGCTAAACAAAGGAGTCAAAGAAGTGAATGTCAATATTATCCATAGAAAATCAATCAAAATTCATCTAGAGAAATAATCAAGATGGTATCAATACAACATATCCCTAATGGAGTAAAAATAAATGGTTTTTTTATTTATGAAAAAGAATAAGAACTTTAAAAACATACTTAAGTAAAATATCCTTTTGTTTTGAAAACCCCTTTTGAAAAACAATTACATTAAAAATAAATTTTTAAAAAATAAAACATTTTTAAAGGGTGAAAATGTATTTTATAAATAATTTTTAAAATTAAAAAAAATTGAATTTTTTTTATAAAACATAGTTTTTAGAAGAAAACATGTTCTCTAAATAAATACAGAAATGAAGTTTGATTTTCTTAAAAATATTTTCTAAAACATTTTGAGTACCAAAGAGTGTGAAATGGTACTATTATTTAATAAAGGTAATGAATAACCAGAATAGAATAAAATAAAAGGGTTTATTGAAAAATTATCCAATAATTTCCTCTGATGTAAATTCAAGTATAAATAATCCCAAACAAAATGAGATTGTGAAGTAAACCCTTTAAAAGACCTTAATGTTGATGTGAGAATCAATAAATAAATAGATTATGTGTGTAAAAGTTAAACCCATGTAAAAAAGTTGAAATAAAGAAACATATATTAAAAAGTTATTACACACATAATCTTAGAAAATTAATGATAATTAGGAAGTAATATAACTCCAAGAAAATAAATTGGGTTCTAAAATTATTTTCTAAATAGTAATTCATAATTCAAATCCCATTTGATGAAATAATTCAATTTGAAAATAAAAATATCATGAATAATGAATGAATTATGATATTATATTTGAAGTGATAGTATGTATACCATATATAATAAAATTATTTCATAACAACAAAATATGTCTCAAAGAATGTAAATTAAGATGAAGTCCATTATTACTTGGTAACTTTTGAATAGGAAGACTAAAACGTAATAATAATAAAATGAAACATTTGAAAACCATGAAGATAAAATAATTCATGATATATTATTTAAAAAGTTTCATTAGGTACACCACATAAAATAAGTAAGTGGTGTTAATGGTGTATGCCTCACGGAAAGAAAAGTGAGATAAGAATCCCTTACTACTTAGTAACTTTTGAATCATAAGCCCCATGAAAGAGATAACTTCAAAATAAAATTTAAATACCATGAGGATAAAATAATTAATGATATAATATATCAAAAAAATCATTATATACACCATAAAAAATAAGTAAGTGGTGAAAATAGTGTATGCCTCATAGAAGGAAAAGTTAGATAAGAATCTATTAACATGCATTTCCTTTCAGGTGAACAAACTTTAAATTAATGTATAATGATTTTAAGAATATAAATAAATTATTCCAGAACCATCATTATATTTATAATATAATATATTATCTTATTATAATATATTATTACCTATTTTTTAACAATCATTCATTATTTTTACTATTTTAGGTGTTAATTGACTAGTTTGTCGGGTATGTTTTAACTTATTATATTTGTTCCTATTACATAGATCAGGATTTCATAATATCTAGAATGAAAACCATGATTTATATATAATATATATTCAGTATATATATATGTGTGTATGTATGTATTTATAGTAATCCAAAATATTTTGAGATAGGAAATTAAATGCATCGTTCATAGAGATGGTATGTCGTACGTACGCATGAATGTTACTTGTATTTCTTTGTCTTATTTTAAAATAATTAAAATTAAATGATATATATGTATATTATAATTCAATTATAATATTTATTTCATATATGTATCTTATTTTTATTAAAACTTTCCTTTATACATTCCATGTATATTGTGAACAATTCACATCGCTTTGTGGAGGTGGTGGTCCACACTAACACAAATGATGTTATCGTATTTACAAAAAATGGGATGAATGAAGTTATGTGTTATATAAGAATTAAATAAGTATAAATAAATTATAAATGTAAAATATTTCATATGTAAATATATTTTACATCATAATTACCAACCATGATAGGTGGTAAAGGAAAAATGAACGACATCGTTTTACGAGGAGGTAGCTCGCCGTACACATAAACGGTAAGTTTGTTACCCATTAAATGAAATTGTGTGTAAGTGTAGGTCAAACCCTTATAAAAAATATATAATTACAATTATGGTAAGTTTTTTAATTTATAATCATGTAATAATAATATTTTGGTTTGTGGAAGGAAATAAAATAAATGTGGTCGTTGAAGAATGTTACCTCATTTTTGGGTAACTTCTTTTGGTTTATACCAAAAGACATAATTGTTTCGATTTATGACCAATGTGAGGCTTATAGGTTTAGGGTAATTATTTTTTATGCTTATTTGATCATATTTTGGTCTATCCAAAGGGATTTGGAGTTATGAATAAGTGGAATGGGTGTGTGCATTTTTATAGTGGAGGAGGAGTGGCATTCTTGTAAATTTTTAAAAGGGAATTATACCCACGTTTTTTCTATGAAAATTGGATCCAATAATAGACTAAATTATCTAAAATGGATTATGGGGTCTAAATATAAACATCCAATGGATTTTGGACAAGTTTATAGGTCATTTTGGCCCTTAAGTTTTAGGTTTATTCCCTTGTTAAGATAATATTCCATTAATCGCTGTAATTAATTTTAATTACTTTCACTAATATTTTTTGTCAAAAACTAAGTTGAAATTATTAGAAATTATAAATTATTATGATTAAAAATATTTAATACATTTTTCAAAATTCCAATCACATAATTTTAAGAAATTAATTTAAATTTAATTCAACGAATGGGATGACAAAGCAGGTTTTCAAAGTAAAAATGTTCAAAAGTTTTCTATGTTTTTATATTCAATTTCAAAGAAAAATTGATTCAAATAAACCAAATCGGATTAAATAGTATAAAATATATATAATGAAACATTAAAACTAATAAAAATATAATTAAACCTTATAAATAAATTAGACGAAAAAGTAGTTTTGAATTAAAATACAATATTTTTCATTATTCGTCAAAAAATGAAACTTCACAGAAAAATACCCGAAATTAAATTTAAACTAATTTTGATGTTTCAATTTAAAAAATGAATTTTATTTTAACATATAAAATTTATAAATGTTCTAAAAATTGGATTTTAAGTGGGTTCTCCATTAAAATGGGGTAAAAGTATCTTTAGAAAAATGTATGTTTTTGCATAAAATTGGGTTTGTTGTTATCTTATACCTATCAAATATATTAGAATAATTTCAAAAATATTTGATTTAATATATAACATATATATATATATATAATTAATATAATTCTATAATTTTAATTAATTTAATTTATTAAGACAAAACGCCTTCAGGAGAATAAAATTAAAAATATATCCTTGATATTCAATTTGTTTATATTTCTATTTCTAATTAATTGGTAACCAATGAATTCATATTATATTTTTGTAAACAATATATTTTCATAATTTTGTTAATACTATTCATTACCACTAATTTAACATCTAGGTTAAGTCTTATTGTATTAAATAAAAATATTTTAATAATATATTTTTGTTTGGTAAAACTCGATATCACGTATAATGTAAGTTATTGAAGAAACTCATTGTTGTGTGAGATGCAAGATAACTCAATGTTGTTTTAATTTTAGACTATATATTATATTAAAAAAATTAAATAGTAATTATATTTTAAAGTCTCAATATATTATATTCCCTTGAACACTTGGTGTTGCGTGTCATACACATTATAGAATACAATGTTTTTATTTTAGAATTTTTTGGAAATACATAGGTGATAAATTTTATATTTTTATGTTCATTATGTATTTATAGTTTATTTATGGTATAAAATTTTTTACTTGAGAACACCTGTTGAGAACACATTAGTGGTGTCTGACTATGTTTTTTACTCACACCTTACTTGGGAATTTCATTGCACTTATAGATTTCATGACTAGTGATCCGGTGAAGGGAAAAGTCCCTATAGTGGATGGATGAGAAGAGAAGCATGGATCTAGTATCAGATCATGATGTACTTTAGAATAACCCAAAATTTTATTTTATTTTTCATCTTCACTTTATATTATGGTTTTGATTTCCACGTTTTGATCCATTTATTACCTGTATTACATGTATTCCCTTTTTATTATTTAGTTTATGAATGGTACTCTGATCATTAAATTATTTATTATTTTGTTTGTTTATTTATACAATGAAATGATACTTAGGCTATAGTCTCCCCACTAATAGACATGGACCCTCACTATTAGTTAGCAGACTCTTGTATATGGGGAGGAGCACATGAGGTCATGTGACCCTCCAACTTAGACCTAGTGGTTCAGGTTGGGATGTTAAAAAATGGTATCAAATCACACATTTTTCTTTTCCTTTTTATAATAACCTAGACCATGGTATAAAGGTGATATTTGTTTGGGAATTAGCTAGGGTATTTTCCATGTACTTGGCCAACACATGTGTAACATACCTCAAATATACCATTTATGGGGTTGTTGTTATTGTATCATGATATTTTGTGTGTATTAATGTATCATGATCTGGAACATAGGTCCAAATTACATATATATACCTATTATTGTGATTCATAGAAGTTATTTTTTAAAATTCATTGAATTGTACTATCCTTTTGGGATAGTTTCTCTAATTTTTTGATATATCTGTTCTACCATACTATTATGGAATATCTCTATTTGGAATTAATTAGTTGAACTGATCATGTAGTTGTGTTAGTATATATATGATTACTATGACTAACTTGTAGGGATGGAGACCAGGGGTAGTACTAGGAGGGTTATACCTTCGGTTATGGGTAAACTCCTAGGAAACCCTTATTTGATCTCTTAGACTAGTTTTAATTTGTTTATATTCCTAAAATTTTATGTTTCACTGAAGATTTCACCACACATATGTTTTGTGGGACTACCATCTATGTAGAAGGATAATATAAAGCACATTCTCATACCTTCTCTAGTTGTGTAAGTAGTAGGCCCACTTCATATAGGATTCCTTCCATTAAGATCTATGGTTGACTACACCATTTATTTTTAGCGCTAGTATCCTCCATCATTTCAGGGAATTGATAGATCATAGGATGTTGAGTATTGGGTGGATATCATCAAGGGTATTTTTTACCACATTGAGACACCAACTAGCATGAAGGTGAAGCTAGAATCTTTTATGTTGTAGAGATTTTCTAAGCATTAGTGTGGATTCATGGGACACGCTGGATGGGATGAGGTTCTCACCTGGGAGGCCTTTATAAACCTGTTCCTTAAGTATTTCTCTCCTGATATGCTGAATCTTGACAAAGAACATGAGTTCATATGGATATAGAAGGGTTCCATGATGGTGTATGCCTACATTGTTCATTTTTCTGAGCTTATTTTTTATATACCTATTTTTTCCTAGAATTATGCTTAGAATTCTGGGAAGTTTAATATCAGACTTTATCTTGATATCAGATAGCAGGTTCAGAGCTTCGACATAGCATCATACCTGAAGGTTTTTTAAAATTCCTCAACCATCGAGAAGATTTTGGTGCAGGGTTGAGTAGATAGTTTTTTCTAACTTTAAGTACTCAAATAGGTGGACCCCTACTATTTCTATGAGTACTTATTCCAATGGTAGGAAGAGGAAGGATAGGTATGTAAGAGAAAACTTTGGAATTCAAGTGTCATAGAGTTTCGTTCCTTTATTTACCTCAGGTGGTGACCCATAGTTCTTCAACTGTGGGAAGATTGGACACTACTATAGGTCCTTCTTGAAACCTCAAAAAAATTGCTAACGGTGTGGAAAGATAGTCCATCTCTAGTTGTTTTTCTCTAAAGCTATGTGAGAAGGATTTTTTAGAGGTTCCAGGAAGATAATTTCAGGGGGTTGGGGATACAGCTAATTTCTTAAGCAAAAGGCTTAGACTAGTCATGAATCTCGAGGATAGGGTCATGAAGTTTAGGCAATAAATGTCTACATAGTGGATCAGACTCTGGTAGATGGTGGTGAGGATCCATCTACTATTCAAGGTACAATATTCATCACGTCTACTTTATCTACTACCTTGTTCGATACTGGTGATTCCCATTATTTCATACTTGCATAAGTAGTTGTTGGAATTTACTTACTAATCAAGTTATACTCTGATTTAGTATCCCTGGATACACCATTCGGAACAAAATTGGACTATATCCAATGATTTATAGAGTGTTCTATATTAAACTCTAGCTATGGAAATCTATGGGATTTCATGATTTTATATATAACAACCTTCAATTTGATTTTCATCATGGACTGGCTGACCATCTTACGAGCTCACATTGATTGTTATTAAAGATGTGTTTCATTCACTTCACCGAATGGAGATATGTTGATGATGATCATAGAGTTGAAATTGGGAGTAGGTAGAGTTGTACTAGACATGAGTCATCTCATGACAATCATGGCACAGATGGCATGCTTGGATCTTTTTTCAGAATCAATAATATCTGCCTCTACTCTTCTTCTAGTCATAGGTCGCTATCAAGACATATTTTTGTATTGGTTCATAGAACTTATTCCAGATAGGGGAGTTTACATTGAGATAGAGTTCATAACAGATTTAGAGCCCATTTAGATACCCCCTAATCTTATGTAACCAGCCAAGATATAGGACATCAAGATGAGTCTAAATGACCTATATTATAAGGGATTCATCGGGAATAGTACATCACCACAGTGTGCATCTGTATTGTTTTCCAAGAATATAGATGATAGTATTTGACTCTACATTGGTTAATAATAGATGAACCAGGTGGTGGTGAATAACTAATATCCTTTACTCAGGATCAATGAAATTTTTTATCAGTTATGGGGATCCCAATGGTTATCTAAGATTGATCTTCAATCAATCTATCAACGGTTTTAGTTTAGGGAGGTGTACATCAAGAATATGAAATTTTAGAGTAGGAATGGGTTATATGAGTATTCGGTGATAGTTTTTTGTTTGAAAAATATGCCAGTAGTGTTCATGGACATCATGAATAATATCTTTCATTCTTACCTGGAATCATTAATCATGGTGTTTATTTTTTTCATCCTCATTTACTCACTAACACCGGAGTATAATGATGGAAAACTTGAGATAGTTCTGAGTATGCTCTGAGCACATCAGCTATACGTCAATCTATCAAATTTTGACTTCTGGGATAATGAGGTGAGGTTCTTGGGGAATGTGTTGTATTAGACAAGTATATCCATTAACCTAGAGAAAGTTGAGGAAATGATGTCCTAGAAACATCCCTAGAACTTGTACAAGATTAGGATCATTATGTTCTTAATCGGATACAACCTTCATTTTATCCAGGAGTTCTCCCAATTATCATCACCTATAAATACACTAACGAAGAAGGTAGTGAAGTTATAATGGTTAGAGTAGTATGAAGATTGTTTTCATGAGTTAAATAGGAGTTTTAATATAGCTCCATTTCTAACACTTCTTGAGCTTGGGATCGACTATGTGGTATACTACAATGCATCAGGCATTAGTTTGGGAGTGGTACTGATGCATAAAGAGAAGGAAGTGGCTTATGGTTCTTGTCAGTTGTAACCCCATGAGAGAAAATAGACCAATCATAACTTGGATTTGGTAGCCTTGGTCTATGCTCTAAATTGTTGTTGGCACTATATATTTGGTGAGAATTTTGTTATCAAAACTGAAAATAAGAGACTTTGTTACATCTTCACATAGCGGGGCACAAACACAAGGTAGTGGAACTGGGTTGAGTACTAATAGACATTTTAATTTGATATGTCCTATACACCTAGTAAAGTTAAATTAATTACAAACACTCTCAACCATAATATGTAGGTTAAGAAAGAGCTTAGTGAATGGCCTTCAAAGGACTAGTGTCACTTGATGATCTTGTTGGATGACTAAAGTATGGACTCTTTGTAGGATCAGGTATTGATGAATTGTTCTCCCTTGGTGGTCAAATCTTCTATTTTGGACCAGGTAATGGATATGCAGGATTTATACCCCAAGTGTGATGTGTTGAGGAAAAATCCATATAGAGGTGACCCAATACCCAGGGGGTTGTTAGGGATTGAAAATGTGATCCTTGTGCATGGGAGAGTAGTAGTCCCTACTTCCATCACATATGAGATAATAAGGGAATTTAATACCTCTATATGGATAGTAAATACTAGTGGGAAAAATATTTACCACAACTTCATATGATAGTTCTAGTGTCTTAGGAGGAAGAGGGATACCTCTAGCTTTGTTTCTCAATTCCTTACCTATCATAGGTAAAAGGCTAAGCACCAGTATCTTGGTAGTTTTCTCCAGCCGCAACTAATTCCCATGTGTAATTTTGAGGGTGCCAAGATGGAATTTATGATGAAGTTACCCAAGACCCTGAAAATTTTTTACATTGTGTGGGTGATTTTCAATTAGCTGATGAAGTTTTCTCACTTATTACCAATCTAAGAGACTCTCCCAGTATACGAGATGAGAATTTTATAGGTCTATGAGATCATACGCTTGTATGGAGTTCCCATAAGAATTGTATCTAAAATAGATACATGTTTTATGTCATGGTTTGGAAGGTCTTGTATAAATACCTAGGGACTCATCTATGATTTATTATAGTGTACCATCCTCAGATAGATGGATAGTTCAAGTGGATGGTACTTATAACACCCCAAACATTGTATGGTATATTTCTCTTAAATACTTTCAATTAATTAGATAGACTATATTGCATGAAGAAATGATTCTATGTGAAATAAAACTTGGTTATTTATAGAAGATAGTCATAACCTATCAGTTAAACTTAAAATTTCCACTTCTGTGTTTTGAATTTTGAAAAATTCATATACACAGTTGTGATCAGGGTGATATTTGGAGTACGATAGAATCAACTTAATTTTTGGTGTATAGTAACTTACCCTTATTAATAGTAACATAACCTTTTTAATAGTAACATACCCTTATTAATAGTAATATGACCCTTATAAGTGGTAACCTTACCCATAAAAGTATAAATAAAATTCAAGCACCTTAAAAATAAAGGTGAATATTTTAAGTGTTGGTATTTTTCGATTAAATGGTGATTTTAATTAAAAATTAAATTTATCATATTTGGAAAATTATTTTCAAAAAATGGAGTTCATTTTTGGATTTAACATGTCAAAAAATGGTTATAGTGATTTTTTGGGATTTTTCTAAAATAATATAATTTTTTATGAATAGTAAAATACGATAATTTACCATATATACATTTTAAGATAAATACACTATTCTTTGCATCATTGCTGATATAATCACACTTGGTTCAAACTCACATGAACTTATTACTATTTTTGGTCATGAAATCATCACTATTTCTTGTCTTAGGAAAAAATAATAAACTAATGATTAAGATATTAAGAAACCCCTCCTCCCCTCCACTATATAAACCACCTCTCACCCCCACATCCTATCACACCACTCAAGATTTGATCCTTGACTAAATTCATCCAAATACAATTCCCAATCCCTCTACAAACATCCAAGACCTACTGTTCTAACCAAATGTACAAAAACAAATTCCTTAAGGAGATTCTCATGGAGGATTACTAAAGAGGTGAACCTCTCTTCCTTTTCCTTTCAACTTCTTTTACAAGTTCTATTATTTTTTTGATCTCTCCTCACCTAACCTCATCCAAATGCTATGATAATTCCACTACCTTACATGAAATAGAATTTTATTATGTTAATGGAATTTTTCATCATCATCTCTCTTTTCCCCCTCCTCTTATACTAAAAATGAAAACACCGCCTGGGATGTGTTAATTTATCACATTCAAGGACGATGGGTTTTCAATTTCTATTATCATATTCAATTATGGTCATAAAACCATTTTTATAGTTTAAACATATAATTATATATATAATATATCCTATTTAATGTTCTATAATCATTTTTTACTCATGGTATTTAATTATAAAACAAAATGAGTTTGTGGTGATCAAAAAACAATCAAAATAATCCAAGTGTTTATCATTAAAATTTTTTATAATGATTAATCCTCTCCCAAAAAAAACAAATGATTTATATGATCATTTAACCTTATTTATGATCATTAATAACTCATAACTTTAATTTGGGGTATCAATTTCCATTTTACATGAACTTCCATACTCTTATACAAGCAAACTGATTATAAAAACTTAGAAAATGTCCACTCCCAAATGATGAGATTTAATCTATTAACCAATATAAAAATCCATAAATGAACTTAATGAAGACATAATAAGTCAATTACATGTATATAAGGTTTTGGAATTTTTAATTAATGAATCTAATTTGACTATCCAGGACATTAATATCAAAGTAATAACACATTCGGACATAAGGTAAGGGTTTTTTCATCACTTTTAATTCCGTGAGATTTCTATTGTTCGCTACTTATTTCTTATGTGTGGTGTATGTGTACTTCAATTTGATATATAATATCATGATTATATTTATATTCATGGTATTCTATGATTAATTTGGTGATTATTAATTTTTGGTGATACGACTCGATTGATTACAATGTGGTAAGGGACTTTGTCTCGATTTCCATTTCATTGAGACTTACTCTGTATTGAGCACTCAATCTTTCTTATGTGGTGTATCTACTACCCATTTGAGATCATTTTTCATTTGAAATTATAATTCGGGTAAATATCCATTTTCTTGAAACATGTATATGATTATTTCCTTAAGTTGTATACCATTTTACATAAGGTGTTAATTTTGAATGCTATGTTAACTAGGGAAATATTGATGAATATGTATCCTCTATTCAATATGGATGTAGAAAAGGCATATTTTTATTATATTAAATCTATGTATAAATAATTATTTGGACTAGAAGTGATGTGTGGGATCCACTATATCCCCTTAATGCATCGACATGTCTCATGAGACAAATCAGTTGGCGACAAACCCTTTGAGTTTGTTTCCAAAAATCTGACAGGTTTCTACCCACAGACTTAAACCATAATGATGTTATAATGGTTCATGTTCTAGATACATGATTTCCAAATAATAATCATCCTCTTTATTCAGTATTCAGTTATTTATTTCCATGATGTTTTCACTATGAAAAAATCTATGGATGCATTTTTTATTCTCAGCTTATTGATGGCATGTGTTTTCATTTATTAATCATACCTTATTAGTTGTGTCTAATTGATTATGTTTAACTTTATATTGATTCATGAATACACTATTTTTAACCCTTACTGATAATTTTAGCTCACCCTAATTATGTTTTCTTTCCCCAAGTTATGAAGAATATAACCTTGAATATGCTTTCAAGAAGGCAATTTATTTCGGTTTATTATGTATCATGTTGTGTTTTCTATCTTTACCAATGTACTATGGGTATCATGTATGTAATATGGTCTTCCAAAACTGCAAAACCAATTGGTACTTTAGGATATATTTATTTTAATCATGCCAATATAATAAAATATTGCACTGGCTCTGGGTTTCTAGGGTCGAGGTGTTACTATTGTTATCAGAGGAAGTTTAGCAGCAGCCTTGGAAACTAGATTTAGAAAACATAGTTTAGAGGACATAACCTTAAGATAGACTTTGAGGATAATCATAGAGTAACATCCTATAATTTTGGTAAGGTATATACTATGTGGGTATTCCTATAAAATACATCCATATCTGGATACTACAAGTGGATGTGGTTCTAGAACAGATGTACCTAGGAGTAACAACTCTGACAAGGAGTTTTAGAATTGACCTAGGGTATCCTAGTACACAAAAATGGGCCTTACTGTGCACCTGTTTTGACACTACTGAGGGATATTATTAGGATAATTCACATTTTCTTTACAAACCATTATGAAGGATTTAAAATTAAATACAAACCATGTTTATGATTATGATATTAGATTTGCATAAATTTTTAAATTATGTTAAGTGATAGCTAGTTAGAAATTATGAATTATGGCCTAATTTAGTGTATGTCATTGTTTAGTGATGGTTCCAAATGGAATAAATGGAATCAATACCCATGGAAAATATAGGTATTTTCCCACTGAGTAATTCAACACATTCAATGTTGGAGCAGATCAGATCATGACCATATTGGGACAACTTACTCAGGTTGTGATGAATAAACATGCTACATCTGTATTGGATCATTTCATGTGGAACAAGCCCCCATATTTTAGTGGGACTAATAATCTAGTGGTAACTGAGTAGTGGATCAAGTCCCTTGAAAAAATATTTCTAGCCTTGAGATGCAATGAAAATGAAAAGGTAGTACTGGCACTTTATTGCCTCAAGGGTGATGCTGATCAGTGGTGGTCCTTGATCCAGAATACCACATAGAAAGAATAAATAGAATATATGGAATTGAGAACTTTTAAGGAAATATTATTCGAAAAATATTTCCCTAGTGAACAACAAACTAAAATGAAAATTAAATTACTTATCCTAAAGCAAAGGGAATAAGAAAGTGTTGCAGAGTATGAAGCAACCTTTACATACTAGCTAGGTCTGCAATAAATTATGTATATGATTTGGAAGACAATATTGATAATTTCTTTTAAGTTCTTAAGCCAATTCTTCAAAGCGAACTGGATTCTCAAACATTTTCATCATATTATGAAATTGTGTTAATTTCTATCAAAACATAGAAAGAATTTTATAGATCAAATTTGTTCAAGGGAAACCAAGATAAGAAGCGGTATTCGGATAACCATGTAAAATGTGAAGTGAAAAATAATAATAAGGTAATGAATCAATTACCACTATACAAGAACTATGAAAATAATTATCCTGGGAAATTCTTGAAAGGGATGGGAGTTTTCTATAAGTGTGGAGAAAGGGATCATCGATCTAATGAATGTAGGAGGAAGAAACAAGTTAATAACATTAAATTTTACAATTTTAGAGAGATGGGGCACTATGAAAATGAGTATCCTAAGTTCTAAGGAAACTTGCCTCAGAAAAGGAAATGAGATAAAGGGAAAGATTATGCAATTACAACTACGGAGATTGAAGTTTCTAATGATATGGTGGTGGGTACGTTAATTGTTTCCTCAAACTTATCCAATGCTTAATTTTATTCTGGATCATCACATTCCTTTATATATTCCCAGTTTTCAAAGAAAATTGTACATTTCCAATTTGACTTTATAAATGATTTTTCAATCAAAACTCCTAAGGGAAGTACCGTTGCAATAAAGATGTGTCAGTCCATCCCCTTTGTGACACAAAAACATACTTTAGTTGTTGACCTTATCATCATACCTATAATTTACTTTGATATAATTCTTGGTATGAATTGTATTTCAAATTATGATGCAAAAATATATTATAAGAAGAATTAAGTAACAATTTTTGAGAATGATGTAGACTCCATTATCTTTAAAGTAGAAACATCATCATCTGGATCTTATCCTGATCCACCTATAGTAGATTTTGTAAATGAAATTATTAGGGAGGAATAGAAAAAATAATATATGGATATTAAAAGTTAAGATATACCTATTGTGTAAGAATACATTGATGGTTTTTCAGAGGATTTACCTAGACATCCTCTAGATTAATAATTTGAGTTTTTATTGATTTAATTCCTGGTGCAAGACCTATATCAAAGACTCCTTATATAATGGACACTATGGAATTATTAGAACTCATGAAACAACTAGAGGAATTGAGTGATAAAAGGTTTATTCATCCTATTGTTTCTACATGGGGATCACCTATTCTTTTTTTCAAGAAGAAAGATGGATCTATGAGGTTTTTTATTGACTATAGGGAGATCAATGCTATTATGATAAATAACAAGTATCATCTTCCTCACATTGATGATTTATTTTATCAACTTCATAGAGCCCAATATTTTTCAAATATTGACCTTTGATCTGGATATCATCAAATGCGTGTGAGGAAGGAAGTTATTCCTAATATAGAATTTCGAACCTGGTATAGGCATTACGAGTTTACAGTAATGCCTTTTGGACTGGCTAATTCAACCTTGGTTTTCACGGATCTAATGAATAGGGTTTTAAAGGAATATCTTGATAAATTTTTTGTGGTATTTGTCAATGATATCCTAGTATACTCCAAAATCTATGAAGACCATGAGAATTATTTTCAGATCATTATGAAACTCTTAGAAGAAATGAATTATATGGGAAGTTTAGAAAGTGTGAATTTTGGATTCAATTGGTTTTTTTTTCTATATTGTCTCTAAGGATGAAATCTTAGTTGATCCTGGGAAGGTAAAGGAAATCCAAGAATGGAAACCAATGAACATAACTAAGTTATGTAGTTTTATTGGCTTAGCATGTTACTATCGGCATTTCATTCAGAATTTTTCCCGATTGGCTAACCTGCTAACCAAGCTCACACGTAAAGGGGTTAAGTTTGTATGGATGAAATAATTGACATAATGCTTTGAATAATTGAAAATAAGATTGGTTAATGATCCAATTTTGAATCTTCCATCTATAAATTATGGATTTGTGATATACAGTGATGCATCAAATAATGAACTAGGTTGTGTCATTATACAAAATAATAAATTTATTACTTATACATCAGGGAAGTTGAAGACTCATGAGAAAAATTATCCAACCCATGATATTGAGTTAGCAACTGTAATATTTTCTAAAACAATATGGATACAATATCTCTATGGTGAAATATATGATATATATATGGATCACAAGAGTTTGAAATACATTTTTACACAAAAATAACTCAACATGAGGCAAAGTAGATGGATCGAGTTACTCAAAGATTATTATTGTTCAATAAACTACCACCTGAGAAAGGTAAATATGGTGGAAGATTCATTAAGTAGGAAAGATCGTGGACTTATAACCCAAATGAGGATTGAGAGAGATCCTATATGCATGGATATGCTAAATATGGATATGGGAATTGTTAAGAAAGGGGAAACATTTTTCCTCTTTCAAATGATTACTAAACCATCTTTTCTAGAGAAGATAAAAATCTCTCAATCTGATGATGAGAATTCACAAAATAAAATTAAAGCTATTAAGGATGCAAGATTAGAAAACTTTGTGTATGAGGATGGAGTTTTGAAATTTGGGAAGAGGTTATGTATTCCATCAGTACCTGAGCTAAAAATAGAACTATTAGATGATGCTCATAGCTCAAATTTCTCTATACATCCTAGTAGAACCAAAATGTATATAGATCAGAAGGAATATTTTTGGTGGGATAACATGAAGCGAGAAATTTCTAACTATGTGTCAAGGTGTCTAGTTTTTCAACAAGTGAAGGCCGAGAGACAACATCCTAGAGGGTTCATGCAACCTCTATCTATTCCTATGTGGAAGTGGGATGACATTACGATGGACTTTTTCATAAGACTACTAAGGACACCTAGAAGGAATGATGAAATATGGGTAATTATTGATCATCTCATAAAATTGACACATTTCCTTTCTATAATAGAGGATTTACCACTTGAGATCCTGGAAAGCCTTTATATTAATGAAGTTGTTAGACTTCATGGTGTGCCTCTATCAATTGTGTCCGATCAAGATCCCTAATTTACATCAAAATTATGGAAAAGTATCTGGGGGGTTTGGATACTGAGCTTCATGTGAGTACTTCTTATCACCCCCAAACTGACGGATATTCTAAAAGGACTATTCAAACACTTGAAGACATGTTGAGATCATGCTCTCTGGACTTTCACGGTATGTGGGATCAATACTTGACTTTGGTGTAATTTTCCTACAATAATAGTTTCCATTCTAGTATTCAAATGGAACCATGTAAAGCATTATATGGTAAGAGGTGTCAAACTCCAAATTGTTGGGATGAAGTTAGCGAGAAGAAACTTATAGGCCCAGAACTTATCGAAGAGATGACTTCAAAGGTAAAGAAAATTCAGGCCCATATTAAAGCATCCCAAAGTTGGAAAAAAATTATGATGATAATCAAATAAAGGATTTGAAATTTCAAGTAGGATATCATGTCTTTCTAAAAGTATCTTCATGAAAGGGTGTCTTAAGGTTCAGTAAGAAAGGGAAACTGAGCCCTAAGTACATCGGACCGTTTGATATTCTAGAAATAATTGTAGTTGTATCTTACCATTTAGCAATTCCAGCAAGTCTCTCCAAAGTTCATAATGTGCTCCACATGTTGTTGTTAAATAAATACATTCAATACCCAATGCATATACTCACCTATGAAGAAATATAGTTGGAACCTAATTTGTCATACAGTGAAAAACCTATCGAGATTCTTGACACAAGGGAGTAGGTATTGAGAAATCAGACAACTCGACTGGTAAAGGTTATTTGGAGAAACCATAAAATGGAGGAAGAAATGTGGGAACCTGAGGATGTTATGAAGAATAACCACCCACATCTTTTTAAAGGTCTTTATACATGAAAATTTTCAAGGATGAAATTTTTGAAGGTGGAAAGAATATAACTCCTTAAATATTTTATAGTATATTTATATTAAATACTTTCAATTCATTAGATTGTCTCTACTACATGAATAATTGGTTCTCTATGAAATAACACTTGGTTATTTATAGGATATAGTCATAACCTAGCCATTAAACTTAAATTTTCCACTTCTGTGTTTTGAATTTCGAAAAACAACCATACAAGGTAGCGATCATGGAGATATTTGGAGTCTGATATAATCAACTTAATTTTCATTGAATAGTAACTTACCCTTATGAATAGTAACTTACCCTTATAAATAGTTACTTACCCTTATGAATAGTAACCTACCCTTATGAATAGTAATATTACCCTTATAAATGGAAACCTTACCCATGAAGTTATAAATAAAATTTAGGCACCTTAAAAATGAAGGTGAATATTTTAAATGTTGGTATTTTTCAATTAAATAGTTATTTTAATTATAAATTAAATTTCTCATGTTTAGAAAATTATTTTCAAAAAATAGATTTTATTTTTGGATTCTACATGTTGGAAATGGTTATAGTAAATTTTTGGATTTTTCTGAAATACTAGAATTTTTTATGAATAGTAAAATACAATAATTTACCGTATATATAAATTTTACAATAAATACACTATTACTTGCATCAATACTGATGTAATCACACTTATTTTAAACTCACATGAACTCATTGCTATTTTTTCATGGAATAATTACTATTTCTTGTCTTAGGGAAAAATACTAAACTAATGATTAAAATATTAAAAAAAACCCTCCTCCCCTCCACTATATAAACCACCTATCACCCCCTCTACCTATCACACCAATAAATTCCTTCTAGTTTCACTAAAAGTCCAAAAACAAATGCCTTAAGAATATTCTCAAGGAGGAGTACTCAAGAGGTGAACCTCTCTTCCTTTTTCTTCCAACTTCTTTTACAAGTTCCATTATTTTTTTTCTCTCTCTTCACATCCCCTGATACAAATGCTAATATAATTACAGTATCTTAAATAAATTGTAATTTTATTATGTTAATGTAATATTTCATCATCATCTCTATTTCCTTTCTCTTATACTAAAAATGAAATCACCGTCTGAGATGTGTTAATTTATCACATTTAATGATGTCGGGTTTTCAATCTCTATTACCATCTTCAATTCTAGTCATGAAACAATTTTTATAGTTTAATAAGATAATTATATATATAATATGTCCTATTTAATGTTTTGGAATCATTTTTTAAACATGTTATTTAATTATAATACAAAATGAGTTCGTGGTGATCAAAAAACCATCAAAATAATCCAAATGTTTATCATTAAAATTTTGTATAATGATTCATCCTATCCCAAAATAACCAAAGGATTTATATGATCATTTAACCTTATATATGATCATTAATAAATCATAAATTCAACTCTAGATTTCAATTTCCATTTTATAAGAACTTCCATACTCTTCTACAAGCAAACTGATCATAAAAACTAAGAAAATGTGTACTCCAAAATGATGAAATTGAATCTATTAACCCATCTAAAAGGATATAAATAAACTTAATGAAGTCATAATAAGTCAATTAAATGTATATAATCTTCTTTAATTTTTAATTAATGAATCTAATTTTACTATACAGGATATTAAGATCAAAGGAAGAACATATTCAGACATAAGGTATGGGTTTTCTCATCTCACTTTTAATTTCGTGAGATTTCTATTGTTTGCCACTTATTTCTTTATTGTGGTGTATGTGTACTTCCATTTGATATATAATATCATGATTCTATTTATATTCATGGTATTCTGTGATTCATTTAGTTATTATTAATTTTTTTTCATACGACTCGATTGATTACAACGTGGTAAGGGACTTTGTCTCGATTTCCATTTCATTGAGACTTACTCGGTATTGTGCACCCAATCTTTCTTATGTGGTATATCTACTACCCATTTGAGATAATTTTTCATTTGAAATTATAAATATGTTAAATATCCATTTTCTTGTATCATGGATATGATTATTTCCTTAATTTTTATACCATTTTACACATGGTGTTAATTTTGAATGCTATGTTAACTAAATATTGATGAATCTGTATCCTCTATTCAATATGGATATAGAAAATTCATATTGTTATTATATTAAATATATGTATAAATAATGATTTTTACTATAAGTAATGGTTGGGATCCACTATATCCCCTTAATAAATCAACATGTCTCATGAGACAAATCAGTTGGCGACAAACCCTTCAAGTTTGTTTCTAAAAATATGACGGGTTACTACCCACAGACTTAAACTGTCATAGTGGTATAATGGTTCATCTTCCAGATACATGACATCCAAATAATAAGCAACCTCTTTATTCCGTATTTAGTTATTTTTTTCCATGAGTTTTTCACTATGACAAAATCTATGGATGCATTTTTTATTCTCATCTTATTGATGGCATGTGTTTTCATTTATTCATCGTGTCTTACTAGTTTTTTCAAATTTATTATGTTTCACTTATTATTGATTCATGATACTACTATTTTTAACCCTTACTGAATATTTTATATCACCCTTATTATGTTTTATTTCCCCATTTTAGGAAGAAGATAACCTTGAATAAGCTTTCAAGGAGGTAGTTTATTTTAGTTTATTATGTATCATGTTATGTTTTCTAAATTTCCTAATGTACTATGGGTATCATGTATGTAATATGGTCTTCCAAAATTGGTAAACCAATTAGTCCTTCAAGAGTTATTTATTTTAATCATTCCAATAAAATAAAATAATGCACCTACCCTCGGTTTCTGGGTTCGAGGCGATATAATACTCATACTTGAGGATATTCTTTAAGCATCATTTCTAAAGTTCGGTGGAGCTTGGGATAATCATATATCCTTGGTTGATTTTGTATAAAACAAAAGTTACTAGTATTTGATTCATATAGAACTATATGAGTCTATTTATGGGAGGCCATGTCATTCACTATTGTATGGGCATGATCTAGGTAAGGCAGTATTTATGGGGCCTAGTTTAGTTTAGAAGACCTATGAGAGGGTGAAACTGATTCAGAAGTGGTTGATCACTTCTCAAAGTATGAAAATATTGAATGTCTCCCATATGAGGGTAAATTTGGATTATATTATGGAAAATTAGGTTTTCTTGAGAGTGAATCCATGGTTATGTCATCGATGTCTGAATAGTCAAGGAAAATTAAAACCACATTTGGTTAGGGCCTTCGAAACTATCAATCAGGTTGAGATAGTGGAATTCCATATATATCTTACTTCTCTCTAATAATGTATGCATGTAATGTTTGATTTTTCATATATTTGGAGTTACATGGTTGATCTTACACATCTTATTGACTTTGAGGGCGTTGAGTTGGAGGTAGATTCATCTTATGAGGAGCATCCAGTATGGATTATGGATCCAAGTGAGAAACTCCTTCAAGGGAAGATGGTGCCACTTTTCTAGATTTAGTGGCAGTATGTATGGGTCCAACAGTATATGCAGGAGAGTGATTCTGATGTTTTATCTCAGTGGTATGAGTTTTTCAATAAATACGACTAGAGATACTTCTTGGGGATGAGAATGCATTATAGGGGGAAATTTTAATATTATTAATTTTAAATTGATCCTTGAAACATCTCTTGTTTATAATTTATAAAAAAAATATTTAGAAATATAAATTTTCGAAAAAAACATATTTTTATAGTTTTAAAGTGTTACATAATGGTAAGGTAAGTTTTTAAGGCCTTGCATAAGGGTAAAAATCACTTATCCTAACTTGCGTAAGGGTAAGGGAGTTGTACAAGGTGATATGTAAGGGTAAAGATGAATTCCTAAGTTGTGTAAGGGTACTTCATGAATTATTTATGGGTATAAAGATCTTCATATGGGTACCCCATGTGTTTTATAATGGTAAATAACTAACAGGTAAGGGTAACCATGCACTACATAAGGGTATACTGGATTTTCTAAACATTGTGTAAGTGTAACCCAGAGATTTCATGAGGGTTCCAACTTGTGTGAGGGTATTTTTTTAAGGGTACTAGCTTTCATAAGGTTGTTTTTTAAGGGTAGACTTGGATTTTCAAAGGCCATAAAAGGGTATTTAAATATTACATAAAGGTAAGCAATATGTTGTGTAAGGGTAGTTACAACTTTATAAATATTACGTAAGGGTAACCAAGATTATACATGAGAAAATGAAGAATTTAAATCATTTTATAGGCTAAAATCCTTACCCTCATGAAATGGTTATGAGATCCATAAGGATAAATCCAATTTACCCTTATACAATGATTTTTTTGAGTAAAGCGTGTTTTTTCCTATTTCCACTTCTTCTTCTTCAGATCAACCCTATAACGCATTTCAATGACTTTAAATGCTAGAAATCATGGAATTAAATCCTTAGACTCGTTTAAATATGTAAATTTTATTTATATATGAAATTAAAAACTCTGTAATTATTAATTTCTTAAAATAAAAATTAAATGATGATATTTAATTTTTTGGTTTTTATTATGGTGATATTGTATGTGGTTTTTATTTTTAAATAGTTAAACCCTTATGGCATTCATTTTTTGTTAAAACTTTAAGTTTGAGAAGCCCAGAGTTTTATTATTTTCTAGTTTAGTTAATCCTTCTATGAATAATATGATTCTTTCCTCCATTTTATAAGTAGGACATAACTCTTCTTCTCTCCTCTCACCTAAGTGTAGTTCTTAGAAGAGATAAATTCCTTATAGGAATTTATATTTTCTCTTCTCCTTCTTCTAGGATTTCTATAAATTGAGTTCTCCTAATTTCTTCTAGAAAATTAAGGATAAATAATTCCTAAACAATGGTAATCTATAAACTATAAAGAATGATAAAATAATTATTATCCTAGATTATCAAAGATGATAAAAGAATTATTATCCTAGAATATAAAATGATGATAATAATATATTATCACATGAATAATATTCTAGAGAGATATGGAATTATCGCATGTGATTTTATTATTATTCTTTGAGGAAGGAACAACTAGAACATGTGTTGGAATATTTTTTGATAATTTGGAAATTATACAAGAGATAGAATCTATATCGCATGTGTTATTTTATTTATTTTTGAAATAAAATGATATAATTGGATATAGGAACCATTGATGAACCTTGGACATTGACATGTGAAAAAATACTATTATAAGGCCCCATAGGAGGTGTTCTTGGTTTTAGAGGTTTCCACTCTATCTTTCGAACCACAAAAGGTGGTTTATCCTTGATGTTGAAATTGATGACTTTGAGGAAGGAAGTTACTTGCATTTTTAGGGATCTTTTTATACTGGTTACCATGATATAACACTTGGGTCATCATACCTAACAGTCATTCATGATTATGATTATATGTGGGTGTGGGTGTAGCCTATGAGAACCATATGTGATACTTGATTCCATGAGTACATTCATAACCTATTTATTCATGTTTGATGTTGATCATATGTACTTTATATTTCTACTTTAATCATTATGATATGATATGATTACTTGTATGTTCTACCATGTATGTGTTCCTTCATAGGTATTTTTTTATATCCTAAGGTAGGTGGACAATATTGACATGTATATCCCTTATAGGGGGAGTGTTCATGACTTTTGATGATGGATACAATGGACCTAAAAATATGGTAGGTATATTAGGATGCATCATGGATGTCATGTGATACACTTGATTCCTAGTGGATTCCAAGGATCATGTTACTCGATGCCTAGCGGATGTTTATTAGCACAATCACTAGATGTCTAGAAGATGACAAGAACATGTCTCACTTTATGCCTAGTTGATACTGAGTAGTATGTTCACATGATGTCAGGAAACATGTTTATTATACTCATGGATAATTCTTGATTACTCTTGATACCTTGATATTCCTTTCAATATGGAGCCAAAATAGGTACAATTAGGGATCATGGTGTCTTGGTTATCACACTGGAGATTGGTTTTGGATTATTTTGTTTCTTTCATATTTACTACTTATTTATGGAATACACTTCTTTACTTAAGAACACTTGTTAAGGACCTATTGGTGGTGTCCTAATGATTCTTTTACTCATACCTTACTCAATAATTTTGGTGAACCAGTAGATTTCATGAATAGGGATCCAATAAAGAGAAAGGGACCTATGGTGGATAGCTAAGCAGAGGATCATGGAGATTGTAGTAAACCATTATGGACTCTAGAGGACCCCTCTATTTTATTTATTTGTTTATCTACACTTAATACTCTAGTTTGTATTTCCACTTTAGGAGTTGTTTATTACCTATATGACATGTACTCCATTTGGATTATTTATATTTGGCATGATACTATGATCATTACATTATTTATTATTCTATTTGTTTGTTTTTTTGATGACTTAATACTGAGGGTATAGTATCCCCACTAATTAACATAGACCATCAATGATAGTTGGAAGCCTCTTGCATACAGGGAGGTGTGCATGAGGTCATGTCACCCTTTGGCTCAGACCTAGTGGTTCAGATCAGGGTGTTATGATAAAAATATGCATTTATGTTGTCTAATGTTTATAAGATTCAAATGAGTACTGATATTTGTAGTCATGGTATTATTGTATTGATTTGTAAAAGATATATCTTAGAATATGTAATTTTAGATATGTGGGGAATCATAGTGATGTAAGTCTTTTCCATGTATGTTTATTATCATATTTCTTTCAATTATATCAATTTGTTCTGATTTTATACCTATATTTATTTTTTACTTGGTATCTTTATACAGTTTTTATTTAGAATTATGTGGTATTATTGTATGGATTATTTGACCTATGATTTATTTCTCCAATAACGAAGACAATAAATGATAAAGAAAAAACAGTATATATTTTTGAAATATTTTAGAATGATGCAGTTTAGTATTGAATGTTTCCTTACATAGATAGGTATGAAAAAAATATTTCATAAATTTTTATTTCTATTAATTAAATAACCACTCACTTTATTTTTTTATATTAGTTTCTATTGGATATTGTGTGTTTTTTTATAATAAAAAACATATCACTGGTTATGATCCATGCATGGTCACATACAAGAAAACTTCCAAAAATATTAAATTTGTAAGTTTGAATAATTTAACACTTATATATTATAATTAAATTTTATTTTATTTCATACATGTTATTTTCAAATAGTTCATGGAAGAAATATAACCAATAAATAGGAAAGAGGAAAAAAATATCAAATATGTGTGCACAAAGGTGGCTTAATTTATAATCACTCTAATTTAGTTGATACTTAAAAAAAATTCAATCAATAACCTCTTTTGAAAAAAAATTCTGACTCAAGGAGTAATCAAATGTGGATATTATGTTTTGATATTTATGTATAAAATAATTATAACTAGAATGGTTACAAAATTAGACAATGTTATAATTTATTATAATATTGTATTTTATTTATCTTATAAATATACTGAGAGTGCATGTTGAATACTTTCCTTTTAATTTGTCTATTTTTTATGATTGTTTCCTTTATAATGTAAATGAGATAAATAATTTACTAGGAGCTTGGTGGTATTATTTTATTAGTTTGATGTGGTTTTTTATCTCTATTTTTAATATATATTTTTATTTTTAAATTACAAATTGTAAAGTTATTATCATTTGAAAAAACTTAAGATATAAATATTTTTTATATAATTTTATAATTTTATTTTTTAATACAAATTTTTATGTTGTTTTTTTATCTATTATCGGTTTGGTAAACTGTATTTTCAAATTAATTTAAAAAAACATTTTCTATGTCAGTTATATATATAACTGACATAAAAAACCTTTTTTCTGTTTTTTATTTTCAACCAATGTAAAAATTATATCTATTTTACATTATATGAGGGTAATCTACTATGGTTTTTATGATAACCAATATGAATTTTTAGGTCGGTTATTTTATCTAGTGTAAAAAACATATTTATAACATTTCTTGCAATGACATCCTTAATTAAACAATGTTAAAAATAAAAAAAATGATTTGGAAGACCCTTTTTACAATACTTACTTCTAGTAAAGTTTGTTTATCCTTTGTATATAAATAGGTTTTCTCTAATATTCCTTCATGTAAAAAAATATGAAGTGGTTCCTACCTTGGTCTGGATAATTTACCAATGTCAGTACTATGTGGTGATGCACAATTGAGTAGATGAGGTGAGTTCCATCCCCTATAGTGAGTGGGATCCCCTCAGGTGAGGTAAGAAAAGCCTACCTTTGATTAGTTATAGTTATCTACCCATAATATTTTAAGCATGTACTTATGTTCTAAGTGTGTATATGATAATTCACTCCCTGTGAATGTAGAGGAATGTGTTAATGCTCAAAGGGTGACCCATAATTGTCCCTTGATGGGGGACTGATGTGTGAATTTACTTTCATTTTTAGGATTATGTTCAATTTAATCTATATTAAATGAGTGACTATATATTCCCATGAATCTTTTTTCTATCAATTTTTAGGGGTTCATTTTAGTAATTTGAGTAATTTTTCCAAATTTTATTGTGAGAGTTTTAACTATGCGTAAACTCTCATAGTGTGAGATTTATATTCATGGAGTATTATTATCCTTAATGAAGTTGGATACATAGTGTTTGATGATATTTTAGTGGAAAAACAATGGAATAGTGGTAGAAACATATAATAGAAAACTCTATGTCTAGATGATGAAGGAGTTTCTAGAAGGTCAAACTTCAGATAATTTGATTCTTGCATAGAGCAGGAGATATTGTTTACCTTTGATCGATGGTGGTATCCTTACACTCTTAATTGGTGTGATATAGGAACACAATTTTTATATCAATTTAGTATTCTTGTGTGAATGTGTGTCCTTGAGTGATAGATCTGAAGGATTTTTTTGAAGGTGGGGAGAACACCATCTACTCCTCCTTATGGTTAGTGGTTTTGCTTTGATGTTTTTATTTAATTTCATGGTATACATATTGAGCATATACCACCCTACTATAGTTATAAAATCGGTTTGGTATGTCCAGTGAATACTTTTTTGCATTTTCTCATCACATAAAAACTCTTGTTATATGGTGGGGGAGGAGGTTTTCTTAATAGTTTTTGGTTTTCAATCACATTTCTTCTATAGGGTGTTATCCTAGGGTTTATATCCAATAGATCAGGGTCATGTGAATGGTCAAGGTCATCTATATTAGATTTTGTTGAATTTCTCCACTCAATGGTAATTGTTATAGTTTTGAACAATTTTATGATGTTGGTTTTTTTCCTGGTGCTATTATCGGTAGCTTTCATAAAAGAACGATGACTACACAACCAGGCTATCTCTGATAGTGGATGGGAACCTATTTGGGACTATAATATGAATATATTATTCTCATGGATGTTTTCTAATAGGTTTAAAAAGAAGTACCATGTTTATTTTGTAAGAATATCTAGTGACATTGGTTCTAGTGCCTTGTGGGAAAGAGATGAAAGAGATACTGACATTGGTCTGGAGGAGCATGTTTTCTTTCAAATCTTCTAGTATCAGTGTGAATTATTATGAATCACTCAGTGTTGGGTTATGGTATGAATGGGTTGTGTTCATGAAACAATCTTCGGTAACCATATTTGAAGGTGGGTAGAGAATTAATCCCACCATGTATAACCATGTAAATGAACTTTTTTGAGGTGGATATATGTGTTTATTGGTTTTGTTTCTTCCTATGTGGTTGGATGACCTTTGAGTACGAAGGCATGTAAAATATTTCATAAATAGGTCTTATGTTATTGTTAAGGTCTTGTTTCAAGATTATCTAGAGTTGATTGTGTTGGTGATGGGAAATTGAGTCCTTTTCTAGGGTGATATTATAAGCCATATTAGGGTTGGACCCCTAAATATAAAAGAAGTGCATGAAAAGGTCGGTATTTTTCCATACGATGTTGTTTTTGAGAAAGATTATTTAGGATCCCTATATGTTTCATGTTTTAGGATGAAAATGTTTAATGGTGTGGTGGATGTAGTGATTTTAGTTTTTTTCAATAGAGACATAACTCAATTTTAATATTTTAGAGTCTCAGACCATCCCCTTGGGTAAAATGGTAAATTTACCCCAGAACACAACCTCAATAAAATTTTATAATGGTTATGCTGATCTTGGAGTATATTTTTTACCATTTTGATTATTTTTGTTTAATTTCCAAGGATAGTTAATTTTCAAGGATTTTTTATATTTATTAATTAATTAAATATCGATCCCTTTGGAATGGATCGTAATATTTTAGTGACTCTTTATTATTTAATTTAATATATTTTAAATATTCCTATAATATTTTTGAGCTTGATTTTTGAGTTTTATTTGGAGTTTGAAGAAACCTAGAGGTTCAAAAAAATATAACAAAAATAATGTATTATTTTTAGGTCGCATGCATGTTTTTAGTTAATGACTTATATATCCTAAATGCAGTGTTTTGTGGTGAAAATTAATCTATAGTTACTTATAGATTAGGGTTATACCCTATAAATTGTGTGATATTTATTTACACCTGGGGCCCCAAATATTGGACCATCGCTAGTGGTATTAATTACTTAGATTAAGTAATTAATTGATTGATTAAAATAAACTAAACCTTGAAATCATATACTCATTCATATTTAATATCTCTCACAAGGGTTATCTTCTAAAAACCAATCCTTTAAAGCTGGTTATAGAGGGATAAAATGTGTGGATCTGGATATACATGGAATTAGAGAATGAAATTCATCGTCTGAATGGACTAATTGTCAGATAGTGCAGTGAAAATGAATGGGATAATGGAATCAATAAAGGATTAAAGTGATGGTCATTGTTCTATGACAAATTGATTCTTCCTTCAAATTCATACCTAATTATTTTTTATAATAAATCCATGAAAATCCCCTATTATATTCATAATTATGTCACTATCTTTTTTGGATTTTCTGACATCCATTGTCATTGAGATTATTCTGTGAAAGTGTCCCTTCTAATATAGAATATTTTGAGCACATTGATCCCTCATGATGTAATTATTAAATTATCATTGCATTCATCCCCATGGATGTTCTCATTTATCTATGTTATTTGTGGTTCACATTGCATATATATATATCAAGGTGGCCTATATTTTCACTGACCACTGTTTCTTGACCCTTTTCCCCTAACATGTGGTAGATGATCATATTCAGCCTTTGAACCAGTCTACATTTTGACCTTGTGTTATTAGGAAGGTTTGGAAATCAATTTCCAATGATGGAAGATACAATCTAGGAATTATAGTATTAAAATAATGATTTTTGGGTAGCACGGAAATAATTTGGACAATAGACCGAGCTAATTCCATGGGATAAGGAAGACAATGACAGATTGTGCTGGGAAGGTTCTTGGGTGATCTTAAACAATGATGGGTGGCACAATGGAAAGATTGCTGGAAATTTTAGGCAGAAGCAGCGTGAAAATTGGATGTTTTTTATCTAGGTGAAGAAAAAAACTACATAGTGTATAGTTCATAGGAACATATTCCGTGTACCACCCTATCAATGGCGCTAGACATTAAAAAGATTATGAATATCACATGGTATGTGGTATAGACTTGTGTTTCATGTAATCTAATTTGAGAGGACAGTTACTTTTCCATCCACATGGTGTGTTGTTTTATAATACACTATATATGGAATGTGTGAAAAAACGTTGGTAATAGTGCATTCCTAAAGTGACATATGTGGATTATACATTATTTTTTCATGAAGGAAAGACATGTAGTAAAGTACTATACAATACAAGTAACTGGTGATACACACTGAGTGAGTTGGGTGGATCCACACATTTTGTACCTCAATGTACATGTTGTTTAGTTTTATTTTCCATACAATTTAAAGAGAAGAACTTGGTAAGTATTTCTTTAAAGGGTGACACATCATGTACCACATCAATACATATAATTTACTAGTCCATCCTTAGTGTATTTTTATATCTCCTTTCTCGAGGATCAAATTTGGACTACGTGTAGTCCATCTAGAGAGTATTTCCATGTAGAATACAATAGTTCACTTTTCTTCAACATCATAAGCAATGAATGAGGTGATATGATTATTTTAGACTCTTTATATCTATAGGGCCATCAACTATGTTTGGACAATATGATTATAACATTATCAAATTAAGAACCCCCTGGTAGTATATGAGATACAAGGTGTGGGTCTCCTATATTCATTCTGGATTTTGGTACCCACCACACACTTGGGGTTTTGGTCCTCCAAATCAACATGGGGTTGGTACCCCATCATTGTTAGTGAGGTTTTATCCCCCCACAAACAATTAATATAGTCTGATAACATGCCATTTTATGCATGGTTACTAAGTGTTAATCGTGGTATGGGTCATCTATATTTAGATTTAGGTTGTCCCTCATCTATTTTGTACTAATTTATGTGGCATGGGTCCTTTATTACAATTCATGTGATGTAATGTGGGTTTATGCATTCATAAATAGTATGATGGTAAGAGTTAGTGCTCCCATGGATAACACCTATCCTTGATCGAGGTGCAGATTTCCTAATAGGTTCCTAGAGTGGTGACATAATAATAGTGTATGTTGTGGTTTAGTACTCTCGTAACTATCATACAGGCCTCATCAAGGAGTCATTCTACATTTTGGTTTCTTATGGTGATGTAGAATTTGGAGAGGTTGAGCATATCAGATACATTGAGACATGTGATTATTTGGGAACCCCACTTAGTTTCCTTTGAAATGTGGCATATATATAAGCTATAAACTTTAGAAATTGTGGGATTTTAGGTGCTCTAATCATCCCAAGTTTCTCATGAGATATGAAATTTGAGTATTTTAGAGCATCCTTGAGGCTTTAATTGGATTTTGGATCCTCTCTTATCTCCCTTCCTATTGTTTCCCAAAACCAAAGTTTGATATAACTTCATTATTTTATTAATTTTTTGGTTTTGAGGAATCATAATAAATATTATTATACTCATGACTTTATGGGATTTGTGACCACATGTGTTGTTTCCATGTAGATAATGTAAAATTTAGAGATTCTCTTGGTTGATTTGGAGCCAGCATGGCTTTTTTCTGGCTGACGCCTGTTGATTTTTTGTGGTGTATGGTGAAGCATAGTGGTTTTTTATGGTGGTGTTGATGGTTTCAGTTGGTGATAAATTTAGGAGTACACACAATGAGTGGAATATTTCCTATCTTTTTTTCCATATTTGGATTATTTTTAAATCTATAGTTCATTATGTATTTTCTTATGTGACGTTTTTTATGTATATGATGTCTCACATACGTATTTTATACAGTTTAATTTTTTATATATAGTATTTTGGTGTTTATTGTCATTTTATATAATGAAGATATGTTTTTTTACATGTTGATATAGGATAAGGCCTCCCATAATGTGGTGTATTCCTTATCAGTTCTCATCACCAACCCTTAGCCTATTGGATGTGTTATTGGATTGGAACACTCAACTTATTTTTGGCCCAAGTGGAGCTCTGGTGGGAAAAGTCATGTAATTTTCTCATTTTGTGATGATAAATTTAATTCTAATGTTTTCTTCCAAAATGGGTCATTATGATTATAAGATATATCAATTGTATGTCAAAACTTATTTCTTTAATAGAAATTTAGTCTAGTAAGTGTATGTGATCAACCCAAAGGTTTTGAAGTTCCAAAAGAGTTTTTTAATGTTTTCAAGTTACAATGGTCCATTTATTAATTAAAATAAACTTCTCAGTGTTGGAATATCTATTTTTATGATGTAATAAAAGAGTTTAGTTTTACCAAAAATGTGGATTATTCTTATTAATACATGTGAATTAGTGGGATTATTCTGGTATTTATGATATAATATATAGATAGAAAACTCATTATCAAAAATGATGCCTCAACTTTTCATTCTATAAAGTTTTGTTTTTGAAAATTATTCTCAATGAAATACATGGGTGAAGTAGGTTATATAATAGGTATGAATATATATATAGAGATAGATTTAAGGGGATTCTTTTAATAAGTAAAAAACACAAATATTATTAAATTTTGATAGTGTTTTAGCATGGAGAACTCCAAGAAGGGGTATTTAACTTTGTTTGGTAGAAATAATCTTAGGAATATTTAAAATACTTATAAATTTTTAGAAAGTATAGGTATGATTATTTATATATCCTCCATAGTATCTCTTCTTAAGAGTGAATATATTTTTTTTGGATGAAAGGTTTCCATAGGATATCTCATATATGAAATTTTGTGTAATCAACATGATGTACCTTATTCTTGAGAATACCAATTAAATACCAATCCAATCCTATTGAGAGATACTATATTTATATTAAGAACAACCTTAAGTAATTAAAAATAAATAAGGATATGTTCTTGAACTTTTGAGGAAAAGATGATATCCTTGTATGGGGTTACACATATTCTAGTTTTAAATCTAAAAATAATGATTTTAGATATCAATATCGATTCATGTTTAGACTAAATAATGAATAAATCAGGTGTAAGAGCTCTAAAAAATCCTGTGTAGGGAACTCAACAATAGACATGACATACATCATTGTATTAGATGCTATAAATTAATCTATTTGGATTAAGAATTATAATACTAAACATGGGGTGGTCTTTAGAAATGTGGGAGAAAATAAGATTTATTATGAAAATAATGGATTAATTTCTCAAGTCAAGGAACCCTGGACTCACCAAAGGACTAAACACATCCATCAAAAATACCATCTCATTAGAGAGATCATTGAGAGTTGTGATTTAAATATCTGTTGAGTATATATAGATGAAAATATATTAAATCCTTTGAAAAATTCATTAGCACAATAAAATAATGAAGGTTGTGTTTAATCTATTAGTATTATATACATGAGAGATTGGATGTAATGGTTGTAAAATACATCATGGTTTTATAATAAATGAAATATTCATTTATCATTCACTCATGTGTTTTAAATTTATATTACATGAATAGTAAAATGATAATATCTCCTAAAATTATGAATTTAACTTGTGCCTAATCAATGATCATCATATAATATTGTGGGTTGTGATGATATGTAAATATTATCATGAGTAAAATTCTATAATTCATACAAAGAGTTATATACGATATAAAAAGAATAGGCTCAATAATTAATAAGTTGAGACTTATTATCTAGACTGGACCTTTATAGTATATCATATATAATTTCATACAATAATTGATATACTTAGGGGTTCATGCAAATTATGAATCCCCATTACCTGAGATTGGTGAGATACCTTGCATGAGAACCTTCACATTTTTATACCTTTCTTATGCAAACCTTTTGGATTAGCTAATTATGGGGTTGTTGGGTTTGTTATTAATCATATCATTGGTTGGATCTCAAACAGAATGGTATTTTTCTAATCATAATATGAGAAAATAAATCTAGATCATTAATTAAATTAGACTAAGAAAATGTGTGGTCATTATTAGTTGAATGACATGTGATATCAATGACTACTAGTATAAATGGAATGTGATGGATTCATTAAAACTAGTTAATCTATTTTAGAGAATCATGAATGTATGATATGAACTCTATTAGATTTACATGTTCAATGTATAGTGGCCACTTGATTTCATGGAAAAGGATATTATATTAGTATACATGTGATGAATATGATACATCTTATGGTGGTCATGTTATATGAATATATGAGTATGTTTGATCAATATCACACCAAAATCCTATAAATATTTAGTAGCATTGATTCTTTTCAAGAGGCCTCTCTTTTATTATGTCTATGAAATTGAGATTTTATATTTTTTTCAATGCTAAATTGTCCCGTAGAGTCTCATGGTTAATCCTTAGAATAAGGATTAAACTTTAGACAAAGTGTTCATTCAAAAATGAAGAAAAGTTGATAAACTTTATCCAAAATAGTTTGAATGGATTCATTAAGAGTTTTAAAGATATACATAGGTTCCATTTAATATTTTTGTGTAAGTGGGAGGTTATTGGATATGCACTAAAATAGGTATATTGTACTGTATGATATAATTGAGTCATATCCTGTGATATTCATGTGATGTATATCATAGATAATGGGTTTATGATATGGTTGAATGGATTATACCACATCATCCACATTATTTACTTCTATTATTAATAAATGGGTTGAATCATTTATGGAATGACTAACAGGTTATGATAACTCTAATATACAATGATCATAATCACCTCATTGAGAATATATTATCATAAGGTATGTTTTCTGCCAAGAATTGGTAGCTGAAGTTTAACTCCATTATTTAAATGAAGGGATCCTCTATAAAGGTTGGTGTTCCTCCTATTGGTAGAGTGAAAAGGTGTATATCACAGTTGTAACGCCCCGACCCTAGTTACCGAGAGTCGGTGCATTATTACATAACATTGGCATGATCACAAGAAAGATCAAATCTCGAAAGACCGATTGGTTTAGTAGCCTTGGAAACACTAGATATATTCATAAGTCTTACATTACATCATAAAATGAAAAACTACAAAAACAACATATTGTCTCCATAATCCACACTCATATCCCCACATAATATCCCTGCAGGTCATTCATAATTTACTTCTTCACTTCCTGGGAAAAATAAAACATAGAAAAGGGGTGAGCTCAAATGCCCAGTAAGGATAACAATATAGCGGAAACTTTCATAAATAAGAGTAAACATTTAAGGCAATGTATAACTAAAACAAAAGCCTTTCAAACTTGAACTTTCAACATAGTATGGCATAAATAAAATGAAATAATGCCATTTACTTATTCACATGGATATTCTACTAATCGAATAATCACATGCAAAATCAATAACCACTTTCATAATGATGGAATGCATAATGTCAGACTATCATAACAACATAGCCAAGGCCTCGTGCCAAGACTACAAATAAGATTTTGTCAAGGCCTTGTGCCAAGACACTAGTTTGTCTCATGAGACCTACCGATGCATCGAGGAGCTATAGCGGGCTCCACCCGTCACATATTAAGTCCAATGCATTCCCATATGAAAATGTTTAAACATAACATAAACATTCGTATTAAAACTAGCATAAGAAATGTCAATACTTTCACCATAAACTATGAATGGTATAAAAATAGCACATCCACAGTCAAAAATATCACAAAACCTTCAATACAATATAGAAGTTTTGTATCATAATAAATCAACTTCAAATAAGCTTAAAATCCATCAAAGGATGTTGACATAGATGGAA
Source organism: Viscum album (assembly GCA_963277665.1). Lineage (NCBI taxonomy): Eukaryota > Viridiplantae > Streptophyta > Magnoliopsida > Santalales > Viscaceae > Viscum > Viscum album. The sequence continues at coordinate 1,486,366,833 of OY728137.1, read as the reverse complement.
TCAAAACTATTTGAGAGAAATATCTCCTTTTTTGAAATCATTTAAAAGTCACACATTTATAAAGGAAGTAACTAAAAAGAGATTTTTGAATCAAAGTGTCCCATACCACTTTGAAACTTTTGAAAGGAATCAACATTTTTAAAAACATTCATGTCCATATAAATAAATCCTTAAAAACCATTTTGAAGACATGGACATAAATTAAAATTATTTAGAAAGATAAATCTTTAAAACATTTAAAATTCTGATTTTGATAAAGAGTACCTTTCTGAAATTCTTAAAATATTCATTTTGAAATCATTTAAGAGCCATATAAAATAAAACATTTTCCTGAAAATATTCTTATAAGCTTTTAAGGAAAACTTTGAAGATTTTATAACGGCGGAAAATAACTGCACCCACCGTATAAGTTAAAAACAACATTCTTACCTTAATTCTGTCGAAAAGGTTAAAAAGGAACTTGTTTTGAAAACAACGAAAAGATTCCTCTTATAAAAAGTAAAACAAGGGTATAAATGACTTTAACCCATATTCTTGTAAAAATGGTTTGAAATACATTTTGAAGAAACATGGATGTGGATGATAAAGAGATCCCAGTAGATTATTACGTATAAACAACCTCGGATAATGAAGAGATTGTGAAATAACCCTTACCAATTTGGTAACTTATGAGACATACAACCCATGAAAGAGGTATCATACAATGAATATGTAAATACACATAAATTATAGTGTATTACACAAAGAATATAATTATGGGCAGTACATACACCACACAAAAGGTGATAGTGGAAATATGGAATGAATCTCACGGGAATAAGGAGTGAGATGAAAACCCCTTACCTTGTACTTTTCCTTGGTTGGGGTAGGTTAACCTCCTGTATAATGGTGAAATAATTGTTATTAAATTATACAAGAATCATCTACATTAATATGATATCATATATATGATATTTTAATATTGATTTGATAATAATATCTTAGTATTATTGTTGTTCCGGGTGTGAACTTACTTGTTTTCTTTTGTATGTTTTGTTACGTAAGACATGTTTGTAAAGGATAGGTTGTATATTATTCAAATCCAGAATTATATCAAGTCCTTAAAAATCATTTTTAAATCATCAAATGATAATTATACTTGAATGGATACGATGGAGAATGAATCTCATCGCGTTCGTGGAGATGGTAGTCTGTACGTACACACGAGCGACAATATCATTCTTTTGATATTAAAATAATATATAAATGGACGGTATATCATATATACAGAATCATTAACATGTTATATTTATTATTTACATGAGTTACACATCATTATTATACCCATCCAAATAATATTATATTGAATAACAACTACACCACGACGTGGAGACGGTAAGCCGTACGTACGCACGTATGGTGACATGTTATTAAAAGGGTGGATAGAATACTGAATATGGTTGTACCATATTTATAATAACATCACAGTATATAAATGATACTGGAGTTATTATTTTATAATGGTAACAACAAAGGAAGAAGAAGTGGAAGAAGAAATGAACTTGAAAAAGGGTGGTGAAATCATTACCTCTTCTTCGGGTTCTTCCTTTTGATTTGATCAAAAGGGATCCTTAGGTTGGCTTTCTGATCAAACTAAGGACCCTAGGTTGTATTGAGGGAAGTTGGGAGAGTATTTGGGCAGGGTTTGGCCGAACCAAAAGGCTTTGAAGGTGTGAAGAAATGAGAAGGAGGAGTGCCCTTTTATAAGAGGGGTGAGGGGCACCTTTAGAAAAGCTAGAAATATTAATTTATAATAAATTCATATTCGGTTTCTAATGGCTCCAAAGTTGATTATTTAAATGTTAAGGTGGGTATGGGTCGACAACAACTCAACCAATAGAATTTATACAGGTTTGGGTACTTATATTAACCTTATCTTTAAGTATTAACTCTAAGTTAATTAGTTTCACTTTTACAATGTCTCTTTGTATTTTTATATAATATGGTTAATAAACTTACTATATACATCCAAGAGACCCCCAAGTGGTCCATTAATGATGAACCTATCATTATATAAGTCTCTTTGCCGATTCTTAGATTTTTAGGAATTTAATATCAATTAATAATATAATATTTGTTTTAAGAACTCTTTTATGTCAATTTTGACACTATTCAATAGTTGATTTTTGTAAAACTCATAACAGATTGATTACTTCGAAAAAAGTCAATTAAATCAATCCTAATATATCCTATTATCCTAAAAAATTAGTTTAATTCATTAAAAATTTCATATTATATTTATTTGGGTATTTATAATATCAATTAGTTTAATTTTTCACTATTATAGTAATTACTACATCATCATTGTGTCATAAATAAATTAAATCATTTAATGTCTAAAAATTATAAATAAAATATCATTATGTAGAAAATCTTTTTATATTTATAATTAATATTTATAATCTAAAATCTAAAGTATATAACCCTATTTAATAATTGTTTTTCTAAAAGATATATGCTTGTGTCATTTTTGTATTCATTTTAACTTAATTAAAATAAAGTGTCCCTATCACCTACAAGTGGCACCATGGGGTCCCCAAATCGACCCAAAGATGCCTATGGTCGAACATGTATCAACCAATAAGTCTAGGACACGTTTTAGCGTAATTTATTATTATTATAATATTATTTTTTAACCCTTATTTACCAGATTTACCCTTAACCATGGTAAATAAAATATTTACCACAGTAATTATTCAAAAATGTCTAAAAATAAAAGTTACCTATTTACACAATTTGGACATCCTGATTCCAAATATGGAATCTATTTTTCTAAATTCAAAACACAGAAGTGTCAGAAACTAATTTAAAATTAATTCCCGCTGTCAAAACAAAAAGCGTGTTTTTAAGAGATAATAACTATCAAAAGATTGACACTTGTTTATGTTCTGTTTAATTGTAAAATTATGTCCAATGACCAACATTATATTAAATGGTAAAAATATATTCTAAATATACTTTAAAACCACTCAAATTCATAATTTTTCACTATTAATTATTTTGATTAAAAAAGTTGTTTTTAATTAAAATTTAGTAATTTTCACTATTCATCAAAATATGAAAGTTATCCGAAAAGTACCAAAATTTCACCTTAGGCTAAATTCGATATTCTGAATCCAGAAATGAAGTCCATTTTAAAATATAAAATATATATAATTTCGAAAAGTAGGTATTACTATTCATAACGGCTAGTTTGATTGGTTGTGGTGTGTGTTAAAACTCAAGGTTGCGTACAACACACGCTACTATATTATTCAAAGAAAGCGTACCATGGAAGCTTGGTATGTTTCATTTTAAATTTTTGATGTCCCCATTTAGTCAAAAAGTTTAAAATATTGTATTTAAATAGGGTTCACTATTAAGAGTTGATAAAAGTGCAATACTGAAAATGAATTTGTTCTTGCATTATATCTAAGAAACTCATAATATGGATTCTAAAATTATAAGGATTATATAAAGTTTAAAATTTAGATAATACTATTCATAACCTCTTTTGAATGGCTTTTTTTTTGTAAGTCATGGTGTGATTGAACTCGGTGTTGCGTGTAGTGCAAGTTATTGAATTATTTTGAAGAAATAACACACTATGAAATCTTGGGTTGTTACAACAGTCTTGCCATTAGTTGAAGCTTTATTCTACCTCAATGCTCCATTTTTTATTGAGAAAGGTTATAGAATTCCTTTAGAGATCGGGGGTCCTCTCATAGAATACATGGATTCTAGTATCATATGTCATCCATACAGAGGAAATGGTTTATTGTTTGTCTCTAGGTGATTAAGATAAATCATACTCTATCAATCATGACAGAGATAGAGTGTTATACAATAGTTGAGATATATATAATTTATTTAAGTTCTCCACTACATGTTATTTTAATGATGACAGATCGAGCAACATAATGGGTTTTTTCCACTATGATTATCATGAGATGATCCAACTAAACCCATAAGTGTTGTTATTGAAAGGGATTAAATGAGTTTAATAATGATTATTAAAACATGTAGAATCGATCAAATCCATTACTTGAGGATATCCATGTAAGAAAAATTAAATCTAAATATATAAACTAAAATGAAGAATACTATAAATTGTGTGCCTTACACCAAGAAATTTATTACAAAAATCTTGATCTTTATTCAATTCATTTAATGATGATCAAAAAATTGGTAGTCGAAGGGAGTCCCACCTCTGTAGGTGTCCAAGGTAAAATTGAATCGCTCGATGTTTGAGAAGGATTCACATGTCCATCATGACTTTCTAGTGTCTTATAGTGTGAATTAGGAAGATAAATAAATCTTCAGGTAATAAATATATTTATCCAAACATCCACACTCACTTCCAATTGTATAGAAGTGGTTTATATAGGTTATTGAATACACTCCTGAACTTATTGCATTTATTCTTGAATTAAAATGATTGAATAAATGATATGACTGGTATGTGCATTCATCGTATGAAAGCTTCACCTTCTATATGTTTTATCTTATGAAATGATTTCTTTAAATGATGACGTATGTGGGTGAATAACTCAGGTGACCAGTATAGTCTTAAACTGTAATAAATTATAAACCCATGCATGCAAATCACAATTTTCATTATATATCTTATATATGTATCATATACATATAATTATTTATATTTTATCTAATTTAATCTCCCACTTTCACTAAATCTTAATACACTTTATTCAATTTCACATTATATTATATCATGTACAATAAATTTTGAAATCATCTCCAAAATATATTTTTGATATCTTCCAAAACATTTTTAGAAAGTTATAATTTCCTTTACCTTGTATCACATCGTATGAAATTCCTTGTGTATACCAATCTAAAATTTATTTACTCTAAAATATTTTAAATTATCTCTCTAGTTCAAACTAAATCCTAATTCAGTAAACCAAAAAGTGTGACCCCATGAGACTTTATGTAATTAAAACAAATTTGAATCTCTAGATTCATATATGTAAGCAAAGAGAAGCCTCTCACAAAGCGTCAATGCTACTCAAGATAAAAATGGATCTGGTGTGATATACACTAAAAATATGTTTCATTGTTCCTATAACCACTATTTTGTATCATATGAAAACATTCATTCTCATATTTTCACTTTTTCTGAGGAATCGAGTGACCATGGGACACATAGTATGTCAATCCCATATAGCCTACTCAAATGTTCTCAATTCTAAAAGTATAGATTGAACTATTTTTTGAATACATCACATGTTATTAACCCATGGGGGTAATAACATCACATGTCCCTTATCTGAATAGGTATATAATATCTAGGTGTAGCTGCACACTTCCACAATCTATCTCAATCGAGGGACCCGATGTCATACGCATCATACGAGAGGAAAAATCTCATCTTAGTTAATATCTAACTGATGACATGTTTAGAAACAAACATAACATCCTCATATTAGATAAGTTAACATGTATACTTGAATAAGGAGGGTATCAAAATATAATGGTTTTTATTTTAGGTATATCACCAACCTCAGGTATTGGGGACTCAAATATGATCCATACATCCCTAGTATACCAAATAAATTTCTATGAAACTCAATGTGTTATACTTCCTAGGTCATATAGCATATATAAAGAATATTATTCTTTGTTTTAGGCCTCATGGTCATATTTTGTATCTCTATACAAAATCTTACTCATGGTAACCTAAAAATTTTGGCATAACCTATAATACTATATGATGAACATATGTTACGGATAACTCAAAGTCTCACTTTGAGAAGTTAATTATCATTACACTTCATGAAATATATATCTATATATATATTTATGAAACCAATGTGAAATAATGATAAAGTGAAGATTCCATTTTATATGATAAATTTTATATACTTAGAAATATTTTAATATTATTTAACAAACCCTATATAAGAACATGTCTACCATATCATATATGATAAACTTCTAGGTTGTCCTTATGTATATTTCACTTTAAGGGGTTTTGTTAGCTAATCACATCATATGTAATTCCTATCACATATCTATGTGGACATCTGATAAAACCCTCCCATTAAACCTTTTAGTAAGAAACATTTATAAAGTAAGCTCGTTTGAATAATGGTGAGATTTAGGAATCATATTCCTAATATTCAACAACATGAACATATTAAAACTATTTAACATCACTACATAAAATTTTATGACGTTAATTTCTATTGTTTATATAGAAATTTTTCTAATAACATCTTCATTGACACCCAAGGAATATTTTCCATAAAAAAATATGAGAAATAATGTTTCTAATTATATTATTATTTACCAGCATACCTTAAACGCTTTTACGATAAAGTAACATTTAATTTATTATGGTAACTAATGTAACTTGTAAAGACCTGGAAATTAAATGTAAATTTTTTTTAATTATATGGGAATATTACGAGTCTGGTAAAATTGACAGCGCGTGATTCCGAGGCCCAAAGTGTACGGAATGAATTTATGAAATTTTTTACGGGTACATTCAGTAAACGCGTGAGCGGCGTTTTATAACTTTTGAACCGGTGCTCGGAATTGAAATCTGACGACATTGTTGAACTCGCATCCCCGATATTCTCTTAAGGATACCTTCACCTCGACCACAGTAGGTCAAGGTTGAAAGTTAGTTTTTTTGTTTTTCGTGGAAGAGTTTAAAAAATAAAAATAAAAAAATAATTTTTATTTTTATTTGAAACCTACCATTTGAATGCATAGTGGTGGGGACCACCCGAACCCCTCTTAATGTAGGAAAACCTTTCAACTCTCCATGGTTAATTGTGCCAAATTCAATTAACTAATTGTGCCAACCTTAATTAATTGATAGACTTATTTTTTTATAGGTTGGATCCCCATTTTCTTGGTTGCAAATCATTGGAAAAGGTGAGAGTTCGAAGAACTTTGGAAAAACATTTCCTCCAAACAAAGAACGCCCTCTCCAACGAATATCATTCTTCAGAATCAAGAATGAGGATGACGCATGAGCCCAATTTCAGAAGCGTGTTGTAGAAGCAACAATCATTGGCACCCTCATCGCCTTCACCGACTTCATCTCGTGACACCTCCAATGAGAAATCGAAGTAGGAAATGTTGTTTTGAATACCCCTTACCATGTTCTTGTCAATATTATTGATTTAATAACAACTATGCCACTTGCTACCATTCTAACGTGGAGGGTTCTGGCCAAATGAACACAGCTCGACCTCTCCATAACCTTTGTTAATTTTCATGGTCTTTAATCGAGGATGACATCCTGAGACAAGTGCGGGAGTCTTAGGAATGAAGAACGGGCCACCGGGCCACGCTCGGTGACCTGAGGAATGTCGTCGGCAACCCGTATCGGTGACCAGCACCAGTGGGACTCAAGAGTGGTGGTTGGCACTCTGGCCGGCCGTGAAGACGTCGGCGGCACGACCGCGCCACTGGAGAAGGTTCATGGCCCTTCAGCCACAGAGGAGAAGGGAAGGCGGTCGGCGCACGACCGGCTGCGAAAAGGGGGAGGTGACGGCACGCGACCGCGTCGCCGGGCATGCAGAAGCTGCGGCACGAGGCCACGGCGGTGAAGGGAGGGCGGTCGGCTTGCTTCTGGCCACCAGTGGTGGCGCGGCGCACAACCGCACCATGTGGGTGGGCTGGCCGTCCGGCCAGCTGAGGAGCCGAGCGGGACCCCGGGTCCCGCGTGCCAACTGTCGGCGCCACGTGGCACCATATGGTCGGTTACACAACCTGAATGGCCCAGCCATTCAGGGTACCCAAGGGACGCCTCCCCCTTGGGTGGTGGCTAGGGTGAACCCCACCGCGGGGCCACCCATCCACGGGCCTGCGCGGGCCTCTGGGCCGCCCAGCGGGCCGCCCAGCGCTGGCCGCCAAGCGTAGGCCCCCCAGTGGGCCAAGCCATGCCGGAGGTCCGGGCTGGACCCAGTGGGTCGGGTCAGACCCAGGACCAGACTCGGGTCGGTCTGATCGGGTCGGACTGGACCCGGACCAACTTCGACCCCTTTTCACTCTTTCAACCATAACTTGAGCTACGAGTGTCCATTTGAAAAACTTTCTACGGCACCAGAAACATTTTATCGATACGGTCCTTTTGGTATACCCCACTTGAGATTTGGATAAAGTTGGGGTACGGCTGGGTTGGATCGAACATGAATCCAACAGGGCCCTCGGGACTAAAAGGCCATTAACTTACAGACCAAGTGTCCGATTGACGCATTGTCTGTTACATTGAGACCCCTATTACATGGTGGTACTTTGGGATACTTCTTCTTGGGAATTTTTGGCAGTTGGAGTATCGACCTGTGGCTTGAGGAGCGGACCCTCTCGGAATCAAGCGATCTTAGTGCGGGAACCCTGTAGCTGGTTGTAAGATGAGAAAGGGATCCTATGTGGGTCTGTGTCTTGGGATCCTACATGGGTCTATGCTTTGGGATAATACGTGGGTATGTGTTTCAGTATCCCACTTGGATTCCCTCTAGGAATCCATGTGGGATTACTGTAGGATCATACGTGGGTCTAGTATACTAGGATCCTACATGGGTCTGATGATTTAGGATCCTTTGTGGGTCTACCTCTCAACAGAGTAAGGGGATTTAGTAGTTACATCTAATAATCTTTACTACCATACCTAAGTTATACCTTGTGTGAGCTGAGTCTTTACCTCTGTGGTAATCATCTGTGTAGCGTACCTTTGTGGGGCATTCCTTCATGGTGATACCTTTTTGGTATTCTTCTGTGTGGAGTTACCTTTGTGGTTCTACCTTCATGGTGTTACCAACCTAGTATTCTTTCCTTTGTGGGATAGTTGAGATTTTGGATTTTGAGTTGGGCCTTGTTTTTTCTCATGATTGATAAGGGTTTACTCGACAACTTAGGTATATATATGGGCATATACCTAAGAATGGTTTTCAGTTGTTTTCATGCTTTATGTTTTATCCTTGGTGGATTTTGTGAGACCTTCGAGGATCTCAGGGTACCTTATGAGTATCGTTATACTCACCCCTGCACAGGCTATGCCCGCACCTTATTGTGTTTGGTGCAGAAAACGGACAGTTCTGACTAAATACGTGAGTACCAGGACTGGAGGTAGCTCGGAGGTGGACTTTAGACGAGGTGTACCACAGAGACGACTGTTCTAGAGTTGTACCTACCCTTCATGTAGGATCCTAGGCTGGTGTACAGAGGATATGTTTTCATTTATACTTGTACTTTCTGGTTTTACTTGTTCTTTTCAGTTGGGCTTGTATTCTAGCCCCCTTTACTTTTTGTACACACCTTTTTTCAGTTGTGTACACTTTTTGTACACACCTTGTTTGAATTATAGGTTACATTTTGATTGTATTCTTCTTGTGATTAGTTGTGTGAGTTTATAGGTTATAAAGGCAATGACTTTTCAGTTTTAGGGAATACGCCTTTTGGTGATAGTTGTCAGCCCCTGGCCTATGGAAGGCGGGATTGGGGTAGTCACGGCACGGGCACTGGGGGATGGGTTATGACAAATTGGTATCATAGAAGTCAGTTCTACTGTAGAACATTGGACTCTAATCTTTTAACGGCAATATTGTTGAGTGTTATAAGTGTGGTTATCAGTTTAGGGAATCCAGTGTTGGTGCGACGGCCAACGTATCCATACACCAGGACCCTGACTTCTGATTTATGACTCAGTACACAAAAACAATGATTGCGTGTGTGTTTTGAAAAGTTTTCTTTGTGATCTATTTGAGTCAGCTCACCAGGTATAACTTATTGACCGTGGAACACCTGTTTCTTTTCAGGATGCCTCCATGCAGACATTCAGCTAATGTTCCAGGAAGATTACATGATGATAGCCCACCGAGCGATGAGGCCTCGGTGCAGGGCCCTTTATTAGTAGAGGCATCTGTGGTATCGTTACCCACTGGGCCACCGATGCCACCAGCCCCAACAGCAGAGAGTGTACGCCACCTGAGCGCGTTTCACGAGTTCCAGCACCAGAGGCCACCTAGGTTTATAGGTGAGATGGACCCACAGGAGGTTGAGGATTGGATGGAGGCCATGGTGAGAGTCTTTCGACTGGTAGGGACACCATCTGATCTTATGGTGATCTTTGCCACCAAACTTCTACAGAAAACAATAGGCCGATGGTGGAGCTTGATGCTCCAGGTTCACGAATAGGTGAAATTTCTCTGGGCAGACTTTGAGAGCCTGTTTCGGGTAGAGTTTGTCCCAGAAACCCTTGGCATAGTGCGCATACAGGAGCTTCTTCATCTGCAGTAGGGAAGCATTACTATGTCTTAGTACTCACAAGGTTCACCGACCTCTCGCTCTACTCCACTAATATGGTGCGGGACCCATTCTTCAGGGCTGGGACCTTCGATCAGGGACTCAGGTGGAAGATCAGGGCTCCGATGATTTCTCTCAACATCTCGACGCAAGTGGGGATATTAGGGAGATCCCTCTTAGTGGAGAGTTTTATAACTGATCAGTCACCAGCAGCGAGACCCACCCCTGGGAGTCACGTAGAGGATTCTTCTGTAGTTGGAAGTAGAAAGATGTCACAGAGGTCCAAGAGGACTATACCTACAGGTGAACGACCGCAGGATTCAGGGTTGGTTGTGTGGGGCACCCAAGACAGAGCCAGTCATGCGAGGAGCAAGTAGTGTTATGTATGCGGTGGGAAGGGTCACATGGCTCATGACTGCCCAACCTACCATACGGATGATCAGTAGACGGTCGAAGGACCGCCTAGGTAAAGACATAGGTTCGACCGAGGAGGTCTTCAAGGAGCAGGCAGATGTGGTAGAGGAGCTGGTCGTGCAGCTAGCGGTGGGCGATGATTCGAGGTGTTACCGCCACCACCACCAGGTGGTCCACCCTGACCACAGGGAGCCGGTGGACAGGGGAGAGCTCAGCTCCAGGTAGCTGAGGCCTACAACCACGGTACTCCGAAGATGATATGAGGTACGATCTATGTCTACTCTACCTTAGCTGCAGTAGTTATAGACACAGGTTTCAGTCATTCTTTTATTTCCACTTCCCTCGTTCGGATCTCGGAGATTCCGGTGGAGTTGTTGGCTCGATACTTATGGCTAGAGACTCCTACGAGAGAGGATTTGACGATTAAACATTGGTTCTAGAAGTGTGAGATTACTCATGGAGGATAGAGCTTTGGCTGGGATCTTATAGTAGCGACATCGAGACCTTACGATGTCATCTTGGGTATGGACTGGTTATATACATTCCATACTTAGATTGATAGTATTAGGTGCAAAGTGCGGTGTGTCCGCACAGATGGGACCAGGTTTTCCTTCACCAGTGAGAAGGGGACCTTTGTAGTGTGGGATGGAATTACCTAGAGGAGAGTGCAGCTGATCACTAATTAATTGGCTAGCCTTACCCTCGGAGCGGTTGATGTGGAGATTCTGAGTTATCCTGTAGTGGTGGACCAGTACGCGGATGTCTTCCCTGATGATGTTCTGAGTCTACCTCCTCGTATAGAGGTGGACTTTGACATTGACTTGTACCCAGAGACGACACTGATATCTACACCAGCATATCATATGGCTCCCATGGAGCTTCATGAGCTGCGGGTACAGTTGGAGGACTTACAAGGGAAGGGGTTCATCTGGCCCAGTGTTTCTCCTTGGTCATCCCTGATTTTGTTCTCCAAGAAGGTGGATGGGAGCTTGAGACTTTTTGTTGACTAATGGTGCCTGAACCAGGTGACTGTGAAGAACAAGTACCCACTCCCAAGGATTGATTACCTCTTTGATCAGCTGAAGGGAGCATGGTGGTTCTCGAATATATACCTCAGATCAGGCTATCACCAGCTCAGGGTACGAGACAAGGATGTGTAGAAGACGGATTTCATATTTCGGTATGTCCATTATGTGTTTTTGTTCATACCGTTCGGCATGAACAATGCTCTAGAAGTGTTCATGGGACTCATGAATAAGATCTTTCAGTAATACCTTGATCGCTTTGTAGTAGTCTTCATCAAGGACATTCTGATCTACTCAACTACTAAGGAGGAGCATGCCTATCATTTGCAGATAGTTATGGACACACTCTGAGAGCACCAGTTTTATCGTAAGCTCTCTAAGTGCCAGTTTTGGATCTGATAGGTTCACTTTCGAGGACATTTCATCTCAGAGGCTGGATTTTCGGTGGATTCAGTGAAGATTTAGGCATTACTTGCTTGGGAGCCACCCAGGAGTGTGATGGAGGTGTGGAGTTTCCTAGGTTTGGTCAGATACTACCAAAGATTTGTGCCAGATTTCTCCAGAGTTGCATCACCTTTATCAGCGTTTACTAAGAAGGGGCAACCCTTTGTGTGGTCGAAGAGATGTCAGCGGAGTTTTCAGGAGCTGAGGCAGAGGTTGACTGGTTCCCCCATCTTAAGGCTTCTAAAGTAGGGTATTGGGTACGTAGTCTACTACGACACATCAGGGATCGGGCACGGATGTGTCCTGATGCAGGAGCGAGCAATTATCACATATGGTTCTTGAAATCTGAGACAGCATGAGAAGAACTACAATACCCATGATCTTGAGTTAGCAACAGTGGTCTTCTCTTCGAAGATGTGGAGACACTATCTGATGGGAGAGCGTTTTACGGTCTACTCTAATCACCAGAGTCTTAGGTATATCTTCTCCCAGAAGTACCTGAACCTGAGACAGCGATGTTGTCTTGAGTTCCTCCAAGACTATGACTTCGATATAGTCTATACTATTGGGAAGGGGAACGTTGTAGCAGATGCACTCAGCAAGAGATCTGGTATATAGTTTCTAGGTAAGGTGACAGAGTAGCTGACCACTTTGTAGATATCCTTTGTGGATCAAGATGGAGCATCTTTTCTTCAGTATCTTATAGTCACTCCCCCACTCCTTTAGCGGGTCAGGGAGGCGCAGCATGGGGACACTGACTGCGAGGCTCGATGTGCTCAGATATCCACAGGATAAGCACCTGATGGATTTTCTGAAGTTGGGGAGCACGTCATCCTTTTCATAGGACGTACCATGGTACCAGTATCGCTTCGAGAGGAAGTGTGGAGGGAGTTCCATACGTACCATCTAGTGGTACATCCAGGATTTGAAAAGATGTACTAGGACCTCTGACAATAGCACTGGTGACCGGGAATGAAGAAAGCAATAGCATAGTTTGTCTCTCGGTGCCTCACTTGTTAGCAAGTGAAGGCGGAGCATCAGGTACCAGCAGGATTAGTTCAGCCTTCATAGGTCCCAGAGTGGAAGTGGGATGGGATATACATGGACTTCGTGGAAAAACTTTCATGTACATCCATGGGTCATTATTCTATCTGGGTGATTATCGACGGACTCACCAAGTAAACCCACTTTATACCGATCAGATAGCAGGGTTCAGTAGAGAGATTAGGACGCCTCTATATGCAGGAGATTGTGCGGCTACATGGAGTACCCTTGATGATTGTCTCTGATTGTAATGCACGTTTTACTTCTTGGCTATGGAATGGGTTGCAGGAGGCTTTCAGGACACAGATTCCTTTGAGCAGTCTTCCATCCTTAGACGGAAGGCCAGACTGAGCGGACCATACAGACCCTCAAGGACATGCTATGTGATTGCGTTATCGACTTCAGTCGCAGCTGGGAGGATCACTTACCCTTATTGGAGTTTGTATACAACAACAGCTATCACTCCATGATTGGGATGGCACCTTTCGTGGCTCTGTATGGTCGACCATGTAGATCGCCTTTATGATGGACTGGCCGAGGGGAGTCATCACTCATGCAACTAGAGATGGTACGGGATACCACAGAGAAGGTGTAGATCATCCAGGAGCCGATGAAGACTACACAGAGCAGGCAGAAGTCTTATTCTGACAGAAGACGGAGACCTCTGAAGTTCGAGGATGGTGACCACATCTTTCTATGGGTTTCACCCCAACAAGGTTTGCGGAGATTTGGTCGGGGTGGAAAGTTATCTCTGAGGTTCATCGGACCCTTTCTGGTCCTCAGTAGAGTTAGCAAGGTGGCTTACTGCTTAGCTCTTCCACCTCAGCTACACCAGGTGCACGACATTTTCCATATATCCCAGCTGAGGAGATACGTGCACGACCCTTCACACATTATTGATTGGGGCGAGCTGGACATCAACGATGGGGCGACGTTTTCGGAGGTTCCAGTGGAGATTCAGGATCGATAGGAGCGGGTCCTTTGTAGAAGGTCAATACCTCTGGTACACATTCGTTGACTGCACAGGAACCTCCAGGAGAGCACATGGGAGTGGGAGGCTCTGATTCGTGCTCTGTACCCCCACTTATTTTCCTAGTTTTTGTGATATGGCTTTCGGAGACGCAAATCCCTGATGTGGGAAGAATGTAAAGACCTGGAAATTCCATGTAAATTTTTTTTTAAATTAGATGGGAATATTAAAGGTGAGAAAAAATTGACGGTGCGTGATTCCAAGGCCCGGAGTGCCCGAAATGAATTTCTGAACTTTTTTTCAGGTATGTTCAGCAAACACGTGAGCGACGTTTTGTAACTTTTGAACTGTTGCTCAGAATTAAAATCTGAGAACACCGTTGAACTCACAGCACCGATATTCACTTAAGGATGCCTTCACCTCGACCACAGTAGGTCGAGGGTGAAAGTTAGTTTTTTTGTTTTTTATGGGAGTGTTTAAAAAAAATAAAAATAAAACAAAAAAATTATTTTTATTTGAAGCCTCCCATTTGAATGCATGGTGGTATGGACTACCCGAACCACTCTTGATGTGGGAAAACCATTCAACTCTCCATGGTTAATTCTGCCAAATTCAATTAATTAATTGTGCCAACTTTAATTAATTGATAGACTTATTTTATTATAGGTTGGATCCTCATTTTCCTAGTTGGAAATCGTTCACATAGGTGGGAGTTGGGAGAACTTTGGAGAAACATTTCCTCTAAATGAATAATTCCCTCTCCAAAGAAGATCATACTTCGGAATCAAGAACGAGGACGACGCACGAGCTCGATTTCAAAAGCGTGTTGCGGAAGCGACAATCATTGGCACCCTCATCACCATCACCGACTTCATCTCACGACACCTTCAACGAGCAATCAAGGTAGGAAATTTTGTTTTGAATACCCCTTACCATGTTCCTATCAATCTTCTTTATTTAAGAACAACTATGTCGCTTGCCACCGTTCTAACGCGGAGGGTGCGGTCCAAATGAACACGTACCAACCTCTCCACAAACTTTGTGAATTTTGGGGGTCTTGAATCAAGTACAACGTCCTGAGACGAGTGTGGGAGTCTTCAGAATGAAGAACGGGCCACTGGGGAGCGGTCGGTGACCCGAGGAACGTCGTCGGTAACCCGTGTCAGCGACCGACACTGGTGGGGATCGAGAGCGGCGGTCGGCTCTCCGGTCGGCCGCACTGCCGGAGAAGGGTAGCGGCCCGTTGGACGCGGCAGAGCAGGGGTAGCGGCCAGTGCACGACCAGCCGTGCGAAGGGGGTGGCGGCGACGCACGACCGCACCGTCGGGCATGCAGGAGTCACGGGACGAGGCCGCGGTGATGAAGGGAGGGCGGTCAGCTCGCTGTCAGCCGTCAGTGGTGGCGTGGCCCACAACCGTGCCGCGTGGGTGTGTTGACCATCCAGACAGCTGGGTAGCCGAGCGGGACCCCGGGTCCCACGTTCCAGCTGCCGGTTCCACATGGCCCCGACCGGTCAGCTACCCAACCTGAACGGCCTAGCCGTTCGGGGTACCCCAGGGGCGCCTCCCCCTTGGGTAGCGGCTAGGGAGGACCCCACCGTAGGGCCACTAAGCCGCGGCCCAGCCCAGTCCAGTGGGCCTCCCATCACGGGCCGCACCACGAGCCACCCAACGGGCCGGGTCAGACCCAGGTCTGGACTCGGGTTTGGCCAGGTCAGTCTGATTGAGTCAAATCAGACACGAACCAGCTTCGACCCATTTTCACTTTTTTGTCCATAACTTGAGATACAAGCGTCCGTTTGATGAACCTTCTATGGAGCTGGAAACCTTGGATCGAGATGGTCCTTTTGGTATACCCCACTTGATATTTGGATAAATTTGGGGTATGTCTAGGTTGGATCGAACACGAATCCAACCGGGACCTTAGGACTAAAAGGCCAATAACTTACAGACCAAGCGTCTGATTGACGCACCGTCTGTTGCGTTGAGACCCCTATTACGTGGTGGTCCTTTAGGATACTTCTTCATGGGACTTCGTGGCTATTGGAGAATCGACCTGTGGCTTGAGGAGCGAACCCTCCCAGGATCAAGCGGGCTTAGTGCGGGAACCCTGTAGCTGGCTGTAAGGTGAGAAAGGGATCCTATATGGGTCTGTGACTTGGGATCCTACGTGGTTCTATGATTTGGGATCCTACATGGGTCTGTGTTTCATTATCCCACTTGGATCCACTCTAGGAATCCACGTGGGATTACTCTAGGATCCTACGTGGGTCTGTTGTACTAGGATCCTACGTGGGTCTGATGATTTAGGATCCAACGTGGGTCTACCTCTCAAAAGATTAAGATGATTTCTTAGTTACATATAATCATATTACTACCATACCTAAGTTATACCTGGTGTGAGATAAGTCTTTACCTCTATGTTAATCATCTGTGTGGCATACCTTTGTGGTGAATACCTTCGTGGTGATACCTTTGTGGTATTCTTCTGTGTTGCGTTACCTTTGTGGTACTACCTTCATGGTGTTACCTTCGTGGTATTCTTTCCTTTGTGGGACAGTTGAGCTTTGGGATTTTGAATTGGGCCTTGTGTTTCCTCGTGATTGAGATGGGTTTACTCAACAACTTAGGTATATGTATTATCATATACCTAAGAATATTTTTCAGTTGTTTTCATGCTTTTTGGTTTATCCTTTGTGGATTTTGTGAGACCTTCGAGGGTCTTGGGGTCCCTACTGAGTATCGTTATGCTCACCCCTGCACGGGTTATGCCTTCACCTTTTTGTGTTTGGTGAAGACGACGGATAGTGCTGAAAGAAGAAATGAGTACCAGGACTGGAGGTATCTTGGATGTGGACGTTAGATGAGGCGTACCGCAGAGACGACTATTCGAGAGTTGTACCTACCCTTCAGGTAGGATCCTTGGCGGGTGTTCGCAGGAACTGTTTTCAGTTATACTTGTACTTTCCAGTTTTACTTGTTATTTTTAGTTGGGCTTGTATTACAGACCCCTTTACTTTATATACACACCTTGTTTACATTATAGGTTACATTGTGCTTGGATCCTGCTTGTGCTTAATTGTGTGAGTTTACAAGTTATAAAGGCAATGACTTCCCAGTTTTAGGGAATATGCCTTTTGGTGCTAGTCGCTAGCCCCTAGCCTTTGGAAGGCGGTCTTGGGGTAGTCACGGCATGGGCCCTGGGGGACGGGTCATGAAATATCTATTTAAATTTTTCTTTACCCTGATATACTAAAATATTTTAGTATATCAAGTATAATTTAATTTTTAATTTGACTGGTACAATCCTCCATGAATTGTTGATATTCATTTGTAATGGTAACAAAATGTAACTCTTTATATATCTCTTTACCATTACACAACCTAATATATTTTAATATATTAATTCAAAACACTTTAACCTTATACTATAATTTTATTTTATTTGTTAATTTTGAACTAATCTAAGTCCAAACATACTCCCACTAGCCTCTTAGTCATTACATTCCTTTCAAAATGACTTTCTAAGATACACAAACTACTTTGTATTTAGGAAATAATATTTATTTTCTTTTTAGTGGTAATATTAACAAATAAACTAGTGTATACATATAATACATGGTATTCTATGTGTTTTGGAGAATTATTACTTTTTGAAAAGTATTCTTTATCAAAATATACCACTGATGGGAGATGGGAATACATTCCCTTATATTTTAATAAACATGTGGATAAACACTTTATCCTAGATGAAACATATTTATCCATATATTCTCCTCAAGATATGTTATATAATCTTGATGATTTATAAACAATGTGTATGAAATTAATCATCTCATGTTGTTCATAACAACTATTTGTTAACTAAAAACATTCTTTATTATATAATAAAAATGAGATGTAAGATACACATCCTTTACTTAGATTCATTTTAGATTTATAAATAATTTTACAATCAAATATTTATTATAGAAACTCTTTGCTTCAAAATTTTAATGTAAATTGAAAGGTCATTGAATTATTCCATTGATTTTTGAATCCTTTATATTTAAAAAGCTTTGTAAAATATACATTTGGTATCACATATAGTTAAAAATCAAATAATTAATTTCTATAACATCCCTAACTGGAATGGATATTCCATTGAGTTACCTAAATTTCTTCAGGTTTCATGTATAATTTAATTTAATAGAATTATTATTTCACATTTCTGACAACCCTAGAATTCAATTACTTTAATTGTATTCTTGAAGAAACATTACTTAACTTTTCAACTGACTTTTTTTCTATTGTTTTGTTATCAAAACCTCTTGTACTATCTATATAGTACTTTAGAAACAAGACACCATATGCCTATTTAATATATCCACAAAACTTTGAAAATATTAGGTAAAAAAAATTATCTCATCTATGCTGTCATAATATTTCCATAAATAACATCATGATGAATTCCTTAACCAGAATAATCCATTTTTAGCCTCCCTTAAATAATTTTATAGATTTGAACAAATAAAAAACTATTTGTATCATAAACCCCATCTCATTTCATTTAAATAACCATTTTTTACATGTTATGATCTAGATAAAAATGATAAAAATACACATCTTATGACATATTAAACTATTCTTGAAGTTTTCGAGTCCTAAATATAGCAACACCTTTACTCCGTTATTTATAAAACAACTTCAATCTTGATCATTCATTTCTTTCTTTTTATTTTTCTTATGTTTTAATGTATATTTACAACACTTGTTAAATGTAAATTTGTATCACATACCATTCAAAGGAAGGATATGAATTCTATAATATATATACCTAAAGTCAATGCTCCATATAGATTCTTGTATCCTTCTAGGTAATCTGGACAATTTCTTCTCTAGTGTCCAATTTTTCACTATGTAAGTATTGTCCCTCTTTCTTATTCTTTTTCATGGTTAATAGTGTGGACTCTCCATGACCTATTTTCTTCCCCTTTTTTCCAAAAACATTTACCTTTATCCTTTTTTACCATCAATATAGTACTTGAGCCTATATTTTTTATGTCATGCTCAGCAATCCTCAATTTATTGAGATTAGGTAAAGGTTTATAGATTTCATTCATATTATAGTTGATAAAAAACTATCAAAATATTTCTATTAGTGATTGAAAAATGAAATAAATGGCCAATTCAATCTTAATAGTCAACCCCAACCTATCTAATCCATTAACATACCTAATCATTTTGAGTATATGAGCAGATATTGACATTACTTTTGTCAACTTACATTGAAAAGGAGCTTTAGATATTTTATATTTTCCATACCTGGCCTACTTTTCATATACCCTTTTTAGATTATCTATAATTTTATCAGCATCTAGGGTCTCATATTGCTTTTGTAACAATGAATCCATGGTAATAATCATGAGTGTGGAGGCTTATTGTGAATATTTTATATACTTATTATAATTATCTAAATCCTTTTGTTTAATAGATTTACTAGTTGGTTTATTTGGAAGAGGTTATTCCAACACATAGAACTCTCCTTCATATTTGAGAACTATTCTCAAATTCCAATACCAATCAAGGAATTTTCTACCTTCTAGTTTCTTCTTATCAAGGATTGATCTCAAGGTCATTTTTGAAGAAAATTAAATTTATCTACAACAGAATATTTTATTAGATGAGTATAATTTTTAATAAATATTTAATAATAAAATTTATTAAATAATATCTCATTAAAATAATAACCCCTTTTTAAAACATGATATTTATTAGTGGGACAAGGTCCATATTTTACTATGAATTACACTAGTTTTTTCACATAAATAAATCATGATTATTTAGTAAGGTCATCATCCCAATCACACTATTTTTGTGGATAACTCCTTATTTAATCCATCATATGGAAAGATAAACTTTATTCCCTAGGTATCTTAACTATTAGGGTTTCCTAGATAGTGTAACCCAAAGAAAATGCCAATAACAATCTAACAAGGAAAATAAAGGGTTACTCATGTTGAGATTGAAAATACCGAATAAGGTAATTTGGAGTCACTTAAAACTTTATTTTCTTACGTGAGATAATCCAGGGGTACTCATTTTGAACTTGAAAATACTAGGTTTGATGATCAAAGTCTTGACAAGCGGTGTTTTGTAAGGAATCTAATACTTAGTGTTTGAAAGGGGATTTAATATCACCAACTTATCTAATGTTATTCCATTTATATATACATAATTTTAGTGATTTAGTTTGGAATCATATTCCCACCACAAAACCAATATGTTCAAACCATATTGATGGGTAACTTTTTAAACAACCCAAAAGTTTGTGTCACTCACCCAAAATTAGAAGTCAAGTATATTCATGCATATCTGAATACATTGTATGAATAGGGTATATGAACACTTCATTTAAATATATAGAGTTATATGAGATTGAAAATCTCTACATGAGAAATCCAAGAGAGACAGATAGACACCCCATTCCCATTTCTAGATCAGGCATAAGCCGCCAAGATGGTAGGTAATCCGAACCTAAGTCCCTCTACTTAGGAAGGATTTTCTCAATGGAGAATTAAATTTATGATATCTATAACACATAATATTCAAAAAATATACTCAATAATTAAATTCAATTTAATAACTCGAATTACAAACAGAGGTCAAGGTAGATGAAAAACTAAATTATATAGAGTCATGCCTATAATGGAATGAAAGTATCTATCTACTATAAGCAATTTAGAATTTAAACTAAAGCCTACAAATTCATAATATAAAAAATTTATAAATATGAATAAATTAGGGAATATTATTTTAAATAATGGAATAATTCAAATATTTTAACATGAGAAAAACATTTACAAAAAACACATAAATAAAATATCATTATAAACATTTTAGATTTTTAGCTTAAAAATTATAGGAATTCCATAATCTTAAATATAAACTCTTTATATTAATAATAATATGAACTCTTCCATATTATTCATTTTATGGAACTTCACATTAAATATATGATATTTTATGAATTATAAAAAAATTATAATCTGATTTCTATTATGTAAACATTTTAAATAATATAATACCATATACTTAGAATTATTTAAACCAAGATAAAATTAATTATAAAAACTATTTTAATGTAGTTTAAATAATATCCAAATAATTACTTTTTAATTTGAACAATTAAAATTAAATAATTATGAATAATTCATATTTAAAATATAAATAACTTTATATTTTTTCCTTTTATGAAATTTATAAACACTTTATAAATTGCACTTATAATTTATAAATAAACACTTTTATTTCTAAATCATAATACATTTCATATAGTTATTTAAAATGTATTTTAAATATTAATATTTAATAATTAAGTAATATTTCAAATTTTCATAAAAATTTATTAATTAATTATAAACCATTTATAATTAATTAATCAATTAAATATATATTAATTAATAAATATTCTCAAAATAAATTTTATCATAATTTATAAATACTTTATAAATTATAATTAAAAATAAAAGTTTTTCAATACCTTTTGCAAGAAACCCTTTCCACATAAGTGTAATTTCATTTACCTTTATACCAAACCATTGTACATTAGGGTAATTTCATTTACCTTTATACAAGAGCATTTTGTATAAGGGTAACTTCATTTATCTTTACATAGAATCATTCTACATAAGGGTAACTTTATTTACCTTTTTGAAGAACCATTTTTCATAAGGGTAACTTCATTTTCCTTTATGCTGAACCATTCTGTAGAAGGGTAAATCATAATCACCCTTATGTAGAATTTTTTTCATAAGGGTAAGTGGAGATGAACCTTACATATACCATTCTACGTAAGAATAAAAACAATGACCTTTATATAGATCCTCCATACATAAACATAAATTGTAATTTCCTAAAAAATAAAAATGATATATGTTTTTGTTTTCTTCTTCATTTTAAAGAAATATTTCATGAATATGAAGCATGATATTTCTATTATGACATACAAGGGATTTAATGTGTCTAATAAAAATTATTAGAACATGCATAAGTGATAAAATCCCGTACCCAAGGATCTCTATGCAAGAAAAATGAAAACCCTATATATAAAATGAAATGAAGAACACTTTAAATGATGTATCCTACACCAATGAAGCTACTACAATGACTTTGATCTTTTTTCAATGCATTTAGTGAATATCAAAAAAGTGGCATCCAAAGGATGCCCCACCTTCAGAGGAGTCTACACAAAAACTGAATTTCTTGAAATTCATCAGGGTTTGCCTTCATGACGTGCTTGTGTATTTAAATTAAAATAAGTAAGATTATGAAAGATTTGAGTATCAAGGAGCTTTATCTAAACATCCACACCCACTTCCATCACATAGTTGTGGTTTATATAGGTTTTCAAGGATTCTCCTCAACTTCTTGAATTTATTCATGCATTAAAATACATGAATAAATGTTATGACTGATATATGAATTCATCATATGAATTTTTCACCTCCTATATGTTTCATTATATGTATTAGATACTTAAAATGATAGCTTACGTGGGTGAATAACTCAGGTGTCCAGTATAGGATTTAACATCCAGAAACAATATACCCATGCATTTAAATCAGAGTTTTCATTTTATAACATATTTATTTATCATATATTTATAAGTCTTTAGGGTATATCATCTATAGTTGATACTTGGTTTGGGTACAATTTAGGTTTCCCAATCAAGGTATTTACACTTTTTCTCATGAAAATATCCAATTGAATGTTGAATTTTAAAAAATGTTTAAATTATGTAATGTTTTTAATTTTATTTGGAATTATACACTTCGTGGTTGTCTTAAAAAAAGTTATGATGTTTGGTAAAAAGACTGGGCATGTTTCATAATAATCTAAGAATAGGAACAAAAAGGATGGTATAAAGGTTGTTTATTTTTTTGAAAATTAATGGGATTCCACTTCAGAGAAGAGTAAATAATTTGACATGTTATACCCAAAGGAAAGTAATTAAAATCAATATAGAGTTGATGGTGATAATAATTTCAATTTATATAGCTTTAATTCAGATAAAAAACCATGCTTCAATAGACCTTTGGACTGTGAAAATACACAAATCTCCTTTAATAATGATTCCAAAAATGTTTCAATCTCACATCATTAATTTGATTCCCTTAGGTATCAAGATGATATATTCATTAATTTTGGGTCTATAAATTGAAAGAAAACTCTAGTGAATATTGGTTGTTATTCTCTTCAATGGAAGGATAATGGATAAAAGAAGGGGAGATTCCTTTTAAGTGTTAAAGGATTCAAAAATTACTCATGGGGGAGTTGAAAATAAAAAATTTATCAGTAAAAGAGGAAAATACTTAGTTAAGTATGGGATTTTTATTATGGGACCACCAAAAAACCAAGATAACAAAAATATTATTGTAAGGACCTGACCCCAGTTTCCCAAATTCAATGCCTTAATTTTTTATATTGTCATATAAACAAGGAATAATAATCCCGAAGGACCAAATAGTTTAGTATTTTTTTAAATATAGATACATACATAAGTTCAACATTACAACTTGAAAGAAAATACAACATAACAACTTCTTTTGAATCACACATAATCTTCAAGATTATCCTTGAAAGTCATTCATAATATACTTATTCACAAAATGGAAAAAATAAAACATGTGAATGGGTTGATCTCAGAAGCTCAGTAAGGGTAAATAATACTATGGAAGAAAATATAAATACTAGGAATGATGAATAACTAAAAATTCATACCTTTAAAAATATACTTTTTCATAATATGGCCAGAATAAAAACTAATTAATTAATTATATAAAACATAACCATGGATATTATACTAGTAAAACAATCACATGGACTATCAATATCTAGTTTCATAATGAGATAATTCATAATTTTAGACATTCTTAAATATACCATCAAGGCCTCTTCCAAGACACGTGAAAATGATTAAGACCTTGGCCAAAACCATATCTGAAAATGGGCAAGGCCTCAGCCAATTCTATATATATTTTGTCTCATGAGACCTACCGATTCATAAAGGGGATATAAAGAGACCCAACCATCACTTTATAAGTCCAATTAATTCCTCATGTGAATGGGGATAAGCTTAAACAATATATACATTCATATTGAAACTAACATATGAAATGTAAATGACTTTCCCCAAACATAAACCCAAACTATTCGGAGTAAAATATGGTGAATGGTTTCAAGATAGAACATCCATAGTCAAACTAATCATAAACCCTTAAATAAAATATGGTATATTATATCACAAAAGATTATTCCCAATTATACATAATATTCTACAAGAGTGTTGAAATATACAAAAAAATACTCTTATAAAATCATTGAGTAATTCTTGATATAAATACTCTTTTACTCTAAAAAGAAGATTTCTTTTGTAAAAATATTTGTATAAAACCAGAAGTAAAATAATATAATTTTATCATAACAAAATGAGTTATTTTATTAAAAAAATGTTTTCTAAAAACAGAATATAGAGTGCCCTTGAAAATAGGTAAGAATTCAAGAAATTACCTTGAATCGGGCTTGTATTTCGGGAAGAATTTTTGAAAGATGCTTTTAAAACATGTATCACTCCATAAAAGAAAGAAGGATTCTGGTTGGTACAAAAAAAATATAAGATTCACATGGAATTTATGATGAGTACATAATAATAAATAATAATTTAATTGGGATTAAGAAAGACAAAGAGTAACCCAAAAGAAAATGGAGGTTCGGGCAGAAAACCCTTACCTTATGTCTGAATATGTTCCAATATTGAACTTAAGGTCATGAAATATGAAATTATACTTAGTAATAACTTAATTAATAACCTATTAGACATGTATTTTATTTATTAAAATTTTATTAAGTTCATTTATGGTCATTTTTATGGGTTAAGAGATTCAATATCATCATTTGTGAGTGCTCGTTTCATTAGTTTTCATGGTCGGTTCGCTTGTATAGAAGTTAATGTAAAATGAGAATTGAATTCCAGAAATGATTTTATATTTTATTAATATTAATACATAAGTTTAAATTATAATATAATTCCTTTGGTTACTTTGGGTGAGGATGAATCATTAGATGAAATTTTAATGATAAAAGTTGCGATTAATTTGGTGGTTTTTTATCATCACGAACTCATTTTGTTCTATAAATCAATACCATATGTAAAAAATGATTCCAAAACATTAAATATGATATATTAAATATATTATAATCTATTCCAACCATAAAAATAGTTTCATGACCATAATTGAATATGGTAATAGAAGTTGAAAACCCGTGGTCCATGAATGTGGTAAATTGATACATCTCAGATGGTATTTTCATTTTCAGTATAAAGAGAGGGGAAAGGAGAGATGGTGATGAATTATTCAATTATCATAACAAAATTATAGTACATTTAAGTTACTAGAGTTATCATAATAGTTGGATGAAATGAGGTGAGGAAATAAAAAGAAAGAAATGAACTTTAAAGAAACTAAAAGAAATGAAAAGAGGAATTCACCTCTTGAATTTATCTTCCTTGAGAGTCTCTTTAGGGGAGAGGATTTGGTCTTTTAAAGAAACCAAGGGATAATGTACGTGGGGAGGAGCTTGGGAGGATATATTAGTATAATTTATACTATGCACAAGGAATGAGAGGAGTGAAGAAAAGAGGGATTGAGTGGTGGTTTTTATAGTGGAGGAGAGGAGGGTTTTTCCATTATTTTAATCATTATTTTATTATTTTGGATCAAGACTAAGAATTGTCTTGATTATTATGAATCAAAATAGTAATAATTGCATGTTAGTTTTAACCAATATTGTTTTAACCAATATTCATTTACATCAGACATGACTTAATCATTATTTAGAAATTCATTTATTCATCATATTTCATAAATTATCGAATTTCACTATTCACCAAAAATTTAAGTATTTCAGAAAAATACCAAAAATTCACCCTAACTATTTTTCAACATGTAAAATTAAAAAATGAACTCCATTTTATCAAAATAATTTTTTAAATAAGATAAATTTAATTTTTAAATAAAATCATTATTTACTTGAAAAATACATATTTTAAATTTAAAACTGATTTTATAATACTTTCAAAAATTAAATGAGGTCTCATAAAATTGTCCTAAATTCATAATAAAACAAAATATTTATTGAATAATACATTTTAGGAAAATTAATTTTATTTTAAATAAATTTATTAATTTAAAATTATAATTAAATATTTATTACTCACAAAAATATCAACACTTAATTATTAATTTTTAAAATATTAACTCTCATTTATATGGTGCCTAGATTTTATTTATACTCACATGGTTGAGGTTACTATTCAAAATGGTACATTACTATTCATAAGGGTAAGTTGCTATTCATACGGGTAAGTTACTATTCATAATGGTAAGTTACTATTCACTAAAAATGTAAGTTGATCCTATTACACTCTAAATATATTACTGATCGCAAACGTGTATGTCAGTTTTTCAAAATTCAAATCACAAAAGCAGAAAAATTATATCTAACATCTAGGTTATAACTATCTTCTATAAATATCAAAGTTTTTGTTTCGCATAGACTCGGTGTTGAATTCATTCTATAATAAATTTGTTTGTAAAACCTTGGGGTGTTACATTCTTCCCCCCCTTACAAAAATTTCATCCTTAAAATTACCAAAATATTCCCTCATAAAAATATTTGGGTAGGTATTCCTCATAAGTTCACCAAGCTCCCACATTGCCTCTTCAATTTTATGATTTTTTCAAAGTACATTTACTAGCTAAGTCGTCTGATTCCTCAACACATGTTCTTTAGTGTCCAGAATCTGTATAGGCTCTTCGCAGTAAGATAAGTCAGGTTACAGCTCTATACCTTTAGAATTGAGGACATGAGTTGGGTTTGGAATGTACTTTCTCAATAATGAGACATGGAACACATTTTGTACCTTAGAAAGGCTAGGAGGCATTTCAAAGTGATAAGCCACAACTCCAATTCTCTATATAATTTCAAGAGGGCCTATGTACCTAGGGCTCAGTTTCCCTTTCTTTCCAAATATTATAACACCCTTCCATTGAGATACTTTCAAGAAAATGTGATCTCCCTCTTGAAATTCCAAATCCTTCCTTTGATTATCATTATAGATATTTTGCCTACTTTGAGCTGCTTTGATATGGTTTTGAATAGTCTTTACCTTTTTTGTTGTTTCCTCCACAAGCTATGGGCCCACAAGCTTCCTTTCACCAACTTCATCACAACATGTTGGTGTATGACATCTCTTTATGTATAATGCTTTATATATGGTGCCATTTGAATACTGGGATGGAAACTATTATTGTAGGAAAACTTCACCAAAGGTAAATATTGATCCCACATACCTTGAAAGTAGAGAGAGCACGATCTCAACATGTCTTATAAACTTTGGATCATCCTTTCTGACTGCCCATCAGTTTGGGGGTGATAAGAAGTACTCAAATAAATCTCAGTGTCCAAAGATTTCTGAAGACTTTTCTAGAATTTTGATGTAAATCATGGATCAAGATCAAACACAATTGAGAGAGGTTCTCCCTAAAGTCCCACAACTTCATTGATATAGAGTCGTGCAAGGTGCTCCAATGTAAAATCCTCACTTATAGCGAGGAAATGTGCAGATTTCATAAGTCGGTCAACAATTACCCATATTTCATCATTATTTCTTGGAGTTTTGGGTAATCTAGTGACAAAATCCATGGTGATGTCATCTCATTTACATGTATAAATAGGTAGATGTTGCATTAATCCTCTAGGATATTGTCTTTTAGCCTTCACTAATTGATAGACTAAACATCTTGATATATGATCAGTAATTTCTCTCTTTATGTTATCCCACTAGAAATGTTCCTTCAAATCTATATACATCTTAGTTCTACCAGGATTTATAGAGAAATTCAAACTATGGGAATCATCCGATAACTCTATTTTTATTTCAAGTATAGTGGGAACATAAATCCTCTTCCCAAACTTCAGAATTCCATCTTCATATATGAATTCTTCCAACTTACCATCATTCACAGCATTAATTTTCTTTTGAAGATTCTCTTCATTAGGTTGATAACATCTAATACTTTCTAATAAATATGGTTGGGCAACCAATTGAGAAGGTAATGATGTTTAACCTAATTTTATGATTCCTATATCCATCCTAACTATATCCATATACATAGGATCCTTGTCAATTCTCATTTTGTTTAGAACACATGATCCTTCCTACTCAATGCATTAGTTACCTTATTTGCCTTTCCTGGGTGGTAGTGTATGGAACAATTGTAATCCTTGAGTAGCTCGATCCATTTCCTTTGCCTCATGTTGATTTATTTTTGTGAGAAGATATATTTCAAGCTCTTATAATCTATATATATCTCAAATCTTTCTCTATATAGATAATGTCTCCATATCTTCAAAGAAAAAATTACAGCTACTAACTCAAGATCATGAGTTGGATAGTTTTGTTCATGAATTTTTAACTACCTTGATGCATCGACAATAACTCTATCATTCTACATAAGGACACAGCCAAGTTCTTTCTTTGATGCATCACTATAGATCACAAAACCATCATTTCCCGATGGTATAGTTAGGATCGGATAATTCAATAATCTTCTCTTTAATTATTAGAAACATTCCTCACATTCTTTTTTCCATATGAACTTAACCCCTTTACAATTAATCTTGGTTAATGGGTTGGCTAATTGGGAAAATTTCTGAATGAAATGCCAATAATAACCTGCTAAACCAATAAAAATACGTACCCCAGTTATGTTCATTGGTGTAGGTCATTCCTGAACAGCCTTTGTCTTTATAGGATCAACAGATATTACATCCTTAGATACAATATGGCCAAGAAAAGAAATTGATTGAATCCAAAATTCACACTTTCTAAACTTCCCATACAATTCATTTCTTCTAAGAGACTTGAGAATAATGCGCAAGTGATTTCCATGATCTTTGTAGATTTTGGATTATACCAAGATATCGTTAATAAATAACACAAAAAAGTCATCAATATATTCCTTGAATACCCTATTCATTATATCCATGAAAACATAAGGTGTATTAGTCAGTCTAAAAGGTATTATTATAAATTTGTAATGCCTATACTTGGTTTGAAATTTTGTCTTTGTAATATCTTCCTTCCTCATACATAACTAATGATATCCAGATCGAAGTTCAATCTTCGAAAAATATTAGGCTCCATGAAGTTGATCAAATATATCATCAATGAAAGGTAGGGGTACTTTTTCTTTATCGTAATAGCATTGATCTCCCTATATTCAATGCATAGCCTCATAGATCCATCCTTATTCTTGATGAAAAGAACAGGGGCTCCCCATGCAGAAACACTAGGGTAAAAAAATCCTTTATCATTAAATTCCTCTAGTTTTTTATTCAGTTCAACTAACTCTATAGATTCTATTCTATAAGGAATCTTTGATATAGGTCTTGAACCAGGAATTAAATAAATAGAGACCTCAACTTCCCACTCTGGAGGATGTTTATGTAAATTCTCTAAAAACACATCGACATATTTTTGCACAATATTAATGTCCTCTATTTGAACATTCCTTTCCTCGCCCATAGATATTGCGTTCTCTTCCTCCCCAATAATTGAATTCGGTAAAGATACTGGGGGTGGATCTAGATGAGAATCATATGGTGAGGATTTTTCTCTAAAGATAAGGGATTCTAGACAGTTCTCAAAAATTGTAACTTCCTTCTTCTTGCAATAAATTTTTGCATCAAAATTTGAAAGACAAACCATGCTGAGGATTATATAAAATTTGATCATAGGTATGATGATTAGGTTTTCAACTAAGGCACATTTATGTGTCATAATGGGGATTGATCGAAACATATTTATTGAAATGATACTTCCCTTAGGAGTTTTTACTGAAAACTTCTTTATTAAATCAAATTATAAATATCTAATTTTCTTGGAAAACTAGGAAGATATAAAAGAATGTGATGATCCAGAATAAAATAAAGCATTGTCTAAGTTTGAGGAAATGATTAAAGTACCTACCACTACATCATTAGAAACTTCAACCTCAGTAGTTGTGATAGAATAAGCTTGGCCCTGCTCCCTTGGCCTTTTCAGAGGCCCATTTCCTTGATGCTTTAGATAATCATTATCATAGCGCCCCATCTCACTATAATTATAGCATTGAACATTGATGGATTCTTTCTTTCCCTTGAAATCACCAGCATGATTTTATTTTTTTCCGCACTTATAGTACACGACTTTTCCTTCTAAGTAGGCACCAGGGTGTTTCCTTCCACAAGTATCCCATGTTGGAAAATTCACCTTTTTATTCTTCCCTTTATCCATTATATCCCCCTCCACACTCTTTTCTCTTGTTTCCCCTTAAATTCATAATACTTAGATAATTATTTATCTATCTTGATAGAACTTGAGATAATATCTTTGTATGATGAGAAACTTTGGGAGACTAGCGCCCTTAGGAGGAATGGTTTAAAAGCATCAAAGAATCGATCAGTATTTCTCTATGGATTATGTATGTAGTCTATGGAATTCCTTGATAACCTTGTGAAGTTAGATTCATACTTTGCAACATTCTCATCCTCTTTTTCCCTCATATTCAGAAACTCCCTTTCCATATATGCCCTCTGTTCATGAGGGAAGTATTTTTCTAGGAAAATTTCTTTGAAATCTCTCCATTCTATTTCTTCTATTTATTCCTACTCCTTTGTGTTTTTAATTAACAACCACCACTGATCCGAATCTCCCGATAGATGATAAATGGACATGACAACCTTATCTCTTTCATTACAACCCAAAGTGAGAAATATCTTCTCTAAAGTACTTATCCACTGCTCTGCTATGAATGGGTATGTATCCCCATCGAATGATGGAGGCTGTTGTCACAAAAAGTGGTTTAACAATGCTCCTCCATATTGTAGATCAGGATTCTCCATACGAGTAAGTTTATTTTTCATAACATGTGGTAGTTGTCCCAGTATAGTTATAAGTTTCTCAACACCAGTCGTAGCTCCAGATCCAACATCATTATCTTTCATAGGAGGGAAATCCCTATATAGGATACATGCGTTCATGCGGTTTCCATTCCTTACACTAGGCTCCATTTATAAATAATAGAATACACTAGATTAGGTTATGAATCATAATGTATAATCTCAACTTAAAAATAAATACTTAGAATAAATTGAAATCTTATCCATAGCTAATCTCATAATCATGGTCTCTTTGAGGAAAAATTTAAATTTACTTCCTTCATAATGGGTTGTAAGGAAAATGTAAATTATCCTAAGAATATCACCCAGGAGTGTCAAACTAGGTGCGCAGTAAGGCTCATTGTTGTGTACCAAGATACCCCGAGTCAACCCCAAAACTCCTATCAGAGTTGTTACTCCTAGGTACATCTATTCCAGAACCACATCCACTTGTAGTATCCAGATAGGGATATATTTTCTAGAAATATCCACATAATTTATTCCTTACCAAAATTCTAGGATGTTCTTATATGTTTATCCTCAAAGACTGTCTTAGTTTTTGGTTCCCAAATATACGTTTTATAAATATATTTTCCAAGTTTTCTACTAAACTTCCTCTAATACTAACTGTAAGGACCTGAATCTAGTTTCCCAAATCCGGTGCCTTAATTTGTTACATTGGCATGTAAATAAGGAATACGCATCCCGAAGGACCAAATAGTTTAGTAGTTTTGGAAATCCAGATACATACATAAGTTCAACATTACAACTTGAAAGTAAATATGACATAACAACTTCTTTTGAATCACACATAATCTCTTGGATTATTCTTACAAGTCATTCATAATATACTTCTTCACAATCTGGTGAAAATAAAACATGTGAAAGGGATGAGCACAGATTCTTAGTAAGGGTAAATAATATAACATAAGAAAATATAAATACTATTCATGATGAATAAGTAAAAAATTATGCCTTTAAAAATATACTTGATCATAATATGGCAGGAATAAAAACAGATTAAGTAATGCCATAAAATATAACCATGGATATTCTACTAGTATAATAATCACATTTACTATCAATATCTAGTTTCATAATGAGGGAATATATAATTTTATACATTTTGAAATATACTATCAAGGCCTCGGCCAATACATCTTAAAATGATTAAGGCCTCGGTCAAAACCATATCTTAAAATTGGAAAGGCCTTGGCCAAGTCCATATCTATTTTGTCTCATGAGACATATCGATGCATCGAGGGGCTATAGAGAGCCTCACCTATCACTTTCTAAGTCCAATTCATTCCTTATATGAATAGGGATAAACTTAAACAATATATACATTCATATTTAAACTAACATATGAAATGTAAATGACTTTCCCCAAATATAAATAGTAACCATTCAGAGTAATATGGTGAATGGTTTAAATATAGAACATCCATAGTAAAACTAATCATAAAGCATTCAATAAAATATGGTAGATTATATCATAAAATATTAGTCCCAATTATACATAATATTCAACAAGAGTGTTGAAATATACAAAATTACTCTTATAAAATCATTGAGTAGTTCTTGGAGATAAATACTCTTTTACTCTTAAAAGAAGAGTTCTCTTGGAAAAAATATGTATAAAACCAGAATTGAAATAATATATTTTTATTATAATAAAATGATATATTTTATAAAAATAATGGTTTCTAAAAACATATTAAATATTTCCCTTGAAAATAGTTAAGAATTTGAGAAATTCCCTTGAATCGGGCTTGTATTTCGGGAAGAATTTTTGAAAGATCCTTTTAAAACATGTATCTATCCAAAAAAGAAAGAAGGATTATGGTTGGTACACATATATATAACATTAAAATATAATTTATGATGTGTACATAAGAATAAATAATAATTTAATTGGGATTAATAAAGACAAAGAGTAACCCGAATGAAAATGGATGTTTGGGTAGAAAACCCTTACCTTATGTCTGAATATGTTTTTCTCTTGAACTTAAGATCCTGGAATATGAAATTAGACTTATTAATAACTTAATTAAGAACCTATTATACATTTATTTGATTTATTATAATTTTATCAAGTTCATTTATGTTCATTTTTATGGGTTAAGATATTCAATATCATCGTTTGTGAGTGCTCGTTTCATTAGTTTTCATGATCGGTTCGCTTGTATAGAAGTAACTATAAAATGATAATTGAATTCCAAAATTGGTGTCATATGTTATTAATTTTTATACATAAGGTTAAATTATCATAAAAGTCATTTTTTTACTTTGGGTGAGGATGAATCCTTAGATGAAATTTTAATGATAAATGCTTGGATTAATTTGGTTGTTTTTTTATCACCACGAACACATTTTGTTCTATAAATTAATACCATGTGTAAAAAATGATTAAAAAAATTAAATAGGATATATTAAATATATTATGATCTTTTTCAACCATAAAAATGGTTTCATGGACAGAATTTAAGATGGTAATAGAAGTTGAAAACCCATCGTCCTTGAATGTGATAAATTAACACATCTCGGGTGGTATTTTCATTTCCAGTATAAAAGGAGAAGAAAGGAGAGATGATGATGAATTATTCCAATATCATAAAAAAATTACAATAAATTTAAGTTAATTTAGTGATCATAACATTTTTAGGAAATGAGGTGAGGAGATAAAAAGAAAGAAAGGAACTTGAAAGAAAATAAAAGAAATGAAAAGAGGAATTTACCTCTTGAATTTATCTTCCTTTAGAGCCTATTTAGGGGAGAGGATTTGGTATTTTAAAGAGAAAAAGGGATTATGGATGTAGGTATAAGATAGGGAGGAGTTTTGGAGGATATTTTAGAATAATTTAGGCAAGGAAAAGGGCTTAAGAGTGGTGAATAGAAAAGGGAGTGAGGGGTGGTTTTATAGTGGAGGAGAGGCGGGTTTTTCTTTTATTTTAATCATTATTTTATTATTTTGGCTCAATACTATGAATTTTATTGATTATTGTAACTCAAAATAGTAAAAAGTGCATGTTAGTTTGAACCAATGGTCATTTAAATCATCCATGACTCAAGCATGATACAGGAATTCATTTATTTAGCATATTTCGTAAATTGTCGAATTTCACTATTCACCAAAAATTCAAGTATTTCAGAAAAATACCAAAAATTAACTCTAATAATTTCAGACATGTAGAATTTAAAAATGAACTCCATTTTATCAAAATAATTTTCTAAATAAGATAAATTTAATTTTTAAATAAAACATTATTTACTTGAAAATACATATTTTAAATTTAAAACTGATTTTATAATAGTTTTAAAAATTAACTGAGGTATCATAAAATTATCCTAAATTTATAGGAAAAAAATATTTATTGAATAATACATTTTATGAAAGTGAATTTTATTTTAAATAAATTTATTAATTTAAAATTGTAATTAAATATTTATTACTCACAAAAATATCAACCCTTAATTATTAATTTTTAAAATATTCACTCTCATTTATATGGTGCCTAGATTTTATTTATACTAACATGGGTGAGGTTAATATTCAAAATGGTACATTACTATTCATAATGGTAAGTTTCTATTCATAATGATAAGTTACTATTCATAAGGGTAACTTACTATTCGCAAAAAATGTAAGTTGATCCTATCAAACTATAAATATCTTACCGATCGCAACTATGTATGTCAGTTTTTCAAATTTCAAATAATAAAAGCGAAAATATTATATCTAACATCCAGTTTATAACTATATCCTATAAATATTAAAGTGTTTTTTGCATAGAATCATTATTGAATGAATTTTATAATAAATTTATTTGTAAAACCTAGGGGTGTTATAATTATTCTTATTTATAAATGAATATTGTTACTAGATATAAATACATCACTGAAGTTACTTAATTCAATTTTCAACTAACCCTTGACAAGTAAATATATAGGTCTAAAAAATTTTAATTCAACTTAGGGTGTTTCTAAAAAAATTGGTTAGGCTGAGAAGATATATGATCTACTTTAATATCAATGTACATATTATATCTCTTAGAACCTGTCCACTTTGTCTAAACTTTTGTGATTTGGTGAGTTTGTCTACTTTCTAGAATTATTGACTTCAATTAATCTGATTTTTGATGTTTTTTATTTTTAAATGAATATCATACAATGGAGTTCTTGTGGATCTATGGATTTGGTCTATTTATTAGTATTATAAGTTGATGGGTTTTTCAAATTCTCTGGTTGTAGATAAGTTATTGTGAACCTCTATTTTTTATCAGTATTTGATTGAAGAAATTTTTATTGGATTTTTTGTTTTATATTTTTTTGTGAATATAACTTCTCTATCTAGGATGGTTTATTTTTTAAGTTTCTAGCCTTTTTTATGAGTGTTTACACTCTATTGTTATATTTTTGGTGTCTGGTGAAAGTGATGGTTATTGGAATTTAATTCTTTTATGGAGATTTCTTATAGGTGTGTTTGTTGTTGTCTTAATTTCTCTCTCGGTGAGAGAGCACTCCCTAATTCTCTTCTATAGGTAGGGAATTCTAAAATATAAGGTGCACTTACCACATATGAACAAATTTCTCTTAAGTTTACCTTGAGCTAATAGATATGTTTAGATTGTTTATAGTCACTTGGTTTCTATGGAAAAGGTTATATTTGGATATTATCATGGAAAAGGGAATGGATTCTATGATTGAACAACCATAAAATTTTTATATCAAGTTTATAAGTGATTTTTGGATATATTTTTTTTCTTTACTGACTAAAAAAATTTAAGGTGATATCACTTGTTGAAGTTTACAGGGATTCTTTGATTTTTTTTTCTTACCATTTTTAAACTCAATACTACTTCCTATTATTTTTAATAGTGTTTTTTATATATTTTTGGGAAGTATGATTTTTTTTTTTAGGAATATGTGGATTATTTCAAAGTGATCACTGCATTTGGAGGTGTTTTCCATGCAAATTTCACTACAAGAATGAAGGGTTTGAATGGCTGTAAAAGGTGGTTGCTAAAGTCCTTTAGTGATTATCTTAGTTCCAAAAAATTATAGTCTCTTTGGACTGGTTTCTAAAGGTTTTTTTGGTAGTCGTTTGATGGATAAAAATGGAAGGAGGTGGGAGAAGGAGGTTATAACACCCTAAAATTCTAAAATAAGGACATTGTATTTGATAGCATATATAGCACCCAACATCAAGCATGTAAGAAGATATAATATCCCAAAACTTTACAATATACTTACTATTTTAAGTAAATTAAATCTATGATATTGCTTTAAATACACACAATACTGAGTTATCTTGTGTCACCCACAACAACGACTTTCTTCGATGACTTGTGTTACATGCAAGATCGAGTTTTACTAAACAACAATATATTAATAAAACATTATTATTTAGTATAATAAGATATAACCTAGCCATTAAATTAGAGGTTATGAATATTATTAACTAACTTATGAAAATATATGTCCTATAAGAATATATTATGAATTCATTGGTTGCTAATTAATTATAAATGAAAATATAAACTGATTGAATACAAAGGAAATATTTTTATGCTCCCAAAGGCATGTTGTCATAATAAATTAAATTAATTACAATTATTAAATTATATTAATTAAATATATATGTTATATATTCAATAAAATAATTTTTATATTCCTCTAATTGATTTTATAGGCATAAGATTATAAGAAACCCAATTTTACTCATAAAAACCTATATTTTTATAAAGTCACTTTTTTTCCTTTTAATGGAGAACCTATTTTAAATATAATTTTTAGAACTTTTATAAATTTTATATGTAAAAATAAAATTCATTTGTGAAATAGTAATAAAAAATTATATTAGAGTCAATTTTTGATATTTTTCTATGAAGATTCATTTTTTTATGAATAGTGAAAAACACTGAATTTTAATTCAAAACAGATTTTTCATCTAAATTATTTATAAGGTAAAATTGAATTTTTTTTATTGGTTTTAAATATTAGTTAGATAAAGTTTATATCTATTTATCTAATTTTTTTCATTTTAATCAATTTCACTTTGAAATTTGATATAATAACTTAGAAAACTTTTGAACGTTTTTACTTTAAAAACCCGCATTGTCGTCTCATCTATGAAATTAATTTTAAATTAATTTATGCCAATTATGTGATTTGAATTTTAAAAAATGGATTCCATATTTTACATTATAATAATTTATAATTTTTAATAATTTCAACTTAGTTTTTTACCAAAAATATTAGTGAAAAGTAATTAAAATTAATTACAGTGATTAAGAGAAAAAATAGCTTAAGAACGGACTAAAAATTAAACTTAAGACCCAAAATGACCTAGAAACTTGTCCAAAATATATTTTGTATTCATATTTCAACTATATCCTCCCTTTTATATAATTTTTTTCTATTATTGGATCCAATTTATAGAGAAAAATGTGGTTGTAATTCCCTTTTCCAAAATTTATAAGAATGTCACTCCTCCACTATAAAATGGCACTCACCTTTCTCACTTATTAACATTTATCAAGACATTTTTATCACCCAAAATTTAATCAAATAATTTCCCAACACCAATACTTTCATCCTATAATCCTCCATTTGGTCATAAATCTATCCAAGAAATCCTTTTGAAGCAAACCAAAATGAGTTACCCAAAGAAGAGGTAACATCCTTCCTCAAGCTCTTTTGTTTTATTTTCATTCTCCACCCCCTAAAATATTATTATTAAATTATTAAATTTTTGTTTATTAGAAAGGGAATTCCCTTGTGTGGCCTTTTCGAACCCTCCACACAAGGAAACCCCCCTCCCCACGAAGAGGTCACTCCGGAGAGAGCCCCAGCCGGGAAGGAGTCGTTGCCAGCCGAGATGGTAGAGCGTCCCGGAGGGTGACAACCCGGGCGGCGATGGTTCGTCAAGAAATCCATCAGCATGGGTGGTTTGCGCCTCATTTTTTCCACCCAGTCAGAAACCGGGTGACCCAGCAAGGTGAGTGGATCCCGGGGGAGAGGTTCGCCCTGAAAGCGGACTCCCAGGATTCAAACCCTGTACCTCCCAAAGAACGGCGTTGTTGTACCCCTCTCCTTCACCACTACGCCACCACCGAAGCGGCTATTATTAAATTATTAAATAATAACCTTAGTATCCTAAATATATTTATATATTGTTATATTAAGTTATTTACCTACACTTACAAACACTTCCATCAAATGTCTAACAAACTTACTGTTCGTGTGTACGGTGAATTGTCGTCTCATGAAATGATGTCGTTTGTTTTTCTTTTACCACCTCTCATAGTTGGGAATTATGATGAACATATTTTTATATATTATATATATGATATTTATTATGTATTTGTTATTCTTTAATTTTTATATACCACATACATTTATGATTTCCATTTTTTGAGAATATGATAACATCGTTTGTGGACGTGTGGACTACCGCCTCCTCAAAGCGATGTGATTCATTCACACTATACATGGAACGTATAAAGGATGGTTTAAATAAAACTGTGTGAAATATATGACATAAATATGATAATTTAATTATAATATACATATAAATATATATCATTTACTTTTAATTCTTATAAATATGGCAAAAAATGAAAATAGAATTCATGCGTACGTACGGCCTACCGTCGCCATGTAAGGTGCATTTCATTTCCTATCTCCAAATTTTATGAATTTTTATAAATACATATATAATGAATATATATGATATTTAAATCATTTTTTAAATTATTTATATTATGAAACCATTATCTAATTAGTAGTAACAACAAGTAACAAGTCAAAACATACTTGAGAAACTGAGCAATTAACACCCGAAATAGTTATAATAATGAAATATTACTAACAAACGGGTAATAATATATTATAAGAAGATCATATATGATATCATAAATATTAATATGGTTATTTAATAAGTTAGTAACATATTTAAAACCATTATAATGTAGGTTAAAGGATGTTCACCTGAAATTAAACATGAGGTAAGGGATTTTCATCTCACTTTTTACATTTGTGAGATAAACATCATATTCATTACTTACTTCTTTTGTGTGGTGAATAAATTAACCTTTTTGATATATTATATAATTAATCCTTTTATCTTCATGGTATTTAATTTTTTACTTTTAATTATTTCAACCAAAGGGTTTTGACTTGAAAATTACCAAGTGGTAGAATTTATCTTTCCCATATCACTTCATTTTGTGATTGTTAACTTTCTCTTGAAAAATTCACTTTCTTATGAACTTTTTTATTATAAATTAAATTTATATTTAATATATATATTATCATGGATGGATATTATTATTTCCTAAACCTTATACCATTTTTACATATGGTGTTCACTTTGACAGTTATTTGATTTATTGGGGAATAATTGATAAATCTATATCTTTTATTAAATACAGATATTTGATCAGGCACATTTTTCATGAATTAAATTGATTACTCGATATATGAGGAATTATTTGGACAGGTATGATAGGGGTGGGGACCAGTTTTAGATATCCCTAGATGCATTGGTAGTCTCATGAGACGAATCATTTTGGCTAATAAGATGGGTTTTTTCCCAACATGTTATAAACCATCTTGTGAAAGGTCTTGATGGTAAAGGTACCATGTACCTAGGAAATATAGAATCAAATAATTAATCATTTAACTCATTTTTATTTAGATATTATTTATACATGATATTTTTTTCAACATATCTATGTATTCATTTCATTCTCGGTTTATTGATTAAATGGCATATTATTTGGTTATTTAATTTGCCATAATGATTATGGATTATCCAGTTGTTTAAATGGAAAGTGTGTTAAGTTATTTACCTTTCCATATTTTTTATGATTATTGATTTATTGTTATTTCTGTTGTATGCTTACCCTTACTAAGCACTTGAGCTAACCCTTACTTTTTTTCCCTTTCCCAAGTTGTGAAGAAGAAATATTTGAATGAGATTTCAAGGAGGTTGTTTGTATCATTTTATTATGTATCATGTTTTATTTTCTATTTACTAATTTAATATGGATATCATATATGTAATATGGTTTTCCAAAAATACTAAGCTGATCGGTTCTTTGAAATTTGGTTTCTTGTAATCATGTCAGTGTAATAAATAATGCACCGGCTTCGGGCTTCTGGGGTCAGGGTGTTACAGTTGGTATCAAATGAAGTTTAGCAAAAACCTTGGAAACTATATTTAGAAAACTTAGATTAGGAAACAAAACCCTAAGATAAAATTTAAATGGAAGAACATCCTAGAATTCTGGTAAGGTAGAGATTATGTGGTTCTTCTTAGCAATATATCCCTGACTGGATACTACAAGTGGATATGGTTCTAGAACAGATGTACCTAGGGGTAAAAATGTTAGAACCACAACTGTTCTATGAAAGAAATGGATTTGGTTTTGTGTTTGTTGTCAATTCTCATTGGATGTTCAGAATGTTTTCTAGTAAATGTATCATACAGTTCAAGCGAACAATAGTATTGAAGGTAACATCATTTCCCAGTGTTTTCCAAATTTTTGGGCCTGAAAATGGAAAAATGGAGAAATGTGTGTTTGGAAAAGGAAGTTGCGCACAAGATTATAGGTGTTTTAGAAACTTGCGTG
The DNA here is from genome assembly GCA_963277665.1 of Viscum album. NCBI lineage: Eukaryota > Viridiplantae > Streptophyta > Magnoliopsida > Santalales > Viscaceae > Viscum > Viscum album. Next base: position 1,486,325,975 of record OY728137.1, on the reverse strand, counting down.
CAAGGAATGTTTCAAGATCAGAATGTCGAAAAATGGAAAAGGCATGAGTTGTGTGAAAAATATGGAGTTGTACATGGAAAATGGTTTTTGCGTGAAAATCATTGCGCGCAGAATGAGAGGTTTTGTACGATGCGGAGGGTTTTTCATGTAGGGGTTGGTGAATCCTATAAATAAGAGGTGACCCCCCTCATTTGGAACGGCTGGAGACTTAGAGAAAATCTGAGCTCTGATGTGCGTAAACATTGTGCGAAAAGGTAATTGTGAGGAAAAGTTGTTGTTTCTTGGAAAAGTTGAAGTTGCGCGTAAAAGTTGAAGTTGCGCTCAAAAGGTCAAGTTGTACGTAAAAGTTAAGGTTGCGCATAAAATGAGAATTTGTGCTTAAAGGTTGTAGTTGCGTGAAATATTTCCGTGCAAAAAATCATATCTTGCATGCCATAGTGGATCTTGTGCACAAAGGAAAATATTGCGTGCAAAAGTAAGATCATGCGCGCAAAGGGTAGGTGTTGCGTGCAATTGTCAGTGTAGGCTGAATACATGTTCTTAATATTCAGTTCAGTGGTTCAGTGCTTTTAAGTGCATAAATCCAAGACTTTGATGCAAGAAGTGTCTCGTGCTGAACAGAGAAAAAGACTTCAATTCAAATCTATTGAAGGGAACTTCACTTCCATAAACTGAGTGTGACTTCACCTAGGGCAGTGAGCCAGGGAAAGTCAATGGAAGTGATCTGAGGGAAGCAGTGAGTTATCCCTCAACTTTTGTAAAGGTAGTGTGCCTGGGACAGAGTGACTGTACCCGAACCTTATAATCTACAGCTAGTAAAGATTAGTTGAATTAGGTACGACTAGAAACTTGTTGGTATATGCTCCTTGTACATAGCCCTTAGTGGTGAACCAAGTAAAATTGTTGTGTGGTCTCTATGCATGTGATTTTTTTCTTTCTGTTCCCATTAGTCTTATAGGTTTAATGAGTTCCTACCAATGTGGGAACAAGATCCTTGTTTTAAAAGAAAAAATTGACACCCTGATTCACCACTCCCCTCTCAAGGTATCCCAGGGTCCTACAAGTGGTATCATAGGGTAAAGGTTACTGGTGTTAGATCTATCCTTTGCCGTCATGGAGAATGCGTCCAATGCAGCCAATGCCAGGGGACTGCCTCTCTTTGATGGAAGTAATTTTCAGATTTGGAAGAAAATAATGAGATCTCATCTAAGATCCCTTGGAATGTAATTCCTTTTTTCTATTGTGCAAGTAATACAAGTTACTAATCCAACAGGGCTTGTTATGATTGATACAGACAGGAAAGTTCTTGAAGTAGATTCTAAAGCTCAGAATGCTATCAATACTGATCTTTTTGATCAGATCTATCTAAAGGTGATGAGTTTCACCTCAAAAAAGTCTATGTGGGATAAACTTGACAATATTTATGAAGGAGATATCAAAGTGAAGGAGGAAAAACTTCAAGTCCTACACAACAGGTTCGACAATTTGAAGATGCATCCTGATGAGAATACATATTCCTTCTTCAATCAAATTACTGGAGTAGTGGGAGAAATTTGAGGTCTTGGAGAGGAAATCAAATACATTGATATCATAAAGAAAATATTGAGAAGACTTCCGCCTATGTACAATACAAAGGTTTCAACCCTTGAAGAAAGATATCTATCTAAACTATCTCAGTATGATCTGCTAAGTAGTCTGTGGCATATGAGATGAGAGTCAAACCATAAGATGCTATGACTCATGTTAGTAAGGAAATAGTGTTCAAATCCATAGAAAACTAAAAATTTCAGGAGATATTGGTGGTGAAGATGATGAGGAAAAATAAATTCTTTCTCTCATTTCCAAGAATCTTAAGAAGGGAAAGGGTAAATTTAAAGGTAAGTTGCCTCTGGCATGTTTTCATTGTGGAATAGTTGGGCACATTACCTCTCAGTGCCAAAGAAAGTTCGATGATGAAGAGAGAAAATTGGAAGACATTGAGAAGCCTTAGAAAAGGTTTTTCAAAAAGGGAGACTTCAAATCTGGAAATAAAGTATAGAATAAGAGTTTTTTATGTGAAGAGGAAGATGATGATATTGAATTCTGTGAACAATAAGAAACATAATTTAAAACTAGAAACCATGATTCCATGATGGCTACCATTGAAAAATTAGAACCTTCGATCGATAAAGACAGATATAATCAGATGACTCCTAATGGTGTTCCCAAGTTTCAAAGTAAGGATTCCTTTTCCAAGATTGAGAATAAATATAAGTGATGAAATAAGTGGAAAGAAATGGTGGAAGAATCATCAGAATATGTTGATGAGATTGAATCTAAAATTGAATGACTAGAATAACGAGTGAGAGTACAGTCTTCAATCCTTGAAAGCACAGATGATGTTGTAGAACTAAATCTTAGAATTGAAGAACAAGAAAATGTCATCAATTACCTTACCACTATACTGGAAGAGAATTCCAAGACTATTGAGGGTCTTGAAGAAGAACTTGTTACTCTTAGGATTAAACTTGAGTGTTAATCAACCACAAAAGAGGGAAAGAAAAAAATTCATTTTGGAAGATTCTCATATGAAAAATTACTGGTAATATCCAAGCATGGTTCAGATGGGGTTGAAAAAATCTTGAGTGATCAAATACCTTCTAGCATGGGAAATAGTGGAATCAGTTGTGAAGTTGAGACATCAACTACTGGAAGTAAAGAGAGCCAAAAGCAAGATTAAAGTTGGACAAGTTGAAAAGTTTCCTAAAGTGCTGAAAAAGAAACCCTCAATCCAAACTAAAATAATAACTAAATATTACCCACAAACTTTTATAAATTATAGGTATTACAACAATTTTCCAATGGAATATGGCATGAGGTAGCTGCTGTGAGAACTCCGCGGAAAAATGGAGTTGTTGAGCGCTGGAATCGATAGGTCAACAACATGGCTAGTACTATGCTAGTTTAGAGTCGTATCTCTCTCCATTACTGGAAAGAAGTTTTTGAAGTTGTAGTGCACATTCATAATCAAACAGGTATTTATATGGGAGAAATGAAGACACCATATGAATTGTGGAATAGAAGGAAGCCTTCTTTGAAATACTTCCATGTTTTCAGAAGAAAATGTTTCATCCTAAATAAAAAAGGAAATAAAGGGAAGTTTGGTGACAATGCATATGAAGGAATATTTCTTGGATATACAATGAATAGAAAAGCTTACAAGTGTTTCAATAAGCTCTTGGGGAGGATTGTGGAAAGAAGTGATGTTAAGATCATTGAAGATAAAACCCCAAATGCTTCAAATAATTACTATTATAATGAGATAGAAGATGAGGAAGAATGTGAACATAGAGTAAATGAAAATATAGAAATAGAGGAAGGTGTACAAAACTCTCATGAGTCACATTATGATGTTGACTTAGAAGAAGAATCTGAAGTTGAAACCATGGCTGAAGAGAATTTAGTTGAATCTTAGAGGAGGAATCTAAGAGGAGAAAGTGATCAATCCAACATCATTGGGGATTGGACTACACCCACCCAAATTAGGAGAATGAGAAGTAATGAAAAATATGAATTTCTATCAGTTGTGGAACCATCCTCATTTGAAGAAGCTACAAAGGATGAATCATGGGTAAAGGACATGAATAAAGATTTAAATCATATTGACAAAAATCAGACATGGGATATGGTAAAGAGACCCAAAGGTCACAATGTGATTGGTATAAAGTGGATCTTTAAGAAAAAATATTATGAGCATGGAAATGTGATCCAAAATAAGATGTAACTAGTGTGCAAGGGATATTCACATATTAAAAGTATCGATGTTGAGGAAAAAAAAATTCCAGTAGCAAGAATGGAGTCAATAAGGCTTTTTCTTGCCATGGAAATCCAAATAGGATATAAAGTATATCAAATGGATGTCAATACAGCATTCTTGAATGGTGTTCTCAAAGAAAAGGTCTACATCGAACAACGAGTGGGTTTTCTTCTTGGTACTGATGAAACAAAGGTTTGTAAACTAAAGAAGACCCTTTATGGTTTGAAGAAGGCACCACAAGCATGGTATTCCTAGCTGTATTCTTATCTCAAGAAGCTGGAATTCAAAAGAGGAGGAGTAGATCACAATCTCTATGTGATGAATTCTCTAAAAGATCATTTCATGGTTCTAGTTTACGTTGATGACATTATATTTTATGGTAGTAGGCAGAAATCAATGGATGAATTTTCCAATCACATGAAATTAGAATTTGAAATGTCTATGATTGGGGATCTCACATATTTCTTGGGGTTTCAAGTGATTCAAAATAAGGATTACACTTTCATTTCTCAGCAAAAGTATGCAAGAGATATGTTGAAGAAATTTAATATGCATGACTGCAAACCAATGTCAACTCTAATTGTGTTTGGAACCAAACTTAGAAATAATGAGTATCGGACCTCTATATATCCCACCATTTACATGAGGATTATTAGAAGATTTCTATACCTAACTGTGTCACGACCTGATATTGTCTTTGTAACTTGCTTAGCAGCCCGATTTCATAGTAATCTGAAGGAATAACATATGATATCAGTAAAAATAATCATGAGGTACATTCAAGGTACTCATAATTATGGGTTCTACTTTGTTGCAGGAAGGGATGGTGAATTGTCAGCATTTTCTGATAATGACTGGGCTGGAGATGTAGTGTACAGGAAGTCCACCAATGGTGGAGCATTCTATATTAGGAAGAAATGTGTTGGCTGGTTGATCAAGAAACAAGAAAGTACTTCTCTTAATACTATTGAAGTTGAGTATATCTCTGCTACAAAGGCATGCACTCAACTACTATGGATGAAGCAACAACTGACAGGTATTGGTGATGAGGTAAAACAACCAATGGTGATTTACTATGATAAAAAGAGCATAATTGATCTTACGAAGAATCCTATGTAGGATCGAAATATGAATGTAGATGCTCAATTACAAGTGGGGTGAATTGTAAGTTTAAAAACTTTCATTTTTTAACCTTAAGGAAAACTATGTTTAACAAGGTTAAACAAGGTAAATTCACAAGACCTATTTTAGTTCTACAAACTTGATAGGTTCCGAAAATGTGGTTCCATAAATGAAACTTAAGGAAAGTTTACAAGGAAAAGATTCTACCTTAAAGAGTATAGAATCTTACTTATCATAGTAAACAAAAGAATAAGAGCGTATAATAAGGTTATACTTTCTTCCTTTATCAAAATACAGCGGAAATAAAATTGAAACAAAACAAATAACAAGTCTGAAATATTTTAACCCAAAGAGTAGGGTATCCAACAACCTTGGATAATGTTCCCTTGATTTATACTTTCAAGAAATTTTGCCTTACCCACACCAGGGTAAGCCCTCGATAGGAATATCAGAATTTGTCTTATTATCCCCATAATACCTCAAACTTTAAGGTAGTCAGAACCTATGTCTTCCTATCCACGGAAGTCCTCAAGCTTTAAGGTAATCAGCACCTCTTTCTTCCTATCCCCAAAAGTCCTTGATTGTACATAGAAACAATCAGAGTCACATGAAGCAAGATGAACAAGATGTTCAGTACGCATAAGGCATGAGAGTCTCTCTCTCTAGAAATCACTTCAGCAGCATGCAATCTCTAGAGTGATCAATTGGTCTTGAGCTCATTCAAATGAGCTCCTATTTATAAGCACTTCTCCAACGGTCGGATCCCTCCTCCAAAGAAAAATAAGGTTTCTTAACCAAATATAACTTTTGGAGTCTAAGGAAAAATAAAGTTCAAAATCTAAGAAAGTAAACATTTGGAGACTATATATCATGGATATTCGGATTCTGTTTTCCAGATAATTTGGAGTCTAAATACTGAAGAATTCAGAGTCTGAATTATGTGGAATTCAGAGTCTGAATTATGAGGAATTCAGAGTCGGAATTATGAGGAATTCAGAGTCTGAATTCTGTGGAATTTGGAGTCTTAATTTTGAGGAATTTGGAGTCTTAATTCTGAAGAATTCGGAGTCTGAATTCTGTGGAATTCGGAGTCTTAATTCTTAGGAATTCAGAGACCAAATTCTAAGGAATTCAGATTCTGAATTCTGTGAAATTTGGAGTCGTGATTTCAAAGAATACGGAGTCTGAATTCTGAGGAATTTGAAGTCTGAATTTCAGAGAATTCGGAGTCTGAATTTTAGAGAATTCGGAGTTTGAATTCAGATCCTGAAAATAGAATGCGCTATAACCAAGGATTTATAGGATTCTGAGATTTTGGATGTGAAACCGATTTTTAGACTTAGGAATAAAATGATTTATATTTAGAGAAACTATAAAATGAACAATGAAAATATAGGTAAGGATAAATTTCCTTGGGGAATGAAAATTTTCCTTATTAAGGTAATTCTTAGGCAAAATATAATTTTCCTTAATATAGAGTGCTTGTGATTTTCAAAACATATAGGAATGGAAAAGTCATAAGGAAACCTTATTGATTCAACAATCTCCCCCTTTTTGGAAAGCACAAACATCCTTACGAAAAAGAATATAAGGACTTAGAGTTTTTCTTTATGTACTTGAAAATAAAAAACTTATCTCCCTTTACTTATGAATCATGGTGAATATGACTAACTCCCCCTTAGGTTTTGAAATCCCTAAGGATCATATTCTTGATTTCCTGAATGAGATTTTACATTTTCTTGCATAAAAAAAATAATCTTTGATAAAAACTTCCCCTTAGATGAACTCCCCCTTAATTATGGAAATCTCTTATTTACTTAGTATTATTTTTATCATTACTTTCTCCCCCTTTTTGATTTTCAAAAAGGAATAAATAGAATGATGGTACCTGAAAAATTAGTACTATACAACAAAAACACATGATGAACAACCAAAATTTCATTATGATAGGAAAGATTTGTACAAAGAAGGAAAAATACAACAAAATATTGGATTGGGATTATAATTATCCTTCTTTCTCCTTCAGAATTAACTTCTTTAAAATGGTTTTCAGCTTCTTTATCTCCTTGTGATCTTCTTCCACATGCTTGAGCAGCTAATCCTGATCTTCATTTTTTTCTCTAAGGCTTTGATCTTTTCTTCCTGAGCCTTAAGAATATCTTCCTGAGCCTTCAAGACTTCTTCTTGCTTAACCATATTCTCTTCAAACTCAATTCTGAGATCCCTTTCCCTCTTCCAATTTATGGACACTGAATTAAGCTTTACATTCAAGTCCTTGACTTCTTGCTTCCGAGTTGTCTGTTCAAGAGTCAGATTTTCCTCAAAACTCTTCAAAAGATCATTAAACTTCCCATCTTCGGTGTCAAAGGAATCCTTCACACTTTCTTGAAAATCATCCAGGATTATCATCTCTTCGATTGTCTTCCTTGACCACTTAGTTATTTCCTTGAATGATCTTTTGTGAGCTTCATATCCAATGAAAAAAAATTTGAAATCGGCTTCAAGCCTGACAAACTTATCCATAAGCATGTTAAGTGAATCTAATTTCTAATTAAACGAATGTTGAAGCATCTGGCATCTCGAGTCTATACTTGAAAATAAGGTAATGGTATCAACTAGATTTTTCAAAACTATACCACAAAATCATGTCCAAGAGAGGATGATTCTGAATCAGAGTGTTTGGTTGGTGAGGATTGTTTTTCTATCTCTCTAGCTTTCCTCTTCAATGAGCCACCAACATCTTTATTTCTTACTACAGATTTCATAGGTGTATAAACCAACAACTGTTTTCTCTTATCATCTCTCGGAATGATATCTTCTTCTTTGGGCGATTCATGCTCACTATCTGATAACTGAATAATCTTATCTTCCTCAAGATTTTCCTTCGTGGAACCTGCCACAAGATCCTATGGCTGAACAAAGTCATAGTTTCTACTCTCTTCTTCAGATAGTTTATTCACTTCTTCTTGATATTTTTCTTCCTTTCCTGGTGTATAAATTTATGAAGATTCTGCTTCAGAATTTTAGATTGATAGTTTTTCAGAAGGACTCTCCTTCTCGTGATATTTCTCTACTTTACTTATCATGTCATCTGTATCACCACTTCCTTCTTATTCTTCTTCCACTTATTCCTCTTGAACTATTTTTTCTACTTGTTCTGGTTCCATAATCACCAACTTCTTTACCGGAGTCACAAGAAGTGATTCTTGAAAAAAATATTATGGTACCTTGTGTTATTCAGAGGCTTTCTCGGCATCCTTGAGAAGGGACTGGATGATTTTAGCCTCGAACATTTTCTTTCTTTGCTTATTTTCTTTCTCTTGTTTCTCAAGATCTTCAGTAGCCTTCAACTTCAAGCCTTTTGCCTCGGTAGGGTCCAAGCCAAAACTAGGCTACCCTTATTTCTTATTCTTCTTGTCTTATCTCTATTTATCAACCACTTAATCAAGGTAATTCTTTTGCTTCTTTGGATTAGGAGGTGCGGATTGAGTTTCCTGAACATTAGGAGATTTTTCTTTCTCTTTGTGTTCCTTTGCCTTCCTCTTCTTTCCACCCTTCTTGGAAGTTTCAGCCACTTATGATTTCTTTTAAAGAGCTTCGATTCCTGATTCAGACAATCATAGAAATCTCTGAATTTACTATTGAAGACAACCTTCATCCTTCTGAGAGTATCATCACTCAACAATATTAATTTGAAATTCCTTGGATTAGAACTACAAGTTATTTTGAATGACTCAAGACAAAGAACTATAATTTTTGAGAGAATATCCAGATACATGATGATTTGAGACTTCAAATTTCCATTCTTGATATTCTCAATTGTGACCAAGATATACTTGACCAAGTTTATCTTCCTGAGGTTCACCAAGAAATCCAGAATATAGATGTCGCTTTTCTTCAGGGAATCCTTATCCCCTTTTCTCAGAATAATAAAACCTTGAACCCATAATTCAAGAATCTGGAAGTTTGTAGATAGATGAACAATCTTCAGAGTCTTCACTTATTTTAGGCCAAGATTCTCTAAAGCCTTTTCCTTCTCAAACGATCCTGATACATCTGGTAATTTATGGCTGAAAAATTCAGCTTCACCTTCACATGGAATTCCAATTAGACTTGCAGTCGTAGTGTAGGAAAGGGAGTAGTTCTTTCCATATCTCTTGAAAGAAAACTTGTCTCTCCCTCCTTCGTTGAAGAAACTTACTGACTCATAGAATTAAATCAACAACTTCGGATAAACTGGATCCTGCGACTTCGGTTTTGATACACATAGGCTCTCCCAGCCATTCAGCTTGATATTCTTTGAAATGATAGAATCATACTTAGAAAATAATTTTGGATCGACTAACCTCTCTCTGTATATCTTCCATTTCAAGATTTCGTTTACAGAATACATTTATTTATGAGGATAAGTTTTCACAAGACATTCGGAATTGAGAAAAACTTGAAGATTTAGAATGGCCTTAAGTAGAAGCAGTAGGGTTTCAGAACGCCAGAGCTTTGAAGATCGATGTGGTACAAGTGTCGGGGGGTCCTTAAATAGGTGTTTGAGGCGATAGTTCATCTTCCTTGATTGATACAATGGTTGAAATACTCTTGAACGGATCTAACGGTTGAGATGATAGCCGAAGAAGGAATTTGGTAGGTTCCGATCTTTTGAGGTTTTTAAGATAAAAATTCGGATTTAAGGAAAAGTGAATCCAAAAAATTTAAAACAAAATGAAAATACCAACATGTAAAAAGATGATTATGAAGATTTAAGAAATAAAGCATACCTTCCAGATTGCTAGGAAAATTATCCGTAATGAGAAAAATTATTCCTGAAGAACTTTAGATTTCGAAAAAAAACTGATTACGAAAATTTTCATTATGAAAATTTTGGTTATGAAAATTTTGATTATGAAAATTTTGATTGCGAAAATTTTGATTATGAAAATTTTTATTAGGAAAATTTTAATTACAAAAATTTTAATTACAAAAATTTTGATTGTGAAAATTTTGATTACGAAAATTTTTATTACAAAAATTTTAATTACAAAAAATTTAATTACGAAAATTTTGATTACGAAAATTTTTACTAATAGGAAAATGTACTCCCCCTATGAAAAAGAGATTCTTACTGTAAGAAGATATATTTCAACAAGAAGTTAATATGGAATATTACCTTACGGTTATCATTTCTAACTTCTTTTTAATGTATTCAAATCTATTATAGAGTAAAGATTTTGTGAAAATATCAGCAAGTTGATCTTGCGTTCCAATAAATTGAAGAATGATATCTCATTTTTGGGTGTGATCCCTAAAAAATTGATGCCTAATATCTATGTGTTTTTCACATGAGTGATGTGCGGGGTTTTTACTTAGGGCAATGGCACTGGTATTATCACACAAAATTTGTGTTTTGGTAAAACTCATACCATAGTCTGTGAGTGTGTGTTGCATCTATAACACTTGAGCACAACAAATTCCAGCTGCTACATATTCAGCTTCAGTAGTGGAAAGCGCTATTGAGTGTTTCTTTTTTCATGACCAAGAAACTAATGAATCTCCTAAGAAATGACAAGTTCTGGATATTATTTTCCTATACATTCTACATCCACTAAAATCAGCATCCAAAAAACTTTTTAAAACAAAATCATTTCCAAAAGTATAGAAGAGTCTTAAATCCATGGTTCCCTTTAAATAGAAAAAAATTATTTTCACTGCTTTTAAATGGGATTCCTTAGGATTGTATTGATATCTTGCACATAAGCATACTGAAAACATTAAGTTTGGACGACTAGCTATCAAGTATAGTAAACTTCATATCATACCTCTAAATGATGTTTGATCTACTGGTTTCCCATCTTCATAAAGATCAAGTGAATTTGAGGTACTGATGGGAGTAATTATACTCTTAGTGTTGTCATATCCATACTTTTTAAGAAAATATTTAATATACTTATATTGAGATATATAAGTTCCTTCTAGTTTTTGAGAAATTTGAAAACTTAGGAAAAATGTTAACTCACCCATCATACTCATTTCGAACTCAGATTTCATTAGATTTGCAAACGAATCAGTTAAAGATTGCTGAGTTGAACCAAATATAATTTCATCAACATAAATTTAAACATTCAAAACATTTTTCTTAACTTTTTTTATAAAAATATTTGGATCAGCATTTCCCTTAACATAATTATTTTGTAACAAAAATCTTGTAAGTCTATCATACCAGGCTCTAGGGGAATGTTTAAGTCCATATAAAGCTTTGTTAAGTTTGAAAACATGTTCAAGATGTTTTATGTCTTCAAAACTAGGAGGTTGTTCAACAAAAAAATCCTCTTGAACATATCCATTAAGGAAAGCACATTTTACATCCATTTGAAAAAGTTTAAAGTTGAAGAATGCTGAAAAGGCAAGTAAAATACGGATAGATTCAAGTCTAGCTACTGGATCATAGGTTTCTTCATAGTCTATACCATCTTGTTGATTATAGACTTTAGCAACTAATCTAGCCTTATTTCTTACTATGATTCCATTTTCATCACACTTATTTCTGAAGACTCATTTTACTCCAATAACATAAGTTTCCTTAGGTATTTCAACCAAGGTCCAGACTTTATTCCTTTCAAATTCATTTAGCTCATATTTCATGGATTTAATCCAATAATCATCATCTAAAGATTCATCAGTGATTTTTTGTTCTAATTGTGAAAGGAATGCTAGATGTTATACTTCATTCCTTAAGGAACTTCTAGTCCTTACAGGTTGATTTACATCACCAATGATACTATCACTGGGATGATTCTTAAGAAACAATTGATTTGGGTTTTGTAAAACATGTTCATCAACATATGGTAGGAAATCTTCAGGGGTAAATGCTTCAGAAATATTTTCTTGAACATTTTCCTTATCAGAAGGATTTTCTATCAAGGGTTGATAATCAGTTTTTGAAAACACATCTAAGGATGTAGGTTGAGGTTGTTTGAAAACAAAAGGATTGGTTTCATAAAATTTAACATGTACTGTTTCTTCAACAATACAAGTATTTTTATTAAGAACTTTATAAGATTTAAAAGTTGTGTAGTAACCTAATAAAATTCTTTCATTATATTTAGGTGTGAATTTATATAAATTATCTTTAGTATTCAAAATTAATACTTTGCAACCAAATACCTTGAAGTAGGAAAGTCTAGGTTTTCTACCATTCCACAACTCGTAAGGGGTTTTATTAAGAAAATGTCTAATCAAAACTCGATTTATAGTATAATAATAAGTACTTATAAATTCATCCCAAAAGTCTTTATTTATTGAATATTCACTAAACATGGTTCTAGTTATCTCTTGAAGAATCATATTTCTTCTTTCAACAACATCATTCTGTTGAGGAGTTCTTGGTGCTGAGAAGTTATGAGTAATGCCTTTTTTACTACAAAAAGTTTCAAAATCATAATTTTGAAATTATCCTCCATGATCATTGTGGATAGTTATTAATGGAAAGTTTTTATCGTTTTTAACTTGGGCTCTAAAGATTTTGAAATAAGAAAAGTCTTCATATTTCTTTGCTAGAAAATAGACTCATGTAAATCTAGTGTAATCATTGACTAGGAAAAATACATAATATTTTCCTCCAATGCTTCCAGTTTGTGTTGGACCGAAAATATCTATATGCACTAACTGTAATTCATCAGTAATTGAGACTTCGTCAGTTGATTTAAAACATGATTTATATTGCTTTCCATATTGACAAGAATCGCAAACTTTTGAAGAATTATATCTAAGCTTCAGTAGTTCCTTAACAAATCTTTTCTTAGAGAGTTTGCATAGGTTCCTAAGGTTATAGTGTCCTAACCTTCTATTCCATAACCAAGATTGATCTTCCATTTCACTAAGACAAGGTAGATCTTGGATCCTAAGGTCTTCTAAGTTCAGTGTGTATACATTCTCGTTCCTATAGGTAGAAAGAATATACTCTTCCTTGTAATTGTGTACTAAACACTTATCATTCCTAAAATTTACAAGGTAACCTTCATCACATAATTAACTTGTGCTAATGAGGTTGTGCTTAAGACCTTTTACAAATAAAGCATTTGAAATAAAAAATTTTCCAAGAAGAACAATGTTACGGATACCAATAATTTCTCCCTAAGCAATATCTCTGAAAGTTATTTTTCCTCCTTTCATATTGATAATATTTTCAAAGAAGATTTTGTTACCAGTCATATGTTGGGAACATCCACTATCCGTGTACCATGTATTGTTGTTGGTATTATCTTTGTTTTCCTATAAATAAGAGTGTTAGACTTTCATAATCCAAAATTACTTGGATTTGGAAATTTCAGAAAGAAAGATTTTAGGAATACACATTTTATTAGAAAAATAAGCTTTATGAAAACCTAAAGACTGAGTTTTTTTTAAGAACAATTTTTTGCCCAATGTCCACCACACTGACATTTAGTACAGAATAGAGCACTTTGAGGAAAAAAATAGTTATTACTAGAAACTGGATTAGAATGAGTATAACCAAATCCAGAACTATTTATTAGAGGTCGAATTTGGGAATACATTTTGTCAAAGTTTTCCTTACCATAGGTAAATTTTGACAAACACTTCCTCAAGGAAAATATTTCTGACTTTAGTTTAATAACCAATTTTTTATCCTCAAAGACATTAGTTTTAGAACTAGAGTTATTCTCTAAAATATTTTTCTTAGAAATTACATTTTCAATATCATTAGAAAGTTTATCCTTATCAGAATTAACTTCCTCAAGGTTTTTGGAAATATTTTTAAAATCAAAAATTTTCTTATCAAGATATTTAGAAAGATATGATACTTATTTGGTTAAAATAGAAATTCTAGAATTTTCCTTATCAAGATTTTTCTTGAGTTTAGAATTTTCATTCTCAAGAATTTTAGCAAACCTAAATACTTATTCATAAGTATGTAATATATTATCTTCATCAGAATAAAATCATTCATCTAAATACTTATAGTATTTATCATCAGTATAATTTTCATTCAAGGATACATTTATGATAGATTCAGTATTGTGTACCTTGGCTATTAGACAATGATTTTCAATGGGTAGTCTGACTAGTAGACCAAGATTCTTCTGATCAGAAGATTCATATTTTGAGGATTCATCAAAAGAGTCACCACCATTGGAACTCTATGTGTCATTGGATTTCAAAACTTTCTTAGCTTTAGCCTTATAATACTTATTTTTATTCCTCTCAGAATTTTTTTCCTTTCTATCTTTTTTCTTAATCATAGGAAAATTCGGCCTGATATGCCCTGCTCTTTTGCATTCATAACAAGTGACTTCCGAGTCTTTCTTGTCTTTTCTTTCTTTCTTCTTATTTCTATACTGAAAGTATTTCTTTCCAAATATCTTGTTCATCCTTCAATCAAGATTAGCTAGTTCATTCACAAAATTTTCAATTTCACTAGATTTGGATAAAACAGTGACTTTGTTAGACTTGGATCTTGTAACCCTTTCTGGAGTCTTGAATTTAGTAGTAGTAAAGGCTACACTTCCATTACCATTTTTTTATTCATATCAGCATCTATTTTCATTCTTGTCTCATATTGAAGAAGAGTTCCAAAAATCTCATCAAGAGTAATTTGAGATACTTTTCTATTCTCATCAATAGTTGTTCTCTTAGATTCTCACTCATTAGGCATGATATCTATAATCTTGTCCACAAGTGCCTCATCATCTAAACCTTTCTCACCCATAGATTGTAAACTGTTAAAAATTGTCATAAACCTTTGTTTCACCTTGCATACCAGTTCTCCATAAGGAAATAGAAATCCATGATATTCTTCTCTAAGCATACCTATTCTAGTTTCTATAAATTTGGATATACCAAAATGAGTAACCTCCAATTTCATCCAGATATTGTTAGTAGCTTCACAAAAAGTAATCTGACTATATATATTCCTGGTCATGGGACACAAAAAATTATTGTGTACCTTGTAGTTTAGTTGATATTCTGAATTTTCTTGGTTGGTGAAAGTTCTGATTTCCTTATCAAGAATCTTGTAATCTCTAGTAAGTATAACGAAGTTGTCCACTCCAGTATTAATAACAAAATTTTTCATATTATCTCCAATATTCATAATCATTCTCATCAAATATAGGTGGTCTGGTATGATTTAGATTGTCAATTAAACCAACATTCATTCCTTACATCAAAATGAAAATATCTTTCCACAGAAACTTCTTAATAGAAAAATTTAGTAAAAAAGGATAAAAATACCTAAGAAAGAAAAAAAATTTAGAACAATGAAAACTTGAGAAATAAAACTTATATGTGAATATAAGTATTTCAGAGACCTCCTATGATACAAATTATAGGATCGAAATATGAATGTTGATGATTAATTATAAGAGGGGGTGAATTTTATGTTTAAAAACTTTCATTTTTTAACCTTAAGTAAAAATATGTTTAACATGGTTAAACAAGGTAAATTCACAAGACCCATTTTAGTTATACAAACATGTTAGGTTCTAGAAATGTGGTTCTAGAAATGAAACTTAAGGAAAATTTACAAGGAAAAGATTCTACCTTAAAGCATATAGAATCTTATTTATCATAGTAAACAAAAGAACAAGAAAGTATAAGAAGGTTATACTTTCTTCCTTTATCAAAATACAGCGTAAATAAACTTGAAACAAAACAAATAACAAGTATGAAATCTTTTAACCCAAATATTAGGGTATCCAACAACCTTGGATAAAGGTCCCTTGATTTATACTTTCAAGAAATTCTGTCTTACACACACCAGGGTAAGCCCTCGATAGAAATATCAGAATTTGTCTTGTTATCCCCGCAATACCTAAAACTTTAAGGTAGTCAGAACCTCTGTCTTCCTATCCATGGAAGTCCTCGAGCTTTAAGGTATTCTGCACCTCTGTCTTCCTATCCCCAGAAGTCCTCGATTGTACACAGCAATAATCGGAGTCACATGAAGCAAGCTGAACAAGATTTTCAGTACGCACAAGGCATGAGAGTCTCTCTCTCTAAAAATCACTTCAGCGGCATGCAATCTCTACAGTGATCAACTGGTCTTGAGCTCATTCAAATGAGATCCTATTTATAGGCACTTCTCCAATAGTCGGCTCCCTCCTCCAATGGTCATATTTTTCCTTGAATTTTAGAGAGACTTGTACATGTGTCACTCAAACAATGGTTAGTTAGAAACAGAATGTACGACATCATTTCATAATTATAACAAGTGTAAGCACAATAAGGTTTCTTAACAAAATATAACTTTTGGATTCTAAGGAAAAATAAACTTTATAATCTAATAAAATAAACATTTGGAGACTATATATCATGGATATTTAGATTTTGTTTTCCAAAGAATTCGGATTCTAAATTATGAGGAATTCAGATTCTGAATTTTGAGGAATTCAAAGTCTGAATTATATGGAATTAAGATTTTGAATTCTTAGAAATTTTGAGTCTAAATTCTGAGGAATTCAGAGTCTGAATTCTGTGGAATTCGGAGTCTGAATTATGAGGAATTCAGAGTCTAAATTCTGATGAATTCAGAGACTGAATTATGAGGAATTTGGAGTTTGAATTCTGTGGAATTCGGAGTCAGAATTTTAGAGAATCTGGAGTCTGAATTCTGAGTAATTCAAAGTTTTAATTTCAGAGAATTTGGAGTCTTAATTTTAGAGAATTCGGAGTCTGAATTCAGATCCTGAAAACAGAATGCTCTATAACCGAGGATTTATAGGATTCTGAGATTTTAAATGTGAAACCGATTTTTAGACTTAGGAATAAAATGAGTTAGATTTAGAGAAAATATAAAATGAACAATGAAAACATAGGTAAGGATAAATTTCCTTGGGGAAGGAAAATTTTCCTTATAAAGATAATTCTTAGGGAAAATATAATTTGCCTTAATATAGAGTGTTTGTGATTTTCAAAACATATAGGAATGGAAAATTCATAAGGAAACCTTATTGACTAAAAATCCTATTCATTATTCTAAAACAAAACATATTGAAATCAGATATCACTTTATCAAGGAAAAAGTTGAACAAGGCATGATTAAAATGGATCATGTGGGAACTGATGAGCAAGTGGATGATATCCTGACCAAGCCACTATCAGCAACTGTGTTTGAGAAATATCAATTAAACCTCGATGTTGAGCCACCTCCTAGTGCATAAGGAGGTTATGAAATTCCCCTCTCCCCAGTTATGTTATCTATTTTTAATCTGTTTGTGGATGTGATGCAGGATTATGGGGGAGATACTATCCATGGGTGTTTTGAGCTATACAATGAATAAATACCAATCATTGGGTTTATTGTCAATGGGGGAGAAGGAATAAATTCAAGACATGTAATGGAAATGTAATGCTTCTGTGACACGATGATAATTCTATGTTAAGAAGAGAAGGAATACATTCGTTGCATGTAATGCTTCTGTGACACAGTTTTGCTTGTGGTTAGTGCTCTATTGAATTTATCTGGTGATTGCTAACAAACCCAAAGGGGAAGATTGTTGGAACCACAACTGTTCTATTCAAGAAATGGATTTTGGTTTGTGTTTGTTTTAAATCCTCATTGGATGTTCATAATTTCTGTCAGCAAAGGGATCATACAGTTCAAGCGGACAACAATATTGAAGGTGACGTCATTTCCCAGTGTTTTCCAAATTTTTGGGCCTGAAAATCGAAAAATGGAGAAATGTGTGTTTGGAGAAGGAAGTTGTGTGCAAGATTGTAGGTGTTTTGGAAACTTTTGCGCAAGGCATGTTTCGGGATCAGAATGTTGAAAAATGACAGAGGCTTGAGCTTCGCGAAAAATCTAGGGTTGTGTGTAGAAAACTGTTTTTACGCGAAAAGCATTGCGTGCGGAATGAGAGGTTTTGAGCGACGCGGTGGGTTTTGTGTGTGGGGGTTGGCGATGCCTATAAATAAAAGGTGACCCCCCTCATTTGGCATGACTGGAGACTTAGCAAGAATCTGAGATCTGTTGCACATAAACATTGCGCGAAAAGGTAGTTGCGCAGAAAAGTTTTTGTTGCGTGGAAAAGTTGAAGTTGTGTGTAAAATTTAAAGTTGCATGTAAAAGGTGAAGTTGTGCATAAAGAGTGAGATTGCGCGTAAAAGGATAAGTTGCGTGTAAAGGTTGTAGTTGCATGAAATATTTCCACACAAAAAGCAGATCTTGTGTGCCAATAGTGGATCTTGCGTGCAAAGGAAAATATTGTACACAAAAGTAAGATAGTGTGCGCAAAGGGTAGTTGTTGTGTGCAATTGTCGGTGTAGGCTAAATACATGTTCTAAATATCAGGTTTGGTGGTTTATTTCTTTCAAGTGCATCAATCCAGGACTTCGATGCAAGCAGTGTCTCGTGTTGAATAGAGACGAAGACTTCAATGAAAATCTATTGAAGGGACCTTCATGCCCATAAACTAAGTGTGACTTCACCCAGGGAAGTGAGATAGGGGGAGTCAATGGAAGTGATCTGAGGTAAGCAGTGAGTTATCCCTAAGCTTTTGTAAAGGCAGTGTGTCTGGGGCAGAGTGACTGTACCCGAACCTTGTAATCCACAGCTAGTGAAGATTAGTGCAATTAGGTACAACCGGAAACCTGCCAGTGTATGCTCCTTGGACGTATCCCTTAGTGGTGAACCAAGTAAAAGTGTTGTATGGTCTCTATGCATGTGATTGTTTTCTTTCTGTTCCCATCAGTCTTATAGGTTTAACGAGTTCCTACCAATGTGGGAACAAGATCCTTGTTTTAAAAGAAAAATTTGACACCCAGATTCACCCCTCCCCTCTCAGGGTGTCCCGTGGTCCTAAAAAAATTTGATAAGGTGCGTCGGGCCTGACTTGAGCATAACCCAGTACGTGACAATGGGTCTTACTACGCACCTAGTTTAACACACCTAGGGGATACACTTAGGATAATTCACATTCTCTTTACCTAATATTATTAAGGATTCTAAAGTAAAGATGTCCCCAAAGAAACTAATGTTTATGATTAAAATATTTAAGATAAATAAATTTTTGTTAAGTTCTATTCCATATTTAGAATTATACAAAGTTTATAGTTTTTTTAGATAATCTAGTATATGCCTTTGTTAAGAAATGGCGCTTGTAAGGAAGAATGGTATAAATAATCATGGACAATGTAGAGGTTTACCTATTAAGAAAATTGATATATATGGTATTGGAACTGAGCAAGTAATGGATATATTAGGGGATCTTAATCAGGTTATGAAAAATAACCTTTCCTTAATGAATAAACCTATTCCACAAAGAGAAACTCATGTGTGATCGATTTATGTGACAGATTCCCCAATCATTTAGTGGGACTACTAAACTAATGGTAGCTGAGCAATGGATTATGTATTTGGAGAAGATATTCATGGCATTGTGATGTGGTGAAAAGGAAAATGTTACACTTGTAGTGTATTATCTCAATAGTGATGTGGATTAATGGTGGTCATTGATCCATAATACTATAGAGGAAGAATAAATAGAACTCATGGATTAGAAATCTTTTAAGAAAATGTTTTTTGAAAAATATTTCCCTCATGAGAAAAAACCAAGGATAAAGATAACTTTTCTTAGTTTAAAGAAAAATGAGGAAAAAAGTGTTGTGGAGTATGAAGCTACCTTTACTAGGTTAAAAGGTTATGCTACAGATTTCATACACAACACGTAATGCAAGATTGATCATTTCTTTGAATGGCTTAAGCTGATTCTCTAAAGGGAGTTAGTGTCTCAAACATTTTCTTAATATGATGAAATAGTTTTATGAGTTGTCAAGATAGAGAAAGAATTGTCCCAAGTCTTGTGGATTCAAAGTGAAACAATAGAATAATAGTATGGAAGAGAAAACAATAGATAAAGGGAATAAGGGAAAGAAGGTTTCTCCCACATATGATAACTGTGGAAAGAATCACCCTGGGAAATTCTTGAAAGGATTAGTAGTTTTCTATAAGTGTAGAGGAAAGGGTTACAAAGAAAAATAATGCAAAGGGAATAAGTAAAATGTTGTTATTCAGTTTTACAACTACAAAGAGATGGGGCATTATGCAAACGAATGCCCCAAACATCAAGGTAATATACCTTAGAAGAATTTAAAGGATCAAGGTTAGTTATATGTTATAGACACAACAGAAGTGGGATGATTAATTTGATTCGCTATTTGGATCTATGAAATATGTTGTAAAAGTATTTTATTGATGATGTTCTCATCATATGATTTATGAAATATATATGGATTATATTATAGTACTTTAAGGATTTGAGATAATATGTTAAATGATACCAAGAAAAGTGATTTAGTATCAAGTTAAAAAATTTAGATAATACATGGTTGAGGGAAATATAATCCTTAATATGTTCCTAATTTTGAGATAATATTATTTGGATAAAGAAATGATTGATTTTTATATGTGATAACTACCTTGGAACTGATTATTGATTTGCTGACAAAGTGTTTTATACTATAATTGATGGAGTTTACAACACTTTTGGATTTATTTAATATATCCAATAACATGTGTTTTACTTAAGTAATAATTAAGAATTAATTTTTCTAATAAAGTTTTATGGTAATTCAAGTTATTATCATATTTCAAGAGAATACTTGATGAATGTGTTCATATGTTCGGTATGTGATAATTAAAGAGCTAATTCATGTTGATTGAAGGATAATGATAAGTTAATTTTGGAAATCTAGTTTCCTTCCTTCTAAATTGTTGGATCATAATATTTTGGAAAGGTTAATAGTTTATTAAATGGTTTAAGTTGATCTTTGGATGAGGTTTTAGAGGTTAATGTATTACTTCACCATATGATGAAAGATGTGCTAGGATTTGAAGTAGAAATGGTTCAAGGAACAACCAAAGGATAATATTTTTCTTATGAAATAGAAATGTATCAAATAATTATATTTCCATACATTCTTATAGAGTTAAATAATTTCTTAAATCTAGGAAAAGGGTTTTGAAACAAAAATATTATCCTATTATCATTATTTTTTTATGATATCAATGGTCTTTTTCACTCATCTAGTTTATGGCATTATGGTCATCAACTTTAAACTGAACATGTTCTCTATTAATCTCTATTAGAACTTGATATTTTTATTTTTCTTCCATATCCATGTTTTCACGGATGTTCTCCTATTTGAAAGCCTAGTTTTGTGGTGACCTTCGCATTTCACTTTCCCTCTTATTAAGAATATGTATTATTAACCCTATTTACGATGTGAGTTTTTCAAAAATATTTTATTTTAAAAATATCAATATCTTGATTGTCGAGATCAGGATTAAATTTTGAGGATGAAATTTAATTAAGGATAGGAGAATGTGATGCCTCAAAATTCTAAAATAAAGATATTGTACTTGATAGCGTGTATAAAAAGCAACACCAAGTGCGTAAGGGAATATAATATCCCGAGACTTTACAATATAATTACTATTTTAAGTAAATTAAATCTATGATATAGCTTGAAATTCATGCAATATTGAGTTATCTTGTGTTGCATGCAACAATGACTTTCTTCGATGACTTGCATTACACGCAAGACCGAGTTTTACTAAACAACAATATATTAATAAAACATTATTATTTAGTATAATAAGATATAACCTAGTCATTAAATTAGAATTTATTAATATTATTAACTAAATTATGAAAATATATGGTCTATAAAAATATAATATGAATTCATTGGATATTAATTAATTGGAAATGAAAATATAAACTGGTTGAATACAAAGAAAAAAAATTATGGTCCCAAAGGCATGTTGTCATAATAAATTAAATTAATTAAAATTAGTGAATAATATTAATTAAATATATATGTTATATATTCAATCAAATATTTTTTATATTCCTTCAATTGAATTTATAGTCATAAGATGAGAACAAATCCAATTTTACGCATAAAAACCTGTATTTTTATAAAGTCACTTTTACCGCTTTTAATGGAGAACCTATTTTAAATCCAATTTTTGGAACTTTTATAAATATTATAGGTAAAATTAAACTTCATTTTTAAAATCGGAACATAAAAATTAGCTTATATTGAATTTTTTATATTTTTCTGTGAAGATTTATTTTTTTATGGATAGTGAAAAATACAGAATTTTAATTCAAAACTGCTTTTTCATTTAATTTATTTATAAGGTTAAATTAAATTTTTTATTGGTTTTAAATATTAATTAGATTAATTTAAAATATATTTATCTATTTTAGGTCATTGTAATAAATTTATCTTTGAAATTGTATATAATAACTTAGCAAACTTTTGAACATTTTTACTTTAAAAACTCACATTGTCATCCCATCTACGAGATTAATTTTATATTAATTTCTGTCACTTATGTGATTAGAATTTTTAAAAATGGATTAAATATTTGGAATAATAATAATTTATAATTTATAATAAGTTCAAAATATTTTTTTACCAAAAATATTAGTGAAAGTAATTAAAATTAATTATAGTGGTTAAGAGAAAAAAATAGCTTAATAAGGGACTAAACCTTAAACTTAAGTCCCAAAATGACCTATACACTTATAAAAAATATAATGGATGTTAATATTTCAAACATATATTCCCTTGAATCTGATTTTTTCCATTATTGGATCCACTTTATATGGGAAAAATGTGAGTGGAATTCTCTTTTCCAAAATTTACATGAATGTCACTCCTCGACTATAAAAAGGCACTCACCCCTCCCACTTATTCAAACCTCTCAAGCCCTTTTTATTAGCAAAAATATTATCAAATAATCTCCAAAAAACCCTCCCCTACTCCCAAAATCCTTCTTTTGGACATAAATCCATCCAAAGAATTTCTTTGGAGCAAACCAAAAAAGAGTTACCCAAAGAAGAGGTAACATCCTTCCTCAAGATATTTTGTTTTATTATCATTCTCCACCCCCTAAAATATTCTTATTTCATAATTACATAATAACCTCGATATCCTCATTATATTGATATATTTTTATATTAATTTTTTTACCTACACTTTCACACACTTCCATCAAATGGGTAATGAACTTACCGTTCATGTGTACGGTGAACTATCGCCTCACGAAACAATGTCGTTCATTTTTCCTTTACTGCCTCTCATGGTTAGGAATTACGATGGACACATTTTTTATATATGATATTTATTATTTATTTATTCTTCTATAATTTTTTTATAACACGTACCTTTATGCTTTCCATTTTGTGGTAATATGATAACATCGTTTCTGGACATGTGGACTATCGTCTCCTCAAAGCGATGCGATTTGTTCACACTATACATGGAATGTATTAATGATAGTATTAACAACCCTATGTGAATTATATGAAATAAATATGATTTTGTAATTATAATATAAATATAAATATATATCATTTACTTTTAATTCTTCTAAATACAGTAAAGAAATGAAAGTAACATTTATGCGTACGTACAACTTATCGTCTCCATGAACAGTGAATTTCATTTGCTATCTCCAAATTTTATGGATTGTTATAAATACACATATTATGAATATATATGATATTTACATCATGTTTTACATTCTTGAGGTGATGAAACCATTATCTAATTAATAGGAACAATAAGTAACAAGTCAAAACATACTTGAGAAACTAGACAATTAAGACTCAAAATAGTGAAAATAATGAAAGATAACCAACAGACGGATAAAAATATATTATAAGGATATCATATATGATATAATAAATATTAATATAGTTCTATAATAAATTATTAACATGTTTAAAACCATTATATATGAGTTTAAAGGACATTCACCTGAAAGGAAATGCAAAGTAAGGGGTTTTCATCTCGCTTTTTACATCTGTGAGATAAACATCATATTCATCAATTAATTATTTTGTGTGGTGTATCTACTTTCACTTTTGATATATTATATCATTAATCCTTTTATATTAATGTTATTTTATGTTTTACTTTGAACTATCCCATCCAATGTTTTTGACTTGAAAATTACCAAGTGGTGGAAGTTATCTTTATCATATCACTTTCTTTTGTGATTGTTAACTTTTTCTTAAAACAATCACTAATTTATGATCATTTTTATTTTACATTACATTTATATTTAATATACATATTTTCATGCATGGATATTATTATTACCTAGTTTTTGTATCATTTTTACATATAGTGTTCACTTTGACAGTTATTTGATTAAGTGGAGAATTATTGATAAATCTATATCTTTTATTCAATATGGATATTTGATAAGGTACATTTTTCATGAATTAAATTGATTACTCTATATATGAGGAATGATTTGAAATTTTATGATTCATATGGGGCTTGGTTATAGATATCCCCTCATTGCATTGGCAGTCTCATGAGACAAATCATTTTGGCCAATCGGATGGGTTTTTACCCGACATGTTATAAATCGTCTTGTGAAAGGTTTTGATGGTAAAGGTACCATGTACCTAGGAAACATGGCATCTGATAATTAATTATGACCTCATTCAAACTTAGTTATTATTTATCCATGAGATTTTTCTTTGATATATTTATGGATTCATTTCATTCTAAGTTTATTTATTAAATGACATGTGTTTCAGTTATTTACTTTTCCATGTTGACTATGCGTTATCCAATTGTTTAAATGGAAAGTGTGTTTAGTTATTTACCTTTCCATGTTTTTTATGATTATTGATTCATTATTATTTTTCATTTTACACTTACCCTTACTAATCATTTGAGATCACCCTTATTTTTTCCCTTCTCGAGGCTATGAAGAAGAAATTTTTGAATAAGCTTTCAAGGAGGTTGTTCATCTCATTTTATTATGTATCATGTTTTATTTTTTATTTCCCAATGTAATATGGGTGTCATGTATGTAATCTAGTTTTCCAAAACTGTTAAATTGGTCGGTCCTTTGGGATTTGGTTCCTTGTAATCATGCCAATGTAATAAATAATGCCTCAACTCCAGGATTCTAGGTTCAGGAGTTAAAAAGGTAGCAGAAAGCTTGTGGTTGTGACCTTTAGTAGTAGTTTCATATGTCACCAATGATGGGGGAAAATAATGATACGATTGATCTCATTGGTGTTTCCAAATATGTGATAAGATTGTTTTTTGAATTAGAGGTATCTTTTATCCTATCCCGCAGATAATGTTGCAAGTGTTTCTCATGGGAAGATATATCTATTATATCTATTTAGATGAGAAAAGTGTTTGATTCTTAACATGGAAGATACATGGTGTTTTTTGAAATTTAAGATATAATGTTTTATATCTTATGTGTTTTTGAAAAAGGAAACTATGAAGGCATTAAAAGGGGAAGCAGCTGGTGGCGAACAGAGAGAGAGAGCTACTCAATATGCAGTCCACTGAGATCAAAGGGAAAGGGGCCACCGTGTTTGCGGTATCCCATATGGCTCATCGATGATGGAGAATGGGGGAACGATGATGAATCTATGATGTGATGGGATACCGTGTTTTGGATATCATGTGTGGTGCATTCACATGGAATAAGTGTGAAGCGACAATGAGAAGATTGTTAATCAGGGTCAGGTATCAAAATTCTTCTTGATTGCGGTGATCAGGTGGTGTGTCCCGGTTTATGATTGGTGGTACATCATGATAGTGAGATCATGAGAGAGAAAAATCCTTCTAGTGTTGCAAGATGGTGTGAGGTTGATGCGTGTTCAGATAAAGATCTTTGAGGTAGTGGTGTTTCATCGATAGAAGGGTAAAATTTTATTGCATATGGATCTTTGAGCATTTCATTTTGAACGAGATGATTTTCAAAGAGAAGACAGAGGTGTATCGGGGTGTGGTTTTCACATGGGATTTTCTACGCTTTAATAAGTTTGGGAATTACTTGGATTTTTTACTCTTTGATTCATAGTAGATATTTTAGAATTTTCCTATGGTTTTTTAATCCTCTGCATCAGAGGGTTCTTCCACATTAAAAATATTATGTGTTGATTTATTTATTCTTCTTTATATCGCTTCCATATTTCATTGAGTTTTTCACAAATTTTTTCACAAGCGATTTTCATCCCAAGATTGGGATTCTCCCCTAAATATGGTATCGAAGGTGATGGTTCGGGCTTGCATTTTATTGTGAGAATTTTGGATGTTTTCAAGAGGATTGATGGCACGTGAGGAAAAATAGGGTTTAGAAAACAAAGCAGGTTTAGAGAGGTGTTTCAATTCTTATACCTAATTCTTCTCTTCAGAACGTGCGACATGTGAAGAAATAATTAAAAATTGAAGATTGGGGTGATGTGCTAGTTGCTCGAGGGATTTTGAGCTAGGGGCGCAATTTGTTTATGTGGGTTCTCTAGATTGGGCGACGATCACAATTATGGGGGAGCTAGATATTGGTGGTTTGGTCTTGGTTGATAGGACAATGAAGGTTCAGATATGATGAAGGCTTCAGCGTTTGGATTTATTTTTCTGTGGGAGAAGTCAGGTTTATATCCGAGTTGCAAAAGGGCATCATCATTTTTTTATGAAGAGGATGGTGGTTAGTGCGATGTCAACATGTTTTCAATCTAACTGAGTCTATTGGATGGTATCTCCATTAATGTGCTAAATAAGGAGATTGATAGGATTCAACCCGTGGGTGTTTCCAAATATGAGATAAGATTGTTTTTTGAATTAGAGATGTCTTTTATCCTGTCACACAGATAGGGTTTTAATTTCTTCTCATTGAGAGATATATCTTTTATATCTATTTAGATGAGATGGGTGTTTGATTCTTAACATGGCAGAGACATGGTGTTTTTGAAAATTTAAGATACAATGTTTTATATCTTATCTGTTTTTGAAAAAGGAAACTATGGATGCTTTAAATGGGGTGGTGAACAGAGAGAGAGAGCTGCTCAAGATGAATTCCATCGAAATCCAAAGGAAAGGGGCCGCCGCATTTTTGGTAGCTTCTGTGGCTCATCAGCGATGGAGAACATGGAATCAGCAGTGGATCTATAATGTGATGGGATACTGTGTTTTTGGTATCATGTGTGGCGCATCGACATGGAACAGGTGTGAAGCAGCAATGACAAGAATGTTGATCGGGCCATGTATCGAAAGTCTTTTTTATTACAATGATTAAGCGATGTGTCTCAATTGATGATTGGCGGTACATCATGATGGTGAGATCGTGTAAGAGAGAGAAATCCTTCGAGTGTCACAAGATGGTGCGATGGTTGCACATGTTCGGATAAAGATCTTTGATGTAGTGGTGTTTCATTGAAAGAAGGGTGGCAATTTGTTGCAGATGGATCTTTGAGTATTGCATTTTGACTGAGATGGTTTTAAGAAAGAAGACGGAGGTGTGTCGAGGTGTGGTTTTCACACTGGGTTTTCTACGCTCTCATTTGTAATTCAAGTTCAGACATTACTTGGATTTAGTACTCACTGATTCATAGTGAATATTTCATAATTGCATCATGGTTTTTTAATCCTCCACATCAAAGGGTTTTTCCATGTTAAAAATCATGTGTGCTGATTTATTTATTCTACTTTATATCTCTTTCATATTTCATCGAGTTTCTCACAAATTGTTTCGCAAGCGATTTTCATCCCAAGATTGGGATTCTCCCCCAACAAGGTAGTAGTTGGCTTCTACAGAGGGTGCTGGTGTGGGGCACCGATTAAGAGCGTCAATAAGGGAGGATGAGGAGAACATCAGTCGAAGAGAGGAAAGTGGCATTAGAGTAGGGGAGGTCTGTAAAGACCCGAACCCATGCTTTCGGGTTCAACACATATAAATGCTACGCATTTTTTTAAATAAAAGAAACCAAAGAAACACACAACATTTATTACATTCCAAAAACTTTTATCGTCCTAGGTTTTGGAGAATTAGATACATGTCTTATAACATAGGGTGAGCAATTATTTTGCTCAATAAGGGTTTTAAAATCTTTGATAAATACTTTTAAAATATTCTTTTAAAAATACTTTCAAAAATACATTTTGAAAACATAATTGAAATTATATACGCCTTCAAAATACCGCATCGCTTTGAAAATTAATTATGCTCAAAAACTACTTTAAACATATTCCAATGATTTTTCTAAAAATAATATGAAAGCTTCCATAAATAAAACACTTAGCCCACATGAAACATCGAAGGTTGTCTTGAGTCAACCCACTTATTGATGGATGTGTTCACTCCCCAATTCCCTACCATATTTACAACGTTCAGGTGTCGGATTTTATAAAAACGTTTTAAGCATGTTTTATATATATATATATATATATATATATATATATATTTGTGTGTGTGTTTCATTGGAGTTTTTATTTTAATATATATATATATATATAATCATACATTAAATACGCATACACACTTATATTTATATATATATGTATAAATAATAACCTTCATTAGATTTGGTACAATCAAATCTCATGATACATAGACTTTGCATATTTACATGGAAGGTAAATTAACATCCATATGCTTAAATTTTCATTCTTAATCTTGTAAAAATCCATTTTTGATGTAAAAGCGTATGAAAAATAAAACATAAATATGTACGTCAAACATAAATTTAAAATTACTTATAATTATATATAAACCATGAATTTAAATTCTAAATAAAAGAACTTGAAGTTCCCATAATAATCATATATATATATATATATATATATATATATATATATATATGACATGGAATTTATAATACACATAAGAGAAAAATAAAATCATGTTTAAACAAAAATTTGATAAATAAAAATATCTATTACAGCATAATCATGAATTCAAATTTGAACATAAATTTGATAAGGGCATATCCCTTACAAAACCATATATTATAAATTGAATTATAAAATTATAGGTTGCGGTAGATTTAACATGAATTAAAAAAACATATTCTTGGTAAATGCAAATCTCTTACAAAATTAAAATACTTAAGAAATATAATTTTCAAAATATAATCATTTGAATAAAATTTTGCAATAAAAATAAACTCCCTTTTAGCATGATAAATTCACATTTAAACATAATTATTGATGAAAATAAATATAATCCCTTACTTGAATATTAGACTGAAATTAAAAATGAAATAACTTGAAATTAATAATACATATATATGTATAATCTTGAAAACTTGAGATATAAATATATACTTATACTTCTGAAGAATGTAAAAAAAATGGAATAACCGCACACGCATATATATATATTAAACAAAAAGAAATGATCCCCTTACTAATTTGATAATCGAGAGTTATAATTTGAACATAAATAAACATAATATCACCCTTACCTCAAAGAAATGAGACAACTTCTCCTCAAGGCTCGGACACATCATAAGCAACCAGAAAGGGTGCAGTGCACGAACAGGGTGTGCAACACCCCCAGCAGTGTGCGCACCACTCAGAATAGGCAAAAGGAGAGGCAATGGTGTTTTAACACTAATAGAGCACATATTTATAAACTAAATTTTACTATTTATGTAATAATTATAAGAAGAGTATGGCAGAAGATTTCAACACAAAACAGTAACAACTATAAAGCAAATTCGTTTGAGGTTATGTGCACACCAATAATCAAAACATACCAAAATTTTCAATCAGCAGTGAAATAAATAAATAAATATTTATAATATGTTGGGCGAATAGAAATCAACGGACCACAAAGCATTCATTTATGTTCAAGCCCTAATCAGACTCGGCCGCCTGCAACGACTTCTACCCAAGGGCCGCTTGGCCTCAGCTCCTCCGATCCGAAGCTTTCTTCGGCTTCACTATGGTCAAGCCCTATTCCCGAACGCACGCGCCACCTTAACCTCGATTCATGTTTCTCTTTTTTTATTATATTCATTTCAATATTTTTTTTTGTAAATTAAATTCATTTTTTAATAATATAATTATATATATACTTATGATTTTATAAAACAGGAATCATAATGTAATTTATAAAATATATTCTCTTAAAAATAATAATTTTCTTTAAAAAGTTTTACCCTTAATAATAATAATAATAATTATTGTTATTGTTATTTTCATTACCCTTATAAAATTAATTTATCCAAATTTAAATATTTAAAATTATAAATCATAAATTAGATTTCCTTTAATTTTTTTATTAAAACAAAAGTAATTCAATAATTTAAGAAAATAAATTATATTAGACATATCATGTAAATTAATTAGTACCACATTTATAACAAAATTTAAATATTTTTCTGAAATAATAATATATTCAAAACACAAAATAATATATTTTAACTTATTTTTTAAAAAATACATTTATTTAATGAAAATAATATTTCTTGAAAAGTAATCTTTTATAATTTTGAATCAAAATATCTTAGTTTTATAAAAACATTTATTTCAACCTTTCTTGATGGGTTTTAAAGTATTTAATAAATACTTAATAAATTACTGTTTAAATTTCTTAGGGTGTTGCAAGGTCGCAGAGGGGGTGGTGGTTACTGGACAACTAGGGTTTAAGTCGTCTTCGGGGAAGGGGGTGACACGGGTTTTTTTTGTAGTAATCGCCATTTGATGGTTGCTAATACCTCTTTAGCAATCACTCAATGGAACTCGCCCACTTCTGTATCTACAAAAACCCAATTCTCCATAGTGGTGTGCTAACATTAGTTGGCATTGTGATTTAACTTTGCATAGCCACGTGTGCTTTGCATTCTTATTATGGGTTCTAATTTTCTGACTATTTAAAAGTTTTTTTCTACCTTTGGTGACTTTTGTGGAAGTTGTTTTGATGCAACTCGTTATCATTGGCGATTAATAATGTTTTAAGATAGGTTACAATGTGGTTTGTTTGCCTCAATCACTACCACAGAAACATCTTTACACAGCACCACCCTTTATCAGCGTGTTTTTTAGCACTGATAAAAACTCCCCCTTTATAAGCATTTTTTAGAGCTGTTAAAAGGCCCCCCCTTTTTCAGCATTTTTTAGTAGCGCTGATAAATGCTATATTTCAAAAAAAATCATTAAAAATAATATATTAATATATAAATATATTTATATTGATATAAATATTGTTAACGGCGGTGGCGTCCTGACCCCGAGGTTCCGGGTTCGAGTCCTCGTAATGCAACACGCACTATATGATAACAAACCTCTCATGGGTCCCTCTACCCCATTGGGAACTGGACTAAACCCAAGGGTAGGTCATCTTGGGCCTCGCTGGGGACGTGCGATGCGCGGGTGGGGAGACCACCCAAATAATTCGTTACCCATCAACACGTTTTTCCAACGAGCCTATACACAAGTGGTAAAGGGTCATGCTTGGCATCTAAAAGACCCAGAATCGAATCTGGGTAGAGACGAATTTCTGGAGGTACTGTAGCAGTATTGTACCGTGAATATTGTAGCAGGGGTGACACTATAGCAGCAGAAGCATTATAGCAGAAACTGTAGCGGCGGCAGTACCGTAGCATCCTGGGTACTATAGGAAAACTATTCACCGAAGGGCCCTTTGGGCCAAAATATGGGTTTTCAACCCTTGTAGCCAGACCACTTGGTCTTGAGCCTTTGAGCTATGTAATGAGTCTCTCTCTACCCAGATAAAAAGAAGTATTTTCTTTAATAATAAAATGAGACTTCGGCCCTAAACATAAAAAAAACACAATATGTAAGATATTTCGTGAAAATGACTTATAAAATAACTAAAAAAATATTTTTAATTAACAATTTGTTAATTGTTATTGAGAAATAGTAGTTTAAGAATAGTTTGAAGATAAAAAAAATCGAAAAATTATTTAAAGATTTAAAAAAATTGAAAACGTAACTTGAACTTTAAATGACTGTAACTTTTGATCTGAGTGTTTGTTTGAGCTATACCACATATCAAA
This sequence comes from Viscum album, assembly GCA_963277665.1. Taxonomy (NCBI): domain Eukaryota; kingdom Viridiplantae; phylum Streptophyta; class Magnoliopsida; order Santalales; family Viscaceae; genus Viscum; species Viscum album. Next base: position 1,486,294,250 of record OY728137.1, on the reverse strand, counting down.
TCAAAATTTGCGACGAGCTCTATGCATTGGTCATAGATGGGCATTTTTCGAGGCCAAAAAAGATCCACAATGGCTTCAAAACTAAGTTTTTAGTCGTGGTACCCCAATTTTTTTTAACATTCGATAGAATTTCAACCTCATTTAAGGGGATTTTTTGCCCGTTTTCAGTGGCTACTAAATTTATTTTCAAGACTTACATTCATACTGATATTATAGTTTTGAAATTTTATCATTTTTTCACAATGTACTGTTATTTATAATCAAATATAAAACAATATATACATGTTTTTTATATATTCACATAAAAATTTAATTTACAAATAAATAATTAAATATATTTAGATATAAAATATATTTTTCAATATATAAACCTTATCTAAATAAAAAACAATATCAATTTTATTTATAATAAAAATGTATGACTTTTTATATACATATACAATTAATGTATATATAATGTTTATATATATATAAATATATTTGTGTGTGTATTGACAAACATATATATATATATATATATATATATCTATATCTATATATTCTAATATATAGATATAGATATTAATATATAATATATTGAAATAAATATAAATATGTATAATTATATTTACAAATGCACACACATATATAAATATATACACGTGTGTGTGTTTCAACATATTTTATATATGTATTTAAATATATATATATATATATATATATATATATATATGTATATCATAAAATAAAGAACAAAACAATATAGGTGAGTGACAAGAACACGAGATTGTGAGGGGGAGGTCTCAGGATCGAAACTCACCAAAGGCAGGGGTGCACGCGGGTGGGTGAGGCAGATGTCGAGCACTGTTAATGTGGGGGTAGGATTCCTAGTGTTGTTAGGGGGTGGGGGATAAACACTGCTAAAGGGGGGTGGGGGTTTGGTCAACCCTCCGAATTTGCAGAAAAAAGTTTTTTTTTAAATTTAATTTTTTGACATTTATCACCACTGATAAAAGGGGTATTTATCAGCGTTTTTATTCAGCGCTGATAAAAGGGACTTATTTTAATAGCGCTTCAATTATCATCACCTTTTAGCGCTGTAAATGCCTTTTTTGCACGCTTTTAAAGGTCATATCTGCAACAGCGAATGACTAATTGACCGAGAGGTTAATGTTTGGTGGATGATGTGAACAATTTGATTCATGAAATGATAACGTGGCCTCTAAATCTGATGTGTCATTAGCTAACATGGTGATGTTCTGATGATGTTTGAAAACTTAGGTGTCACCTTGAATCTATTTTCTTTGATGATGACTTTTTTTCATGGTTTGTGTTTCTTGGTGGTTTTTATGCTTGATTGTAATCTCCATTTTCTTACTCCCTTTGTACACTCTTTCAATATTAAAAAATATCTTGAGAAGGATGAGTTTGATTTTCCCAGATCATGGTTCCCATTGTTTCTGATTATTATTGTCATTAATTAAATTGTTAATTATTAATGTATTATTATTAACTACTTTATAAGTTATTAATGCATTATAATTTGTTATTAATAATATATTATCATTAAAAATTTATTCTTAATAATAAGTTATTAATAATAATATATTATTATGGTAATGTTGGAAAATTGGAATTCGTATTCCACAATGATATTTTTTTTTTAAATGTAAAATATCTCTTTTTATAAAAAGCGGCTTAAGTGAGATTTTTAGTAATAATTTTAAATTATTTAAATGAAAGTAATACCCAATATAATATCAATTATTTTAATGAAAGTAAAAAAATTACTTTTTTCTGACCACCAGGAGTGATTTGAGATTCATGGCGGGGTTGATAGAAAATCACGCATGAAATGAAATAGGGTCCAGAACTGGTGGGCCATCACAATTATTGACTAAAGCGCCACACTTCACCTCACCGATAAAATATTTAAGTATATTTCAAATTGCCTTATAAAAGGGACATCTTCCATTCATCCTTTACCGATGCTTTATGCTTTCAAAATAATATATGATTGAATCTATAATATACGGGTCACCTCCCTATTGCATTATTTTTTATTTATTAGTTATTAAATAATAGTAATATTGTAAAAATTAATTTGTTTATTTTCATTTTAGTTCATATTAAATTTATAAATGAAATAAAAATTCGAATCAAATTAAATTAATTATTACCAATTCATTAACTGTGTATTTTAAAATGACGATCAAATCACAAGAGATATTTATTTAATATCATACTCATTCGTTTTAGATCTATAAATGAATTTTCAAATTCTGAAATTATAAATGCGTTAAAATGGGTTAGGATGCATCAATAAGTAAGAAAATAGGATTAGTCCCAAACAAACAAATTTGAAATGGGCGTTGTTTTATGATTTTATCCCCATATTTGATAAGTATGTGATTATGGATTAGTCCCAAACAAACTAATTTGAAATCAACGCCCGCCATGCCGATTAATTCATGATTTGATTTGGAATTTGTGTAATTTATTATTATCATTCATCCTTTGTCAATAAATAGTGTCCAAACCGAACGCGACAACCGATCATTCCCCACTTCGATGTTTTGTGCCCCCTCTGTTACAAGCATTTATCACATTTGATTGGCTAATGATTTGGCTATATATCGGGAACCCATTTTGTTGCACAATCGATCACAGTTTTTATGGATTGAGATTGCATGTTTTGAACATTGAATTGCGGCATGATGAAGATGCGATGATAGCAACATAAAGTTGGAGGAGAATCAATCGATGGTATTTTCGAGGCATGGTGCGTGAATAGCTCAAGAGGCGACGACGATTTTTTTTCTCTGGCGAAGAACGGTCGGAATCTGACTTTCAACCGACCATTGATGATGGTCAACTCGTTTTGTGGGTGTTGCAGGCCTGATTCACGACAGAATTGACGGAGGCGACAGATGCAAAAGACGCATCGCAAGGTTGAGTTTTTGGAAAATTAACAACTACACAACATGAAGTTTGAAAGAACACACATTGTATGTCTCACTGATGTGGTGGTTAGGGTTTTCAAGCGAGTTAAATATCACACGGTCGTGTGACAAAGTGACACACATTGTGACCCCTACTCAACTAGGTCAATGTGTACTAGGAGCACATGCCCAGAGACCCATGTTGCCCCATACGTCGTGTGTGATGGGCCACACCCTGTGCACCCACGATAGGACGTGACTCGAACAAACAAGGTACACGCTGAGTGCCCCCGTAGAGATGACACGTCGTGTAGCCCTACTAAATTTCTTGTACTTCCTTTTTTGTTTGGGTTTGTTTCCTCAAACACGACTTCTTCCCTCATCATTCCTAGGTGGGGTTGATATCTCACTCGTTAGGACTCAGATCCTCATAGGGAGTGGTATTTCACCCATATTGTCATGAGGCTGTGATCCTCTACCTGCAGAATTAGATGGAGACAAGCATTTCACCCACTTGTATGGGGCATAGATCCTCTATCTACAGAGTAGGATTTCGCCCGTCCATAGAGCTCAGATGAGACAAGGATCCTCCATTAGAGTTGCTATTCCACCCATAGTCATGGGGCAAGGATCCTCCAATATCAACTAAGGGAATTACCATGTATTTTCTTGAGACTTATGGATCGAAAGTTGTGGATGCTAAGTTGTTTGTTTGGCTGTGAGTTTGTGGCAGTACTCTGGGACGTGTATCCTATTATGAGCACATATGGGTGCTCACTTTTCCATCACCTTCTTGGTCAAAATATTGATATGACTTTATCATTGACGCTTTACTTCATGGTGATTCCAGGGTATCATACTAGGTATGTATATACTCACCCCTGCATGAGTTCTGCTCGTACGTGTTGTGTCTTATGCAAATGAAAAACTATACAACAGAGATCTTGGAGGACCAAGTGTAGGTGGTGCTTAGTGGTGCTTGAAGGCTGTGGTAGCGGGACTTGAGGTCAGACTGGTGATGTGTGCTATAATGGTTTTCTCCCTCTCATCGTCAGGTTGGATATATTTGTTGGTTATTAGGCCAGTACTTTCTCCCTTTGTGTGTTGTTGTACTTGTTGTGGGATTCTAGAGGTTTTGTATGCATTTACTATTCAAGTTTTTTAGTTTCCACATTACTCTAGTATATTTCCTTGAAAGGGGGATTATCACAAATAAAAATAAAAAGAAGGTCTTCGGTCTATTCAGATAGGACATTACTCTAGTATATATATAGATAAGTTTGTGAGTGTGTACAAGTGCATTAGGCTAAGACCTCTTATATGTGTGTTATACCTACTCGGTGTTAGTCACCAGCCCCTGCCCTATTGGATGCAGTCTTGGGTTGTATCTTTCTAGCATAACATCAACCTGGGTGGGGCCTCAGAAGGTTGGGATGTGACAAAGCGTCATCAAAAGAGGTTTTGTCCTAGGGACGATGCTTGGAGTTAGTAGATGCGTGAGGTTTGGTTTGGGATTTAGGGAAACAATTTTAAAGTGTTTCGAGTTTGGATCTCGAGCCAGAGACCCTAGTGATGGTGCGATGACCGATGCATCCATTCACTAGGATTCTGATAACTTGCTTGTCGACTCAATACACTGAGACACCGGTTTCAGTATAAAGTGGTACATACAACATACATGACTGACTTGTGGATTCCATGTCCTTGAGTCAGCTTCCTAGATATGTTTTTTGACAGTGGTAAATCTTAACTATTTTAGGATGCCTCCACATATACATCTATCCAGGATCTCATGAAATGATTGCGATGAGGACCAGCTCAGCGATGAGGCCTCGATCCAAGGGTATGTTCATGAGGTGTTTCCTTAGGGTGGATAAGAAGCAGTACTTCCACCCATTGAGTGGTGACCAGACCCCCCTCTGCAGTACAAGTTGACGTGTTACCTCTTGCTTGATAACAAATCATACCGGCAACTCAGGGCAATGAAGTTCAGAGGTTGAGAAAACTTCATGAGTTTTGGAGGCAGAGACCGTGTCACAACCACCATTTTTAAATCATTTATTTTATTAATTTTCTTTGCATCGGGTAGTTCGGGTTGAAGCCCAACTTATTTTTTTTTGAGTTCTTATTTAAAAGCGCACATTTTGGTCTTGACAGTGTTCAACGCACCATGGTCGAAGCCGCGCGGCCTCGCTCGGGTCACCGCACAACCTCGCCCGGTTCACCGCATGACCTGTCTGATGTTCAAGGCATATAAATGAAATGTAATGAATAATAAAATGAAAAAAAAGAAGTGTAATAAAATTTAAGGGATTATTTTAATAATGATAATAATAATATTGTTTGGGATTATTATTATTATTATTGTTATTAATAGCGTTGAGAATATAAATTTTATTAAGTTATTAATATCATCATCATCATCATCATCATCATCATCATCATCATCATCATCATCATCATCATCATCATCATCATCATCATCATCATCATCATCATCATCATCATCATCATCATCATCATCATCATCATCATCATCATCATCATCATCATCATCATCATCATCATCATCATCATCATCATCATCATCATCATCATCATCATCATCATCATCATCATCATCATCATCATCATCATTGGTTTTGTTTTTAATTTTTTTTCCTATTGGCGTTAGCCACATCCCCATTTTCGGGTTGCAACCCTCTTTCCCCCTGGATCTCGTCGCGTTGCCCACTCAGCTCGCGCCCCTGCTGGCTAGTTCCGGCACCACACCTCCCCATGGCCCGCCGCCTTCCCCCTGCTACCCAACTCGCTGCCTCCCCCTTGAACTCCTCACGCCGCGCCCCTACTCCCCATCCAGCCCCATCGTGCCGCCCTGCCTCCCGGCCAACAGCCTCGCCGGCTCTGACTCCCCCACCGGCGCCTTCACCTCTTTCCGTGCGACCAACCCCCCTCCGGTTGAGTCTATTCTCATACTTTTTTTCTTGAGTTTTGGTTGTTTAGCGGGTATGAGATCCTTTTTAGGGGTCAGTTTTGATTTTTTGTCTGAATTCTTGTTTTAGGGTCAAATTCCATTTGATTATGGTGCGTTTGATGCACAATTGAAGTTCCACACCATACCTTAGAGATTTCTTCACCCGAGGTAGGTGGTTCTATGCCCTAACACCATTAGATGAATTTATTATGTTTATTCAAATTTATTAATGTGTTCCTTAGTTTCATTTTGTGGTGCGAATGGTTTTTTTGGAATGGTTGGTGCGTTTGTTAGTTAGAAGTGAAATTTTGATTAAGGATATGACAATGTTTTGTGTTGTTTTGGTGCAATGTTTTCAAAATGGGTTTTAGGTATCATTTGGATGGTGCGAACTATGTTTTCAAGGGTATTTGTGATGTGTATGTTTAAATGTGGATTTTCAATGAGTAGTGAATCATTTTGGGCATGTCGACCTTGTTTTTCAATTGTGTAAATAGTTTATTAGATTGTGTTTGCTATGCGAATTATATTTTGGAAAGGTTGTGATGTGCATTTGATTTTTAAGAACCTTTTTACATGAAATGGGACGTGTTTTTGATATAAACTCTTATTGCGTCACTTGGTAGTGCTTTATAAGTTATGAAAAATACGCTTTATAAATCACATTTTCTATGGCGACGCGCTGGGTCTCTACCACTTTCAGCCCTCGTAAATGCTCTTGATGATTTATCCTTATATAAAATAAAATAAAAAAGGGGAATTTGAGTAGTAATTGTTTATGGGGTGCGAATGAGGTTTTAAAAGGGTTGAGTTGTGCAAGGCTGGTGAAAATCAACTCGTGGCTAAACAAGGCTGGCGCCTCATGATGCATCCTTCCTCTCTTTGTGCGCGGATTCTTCGTGAAAAATACTTTCCCCACTCGGATTTCCAGAACTCCTCCCTTGGCCCCCGCCCCAGTTTTCTTTGGAGAAGCTTCTGGGGATCACAAAGTTTACTTCTTAAAGGGATGGGCTGGAGGATCGGAGATGGTATGAAAATTAATATTTGGAACGATCCATGACTGATTGATAAAGATGTCTTGCAAGCTACCTCCCCCGTCGTTCCTGGCTATGAGAACGCCACTGTGTGCTGCTTGTTCGACGATCATGGTTCTGGATGGTGTATTTATAAAATCAACTCGTGGTTCAACGAAAGGGACAGAAGGATCATTCTTAGCATCCCTTGTGTGAGGGAGGCGGGGCCAGACTGTCCCTTCTGGAGCAATGATTTCTCTAGATCTTATACAGTGAAGTTAGGATACAGGCTTTCTCTCGACACTCAAAGCGAGGAAAGGGGAGGGCTCTAGAAAACCCTTTACCATATTAAGGTCCCCCCGAAAATCTGTTTTTTCTGGTGGCAGACTTGCATAGGTATTCTTCCCACTATGGACTTCCTCGCCCTCCGACATGTCACAAATGAAAAGCAATGTCCCATTTGCTTGGATGCACTCAAATCTCTTCTACATACGATCACCCAGTGCCCGGGGGTGAAAGAGATCTGGACAGTTTGGGGCTCAGATCTGGAGCTTAAGATGGATACGGCGCCGGACCTTCCGACACTCCTGATGTTGTGGTCATCTTCGTTCAATGCAGACAAAGTTGCTTCACTTTGCATCGTGGCTTGGATCGTATGGATGCGACGCAATGAATTGATCTTTAATCACATTGCTAAGGCCCCCAGATTCTGGATTGAACGAGCCTCATTCTGGATTGAGGGGTGGAATCAGGACTCCATCCGTCATGGGCTCTCTGACACTCACACAACTACTTCAAGATGGTACCCCCCATAAGGAATCCTCAAGATTAACGTGGACGCATCTCTCTCCCTGGATGATTTTGTCGAAATTGGACTTGTGGTACGATATTGTCATTGTCAGATCATTGCTACCAAACATGAATCTCACCAAGCTCTCTGGGAGCCCGCAGTTGCTGAAGCCTTCGATGTCCTCGCCGGGATGACGCTTGCAAAAGATCAAGGATGAAAAGATATTCACATTGAATCTCATTGCCTCACCATCATCAACACTATTGGGATTAATGATGGGGGCCTCCATTCTTTTGGCCCCGTGATCAGGAACATCCAATCTCTCAGTCCCTGTTTCACAACCTGCTCCTTCTCATTAATTAAAAGGGACGAAAATAAAGCAGCCCATCACCTGGCGTCTTTCAGCACGTCTGGCATGATTCATCTATGGCTTGACCACTTCCCTTCTTGGTTATATGACCATGTAACTACTGACCTTAGTGATTAATATATCCTCTTCTTTTTTCAAAAAAAGGGTTGAGTTGTGCAATTGATTTTTAAATGGACTTTGCATGTAAAAATTTGTGCGTTTTGAAGTGAGATATTGTGATATTCATGTGATATGTATGTGATATGTTTTATAAACCAATCAATCGTTTATTTAAGAGGTATTTAGGATGCAAAACATGATTGGAAAGAGTTTTGGGGATGTTTGGTCGGTGCAGAATGCATTTTCAAGGTCTTTGAGGTGTGTGTGTATTTAAATGAAGATTTTCAAAGGAAAATGAATCACTTTGGGTGTGTTTTCCTTGTTGTGTAATTTTGAAATTGAATTGAAAATTATTTGAATAATGGAAAACATGTTTTGATATGGTTACCTTGTGTATTTGGTTTTAAAGTGACGTCTCTATATGGAATCAAGTGGTTTTTGGTGTAAAGTCTTCTTGTTTATTCATGAAATGATTTCATAAATAGTTCAAATCATTTATTGATTTATTTAGATGGAGAAAAAGTAGTATTTTGTAAGAGTTGAATTTGCGTTTGTTTTTAAAGTAGTATGTTTATATAAAATGAGATACGTTTTTGGTGAAAAGCCTCTTTACGTCACTTGGTGGTGTTTTATAAGTGGTGAAAATGATTTATTTAATTTTGAAAGTGGTGGCTTTTGTGTGTAATGTCTTGTTTGGTTTGTGATATATGAAAGTGATATATTATGTGAATATGGAACTTGATTGAGAAAAAGTGAAAATCCCGGGTGCCTAGGTGGGAAGATTAGGACTAGTACGATAGATGGTATGTAAGGAGTTCGTCCCGGTTTCGTCTAGTAGGATTGACGTTACAAAACTAACTATACTTTTGTGACGATTAAAGACCACTAGGTTATGGATGTGTTTCCATACTAGTGGCTCGTGCACGAGAACATAGCTCATTGTGGTTCTTATGCCACATTTACACCGAGGTACGATGTCTCTAGCGTCCCACGCGTATTAGCTACCTTATGGGATTTACCCTTAGTGCTCTACTATTCATGACGTGGTGGCTTCTGTCAGCGTACAGAGGACCACTTGAGTATGTGCGTGTTCTTTATGAATTTTTCTCCCATTTTTATGTAATATTTGTGAAATGGTTTTTATTCATGTGTTCTTTTCCTTTTTCAGCTTTTAAACATTTCCCTTAAAAGCATTTTAAAAGTATGGTTTTAAACAAGCACATTAAATTATCTCTTTTATGTTGTGGCATGAAACCTTTTTATTGGGTGGTATCCTACTGGGATCTTGTCTCACACCCTACATACACCTTTGGGTGTATGTAGACCTTGGTCTTTGTGTATCCCAGGTTGAGGCATCATGCTTAGTGATGGTGGTTTGGGTTGTTGATGGTCTTCTCATGCAGGTTGGTGTTGGTGGCCTGGGGATGTGGCCTCTCTTGTTGCTTGGAGGTTTGAGTTAGAGTTTTAGTTTTCCTTTATTGTAATTTCTTTTTTGATGTTGGTTCAAGTTATAAATCTTTAAATCTGAAATGAGTTAAGGTCTTGTTTGGTTGTCTGTTTTCAGTTTTAGTTTATTTATCTTGTTAGTTGTTTTTCTATCTCTTATTTCGGGTAAATCGTTCCCATGCATTAATTTTGATACCCGAGCACTTGTGCCAGCCCATGGGGATCAGGAATGCCCCTTGGGCTTTGCTGCGGACCGGGTCGGGTGCCGGGTCAGATGGAGACCCGACTTGGTTCATGAAAGACCGCCTTGGTTCTGGGGTGATCATGACTTGTAGGTGACAGAGGATTGGTTTGAGACCATGGTTTGAGTATTTCATCTCATCCAGAACCCTAAAAATCAGATGGTGGTGGTTGCAGCGAGTCTTCTTTATGGATTAGCAGGGTGATGGTGGAGTTTGATGGAACAAACCCATAATGAGGTGACTCTCCCCTAGAGTGACTTTGAGCATCTTTTCTGGGAGAAGTATGTCTTGGCGACTCTGAGATTCATACATATCCAGGAGCTTCTCCAACATTACCAGGGAAACATGTTAGTGGTTGAGTATGAATCAAGGTTTATCAAACTCATGTGATACTCTCAATACATGGTCTGTGATGTATACTTTTGAGCTAGGACGTTTGAGAAAGGTCTACATAGAGATATTTGAGTTGGATTTGTTCCCCTTTGCATCCCCACCCATGAAACAGTGTTGAAACGTTCCTTACTGATAGAGATTTTTTTGGCAGAGCCATCACTTTTAGTTGGTGCTGAAGGTTCTGGGCATAAAAGAAGTGTGTGATGGGTTGTGCCCAACTTTTTTTGTCATTATTGATGATTAATATGATATTTTACATGATGATGAATTCCATAATTAATAGAATTGAATCAAAGAAAATAATCAAAGGATATAATTCCAAAACCAAGTGTATGATCATCACATATTATTTATAATTAATTTAATCAATTAAAGAATTACCTTATGTGAATTATTTTTTCATCAATGGATATGAAAACAAATTTTCATTCTAATTTCATTTTATTATAGGAATCAATAGAATATTCCCTCTAGTGGTGATCCACACGTGTTCCGCAAATCTCTAAATGCCGTCATAGGAATCTCTAGGCTTCTTTCTCAGTGACATTAGGTGAAGCAGCCTAAAGTCCAAGGTTAACATCTAGCAACACGCTAATGCATCCATAGTGAAAGAAGTTAATGCTACAAAGATATAATACCTTATACAGATTATTACTATGTAATATAATTCCTTAATCATGATATCTCTAATCAAGTAGGTTGCACATTGGTTCCATCAACCTATGTGCTCGATGTATCTTTATTAGAATTTTTGAAAATAAAAATTTCCTATAGAACACCATGGACATGGATTTATTTAGGCTATACCATTTTCATCAAAGGTCCCGAGATATCAAATTCTATTAAAGAACATAAGGGATAAATCCTTTATCACATTATTCATTAATGCAATATTACTCGCGATGCACCCAACATATCCTACTTTGCCGTGAACATATGTCATCATAGTTTTCATCAATACAACAAAGTACGTGACTTATAATACTCATTAATAATAATATTAAAGTCTAAGGTTCAATAAACCTATCCTCAGTTAGGAACATCCAATGACAAATACAAATGTGGATTTTCTACTGGTGGGTCTCATTCTCATAATATCCTACACTGTATATTACCAAGGGCGTACACCCTGAGAAGGTGCCTTAAAGTCCTATGAGTCTCCACCCCTGATAGCCCATATCATTTTTGTCCTTCAAATGATATCATTCGGCCATATAACACATATATAATAATAGCATTGAAGCACTTATGGTTTCTCATCATAGTAAGAAACTGCTATGACCTTTTAATGTGACATCTACCCTTGGGATATTATCACATACTGTGTTACATAGAAGAGTAATCATGACGTGATAAGGAGTTCAGTAATATTAAAAAATATAAATACAGGTTATCATAAAGTTCATAGAAGTTGTTTCTAAGGCACCAACTCCAACATAATCCCACTTGTACTAGAGCCAACTGCTAACGTCCTTCAATCCACTAACTATCACATGATACTCATGCTTCTGATGAGATATGCCTTTAGTTAAGGGGTCTGACAAATTATTTTTCATGGACACTCTTCTTACTATATAACTTCACCCCTTTGATAAAAATCCATCAAAAGGTGATACTTTTAGATTATATTCTTTATATGTTGGTGCGACCTTGTATCTTTTAAAAGATCCACCACTGCTCTATTATCACAATACAATGTGATAGAGTTTTTACTTCTAGGCACCAAATCAAGCTCGTAGATAATGTTTCATATCCAAACTACTTTTTTGGCTATATAAAAAGTTGATATATACTCATACTCCACTATAGAATCAATGAAAACTAACTACTTTGAACTCTTCCAGTCCATAACTCCTCCATCGAGACAAAAAGATATCTTGACTGTGACTTTAGATCATTCTGATCTTTTTGAAAAAAAACATCAGTATAAACCCTGATGACCAACTTCTCATCTCCTCCATATTCCAGGAACATATCCTTATTTCTTCTCAGATACTTGAGGATAAACTTAACAATAGACCAATGTAGTTCTCCGGGATCTTCTTGATATCTTCCTATACAAGTAGAAATTTTGGCTATAGACATGGCCCAAAACTATGTCTATAGGGGTCAAAACCATGGTTATAAGCTATAGCCACAGTTCTAACTGGACATGGCTCGTATTGGCGTGAATATAGCTAAAATCTATAGCCACAGTTCTCTAAAGCTATTGTTATGGTTTTCCACCATAGAAATAGCTCCCATAACTTTCCACCATGGTACTTGGGCTATAGCCACAATTTTCCACTATGGAAACAGAGCAATTTCCACAGTGGAAAACCATGGCTATAGCCCAATAAAATTATAGCTATAGCCCAAAAATAATATTCACCCAGCCGGATTCGATCTCTGTACCTCCACTATGCGCACTAGCTACCTAACCACTACACCAAAAATGACTTTATATATATATATATATTATATTATTAAAAATCATGGTTATAACATGTAAACTGTGGCTATAGCCCTTCCAGCCCTTTTTTCACAGGTTAATTTTTTTCCCGCACAAGGGTGGGAAACCTATAGCCACAGTTCTGAGAAACCGTGGCTATAGAAAAATAGAAAACTACTCTATAGCCATAGTTTATCAAAACCATGGATATAACCCTAAAAAACACTCTATAGCCATATTTTTACACAAACCGTGGCTATAACTCTTGAAAAAAACTCTACAACCACTATATTACACAAACCGTGGATATAACCCTTGAAAAAAACTCTATAGTCATGGTTTTAAACAAACTGTGGCTATATGCCTAGGAAAAGACCCTATATATAGAAACAATTTTACACAAACCATGGCTATAACCCCCGAAAAAACACTATGGAGACACAATTTTACAGAACCGTGGCTATAACTATCGAAAAAAACTCTATAGACATAGTTTCACTGAACCATGGCTATAACCTTAGAAAATATACCCTATAGCCATGGTTTTATATAAAACTGTGGCTATAGCCTTGGTATAAATACCTATAGCCATGGTTTTGTAAAACTGTGGCTATAGGTCCATGGCTATAAGCCAGTTTTCTAGTAGTACTACCATACTCAATTCATATGCAACATCAAGACTTTTACAAAAAATGACATACATGATTAATCCTATCACCGAAGCGTATGAGATATTACTCACTCTCTCTTTCTCCTGTTGTGTTTGAGGACGCATTTTCTTATTAACATGTAAACCATGTGACAGTGGAACCAATCCCCTCTTGTATTTTTCCATACTAAATATATTTAGTATTTGGTCAATATATGTACTCTGAAGTAGTAAAATAATCCTCTTGGATCGATCAAAAATGTTCGTGATCCCTAGAATATAGGCTGCTTCAACTAAATCCTTCACAGAGAAACACTTTAACCAATCATTAATGGAATGTAAGACTGATATGTCATTTTAAATAAGTAAAATGTCATCAAAATATACTAATAGAACAATGATTGCATTCTCACTAAACCTCTTTTAAACACATGGATCACATTCATTATTAATGAAACTAAATTCATTTATAACTTCATCAAATCAAATGTTCCATGACCTAGATGATTGATTGAATCCATAAATGGATCTCTGCAACTTGAAAATCATTTTGGAATCACCTGGAGTCAGAAAACCTTTTGGCAGTGTCATATAGACATCTTCTTAAAGGTTCCCATTAAGGAAATCAGTTTTGACACCCATGTTCCAAATTTCATAGTCATGGTAAGCTACTATAGTAAATAGAATACTGATGGATTTAAGCATGGAAAATGGTGAAAAGGTTTCATCATATCCAATTCCTTGACGATGTTTAAACCCTTTAGCCACTATCCTTGATTTATAGGTATTTACATTACCTTATATGTATAGTTTTCTCTTGAATACCCATTTTCACCCTATGGGATTTATATCAATCGGAACATCAATTAGAACCCAAACATGGTTATGATACATGGAATCCATTTTATAATTCAGGGATTCTTTCCATCTTACAACTTCTGAGCTCTCTACTTCCTCTTTATAGGAAATTAGTTTATCATTGTCAACCAATAATTACTCACCATATTCAATGACTAGAAAACCATATATCTCTAGTTCTCTTACCTCTCTTGTGCTCCTAAGCAATACTTGTGTTTTATGAACTACTTCTTCCATGAGGACCTATGAAATTTGTTCATGTACCAACTATTGTGTATCTTGAGCATCAAATTCATCAAAGTCAATCTTGCTAACACTATCCTTTTTGAGGATGTGATCCATATCAAGAAAGATGAATTGTTTGGTGAAAATCACTTTCTTTTATGAGAGTTTAAATAGTTAGTATCCCTTTGTTTCCTTAGGCTACCCTATAAATATACACTTTGTGCCTCGAGATGCTAGTTTGTACCTGGTAAGGATTTAAATTTTTTTTCACAACCCTATACACATGTATGCAACAAAATTGGTTTCCTTCCATTTTATAACTCAAAGGGAATTCTATTTTCCCCTTCAGTTGGTATTTGGTTTAATGTATATTCCACAGTTTGTAATGCATATCCCTAAAAGGATAATGGATGTTTTGAATGATTCATCATCAACCTTACCATGTTTAACACGGTAAAATTCCTCCTTTCACTAACACCATTACACTGTGGTGTTTAAGGTATAGTGATTTGAGATATAATACCAAACTTCTATAGAAATTCAATAGACTATTGGTTAAGATATTCACCACATTGATCTGATCAAAGATTCCTTATCTTCTTTCCAAGTTGATTCTCTACTTCATTATTAAATTCCTTGAATTTCTCAAAAGAATCATACTTATACCTTATCAATTAGTCATAACCATATCTACTTAAGTCATTATCAAAAGTTATGAAGTAAAAATACCCACCTCTAGCTTCTATTGGAAATGGTCCACACACATCAGTGTATACCAATCCTAGAAGCTATGTGGCTCTTTCACACTATCCACCGAACGCAGGTTTAGTTATTTTTAATTTTAAAAAATCATGAAATATTTCAAGTGTATTTATATTAGACAAGTATAAATAACCATATTGATAGATCTTTGTCAAACACTTCTCATTTACATGACCAAGATGGTGATTCCATAGTAGGGTGTTAAATGAGTCATGTGAACATGATTCTTAATCAATTTACAATACTTGGGTTTTCACAATTTAATACAAAAAGAAAATTATTTAAATGCTCCATACCATAACATATGTTGTCTTTATAAAAGAAACAACATTTATTTCTAAACATGAAAATAAATCCATCTTCATTAAGGAATGATACATAAATTATGTGATTGGTAACCATTGGTACATAATAAAAATCATTTAAAACCAAAATCATTCCCATTGTCAATGAAAGGTGGTAGTCACTAATGGATAGAGAATTCAGTCTCACACCATTAGTAGCTCTCAAATCCACCTCTCCTCTAGTAATCTTTTGGAATCTACTTGGTTTCTGCATTTGGATACAGATCTGATCACCACAAGATGTGTATAATACCCAATGTGTATATATTGAAAGATTACACTCGATAACAAATGAACCTTTAGCTTCCCCTTTCTTATTGGTGAAATTTCTCTTCCAGTGGCCTGACTTGCCACATGCAAAACATACCACCTCCTTTTCTTTTCCCTGCCTCTGGATCTTCCTCTTATTGGAAGGATGGTTTTCAAGAGATTTAGAATTTTTGTGAGTCTTGGGACCATTTTCTTTGTTATTCCTTTTCTTATTCACCATAATAACTATGGGTTTTTCATGCCCCATGTCCTTATCCACTTGGAGAATCAATGTAATAAGTTTTGAAAGACTATTATCATTGTTTCTCATATTGTAATTAATAACAAAACTGAATAAGGTCTTGGGAAATGATGAGATTATGAGATTTTTGCGCAACTCATTTAGTAATTTAATCCCTAAGATGTATAAGAATTCAATTTATCCAATAATATTGATTACATGAGGCCCAGATGGTTCAAACACTCCAAGATTAGTTGTAAACAAAGCATTGTAGATCTCACATCTCTCTTGTATCTCATTCTGTTGATAGAGATCCTGATGGTGAGACATCATAATATATGAATCCATGTCCTAATGTTTCTTCAAAATATAATTGGTCATGTATGATAGAATTAAACACTGAACATCTACAACACCGTTCAAATGTTTCTCATAGAGAGAAAAATATTTATCACTAACCTTATTTCTAGGCACATCAGGAATTGGTTCTTCCAGTATATAAAATTTTCTTTCATAACGAAGGATAATGCATAAGTTCCTTTTCCACTCTTGGAAATTTGTGCCCATGAGAAGGTTATACTTCTCATGTACGGATCATAGTGATATATTTGAAGTCATTTTATTGTTGTTTCTATAAATAAGATAAAATTTTTTTTAGCACTTTATCTGATAAAATTTAGACAAATAAATAAATATTATATTTATTAATCTCCCACTATTTTATAAAAAATCAATACCCATCACCATTGGCTTAAGATTATCATGTTTCTTGGAAATTGTAGTGGAAAAGATCCATATTCTCCTTCTCATTACCCCAACTTTAGTTGGTTAAGAAACTTGAATGGTTTTAGGTAGGAATTTCAAATTCCAACTGCATTAACTCACAGTTCCTTGATCTATTGATTGGACTCCCCAATCTTGAAATCCTTAAATTGGATTTCCTCAACCCTTTCCTCTTAGTTACACTAAGTTCTACTTTGATAGCCAACCCTTTATGTGAACTATGTTAAGTTAACCCAAAACTTCATGTTATAATTCCCCAATAATTGAAAGCACCCCAAATTTGGATGGTCAAAAACTTTGAACTATGAATCAATTTTAACTAAAGTAGTGGAAGACTATACCGACTTAATATATATTATTGAGGGATTTTATCCTTTTATGCGTAAATTTACAATTATCATCTTTATTACATGCTTGTTAATATTAAGTGGATTTAATTAAGTGATTAACCATGTCTTAGATAATATGTATGCATAAGACAATTTATTTTAGTTCTATCTTGCATTCATCAATTCATGTGATCAGGAAAAAGTGTCCAAAATGAAATAACCATGAAACTTGACAGAAATAAAATAATAAAGTGGTATGAACATGATCATTTAACAAATGGTTAGTTAATCTAGAGAATGATAAACTAATTGTAAACCTAGGGGGAAAAACCTTAAACTAATTAAGGTTCATGTAGTAGCTTTCCACGCATCCACCCATGTATCTCTCTTGGAATGGTTTCACCTCAGCTCCAAAATTGAACCACCTCCACTAGCTTAGGAGCTCCATCCATTACATCTGCTTTTACTCACACACAAGTGAGGGAAGGGGTTTATATAAAATAAACCATGGGCACACAGACCCTTACATAATGGGATGAAATATGGCACACTATCCAATGATTTAATTTAATAATAAATTGAATGAAACAAATCACATACAAAGGTCTCTGTCTAAGCTCATGATCATCCAAATGCATGCAAAAAATTATGCATTTAATAAAACTATCATTAAATTCTTCATCATTCTTATTTAAGATAATCCATTATCAAATCAATTAATCATCTTCTTTAATTAATCAATTATTTTATCTTAATTCTCATCATAATTTCCTTGAGATTATCATCCATAACAATTTTCAAAAAATTAAATAAACTTATTTAAAATTAATTATTTACATAAATGTACCTTAGAGGAAACATGGTGAATACCCATCCAAATATACCCAACATGTGTTATACTCGTATACTATTTACTTTTGTGACATATGTAATACATGAATTATCACATACATTCATGATGTGTACTATCAACTTAATTATTACACAAATTATATGATTTTTCCATCACATGTAATGATTCAATGCACGCAGTGTAATATATGTAATACGAATCACACATGACATGTAGATCTGGACATTACACAAAAATTATATATATATATATATATATATATATTAAAATCTATCACATGGCATGTCCTATCAACTTAATGACCAAACATAAGCACATGTCGATAAGGTTTACACTATATAATAAATTAATTTTAATTTTTCATAATTTAGTATAAGTACATGGTGTGGAAAAATGATCTACACAACATGTACGTTTCTCACCATCTATTTGAGGCACATACTTAGGGAATAGGCATGTAAACTGTGCCTCAAAAAAACTAGATTACACTATGTGTACAAGGGATACACTATGTGTGGTATCTGAGTTACATGGTCACTTTTTAGGTAGGCCATGTAAACTAATACAAATCCCTTCTCTGAATGCAAGACTAAATGCCATGTATGTGGGATACATGACATGTACTTTTGTTAACCGTGTGCCAGGCTGGCCTAGTTAACATGTGGTGTAAAATTAAATGCACCGTGTGTATTCAATGCACATAGTTTGAATTAATTTCTAATTAATTCATGGTGATTGAACACTAGTACATGACATGTAGTTATTATTATGTGCCTTGTACTCTTGTGTTATCTAGTTAGAATCCTTTCCACCTCCAGATGAGTTCTTCAATTTTATTTCATTCATAAAATTAACTGATTTGATTAGATCTATGAGTAACGAAAGAGGAAGAAGAATATCTCACAATTCAGTTTCAAGAATGATTAAACTTGAATTGAAAACTAAATTAAAAATGCATAAATCAATCAATGATATTTAAATAATTATAAATAGTTTTGCGATCTCTCTAATATCACTTGAAGGTTCTGAGCGCAACAGAATCATGTGATGGGTTGTTCCCAAATTTCATTTTTGTCATGATCAATGATTAATTCAAGATTTTACATAATGATGAATGTAGTAATCAATGAAATTGAATCAAAGAAAACAGATAAAGGATAGAATTCCAGAACCAACTGCATGATCATCACATATTATTTATAATTAATTTAATCAATTAAAGAAATACCTTGTGTGAATTATTTCTTTATTGATGGATCTGATAAAAAATTTATGCTTAATTGTCATTGTATTTTAATAATAAATAGAAAATTCCCTCTGCCAGTAATCTACACACGTTCCACACATCTTTGAATGTCGACGTGGGAATCTCAAGGTGCTATCACAGTAGATCCCATCTCTTGCATCGTTTGTCTTTAATTTCCACAAGAATAATTTCTAAATCATTCTCCTTGATCTCTCTGCACTCAAGAGTGGGGGGTGGAGGAAGATCATTGTCCATTCATGGGAGCATTCTTGGAGAAGGGATATCTCTAGGTCTTGAGAAGATTCTTCGGATTCATTGGGCACAACAAATCAATTATCTCTTGTAAAAAATAATATAATTGGGTTTAAATATAACTAGGGTTTAGAAATAAATATTTTCACAAGTTACCTTTAATATTTATTTAATACCTTGAGAAACCCTATGTCTAAAATTATAATAATAATAATATTTCCTCAATATGAACTCATATTGTGAATTAAATTAAATATTATTTAATCAAATAATATTAAATATATATTAGTTATCACCAGACCTAAAAAATTGGTCCACTATTCCTCCATAATATTTATTAAGACCTAAATAATGATTATTTATTTAATAAATAAATATCATTGCATTATTAACCAATAAATAAATAAATATTTATTCACTAAATAGAAAATAAATATTTATTAAATATCCTGGTCACATAATATTATAAAAAATAAATAGTGATGGAATATATATGATCAAGAATGCATGAATAATTATTAAACCATGTGTGAGAATTATATTTATTCAACTTTTTAAATAATAAATAATCATATATTATTTAACTGAGATTATGGATGCACTTAGTTTGTGACCCTCTGGGCCTCTTTCTCAGTGTCATTAGGTGAAGCAACCTAAAGTCCAAGGTTAGCATCTAGAAATATACTAAGACACCCATAGATAAATAAGTTAATGCCACAATGAAATAATACCCCATAAAGATGTTTAATTTGTAATATAATCCCTTAATCATGATATCTCTAACCAAGTAGATTTCATGCCATTCCATCAACCTATGTGCTCAATGTCTCTTTCTTTGAATTTATAGAAATCAAACTCACCTATAGAACACCATGTATATGAATTTATTTAGGCTATATAATTTCCATAAATGGTCCTGAGATATCAACATCCATTAAATAACAGAAGGGAAAAATCCTTTCTCACATTATTCATTAATGCAATATTACTCATGATGCACCCAACATATCCTACCTCACCATGAACATATGCCATCACTATTTTCATAAATACATCAATGCACATGAATTATAATAATCATTAATAATAATATTAAATAATAAGGATCAATACACACGTCTGCAGATAGGGACATCCAGTGACACATATAAATGTGTATTTCCTACTAGAGGGTCTCGTTATCGTAGTATCCTACACTGGATATTACTAAGGGCGTACACCATGATAATGTGCCTCAAAGTCCTATGAGTCTCCACCCCTAATAGGATGTATCATTTGTGTCCCTCAAATGATATCATCAGGCCATAGAACATATATCTAGGAATAGCATTGTAGCACTTCTAGGTTCTGATCGTAATGAGGAACTGATATGACTTTTTAGTGTGAAAACTACTCTTGGGACATTATCACAAACTATGTTACACAGAAGAACAATCATGAAGTGATAAAAAGTTTATTAATATTCAAAACCATGAATATAAGTTATCACAAATCACATATAAGTTGGTTCTAGGGCAAAAAATCCAATAGGTTCTAGTAAAAATTACCTAAGAGAAGAGAATTCAGCAGATGGTGGATGATGTAAGGCTTTGGGGTTGTGATACTTGAAGATTAGACATATTCAGTCTCAGACCAGAGTGTTTGAAGCCCAAGGTTCAAAAAGAAATCCAGTTAGCTAAGGGAGAGGCAATGTTATTTCTATGATGGGTGAGGTCACTTCACCTAATATTATCCAACCTGTTGTGTAACAATGAATAATTAGACTATGGCTGGGTCACCAAGACAAATAAAAAACACATGTGTAAGAATAACCATAGAGCGATGGTCATGGTAGTGGAGATAGTAGAGTTGTAGGAGGTGGTCAATGCTATGATATGATACCACCATCACTACCTCTAAGAGGTCCCCATCAGACTTAGGGAGTTGATAGTTAGGGACATGGGAAGTTGCATGAAGTAGAGGCTTATGAACCATAGGCTCCTCACACAATCCAAGGTATGATCTATGTCTTATCTACCTTAGCTTAATTCTTGATAGACACAAAGGCATGACATTCCTTCTTGGTATTACCCTTTTTATGATAATTGGTGATATCAGTAGTGCATCTAGCTAAACATTCTGACTAGCGACTCCTACTGAAGGGGATTATTTGATCACACTCTTTTTTCAGCAGTGTGACTTGGTTCTTGGTAGTTAGAGTTTCTCATAAGACCTTTTTATAGCTGTGATAAGACCTTATGATGGAATTCTTGGTATGTAATGGTTATCTACTTTCCATGCCCAAATTGACTATTTCTGTTGGAGGATGTGGTGGACCGAGATAAATAGGTTGCAATTATCCTTCACTGAAGAAAATAATTTTGGGTAGAGTAGACTAGGATCATGTATAGAATACAGTATCTGATCTCCCATCAATTGGCTAGCTTAACTCTTCGAATAATAGACTTAGTGGATGTTTGGTTCCCCACTATGGTTGAGAAGCACCAAAACGTATTTCCCAAATACATACCTAGTTTACCTACTATTTGGGAGGTCAATTTATATATTGAATTACATCCAATAATATCACATGGATCACACAAAGCTTTGAGAGATGAGTGTGTATTTGTAGGGTCTTTATAGGAAATGATTTATCATACCCAGTATGTCCACCTGGGAAGCTATGATATTATTTGAAAACAAGGAATATGGGAGCTTGAAGTTATTTTTGAATTATTATCACATGAAGTAGGTGATCATTAAGAATAAATATTCACCATTGAGGATCAAATACCTCTTCGACCAACTGAAATAGGTAAATTGGTTCTCTAAGATTGACCTCGTGTTAGGATATCACTAGCCATGGGCATGCAAGGAGCATATACCTAAGATGAAATTATGACTCCCCTATGATAATTATGAGTATTTGGTAATGAACTTTGGCATGAAAAATTCCTTGGAAGTTTTTATGGGACTCTTGAATTGGATATTTCGTCCTTTCCTTGATTGATTCATGGTAATATTTATCAAGGGAATTATCATTTACTTAACATCAGAGGTTGGGAATGAAGATCATTTGGTAATGGACCTGGACATACTTTGATAACATTAGTTGTATAAAAATATCATTAAGTGTTAGTTCTAGATTAGAGAGTTCAACTTTGGGGGACATGTCATCACAGAGGAGGGTGTAGATATGGACCCAGTGAATATTGAGGCAGTTCTTTCTTAGGATCCACCAAAGAGCATGTCTTAAGTGAAGAGTTTTATTGGGTTGATAGATTATTATTAGCGATTCATGATAGAATTCCCCAAAACCATTGGATACGTTAACCAAAAAAAGGATTATTTTTATCTTTTTGGATATGTGCAAGAAATCCTTTAAAGAGTTTTTTTAGTGGTAAAAAAAACTCACGTTTTGAAGTTTCAAGAAGAGGGGGTTGAGTACATAGTGTTATGAAATTCCTCTAGAGTCGGGCTTGGGTGTGTGTTGATGTAGAGGTATGAAATGATAACATACATGTCTAGGAAGATAATACCCCATGGTAATAACTATGAAACTCATGAATTAGAACTGGAAGCGATGGTATTTTATCCGAAATACTTAGAGACATTATATTTATGGAGATATTTTTTTATATATTCTAGATATAAGAGTTGTAATTGTATCTTCACACGGATAGATCTTAATCTAAGTAGAAAAAATGGATGGAGTTCCTATAAGGACTATGAATTTGTGATAGTCTATACTCCTAGGAAGGTAAATGTGGTGGAAAACACTCTTAGTAGGAAATCAAATTCTCTATTTCTAGGTAAGAAATTAGATTAGTTAGCCTAATTGTAGTTATCTTTAGTTGACAGAGATAGATAAACATACCTATGATCTATGGTTGTGACCCCTATGCACCTCTATCATGTGAGAGAAGTAAAATTTGGAGATGGTGATAGCAAGGTCTTGCATAATTAGATATCCATAGGATATTCCCATAATGGATTCTCTGAAGGTAGGGAACATATCATTCTTTTCCAAGGGAAGACTATGGTTTTAGTCACACATTGGGAAGAGGTGTGATGAGAGTTCCATATATCTCCCTTAGAGGTAAATCTTGGCATGGTAAATACATAGGATCTTCAGTGATAGTTTTTGTGGCCAACAGGAGTGTTGCAGAGTGTCTCCTGATGCCATACCTGTCAACATGTAATGGCTAAGCATCAACTTCTAATTGGTTTGATGCAACCCCTAGATGTACCATACTAAAAATGGGATAACACATCCATAGGTTTTGTGATAGTAATTTCATGGCCAATGAGAGGTCATGATGCGATCTGAGCGATTTTCAACAGACTCACTATGTCACCTCACTTTTTTGCTACCAAGGAGGAGAGTTTGGTGGAAATCCTAGGACAGTTGTACATATAAAAGATCGTCTGACTACACAAAGTACCTTAGATTATTTTCTCTGACTTAGATACTTGATTTAAATCCCAGTTATGGAGAGCTAGCATAATCATT
Organism: Viscum album; assembly: GCA_963277665.1. Taxonomy (NCBI): domain Eukaryota; kingdom Viridiplantae; phylum Streptophyta; class Magnoliopsida; order Santalales; family Viscaceae; genus Viscum; species Viscum album. The sequence goes on along the minus strand of OY728137.1, from coordinate 1,486,270,288 downwards.
TATCACTAGTGTATTTTGTGTATAAAAATAGTTATCACTCCACGATTGGAATAGAACCCTTTTTGGCCCTCTATTGAAAAAATGTAGGTCACCTTTCTGTTGTAATGATTTGGGATATACAACACTCATGGGGACATAGTTAATACAAGAAAAAATTAAGATGGTACAAATCATTCAAGAATGGTTGAGGATAGAATAGATCCATTAGAAGTCCTATGTAGACGTTCGATGGAGGCCGTTGGAGTATGAGGAGGGTGATCAAGTGTGCTTGAATGTATCACCTTGTAACTACTTAAAAAGATTTTTTTGAGGTGACTAGCTATATTTGAGGTATATTGGTATGTTCCAAATTCTGTATAGGGTTGGAAATGTTGTATATCACCTGCTTTACCATCATAGTTGGACAAAGTCTATGACATCTTCCATGTTTTTGTAGCTGAGGAGAAATGTGCACGATCTGACACAAGTAATCGACTAGGGAAAGTTAAACATTGAATATTTAGGGAACTTTGTGAAGTACCTAATAGAGATTAAGTATTTTAAGGAGAGGGACCTTTGAGGGTGAGCGATTCCCCCAGTGCGTGTCCTATGAAAGTACACAAATCTCCATGAGAGATCATGGGAGTGTGAGAACAAGATACAAGATTAATACCCCCACATTTTCAAATAAATTTTGTTTTTAGGGGTGAAATAACTATAGGTGGAGAGAATATCATAACCATAATTGTTATGTTTGGACCCGTTTTTAATTTTTATAAATTCCCTCAATTTTTTCTCTGGTGATGGTGTAATTATCATGGCTCATTTGAACCTTGAAGTAGAGTATTTTAATTTATATAAATAGTTATTATACTCATATGTGATTTATTATATATTTTATGACCAGGGTCTAAAATAGAGAAACTGAGGCCACCATTGAGTATGGAATATGATCCTTACCTGAGGCATAATAAAAGTCTCATTCGTATCAGGTTTCAAGGTGATGCATAGTCACATGTTTATTATAGACGAAATAAATAAATAAATTTATTTAATTTAATTAAAGTACATAGAACTATTTATCTATTTATAATCTCTTATTGGTGAATCCTTTAGGGTTATCTACATAACCTATAGGGTTCCTTGAGAAAAGATTCATGATGGGGATTGTTAGAGGTGACTTTGGAACCTGGGATCATTCATGAATACATCAAAATTCAATCATGTCTTCAACAACAGAAACGTGAGATACACTCTTCATCAATTATTGATATATTATTGTGGTAGGGTGTTTTTTATGATTTATCCCCATATTTGAAAATGACAAGATTATGAATTATTCCTGAACAAACTAATTTGAAATTGAAATCCTCAATGCTGATTAATCATGATTTTATTTAGAATTTTTTTATTTGATTATTATCATTCATCCTCCATAAAAAATGATGGAAAAATCAAACATGAACATTTATCATTCCCCACTTCAATATTTTATGGTTCCCCCTATTTTCTAGGTATTTTATTGGCTAGTGATTCAACTATTTATCAAGAACACATTTCATCGCATGATCAATCATGAGTTTTATGAATTGAGATTATGGGTTTTTCATGGTTGATTGTGACATGATAGATATGTAATGATAATGATGGAAATATGAAGGATAATTGAATAATGGTTTTTTGAGTCATGGTGCATGGATGTCTTTGGAGGCGACGACGATCCATTTTTTCTGATGAAGAATGACCATAATTCGACTTCCAGCTAGCCATTGATGATAGTCAACTCATTTTGTGGGAGTTACATGAATGATTCATATTGGAATCCAAAAATAAGGTTATGAATAAAAAATATGTGTTACAGGATGAGTTTCTATAAAATTAACAACTACATGAAGTCTAGTTTGGAAGAACACACATAGTGTGTCTCACTAATGCAATGACTAAGGTTTCTAGGGGAGTTAAATATCATACGATTGAGTGACTGAGTCACATGCCATGTGACCCCTACTTGGGTAGTTCAGTGTGTACATGAAATGTACACCTAGGGACCCATGTTTCCCCACACATGATATGTGATGGGCCACACCCCATGTACCCTCGGTGGGACACAACTTAGATAGAAAAGGTACATGCCAAGTTCCCCCATAGAGACGACAAACCATATATCCCTACCACACATTGGGTACTTCATTTTTTCTTGGGGTTTTCCATTAGACATGGATTATTCCCTCAGTATTCATAGGTGGGGTTGATATCTCACCTGTTGGGGCTAGAATCCTCTTAGGGAATGGTATTTCACCCTTTTAGTCATGAGGCTAGGATCCTCTACCTGCGAAATCAGACAGAGTTACGCATTTCAAACAATTTTAAGGGGCATGGATCCTCTATTTGGGTATTATAATTTTACCCATCCATAGAGCTCAGATGAGATAGAGAACCTCTATTAGAGTTTCAGTTTCACCCATAGACATGGCCCAGGGATCCTCTAGCATCATATGAGGGAATGATCATGTAATTTATCAAGACTTTTAGATCAGAATCTATGGATGCTGAGTTGTTTGTATGTTTTTGGATTTGAGACATTACTTTGGGATGTGTATCCTTCTATAAGAATATATGTTTTTTCTCATTTAATTCATATTCTTGGTTATGGTTTCAAGCTAAATTTATATTTTATGCTTTACTTCTTGGTGATTTTGTGGTGTAAAATTGGGTATGTATATACTTATCCCTACTGGGCTCTGAACACATGTGTCATATATTATGAAGATGATAGACTATATGATAGAGATATTGGAGGAATTTGTGTGGGTGGTTCTTAGTGGTTCTTGGATGATGTGGTAACATGAATTGAGATCAGACTTGTGGTGTGTGCTGTGATAGCTTTCCCCATCTACTCATCAGGTTGGACTTACATATTGGTTATTAGGCTTGTATTTTCCCCCTTTTCGTGGATTATGTGATGTTATAAACATTGTGGGATTCTAGAGGTCATGCATACATTTACTATTCTAGTTGTTTAATTTATTATTTATGTATTATTATTATTATTATTACTTTTTAATTAATTAGTAATCACTATTTATTATTATTTAATAACTAATTAATAATAATAATATATTATTAATTCTATGAAGGAAAAGAGAATCTGAATCCCATATTGGAAATCCATAAGGATTTCCAGGGTAGGCCCCCTTATAAAAGGTAGACAAGGGAAGAGGTTTCTGTCATAATTGAAGACTACTTTAATTACAACAATGTTGGATATTTAGTAGTTATGCTCTTCTAATTTTTTTGTTATATATATATATATAACAAAAAATAATAATAAAATTTAAAACTAAAAAAATAGTTTTGTCCAAAGGTGTTGGGGGCCCCAACGCCTTTGGATTTTACTCGAGGCCAAAGGCATTAAGAGCCCAAACAACTTTGGCCTCCACCAGAAAAGCCCAAAGGCATTAGGATCCTTAACTACTTTGTGGCTTAGTTTTCAAAAAAAAAAATTAACCTAGGATTATTTGCATATTTTTTTTGAAAAATTTATATAAAAAAATACCAAACTTTTGATAATCCATTTGTAGCATCTTCACATTATCCAATATATAGTTATCGTAAGCTTCATACCAAGTATATTGTGATTTGGAGTTTCTTTATGTCATGTGATGAATTCTTTGATCATCTTGATTTGTATTGTGGATTTCGGCATGGGTCGTATCATACAAGTCTCAACTTTTGATCTATAGTAATGAATTAAGAATGTAGTTGTGTTTTACTGAAATCATATTTAGAATGATTCATACATAATATAAGTATTATGAGAAACCAGTAATGGAACACCCCAATAACCCTAGGAACATGAAAAATATGGACCATTCCAACCAATAATAAAACAAGAACTGAAAAATAAAAAAGTGATAATAGTGGACAAAAAAACCAAACATAGAAAGGAAAGTGATAAAGAACACTAATATTTAACGTAGTTTGGACTAGTTTTTCCTAATATATGATAGAAAACCACTATACTACCAATTTTATTAATTCTAAAACAAATTATAGTAAAGGAAGAAAGAGAAATGAAAAATAAACGGAAATAAACCACAACAAGGAAAAGTGAAATAAGAGTGAAAAGAAAGTTCTCACATCACACAATCAGATTTACCAAGTGATCACAAACCAAAATCTATTTGCATATCCTCTATGGAATCAATAAAGATTATCAATGAATGCCTCACCAACATGAGGACAATATCCACCAGAACACAGTGTCGAGGATGCTTCTTTCTTCAATATTGAAGGTGATGACACATCTTGAAGGGTATGCAACCTAAATCTCTAACTCAACTTCTAATGGATGAATCTCTCTCTATCTCTAATGGTAGTAGTAAGCTCTTAAAAACCTATATTGTTGAGTTTAAACCCAAGTACCACATCAGATTCTACAAAGGATGGTGGATACCATATATTATTGGATGGAAAATTCCACCTATAACCCATGGGTTTTAGGAGAGAATCCTATAAGGGCCTATGTGTTGGGTTGGAAGACCTAGGGCTGAGGGAACTAGATCCCAACATGTGATATCAAAGAAATCAATACAAAAAATTTGGGTCTTAATAGTAGTTTGTTTTCCACTATTAGTGGCAGTTTAAACTGCTACTACATTTTTTAGTGATGATTCTGTAACCCACCACATATTTCATGGTTGACAATAATTTTGAAGTGGTTTTATAGTTTAGTGGTTGTATTTATATGTATTGTTTTTTGGGTACTTAGCGGTGGTTCTTTATTAAATTGGTGGAAAATTTTTAAATAAAATAAAAAAATAGAATGGGGGAAATTAACGTAACCAATGATATGTACTCTAGTAGTGGTTATGTTTTAGAGCGGTTTTCAAGAACCACTTCTAAATAGTTAAAATAAAATCTGTTTAGCAGTGGTTATCAGAAACCGTCGCTAAATAGATTAAATATTTTTTTTAAAATCTTTTATTAAAAAATAATATGCATATAAAAAACTCAGTCATAAAATAAAAAAACCTAAATGAATAATAAACTCATCATACATACACAATCATACATCTACAATCATATATATACAACCACCAGTCAAACCATAACCTCAACAATAAATATATACATATAAAATATGTCTAACAACCACTATCAACCCATTATTAATACATAAAACCCATGACCTCTGTTGTATCCATCTACCTCTATTACTACAATAATCATATGAAAAATTGACCACATTATGTTATGATTTGAAAAAAAAGAAGATAGAAATAAGAACTAAGAATAATAAATCATAATTATAATAGAATCATTGATAATATTTTACCATACCAAAAAAACTAAGAATCATCATGGATACCTTTTAAAGAATATTAAGGATTAGAATGGTTAACGTACTGCCTAATTTTGACATCTTTCACCTATAATACAAACCAAAACATTCAAGAAAAGAAATACAAATTAAAATAGAAATATAATATAGTTATATTTTTTTACAAATCATTTGTTATTTTGTTAATAAAATAGAATAAATTTTAACATAAAATAAATAATTTATCATATGGAACACATTAAAAACTTAAAATTACCAATTTAATATATTATTAAATTCATGGAACCCAATAGGGATAAATATATAATGATCTAATCAATTTTTAAACCAATGTGTGGTGTGCTTGAAATTACTCAATAATTTTTTAAGGAATTTAATATAGAAATATTTACTATATTTAAAAAATAATTCTACTATGGTTTCCCCATAATTTCATGTCAATATGAGGTTGTTTTCTATGGATTTGACTGTTACACACACATTTTAGTGTTTTAAAACAATAAAAACATGTTTATGGGCATCTTGAAAAAACCATAACTTGGATTGATGTGGCTTTAATTCTGACGATTTAAAAAAAAATCTATGATTTTTTCTTATTATTTAACATCCATATGATGTTGTTTTCCTAGTTTTGACCTACTAGTGAATGTTTTTAAAGACTTTGATATCTTTTAAAACCGACTATTGAGTCATTTTAAGTACACCACATATCAGATGGATATGGTCTCTACCTTTACACATAAAAAATTATTCAAAAATGGTTTTCCTACAATTTCTTATCAATACAAGGTAATTTCCTATGGTTTTGATCATTAAATGCACATTTTAGTGTTATAAACCACTAAAAATGTGTTTATGAGAATCTCAGTAAAACCGTAAATCATGTTGATACAGTGTCAGTTCATACATGCCACAAATAAACCTATGGCCATTTTATTATGATTTCGTGGTTATCTAATTCCATTTTCTTGGTTTTGACACCATGGAGCACATTTTTAAAGGCTTTGATATCTTTTAAAACTCCTTATTGATTCATTAAAGCACACTACATGTCATATGGATGTGTTTTCTACTCATAAATTTCACAAATAATTAAACATTGTATTTCCCATGATTTCACATCAATCTAATGTCGTTTCCTATGGTTTTGATTATCACATGTACATTTTAGTGTTTTAAAACACTAAAAACATGTTTATGGGAATATTAAAAAACCTGTAACTTGGATTGATATGGCGCTGATTCCAAAATTTCAAAAATAAATCTATGATCGGTTTCCTATTATTTTATTCCCACTTGACACCATTTTCATAGTTTAGACCCCATGGCACATGTTTTTAAAGACTTTTATATCTTTTAAAACTTATCATTGAGTCATTATGAGCACACTATATATTGTATTAATGTGTATTTTACTTGTAAACATAAAAAATAATTTAGTGGTTCTTAAACCATGATTTCTCATCAATAATAAGGTTTTTTCCTATGGATTTTACCATTACATGCACATTTTAGTGTTTTAAAACACAAAAAATGCATTTATAGGCATCCCATGCAAACCGTAACTCGTATTGGCATGGAGATAGTTCCTACATGTTAAGAATCAATCAAAGATCATTTTTATATGATTTCATGACCATATTATGTTGTTTTATTGGGTTTGACCCCTTTTCACATGTTTTTAAAGATTTTGATACCTTTTAAAACTCCTTATTATGTCATTCCATACACACCACATGTTGTATGGAAATTTTTTCTACTTTTACATGTCAAAAATAATTCATCAGTGGTTTTATAATTATTTCATGTCAATCTAAGGTCATTCCCTTTGGTATTGACCATTACACACATGTTTTAGTGTTTTAAAACACTAAAAACAAATTTATGAGTATCTTGGGAAAACCGTAACTCAGATTGACATGAAATCTATTCCTACATTTCGAAAATAAATATAAAATCATTTTCCTATGATCTCATTACAATCCAATGTTGTTTTCTTGGTTTTGACCCCTGGTTCATGTTTTTAAAGACATTGATATCTTTTAAAAGTTCTTATTGAGTAATTATGATAACACTGCACATCAGATAAATGTATTGTCTAATAATAAAAATAAAAAATCATTCAATGGTTGTTTCACCATGATTTCATGTCAATATGAGATTGTTTCATATGGGTTTGACAATCACATGCACGTTTTAGTGATTTAAAACACAAAGGCATCCCATGAAAACTGTAACTTGGATTTACATGGTGTTGATTCCCACATTTCAAAAATAAATCTATGTTTATTGTATTAATGATTTCATGTCCATATAATTGAATTTTCTTGGTTTTTACCCCCAATGTATGTTTTTAAATACTTTGATACATTTTAAAATATATTATTGAGTTATTTCAAGCATAACACATGTCATATGGATGTGGTGACTACTCACACACACAATAAATAATTAAATGGTGGTTTTACCATTATTTTAGAAAAATAATAAGTCAAATCCTATGGTTTTTAACTTTAAACACATGTTTTAGCGTTTTAAAACACTATAAATGCATTTATGGGTATCCTAAAAAAAGTATAACTCAGATTGACATAGTGTTAGTTCATAAATTTCAAAAATAAATCAATGGTCATTATCCTATGATTTCATGGCCATATGACACTATTTTCTTGGTTTTGACACCTTAACATAGATTTTTAAAGACTTTGATATCATTTAAATTTTTTTATTGAGTCATTTCGAGCACACCGCATGTCAGATGAATGTTTTTTATACTCTTACACATAAAAAATAATTCAAAAATGGATTTACTAAGATTTCATATCAATCTAAGGATGCGTCCTGTGTTTTTTACCATTACACATGCATTTTTTATTTTAAAACACTAAAAATGTGTTTACATGCATCATGGGAAAACCATATTTCAGATTGACATGGCATCGATTCTTACATTTCAAAAATTAATTTACTGTCATTATCCTATTATATTGAGACCATATGATACCATTTTATTGGTTTTAACCCTTGGATTCATATTTTTAATTAATTTGATATCTTTTAAAACTACTTATAGTCATTATGAGCACACAACATGTTATATTGAAGTAGTGTCTACTCATACACATCAAAATTAATTTTATGGCGGTCTTCCCATGATTTCACATCAATACAAAGTCATTTACAATGATTTTTACCATCACACACACATTTTAGCATTTTAAAACACTAAAAAATTATTTAAAGTCACCCCACGAAAACCATAACTCAGATATATGTGGCGTTCCTACATTTCACAAATAAATATATGGTCACCATCCTATGATTTCATAGCCATCTAAAACTATTTTCTTGGTTTTGATCCCCTGATGCACATTTTTAAAGACATTTATATCTTTTAAAATTTCTTATTTAGTCATTCCTAGCACACCATACAATTTATGGATGTTTTGTCTACTCATACATATAAAAAATAAATCAACACTAGTTTTCCTATGATTACGCATAAATCTGAGGTAATTTCTTCTATTTTTTACCATTATACGCACATTTTAGTGTTTCAAAACACTAAAAACATTTTTATTATCATCTCTAGAAAACCATAACATGGATTAATGTATCATCAATTCCCACATTTTAAAAATAAATATACAGTCATTTTCATATAATTCCACAGTCATATGATTCTGTTTGATTAATTTTTACCCCCAACACACATTTTTAAAAATTTGATATATTTTAAAACTAGTTATTGAGTCAGGAATTGAGTTTAGAATTTGCCTTAGTAGGATCAGATATAAACTATAAATTTCCTTAGGGCCCGCATCTTTCATCCTATGAAATATAGAAACTAAGTCATTTTCGTTTTATGACCACTACTATTTCTGTGTTTTCATATAATATTCATGTTCGTGCACTTTTTATTTCAACCTTAAAATTTCCCTATGTACTTCCCAATAAATGACACCACCCAAATTCCTACTAGGTGTAGTAATAAACGAATATGAAACTCTAACAAAGTAAACTAATGGAGTAGGAATATAACCCATCCCACATACATGCTAGGGATACTTCTTACCTAAAATCATTGCAAAGAAATTTTTCTGGGAAACCGATGATGAATATAAAGGGTTCACATCCCAGGATTCTTGAATTTTTACCTGTTAATACAACAATATTATTATTATTTTTTAAATTATATAAACTTCCTAATATTATCCAATTAATAAGTTTTCATTACTATTTAATGTCAGTTCATTACTATAAAAACATAATAATGAAAATTAAATTATAACAACAAAATATCCTTAAAAAAAATTAATTGGGGTGACTACATGGATCAAACGACACTAATAGAGCTAATTGGAACTATTTGATCCATGTAGTTGACCCCATTTAATTGAGTTTAAGTCTTTTTTTTGTTCTAATTTATTTTTCATTATTATGTTTTTATAGTAATGAAATGACATTAAATAATTATTAAAATTAATTACTCTATCGTCTTTGGAAGGTTCATTTACAAAACTACTATCAAGATTCCTATAAACATTAAGCTACATCTCATTTTGATCAACCGGGTGGCCTAATTCATTAACATTCATAAAAAATTATATATAATTTCAAAAAATCTTTAGTTATATTAAAATAATATAAATTTAATGGATAAAATACAACCATGATTTTTCTTTTTCTGAAAAAACTATGCGACCCAACAATATGAGGAATGAATCATTTTTCACAATTTACAATATTTTTCTTAGATAATTCCTGAAAAAAATAGAAACATTAATAAAAATTATAATTTTATCATGTTTATGTTATTAATATACTGTAATATATGAAATTACCTCATGAGATACATCTTGATTAATATTGACAAACATCTTCCACTACTCACAAGATATGCCTTCAGGAAATTTATTATATATTTGTCATGAGATTAAATATGTTTCATTAAACTCATAACATAATCTCTATTTAAATTCTCTCTATTTCTTTATGAAAATTTTTAGGGTCTATGGGCATGAAATGGGGTTAAGGAAATCAAAATAGAAAAAAATATAGAAATAAAAAACATAACACTTTATAACAATATTAATAATTGTCACACCCTGACCTTAGTAATTCTTTTATTTTATTCTTTTCTTGGTTTTGGATATTCTGGTGGAGGTTTAGGTTGAGTCCTGGTTTAAATTTTTGAGTTAACAGAGAAAAATGGAGGTTTTGGGCTTAGTAACAGGTGGCACATGTTTGGTGCATGGTTAGGGGAAACCATACATCCTCACCCAAGAAACCACGTGACTTGTTTTTATTGTCTAGGGGTAAGGCACATGGGATGTGCACAGTTTGGGAAACCATGCAACAACTGTGCGAGGGGTTCTATATTTCCCTTTTGTTATTTTTACCCTATTTTGGGTTTTCCTCCCTTCCTCCGACCTAGGATCACCATGGGGATTCAGGAGACCCTCCTCCCTTTCTCCCGAACCTCCATGGATTCTTCTTGAAGGTTCCTACGATGATTTATTGTATTTTCTTGGTTGATTTTATCCTCTTCCCTTCCTCCAATATTGGTTTCTTGGTGTCTCTTGGTGAGGGTTATCTCTTGGATGAACCCTAGAGGAAAGGAATTATGTGCAATTCATTTTATTAGGTGTTAGGGTGTACACAGTTTTTCTCTTAGGCTTGGATATTCATTCTCACTAAGTTTGGTTGCATTCACACATCTTTGAGGTATGTGTTTCTATCCATTTCCTTTCCAAAACATTTTATTAATGCTTGATCTTTCCTTAAATGCTTTCAAAATTTTATAATCTTTTTTTGATGTGCTAGCATAATTTTTTTGGTATTTTGATGATGGATAATTGGTTATAAATGGTAAGGGTTTATTTAACTATGTTTGTATTTATATGCACATAAGGTGTTTTATAAAATGTCAATTGATATTTTAAAGTTAAATTGAGTGTTTTGGGGTGATTTTTTCCTTGATTATTTTTGGATTTATGGTTGGGTTGTGAGTTGTGTATTATGTGTGGAAATATATGACTATTATAGTGTAAAACATATGTGTAGGTTGCTGTATTGGTTTTAAAAAGTAATGTTTCTTTAAAAAGGTGTTTTCAAAGTGATTTTAAATGCATATGTGTTGAAAGTTGGTTTTCTAAAATAAATGAGTGTTTTTGCAAGTGATATTCCTTTTTATGTTTCTTAAATATGTTCCATGAATTGTGTAAGTGATGCGAAGCATTTTTGAAAATGGGTTTGGTGTGCGTATGTATTTGAAAGAGGCCTTTCCTATGAAATATGTTGGTTTTTATGTGTGCTTTTATTATTGTATTTCCAAATGGGTTTTATGAGTTGTGAAAGTAGTGTAAAATGTGTTTCCAAAGGGCCTTGGTGTTTTGAGTGAGTTTAAATGTGGTTTCAGATGTGTTTCTAAAAGCTTGGCCCATTTGAAATTTTGAGATATGGTTTGGTGAGGTATTGGTTTAAAGGCCCATTTGTAATTATATATGTGAAATTGGTGTTTTATATTGAATTTTGAAAATGATTTGAAAGTGACTTTGTAAATGTGGTTAATTTGGAAATGTGTTATTCGGTTAGAACTTGAGATAATATTGAAGTTTTTCTTTAAAAGTCACATGATGCAAAATCTTAGTTGGCTCTTTATGTTGTCTTTGAAAAGTGGGGTTTGATGTTAAATGATGCGAATGCCTGATTGAAATCTTGGCATGTTTTGGAAAATGATCTAAATCTTGGGTGGCATGAAGGCCCGATTGGTATTTTAATCCGAATGGCCTGAAGGACTTCCTTTTTTTATTTTATTATAGATAATCACCCTTTTAAGGGATGAAGGGGAACCCGTACATGACCCATAGGCCCAAGGCCCAAGGCCCGACATGACTCTCAATACATGACCCAAAGTCCCAAAGGCATACTATGCCCAATACATGACCCGTAGGCCCGATTAGTATTTTAAAACAACTGGGAAAGTGGTTTTTAAAACTCAAATGATGTGATGGACTGATTGGAACTTGTAAAAGAGATTTATTTTCATGTGTGTTTATAATACTAGTCTTATGTTTGGAAAAACCACTAGAACATGGGATGCACCCCCTCTAGTGTCTCATGCATGGGAATTTTTGGTATTGAGTCCATTAGAACTTAGAATGTGCTCCCCTATCATGGATCATGCATGAGGATTCTATTGATTATGGATGATATACCTTGTTTCACAATGTGTTATTATTTTTTTATCATTGGATTCCTAGGATTTATCTAGAGGGTCGAGAGAGAATTTCTTCTCGACCCCGAGTTAGATGGGTTGGTGCCCCCTTAACTTGATAGTTCTAGGTGGGATGTGCCACTAGATTGGCTAGTTGGGAGTGTACAATTGGTTATTGACTATGGAGATCCACCATATACCAGAAGGTGAGTTCTAACTGAGTATGTCTAGGGATTACCTCTAGTGATGTTTAGGAAATTCCCATGACACACCATCTGTATGTTACATTTATTTCTACTGCATGTTGGATATTGGTTTTTCTAGTTGTTCCTACTTGTTTGGTTTCCTTTACTTTTATGCACAATCTTGTTTGGTTATTTGGTTTGGATTCGTTTTTGGGTTTTGTATTTAACATGGTTTGTGGAAACTGAAACCATTTTCAAAATGGAAAGCTGTGTGTATTTTTTATTTATTTTTGAAATATATGTTTACTAACTAGAAATATTTTAAAAGACTATTCTCTATTTGTATTTATAACTAGTGTTTGAGGACTACTTCCTAAAAGGAAATTCATGGAATCTGTGGTGATTACTTACTCAGATGTTTAAGATCACACCCTATTTGTGCCACTTGGAAACATCGACCCAAGCTATTTTGTAGGTTTAGGGTTTTTTTGGGTGTGCCCTTAGATTGGGTTGTTCTTATGGCTAGTGGTGACCAAGAGGTCATGTGGAGATTGTGTTGGGTGGTTTAGTCTTAGTTTTGTATTCAGTTTATTTTGTTCAATAGTTGTTTTATTTGGATCAGTTTATATGTTTATTGAGATTTAGTTATTATTGGTTCTTGTGCATGTTTAGTTTATTTAGATATTCCTATTCTGTCTAGGAAAAATTATTCCCATAGTGATTACTTTGATGCTTGACACTAGTTTTCATCCCTTGGGGATCGAGAATGCCCTTTTGGCCATGTCTCGAATTGGGTCGAGTGTTGGGTTGGATGGAACCCCAATCTGGTTTGTGAAAAAATGGTATTGTATCCACGTTCTTATTATTTGGGGTTTTAGGAAGATCATAGATTAGGTCTGTTAGGACCTAGGTGGTTGGTATGAGAAGGAAATCATGAACCCTTTCTCATTTTAATCCCCGAGTTTCCAGGGGTAGTCCATGATTTGGGTCCTTTTTCTTTGTTTTGGATTGAGGAATGATAGTGGTGGCGAGTCAGCATCATGTTGTGATCTCACTTGGAGTATTAACCCATGTGGAGCCCAAGTGCATGGTTCAAGGTCCTCTTAGTTTTCAATTCTTACTTGGGGCATGGACCACTAACCATGTTGATGAGTTAGGCATGCACAATAGTTCCTCATTTAAGTAGTTTGTGTGATTTGTGTTTTGTTTTGGTTTCAGTTGGTTTATGTAAGAACCCGGATCTTCGTTTCAGGTATGTTTTCCTTTTCTGGTAGTTTTTGAGGAAAAGGGGAAAATTTGGAAATTTCCTAAGTACACGCCGTGTACTTTATAAGTACATGCCATGTACTTTGTTGCAGCACCAGGCCGTGTGTTGGCCATGTCCGGGCCACACACACGATGTGTAAGGGTGATGTGGAGGCCGCTTAAAGCGGAGTATGGAAAGTCCAAGTACACACAATTTACCCCAGAAGTACACACCGTGCACTCTTTTTTTACATTAAATAGACTGGGGTCGCGCCTAATCGAGGAAAACGTCTTCTTCTCCAGGTTCTTCGACCGAGAGCGACCCGTACGACCACGAATCTTCTCCAAGCCCCCGTGCCTCCGTCCGTTCTCTGAATCGACCACCGTCGATTGCATTGGAACCAAAGCGGTGAGTTATTCCTTCTCCTAGAGTCTTGTTTTCCAATTCCTCCTCTTTCTCAAGATATCATGGGTTGATCATTTTGGATTTTTTCTCAGATCTTTGACGTTCTAAGGAGAATCAATCATCATGGTTCACGAATATTGATCTCCTAGGATCGAGGTAGGTGTTTTATACCTTTCTATAGGAAGTATTTGAATATTTTGTGCAATTCCACCAATTCCCTTGAATGGGGTGTTGTGTGTTTCCTATTTTTTCCCCTGTTGTTTGCCTGATTTTATTGATTGCTTAAGTAGAGGTCAATGCTTGTGAATAGGGTAATTTTTACTGTGCTCTGGATGTTTTTCCATGCGTGTTTTTCCTGTTAGGCGTTTTTCTAGTTTCCATGCCTAGTTATAGGATAGTGGAACTGTTGTACTATTATGCTGTTGTGCATTAGAATGATAGAAAAGTAGTTATTGAGGTTTACTTGGGGCGATACGCATGCTATGCATGTTTTTTTTACACAGGGATGAGATAACCTAGTGTAGTGGATCATATGGAGAATAGATGTAAGGGATTCTCCAGAGTGTCTTTAATTTACGATGCGAGACCACAGGGGGAATTGATGTTGAGTGCTTCCTCAGAGAGTCTGTAGTTCCTCAACGTGGGCCACAGGGGGAATGAGACATTGAGTGCTTCCCCAGAGAGCCTTTATTATGATACGAGACTATAGGGGGAATTGACAGTGAGTGCTTCCTCAGAGAGTCTATTATTTAGCTGAACCAGATGGGTGAGACTGTGTGTGCCTCCAGAGGGTTGCAAGTACTTTTAGGTTGAACCATAAGGGTTAGGCTATGAGAACTACCCAGGGGGTTACCTGTTGTTCTACTTGTTGCTTGGCTGTTACTTGTGTGCTTTATATGCTAGACACTGTGGATTATAGCTACTGTGTGCTTTCTTGTTTACTGCTTCCTGTACTTTTACTTTCCATGTATTCACTGAATGTTAGGAACAAATATTTGGGTAGTTTCCTACTGGGACCTTGTCTCACACCCTATTTGGTCCATGCTTTTGGGCCCAATCAGATTATATTGTTGCAAGTTAGATAAGGGCAAGTGCCCTTCTACTTCAGGTTCTTGATTGTTGTGGAGCTGGAGAGCATGGGACCAAGCCGAGGCTTGCGATGCTGAGGAGTCACTCATCTGTTTTCTTTTGTACTTTGGTTTAGTTTTTTTTTTCAGCATTGTGACTTGTTGGATGTTTTCCTAGACATATATATATATATATCATGCATCATTATTATATATGTGTGCTCAAGTTTTCTTCTTTCAGTCTTCTGTTGTTTATTTATGTATGGATTAGTATTACTTTCGCTGTTGTGTGTTGTTTACTTCCACTGTGTACTCTTCCAATGAGGGCATAGTTTCCCAACTATCACACCCAAAGCCCCCGCTGCTAGTCGGCAACCTCTGGCGTTCGGGGAAATGCACTTGAGGCCATGTGACCAACCGGGTACGGGGCACCTCTGGGTGGCTTCTGGAACCGGGACGTTACAAAGTGGTATCAAAGGAGTTCTTTTCTCTTGTTTTACTATTTGGATCCTTTAGCCAGGAATATGATGGATTTAGTACTTGGTATTAAGCTGTGCTCGGGAGTAGCTAACCCGTGTATAGGGAAAGGCCAATCTACCTCGCTTATTACAGTTTTCTAGTTTTACTATATTACAGTTGATCTGATTTCACCTAGAGTTATTCAAATGCTTTGTTTTGTTATTGTTGTTGATATGGTGGTTCTATTTCTGTCGCAACCCGATGAGATGAGGGTATACCATATCATGCATTATATAGTCACTTGTTAGAAATCACATGCCATGTATTCTTGTCATGCCATCTAGGGTGCATTAGAAATTGCATGTTGTTGTGATAGAAATTGTGTAGATTATGCATGCTGTTGTGATAGATGCCTTGATAGACTCCCTGCAGTTTGATAGAGAGGTTGTTTGTATTGTACCTTGCTTAAATGAATTCCAAATTTTGGTTCTTGATGTGTTATGGCCCCTCATGAATCAGAAATTGTTGGATCATTGACTTGTTTTCCTTATATATGATATGTAGGAGATGTCAATCTTTGATTCACAGGGAGTATGGGCCCTCATGGATTGGAATTTGGAACTTTCATGCTTGTTTTTCAGTGTTTTCTGGGCTTTAGTGCAGTTTCAGAGCTACTACCTAGAAAAACTTAGAATACATGGCATGTACTTTATATATACACGCTGTGTAGTTTTCAAACCGTGTCACTGACTGTGTGATCAAAAACACGGGTTGTGAAAAATCTTGAGGAACACGCCGTGTACGGTAAATACACGCCGTGTAGTAGTGAGCCGTGTACCCTGCCGTGCCACTAACAACACAGATCGGGGAAGCTCGTGTAATGCACTCTGTGTTTTGTATGAACACGCTGTGTAGCCTTGTTCTAGGTACCCGACCATGTCACGAAAAACATGGGATGGTGTTATCTCCTCTTGTACATGCCATGTTTGTTTAGAATACGCCGTGTAAGGGTCATCTATGTACCCGGCCGTGCCACTAACAACATGGGTCGGGAAAAATCTTCATGTACACACTGTGTTGGTTCGGAACACGCCGTGTACTATCAGCCGTGTAACCGACCGTGTAACTAACAACACGGGTCGTTGAAACCTTGTCTACCACACGCCGTGTCTATAGGGAACACACCATGTAGTCTCAATTTAAGAAGACCATGTGGGTTAGCCATGCAAGGAGACTCGGGCAGGGGAATAGAGTTAAGTACACGCCGTGTAGAGTTTATACACGCCGTGTAGTCATGTTTTGTAAAACTTGAGTGTTTCCTTATCCAGTTTTCATTTTGTATTCCTTTGTTCTCTGTCCTTGGTATTCCTGATCTAAGGTATGATTTTGATCTTTCAGATCTATTCCTCCGAGACGCCCTCTGGTTGTATGTCAGTTACAGGATAGTGATCAGATGACAGATATGGCTGATCAGGGACTTCCTGCTGATCCTCCAGTCGTGCCAGCCTTAGAACTGGCTGTCATACCAGTTACAGGAACTGATGCGCAGTTCAGAGAAGGATTTATGAGGATGATACAGATCTTTCAGGGAGCACCGCCTTCTTCCACGACTATGGAATACTTGACGCGGGGTTTCCAGTAGCAGTATCCTCCTACTTTCTCAGGGGAAGGAGGACCACGGGATGCAGAGTCATGGTTGGAAGCCATGCTGACTATCTTTGTGCATCAGGAAAAGCCTCCAGAGAGGCAGGTCAAGCTTGATACCTATACGCTACTATAATATTCCAAGCGGTGGTGGTATGTGATCTCATAGGCGGGTCATCAGTAGGTTATGGCTTGGGAGGAGTTTCAGCGCGTGTTTTACAACTACTTATACCCAGAGACCCTGAGGGCCGATCGAACCTGAGAGTTCATGAGTCTAGAGCAGGGTACTCTTTCTATTATGGAGTATTCCTCTCATTTCATCGAACTGCATCATTTCACACCCCTCTGGGGAGGATATGGGATGTTCTTAGCAAGAAAGTTTGAGGATGGTCTCAGGCGGGAGATCCACTTGTAGGTGAATATCTTCCAATTGACTTCCATCACTTTCATCGTCAACCAGGCACTGATTGTGGAGTGCAATATGAGAGACTCTGGAGCTGCGAGCCAGGGCGGTTCTGCTTCCAGAGCTAGTGTTCCTCAATTTGACAGTAGGAAGCACTGTAGGGAGTCTACGCGCGGTGATCTAAGGAGAAGAGATACATTTTCAGGTAGCCAGGTAGTATGCTACTAGTGTGGAAGGGCATGACACACGAGGCCGCAGTGACAGAGAGACCCAGTGGAGTGCCGATCTTACGGTAAGATGAATCACCTTCAGCATTTCTACCAAGTTTTCTCACCAGTAGCTGGTGATGGGGGTTCTTCCATGACTCCTCATTCAGGAGCAGCACCACCAGTTTCTCACTAGTCGGGGAACTGGAGTTCTTCTGGCCGTTTGGGCCGAGTTGGAGGTCAAGGTCATGGAGGTTAGTCACCAGCCTTTCAGCTTTAGCAGGGAGGATTAGTTCAGAGTGGTCAGGCAGGGTCACAGGGCCATGGGGCAGGCCAGACTTTTGTGGTGGATCAAGCCTATTAGGAGCAGGATCCAAGACCTTCTATAGTTCGAGGTACGATCTTAGTAGAATTAGTTTTATCCTTAGCTCTTTTCGATACTGGTACTACGCATAGCTTTATCTCTGTTTCTATTGTGGATAGACTTGGGCCCTGTATCTTTTCTTCCGCAAACTTTTTGACACTAGACACACCTTTGGGGATGAGGATATCTAGTGTACGTCAGTGCAGAGAGTTCCCTCTCGAGGTTGTAGGGTATCGTTTCTTATTGGATCTCTATGTCCTAGAGATTACAGGATATGATGTCATTCTCAGGATGGACTGGTTGGTTCCCTTCTAGGCAGTCGTCGACTACTATCACCGTAGGGCGAGTTTCATTTCACTAGAGGGTGAATCTTTTCTTCATAGAGTCGAATGAGATGTTCAGGCGAGTCGAGCAGGACTCGAGAATCTTGGGCTAGGAAGGGTTACGACCCAGATTGCTAGTCTTTATCTGTATGATTAGGGGACTTCACAGTTAGACTTTCCTCCAGTGGTGGATTGTTTCAGGGATGTCTTTCTAGATGACTTTTTAGGTTTTCCTCTGGAGTGTGAGGTAGAATTTTCTATTGATCTCATTCCATGAGTGGCTCCATAGTCCATTCCTCCTTATAGGATGGCTAAACCTGAGTTGCAGGAGCTCAAGAAGCAGTTGGAGGAGTTGCAGGCAAAGGGTTTCATCCAACCCAGTACTTCTCCTTGGGGTTCGCCTGTCCTGTTTGTGAAGAAGGCAGATGGTACCCATAGGCTCTGTGTGGATTATTGGAAGTTGAACCAGTTGATGGTCAAGAACCGATATCCCTTTCCAAGGATTGATGATCTTTTTGATCAGCTTCGAGGAGCCCGGGTGTTCTCGATGATTGATTTGAGGTCCAGTTATCATCAGTTTCACGTTAGACCATCAAATATACCTCTAACAGCCTTCAGAAGCAGGTATGGTCTCTACGAGTATATGGTTATGCCTTTCGGTCTCACGAATGCGCCATCAATTTTCATTGGCACTGATGAATTGAGTGTTCAATCCGTACTTGGATTCCTTCATCGTGGTCTTTATGGATGATATCTTGGTGTACTCTCACACTCAACACGACCATTATACCCATCATGAGATCGTTCTGAGTACACTAAGAGAGCATCATCTTTATGCTAAACTCTAGAAGTGCCACTTTTTGATGGATCATATTCACTTCTTGGGTCACGTCATATCAGAGGTAGGAGTATCTGTGGACCCAGAGAAAGTGAGAGATGTAGTTTCCTGGGAGCATCCGAAGAATGTTTTTGAGGTACGGAGTTTCCTAGGGCTGGATAGATACTACATAAGCTTCATTTAGGACTTTTCATGCCTAGAAGCACCATTGACAGGTCTGACCAAGAAGGGGGAAAAGTTCTTATGGTTAGATTATTATGAGTCATCCTTTCAGGAGCTGAAGGGAAGGTTGACGTTAGTACCGATACAAGACTTTCCAGAGCCAGGCAAGAGCTATACTGTTTATTGTGATGCTTCAGGTATCGGGCTGGGCACTATGCTTATGCAGGGAGATGGAGTCGTCGCGTATGGGCCTCGGCAGTTGAGGCCACATGAGAGGAACTACCCGATGCCCGATCTGGAGTTGGAAGCTGTTTTTCATGCCTTGTGCTGTTGGAGACATTACCTTCTGGGAGAGCACTTTGTGGTTTTCACCGACCGCAAGAGTCTCAAGTACATCTTCACTCAGCATGGTCTGAATCTGAGACAGTGCAAGTGGGGAGAGTATCTTCAGTATTTTGATTTGGATCTTGCCTATACGCTAGGAAAGAGCAACGCCGTGACAGATGTGTTGAGCAGGAGAACTCAGATTCAGGCAGTTCAGGAGGCCAACAATGAGTGGTAGCTTATGGATCTATTCTCTAAGATGCATCTGGAGGTGCATGACAAACAGAGACAGACTTTCCTATCTTCTGTAGCTGTTACCTCTACCCGTCTTGATCGGGTACGGATGAGGCAGCTATCAGACTCAGAAGGCTTAGTCCTATGGGAGAGTGTGTTAGGAGAGAACACTCTTCCTGAATGGAAAGTGGGCGAGGATGAGATCTTGCATTTCTAGGGACGCGTATGGGTGCCAGCAGACATACGTGAGGAGATGATGCAGGATTTTCATTCCTCAGTTTGGGCTATTCATCCTAGAAACACCAAGATGTATTTGGATCTTCATCGCCATTACTAGTGGCCAGGTATGAAGAGAGATGTTTCTGGTTTCATCTTGAGGTGTTCTACTTGTCAGCAGGTAAAGGTGGATCATCGGCGACCAACATTCCTTTTACAACAGTTACCCATTCTGGAGTGGAAGTGGAACGATGTCGCGATGGACTTCGTGACCGAATTGTCGAGGTCGCCTTGAGGGAACGATGCTGTTTGGGTTTTCTTCAATAGACTCACGAAGGTTGCTCACTTCTTGCCAATCAAGGAGAACTTCAGTGTTGATGAGATGGGACAGTTGTACATCCGAGAGATTGTACATCTGCATGGAGTTCCACACTCCATTATTTCAGATAGGGATGCGTGCTTTAATTATCGGTTCTGGCAGGGGCTTCAGAGGGCTTTGGGTACACAAGTACTTTTGAGTACAACAGACCATCCCCAGACAGATGGCCAGTACGAGTGTACGATCTAGGTGCTTGAGGATATGATCCGAGCTTGCATTCTAGACTTTGGAGGTTCTTGGGAGAAGCATATCCCTCTTGCGGAGTTCTCCTACAACAACAGTTTTCAGGCGACTATTCAGATGACACCTTACAAGGATTTGTACGGTAGGCTATGCCGATCACCCTTATGCTAGATGGAGGTAGGAGAGGAAGCTTTGTTGGGACCTCATCTTGTTCAGGATACCTCAGAGCAGATAGAATTGATTCGAAAGAGGATGGATATAGCACAGTCTCAACATAAGTCATATGCTGATCAGTGGAGACGACCTCTAGAGTTTGAGGTCGGGGATCAGGTTTTCCTGCATGTCGCACCGAGGTTGGGACACAAGAGGATTCAGAGACAGGGTAAGCTTTCACCGCAGTACGTCGGGCCATTTGAGGTATTGGAGAGAGTTGGGAAGGTTGCCTATCGGTTGCAGTTACCTCAGAGGTACCATTCCATGCATGACGTCTTCCACGTCTCTCAACTCTGACATTACTTTTCAGACCCATCTCATGTCTTTCAACCTGAGGAGGTTGATCTCGAAGCAGATGCATCATTCGAGGAGCATCCTATCCAGATTGTCGATCACAGTATGAAGGTTCTCCATGGGCGGTCTGTTCCACTAGTACATGTGATTTGGCAACACGGGTGAGTACAAGATGAGATCTGGGAGAGGGAGGCCGATGTACGATCACAGTGGCCAGAGCTTTTCGGGGTTTCTTCTTCTGCACCTCGCTAGGGAAATTCAGGGACAAATTTCTTTAAGGGGGAAGTTTGTAAGAACCTAGATCTTTGTTTCAGGTATGTTTTCCTTTTTTGGTAGTTTTTGAAGAAAAGGGGAAAATCTGGAAATTTCTTAAGTACATGCCATGTACTTTATAAGTACACGCCATGTACTTTGTTGCATCGCCAGGCCGTGTGCTAGCCATGTCGGGGCCACACACATGGTGTGTAAGGGCGATGTGGAGGCAGCTTAATACGGAGTATGGAAAGGCCAAGTACACGTCATGTACCCCATAAGTACACACCGTGTATTTTTTTATTAAACAGACCGGGGTCGCTCCTAATCGAGGAAAACGTCTTCTTCTCAAGGTTCTTCGACCGAGAGAGACCCGTACGACCACAAATTTTCTCCGAGCCCCCGTGCCTCCGTCCGTCCTCCGAATCGACCGATGTTGATTGCATTGGAACCACAACGGTGAGTTATTCCTTCTCCTAGAGCCTTGTTTTCCAATTCCTCCTCTTTCTCAAGATATCGTGGGTTGAGCGTTTTGGACGTTTTCTCAGATATTTGACGTTCTAAGGAGAATCAATCATCGTGGTTCATGAATATCGATCTCCTAGGATCGAGGTAGGTGGTTTGTTCCTTTCAGTAGGAAGTCTTTGAATATTTTGTGCAATTCCACCAATTCCCTTAAACGGGGTATTTTGTGTTTCCTATTTTTGCCCCTGTTGTTTTCCTACTTTGCTTAATTAGTTAAGTAGAGGTCAATGATTGTGAATAGGGTAATTTTTAATATGTTTTGGATGTTTTTCCATGTGTGTTTTTCCTGTTAGGAATTTTTCCAGTTGCCATGCCTAGTTCTAGGATAGTGGAACTGTTGTACTGTTATACTGCTGTGCCTTAGAATGATAGCCAAGTAGTTCATGAGGTTTACTTGGGGCGATACACGTGCTATGCATGTTTGTTTTAAACAGGGATGAGAGAACATAGTGTAGTGGACCATAAAGATAATGGACGTAAGGGCTTCTCCAGAGTGTCTTTAATTTACGATGTGAGACCACAGGGGTAATTGACGTTGAGTGATTTCTCAGAGAGTATATAGTTCCTCGACGCAGGCCACAGGGGGAATGAGATGTTGAGTGCTTCCCCAGAGAGCCTTTAGTATGATACGAGACTATAGGGGGAATTGACAGTGAGTGCATCCTCATAGAGTCTATTCTTTAGCTGAACCATAGGGGTGAGACTGTGTGTGCCTCCAGAGGGTTTCTAGTACTTGTAGGTTGAACCATAAGGGTTAGGCTGTGAGAACTACCCAGGGGGTTACCTGTTTTTCTACTTGTTGCATGGCTGTTACTTGTGTGCTTTATATGATAGACAATATAGATTATAGCTGCTGTGTGCTTTCCTGTTTACTGCTTCCTGTACTTTTACTTACCATGTATTCACTGACTGTTAGGCACAGATCATTGGGTGGTTTCCTACTGGGACCTTGTCTCACACCCTGTTTGAGCCATGCTTTTGGGACCAATCAGATTATATTGTTGCAGGTATAGATAAGGTCAATCACCCTTCTACTTCAGGTTCTTGATTACTATGGAGCTGGAGAGAATGGGACCAAGCTGAGGCTTGTGATGCTGAGGAGTTACTCATCTGTTTTCTTTTGTAATTTGGTTTAGTACTATTTTCAGAATTGTGACTTGTTGGCTGTTTTCCTAGACATATATATATATATATATATATCATGCATCATTATTATATATGTGTGCTCCAGTTTTCTTCTTTCAGTATTCTTCTGTTTATTTCTCTATGGATTAGTATTACTTCCACTGTTGTGTGTTGTTTACTTCCATTGTGTACTCTTCCAATGAGTTCATAGTTTCCCCATTGTCACACCCAACGCCCTCGCTGCTAGTCGGCAGCCTTTGGCATTCAGGGAAATGCGCTTGAGGCCATGTGACCAACCAGGTATGGGGCGTCTCTAGGTGGCTTCCGGAACCGAGATGTTACAGTTTAAGTGATCTTTTAAAATGAAAATGGTTTTTGAAATGGAAATTATTTCTTTTAAGTGGTTTCAGATTGAAAAGAGAGTTGAGAATTTGGTGAATGCTGGGGTTTGATGGTAAGGTGGTATGTGTGACCCTTGGTATTCCTTATGGATGTTCTCATATGTGTGGGTATGTATAGAAAGTTCATATTTTCATGTTTTCATGGATGATATAAGAATAAGTGGTATGAATGAATATGCGATGGTTCATAGGATTCCATGGGTGAGTTTTTGAAATCAAATGATTTGAGGGTTGGGTTTTATTTGAAAGGTGTGTTATTATTTTTTGAAAAATGGATTTTATTATTTGGAAATTAGCCTTGTAAGAAGGTATTATTGAAATTGAAATAGAAGTTATGGTTTTTGAAAAGATGATTTTTGGTTGTGTTTGGATTATTATCCTATTAATTTGTCTTGAGATTCCCTTTTTGGTTAAGTTTCACATTGATGTTGATTTTGGTTTTGTGATCCTTATGTTGTTCAGAGTATGACATCTAGAAAGGTCCCTAAGGTTTCTAATGGGTCTTTCCCAGTTTCTATTTCTTCTCAATTGTTACCTATCCTTCATGGTGAGGAGGTCCGTTAGAGGTAGTGTAATGGCTTGAGGAATTCAATAGTGTCTTCATATCATTGGGAACTCCCAAAGATGTGAGAGTCCATGTGGTTTTGGATCCATTCTAAGGTCTATCTTTGGACAAGTGGAAGGTGATCATTTCATCATCAATGCAAGTTGGGATGATGTGGTAAGTGTTTAAGACCACTTTTGTTAGATGGTTCATACTATAGGAGGTTAAAATGAAGAAAGTGGAAGAGATCTTGAGTATTCATCAAGTCCAACAATCATTAAAAGATTATGTTGAGCATTTCAAGGAGTTGGTTCTTTTCTATTTGGCTATAGCATCACATAATCTGCTTAAAGTAACTACTTTAATCTAGGATCTTTGTCCAAAGATCAAGGTTTGAGTACTCTCCTCCAAGGATATTCATTTTGAGAAGTTGATGGATGAATCATTCTTAACTAAGTTGGTTTCTAGTGCACAGGTAGTTTTAAATCCGGTGCCTCTTACTTCTCTTGAAGGTTCCCCATCTGGTGAGAGGTGTACATCAGAGGAACCTATTCATAATTAGTATCCTTATTTTGTTCCAACTTATCTCTCTTCATACTACTCACTCATGTGTTTTCAGTGTGGTCAGTATGGGTATTTGAAGCCATATTGTCACAATCCTCTGAAGGCTTGTCGCCGTTGTGGCCATTGTGTCATCTGGAAACGTTTTGTAAGAATAATTTCCTGAAGAAGAAGTCCTGATTAGAGGATGTTAGATTTTTTCTACGAGGAAGTGGATGATTTAAACATCATGGATCTAGCCATATGCCCTGGAGTGAAGCTTGCGTGCAGTAAAAAATTGTAGGGGTGGAGGATCTTTGCCCAGTTCTTGTCTCTAGTGTTGGAGTGGAGACAGTTTAAGCTTCCTATTGTAGTTTCCTGATTATTGTAAGATTTTATTGACTTTTTAAGAGGATCAATGGCCCCATTTTTGGGCCTTTAATATGGATCTTTAAATGATTATCCTTTCTTGAATCTATTTTAGTTTTTAGTTGTTCTTCCTTGGATATATCCATTCTTATGGAAATTGATGATTGTAGTTTGTGCCGGGTTTGCTGTTTGCCTTGAATTTTATTTTTGGGTTTTACCTCATGCTGGTTCTTTTTTGGATTAGTTTGGTAATTATTGATTATTTTGGAAGGGAAGTTATGTCAGTTCCCCCATTGGTCAACCTGGTGTGGTATGGTTAGAGTTACTGTCTTAGTGCCGTCATTTTGAGAGTTATAATATTGGTGATGTTAGTTGAGTTCTTTTGGTGGGGAGAACCCTCTAGTGTTCTAACATTATTCCTCATGCTATGGTTTTCTTTAGAATGTCCAGTTGTGACTTGTGAAGTGAAAGGTCACCCCATGGTTCATGATTTCTTTCAATTTTGATCGGGCATGAAATCAAGTTTTGTTTATCTTTTAGCTGGGTGAATTTCTTGGGGAATAAAGTGTTTGTGGTGGGAGAATTGTTACACCCTGAACTTGGTAATTCTTTTATTTTATTCTTTTCTTGGTTTTGGATATTTTTTTGGAGGTTTAGGTTGAGTCCTGGTTTAAATTTTTGAGTTATTAGAGAAAAATTTAAGTTTTGGGCTTGGTAGCAGGTGGCACACAATTGATTCATAGTTAGGGGAAACCATGTGTCCTCACCCAGGAAACTATGCGGCTTGTTTTTGGTGTCTAGGGGTAAGGTGCACGGGTTTCACATGGTTTGGGAAACTATGTGACAACCATGTGATGGGTTGTATTTTTTGGGCATTAGCGTTAAGTATGGTTGATGCATGGTTTGGGAAACTATGCGGTTGAACCATGTGGGGTGCCCCTTTTTTCCATTATAAGGTGCATGGTTGGCACATGGTTTGGAAAACCGTGTGACCAAACTGTGCGTGCTACCCAAATATTTAAAAATGTGAAATTCCAATCTTTCCCCTCTATTCTTTTAACACTATTTCAAGTTTTCTCCCTTAATCCGACCTAGGCACCCTAGGGGGCTCTAGGAGACCCTCCTCCCTTGCTCCCCAACCTCCATGGATGCTTCATGAAGGTTCCTAAGATGATTTCTTGTAATTTTTGGTGGATTTTCCCCTCTTCCCTTAATCCTATCTTGATTTCTTGATTTCTCTTAGTGAGGGTTCTCTCCTAAACAAACCCTAGATTTAAGGTATGATGTGTGGTTAATTTTTTTGGGGGTGTTAGGGTGTTCGGTTTGTCTCTCAGGCTTATATATTCCTTCTCCCAAAGTTTGGTTGCATTCGCACATCGTTGAGTTAGGTGTTTCCATCCATTTCCATTATGACGCATTCTGTTAATGCTTGATATTTCCTTAAATTATTTCAAAATGTTATAATCTTGACTGCAGTGTGCTAACATAATTTTTTTGGTATTTAAATGATGGATAATTGGTGAAAAATGGTTTTGAAAGGGATTTTTTAATTATGTTTTAATTTATATGCACATAAGGTGTTTGATAAAATGTCAATTGATATTTTAAAGTGAAATTGAGTGTTTTGGGGTGGTTTTTTCCTTGATTATATTTGGAAGTATGGTTGGGTTGTGATTTGGGTAATATGTGTGGAAATAAGTGACTATTATAGTGCGATACATATTTTTGGGTCGTTGTATTGGTTTTAAAAAAAATATTGTTTCTTTAAAAGATGTTTTCAAAGTGATTTGAAATGCACAGATGTTGAAAGATGGTTTTCCAAAAGAAATGTTTTTTGTTGAAAGTGATATTCTTTTTTATTTTTCTTAAATATGTTCCATGAATTGTGTAAGTGATTCAAATCATGTTTGAAAATTGGTTTGGTGTGCATAAGGATTTGAAAGAGGCTTTGCCTATGGAAGCCGTTGGGTTTTATGTGTGCCTTTTTTCTTCTATTTAAAAATGGGTTTTATGAGTTGGGCATGTAGTGTAAAATGTGTTTGTCACAACTGGGTTTTGAAATTCATCTTTGGTTCTAGATTGGGTTTGGTCCTTGGTTCTTTTCTCAAGAATCAGTTGTGATGGGTTTGAATTTTTGAGATATTCTTCCCATATTTCCTTATCCTATCCTCCCTCTATGGGTTCCTCTAGAGTTTTTGGATAAAATAGGTATTTTTGGGGTGGTAAGACTCTAGTGCACAGTTGGTGCATGATTAGTGGTAACCGTGCACCTTGGCCCAGGTTATAGTGCGACAAGTGAGGTATCATCTAGAAGAGACCACATGGCTACCACACGATTAGTCAGACCATGAGGGTTTCCCGTGTGGTAGGTCTCCTTCTCAGTAGAGGCAGTCACATGATCACCACATGATTAGAAAAACCATGTGGACTAACCATGTGACCTATCTAGGCCATTAAAAGTTTAGGTTTTCTTTTCTCTCTTCATGATTTTAAACCCCAAACACCCCTATATCTCCCCCATTTGGGATCCTCCACCCTAGATGCCTCCTCTCCCCCTCTTGGATCCCTTGGAACTCCATTTTTGGGCATTTTGGGGGTAGATTATTCAAGGTATCTTTAAGTAAGTCCTCTCTCCCTTGTTTTCTACCATATATCTAGGGTTTTCTTCCCTCTTTTGTGGGTTATATTTTCTCAAGCGATTAGGGTTTTATTTTTAGGGTTGAACCCTAAAATTTTGGGTTCAATATTGATTCTTTAGGTTGGATCTATCTTCCTTTTGGTGTGGTTGACGAGTGAATGAGGTTTCTTAATGGATTTTGGAATTTCTTCATCATACAAGGTAATATCCCTTTGCATATCACCTTTGAATTTAAGATTTCATTGATTGCTTGTGTTTCATACTCTCCTTAGTAGTTAAATAGTGATATATGATTTTTAGAATAATTGTTTTATGTGAAATGAAGTGATTTTCTTAATTGACTTGAATATGTGGTGTGGATTTGATGGGTTTTTTCACACTAACTATTTACTAAATTTTCCAGTTGAATTTTTCAAGTGGTTTGTGATTCATAAAGGCATGGTTTGGTTTTTCAAATGGAATTATGATATCCAAAACAGTGATTAGTGTTTTCCAAGTGGGTTTTTCACACCACATGCTTGATGGAATTCCACTTTGACCTTTGTAAATATGTTTTAGACTTAAATGGTGGCTAGGATTGATTAAATGTGTTTCCAAAGGTGTGTTTGGTTCTGAAAGTGGTTGTGTACGATTATTTGTGAAAATGATTATAATGTAAAATCATTGTGAATACCACTTAGAATATTTGAAATGGTTTATTTGGAAAACTCCTCTAGGAGATATTCTCTTGCCTTATTGGTCGACCATGATATGGGAGTGTCCTCGGTATGTGACCTCCCTTATGTGATAATTATTTTAAGGTAATGGACCACTCCTTGAGGTGTCCAGGGTGGTACCGGTTTGTGTGATATGTGTGATGGAATGTGTGTATGGCTTGTTGTTTGATCTTTTTTGTAAAACCCCATTGTAAACATAACATGGTAACCTAGCATAGCTACAAGGAATTATGAGAATAATTACTGCACTAGCTAGTTTATACACTAGCCGGTGGCCCATAGTAGGTGGATATATTTGGGCTTATTATGATGGGATTGGGTATCTCATTCTGTCCCGAGTTAGGGTGGATGATCATTTGGTTGTTTTTGATTTCATCATGTGTTTAATGCTACCGGGGATGGGGTCTCATGTATTAGCATGTTCTGGTTCTCCTCTAAGTTCTTAGGTATTCCTGTGTTTCTCTAACATTAGTATTATTAGCCCATTGCCCTCGCTATGAGACTCTATTCCTCATGACTTGTTTTGGTGTTTTCCTAGAAAATTTTGAATGTGTGTTTTTGTTAAAAGGTTTCAAAGAATACGTTTTGAAAGATAATTTACTACTTGGTTCCCTTTCCCCTTCCCCCCTTGAGCCTTTTTTAAAACATGAGGGAAATGGATTGTGATTTGTTTTCTTTAAAATGAAAAGTATGGAAAAACCTATATTTATATAATGTATTTCAAACCTATAATAAATGTTTCTTTATTTAAAGGATATTCATTGGGAACATATTTATTCAGGATTACCTATTGAGATTTAATACTCACACCTATAGTCTTTTCTTGTTTTTAGTTTCTATGGTAGGTTCCATCTTAGGTTCTATCACCTTGAGTGATGGTTGGTTATGGATTGGAGAGTGTCCCTTGGGGACACATGGATACATCGTGGTTGTTAATTTCAGTTTGAGCTTTTATTGTGTAGCTTTGTTGTATTTTCTATTGTAGTGTAAATGGTGTATAGTTTGGATACCATATTTATTTAGTACACTCTATTTTTTCTCTACTACATTATTTATTTAAATTGGTAGAAAATTTTACCATTTTTACTCTGATGATTCCCTTGGTGCTTGTTGAAAGCCTGTGAGGATTATGAATGCCTCTTGGGCCTTTCTATAGACCGTCTAGGGTGATCGGTTTGGGGTTGACCCGGGTTGATCCGTGAAAAAATGGTATCAGAAGAGATTGTATCTTTAGAGTACCTTGCTGTTCAGAGTGACCATTGTTATTTGGGGATGTCAAGGTAGAAGGAGTAGGATTGTCAGGAATTGAGGGGTAGGTATGGGAAGAACTTCATGAACTCTTGCTCATTCCGAACCTCAGGTTACCCTGGGATGTCCAGGTTTGTTGGTGTCCTTTGGTTCTTGTGGATTTTTTGGTGTTGGGAAATGAAAAGGGAGTTTGGAAAGTGACCTCTATGAGCTCGTATGGCCTAGAAATCCATGTGGAGATGGGGAAATCACCCTATAATTCTCTCCGTGATAGTGGCATGACTAGAATATGGCTTCCAACCATATGTTCGAGTCACCCATCGACACTAGTTTCCCCATTTTAAAGGCATCATGTGTTCCTTTAGTTACTAAAAAACATTTTGAAAACCCTTATTTGGAAATTGAGTAAAATGATATTTTTAAAGGAAGAAGTAGTTTGATTTTAAAAAGGTGTAAAATGCATTTTCAAGATTTTTTTGGATGAAGTTTTAGAAAAATGGATTTACATGAAATGGCCTTTATGTAAAATGAGAATGGGTTTTCATAATAAAAACTTGAGGTTTATAGGAAATTGATATTTAGGAAAATAGAAATTTACCATTGAAAGGATTTTGGAAATTTGTTTCAAATGAGGAGAGTTAGGTTCTTAATTAAAACGATTATAGATAAAATAAGGTTTGTTGTTCAATTAGAAGTGTTTTTAAATGAGTAAAATATTTTGGAAGGGATGTTTAAGGTTTGGAAATGAATTTTTATTCGAATGGATGATGTTTTTCTAAAAAGGTCTTGTGAAATCTGAATTGGTTTTTGTGTTTTGTGGCTAGCGATTTTGAAAAGAGGATTTGTGGGATTTGAAAAGGAAGTGTGAATTGAATGTTTTGAATTAAAAGGTGTTTTTACATTTGGTGTTATCGTGAGTGACCACATGCATAGATATGTGTGAGAATGTGGATAGGTGTTCGATATGGAATGAGGATGTGCATGTGTAAGGATCCCTGGGACACCACTGGTGGGTGTGTAGTTCTTAAAGCTTGTTTCCCTTTCAAAAATTATTTAAAATGAAAATGTGGAATTTTAACCAGTAGTGGTTTTGTGATGTGTCCTTTTTTATTGTGGGAAGTGTTTTAGGAAGAATTTGTGGGGGTTTCCTCTATGTGTTTGGTGTTCATTGCGGTATTTTTTGGCTGATGGAACAATTCAGTTGGGTCCTTGGTTTTTCCTCATTGGCTGGAGTGAACCTCGATAAAGAATCAATGTATGTTCAAAATGTGGCCATGGTGACCCCCCAAGTGGAAAACCCTCCATTTGATCAATGAAAGGTTTTTCATATTGGGATTTGAAACTTGTATCAACCTCTTGTTTTTTTTTCAGTTAAGATAATCCTCTCATAGTGGGATGGAATATGCGAGAGGGGTTGAGGTAAGATTTAGTTTCTTGAGTTTCCTGAGTCATTGAGGGTAGAGTCTAGCACCTTTGTGTCTGAAAGTTCAGTATAAAAGTGGTGAAGGAAAAATTATAGTTAAAAATCATGTAAAAATGGTCTGAAGTTGTTGGTTCTAGCTGCTATCCTAGAAAGGATTTTGGACCTTTTGTTAGTTTTTCCTAGTATAGGTCATCCTAGTCCACTAGTGTGGAAAGTCTGGTTGTAAGGGGCTCTTATAGATATTTTTAGGAATCATGGAATGTTTGGGACCTGGGTTGAGATCCATCTCTTTGTAATGTTTCTTTCACTTACAGGGGTCATGCTCAGTGGTGTATTCCAGTGTTATGTTCTCTTTTAAATGAAAATGTGGATATTATGGATCCTTTTGATAACTTCTGTTTTGATAGAAGCGTATCGTTCCTTCAAGAATTATGAACTTCTTAGTTTTAGATGAAAATGTTTTACCATGTGTCCTTTCATTCATGTTCCTTGTCCGTGGTGAAAGGGATGATGCATGTGCATCTTCTGAGTACCTATCATGGTAAAGTTCCATATTGAGGTAGAGTAAATCTTAGAATGTGTTGAGTTATGTTGGCTATGTTTAGAAGGTGGTGTGGCTTCTTGTGGATTTAGAAGGAGAAGTTCTATTTGAGGGTTTATAAAGCCTAACTATGAGTCATGTTATGATTAAAACATCAGAGCTCCAGCCTTAGGTCCCATAGTGAAGATGGTTCATATTTAGGAGAACCCAATGTGTATGAAAGGCTTTGGATTAACTTCTATCCTTAGTGTGGATGGAATAGGCAATTAAAGCCTTTGGTGTAACTGTTCTATTTTAATTGGTCCTGTTTGGTGGAAAGAGGTGTAGGGATATCGTTTCCACATTATGACCCTTTTGGGTGTAAGAGTTTTCCCTTGGTTATGAGGAGGTGTATTTATATTGTTTTCTTAAAATAAAAGTGGTTCTGTCTCACCAGATGTAGGCCTCTATTTAATAGCCCTTGAGTGTCCTATTAGTGTGAATCGAGTGTTTTTTTGGTTTATTTTCTTTAGAGAGTGTTAAGTTTTTGGGATGTGTCCGTTGTGGTTTTGATGGTCCATTAGATGGACCCCTTCCCCCTCCCCTTGTGGTGGGGATTTTTGGTTTATGAGGGAAAATTCTCAACTTCGTTCAATCTTGTTCATTCTTATGATGGGGTGTCTATTTGGGCCTCCCCATGTTAGTATCTTTGTTTCGTTCTTTATATCAGTTTGGTGGTGGATGGTCATGTGTAGATACACCTAATTCTAAGTTTTTCCCTTGAGTAAAGGTTGGGATGGAAATGTTCTTAGTGGTTTTTTTGAATTAATTTTATAGAGGTATTCAAAGGATATGGTTTGAATTCATTTGTTTGTTTTGGGTGAATTATTTAAATCCTGCTTGGTGATGTATAAGGTGTTCATGTTTTGAGGGTGGTTTTTCATTGTGAAAGTTTTGCGTCTTTTGGATTGATCAACTAGAGATGTCTAAACTTTTGGGGGTAGGTGGGACTCAGCAAGGAGTCCATGTTGGTCCCACAATTTCATCTTGTTATTCTTTTCTTATTAGTTTTGTTTTTGTAATATATTCATTATTTATTCATGGGGAACCTCATTGAGTTGTAAATGAGTGGTGGTTTTTTATTTTAGATTAAGCCTTGGGTTGGCTTTCTGAGGGAGGAAAGTGTTACAATTGGGATAATTGTCACACCCAGGTTTTATAATTCATCTTTGGTTCTAGTTAATGTTTGGTCGTTGGTTCTATTCTCAAGAACTAGGTGTGACATGTTTGAATTTTTAAGATGTTATTACCTTCTCTCCTTGTCCTATAATTCATCCCTAGGTTCCCCTTGAGTTTTTGGAGAAAATGGGTGTTTTGGGGTGGGAAGACTCTGCACGGTTGGTGCACGGTTAGTCGTAACCATACACCTCAGCCTAGGTAACTGTGCGATAGCTTGGATCTCGGCTTGAAGTAACTGCACAGTTAGTCAGACTGTGGGGGTTGCCCATGCGATAGGTCTCCTTCTCAGTAGAGGTAGTCACATGGTCACTGCATGGTTTGAAAAACTATGAGGACTAATCATGCAACATGTCCAGGTCATTAAAATTTTGGAATTTATTTTCTCTCCCCCTAATTTTAAACCCCAAACACCCCTCTATCTTCCCCATTTGGTATCCTTTACCCTAGACGCATCCTCCCCCCCTCTTGGCTCCCTTGTACCTCCATTTTTGAGCGTTTTTGGGGCAGAAATTTCAAGGGATATTAAAGTAAGTACTTTCTCCCTTGTTTTCTTCCATCTTTCTAGGGGTTTCTCCCCTCTTTCTTGGGATCTATTTTTTTTCAAGAAGTTAGGGTTTGATTTTTATGGTTGAATCCTAAAATTTTGGGTCTGATCTTAATGATTTAGGATGGATCTAGCTTCTTTTGGGTGTGGTTGAGGAGCGAATGAGGTTTCTCACTGGATTCCGAAAATTCTTTGTCATATGAGGTAGGAAACCTTTGTATATCACCTTTAAATTTAATATTTCATTGATTTCTTGTGTTTATTACCCTCTTTGATAGTCAAATAATGATTAATATTTTTATAAAAATTGTTTTATGTTAAATTAAGTGGTTTTTTTAATTGCCTTGAATATATAGTGTGGATTTGATGGGTTTTACACACTATTTTTTTTTAAATTTCCCGGTTAGCTTTTTCAAGTGTTTTTTGATTCTTAAAGGCATGGTTTGGTTTTTTAAATAATATTGTTATATCCAAAATGGTGATTAGTTTTTTCCAAGTGGATTTTGCACACCAAGTGTTTGATGGAATTCCCCTTTGGCCTTTGTGAATATGTTTTAGACTTAAATGGTGGTTTGGATTGATTAAATGGGATTCCAAAGGTGTGTTTGGTTCTGAAAAAGGTTGTGTATGGTTATTTGTGAAAATTATTTTGATGGTAAATCATTATGTAGACCATTTGGAATCTTTGAAATGGTTTATTTGGAAAACCCCTCTGGGGAAGAATGTCTTTCCTTATTGGTCAACCATGATATGGGAGTGTCCTTGGTATGGGACCTCCCTTGTGTGATAATTATTTTAAGGTAATGTAATACTCCTTGAGGAGGATGGGGTGGTGTCAATTTGTGTGATATGTGTGATGGAATGTGTGTATGCCATGTGGCTTGATCTTCTTTGGCATACCCATTTGTTAACATAACATGGGAACCTAGCATAGATATGAGGAATTTTGAGATGGATTGATGTACTGGATAGTTTATGAACTACCTAGTGTCCAATAGTAGGTGGATATATTTGGGTTTATTATTATGGGATTGGGCCCCTCAGTCTGTCCTAAGTTATGGTAGTTGGGAATTTGGGAATTTTTGATTTTATCGTTTATAGCATGCTACCGGGGATGGGGTCTCTTGTATTAGTATATTCTGGTTAACCTCTGACTTCCTAGGTATTCCCATGTTTCTGTGACATTAGTACCATTAGCCCATTTCCCTCTCTGTGAGACTATATTCCTTATGATTGGTTTTGGTGTTTTCCTAGAAAATTGTGAATGTGTTATTTTTTAAAAGGTTTCAAATAAGATGTTTTGAAAGATCATTTCCTATTTAGTTCCCTTTTCCCTTATCCCCTTGAGCCTTGTTTTAAAACATGAGGGTAATGGATTGTGATTTCTTTTCTTTAAAATAAAAAGTGTGAAAAAACTTATATTTATATAATGTGTTTCAAACACAAAATCAATATTTATTTATTTAAAGGATATGCATTGGGAACATATTTATTCAGGCTTACCTACTGAGTTTTAATAATCACACCTGTAAACTTTTCTTGTTTTTAGTTTCTGTTGTAGATTCCAACTCAAGTTTGATCACCACGAGTGATGGCTGGTTATGGATTGGAGAGTGACCCTCAGAGTCATATAGAGATGTTGTGGTTGTTAGGTTCAGTTTGGGTTTTTATTGTATAGCTTTGTTGTATTTCCTATTTTAGTGTAAATGATGTATAGTTTGGATACTATATTTATTTGGTACACCCTCTTTTTTTCTGCATTATTTATTTAAATTGGGTTAAATCATTACCATTTTCACTCTGATGATGCCCTTGGTGCTCGTCACATACTTGGGAGGATCAAGAATTCCTCTTGTTTCCTTCCACGAATCGGCTCGGGTGACCAGTTCAAGGTCGACCTGGGTTGGTTTGTGACAGTGTTTCTAAATGGAATTGGTGTTTTGAGTGAGTTTAAAGGTGGTTTAAAATGTGTTTTCGAAAGCTTTTCCCATTTGGAATTTTGAGATATAGTTTGGTGCAGTATTGGTTTAAAGGGTCATTTTGAATTATGTATGTGAGAGTGGTGTCTTATGTTAACTTTGGAAAATGATTTGAAGGTGACTTTGAAAGTATCGTTAATTTGAAATGTGTTTTCTGATTGGCACTTGAGATAATATTAGAGTTTTTATTTAAAAATCATATGATGAAAATGACTGATTGACTCTTTATGTTGTCTTTGAAAAGTGGTTTTTGATGTTAAATTATGTGAATTCCCGGTTGGAATATTGTAATGTTTTAGAAAATGATTGGAATCTTGGGCGGCATGAAGGCCTGGTTGGTATTCCAAAATCATGGGAAAGTGGTTTTTGAAACTCAAATGATGTGATAGAACAATTGACACTTGTGAAGGAGATGGATTTTCATGTGTGTTTATGATACTTGGATTATTTTTGGTGGAACCACTAGAACTTGGGATTCATTCCCCTCTAGTGGATCATACATGAGAACATTTACTATGGATTCCATTAGAACTTGGGATATGATCCCCTATAATGGATCGTGCATGAGGACACTATTGGTTATGGTTGTTATACTATGTTTTGCTAAGTTTTATTATTTTTTTTATCATGGGATTCCTAGGAGTTATCTAGAGGGTGGAGTGATGGTTTGTTTTTAACCTTGAGTTAGATGGGTTAGTACCCCCTTGAATTTATATGTCTAGGTGGGATATGCCACTGAATTGGATAGTTGGTAGGGGCTAGTTGGTTATTGACTATGGAGCCTCACCATATGCCGACAGGTGAGTTCAAATTGAGTACGTCTAGGGATTACCTCTAGTGATGTATAGTAAATTCCCATGATCCACTATTTGTATGTTTTATTTATTTATACTACATTTTGGATATTGGTTTTTCTATTTGTGCCTACTTTTTTGGTTTCCTTTACTTTTATGCACATCCCTTTTTGGTTATTTGGGTTGGATTGGTATTTGGGTTTTGTCTTTGACATGGGTTTTGGAAAGTGAAACCATTTTGAAAATGGAAAGCTGCATGTGTTGTTTTAAAAAGGAATTTGTGGAAATCTATGTTTACTTGCTATAAATGTTTTAAAAGTATATTCTCTATTTTTATTTCAAACTATTTTTTGAGGACTGTTTCGGTAAATGAAATGCATAGAATCTATGGTGATTACCTACTGATCTGTTTAAGATCACACCCTACTTGTTCCACTCAACATCGGTAGTCTCAAGCTGTTTTATAGGTTTAGATTTTTGGTTTGGTTGTTCCCTTAGAGTGGATTTTTCTTGTGGATGGTGGTGACCAAGAGCTCACATAGAGATTATGTTGTGTGGTTCGGTCTCATTTATGTATTTAGTTTTCTTTTTTATATCAGTTTTTTATATTTGGATTAATTTGTATATTTATTGATATTTTGTTATTATCGATTCTTCCACATGTTCACTTTATTTTTTATCCTATTTTGTCTAGGAAATTTTTTTCCTATAGTGATTACTTTGATACTCGACACTAGTTGTCGGCCCGTGGGGATTGGGAATGCCCTTCGGGCCATGTCTCGGATGGGTCAGGCGTTGGGTTGAATGGCACCCTGATATAGTTCGTGATAATAATTTTACACACTCCTTTTAATTTAGTTATTAATGAATATTAAATTACTATTAACTTTACTTAGTTACCAAAAACCTTATTTTTCTAAGATGTGGGAATATACCTCTAATCTTTATAATTAACGGGAAATGTCACCATCTCGTAAGAAAGCAGCTCAAGAATCTATAAATAGATCCCAGAAACATCACCTATAGGCACCCTTAACCAATCAAATGAAATGAAAATTTTGAAGAATTTTAGGTCTCATACATCTTCTAGGTTCATATATTCACTCTTCTATTTTCATCTCTATATATTTAAAAAATGAAGTAAGTAATTAATAAAATATATAGTTTCTTTATATAGTAACATACATATCAGTAATGGAAACTCTCCAATATCCTCTAAATGGAGGGGTGATCAACTAATCCATCAATGGATGTGCATTAGATAGTGGGATACCAACAACATCTAGGGTATCTACTAGATTTCTGTAAGTCTTTGGTATAACAAAATCACTCAGATCCATTGAAGCTGATGGTAGTGGTGGTATGCTTCGAGATGATGATCGAATCAAATCTCAATTTTTTTGTTCTTAGTATCACTATAATTCAAATGGTTTAGAATTTATTCAATTTATAACAAAATAATAATTAAAAGGTTTTAACAAAAAAGGAAAAAATAAAACAATGTATATATGTACGAAACACTTCCAAATTAGAAATTTTAATATAATTTCATTAATTTTTTTTAAATTTAATTATTTCACCTTGATTGTTTTTATTGCTATCAGCCTCCATTGTGATGAGTAATTCATTTTCACCCTCTCTTGATAGTTTTATTATTTCAATATTTTTTGGAAAAAACTATTCAATGTTTCTTGATTGATGAGTTGTACTGTCACAAATTACAAACCAGCCTTCACCATGCATATCATACAAGTCTATATGTTTTATGTTTACAAAGACACTCCAAACCTTATGTATTTCATCATCTACATAATAAACCATATTTTCTTGTGAATCCAAGATAAATGGAATATGCTCTACATGATAACCGATATGGATCAATTGATAGAAGATTACCTAAGTAAAATGTAATGTATCTTTCATTATACCCCTATACATATTTACCCACTTTAATTCGAATAGGACAACTGAAAACTAAACATGAAAGTTTAATTTTATCATATCAATCAACTTTTCATAGTATCCCACCTCTATAAGTGTAAATGAACCACTTTGTTTTTAGTCTTCTTCAATATAAATTGTGTGAAACTTGATTCCATGAATATTATAGGTATCAAATCTTTTAGCCTTTAGAGGGCCTCAATCCAAAAATCTTCAAATCATTTGATATTTCAGCTTGATTATCAGTATTCATTGTCTAGAAAAGAATATATAAGGTTTTAATTTTATTATAGACAAATAACTACATGTCAATAATATGAATATGAGTATATACTTACACAATGGGAGAACTATTAGAAAATATTTTAATTAATTTTTTTTCTAATTCCATCTCATTTCAAGTTTGACCCCTTAGTTGTATCATTGTTTAAAATCTTAATTCTTTAATAAAAGGATATATAATAAGTCTATTTATTAACACATATATATGTCATTTTAGTAACTCCAATTGAATTAGTGTAAAATTTGACACCTTTTCAACTGGTTTTCCAATAGTTAGAAATATCGATGACTAGTTTTCATAATGAGAATTAGTGGAGATGCCATAAAAATGTAAAAAATGATTGAATCAAATCTCAATACCATCCAAATACCTATAAAAATTGGCTAATCACTCTTTATCTATGAAACCTTCAACAATAGAGCTTTATGGTTGAGATTTATTCTTCATATATGATTTCAAATGACCTAAGTATCTGATGAAAAATAGAATTAACATATTAAAAAAATTTACATAATGATTTGATAAAATTAAATTCATCAATGAAAATAAAAATAATATCAATGTACATCTCAATTGGATACATCCATAAATAGTTTACTAGTTCACCATGTTTATATTCTTCAACCAAATGAATATTCAAATGAATCATGACTGTGAAAAATGAAGTGGAAAATAACGTATCCAAATGAAAAAGTTTCAAAATAATTATTTCTTGAAGTTTTATCAAGTTTAGCTGGATTTAGAGTTTTTCCAAAAATCTCTATGAAAAAGGATCAAAACTCAACTAGAAATGCATTTACTTTTTTATGTAACATATTTTTCAATTCCTACAATAACAACTCACCCATTAGAACATGTGATTCAAGATTTTTCAATCCATGAAACTTTCAATGTTTTAAGTCAATACACCTTGAAATGTTACTTGAATATACATCTAAAACTTTTGCATTCTTTAAATTTTTAAGTAATATGTCTTTATGGTGATTTTTCATTGTAAAAATAGCTAAAGAATACTCTCTATTATTATTTTCCCAAAAAACATGATTATATTCATTGATTACAAATCCTTATGAGCATTAAGTGGATCCTTTGATTTACTTTACTCATTAAGAAATGTAAAAATTAAATTTTCATAGATGTTCTTTTGAATATGAATTTTTTCAAGATTATGATGTATCAAATTAAATTCCCTATAAGTATGTTTAAAAAATATGGTTTTTAAATCTGACTAAATTGCACCTTCCGTGCTGATGTCTCCTCCGACGTTCTTCTTGATCGTTGCTCTGGATTTGGCATCTGCTCTGGTCCCCGGTGATCCTTCCAAAAGTTGACCCCTACCACCCAATCATTCATGGAATCCCTTTTTTTGGGACCTTTCCATCATTCATGGTTTCAAAGTGTAACGTCCTGGTTCCAGAAGCCACCCAGAGACGCCCCGTACCCAGTTCGTCACATGGCCTCAAGTGCATTTCCCCAAATGCCAAAGGCTACTGACTAGCAATGAGGACCTTGGGTGTGATAGTGGGGAAACTATGCTCTCATTGGCATAGTAACACAATGGATGTAAAACACAAAGCAATAACAAAATCTGTAATATTACCATACAAAATGAAACAGCGGAAGACTGAAGAAATAAATAGCCAGAGCACATATATAATGATGCATGATACATATGTCTAGGAAAGCAGCCAAACAAGTCACAATGATGAAATATAATACTAAACAAAGGTATAAGAAAAAAAATAAATAGATCCAAAACATCTCAAGCCAAAGCTTGGTCCCTTGCTCTCCAGCTCCAAAGCAGTCAAGTACCTGAAGTAGAAGGGCGCTTACCCTTATCTATACCTACAATAATATAATCTGTTTGGGCCCAAAAGCATGACCCAAACAGGGTGTGAGACTAAATGCCAGTAGGAATCCACCAATAGAGCTGTGCCTAATAGTCAGTGAATATATATGGTTGGCAATAGACAAAAGTTTTAGTAAACAAGGAAGTACTCAACATTAAACAATTCCATAGTTTCAAAGCATTCAGTTCCATATAGAAAGTTAACAGATAATCACAAATAGGTAACCCTTTGGGATGTAATCACAAGAAAATCCCCTCTGGTCCTACCTAGAAATCACAAGAAACCCTCTAGGAAGTACACATAGTCTAACTCCTCTTGTTCATATTTAGTATAGACTCTCTGGGGAAGAACTCATCATCAATTCCCCCTATAGTCTCGTATCGGTAACTAAAAGGTGCTCTGGTGAAGCACTTACGTCTCATTCCCCCTTTAGCCCACATTAAGGAACTACAGACACACTGATGAAGCACTTACGTCAATCCCCCCTATGGCATCACATCGTAATAATAATAACAAACACTTTGGAGAAGCCCTTATGTCCATTCTCCCTATGGACCACTACACTAGGTTCTCATGGACCTATGTAAGTCAAACAAGCATAGTAATGCAAAGCTGGCAAAGTAAACCTCAAGAACTACTTGGCTAACCAGTCTAAAATATAATATCAAGACAGATAATAACCACTCCATCCTAACAATACTAGGCATGAAAAGTAAACGTCATCTTAACAGGAAAATCTAGACCGAACGGTTAAAATAATAAAACATGGGAAAAACATCCATAGCTTAGCAAGATTAACCGTATTCACAAACAATTAACCTTTATCCAAACAAACAAGTCATAATAGGCATAACAATAGGGTTAAAACCATAAACACGCAATACCCCGTTCATGGGTATTGGGAACTTTTGCACATAAAACTCAAAGAATATCTACATAAAGGAACAAACCACCTACCTTGGTGTTGTACGATCATTATACGTGAACCTCAAGCCTTGAATCACCCAATAACACCGTAGATCTACAAAATCACTAAAAACACTAAACTGAAGATAACTTTAGAAAGAGGAAGAATTAGGAAACGATGCTCTAGGAGAAGGAAGATATTACCAAGGTGATCCCAACATAATCGACGATGGTCGATTCGGAGAACAGATGCTCGATCGGGCGCTTAGAGAAGTTTCGCGGCCGTACAGTCTCTCTAGGTCGAACTAGACCTAGAAGGAGACGGTTCTGTCCATTAGACACGACCCCGGTATGTTTAATGAAAAAAAATAAATTACACAGTGTGTACTTTAGAAGTACATGGTGTGTACTTGCCTTTACTATCCCCCGCATTAGGTGGTCTCCAGGTCACCACACATGACTGTGTGCATGGACGTGACACGACTAAAACCTAGCTACCTAGGGTAATGGAGTACACGGCATGTACTTATAATGTACATGACGTATACTTAAGAAATTTCCAGAGAACTCCTCTTTTTTCTAAAAAACACTAGAAAAAGGAAAACATACCTGGAAAAAAGATCTGGGTTCTTACACAAAGATCCCTCAGAGGTATCTTTGGGATCTCTTGCTCGATCAGAAGACGACATTCTGGTGCTTGAAATCTTCGCAGCTACTTTCCATGGTTCTTCGGACCTTCTGGAATGGACCCTGGTAGTGAGGTTTGGGATTGAAAATCCTCCTCTCACTATCTTATAGTGCTTCATCATCTCTTGGAGGTTGGATTACCTGGCTAGGGTTTCAGTGCTGAATAGGAAATGTTTCTGCATTGTGTTGTATTCACAGGAAGACTTCTTCTCGACATGGTGTCACAACCCCCAGTCTGTTGGTTGAAAGATATTCTCCCAATTTCTATGGTCAATGGATGTGAATTTAGGTAAAGACTCCTCTATGGCTTCGGTGTGTATCTCTCTACCTAGACTGGATCTACTTTTCAAGACCCCCAATTTCTTTAGTGGTATTGGGAATTCGCTAGGTTCCTTTATGTGCATAGATAAGAGGAATCTTCATCTAGAAGATACGATGAAAACTCAAATATGCATTGAGATAGATTTATCACTCCCTCCCCTATACAAGATTCTGCTCAGAGTTTAAGGGATGCTTGATTGGTCTCATCCTCTGGTGTTTCTTTCCCCACCGTAATTTTTTTCAAACTATCACTTTCAAGGACATGCATCACCTGAATGTCATAAATCCAAATAGTAAAAATTAGATCATGATAAGGTGAATATCCCCTGAAATCCCAAGCAATTTTATGGTTTTCCCATGGTTTCTCCATCTTGATTTGAATTGGGGCTTTGAGATAGAGGTAAGGGAGTTATATTATCATCTTCCTTCTCAGAGTTAAAAGTTTCTTCTTCCTCAGAAAGTAGTACCCTGGTGATGTTGACCCCTACATGTTTGGATTTAGTTACTCTAAAATATCAAATTAACCTCTTCTTTCTTGATTCTATAAGGATTATGTTACCACCCGTGCTTAGGGAGAAAATTTATCAGTCTTCTCCCTTCCTTCCATTCCTCACTATCATAGATCTTGAACCAGGAGACTTATGATTAGTTTTTATAGGTTTCCTCCCCAGTGATTAACTCCCCTCCCTCTCTAATGGGTGAGCTTTCTGGATCCCCCACCTATTGATATCCTCCCCTATACCTTGAAGGAGCTGATTTACAAGGTTCATTCTTTTTATTTTCTAATCCATGTTTCCTATTGTGGATCTTGGTCCAGATATTGGTCGAGATCCAAATACAATACTAGGTCTTCAAAGAAGTTTCATGGCCATGAGTCTGGGGCCAGTGCTTGGTGTCTCTTCACTTGATGATTAATATCCTCATATGGAATTACCATGGACTGGGCTCTCAGGTAAAGTCATATTTTATCTCTAATGAATTTCATAATAACTCTATCTCTATGGTTGTAGTTATAGAACCCAAATAGGACTCATCGAAAGCTAATGATTTTTCTTTTCTCTTGAGAGTCCAGAGAATCCTTACTGGGTTAACCTATAATTTTCATATCTGGATATTTTGGAAATATATATTTTTAGTTGACTTTCTCTCTATGTGGGATCAATTTATCAGTTTCAAAGTTTTAGTAGGACAAATTGAAATCATTATTTTGGTTGTTTATAAAAGATGTGATGCTCAAGATAGAGTCTCCCTTTGGGATGACTTGAGATCTTATAATCTAGGGTATTTCCCATGGTTGGTTGGAGGAGACTTCAACCTAATGGTCAGTCTAGTGGATAAAAAAGGTAGTAGTACTTTTCCCAGAAGATAAAGTTAGGACATCATGATGTTCATGGAAAAAAATGGGCTCATGGATGTTTTTTCTGGAGATCCGTTTACTTGGTGCAATAATCAGTGTGGGAACCAACACTCTTGGAGTTACCTTGATCGATGCCTTGTGAATGGAGTGGATCTCTCTGAATATACTATTATTAATTTCTCTCAACTGGTTCATGGTATCTCATATCACTCTCCTCTTTGCATTGTCGTAAAGTCCAGAAAGGTTAGTAAAGATCTCTTCTATTTTTCTTACATTTTGGATGATAATCCATAATTCATGGATATAGTGAGGAAATCATGGGACTATTCCTTTAGAGGTAACCCCTGGATTTCTCTATATAATAACCTAAGGTATCTCAAGGGGCATATCCACTCCTAGGTCAAGACTCTTCCCTCAGGTGATCAAGAACTAGAGAATCTTAATAGGGACATCCAACGGTTGGAGTCTATCCTTGAGTCTACATGGGATGATGATGTATTTGGTGATTTGAGATGAAAGAATGACTTATTAGTAG
This sequence comes from Viscum album, assembly GCA_963277665.1. NCBI lineage: Eukaryota > Viridiplantae > Streptophyta > Magnoliopsida > Santalales > Viscaceae > Viscum > Viscum album. The sequence goes on along the minus strand of OY728137.1, from coordinate 1,486,225,864 downwards.
AGGTATTTCTGAAGTAGAAGCATACTACTTGTGAAATATAAATATTTAAATGGATTCATGAAGGAAATATAAATACTGGATACTTCCATGCCTACCTCAAAGAAAAACACAGATATATGAATACAAACCTACTACTGGAAGACAGATCCTACACTAATGATTGGAATGCTATTGGTAATATGGAAGATTCCTTATTCAGGTCATTATTGGAATCCCCTATTCTGATTGTAGTAGGGGGATATCAGAGTGGGAATTCCAATCTCTTTGATTTGATTCCTTGCATTGTGTCTAATGAAGTGAATGATAGGTTGAAAGCTATTCTAGACAAGGAAAAAATCTAAGAGGCTGTTTGGTCCAAAAACCCCGATAGAATTATTGGTCCGGATGCATTACCCACTTCATTTTAGAGTATCTCATGAGACATAGTGAATGGGAGTATGATCAGTGTGGTGCAAAATTATTTCCATGGTGGTAATCTCTCTTGAGTGGCATGTGCCACTAAAATTGTTCTTGTACCCAAATTCAAAGATCCCTAGTCTCTAAATCAGCACCACCCTATCATTTTATACAATGTTCCTTATAATGTCCTTGGAGGTGTTCTAAACAAAAGACTTTCCCACTTCCTTCCTAGAAGGGTGGATGAGGAACAACATGGGTTTGTGAAAGTTAGGTCAATCCAAGGGGCTATTTCCTTGGCCCATGAAGTAATAAGTGAAATAAAACTAAATACTTTTGGTAGAAATGTGTCCATTAAACTGGATATGAGTAAATCATATGATAGAGTTTAATGGAGTTTCATCAATTGGGTCATGGAATGCATGGGGTTTTTAGTGTGGGTCATTGATATTATATTTTAGTGCTTTATCTCTCCATGACTGTCTACCTCTTTTATGAGAAAAAAATTCAGGTTTTTCAAATCTTTTAGAGGATTGAGGCAGGGAGACCACCTATCTCTCTCCCTGTTTATCATTTATCAAGATGTTCTTAACCGTTACTTTAATCATTACATTGCTTTGGGAAAGATTTTACCCTACCAGAATTAATGTTAGGCTGGAGGTATATCCCATCTTATATTCACGGATGACACCATTATCTTTGTTAATGATAGTAAATGGTCTATCGAAGGGGTAAATGAGGCTTTAGTGGTGTATTGTTCTTGGAGTGGTCAGGTTTTTAACTATGAGAAAAGCAACTTATTTGTTCCTAATAAATATTCTGAGATGAGGATAATGGATTTGGTTTCCAGCCTTGGTATGTAGAAAGGTTCCTTCCCTATGACCTAACTAGGCCCCCCATGTCCCCTAACACCCTACTCATCAAAAACTTTGATTTGGTCATTTAGAAAATCATGGGTTAGATTCTCAATTGGAAAAATAGGTTCTTATCTTTTGGATGGATAATAAATTTGATTAACTCCATTCTCTCCTCCATTCCGATGCACATCCTGACCACCCTAAAGCTCCCAAATAAGGTGATTTACAACATTGAGAAAAATCTTCCATCCTTTTTATGGGATGAGCACATGGAAGGTAAATTTTATTGGGATTATTGGATCAATTTTTAAAAACCCATTAAGTAAGGGGGTATTAACATTAAGAGTATTTTAGAAACTATGAATGGTATTCATACCAAACTTTCCTAGGAAATAATAGAGGGGAAAACTTTATAGGGTAATCACATGCATAGTACTTATGGAAATGATGGGAGCTCATCTAGATTTAATTACTCTAGAATTAATAAGATGATCCGACCCTATATTCCCATCCTACAACATCATTCTCGATGGATAATTGGCAAGGGTGAAGTTATCTATTGGAACCATAACTGTTCAGGGACTCTTCTGGGATTCTTACACTACCCGACCCCCGGTATCAGCTTCAGGGAGGCAAGAAATCATCCCACACTCATTCATGTTACATTGGATGATAATCAAAGGAGTATATTTGATAGCATTGAGCTCACTATTGATCTTGATCATTGTATTTTCACTAGATCTACTATAGGTATTTTCAAAATCAGATATTTTTATATTTCTTATTATGTATCTAATTCCCAGGATTTGTGGGGAGAAACAATATGGTGAAAAAAGCTACCTTTGAAGTTCTATTTCCTATTGTGGTGCATCCAGAACAATACCCTGCCAACTGATGAGAGCATCAAACAAAGAGTTATTAGCCTTTATTCTAAATTCTTATATAGTAGGGAACTAAAATATGATTTCATGAGCCACCTATTATTTGATAGTGATTGGGAGAAGAAGGTTTGGGGAGCATTTGGCTAGTTTACAGGGTGGTCTGGCCAGTCCGCCTCAACTGATTTTTTCCTACAATAATGGTTCCAAGGTGTCGTTAGTGAAGTTACCTAGTCAGGATCCAAGTATCACTGAGAGGGGGAGGGGTTGAATCAATGATATCTTTTTCTTTTATGTTTTCCTTTTTGAAACAACATTCTCCTCCTATTAAAGAGTTCTTTCCCTCCTGAACACACACAACTATAGGAACACAAGATTTACAAGGTTCACTACTCAACAAGAGTAGATATGTTTTTGTTATGGTATGGAAACAATCTAGTACCACACAATCCACTAGAAAACAATCCTTTGATGTAGAATAAAATGAGTAATATATACCCTTACACTCGTGTAGCACTTGGAAAACAATCCGCAAGTGTGTGTACACCCTATTAGAACAAATAGGTAATTAAAGTATTTTATTTCTTCTTTATAATTGAATAGATGTATTATTTGAAGTTAAAATCTTCACTTTCTTACCCAGAATCTGGTAAGAACTATCTTACACACAACTAAATACGTGCGAAGAACCCTAATTTTTCAGGCACCCTTGTAGGTGTCTTGCGTGCAAATTTTATTCCACGTGCACAATATTTGGATTTTGTTGTGAAACACCTCTTACTCACAACATCAATATTGTGTGAAACTCTCTTCTTTCACACAACTCTATTTCTTTTGTGTACTCCGCTTTACTTAAAATTCTTTCACGCCTCAGAGCTTGGGATTTATCTAAGTGTTGAGATTTTGAAATGTGAGGGGGTCACCTCTTATTTATAGACCTCGCAGACCCCTACACCCAAAAACCCCGATGTTTCACACACGATCCTGACACGTCGCGCAAAACCCCACTTGACGTCGTATTGGGCGAATAAGTCTCTTTCGCGCCAACCTGATCTTTCACGCACTTCATGAATCTTTCACGCACTTCATGCATTTTCCATTTTTCATTGTTCTAACCTCCAATCATGACTTGTTTGCAACATAACAAGCCATCTTCGAACTTGTACGCAACATTCTTTAACAAAATCACATTTCCCCATCTCCCGATTTTCAACCCCAAAAATTTGGCAAACACTAGAAAACAACTCCACCTTAAAATGTTATTTTGTGTCGCCTCCAGATCATCCATTACTTTTTCATGATTATCTTCACTGTATTACATAATAATTATTTTTCTTTCATCATGAACTCCACTATCATGATTTGTATCCTTTGATCGAACACCTTTAGCATCATTAATTTTTCAGTAGAAAGTATTGAAGCTTCCCTATCTTACACTATAATCTTTCCTTCCAATCAAAAATAAATATGACTGGCAGCACTATTACTCCCCCTTTCCTTCATATGGCTTGCATCACAAGTTCTCCAAACTTATGAAATTTAGAAAATATAAATCAGAAAAGCATCATTTTGTTTTCAAGTCCGTTACAAAGTGAATTAATTTATCTTCTTTGACAAAAAAAGACAACACTCTATAACAGAAAACTCTTCTTACTTCCTTTTATATTCAACTTGGTTCCAACAATCCCCCCTTTAGATTTTTTAATCAACCAATATTCATAAATCACTAAACTTTATAACCTCATGCAATGGATTACTTATCATTAATTCTAAGCCTATGCGAGCTAAATCATTGTAGTAAATAAGAATTATTGATAGCAAGACCATGCTGTCCAAACGTAGTGACTATGAAATTTCTTCCTCATACTTATCCAAAACATAAACAAATTTCTTCCAGTCCTTCTATGTAACACCCAATATTTTATGAGAAATATTTTGTTTTTATATAAATCACCAAAGAAATATTTCACTATACACAACACTGTCTTGGCTTGCGTTACACGCAAGATCAACCTTCCTCGATAGCTTGTGTTGTACGCAATACCGAGTTTCACTAAACAATGATATGTTATTAAAATATTATATAAACTAGCCGTTATGAATAGTAATACCCAATTTTTGAAATTTTATAAATTTTATCTTTCAAAATGGACTTCATTTTTGGATTCAGAATATCAAAATTAGCCTAGGGTGAATTTTTGGTATTTTTCTGAAAACTTTCAATTTTTGATGAATAGTGAAAACACCAAGTTATTGGTTAAAACCGACTTTTTAATTAAATAATAATTTTTTTATTTAAATTTATTTTAGGTAAAAATAGATACATAATACCTATATAAGATCAATTTAATTCATTGGAGTAATTTTATAATAATATAGATACATAAAAAATTTATTGAAATTTTTACCCTCTTTTACCCACCAACTAGAAGCATTTGGAATTGTACATAAAACTTAATTTTACCGCTTCTGTGAGTTGAATTTCGAAAATCTGAGAGATATGGTTAATATCAAGGAGTAAAATGTGGTTCAATAAGATAAAAATAATTTTTGGTGATTAGTAACTTTTTACTTTTATTTACCACAGTTAAACGTAAATAGGGTAATTAATGGTAAAAATGATATATTATTACCCTAAAACATTTCATAATTCTATTTGATAAGTTTAATTAGAACAAATATAACCTTAGGAATAAAATATGACCATTTAGGTCCACTTGGATTAGATTAGGACACTTATTATTATTTTATTTAAAGAAGAGTTAAAATAGTTAAAATCAAAGTTTAATAACTAAAACATTTTTAATATAGAGTTATACATAAGATAAATTCAACTATAAATATTCATTAGAAATATAAAAATATTTACTACCTAATGGTATTTTATATATAATTTTTAGACATTAAATAATTTAATTTATTTATGACACAATGGTGATGCAGTAATTACCTAATTAATGAAATATTAAAATAATTGATATAATAAATACCCAAATAAATGTAATTTGAGACTTTTTATGAATTCCACAAATTTTATAGGTTAATATGACATGTTTTAATTGATTTAATTAACTTTTTTATAACTAATCATGCTGTTATGATTTTCAAAAAAATCAATTACCAAATAGTGTCAAAATTGACATAAAATAGTTTTTAAAACAAATATTATATTATTAATTGTTATTTTATTCATAAAAATATAAGGTTCGAAAAAATGACTTAGATAAGGTTATATATATTAATAATGAACTACTTGGTGTTCTTTTGGATTTTTATAGCAAGTTTATTAACCATATAGTGTAAGAAAACATGAAGACACAGTAAAAATTAAATTATTTAACATAGAGTTAAATATAAATGATAAGGTTAAAATAGTAACCTAAACTAGTCTAAAACTTATTGGTTGAGAGTATTTAGGCCCATAAACACCTTATATTATAAATAAATCAATTTAGAGCAATTAAAAATTGAATATGACTTTATTATAAAATAATATTTTAAGTTTTTCCAAAGGTGCCCCTCTCCTCCCTTATAAACGGGCACCTCCTCCCTCTCATCCTCACACAATTTTGAGCCTTAAAGCTCGACCAAACCCTGACCATTTACCTTATAAACTTCCCTAGAAACATACTAGAGGTCCTGGGATTCTTAAAAGACCAATTTTAGTACCCTAAGAGGAGGTTTCAAAGAGGCGTGTCAAAGAAGTGGTAATATCCGTTACCGATTCCTTCAAATTTATTTCTTCTTCTACTTCATCTAATTTAGTTGTTTCATTATGAATTAATAACATAAGTATCACTCATATACTGATATGTTATTATAAATATTAAACAACCCTATTTCACATTCTATCCATCCTATGGAAAATGAAATCACCGCACGTTCGTACGTACGGAATACCGTCTCCACGCCGTGGTGTAATCTGTTTTCCACCACCACCTTACTTGGATGGGTATAATGGTGTAAAGAATAACTATATATGATTATGGTAAAGTGATATTGATTCTTAAATAGTATACATACACTTAAATACAATTCCATGATCATGGGAATGATATCATCGCTCATGCGTACGTACGACCTACGGTCTCCACGATGTGATGCGACTCGTTTTACATGATATTCCTTGAATAATGATTATATAAATGAATTGAATGAATAAATATGATATATATTATACTAATAAAATTCTTTAAATGATTTATCTATAACCTAAAAAGAATAATAAGAATTTATTCGACGAAACACGCATAAGAACATAAAGAAATGAACACCCGAATAATAAGTAGCAATGAAATATTATTAATAAGAAGATAAGAATATGAACATATATGATATAATAACAATGAATATGATTATGTAATAAGTCAATGAAATTATATAAATCATTATACAGGAGGTTCAGATACGTACAAAGCAAATCGTACCTAAGGTAAGGGAAAATCTCGCAATCTCAAATTTTATCCGAGATTGTTTATACTTCAGTAATTACTGGGGCATATTTATTATCCACATACATGTTTCGTCAATATGTAATATTATATCTATCCTCCTAAATTTTTTTAAATCCAATTTTACCCATTGGTGAGTTTTTAGTAAAATACATGAAAGGAATATTTTTTCGTTTTTAGTACGAGGTACTTTTTGACTTTTCCGGCCAAAGTCAGAGAAGAATGTTTTTTTAACTTATAAGGTATGAAAGGATTTTTATGATATCATAGAAAATTATTTCCATGAATCTTACTTTACAAGTTTTCAAGTTTATTTTTAATCAAATTCTTTTAGTTTAAAATTTTATGACATGTTAAGAAAGGAAAAATGTTTTTGAAGTGGAAATGATATTTTCCTCAAGAATGGAGTTCAAGCATTTTATCAAAATTATTTTCCATCTAAGATAATATAGGGTTATGTTTTTATCCCTATTTTTACATTGATTTGATTATGTTATGGTGGAATTATATTTATTAATTCCTTTTATCTTACATGGATTATGTTATGATGACATGAAGTTTAAGAATCCCATTTTTATTACATGGGTTATGCTATGATATATGCTTTATGATTTTGTGACACACATAAGAATGGTTTCATTATGAGATGGGTGGAAACTATATCTCCCTAAAATGCATTGGGTAAAGATTTATATCTCATGAGATATACATGGATGGAACAACAGGTTAATCTGGTTCAGTGATACAGGACTGGAACGAGGAGTGAAATCAGTTCAGTAATGGAATTTGTCCACTATGATAGTCTTGGAAAGAGCTTTAACTAATATGAAATTATTTTCTATGATTATGTTTGTATTCCACAAAGTTTCATGTTTTAAGTTATGATTATTGGGATTACATTTCACTACTATGATTTATCCCATGTTATGATATTATGATCTCTTTTGCAGGTTAATATTTTCAAAATATTATGTTCTTATGAATATGATATGATTAATATTTCTTTTTTTTACCCTTACTGAGCATTTGAGATCACCCTTTTGTATGTTTTCTTTTCCCCAGGTCAGGAATAAGGGTATTAAGTAGGATATTCCAAAAGGGACTCTAGTTATGATGAAATAAACTGGAGACAATGTAGATGATTTATGAACCAGTTGTTTATGTTTCCCACTTTCTAAAGACACTATACCTATACAGTCCTATCATGGTTTTGTTATATGTTGTAATAAATATTCTTCAATTCTAATGTAATAATCATGTATGTAAAGTATGGGTCGTTATAGTTGGTATCAGAGGGAAGGTATATTGAACCTTTGGAAACTAGGATGTGAAAGCCTTAGTAAGAACCCTAAGGATATGTCTTAGCATAGAACACAATATTAGTGTTTTAGAAATGGCCATGAGTTACCTATTATAATACCTAAAGTGTGAGATTCTATTACTGATTATTTTGTTTTCCTATTATTATTAGTGTTTCTCACACTATGATTTTTGATTTTAGTCAATGGTTAGAACCCGAAGGAACTGTGTTAATGCTGAATGAGATGGGAAATGTAATGATTGTCCCCCTGAGAAACCAAACATTATGGGAGATGGAATGAAAAATATTGTAGCCATTCTCACACAACATTCTCATGCTATGAATCATGCAGGACTTCCAAACGAGAAAAGGAAGGAGCAGCATTCTGTTGAATCCTTTATGAGGCAGTGTCCACCTTCATTCAGCAGGTCTTCTGATCTATTAGTGGTTGAACAATGGATCAGTACCACTGAAAAGATATTTTCAGTTCTACACTGTTCTGAACATGATAAAGTCATCTTAACAGTATATCGTTTGTAAGGTGAAGCTGATCAATAGTGGAATCTTATTAAGAATACGAGGCAAAGTGATGAAATTGAGTCCTGGAATGGGACGAGTTCAAGAATTTATTTTTCAATAAGTACTTCCCTCGTATTATTCGAACAAAGATAGAGAAGGAGTTTCTTGAACTGAAGCAAAAGGATGATGAATCTGTTGGTACCTACGAAGAAAATTTTACAAGACTTGCAGGGTATGCTTCCAGAATTATTATCCAACCTGACAGTAAGATCGATCGATTTTTTAGTGGCTTAAAACCAAGTCTTCAAAGGGTGTTAGCCATAAGGGACTTCAATAGCTACGAGGAAATTGTTCGATGTGATCTCAAGGTTGATATGGAGATTAGAGTAACCCATCAATCATATGGGTTTGATAATAAGAGGAAAATGGAATTCAAAGGAAAATCAAAATACCACACTGAAAAGAAGATGAGTTTTCCCTTATGCTCAAAGTGTGGAAAGAAACATGGATGGAATTGTCTTAAAGGGACAAGTAAATGTTTTAAGTGTGGAAAAGAAAGTCATCAGGCAGTTGAATATCGAAATAATGGGAAGAAGATGTCTAATGATGCAAACAAAGAAAGGAATACATAGAATGCACCTCCTACACTTCAATGTTTCAAGTGCAAGGAAATGGGGCATTATGCCAATCAATGCCCTAATCCAAGGGTTGTTGATGATGATCGAATTCAACAAACTTTTAAGGAAAAAGACAAAGGAAAGTCACATGCAATTTCTTTTGGTGATGTGGAGTACAATAACGAAGTGGTGAAAGGTACACTTACAATCCACTATAAAGTAGAAAATGTTTTATTTGATTCTAGACCCACCCAATATTTTATTTATAAATAATTTTCTAAGGGTATCTATATACTACCTCAACAATTAGATGTTGAGTTAGCTGTGACAACTCCTAATGGCACAATAGTTGCCTCAAAAGTTTATAATTCTTCTCCAATTGAAGTTTGTGGGAAAGTGCTTCCTGCAAATCTTGTGATCCTTCCTATAGTGGAATTTGATGTGATTCTTGGCATGAATTGGCTTTCTTTATACGGAGCTCATATCAATTTACACAGAACGAAAATCACATTTAATATTCCCGATCAATCTTCTATCATCTATCGATGCAAGGATGAATATAACCTTTCAACAGAAATTTCTTCCATCTTATGGGTCTTGATTCCAATAAATGAAGGTTATTTATCTCAAAATGTTGGAGAGAAACTCACGATTAAGAATACACCCATTGTACGGGAGTTTGATGATGTCTTTCCAGAAGAATTTCTAGGTCTTCCACCAAATCGTGAAGTTGAGTTTTCAATAGAACTCATACCGGGTGCTATGCCCATTTCAAAGAAACCTTATAGAATGGCCACAATTGAGTTGCAGGAATTGAAGAAGAAAATCCAAGATAATCTTGATAAGGGATTCATATTCCCTAGTGCATCACCTTGGGGAGCACCTGTTCTATTTGTTATGAAGAAAGATGGATTAATGAGACTCTGAATTGATTATCGAGAACTTAAAAAGATCACTATCAAGAACAAATATCCTCTTCCATGCATTGATGAATTATTTTACCATCTATGCGGAGCTCAATAATTTTCCAAGATTGATCTTCGTTCAGGGTATCATCAATTAAGGGTCAAAAAGAAGGATATACCAAAGACATCTTTCCATACAAGGTATGGACACTATGAATTTATAGTGATGCCATTTGGTCTTACTAATTCCCCTGCTATCTTCATGGATCTAATGAATATAGTCTTTAGAGACTATCTTGATCAGTTTGTGGTAGTATTTATAGACGATATTCTTGTCTATTCAAAGAGAAATAAAGAACATGAAGGTCACTTGAGAATTGTATTGAAGACCCTGAGAAAGGAGAAGCTTTATGCCAAATTTACCAAGTGTGAATTTTGGCTTCAAAAAGTTTCATTTTTGGGTCACATAATCTCAAAAGAGGGGATATCTATGGATCCAGCAAAAAAAGAGGTTATCAAATTATGGTCAAGACCAACAACAGTAACTGAGATCTGAAGTTTTCTTGGTTTGGATGGATATTATCGACATTTTGTGAAGGATTTTTCACGATTATCTAATCCACTCACCCGGTTGACTCGAAAAGGAGTTAAGTTCGTTTAGATGGAGGATTGTAAAGAGAATTTCAATGAGTTAAAACGAAGGTTATCCAGTGCACCTGTGCTCACACTACCGTGTAGTGGAGAAAGGTTTGCGATCTACAGTGATGTATCCAAGAGGGGACTGGGGTGTGTTCTCATGAAAAATGATATGGTGATAGCTTATGCCTCATGGTAGTTGAAAATCCATGAGCAAAATTACCCAACTCATGATTTGGAGTTAGCCGCGGTAATATTTGCATTAAAAATATGGAGGCGTTATCTTTATGGTGAAAGGTGTGATATTTATACTGATCATTAAAGTTTAAAGTATATTTTCACACAAAAGGAGATGAATATGCGACAAAGAAGATGGTTGGAGTTGATTAAGGACTACGAATGCTCAATTCATTATCACCCTGGGAAAGCAAACAAGCTGGCATATGCATTAAGTCGACAAGACCATGCTAGCTTATCCATGATGAGGATCACAAAAGATCCAATATTTATGGATTTACAAAGGATGGATCTTGGAATTATAATAGAAGGAGAAAAATGTTATCTTTATCAAATGAATGTTCAACCATATATACATGTGAAGATTAAAGAGGCACAAAAAGAAAATGTAGAGTTACAAAAGAAGGTTAGAAATGTTCCTGAATTCAACCTTGATTGTGATGGGATAATAAGGTTCAGAAATCGGGTTTGTGTTCCTCCCATCCCAGAATTAAAGAAGGAGATTCTGGATGAGGCTCATAGTTCTTCATTATCTATTCATCCTAGAAGCACGAAGATGTATAGGGACCTGAAAGAGTAATTCTGGTGGGATGACATGAAAAGAGATGTTACTGAATATGTCTCTCGATGCTCGGTTTGTCAGCAATTTAAAGCTGAGAGATAGAAGTCTAAGGGGATGTTACAACCATTACCCATACCCGAATGGAAATGGGAAAACATCACAATGGACTTTGTCATTGGACTTCCTAAAACATCCAAAGGAAATAATGTTATCTGGGTTATAGTTGACCATCTTACGAAGTCGGCACACTTCATTGCTATTAGAGAATATTTTTCTCTTGATCAGCTTGCCATGATATATGTAAAGGATGTGGTAAGGTTGCATGGAGTACCACTTTCCATTATATCTGACCGGGATCTGAGGTTTACCTCGAAGTTTTGGTGAAGTCTTCAGCATAATCTAGATACAAAGTTGAGTTTCAGTACTGCTTATCATCTTCAGACATACGGTCATTCTGAGAGGACAATTCAAACTCTAGAAGACATGTTGAGAGATTGCTCTATGGATTTAAAAGGTGTTTGGTATCAACACCTACCTTTTGTGGAATTTTCTTATAATAATATCTTTCACTCCAGTATTCAGATGGCTCCTTATGAAGCTCTCTATGGAAAAAAATGCAGAACTCCAACTTGCTGGGATAAATTTGGGGAAAGAAAGCTATTAGGACCTGATCTTGTTGATGAGATGGCAGAAAAGGTCAGATCTATTCAACAACACATAAGAGCATCTCAGAGTCGACAAAAAAAGTTATGCCGAAAACCGAATAAAAGACATAGAGTTTGATGTGGGTGATAAAGTGTTCTTACGAATATCTCCTTGGAAGAGAGTAATGAGATTTGGAAAGAAAGGAAAGCTGATCCTTAGGTATATTGGTCCTTTCGAAATACTGGATCGTGTTGAGAGGGTGGATTACTGATTGGCGGTTCTACCGAATCTCTCTCAAGTTCACGATGTGTTCCATGTATCTCTCCTAAGAAAGTACATACCCGATCCTTCACATGTACTAAGCACAAAAGTTGTACCGCTAGAGCAAGATCTTTATTATGAAGAACAACCGATATAGATTCTGGATCATAGCGAAAAAGTTCTACAGAACAAGACCACTCGCTTGGTGAAAGTTTTATGGAGGAACCACCAATTAAAAGAAGTTACATGAGAACTTAAGGATATGATGAGGGAGAGGTATCCTCATCTGTTTGTTACAAAGTGACAAATTTCGAGGGCGAAATTCATTTTAAGGGGGGTAGAATGTAACACCTGAGATTTTATGAGAAATATTTTGTTTTTATATACATCACCAAAGGAATATTTCACCACACACAACACTGTATTGGCTTGCGTTACACGCAAGAGCAACCTTCCTCGAGAGCTTGCATTGTACACAATACCGAGTTTCACTAAACAACAATATGTTATTAAAATATTATATAAACTAGATGTTATGAATAGTAATACCAACGTTTTGAAATTTTGTAAATTTTATCTTTCTAAATGGACTTTATTTTTGGATTCAGAATATCGAAATTAGCCTAGGGTGAATTTTTGGTATTTTTATGAAAACTTTCAATTTTTGATGAATAGTGAAATCACCGAGTTGTTGGTTAAAACTGACTTTTTATTTAAATAATAATTTTTTATTTAAATTTATTTTAGGTCAAAATAGATACATAATACCTATATAAGATCAATGTAATTCATTGGAGTAATTTTATAATAATATAGATGCATAAAAATTTTATTGAACTTTTTTCCGTCTTTTACCCACCTCCCAGGAGCATTTGAAATTGTACATAAAACTTAATTTTACCATTTCTGTGAGTTGAATTTTGAAAATATGAGAGACATGGTTAATATCAAGGAGTAAAATTTGGTTAAATAAGATAAAAATAATTTTTGGTGAATAGTAACTTTTAACTTTTATTTACCACGGTTAAAAGTAAATAGGGTAATTGAGAGTAAAAATGATATTATTATTACCCTAAAACATGTCCTAATTCTATTGGATAAGTTTAATTAGACCAAAAATAACCTTAGTAATAAAATATGACCATTTAGGTCAACTTGGATTAGATTAGGACACTTATTATTATTTTATTTAAAGAAGAGTTAAAATAGTTAAAATCAATGTTTAATAACTAAAACATTTTGAATATAGGGTTATACATAAGATAAATTCGACTATAAATATTCATTAGATAGAAAACAATATTTCCTACCTAATGGTATTTTATTTATATTTTTTATACATGGAATAATTTAATTTATTTATGACACAATGGTGATGCAGTAATTACCTAATTAATAAAATATTAAAATAATTGATATTATAAATACCCAAATAAATGTAATTTGAGACTTTTTATGAATTCCACTAATTTTATAGGTTAATATGACATGTTATTATTGATTTAATTAACTTTTTTTGATCTAATCATGCTGTTATGATTTTCACAAAAATAAATTACCAAATAGTGTCAAAATTGACATAAAATAGTTTTTAAAACATTTATTATATTATTAATTGTTATTTTATTCCTAAAAATCTAAGGATCGAAAAAATGACTTATATAAGGTTATATATATTAATAATGAACCACTTGGGATTTTTTTGGCTTTTTATAGTAAGTTTATTAACCATATAGTGTAAGAAAACAAGAAGACACAATAAAAGTTAAATTATTTAACTTAGAGTTAAATCTAAATGATAAGGTTAAAATAGTAACCTAAACTTGTCTAAAACTTATTGGTTGAGATTATTTCGACCAATACCCACATTATCTTCGAAATAAATCAATTTGGAGCAATTAAAACCCTAATATGACTTTATTATAAAATAATATTTTAAGTTTTTCCAAAGGTGCCCCTCTCCTCCCTTATAAAAGGGCACCTCCTCCCTCTACTCCTCACACAATTTTGAGCCTTAAATCTCGGCCAACCCCTGAAAATTTCCCTTCTAAAAATCCCTATAAACATACTATAGGTCCTGGTCTTCTTCAAAGACCAATTTTAGTGCCCTATGAGGAGGTTTTAAAGAGGCGTGTAAAAGAAGAGGTAATATCCGTTACCGATTCCTTCAAATTTATTTCTTCTTCTACTTCCTCTTCTTTAGTTGTTTCATTATTAAGTAATAACATCAGTATAACTCATATACTGATATGTTATTATAAATCTAAAACAAACATATTTCACTTTCTATCCATCCTACGGAAAATGAAATCACCGCGCGTACGTACGTACGGAATACCGTCTCCACGCCGTGGTATAATCTGTTTTCCACCACCACCTTAATTGTATGGGTATAATGGTGTAAAGAATAACTATATATGATTATTTTAAATTTATATTGATTATGAAATAGTATACATACACTTCAATACAATTCCATGATCATGGGAACGATATCATCGCTCGTGCGTACGTACGACCTTCCGTCTCCACGATGTGATGCAACTCGTTTTACATGATCTTAATTGAATAATGATTATATAAATGAATTGAATGAATAAATATGATATATATTATACTAATACCATTCTTTAAATGATGTATCTATAAACTAAAAATAATAGTAAGAATTTATTCGACAAAACACGCATAAGAACATAAAGCAATGAACACCCGAATAACAAGTAGCAATGAAATATTATTAATAAGAAGATAAGAATATGACCATATATGATATCATAACAATGAATATGATTCTGTATTAAGTCAATGACATTATTTAAATCATTATACATGATGTTTGAATACGTACGAAGCAAATCAGACCTAAGGTAATGGAAAATCTAGCAATTTCGATTTTTATCCAAGATTGTTTATACTTAGGTAATTACTGGGGAATATTTATCATCCACATCCATGTTATGTCAATATGTAATATTATTTATATCCTCCTACAATTGTTTAAATACAATTTTACCCATTGTTGAGTTTTTAGTAAAAGACATGAAAGGAATATTTTGTCGTTTTTAGTACGAGGTACTTTTTGACTTTTCCGACCAAAGTATGAGAAGAATGTTTTATTAACTTATACGGCATGAATGGATTTTTATGATTTAATAGAACATTATTTCCATGAATCTTAGTTTACAAGTTTTCAAGTTTATTTTTAATCAACTTATTTTAGTTTAAAATTGTATGACATGTTAATAAAGGAAAAATGTTTTTGAAGTAGAAATGATATTTTCCTCAAGAATGGAGTTCAAGAATTTTATCAAAATTATTTTCCATATAAGATAATATAGGGTTATGTGTATATCCCTATTTTTACATTGATTTGATTATGTTATGATGGAATTATTTTTATGAATTCCTTTTATCTTACATGGATTATGTTATGATGACATGAAGTTTAAGAATCCCATTTTCATTACATAGGTTATGCTATGATATATGCTTTATGATTTTGTGGCACTCATAAGAATGGTTTCATTATGAGATGGGTGGGACCTTTATCCCTCTCAAATACATTGGGTAAAGATTTATATCTCATGAGATAGACATGGCTGGAATGACAAGTTAATCTGGTTCAGTGATACAGGACTAGAACGAGGAGTGAACTCAGTTCAGTAATGGACTTTGTCCACTATGATGGTGTTGGCAAAGAGCCTTGACTAATATGAAATGATTTTCTATGATTATGTGTGTATGCCAAAAAGTTTCATGTTTTAAGTTATTATTATTGGGATTACATTTCACTACTATGATTTATCCCATGTTATGATATTATGATCTCTTTTGCAGGTTAAGATTTTCAAAATATTATATTCTTATGGATATGATATGATTAATATTTCTTTTGTTTACCCTTACTGATCATTTTAGCTCAACCTTTTGTATGTTTTCTTTTCCCTAGGTTAAAAAGAAGGGTATTAAGTAGGATATTCCAAAAGAGACTCTAGATATGATGAAATAAATGGGAGACAATGTAGATGATTTATGAACCAGTTGTTTATGTTTCCCAGTTTCTAAATACACTATACCTATACGGTCCTATCATGGTTTTGTTATATGTTGTAATAAGTATGCTTCAATTATAAATTAATAACCATGTATGTAAAGTATGGGTTGTTATATTCTCCCTTATCCTTTTAACTTATTCAACTTTCCTAGAATACAAACAATTTGTTTCCTACAACCACTCCAACAAACAGTTAGAATAGCTCACACACTTAAATTTCGGATTTACAACTTATCCACAACTCCCCCTTTATACATGCAATCATAAAGATAGATTTATGAACTAATTATCCCCCTTGAGAACACTATCCAAAGGTAAGATGAGAGAGGGGATAGTCACACATACCTCAACCTTGATGAGAAGGAGGTTGGACACCCATGTTCAACCTCAATTTAGAAAATGGTTCCTTCGATAATGGTTTTGTGAATATGTCAGCAACTTTTTCCGATGTAGGAACATACTCTATATTTAACTCATTCTTATCCACATGATCTTTGATGAAGTGGTACTTAATGTCAATATGCTTTGAATGAGAATTTTATACCTGATTTCATGTAATATTGATTGCGCTTTGATTGTCACAACCCAAGAGCAAGGTTAACTTTACTTCAACAAGTAGATCTTTCAACTGAGTTTTCATCCACATAAGTTGGGTAGAAGATTGAGTGGAAACAACATACCTAGCTTTAACTATGATAAGGGTAACTGAATTCTATTTCTTTTTTTCCCAGCTAACACAACTTTTCCCCAGAAAGAAAACTCTACCATATGTGTATCTTCTATCACCAACATTTCCTTCCCAATTAGCATCTAAATACCAAAAAAAAATATTATTTTCTGATTCACCATACCTGATTCCAAAATTTGTTGTGCGTTTGATATATCTAAGAATTATTTTTCCAGCAATCAAATGTGATTCTTTAGGAGCGCTATGAAATATTTCACATAAGGTAACAACATAGACGATGTCAGGTCTTGAGGCAGTCAAATATAATAGACTTCTAATCATCTTTCAAAACTATTTCTAATTAATTCCTTTTCCTTCTCCATATTTAGACAACTTGGTTCCTACTAAAATCTATGTGGAAACTGGTTTCTAATTTTCCATTCCAAACTTTTTCAGAAGTTCTTTAGTATACTTTTCTTGAGATAGAAAAATGTGATTATTCTTCTGTGAATTTTATATCCCAAGAAATTATTTCATTTCTCCAATCATGGACATATCAAATAACTTCTTTATCTCTTCAAAAAATCTTTCACATGATTTTTCATCATTACCAAAAAAGATAATGTCATCGACATAAACAATTATGATCAGAGAGAACTACTGACATTCCTTTGTGTAAATATTACTGTCAACTATTCCTTTCTTGAAATTCATTTTCCTTAAGCAAGTATCCAATTTTGAATACCATGCCCTAGGTGATTTTTTTAGCCTGTACAAAGCCTTCTTTAACCTTCACACATAAGTTTCATACTTCCCAATAACAAATCCACAAGGTTGATCAATCTAGACTTCTTCATCAAGATCACTATTCAAGAATACAGATTTTACATCCATTTGAAAGATTTTGTAACCTCATTATGCAGAAATAGAAATAAAGATTCTAATTTTTTATAACCTTACCACCAGAGAAAAGGTTTCATCAAAATCAATTCCTTCAATTTGTGAATACCCTTTGCAAACCAATCTTTCTTTTTTTCTTATAACTTCACCTTCATGATTCAAATTCTTCCTAAAAACCCACTTTGTACCAATAATGTCCTTGTTGTCCGGCATGGGTATGAGTTCCCAAGTATCATTCTTCTCTATATGATCAAGCTATTCATTCATTGCCTAAACCCATTCTGGATTCTCAAATGCTTCACTTACATCATTCGGTTCAACTTTTGAATAAGGAGAAGTGTGTGTAATATTATTCATTTTTCTTCTTGTTTGAACCCTCTGATGTTTATCTCTAATAATGTTCTCTGCCTCCACTTGTTTCCTTATCCTTGGATGATTTGTTTGAATTTCATCCTTATCACTTGAGATTTCTGAGTTTGATTCCCCTTCTTGAGTAGGATTAATAAAGTCTGTATCATTACTAGAATTTTTAACAAAATCTTCTCTATCCTATCCAACTTCCACATCAACATATGAATTAGTTTTCTTTATCAACCTTTTCAACAGCTTTCACATATTTAGAATCAATAATTATTCCTGTTTATTTGTTAATAAATCTATATCCTCTTCCTTCTAGAGCATATACAAGAAAAATTCCATTGTCCCCTCTTTGCTCAAACTTTCCAAGGTTTCCACCTTTCTTCTTTATAATGCATGGACTCCCAAAAACTCTTAAGTGTTTCAAACTTAGAGTTCTTCCATAGAACATTTCATATGGAGTCATATCTGATTTTGGCCTATAGAAGCATCAATTCTGAATATACATAGCAGTGCTCATGGCTTTCCTCCAATAATAATGAGAAAGACTATATTCAAGTAACATGGTTCTCCCCATTTCTACTAAAATTCTATTCTTTATTTCACCAACCCCATTTTCTGAGGCGTGTATGGTGAACTAAACTCATGATGAATTCCATGATTCTCAAGATAACATTCAAACTCTTTATTCTTATACTCACTGCCATTATCAGTTCTCAACATCTTCACTGAATACTCATATTCCTTCTCTTATTTCCTCCTGAAACTCTTAAACATTTTTAGATCATCTAACTTAGGTCTCATATACATAACCCAAGTAATGTGAGTAAATTCATCAATGAAAGTAATGAAGTAATTATCTCCATTTTTATATTGCTTTATCATTGTTCCACAGATATCAGAATGTATAAGTTCTAAGGGTCGTTTTGAGTGAATGTCAACTCTCTTATGCATAGAGTTTGTAATCTTTCCTTTCTCACAAATAGTGCAACACCAATCTGTTCTTCTAGATAAATCAGGCATGTCTTAGACATTATCTCATGTTGATAACTTTCACATATTTATTTGACACATATGTCTCATACTTTTATTCCATAACTGATTTTCATATACCATGACCATGTAACAAGAGTTCTGTACTTCACCAACTTCAAAAAAATTCCCTTTTGTATGTTGGCCTCTTGTAACTACATTTCCATCATTTTCAATTTTCACAAAAAACCCATATTTTTTGAAGATAAATTTGTTTCCCTCATCACAAAGTTATGACACACTTAGCAGGTTATTTTTTAGCCCATCAACATATATTGTTTTTCTAGATTTCATCTTTTCTTTTCAAATGATGGCTGATCCAACACCTTTGATCCTCAGTGATTCATCATTTCCAAATGTCACTGTTCCTTCTTTGAAATATTTCACATTATTAAAAATCTTTAAGTCTCATGTCATATGATATGAACAACCACTATCAATGATCCATGCTCATTCTCCTTTAATATCTTTCAAAGTAGTTTCGACAACAAGATCTTTCTGTTCATCCTTTTCTTCCACTTTTTGTTGTTCTTCCTCCAATCTCCTAGCCAAGTAAATATGTTTTGGCTAGATTACCAAGCACTATTTCTTTTTAAACCTAGAAAATATGTCTTTATTAGACTTTAAAATATCCGTCTTCTGAGAATTTTGAAAAAACTTTTCTTGTTCTGGTAACATAATCAGGTAACCCTTAGCAAGATGTCTAGGTTGATCACATCTTTCACAGATAGTTTCCAGTGGTTGGAACCTATTTTCAACTTTCACACTAACCTTATCATATGTATTCTAGAATTTCTTTTGAGGGTTTTTATTTTGAAAATATTGACTCCCCCTCAATACTTTTCTTTCAAATCTTGTAGAATAATTTTAATGTTGTTGGTTGAACCAACACATATTTTCCATGTGTTCGAATCCACCATAATAACAGCAGTAGCCATAGATTGAATATTTCCCACCGAAACTTCCATACTGACTGAAGTTGTGAACATGATTCTCAAAAGTATTCTTACCATAAATCTACTGACCATTGACCTTCATATTATCAATTGTAACTTTCTTCTTCAACTCATATTTCTATTCAGACTTACCAGAACCAGAAGTAGTAGAAATATTTATGGACTTGGGATTTTTTGATGCGTCTAATTTTTCAGTATTTCTAACTTTGACCACATATGTATCCTTTCTAGCATTGTTCTTATCAGAACCAATTCCATATTTCTTTTCATCCTTTGAAGTTAACTTTTGTTGATCTTTCTTAGGTTCATTAACAATAGAACTTTCACAAACTTATGAAATAGAGTTTTTTAACCTTATGTTCCTTTCTTAATCTTTAGAGAGTTTATTTTGGAAATGTTACAACTCATCTTCTTTTTTCCTTCATCTTTACTTCCAAATGATCATTACGATTATTTTTCACTCAAGAATTTTTTTCAGATCATCAATCTCCAATTCAAATTTTTTATTCTCATCAGGAAAACCTTCCTAATCATTTAATGAAGCATTTTCATTTGTCAATTCTCTGTTTTCCTTCTCAATCCTTCTGATATTTCTCATACATTCCTTCATATCTTCTTTCAAATACTGTTTAAGTTGAGTTTCTTCTTCTTCAGAACTACTGATCTCATAATCTTCATTATTTACTATTTCAAAAAGGTACTCTCTCTAGCTTTTTAGCAACAAAATTTTCATATTCTATCTCACTATCACCATCTTCTTCATTTTTTGAGAAAAATATTCTTCTCTTTGATTTGAAGAACATTTTATCCTTACCTATGTTTGTCCTTGTCACCCTGTTTCTTCCATAACCTTCTTGGTCTTCTATCTTCTTCATCACTATCATCATCTTTCCCTTTTTGTGGGAAATTAGCCACAAAGTTTCCAATAGATCTACATGAAAAACATTTCAAAGGGAGTTTCCCTCTGTATTTCCCTGTTCCTATTTTCACATTTTTAGAAAACAAGGATAAAATTTCATCAAAATTTTGACATACATAATTTTTTGATTCAGATTAACTAGAATTATCTTCAATAAGAATCTTCTCCAAATTCTCTTTCTTTACAGCCTTGAAATACATTTCTCTATCATCTTTTTCTTTTCTCTTCATAGTTTTCTCCCTTCTAATTTCATAAGTGATGAGAGTGCTATGAAAATCATATAGAGATAATGTTTTCAGATCTCTGTCTTCTAATGATGAAACTTTAGAATCAAACTTGTTGGGAAGAATTCACAGGATCTTTTCAACAACTGTAGAATCCTTTAAATTTTCACCAAGACATATGACTGTACAATTAATATTGTTTATCCTGGTAAAGAATTCCCCAACTGATTCATGCTCACCCATCTTTAAGTCTTCATTATTTAGCCTCCATATTTGATTTTTTTCCTTCTTCACTTTTGTATTTCCTTTATATATATTTTTTAGTTTTTCCTAGATTCATTTAGCTATAGTGACACCTTTCACTCTTAAAAACTGACTCTCAGAAAGTGATGAGTGTAATGATTTTTTAGCTCTTCCATCATTCTCAATATTCTTCTTATCTTCAGGAGTAAGAGGAACCTCATCATTAATAGGGGGAAATCCATCTGTTGTAGTTTCAAGAACTTTATATCCAAGAGACATAAGATAAGTAAAAATTCCGTCCTTCTAGATATGATAGTTATTTCCATGAAATATCAGAATCCCATTAATGTTCACTCAATTTATATTTTCCATCACAAATTCTCTTCAAACACTTCCTCAAAGAATAAACAAAGGGAACCTGTCCCAATAATACCAATTGAAGTTACCCAGTCAGGATCCAAGTATCACTGAGAGGAGGAGGGGGTGAATTAGTGATATATTTTTCTTTTATGTTTCCCCTTTTGAAACAACCTTTGCCACCTGTTAGAGAGTTATTTGCCTACCTAACACACACAACCACAGGAACACAAGATTTATAAGGTTCACTACTCAACAAGAGTAGCTACATCCTTTGTATGGTACGAAAATAATCCAGTATCACATAATCTACTAGAAAACAATCATTTGATATGGAATACAACAAGTTGGATATACCCTTACACTCATGTAGCACTTGTAAAACAATCCTCAAGTGTGTGTGCACCCTCTTAGAACAAATAGGGAATTATAGTATTTCAGTTCTTCTTTACAATTGAACAAGTGTATTCTTTAAAGTACAAATCTTCACTTTCTTACCCAGAAGTCGATAAGAAATATATTATGCACAACTAAATATGTTTGAAGAACCCTAATATTTTATGCACCCTTGTAGGTGTATTTCATGTAAATTTTATGCCACACATGCAAGATTGGGTTTTTGTTTCAAAAGGCCTCTTGCATACAACTTCAATCTTGCACACAAATCTCTTCTTGCACACAACTCTATGTCTTTCACACACTCCCCTTACTTAAAATTATTTCGCACCTCAGAGCTAGGGATTTCTCTAAGTGTTGAGATTTTTAAATGTGAGGGGGTAACCTCTTATTTATATACCTCATCAACCCCCATGCACAAAAACTCTGATGTGTCATGCAATATCTTGACACTTCGCGCGAAACACCATTTGGCACCGCATTGGTAAGTCTCTTTCGCGCCAAAATGATCATTCATACACTTCTTGAATCTTTCTCACACTTCATGCCTTTTAAATTTTTCGTTTTTCTAACCTTTAATCATGAATTTCAAACAACATACCAATCCATATTCAAACTTTCATGCAACATTCTTTGAAAAAATCACATTTATCCATCTCCTGATTTTCAGCCCCAAAAATTTGGCAAACACTGGAAAATGATGCCACCTTAAAAGGTTATTTTTCACCGCCTCCATACCATCCATTAATTTTTCACGATTCTCCTCACTGAATTCCATAACCATTCCTCTAATTTCATCATGAACTCCACTATCATGATACGTATCCTTTGATCAAACACCTTTAGCATTGTTAGATTTTCAGTAGAAAGTACTGAACCTTCCCTGTCTTACAATAGCATCTTTCCTTCCAATCAAAATTGAATATGACTGAAAGCACCATTACTCCCCCTTTCCTTCATATGGCTTGCATCACAAGTTTTATAAACTTATGAAATTTGTAAAATAAAAATCAGTAAATCATTGTATAGTTTTCAAGACTTTTATAAAGTGAATTGATTTATCTTCTTTGACAAAAAAAGACAACACTATGTAATAGAAAACTATTCTTACTTCATTTCCCATCCAAATTGGTCCTAATAGTTTGACTTTTCCTTGAGAGGAAGGAGATATCGTTAATCCTTATTACTAGATGTTGGGTCCTTTGGTCATCTAGAAATGATTCGTGACATCATTCCTCATCGAGGTCCACCATGAGTATTCTCTTCAAAATAAAAAAATTAGTTTTGAACTTTTGTAGCTTAATCAAGCACTTTGTGGATGAACCTTCTCTCATGGACCTATGTCCCTTGCACTCCTCCCTTCACAATGGCACATCTATTTGGAGAAAATGGAGAAAATGGATAAAATAGAAATCCCCTCTCCTGGGGAACATGCTTAACATAGATATATCATGAAACATGGGATCTATATTGTGTGGTGGAGTGATTAGAGACCCCAAAGGATTAGTTGTAGTGAATTTTTCATATTTCTTCAGGAATAGTGACTCCCTCCAAGAAAAATCTCATGCCATTCTCATGTGACTAATTCTATGTGTTTATAGGAACATTTCTATCAGGGATATTGAGACTGTTTTAATAAAAATTTGCAATGAAATATCAAGTAAGGGACCTATTCCTTGGGCCATTGAATACTCCATAAGAAGGTGAAAGTGTATTATGAACATCCACATGTATATCCTTCATAATTGGAGAGAGGGTAATATAGTAGTTGGGTTTCTTACTTCTAGAGTATCTCAGGATGATCAAATCCTTTTCTTTTCTAGTCTTGGCTTCTTCCCCCCTAAGGGTGCTAACTTCATTCGGGCTGATTCTCTGGGGCTACATTATTTTAGACCCCCTTAACTGTATTTTTATAGGACCTTAAACCTTATTTAATTTAATAAAATAAAAAATTCTTTTGGTGAATTAAGTTTGAAAAATAGACTCATTTTCTTCTACTTTTATGTTCCAGTTGCTTTGGATATTTACCTCATACCCTTCCCCCTTCTTTAAAATGATTATATTTTCCAAATTCTATAGTGACATTCATTAATTATCCAAAGATTTTTAATCTAGATAACACATCCAGTTACTTTCTAAATTCAATATATACATTGAATTATGTCTTTTTAAATCTAAATTTATGAGAAGCATAAAGAAATCAATGATGACACATAAAAAACTATAATTTGCTATGAGGTAATCATTGAGGTTCAAAATTAAAATTATAAACTGGATTATACAATATAGTATGACTGTTACAACCAGATAATTTTTCTATTCTAGGAAATTCACTAATTATCCACATTAAAGAATCATGAATTTTGAATAGTTTTCTCATTGAATCATTATATTTTCCCATGCCATCATCCCATAATTCTCACAATTCTTTGATTAGAGGTTGAATTTATACATAAATGTCATTTACATGAATTTTATTTTGAAAAAAAATCATTGAAATAATGAAATATGTATTATTTATACACATCCATGGAGGTAGATTATAGGGGATCAAAGAAACTGGCCATATACAACTATTATTACATAAAGTACCAAAAGGTTTCAAACCATCAAGAGATAATGCCAAACATAAATTCCTAAAATTCAAAGAAAAATAAAGATATAATGAATCAAACTCTATCCATGATGTTGAATCTTTTCGATATATCATCAATCCATAATTTTTACTATCCTAAGCATGCCAATTCATGTTATATACAGTCTTAGATTACTTGAATAGTCTTTGCAAGAAAGGTTTCAGAGTAAAGTAATACAATACCCTTATGAGATTTTACTGCTTTCACTTCTTCATGGTGTTGCATTGGTTTTTACTCTAATTTTTTCTCATTTACTTTCATCTACTTGTATGACATCTTATGAAATCTTATTTATCAGACTCTTCTCCCCAGTAAGTAGTAAATTGTTGGGGCATGCATGTATCTTGGTATAATAAAGTCTAAGTTATCATAGAATAATGTAGGGATTTTAGATTCACAAAATTCATCATGAATAAACTCTAAAATTATGGAAAATTCTTTGTAAGTAATTCCATAGATGCACTTGATATGATATAACTTAAGCAGAAAAGACAACTTCGAATACTTCATACACCCTTCATACAGTTCTTGTTTTATGTCTTCAGATAATTTATAAAACTCATTTTTTAGTCACTGAAGTTCTAATAATGATTAAAAAACTCATGATCAACAAGATGTTCTATTGATCTATTAAAATATTGACATTGTATCTTGAAAAGTCAAATGCATCATTTATCATGTTTCGAATTGAATTCTCTTATGGAGGGTCACTTTGTGTTTTGTTGACAGGATAGTCATTATTTGACTTTATATAAAATTCTATCCACCATTCCAAATCCAACATATATATCGATTAGGAAATAATTTCAACATTAAGTGATCATATTATTCATTTCTATTCAACTATCACTTGAACTTATAATTAGGATACAAAATTTTTATTCTACCATCCAATGATTAGTTTTCAATTGTATAATCTAAAAATTCTTCCAAACACTTGGCATAAAGAGTTGTGTTTCAAGAAAAATTAACCCAAATTTTATCCATAGGTATTTAATATCAATATTCTATGTATATATTCAGATTTAAATATATAAACTTTTAATTAAAAAATTATAATCAATTTTTAATATCACCCAAATTTGTTATTGACCAGGGTAGCATCTCGATTCGATAGAGCACAAATTTAACATGAAAATTATTCAATCTAACATGAAAAAAATAATAAAAATGAATAAATATCTCCACTTACAATAATAGGGTCAGATGTCATGGAAGAAGGTCACTAAGGTGAGGAGAGGGAAATTGAAAATGTGGAGGTTGGGGATATGATCCCAGTAACATCTGAATCAGACAAAAATAGGGGAAATTAGGGAGGTAGGGAGGAGAATATGGTAGTGGGTAAGGGTTTAGGACTTGACCACCATTAGGGGTGGTGGTCACTAGGAAATAGGGAAGATGGACCACCATCTAGGGAGAATAGCTACCAAGGGCATCATTGTGGTCGGTATTGGGGGGGGGGGGTCAACAGTCTACAGTCGCCGATGAGGGAGGGTGATTAGGGTTAATGTCAAGGAAAGGGGGGGTGTCATTAGTCAACATTGAGGTAGGGGGGGTTAATAGTCAACATAGAGGGAGGGGGATCAGGGGGGTTTAGAAGGTTAGGGCAATGGGGGTTTGGGTGGGGTGGGGTGGGGAGGGGTTAATTGATATTTTTAAAAAAATTTCATAGTGGTTTTAATAAAAAACCTACTAATTATAAAATTATAAAAAATATAGAAGCTATTTTACCAAACCAAAGATATATTTTAAATAATAATTAATATTCTTTGTTTAGAAGTGATTTCCATAACTACCTCTAATAAACCACCACTAAGACCTATTTTTTTGTAGTTCATGAGGAAACCCATGTGTGATGTAGGTTGGAGTATTCCCAAAACCAATTTTACAATGATTATAGTGGGTCATTTGAAGCGTGTGGATCCATGGTGGATTATGTAAAAAGTATTCATGATATTAGTAGTTAGGGGGTGAGTGTAGGTCATGATAAAATGATAGTATAATATGGTTGGATTTGGTGGATTATAATTAAATGGGATGACCAAATGTGTGGTTTTTGGTTTAAGGGGGGTATTTTTGGGTGAAAATCCTAGACCCACATAATATTACACAAAGGATGGTGGCTAAAATATATTCTTGGATGGGAAATTACTCTTATCACCCATGGGTTTTATGATGGAATCTCATAAAGTCCTATATATTGGAATAGAAGAACTAGGGTTAGAGGAATTAGATCCCAACACATGCACCAATCAATCTATCACTTGATCTATGTAATTATTGAAAAAAATACCCTTAGAGATCTCATCTGGTTATAATTACTAAAAAATATTTGTAAATGAACTATTGTAAATGAAACAACCATAACAACCCAAAAATATCAAAAAATATATCCATTTGTAATGGTATTAAATAAGTTTTGTAAAAGTTTATATACAAACCCCCACATAAGGGTTCATACGCCACTACATAAGAGTACTTTTCCCATTATTTAAGGGTGAACACTTCCATGTAAGAGTCGACCATACTAGCCCCTCTACTCGTGTAAGAGTAAAAAGTAAAACATAAGGGTAAGAACCCCATCAGGTAAGGGTCATTTTAATACCATGTAAGGGTAATGAATCTAATGTAAGGGTAACACTACTACAAAATAGGCCTTTAATAGCACTAGTATAGGTCTTTATCAGTACTAAAAAAACACTGATAATCAGAGCAAGGTTAAAAGACCGAAACTTTTATCAGTGTAAAAAAGCACTGTTAAAAGGGTCCTTTAACATCACCTTGTTTAGCATTGTTAAAGGTCCCTTTTAACAGTGCTTTTTAGTACTATTAAAGGTGCCCTTTAATAGTTCTTTTTTAGCACTGATAAAGGCAACAATATTAAAGTGGGTAAAATTATATTTTTTGTATACACCTATGAGCCCAACCCCATTATTAGTGCTTCCATGACCCCCTTTAATAGCGCTTTTCACCCCACCACCCCCTTTACCATCACTTTGTGAATTTCTAGCCTCATGCACGCCCACCTAGACTCGAACCCTACACCTGTATTTTAAATATGGAACACCTTTACCACTTCACCATGTTGTTTTATTATCTTTTTAATGGTATTTTTGTTTATATAAATATATATTTACATATATTTATATAATTTTTTAAATACATTTATACAATATATTTTTGTGTGTGATATATATATACTTATATTTATTTAAATGTATTATATATTATTTTCATTTACATATAATAGAATATAATATAAATATACATCTATTTTTTAATACACACACATATGTATATATAAACATTGTAAATATATTTGTATAATGTAAAAAATGGTTAGAAATTGTTTCAAATATATTTTAGAATATGTATTTATTTATATATATTATAATATACATTTTTATATAAATATGTTGATATATGTATTTATATTAGTGATTTATTACAAGTAAATATAAGAAAATATAAATATATTTAATTATAAATAAAATTACATTGTGAAAAATGATAAAATTTAAAAATTATAATATCAATATGAATGAAAGTCTTGGGAATAATTTCTATCCCCACTAAAAAAGGTAAAAAATACCCCTTAAACGAGACTTAAAATCCATCGAATGTTAAGAAATTGGTGTAACCCGACTAAAAACTCAATTTTAGAAGCCTTTTGGGCCTTTTTTGGCCTTGAAAAATATGAAATTGGTTAGCCTATATCAATAGGGGCATATATATCATCATAAAATTTGATTTGATATGTGGTAGAGAAAAAACGATCACTTGGATCAAAAGTTATGGTTGTTTGAAGTTAGAGTTACATTTTTAAATTATTTTAGATGTTTTATTAATTTTTTGATTTTTTTTATCTTAAAATTGATATTAAATGACTATTAATCAGTAATAATAAGAAAATTATTAATTAAAAATATATTTTTTAATTATTTTATAAGCCATTTTCACTAAATATATTATATATTTATTGTAAATGCCTATTTACCTTATCTAAAACATATTTTAAAAAATATATATTATATTTATATCAATATAAATATATTTATATATTAATATATTATTTCTAATAATTTTTTTTGAAGTATAACATTATCAACACTACTAAAAAAACACTGACAAAGGGGAGTCTTTATGAGTGTTTCTAAAAAAACACTGATAAACACCCTCTTTATCAGTGATTTTTTACAAGCGTTGATAAAATAACCCATTTATTAGTGATTTTTTAAAAGAACTGATAAAGGCCCCCCTTTAAAACTTTTTTAGTGCTATTGAATACCCCCTTTAACAATGCTAAAAAAAGCATTGTTAAAGACCCCCTTTAACGACACTTTTTTTAGCACTGACAAAGCGGGTCTTTAAAATAATTTTTATCTATTGATATTAAATTCCTAGAGCTAGGTAAACCTAGTTTTATAGTAGTGTAATAACCATTAATATAAGGGTAACACATGACTCACATAAAGGTAAAACCCTAAATACACATCCAACGTAAGGGTATACTTGATCTTGTATAAGGGTAATCCATATTTAACCAAGGCTACATAAGGGTATAAGCACAATTACGTAAGGGTAGTATACCTAACAAAAACACTATGTAAGGGTCAAAATAGACCCATGAAAAGGTAAAGGCATTCAAATAAGTGTTATTTAAGGGTCATAGAAAACCCATCAAAAGGTAAAACCAGAGAAAAAAACCTGTGTAAGGGTCTCCGGAACCTCATGTAAGGGTAAAGTTAACATCACTAGACTTAGGTAAAGGTACAAAATTACAATATAAAAATAAAATTAAGGTAGTAAAACAAATAGTATAGAATTATGATTGATATTAAACCTGGCAAAACTTAAATAACAATTTAATAAAAAATGTTCTTCATTTAGAAATTGCACATGCTAAAATAAACAAATATCCACCACTTTCAAAAGAAAATAACACTAATGGATTATGTTCTTAAACTAAAGGTTTAATCAATTATAATACAATTCAATATTTTTAACCAATTCTTAAACTTTGGTAAAGGTATAGCCTTAGTTAAAATATCAGTTGGATTTTCATTTGTGTGTATCTTAGTGACACCCACTGTTTCACTTTCTATAAAATATCTAATAAAATGAATTCTGATATATCTCTATTTATAATTACCATTGAATGATAAATTTTTAGATAGATAAAGGTAATACTGAGAATCAAAATGTACCTTAATAATATAATTACTTATATTGAGATTGAAAATCAAACCCTTAATCCATATGGATTCATTGATAGCTTCTGTCAGTGCTATGTACTCTAACTCATTGATTGAGAGGGAAACCACTAATTTTATATTTCAATTTCATGATATAGGTCTTCTATACGAAGTGAATAAATTACGATTTAGTTATTTCCTAGTATCAACGTTTCCAACATAGTCAGAATCTATATAACCAGTCACTAATTTAGAATAATTAACATTCTTACCATATAAAATTAAAAGATATGATATAGAAGAATAATACCTTAATATCCATGTAAGAGAATGTTAATGCGGATTGCCTATATTTTTCATAAACTTACTCAATGTATAAATAGATAAGGAAACATCTGGTCTGGTACAAATCATAACATACATATCACTTCCCACTACATTAGCATATAAGATTCTACTCGTATATTCAATATAAGAAGCTGTGAAAGGTAACTAAGATAATGAAAATTTAAAATGTTGGACAAGATGAACAATAAAAGGATCTAATTCATCAAACAAATACCTATTTATAACTATAAGGATATAGGAACATTGAGATAGATAAGTAATCTTATGCTTCCTAACCATAATTATTTCCATGCCCAAAAATTTTCTAAGTACATCCTAGATATTTAATTTCAAAGGATGAATTCAATTTCATTTGAACATGGGTGATTAATTTCATATCACTACACAGGAGTAACATATTATCAACATAAATAAATAAATAAATATTGTAGTTTTTAACATATTTAAAATATACACATGCATAAAAATGACACCTATTAAACAATTTTATGACATAAATGAGTCAATTTTTTATACAATTTCCTTGAAAATTGTTTTAATCCATAAAATTATTTATTAATAAAATATATTTGGATAAATTTGAATTCTTTCTCAAAACTAGCAGAAGGATTCATGTATAATTTTTTATTTAAATCACCAAGTTGGAAATAAGTTTCAACATATAATTGTTCTATATGAAATTCTAAATGGGTAGAAAAAGCAAGAAGAATTATTATTAAATAATTCTTAACTATAGGCGAAATTTTAAAGTAATATATTCCCTCTATTTTAAGGAAGCCTTTGGTTACAATAATGTATTTATACTTAACTTTATTCCCTATAGTATTTTATTCTTTTATTTTATATATCCATTTACATCTAATCACCTGGGAATTATGTGGTTTATTGAATATATACCATCTATGGTTCTTTCATATGGATTCTATATCATCTTCTATGGTGGAAATACAATACATAGAGTTGTTGTCATTGATAGCTTGATTGAAGCTTTGGGGGTCATCTCCACCAAGATCCTCTACCATGTGCAAGGAAAAGGCAACAATATCAGCATGGTTGTACCTAAAAGGATGTATAATGACTATCCTATGCCTATACCCAGAGAGTTGATAGACTCTAAGGTCAATAGGAGCTCCATAATAAGGTTAATCATCCTAATTAGATTTATATTCTTTCTTAAGATGATAAATGGGTTGCTAAGAGGTAGATGGAGGACTCTTAATAGAATACTCACTAATACTGGGATGATCAACCTCAAGATCCATTTTATAAGAAGGAGTATCACTCACATCAGTGAAATGATGGAATCTAGGAGAAATATAATCTTGATACAACACATCCCAACTAATAATAAATTTATGAAAACCATGTTTATCAATCCAAAGTTTTAACCCCTTAACCCCCTTAGGATACCTGAGGAAAATGAACTTGACAAACCTAGGCCTGGACTTATCATCCTTGATATGAGCATAGATAGTGCATCTAGACATATTAATATATACATAGGATGGGGGTTGATTTCTCCATATATCCATAGGAGTATTAAAGTCATTAGAATATGAGGGACACCTATTTATCAAGTAGTCTTCCATAGTTACAGCCTCTATCCAAAATGAATTTGTCAAGCCTAGTGATGTAGCATGCTACAAAATTTATCAAGAATGGTACAATTCATATTCTCTACTAAACCATTTAGCTGAGGAGTAAAACTCCCAAATTGGTGCCTCGGAATTCCCTCATCTTTACAAAACATATTGAATTTAGTAAATAGGAATTCAAGGAAATTATTAGTCCTTAAAGCCTCTTGTTTCTTCTTAGATTGACTTTATACAACAACTTTCCTTGTTTTAAACACCCCAAAGACATCAATTTTTTTTTATTAAAAATATAAACCCAAAAATTACATGAAAATTCATATATAAAGGTGACAACGTAATATCCTCCACCATGAGAGGTTGTCCCAGATGGTCCCTATAGGTCAGAGTGGACATATTCAAGTGGTAAACTAGCTTTAAAATAGGATTTATGAAAAATGACTCTTATAAATATACCCAGGACATAGTACTCATAAAAAGTTAAGTTACTTGGGTTAACATGAGTGAGAAAACCTTTATTTTTCCAATTCCTCTAGACCTTTTTCACTCACATGTCCAAACCACTTATGAAGAATAATAGTGTTGTCACTATTAGTGATATAGGTGCTACCAATTTGTTTTACTTGTGTTTTTACATCCAGAACATACAACCCATTCATCAAGGATCCTTTCGTAACTATGAAATATACCATGGATACTCTTAGGTAACCAAAATCATATTTAAAGGTGTAACCTCTATGATCTAATAAACCTAATGAGATTAGATTCCTTTATAAATTTGGAACCCATATGACATCCAACAAGGTGACTAGAGATTGTTTTGGGAGATTTAATATAACAAAACCTCTACCCATGAAACAACATCTCTTCTTTTTTCCTATAACTACCTATCCTTAATCTATTTTTACCAGACTAGAAAAATAACTCCTATTGGGGAACATATAGAAGGATTATCCTATTATAAAATTCACCATGAATAAAGAGTGTCTCGAGGCACACCCAACACATCATTATTCTCATAGCCTTGGTCGGAAAATATTGAATGATCAGTAGAATCTTTAGGAGTTTTACCATATTTTAAATCAGGGAATTTGGGTCTAACATGCCTAGGTTTCTTGAAATATGAGAAACTAACCACTTTTGGCTTGGATTTAGACTGAGAATATCTATATTGGATATAGTTCATTCCAACCTTCTTATTATTACCTTATTCTTCCCTTAAAACTCTGAATGACTCCTCACATTCAGATCCTCCACCTCAGGTTTAACCATAGACTTCCCATGAACTCATGAGAAATCAAAGCAAAATTTTCTTACTCCAAGGTTAATTAATCTCTTCTCTACATCATAGAATCAATAATATGTTCATATGAACTATATAAATAAATCATAAGTATAATGGCATGGTCCTCATCACCAACACTAACATTTATATTGGCTAAGTCTAATAATATTTTATTAAACTCATCAAGGTGTGCCTGAATAGTAGTGAAAGGACATTTCTTGAAGGTATATAATTTTTGTTAATTATTTATACTAATAATTAAGGGGTTTTCATGTAAATCATTTTATGTTTAGACCAAATAATAGCTGTGTAAGTTTCATATGAAACATTTCATTGAACTTTATCAGTTAAAGACAAGGTTAAAGAGCTATGGTATTTCATAAAAACATGCAGAGGGACTTACGAATATGTTATAACAATATTTACATCAATGGAATGACTTATATGGGGTTTATTAGGTCTAAAACGGTATCTAATAACCCCTAATAGATTATCAGGGCTTGTATTTTTGGTCTCCATTGATTAAAATAATTATTATCGTTCAATTTATTAATTTTATACTTATAAGAAGCCATATTATATGTGTGGAAGGCACTAATACCAACCATTGGGAGAAATTAATATTGGAGTATCCCAATAACCTAAGGAATATGCACAATATGAACTTTTCTAACTTTTAACAAAACAAGACTTTAAAAATAAACAAGTGATAACAGTGAGAAAAACCAAATAAAGAAAGAAAATGATAAAGAACATAAATATTTAACATGGATCAGACAAGTTGTTCCTACTACATATAGATAACACCACCCTGATACCAATTTTACTAACACTAAAACAAATTACAACAACGTAATAAATAGAACTAGTAAAGCAATAGAAATAAACCGAAAATAATAAAAGCAAAATAACAGTGAAAAGAAAGATCTCACATTACTTAGTCAGATTTTCCAACCAATAAAAAACCAAAACCTCTTCATGTATTCTATATTGTATTGATGAATAGGAGAAATAAATTCCTCATAAAGAGGAGTACGATCTCTATTGAAACATGCCAGTAATGCTCTGTTCTTCTGTTGTGAAGGCAGTGATGTATCGAGCATGGTACGAAACCACGAGCTCCAACTCAACTTACAATGGATGGAGCATTATATATATTTCCAATGGTAGTATAAATATCTTAAAAACCTACACACCAATCGATCTCCCATTCGATCTGTTCAACACTCAGAAAAAATACCCTAGGAGATCTTATGCTGTTATAATGACCCAATAATATTTGTAAATAAATGATTGTAAATCAAACAACCCTAACAACATAAAAATATCAAAAAATAAATCCTTGCATAATGGTATTTTTTTCATAAAGTTCCACATAAAACCCTCTACATAAGGGTTGATAATCCATTGGTTAGGATTACTTTTCCCACTAAATAAGTGCAAGAACCACTATGTAGGGGTTGACCATGCTCACATAAGGGTAGACCCCCAATCACATATTGGTATAAAGTGTAACATAAGTACAAGAACACCACTACATAAGGGTCAAAATAAAACCACATAAAGGTAAGGAATCTCATATATGTGTAACAAACTTTCATGTAAGGATACCACATGGCTCGTGTAAAGGTAAAACCCTAAATACACAACTTGCGTAAGGGTACTCCTAAGCTTGCATAAGGGTAACCCATATTTCATAGTGGATATATAAGGGTAGAAACATAATTGAGTGTAGTATTCATAACAAAAAAACTATGTAAGGGTAACAATGGACTCATGTAAAGGTAAATTCATCCAAACAAGGGTTACATAAGGGTTATGATAAACCCAAGTGATGGTAAAACCAAAGGAAAAAAACTTGTTTAATGGTCTTTAGAACATCACGTTAGGGTAAATATAACTTCACGAGACTAACATAAGGGTAAAAACCAACAATATAAGAATAAAATAAAGGTTGAAAAAAATAGAGAAATTTTGATTGATATTAAACATTTCAACACGTAAACAATAAACTAACAACGAAATTAGTTTCATTTTAGAAATCAAGCATGCTAAAATCATCAATATTATTTATAAAAACATATGTAATATATTTTTATCAAGTCTTCCTCATGTGTAATAATATATAAATAATAAATTATGAATCATATAAAACGAAGTGTGAGGGATTAATTTATTATCAAAACATTAATAAAGTGGAGAATATCCACCCAATATTTCCCCACCTTTTGATACTTACAAAACCCAAACATATCCAATATAATCTCCCAATTTTTTATGGATTAAAAGGTAAGACATGAATGAGTAGGCTATGTAAAAATAAATAAATAATAAGTAGTAGGGGCATGTAAAAACTTTATCCCCCTTTATTAAAAAATAATACACAACATACAAATTCTTTCCCTTTAAATAAATAATCATAAATAAAAAAACTAGCACGATTATAAAATAATTAATAAACTTATAGAATAAATAATAAACATTCCATAGAAAATCAGTATCTTTAGAAAATTATAACTCTTATTAGAAACTTGAAATAATAATAATAATAATAATAATAATTAAAGGCATACTAAAAAAATATATAAACTCTACCTTAATATAATCCTCCTTTGAAAATATGGGGAAATGAATTATCACCAAGTGAACTCCTCATATGTAGTACTTGTAACTACAAAGAGCCACAAAACATATTGAAAATAATAATAATAAGAATTGTAATTAATTAAATAAGGAATTAATAGTTTAGTTCATGACATTAAAAATATAACTGTTAAGTATATGATAAATAATAAAGACAAGTCTCCCTTAAACTAATCTTAAATAATTCAAATATATTATGGGAATTTAAATAAAATATATTCAATAAATTAAATATACACAATTAAATATATAAAAAAATATATTAGATAAAAAAATGTGAGGTAATTATAAAAGTTTTTACCACTATATAAAATAGTCAGCGAATATCATGTAGTGTCCCATCAGTGATTTTCTTTTCAGTTATTTTTACTATTTATTTTGGCTCGATCTTTTTTTCCTTTGGATTTACTTTGAGTTATTGGAGAAAAAGTGAGAAATTTTGGGTGGATAGTGTGTGAAGTATGGATGGAACATGGTTACTGGTAACCATGTGCCCTAAATCAGGTAACCGTGTGATATGAGGATGGGTGAGGCAACAACCACCACATGACTAGTGCACGGTTAGTCAGACCATGCGCCTCAGCCCTGGTACCCATGTGGTAGGTGGCCAATTTGAAGTATCAACTACCACATGACCAGCGTATGGTTAGTCAGACCATGTGGGGTTACCGTATGGTTGGTTCTTCTTGGATAGTTAAGGCGACTCAATTGCCACATAGTTTTTCAAACAAGGATACTAACTATGTGGCCCTGTCTAGGTCATTAAATTTTGGTTTTTAATTTTATATCTCCCCAATTTTTAACCTCCAAACCTATTCTCTCCCCCCTTCTGGATTTATCACCCAAGGCGCACATCCATCTCCATTCCCCTCTATTGGAGCTCCATTTTTGTGCCAGATTTGGTGTGTTTTTTCATCGGTTCTTTAAGTAAGTGTCTTCTCTGTAACGACCCAAACTTTAATTAATGGAAATCCCTCTTAATCAAAATAAATATCTCTTTATGTAAAATGTTTATATAAGATGTCAACTTCTTTGGTTTTATGTTTTTGGATTTTAAAATACTATTAAGAATTGTGACTATTTCTAATATAGCCATTGAATAGTGATCACATGATTAGTATAAATATAGGGCATTAACAAATCCAATTTACTCAGACAAAGGAAGTGATGACCTCATCCAGTAGACGTGCCCCATATGAAACCCATTTGTCATAGCTCAGAAAGGAGGTTGCGTCTTTGGTCTTCTCTCTTGACCAAGACCAAGTTGAGCTTGAATATGTTAAGCTTGAGTGGGACCACCTACTAGAGAAGTGGAAGTTGATAGAGATTACCACCCGAGAAATGTTATCTGAGCCATCCCAAGAGTCTGTCACCATCGAACACCTTACTATTCAGTCTTATGTGGGTGTTTAAGGGGTAATTTAACAAGAAACTAGTAATATGGTTGTGTAAATTATTTTTGTATATAATAATGATTATTCCTTCATTTTATTATTATTACCTTGTAAATAGTTTTTTTAAGCACAAATAGTATTTTTAGTTAATGTTCAACTAAGAAATATATTTTCAGGAATTAATGGATTTTTGAATTAAATAATATTTTAATAAAATATTATTATTATTATTAAATTAATTTTTATTAAATATAAATGATTGTATAATTTTATGAAAGCAATTGTAATTTTTATTAAGGTTTGAAGGCCATTTTTGTCAAAACCCATGAATTTTCAATAAATGTCAGTTTTTATTTTAAAAGTGAAAATTAACATATTTAGAAAATTATTTAGATAAAATCAATATTATTTCTTGAATCGGGATGTCAAAATTATCCAATGGTGAATTTTTCATAATTTTATAAGATAGTCAAATTTTTGGGTAAAAATTATATATCGTTTAAATATATAATGTGTTTTATGACATCATAATGACCCAATAGTGATGTAATAAAATATTATAAACTTTATTTTCATCCAATATATGTTTTAGAATTAAAATGATGTTATTTTATGTTTGTTTGAATTATTTTACAAAGCTTTAGTGGACCCCTCAAGACTTATTAAACATTTTGTCTTTCTGAATTGTTTTCCTTGGGAGTATGACTCACCTCCACATAAGCAACCCCATTATTTTAAGAAGTTCAGAATTTGGTCTTATAAAATATTTTTTTCCACTTCTCTTTTCCAAAAACCATGGGCAAAAAACATGGGATGGTTTGTGGTTTGGATTAGTTTAATGTGAGGTGTCCCAAACCTAAATAATAAAGAATTCCCCCACCTTTCCTATATAAACCCAACCAAGCTCCCACTTCCTCCTCACTCAAAGCCTTTGGAGTTTGTCCAACCTCTACCCTCATATCTATATAATCCTCCCAAGCTTTCCCAAGCTCCCAAGAATCCTCTCTCAAGCCTCTCTCAAGCCTTTGGATGCACATTTCCAAGTAAGGGGTTTTCTTCCTTTCTCATTTTTGTCCAATTTTCTTAATATTGTTATGACATTTTAATTTCAATTATAAATTTTGGGGTATGGTTTCACACCTCCCCCATACTGACCTATTTATGTTTGAATTATGAGATACCCCTTTCTCTATCAATAAATTCCTCCCATGTACACCCGTTACTATGCCGAAATTCCAAAAGGAATTTATCTCTCCTCACTTACATTCAAGAAATTATTTTGTATCATGAATATAAATTACATTAAAATTGTTGGGACATGTATCTATATGACTCCCTTACATCCCATTTCATGTACATATGATGGGACACCCCTTTCTATCTCATCAACAATTTTTATGAATTCTTACGTCACGCCGTCACACTTCCGAAATTACACTGATTTTCCAATCCAATGCCATTTTTTTTAAAAGGTAATGACTTGGTCAAAGACCAAAGTACCATTTATTAATTAAAGAAACAAAAGTTTAAATAATATGGAAATATGGTATTATTTTACAATATCTATAAAAAATATGAAATAAATTAGCTGGCAGGGTATCCAGCCAAGTCATGTTCTGATGAACACATTTGTTGGTAAGGGCATCGGAAATAGAATTTGCTTCACGGAAGGCATGAGTAGCTATGTAGTCAATCTCATGGAGCAATTTTAGGCAATTCATCTATAGAGTAGTAAGCGGCTAGGCGAGATGAATAACACCATTCCAAATGGAATGGACAATGGTGGTAGAATCACTTTCAATCCAAAGCTTTCTCCATCCTCTTTGAAGCGTGAAGTCAACTACGTGGATGACTC
Source organism: Viscum album (assembly GCA_963277665.1). Classification (NCBI taxonomy): domain Eukaryota; kingdom Viridiplantae; phylum Streptophyta; class Magnoliopsida; order Santalales; family Viscaceae; genus Viscum; species Viscum album. The sequence continues at coordinate 1,486,186,544 of OY728137.1, read as the reverse complement.
CTAGCATTTCAGCTTCCAAAGATTAATAAAGACCACATCCACCATAGAAGCAACCCTAACACTGGCTATAGGAGTCTCTAAAGATAGATCCACAACTAGAAGGGCATGGGTTTTCCTTTGGGGCACTATTAACGTTCACTTTGATCCATCCTGGCATCGGTGATTTCCAGAAAACTTCAAAGGAACGTCTGGGCTGCGGAAAAATACCCGGAACCTAGATATGTCGAAGGATCTCAAAGTCACAAACATAGTTGTTGCAATAGTCATCTTGAATTGAAGTAGCTTCATGGATCGCAATTATAATTCAAGTTTTTCTATCATTGAGACTGAATGAGTGCTTATTATGAATAATATCGTTTCAGACATACCAAATCTCGTGCAGGAGTTCCGCCACTGCCGCAAGAAATATATTTTTTAACTTGTTGAGAGGCTTCATGTCTAGTAAATTTTTTCAAGAACAAACAAATTCAGTAAGATAAGGACCAACTGTAATTAAATAAGTCAAAAATATAATTCCATAAATTAGAGGTCGTAGCATAAGAAAAGAAGAGATGATCCGAATCCTCCATGTGTTGATTACACAAATGACATTTAGAGTAGAGTTGAATGCCAAAAGTTTGCAGGCCAGTTTCAGTGGGCAATCTATTATGTGAAATATGCCAAATAAGATTGAACCTTGAGGGTTTGATCCAAGTCTTGTTAAAGGTACTCACCCATTGATGATTAGATTCATTTCCAGAAAATTATTCTTTTGGAAATTTTTTGAATCAAGAATACCATTAGCAGTAGGTTCCCAAACAAGGAAATCTCCAAAAGTAGAAAATGGATAATTATCAATGATTTGTGCAATGTTGTCCGAGAGATCATGCCTCTGTGATTGTAAAACATCCTTGATAGTATGACTAGTGTCTTCAGAAGTATTATTAGGAGGTAACAAAGATGTCAAGGGGTTACCAATCCAATTGTCACACAAAAAATTAATGCAGGAGTCAGCGTTAACCATCCATCTAGATTTTTCCATAATCTTATGATATGAGTCCCTAATGGAAGGCTAGATAAAGGAGTTAATGAAATTAAAATTCCCTTTCAAAAGTTTATTAAAGAATCTATGATTTAAAAATTTAGAATCTTTAGAAGTACAATTTATGTGACGCCAAGTGAGTCTATCTTGAAGGGAATCATTAAAATCGTTTAAATTTTTGATACCAATTCCTTCTTTATCAAGAGGTTTACAACATGTCTTCCAAGGGATGGTGAAAAGCTTCTTTTCAAAAATACTTCCCGTCCAAATGAAATTTTTAATAAGGGTATTAATTTTCCTGAAGGTACCTATGGGCCATTTATAAATCATGAGAGTATAGACCATTTTAGAGACAATGTTCGATTTAACAAGGCATATTCTACCATCCATGGAGAGGGATTTCCCCTTCCAAGTAGAGAGTTGATTTATAATTCGATCAATAGTATTAGAAAAGTAGCAAGATTTAGGTCGCCCCCAAAATATCGGGACGCCCAAGTAAGTGATTGTAAAAATACCTTCTTTAATTCCAAGATTATTGGTAATGATAGTTTTTCTTCTAGTAAAGAAGTTTTTTACAAAGAAAATATGAGATTTATTCTAGGAAATGGCTTGACCTGAAATTTCCTCATAATGAGAAATAGCTTGTTTAAGAACATGACTGTTTCTTTGGTCCCCTTTGAGAAACAAGATGATATCATCTGTATATAAAAAGTCAGTGGGAACATTTAGGTTTCTCGCAGCCTGTATGGGCTTAATCTTATTTTGATAAACTAGATTATTGAGGAGTCTACTTAAGCAATATTTAGTAATAAAAAAAAGAATGGAAGAAAGAGTGTCTCCCTACCTAACACCTTTAGAACATTTGAAAAAACCACGGGGGGTGCCATTGATCAAAACAGAGATAAGATCTAAGTGAAATAAAATTTTAATTGTCCCGATAAAAGTATCATGAAAACCAAAGTTTTTTAAGACTTTGAAAATGAAATCCCAATCAATGGTATCAAACACTTATCTAATATCATGTTTTATGGCCACACTACCCCCTCTTGTGTTTTTATTTAGGCAATTAGTACATTCGGAGGAAAGACAAATGAAATATTGAATAAACCTTCCTTTATTGAAACCGAACTGATTCCATGAGACAATTTTATTAGATATAGGGACAAGTCTATTAGCAATAATTTTAGCAATGATCTTGTAAAGAGTGTTAATCAGCACAATAGGTCTAAATTGATGTATCTATGAATCATTTTAAACCTTAGGTATTAAAATAAGGAATTAAGCATTAATTAGATGAGGAAGAGATCCATGAGTAAAAAAGGATCTCACAAGATTAAAAACATCAAAATTTAAGACATCCCAATGTTCTTGGTAAAAACCATTATTTAAGCCATCTGGTCCAGGCGCACTGTCCGGTTTTAGACTAAATACCATGTCTCTGATTTCATGCTCAATGGGAATACTTAAGAGAGACTCATTATCTTTTTCATCCACCATTAAAGGTATAATATCAGATCTAAGGTCAATATTATTATCAGGACCATTAAAGATGTTGTAAAAGTAAGAGATAACATGTTCCGAGATGGCCTCTTCAGTGTCAATGATCGAATCATTGTGTATAAGTTTAGTAAGAGGACGATTAGATTTACCGATTCTTTGGAGGGAGTTATAAAATTTAGTATTTCGATCCCCATCAATAATCCATTTTGTCCTAAACATTTTCATACAAATATTATCCTTAAAGGTGAGTAATGAGTTGAGTTTTAAAGAAATATTAGCCTCCGATTGAGGGTCCACATTAAAGTCTAAGTTGGTACTATGTGTTTGGATTTGGCTAATATCTTTTTCAAGAGTGGAAATATCTAAATCCATTTGAGAGATTCTAGTTTTACACCAGCCTTTGAGGGCATGCTTCAAGGTTTTTTGATTGAACATACAGGCAAAGGAATCATGATGATGTTTCATAGAATTCTAAGTGTTTTTAATAAAAGTGATACAGTCAGGATCCAAAGACCAAGCATTGTTAAATTTTAAAGGAAGGGTAAGTTTACGTTCATTAATGAGGGAGCTAAATAAAATAGGATGATGATTAGAGTTAAGTCGAGGCAGAGTTATACTAGAGACATTATCCCAAATGTCAAGCGCTTTCATGTTAACAAAGGCCCTATCAAGCTTACTGGCAACAGTTTTATTATATTGTCTTCTGTACCAAGTATATTTAGCACCAGTAAGGGTAACTTCAAAATGATTACAATCCTCAATAGAGGATCTGAATTCTCTTATGGATATGGAGAGACGTGAGGGGCCAATTTTTTCACAAGAGTTAATAATGACATTGAAATCTCCCATAACAACCCAAGGGTCCTGAATGGAGTTGGCCATGTCAGATAGATCATGCGAAAGAGTCCTTCTTTCTTGATATCTATTGTTAGCATAAACCATCGTACAATAAGTATTCTGACCATTTCATGAGAAATCACAGGTAAATTGTTGTTCAATATTTTTAAAAATGTTAATGTTTTGTAGAGAATTTTGATAAAAAATCCACATAGAATCAGTCTGAGGACCATTCTTACAGGAACCTATGAAGTTGTAATTTATATATCCAAGCCTCATGAATTTCATATTGAAGTTAAATTTAGGTTCATAGATAGCAAACAAATGAGTCTTATGAGTGTTTAAAAACCTCCTAAGAGTTGTGGAGGTATCATTATTAGCCATGCCTTGACAATTCCATAAGAGAAAATTCATTTCAACTTATGTTTTAGGTTATAACCCCTTTTTTTGGATTTCCCAGAACCTTTCATCCTTTGAGATCTCCTAACATTTGGAGAGGAAGTAGGTTTTTTTTATTCTCATTAGTTTTAACATTAGAGTTTGGAGAAAAAACATTAATCATAGCAGAATCTGCTGTAGGAATAGAGAAAATGTTCTTAAAGGGGGAGATGGCAGGGCAGTACTGCCCTGGGGATGATCCATCTCAAATACTTGAACAGATGGATGTTCATTTGAGGATTGAATAGTATTCTTAATCATGGCATAGGGAGAAGCCTCAGTAGAGACAACACTAGTCAAATCATTATCCTACAAGGGGACAATAGTGATTGCAGGGATGGAGGGCAGGGTGATGTTTTCTTGTAATTTTTCCCCAGACAAATCCCGAACAGATTGGTGCTCAGGTGAGGATTGTTCAGAATTTTTAATCAAAATAGTAGGGGTGGCATTAGTTATCAATAATTCAGAAGTGGAAACAGGAGTAGAAGGGTGATTCTATATTAAAGCAGAATCTTGTTTCCCAACAGGAGGTGTGTTAACCTCACTGTTTACAGAATAGTCTGCAGAAAGAAGAGCTGGCACATCTTTATCAACAGGAATAGAATCAATCATATGTAACTTGGTGTGTGCATCAGAAGTAGCGGTAGTGATATCATCGTGAACTTTCATGCTACTAACATAATTTTCAACATGAACAATCATAGAAGTGATTTCAGGAGCATAAAAACAGTTTTTATCAGCAGTTATTTGAGAAGGATTTATTGAGTTACCAGATTCTGGGATTTTGTCCATGTTACATTGTATCTTTTTAGAATCACCAAGGGAGGAGATCCCAATTTGCTGACTCTCTGTGCCATCCAGTGTCTTAGGAACTGCACCTATGTCATCCAATATAGAAGCTGTAATATAGTTCCCCATGTCCCTGCATACAGGCTCATTTGAAACTGATGCACCAGGTATATAAGCATTAGTAGCCAAATTGGAAATAATGGAGGGATTGTTCCCACCCAATTTATTTCCATTATCATCAGGGTTTTGAAAGATTTTAGCAACCATATTTTCAATGTCAATTGAACTTTTTCTATCTATTTGAAATGCCTCTTCCTCATCAACCATGTCCCCCCTGATTTACCATCTAGGGGGAAAAGGCATTAGGTTTCTTAACCCATATATCTTGTTTCTTTTTAGGGAATTCAGATTTATCCAGAATATGCTTTCCCTTATTATTGTGTCTAATTTCCTTCCAATCATTAGTTATTGGAGGGTCAACTTTTTTTCTAACCAATCTGCAATTAGAAAGGTTATGCCATATAATTTTGCAAACCTCACAAAAAGGAGGTTTCTTTTCATATTCAATTCTGATATCAGTTCTATATTCAGGATCATTGAAGTTTATCACTGATGGAAGTTCTATAGGAAGGTTTACCTCAACCATAATTCTAGAAAATATCCCAAGGTCTCCATTCAAGGTTCTGTGATCAATTTTAATAGGAGTTCCTATACAGAAGGCTATGTCATTTAAGATTTTAGGATTCCAGTAAAACCAATTAAGACCATGAATCCTAACCCATACTTGTGACATGGAATTTCTATGTGTGTATGGATTAAAGGAGACATCCCAGTCATAAATTCTAAGGAAACCCAGTTTAAGATGCAAATTACCGAATCTCCATACCTAATTAAGCTCTTCCTACGAGTTGAAGAGTATATGATAATAACCTTTGCCGATGGGAACCATCTTCCATCTTGCCGTACCCCAGCAATGTGCTATTCTATTCTTGAGTTCCATCAGAGGCCATGGTCGGTCACCCGTTTTGTAAGAAACTCGGCCAAGTCCCAAGTATTTGCACAATTATGCTCTTTGCTTCAGCGCTTCTGGATCCTCATCTACTGTGAAGCCACCATCATCAATCTTTTTGAAGAGCGGAGGTTTGTACTCCCTTACGTTACTCAGGTCCAATCCTTGTAACGCATCGCGGAAGGAGACAGGTAGCGCTTGAAGGGGTACTTAGAGATTTCCAACTTCTATATTGGGAGATCTAGAGTCTATAGATGCAGGAGTAGCAAGGGAAGTAAATTCCCACTGCGGATAAAAAACAACCATCGATGAAGCTTAGGAAAAATTGAAGGAAGAAAATAGGGTTTTCATTTGCCATGTCGCCTTACAGAGCACTCTCGAGAGCCCCATCCTTTCCAATGTCATTGTGTAGTGAATACCATGCCCATTTCTCTATCAAGGGTATTCAAATATATGAACATTTACTTATTAATATAAAGTTTCATGTATTAATTCCATATTCCTTTATCATGGAATAAATGATGATGTTTTATGAATCCATGTTATATGATCCATGTGGCACACTTATGCATGAAGTGAAATGTTTAAGAAGGGTGCGCCCTTAGAGCACTCCAATGCATTGGGTAAAGTATAATATCATGATACGTCATGTGCAATGGGTGTTTACTCATGCTAATTCAAGTAAAATGAGGGTTTAATCGTGCTTCATGTGCAATGAGGGTTTACTCATGCTCCATGTGCAATGATCCTTGGCTCATGCTAATTCCATGTTAAGTGTTGTTGCCACATTTCCCTGTTATGATTATCATGCTTTATCATGCCTTAATTTTTATGCTTCTCTTGTTCTCTATTGATATGCCTATTGTCTAACATTTATTGTAGTCCTCATGTTATTCCATGATTATTCCCTTACTGGGATTTATAGCTCACCCTTTTCTTATGCATGTCCTCAGGTTATCCCATGCAATGCTAAGTACGAGGGAATGTAGTGGTCATGTAAAGGAAGTTTTCAATAAAGATGTTGTATTTCATGTTATAAGTTGTTATATAATGATCCTAATATCCAAAGACACTAGACCTATCGATCTTCTATGTTGTATCAAGTGAAGTTTATGTAATAAATTATGTTTAATTGTGTAATAAAATGATCAGGGTTTTCATAGTTGGTATCAGAGGATAGGTATAGTTATTTTTGTGATTAGGATTAGAAAACCCTAGTAAAGACTTATAGATAGGACTATGTATAATAAAAACATTCCTAAGTTTTGGTGATTATTGATTAAGTAGTTTATTAAGAAAATACTTCCCTATCTGGATACGAGCAGGTAGAGGCGGCTTTGGCAACGATTTATCCTTGGGGTAAAACCCAAAAACACCGTTTTGATCTAGACTTGAATGGGAATTGGTGCACGACAACGGGCCTTGCTTCACTCTTGGTTACAACACTCTCGTGGGATATGCTTTGGTAAATTCACAAGATCAATATGAACCATTATTAATGGACTAAAAAAATTCCCTAAGAATATATGTTAGAAAGTATATCATGGATAACATAGATTGAATCCAATTGATTCATATGTTAAGGAAATAAAAGTTATTTATAAGTCATCAGTTTTGTCTTTGTATTACCCTTTGTGTGTTACCCCTAACTTTCCTTTTGTTCCAGCCATTGGCCGATAATAGGAGGACTCGGGCTAAAAACCGATGTGAAGATCAATGTGGTGAGTCTACTAATGAGATGTCCAATCCAATGGGAGCAGGAATCACAAAATTTCTCACACTTATTTCTCAGCTAACTCAAAATTTTATTAGAAACATGGGTTAAGAGGAACGTTCAACCCCCCCCCCCCTAAGAAAGAACAAGTCGCTATCAAGAGCTTCATGAGACAAAGGCCCCCTACTTTTAATGGATCATCTGATCACTCAATCAGTGAACAATGGATAAACTCCATTGAAAAGATCTTATCCATCCTTCAATGTTCTGAAAAAGAGAAGGTTCTCCTTGATGCTTATCGTATGGAGGGTGAAACTGATCAATGGTGGGCGTTGATCAAAAATACGAAGCCTGAGGAGGAGTAGAGGCGTTGAAATGGAAGGATTTTTGGAAGATGTTTTTCGATAAATATTTTCCATGCACCCTCTGAATTAAGATGGAAAGGGACTTCCTTGCCCTGAAGAAAAAACTAGGATGGATCTATTTGAGCGTACGAGGAAAACTTCACAAGGCTTGCACGATACGCCTCTGGGTTTGTCGTTACCCCTAAATGCAAGGTTGACCACTTCTTTGGTGGGTTGAAACCTAGCCCACAAAAAGCGCTAGCGATCCGTGACTTCGACAGCTATGAGGAAATTGTCTGATGTGCCCTCAAGGTCGAAATGGAGATCGAATAATATCAGGGGTATCATGGGGATAATAAGTGTAAGGTGGAATTCAATGCTGGTGGTCCAATGTATAAATGCAACGACTCTAACAAGATCCAGCACCCCACCTTCCAAAGGTGTGGAAATAAGCACCTTGGAAATTGCTTGAAGGGGAAAAGGAAATGCTTTAGGTGTGGAAGAGAAGGGAACCTAGCTGTTAACTACTGACAAGAAAAACCCACGGCTGCAACAAAGGAGAGGAATGCTACGGTTTAACATCAACACATTGTTCATTTCTAAAATTGCAAAGAACTAGGGCATCTTGCAAATTAGTTCCCTAAGCCAAGGGTTTTTGGAGGAAACCAACATCCTCCAAGGAAGCAAGGGTGAGTTTTTTCCATCACTACTACCGAAGTGAACCCATAATACAAAGTGGTGATAGGTACACTAGTTATTCATTCATTAATTGAAAACATACTTTTTTGATTCAGGTTCTACGCATTCTTTTATATCTTGAAAGTTTAGTAGAACAATCCCAGCACCACCACAAATCATGGAAGTGAAGATGTCGGTGAGTACGACAAATGGGAAAATCATTGCATCCCACAAATATAACTCCTCCTCTATCATAATCTGAGGATTAAACTTCTCGGATAACCTCTTCATACTCCCTATGGTGAAATTTGATGCGATTCTTGGCATGGATTTACTTTCCTTATATAGAGGAAACATAAATTTCCAGGAGAGGTAAATCACTCTCCATGAGGATAATCGACCCCAGATTATATACAAGTGCAAGGAGGAAGATGAATCTTCTTTAACTCCATCATCTCAAGCATGTATATTACTCCCCTATGAGAACACGTATCTGGATCATATGGTTGATTCCAAGGAAGAAACCATACTTGAATAAATGCCTATTGTGAGGGACTTTGATGAAGTGTTTCCCGAGGAATTGACTGGTCTTCCTCCTAGAAGAGATGTTGAATTCTCAATTGATCTTATACCTGGGGCGTTGCCAATATCCAAGACTCCATATAGAATGGCTGTTGTGAAGCTTGAGGAGCTGAAGAAACAATTACAGGAGAATCTGGATAAAGGGTTTATACGCCCAAGTGCTTCACCATGGGGTGCACCTATTCTCTTCATCAAGTAGAAGGATGGGTCAATTCACCTTTTCATCAATTATCGCGAGCTTAACAAAATCATGATAAAGAACAAGTACCCTCTCCCATGAATTTATGACTTGTTCGATCAGCTGCGTAGAGCACAATAATTCTCCAAGGTGGATTTTCGGTCGGGATATTATCAAGTAAGTGTGAAGAAGGAAGATATCCCCAAGAATGATTTTTCGTACAAGATACAGGAACTATAAATTCATAGTAATGCCTTTTGGACACACTAATTCTCAAAAAATCTTCATGGACTTGATGACTAGAGTCTTTAGAGATTACCTTGACAAATTTTTGGTAGTATTTATAGATGATATTCTGATATACTCCAAAACCAAGGATGATCATGATGAGAATCTGAGAACTGTACTAGAGACCTTACGGAAGGAGAAGCTCTATGAAAAGTACAAAAAGTGTGAGTTTTGGTTGAAGGAGGTCTCATTATTGCGCTATATCATCACAAGAAATGGGATATCTGTGGATCCCTACAAAACTGATGCAATAGAGGGATGTCCGAGGCCAACATCGATAATGGATATCCGTATCTTCTTGGGGTTAGCTAGATATTATCGAAGATTTGTGAGAAATTTCTCATGATTGTCCAACCCTCTTACCAAGATAACTCAGAAGGGATTAAAGTTTTATTGGAGTGATGATTGCGAAGAAAGTTTTAAGGAGATGAAAAGGAGGCTTATCACTATGCTCGTGATCACTTTACCCACAAGTGGAGAACTTTTTGTGGTATTCAGTGATGCTTCGAAGAAGGGCCTGGGATGTGTGTTGATGGAAAATGACAAAATAATTGCCTATGCTTCAAGGCAATTGAATTTTCATCAATATAACTATCCAACACATGACCTCGAGTTGGATGTAGTGATCTTCACTTTGAAAATTTGGCGGCATTATCTATTTGGGGAGAAGTGTGAAATATATACAGACCAAAAAAGCCTCAAGTATATATTCACATAGAGAGAGTTGAACAAGCGCCAACAAAGATGGTTAGAGATGATCAAAGACTATGACTACTCAATCCATTACCACCCTAGGAAAGTGAAAAAGGTGGCAGATGCCCTAAGTAGAAAGGACCCAACAATGCTATCATTGATGAGAATTGAAAAGGATCCAATATTCTTAGATTTGATGAAGATGGACATGAGAATCATAAATAAAGGAAAATCAAAAATCCTTTCACAAATGATTGCTCAACCGTCACTTTTGGAAAGGTTAAAGGATGCTCAAAAGGATGATGTAGGAATTCAGGAAAAAATGGAATCTATCAGAAAAGAGAAATCCTCAGAGTTTAATGTTAATGAAGAAGGAATTGTGTGATTTGGGAAAAGACTATGTGTTCCATCAATTCTAGAGCTGAAGAAGGAACTTTTGGATGATGCACATAGTTCAAATTTCTCAATTCACCCAGGAATCACAGAGATGTATCAAGATCTCTGAGAGTATTATTGGTGGGATAATATGAATAAGGAGATCGCTAAATATTCATCAAAGTGCCTGGTGTGTCAATAAGTGAAGGCATAGGGGCAGAAGTCTAAGGGGATGATGCAACAATTTCCCATACTAGAATGGAATTGGGAGATCATCACCACGGACTTTGTCACCAAACTTATGAAGACATCCAACGGAAAAATTGCAATCTGGGATGTTGTGGATTGTCTTACAAAGGATGCACACTTCATTGATATTAGTAAAGATTTATCATTGGATCAAATGGCACAAATATATATCAGGGAAGTGGTAAGGCTACATAGAGTACGACTATCTATTGTGTCCGATTGAGATCTAAGATTCACCTCTAAGTTTTGGAAGAGTCTTCAACATGCTATGAATACTAAACTGAACTTCAGTACAACCTATCATCCTCAAACTGATGGCCAATCTGATCAGACTATCCAAAAACTTGAGGACATGTTGAGAGCATGCTCAATGGACTTTAAAGAAGGATGGGATTAACAAATTCTTCTGTTTGAGTTCTCTTATAATAAAAGTTTCCAATCAAGCATCCAAATGACACCATATGAATCCATTTTTGGGAAAAGGTGAAAAACACCAGCGTGTTGGGATGAGGTCAGTGAGAGTAAGCTACTTGGACCAGAAATGGTCGAATAAATGGTAGAGAAGGTGAAAACCATTCAGCAACATATCAAGGTAGCCTAGAGTCAACAGAAGAGTTATGCATATAACCTTCGATGAGACCTTTATTTTAAAGTTGGAGACATGGTATTTCTATGCATATCTCAGTGGACGACGATCATGAGGTTTGTAAAGAAAGGGAAGTTAATTCCAAGGTACATTGGCCCCTTATAGATTCTTGATCGTGTCGGGGCTGTGGCCTATCGACTAGAACTTGCACCTACCATGGAAAAAGTATATGATGTCTTTCATGTACCCCTCTTAAGGAAGTACATACCGAAACCTTCACATGTACTCTCTCTAGAGACGGTATAGTTAGAGGATGATCTTTCTTATGAGGAGAAACCAGTGAAGATCTTAGATTATAGAGAAAACGTTCTATAAAATAAGACAATGCCCCTCGTCAAGGTGTTGTGGAGAAAAAAAAAGTTTAAAGAAGTGATGTGGGAATCAGAGGAAATGATGAAGTAGAGTTACCCACATCTCTTTTAGTGTGGGAAAAGAAAATTTTGAGGGTGAAATTTCTTAAGGGGGGGATATTGTAATGACCCAAACTTTCATTAATGGAAATCCCTCTTGATCTAATTAAATGTCTATTTATGTAAAATGATTATATAAAATGTCAAATTATTTGGTTTTATGTTTTTGGATTTTAAAATACTGATAAGAATTGTGACCATTGCTAATATAGTCGTTGAACAGTGATCACATGATTAGTATAAATATTAGGCTTTAACAAATCCAATTTACTCAGACAAAGGAAGCGATGGGCTCATCCAGTAGCCGTTCCCCATACGAAGCCCATTTTTCAGAGCTTGTAAAGGAGGTTGCGTCTTTGGGATTATCTCTTGACCAAGCCCAAGATGAGCTTAAACATGTTAAGCTCGAGTGGGTCCGCCTACGAGAGAAGTGGAAGTTGATAGAGATTGCCACCCGAGCAATGTTATCCGAGCCACCCCAAGAGTCTGTCACCATCACACTCCTTACTCTTCGGTCTTATGCGGGTGTTTTAATGGGTTATTTAAAAACACCCTAGTACTATGGTTATGTACATTATTTTTTTATATAATAATTAATATACTTTCATTTTATTATTGTTACCTTGTAAATAGTTTTTAAGCACAAATAGTATTTTTAGTTAATGTTCAACTAACAAATCTATTTTGATGGATTAATGGATTTTTGAATAAAATAATTTTTGAATTAAATATTATTATTATTATTAAATTAATTTTTATTAAATATAAATTATCTTAGAATTTTATGAATTCAATTTTAGTTTTTATTAAGGTTTGAAAGCCATTTTTGTCAAAACCCATGAATTTTCCATAAATGTCAGTTTTTATATTAAAAGTGAAAATTAACATATTTAGAAAATTATTTAGATAAAATGAATATTATTTATGGAATCATGATGTCTAAATTATCCAACGGTGAATTTTTCATAATTTTATTAGACAGTCAAATTTTTGGGTAAAAATTAAATACCGTTTAAATATATAATGTATTTTATGACATCATAATGACCCAATAGTGATGTAATAAAATACTATAAACTTTATTTTCGGCCAATATATGTTTTACCATTAAAATAATGTTATTTTGGGTTTGTTTGAATTATTTTACAAAGATTTAGTAGACCCTTCAAGACTTATTAAACATTTTGTATTTTTAAATTGTTTTCCTTGGGAGTGTGACTCATCTCCACATAAGCAACCCCATTATTGTAAGAAGTTCAGACTTTGTACTGATAAAATATTTTTTTCCACTTCCATTTTCCAAAAACCATGGGCAAAATCCATGGTCTGGTTTGTAGATTGAATTAGTTTGATGTGAGGTGTCCCAAACCTAAATAATAAAGAATTCCCTTACCTATCCTATATAAACCCAACCAAGCTCCCACTTACTCCTCACTCAAAGCCTTTGGAGTTTGTAAAAAATATGACCTCCTCTCTATAGAATCCTCCCAAGGTTCCCCAAGCTCCTAAGAATCCTCTCTCAAGACTCTCTCAAGAATTTGGAAGCTCACTTCTAAGTAAGTGTTTTTCTTCCTTTCTCATTTTTGTCCAATTTTATTAATGTTTTTATACCCTTTTTATTTCAATTATAATTGTTGGGGTATAATTTATCACCTACCCCATACTGCCCTATTTATGTTTTAATTATTATAGACCCCTTTATCCTGTAATAAATGTATCCCATGTACACCCGTTACTATGCTGAAATTCCGAAAGGAATTTATCTCTCCTCGCTTACATTCAAGTAATTATTTTGTACCATGAATCTAAATTCCATTACAATTGTTGAGACATGTAACTATATGACCCCCTTAATTTATATTTCATGTACATATGATGAGACACCCCTTTCTCTCTCATCAACCATTTTTATGAATTCTTACGTCACACCATTACGCTGCCGAAATTACACCGATTTTCCAAGCCAATGTCATTATGCAGTGAATACCATGCCCATTTCTCTATCAAGGTTATTCAACTCTATGAAAATTTACTTATTTATTATAAAGTTTCATGTATGAATTACACATTCCTTTATCTTAGAATAAATTATGATGTTTTATGAATCCATAATATATGATCCATGTGTCACACTTATGCATGAAATGAAATGTTTAAGAAGGGTGCGCCCTTAGAGAACTCCAATGCATTGGGTAAAGTATAATATCATGATACGTCATGTGCAATGGGTGTTTACTCATGCTAATTCAAGTGCAACAAGGGTTTACTCGTGCTTCATGTGCAATGAGGGTTTACTCATGCTCCATGTGCAATTATCCTTGGCTCATGCTAATTCCATGTTAAGTGTTGTTACCACATTTCCATGTTATGATTATCATGATTTATCATGAATTTATTTTTATGATTCTCTTTGTGCTCTATTGATATACCTATTGTCTAACATTTATTGTATTCCTCATTTTATTCCATGATTATTCCCTTACTGGGCTTTATAGATCACCCTTTTCTTATGCATGTCCTCAGGTTATCCCATGAAATGCTAAGTACGAGGGAATGTAGTGGTCATGTAAGGGAAGTTTTCAATAAAGATGTTTTATTTCATGTTTTAAGTTGTAATGTAATGATCCTAATATCCAAAGACACTAGACCTCTCGATCTTCTATGTTGTATCAAGTGAAGTTTATGTAATAAATTATGTTTAATTATGTAATAAAATGATCAGGGTTGTCATATTCTCCCTTGTTTTCTTCCTCTAATCTAGGGTTTATTCCCTATTTATTTGGGGTTCCTCTTCTCTAGTGAGCGGGGAACCATTTTTAGGGTTGGATATTGAATATTTGTTTTTAAACATAATGTATATGGTTTGATCTTGCATCCTTTTGGCATGGTTGAGGTGTGATTAGAGTTTCACACCTAATTTCGGGAATTTTTACACCTAAGGTAGGTGATTATGTGCTTAAAAATTATTTTGAAAATTTATTATGCTTACTCAAGATTTTTTTATATGTTATAATATTTATATGTGTGGTGATAAATTATTTTTTGAATGTATTTTATATGTATTTGAATTGAAAATGGGATTTCCATATGAAATTGGGTGTATTTATTGTGTAAATCCTTGTTGTGCCTATTTATGATGTTTTATAAATTGTGAAAGTGGCATATTAAATTGTTTAAGTGATGTGAATATTTTTTTGAAATGGTTTTGGTGTGATTTTGATTTTAAAAGAGTGTTTTGGGTTTTCAAGTGATGGAATAATGTGTGTATTACATTTTTTGGCATGAATAATATGAAAGTGATGTGTTTTGAGACATGTGGAACATACTTGAGCACAAAGGAAAACCTTGGAAACTAGGTGGGTAGACTAGGACTAGTATGCTAGATGATTTAAAATGGGTTCATCCCAAATTGTTCTAAAAGGATTGACATAACAACACTAACTAAACCTTATTATGAATGAATAACACTAGGCCCATGGGGTTTCCCCTCCTAGTGGATCATGGATGAGAAAGCTGTGATCATGGTTTCTATACTACCCTTCACCGAGATATGATGTAACTAGTGTCCCATTTCTAGCTAGTTCCTAGAGGGTTCTACGATTACTAGTGATCTATGGTGATATCTCACTTACCGTCGACATACAATATACTTTATGGTTATTTTAAAATCAATCATGGTTTTATTTAAAATTGTTTTCCATAAAATTGTCTCTAGCATTACTTTTATAAAACTAAAAAGTTTATTTATCTTATAATGTTTATAATGTGGAATCTTTTATTGGGTGGCATTATACTGGGCTTTGGATCACACCCTACTTATAAATTTGTGTGTAAGTAGATTTGGTTATGTTTGACATAGGTAAAGGCAAGACATTTGGAGATGTTGGTTTAGGTTGATAGAGGTCATCCTTGTGCGGTGTTGTTGTTGGTGGATTAAGGGGAAGTGAACCTCATGTAATACATTAGTTTTTGGGATAATTTTTTTGTCCTTTATTATATCCCACTTTTTGATTTTTGTCTATTACTGTAAACTCAAATCTAATTTTTTTTAATGCAATGTTTGGTTGTATATTTTCAGTTTTAATTTATTCACGTGTTGGTTGTTTTATGATAATAAAATTGAGTAAAATCATTCCCTTTATTTATCATTGATACTCGGGCACCTGTTTCCATCCCATGGAGATTAGGAAGGCCCTTCGGGCCATACCACATACTGGGATAGGCACTAGTTCAGATGAAAACCTGACTTGGTTTATGAAAAAATGGTTTCATAGAAGGTTTTCTCTTTTGGGTTGTGTTATTCGGGATGAGTGTGGATAGACTGAAGCTAGGACTATTGGGGCTTGGAGTTCTAGTTTCAAGTGGGTTTCCTGGCCAGCACACCTCATGAAAGATCTTGAGTCACCATGGGATGTTGGGATTCTTATTTTAATTATCCTCTCAGTGGGACATACAGGCTGCAGACTGTACATGGACATTAAGAGGGGGTGAGGTGGTTTGGTTGTTATGTTGTTATAACAAGTTTGATTTATTTTTATTTTTTTGTTATCACTAAAAGTATTGATATTTTATGTATTGAATTATTTTCATGTGATTGTTTCTTTTTATAGCAACATGCCTCCCTAGAGAATTTCCTTTCAACCATGGGAATAAGACGAAGAGAGTTCTCTTTCACCTATTGATCCGAGACTAGTGGATGATATGGTCCGTGCTATTTAGGCTATGGGATAGGGATCGGGTCCTGACCCTACTCTAGTCAAGGAATCTGAACTTGGTCCTAGGAAGGACAGAGCCCAAAAGTTCCTTAAGAACAAATCTTCTTCCTTCCAAGGTACCACATAGTCTTAGGAAGTTGAGGAGTGTGTTGAGAATATAGAGTTCATGTTTGAATTCCATGACACTCTTGAGGAATTTGGGGTGAAATTCACATTGTTCCCATTAGAAGGTCCCAATCAGAGGTGGTAAGACTCAATGGTTCAAATGAGGAAGCATGAACATATGATATGGAATGAATTTAAGGTTGTATTTAATGAACAATATTTCCATGTGGTCCTAAATTATGTAAGATCCTGGGAGTTTATAGATCTTGTTCAGGGGGACTAGTTAGTAATGAAGTATACCAACTGCTTTGCTGAAATAGTTTGGTATACACGCAAAATAGTTTCCAATGAGAAGATGAAGCCTTAGAGTTTTGAAATGGGTTTGTGACTAGAGATCTATTCCTAGGCCTTTATATTCACGAAAAATATCTATGATGAATTACTTGATTGATATTGTATAGTAGAGACCGATCATAAGGGAAAGTATGGTTCCTCTGGGGATATGTCAGTTATGATAAGTGGTTGTTCATCTAAGAAGAAGGGGAAGTGTGATGACCAAGGGAAAAAGGGAAGTGGTAGTTCGGTTCACCCTTCCCAAAAGTCTTTATCTGTGGATTATGATGTTGGGTTAGTTGTGTGCCACCAGTGTGGGTGGTTAGGCCACACTTGGAATAAATGTACATCACCTCCAAAACCTTATCATCTATGTAGAGATATGAGACACTTTCAACATTTTTGAAAGGTGATGTACCCATACCAAATTTGAGAGGGATCTATAGCTTCCATGGGAATGTAAAATTAGTTAGAGCCATCCAGAATGGTGGGATCTAATTTCATTAGTCATGGTGGTAAGACTGGATCTTCTTCTGGTTAGAGTTAGTTCAGGGCAGAGCCACATGTCAGTGGTCGTGTTTAGATCCAGTCAGTGACTAGGAATCTTCATGCTGTGGACCAAGCACCAGCGGGACCATATATAAGGCCCTTGATAGTTTGAGGTACCATTTTAATTGAATCTTATATATAATTTATTTTATTTGATACTAGTTCTTTTGTTTCATTTATCTCTACCCGTCTTGTAAATATGTTGAAATTTCCAACTGAGCTCTTATATTTTGTGATGGAGTTGGTATCACTATTGGGTAAGAAGAAAGAGAGGGGTATCAATTGTGTATTGATTACCAGAATATGAATAAGGTAACCACCAAGAAAAAGTATCCTTTTCCCCGAATTGATGACTTGTTCGATCCACTGAAAGGGGAAAAGTGGTTCTCCAAGATATAATTTCATTCTGGTTACCACCAAGTCAGGGTGAAATAGGAAGATATTACAAAAACAACTTTATAAAGTTGGTACAACCACTTCGAGTACTTGGTCATTCATTTTTGGATTGATAAATTCTCTAACGGTTTTCATGGAACTCATGAATAGGGTGTTCCACCAGTATCTCGATTCCATTTTTGTGGTATTTTTGGACGACATCCTAGTTTATTCTGAATCTGAGGAGGTGTACGAGCATCATTTGATGATCGTGATGGTCACTCATCTGGATCATCATATTTATGAAAATTTTTCAAAGTACACTTTATGGATCAGGTAAGTGAAGTTTCTGGGTCACATAATCTTAGATAAAGGGGTTTCAGTGGACCCTAAGAAAATAAGTGTAGTTATGTCATGGGAGCATCCGAAGAATTTGTTTGAGATTAGGAATTGTCTTGGCCTGGCTGGTTATTACATGCAGTTTATTCAGTACTTCTCTCAGCTTGTTTCTTCCATGACAACACTCATCTAGAAAGGAGTGAAGTTTGAATGGATCTTGGAGTGTTAGGAGTCCTTTGAAGATATAAGGCAACAGTTGACTCATGCACCTATTTGTATCTTTCTAGAGTTGGGAATGGGATATGTGATTTATTACAATACTTTAGGTATGGGTCTCAAATGTGTTCTTATGCAAGATGATCATGTGGTGGTATATGGATCTCAAAAAATCCGACCATATGAAAGGAACTAACTGAATCATGACTTGGAGTTATCATCGGTGATGCATGCCCTGAAGTCATGGCATTATTATCTTTTTGGGAAGAAAATTGTGGTCTACTGTAATCATAAAATCTTAGCCTACATCTTCTCCCAAAATGATTTGAACTTGAGGAAATGCTATTGGATTGAGTATTTGTAGTGGTTAAACTTTTATATCGTCTATACCCCAGGCATGGGTAATGTATTTGCTGACTCCTTGAGTAGAAAAGTACCAGTGCATGCATAGAGGAAGTCCAATGACGAGTGGACCTTAATGGGGAATTTTTCCAATATACACTTGGAAACCAAGGAGCACAGTGGAGGTGTATTCTTGGCTAGTGTTCAATTTGATCATTTTATTATGGAGCTTATTTAGTGTGAGAATCCTTGTGGTGAACTATGTCAGCAGTCTGCATATTTTCTTCATGGTGGGGAGGCACCTCACGATTGGTCGTTGCCTCCTGAGGGAGTTCTATTTTTCAAAGTGTGTTTTATGGTGCTGTTATATCCAAGGAAGGTGGTGACACAGAGTAGTCACTAGTATTAGTGGGTTGTTCATCTTGGAGCTACCAAGATGTATTATGATGTGCGTCAACAATTTTGGTGGCTAGGCATGAGGAGAGTTGTAGCTGACTTCAAGTTAAGGTGTTACACATATCAGCATGTAAAATCAGAGCATCAAAGGACCTCTAACTTTCTTCAACCACTACCTATTCCAACCTAGATGTGGGAAAAGGTCTCCATGGATTTTATTATTGGTTTACCTCATACACCTAAGGGAAGGAACACCATTTGGAAGGTAATTGACCATTTGATCAAATCATACCACTTCATTCCAATCAAATATTCAATGAAGGTAGAATAATTGTGCCGATTGTACATTGAAGAGGTGGTAAGGATTCCTGGTGTGTCATAAAAAATTATTTCTAATAGAGACTCCCATTTTACCTCTCATTTCTATGAAGGAATTCAAAAGGAATTGTGGTCAAAAATCGAAATGAGTATGACATACCATCCTCAAATGGATGGTCAAATAAAGTGGGAAAACCAAATTTTGGAAGACATGATTTAGGCATGTATCTTGGATTTCAGAGCATCATGGAATAACCATTTTATACTAGTTGATTTTTCATATAATAACAATTACCAGTGCTCTATTAAAATGGATCCTTTAAAGGTATTCTATGGTTGGCCATGTTGGTCACCTTTGTACTGGTCTGAGGTGGGTGAGACCTCACTTTTGGGACCAAGCTTAGTGTAAGAGACTCCTGAGAAGGTCAAGTTGATTAGGAAGTGGTTATTAATAGCTTATAGTTTCCACAAAATCTTATGCTAATTAGAGGCTCTGAGATCTTGAGTTCTTTGTGGGTGACGAGGTGTTCTTAAAGGTGGTACCTCACTTGGGTCATTGTTGTTTGGGAAAGAAAGGGAAGCTAGCACCAAGGTATGTTGGAACTTTTGGGATCACTGATCAGATTGGAAAGGTGGAATACATGTTAGATTTTCCCTCTCAATGGATTTCAATTCATGATGTATTTTATGTCTTCCAATTAAAGAAGTAAATCCAAACCCATCTCATGTGTTAAATTGGGAAGAATTGGAAATAGAGATCGACTTTTCCGTGTTTTAATGGCCAGTATGGTTAGTGGATTCCCAAGAGAAAGTGCTTCATGGGAAGTCTATTCCATAGGTACATGTCATTTGGAATCATATTAGTGATACACATGAGACTTGGGAATAGAATTTATGGGTTGAAACTAGAAATACTATTCTTATTTTCTGATCAAGTTTCAGGTTGACTTTCTAGGTTTGTAAAGTTTTCATAGTGGGGAGAATTTTCACATCTGTGATTTTCTTTTTAGGTATTTTTCCTATTTACTTTCATTCTATATTTTTTTATTTGGGTTTTCTTTGAGTTCTCGGTGAAAAGTGGGAATTTTTGGGTGGACAATATGTGCCGCATAGTTGGCACAAGGTTAGTAGTAACCATGAAACCCTATCTAGATAACCATGTGATAGGTGATTGGGTGAGGTATTAGATACCACACAACCAAGACATAGTTAGTCAGACTATGCACCTTGGCCTAGGTACATGTGTGGTAGGTGGCCTGTTTGAGGAAGCATCCACTACATGGATAGTTCCTGATTAGTCAAACCGTGTGGGGTAACTATGTGGAAGGTTCTTCGTGGATAGATAAGAAATCATGGTTTCCAAATGATTTGTCAAACCATGTGAACTAACCATGCAACCCTATCTAGTTCATTAAAAATTGGTTTTTATGTTTCTATCTCTCTAATTTTTAACCCCAAAACCCTATTTTCTATCCCCCTTAATGATTCCTAACCATAAGGACAACTCCCTCTCCACCCTCACTTAATGATCCATTTTTGTGCCGGATTTGGTGTGGTTCCTCCTTAGTTCTTCAATTAAGTGTCTTATCCCTTATTTTCTTCCTCCAATCTAGGGTTTCTTCTCTATTTATTTGGGATTTCTCTTATCTTGTGAGTAGGGAAACATATTTAGGGTTGGATATTGAATCTTTGGGTTTAAAATTAATGTCTAAGGTTTTATCTTGCATGCTTGTGGTGCAGTTGAGGTGTAGTTGGAGTTTCACACTATATTTATGGAATTTACACACCCAAGGTAGGTGATTCCAGGCTTAAAAATTATTTGATGAATTTATAATGCTTTCTCAAGTATTTTTAGATGTTCTATGATTTATATGTGTGGTGTGAAAAAAGTTTTTGAAGGTATTTGATATTAATTTGGTTTGAAAATGGTTTTTCTATATGAAATTGGGTGTATTTCTTACGTAAAGCCTTATTATGCCTCTTGATGGTGTATTATAAATTGTTCAAGTGGCTTATTAAATTGTGAAAGTTATGAAAATCATGTTTTGAAATGGTTTTGGTGTGAATTTGATTTTAAAAGTGGATTTTGGGTGTGAAAGTGATGGCATAATGTTTTTATTTCAATTTTTGGCATGAATATTGTAAAAGTGATGTGTTATGAGACAAGTGGAAGATACTTGAGCATAAAGGGAAACCTGGGTAACTAGGTGGGTAGACTTGGAGTAGTCCACTAGATTATTTATATGTGGTTAATCCTGATTTAGTATAGTAGTATTGATGTTACAACACTAACAAAACATTTTGATGGTTAAAGACCATTAGGCCCATGGGGTTTCCCCTCATAGTGGATTATGCACGAGAAACCTATGATCATGGTTTCTATACCACCATTAATTGAGATACGATGTACCTAGTTTCCCATTACTAGATAGTGCCCAGAGGTTTCTCCCATGACTGGTTCTCTTTGGTGATATCACAATTATTGTTGGTATATGGTATACTTTGTGGTTATTTCAAAAGCAATCATGGTTTTCTTTAAAAAATTTTCCAAAAAATCGTCTCTTGAATTACTTTTAGAAAAATTGAAAGTTTATTTATCTTATAATGTTTATATCTTGGAATCTTTTATTGGGTGGAATGCTACTCGGATTTGTCTCACACCCTACTTACACCTTTGGGTGCAAGTAGACTTAGTTATGTTTGAAATTGGTAAAGGAAAGGCATTTGAATATGGTGATTTGGGTTTCTAGAGGTCATCCCTGTTCGATGTTGTTGGTGGTGCCTTGAGGGTGGTGCATCTTTTATCATATGTTGGTTTTTGGGATATTTTTATTCTCTTTTGTTGTATCCCCCGTTTTGGGATTCTTCTAGTATTATAAAATCAAATCTAGAAAATTGTTTATGCCATGTTTAGTTATATATTTCCAATTTCAATTTATTTATATGTTGGTTGTTTTATGATTATAAAATTTGGTAAAATCATTCCTTTTCTTTATCATTGAAACCTGGGCACTTGTTGCCAGCCCTTGGGGATCAGGAATGACCTTCGAGCCATGGCACAAACTGGGTCGAGTTTCAGTTCAGATGACTACTCTGATTGGTTTGTGACATGTAGTTATTATAACTAAAATATAAATAAAAGAAATACTTCCTATAATGATATAATCACATGTCCATGAAACTTTATTTTTAACATTATCTCTACAACTTTAATTGATTTTAACAATAAATTTTACAACTTTCCATTCATATATTTTGAGTATCCACTATAAATTATTTAACATTTAAGTTTTTATGGGTCTATATTATAAAATATAATTTTTTTTGGTACCGATATGATTTTATGTACAATAATGTTAGTAATAATAGATTTAGGATACCAAATCTTCTTATTTTGAATAGTAACACCAACCTTAAAATTAGATAAGTATTGATAAATATAAGCATTCTTAATAACATAAAATCAAGGAATAATTATACACCAATCATTAACATAATGTCTAGAAATACCATAGTCAAAATAAGTAACACTATATATTATTTTACTTTTTGAATTAGGCATAAAATAATTTTATAAATCTTTAAATTTTCACTATTTCTTCCAATTCCAAGTTTTTATTTATTTCCTTTGAGATTACCAAACATTTTGTAAGATAATATTCTCTTTTAGTAGACACACTAGTAGAAAATTTCATAGAATAAAATTTCTCTAATAAACCATTAATCCTACTATCATGCAAGGCACACAAATACACATATTTTTTAATTTCATACTTTAATTCTAAAAAATGTTTAGAAAAAAAACTTTTTTCAATAAGAACATAATCACAATATTTTCTCTTATATCTATGTTATTTCTTTTAAATATCATATATATCTTAAATCATGAAACAATACTCATTAATCTCATTAAAATAATAATTTTTTAGATTAATAAATAAGTGATTAAAATAATTATACCTCTTCAGTTTGAGTCAGAAGATATAGATTTAAATTTTTATATAAATTCCCAGATTTAGAGTTAGGATGATATTGATCCCTTGAACCCTTAGAATTTACTCTAAGTAGCCCTTATAACACTTTTAAAATTTCCTTTTATAATATGATTTACTTTTAAACATCTTTTAAGATTTTATTTAAGGGGTTTCAGGTCTGGAATGATCTCTTTTCTTGTATTAATAGAATATGACCACATTTTCATCATCCTTATTGAATTTTTCATTTATTCTCTCGTACAAATTTTCAAATGTTATATCAATTTATATATGTTAATTACTAGAATCTTAACTACTATAATCTTCATTAAAATAATATTAAATGCATCTTTAAACTTTCTTTCATCTCTTGAAGTAGAAATATTAAAGTTTTTTTTTTCATTTTTGAATATCTTTTGATCACCATATTCTTCATTCATCACTAATTAAAAGATCATAAGAGTCATAATTAAATTATTATTTTTTAAATATTTAATATGAATAGGATATATAATTATAATATACATTTCAGTCCATTTTTCTGGTGGAATTCTAAGAACATTTAACGCTTGATCAGGTTTTGGAACTATAATTACCAAGGTAGAAACATTATTCACTCTCCCAATGAGTCTTCACATAATTTTAATAATAATATCTCCATAAAACATACTGAAATTATCAAATTTAATATTTAAATTATTATACATTGATTTTATTACATTTTTTTCTTTCATAGGAAACACCAATAGTTTCCCACATATAATAGGTAGTAGTACATTGGTAAACTTTATTGAATTTATCAGGACCTAATCCATAAAATATAGCATTCATTTATTTTAAATTTAAATCATAATTAGATTCTTGAGTATTATTCCATGTATTTGGTTCATGAGTAGAAATATTATAGGGTTTCACCACCTTTACATAAACTTTCAATCCATGATTTTTTAAATAGATAATCATTATATATTTCTATCAACTATAATTATCACCAATAATGAGCACTGAAAATATACATGCCTTATCTAGAATTAGTCATTTCAAAATATCATTATCTATATGGATCTTTCACTATAGATTTTTATTGATGAAAGGATATAATATCTTTGAAAAATAGGTTCAAAATAATTTATATAATCCAGGAGTGTTAATCTAACACCAAATATTGGTATAAAAAAAGAGATGTTAGGATCCCAACTCTAATAACAAATTTATTCCCTGATAAGTAATAAATAAAGACTCTATAGGAAGGATTGTAAAGACACATGTTTCCCAAGATTCTTAATTTGATTAAAAATCTGATTTTTTTTTGGGATCTCAAGAGGGGTAAAATGGTCATTTTACCCTTGGAAAGTATTTTAGTGGAATTCTGAGCCATTATAGTTTAAGTGGAATATTTAATATTTAATTAGTTAAATATTAAATTATTCATGTGGGTTCGGGTGAC
The DNA here is from genome assembly GCA_963277665.1 of Viscum album. NCBI lineage: Eukaryota > Viridiplantae > Streptophyta > Magnoliopsida > Santalales > Viscaceae > Viscum > Viscum album. The sequence continues at coordinate 1,486,161,684 of OY728137.1, read as the reverse complement.
TATATATTTTAAAAGAAGTATCAAATTGAGATTTCAACTATGTAGTTGAGTTAGGAATGGGGGTTGTTTTAGGAAAGATAATAAACTTCTTCGGGTTCCGAGACTAGAGATTAAAATTAAAAAGAAATATTAATTAATTAAAAGACTCCCCCATTTGGATTACGACACATGACAGGAAGTCGGGAGGGATTATCCCTCACAAAAAGACCATACTAAGAGATGATGAGGGAGTATATGCTCTCTGACATCATCCATGGCAATGATCGAGGCCAGATCAAGGTGTTTTTGCTTCCAGTAGTAGATTTGGACTCGAAGATTTGGCATTTACACCACGAGGTAGGCCATTTTTTTGAGTTTTATTCCTCAATCCCCATATATTAGTTTTTATTATGTTTCAAATTCCTATTATTATCATTAAGGACCCCATGGGGGATGATCTATGCCTAATCAGGGGAAAATGAGGGTTTGAGGTGGTTTATAGGGGTTTCCAGTTTGAAAATATTGACCACACAATGTGTAGTCTAGGAACACACACCATGTTTACCATGGCCATGTAGAGGTATGTAACCAGACCTCGGGTGTACCCAAGCCACGTGAGAGTACATTGATGGGAAATATGTCTTGAAGCACACACCATGTTTACCATGGCCATGTAAAGGTACGCAACCAGACCACGGGTGTACCCAAGCCACGTGAGAGTACATTGATGGGAAAGATGTCTTGAAGCACACACCATGTGCTCGATGTACATGTTTTTTACTCCCCCTTTATTACAATTAAGTTGGTTTTGAGTGATTTTTACCCCAAAGTAATATCTAGACACAAGAGGAGTCCATATTTAGTGTTTTTCTATGTATAATGTTATTACAGAGACCATGGGGAGAATTTTTAGTACTTCTAAGAGGTGGTTTGGAGTGAGTAAGTTAAGAAAGAGATGTATTCCTCTAGAAATCGATAGTATCTGTCATAGGAGGGGAGACATGAGATGAGATCTGGGTGAGGGTCAAGAGAATTATTGAAGGATGTAAAATGTGTTCGTTTGAGACCTCATTTGATATTGGAATGGTATTTTCACTGGTTAGTGAAACTGAGTTATGACATGGGGTTGTGGATAGGTCGGGTATACAATCCAACCTATGGTGAATTAAAAAGGTGATTGTTCTTTAGAACATATTCATTATTAGGATTTACCACATTTGATGCATGTGAGGCTGTGAAATGATATATACTCATTTGTGGGATATTTGGCCTCTAAGAGAAGGGTGTTATCATGAGAGTTTGGTTGGTTCCAATGATTGGGATAGGGATGTATCCAATTTTTTTTGACACATTGGATCCTAGGAGGGATTCCTCCACATTATTTCTAGATCTAAGGATCCAAAGAGGGATGCATTTATTTATGTGTTGACCTAGAGGGAAAAGTGTGTACCCGATTGATGGGACAACCCAAAATGGGTGTGTGGGTTGGGTAGTAATGGTTTTGGGTTTTCCCATGTTTCCAAAATTAATGTTATGATCTAATGGGTTTGATTTGTTGAGGATAGTCATGAGAGTTTATCCATCCCTTGATATGTTTCCTTATTTTTCGAGGTTGAGACTCATTTTATGAATCTGGGGTTTTTGTGATATAGTCGGGCTTCCATGTTTTAGATCCTGACTTACTAATATGGGATTCCATTGGATAGAGAGTTAGGCATGATGATCTGTTTCAGTATCGATAGTTGTTTATGGTTTGGGGTGTTGGAATGAAGTTCTAGGTATGTTTTTTTGTATAGTTGTTTATGGTGGATGTGATGTTCCACATATATGGTTGATATTATAGATTGATGTTCTGGGCATGGTTAGTATACTATATGGCTTAGCTTTTAGACTGAGGCTCTAAACGTGGATAATATACTTTGTTCTTTATGTTCCATATTGGTGCTGAAGGAAACAATTGTATATAAGATTTAATGGATGGGGGACTAATTCTCTGTATCCATGGTTTAAGTTTTGTACTAATGCCCAAGGTACTATTGATTTAATGGCTGTTTAGGTGCCAAGATGATTCTCTGGGAAATATTTTTTATGATACTTGTGTTATATATCAGACTAATATTTCAGGCACTAGTTGTACTCTAACATGGAATGATTACTAGATAATGATGTGTTTAGGTACAAAGAATGTGATAACTAATGGATTCGTGAGGACATGGTATGGGATGCCACTGGCAAGGAACCCTGATGATATGACTATCATGGGAAAGTTTTCTAGTATTGAGAGAAATGGTTAGAGCAACCTTGTGGGAGGTTCTCAAAAGTTATTTAGGATGCATGGTTCATGAGTTGTGCTTAGAGACACCACAACTTAATAAAAATAAGGTATGGTCGATCGGAGTCATGGAACCTAGTATCAATGATGATTTTACTTGTATTTTTTTCTATTATGTTTCAGATAGTCTGAGTATATTGCATAAGCATGCGCTTATGGAACCATTGGGGGTGGACTACTGAGATTTATTTCTCACCCCCTATATGTTGACCTCAGTGTGCATATAGGCCTTATGTATAATTTCAGGTTGATAATAGTGGCATGATGGATATAGAAAAGGCCCAAGATTTCATTATTGAGTGAGTTTCTCATTTGGAGTCTGGTGATCAGGCTAGAGATGCTTGATAGGGTACTGGAGGTTGGGTATGTGATATGACTTGGAGTTATTAGTAGAGCCTGATGAATTTATTTTTCCATTATTTATTTTGTATATGTGATCGGACCAGAAGGTGAATAATGTTGTATGTATAGAATATATTTTTGGGTCTTTACAGTATTTAAATTTATTATTGCAAGCTTAAGTTTTTGTTTATTTGGTTTTTCTGCATACTAATATGTGTATGTTTTTTTTCTATTTACTTATGGTTGTTCACTCTTATATGGGGATATAGTCACATCATAAATCCACCATAGAACCCATCTTCTAGTTGGAATCCTCTGGAATATAAGTAGGTGAACTTGTGGTCTTGTGGTGAATTGGTTTGGGGCACCAGTTTAGTGTCATATGGGCCGGGATATTACAAAGTGTTATTAGAGGAGTTAATTTACTATTTACTATTGGGATTTTCTAGACTTGAGTTATATGAATGTATCATATCTCGTGATAGATATCATCTAGTTTAACCTAAACACCTATTTAGGTATGAATTACAGGTTACCAGGGTTTGGATCGATGTTCTTGGTTTGTGATGTTATAGTTTTATATGATTTTTACCTTAGAATCCAATATTTTATTTGGATTAGATTATTTATGATGGATTTATGGATCTTATCCAATTATAAAGTGGCCATTGGTTTTATTTTGAATCTTGGCCTATAGAGGTAAGAGGAATCTCATTCATCATGTTAGGCTTGTAGGATCTACATGTTATAGTAATTGTAGTGTTTGTTTTTATAGATTTCATTCTGATTGTAGGATATGTGGATCTACAGTGATGTACTCTATGATGAGGAAACTGGTGTGGTCCTCATGCATAGTTGGTGTGGAAAACCTAGTGGGTTAGTATGGTATAAGTATATGACTATTGGAACCTTGTGGGTGGTTATTTTTTGAGGTTCATTGTGCGGCCTAGTCCTCAAGGGAGCAATAGATATGCCGATGTTTAGAGAGGATATGTTTTCTATTTGTGAGAATTTGGTTTGGAATATGATTTCCTTTGTATGTGAGACCCTAGAGATAGGTGTTTTTACATATTGATGTCATGTACTATTGGTATGAGAGTGTGTTGGATAACCTATGATTTGTGGCCTTCTGTGAGTTTTCACAAACCAAGGTGGGAGAGCCTAGTGACTTTCTTGATGTGACTCTAGTTCAGGGAGTTAGTGCCTCATGGTTTTCAAGGGTGAACCATGAGAGAGGTCGACCGAGTTATGTGTGACTTTGGGTGTGTGCTGCATAGGTGGTTGTTTTGGGACCTTTTAACAATGGTGGATAAAGGGTGAAACCTAGTGTGAGGTTTGAGAACATTGGATGACTTTTGTTTCTATAAGGGGAACTTGTGACCATTTTCTTCACCCTTATTATTGGTTTCAAGAGGGAAAATTTCATTTAGGTTCTTATCCTAGGTAATGGTTATGTAGGAGGGTTGTGCCTAGCCGTTATGTGATGTACTAGGATCATAAGAGGTGCTCGAGGGTTTGTGAGAAGATTTTTTTGGGGTATGGCTCACTAGATTGGGAATATGTTTTTTAGGGTTACAAAAGAGTGTGTAATAGTTAAGTGTAAATATGATTTTAGAGACATGATCAATGGTGAAGTTCCATGTTGTGTAAGAGGGTTGTGCTTCTGGATTATGTGCTATATAATTGTGTGTTCATGAGTCTTTAATTGAGAAGGTATCTATGAGTAGTCTGAGAATCATTGAATGTATGATGAGATTCTTCTAGGAAGGGTGACCTAAGGCCCTCATAATAGAACTGTGATGTTCTAGGAATGTATGAGTTTTGGGGGGTATTCATTAACACCATATTAATGTACTCTTAATTTAGATAATATTATGCCTAATAAGTTGACATTGTACCAAGTACGTTTAGAGTGTATTACATATATTCCATGCTATATATATGTAAATTTGGTTTGATAAAGGGCCTACTTGGAAGGTTCACTCTTGGAGTGTTGTATCTGAAGCTTTATGGTGGGAGTGCACCATTGACTACTTTTCAATGAAGTCCTTGTGATGGGAAAGATATCGGCTAATACCATGGGTTCCATTACCATATGTAAATAATGGGTGATAGTTGATGTTTTTTTGCACTCAAGTGAGAGTGAGATAAACATGTCCAATTTTGAGGTTTGGAAATGATTTTAAATGCCTCTTGTGGTGTTAGTGTTCAATTGCGAGGTAATAATAAGGATACTTCTATGGTAGAGAGTATTAAATAAATCGTAGTGATGAGACCCTTGTGTGTATAGGGTCAAAAATGCATAATATTCATCGTAATTGTTTTATTTAAAATCAATTTACAATATAATAAATTAATAATTGAAGTCTTATACAAAATAATAACTTGAATCGAAAGAAGTGGAGGAAAAGATCCCTTACCTTTAGAGGATGCTTCTTAAGGAAAGATAGGGACTCCTTTAAACCTTGGAACCACCTTGGAGAGACTATAGGGGTAGGAAATGAGAGATTATTTTTTCTCAAGGACTTTGGGGTGGGAAGTGAGGAGGTAATGGGGGTAGTTTTACTTTTGGAGGGGTGGTTTTAAGTGATTAAATAATGATTATTTTGTATTTAAAGATAACCACATTTGGGTTGCATTAATTTTAAACAATTTGGTTGATAATTAATGTTGATTTTTTTAAGGACGTTACAAACCTCAAAACACCATTTAATGTTTTCATTTTTAGTTAGATTATGTCTTTGCCTTTTACTTTTAACTCTTTACATTATTTTATCCACACTATGGTAACTCTTTTCTAACCACAATAATTTTTTATGTATAATAATAAAATTAACATTATTAACTAATTTGGACCTTATAATTCCCAATATCCAGTCAATTTTAATTGATTAAATTTATAAAAGTGGTAAAAATAAATTCTAATATGTTATGGATACAACTCAATAAAAACATTTTTTAGAAAGGATAAAATCATGGTTCTCAAAATGATATGCACATGTTTCTAAATGTAACAAATTATGTACTATGTTGTTCCTTAAATATTTTTTGATTAATAAATAGTATTAATAAATTTTATACTTTAAACACACCCCTATTTTATCATAATAGTTATCGTATTTCAAAAAAAATATTATTTTCACTTTTTAATCGAAAATTCAACTTTTTTTAAAAAATTACTCAAAAATTACCCTAAGATATTTTTGACATTATGAGTCAAAAAATGAAGTTTATATTATCAACATATTTCTATAAATATTATAATTTATACTTTTAAATAAATAAATTTCTAAATTTCATTGAAAAAAAAACATTCCGACCATTATAAAAATTCATTAGTACTTCATTAAAATATATTATCTTGTAAAAATTATTTTGTAAGGATATTTCATGAAATTAAATTTTGTATAAAATTTATATATTTATCATAAATCAATTTTTTAATAAAATATGTTTATAGACTCCTAAAATAATAGAATTTTGATTATATCGTTAAATACTCCCTTATTTGTTCCTAGTTGTAGTTTTCCATGATGTATAAAGTTATTATAAAATTTAAAAGTCTTTATATTTGATCATAATAAAAAATTCATTATAAAATAAGAGTTCTATTAATAATATGAATAAATTTTTAGGGTGTTACATTCTTCCACCTTAAAGAAATTGTGTCCTCACAATTTTACTCATTGAATAACACTTACTAAACCAAATTTTCACTTAAATGTTATCTATATAAATGATACATTATTAACACCTAGAAGAAATTAATCCTATGTGGTCATACTACTTATACTTATCATATTATACTAGAGAAAATTTATATATATCTAAGTTTCTATACCCAAATATTCCCAATCCTAATTCCCAAAAATGACCAAACTTCACTTTGATACCAAATGAGATGCCCATATCCATGCTTCTGTATATAGTTCTAAACATTCATACTCATTATTAAATCATATGAGTTATAAAAAATTTCCAAAGGTCAAAATTCCAGTGTCTTTGGGAACCTGGTGCATTTATAACTAAAAACATTGTATAATACTCATTTTTTCCAAAAGGATTCTCCATACATGCAACTTCCTTATATGTATCCATTTAATTTATATTCCTTGGGAAAAGAGGAAATATAATAAAAGGTGATCTATAATGTCCATCAATGAATGAAAGATGAAAACTGAGTGTAAATTAATATCATGGGTAAAACATGAGTCATGGTATAAGAACATGAACATGAGTACAAGATTCATAACATGATCATAAGAACATGAGGCATAACATGACCATATTGGTATGTGAACATGGGGATAACATTTGAAAACCATACCATACAAATAAAAGATAATAATATTGTGTCATGGAATAAATATTGGTAGTTTATTAGAAATAAATCATATGGAAATCAAAGAACACGATCCCTAAGAGAATATCATTGGAATAAGACATAGAATTGTGGAATTTATATAAGCATAGAGAATCTTATTTCATGGATATCAAATAACACTTTCATAACTTGTTAGTATTGATATAATCACCTATGTACCTGCTTCGGGCTTGGGATAACCTCTAGCGTGCCTTCATGTTTTGGGCTTGGGATAATGCCCCATATACCCTCTTGTTTTGGGCATGGGATAAACTCCCATTTACCCTATTGTTTTGGGATTGGAATAACCAATCATGTACCCTTTGATCTCATATAACATTAATCAATTCCCAATTCATTAGAGAGATATATATGTCCCACCCGTCACATAATGAAAATCATACATATGTGTGACAATAGATCATATCATATCATAACCCATGAAATGAAAGTGGGTCTCATAAGAAATTAATCATATCTTAACCTATATAAAAGATATAGGTTTCGGTAATCATTTCATCGTTTCATCATATCATAACCCATGAAAAGAAACAAACATCAAATGAAAGTAAGAATATTTGTAAATACCATTCAATCTAGATATTGAATTATAGGGTATTTAACATTGTATAAAATAAAAAATATATTTTCTAGTAAATAATTTATAAAGTGAATTGATGTATGGGTATCTAGGATAATAACATTCAATAATAATAAACCGAAAGATTATTCAATTAGAAAGGAAATATTATGCATAGTTGATGATAAAACAAGATAAAGGCAATGATATATTATTCGCTAAAGTGATAATATTTCTACTAGAAAACATGAACATAGGAATATGAAAATGTATAATAAGGGAAAATCCATGAAAAATTTGGATAGTGAAAGATAAAATGAACATTGGTTATAAATATGGGTGGGAAAGAAACCCTTTTAATGGATTATGTAGTTATCTTGGTAAATATACAACAATCAACTTTTTCAACTATAGGATATTCATAATTCAAAGGGTAGTGACCGAATTTAAGGAATTATAGAAAGAAGTGTTTAAGGTTAAAATCATTTCATATAAATATAAATTTAATTTAAATATAAATCCATATTTTTTGATCTTTTATTATGGCTCAAAAAGTGTTTTTTAATTATCCAAATAAAATATCCTAGGAGTTTCAAACCAGGTTGGAAATAAGGCCTATCATCATACACTAGGTGAGGATTGAGTCAAATCACAATGATCCCTTTTAAGGATGTTTACCCCTAGGTACAACTGAACCAAATCCATATCCACTTGTAGTATCTAGATAGGTGTGTAATTTCTTGTAAAACCACACATACATATCTTTTCCAAAATTTAGGATTGGTTTATGTCTATTGAAAAGCATGAGCATTATAATAGATTATAAAGGTAGAAAATTAAGTGGGAATAGTGATCTCTCATTTAGAAAATAGTAGTTAAATTATAAAACTGACACATAATAGCATTTCATATTTTAACGAGAAGAAATTTAAAATGTCTTGAAAAGATAGTCACAAAATAGGGGTGTGGATTCCTTATTTTGGAAGAGTAATGACTTAAGTAAAAACTATAATGAGAGGTAAATTAATTATATCCTTAAAAATACATAATATTCAATATAATGGGGGGTATTTAAAATAAATTTACAATATAATAAATTTAGAATCAAAGGATTATACAAAAGAAGACCTTGAATTGAAATAAGTGAAGGAAAAGACCCCTTACCTTGGGAGGATGCTTCTTAAAGCTAGATAGGGTACCATTTGAAACTTGGAAACACATTGGATATAATTTAGAGAGATTACTTTAGAGAGTTTTCATGATTAATGGATTTTTTGTGGAACGTGAGAAAGTAATGAGGGGTATTTATACTTGAGGAGGGGTGGTTTTAAGTGATTAAATAATGATTACTTTGTATCTAAAGCTAACCACATTTGGGTGGAATTAATTTCAAATAATTTGGTTTATAATTAATTTTGTAATTTTTGGTTATTGAAGTTATAAACCTAAAAAACCCATTAAAATTTGTCATTTTTAGTAATATTAGGTCTTTACCTTTTAATTTTAACCCTTTACTTTATTTTACCTATACCGCGACAACTCTTTTTTTACCAGGGTAAATGTTTTATGTATAAGAATAAAATTAACATTATAACCTAATTTTGGAATTATAATTACAAATATAAAATCCATTTTACTTGATTCAATTTATAAAAGTGATACAAATCAATTCTAATATGATATGCATATAACTCAATAAAAACAATTCTTTAGAAAAGATAAAACCATGGTTTTCAAAAAGCTAAGCATGTGTTTCTAATTTTAATATATTATGTTCTATATTTTTATTTAAATAATTTTTGATTATTAATATGTATTAATACATTTTATATTTTTATCATACCCTAATTATATCATAAAATTTATCGTATTTCATAAAAATAGTATTTTCAATTTTTAACCAAAAAATCATATTATCTTAGAAAATTCCCAAAAATTACCCTAAGCTAATTTTGATGCATAATATTTGAAAATAAAGTTAATTTTATAAATATAGTTATCTAAATATGAGAATTTAAAATTTTAAATAAGTATCCTTATCTATTGAAATTTATAAATTTCATAGAAAAATAGACATTATGACCATTATAAAAATTAATTAGGCCTTCATTAGAATATATTATCATGTAAAAACAGTTTTGTAAGATTATTTCTTAAAAGTAAATTTTATCTAAAACTTCTATATTTATAAAATATATATTTAATAGAATATATTTATAGTCTCCCAAAATAATAAAATTTTGATTATATCATTAAATACCCCCTTTACTATTCCAAGTTGTAGTTTTCCATGATGTTTAAAGTTATTATAAAATTTAAAAGTATTTCAATATGCTCATAAAAAACATTGCTTATAAAATAAGAGTTATATTAATACCATAAAGGAATTTTCAGGGTGTCACATTTACAAATTTCCATTTTGTTTTAAAATGGTTTGACAGTAAAATTAATTATATTATATTATTAATAATAAAATTATGGTCATTTGAATCAATTTTATGGTTGAATTGGTATAAACACATTTTTATACTTAAAAAGGAAATTTTCAAAAAAATTGTTTTTGTTGCGTGTTGTGTTTTTAGTTAAAATTAATTTCTTCCACGTATATAAATTTAATATTGAAAATTGGATTCCATATATGGAATCCTATTATCCAAATTTGGTAAATAGGGCACATTTATTTTTAAGCATTATGAATAGTAACCATTGTAAAATTTATCACATTGGTAAAGGGTAAATTGAGTAACTGAGGTTAAAAATAATATGACATGACATTAAAAATACACCTAACACTTACCATTATTTCATTGTATGGGATTAATTTGGACATATATACCCTAAATTCAAATATATGGTATTTTAGAGCTATTAGACAGTGGTAGTGACATTTATATTATATTAAGTATAGAAAATTTCAAAATTCTGCTCTCTGTTTTTTAATTTATTTTATATGTTCACATATGGATAATAATATGTTATGAATGAATATAAAATAATATTTTTGAAATAATTAATTTATTTTTATCATTTTAATTTATTTATAATATTTAGTGATTGATTAATTAGCTTAAATTCTTACACAACACTGACACAATATTTATTCAATTAATACAAAAATAAGAATAAATGATTTTAAAAATACTAAATGTAATAAAATTAAGATAATTTATTATGTCCCAAAAATTTAATAGAAAAATATAACATTTTAGTGATTATTTAAGGAGTTATATTGAATTAAATATTTATATTGACGTTTTTGAAGATTAATTAAATAAATAATGTCAAAATATGAAATTAGTAATATTTAATGAAAATAATATTTTATTAAATTATTTAAAAATCATAAAAAAATTGAAATAGGAAAATTAGGATAGAATATGGTCTAAAATTTCACCCTTTTTCCATTTATGAGCTACTTTTTACCTTATAAGTAAAATTATAACCCTTTATGAGTGAAGAAGACATTACTACGGTTAAGGTTAATATAGGTTAACTATGGGTTTAAACCAAATGATATGGTTAAAAATACCAAGCAAACAAATCAAAATTTTATTGTTTGAATGTATTTAAACCATATAATGTTATAGACTCTAAATTATATACACATTATTCCACTTTCACATGAAAATGAATTTATTATATTTAAATCTTTTTATTAGTTCCATGTGTGTCATTTATTTCACTATAAAAAGACATCACCTCTTCTATCTTATATACACAACATATAGGTTATTAGATTTTAAAAAACCTACCAAAACCACTTATAAACAACTTTATCCAAGTTATGGAGGTTATGATCTCCCTAAAAGACAAAACTTAGGTCCCTTAAGAGAATATCTAAAGGAGATCTTTTAAAGAAGAGGTAATCATCTTTACAGAGTCTTTCAAATTTATTTCATCTAAAAATTCTTGTAAATATATTATAAAAATCATAAAATAAAAACTAAAGTGTCATAAATATACTGATATGTTATTATGATTTTTCTATAACCATTTTCTATTTCTTTTCAATTATAAAAAAAGAGAAAACATCACTTATGAGTATATATGACTTACCATCTCCACATAGTGGTGTAATTAATTTTTCGTCACCACTTTAATTAGATAGTTATAAATATGTAAAAAATTGAATATATAGGATATTAATGAAATAAATATTCATATGTAATTATAATGTCATATATACGTTTTTTATAATCAAATCCGTTAGAAAAAGATAATGTCTCTCATGCGTATTTGTAGCCAACCACCCTCACGAAGTGATGTGATCTGTTTTTTATTTATGATTTACATGGATGGTAATAAGGATTTATTTAATGAATATATATGATATGTATATCATGATTAACATTATTTATATTATGTAACCATGATAAATGTACAAGGACCAAAACTACCAAACTAAAACATACCTGAAAAACAAAGAAATTATCACAAGGAAAAATGATATTAATAAAGAATTATTAATAAACAGGTGATAAAAAGTTAGAAGTAAATAATATATGATATTATATATATTATTATGGTTCTATAATATATTTATAATAAATAAAGATTTATTATATAGGAGGTTCAAACACATATGAAGGAAGTCAAACCTGAGGTAAGGGTTTCTCATATCACTTCTCTTTCTATCAGACATATGCCATATTCACAACTTGTTTCATTTATGTGGTGTATATACTTCCCCTTTGATATGATATATCATGATTCCATTTGTATTAATGGTATTTAATTCTTCATTTGAATCTATTCCTATCACGGGGTTTGTGATTTAAAAGTTACCAAAGTAGTAAGGGTTTATTTCACAATCTCATCATTATTTGGGATTGATTATGTTTATGTCTCTATTGGGGAATTTTTTTAATATTTCTATATTAAACCCAATAAATTTTATTCTCATATGTTTATTTTTTTAAATTAAATGTATTTATTTAATTTTTCTCTATTTAAGTAATAAATATACCAAAATAAAATTTTTATGGAAAATTGACATTATTTTTCTACTCAGTTAGAAATATTTTCTTCCATATCCATATATTCATTAAAATATTTTAAATAATATTTTTACTATTATCAAATAAATTATTCAATAAAATTTACCCATTTTTTAATTTTACAAAATGGTTTAAAAGGAATATTCTTATCAATTTATGAATGAGGTACTTTTTGAATTTTCTTATAAGAGCTTGAAAGAAATGTTTTTAACATATACAACATGAATAGAATTTCCTACCTTAATGAACACTAAATGTTTCGAATATCACATTACTAGTACAAGGATTCTAAATATTTACTTTAACCATGTTTTTTATTTTATGTTTTCAAAGGTAATGTGATATTCAAGTATGTATCTAATTTACTAAGACTACTAAACTATTCAGTCCTTTAGGATGTGATTCCTTATATATAGTGCCAATGTAATAAAGTAACCACCAATTATGGGCTAATAGTGTCAAAGTCAATATATTTAGTATCAGTAAAAGTTTAGTATAAACTTAGGGAACTAGACTTAGAAAAATATATATTGGGGAAAAAACCCTATTGCTAACTTTGTAGAATAGTCCAAGTATAGAATAATATCCCAAAATTTTGGTAATTTATATATTTTATGGTTTACCAATATGATTTTTTTTCACATAATATGTTTTTTGGTTTTATTCAATGAGTGGAACCAGGAGGAATCATGTTAAAACTTAATGTCATGACCCCATCCCCAAAAAGCATACCCCTCCTGGGCCGGTAATGTGAGAAGGGAGATAATGACCCCTGAGTCCCACCTCCAGTAGGTCCCGGGTTGGCGACTAGCACCGAGGGTATAGAAAACACATAGATGTGAGACATTACCCTCTAAGAGAACACATGAAGAAGAGAGAGGTAAGTTAGAGAGCAACGAAATCCAACTCAGACTAAAATATAAAATAAATACCAAGTAAAAATATGTAATGTCATGAAACCTACTACAATTGAATGTGGAAAAACTAAAAATACCCAAAAGAAAGTAAAAACAGCAGCAACCACAAGCCCGAATAGCTCCTGTAACCCCAAGCTAGTAGAAACCAGCTTGATCTCAAACCTGCTCCATGTGACCTGAAAAACAGTTTATTTATACATAGGGTGAGTATAACAATATACTCATTAGGATCCTCCCCGAATCCTCTTGGGCAAAAGTAAAGAAAGCATGCTAAAGCATAGTAAAAAATAATTGAAACTAACTCATCACCTAAACCGGTATTCTATGTTCCCAACCTCACTATGGTTACTCTCACTAAGTAATGCATACAATAGTATATAATATAATAAATAATATCAAGGGTACCCCGCTACCACTTCCCCATTAGTTTTCCGCTTTGCCCCAACGTCACATGTCCTAAGAATATATCTCTAGAAAGGCTTGCCCGCAGACACCTGGGCGAAGCAACACAACATGCACCTCGTGCAACAAAATCAACACATCCACACAAGAAAAGTAACCAGGTAGTTTCTGGGTTCCACCACAGCTCAGATAACGTGTATCATATGCCGAGTGTTAAACCTCAAGCCATTATAGACCATACACCGAGTGAGGATCCTGAATCCATCAGAGCATATACACATTACAACTATAATAGTCCATAGGAAACTATATCTAGAATATATGTGTGTGAATAACCACAAGCCATTATATCCCTCTACACACATATATGGGGAAAACTAACCACTGTTCCTACGAGTAGAAGTAACTACCAAGAGAAGAGAGCAGGGCCAAAGGGGGTAGTCAACAATCCATCCTACCACTGGAATGTTAGGGAAAAAACCCCCCTAGGGATCAGAATCCCCTCAGTGTCAGTTTCCATAACTAACAGGGTGGAGTAGCGTATGGAAACACAAAAATTATAGAATATACTATATCTCACAACCACACTATGGGAATAACCTAGTCTTGGACTCATCTACAGCTAAAGTCTCTCAGACTCCTGGCTACCACTTCTAAGACTAGGTATCCTATAATCACACAACCATTTAAAGAGCTTTATTACATTACATCAATCCCTTTTTAATCTGTTGTACTATATGTTAATAAATTTTTTAAACAATTATTAACCATTATCAATTTCCACATTATATTTCATTATCATCACCCCCAAAGTCCACTGTCCCTTTAAATTATAACTTCACTATTGCATCCCAGTAAGTTCCAACCCCATGGGTTAACATCATTTATTCAATTATTTATTTACAGCATTACTTTCCCATAATCTCAGGCAATCTATAAAAAAAATCTATGCTACTAAACACAAGGGTCTCAACCTAGTGAGTAGATAAACTACCCGTCGAGCCTTTGATGCCTATAGCAAGAGCATATACCCATCCTCCCTTGAGAATCTAAACACGGAAATCACGTGGCATACCCTATGTGTCTTCACCCGTTTTGGAAGATGGGTAAGAAAAACCAGCTGCCTTGAGTAGTGGGGAAATTAAAGCAGATAAAGAACCAATAAGAATGGAAATAATACAAACATTCACATCCAACTCATTTCATTATCCCCGGTGTCCTCTACGACACCCACATGTATAAATAGATGCACCTCGACACTCTAGGTGTCAACTAATGCCACAACGAGTAGGCCTCCATACCCCCACATATCACAAGATCCATCCAGGCTCACATCTCAACACAAGCAGCATGAAAACAAACATTATATAAATTGGGATCTTGGCCCTTAAACAAGTAAGATGGTAACTCAGAACCCAACAAGGAATTATCTTTTATCAAACCACCAATTCTTTAATCCACCTTGGATTAACCGATTTAATATTCATAGGTTCCAAATTTTAGAAACCTAACCAGTAAGATATCACAAATAATTAAACATTCTTACTGCACCAATTTGATTAACATCTAATTACAACAAGAAGAACCAGATTCATTTACATGAATCTTTATCTTTATCCAAACAATTATCATTTAATTATGGCTTTAAGTTCTTTAACAATTTCCATCAAGAAAGAAAGGATAAACAAAGCAAGCATAGAAATCACACTATCTAGAAAAATAAGAGGAAA
The DNA here is from genome assembly GCA_963277665.1 of Viscum album. Classification (NCBI taxonomy): domain Eukaryota; kingdom Viridiplantae; phylum Streptophyta; class Magnoliopsida; order Santalales; family Viscaceae; genus Viscum; species Viscum album. Next base: position 1,486,146,042 of record OY728137.1, on the reverse strand, counting down.
CAACATACGATCGATATCAATTTATTTATCCAGTTCAAATATCAAGTGTAGGCTTCCTCTAGTGGTGATCCACACATATTCCACATATCTATGGATGTCATCAAAGGGATCTTCTGGTGTAATCATGGAAGAGCCTTTGCTTTTAATTTTTTTCTTTGGACTCTTTGAGAGCCACTTCCAAAGCACTCTTCTTGATTCGGTGGAGGAGGATCTCTCTCGTATCTTGAGAGCATTCTTGGAGAAAAGGAATTTTCTCTTGGCATAATATATTTTTCCAAATCCGTTGTGCAGCACCAAAAATAATGTCTAGTTTAATAAGAATAATATAATTGAGATTTTAATTACTTAAAATAATAAAATGAATTAATTACCCAAAAGTATTTATTCATTTCATTTAATTCTTTGTAAAAACCCATGACTAATAATAACAGTTGACTATTATTATTACTTGACATGTGGCCAGTGAATTACACCTAATATTATTTAATTAAATAAATAATATTATTTCTCACAAATCCCCATAAAAACTACACAACTTGTACACATTAATATACATGATTTGTAATTTTTTCCATTTTATTTATTTCCTCCACCACATTTGTTAGACCTTGAATAATGACTATTTATTTCTCACATAAATATCACTGAATTACTCACTAATAAATATATTATTTCAGCCACTCTATATTCTCTCAAATAACTAGTGTCAAAATAAATGCGATCAGGTATCATTGAATAAATATAAACCCACAGTCATGAATAATCTTTATTTAACTTTTTAAATTAATATTTAACAGAGATACTTGGACACACTTAGTGTGTGACCCACTAGGCCTCTTTCTCAGTGGCATTAGGCAGAGCCTGCATAAATTCCAAGGTAAGCATCTAGAAATCTGATAAGGAACACATAGATAAATAATTTAGTGCCACAATAATGCATTACCTCCTACGAATGCTTATCGGGTAATGTAATCCCTTTGTCTCGATATCTCAAATCAAGCGGGTTGCATACTAGTTATGTCAACCCATGTGCTTTATTATTATTTCTTTGATATCCTGTAATTTAACTTTCCCATTCCTTACCATGGTCATATATTTATTTAGGCTATATCAATTCCATCAATGGGCCTGATATATCAACTTTCGTTATGGAATATAAGGGAAAAATACTTTCTCGCATTATCTATTAATGCAGTATTACTCGTGAAGCATCCAACATTTCCTACCACACTAAGAACTGTGTGTCATTACAGTTTTCATCAATACATATAAGTGCACAAGTTTTAATATTCATTAATAATAATCTTAAAGTATAAGGACCAATACACACATCCACATATAGAAACATACAGTGACACAATGTAATGTGGATTTCCTACTGGTAGGTCTCGTTCTCATAATATCCTCCTGGATATTACCAAGGGAGCACACCATGAGAAGGTTCCTAAAAGTTGTATGAGTCCTCACCCATAATGGCATGTATTATTTGTGTCTCTAAAATAACATCATCTGGCCATAGAACATATATTCAAGAATAGTGTTATGGCACTTCCGAGTTCTCATCATAGCAGGGATCCACTATGAACCTTTGGTTCAAGAGCTATCCCTAAGACATTATCACATGCATTGTTATACAGAAGAACAATCAAGATGTGATAAGGTATTTATTAATAAATAAAGTACAATTTAGTTAGTTCTAGGTCACCAAATCCAACATGAGTCACGTACCAACTTCATAGTTTTGATAAGGAATGGAATATGGATTTCAAATGAAACTCTAAAAACCATATATAAAAGAAGAGGACTTTTCATTTATACTCTAAATATGAAAAGAAACAGGTAATAATTTGTCTTAAGGGGTATAATAAATATTTTAAGTGTGTAAAAGAAGTTCACAAGGGAATTGATTGTCAAAATGATGGGAAGAAGTTATCTCAAAATGTTAATGGAGATAAAGATAAAAAAATGTACCTCCTAGGATTTAGTGCTACAAGTGTAATGATAATGAGAATTATGATAACCACTTCCCAAACTGAAGGGCTGGTGATGATGATCAACGTTAACAACCTCTTAAGCCAAGGGAAAAAGTAAAATCTCATGAAATCTCTATTTATGATGAGGGGTGCGATAATGACATAATGAAAGGTGAACTTACCATCCAATATAAAACTAATAATGTCATATTTGATTCTATATCTACCCACTCCTTCATATCAAAAGAATTTTCCAAGGGTGTTAATATTCCCCCAAAATAATTTGATGTGGAATTAGCAGTGCAAACCCCTAATGGTATGATGATTGCATTTCAAGACTATGATTCCTCTCCTGTTGAAGTTTTTGGGAATGTACTTCCTGAAAACCTTTTCATTATCCCTTTGGTTGAATTTTATGTCATCTTAGGCATGGATTTAACTTCTCTGCATAATTACCACATCAATTTTCAAGGAAAGGAAGTTAAATTTGTTATTTAAAATCCTCTTATGATAATCCTTCAATGCAATGATAAGTTCGAAATCCCAGTAGAGATTACATCCACTTTATGGGCCTTAATTCCCATTCAAAAGGGTTGTTTATCTCAAATGGTTGGGGAGAAAATTGACATCGATGATATTAAAATTGTTTGATAATTTTTGGTTGTCTTTTTGGAAGAGTTTACTTTCCTTCCTCCAAAACGTGAAGTTGGGTTCTCAATAGAACTCATATCTAGATCCACACCAATTTCAATGACTACCTATAGAAGGTATCCAATTGAGTTGTAGGAATTGAAAAAGAAACTCTATGAAAACCATGATAAGGGATTCATTCGAAAAAGTGTGTCACCTTGGGATGCACCTATTCTTTTTGTAAAAAATAATGATGGATCAATAAAACTCTGCATTGATTATTAGAAGTTAAACAAGATCACGATCAATAATAAGTATCCTATTCCCCATATTGATGACTTATTTTATCTATTGTGTAGAGCTCAATACTTTTTTAAGATTGATCTTCGTTCTGTATATCATCAATTGAGGGTCAAGAAATAGTATATACCTAAGATGAAATTCTGTAAAAGGTATGGACACTATGTATATATAGTGATGCCTTTTGGTCTTACTAATTACCTTACTATCATCATGGATTTAATGAATAGAGTCTTTAGAGATTATCTCGATCAGTTTGTGGTAATATTTATAGATGATATTCTTATATAGTAAAAGAGAATTTAAGAGCATAAGTATCACTTGAGAATTGTAGTTAAGACCTTAAAGAAGGAGAATATATATAAAAAATTTACAAATCATGAATTTTGTATGCAAAAAAGTTTCATTTTTGGGTCACAAAATCTCAAGAGATGGTATAATAGTAGATCCATCAATGACAGAGGCTATTGAATACTGGCTTAGATCAACCATGATGAATGATATCCATAGATTTATTGGTTTAGCTAGATATTATCAAATATTTGTGGCAATGTTTTAATGACTATCTAATCCTATGACTAGGTTAAATCAGAATGGTGTCAAGTTTCTCTGGATAGATGAATGTGAGGAAAATTTCAAGGAATTGAAGAGAAGGTTAGTCAATGAACCTATGATTACATTACCCTATAGTGGATAAGGGTTTTTAATATATAGTGATTCATCCGAGAAGGGATTGGGTTGTGTTCTTATGTAGATTGACATGATTATCACTTATGCTTCACAGAAGTTGAATATTCCTGAGCAAAATCACCCAAATCATGATTTGGAGTTAGCAATGGTAATTTTTGCATCAAAGGTATGAAGGAATTATCTTTATGGAGAAAAGTGTGATATATATACTAATCATAAAATTTTTAAATATATATTCACAAAGAAGGAGTTGAACATGCGCCAGAGAATATGGTTTGGGTTGATAAAGGATTATTATTGTTCAATACATTACCACCCTAGGAAAGCAAACAAGGTTGTTGTTGCTTTGATTTAGAAGGATCATTCTAGATTTGTAAAGACCCGCAAATTTCAAGGAAATTTTTTTTCTTAATTTTCTTTGGAATTTTACAAGAGCGCAGCTTCAGACGGCACCTGATTCCGAGGCCCGGTGTGCTCGGAATCAATTTCCGAAGTTTGGCTCGGGTACGTTCAGTGAACGGACGAGCGGGTTTTTCTATCTTTTGAACCGGTGCCCGGAATCAAATTCTGAGGGCACCGATGAAATCGCAGCGCCGGTATTTGCTTAGAAACGCCTCTTCCGGAGTTGCGTTTTCTCAGACGTGGTTTTTAAATTTTGCAGCTTTAAGTCAGAAATAAAATAAAGTTTGTGCGACAACTTTATTTTATTTCACTTAAGCTGTTGGAAGCCACATAAAGACGGCTTGAACTGAGTTGAACTGGATAGGATGCTATCCAGAAATATCCTACCCTCTTGGTAGGATATTTGTGAGGCAGGGCCCGCACGAGCCCCGCCGTTTCTTTCGCTAAGTAACGCACCCGCGAAAACCCGTCAAAGTAACTGAAAAGTCAACCGACGCGTTTTCTTCTTAACAGACCATTTAATTGGGCGGTTTATTTCGTGAATTAAATGGACTGTTTCTTCGTGAATTAAATGGGTCGTTTCTTTCGTTGAATTAATTCAACGAATTGATGGATCGTTTCTTAACCGGTTTCGTGTGTTGGCATGTTTATAAAATAAGACCAACCTAAAAATCCTTGGAAAGGATTTGAAAGAATCTTCGTTCCTCCACCCTCTCCGCGAAGAACGCGAAGAACGCGAAGAACGCGAAGAACGCGAAGAACGCGAAGAACGCGAAGAACGCGAAGAACGCCGACGACCGGAATTCGACGACGCACACCGAGATCTGCGACGTCGACGAACTCTACCCGTGACATTCTTCGGCGACGCTCTTCTTCCACGACCGATCCTCGTTCGGCAACTAAGGTGAGAATCGGACCTTAATTCTCCCTTTTTAATTTCAATAACAACGGATTTAATTAATTAAATCCGTTTGTTTTTGATCCGGAGATTGGCGACGTGACGCCGGATACCGCGACGACCCGACGATCCCCCTTCTTCCGCGACGACCTCTCGTCCGACGACGACGACAAGTAAGGGTTGATTGGAATATCTTATTTCTTTTCCCGTGTTTATTCTTTTCAAATAAAGAACCCGATCGGAACAATTTTAATCTATTTAAAATTGTTGATTTGGTTAATCCTTTTCCTCCCAATGATTTTATGACTAACGCGGAGGGTGCGGGTCTAACGAACAAGACCCGGCAACCCTCCGCCGATCTTCCTTTTTTTTGCGGATTTGGCGGGCGACGGCAAAAGCACGACGCAAGGGCCATTCGTGGTTTCCGCAGTGAAGATCGCCCCCCGGGAGGAGCAACGGCGCAGACGGGAAAGGAATCGGGCCACCGGAGCATCTCCGGCGGCCCGCGGAAGGCGGCGGCGGCGCCCGGCGCGCCGCCGTGGAGGAAGTCCGCCGCGGCTGAAGCCGCGGCGGCGGCGGCAGCCGGTTCCGCGGCCGCGCGGAACCGGGAACGGACGCGGCGGCCCGGCCGCGTCCGCGTGACAGGCGGCCCCCCGCGGGGGCCACGTTTCCCTCAAAGCCGCGGGTTTGACCCGCGGCGGCAGCCCCTTCGGCCGCTCGGCCGAAGCCGAGCCGGCCGGTCCGGACGGCCGGGCCGCGCCCAGGCCGGACCGGACCCGGCCTAGCCGGGTCGGGCCGGGTCGGGCCGACCCGGTTCGGCCGACCCCAGGGGGGGGTTCGGGCCGGGTCGCCCCGGGCCCAGAACCGCCGTTTCGGGCCCTCTTCGGTCTTTCGCCCATATCTTGGGCCTGGGACCTCCGATTGACGAACCGTCAGCGGCTACGCGATCCTTGGATCGAGACGGTCGTTTCGGTATATTATACTCAAGGTTTCGGAAGACTTTGGGTTCGGCCGGGTTGGTTCGTACACGAAACCAACCGGGCCCTCGGAGCGGAAACGCTCATAACTTGAGCTACGGACGTCCGAACGACGTACCGTCAGCTGTGGTAGTTTCCTCTAAGTGAGACGGAACTTTTGGAATACTCCGCCCGAGAATCGGATACAGGCGGAGTACGGTCGGGTTGGTTTTGTCCTAAAAACCAACCGGGCCCCTGGGACGAAAATGCCAATAACTCTCAGACCGGGCGTCCGATTGACGCGCCGTCTGTCGCGTTGAGATCCTGTTGTCGATACGGAACTTTTGGATACATCAACTTCGGACTACGTGTCAGTTGATGTATCAGCCCCTCGGCTCGTGGAGCGGACCCTCCTAAACGAGCTCGCTACGTGCGGGAACCCTAGCGCTGGCTGTGACTTCGACGGCAGAGCACAGATCCTCCGTGGACTGCGACGACGGCAGAGCAGAGATCCTCCGTGGACTGTGACGACGGCAGAGCAGAGATCCTCCGTGGACTGCGACGACGGCAGAGCAGAGATCCTCCGTGGACTGCGACGACGGCAGAGCAGAGATCCTCCGTGGACTGCGACGACGGCAGAGCAGAGATCCTCCGTGGACTGCGATGACGGCAGAGCAGAGATCCTCCGTGGACTGTGACGACGACAGAGCAGAGATCCTCCGTGGACTGCGTCGACTACTGCACTCAGCGATCCTACGTGGATCAGTGCTACCGGTTCTGTGTGAGCCTCTGCCTACAGGTTCTGTGTGAGCCCGATCCTGTGTGGGTCCTTACTACCGGTTCTGTGTGAGCCACTGCCTACAGGTTCTGTGTGAGCCCGATCCTGTGTGGGTCTTTTGCGGGGGTTAGTACCTATCGATCCTTTGTGGGTCCGACGGCTTAGACGGATCAGTGATCGTCTTGACGTCATCTGAAAAGTATACCTGGTTGAGCTGAATCTTATGTTACTCTCCTTTGTGGATTGTGTTGAACTATCCTAAGTGGATTTACTGTTTACTCTCCTTTGTGGATTGTGTTGAACTATCCTTTGTGGATTTACTGTTTACTCTCCTCGTGGATTTGAGTCTTGCTTTCCTTTGTGGATTGAGTTGTTCTCGAGCTCGTGAGCAGAGCTAGAAATGGGGACTTAGGTATATGTATGGGCATATACCTAAGTCAAGTCAGATGTTACTTCGTGATAGCATCTTTCTTTTGTGCTATATCCTTTGTGGATTTCGGGAGACCTTCGGGGGTCTCGGGGTCCTTACTGAGTAGCTTGTACTCACCCCTGCACGGGCTATGCCCGCACCTTGTTGTGTTGGTTGCAGACGACGGACAGCGCTGATCACGGTTGGGGCGTGGAGCAGGACGGTACCTGGAGGTGGACCACTGGGCGGGACGTGCTCGGAGCGGACGTGGGACCCGAGGAGCCTGGAGGCTATCTGTACCCACCCTTCAGGTGGGATTTCCAGTGGACGACACGAGGCCGCCGTCTTTTCTTCAGTTGCTGCTTTACTTTTCAGTTGTACTTTACAGTTGGGCTTGTATTCCGGCCCCCTTTACTTTTCTGCACTTTACTTTCCGCTTGCTGACTCTGTGTGGTTGTTACTTATAAAGGCAATGCCTTCCCGGTTTACCTGGATTTTTACGCCTTGGTGCTAGTCGCCAGCCCCTGGCCTATGGAAGGCGGGCTTGGGGTAGTCACGGCACGGGCCCCGAGGACGGGTCGTGACAAATTGGTATCAGAGGTGGTCGGTTCTACCGCAGACTCTGATCGTCCTTTCTTTCTATATGAAGCAATAGTGTTTAGTGTATTGAGTGTGGTTATCAGTTCAGGGAGCCCAGTGTTGGTGCGGCGGCCGACGTATCCGTACACCAGGACCCTGACTCCTGATTTCCGACTTAATGCATGAAAACATTGATTGCGTGTGTGTTTCAAGTTTTCTTTGTGATTACTTGTGTCAGCTCACCGGGTATACTGATCTGCTTTACGAAAGTCTCAAGTTTTCTTTGTGATTACTTGTGCCAGCTCACCAGGTATACTGTTCTGACTGTGGTGCCCTTGTTCGGAGCTCGGAGATTCCGACTGAGCCGTTGGCTCGATCCTTACGGCTAGAGACTCCTACGGGAGCAGACTCGACGATTACGCACTGGTGCCGGCAGTGTGAGCTTACTCTAGGAGGCGAGAGCTTCGGCTGGGATCTCCTTGTAGCGGCGTCGAGGCCTTACGACGTCATCTTGGGCATGGATTGGCTATCCACGGTTCATGCCCAGATCGACTGTTTTAGGCGCAAGGTGCGATGTGTTCGTACCGACGGGAGTAGGTTTACCTTCACCGGCGAGAAGGGAACCTTTGCAGCACAGGATGGACTTCCGCGGAGGAGAGTGCAGCCTATCTCTCATCAGTTGGCTAGCCTCATCCTAGGAGCAGTGGACGTGCGGAGTCCAGCTTTTCCTGCAGTGGTGGACCAGTACGTGGACGTCTTTCCCGACGACGTTCCAGGGCTACCTCCTCGTAGAGAGGTAGACTTTTACATCGACTTGTACCCCGGGACAGCCCCGATATCTACTCCAGCATATCGGATGGCCCCCGCTGAGCTTCGAGAGCTGCGGGTATAGTTGGAGGACTTGCAGAGCAAGGGGTTTATCCGACCCAGTGTTTCACCCTGGGCTTCCCCGATTTTGTTCGCCAAGAAGGCGGACGGGAGCTTGCGACTGTGTGTCGACTATCGTCGCCTGAACCAGGTGACAGTGAGGAACAAGTATCCGCTGCCACGGATTGATGACTTCTTCGATCAGCTCAAGGGAGCGCGGTGGTTCTCGAAGATAGACCTCCGGTCAGGCTATCATCAGCTCAGAGTTCGAGACGAGGACGTGCAGAAGACGACCTTCAGGTGTCGGTATGGCCATTATGAGTTCTTGGTTATGCCGTTCGGCGTAACCAATGCTCCAGCAGTGTTCATGAGCCTCATGAACAGGATCTTCCAGCCATACCTCGACCGATTTGTCGTGGTCTTCATTGACGACATTTTGGTATACTCGACGACTGAGGAGGAGCATGCCTACCACCTGCGAGTTGTGCTAGGAACACTCCGAGAGCACCAGCTTTATGGCAAGCTCTCAAAATGCCAGTTCTGGTTACATGAGGTCCATTTCTTGGGGCACGTCATTTCTGAGGCGGGAGCTGCAGTGGATCCCGCGAAGATCGAGGCAGTGCTAGCTTGGGAGCCACCCAGGAGCGTGACAGAGGTGCGGAGCTTCTTGGGCCTAGCGGGATACTATCGGAGATTCGTGCCAGACTTCTCCAGAGTTGCGGCACCACTCTCAGCCTTGACGAAGAAGGGGAAACCCTTTGTGTGGTCAGACAGATGTCAGCAGAGCTTCCAGGAGCTGAGACAGAGATTGACCAGCGCACCTATCTTGAGGTTGCCTGAGGAGGGAGTTGGATACGTAGTTTACTGCGATGCATCAGGGACTGGACTCGGATGCGTCCTGATGCAGGAGCGGGCCGTGATCGCCTACAGATCACGTCAGTTGAGGCCGCATGAGCAGAACTACGCCACTCATGACCTGGAGTTGGCAGCAGTGGTCTTCGCTCTGAAGACTTGGCGGCACTATCTGATGGGCGAGCGCTTCACAGTCTTTTCTGACCACCAGAGTCTCAGGTATATCTTCTCTCAGAAGGACCTGAACCTGAGACAGCGGAGATGGCTTGAGTTCCTCCAGGACTATGACTTTGAGATAGTCTATACTCCTGGGAAGGGGAACGTGGTAGCCGATGCCCTCAGCAGGAGGACGGGCATTCAGCTGCTTGAGGAGGCGACGGAGCAGCTAGCCTCCTTGCAGATATCCTTCGTGGATAGAGACGGAGCAGCCTTTCTTCAGTCTCTCACAGTCTCTCCTCCGCTTCTACAGCGGGTCAGAGAGGCTCAGCGTGGGGACGCTGACTGTGAGACCCGGCGTGCACTGATATCCTCAGGTCAGACGCCTGATGGTTTCTCCCTTGGAGCAGAGCACGACATCCTTTTCAGAGGGCGTACCTTCGTACCAGTTGCTTTACGAGAGGAGGTGCTGAGAGATTTTCACACTTCTCCCTTGGCGGTACATCCCGGAGTGGCGAAGATGTACCAGGATCTCAGACGACAGCACTGGTGGCCGGGCATGAAGAAAGCTGTGGCAGAGTTCGTTTCACGATGCCTCACCAGCCAGCAGGTGAAGGCAGAGCATCAGGTACCAGCAGGTTTGGTACAGCCCTTGGAGGTCCCGGAGTGGAAGTGGGATAGCATATCTATGGACTTCGTGACTGGACTTCCACGTACTTCTAGAGGTCACGACTCCATTTGGGTGATTGTCGACCGACTCACCAAGTCGGCACACTTCTTACCCATCAGAGAGCAGGGCTCAGTGGAGAGCTTGGGACGTCTTTACGTCCAGGAGATCGTACGGCTTCACGGTGAGCCATCATCTATCGTCTCCGATCGAGATGCTCGTTTCACTTCCCGGCTTTGGAAGGGGTTGCAGGAGGCGTTCGGGACGCGGCTCCATCTGAGCACAGCCTTCCACCCTCAGACGGATGGTCAGACGGAGAGGACCATACAGACACTCGGGGACATGCTCCGTGCATGTGTTCTCGACTTTGGTCGCAGCTGGGAGGACCACCTACCCTTGGTGGAGTTCGCGTACAACAACAGCTACCACTCCACCATCGGGATGGCACCATACGAGGCGTTGTACGGCAGACCCTGCAGATCACCGTTGTGCTGGACAGACCCTGGGGAGTCAGCACTCGTGGGACCAGAGATGGTCCGAGCCACGACAGAGAAGGTCCAGATCATCCAAGAGAGGATGAGGACAGCTCAGAGCCGGCAGAAGTCATATGCTGACAGGAGGCGGAGGCCACTGGAGTTCGAGGATGGCGACCACGTCTTTTTGCGTGTCTCACCTCGACGTGGTTTTCGGAGATTTGGCCGAGGCGGCAAGTTGTCTCCACGCTTCATCGGGCCTTTCCAGGTCCTCAGCAGGATAGGAGAGGTGGCTTATCGCCTGGCTCTACCACCTCAGTTGCACCGGGTGCACGACGTCTTCCACGTGTCTCAGCTGAGGAGATACGTGCACGACCCGACGCACATCATCGACTTTGGGGAGCTGGACGTGGACGATGGGGCGACTTTTGCGGAGGTCCCAGTGGAGATCGAGGATCGACAGGAGCGGGTCCTACGTGGGCGGTCGATACCTCTTGTGCGCGTCAGATGGCAGCACGGGAACCTCCAGGAGAGCACTTGGGAGCGGGAGGCTCAGATGCGTGCTCAGTACCCCCATTTGTTCCCCTAGTTTTGATGTATCTTTACGGGGACGTAAAGCCCTGAGGTGGGAGTAATGTAAAGACCCGCAAATTTCAAGGAAATTTTTTTTCTTAATTTTCTTTGGAATTTTACAAGAGCGCAGCTTCAGACGACACCTGATTCCGAGGCCCGGTGTGCCCGGAATCAATTTCCGAAGTTTGGCTCGGGTACGTTCAGTGAACGGACGAGCGGGTTTTTCTATCTTTTGAACCGGTGCCCGGAATCAAATTCTGAGGGCACCGATGAAATCGCAGCGCCGGTATTTGCTTAGAAACGCCTCTTCCGGAGTTGCGTTTGCTCAGACGTGGTTTTTAAATTTTGCGGCTTTAAGTCAGAAATAAAATAAAGTTTGTGCGACAACTTTATTTTATTTCACTTAAGCTGTTGGAAGCCACATAAAGACGGCTTGAACTGAGTTGAACTGGATAGGATGCTATCCAGAAATATCCTACCCTCTTGGTAGGATATTTGTGAGGCAGGGCCCGCACGAGCCCCGCCGTTTCTTTCGCTAAGTAACGCACCCGCGAAAACCCGTCAAAGTAACTGAAAAGTCAACCGACGCGTTTTCTTCTTAACAGACCATTTAATTGGGCGGTTTATTTCGTGAATTAAATGGACTGTTTCTTCGTGAATTAAATGGGTCGTTTCTTTCGTTGAATTAATTCAACGAATTGATGGATCGTTTCTTAACCGGTTTCGTGTGTTGGCATGTTTATAAAATAAGACCAACCTAAAAATCCTTGGAAAGGATTTGAAAGAATCTTCGTTCCTCCACCCTCTCCGCGAAGAACGCGAAGAACGCGAAGAACGCGAAGAACGCGAAGAACGCCGGCGACCGGAATTCGACGACGCACACCGAGATCTGCGACGTCGACGAACTCTACCCGTGACATTCTTCGGCGACGCTCTTCTTCCACGGCCGATCCTCGTTCGGCAACTAAGGTGAGAATCGGACCTTAATTCTCCCTTTTTAATTTCAATAACAACGGATTTAATTAATTAAATCCGTTTGTTTTTGATCCGGAGATTGGCGACGTGACGCCGGATACCGCGACGACGCGACGATCCCCCTTCTTCCGCGACGACCTCTCGTCCGACGACGACGACAAGTAAGGGTTGATTGGAATATTTTATTTCTTTTCCCGTGTTTATTCTTTTCAAATAAAGAACCCGATCGGAACAATTTTAATCTATTTAAAATTATTGATTTGGTTAATCCTTTTCCTCCCGATGATTTTATGACTAACGCGGAGGGTGCGGGTCTAACGAACAAGACCCGGCAACCCTCCGCCGATCTTCCTTTTTTTTGCGGATTTGGCGGGCGACGACAAAAGCACGACGCAAGGGCCATTCGTGGTTTCCGCAGTGAAGATCGCCCCCCGGGAGGAGCAACGGCGCAGACGGGAAAGGAATCGGGCCACCGGAGCATCTCCGGCGGCCCGCGGAAGGCGGCGGCGGCGCCCGGCGCGCCGCCGTGGAGGAAGTCCGCCGCGGCTGAAGCCGCGGCGGCGGCGGCAGCCGGTTCCGCGGCCGCGCGGAACCGGGAACGGACGCGGCGGCCCGGCCGCATCCGCGTGACAGGCGGCCCCCCCGCGGGGGCCGCGTTTCCCTCAAAGCCGCGGGTTTGACCCGCGGCGGCAGCCCCTTCGGCCGCTCGGCCGAAGCCGAGCCGGCCGGTCCGGGTCGGGCCGACCCGGTTCGGGCCGACCCGGTTCGGCCGACCCCAGGGGGGGGTTCGGGCCGGGTCGCCCCGGGCCCAGAACCTCCGTTTCGGGCCCTCTTCGGTCTTTCGCCCATATCTTGGGCCTGGGACCTCCGATTGACGAACCGTCAGTGGCTACGCGATCCTTGGATCGAGACGGTCGTTTCTGTATATTATACGCAAGGTTTCGGAAGACTTTGGGTTCGGCCGGGTTGGTTCGTACACGAAACCAACCGGGCCCTCGGAGCGGAAACGCTCATAACTTGAGCTACGGACGTCCGAACGACGTACCGTCAGCTGTGGTAGTTTCCTCTAAGTGAGACGGAACTTTTGGCATACTCCGCCCGAGGATCGGATACAGGCGGAGTACGGTCGGGTTGGTTTTGCCCTAAAAACCAACCGGGCCCCTGGGACGAAAATGCCAATAACTCTCAGACCGGGCGTCCGATTGACGCGCCGTCTGTCGCGTTGAGATCCTGTTGTCGATACGGAACTTTTGGATACATCAAATTCGGACTACGTGTCAGTTGATGTATCAGCCCCTCGGCTCGTGGAGCGGACCCTCCTAAACGAGGTCGCTACATGCGGGAACCCTAGCGCTGGCTGTGACTTCGACGGCAGAGCACAGATCCTCCGTGGACTGCGACGACGGCAGAGCAGAGATCCTCCGTGGACTGCGACGACGGCAGAGCAAAGATCCTCCGTGGACTGCGACGACGGCAGAGCAGAGATCCTCCGTGGACTGCGACGACGGCAGAGCAGAGATCCTCCGTGGACTGCGACGACGGCAGAGCAGAGATCCTCCGTGGACTGCGACGACGGCAGAGCAGAGATCCTCCGTGGACTGCGACGACGGCAGAGCAGAGATCCTCCGTGGACTGCGACGACGACAGAGCAGAGATCCTCCGTGGACTGCGTCGACTACTGCACTCAGCGATCCTACGTGGATCAGTGCTACCGGTTCTGTGTGAGCCTCTGCCTACAGGTTCTGTGTGAGCCCGATCCTGTGTGGGTCCTTACTACCGGTTCTGTGTGAGCCACTGCCTACAGGTTCTGTGTGAGCCCGATCCTGTGTGGGTCTTTTGCGGGGGTTAGTACCTATCGATCCTTTGTGGGTCCGACGGCTTAGACGGATCAGTGATCGTCTTGACGTCATCTGAAAAAGTATACCTGGTTGAGCTGAATCTTATGTTACTCTCCTTTGTGGATTGTGTTGAACTATCCTAAGTGGATTTACTGTTTACTCTCCTTTGTGGATTGTGTTGAACTATCCTTTGTGGATTTACTATTTACTCTCCTCGTGGATTTGAGTCTTGCTTTCCTTTGTGGATTGAGTTGTTCTCGAGCTCGTGAGCAGAGCTAGAAATGGGGACTTAGGTATATGTATGGGCATATACCTAAGTCAAGTCAGATGTTACTTCGTGATTGCATCTTTCTTTTGTGCTATATCCTTTGTGGATTTCGGGAGACCTTCGGGGGTCTCGGGGTCCTTACTGAGTAGCTTGTACTCACCCCTGCACGGGCTATGCCCGCACCTTGTTGTGTTGGTTGCAGACGACGGACAGCGCTGATCACGGTTGGGGCGTGGAGCAGGACGGTACCTGGAGGTGGACCACTGGGCGGGACGTGCTCGGAGCGGACGTGGGACCCGAGGAGCCTGGAGGCTATCTGTACCCACCCTTCAGGTGGGATTGCCAGTGGACGACACGAGGCCGCCGTCTTTTCTTCAGTTGCTGCTTTACTTTTCAGTTGTACTTTACAGTTGGGCTTGTATTCCGGCCCCTTTACTTTTCTGCACTTTACTTTCCGCTTGCTGACTCTGTGTGGTTGTTACTTATAAAGGCAATGCCTTCCCGGTTTACCGGGATTTTTACGCCTTGGTGCTAGTCGCCAGCCCCTGGCCTATGGAAGGCGGGCTTGGGGTAGTCACGGCACGGGCCCCGAGGACGGGTCGTGACAAGCTTATCCATGATGAGGATACCAAAAGGTCCAATATTCTTGGATTTCAAAGGATGGATCTAGAAATCCTAAAGGGGAAAAATATTTTCTTTCTTAAATGAATGTTCAACCCTCTATCATAATGAATATTAAGCATGCAAATAATGAAGATTTTGAGATAAAAAATAAAGTCAGAAATGTTCCTAAGTTTAACCTTGATCAATATGGAATGATGAGGTTCAGGAACTGTGTATGTGTTCCTTCCATACCAGATTTGATGATGGTGTTGTTAAAGGAAGCTCATAGTTATTCATTCTCTATTTATCCTGGAAGTACTAAGATGTATAGGGACTTTAAAGAATACTTATAGTGGGATGTTATGAAGAGGGATATCATAGAGTTTTCATCTTAGTGTTTGGTATGCCAACAAGTTAAATCTAAAAGCAAAAATTCTAAAGGGATGTTTAATCTATTACCCATACTGCAATTGAAATGGGAGAACATAACTATAAATTGTGTTGTTGGACTACCCAAAACCTATAAAGGGTTTAATTCTATATGGGTGGTAGTCAATAACCTTAATATTTCAGCACACTTCATCACTATCTGAGAAGAATTATATTTATATCAACTTTCTATGATATACATTAACAAAGTGGTGAGGTTTCATGGAGTACCAATTTCCATTGTATCAGATTGGGATATGAGGTTCACCTAAAAGTTATGGAAAAGTCTTTAATAAGAACTTGATAAAAAATGAATTTCAACACTGCTTATCATCCTTAGACAGATGGTCATTCTGAAAGAAAAATTCTAACCCTAGATTATATTTTGAGATCTTTTTATCTTGATTTCAAATGTGGTTGGGATCAAAACCTTCCTCTAGTCGATTTTTCTTTCAAAAATATCTTTTATTCAAGAATTCAGATGGAAACTTATGAAGCCCAATATGGGAAGAAATGTAGATCTCTAATGTGTTGGGTTGAAGTTAGAGAAATAAAGCTATTGAGACATGATATTTCTGAAGAAATGGTCAAAAAGGTTAGAACCATTCAAGAGTATATAGAGGAATCTCAAATTAAGTAGAAAATTTATGTGGATAACCATCAACATGATCTAGAATTTGAAGTTATCAAAATAGTTTTTCTACGAATATCACCCTAGAGGAAAGTTCCGAGATTCTTGATGAAATGGAGTCTAATCCCTAGGTATATCGATCCCTTTGAGATTATTGATCGTATTAGGATGGTAGCCTATTACTTGGAACTTCCTCAAAATCTTTCTCAAGTCCATGATGTGTTCCATGTATCTTTCCTGAGGAAGTATATACATAACCCTTAAAATTTAATGAACTCATAAGTAATACCTCTAGATCTGGATCTTTCGAATGAGGAACAACTAGTTGAAATTCTGGACCGACCAGAGAAAGTCCTACAAAATAGGACCACTCACCTGGTCAAAGTTTTGCAGAGAAATCACGAGTTAGAGGAAGCTATGTGGGAACTTGAGGATACGATGAATCATAATTATCCTCATTTTTTTACCCGAGTGACAAATTTTTAGGGATAAATTCATTTTAAGGGGGGTAGAATGTAACACCCCGATTTTTAGGGACATTTTTTTTATGAATAAATTAAAATATTATTTATGTCTTACAATGAAGTAAGTCAAAAAATACATTTTTTATGACACAAACTTGGAATAAATTACACAGATCACCAAATTTGTATAAATTACATGGAACATTGACTTGTTGTACGTTACATGAAACAACAACTTTTCATACATTGCACACAACACTGGTGTTTATATGAAACATCATTTTATTGTTATAATTATTTAAATGAGATAATTATAACCTAACCATTAAAAATAGTAATATAAATAGTAATAAATACATTTAAAATATTTTTTATAATGGTTTTTTATAAATAAAACATATTGATAATGAATGATATAATTTTTGGTAACGTCTTTATATGTTTAAAAATATTATTTTCTCAAACAAATACTTTTCATGTCCTTTAAAAAACTATAAAATTAATTTTAAAAAAATTTAGAAATTGAATTTGTAAAAATAAAATAAATTTTTTAATTTATATTTTCAAAATTATATTAGGGTTAATTTTTGGGATTTTTCTGAGAAACTTCATTTGCGGATGAATAGTGAAAATACGAGATTCTAATTCAAAACTGCTTTTTTATCTAATTTATTTATAAAGATAAATTATATTTTAAATTATTTGAAAAGTTTAGTTAGATAATATTTCTATCAATTAATATAATTTAGGTCATTTAGATAAATTTCACAATGAAATTGGATATAAAATCTTATCAAACTTTTGAATGTTTTTACTTTAAAATCTGCATTGTCGACCTCATTATGGGATTAATTTTAAACTAATTTCTTGCACTTATGTGGTTAAAATTTGGAAAAATGGATTCTATATTTTGAATCAAAATAATTTATAATTTTTAATAATTCCAACTTAGTTTTTGACAAAAAATATTAGTGAAATTAATTAAAATTAATTATACCGATTAAGGTAAAATTAAGCTTAACAAAAGAATATACCATAAATTTAAGACCCAAAAAAACCTATAAAATTTTCCAAGACCCATTTTATGGAAATTATTCAAACATAAACCTTCCATTATTGATTTTGTTTTGGTTTTTTATTGCTTTTTTAGGTAAAAAGGTGGGTAAAACTAACTTGTTTTCAAAAATTTCAAGGGTGACCTTTCCCTTCCCTATAGAAATCCCCAAACTCTCCCTCTTCTTCACACATATAAAACCTCAATGTTCCGCCAATATCTATCCAATAAAGTTCCGAAAATCCTTACCTTCCTCCTAGAATTCTTACCTTGGGCATAAATATATCCACGTAAGCCTTTTGGTGCAAACCAAAAGGAGTTACCCGATTAAGAGGTAACACCTTCTCTCAAGATCATTTTTTTTATTTTTCTTCACCATCCCTCCACTCAATTTCATCCATTATTATATAAAAAAATTTATCCTAAATATAAAAGGATGTTTTTATGTTATGTTTTCAAACTACACTTACACACACCTCTATCTAATGGGTAATGAACATACTATTTACGTGTAAGAAAAACTATCGCTTCACTAAATGATGATTGTTCTTTTTTTCTTTACTGTATATCTTAGTAGAAATTATGATGGACACATAGTTTGGTGGGAATACGATAATTTCATTCGAAGAAGTGTGGACTACCGAATCCTCAAAGTGATATGATTCGTTCACACACTACTTGGAATGTATTAATAATGAGTTTAGTGAACTTATATATTATATATATAAAATTATATTTATACTTTAATTATATTATACACACACACACATGCACACACACACACACACATATATAGTTCATTTTCTTTCTTTCCTTAAATACGACAATAAAAATAGAAACAACGTTAATGTGTACGTACGACTTACCATCTCAATGAATAGTGTATTCCATTTCATAATTATATATTATATAGATTATTATAATTCAAATACAAGGAATTTAAATGATATTTATATAATGTTTTACATTCTGGAATCATGATATAAGTATAAGTGCCAAATATATAACAAATTAAGACACATGCGAAGAACAAAGCGAATACTATTTAAAGTGAAACATTAACATAGGATGGTTAACAAGATGGTAATATAAGGTCACAATAAAAACATATATGACATTATATATAATAATATAGATTTTTAAAATATTTATAATAAATTTATATTTATTATACAGGTTGTTTGAATGATCTTGATGAGAGTAAAGATACAAGGTATGGGGATTTCATCTCACTTTTTATTTCCATGAGATACATGCTTTATTTACCACCTATTCCTTTTTTATGGCATGTATACTAACCATGGATGTATTAAATGATTATTATACATAAATTTATAGATACAGACATACCCATTTTATAATATTCCTTTCATGGTGTTTAAGTTTCAAAAGTTACTAAATCGATAAAATAGTTATGTCTCAATTTTCCTTCAGTGAGACTCATGTTTTTTTATGCACTAAAATTGTTTTTGAGGTGTATATAATTCCATGTTATATCCTGAATATTATTATTTTCAGGATATTTTAAGCTTCATGTAATTTCATTTTCTTACATGGAGAGTATGATCCCATGTAACAAAGTAGTAATGGTTTATTGAAACAATCTCATCGCTTTTCATGATTTTTAATGATTATGCCTCTTTGATGAAATATTATAACCCATATCTCAAGAAAAATCATGAATTTTATTCTTATATGGTTATTCATGAAATATTCATTTATTGTTACCATTTTCACACTCCTTTATACGTAATATAATGTTTTTAAGTAAAATCTAAATTTATTTCTCATCAGTCAGAAATCTATTGTAATAAAAAACCATTTTTTCAAAAATGTTTTCAAAAGATCCTTGAAGATAATTTTCAATGAAAAATTATTTTAATTTTTTTTTTTATTTTAAAATATTCCTTTATATGTTTTCAAATCCATTTTCAGAGAAAAACGTTTTTAAAAGATTTTATGTTTTAAAAATATTTTTTCAAAGAAAAAACGATATTTTCCTCAAGAATTTTTTTAAAAGATATTTCAAAATTATTTACCATTTAATATAACATTAATTAGTGTTACTCATGCCTTTGTGGAGAAATTATTCAAATTTTAAATTCATATTATTTCTTTGATTGGATTATGGTTTGATGAAATTATGTTTATGAAACTTGTTTCTATTTCACTGGTTATATTCTTTTAAAACCCACTTCTTTTTATGGGTTATATTTATGATGAAATGATTATGAAAAATATATTTTTCCATAGGTTCTGATATGATTACATGTTTATAATACCCATTTCATTTCATGGGTTATGATATGATTATTTATGATTTTTTGGAACATGTATGTATGATTTTATTATGATGTGGGTGGGACCTATATCTCCCTCCAATGCATTGGGTTAAGATTTAAATCTCATGAGATAGACATGGATAGAATGAAAAATGAACTCAATTCAGTATTGTAAGGCTGAAAATAGAAATGAACTTGGTTCAGTATTACATGCCTGTAACAGGGAGTGAACTCAGTTTAGTAATACAGGGTTGGAATAAGGCATGAACCTGATTCAGTAAAGGACTTTTTCCACTAACATGGTCATGGTAGCGATGCGTTAACTACTATGGAAATCATTATATATTCTTATATGTCTGCCAAAATTCTATGTTTTATTCCTATATTTTTATTTCTTGGCTTTTGTTATTTATTTCTTTATAATTCTTGTCTTATGAACTATTAATATTTATTCCAAAATTCATGTATATGATCATTTACATGCATGGTATGATCTTTTATTTTCTTGATCATGTTATCATACTCTTATTCTCAAGATTATGCTTAAATATCTCCCTTGTTTACCCTTAATAAGTATTTTAGCTCACCCATTTTTATGTTTCCTTCCCTAGGTTATGAAGTTATATATTTTGTTTGATGTGTCTAAGAAGGGTTTTAATCAAGAAGAACCTAGTGGGAGATAATGTAGCTCACTTATGTATCAGTGTTTATATTTCCATGTTTCCAAAGGCACTAGACTAGTACGGTATTTGGGATTATGTTTGAATAATGTTTTATGTATTTAAAAAAAGTTATATAATGTTAATAGATTACAATGAAGGGTTTCTATATTGTGGGTTCATGGTTTGTCAAATCATGTTCCCTACCCAGGAAAACATGGACCAATGCTGTTTTTTTGGTAGTGACTAACCACATGATTAGTGACCATTTTGTAAACCGTCAAGGCTAATCGTGTGGTGTGTTCCTCTTGGATAGTAAGGGGCACACGGTTTCCACACAGTTTGGAAAATCGTGTGGGAAAACTATGTGCATTGTTTATGTGATTTATTTTTGTTTAGAAACATCAGATATTACTTCTAGGGATTTAGCTCCAAACCCCCTTGTTCAACCCATTCAGCCTCCCTATCCCTACGCACCTTCCTATACTCCTTTTTTCTCCCTTGGTCTCCCTTTTTTAGTGTATTTGGTGTTATTTCTCCAGGAACTCTCAAGTAAATGTCATTTATTCTTTACTAACACTTTTTCTAGGGGTTTTATTATTTTTTGGGGGGTTTCATTTTTCCAGCGGGTTGGGTGGTCTTCTTAGGGCTGAATTTTGTTCTTTAGGGATCAATATTGATGTTTAGTGCTCGATATTTCCTTGATACGGTCTTATGGTGGTGCGGTTATGGTTTCTCACCAATTTCTAGAAGTTTCCAAGATTTAGGTAAGTGGTTCCATGCCATAACATTTTTAGATGATATTAATATGCTTTCTTGTGTTTTTAAACTTATTCTATGGTTGACTTGTGTGGTGTGAAATATATTTTGGAAGTGTTTTTGGAATGAATTCATGATGGAATTGGATTTTATAAAGGGAAATGTTATGTTTGTGTGTGTTTTATTGTGATGTTCCTTAAAAAGGGTTTTATTCTTTGTGTGGTTAGCTCTATAGGGGATTTAAAAGGGATTTAAAGGTGTGAATGAGTTTTCTAAAAAAATGACAATTAATGCATATTTATTTCTTTACTAAGAACCTTTAGTATAAAATGAAAATTGTTAAAATGATGGGAAGAACATTTTATAAATGGAATTGATTTATGTGTGGGTTTGAAAGTGGTCTTGGCCCATGGAATTGGTTTATCAATTGTATGTTTTTATTGTGTTTTGGAAAATGGGAATTTATGAAATGAATAAGTAGTGGTAAAAATATTTGAAATTGGTTCTGGTGTGTTTAAAATGAAAAGTGGTTTGGTTAAAGGAAAATGGATATTTTCCAGTATATTTATAATTATTGGCTTGTGTATGTGAAAATGGTGTTTTGCATGACATATGAAATGAGAATTTGAGCATAAGGGAATCCCGAGTGTCTAGTTGGGCTGACTAGATCTAGTACGCTAGTGATATGATAGTGGATAGTCTCAGTTTCACTTTGATGGATTGATTATTTCAACAATAACTAAAAATTTATTATAATTGGAGACCACTAAGCCCATGGGGGCCCCCCTCCTAGTGGATCTACTTGAGAAAGATCATGGTTGTGGTTTCTATAACACATTTCACTAAGGTATGAGGTTATAGTGTCTAACTCAAGCTAAGTTACCCCTAGGGATTGACCCATGGTTCTATTCTATGATATGGGAATTATTTGACATGGTTACATCCATCCATATATAGCGGACCTTGTGTATATTTCTTTTACTTTAAAGAAATTTTATCTTGGTAAAAGTTTCCTTTTGAAATGATATATTTATAAGTTTTGTTTGAAAGTGTTCCCTTGATAATGGTTTCCCTTAAAACGTTTTCATGAAAATGATTCAAAGTTTTTTTTGTAAAAATATGCATATTGATCTATCTTCTAATGTTATAGGGTGGAATCCTTTTCTTCAATGTGGAATCCTACTGAGCTCTAGGTCACACCCAACATACACCCTTGGGTGTTTGTAGACCATGTTATGTATAACCCAAGTAAAGCAAGATGTGTCATGGCGGTGATGGTGGATTGATTTTCCTGTGTTCCTTATTTTTGGTAGTGGTGTATTTTGGTTGATTCCCCACATGTTTCATAGAGGTTTGGGATTGTTTGGTTGTTCCTTTTTTGTTATGGTCTTTTTAATTTTGTTTAAACATGTAAAACTTGAATCTAAAAAGTTTTTATGATTTGTTTAGATTTGGTTATTAATTATTGTGAAGTTTATTTATTTTGGTTATTTTTTTGTTATAAAAAATGGGTGAAATCATTCCTAAATCATATTTCTGATACCTAGGTACTATTTTCCAGCACATAGAGATTGGGAATGCCCTTCGGGCGATGCCACAGACTGGGTTGGGTGTCGGGTTAGATGAAACTCTAGCTTGGTTCGTGATAGTATCAAATAAATTATAAAATATATAAAAAGGACCTACTAAATAAAAATTAGTTGATTAAAACTTAGTAAATAAGTAGTTAATTTTTAGTAATATTATTTTATGCTTGATGAATACATTTTCTCCAAAAATGATATTTATTGCCTTTTATGAGAAAATATTTTAATTAATTTCAAGAATTTATATAAATTGTATTTAATAGAAATAATATTTTTAAAAAAAATCAGAATATAAAAATTTGGTTAGGGTGAAATTTTCTTATTTTTATGAAAATATTTATTTTTTTTGTGAATAGTGAAAAACATCATTTTTTATTAAAAGCACTATTTTTGTTTCAACTATTTAAAAAGTTCAATTTTATTTTAGAATGGTTTAAATTTAAAATTAGTTCTATTATATTATAATGAATCCAATTATGTTCCTTGGAATCAATTTTATAATTGAATTTTGTATATAAATTTTTTTTGTTAAAGAAGGCATTTTAATGAAAAAATACATTTTTCTAAAAAGTGGATTTCATCATTTTTTGGTCATTTATTTTAAAATTAATTTCTGATAATTATTGGTATTTAATTTGATAAAATTTATTCCATATTTTTAATCATATTTTTTATTTTTTTTAAATTTATTCCTATTTATTATAGGCATTATGAATAGTTATTTGGGTAAAATTTATCACATTGGTAAAGGGTAAATCAGGTTAATCTATGTTAAAGGTAAGTGATAAGGACATAATTTTTTATCCTAACTATTAGTTTATGAATTTAACTCAACCATAATAATCTTAGTCTCAAAATCGACTTATTTTGTGGACACTTTTCTTTGAAAATGACCCTTATAATATGTAATGCAAAGAAAGTTACAAAATATCACTCTCTTAGTTTTAAATATCTATTATGTGTCCACATATTGAAAAAAATAATGATATGAATGAATATAAATGTAAATTATGATATTTATGAAATTATTTTCCTGATAAAAATTATTTATAATTTTTATAAATTATATAATTACCTTAAATGCTTGTTCAATGCTGATAAAATATTTTTTTAAGTAAGAGAAAAAAATAAATGATTTTACAAATATTTAAACTAATATAATTTTATCTATTTGATATGTACCATGATTTTTATAGACTTATATGACATATTTAAGCGGTTATAAAGGATTATATTATAATTCCCACTTTTTCTTGATATATTTAATGTCTAATTAAATATATAATATCATAATTGACATCAACAGTATTTTATCAAATTAATCATTTATTAAATTATATAAAATCTATAAAATTTTTATCTTCATCCATGTGAATATAATGTGGTTTAAAACTAAACATAATCCTTTGTTCATTTATTAGTCACTTGTCCATTTTTAGTACTATTATTAACCCTTTGTGATTAAAATAGTGGTGACCATGGTTATGCTAAAAAACAATTAACCAAGCGGTTAATAAAAAAGATAAGGATTAAAATGATATCAAAACTTGTCTAAATTTAATTGGATATTTTTATGTCAACCCTAGACAAATTTTATTTTAATTAATGCCCATTTGGAAGTATTTGGATCTAAAATAGACTTATTATATTTTATTTTTTCATGAAATTCCAAAAGTGCCTCTCACCTCAATTATAAAAGAGAACCTCTTTCCTCACTTCAATACAAAAATTTGATCAATAAAACTAGACCATATCCGGAAAATATATCTTGTAAAATTACTTATACACATTATAGAGGTTTTTATATTCCCAAAATCCAACTCTAGGGTCCTTAAGAGGATATCCAAAGGAATTCTTCCAAAGAATAAGTATTCGCCTAAACCAATAACTTTCTTTTTTTACTTCTTCTTATGCATATTCTAGATATACATTATTTATAATAAAATGGTTAATTCATTATATTAAATTTAATTAAATTTTATCAAGATTATTAAAGAAAAAATATCCACCCTCTTTCCGATCAAATGGGAAGTGAAGGTATCTCTTGTGTGTACGTACGACTTACGATCTCTACATAGCGATACAATTCATTTTTCATCACCATATTTTATGGATGGGAAGTATGATGAGTTTAAATTTTTTATATGATATTTATAAAATAATTGTAATTATTTAATGATAATATATTATCTATCTTCTTACCGTATAAACCATTGGGGAAGGATAACGTTGCTCGTGCGTATGTGTGGACTACCAGCTCTATATAGTGATGTGATTCATTTATCATTTTTATTTTACTTATATGGAAATGATGATTAATTTTATTTATATATGTGATTTACATTATATAATAATTATTCTTTAATGGTGAATAGTTATCTACCTTTCTTTTTTTCATCCATCTAAAAGTGAATACAACGTTCATGCGTACATATGACCTACTATCTCCATGAATGCTGTAATTCATTTTTCTACATATAAATTTTATATATTAAAATAAATATATATTTAATGAATATATATGATATTTATATCATTATTAAAATTCTATAAATGATGTGACCTTGATCAAAGTATAAATACTGAAACTACTAAACCAAATCATACATGAAAAAAAGCAGTTACCACCTAAAACAATGATTTTAACAATAAATTGTTAATAAACGAGTGATAAAATATTATTTGTAAAAAATGCATGATAGTATGATTTTTTAATATATGTATAATGAATAAATATTTATTATACATAAGTTTTTATCATATAAAAATGATAATCATACTTGAGGTAAGGGTTTCTCATCTCACTTTTACTTCTATGAGACATATTCCATATTCACCAATTATTTATTTTCTGTCGTGTATATAATTTTCCATTTTGACATGTTATATTGTGAATATATTTATATTAATTTTATTTAAAGTTAAAATTTACTATATTTATTTAATGGGTATCATGATTCAAAATTTATTGAAGTGGTATGAGTTTATTTCACAATTTCATCATTATTAGGTATTGTTTATATTTAAGTCTCTATTGGGGAGTATTTCGTTTCTATATCCAAGTTTTTTAATTTTTTTAATTTTTTTGATATTTTATTATGATTTTTAAAATTAATTTTTTTCCCATGTTTTATTTTTTACTAAATTGTTTTAAAGGAATATTATTGTAATTTTTCAAATGACATACTTTTTAGCCATTTTACAGTAGTGTGAAAGGAATATTTTCTTTAAAATTATTTTGAATGAATGGATTTTATATCCATAATGAATAATATTTTAATTGAATATTCCTTTAAAATTTTATAGGGTTCTTCTCAAATTTTTTTTCCTTCATAATTGAACATTTTTTAAAAAATAAGCGATTTCAAAGTGAAAGGGGTATTTTCTTCAATAATTTTTTAATGATATTTTTGAAGTATTTTAATACAGGTAAACATATTTTTTGAATATTATGTTGAGGATTTAATCTAATGATACTATTCATTATATTTATTTGGTTGGTTCATTACCAGTTTGGCTAGGGCAAGTATTCATATTCCATGTTATTAGTTCTTCCAATATAGATAGTTTTTGATCTTTTTTTAAGGAATGTTGATTATGTTGTATTATTTATTACTATAAGGAATGAATATGAAATATTAAGTGGTAGGAGTTGACTAGCATACCCCCTTTATTCAGAATTAGAACTCATGTTTCAATCTAACTTGGGTTTTGGCGAAGGCCTTATCCATTTTTGTAGATTCAATGACACAAGGCCTTGATGATATTTTCAGATGTCTTGGAAAAGGCCTCGATGGTATGTTTTAAATGTTTGGAATTATTAATTCCATAATTATGAAAGTTAGTTATTGATGTACATTTTATTCTTTAATTTCTTATGATATTCATGGATAAGTTTCTTGTTTATTAGATTATTTACATGGCATTATTTGATCATCCATATTTCATTACATATTAATCATGCCTTAGCTTCTGCTATATACAAACCATAAATAAGCATTTGAGATCTCCCAATTATTATTTTTTATTTCACTACGATACCAGGAAGTGTTTTGTGGTAGATATTTAGTGATATTCTATAGGGGGAAATTGTGTTTTCAAAGAAAATTCAATGTGGTATTTTAAATTTTCAAATGTAATGTGAAATTCAAGTATGTACCTAGTACACCAAGACTACTAAACTTTTTAGTCTATTTGGATGTGAATACTTTTATCCAATTCCAATTTAATAAATTAGGTACCGAATTTAAGCTACAAGGGTAAGTTTCATTATATATAATTAGGAAATATAGGTTTTAGATAAAACCATATGATGCCTAAAAACCAAATTTGGTAGAAATATGATATTTTCCTTTTAAATAAAAAATTACCTAATATTATCATAATGAATATAAATATATAAAATATAATCAATCGATATTGATAAGATATGAAAATGATTTATTCTAATATTACCTAGGTTGTTACAGAACATCCCCTAGTCCACTCCACCAACACCCAGTGTAGTCTTGCAGATTTTTATTTATATTTTTAACTAGAAATATTATATCTGAGTACAAGAAATTTAAACTTCACTTAATAGATTAGTACATGTGGTTTACACTTTCAAGAGAAATATATAAGATTTATAAATGGTAAATATCTCTAATCCGCAATTACCTCCTTCTTCCAATAACTAACAGTAAATACTGCTTCAAAATAATGAATGAAAATTCAATTTGAAACTTTGAAAAAGACTTCATCAAGATCTTTAATATATAATAAAATCATAAAGTGATATTTAAGATTACCAAGGATTACTTATTTATTTTATTATATTTCTCTCTATTATTCTTTTTTAATCATAAAATGTGATATGTATTTTAATGAAATGGTAAAGGGAATAATTTAATGTATAATTTCAGTAGAGAGTTATAAATTTTACTGATCCTACAAGGAAACACATATAATATATATAGAAATTATACCCCTTTCAGTTCTTATTACTTAAATAATTCAAAAAATGAATAAGTTAATATGATTTATAATCATCTCCATGAAAACATAATAGTCATTGTAGACTTTAAAATTTAAATAAATCTTAAAATAGCATCATGTGAATATTTGAAATGAATTCCATAACTACATCACTAAGAATATTAATTTTAATATTCAAGTCAAATAACTTTAAATAATTCTTCAATATCATAAAATTTGATCTTAAAATATTTTAATAATTCTCATCATAATCTCATGATAAACATATTCTTGAGAATGATAGGAAATATTCAAGGCAATGGGAATTATTAGTATTTAAAGATTCTCCTCAATGAGAATATGGGAATTTTATATCATTTATAAAAAATGATATCAAAGAAATTAAAACATGTTTTACCAATTAATAACTATAATGGAAAAACTCTAAATAAATCTAATTCATCCAAAACAATTTTAGAAAATTTGTTAAATAAAAATTATTTACTTTCAATTAGAATAATATTACCCTATATTATCTTAAACAAAAACCTTAAATAATAAGATATAAGGAAGGGTATTTTCTATCCAATGAATTACATAGTATATTCATGGTGTTATGATAATAGGATCAAGACACCACATAAATTTTAAAACAATCCTAAAACCAAAGTAAAATCATGTGTTAATCCAATCCAAACACAAAATCTAAAATTAGATAAGGAAATCATGGTAATACCTTAGTATCATTGATGAAGACCCTACAATAATGAAAAAAATCTAAAGAGTGTTAAATAGGAATGATGATATAAAAAGACATAAATATTTTTAGTAAAGGATCATAGCCATCTCTAATAAAATAGGTGGGGGAAATATTTGGAAGAAAACCAAGACTTTACCCCATTTATAGAGAACTAATGAAGCTAACCAGAGCACCTTGGTTAGAGTGGGAAAGTAAGGATCACTTGGGGATGTTGGGAGGGAAGGAGGAGATTGAGGGGAGTTGGAATTATAGTAAATGGAAAGAAAATACAAATATATAAAATTAATGGGTTAATCTTGAGTTAATAAATGACTAAATTTCTCTCTATTAAGGGAAATATTCCTATAAGGATACTGGATAGATTGTACTAAGAAATGGGTACCTATATGATCTTATTGAGATATCTATATCCCCAGGTATACCACTAGGTACTTAGTGCTTGTTGTAACACAATACCTTCCTCTTTTATTCCCAACTCCACCCAAAAACTCCCATAACATCTAAAAATCCCTTTAAACTCAAAATATATCATAAATACACAGAAATAGATAGTAATTAGTTTATATTACTTGGTTTTTTAATGTTTCGAGACCTTATAAACTCCCCATTACTAGGATTCTCATTCATGAGAAGCTTCAAGTATCCTAATTAGGTAACAAGTCTAGAAATTGTCTTATTATCTCAACTTTACACTCCCATGTATCATTTTGGAGCTACCCATGATGAAACCTGAATTGAACCAAGGGAATGAAATTACCTTGTAAAATCGTCTCACTTTAGAAAACAATGAATAAAGAATTATCTATAAAGGATTAATCATCCTCAATATCTATTCCATAATTCTTAATCACATGTGAAGGTTCAAGAACATACTTCCTTAGTTGGAAAACATGTATTATATTGTGTAGGATACTAAATCTTGGATGTAATTCCAATGGATAAGAAAATTCCCCAATTCAAAATAGAATATAAAAAGGCCTGGAATATCTCATAACTATATTCCCCTAATTTTCAATTCATTGTTGCCTAAACCATAATGATACTAAGAGAAATATCTATTCACCAAATTTAAATTCCATGGGTCTTATTTTCATATCAATATAGGATTTATGCTTGTTATAATCTATCACGAGTAGCCTTTGAATTAGTTCTACAAGATTTGTCATATCCTAAATGATATTAGGCCTAATCACCAAAGATTAACCTATCTCAGTTGAAAATAATGGAGAATGATATAGTCACCCATAAAGATATTCATAAAGTGAAATTTGAATAGATGTTTGGTAGATATTTTTGTTAGAGAACTATACCAAATAGTCGCAACCCTTTCATTACCCACAAAAATACAAAATATTGTATTGAAATATATCATATAGGATATGAATAGTTAACTTGGACTATCCATTGGTTTTTAATGTGGAATGTGGTACTTAGTTTCACTAGTGAACCTAAATCCTATTATAGCCCCTTCCAAAAAATAATACATGAAATATTAATCTCCTTTAGAATGAACATTGGTGAGAATTAATAAAAGATTAAAAATGTTTCTGATATACTATTTTCCTAGATTATCTTATAAGGAATCCTTATTAATGGATTAAAAGTGAGTCATATTTGTAGGAAAATCCACAATAACATGAACCACATCCTTATCTTTATAATATTGAAGAAAATTAGTCACAAAATGAATCTTAATTGTGTCCCATATTCATATTATAAAAGGGAATGTTTGGAGATAATTAAAATGCTTTTTATGTGATACCTTTACCTACTAGAATTTATAGAATATCAAAACAAACCTAACAATATCCATCTTTTATCCAGGATATTTGAACCTGTGTTGATTATCATGATCCATTTTGGTGATACCAGGGTATATTTACCATCTGGATGAACGATACTCTTTCATTACTTCCCCTCTCATGATCATAGAGACTTTGTGTCTTCCATAAACATATAGAAAGGACTGAGGATCTTGGAACTAACTATCGAGGATCACCCACCATCAAGTTCCTCTCAAATTATCTTAAGATCAAAATATGGAACCTAGGTGTCATTGACATGTTCCACAATCAATGTAGTGAGATAAATATTATGTAATTAAAATCAACTATGATCCTCAATAATGTATAATTTCATCGTTTTTCATAAGTTACATCAATCCCCACTCTTATTTTACACCTACCACCTTTTGAGGATGGATATGCCTAACGAGGCATCAAAAAACCACTTACCTTATCAAATTAATATTTAATATTAAAATAAAATGATTGAACATACTTGACCCAATATCACTCCTCTATATTTAGATCAATTTGATAGAATATTTATTTAAGGATTTTACGGTAAATTAATATAAATAACATCTCAACAAAAAAGTAATTATTTAAAAATTTAAATGCATAAACCCAAAATTCTATTTCTAGATTATGAGTAGGGTTGTTGTTGTCCTAAGATCAAAACTATATATAATGGTATGACAATAAAAACTTATCTTGAATGAGAACATATCCAATTCCCATTAGGGATGTGTCATCGAATAAGTTTCTCTAGAAAAATGTTGGATGAAGTAGTGGTAATAAACCATGAGCATAGGAAAGCATCTAATATTGAAAAAATTCAATTGTATATTACATGATATGAATGGTTGAACCTTGATGGAATATACTGATATATATTATCTTGAAATCAAATTTATGAGGAATATAACATCTCAGATCAACAAAGACAACTTTAAAATTTTCACATATAGCTCGTGAATTCGTAAATTTTCTATAACAATTCAAAGGAGTTGAGAATGGTTATTCTGATATTTAGAATAAACTAAGATATCATCCAAAAAAATAATAATAAAATATTATATGAATTGGTGGAATATGTTTCTTATTAGGGCCACAAAAATATAAAGATGATTGGTTAGCATTAAAGGCATGATAAAGTACTTAAAGTATTTATATCAGCCTTATAAATCATATATATGATTCTAATATAGTTAAACCTAATATTATTGGTAGCCTAATCACAAGTTAATTTGTGGGACCAACTTGCCTCATTTAATTGTTCATTTTTTTAAATTAATTTTAATGGGTAATCGTTCATAACAGTGACCTGAATCTATTGCTAATAGTCTATACTATGGTGTCGAATCCAATCAACTTTCTTAGAAAAAATAACCATAGCACCCCAAGGTGAACTGATTAGCCCGATGAACCCCTGAGACTCAATCTATTATTGTTGGATCTTAAACTCCCATGGTTATGTTAGATTTATTTGATTTAGTGGAATCAATATCAGTTTTGTTATATGGTGGAGGACAATAGTAAATTCCACCCCTCAGTTGGGCATAAATCTAGAGAAATAATTGGGGAAGGTGTCTGGGTAGAGATATACAACTAGAAGTAAAGCTATAAATTTCTTAGGCTCCACTGATCTAAGGATGAGGTGAACTATTTCTTCCATGATAGTATCAAACTAACCTTGGTCATGACTCACTAGGCCAACCTAAAGCACCTACTCCCCATGAAGGGTATATTGTGTAATAGCTGTAGGTAACAAAGATACTCCCTAGG
The DNA here is from genome assembly GCA_963277665.1 of Viscum album. NCBI lineage: Eukaryota > Viridiplantae > Streptophyta > Magnoliopsida > Santalales > Viscaceae > Viscum > Viscum album. Next base: position 1,486,114,006 of record OY728137.1, on the reverse strand, counting down.
GAAAATAGTTGATACATGATCAAAATTGATTTATATAGTATATTATTGAAATAAAATCAAGTTATTCTATATTCATAAGAATAATATACTAAAATTTACCATAATAAGAAAAAAATAATGTACACAAAGGACCCCTTTAATCTAATTAATTGATTTCCCAAGAAGCATACCACTGAATGTATAAGATGATAGAGCTTCCAATTAAACCCCAAAATTCATTACCAGTAATTCATAAATAAATGAGTGGGATTATATACATAAAATAAAGTAAAAATTAATGTATAGGAAACTAAAATGGTGCCTCTGATAATAGATGGTCATTATCTAACATCAGTAGTAGATTGTTCTGCCATATACCACATTTTTGCAACCTCATAATAAACCTAAGTCATAAAATCATGCATTGAATATTACACTATATATTCTTGGCTATGTCTACCATATTGATCTACTATACTTGACCTCCTATAAGGTGGTTCACTACCCCAAGTTCATTGAGCTATGGCATGTTCCTAAGACTTTCTAAGTTTATTAAGGTCACTAAATGACACTCTTATATGAATTATAGTATTATAATCCTTATATATGGATATATTCACAACATAATTGGAATTTCTTAGCTATAAAATTGAAATATGGTATGATATAGACAAATACCCCACACTGATAGCACTATCTAGGGGGAATTCCCAAACTAGAAGTCTAAGGTACAATTCTACCCTAACTCCCCTAGTGAGATCCACCCCTACTCATCTCCTCGCATTATTGCTTCAAACTATTGGAGAAACTATCACATGTAGCTTGGTTAGACAACTATAAACCATATATTGATCCCCCCTTAGATGAAATCTCAAAAAAGATATATTTTATCATCACTTAAAATAAATTTAGTAGATTAATGTTCAAAACTTGGGTTTACAATAGCTCTTTCAAGCCCATATCTAAGAACATTACTTTTGATTTCTCATAACCACTTAGATAAGGTGAAAAATATAAATGATTAGTAAACTTAGTAGTATATTCCATAACCATCATCTAGCCATACTATAGGTTTATGAACAATTTTTATTTAACATAATATAGAGTATCAGGGTAAAAATTATCGAAGAATATCGATTGTAAATTCTTTTAGGTCAGTACCAAATCCTTCTTATCTTCAAGAATCATGTCCTACCACTATATGGTTTCTCCTCTGATTATAAATTTGATTAGATGAAACTTTATTTACATAACTGTTTCAATACTATCAAATAATTAATGGATATGGTCGAACCACTCTTTATCCTCCTATGGTAGCACATCACCCTAAATGGTTAGAGGATGGTGGAATTGGAAATCTATCACAATTTCATAGGTGGTAGGATATTTTTGTGGTGCTTCCTGAACCGTAACTTTGAGAACCATTACAATCCATTCCAGGACCTAAGATTAAAATTCAAGTCATTTGGGTTTAAAATGTTCCCTTACCCATTTCTAATCTATAAACAGATCTTTATGAGGAAAAATACTCTATAATATAGTATATAATTCTATCAAAACCATTTACTTGAAGAAAAGAAACCTAAAAAATAAAGAACTACATGGTAATTTTTAGGTTTAATCCCTTAATCTCTCCCTCTAATTCACTATTTATCAAAAAATATCATTAAAATAGTTTAGTCAATCCTATCATATAGTCAATAATTATTTTTATATAATTTATATATACCATTCCTAACCACTATATAAAAAATAGACATGCTTCAAGTTTATTAAAAAAGAAGTGAACTATCATCAATTTAAAAGAAATAAATAGCCAATAGAATTAATTATTGACTCATATTTACCAAATATTTTCACTAAATAAATGAGAGAAAACATTTATTATTAATTTTTTACTAATAGGATCTTATAATTAAATCTATCCATGTCATAAATATTCACATGAAATAAATAAAAATGACATGTCATCATATTAGTGGTTATCTACTATCTCCAAGCATGATGTATAAGACTCTATGATTATGGACTGACCCATTTGGAAAAGATATAAGGGATTCTAGATCACACCTGGTAATTTTGGGTCTCACCATTATTTTTATTGCTAGTTATATTCATGGGTTACTTCCCATGTCTCGATAGTCCTATCTCTTGGAAAATCTAAAGTTTCATAACCCCAAAACCCTTATTATGGGCATACATACTATTTTGTAAAAATTGTGGGTTGAATACCCAAATGGTATCTGGTCAGGTCTCCAAAACTCCTTATTTTCACCTCTCAATCACTATAAGTTAGCGTAAATGTGTTAGAATAAGGAAATTTACCATGAGAGATTATTTTCCATGTTGTATAGAGGTATACACATTACATACGTTCACTTGAAGTATAGTGACCAAACTAAAAAATAAGGTCACCATAGGTTTAAAAAACATGTATATAAGTAATAAGAGAAAAATAACGAAGAATAATGCCTATTATTTGATGAACACAGAACACATAAATCTCAATGGTTAAAAAAATACCCAACCATACTTGAAATGAGCATAGATGGTAGAAAGTAGTTATATACATAACATGTTAGTTGAATATGATGTATTGAAACAAAACTAAACACATTAGTATATAAATGGTTAATTAGAGTATCAGGAACAACCCTCACAGTATCAACCAGATCATCATCTAAGTGTCCATCTAGATATCATACTATGTAAATAGTTATTTATCATGCTTAGTATCCTTTCCCCTACTTGGGTTATATAAAAACGTTCCTACACACATCCTAATAGGGGCCTATTCAGGGTGTGAGTAAGGTATACTCAGTTGGTAGTCAGCACCCAACCCTAACAAACTTTTATAAATATAATCATGTGAAGTAATAGAGTAATTCCATAGGAATAGATAAAGTAAATAAAAATAATATTCTTCTCATTATTTAAACTTTTCATTTAGCTAAAATATTACTCTTTATACAAAAAGGGTCTATATCTTGGATCCCTACATTAGGCTTAACATGGATATGAGATGAACCATATAAAGTCAAGGTAAACCACTTGTCCCATTTTGGATAATGGTAAAACTATAAAATAGAGTCAGGTCAACCTTTTTAACCATCCCATTCAGGGTAGGGGAAATGATATAATATATTTGGGATTATATGAACTTACCCCATTACACCAACCTATATATAACTAGTTGGTGTACCTGGGAAACTTTCTTACACAATCATACTATACTTCTTTCTAGCATATTTACCAACTACTTGTACCAAAAAATTAATAGGAATATAAAACCTTGAAATAATCCATCGAAATTTATACAAGAAAACAAAAAAATATTCTCGATCATGATAGGCAGTAGTATTAGAGATATACATGTGTAGTATTTAAATCCTCTCATTAATGGAAATAGTCATACTCTTACATTTACATAAAATGATAGGAAATAAATTCCAATATGGTATACTAATTAATAACTATAATGAAAACAAACACTACAAAATCAAATTCATCCAAAACTAAATGATAAAACATTATTAAATAAAAATCATTTTGTTTCATATAGATTCACTTAGCCCCGCACCATTGTTGACCCAACCCTTGAGAAATATGTGAGGAGGAAGGTGTTTTCCTTCCAATTCAATTTTATAGTAGCTTCTTAATGTACAAATAAATATATTATGATGAAACATAAATATTAATACCATATTGAAACTAAAATGGAATTAAGGATTAATCCAATACCAATATAAAATCTAAAATAGGAGAAGGAAATCATTGTAATATTATAGTATCATCCAAAAAAACCTATATAAACACACAAAAAATGTGGATTGAAGAAGAAGGATGATTTCACAAGACATAAAAATTTGATGGAAAATATCACATCCACTAATATGAAAAAATAGAGGGAGGAATATATTTTGAATAAACCCAAGACCTTACATAATTCAAGGAGATATCTTATGACTCACAAGAGTACCTTGGTTTAATAGGGAATGGTGGGATAACTTGAGGATGTTATAAGGGAGGGAGGATCTGGGATGGAACTAAAACCATGGTAAATGAAACAAAAAACCTAAACGATAAAATTAAGGGGGTTAATATTTGGTTATGAAAAGAAAAAAATTCCATATATTATGAAAAGTATTCCTATAAGGCTATCAGGTACCTGGTACTAAGACAAAGAGTACTGTGTTGATCTAACAAAGCTACCCGTAGCCCTAAGTGCCCCACCAGGTACCCGATACTAAGCCACTGGGTACTCGGTGCTTACTATATCACAATCCCTTACCATTTTACTCTCACCACAACTTGAAACCTCACATAACCTCCAAAACCCACTTTAAACTAAAAATAGAAAACAATTAAAACTAAATAGATATAAAGTAAGGTATATTTCCTAGTTCAAGAGGTCTGGGTGTTTTCTCAAACATTTCTTGCTCAGTGGGATTATAGAAATAATATGTCATCATTTCTTCAAGATAATAAATAAAAAAGGAATTTATCTAATATGGGGATACTTTTATAAAAAAAAAATAGTTTTATGTATAATTCAAACAACTAAATCCTCATAAAAGATAGATTATAAACCTCCCAATATATATCTCTTTTAGTTTCTATATGAAAACCTTAAATGGAAAATAACTTATTATGAAATATGATACTCTAATATAATAATCCTAGAATGATATCAGAAGATCATACCAACTCATCATTGATAAAAACACATCCAATCAGGTATGATATGACATATCAAACACAACACTAAATCATAGTTTTTAGGAGGTGTGATCTATGAAACAATCCCACAATATTTATTATGATAAAAAAATTATCAGCATAAGTATTCACCATCTAGATCCAATCAAAGAATCTTAATAATTTTCTGAATTGATTATATACTTTATTTCAAAAATATTTTAAATTTTTATAGATTTAAAACTTGTGTCTTATAAGAAACACATAACCATACTAGCCTAAATAATTAGTGAGGTTATGTAATACATGTTCCCAATCCTTTCTTGATAACTCCTTGGTCCTTATATATCACTATTTATAATATCCCCTTTTAATTTTTTTTACAAAAGTTTATTTAGTTATTTCTTAATAAATAGTATTTTCATGTATCAAATGATTCCAATAATCTATCTCAATAGTGAATTCAAATTTGTTTCACATTTATATGTTGAAGGAAACAATGATAAAGGTTAGTGGTGTTAGAATCAGCCTTGTCCTTATTATGTTGGTTGTTATGGATAGGATTATCCATATCTATAATATATAGACCATTCACTATATTCTCAATTCTATAATATACTTCTTATATATATATATAACAAATATTGTTCTTAATAATGATAAAAAAATCTCATCTTGAATAAATATTATATAGAAACAAAATTTTTATTTATGGATAGAACATCATAACAGTTTTCCAATTCTATAACTCATTGACCTTTTAGACTTAGATCATAAGTTCCAACCACCAATCTAGAAGCTCATTCCCTATTTATAACATATATATTTAATTCATCAATCATTAATTCTATATTATTTTTTATTTTGTGATTATCTATATAAATATGTGATGCACACTCAATATCTAATACTAATGTGTTATAATTTTAAAAAATTAATTTCCATAACATTCTCATATTTCTTCTCTTTGAGAACACTTATTAACTTTAGATACCAAATTAAAATTAAATTATAGGTCATGTTTATAAAATATACCAAAATAATAATCATTATGCATTGCATAAACTATAAGAAAGACATATCTATGGGAGATTATCTTTTATTATATATTTTCATGAAGTAATTTTAATGAAAATACCCCCACTAAATTAGTGACACCATACACTATTATTTTTATTGGTCCAAGTTCCATATTTCACTATGTTTTTGGTTTAGCTTAAACATTTATTCCATTTAATATTAATTAAATACTATATCATGCTAATCATATGAAATATGAATCTTGGATAGTTGAGTGGACAACCCTTTACCCAAATCCATTATATGGATAAACTCAACTATGTTCCTATGGTGTCATAACCTTTATGGTTTCCCATTTAAGTTTCATCCAATTATTTCAACATGACATGGTTACCTCACTTTTAGGTTTATATATATCTTTCACACCTTATGAAAGATAATACAAGGGATCCTAAACTACAGAGTTACCCTTACTAAATGATTAAAATCTTAATATGTGTTTTCTTTTGAAGAAATCCTATACTTAGTATTCGAGGCTTTTCTTGGTCTCAAAAATTAAATATACAATACATTCATATAATTCCATAAATATTACATATTTTGTAATATTTATTATCCATATTTAATTCATATATCCATGCATTATTCAAACAATTTTTTTGAATACAAATTTCATCCAGAAAATTAAAATGTTCAAACCATATTAATAAATACATATTTACCCAACTAAAAATTTCTATTATTCACCCAAAGAAAATAATAAAATATATTTACACATTTATAAATCAATTTCAAACAAAAATCACATGAAAATATTTCATGTAAAGGTTTAGGATTATATGAAACCAAAAAATACCATAAGAGTAATCATGGAGCAATAGGTAGACAACACCCATTTTTATAGACAACATAAAATCTTCATGTCTTGGGATAAGCTTGACCCAAAGACTCTCCACCTATGCTTCTTCATTTTAGAGAGTATAAAATTCCATCAAAATTCTAAAACCTAATATATATAAATTAAACTTAACCTTTAATTTCAAGAACAAAAAACCTTAACAATCAAAATTTAAAGAAGATAATTTTTTTATCATACCTAGAATGTAATTCAGGGTTTGATAATTTTATAAGAATAAATTTATCACATAAATTAAATAAAAAAATTCAAATCACAACAGAGTTTTATATACCTAATTATCTAAATAGGAATAAATAGGCAATTTTTTTTCAAAAATTAGATAATAATAGGAGGATTTAACATTCAGTTTTGTTATATAAATATTCCATTTATAATTCATAACACTTATATTTTATAAAAAATTAAAAACTATAGGAATTATTTTATAAAATATTAAATTTTTATAATTTGGATGAGAATTTATTTTATGATATATATTATCTTTCATAATATCTAATCAAATCAGGATATACAATATACACTATCATGGGAGGTCTATCATTTTTAATGGTATGCTCAAAATTATAAAGAATTAATTGTATCATAATAAACGATTTCACCTATATGGTTATTACAATGTGATACACTATTTTATGAAAATATAAATTATAAGTCATCACTAGTACACCAATTGGGTTTCTATGTTGTTTTTTATCTTTCTAATAGTATTTTTTGTTGTGATGTCATTCCAAGTGATGTAGTAAATATATTGTTAACCTTGATTATTAAAATTTATGTTAGATTTTTTTAGAACACCAGTTATTATTAACATTACTTTTTTTTATAATTTTGGATGTCTAATATTTAAAAACCAATATGAAAAATTATTTTACACATTATTTATTTAAATAATCAATGTGAATAATAATATTTAACTTTGGTTTTAAAATAACCAAAGTAGAAAATAAATTTTCACATTGGTTTTTAAATAAATTATGTAAACATATTATTAAAAATAATAATAAGAGAATGAAGAACCCCTAGAAACATTTGTTTTGAAGAAAAAATAGTAATAATCATAATTTATGATAATAAAATGATTTGTTTAAATTTATTAAACTGAAAAAATTAATGATCATTCAAAGATAAAATGATAATATTTTACAAATTTTAATTCTAATGTTAGAAAAAAAATCAGATGATAATAAAAGAAATTATTCTAATGATTTTAAATTTATATAAGAATATTTGATAAGTCATAATGTTCAAAAAAATGAATTAATCATTTTAAAGAATTATTTCCACTATTTATCTCACGAATGCAACTCCCTCATTCTTTTAAATTGAAATTAAATCATGATTTGAAATCTACGAATAATGAAAATAGAGAGAAATAAAATTTGGGATAAAATTTCATGGGTGTGGTAGATTTGATGTTGGTGGGAGAAATTGATGTTTAAGATAAAAATAGAATAAATATTATAAAATGTAAAAAAATTATAGATGGGAATAAAAAACATGTAACCACAATCTGAAAAAAATGAAATTTATATGCTCGGTGGGAAAAATTTGAATGCCGAAAATTTAAATTTTGTGTGTACAAAAAAAAAATCTTAATTTATACATTAGGGTTTTATTTTTAATATCAAATATTTCAATAAATATCATCAAAAATACTTTCAAGAAATTTTTTAACATCAGTTATATTAATAATTTTTTATAAAAATACCTTTCATTTGGTTCTTCAATGTTTATTTTTTTAGTAATTGATTTTAAAAATATTCTGGAAAATATTTTTAACATTGGTTATGTCAGTAACTGACATTAAAATTATCAATTTAGTAAATTTTATGTCTATTATTATATAACTGGTGGGAAAAATACTTTTAAATTCGATTATTAAATATATGAAATTAAATAATCAATGTTATAATTACTTTTTTACTAGTTCATAGACTATAATAACACTTATTATAGCCTATAATATAGTGTCAAATTACAATATGTGATCTATTATACATTAGGTTTCATCAAATTATAACCTATGACTTTGAAAAACACCAGGTTTTACTTTAAAATATCCAATATCATGAACAAAATCATAGAAATCATACAATTATCACTTATCCATGTCATATTAAACCTTAATACATCACATTTAACAAAATAAAAACATTTATGTTGTTTGTAAAATTAGTATGAAATCATGTTTATTTGATGATGAAATGTATCTCTAATACCCATAATATATTTTTAAATAAAATATCAGGCATTTTTTAGATAAGAAATCCAATAAATTATCATATCTATCATCATAGAATCCACATGTAAAATGTATAAGATAAATATAACATGTGGATCTCAAGTCTAGTGTGTTCCATATTGATGGAGTATGTTTAAGAAAGAACACTGAGGTACAATACTTGATATATTTCCTCTATAGAAAGTACAACAACCACTAAAATGAATTTTCACTACATGAGGACCCCTCAGACACCAAAAGGTGTTCTAATAACTTATTCTTGAAGAAAAGTGGAGAATATGTTATAAGTGAAATTTGGTGTGTCTTAACAGTGCTATACATGCACAAACAATAATGAACAAATCCTTTATATAACCTCACATCAACCATGAAGTAGGATGGGCATTGACTAAAAATTTTTGGTAGTTACGTTACATTATACAAAACATATATCCATTTGGAGAATTGTGATCATTGAATGTTAAAAGAATCAAAAAATATGTTTAGACCCATAAATAATCCACCTCAATGAATAATTTCTGAAGATAAACTATTTAAATGAAATGGAAGTAACCTATTCACCTGGAATCAAATATTTTAAGATATATCATATATCATACCATATGAAATGGGTATCCCAATAAGTTAATGACTTATCTGTAATATTTCTTACAATATAAATTGTTAGGTACTGATGAAAAAGGCTAAATGATTAAGAGGGGGATAAATTAACATTTTAAAATAATTTTAACCACTTATACAAGTTAATTTAGTGAATTAGAAAGATAAAGTGAAATGAACAAATTTATTTTTATGGTAGTTAGGATCTAAATGATCCTACTCTACTCTTAAAACCTATTAAATATAGAGAGAGATGAAACTCACTATAACTGACCCTTACTTTTGGAGGGAGTCGCGACCCCTTGCAACTTCCATTTTAAGTCTTGGAGGCACAACCCAAGACAACAATATTTTACTCACTTGGTGTCTTAATTCGATCACCCTACCATTTCCAAACAAGGAGAAACAACCCAAAATCTGTATTTTTAAGTGGTGGTATATACCAAACCTGCCTTTAATCTATTTTAAGGAATTACTGAACCTTATACCATTTTACAGTTATGGAAAAACCTAATTCTTGAAATTTATTTAGGATTAAAAAACCATTATCCATACTTTTAATATGTAGTATAAACTGGTTCAGTTACATACATATAAAATAATATAGAGAATTATAACTATAGAATTTGATAAACAAATTAGAATCTGACTGTTGAGGCAATAATGTTATCTCCAACAATAAAGAATCAAACGATTGTATTTTAGTATAGAGTAGTAATTAATCACCAAATATGTATCACAATTCAATAATATTCTCATCCTCATTCATATTTTGATTTGGATCTTTCAAAATCCTTATATAGAGTTATCTATACACATCATATTCAAATCATAAATCCCATACCATTTCATCCTTACTAAAGAGGCATTTGATTTCTTTATTGAATACGAATATAAAACATACCCTTGTGTATCAATTCGATAATATGAAATATTAAAAACATGTTTCATAGTGATAATATGTTAGAATAATTTATATATCACCAAAAAAATATTAAAATCCCTTGGAACATTTCCATAAAATATGCATGATAAACTATTCAAACTCCAACCAATTTAAATGTCAAACTAGTGTTTCCCCAAAAACCATTATGAGAATTAAACCCTTGTTATTAAGATTATTATCCTAAATAAAATTAATCCAAATAAAATTACCTATCATTATAATAATTAATAAGTATTTAAGCAATAATTAAATCAAGATAAACATTGGAAACAAACATGTAGTAATTAAAAATATAGAATTTTAAATAAAATAGAGCATGTTTTGAACTAAAATATGAAAAATTCATTAAGTGACCATATGTTATACAATAGGTTCCAAACATTGAAAAATTTAAACATCATAATTTAGGTTCAACACTTTGCATTCATTTTATTTTCTTTCTTATAGTCACTTTATTTTTCTTCTTACATAAACTACATTTTTCTTTTTACAATCACTTTATTTTTCTTCATATGGTGACATAATTTTTATTTATGTGATGACCTAATATTTCTTCATGTAGATAGTTAATATCTCTTCATGTGGTCACTTAATTTTTCTTCTTGTATTAACTTCCAGGCTCTGTCAAATGTTTACTCGAGGTCACTTCCAGAATTTTTTATATTTTCACTCGAGGACACTTCCATTTTTTTCTTCAAATTTACACTCAAGGTAACTTCCATACATTATCAAATTTTCTCTAAAGGTAACTTCTATATAGTTTTAAAATTGTCAAGATAATACAAATAATAGACTAATAACATACAATATACTGACCCTTATTATGATTGAGTTTTCTCTAATATAAATTCTTAATATTGCAATTGTTAAATAATAAGTAAAAAAAATAGTGAAGGAGATACTAAACATTCTCTGAATTTTTTATAATTAAAAAAAATATAAAATCCGAAATTTCACCCACTTTTTGAAACTAATAAAAAAGATTTAATAGATATCTCCTTAAATGTACAAATAATATAAGCTAAAAGATACCCCTTAAGATAAATAGTTATTAATGGGAAAGAAACTAAAAATTATAATTTTTACCTAAAAAATGTAAAAAATGGCCCAATAATAATTAATGGGAAATAAAATGAACCTAAAACCTATATAAAACTCATAATTAGTCTTCCCCTAAATTCATACATTTTCAAACAATAAGTGTAGACATAAAAAATATTCTTGTGTAAAATAGTATAAATTATTTGGGAAAGATATATAATAATCCGTAAGGAACCATGAAACAATTTCAATATTTTCAATGAATAATTTAACTATTTTCAATGTATTATATGGTATCCAACTAAATAATTACATGATATTGATCCAAAAAAATAAAACAGATGTAATATTTGCACGAGCCAAATGGGATTTTTTATAAGTTTAATATAACACTCAAGCTTCAATTACAGTAAGTGAACATTATATTTTCATAAAACTATTGAAAAATAAAAATTTTAATTTTTCATGGAACACAAATTATAATTTGAGAGGATGACTATTGAATTTTAACTTGGTCAAAATATTCTGAGAATGTTTTTTTTTGAAAATTAGCCATAGAAATAAGATTTTATGAATAATTAAAAATATAGTATTTAACTATTCCTCATTGTATTTATAATAATATGTTATAATTTTTAGAATTAATAATTTATTAAAAGTAAATTTAATATAAATAATGATAAGATCATTTTGAGGTAAAAGGATATATTTTTCAGAAAATAGTTTTTTCTTTAGAAATCTGTTTTTGTTTAAAAAGGAATAATGTCTATCCATTTTAATTAATTGAAATAATATTTAATGAGAAATGATTAAAATTAAAATTTTAGATTATGTATCTATATATATAAATTTTAATCCATATAATTATGATTATTATTCATATAATAAACATAAAATCATAATAAGCTTGAAAATTTCATTTCTCGATAAAGAATTTTTCGACAAGTTTTGTGATTTTTTTAAATTAAATTATGCCACTTATATGAACTTAATTTGATAAAATGTATTCTGTATTTTTAATAATAACATTTAATAATATTTAATTTGTTTAACCTAATTTTTGGTCTTAAGGAACTATAAAAACAACAAAAGCTAATCACCACGGTTAAGTTTAAAATGGGTTTACTTGGGGTTAGTCTATAATGATAAGAGTAAAAATAACCAATAAAATTTCTAAAACCCATTATTTAGTAGTAGGTTTACTTTATCCTTTTTAAATTTGAGTATTATTAATTTTGGATATATATTTCCAAGAAAGTTACATGACATTATTGAAAACATTTGAAAAATTACAAGTCCGCCACTCACCTCAATTATAAAATGGAACCTCCTACCCTCACTGATTCACACCTATAAAGCCATATATCTCGACCAATCCCTACCAAAATATCTCAATAAAATCCATATACACATTATATTGGTTTTTTCTTAACAAAATTCCACATTGTGTCCTTAATAAGAGATCCAAAGAGGGTTATTCTAGGTGAAGGTAATTTTGTTTTTTAATGTATTTCTTTTTAAGTTATTATTTTACCAACTTCAATTATGTCTTAAAAATTTGAGTATAAGGAAAAAAGTATCTACCATATAGTAAGATGTTATTATGTGTATGGGATAATATTTATCCATCTACTTCTCCATCAAATGGGAAACAAAACCATTTCTTATGTGTACGAAAAACTACCGCCTCATGAACCGATGTAATTGTTTTTCCATCATTGACTAACATGGATAATAAAAGTGATGAAATTAATGAATATATATGATAATTATGAAATTATATTTATTATTTTAAATTAATATATCATCCAATTACTTGCCCTTTTACCCATTAAGGGAATGATATCATCGCTCGTTTGTACATATGTCCTACCATCTCCATGAAGTGATGTGATTCATTTTCCATGTAAAACTTTCAAGAATGTTTTGAAAAAGATAAATATTGAATAAATGTGATATTTATAACATTAATATAATTATTTATATTATATATCTATATCCTATGCATAAGAACTTTAAATTATATGAAAAACATGTATGAGAAAACGAACTAGTTAACTCTTGAAAGAATGGTAATAATGAAATATTATTAACAAACAGGTGGTAAGATGTTATAAAAGGATCGTATATGATATTATAAATTTTAATATTGTTATGGAATAAATTAATAACATAATAAATACCCTTATATAGGATTTAAAATCATGTTCAACGAAATGTAAGTGTGAGGTAAGGGATATTGCCTCAATTTACACTCCATTGATACATATTCTTCATTATGAACCTATTCACTTTTATGTGGTGTACATACCAACCCTTTTATTTTTTTAAAATGAATACCAATTTATTCATGATTATTAATGTTTTAATTAGTGTTATTAATTAAAGGGGTTACAATTTAAAGGTTACCAAAGAGCTAAGAATCTACTTTATAATCTCACTTTCTTTGGGGATTGATTTTTTTCATTAAAGAAATATTTTATTTTTTTTCTTCATAAGATAAAATAATTTTACTATCCACTGGATATTTAAGGATTTTTTATATTTTAATATAAATATTATTCTAATTGGAACTTGAATCAAACAAATAAAATTTTAAAAGAAAATCTGATTTCATTTCTCTTTTAATCAGATATATTCTTCTTCCATGTCCATATTTTTCAAAATTATTTTATAAAAGTTCTTTTATTTAATCAAGTGATTTATTAAGGAAATTTTATTTTATAATTTAGTTTTATAAAGGCTTTAAAGAAGTACTTATGACGTTTTATGAAAGGTTTGTTTTCAAATTTCTTTAGAAAATGTCAAAAGAAATGTTCTTTTTTAGTGTATACGCCGATAACAGACCACCCCATCACCATAACCATTTTTTTAATTTAGATCATTATATATATTTTTAATAGATTTATAAATTAAACTATTAAATGAAATATTATTTTTATACATCACTTCTATTTTATTTATTTCTTTAAAGGACATGAATTTATTACAGAACCTAGACATACGATGAATCTATGGTTAACTCTTATAACCTATTAATTTTGTAGTTATTGTTTTTATCTTGAAACATTTACTTTATTTTGATCATTGGATATTAAATTTACCTTGAATATCCATATTATTTATTTAGGGTATGCTTATTTATTCATCTATATACCATTTCTACATATACTGTTTTACTTTGAAAGTTATTTGATAGATTGGTGAAATATTGATAATTATTATAATTCACTAAATATGGATATTTATTGATAAAAATATTGCTCATGAATCAGATCAATTATTAAGTATATGAGTAATGCTTTGGACATGAAATTAAGGGTGGAGACTAGAATTATATAGTCCCTTAATTCATTGAGAGGTCTCATTGGACAAATCAGTTGGCCAATATAGATTGGTTTTTACTTATAGTTTTAAAAAGTCTTGGCCTAAGGTATTGAAAATATATATACCATTATGTACGAGATCATGATTTCCAATATTTATGATTTCCTTCATTTAAAATTTAGTTGTTATTATACATGATATTTTTTATTGATATTATCCATGGATGCATTTCCTGATCAAGTTATTGAACAAATAGAATATGTTTTGGGTTATTTATCCTACCATATTGATTATGCCTTATCTAATCATGATATATTACATTATATGTTACCCTTACTAATCATTTTAAATCACAATTTGTTTTCCTTTTCCCGATTATGAATAATAATTCTTTTAATGAGTTTCATGGATGCCGAGAAAGCTAATACAACTGGTACAAGAACCAAGAAGATTATGAATATAGTGGGGAAACTGTCCCAGGTTATGTCTAATAACATTTCCTGAATAAAGAAACCTGTTATCCCATAGTGTGATTCTTCTATGATGGATCACTTCAGGTGATAGAATCCCCCATTATATTATGTGACAAAAAAGACACTGGTAGTTGAGAAATGGATTAAGTCCCATGAAAAGATATTCCTAGACTTGGGATGTAATGAAAAGGAAAATATTCTAATTTAAGTTTATTATCTCAAAGGTAATGAAAATAAATATCGGTTATTGATCCATAAAACTATATACAAAGAGTAAATATAACACATATAATGGATATATTTTAAAGAAACATTCATTGATAAATATTTCCCTCATGATCAATGAACTGAAATGAAGAGAAAGTCCCTTAGCTTAAAAAAAAGAAGAATAAAGTGTTTTAGAGTATTTGGAAAAATTTAAAACACTATCCAGGTGTTTTATGGTTTAAAAATGAACTAAGGAATACATTATTGACAATTTCTTTGAAGGTATTGTACCAAATATCTGAAGGGATATGGTTTCTAAAACTTTTTAATCTTATGATGAAATCCTTTTATGATCTATCTAAACAAATAAGTAATTTTATATATCCTATATACTCAAGAGGAATTATGGGAAGAATATGTCATATAAATAACAAGAAAAAAAAACACATCAACAAAAATAAGAAAATAATGAAGCAATTTCCATCATTTGAAAATTTTGGAAAGAAACATCTTAGAAAATCTCCAAAAAGAATATGAGTGTGTTACAAGTGAAGCTAAAATGGTCATATGAATTATGAATGTTGATAAAAGAAATATAAAACTATTATACAGTGATTTAAACACAAATAAATGAGTCTTTAATTAAACCAAACCGACAATATTTAAGGGAACATACCATTGAATAGGCCAAGTGGAGAGGTCCAAGCTTATGCGATCACTACAGCTGAGGTGGAAGTTTCCAATGATATGGTGGTAGGTACTTTAATAAAAGACACAGATTTAACCAATTCTTAATTTTATTCCAGATCTTCACACTCTTTTATATATTCCATGTTTTTTGAGGAAATTAGATATGTCCCTATCACATCAATAATAAGTTATCTGTCAAAACTCCTAGTGGAAATCTCACTGTGATATAGATGTGTTAGACATTTCCCATTATAAAACATAAACATGCTCTATTTCCTGACTTTATTACCATACCTATGGTTGAATTTTATACAATCCTTAGTATGGATTATCTTTGAAAATATGATGAAAAAATTTATTTTAAAGAGAAGGAAAATATTATTCATGATAAATATATGTAATTCCTTATCTTTAAAGTGGAGACTTCATCATCTGAGTTATGTCTAGATCCACCCCTTGTAGCTCTTCTGAATGCAATTCTTAGGAAATATAAGAAATAAGAATCTATGGATGGTAGAGGTAATATTAAAATTGAGTATATACCTATTATATACTAATATAATGATGTATTTCCTATGGAATTACCGAGATATACACCAGAGTGTGATGTCATAATTTTCATTGATTTAATCCCCGATGCAAGACCTATATCAAACAATCCTTATAGAATGGACACTATAGAGTTAGTGGAGTTGAATAAACTACTAGAGGGGTTTTTTGATAAGGGATTTATCCACCGTAGCATTTGAACACGAAGATCCCTTTATCTTTTCATTAATAAGAAATATGGATCCATGAGCCCATGAATTGATTATAGGGAAATAAATTCTATTATGATAAGGAACACGTATCCTATGCCTCACATTGATGACTTATTTGAAGAAATTCATAGTGCTTAATATTTTTCAAATATTAAACTTCATTCTAGGTACCATAAATTTTGAGTAAATAAGGAATATATTCTGAGGATAACATTTAGAAAAAGGTTTAAACATTATGAGTTTACAATAATTCCATTTGGATTGAAAAATTCAATGTATATTTTTATGGATCTAATGAATTGAGTATTCAAGGAATATATTAATATTTTTATTATGGTATTATTTTATGATGTCTTATTGTATTATAAAATCTATTATGTCCATGATAATCAATTATAGATCATTATTGACACTCTTAGAGGAAAAGAGTTATATGGGAAATTTAGAAAGTTTGAATTATAGATACATGAAGTTTTCTTTCTTAGACATGTTATCTCTTGGATAGAATCTTGATTCATCCAGTGAAGAAAATGGTAGTAAAATAATGGAATACACCAAAAAACATATCATAAGTACATAGTTTCATTGGTTTGACAGGATACTATCAACAATTCATTGATAATTTTTCCCAACTGACAGACCCATTAATCAAGCCTAGTTGCAAAGGAGTTAAGTTCATATAGAAAAATGAATGTGAAGAAAATTTTGATTAATTTAGTTGGATATTGGTAAATGCTTAAATTTTGAATATTCCATCATGAAAATATAGATTTGTGATATACAGTGATGCATCAAAGTAGAGGCTTGGTTTCATCCTTATAAAAAATTACAAATTTATTGTATATGCATCAATATAGCTAAATACTCATAATCAGAACTATCCAACCCATTCCCTTGAGTTGGTAGTTGTAATATTTTATTTAAATATATGAATACCTTATTTTTATGATTAAATTTGTGAGATATACACAGATCATAAGAGAATAAAATACACATTTTCATAGAAAATTGATCAATATAAGAAAAATATGATGGCTTGAGGTACTAGAGGATTTTGATTTCCCAATAATCTACCACCTAGGGATGGAAAATATGGTAGCATATACATTGATCATGAAATATCAGAGACTTTTTAGTAAAATGAGGATTTATAGGGATACTATTTTCATGGATCTTGTAAATATGTATATGGGAATTATTAAAGAAGTGGATACATCACACCTATTTCAAATTATTATGAAACAATATTTATTGGAAAATATAAAAAGTATCCAATATGATGATGAGAATTTTTAGAATAGAATTAAATCCATAAATGATGGGAAATTTGAAGAATTCCTTTGTGATAATATAATTCTAAAACTTAAAAGGTGATCAGGTGTTCCATATATACCTGACATAACATGTATTTTTTATGATGCTCATTACTAGAATTTATCTATACACCATGGTATCACCAAGATATATAGGGATTTTAGGGAACATTTTTTTTGGGAAAAAATGAAGTGGAAAATTTTTAATTATGTATTATGATACTTGGTTTTTCAATAGGTGAATGTTATGAGACAACATACTATAGGATTAATATGTCATCTACTTAATATTATATAGAAATGGGATGAAATTACTATAGACTTTTTCATAGGACAAACAGAGACTCTCATAAATAATGATGTAATATGGGGTTTTTTGATCACCTAACCAAATAAGTTCATTTTATTGCTATAATAAAATATTTACCACATTATATCCTTTATAGAATATATATTAATGAATTTATAAAACTTAAAGTGGCACCCCTTTCAATTTTTTCAAATCATAACCCCTAATTTACATGAAATTATAGAAGATTCTTCAGAAGGCCCTTGATATTGAGCATCATTTGATAAACAACTATCATATTCAAAGTGATGGATAACCTAAAAGGAATATTCAAGCATTGGAATACATTTTGAGGTCATGATCACTTGTCTTAAAATGTATGTGGGACTATTATTTTCCTTTAATATTGTTTTCCAATGAAAATAGTTCCCATTGAAGTATTCAAATGGCACTGTATAAAGCACTATTAAGTTGGTGAAAGGAAAACGGTAGGCCCAAACTTATTGAGGAGACAATGAAAAATGCAAATAATATTTAGTCTCATAATATAGTAGATCAAAGTAGGAAAATATTTATACTAATAACCAGTAGAAAGTTTTTTAATTTGAAGTGGGAGATCAGATTTTCTTGAAATTATAACTACTGAAGGGTGTTATAAAGTTTAGTAAGAAATAGAAACTGGGCACAAATTACATTAGAACTTCGAAAATTATAAAAATAATTTTTTATGTGGATTATATATTAGAAATTACAAAGAGTCTCTATAAATTACATGATATGTTCCATATATTATTGTTAAGGATGTTCTTGGAAAACCCAACACATGAGATCACGTATAAAGAAATACTATTGGAACCTAATCTATCTTACTATGAAGAGCCCATCCATATTATAGGCACTAGAGAAATGTATTAAGGAATTATATGACTCAACTAGTAAAGGTGGATTGAAGAAAGTATAAAATTTAAGAAGCAATGTGGGAACCATAGGATGTTATGAAGAAGAACCACCCTTATTTGTTTAGAAAGTAATATCTATAAAAATTTCTTAGATGAAATTTTTATAGGAGGGAATAATGTAACACCCGAGCCTTAATTGAAGTAAGTGAAAATTATAATTTAATAATAAAATAAAATAAAATACACATTTTAATATTTCATGAAATTTTTATTTGATAGGATGAATATCAATCTTGAACTTACTTGGTCAAAATAATCCTAGAATGATTTTTTGAAATTTTTCATCAGGAATTTTTTTTATGAATAATTAAAAATTCAGTATTTAATTATTCCTCCTTTTATTTATAATAATATTTTATAATTTTTATAACTAATTTTTTTTGACTATCAATTTTATAAAAATAATGATAAGATCATTTGGAGGTAAAAAGGATATTTTTTTAGATTTTTTTTGGAAAACTATTTTTTTAAAAAAGGCATAATTTCTTTCTATTTTAATAAATTAATATAATATTTAATAATGAATTATTTAAATGAAATATATAGGTTATATATCTATAAATATTAATTTAAATACATATAATAATTATTATTGTTCATATAATTAATATAATATCACCTTATGCTTGAAAAATGCATTTCTTAAAAAACCATTTTTTGACATGTATTTCAGGATTTTTTTAAATTAAACTCTACCAATTATATGAATTGAATTTTATAAAATGGATTAATTTTTTTTAATAAGAATAATTAATATTATTTAACAAGTTTAACTTTATTTTTGGTCATACAGAATATGAAAAATAGTAAAAACTTATTACTCTGGTTATGGTTAAAACGTGTTTACCAGAGGGTTAATCTATAAATATAAGGGTAAAAATGACATAAAAACTTTCCAAAATCCCATTTTTTGGTTGTATTTATAACTTTTCCTTGTACTCGTATAATATGAGGCATTTTAGAACCATATTTTCTTGAAAGTGACATTACATTATTAAAAATCTTTAACAAACTATTAGTGTACCACTCACCACAATTATAAAAGGGTACCTACTCCTCTCACTTATTAACATCTATCATTATATATAGCTCTAAAAAAATGAATAAATCTCTCTATAACATCCTTATACACATTATATAGTTTCCGGGCTTCCCAAAATACAATCCTTATGGTCCTTAATAGGAGATCCAACAGTGGTTCTTCTAAGCGAAGGTAATTGTATTCCCTAAGCTCTTTCTTTTTTTACTTCTTATTTTAACACCTTCAATTATGTATTAAAATTAAAATATAATAAAAATATTATCTAACATATAATTATATTTTATTATGTTTATGGAATAATATTTATCCATATCCTTCTCCATAAAATGGTAAATAAAACCATCACACATGCATACACCAGACTACCGTCTCCGGAATCGATGTAATCTATTTTTCATCACCGACTCACATTGAGATTTACAATGATATAAATAATTAATATATATAATAATTATTACATTATATTTATTTTATAAATTTATTATATCATCCATTTCCTTACCCTTTCACCCATTAATGTAATTATATCATCGCTTGTGCGTATGTATGACCTGCCATCTTCATGAAGCGATGTGATTAATTTTCAATTCCCAATTTTAAATAATGGTTATAAAAATATACCTAATGAATAAATGTGAAATTTATAAAATTAATATTATTTTTAAGGTTATGGATCTATATCATGTGCATAAAAACCATAACTTTCATAACAAAACATTCATGAGAAAACGAAGGAGTTAACAACCGAAACAGTGGTAATAATGAAATATTATTAATGAATGTGTGATAAGATGTTATAAGAGGATCATATATGGTATTATAAAAATTAATATGGTTATTTTAAAAATAAATAAAATTATTAAGACAATTATATATGAGTTTAAAATATTTTCATCTAAAGGGAAGAGTGAGGTAAGAGATTTGAGCTAAATTTACACTCTACTGAGGAATATTTGTTATCATACAACTATTCACTTTTATGTGTTTCATAAAATAACCATTTGATATATTTAAAATGATTATATTTTTATTCAGGACGATTAATGTTTCTATTCCAGTCGATTATTTAATGGGGTTACAATTTAAAAGTTATCAAAGATATAAGATTCTATTTTACAATCTCACTTTGTTTTGGGATTTTTTTATTTTTATTAAAGGAATATCATCATTTATCATTTATTAGATCCAAAAATTTTATTGTCCACTATATATTTAAGGAGTTTCCATATTTTCTTCCAAATTTTCCTCTATTTTTTACTTGAATGAAGAAAAGAAAAGTTTAAAAGAAAAAGTAATTTTATTTCTCTTTTAATGAGATATATTTTTATTTATTATCTATGTTTTTCAAAATTGTTTTATAAAAGTACTTTTAAAAAAGTAATTTTATCCTTTAATTTTAAACATGATTTAAAAATAACATTTATAATGTTTTATTAAAGGCACTTTTAATACTTTTTCATAAAAAATCAAAAGGAGTGCTATTTTTTAAGGTATATGAAAATAATTGACTTCTCCACCTCCATACCTATTTTAATAAAATTAGATTCTTCTAAATTTTTCCATAGTTTTATAAAGAAAACTTTTAAATGAAATATTATTCTAATATTTCACTTAAATTTTCTTTATTTCTCAAAAGTATATGATTTTATTGGAAAAAATAGACTTATGATGAATCTATGGTCAACTCTTATGTATTATAAATTCTGTGGGAATTATATTTATATTAAAAAAATTACTTTATTATGATCATTGAAAATTAAATTTCCCTTTAATATCCATACAATATTGGAAAATAACTCTATGCCCATGTTCATATAGAAATAATTTATCAAAACCATCGGTATAGGCGGTCCAATAGCAATAGTTCAATAAAACTGTTGGGATAACCCATTTTAATGAAGGTTATCCAAACAGTTTTAAATAACTATTGGGATAGATAACTCTATACCAATAGTTTTAAAAAACCATTGTTATATATTTTCCCCAACTACACCACATGTGCATTCCCTCCTCATTTCTAAATTGATCCGCGTTTTTCCCTATTGAGTGCTCCATATTCTTCCCCTACCGATGATCCATCCTAAGTTTCATTGATTCAGTTTCTTCAGCCTCAAATTGGTGAGCTCTAAATGGGTCATATATTATTCAAAAAATAATTTTCCATTTTTATCTACATATAAAACAATGAACTATTATATTCAATTTCATTCCACATCTGTAACAATCTATCATCCCTTAAGGTTTTCATTAAATTATTATTAAATATAAAATTAGTAAGTTCCAAATAATTCATCTCTTATATCAACCATCATATTCATTTGATTCTAGGTGTGAAATAATAAATGAGATATTTTTTAAGAGATTATAGATTCCTAGAACGACTATTAGTTTTATTTATATTTGTTATCAAATTACATAATAAATTTGATTGTGTGTGATGTATTTTTATTAATTTATCTACTATCTACTTATATATAATCATAATACGAACCAATTATTTTTATGATATTTATATAATGAATGTATAAATGGGTGCTTATTAAAAAAATATTTTAAGCGTTTAATATTTTTAGTTCTTGGTTTATTGAATTCTGTTCTAAGTGATTTTTGGTGAGATTTGTAGTTTAATTTGATTATATTTTAAACATATTAGATAATGAAATAAATAAAATACATTTAAGACAACATATCAACTATATGTTTTCTATGATATTAGATATATAAATTAATGGTAGTGTTTTTAATGATTTATATATTCAATATGATTATTTTAATAAATATTTAATATGAATTATCCTATAATAGATGATAAATCTTGATAATATTATTTTTCATACATGTTATTAAATTTTATGTTTTATTTTGAAATGATTAAACAAAGAATATAGTGTTAATATTAGTGGTTTCATATCTAGTATCTAAGGATATCATCCACCAATATGGTTTTTTGTCTCGATTCCCTAACCATTAGATACACTATACACCTCAACCTCATATACACTAGCTTTATAAATATTTTAATAAATGTTTAATAATTAAATATAACTTGAGGAGGTGACGGAAAATTATTTTATATTCTTATAATGTTTAGAAAACATACCCTTTATGATAAAAAATAATTATATTTAAATAGGGTAAATCATGTTATCATATTGAATAATTATTCAATATTGTAAAAATTCATTCAAAGGGGTATTCTATTGTGTATTGTATAAGCCTCAAATGCTGGAGAGTGTCTTAAGAGGTAAAGTCCTTGAATAAGAATAACTATAGAAGTGTATAACAATATTGTAATACCAATAACATTATTGGATAATCATTAATAGTGAATGAATATCCATACAAGGGTAATCCTATCACATCTTATAAGATAGAGTAGATTGTCAGAACACTCATCTATAGAGGAATTAATACTCAAATAGTAGCTTATATAAAACCATATGAGTCCCATGAAAGTCATTAACAATTAATGGAATAAAAAATGATAAATAAAAATAAAAAAAGATGAATTTTTCCAAGATGGATACCTATACACCCTATAAAAATATCATCTTTAATGGTGTATAAACTATTTATCATATACACCTTATTGTTATAACACGTTTATCATAAAAATATTCTACTATGAAATCATTGATCACTAAAAATATAATTTTTATTCCATACACTAAAAAAATATCTTTACTTGAGGGTCACCATTGATTATAAATATCATTAATTATGAAATACAATGATCCATATAAATTTAAACATAATCCTAATAGTTTATCATAATTATCTTAGAGAGATATTTATTTATACAATGATTTTGCATCATATCCACTATGTTTCACATAATCTATAAATTTATTCCTTATTATATTGAGCCACTAAAGTTTACTATTATTATAGATCTATAAATAATAATGTTTTAGGATCCCAAAAAGGTATTATATTTAGAAAAACATTTCAAGTAACCAAATTCAAATGAAACCCCCTTAGAATTATTTTATTAATTTTAATCATGTTGTCATTACTTTGTTCACTTGCTCACAATTTTACCTCATACACTCATTGTTCACACTTATTCAATACTTATCAATATTTTCATCACAAACACTTTTAATTTAGTTTTCCAATATTTTATACCTTTCATCTATTTTGTCTCTTCTATCACACTTTCACTCATTATTGAACACACTTAAAAAATGAATAGAATAAGAGAAAAAATAAAAAAAATAATTATTAACAGAATTTTGTGTAATATTATGTAGAGTTTTTACTTTTTGATATAATTTAATTCAATATAATGGTTTTATATTTATAGTATTTTATATATATATTATTTTCTTTTCTTTTATATTATAATTATCATACAGACTAGTGTGTTAGTTATGGTTTCATATAAAGTGAGAAATTATCATTTCCTTAAACATATTTTAAATTTAACTTCAATATTATTTCATTAATTTTACGACAAGACATATAAATGTTTTTTATAGAATGTATAGAAGATGGATGTATGAAACTAGTCAGATATCAAGTGATTTTCAAAACAAGTTGGAGTGTTTTTTAGATTTTTCATTTAACAATGATTAATATTGTGGTCACATACACTTCCCATGTTATAATTATGTTGGAAGATCTTGTTTAAGTCATGAAGAATTTAGGTACCATATAACAAAATATGGGTTTCAAATAAACTACTATGTGTGGTATCACAATGGGGAGAAAATGAAATCTCAAAATTTTCATGATCCTAATGAGAGTCTAGATTAGAGAATTTATTAGATGACTGGTTTCCATTTATTAGTCATTATTAGAAGGAAAGGATTCCAACCTAAGAGGAATTCAATATGAGCCCCATGATGCATCTAATGAAAATGATTATGTTGATAGGGTGAAAAAAATTGAATGATTCTACCACAACTCTAGTATATCAACAATGTGGTAAAATGAAAAAGATGGAACTTTTAATCTAACTGTTTCATGGAAAACCATGTATGGGATTTCTAATATCGCCATCAATTAAATTATTAATTTTTTGAATGAATTACTTGTAGATGATGTATATATTACCTTAAACCATTATATGGCATGTAAGTTAGTTGGGTATTTTTGATTTTCTAAAATCAAAATCCATGATGTACTAATGTATTGTATCATATTTTGGGATGAAAATTATGAAGGAAAAGATTGTATGAAATGTGGAACATCCATATGGAAGCCAAATACTGATGGAACACCATCCTATGTACCCTAAAAAGTAATGTGGAACTTTATATTTATTATGAGGCTCTAGAATCTTTTTATGTATGATGAAATATCAATAAATATGTGATGGAATTTTATCAATAGAAAGAAGGATAATGATGAGGTCATTCATCTTGTAGATAGATTTGCATGGAAATAATTTGATGTTTGAAATCCTAATTTTGTAGTTAAAATGCATAATGTGATTTTGGGAATTTCCTGTGATGATTTTAATATATTTGGGAAAATTCTTACTCCACACAGTAAATGGATGGTTTTTATACACATTTATAACCTTCCTCCATGGATGTGTGTGGAAAAACTATTCACTTTCATGATTATAATCATATGTTGGAATTTTAATCCTATTAATTATATATATGTATACATGAAACCATTAATAAAAGAGTTTAAAAATATTTTGAATGTGGGTCTGTGCACATGCGATGCATGTCCCAAAGACATAATTTAGATGTGTGCGGTGCTTATGTGGATGATATATGATTTTACTGCATATGAAATGATATTTGGATGGATCATAAAGGGAAAAATTTCATGTCCTATTTTTATAAATAATGAACAATCCAAAACACTTAAATATCGCTATAGTTTCAATTTTATTGGACATCGACGATTATTTATAATGGATAATACATATAGGAATAATCATATATGGTTTTACAATACCATAAAGACTGATAATTCACCTCAACATATGTATGGAACTAATTTTCTTAATGAATTGAAAGATTTCGGTTTTTTATTTTGGAATTTTTAAATGAAATCTAGAAAGATTAATAGTATTTCCATTGAATCCAATTACAATTGGAAGAATAAAATTACCTTCTTTGAGTTTCCTTATTATTAAACTAATTTGTTACATCATTTCTTATATGTAATGAACATTAAAAAAATATATTTTAAATTTTTCATTCAATTTTTCTAAATGTTAAAGGAAAAACAAAATATGATCTATGATCTTAGCGTGACTTGGTGAAATGGGGTATTCGACCAGAATTGTATCTTGTGTGAATGATTTAATGGACATAAGGCCTTCAATTTTTTATTATATTTGATAATCCAACTTTTAAGGGGTGAGGTGGAAACCTTACAAGGCCCAAACTCTTAGAGACAATTACATGACCCATAGGTCTTAGAGAAATTCACCCAAACAAGAAAACTTAGAACTGATCCTCCCTAGAACATGTCATGATATCAACACTGCACCTTTGTAAGGCTGGTCAGCTAGATATCCTATGTAGAGCTGCATAGGACCTGTACTAATGGCAATTCCATACCCTCACATTCTTCTAATTCTGGTTAGATATGCTTTGGTGAATGTTCCTACTCTGAATCCTTATCTAGAGCCTTGTCCCTTATAGCCTGGCGGGTATATATGCATATTCATGTGGCCCGAAGGTCTTGGGGTGGACCGAAGGCCTTGTGGTGGACCAATGGTCTTGAGAGGCAACTATCCCAAAGGCCTTTGGTGGCCCGAAAGCCTTTCAATACCTGAGGACCAAACCGGTGGACAAAAGGCCCATATGGATGGATAGTTTCAGATGTTACAGTGCTTATTATAGTTCCTGCTATAGTTCCTGCTACAGTACCTTGTACAGTGACTTCTACAGTACTAAAATAGAAAAAAATAATTTTTTTGTAAGTAATAGAGACTATTAAAGTTACATATGGCCATTCAAGAAACATATCAAAATGGGCCAATAGAATAGAGTTGAAGCTTAAATGGTTTAAGACTCATGATTATCAAATCTTTCTACATGTGTTGATTCCAATAGAAATCTATCATCAACTGTCCAATAATGTAATGGTGTAATTTATTTTATTGTTCCATTTTTATAGACATATTTTTTCTAAAAAGTGTCCAAGTCTTTCTTGAAAAAAATGTCGGTAGGGGCACCATTACTTTTGTGTGAGTTATAGAAAATATTTACTCCATCATTTTTCACTTTCATGATGCATCTAAATATCCATATTCCAACCAAAATACTTCTTGGAGGATCAGTTTCTTTTCACTGGATGTATCCAATTGATATAATATTTACAAATTGAAGTCTTTTTTTATAACAGGAATCATCCTGAAGGTTCCATCATGAAAGTTTACTTTTCTTAAGAATGTATTTCTTTTTATTTAATATTTCTTTGTGATGTGACTACAATAGAGAACAAATCAATGATAAATGAAGAAGAAAAGTATGATAAAATTGAACCCAATTTTCATTCACTTCCCCAAATAGGTGGAATTCCCAGATCTTATAAATTGAATACGTTAAGACTTGAAGAGTGAGAGATGGCATATCTCACATTTTTATTTAACTGTGATTTGTTCGATGGCTACATCAAGTAAGTAAATTGAACATGTATATCTTATCTCATATCATGTAATTGTACATATGTGATGAAATATTTCTATTTTTTTTCTTCAAGGAACATAAATAAATGATAATAAAAAATAATCATTCTTTATCTTCGATAATAATAGAGAATTTTCATATAATTTTTTCTTCTTCTTGGTTTAAATTAACGGTAGAAGTATTAATTTAACTGTTTGACCTTCGAGCCATGCTTTGTCTTAAGTTCATGAAGTCTGTTTGGGTTTCCCCATTCTTCCCTTAAAAATGTGTTTTATTATAAAAAAGCTGACGGCCTTCGGGCAGTTGGATGAACTATCATGAACCAAACTGATTGAACCCAAAAACAGTTACCCGATTTAGACTGAAACAAGGCACGAAGGGCATTCCCGATCCCCATAGGTTGGAAACTAGTGGCAGGCATCAAAATAAAATAGTTGGGAATAATTTGGACCTAAAATTGAATAAAAATAAATAATTATTAACTATAAAAAATAGATAAACACTAGCAGTAAAAAAAAATAAAGTTTCACATCTAAATATACCTCCAAGTGACCTCATGGGTCACCACCAAACATATAATCACACTCTCTCCAAGAGAAATCCAAAACTAGAGGAACCTAAAACTAAAAGGATAGAGTAGGCATGAGCACCAAGATGCTCAGTAGGAATGCCAAAAAATAACAATGCCATATTCCCATACCTTTAAAAAGAAACCCAAATCATGCTATTTTGAAAATACAAGATAATAAAATAATGTTTTTTATTCTTTTCAAATTCAAGTAACAAGTTTTAATTTTCAAGAAAATCATTTATATTCCACTATATTTTAAAAATATATTCCAAGCATGCATTAAAATTTCCAAATGAAAGGAAAGAAATTTAGATTAAAATATGATTTTCACAAAAGATATATCAAGTATGAAACAACTAAAATGAAAATCACATAACAAGAATCATGGGAAATACCTAAGCATCTAGTGTTAGTTGGGGGATAAGGACCCTCATACCTCAGTGAAATGTGGTATAGTAACCACAACTAGCACCATTCTCATGAACAAGCCACCAGAGAGGAGGAACATCCAAAATTATAGAGGTCTCCAATCATCAAAAAAGTTCTGTTAGTGTTGTAGTTTCAATCCTTCTAGAAAAAACTAGGATGAACCACTTTCGAATCATTTAGAGTACTAGTCCTAGTCTTCCCACCTTGGTACCTAGGGTTTCCCATGTGCTCTATTTTAAAGGGTAGTGATGTTTTATGAAGTAAACCTATATGAACATATCACTTTCTTTATCCAAAAACTCATTCAAACTCTCACCATTTATCACCTCCATGAGAGCATCCCCCTTTTTAATCCACACAACAAATCATAAGTCTCTTCACTATGAACATATCACAAATCACACATTAACACTTGAATTACATTTCTTAACTAGGGGGAATGCTTCAAAAGGGGTTTTCCTCTTTCGCAAACTGTTTTCAAAGTTCCAAATGGGCCTAATTAATGTACAAGAAATATTATCATTTTAGAAACATGGTTATTCAACACCTTTAAGTTTCAAAATTGTTTAGAAACTCAAACACATAACCAAGGCACCACACCTTTAAAATAAAGATAGAAAATATGCTTCAATCAATGAAACCGATTGGAAAAAACTCATTACACACTAAATCCATTAAGGAAACCACTTTTAAAGATTTAATATTAATGATCAATTAAGCATAATAAATACACCACTATTTCCAACAAAGTAAAAAACATATTTCAATATGAAAAACATGTGATAGAAGCTTCAATAAATTACATAAAACAAATAAATAACTATTTCTAACAATCGCTGCCAGACCATATTGAATGAAAATAATATACAAATTTAAAAGATACTTCTAAAATAATCAATCAATCATATATTTTAAATTAAATTTATAGGAATATGGAACATACCTCAAACATGCCTCTCGTTGATGAAGACCTCCCGAACTAACACTTTCCACTTACACACACATGCATTTATACAGATTTATATAAATACCCTTTGCTACATTGCACATATTACCAATTCCATGAGGGAATATGTACAAATAGAGTATATAAAAATATATATGCCTTACCCTATGCATGTACATATAGGTACTATGGACGCTCATAACCCAAAAACACTACAGTGAGGTCCAATGCACTTTATAAAGATTACCTATAACTCGAAAATCACAAAACCCCTAAATTAAGATTAAACCAAGAAAAAGAGTTGAAAACCTGCACCATAAATAATGGAAGCCAGACAAAAATGGTCCTAAATGCATCTCCTTTGGTGGTGAACATCAAAAGATGAATGAAGGAGGTCCGGAAGACCCACCACACACCCCATCGAGGAGAGAAACACCAAAAATTAGTTAATTGGAAACCCTAGGGTTCAGCCAAACCGAATGGGGCAACATAAAGGAAACAAATAAGCCAAAATGAGGGAGATAATGGGAGATAAGACTCAATGGAGGGATTCACACCTAAAATCAAGAGGCTGTGTGGTTAATGGAATAAGGGAGCAGCGAGCTGGAGCTCTCTCGGTCAGTAGAGTTGCACGAGAAGAAAAAAGGCTAGCCACACGAGAGAGGAGAAGGGGGACTGTGCAAGATAAGGGAGGAGGGATAACTGCCAAAGGAGGAGGAGGAGGTGTGTTAGAGGGTTCTGACTGGGGGGGGATCATGTGCACATGGATTAATGGGCAGAAGGAATGCTGCACGAGGGAGAGGGGAGGAAAAGGGAGAAGGAAGGGAAAATAAGAAAGAAAAGAAAAAACTAAAAAAATCCTAAATATAATAATAATAATAATAATATAATTAATAATAATAGAAATAATACTAATAAAATAAATAATAATAATAATAATATTCAAAATAAGAATATTATTGTCATTATTATTAAAATATTATTTCAATTTTATTCCATTTTTCATATTTTATTTCATTTTCTATTTAATTTTATTCTCTTTTAAATACTAGCCAACTACAGGATTCACACATAGTTTACCAAATAGTACACTAACCATGCATTGGTCACTACCATGGCCAGGTACCCCTTACATGCTTACCTATAGCCAGACGCATGGTCTAACAATCTGTGCTCAAAACTTGTAGCTCGACACTACCCACTTATAGAGCCAAACCGCATGCTTGTCGCACGGTTTAATAAAGCATGCGAAAGTCATTCACCCCAACTTAGACCCACCTTGGCAACCATACAGACACCATATAGTTACTACTAACCATGTGGGATAACTTTGTAATAGTAAAAAGACTTCCAAAATTTTAAAATTCGACCCGTAAACTACCAACACTCAAAATAAAGACTAAAAATAATTAAAATAATTAAAATAATCAATATTAATGGTCGGGGTGTGATAGTAATAAATTAATAAAATTAATATTTAGTTAATTTTAATATCTATTTATATTTCAGTTATTGAGTTTTCCTACTGACTCTGTCCCTTTAGAAATAATAGATTTGGATTTTGGTCCTAATTCTATGGTTCGTGAATACAAATAAATTGATATCAATGTGTAATTTTTTTTCATTGAACGATAAATGAACATGAGAACAAAATATGATGGCATTATGGTAACTTACAAATAGAATTTTATATTAGTGTGTCAGATCGATTTGAAAATGTATCTTATTATAGAGTTGTTGAGAAAATACTAATACTGGATTATTACTCTCATGGTCAAGTCACTATTATGAGATAAAAGTGGTTTGATTTGATTATGAGGCATAAAAAATTTATTGATGATTATAGATTTTGAGTTATTTATATAGCTTAGACGCTTTTTATCGATGAGACATATATATTATCCTCAATAGAGAAACAATATTTTTATGTGTGTCACGAACCTATCCCCACAAGGTGTACCCCTCCTGGGCTAGAAATGTGAGAAGGAAGATAGTGACCCCCGAGTCCTACCTCTAGTAGGCCTTGAGTTGGAGACTAGCACCGAGGGTATAGTAAACACACAAATACAAGGCATTACCCTATAAGAGAGCACATACGAAAGAGGGAGATAAGAAAAAACCAACCAACTCTAACTCAAATTTAAATATAAAAGAAATCCCAAGTACACATTTGTAATGTCATGAAAAACTGCTACAACGGAAAGAAAAAACTACAAGTACCAAAGGAAAGTAAAAGCAATAGAAACCACGAATCCCAAATAGATCCTACAACCCCAAGATAGTAGTAACCAACCTGATATCCAACCTTCTCCACTTAACCTGAAAAAATAGTTTATATAAACATAGGGTGAGTATAATAGTATACTCAGTAGGATCCTCCTCGGAGCCTCTCTTGAAAAAGTAAAAAAAGCATGCTAAAGCACAATGAACAACAAGCGAAACTAATTCGTCTCCTAAATAGGTATACTAAGTTCCCAGTCTCACCATGTATACTCTCACAAAGTATCACATATAAGATTATATGATATAATTTAGAATATCAAGGGTACCCCACTACCACTTCCCCACTGGTTTGATACTTTACCCCAATATCACACGTCCTAAGCCATCCCTCTCTAAAAGTCTTTCTCGCAGACCCCTGGGTGTAGCACCACAACATGCAACTCGAAAAAAAAAACCACAACATCCACATCACCAAAGTAACCGGGTAGGTTTTGGGAGCCACCACAGCTTGCATAACATGTGTCATACATCGAGTATTAAACCTCAACACATCATATCCCATACGTCTATTAAGGATCCTCAAGCCATCACAACCAATACACGTTACACCTATAGTTGTCCATAGGAAACTATATCTAGAATATATGTGTGTAAATAGTCACAAGACCTTAAAACCCTATACACACATATATGGTGAAAACAAACCACTGTGTCTATTATCACAAGTAACTACTAAGATAATAGAGAGGGGCCAAATGGGGTAGTCATCCATCCATCACCCCCATAATGTTGGGTAAAACACCCCCTAGGGCTCAAAATCCCATGGGTGAAAGTCTCCCTAATCGAATAGGTTGGGTGGTTTATAGAAACAAAAATAGTACATGATATAATATAGCTCAAAACCACACAATGGGAAAAGCC
This sequence comes from Viscum album, assembly GCA_963277665.1. NCBI lineage: Eukaryota > Viridiplantae > Streptophyta > Magnoliopsida > Santalales > Viscaceae > Viscum > Viscum album. The sequence continues at coordinate 1,486,080,806 of OY728137.1, read as the reverse complement.
TAGTCTCAGACTCAACTGTAGCTAACGTATCTCGGACTCCCGACTACCACTACTAAGACTAGGTATCCTATAAGCACACAACCATTTAGAGATCCTTATTACATTACTTTATTTCATATTTAATAGTTTCACTTTATGTTAATTAATTATTTAAACATTAATTAACCATTAAGGATTTCACATTAAATTTCATTAGAATCACACCCAAAGTCCATTATTTATATAAATTGAAACCTCAACATTGTTTCCCAGCAGGCTCCAACCCCATGGGTTAACATCATTTATTCAATCATTTATTAACAATATTATTACTTTTCCATATCCCCAGGAATTATAGATAAACATTATAATCTACTAAAAAAAATAGGATCAACATGGTGGGTAGTTAAACTACCCATCAAGTCTTTACCACCTATAGCAAGAGCGTAGACCCATCCTCCCTCGAGGAGCTAAATACAGAAACCATGTGGCAAACCCAGTGTGTCTTCTCCCCGTTTTGAAGGAGGGTAAGAAATGAAAACTACATTGAGAAGTGGGTAAATTAATGTAGATAAAAAACCAATAAGATTTCGTAAACATCCAATCATGCACATCCAACCTGTTTCATCATCTACGGTGTCCTCCCTAACACCCACATGCATAAACTGATGCATCTCACCACTCTAGGTGTCAACTACTGCCCCAAAAAATTGGGATCCCTACCCCCACATATCACAACATCCATCTAAGATCACATCACAACACAAGAAGCAGGAAAAAACATCATATAAACTGGGCTCTTGGCGCTTAAACAAGGCATCCAACCTTCAAACATAACGAGCTCTCAAGGCTCTAAAGCAGAATGAAATCAGCCTTAAAAGAAGGAGGGTAACTCAAAAACCTTCCAGAAATTTTCTTTTTATCAAACAACCAGTTCTTTAATTTATCTGCAATTTAACGATTTATTATTTGTTGGTTCCAACTATGTGAACCTAAACAGAAAGCTGTCACAAATCAATTAAAAATGCTTACTACACCAATTTGATTAACATAAAATTATAACTATGAAAATCAGATTCATTTACATGCCTCTTTATCTTTGAATAATAAATACAATTAATCCTAGTTTTAGTTCTTTACCAATTTTTGTCCAGAATGACATGCAAAACAAAGTAGGAATTGATATCACACTATCTAGGAAAACAAGAGTCAATAACATATGAACGATACCAAATGATTTATTTGGTTCAAATATTTATTATGTCAATTCCATTTTCCTCTAGTGGATAAATCATGCTAAATCTATGAGTGCACATAAAATAATAGAGGAGAAACAAATCCCCTATTTCAAAAGGTTCTTGACGTTCTTTTTATGAGAAAGATCCACACAAGGGATTACAATATCCTCCCCTGTGACAATTACATCCACCTGAGGAAACTGAAACATGACCGAACCATCCAAATACCAATAAAACACCATTAGAAGCATGAAGATCACATTCTATAACATGTAAAGGAGAAAAAAGAAGAGAAGGATCGATGAAAACACAATAATAGAGGCAGATCATACCTTCTATCGATGAAGGATCAACACTGGCTGCTTGCACCAAAATAGGGGGTGTGCATTCAGTAGGAAGAAATGTATTGGGGAAACGATATGAGGATTAATGTTCAATCACACTGCTCCTATAGGAAGAGGGAAAGGTTCTAGAATCTCGCACCATGGAACAAGAAGGTAGAATAAGGAAGGAAAATACCTCATCCCTAGATTTAATGGACTAGACATTTTAGATACGCTGGATTTTACATTAAACGCGGATCGCATTAAACGATGCGGTTTGACCATGTAAAAGCATAATGGGCCTTAGGAAAATGAATATAGGAGTTTTGGGCTTTGAAATTGCCTTAAATACCTTAAAATAATCCCTTGAATGCATTTTATGTCAAAAGAAAATGTCAAAGGGGAGAAACTGTAGGAAGATGGAAACACTGTACACCTACCGATCCTGGAAGCACTGTACACCTACCGATCCTAGAATCACTATACACCTACCAATAATGGAAACATTGTACGTGATCTTAGAAACACTATTAATAGAATATCTCACTGATTACATTATTCATATAGTTCTCACTGATGGAACTGTTCACATCGGTCTCACCGATGGAACTGTTCACATCGGTCTCATCGATGAAACTGTTCACATAGGTCTCACCTTTGGAACTATTCACATAAGTCTCACTAATGGAACTGTTCACATCAGTCACACCAATGGAACTGTTCACATTGGTTTCACTGATGGAACAATTCACATTGGTCTCACTGAGGGAACTATTCACATCGGTCTCACCGAAGGAACTATTCACATCGGTCTCACCGATGCACGGTTCACATTTTTATCACTAATAGAACTATTCACATATGTCTATCTCACTTATGGAACGTTTCACATCAGTCTCACCGATGGAACAATTCACATCGGTCTCAACGATGGAACTGTTCACATCCATCACACTGATGGAAATTTTCACATCGGTCTCACCGATGGAACTATTCACATCGGTCTCACTGATGGAACTTTTCACATTGGTCTCACCGAAGGAAATCTTCACATAGATCTCACCGATGGCACTATTCGTAGAACTAGAAATTTTGAAAAGTGTTGGGGATAAGTGAACTTGACCTCTCAGAACACCTCAGACACCAGATTTCAACAAAGGAGTGGACTGAAGAGTTCTGGGCTATTACATCAGATACCTCTCAAAGCATTCTCATCCTCAAGAATTCAAAACTCACCTAATGGGAAACAGAAAAGGGGTCCCAACAACCACCCATAGAGATACCTCTCAAAAGAGAGCAAGCCACAAGAAGAAACCAAAGAAAGCCATCTCATAAACACGAAAGCTCTTGAACCACAAACTGAACATCGTCACATGAAATGAGTTTAACATCAACGAACTCGGGGTACTAAGCATGTATCTATGAATCACATTCCCATGTACTCTTATCTATTCCACTATGTCACAACAAGACCTAAACCAAAGGGATAGAACTCCCATGCAACACCTTCTCTTTGCAGTCTTGGATCTTCATAGGATGCTCCTCAAAGGTTGCATCATCATCAACATTGATCTCTCCCCAATCGATGACATGAGAGTAATAATGAAGATAATGATGGAGCTGTGACACATGAAAAAAATCGTGTATCCAGATCATCTGTGAGGGAAGTGCTAATCAATATGCCACAACACCATCCCAATCCAACACCTCGAAAGAACCAACAAACTAGGGAGAGAACTTACTACCATGACCAAACCTTCGCTGCCCTTGATGGGGAGTCAACTTTAAAAACATGTTATCTTTAACATAAAACTCTAATGGTCTCCTCCTTTGATAGAAATATGATTTATGATGATCCTACGCTGTCTTCATTATCTCATGAATAACCTGAACCATCTCTGTCGTATTCTACACTATTTCTGGTTCAAGAATTGCTGACTCTCCAACCCCAGTCCACCACAATGTAGAATGGAAAATTCTTCCATACAAGGCTTCAAATGGGACACACCGATGGTGGAGTGAAAACAATTTTTGTAAATGAACCTCACCAAGGGTAAGTGCCTCATCTATGAACCTCCAAAATCTAGGACACAAGAGAAAATCATGTCTTCAAGAGTCTGGATGGTCCGGTCTGTCTGACCGTCTGTCTATGGATGAAAAGAAGTGCTAAGGCATAGTTGAGAACCAAAATCATGTTGGAGACCTCTCCACACCCTAGAGGTAAAATGAGGATCTCGATCAGAAATGATCATCCACGGGAGTCCATGGAGTCTCACCACCTCTTCAGATACTTCCTTGGAAAAAATTACACTGAGATCGACTCCTTGATTACAATAAAGTGGGATGATATTTGTTAAATGATCAAATACCACACAAATAACGTCATGTTCTCCCTGAGCTCGAGGTAAACTAGTAACAAAGTCCATTTAGTTGTCCTCCCACTTCCAATGTGGAATATATAATGGATGGAGCAAACCACCAGGGACACAGTGCTCAGAATTCACCTTCTGGAAGACCAAATATCGAGACACAATCTCCGCAACTACATGCTTCATCCCAAGACACCAAAAATGACTTCTAAAGTCCTGGTACATATTTTTCATGCCAGGATGTACTGATAAATGAAAACTATGGAACTCTCTGAGAACTGTCTGACACATCACCAAAGGAATGAAAAACCTACCCTGATACAACACCCGGTGTTGTTCATCCTTAAACCAACCATTAGGAGCATTGCCACAAAAAAATCGGTCTCTCTAGACCTCCACCTCTAGATCCCCTAACTGGGACTCTTCCACCTGCTGTACCAGAGATGACTACACCATTATCTGGAAAAGACAACCTCTACCCCCAACTTCTCCCATATCAAGGTGTAATGCTAAAAGTACTTCCACCACTCTCCAGGAATCACTAGATTCATGCACTTCATCACTATGTGAATTCATGATCAGTGCATCAGCTAAAAAATTACTCTTTCCTTGGGTATATGAGATTTAGAAGTCATATTCCTGTAAGAATTCCATCCACAAACACTGTTGTAAGTTCATTTCACGCTGGGAGAAAACATACTTCAGGCTCTTATGATCAGTGAAAACCACAAAGCACTCTCCAATGAGTTAATGTCTCCACAAATTTATAGAAAATACCACAACTACAAAATCAAGATCATGGGTGGTATAGTTACATTCGTGGGGATGCAACTGCCGAGACCCATAAGAAACAACCGTTCTCAACTGCATCAAAACATAGCCTAACACGAGACGCTAAGCATCATATAAAACATAAAACTGAACTCCCTACACTGGAAGAAAATGAAATAAATCAATTACCAACTTCTCCTTCATATACTCAAAAGATTCCTAACATTGATAAATCTACACAAACCCTTGATCCTTCCTGGTTAGTGCCGTCAGAGGAGTCGCAACCTGAGAGAAATCGGCTACGAACATCCTTCAGTAGCCTATGAGACAAGGGAAAATTCTCACCTATACCAATGTCTTGGGGGATTCCCAAAACAAAACTACTTATATCTTTGATGGTTCCATATCTACTCCCTACTAGGACACAATATTCCCCAATAAATTGACTTATCGAGTGCAAAACTCACACTTCAGAAACATCCCAAACAACTGATGTGGATGAAGAACTCCCAAAATGGCGTGTAGATACTCTGCATGATCCTACTTAGATGTGGAGTACACAAGGATGTCATCGATGAAATCCACCACAAACTTGTCTAATAACTCACAAAACAAAGCGTTCATTAATCCCATGAACACAACTGGAGCATTCATCACACAGAATGGAATTACAATGAACTCGCAATGCCCCTGGCGACAATGGAAAGAAGTCTTAGCGATATCCTCATTCTTCACACACATACGATGATGTCCTAACCACAAGTCGATCATTGAGTACCAACTTGAACCCTTAAGTTGATTGAATAAATCATCATTCCATGGAAGAGGATAGTAATTCTTCACTATCACTTTGTATAAGTGATGATAATCAATACACAACTGCAAACTTCTGCCAGGATTCTTCACAAACAAAACTAGCTCACTACAGAGTGACACACTCAGTTGAAAAAAATCACACTGTAACAGAACATCATGCTGTATACACATCTCCTATAACTCATAAGGGGCAATCCTATATGGAGACATAGAGATAAGAGTCGCTGCGGGTTATAGATCCATCCCAAAATCTCGTCGAGGGGGTAATACTAAAACCTCTTCTGGAAAGACATAATGGTACTCTTATATGAACCTGGGAAATGCCAACTACTAAACCTCTGAAGAACTCAACATTAGCTCAGCCATCAAGGATGACAAGGGAAAAACACGCCACTGACCCATCTGAGGGACTCGCTCACTAACAAACACTGTTGGATCTCCATCAACATCCAAGAACACCACCTACCTTATAAAGAAATTAACAATATCCGGCAAAAAAATACAAATAATCCATGCATAGGATGACATCATATGGTTGTATCTGCAAACATAGGAAATCTCCCCAAGAGTGGTGATACCCCAACACTAGATCACAGTATCTACACACTTCAAATAAGTCAACTCGACCTCCAATTGGCGTAGTCAATGCTAGGGGCACTCGAAGCCTCTCTACCTCAAGTACCAAATCATGGAAAAGGGAAGTTGATATAAAGGAGTTCATATCTCTTGAATCAAATGAGGTATACACTTAATTAGAAAACAAGTAAAGGGTACCTTGAATGACATCTGGATCACCTAAATTTGGAAACACTAAAGCATGAAGATGACCACAACCTACTCCATGATCTCTCTAACCCTGATAACGACCACCACCATGACCATGCTTTTCTATATGAGAATGAGGAGCATCAAAGGGCTGTCCTCTGCCTTACCCATATGCCCTCTATTGATCTAAAGTTGGTGAAACCTACTACTACTGCCTCAGTAGGAACTGTCTCAACAGAGGAACCTGGAGTGGAACACCTGGTGCATGATGAATGCTCTAAAAGGTTGGTCACTCTCTCTACTGACGACCTCAGCCTCCACAAGAAAAACAAAAACAAGATCCCTTTGCATAGTCCTGATAGCCGCTGCCCCTGGAGAAACAAGATGATGAGGGATGGGACCTACCCCCAGCCGAACGGAAACTCTTCTTCCCAGAAAATCGGCAACCACAGACCACAACCCTGCTTCACAAGAAATCATGATGAATCCCCTCTCATGCCGACCTGGTTCTGGTCAATGTCATCTCAATGGCCTCTTCCCTCACTATCACCTCAAGATATGTCTTCAGCATAAATGGGCTGACTTGGCGCTGGATCTCTGGATGCAAAACCTCCTCGAAATGCCTCACCCTAGCCTCCTCATCTAGAAATTGGTCTGAAGAATTTCATAAAATGTTCCTTAAATAGATTTCAAACTCTTTCACACTGGAACTCCCCTGTCGAAGGTTAAGAAGATCTTGGTGACTTTATGCCTTCATAGTCTAAGAAAGAAGCTTGACTCTGAACATGCCTCGAAACTCATCCCATGAGATCGCCAACTCCTCGAAATCATCGAGGAACAAGAACCACCACTACCTCGCTGCTCCATCCAGCATCATCACAACCAAAGACACCCAGGGCTCCTTCTGAGAACCGGTCGAACTGAGGGCTATCACAACCTCCTCCAACCAGTCTTCTGTGACTTCATCTGAAACAGATACCTCTTACTTCTGTAGACTTTAGCACTGAAACTCATAGAGTTTCCTCCTCCAAGTGTCTTCATCGTCAATCTCTACCTTGCATTGATCTACTGACACAACCTGCTGAACACCTTCTACGTGAACCTGAGGAGAACGTCGACCTAGATCCATACCTGCAAAATAAAAAACAGTTAGAGATCCTAAACATGGAAAATGGAATACTCAACATTAATTAATTAATTATTTTTATTTTATTCATTTTAGGTTAACCTATCCCAAGGTCTACCCATTCAAACATAGACAGAAAGAATAATTATGAATGATCCTTTCCTAGGTATCTACCATAAAACTAGTTCACATCATTTAGTATCCATTATAAACTTAATGGTTCGTGCATCAGATCACTGGGGGCCCTAAAAACATATGTATCTACTGGTCTCTAGTGTTTACATCACTTTTTAAACTTAATTGACATTGTTTCCCTACCAACTCATGAAATCTCACATGTGCCTAACACCAAACTCCATCCTATTCCTCAACCAGTGTAACACCCCAAGATTCCACGGTACGTTTCCCTTCGAATAATGCAATGGCGTGCATTGTACGCAACTTCGAGATTCTAACACACCACAACCAATCAAACTAGCCGTTATGAATAGTAATACATACTTTTTCAAATTTTATAAATTCTATCTCTCAAAATGGACTTCATTTTTGGATTCGGAGTATCTAATTTATCCTAATGTGAAATTTTGGTACTTTTCGGATAACTTTAATATTTTGATGAATAGTGAAAATTACTAAATTTTAATTAAAAACAACTCTTTTAATCAAAATAATTAATAGTGATAAATTTTTAATTTGAGTGTTTTTAAAGTATATTTATAATATATTTTTACCATTTAATACAATGTTGGTCATTGTACATAATTTCACAATTAAACCGAACATAAACAAGTATCAATCTTTTGATAGTTATTATATCTTAAAAACACACTTTTTGTTTTAACAGCGGGAATTAATTATAAAATTAATTAATGCAACTTATATATTTAGAATTTTGTAAAATAGACATCATTTTTGAATTCGGAATATCAATTATAGCTTAAGGTGAAATTTTGTCACTGTTCTAAAAAACTTCAATTTTTGATGAATAGTGAAACTACTAAGTGGTAGTTAAAAAAAACTGAATTTTTCATAAAACTTAATTTTACCGCTTATGTGAATGGAATTTCGAAAATCCGAGAGACACGGTTAATATCAAGAAGTAAAATGTGGTTCAATGAGATGAAAATAATTTTTGGTGAATAGTAACTTTTTACTTTTATTTACCACGGTTAAAAGTAAATAGGGTAATTAAGGGTAAAAATGATATTAATATTACCATAACACATGTCCTAATTCTATTGTACAAGTGTATCTCGACCAAAAACAACTTTAGGAATAAAATATTATCATTTAGGTCCACTTGGATTAGATTAGGACATTTATTATTATTTAATTCAAAGAAGAGTTAAAAGAATTAAAATCAAAGTTTATTTACTAAAACATTTTTAATATAGGGTTACACATATGATAAATTTGATTGTAAATATTAATTAGAAATATAATAATATTTCCTACATAAAGATATTTTATTTATAATTTTTAGACATTAAATAATTTAATATATTTATGACACAATGATGATGCAGTAATTACCATAATAGTGAAAAATTAAAATAATTGATATTATAAATACCCAAATAAATATAATTTAAGACTTTTAATGCATTACACTAATTTTCTAGGATAATATGACAAATTATTATTGATTTAATTGACTTTTTTCGAAGTAATCATTCTGTTATGAGTTTCAGAAAAATCAACTATTGAATAGTGTCAAAATTGACATAAAAGAGTTTTTAAAAAAAATATTATATTATTAATTGATATTAAATAAATAAAAATCTAAGGTTGGGCCAAGAGACTTATATAATGATAGGTATATCATTAATGTACCACTTGGGGGTCTCTTGGATGTATATAGTAATTTTATTAACTATATAATATAAAAATAAAAAGTGACATGGTAAATGTCAAACTAATTAACTAAGAGTTAAAACTAAAAGATAAGGTTAATATAGTAACCCAAACATGTCTAAATTCTATTGTTTGAATGGTTTTAGACCTATCCCCACCTTAAACTTTTAATAATCAACTTTGGAGCCATTAGAAACCGAATATTAATTTATTATAAATTAATATTTCTAGCTTTTCCAAAGGTGCCCCTCACCCCTCTTATAAAAGGGAACTCCTCAGTCTCTTTTCTTCACACCTTCAAATCCTTTTGGTTCGCCCAAAACCTGCCCAAATAATCTCTCAACTTCCCTCACTACAACCTAGAGGCCTTATTTTGATCATAAAGCCAACCTAAGGATTCCTTTTGATCAAATCAAAAGGAAGAACCCGAAGAAGAGGTAATGTTTTCACCACCCCTTTTCAAGTTACTTTTTCTTCCACTTCTTCTTTATTTGTTTTACCATTATAAAATAATAACTCCAATATCTTATATATACTGTGATTTTATTATAAATATGGTACAACCATATTCAGTATTCTATCCACCCTTTGAATAACATGTCACCATACGCGCGTACGTACGACTTACCGTCTCCACGTCGTGGTGTAATTGTTATTCAATATATTATTATTTGGGTGGGTATAATAATGATGTGTAACTAATGTAAATAATAAATATAACATGATAATGATTCTGTATATATTATATACCATCCAATTATATATTATTTTAATATCAAAAGAATGATATTGTCGCTCGTGCGTACGTACGGACTACCGTCTCCACAAACGCGATGAGATTCATTCTCCATCGTATCCATTCTAGTATAATTCTAATTTGATGATTAATAATAGTATATAAGGACTTGATATCATTCTGGATATGAATAAGATACAACCTATCCATGACAAACACTGCTTACGTAACAAAACATATAAAAGAAAACAAGTAAGTTGACAACCGAAACGACGATAATTCTAAAATATTATTAAAAAAGCAATGTTAAAGGATCATATATGATATGATATTAATATATATGATTATTGAATAATTAAATAACAATTCTCTGACCATTATACAGGAGGTTAACCTACCATCGACTAAGGAAAAAGTACAAAGTAAGGGGTTTCTTATCTCACTTTTAATTCCGTGAGAATTCCATTGTTCACCACCTATTTATTGCATGTGGTGTGTGTACTGCCCATGATTGTATTCATTGTGTAATATAATTTTATTTATGGATATTTACATCATCATGGTATTATCCTTCATTCATGGGTGTATGTTTCATAAGTTACCTAATCGATATGGGAATTTGAAATTTCAATTTCCACTCATTTGGCTTTACGCACATTTCATTGATTATATTACTCCAAGACTATGTGTGGAATAACTATTCATTTGCTTATGTCATAATTTCCACTCCCCTTTTCTGTGGATATACTTTTGATACACATAATCACTCCATTGATAATTTCTCAAGTCATCGATATGAATTTGATAAGAGTAATTTTAACTCATTCTCCATTTGTTGAGTTAAACATCCAATTCATTGGTGTTGTTTTTATAAGATTATGTGTGAATATCCTTTGATTGATTTACACTAAATATCCAATCATATTTAGTGTATTTATATTTTTCACACATAACTATGTCATTTATTTATCCTTAACCTAAGGATACGGCCTTTATGAGATATTTCATCTCAATTTACATTCCATTGAGACTTCTTTATTATTATACACCAAATCACTTTTATGTGGTGTATATAATGTACTTTGACATAGTATATGATGAATTCCTTTATTCTCATGATATTAAATTTTTTGATTTCCTCAATTATTTGTATTCAAGTGTCTCTATTTTGGTTAGAAACTCTAACTAAAATACCATTTTTAAATGTTTTAAAGACTTATTCTTCTAAATCTTTCTCATTAATGTCCATGTTTTAAAAAATAGTTTTAAGGATTTATTTATATGGACATTAATGTTTTAAAATTAAAACTCCTTTTAAAAGTTTCAAAGTGGTATGGGACACTTTGATTCAAAAATCTATTTTTAAATGGCTTCTTGACAAATAGTGTGACTTTTAAATGATTTCAAGAAAAAGGGGATATTTCTCTCAAATAGTTTTGATGATTATTTTCATCTATGTCAACATCCTTCATTATTATTGATTGAGGTTAATGTGATAAAATATAATCTTCCATATTATATCAAATGAGTTATGTTTGACTGTGGATGTGCTATTTTTATACCATTCATGGTTTGTGGTTAAAGTATTGACATTTCGTATGCTAGTTTTAATACGAATGTTTATGTTATGTTTAAACCTGTTCATATGAGGAATGCATTGGACTTAATAAGTGACGGGTGGAGCCCGCTATAGCTCCTAGATGCATCGGTAGGTCTCATGAGACAAACTAGTGTCTTGGCATAAGGCCTTGGAAAAATCTTATTTGTAGTCTTGGCACGAGGCCTTGGCTATGTGGTTATGATAGTCTGGCATTATGCATTCCATCATTATGAAAGTGGTTATTGATATTTCATGTGATTGTTCGACTAGTAGAATATCCATGTGAATAAGTAAATGGAATTATTTCATTTTATCTTTGCCATATTATGCTGAAGTTCAAGTTTAAAAGGCTTTTGTTTTAGTTATAAATTGCTTTAAGTGTTTATGCTTATCTATGAAAGCTTCTGGTATATTTTTATCCTTACTGAGCATCTGAGATAACCTCTTTCAATGTTTTATTTTTCCCAGGATGTGAAGAAGTAATTTATGAATGACCTGCAGGGATAGTATGAGGGGATATGAAAACAAGATATTTTTGTAGTTTTTTTACCTTATGATGTAATGTAAGACTTATGAATATATCTAGTGTTTCCAAGACTACTAAACTAATCGGTCTTTCAAGACTTGATCCTTTGCGATCATGCCAATGTTATGTAATAATACACCGACTCTAGGTAACTAGGGTCGTGGCATTACAGTTGGTATCAGAGGAAGTTTAGTTAAAACCTTGGAAGCTAGATTTAGATAAACCTTGATTAGAGCACGTAGCCCTAAGATGAACTTTGAGGATTAGTATAGAAGAACTTCCTAGAATTTTGGTATTGTAGAGATTTTATGAGTTTTCCGAGCAATACATCCCTATTTGGATATGAGCAGGTAGAGGCGGCTCTGGAATAGATGTACCTAGGGGTAAAACCCGAAAACACCTCTTTGAGCTAGACTCGAACGAGAACTGGTGCACGACAACGGGCCTTATTGCACTCTTGGTTACGACACTCCCGGGGGATATGCTTAGGATAATTTACATTTTCTTTACAAACCGATTCAAAGTATTATATATATAAGATGAGAGTAAATGACCTTGGTTAATCCTACTGTGTTTCAAATTGAGAATATGGTGACATGTTAATCTCTAAATGATTGTATGACTACTATTACTCACACAATGATTTCTGGTTTTAGTCAATGGCTGGATTCCAAGGAAGTTATAGTGACTTTGAGAATGATGTACAAGGTGGGAACAGTGGTGGCAATGAGCAACAAAATGGAATGTTGATAGGCGTAAAAGATATCGTCTTTATGCCAAATAAATTTTCCAAAAATATGATCAACAATATATATATTAACCAATTACTGGACTCAAAAAAGAAGATAAAGGTGATGAATGATAAGAGCTCCAGTAGTGGAGACCATGGAGAAAGAAATCCTCAATTTCCATCATGAAGGAAATGTGGAAGGAGACACCCAGGAAAGTGTCTCAATGGGAAAAAGAAATGCTTTATGTGCGGGATGGAAGGACATAAAGTGATGAATTGCCGAAGAAAAATGAAGAGTACTATGGAAGAAGATAAAAATGGTCCCAAGAATCCATTTACAGTCATTTGCCGTAAATGTAGGGGACCTGACCATTACCCGAGTGAATGTCCTATTCTATAGGATATTTTCTTGGTCATAGAAGAAGCTATGTGGAAATAAATGGTTGGATAAATGTTTAAAAATTATTAGTGATCCTTGTTGAAGGGTTTACTTTGGAATAATTTTCTCTTGTATTTTTAACCCTAACGTTTTACAAGTGAGAATGATATTTATGGAAGAATTATCATTTCTCTTGTAGATATAGTTATAAATAACCATTTGGTTTTATATGATCATTGGGTTTGAGGCAATTATAAATTATTATAATTTGGGATGAAAATTCAAGGTATGAGATAACATTTGTGGTTAAATTATGTTATGGTTATTTTGAGGAATTTATCTCATTTTGGTAATGTTATAAAATATAGTTTTTGAAAAAGGACAACACGTAGACCGTGTGACAACCCGTCGCGTCGGACAAAGCTGTGGGAATCGAACCCACAACTAAAGTGAGATTGGGATTGATCGCCTACCACTGGACTACGTGAAGTCCCTGGTTAGTGTGACTATTATTTTTAGTTAAATTATTTTATTGATCAATAATAATTTGATTTGGGATCTTATGTCTTATCAAATGAATACCCTTAGTATAGGAAAATGATTTAGTGATTAAGTGATAAATGTTATTTTGGAAGTTGTTTGCTTTGGTGTGAGCACTATATGCCCAAGGAAAATATAATAGTATGGGATTTCATTTGAGGAGTAATGGTGGTTTTTTATCTATGTTTTTATTGTGGATTTATAATGATTTGGGTTATTTATGGAAATGATTAGGTTAATTACTTTTAAGTATGTGACTTTAAGAATAATTAATGTCATTTGGAGATACAATTTAACATGGAAGACTATATTCTTAATAAGTTTTGGTTTTCAATATTAGTTTGGATTATATTGAAGGATTTTAAGGACAATTTATTATTGAATGGTATTTATTTAACTTTGGGGTATTGTTGGTTTAATTTTAGAAATTAAGATTATTATTTTTTCTCTAATGGAATATACATTTGGGGGATCATCAGATCTTATACTAACCATTTTGGTTTTGATTAATCTCTAAAGACAAGGTAAATATATAGTTTATCCTACGTGGATCATGTATTTCTATAGAAGTTTATTCTAGCTCTTCCATTGTGACCAAGTCTTCTTGAATACTCATTGTTCAAAAAAAAGAGTTAGTGGTAAAAAGTTATTAAAGAATGAAACTCTACTTAAAAAGTAAGTATATCTCTTTATGTTCTTAGTCAATATCACAAATGAATTCCTCTTCATTATGTAATGTAACCTAAAACAAAAAAATGTTGTCCATTTACTTTTTCTACTGGGAGACCAATGACCGTTTGTCCCATCACAAGTTTGTGATTTTCTTATTATTAACTTTCTCCTGATCATGTTTTCTACCCCTCTCCATCAGAACTGAACACTTAGTTTATCATCCATATCCATGTTTTCCTACATGGAATCCTAATATGGTTTATCTTGGGTGACCTTTATACCTCTCTTCCTTTCTTTTAAAGTGATAGTTTTATTGACTCTTTTTCCGATGTGGGACTTTCTATTATATTCTCAAGAACAATTTTAAAAATTGCGAGGATGAAATTTATTGAAGGAGGGGAGAATGTAACACCCCAAGCTTCCACAGTACGTTTCCCTTCGAATAATGCAATGGCGTGCATTGTACGCAACTTCGAGATTCTAACACACCACAACCAATCAAACTAGCCGTTATGAATAGTAATACATACTTTTTCAAATTTTATAAATTCTATCTCTCAAAATGGACTTCATTTTTGGATTCGGAGTATCGAATTTAGCCTAAGGGGAAATTTTGGTACTTTTCGGATAACTTTAATATTTTGATGAATAGTGAAAATTACTAAATTTTAATTAAAAACAACTTCTTTAATCAAAATATGTAATAGTGATAAATTATTAATTTGAGTGGTTTTAAATTATATTTAGAATATATTTTTACCATTTAATACAATGTTGGTCATTGGACATAATTTCACAATTAAACCGAACATAAACAAGTATCAATCTTTTGATAATTATTATATCTTAAAAACACACTTTTTGTTTTAACATCGGGAATTAATTATAAAATTAATTAATGCAACTTATATGTTTAGCATTTTGTAAAATAGACATCATTTTTGAATTCGGAATATCAATTATAGCTTAGGGTGAAATTTTGGCATTGTTCTGAAAAACTTAAATTTTTGATGAATAGTGAAACTACTAAGTGTTAGTTAAAAAAAACTGAATTTTTCATAAAACATAATTTTACTGCTTCTGTGAATGGAATTTAGAAACTCCGAGAGACACGGTTAATATCAAGAAGTAAAATGTGGTTCAATGAGATAAAAATAATTTTTGGTGAATAGTAAGCTTTTACTTTTATTTACCACGGTTAAAAGTAAATATGGTAATTAAGGGTAAAAATGATATTAATATTACCCTAACACATGTCCTAATTATATTGTACAAGTTTATATAGACCAAAAACAACCTTAGGAATAAAATATTATCATTTTGGTTCACTTGTATTAGATTAGGACATTAATTATTATTTAATTCAAAGAAGAGTTAAAAGAGTTAAAATCAAAGTTTATTTACTAAAACATTTTTAATATAAGGTTATACATAAGATAAATTCGATTGTAAATATTAATTATAAAGATAATAAGATTTCTTACATAATTACATTTTATTTATAATTTTTAGACATTAAATAATTTAATATATTTATGACACAATGATTATGGAGTAATTACCATAATAGTGAAAAATTAAAATAATTGATATTATAAATACCAAAATAAATATAATTGAATACTTTTAATGAATTAAACTAATTTTATAGGATAATATGACATATTAGGATTGATTTAATGGACTTTTTGTGAATTAATCATTCTGTTATGAGTTTCACAAAAATCAACTATTGAATAGTGTCAAAATTGACATAAAAGAGTTTTTAAAACAAATATTATATTATTAGTTGATATTAAATTAATAAAAATCTAAGGATCGGAAAATAGACTTATATAATGATAGGTATATAATTAATGGACCACTTGGGGGTTTATTGGATGTATATAGTAATTTTATTAACTCTATAATATAAAAATACAAAGTGACATGGTAAATGCCAAACTAATTAACTAAGAGTTAAAACTAAAAGATAAGGTTAATATAGTAACCCAAACCTATCTAAATTATATTGGTTGAATGGTTTTAGACCTATACCCACCTTAAAATTTTAATAATCAACTTTGGAGCCATTAGAAACCGAATATGAATTTATTATAAATTAATATTTATAGCTTTTCCAAAGGTGCCCCTCACCCCTCTTATAAAAGGGAACTCCTCCTTCTCTTTTCTTCACACCTTCAAAGCCTTTTGGTTCGGCCAACCCCTGCCTAAATACTCTCTCAACTTCCCTAACTACAAACTAGAGGCCTTATTTTGATCAGAAAGCCAGCCTAAGGATCCCTTTTGATCAAATCAAAAGGAAGAACTCGAAGAAGAGGTAATGTTTTCACCACCCCTTTTCAAGTTCCTTTCTTCTTCCACTTCTTCTTTATTTGTTTTACCATTCTAAAATAATAACTCCAGTATCTTATATATACTGTGATGTTATTATAAATATGGTACATCCATATTCAGTATTTTATCCACCCTTTTAATAACATGTCACCATACGTGCGTACGTATGGCTTACCGTCTCCACGTCGTGGTGTAATTGTTATTCAATATATTATTATTTGGGAGGGTATAATAATGATGTGTAACTCATGTAAATAATAAATATAACATGATAATGATTCTGTATATATGATATACCATCCAATTATATATTATTTTAATATCAAAAGAATGATATTGTCGCTCGTGCGTACGTACGGACTACCGTCTCCACGAACGCGATGAGATTCATTCTCCATCGTATCCATTCAAGTATAATTATAATTTGATGATTAATAATAGTATATAAGGACTTGATATAATTCTGGATATGAATAAGAGACAACCTATCCATGACAAACACGGCTTACGTAACAAAACATATAAAAGAAAATGAGTAAGTTGACAACCGAAACGACGATAATTCTAAAATATTATTAACAAAGAAATGTTAAAAGATCATATATGATATCATATTAATATATATGATTCTTGTATAATTAAATAACAATTATTTCACCATTATAAAGGAGGTTAACCTACCGTCGACCAAGGAAAAAGTACAAAGTAAGGGGTTTCTTATCTCACTTTTAATTCCGTGAGAATTCCATTGTTCACCACTTATTTATTGCATGTGGTGTGTGTACTGACCCTGATTGTATTAATTGTGTAATATACTTTTATTTATGGATATTTACATCATCATGGTATGATCCTTCTTTCATGGGTGTATGTTTTATAAGTTACCTAATCTATATGGGAATTTGAAATTTCAATTTCCACTCATTTGGATTTACGCATATTTCATTGATTATATTACTCAAAGACTATGTGTGGAATAACTATTAATTTGCTTATGTCATAATTTACACTCCCCTTTTATGTGGATATACTTTTGATACACATAATCACTCTATTGATAATTTCTCAAGTCATCAATATGAATTTGATAAGAGTAATTTTTACTCATTCTCCATTTGTTGAGTTAAACATCCAATTCATTGGTGTTGTTTTTATAAGATTATGTGTGAATATCCTTTGATTGATTTACACTTAATATCCAATTATATTTAGTGTATTTATATTTTTCACACATAACTATGTCGTTGATTTATCCTTAACCTAAGGATACAGCCTTTATGAGATATTTCATCTCAATTTACATTCCATTGAGACTTCTTTGTTGTTATACACCAAATCACTTTTATGTGGTGTATATAATGTACTTTGACATAGTATATCATGAATTCCTTTGTTCTCATGATATTAAAACGTTTTGATTACCTCAATTATTTGTATTCAAGTGTCTCTCTTTTGGTTAGAAACTCTAACTAAAATACCATTTTTAAATGTTTTAAAGACTTATTCTTCTAAATATTTCTCATTAATGTCCATGTTTTAAAAAATGGTTTTAAGGATTTATTTATATGGTTATTAAAGTTTTAAAATTAAAACTCCTTTTAAAAGTTTCAAAGTGGTATGGGACACTTTGATTCAAAAATCTATTTTTAAATGGCTTCTTGACAAATAGTGTGAATTTTAAATGATTTCAAGAAAAAGGGGGATATTTCTCTCAAATAGTTTTGATGATTATTTTCATCTATGTAAACATCCTTCATTATTATTTATTGAGGTTAATGTGATACAATATAATCTTCCATATTGTATCAAATGAGTTATGTTTGATTGTGGATGTGCTATTTTTATACCATTCATGGTTTGTGGTTAAATTATTGACATTTCGTATGCTAGTTTTAATACAAATTTTTATGTTATGTTTAAACCTGTTCATATGAGGAATGAATTGGACTTAATAAGTGACGGGTGGAGCCTGATATTGCTCCTCGATGCATCGGTAGGTCTCATGAGACAAACTAGTGTCTTGGCACAAGGCCTTGGAAAAATCTTATTTGTAGTCTTGGCACGAGGCCTTGGCTATGTGGTTATGATAGTCTGGCATTATGCATTCCATCATTGTGAAAGTGGTTATTGATATTGCATGTGATTGTTCCACTAGTAGAATATCCATGTGAATAAGTAAATGTCATTATTTCATTTTATCGTTGCCATATTATGCTGAAGTTCAAGTTTAAAAGGATTTTGTTTTAGTTATAAATTGCTTTAAGTTTTTATGCTTATCTATGAAAGCTTCTGCTATATTGTTATCCTTACTGAGCATCTGAGCTAACCCCTTTCAATGTTTTATTTTTTCCCAGGATGTGAAGAAGTAATTTATGAATGAACTGCGGGGATAGTATGAGGGGATATGAAGACAAGATATTTTTGTAGTTTTTTTACCTTATGATGTAATGTAAGACTTATGAATATATCTAGTGTTTCCAAGACTACTAAACTAATCAGTCTTTTGAGACTTGATCCTTTGTGATCATGCCAATGTTATGTAATAATGCACCGACTCTAGGTAACTAGGGTTGGGGCGTTACAACCAGAGCCTCTGATACCACTATGTCACAACCCGCTCCCCACAAGGTGTACCCCTCCTAGGCCAAAAATGTGATAAGGGAGATAGTGACCCCCGAGTCCCGCCTCCAGTAGGCCCTAGGTTGGTGACTAGCAAAGAGGGTATAGTAAACACAAAAATTGGCGACATTACCCTCTAAAAGAACACATGAGAAAGAGAGAGATAAGACAGACACCAACCAACTACAACTCAGATCGAAATATAAAAGAAATCCCAAGTACAGATATGTAAATTCATACAAAACTACTACAACTGAAAGGAAAAACTTCACGTACAAAAGGAAAGTAAAAATAGCAGCAACCAAGAATCCCGAACAGCTCCTACAACCCCATGCTAGTAGTAACCAAACTGATCTCCAACATGCTCCACATGACCTAAAAAAACAGTTTATATAAACATAGGGTTTGTATAGTAGTATACTGAGTAGGATCCTCCCTGAAGCCTCTCGTGCAAAAGTAAAGAAAGCATGCTAAAGCAGAGTGAACAAAAAGTGAAAATTATTTGTCACCTAAACAGGTATACTAAGTTCCCAGCCTTACCATGGATACTCTCACAAAGTATCGCATAAAAGAGTATCTAATATAATGAAGAATATCAAGGGTACCCTGCTACCACTTCCCCTCTAGTTTCCACTTTTCCCCAACACCGCACGTTCTAAGGCATCTCTCTCAAAAAAGGATTTCCACTACAAACACCTCGGAGTAACACCGCAACATGCACCTAATGAAAAAAAAACCACCACATTCATGTAACCAAAGTAACCAGGTAGTTTTCGGGAGCCACCACAGCTCGCATAATGTGTCTCATACGTTGGGTATTAAACCTCAAGCCATTGTATCCCATACACCTAGTAAGGATCCCCAAGACATCACAACCTATACACGTTAAACCTATAATATTCCATTGGAAACTATATCTAGAATATGTGTTTGTGAATAACCACAAGAAATTAAAGCCCTCTACACACATATATGGGAAAAACTAACCGATGTTCCTACCAACACAAGTAACTACCAAGGTAAGTGAGCGAGGCCGAAGGGGGTAGTCAACCATCCATCCTCATTCTAGAAAGTTGGGAAAAACACCCTCCAGGTCTCAGAATCCCTATGGGGTTAGTACCCTATCCGATAGGGTGGTGTACCATATAAAAAAACTAAAAGTACATGATATAATATAGATCACAACAACACTATGAAAGAAACCTAGTCTCAGACTCAACTACAACTAACATCTCTCAAACTCCTGGATTCCACTGTTAAGACATGGTATCCTATAAGCACACAATCATTTAAAGAGCTTTGTTACATTAATTCATTCCATTTTTAGTAGTTTCAATTTATGTTAATTAATTCTTTGAACATTATTTAACCATTAAGGATTTCACGTTATATTTAATTAGCATCACACCCAAAGTCCATTGTTTGTTTAAATTGAAACCTCAGAATTGAATCCCAATAAGATCCAACCCCATGGGATAACATCAATTATTCAATAATTTATTAACAACATTATTACTTTCCCATATTCCTAGGAATTCTAGATAAAAATTCTAAGCTACTAAACACAAGAGGATCAACATTGTGTGTAGTTGAACTACCTGTCAAGTCTTTACCACCTATATCAAGATCTTTGACCCATTCTCCCTCGAGGAGCTAAAAACAGAAAGCACGTGGCATACCTCGCATATATTTGCCTCTTTTATACGTATGGTAAACAAGACCAGCTTCCTTGAGCAGTGGGAAATGTAATGCAGATAAACAACCAACAAGATTCAGTAAGCTTCCAATCATTCACATCCAACCCATTTCATAATTTCTGGTGTCCTCCTGACACCCACATGCATAAACCGATGCATCTTTCCAATCTAAGAATCAACTCCTACCACAACCAATGGGCCTCCCTACCCCCATATATCGCAATAGTCATATGGCCTCACATCACAACATATTAAACAGGAAAAAATGTCATATCAACTGGGTTCTTTGCCCTTAAACAGGGCATCCCACCTTCAAACATTACGTGCTCTCAAGGCTCCAAAGTAGAAGTCACTCGGACTTATAAGAAGGAGGGTAACTCAGAACCCTTCCAGGCATTATCTTTTTATCAAAAAACCTGTTCTTTAATCCATCTAGAATTTACCGATTTGTTATTTGTAGGTTCCAAATATGGGAAACCTAAACAGAAAACTGTCACAAATCAATTAAACATGCTTACTGCACCAATTTGATTAACATCAAATTATGAAAACAATAACCAGATTCATTTAAATTCCTCTTTATATTTGAAAAACAATTAAAATTAATCCAAGTCACACTATCTAGAAAAACAAGAGGTAATAACATACGAACGAAACCAATTGATTTACCAAGTTCAAATATTTATTATATCAATTCCACTATGGTCCAGTGGATAAATCATGATAACTCTTTGAATGCACATAAAATAACAAATATTCAAAAAATCACCTACTTCATATGGTTCTTTCTGTTCTTTATATGAGAATGATCCACACAACGAATTGCGATCTCCTCCCTTGTGACAACTGTATCCACTAGAGGACGCCGAGACACAACCGCACCATCCTAATGCTAAGAAAAATTCAATAAAAGTATGGAAATCACATGAAATAACATGTCTAGGTTAAACAGGAGGAGATGGATCGAAGAAAACACAAAAAAAGAGGTAGATCATACCTTCAATTGATGAAGGATCGACACTTGCTGCTTGCACCAAAACAGGGGGTGTGTAAGCAGCAGGAAGAAACATCAAGGGGAAATGAATTGAGGATTAAGGTTCAATCACACCACTCCATTTGGAAGAAGGAATGGTTCGAGCGTCTTGAACCAGGGAACAATAATGTATAATAAGGAAGTAATATATCTCATCCTAAGATTTAATAGAGTAGCAATTTAAGATATGTTGGATTTTAAATTTAAGTTGAATCGCATTAAACCAAGTGGTTTGACCATTTAAAAGAATCCTGATCCTTTGGAAAATTAATATAATATTTATGTGCTTTTAATCATAATTAAATACCATAAAACAAGGCCTTGAATGTGTTTTATGTCAAAGAAAATGTCAAAGGGGAAAAAATGTAGGAAGCTGGAAATATTGTGCACCTATCGATCCTAGAAACACTTCACACCTACCAATACTAGAAACACTATAAACAATCCTAGAAACACTGTACACTTACTCATATTGGAAACACTGTACACGATCCTGGAAACACTGTTCACAGAATGTATCACCGATGGGACAGTTCACATCGGTCTCACCGATGGAACTATTCATATAGGTCTCACCGTTTAACTGTTCACATAGGTCTCACCGATGGAACTATTCATATCAGTCTCACTGATGGAAGTTTTCACATCATTCTCACCGATGAAACTATTTACATCGGTCTCACTGAGGGAGCTGTTCACATGGACCTCACCGACAGAACTGTTCACATCATTCTCACCGATGCACGGTTCACATTAGTCTCACTAATGGAACTGTTCACTTCTGTCTCACTAATGTAACTATTCACATCGATCTCACAAATGGAACTATTCATTTTGGTCTCACAGATGGAACTGTTCACATCGGTCTCACAGATTGAACTATTAACATTGGTCTCACCGATGCGCGGTTCACATCGGTCTCACTGATGGAACTGTTCACATCGGTCTCACCGATGACACTATTCACATAACTGGAAATTTGGATAAGTGTTGGGGATAAGTCACCTTGACCTCCTAGAACACCTTTGACCCCAGATTTCAGTAAAGGAGTGGACCGAAGAGGTTCAGGCCATTACAATGTGAAAGGTTATCCATAACCTGAATTTGATTTCATTAATGAAGTAATCTTAGGAAATATTTTTATTGATGGTGATGATGTAATTGAAACCATCCGTGCTCCCATTGTCCTTGATCAATGTATTGCTTATGATGACTCAAATAGTTTAATTTTATGATTTTATTGTGAACTTGAAATTATGGTTGGAAATATATAGAATCATCCATCTATGTTCTTAATTATTTTGGTCTAGCTCAAATTAGGTTGTTAAGGTTGGTACTATTAAAATTTATTTAGTATTTTTACAAATATTTTGAATCCATATTGACCTTCATGTACATTTTCAATATATACTAGGTGCAGTTTTCTTTGATTTTCATTTTTTAATATTGAATTGAACTATATTAGAACCTACCAAACCCAAAAAAACTAAAATAATTAAATTGGAACAAAAAACAAGATGAATTAAATAAAACATATTAAAATAGTTAATATGAAAATCTAAACCAATGAAAATAATTACCTAACAAAAAAAATGGGAAAATAAACAAACAAAAATATGAAACAAATGACCTAAGGCAAATATAAATGGACAAATGAGCTAATTAATTGACCAAAATGAACCAAATGACCTAAGAAAAATAAAAATTGACAAATGAACTAATCAATTTACAAAATGAACCAAATTACATAACCAAAATTTAATTGGATTGATTTTAAAATATAAGAAAACTATATCATACACATTATAAACATGATAATTTGAATATATTGGTTTTTCTATGACATACATTTTATGTTTTGATAATCTTCCCATTAAATATAAAAAGCTTTTATTATATCACTATATATACTTTATTTGGTTTGAAAATTGGTATTCCTTAATTAACCATGTATCATTTTATTTCTTGTTTGTATAAGACATTATTTATGGATTTATAATTAATTTCATATTTGTTTTTAAATGAAATAAATGGAAAAAATTGAAGGGATATGAAGGAAAATGATGAGAGACAATAATTGTAGAATGGGAGAGATGGGAATCCATCCTTTGGTTCCTAATGTGAGTGCTTTATTTTAAATATATATATATATATATATCAATAACATTTATTTTCATGTGATTTTTTAAACATTTAATCAGGATCCACCACTTAGGCAACCGTTATTCTCTGACCAACCTAGTGGTACTAGTTCTCAGCCAGGCGATACAAGGGGGTGGTACTAGAGAAACATTCTCCACTTAGTATACCTGATCACACCCTTTTCCTTCCTCTAACATACCATTTAAGACACCTTCTAATCTTTCCATGTTGTTAGAGGCACTTGGGATATTTTGGATGCCTATGTTTTCACCACCATTTTCATATGAGCCTCCTCACCTATCTTTCCCCTTTCCTATGACGGCTCCTAATACCCATCCATATTATGCACCTTCATAGACATCTTTTCCATCTTCATTTACTTATACTTTATTATCCCCAAGATTCTCCATTAATGCTTCTTTAAAATCTACTACGATACATTCTGAGCTTCCAGAGAGGACTTTGGGTCCCACTCCATATTTACAGTTTGACATTCCTTCAGATCCTAGGGATCCTACGACACCCACTGATCAGATAGCCTCTAGTATATTTATGAAAACCCTATTAAATTTTTTAATCATAATTATTTTTATTATAATATGTATTTATATAATATTTGTTTTTTAATTTAACAGTTGGACGTACTGATAAGTTTTGTGGTCTTACACACATGATTGTGGTGTGGAACTTCCACATACAACTGATGGAGGTGTACAATAAGGACAATCAAATGATTGAAAAAATAGGATGAGAATGTAGGGGTTTTATGGTGACACTATCCAAATACTCTAACATCATTACCTTCAGGAAATTATCCTGGAGACACCTTCCAAATGAAGTAAAGGACATTTCTTGGGAACAAATATGGGTAAGTAAATTCATTGGATTTAATGTTATATTATTGTTGTGTTTATATCAATTAATATTTTGGTTCCATCTTTATTTTATGTTTACTGATGGTGAGGATATAAGGATAGAATGACTTAAGGAATTCGGTGAGATGTGGAGAGAATATAAGAATGAGTTGTATAGTGGTGGGCGTGCTAGAGTTGGTATAGATTTAGAGGCTACATGTATCATGAATGAGTTCCCAATATCATATTAACGGAAAATTATTTCTTGTTAGATGAGTACCAATTTCAAGTTATTAATCAAATTTTATATTTTTGAATAAAAATTACCATGAATTGAATTAATAATTAGTTTATTATTATTGATTTTTAGGAAGCATTAAGAAGAAATAAAAAACAATGATGCTATAAAATACCTCCATACTTTGGGGAAGACTACGACGCCATACCCTAAGTGGAATATGGTATGAAACTGATTTATAATTTTCATATTTAAATAAATTTTTTAAATAAAATTTCTTCAATTATAAATTATACGAATTCATTAGTTTATTATTGAAAGTATTTAGTGTGTACAAAAATTTAAAGATTCGTATTATTAAGTTTTTGAGCATGTTATGAAATTTCTTATTTAATTTGATTATTATGTACAAACATAAAATATTAAAATTAAACTCATAACATCTTTATATCCCATCAATGACTAGTGAAACATCCAACCTGGTCATTTCACCCCTTCCCCCTATTTAAGCACTCCAAAACTCATAGAATTTTTTATAAGTAAATAAATCAAGTTTGATATTCTTAAACAATCCCTAAGCTCTCATGAAATTAAGAAATATAAGAAAATTCCAAAATATAATCAGGTTGGGAAATATTTTCATTAGAAAATATATTACATGCAAGGATTTATCATATGGTACCAAAATTCATTAAATTCTAAAAAAATATTATATATTAAAAACATATTTGTAGTTATGTGAGATTTCATATTTTAAATTAAAGATCACTACCACAAAAAAATAAATGGTCATTTTTTTAAAAGTTACTTATAAATATCATGTTAAACAAAAAAATAAAAGAAAAAACATAAAAACCCATAATCTATCATTAAACATATTTCTCTTCCCACAAAAATATGCTGATACCCTTATAAGAACTCAATTGTGACTTTAGTAGTATGGACATTTTATGGATAAGGTATCAATAAAATAATATATTTGGTGAATATAATCTTGTTGTTGGGATAACAACTTTCAATTAAGACTAATTATTGCCACAATTTCTCCCCTCTATGAAAAACCTATTTGGAAAACAAAAATACTTGAGGAATATATTTAGATAAAAAAAACAAAATAAAAATAAAATGGAAGGGATCCTTGGTTTTACATCTATGAAGGTACTATATGTTTTAATTCTAATTATTTTCAATTGTAGTAGATCACCCTTCATCAAATGGGAGATACAGTTTAGGTGGTTTAGACTACCACAACCTTGTCCTCCGTAAAGTTATCTTGAATTTATTCTGGAGTAGGACCCCATGTTATTTGTGTTTATTTCCCACCCCTTGTCCTAATATGATCATATAATAGTCTGGTGTTGGTATATGGTAGGTGTAATCCACCTATTTTCCCACAATTCCAATGGTACACAACACTATATCCTTCATTTCCTTTTCTTTTTCTATCCCTTCACATGTGGAATCAATATTCTCATCATTAACTCAAGCACCAAGGTTTAGTTCTAATATTTCATTATCAATAGTTAAATCATAAATAGAGGAAATAAAAAACCCAAATTGAGTAAAATTAAAATAAGATAAATTTAAAATTGAGATTCTCCCACTTATATATAGAATATTATGTTTATGAATTAGCATGTAGAACTGATAGCTGTTGTTTTTATTATTGTTTTCTGCCTTGGATAGCCTATTGGGTATGCATGGATTTATCCTAGGAGTATCCTATCATTTGGGTTTGTTTGATAAGACTGTCATTATGAAATAAAATGTATATTCCAACTCGATCCTCATTTCTAATAGGTAACCAAAGTGGTTCTTCCATTCCTTTATCAAAATACACCACCTATCCCATGGATTATTCACTAAAATACTACCAAGAATGAACTAGTGGTAATTGTACTATAATTAAAGTACATGAAATATTAGTTTTCAATTGGATTTCAATTATATATTAATAAAATAAATGTATAGAGATTGTATCTCCCTTATCCACACATAGATAAAGATACATTTTAACATCTAATACATCTAGTAATTTTCATGTATGAGAGTGAAACAACCATTCCATATTTTACTCAAAACTTATTACCTTTTCTTCCAAGGCATCACTTTCAACATCGTCTAAGGCCTCCAATAAAAATCTAATTTTTCAGAAATAATAAAGTAATAATGATTTGGAAATTTTGTTCCAATAAAGTTAGAATAAAAGAAATAAAAGTATGGAATATACCCTATAAATGGTTTAGCAAGAATGAATAATTCTAGAAGAACCTCTGTTAAGTGATTGATGAAACTGAACCAAGAAAACTAGAAGTAAAACCAACATGAAAATAACAAATCTAAATGTACTAATTTGAATATGATCCAAAAAAGTGAATAAAAAAAAGGAAAAAATCACACTGAAACAAAAAAATGAAATTTAATTGAATTGAAATAAATCAAATGAAAGCTAACTTAACTAAATGAATATAAAGTAACATATACCAAACTAAATCATATGAGGGATGAAAAAACTAAATAAAATTTAAATGAAAAGTTATAAAAAAATATAGGTGAATCAAAATAAATAAATCTAATATAGAATATACCAAACTAAATTAAGATGAAAAAATTAATCTGAACATAATGCAATCATAAATCATTAATATAAATTGGATATAATTGAACTGAGCATAATTGAATTACACCATACTTAACCAATTTAATGAAAAATAACTAAATAAAATTTTACCATGTAAAAGTGAATAGGAACAACAATGATGAAAACCAAGATGACCTTATATATTCTCATGCTAACTAAACATTAGCATTATGTAACCAAACAAATAATAAATCCTATTATTTAACGTGTATTTTTGTTAAAAACTATAAAGACCCATAATTTCATTGGAAGTTTTTTTCTTAAATACATGGGAATTTTATGTGTCCGCAAAAATTGACAGCGCATGATTCTGAGGCCCGGTGTGCCAGGAATCAATTTCTGAAGTTTTGTTCGGGTACCTTCAGTAAAGGTACGAGCAGGTTTTTATAACTTTTGGACCGGTGCTCAGAATTGAAATCTGAGGGCACTGTTGAACTCGCAGCGGAGATATTCGCTTAGGAAGACTTTCACTTCGATGACATTTGGCCGAGAGTAGAAGATAGATTTTGGGTTTTCTTGGAAAGTAATAAAATAAAGTAAGTTTTAACTATATTTTATTAGAGTGACCATGTGGGTGTTTGGTGGTTAAAACCTCCTCATGAGAGTTGGAGGTGAGACCACCACACCTTAACCTCCCATGAGAGGTAATAGGGATGGGACCCACCAGAACATAACCTCCCACGAGAGGTTACAACGTGGGGACCACACGGGGCTTAACCCCTTATTGATGGAGGAGAGTAAAACCTCTCAACTCTCCATCATTAATGAGGGAGAGCCTCTTCACCTCCCCTAATTAATTTCTTGTTCCAACCCTTGAATAAATTAAGGGGATCCTGTCTAATTAATTTAATTCTCTATTTGAATTTCGTTCCAACATCTAAAATAATAGACAATCTATTATTATTCTTTCTTGGCATTTCTCATTTGGGGGGAGCCTTTGAGAGGAGAGCTTGGGAGAATTAGTGTTATTCAATGAAGAACCCCATCTCCCAATGAAGAATGATGAACAAAGAATGCCAACCTTCTTCGACTTCTTCCTCGAAGCTTTAAAGGTAGAGAGACATATTCGACGACTAACTTCCGTGACTCCATCAACGAACAACGATCGACGATCAAAGGTAAGGAGTTGTTTTGTGTAAATCTTCATTCATTTTCTCATCTTCGAATGAAAGGAATTGTTGCGGTGGATTGTAAGAATAATTGAAGTTCAAATTTCTTCCTCTTGATGAACCAATTGATACCACCCTAAACGCAGAGGGTTCATGACAAACCAACATGGACCGACCCCTCCGCCGATCTTGTTTTTATTGAACTTCGGCTTGGCGATGAAGCAACGAGGTGACAGAAGCAGTGACGATAAAGGTCGCGCTACCCGCGGCTTCTGCGAAATGCGCCACCCCCATGACACTCCGGTGCTCCGGGCCCAACCACGACCCTCAGGACGAGCCACCCTAGCAGCACCACCGCCGGCCCGTGCCGCCTGGCTCCTGGCCGCCGCCGGCCTCATTGCCTCCCGACTGCCCGCCGGCCTACCTTGCTAAGCTACCTGCCTACCTGGTCGCGTGCCTCCCGGCCATCGGTGTGCCTGGATGTGTGCCTGCTAGCCGCCGCCCACCTGGCTGTGCACCTCCCGTCCGCCGAACCACCTGGCCGTGCGCATCTCGGCCACGTCATCCCGCGCTGGCCGCGCCCTACCGCAACCGGCTTCCTGTCGGCCTCTGCGCGACCCGCACGCCCCCGAGCCAGCCGAACCGGCCCCCTCGCAGCCACCCAGCCATCCTCCCTCACAGCCACCTGGCCAAGACAATGTCCTGAACCCTTCACGGCCTCTCGGCTGATCTGACATCCCAGCTCTCTAAAAAATCCCTGACCAAACAGGCCCCATCCGCGCCCTCCGGCCCGAGCCGTGCCGAGCCGCGCCCCCCGCGATGCCCACTGGGGTAAACCGCCCCGCGCTGCCCTTCAGGACAAACCACTTTCACGGCCCATTGGGCTGGGTCCAGCGGTCTGGTCCAAACTGGACCAGGTCAGACTGGACCCGGGCCCACTAACCGATCCTTTACCTTCTTTGGCCATAACATTGGCACCGAACGCCCGTTTGATGAACCGTCAGCAGCGCTGGTAATCTTAGAGTGTGACGGTCCCTTTGAGTATACCCCACTGGAGTTTGATATTTAGTTGAGATATGGTCAGGTTGGATCGTACACGAATCCAACCGGGCCCCTGGGACTAAAAGGCTAATAACTCACAGACCAGGCATCCGATTGACACACCATCTGTTGTGTTGAGACACCGATTACGTGGCGGTCCTTTGAGATAATTCTTGATACTTCATGGAAGTTGATGTATCGACACTCGTCTTGTGGAGCGGACCCTCTCGGAATCAAGCATGCTTCATGTGGAACCTTGTGCCTGGTTGTGCACTGACGACTGTTCCTGGATCCTGTGTGGGTTCGACAGCTCTGACTACTAATCCTGGATCCTATGTGGGTCTGATAGTTATGACTTCTGTTCCTGGATCCTATGTGGGTTCAACAGAATAGTTGTTCTGGAATCCTGTGTGGGTTTGACATCTCTAACTACTGTTCCTAGATCTTGTGTGGGTCTGACAACTCAGACTTCTATTCCTGGATCCTATTTGGGTTCAACAGAATAGCTATTCCTGGATCCTTTGTGGGTCTGACAGCTCTGACTACTGTTCCTGGATCCCGTGTGGGTCTAAAAACTCATTCTTCTATTCCTGGATCCTGTGTGGGTTTGATAGAATAGATGATTCAGTGGCTACATCTGATCATCTCTACTCTCTACAAATGTTGTATACCTGTGTGAGCCGAGTCAGTGACTTCTTAGAAAAGTTTATTATAGAAACGTGTTTTAAAAGTATTTGACACCCATAAAAATTGTGGGTCAATTTCTTTAAAAAATAAATTTTTGGGATCCCAAACTGATTTCAAGAAAGAGTTTACATGAAATCGAGAAGATAATTATTTTGAGATAAATCCTTTAGGTGACAAAGATTTTGTAGAAATTTTAATGAATATTCATTTTCATAATATCTATTCATGTGAAATATAAAACATTAACATTTGAAAAATTTCCACTTAAAACTTTAGAAAAAAAGATATTATATATTTGGTTAATTTATTATCATAACCAATACCAGTTTTTTTATTAAACTTTCTCATTATTACCATATTTTCATAACATTCCATACCTTGAACAAATCTAGAAAGATCAGTTTTTCACCTTTTAAATTCATTTTTAATAATATAATTTTCTTCCAATATAGATTTAGAAATAGTTAGTTGAGGTTATTTATATATGGAATAATAATATTTAGTTATTTTATTTTCAAGCTGACAACTTTCTATATTTTCATATAATTTATTATTTGATCTTGAAGGAATTTTTTGTTATTTTTCATTTTCTGATAGAATATCCATATAATTATAATTTAATTTTTTGTATAATATATTAATATTTTTAATTTTATATTTTAGTATATAAATCTCTTTATAGAACTCATCTTTAGTAAAATCAAATTCAGAAGAGGTGGAGAAATAAGATTCACTTACATGATTTTTAGAATCCATCAAACAATGGTTTTTTGTACCATTTTCCATACCATATTCATTAATGGAATCCGAGTTAAATGTGTAAATATTACTATCTACCATTTATTTTTTTTTATTTTTTTTATTTTTATCTCTTCCTATATTCATTATTGAGTCTTTGATATTCAGGCTTGATGTTCCCTATTTCTCTGTATTCATAACCGATGACTTTATTATCATTATCAACCTTTTCTACCATCTTAATTTTATTGTTAATTCATATTGGTTATTCTTGAGTAGGATTTCTTTATTATTCCTTGGGAAACATATAAAACGTTGTATATTTCACTAAATTATAGTTAAGAATCAAAAGTGTCTCTGATAACATTCATATTTTATTTAAAATATATACCTTTTCATTTTAAATTTTACTATTGAGAAATAAATTTTAATTCTATTCTGTAATGTAGTAAGTATCCAATAAGCTTGTCTAAAATATTTTTTTAAAGTTTTTACTTTCATCAGTTGATATAATTACACCCTTCCATTTATTATATAAATCTTATAAAACCCTTTCAACCATAATATAATTTTTTAATCTTTCTCATAAAGCACTTAGGTCATTTACCATACGCGTGAATTTATAAAACATTTGGTTAACTGTTTATTCTTATACCTTTTTTAATTTTGGATACCCATCTCTTAAATTTCCAGGTTTGGTTCTTATAGGATTATTAGAATATATACGAGTTACTTAAAATATATTATAAATTTCATGTGCTGTTTTTCTTATAGAAATATACTACACACTTTCATATTAATTGGAAAATATAGAATATTAATCACCTTGTGATTTAGCACATACATTATCACATCAATACCATATAACGTTTCAAGATAAACTTTAAGAATATTGTATGGTTTACCATGATTTTACAACTATCATTACTCAGGTGTTTAATAAAATCCTCCAAGCAAGACTATTAGTATAATTAATAAATTTTATCAAAGAGTGGAGTTATTTGAGGTTTCCAACCATAATTTTCATTAATTATTGCTATATTAAAATATATTTATCGCCATTTACTATTAAAGTTATTATTTTATTATTTTAAATAATAAAAAATCTGTTAAATCTAAGGAACATCCTCTGATGTCAATTTATTGGTCTTAATGGTAATGAATGAATGATCAAGAGTGGGGGGTGGGGTGGGTTGGTGTTTGGGGAATTCATTCTAAACTTCTACCCTCCCAAATGCAGAGAGAGATACTACCAACTATAATAGACTCCCTAAATTTTAATGGGAGTCAAAACCCTTTATAACTCATTTTTATAACCTAGAGGCACAAACAAAGATAATAAAAATTTTCACACATGGTGGATTAACCTGATAACCTTTCCTTTTGCACACATGGAGACATAACCTAGAAGCTACCATTTGAAGTGGTGGTAGAAACCAAACCTTCATTTTAACTATTCCAAGACACAACCAAATCCATATCCTTCTTGAGGTTATGAAGGAATATGATTCCTAACTTTTTTTTGGGAATCACAACCCATTAGCCTACCTTTTATTGGGTAGCATAAACCTGTAAAATTATGCACCCAAAAAATAATAGAGAAAATTCATATCATAGAACCAGATAAAAAATTTATGATCAAAGTGTTGAGGAAATAATGTTATCTCTATAAATAAAAAATTTAAATGATTGTAGTTCAGCTGAGAGTAGTAGTTTATCACAAAAGTATGTCTCATAATTCAATTATATCTTTAAACTTGTGTATATTCTAATCTGGATCTATCAAACTTTTTATATAGAGTTTTTCTGTGCACAATAGATATAAAGCATAAAGCCCATTTAATTTCATACCTCCCAAAGTAACATGTAATTTATTTATTTATGAGCACAAAAAACATACCCACATGTGCCCTATTTTTAATATGTAATATTAAAAACATATTTTACAATGATGAGATGTTATAATAATTAATACAATACTAAAAAAATATGATCAAAATTAATGTCCCTTGTAACATTCCAATAAAATATGTGTGATGAACTATTTAAATTCAAAAAATTTAAATTTGAAACTCACATTTTCCAAAGAAAGTAGCTTGAGACATCACCCACATGATTAGAATTTAATTATACATATAATACTTCCAAATAAAGTTACATGAAATAGAAATAATTAATAAGTATTTACAAAAAAATTAAATTAATATAAACATGTGAAATAAACCAGCATAAATTAGAAAAATAGAAGTATAAATAAAACAAATCACATTTTGAATGAAAATAAGACATAATTATTAAATGAATATAGGTCATAAATTAGGTTCAACAAATTAAAAAATTTAAACTTCGTAAGGTAGGAAAAATAATTTTTTCCGTTTTATTTTTCTTCTTGCAGTCACTTCATTTTTCTTCTTATGATCCTTTTTTTTCTTTTTGTAGTGACTTCATTTTACATCATGAAATCACAACTTTTTTCTTCACACTTCTACTTTGTTTTTCTTCATGTGATCATATCATATTTTTTTTGGTCACATCATTTTTCTTCATGTGGTCAATTTAATTTTCTTCTTGTAGACACTTCGAAACATTGTCAAATTTTCACTCATGGTGACTTCCGTACTTTTTCAAATTTTGAAGAGCATACTAGTAATAGACCAAAAACATATAAAATGTGAACCTTTATTATGATTTATTTTTCTCAAACATAAATTCATAATATTTTATTTATCAATACATAAATAACGTGGATCAATGGTTCACTCAATATAAGTCATATACATATTGTGAATTGAAATATGTAGGAAATTTATAATATGATTCATTCCATTTTTAGAATATTCCTACAAGAAAAATGATAAGGAATTCCTACCAAAATACAATATAAGTTAGCTCACAATGAGGCTTCTCTTAATTCAATATCAATGTATCATAACCCCAAAATATAAAGAAAACCCTATAAATTTTGGATTTAATATTGGGGAAGAATAAAAAATATATAAAATAAAAAATAAGGGCTTATATGGGGTTAGAATTATTGATAAAATATGGTCACAACTAATAGAACATCAACTTCAAAAGAAGAAAGGTATATATACAACTAGTGTCACGACCCGTCCTCGGGGCCCGTGCCGTGACTACCCCAAGCCCGCCTTCCATAGGCCAGGGGCTGGCGACTAGCACCAAGGAATAAATCCCGGTAAAAAAAGGGAAGGAATTGCCTTTGTAAAGTAAACAAACACCACAGAGCATGCAAGAAGTAGAAGTAAACACTAAGTAAAATCTGATAAAAAGTAAGTGCGGAAATGTAAGTGGACCAGAATACAAACCCAAAATGAAAGTAAAGTACAACTGGAAAGGGAAAACAACAACTGAAAAGTAAAGCCGCAATGACGAGCTGTCCACTGGAAATCCCACCTGAAGGGTGGGTACAGATAGCCTCCACTGCTCCTCGGGTCCAACCGACCACTCCGAGTACGTCCCGCCCAGTGGTCCACCTCCAGGTACCGTCCTGCTCTGCAAGCCTCAACCACGATCAGCGCTGTCCATCGTCTGCAACCAACACAACATATTGCGGGCATAGACCATGCAGGGGTGAGTATAAACTACTCAGTATTGACCCCAAGACCCCCGAAGGTATCCCAGAATCCACAAAGAATAATCCACAAAGTAAAGATACAATCACGAAGTAACATTCGACACTACTTAGGTATATTCCCATACATATACCTAAGTCATCAATTCTTGTTCGGCTCCAACATCCGAGCCCAAGTACAACCCAGTCCACACAGGAAAGCAAAACGTAAATCCACATAGGATAGCACAACATGATCCACATAGGAAATAAAAACAGGATTCAGCTCACACAGGTATACTTCTTCGTATGACGGAAGAGATGATCAGATATATCTACTGCTTCATCTCAGCCGTCGGACCCACAAATGATCGATAGGTACTAACCCCCGCAATGACTCACAAAGGAGCTGACCCACACAAGATCGATAGGTAACTAACCCCCGTAATGACCCACAAAGGATCTGACCCACACAGGATCGATAGGTAACTAACCCCCGCAATGACCCACAAAGGATCTGACCCACTCAGGATCGATAGGTAACTAACCCCCGCAAAGACCCACACAGGATCAGACCCACACAGGATCTGTAGGCGCTGGCCCACACAGGACCGCTGAGTGCTGACCCACACAAGATCAGACCCACACAAGATCGGTAGCACTGATTCACAAAGGATCGCTGAGTGCTGTAGTCGTCGCTGTCGAATCCACTGAGGATCTCTGTACAGTCACCGTCGTAGTCGTCGCAACCAACTCTAGGGTTCCCACACACAGAAAGCTCGTTCGGGAGGGTCCTCTCTACGAGCCGAGAGGCTGATAAATCAACTGACACATAGTCCAGAGTTGATGTATCCAAAAGTTCCGTATCGTCAACAGGAACTCAACGTCGCAGACGGAGCGTCAATCGGATGCCCGGTCTGAGAGTTATTGGATTTTTCGTCCCAGGGGCCCGGTTGGTTTTTAAGTCAAAACCAACCCGACCGTACTCCACCTGCATCCAAACCTCAGGCGGAGTAAGCCAAAATATCCGTCTCACTAAGAGGAATCCAACAAAGTCAAAGGCACGTCAATCGGACATCCAGAGCTCAAGATATAATCGTTTTCGCTCCGAGGGCCCGGTTGGTTTCATGTACGAACCAAACCGGACAAACCCAAGGTACTCCGAAACCTTGAGTGTGATATACCGAAATGACCTTCTCGATCCAAGGATCACATCATCGCTGATGGTGCGTCGATCAGAGGCCCATAGCTCAAGTTATGAGCAAAAGACCGAAAAGGTCCGTAAACGGGGGGTCTGGGCCCGGACCGACCCGACCCAACCCCCCTGGGTCGGCCCGAACTGGGAGACCCGACCCGGGTCCGATTCCGACCCGGCCGGCGCGGATCGGGCCGGCCTGGGCACGACTCGGCCCAGCCTGGGCGCGACCCGGCCTGGCCGGCGTGGGCGCGACCCGGTCTCCAGGCGGCTCGGCCATAACGACCGAGCGGTGTGCCAGGAGGGATCCCCACCCCCTTGAATAGTCCACGGCCCCATGTGTGGGGCCGCCTCTCGCCAACGGACGTGACCGGGTGGCCACGTCCCACCTTCACCGGTCCCGCACGGTCGCGGGACGACCGGCCCGCCGTCGCGGCTTCAGCCGCTGCGGTTCTCCACGGCGGCGCGCCGGGTGCCACCGCCTTCCACCGTCGTGCTGGTGTGGCTCGTCGGCGGGTTGCTCCGCGGACCACCAGACGAGTTCCGGTGGTCGGAAATTCACGTAATCTTCGCCAAAGGCCCTCCCAGGGTCCATCCTTCACGGAAAGGACCTCACATCATCTGTACGGCTTGTTTTGTCGACGTCCGCCGTTTCACATACCAAGAACGAAAGGGGCGGTGGGTTCGGACTTGTTCATTGGTCTGCACCCACCGCGTTAGCGGTTTTAAAAATATCTAACAACAAAAGTTTAATCAAACGCCGCGGGTATAAATCACAAGGATTTAAATGAATCAAACCCATACCTCGTCGTAGTCGTCGAACGTGAGTTCTTCGCAGAATTGACCGTCGTAGAATAAGAGGATCGTCGCGTCACGGAAGGGGCGTCGCGTCGTCGCGGTACATGGCATCGCGTTGACGATCTCTGAGGGTTAAAGAAAATACACAGATTTAATTTCACCATTTAAACCCATGTTGAGGATAAAATCCACAAAGGAAATTAAAATATCCGTAATCCCCTACCTCAATCAGTTGATGATCGAAGATTGTCATGG
This sequence comes from Viscum album, assembly GCA_963277665.1. Lineage (NCBI taxonomy): Eukaryota > Viridiplantae > Streptophyta > Magnoliopsida > Santalales > Viscaceae > Viscum > Viscum album. Next base: position 1,486,043,427 of record OY728137.1, on the reverse strand, counting down.
GGAAGGATCGTCGCAGAAGAAACGTCGCGGAAGGAGGGTCTTCAGCATCACGGTACCCGACGTCGCGTCATCGATCTCCGAGGGTTCGGCGTTCTATGCATTCTTTCACGTTCTTCGCATTCTTCACGTTATTCGCGAAGGAGGATGAAGAACTTAGAGTTTCTGACAATCATCTCAACAAGCCACCCACATGTGTTGGTCTTATTTTATTCTTATACCAACAAATGAAAAAAAAGTTAAGAAACAAACCATTAATTCGGTGAATTAATGGTAACGACTTAACTACCCAATTAATAGGGGTGTTAAGAATTTAAGAAAATGCACCGGTTGACTTTATTTAAAAGAGGTTTTCGCAGGTGCGTTACTTAGAGGAAAAGAAACGGTGGGGCTCATGTGGGACCCATCTCACAAATATCCTACCATGTTTGTAGGATATCGTGGGTCCCACCTTATCTTATTAACCTAGCTTAAGTTGCTTTAAGTGGCTTTAAGTGAAATAAAATAAAGTGTCTCATCACCTTTATTTTTTTTCTTAACTTAACCCCAAAAAAATTATAAAAACCACACCCGAAAAAATGCACCTCTGGAAAAGGAATTTCTAAGCAAATACCGGTGCTGCGATTCCATTGGTGCCCTCAGAATTCAATTCCGAGCAATAGTTCAAAATTTAGAAAAACCGGCTCGTTCGTTCGCTGAACGTACCCGAGCCAAACTTCGGAAAATGATTCCGGGCACACCGGTCCTCTGAATCTGGTGCCGTCAGAAACCGCGTTCATGTAAAATTCCAAAGGAAATTAAGAAAAAAATCTCCTTGAATTTTACGGGTCTTTACATCACTCCCACCTCAGGGCTTTACGTCCCCGTAAAGATACAACATAAACTAGGGATACAAAGGTGGGTACTGAGCACGCATCTGATCCTCCCACTCCCAAGTGCTCTCCTGGAGGTTCCCATGCTGCCATCTGATGCACACTAAAGGAATCGACCATCCACGTAGGACCCGCTCCTGTCGATCCTCGATCTCCACCGGGACCTCCGCAAAAGTCACCCCATCATCAACGTCCAACTCCCCATGGTCAATGATAATGCATCGGGTCGTGCACGTATCTCCTCTGCTGGGATACGTGGAAGACGTCGTGCACCCGGTGCAACTGAGGCGGTAGATACAGGCGATAAGCCACCGCACCAATCCTGCTGAGGACCTGGAATGGTCCGATGAAGCGTGGAGACAACTTTCCACCTTGGCCAAATTTCCGTAATCCATGTCGAGGTGAGACACGCAAGAAGACGTGGTCGCCATCCTCGAACTCTAGTGGCCTCTGCCTCCTGTCAACATAAGACTTATGCCAGCTCTGAGCTGTCCTCATCCACTCCTAGATGACCTGGACCTTCTCTGTCGTGGACTGGACCATCTTTGGTCCCACAAGTGCTGACTCCCCAGGGTCTGTCCAACACAAAGGAGATCTTCAAGGTCGGCCCTACAACGCCTCATATGGTGCCATCCCAATGGTGGAGTGGTAGCTGTTGTTGTACATAAACTCCACCAAGGGTAGGTGGTCCTCCCAGCTGCGACCAAAGTCGAGGACACATGCGCGGAGCATGTCCTCGTGAGTCTGTATGGTCCTCTCCATCTGACCATTCGTCTGAGGGTGAAAGGTGGTTCTTAGACGTAGCTGCGTCCCGAACGCCTCCTGCAACCCCTTCCAAATCCGGGAAGTGAAGCGAGCATCTCGATCGGAGACGATAGATGATGGCACACCGTGAAGCCGTACAATCTCCTGAACGTAGAGACGTCCCAAGATCTCTACTGAGGCCTGCTCTCTGATGGGAATGAAGTGAGCCGACTTGGTGAGTCGGTCGACAATCACCCAAATGGAGTCATGACCTCTAGAAGTGCGTGGAAGTCCAGTCACTAAGTCCATAGATATGCCCTACCACTTCCACTCCAGGATCTCCAAGGGATGTACCAAGCCTGCTGGTACCTGATGCTCTGACTTCAACTGCTGGCAGGTGAGGCATCGAGAAACGAACTCTGCCACAACCTTCTTCATGCCCGGCCACCAGTGCTATCGTATGAGGTCCTGGTACATCTTCGCCACTCCAGGATGTACCGCCAAGGGAGAAGTTTGAAACTCTCTTAGCAAATCCCCCCGTAATGCAACTGGTACCAAGGTACGTCTTCTGAAAAGGATGTCGTGCTCTACTCCAAAGGAGAAACAATCAGGTGCCTATCCTGAGGATATCTGCGCACGCCGCATCTCACAGTCAGCGTCCCCACGCTGTGCCACTCTGACCCGCTGCAGTAGTGGAGGGGTGACTGTGAGAGACTGAAGGAAGGCTGATCCATCTCTATCCACGAAGGATATCTACAAAGCGGCTAGCTGCTCTGTCGCCTCCTCAAGTAGTTTAATGCCCGTCCTCCTGCTGAGAGCATCGGCTACTACGTTCCCCTTCCCAGGAGTATAGACTATCTCAAAGTCATAGTCCTGGAGGAACTTGAGCCATCACCGCTGTCTCAGGTTCAGGTCCTTCTAAGAGAAGATGTACCTGAGACTCTGATGGTCAGAAAAGACTGTAAAGCGCTCGCCCATTAGGTAGTGTCGCCAAGTCTTCAGAGCGAAGACCACTGTTGCTAACTCCAGGTCATGGGTAGCGTAGTTCTTCTCATGCGGCCTCAACTAACGTGATCCATAGGCGATCATCGCCCACTCCTACATCAGGACACATCCGAGTATGGTCCCTGATGCATCGCAGTAGACTACGTACCCTACTCCCTCCTCAGGCAACCTCAAGATAGGGGCGCTGGTCAATCTCTATCTAAGCTCCTGGAAGCTCTATTGACATCTTTATGACCACACAAAGGGTTTCACCTTCTTCGTAAGAGCTGAGAGTGGTGCCGCCACTCTGGAGAAGTCTGAAACAAATCTCTGGTAGTATCCAGCTAATCACAAGAAACTCTACACCTCAGTCACGCTCCGGGGTGGCTCCCAAGCTAGCACTCCCTCGATCTTCGCAGGATCCACCGCAACTCCCGCCTCAGAGATGATGTGTCCCAAGAATTGACCCTCACGTATCCAAAACTGACACTTCGAGAGATTTCCATAAATCTGGTGCTCTCGGAGTATGTCCAGTACAACTCGAAAGTGGTAGGCGTGCTCCTCCTCAGTCATCGAGTATATCAAAATGTCGTCAATGAAGACCACGACAAATCGATCGAGCTATGGCTGAAAGATCCTGTTCATGAGGCCCATGAACACCACTGGAGCATTGGTTATGCCGAATGTCATAACCAAGAACTCATAGTGGCCATACCGACATCTGAAGGCCATCTTCTGCACGTCCTCGTCCCGAACTCTGATATGATGATAGCCTGACCTGAGGTCTATCTTCGAGAACCACCGTGCTACCTTGAGATAATAGAAGAGGTCATCAATCCTCGGTAGAGGATACTTGTTCCTCACTATCACCTGGTTCAAGCGATGATAGTCTACACAATGTCGTAAGCTACCATCCGCCTTCTTGGCGAACAATATCGGGGAATCCCAGGGTGAAACACTGGGTCGGATGAAACCCTTGCCCTGCAAGTCCTCCAACTGTACCCTTAGATCTCGAAGCTCAGCGGGGGCCATCTGATATGATGGAGTGGATATCAGAGCTGTCCCGAGGTACAGATCAATATAAAAGTCTACCTATCTGCGAGGAGGTAGTCCTGGAACGTCATCAAAAAAGACGTCCGCATACTGATCCCCCACTACAAGAAAACTAAGACTCCGCACGTCAACTGATCCTAGGATGAGGCTAGCCAACTGATGAGTGATTGGCTGTCCTCTCCTCTGCGGAAGTCCATACTGTGCTATGAAGGCTCCCTTCTCGCCTGTGAAGGTGAACCTGCTCCCGTCGGTGCGTACACATCGCACCTTGCGCCTAATACAGTCAATCTGAGCATGGACTATAGATAACCAATCCATGCCCAAGATGGCGTCGTAAGGCCTCGACGCCACTACAAGAAGATCCCAATCGAAGCTATCGCCTCCTAGAGTAAGCTCACACTGCCGGCACCAGTGCGTAATCGTCGAGTCTTCTCCCGTAGGAGTCTCTAGCGGTTAGGTTCGAGCCAACAGCTCTGTCGGAATCTCTGAGCTCCGAACAAGGGCAACAACTTTGAAAGAGTGACTCACTTCTGTGTCTATAAGAACTGCAGCAAGGGTGGAATAGACACAGATAGTACCTCGAATCATCTCGAACGCGCCGTGGTCGGAGGCCTCCGCTACCTGGAGATGTGCCTGTCTCTGCCCGCCAGCTCCCTATGGCCGGGGTGGACCTCCTGGTGGTGGTGGTGGTAGAGCCTCAAAGCATCGCCCACCACCTGCCGCTCGGCCAGCTCCTTTGCCTTGTCCGCCTTCTCCCTACGGACCTCCATGGTCGACCCTCTGCCTCTGCCTGGGTGGCCCCTCAACTGTCTGGTGCTCCTCGGCACGGTGGGTCGGGCAGTCACGAGCCATGTGACCCTGTCCGACGCATGTGTAGCACTTCCTGCCTCTTGAAAGACTGGCTCCGCGCTGTGTGCCCCACACTGCTAAGCCAGTGTCCTGAGGTCGTCTGCGTGAGGGTTTGGTCTGCCTGGACCCATGAGTCATCCGTCAACTGCCTGCTGCAGAAGACTCTGCTGTGCCGCCCCGTGGTAGGTCTCGCTGCTGATGAAGGCTCAATAAGAAAGCTCTCTATCAAAAGGGATCGCTCCAGTACTCTTTCCTAGGTCGAAATGCTGGGAGAGATCAGTGATTCCCTGAACTCATTCCTCAATCCCTGCTCGAAGGTCTGGGCCCGGAAGAATGGGTCCCGTACCATGTCTGTCGAGTAGCGCGAGAGATCGGTAAATCTCGTCGAGTACTGGGCGACCGTCAAGCTTCCCTGCCACAAATGAAGAAGCTCCTGGATGCGCACCGCACGGAGGGTGGCCGGGACGAACTCTGAGCAGAAAAGGCTCTCAAAGTCTTTCCAGAGAAGAGATGCGTCATCTTGCACCTGGAGCATCAAGCTCCACCGTCGGCCCGCTGCCGCGTGCAGTAGTCTCACTGCGAGGATCACCATGAGGTCTACTGGTGTCCTCACTAACCGGAAAACTCGTACCACTGCCTCCAGCCAGTCCTCGGCTGTCTGGGGGTCCGTATCCCCACGGAACCTGGGCGGCCACTGGCGCTGGAACTCATGAAGTGCACTAAGGTGACGTGCATCATTACCGGCTGGGGTTGGAAGCATCGGTGGCTCGACGGGTAGAGGTACCGCTGGTGCCTCAGCTGTCAAAGGGCCCTGTACCGAGGCCTCATCGCTCGGTGGGCTGTCGTCAAGCTCAACTCTCGAAACCCTAGATGGCTGCCGTCGTGGGGCCATCCTGAAAAGGAAACAAGTGAGCCAAAATCAGAACAATATACCTGGTGATCTGACACAAAGTAATCACAAAGAATACTTGAAACACACACATGCCATCAATGTTTTCATGTATTAAGTCAGAAATCAGAAGTCAGGGTCTTGGTGTACGGATACGTCGGCCGCCGCACCAACACTGGACTCCCTGGACTGATAACCACGCCCAATACGCTTAACACTATTGCTTCACATAGAAAAAGATCAGAGTCCCAAGTTCTGCGGTAGAACCGAACTCCTCTGATACCAATTTGTCACGACCCGTCCTCGGGGCCCATGCCGTGACTACCCCAAGCCCGCCTTCCATAGGCCAGGGGTTGGCGACTAGCACCAAGGCGTAAATCCTGGTAAAAAAAAGGGAAGGCATTGCATTTGTAAAGTAAACAAACACCACAGAGCAAGCAAGCAGTAGAAGTAAACTCTAAGTAAAAGCTGATAAAAAGTAAGTGAGGAAAAGTAAGTGGGCCAGAATACAAACCCAAACTAAAAGTAAAGTACAACTGGAAAGGGAAAACAACAACTAAAAAGTAAATCCACAATGGCGAGATGTCCACTGGAAATCCCACCTGAAGGGTGGGTAAAGATAGCCTCCACTCCTCCTCGGGTCCAGCGGACCGCTCCGAGTACGTCCCGGCCAGTGGTCCACCTCCAGGTACCGTCCTGCTCCGCAAGCCTCAACCACGATCAGCGCTGTCCGTCGTCTGCAACCAACACAACGTAGTGCGGGCATAGCCCGTGCAGGGGTGAGTATAAGCTACAAAGTAGGGACCCCAAGACCCCCGAATGTCTCCCAAAATCCACAAAAGATAATCCACAAAGGAAAAATACAATCACGAAGTAACATCCGACACTGCTTAGGTATATGCCCATACATATACCTAAGTCATCAATTCTCGTTCGGCTCTGACATCCGAGCCCAAGTACAACCCAGTCAACACAGGAAAGAAAAACGTAAATCCACACAGGATAGCACAACACGATTCAAGTAGGAAAAAAAATAGGATTCAACTCACACAGGTATACTTCTTTGTATGACGAAAGAGATGATCAGATATATCTACTGATTCATCTCAGCCGTCGGACCCACAAAGGATCGGTAGGTACTAACCCCTGAAATGACCCACAAAGGATCTGACCGACACAGGATCGATAGGTAACTAACCCCCTCAATGAACCACAAAGGATCTGACCCACACAATATCGATAGGTAACTACCCCCGGAATGACCCACAAAGGATCATACCCACACAGGATCGATAGGTAACTAACCCCCGCAAAGACCCACACAGGATCGGACCCACACAGGATCTGTAGGCACTGGCCCACATAGGACCGCTGAGCGCTGACCCACATAGGATCGGACCCACACAGGATCGGTAGCACGGATCCACAAAGGATCGATGAGTGCTGTAGTCATCGCCGTCGAATCCACTGAGGATCTCTGTACAGTTGTCGTCGTAGTCGTCGCAGCCAGCTCTAGGGTTCCCGCACACAACAAGCTCGTTCGAGAGGGTCCGCTCCACGAGCCGAGAGGCTGATACATCAACTGGCACATAGTCCAGAGTTGATGTATCGAAAAGTTCCGTATCTCCAACAGGAACTCAACGTCGCAGACGGCGCGTCAATTGGACGCCCGGTCTGAGAGTTATTGGCTTTTTCGTCCCAAGGGCCCGGTTGGTTTTTAAGTCAAAACCAACCCGACCGTACTCCACCTGCATCCAAATCTCAGGCAGAGTAAGCCAAAAGATCCATCTCACTAAGAGTAATCCAACAAAGTTGACGGCATGTCAATCGGACGTCCAGAGCTCAAGATATAAGCATTTCCGCTCCGAGGGCCCAGTTGGTTTCGTTTACGAACCAACCTGGCCAAACCAAAGTTACTCTAAAACCTTGAGTGCGATATACCGAAACGACCGTCTCGATCCAAGGATCACATCGCCGATGACGGTGCATCGATCGAAGGCGCGTAGCTCATGTTATGAGCAAAAGACCGAAAAGGTCAAAAAACGGGGGGTCTAGGCCCGGATCGACCCGGCCCAACCCCCCTTGGGTCAGCCCGAACTGGGTCGACCCGACTTGGGTCCGGGTCCGACCCGGACGGCGCGGCCCGGCCCGACCCGGGTGTGACCCGGCCCGGCCGGCGCGGGTGCGGCCCGGTCGCCAGGTGGCTCGGCCGTAACAGCCGAGCTGTGCGCCGCCCCCCTCCCCTTGAATGGTCTGCAACCCCTCGTGGGGGGCCTCCTCTCACCAACGGACGCGGCCGGGTGGCCGCGTCCTGCCTTCGCCAGTCCCGCGCGGTCGCGGGACGACCGGCCCGCCGCCGCCTTCCGCCGCCGGCGCCGCCGTGCCGGCGTGGCGCGTCGTCGGGTTGCTCCGCAGACCACCGGACAAGTTCCGGTAGTCAAAAATTCACACCGTCTTCGCCAAAGGCCCTCCCAGGGTCTGTCCTTCACTGCGAGGACCTCACATCGTCCGTGCGGATTGTTTTGTCGACGTCCGCCATTTCGCACACCAAGAATGAAAGGGGCAGTGGGTTCAGACTTGTTCATTGGTCCGCACCCACCACATTAGCGGTTTTAAAAATATCTCACAGAAAAAGTTTAATCAAACACCGCAGGTATAAATCACAAGGATTTTAATGAATCAAACCCCTACCTTGTCGTAGTTGTCGAACGTGAGTTCTTCGCGAAATTGGCCGTCGTGGAAGAAGAGGATCGTCGCGTCGCGGAAGGGGCGTCGCGTCGTCGCGGTACACGCATCGCGTCGATGATCTCTGAGGGTTAAGGAAAACACACAGATTTAATTGCACCATTTAAACCCATGTTGAGGATAAAATCCACAAAGGAAATTAAAAGATACGTAATCCCCTACCTTAATCGGTTGATGATCGAAGATTATCACGGGGAAGGATCGTCGCGGAAGAAACGTCGCGGTAGGAGGGTCATCGGCGTCGCGGTACACGGCGTCGCGTTGTCGATCTCTGAGGGTTTGGCGTTCTTCGCGTTCTTTCGCGTTCTTCGTGTTCTTCGCGTTCTTCACGAAGGAGGATGAAGAACTTAGAGTTTCTAAAAATCCTCTCAACAAGCCACCCACATGTGTTGTTCTTATTTTATTCTTATGCCAACAAACGAAAAAACAAAGTTAAGAAACGAACCATTAATTCGGTGAATTAATGGTAACGACTTAACTACCCAATTAACAGGGGCGTTAAGAATTTAAGAAAATGCACCGGTTGACTTTATTTAAAATAGGTTTTCGCGGGTGCGTTACTTAGAGGAAAAGAAACGGTGGGGCTCAAGCGGGCCCCACCTCCCAAATATCCTACCAAGTGGGTAGGATATCGTGGGTCCCACCTTATCCGCTTAACCTGGCTTAAGTGGCATTAAGTGGCTTTAAGTGAAATAAAATAAAGTGTCACATCACCTTTATTTTATTTCTTAACTTAACCCCAAAAAATTATAAAAACCACACTCGAGAAAACAAAACTCCGGAAAATGAGTTTCTTAGCAAATACCGGCGCTGCGATTCCATCGGTGCCCTCGAAATTCGATTCCGAGCACTGGTTCAAAAGTTAGAAAAACCGGCTCGTTCGTTCACTAAACGTACCCGATCCAAACTTCGGAAAATGATTCCGGGCACACCGGGCCTTGGAATCAGGTGCCATCAGAAACGGCGTTCATGTAAAATTCCAAAGAAAATTAAAAAAAAATTCCTTGAATTTTATGGGTCTTTACAACTTGGAATCAAGGAAAATTCTAAATTGAGTCTTACAACTCTGGTTAAGGTGGGGAATGATGGAAAATAGATCCAAAATAAGATAAAGTGAAAAGATAGAAATTACCTTAATGGGATTCACCTAAGTGCACCCTCATGTACCGATATTCCTATGATGGGAAATCGATCCCCTATTTTCTACCTAGTACACTCCTACCATATTTCCAGGGGGACTATAGAGATTATTGATCCTATATAGATAATATATTACCTCATACCTTAGCATCAGATACCTATTGTTTATGAATTTTCTATTTCAACATTAAGACCCTAGTTACTCCTCTTTTAATTCCACTAAATACTAACCCTAATTGAACACATAATTAATAATCCATTAAAATTTAATTAAAATCCAAAAAACATGCCATGAATTGTACCCTAAAATTGAATAGTCATTAAAAACTCTCCTAAAGGCATTTTCAAAATTGATAAGCATCTCTAATGATCCTAACTAATCAAGATCAACCATTTAGTTTGCATACCATATCCTCACTCCTAGATCAATCCATGAATACTACTATATTTTCACTAAATATTGAAATGTGTAATTTTTTCCCTTAATCACCAACTTATATCTATTTATGATGCACAAAACTCTACCCTAAAAATATACCTTTTCCGTAAATTTTATATCCTTACTGTTAATATCACGTGCATGGTATGATTGACACATTAGAAGCCATGAAATGTGAAATGAATCATGCATAACCTAATGCATAAAATGTATATCCAACCAATAAGACATAATGCCCATCTAATTAATTATTTTATATGAATCAATAAATCAAGGCATTATATTCCCCTACTTCATGAGACAAACATCATGTATAAATGGTGTTAATTAACTAATTAAATAAATTTAGTTTGAGCCATTATGGATTCACAAATAATTTCGGTTTGAAATTGTAAATTTTTTAAGGGAAGTGGTTCTATTCATGGTTTTTACACGGTTAGGTATAACCATGTAATGACATTGAATGAGGGGTATATCATAGAAAATTACAATTTGAATGGTTTGAGCATGGTTAGATCAACTTTGTGACATTATTATGGGTAACCATGTGTTTACCTTTTTCTTGTCCAGAATGGACATTACAATTGGCACATGGTTTTGTAACCCATTTTCCATGACCACATTTTTTTTAAAATATTTTTTTCTTTATTTATATTTCCCCCCTTTACAACATATTTTTTATTTTATACCCCTCCCACTCTTGTGTGTCACACAAAAAATACCCTCCCTTCCTCCATGACATGCACTATCCCCTCTTCCAATCTCACCTCCCCACTTTGTTTCTCCATAGTTTCTTGAAGTCTCTATGTTGATCCCATATAGTAAGGTCACTAATTATCTTTTTATTCCATTTTTAGTCCTTTTCTCTTCTCCATATCACCCTGTTCACTTGGAAAATCCCTAGGAAAATGGGTATCCTTATTTTTTGGGTATTTATACTTTTTTAGGGAGTTTTATGGGTCTTCTAGGCCTCTATATTACATGTTTTCTTATCCTCCACCAAATATTAAGGGTTTAAGACCTTTTTGTCTCACTCGATGCTTTTTGAGGTATGTTTTTATTTTAAACCCTTTGGTTTAGATTTTTGAAATTTCATGTCTGGTTTAAAATTATATTTTATGAACTTAGAAACCTAATAATTTTCATAGTATTCTTTAAATAACTATGGATTGGTTTTTATCACTTGGAATAGGCCTTTGATGCATTCCAATTATTTTCAAAATTTCCTGAATGTCACTTTTAAAATATTTCAAGTATTTTAAAATATTTTCTCATGGACTTTAATGGGTTTGGAAAACCCTATTTTTTTATTTTATTTTAAAAATAGTTTAAAGACTTGACATGGACCTTGGTCAAATTCTATGTGTTAGATTAAATTCCCATTTTAATTTTATAAAGGTATTAAATATTTTTAAAGATGCATTTGAATCTAGTTCCCTTTTTTAAATGGGGTGTGATTAATTTTAAAGTCTCATGTTATAAAAAGATAGGGATTACATTTTTTGAAATGAAATGAAAATTTATTTATTTGTGTGGGTAGTTTTTTATGTCGATTATTATTTCCATTGGGTTTATGTTTGGATTAAAAATGGGTTTTTAAATGAATTTCAAAATATAGATACTCTAAGTAGTAAGTAAAATGATCTTTTAGAACATGTATGGTGACATGTGATTGATTTTTTTCCCTTATTGACCCCATTTTATCTATTGATTTTTTTTGTGTTTATCCATGTGATGGATGTTGTGATTTGATTCATGATGTGAATTTGGGATGGAGGTCATTATATGGTAATTATGCGAGCTGGTAAGGATGTGGTTGTGGTGTTAAACCTTGGGGATTTGTTATTCTCATGTGATTATATTTGTTTGTTCATGGCCCACCAACTTTAGTTATTCAATGTGGAACTCAGGGTTACTAAATGGGAAGTAGTGAGATGGTTCCAGGATAGTTGAGATTTATGCACTGGCTAGTCCTCACTAGTTGTATGTAACCCCTTGATAATGTGTTGGTGAACTTGGAGATTAGTTAGATTGATTCAATGGATGAACATGTGAACATTAATCTGCCGATTATAGGTCCACTTTAATGATCTTAAAATTTTCCATTAGTCCCTACTGTACTGTTTCATGATATGTATGATATTTTATTCCTTCTTTATTTTAGATTGAGAATGTTACATTCATATTTTTTATTTTATGCATGTGTTGAAATGTTGGATGTTTTATGATTTATCTTTGACATCGTATGACTTGGATTGTCTAGGTATTATAATATCTTATGACTTGTATGGAAACATCATGTGTGTGTTTGGATTACTTTAAAAATAGTTATATTGGAAATGTTTTAAAAGTCATATTTGAAAAGGTAATCATTTTGGTTATTTAATTAAGATCATTAAATATATGGTATTTTTCTTGGATGTTTTATGAAAATGTGGTTTTCATGGTACAGTTTTGAAAAAGGGGGAAAGTGTTTTGGATTGATTTTCTTATTTTAAAATTTTAATTTGAAATTTTTATCTTTCCTTTTTTTGTTTTATAAAAAGGAAAGTTTTTTAAAAGTGTGCTTAATATTTAGTTTTACAAATCATTTGAAAACACATTTTATAATTTATTCAAACTAGAATTTTATAAACCGTTTTACTAAGGGATTTACATATATTTTATATGCAGTGGTTGCATTTTGAGTGAATTTGTTCTCATGCCTATGTTTTCATTTTCAGTTGCACATTTAGTCAACACTTTATTATTTATCATGGGGATTTGTGGTTCTAGATTATTGGGTGGTGACTCGTATATTAAGAAGGATATAGGTATGTTTGTAGTTTATTTTTTATTTTAGTTTCTTTAATTGCATTGGATAATTAGGATTTTATTACCTTATATAGATATATGGTAACTATATTTGTTGGTGGAAAATATAGAGATATTGGTGGTGTAATTATTTTATTTTTATTAAAGAGTGTACGAATAGGGATGGTGGCTTTTGATGATTGCACCTATTTTATTGTTTTCTTGTTTTTTGATATTTGATTTTTGTTTTAATTATTTTATCTGGTGTAAAAATTTGATGTACATATAGATCTTACAAAAATTTTATTTAATTTATTAACATTGTATTTTAATATAATTATTTGTTGAAATAATTCCCATCATTGTTCATATGATTCCCATGAAATAGTGGCCAGCCTGTCCGGATTGAGAATCCCCTTCAGAGTAGTGGTGGGGTGGTTTTTGTTTCTGTTGGTGGGATAATCCAAACTGGTTCAATACAAATGATATCAAAGCATTGGGTTTTGATTTTCAATAGGATTTTAATTTTTTGGAATTACCTTTATTATTTTGGGTGTTGTGGAAAGGTCAAGTTTGAATTAGTTGAGACTATAGAGAATTGTGTAAGGATAGAGTCACAAGCTCTTTCTCGACCTAATCCTCGAGTTTCCATGTGTAGTTAGGGATTCCCTTGGATTATGGTATATTGTTTTTTGAAATTTTTATATTATGTATTGATTCTAGTGTAAGTTGTGTTTGATCCTCAATGGCATGTCTTGAGTTGACTTGTCGATCATATGTAATTTTTGGGATTGTGATAAAGGAGGAATTCAAGATGAGGGCTTGGTTCATAGGGCCTAAAAAAAATAAAACAACCAAATTATTGATTCTATAAACTCTTTAAGGTAAAACACATGATTTTCACATGGATTTAATATCCTTATATTTATAAATAAATACTATTTTTGATAACAAACAAGATACACAACACTAAGAATAAACAACCCCCAAAACATTATTAATTAAAGATGAATCTTATAACCAAGACATTAAATTTCTGAGTATAAATAGTATTAAAGAAATTTTGAAATATATATAAATTTTCTAACCAATGTAAATTTATTGAATAATAATTAGAAGATAAACATTCTTTTTTTGTAAATCTATTTTATTCTTTAAAGATATGTTTTCTTCAAAAATGGATTTTTATTTATTTTTATGAGTGAATAATATAATTAATTTATGGAAAACTTAGAAATTTTGTTTTATAAAAAAATATAATTTTTTAAATTAGAGTATTTAAATTATTCTATGGTGAAATTTTTATTTTTTATTTTTTTAATGAGTAGCGAAACACTGATTTTTATTGAAAACTGTATTTTTTAAAGTATTTATAAATTAACATTTCATTTTTGATTAGTTTTAAAATTTAATTAGTTATTTTATATTTAAAAGAATATGATTATGTGTTTTAATGGTATTTTACACTTTAATTTTGTATGAAAGAATTTTATATTTAAAAAGGGATTTTTTTGCGAAATCATTTTTTGTCACGTTTTTCAGTCAGATTTTAAATTAATTTATGAATATTTAATGTTTTAAATTTTGAAAAATAGATTCCATATTTGGAATCATGAAGTCTAAATATGGTAAAAGGTTCCCTATTAATTTTATTCATTATGAAGAGTGTTTATAGTAATTTTTGTTACCATGGTAATGAACAAATCTGGTAATGGAAGCTAAAAATAAAATTATAAGGACTAAAAAATAACCCTAAGGATTGAATAATTTTTATTTTATGAGTATATATAATATATAATTATCCAAAGGTTGAATATATGGAATTTGGTCCATTTTTATTTAATTATTATTTCTACAATATTTTATCTAATCAAAAGTAAAAATGTCACACTCTTTTTTTTATTACTATAATATTTTTAAAATGGGTAAAACTAGAAGATATATTCAGTTATGAATATTAATTAAAAATATAAATTATTTATATTAGTCATTTTAATTTTTTTATATTTTTAGTGAAGAAATATTCACCATAAATTGTTACACAACTCTGACATGATAATTATTCAATTAATAGAAAAAAAATAAATAATATTAAAATCAGTATAATTTTAAATCATTTATGAGAAAAAATAATTTTATAGAAAAATATAAAATTACACGGATATATTATAATATTTTATTCAAATTTTTGTTGTTGATGTTATAAAATTTAAAGTAAATTAAAAGTTCTAAAATTGACATTATTGATTTTTTATGAAATTAATTTTTTATTAAATTATATAAAATTCCTAAAAATAGAATATTTTTGTAAATTATTATTATTTGGTTTAAAATATAAACCATGGCCCATTTATGATCCTTTTATCCTTTTATTGTAACTTTCATGACCCCTAACGAGTAAAAAACCATGTTATCGTGGTAAGTGTGAAATGGGTTAACAGTGGTTAAAACTAAAAGATAAGGGTTGAAACATCATCCAAACTTACCAAAAATTAATTTATGAGAGGTTTTTAACTCATATAAATATTATATTATAATATTATCAATTTTTATCTATTTGAACATAAAAATTAATTTATATTAAATCAGTGTTTTAATTAATTCCAAGAGTGCCTATCCCCTCTCTTTTTAAAGGGAATCTATTCTTCTCATTTCATCACACCTCAAGAACCATTTAGATAAAAAACTACCTACCCAAATAGAATTTAAATATCCATCCCCATATTTTACATTCCATATTTTGGGTAGAATACCAATATTAGAGGTCTTAGGCTATAAACCAGAGGAGATTTTACGAATAAGAAGTATGTCGTTTAATTGAATGTTTTTGTTTTATTTATTCTCCCACCACCTTAAAATATTCTTCAAACATGAATATATAATAAAATAAGTATCTATAATATAGTTATATATTATTGATTTAATTTAATAACCTATATCTATCTCCATCCTCCATCAAATGGGAAAAGAGTCCATCGTTTGTTTGTATGGTGGACTACCGCCACGTAAACCAATGTGATTTGTTTTAGTCCATAATATCCCAAAGATGGTTTTAATTATGTATTTATGTTTATATATCATACTCATTTAATATTTATAATTATGAAAAAGATATTATATATTTTTTTACTTTATTACATTTCCATTAACCGAAAAATGATAATGTTATTCTTGCATATGTGTGGACTACCACCTCCACGAAGTGATGTGATTCATTTTTCATCACCGGATAACATAGATGATATATATAAGTATGTTTTAATAAATAATATTGTATTTAATATATAAGTATCATTATATAAATATAAAATAAAACTTTTCTTCTTTTCGTAGTTACCATTCAAAAATGGGATCGTTACTCATGCATACGTACAACCTACATTCTCCATGAATGTAATATAGTTAATTTTTCATAAATATATGTATTTATTTGTTTTAAATTATAATTTATGTATAAAAATTATTATTATTACATTATTTTTATTCTTTATATGATAGAACAATTACTTCTTGGACCATGGTCAACACACAAAATCTATTTTGAAATTATAGAAAGAACGTTCTAAAAATAACCGACTTGAGATTAACTAATTAAGTAATTAAATATTAAATTTTAATTAATGGAATTTTTTTTAATGATAAATAAACAATCCTAGAATAAGGTAATTAGAAAATTAATTAATTGACATATGTGTATTATATAGGAGTTAAAGACATATTTGAAAAGTCTTTATTCAAGGCTAGGTAATTCATCTTAATTTCTTTTTATTGAGGTATATTTTATTATTATGAAACTAATTTTTCTATATGGTGTATATAATTACACCTTTCAGTTTAATATAATTAATCCTTCATAATTCATGACATTTTATATTGAAATTTTAATTATTTCAACCAAGGGTATTTTAATTGAATATTACCAAGTGGAAAAGGGTTTCTTTACTCAATTTCAATTCAGTTGGTTATAAATATTATTCATTGACATTATTATGTCATGATTATGGGTCAATATATCTGTAAAATGTTTTATTATAAATTTAAACATGTTTTTTTTGTGGATTTATATTTGTCACACATAATCTCTCAATTGATTAATTCTTAATTCAATGATATAATCGTTGTAATAGTAATTTCTCTCAAATTCTATTTATTTGGGACATACATTTATGATAAAAACCTATATTATATAATGAGGTTTATATACTGACCATTAGAAATGATATTTCATTAATCTACTTAAGTAAATGATATTTAATGTTTCATTTAAAGTTATTCTATAATGAGGATTATTATTGGAAGGTTACCTAAGTGGTGAGGACTTTATGTTACAATATCATTTCTTTTTGGGATTGTTTTTGTTAAAGGTTACTTTGGGGGGAATAATATGATATTATTTTTTTTAACAAAATATATTTTATTATTCTCTATTTATGAATGTGGTTTACATGTTTAATTTTTGTTTCCCTGTTATTGATTAAATAAACATCAAGAAAGTCATTTGTAAGTGATACCAATCTTGTATCTTCTTTTACAATAGGAATCTTTCTCTTCTATATCCATATTTTCTAAAATGATTTAGAAGTATTATTTTATAAAAATAAACTACTTACTAAATTTATTTTATATTAACTTTTTTACTTATTTTAACAGGTTTAAAAAATGATTTTTATTTAGATTTTCCAAATTGGTCACTTGAGACTCTGTTTAAAAAATGTTTGAAAAGAATATTTATTTTTAATGTTTAAGACGCTAAAAAATTTTCCCACTATCACAAGCATTATTTTATTTTAACCTTAATTTATAATTTTACAATTTTATTTTCAAGGAAAATTATTTTCAAAATATTTTATGATTTTTAGTTTTTAATAATGATTTTCAATGTGAAAATTTTATTTTTCTCAAGAATGTTTTTATAATCTTTTAACTATATTTACATTCATAAAAGAACATCCCGTTGTTATCACATATGATCCGCTGTGGATATTTTTTAATTATAAAATCTTCATCCTTTCTCTATATGAATTATTATTATTTCAAAGAGATTATCATGGCACCCATTTCTTTTACATGGGTTAATTAAGTAATGAAAGGAATAATATATGTTTATATCAGAGTTATGATGAAATGCAAGATATTTATTATTTATTTATGTTATAGTTTTGAGGTTTTGTTTAAAATGATGGGTGGATCTATTATAAAACAAGGATAGGTTGTTCTATTATAAACCAATGATGGGTTGTTAGGTTATAACCAAATACATGTGGGTACATGATATCTCTCTAATGAAATGAGTACTTAATTCAACCGTATGGTTATTCCATTTGTATAAGTGATTATAAAAGTGATATGAAAATGATGTAACAGGTTACCTAAATGTTTTATTTATTCTTTCTATGAGTTTTAAATAAATTTTATGATTTTTCAAGGTAATATAAAGAGTTTATGTTTTAATGAAAAGTATTTTATACTTCTTTTGGGTGGAAAGCAATTGGTTTTTAATGATCCCTTGATCAAGATTAACATCATATGGACCGTGATTATTTATTCTAATTATTCTTTAAATTGTTAAATCTTTATTAAATATTTAATGATTTTTGATCCATGCATTGATGTGTATGAGTTATCTTATGCTATTCTTATGAAAAATGATTATTTCATCTTACCCTTATGTTCATATTACTCTCACTGATTACATTCTATAGTTAATGCTTAAGTTCACCTTAACTAATCATTTGATATCACCCTTATTATGTTTATAATTCCCTAGGTTAAGAAGAATGATGAAAAATGATTTTGTCTAGAAATATTTCATATGTGGAGAAATTTATGGGAGATTATGTAGTTCTCTATGAATAAGTCGTTTATGAATCCAAGTTATTAATACATTATCCTATTTATCTAAAAATATGAACCTAAAAATTCATTGATTTTTCAAGGGATCCAATATTTACATTTAATGTTTAAATATTTGGATGGAAATAATTGTGATACATTTATCTGTATCAAATAAAAACATCTAAAGCATATGTTTTTCCCTGGATCCGAGAGTTCAGGTATAAAGATTTAGAAGTTGAAATCAAAGTAGGATTTAAAAGAATTTTGATATTTGTATTTTTTTTAATAGAGGTTATCTTAAGTGTTATGGATACTATTATGGGTTTATATGTTTAAGGTTGATCATAATTTTAATTTTTTAGATACCCCCTTTTAGGTTTCAGGTGATATAAATTTAAGGTGACTAATGATATTTTTGGAGACATTTTATGAGGTTGTGGTTTATGTAATGATTAGGTATAACATGAATTATTATTTAAGAATTCATGGTTGACTTATATTCTAGAAGCATATATGATTTTAATGTGAATTTATGGTGATTTAGTTAATTTATAGAAATTATTATAATATCTTGGAGATTATAAGATTTGGGTATATACATTTTTAGATATATAACTTCACGAGTGAATAATGTTAATTAGAGATAAATGTCAAATTAATCTTGGAAGAATGTGTGATCTAATCCTTATAATTGTTTATTTTCAAGATTGGGTAGTAATATTTTGAAGAATTTTAAGGATAGTTATTTATGGAATGATTTAGTTTGAACTTTGGGTATTACTGTCAAATTTTGGAGTTCAATGTTTTATTTATTCACATGAATGTTTATTCATTTAAGGAATTATCTTTAATTGAGCTAAATATTTTGTTTTTGGTTAATGTTTAATGATAGGGGTAATAACCTGTTATCTTTTTTGTGAGATTTTTTGATCCATTAGATTTTTATTATAGTGCTTCAAGTATAAAAAATTCATCTTGAATACTCATTGTTTGAAGAAAAAGATGATATTATGGGGGAAATTTATTAAAGGATGATATTGTACTTGAAATGTAATTGTATTTTCTTATGTTATTAGTCTAGATAGTAAAATATTTCACCAAATTTATGGAAAAATTTCTTTTAATAAAAAATGTTATCCCATTACTTTAATTTCTGATGAATCGATGGTCTCTTAACCCATCACATGTTTATTATTTTACAGTCAATAAATTTTTCCTAAACATGTTCTCTGTCACTCTCTACAAGTCACTAGGTTTAATATTTCTCTTTCATGTCCATATTTTCACTTCCCACTAATGTTATCTTATTCTAAAACCCAATCTTGGGTTATTTCATATGACCTTTGTATTTACCTTTCCCCATATTTAAGAAGAAATTGTAGTAAACTTTTTTATGATGTGGGTTAAAAAAAGGAATTTTCAAATGTCAGAACTTTGATTACCAATATCGAGTTAAAATTGAGAGGACGAAATTTATTAAAAATTGGAGAATTTAATATCCCAATATTTTAAAAAGAAATACTGTGTTCGATGGCGTATAGAATATGAAACAACAAGCTTAAAAGAACTACACAATATTATTATTTAAAGATAATCATTACAATATAGAAATTAAATTGAAAGGTATGAATAGTATTAAATAAATTTTTAAACATCTATAAAGGTTCTAAAAAATAAAAATTTATTTATTAATGACTAGGAAATAATATATCAATTTTTAGTAAATCTATTTTACTCTTCAATGACATGTTCTCCTCAAAAATGGGGTTTTTATTTATTTTTGTGAGGGAATAAGACAAATAATTTATAAATAATTTACAAATTTTATTTTACAAATAAATATTATTTTTTAAATTATAATATAAATTTTTTCATTTGGTGAAGTTTTGATTTTTTGAAAAGTTTGATTTTTTAATAAATAGTGAAAATAATGATTTTTATTGAAAACTATATATTATATTTATGAATATATAAAGTAAAGTTATACTTTGGATTATTTTTAAAATTTAATTAGTTAATTTATATTTAAAATAATATAATTATGATTTCTTAAATGAATTTTATATATTAATTTATTATAAAAACATTTTATATTTTAAAAGGGGATTTTTCTAAAATCACGTTTTTCCTCAGGATTTTCTATTTTGATTTTAAATTAAATTATTTAAATTATATGTTTTTAATTTTGAAAAAATAATTCCATATTTGGAATTTCAATTTTCAAATTTTGTAAATATATCCCTTTTATTTTTATTCATTATGAATAGTAACCATAATAAATTTTGTTATCAAGGTAAAGGATAACTCAGGAAATTAAAGTAAAAAATAAAATGATAAGCCCTAAAAAAATGACCCTAACACTTGAATAAATTTTATTATATTGTTATATATCATCCATAATCATCAAAATGTAAAATATATGTCATTTTTTATTCCCATTTGGATGTGATTATGATCTTTATAATATTTTATGTAAAGAAAAGTAAAAAATACCACACTACTATTTTTAATAACTATAATATTTTTAACATGCGGATAAACAAAAGATATGTTTATTTATAAATATTATTTTGAAATATAAATGATTTATCTTCATCATGTAAATTTAATTTAAATTTTTAGTATATAAATAGTTACCCTGAATTGTTGGAAAACACTGATGTATTAATTATTTAATTAATGAAAAAAATAAATTTATTGATATTAAAATTATTAAAATTAGTATAATTTGAATGAATTAATGTGACCCCATAATTTTATATATTAAAATAACATGTTAGGTATGCATTAAAATATTTTATCTGATTTCATTTATTGTCTTGATGTTATAAAAGTCAAAGTAAATGAAAATTTCTAAAATTGACATTAATGATATTTTATAAAAATAATAATTTTTAAAATGATATAAAATCCCTAAAAATAATATATTAAGAAAATTTATTATTATATGGTTTAAAATATCAATCATGGTTCATTTATGGTCGTTTTTACCATTTATATAAACTATCATTACCCTCATAGAGTAAAAATCCTTATTGTTGTGGAGAGTTTGAAAAGGGTTAACAGGGGGTAAAACCAAAATATATTGGTAAAAAAATAGTCAAAACAAATCCAAATTTAATTGTATGAGATTTTTTAAACTCATATTAATATTATATTCTAATATTATCAATATAGATCCATTTTCCCATCAAAATTAATTTATATTAAATTAATATTTTTAGAAATTCAAGGAGTATCCCTCCCCTCTCTTATAAATGGGAACCTTTTCTTCTTATTTCATAATAATTAATGAACCATTTTTTTCTACCAATATTGAAAAAAATACCTTACTAACATCCCTACCCATATTCTAGGTGCTATATTTTTTGAAGAATTCTATTCTTAGAGGCCTTTAGGTGTAATGAAAAATAGATTGTCTGAATAAGAGGTATAAAGTTTAACTAAATGATTTTGTTTTATTTCATTTTCCACATCATTTAAATATTATTTAAACATACCAATATAATATCACAATGATCTAAAATATAATAATATTTTATTATGCTAATGGAATAGCCTATATACATCTCCAATATCAATCAAATGAGAAAGGTATCCTTCATTCATGTGTATGACGGACTACCACCTCGTGAAATGATGTAATTAATTTATTATCACTCCCTTAAATGGATGGTTTTAATGATGAATTTAATATTTATATATTATATTCATGAAATATTTATAATTATTAAAGTATAATATATCATTTACATCATTACCTTTTTATTTTTAGAAGAATGATAACGTCATTCATGTGTACATGAGGACTACCACTTCCACAAACCAAAGTGATTCATTTTTCATCACCACATCACATAGATAATATATATAAGAAGTTTTAAAGAAATAAAATTGTATTTATGATATAATAATCATTTAGTTAATATAAAATAATACTTAAATTATTTCTATAATAATAATTGTAAAATGGAAACGTTACTTATTTTTACATACGAGACACCGTCTCCATGATCGTAACATAGTTCATTTTTTATAACCATATTTTTGATTGGTTTTAAAAGTATAATTGATTTATAAAAATGATAATTTTTTAAATTTTTTTATTCATTAGATGATGGAAAAACGAACCCTTTTACCATGATCAACACACCGAAGCTATTTTGAAACTACAGTCAAAACATTCTCAAAATAACTGATGTGGAATTTAGCGGATTAAGAAATTAAAAATTCCATCATAATAAATGAAAAAATGTTTTAATTATAAGTATAGACATATAAAAATTTTATTAAACAATTACACCATTTATATAATTTAATTATGTACGAGTTAAGGATATACATGGAATGTCTGAACTCAAGGTAAGGGATTTCATTGCAATTTATTTTCATTGAGGTAGTTTTATTATTATAAAATGAATTTATTTTATATTGTATATGTACTTATAATTTTTCATTTAATATCATGAATCCTTCATAATTCATGATATTTTATTTTTTAATTTGAATTATTTCATCTAAGGGGACTTGACCTGATTGTTACTAGGTGGTTAAGGGTTTCTTAACTCAGTTTCCATTCATCGGGTTACAACTCTTCTTCATTGACACTGTTATGAAATGTTTATGTTTGAATCCATAGCTCAATTTTTTTATTATATATTTAATTTTTTTTGGATTTATATTTTTTCCACATAAACTCTTCATTGATTAATTCTCAATTCAATGATATGATCTTTGTAAGGTAAATTTGTCCCAAATTCTACTTCTTTGGGACATACTTTTATGATATGTACCTATCTTATTTTATGATGTGTATATACTACTAATTTTATATTTTATTTCATGAATCTCTTAATTTTCAGGATATTTAATGTTTTCTTTTAATTTATTCTTTAATGGGGTTTATGATTGAAAAGTAACCAAAGTGGTAGAGTCTTTATGTTACAATCTCATTTCCTTTAGAGATTGTTTATATTCAAGGATCCTTGGGTGGAAATCATATTCTAATATTTTATTTAACCATATATATTTTATCATCCTCTATTTATGAATGTGGTTTACAGGTTTAATTTCCATTTAATACCTTATTGACTAATGAAACATCATGAAATTCATTTGTATGTGATATCAATCTTATATATTTGTTTTAGATTGGGAATCATTCTCTTCCATATGCATGTTTTCTAAAATGTTTTTAAAAATTTTATTTTATGAAAATAAATTATTTACTAACGCAATTTCACATGATCTTTTTTTACTTATTTTAAAATTTTTTAGAAAGGAAATTTCTTAAATTTTTTTAAATGAGTCACTTTCGACTCCCTTTACAAAATGTTTGAAAAGAATGTTTATTTTATTCATTTATAACAAGAATAGATTTTACCATTATAATGACCATTATTTTATTTAAAGTTTCCATTATAATTTTCCAGTATTACTTTCAAGAATATTATTTTCACAATATTTTCTTAATTTTTAATATTTAAAAGTGATTTTCAAAGTGAAAGTGTTATTTTCCTCAAGAATGATTTTATAATATTTTAATGTCATTTCCATTAATCTATGCCAAAAAACCCTGATGTCAGATATGATATAATGGTTATATTTTTTAATGATACCATCCTTATACTTTTTCTAGATGGATTACTATTTTTTCAAATAGATTCTTGTTGAACATATTTATTTTCCACCAGTTAATCAATAATTAAAAGAATAATGAATAATTCTATGAGTTTTATGATTAAATGAAAGTTATATATAGTTTATTTTTGTTATGGTTCTTGGTATTTTTTTATGATGATGGGTGATTCCTTTGTAAACCAATAATTACTAGTTCTATTATAAACCAAGGATGTGTGGCTACATTATAACAAAAGATGTGTGGGTTCGTGATACCTCACCAATTCATTGAGTATGGTAGTCCACCACATTGTTATTCCATTTGTATGACTGATTGTAAGAGTAATATGGAAATTATTTACAAAGTTACCTATATTTTTTAAGTATTATTTATATAGTTTTTTATAAATCTTATGATATCACAAGGTATGATAATGAGTTTATGTTTTAAAGAAAATCATTTTATACTTTTTATGGGTGAAAAGCTTTGTGTTTTTAATGATCCCTTGGCCAAGATTGACGCCACATGGCTCACTATTATTGATCCCAATGAATATTTACTTTGTTAAATAATCATTCCATATTTAATTATTGATGATATTTGCATTGATGGGTATAAGTTCCCTTTTGTTATGATCATGCTCTATGATTATGTCATCGCACCCTTATGTTTATGTTTCTTTCACTGATGACATTCGATTTTTAATTCTTATTTTACAATTAATGGGAATTTTGGATGAACCTTATTATGTTTGATTTTATATAGGTTATGAATAATGATGAAATGTGATTATTTATCAAAAGGATTCATATGTGGAGAATTTTATGGTAGATGACATAGATCTTTATGAACTGGTACTTTATAAATCATAGTTGTTAATAGTTTTTATTAAAACTCAAAAACTATGAAACTAAAATTAAATTGGGAATGTAAGTTATCCAATATTTTCTTTTGATTTTTTAAGGTTCAGATGTAAAAAATTGGGTCACATTTATTGGTATCAAATCCAATAATGTAAAGATCATGTTTTTATCCATAGATCCTAGAGTCGGGTTTGGGGATTTTATAGTTGGTATCAAAGAAGTGTTTAGTAAAAATTGGATATTGTAAAGCTTTCATGGTAGGTTATATTAAGAGTTATAGATACCATTATGGGTGTATATGCTTAATGATTATCATAAGTTAAAATTATTATACAACCCTTTTGAGGTTTTAATTGAAGAAAATTTAAGGAGACTAGTGATATTTTGAGAGATGTTTTATTGGGTAGAGGTGCATGTAATGATTAGGTTTAACAAGAGGTATTATTTTAAGAGTCAAGGTTGAAATATATTTTGGAAGCATATATGATCTTAGTGTGTCTTTATGGTGATTCAGTTTATTTATGGAAATTATTATAATATCTTAGAGATTATATGATTAGGGTATATAATGTTTTGGTTATACGACTTTATGAGTGACTAATATTAATTAGAGATAAATATTAAATTATTCTCAGAATAATGTGTGATAAAATTATTTTAATTTGTTTCATTCAATATTTATCAAGAATATTTTGACTAATTTTAAGGATACTTATTTAAGGAATTATTTAGTTTGAATTTTTGGGTATTACTATTGATTTTTTTATTAATGTATTATTATTTCATATGAAGGTTTATTCATTTTATGAATTATATTACATTATTATAAACATTTTGAATTTAGTTAATGTTTTTATTAATAATTTTTTATCATTTTTTTGTATTTTTTGATATACTAGAAGTCGATTCTAGTGCTTGAGACATTTAGAAATTCATCTTGAAAAATCATTATTTGGAGAAAAAGATGAGATTATGGTTGAAGTTGATTAAAGGATGAAATTATACTTGTAATGTAAGTATATATACTTATTTTATTAGTATAAATAGTAAAATAATTCCTAAAATCTTTATAAAGGGGTATTGAAAAAATGTTATCCTATTACCTTTATTTCTGATGAATCAATGGTCTCCTCACCCATCACAATTTTATGATTTTTAGCCATTAACTTTCTCCTAACCAAGTTCTCTATCACTCTCTATCCATACTTGGGAGGTTTTTTTCTCTTCTATATCAATATTTTCACATCCTAGTAATGTTATATTACTAAAAAATTTAGTTTTGTGTCATTTCATATGACCTTCATATTTCCCTTTCCCTATTTTAAGGGAATGTTTTATTAATTTTTTTATGATGTGGGTTCCACAAAGGAATTTTCAAATGTCAAAAATTATATTTTTCAATATATATTTCAAATTATGAAGTTGAAATTTATTAAATAACAATAATGTAATATCCGGATATTTTAAAAAGAATGTCTATGTCCGATAGCATATAAGATACACAACACTAAGCTTAAATGAACCCAGAAATATTATTCTTTAGAGATGATCCTTATAACCTCAATTTTAAATTAAAACGTATGAATAAAATTAAATATTTTTTAAAAATATATAAATTTTCTAATAAATGAATATAAGTTGATTAATTCTTAGGAATAAAGAACTCAATTTTTATTAAATACATTTTACTCTTCAAAGATATGTTTTCCTTATAAATGGTTTTTTTGTGATAATATAAAATAACTAATTTATAAAAAATTTATAAATTTTATTTGATTAAATATATATATTTTTTGAAATTAAATTATCAAAATTATCCTATGGTGATATTTATTAATATTTCTAAAAATGTTGATTTTTAATGAATAGTGAAAATAATGATTTTTATTAAAAACTGTGTTTTATTATAATGTATTTTCAAATTAAAAATATATTTTGGATTTGTTTTAAAAATTAATTAGTTCCTTTTTTTAAACAACTGAATTATGGGTTTTAAATGAATTTTATTCCAGAATTTTGTATAAAACCATATTATATTTAAAAGGGAATTTTTCTGAAAAACCGTTTCTCATCACCTTTTTCCAATTTGATTTTAAATTAAATTCTAACACTTCTATGATTTTCATTTTTAAAAATTAATTCCACATTTTTAATTATAAGGTTTTTTTAAATAGTTCCCTTATATTTTTATTCATTATGAATAGAAACCATATTTCTTTTTGTTACTACTGTTAATGGTAAATCTGGTAATTAAAGACGAGAATAAAATGATAAGGACTATAAAATGACACTAAATATTGACTAAATTTTATTTTATGAGTATATATCTTCTCTAATTATAAAAAGTTATAATATATGGCATTTTTTCAATTAGATATGATTATTACCATTATAATATTTTATGTAAAGTGAAGTCAAGAATGTCACAGTCTTGTTTTTAATATCTATAATATTTCTAACATAGGAATAACAAGGGAATATATTCAAATATAAGTATTATTTTTAAATATAAATTATTTATCTTTATTATGGTAATTTATTTTAAATTTTTAGTGATGAAATAATTATCCTAAATTATAACACAGTGCTAATGTTGTAATTATTCAATTAACAGAAAATTAAAATAAATGATATTAGAAAATATTAAAAGTAGTATAATTTAATGAAATTAATATAACCAACTAATTTTATTGATAAAAATATAATGTTAGTGAAATATAAATATATTTTAGTTTGTATAATATTTTATATTTATTTTATAAAATTCAAAATAAATTAAATGCTCTAAAATTGTCATTACTGATATTTAATGAAAATAACATTTTATTAAATGATATAAAATACTTAAAATTTATATATTAATCCAATTTTTTTGTATATAGTTTAAAATATCAACCAAGATCCATTTATAGGCTATTTTGTCTTTTATATAATCTATCGTTTCCCTTATAGGGTAAAAAACCTTGTTTTTCCAATAAGTGTGAAAAGGGTTAATAGGGGTTAAAACCAAAATAAAAGGGTAAAAAATTGTCAAAACTTATCAAAATTTAATTGAATGATATTTTTCCACATCATACTAATTATATATTATAATATTATATGTATATATATATATATATATATATATTACATAAAAATTATTTTTTATTAAAATAAAATTATAAGAAATTCCAAAATTTCCCCTCCCATCTCTTATAAAAAAAAACCACTTCTTATCATTCTCTGACCCCTAATGAATCATTTGGTTTATAAATAACCTGACCAAAAACATTCCTTACATATATACCCATATTATAGAGGTTTTATTTTGTGAATAATTGTAATATTAGAGGTTATAAGGCCTAAATAAAAGGAGATTGTATGAATAAGAGGTATAATTATTAACCAAATATTTTTGTTTTATTTATTCATCCACCTCCTTAATATATTATCTAAACATGGATATATAATAACTTCAGTATATACTATATAATAGTATTTTATTATGTTAATTTAATAACCTATATTCATCTCTAACCACCATAAAATTGGAAAGGAATACATCATTCACGTGTACAACATATTACTGCCTCATGAAACAATGAATTTTTTTTCCATCACCATCAGTCAGGTATGGTTTTAATGATTGATTAAATATTTATATATTTTATTCATGACATATCCATTTAGCGATGCGATTCATTTTTTATCACCAAATCACATTGATGATATATATAAGTATGTTTAAATAATGAATCTTTGTTTATGATATAATTATTATTATGTAAATATAAATTATTACTTACCTTCTTTCCATAATGATCATTGAAAAATAGAAAAGTTACTCATGTGTATGTATGACCTATAATATACATATGTAACACCCCAAGGTTTCGAAAATAAATATAGAATGCAATTTTATAATCTATCCTCTTATATGTTTTGAATTTCAAGATATGGTCATCTAGAGTTGTGGTGAGTAAGTCATTTGGAGTCTGATAGAACAAACTTGATTTTTTGTGAATAGTAACATACCGTTATGAATAGTAATATGAATAGAATTATGACCTCATTAATAGTAAATAATAATAATATTTTATTTTCTTAAGGAAATAGGATAATGGGATCTTAATTAATTTTCCAATGTCACATAAAACTAATTGTACTTCGAGATTGTTATTTTTCGAATTAATTGTGACCTTATTTAAAAATTAAATTAATAATATTTATAAAATTATTTTTGAAAAATAGATTTCACTTTTTAATTCTACATGTCGAAAAATGGTAGTGGTGAATTTTTAGGATTTTTCTAAAATACTTGAATTTTTCGTGAATAGTGAAAAATACAGTTTTGAGTATTCAGTAGTTTAATGACATCATAATGACATAATAATTAAAATAAAATGCTGGTCGACTTGTGTATAGTAACTTATGACATGAGGTGTCCCATATGGCTTAAACCATGGGCAAATACCATGGGAAAGCCCATGGTTTGGCAAAAACCACTAATGAGGTGTCCCTTTGAAATTATTAAACATTTACCTCTCTTTTTCTATAAATACCCACTCATCCATTCATTTTATTTCATTCCAAATCCATCATCCTCGAAGCTCTGGTGGGTTTACCTCACTAAGAGTCCTCCCAAGGTTTCCTTAAGCCCCCAAGGTTCCAACCATCGAGATCTTGGAGTTATTCTACAAGGTAAGGGAATCCTTCATTCTCTTCTTTAAGTCGACACTTCTTTTATGTTATCTCGTTGAATTTACATTATAATATGTTGGGGTTTCATTTTATGTATTATTATTATTTTACTTTTTATTTCAATATTATTAGGTTCCCTTTTGATCTCATCATTTCATTTTATGAAATATTAAGCGACGTTGTTAGGCTGTCGAATTTTCATAAGGGATCTCTCACCTTTTCTCTTATTTTCAAGATCATCTCTATTCTTTTTCTCTCCTCACCTCGTCTATACAAATGATCATGAAAACTCCATTAACATATATATACTGGATTTATGTCATGTTAATGGAAGATCCATCATAAATATTCTTACTCCCTCCCTTTTATTTTTATAAATGAAACAAACGTCCATGAGGTTCCAATTTATAACCATCATGGGCGATGAAGTTTTGTTCTTCAATTTCTTCTTTATTAATGGTCATGAAACCATATTTACGATTGAACCAGACTATAATATATGTATTATAACATAATTAATATTCAAGAACCAGAATATGTACATATAATTAAGTTATATGACAAAACTAGTTCATAATAATCCAAATACTGCCAAATAATCAAAGTGGTTCTAATCTAATGATTCATCCTCATTCCATATAACCAAATGATAGAAATGAACATTAAAAATTCTTTATGTTCATAAATAATATATAATTCCAATCCTGGTTATTTATAACCATTCCACATGAACTTCATTACTTACAAACAAGTGAACTGATTATGAAAATAGAGAAAATGAACACCCCAGAACAACGAAATTCAAAATAATAACTTAGAAATAAGGGTATAAATGAACTAAAAATGTAACACCCCAGGTAAATAAAGAATATGAAATTTTCATATTTATCCATATTTGTTAATAAAATATTAATATTACTTTAAAGGGGATGATATGCTCGATGGAGTACCCAATACGCAACAACGAGTTTCTTGGGAATCTTGCGTTGCACTCTAATAATAATATAATATTATTTTAAATGGTAGTTAACGCCTAACCGTTGTAACGGCATGAATGAACATAACTAACTACAAAATGATTATATATGTTTTTCAAATATTTTTACTTTTATCCAATAAATTTTAGAGGCTTAAAATGTGAATGAATCCAATTTTAAGCATAAATATTCTAATATTCTTTAAAAGGTCGATTAACCACCTTTTGATGGCGAACGCTTTTTTAAATCCACTTTTTGACATTTTCATATGTTATATTGGACCAAATAAAATTCTTATTTAGAATCGGGACATCAAAATTTACATTGTGTAAAGTTTTGGTATTTTTCCGATAAAGTTCATTTTTTAATGAATAGTGAAAAATGTTGTATTTTAATTCAAAAACTCTTTTTAATATAATTTATTTATATGATTAGATTATCTTTTGAATTGGTTTTAAAGTAAAATTATAATATATTTTTACTATTTAATCCAACAGTGGTCATTGGAATTAATTTCACTTTGAAATTGGACTTAAAACTAGTGTCAATCCTTTAATAGATATTGTTTTTTAAAAACACGCTATTTGTTTTGACAGCAGGAATTAATTATTAAATTAATTAATGTAACTTATATGTTTTGATTTTTTTTAAAATAGACATCATTTTTGAATTCGGAATATCAAATATAGCTTAGGGTGAATTTTTGGTATTTTTCTGATAAACTTCAATTTTTGATGCATAGTGAAACCACTAAGTGGTAGTTAAAGAAACTGATTTTTCATTTAAATGAAACTTTTCCACTTATGTGATTTTATTTTTAAAAATCCTACATACATGGTTGTCATTAAGAAGTAAAATGTGGTTCAATGAGATTAAAATAATTTTTGGTGAATAGTAATTTTAAAGTTTTATTAATCGCTATTAGAGGCAATTAGTGTAGTTTAATGTAAAAATAATGTTTTAATAATATCAAATGACCTAGACACATGTCATACCCTCATTGGATGTGTCATAGAAGACCAAGACAATTCATGGGTCAACTGGGGGACCCCATGGAGCCACTTTTGTAGGAAAATGACATAAATAACTTTTTATTTAAAGTTAAAATAAAAATGTCACAAACATGAGTTGTTTTACTAAAACAATTTTTAAATGGGGTTATACAAGTCATATTTTTTACTATAAATATTAATTAGAAATATAAAAATATTTCATACATCATGATATTTTTTTTTATAATTTTTAGACACTAAATAAATTAAATTAATTATGACACCATGATGATGCAGCGATTACCTCATTATTTAACGATTTAAATAAAATGAAAATATAATGTAAATTCTAAGACCTACACTTGTCAAAAACCTATTGAATGGGTGAATTTAGAAACCTTATCACCTTATCCTCGAAATATATCCTTTTGGGACCTTTGAAATCCGAAAAGAATTATATAATAAAGTAATATTTTATAACTTTCCAAGAGTGGCCCTCCTCTCCTCTTATAAAAGGCCCCCACCTCTACCACCTTAAAAACAACTCTCAAGCCTTTGCATCAGCCAACCCCTGCCCATTTAATCTCTCCACATCCCTATCTTCATCATTGAAGCCTCACTTTTGGCATAATCCTTTCCTAGGAAGCCTTTGAGCTCGAATCAAAGAGAGTTACCCGATTTAAAGGTAGTGTCCTCTATTGTGTTCTTATGTTTTATTTTGCTTCTCCAACCCTATAAAATCATTTTATTAATTTATTTTGTAACAAAAAAAGTATCTTAAATATACTAGGATGTTGTTATGTGAAGTATTCGAGCTACACTTACACACACCTTCGTCTAATGGTTAAAGAACATACTATTTCTGTGGATGGCGAATTACTGCCTCACGAAACGATGATTGTTCAATATTCTTTTAACACCTTCAAAGGTGGCCATTAAGATGTCACTATATTTATATATGATATATAATATGTTTATTTTTTCCTTAAAATTATGTATTTTTCATTTATGGCATACCTTTATGGTTTCCAGTATGGGTAAATGCGATATCTTTATTTTAGGAAGTGTGAACTACCGCCCCCTCAAAGTGATTTGATTCGTTAATGCCATATGTGAGACGTATAAAGGATGGAATTAATGGTATTACATATGATATCCTACTGGAATTATAATACACCTTTATATAATTATTATTTCATTCCATTGAATACAAAAAAAAAGAAATGAAAGTAGCGTTCATGCGTACGTACGGCTTACCATCTCCATGAACGGTACATTTCATTTCTTATCTCCAAATGTTATGTACTATTATAAGTACATATATATAATGGAAATATATGTAATATATTACATCTAAATTATGGATATCATTATGGAATTATAATATATATCTCTCTCTTTTTTTAATTCCATTAATATGACAAAAAAATGAAAGTAGCGTTAATGCGTACGTACGGCCTACCGTCTCCATGAACGGTGCTTTTAATTTTTTATCTCCAAATGATATGGAATAGTATAAAATGAATATATAATAGATATATATGATATTTAAAACATCAATAATATTATGGATATGATGTACCTATAACTACATGGAAAATTCTTTTCCAACAAGTTCGTTTTTTACTCATGTACCGAACATCGACAAAAACGTCTAATATGAACTCACTTTATTAACCAATTATTATAACAATATAACATGGGATATGAACTGGATAATAATCTTTAAAGTAGGTCCTTAAGAAATTATAAATTGACCAAATATTATTATTCATGAGATTAATAAACAATCGAGTCATGTCAGACACGAGGTAAGGGATCCTACCCCTCTCCTTCTTTTAAAGTACACTCTTTTATGTCATTACTTTAAATCTCATATTTCTTATGATTGGGATGTTATTTTATATTAATATTACTGAAATTTTTATGTTCATATGATTAGGGACCCTACTTTCTCTCAACAATCCATTTTGGAAGTTTTGATTGGCGTCGTTAGGCTGCCGAATCTTCGTAAGAGATCCAACCTCTCTCTTCTTTTTAAGTACTCTCCTTTATGTCACTTATTTTAAGCTCCTATTTGTTATGTTGGGGGATGATATTTTATATTCATATTTCTGTATATTTTATGTTAATATGATGAGAGACCCTATTTGATCTCATCAATCCATTTTTGGAAGTTTTAAGTGGTGCTGTTAGGCTGCCGAGTTTTTGTAAGGGATTTTTCATCTCACTTCCCGTGAGATTTATGCTACATGTGCCACCATTTCCTTTGAGTGGTATATGTACTGCAAATTATTCTACTATTTATGTAATATAATTTCGTTTATGAGTTTTTACATCAATGTTGTGTTGTCCTTCTTTCATGGGGTGTATGTTTTGAAAGATACCCAAGTCGGTAAGGGAACCTTTCACCCTCCTCTTTTTAAAAGACTTCTTTTGTTGTATTTTAATTCACATACTATTAAGTTTGGATATGTTCTTATATATCCTTATTGATGTAAATTTTATTTCCAAGTGATTAGATACCCTTTTTGTCTCTTATCAACTCATTTTCTGAATTTTGAAGTGACGCCGTTAGGCTATCGAATTTTACCAAGGGAACTTTTTAACCCAATTTCGATTTCTTTGCGTTCAAAATGTAGTTATTGAATATGTCATCCTTTTAATATGTGTGAATGACCTTTTATTGTTTTAAACTTAATATCCACTTATATTGGGTGTATTTATATTTATCACACATAATTTTGAGATTGATTTATCCTTAATTTAAGGATACCTTCTTTATAAGGGATTTCATCATATTTTACATTTCTATTGAGACGTCATTGTTGTTATTCACTAATTCACTCTTATATGGTGTATATACTGTCCTTTGGAATAGTATATCATGAAACCATTTATTCTCATGATATTATAAAGTTCGGATTAAATGTTATTCCTCAATTATTTTATTCAAGTGTCTCTAATTTTGGTAAGAACCCTTTAACCAAAATATCGCTTTAAATGTTTTAATGATTTTTTATTATTAATATCCATGTTTTCAAATTTTTTTTAAGGATTTATTTATATGGATATTAATGGTTTAAAATGTTAAAAGATTCAAGGTGGTATGGGACAATTTGTTTCAAAAATATCTTTATTAAATGTTTTAAATGGTTTTGAAAATGGTTTTTTTAAATAGATTCATTATTTCATCATCCTAAAATGTTATACTGTGATTGAAATGTTGAAATGTTATGTTTCCTTTATTCATGTTTTATGTGATATATTTATGTTAAGGTTCTTGGGCATTATTATGAAAACAGGTGGTTCCGTGATAAACTAAGGGCGGGTGAGCCCGATATAGCTCTCCAATGCATTGGGTAACGCGAAGGGGTTAAACGTTAAGGTTTCTCCGATGAGATTTAGGGAATATACTGTGATGGGTATTCCAAATGTAACAAAGAGGGTTACTCCCTACGTAAGAATGTTATGAATGCCTCAAGTTACCTTTATGTCTTATGATTTCTATGATTTATTCATGATTTGATGAGGTATGTTAAAATTCTTATGTTTTATGAGTAAAGTATGATTTCATACCTGGGATAATGTTTTCTTTTTATAATTTTATATCCCTTACTGAGATTTTTATGCTCATCCCAAGTTTTTGAAATGTTTTACACAGGTCAAGGGAAAGGTGCATGATATGATGATAATGTCAAGGAATTGTCAAGAAAGAATCCATGTTTTATGTTAAATATGTTTTCATTGATGGGGAAAAACGAATACTATCTTTTATGTAACCACTTTGTTTAAATGTGGAATATAATTCATGATTTATGATCTAATTCTCTAAAACTCTAAACCTGAAAAGATACTCAATGTGAATTATTCATTTAATTCGATATTAAGTAAGGTTGAAGGCCGGGGCCTTATAGTTGGTATCAAAGGTCGGTTTAGATAACTTTAGAGGTTAGTGTATTCTCTAAGAATAAGTGACATTACCATAATGGATAGGATTTCAGAAAGGGTCCTAGTTTTAGATAAAATGAATGAGTAAGTATATCTGAGTGTTTATCTTCCTCATTAGTACATGATGGTTTTGTTGATATAATCACACTGTCATTTCTGGTTTTAATAAATGGATGGATCTAGAAGGCACCAAAGTGACAATGGGTTTGAAGGAAACCGTGGTGGTTCTCTGATTAAGAGACCAGATGAAATGAGGGATTCAATGAGGAAACTCGTGGTTGTTCTAAACCAACTATCAAGGAGTCATGATCAACCACTTGAACCTTGGTAAGTTCTGTAATTCATCATGTACGAGATGACCAATCGATGTGGAAGTTCAGGTAATAATTATAAAGGTAACCATTAGGGTTTATATGATCCTTACTTTTGAAGTAATTATGTGTTACTATATGTTATGATGGAATATGAACGACTTGGGATAAACTTGAGGTTAAAACATGTTAGGGTTATTTTTGGAGTTTTATAAAAAGGATAACACGCAGACTGTGTGACAACTCGTCTCATCGGCCAAAGCTGTAGGAATCCAACCCACAACCAAAGTGCGACTGGTATTTATCGCCTACCACTGGACTACGTGAAGTACCTGGTTAGTATGACTTTTTCTTTTTAGTTAGATGATTTTATTAATTAAGAGTAAGTTGATTTTGGGTTATCTATGGAAATTATTAACCTATCATGGAGGATATGTGATTAGGTTAAGTACTTTTCAATGTGAGACTTTAAGAGAAACTGATGTTATTTGGAGAGAAGTGTTAATTTTTACCTTGGAAGACTATGTGATTAAATCCATCAAATATTTGGGTTTCAATCTATGTTTGTTTTACTTTGAAGAATTTTATGGACAATTGTTTATCGAATGGTCTTCGTTGAACTTTGGGGTTTTTGGACAAATTTTGGAGATTAAGAATAGATTTTATTTTTTATTATACTTTTGTGGATTATCTAATCTCATACCAACAATTTTGGTTTTGGTTTTTGTCTAAAGACATGGGAAATATATAGTTCTCTTTTGTGTATTAGGTGATTCTCAAGAATTTGATTATAGTACACTTAATGTGAACAAGTCTTCCTAAATACTCGTCGTTTAGAGAAAATATGAGTTTGATTAAGGAATCTAGTAAAAGTTGAAAGTCTATGTGACAAGTAAGTATTTTTCATTATGATTTAGTCAAGCTCAAAAATAAATTCCTCAATGAAGAATAACTTAAAACAAAATTTTTTTCTATTAACTTTTCCTACCGGGGAATCGAATACCGTTTAACCCATCACAAGTTTTGGATTTTCTTATGGTTAACTGTCTCCTAGACATGTTTACTATCACTCTCCCTCAGAACATGACCCTTTGTTTTTTTCCCTCCATATCAATGTTTTCCTACATGGAATCCTAGTATGGGTTACCTCGGGTGACCTTTTTACTTCTCTTTCTTTCTTTTAAAGTGATTGTTTTACCGACTCTTGTTCCGATGTGGGATTTTCAATGATGTTTCCAAGCCCAATTTTATAATTGCGAGGATGCAATTCCCAAAAGGGGGGAAGGATGTAACACCCCAGGTAAATAAAGAATATGAAATTTTCATATTTATCCATATTTGTGAATAAAATATTAATATTACTTTAAAGGGGAGGATATTCTGGATGGCGTACCCAATACGCAACAACGAGTTTCTTGAGAATCTTGCGTTGCACTCTTATAATAATATAATATTATTTTAAATGGTAGTTAAAGCCTAGCCGTTGTAATGGAGGGAATGAATGGAACTAACTACAAAATGATTATATATGTTTGTCAAATATTTTTACTTTAATCTAATAAATGTTAGAGGCCTAAAATGTGAATGAATCCAATTTTAACCGTAAATATTCTAATATTCTTTAAAAGGTCGATTAACCACCTTTTGATGGTGAACTCTTTTTAAATCCACTTTTTAACATTTTAATATGTTATATTGGACCAAATAAAATTATTCTTTAGAATCGGGACGTGAAAATTTACATTGTGTAAATTTTTGGTATTTTTCCGATAAAGTTCATTTTTTAATAAATAGTGAAAAATGTTGTATTTTAATTCCAAACCTCTTTTTAATATAATTTATTTATATGATTAGATTATCTTTTGAATTGCTTTTAAAGTCCAATTATAATATATTTTTACCATTTAATCCAATTGTGGTCATTGGAATTAATTTCACTTTGAAATTGGACTTAAACTAGTGTCAATCCTTTAATAGATATTGTTTCTTAAAAACATGCTATTTGTTTTGCCAGCGGGAATTAATTATTAAATTAATTAATGCAACTTATATGTTTTGAATTTTGTAAAATAGACATAATTTTTGAATTCGGAATATCAAATATACCTTAGGGAGAATTTTTGGTATTTTTCTGAAAAACTTCAATTTTTGATGAATAGTGAAACCACTAAGTGGTAGTTAAAGAAACTGATTTTTCGTTTAAATAAAAATTTTCCACTTCTGTGATTTGATTTTCAAAAATCCGACATAAATGGTTGTCATTAAGAAGTAAAATGTGGTTCAATGAGATTAAAATAATTTTTGGTGAATAGTAATTTTTAAGTTTTATTAATTGCGATTTGAGGCAATTAGTGTAGTTTAAGGTAAAAATAATGTTTTAATAACATGAAATGACCTAGACACATATACTACCCTCATTGGATGTGTCATGGCCGACCCAGAAAATCCATGGGTCAACTTGGGGACCCCATGGAGCCACTTTTGTAGGAAAATGACATAAATAACTTTTTATTTAAAGTTAAAATAAAAATGTCACAAACATGAGTTGTTTTACTAAAACAATTTTTAAATGGGGTTATACAAGTCATATTTTTGACTATAAATATTAATTTGAAATATAAAAAGATTTCCTACATCATAATCTTTTTTTATAATTTTTAGACACTAAATAAATTAAATTATTTATGACACCATGATGATGCATCGATTACCTCATTATTTAACAATTTAAATAAAATGAAACGATAATGTAATATATAAGACCTAAACTTGTCACAAACCTATTGTATGGGTGGATTTAGAAACCGTATCACCTTATACTCAAAATATATCCTTTTGGGACCTTTAAAATCCGAAAATAATTATATAATAAAATAATATTTTATAACTTTCCAAGAGTGCCCCTCCTTTCCTCTTATAAAAGGCCCCCACCTCTACCACCTTACACCCACCTCTTAATCCTTTGTCTCTGCCATCCCCTGCCCATTTCATCTCTCCACATCCCTCTATTCATCATTGAAGCCTCACTTTGGGCAGAATCCTTTCCAAGGAAGCCTTTGAGCTCAAATCAAAGAGAGTTACCCGATTTAAAGGTAGTGTCCTCTCTTGTGTTCTTATGTTTTATATTGCTTCTCCAACCCTCTAAAATCTTTTTATTACTTTCTTTTATAACAAAACAAGTATATTAAATATTCTAGAATGTTTTTATGTGAAGTATTAGAGCTAAACTTACACAAACCTTCGTCTAATGGTTAAAGAACATACAATTTCTGTGGATGAAGAATTACAGCCTCACGAAACGATGATTGTTCAATATTCTTTTAACACCTTCAAAGGTGGCCATTAAGATGTCACTATATTTATATATGATATATAATATGTTTATATTTTCCTTAAGCTTATGTATTTTTCATTTATGGCATACCTTTATGGTTTCCATTAAGGGTAAATGCGATATCTTTATTTTAGAAAGTGCGGACTACCGCCCCCTCAAAGTGATTTGATTCGTTAGTGCCATATGTGGGACGTATAAAGGATGGAATTAATGGTATTACATATGATATCCTACTGGAATTATAATAGACCTTTATATCATTATTATTTCATTCCATTGAATACAAAAAAAAAAAGAAATGAAAGTAGCGTTCATGTGTACGTACAGCTTACCATCTCCATGAACCGTACATTTCATTTCTTATCTCCAAATGTTATGTACTATTATAATTACACATATATAATGGAAATATATGTAATATATTACATCTAAATGATGGATATAATTCTGGAATTATAATATATATATATCTCTCTTTTTTTTAATTCCATTAATATGACAAAAAAATGAAAGTAGCGTTCATGCGTATGTACGACCTACCGTCTCCATGAACAGTGCTTTTAATTTTTTATCTACAAATGATATGGAATAGTATAAAATGAATATATACACTATATATATGATATTTAAAACATCAATACTATTATGGATATGATTTACCTATAACTATATGGAAAATTCTTTTCCAACAAGTTCGATTTTTACTCATGTACCGAACATCGACAAAAACGTCTGATATGAACTCACTTTATTAACCAATTATTATAACATTATAATATGTGATATGAACTGAATAATAATCTTTAAATTAGTTCCTTAAGAAATTATAAATTGACCAAATTTTATTATTGATGAGATTAAAGAACGATCGAGTCATGTCGGACACGAGGTAAGGGATCCTACCCCTCTCCTTCTTTTAAAGTACACTCTTTTATGTCATTCCTTTTAAGCTCATATTTCTTATGATTGGGATGTTCTTTTATATTAATCTTACTGAACTTTTTATTTTCATATTATGAGAGACCCTACTTTATCTCAACAATCCATTTTGGAAGTTTTGATTGGCGTCATTAGGCTGCCGAATCTTCGTAAGAGATCCAACCTCTTTTTTTTTAAGTACTCTCCTTTATGTCACTTTTTTTAAGCTCATATTTGTTATGTTGGGGGATGATATTTTATATTCATCTTGCTGTAAATTTTATTTTAATATGATGATAGACCCTATTTGATCTCATCAATCCATTTTTGGAAGTTTTAAGTGGTGCTGTTAGGCTGCTGAGTTTTTGTAAGGGATTTTTCATCTCACTTTTATTCCCGTGAGATTTATGCTACATTTTCCACCATTTAATTTGAGTGGTATATGTACTGACAATTATTCTACTCTTTGTGTAATATAATTTTGTTTATGAGTATTTACATCAATGTTGTATTTTCCTTCTTTCATGGGGTGTATGTTTTGAAAGATACCCAAGTCGGTAAGGGAACCTTTCACCCTCCTCTTTTTAAAAGACTTCTTTTGTTATGTCTTTTAATTCACATACTATTATGTTTGGATATGTTCTTCTATATCCTTATTGATGTAAATTTTATGTCCAAGATATGATATAACCTTTTTATCTCTCATCAACTCATTTTCTGAATATTGAAGTGACGCCGTTAGAGTGTCGAATTTTACCAAGGGAACTTTTTAACCCAATTTTGATTTCTTTGGGTTCAACATGTAGTTATTGAATATGTCATCATTTGAATATGTATGAATGACCTTTTATTGTTTTACACTTAATATCCACTTATATTGGGTGTATTTATATTTATCACACATAATTTTGAGATTGATTTATCCTTAATTTAAGGATACCTTCTTTATAAGGGATTTCATCACATTTTACATTTTTATTGAGACTTCATTGTTGTTATGCACCAATTCACTCTTATATGGTGAATATAATTTCCTTTGGAATATTATATCATGAACCCATTTATTCTCATGATATTATAAAGTTAGGATTAAATGTAATTCCTTAATTATTGTATTCAAGTGTCTCTAATTTTGGTAAAAACCCTTTAACCAAAATATCGCTTTAAATGTTTTAATGATTTGTTCTTATTAATATCCATGTTTTCAAAATGGTTTTAAGGAATTATTTATATGGATATTAATGGTTTAAAATGTTAAAAACTTTAAGGTGTTATGGGACACTTTGATTAAAAAATCTCTTTATTAAATGTTTTAAATGGTTTTGAAAATGTTTTTTTTGAATGGATTCATTATTTCAACATCCTAAAATGTTATACTATGATTGAAATGTAGAAATGTTATGTTTCCTTTATGCATGTTTTATGTGATATGTTTATGTTAAGGTTCTTGGGAATTATTATGAAAACAGGTGGTTCCGTGATAAACTAAGGGCGGGTGAGCCCGATATAGCTCTCCAATGCATTGGGTAACGCGAAGGGGTTAAACGTTAAGGTTTCTCAGAAGCGATTTAGGGAATATACTATGATGGGTATTCCAAATGTAACTAAGAGGGTTAATCCCTACGTAAGAATGTTATGAATGACTCAAGTTACCTTTATGTCTTATGATTTATATGATTTATTCATGATTTAATGAGGTATGTTAAAATGATTATGTTTTATGAGTAAAGTATGGTTTCATACATGGGATAATGTTTTATTTTCATACTTTTATATCCCTTACTGAGCTTTTTATGCTCATCCCAAGTTTTTGAAATGTTTTACACAGGTCAAGGGAAAGGTGCATGATATGATGATAGTGTCAAGGAATTGTCAAGAAAGAATCCATGTTTTATGTTAAATATGTTTCTGTTGATGGGAAAAAACTAATACTATATTTTATTTAACCACTTTGTTTAAACGTGTAATATAATTCATGATTTATGATCTAATTCTCTAAAACTCTAAACCTGAAAAGATCCTCAATGTGAATTATTCATTTAATTCGATATTAAGTAAGGTTGAAGGCTGGGGCCTTATAAAACAGAATTATGATAAACTAAATAAAAGTATAATTATTTTTTAAATAAGTTACTAATAAGTATAATTTCATATTCCAGGATCTTAAGTTTGAGAGAAGAACACATTTGGAGTTAAGGTAAGGGTTTTTCACCCGAACATCCATTTTTATTCGGGTTACTTTCATTGTCTAATTAACTCAATGAAATTACTATGTATTATTATGTACTCATCATATATTCTCTGTGAGTATTATATATATGTTTTAAAAAAAGAACCCTTCCTTATTTTATGGATAGTTACATGTTTTAAAAGGAAATTTCAAAATTGTTTCCAAAATAGAAGCCCGATTCAAAGGAATTTCTCCAATTCATATCTATTTACAAGGGCACTCTATAATCTGTTTTTGGAAACCATTATCTTTCTAAAAATAGTCATTTTATTATTAAAATACTATCTTACTTAACTTCTGGTTTTATACAAAGATTTTTCAAAAGAACTCTACTTTTCAAAATAAAAGAGTATTTATCTCAAAATTGCTTAATGATTTTATAGGAGTATTTTCGTTCAGTGCTCTTATTGATTCCATGGTATTATTGGGTTTAATCATTTATGAAGTTATATACAAGATTTTATTTAATGGTTTATGACTAACTTTATTGTGGATGATCTATCCTAAAACCATTCATCATATTATTACGAATGGTTAGTGTTTATGTTCAATAATTAGGGAAAGTTTTTTACATTTCATATGATAGTTTTAATATAAATGTATGTGTTGTTTATGTTTATCCTCGATCATATGAGGAATGCATTGGACTTATTATGTGACGAGTGGGGCCGTCTATAGCCCCTTGATGCATCAGTAGGTCTCATGAGACAAACTATGGTCTTGGCAGGTGGGCTTGACAAAATGATTCTTTAATGGTCCTAGCACGAGGCTTGGATGGTATGGTTATGATGTCCGGCATATGAACTTCCCTCATTATGATGCTAGTATTTTAAGTTCACGTGCCAATTCGACTGGTAGAATACCCATGATTATATTTTATTATGGAATTATTTACTCAACTCATACTTCTTCCGTAATGTGTTCAAGTTCATTATTAAAGACATGTGTTTTCAATTATTCACCATGTCTAACATTTATATTAACTATCACTGTATTACTTACCGTTACTGAGCATTTGAGCTCACTTCTTTCTTATGTTTCATTTCCTCAAGAAATGATGAAGTAATTTATAAATGACATGCAAGCATAATCTAGGAGACGTGATGTTTTTAGTGGAATAAAATAGTGTTTTGTTTCCCATCATGTTGTAATGATAAACTTATGTATGTAACTTGTTTCCAATAATACTAAACTAATCGGTATTTTGGGATTCGTATTCCTTGTATATATTCCAACATAATCAAAATTCCAGGACATTCTTGTATGAGAGGAAGTTTAGTAGAATACTTGGAACCGAGATTTAGAAAAAGAAGAATTAGGGAAGAGTCTATAAGATAGCCTTTGAGGATAAATATACAAGAATGTCCTGGTATTTTGGTAAGGAATAGATTATGTGGATGTTTCAAGCAATACATCCCTGTCTGGATACGAGCAGGTAGAGGGGGCTATGACACAAATGTATCTAGTGGTAAAACCCAAAAACACCGCTTTGAACTAGACTCGATTGGGAACTGGTGAAGGACAATGGGCCTTGCTGCACTCTTGGTTACGACACTCCCGAGGGATAATCTTAGGGCAATTCACATTTTCTTTGTAAGCAATTATGAAGGAGTTTAATGTAAATATTCCTCAAAGA
The DNA here is from genome assembly GCA_963277665.1 of Viscum album. Lineage (NCBI taxonomy): Eukaryota > Viridiplantae > Streptophyta > Magnoliopsida > Santalales > Viscaceae > Viscum > Viscum album. The sequence goes on along the minus strand of OY728137.1, from coordinate 1,485,999,575 downwards.
AACCATATTTGTGAATATGGTATTAAACATTCATATGATCTCAATTTATTAAGTATTTTGTTAAGTTAAGATTATACATTATGATTCATAACCTAATATAGTGTATGTCATTATCTAGATATGGAGCCTAGTGGACGAAATGGAATTCCCCCGAATGCACGTGTAACACCCCAGGTTTAAAAAAGAATATGACTTTTTTATATTTATCCATATTTGTGAATAAAATATTAATATTACTTTAAAGGGGATGCTATGCTCGATGGCGTACCCAATACGCAACAACGAGTTTCTTGGGAAGCTTACGTTACACTCTAATAATATTATTTTAAATAGTAGTTAACGCCTAGCCGTTGTAATGGCGGGAATGAACAGAACTACCTAAAAAATGATTATATATGTTTGTCAAATATTTTTACTCTTTACAATAAATGTTAGAGGATTAAAAATGCGAATGAATCCGATTTTAAGCGTAGACAGTCTAATATTCTTTAAATGGTCGATTAACCGCCTTTTGATGGAGAACCTCTTTTAAATCCAGTTTTTGACAATTTTATGTGTTATATTTGACAAAATAAAATTCTTCTTTATAATCGGGACATCAAAATTTACTTTGTGTAAATTTTTGGTATTTTTCCGAAAAAGTTCAATTTTTAATGAATAGTGAAAAATGTTGTATTTTAATTCAAAACATCTTTTTAATCTAATTTATTTATATGATTATATTATCTTGTTAATTGGTTTTAAAGTGTAAATAGAATATATTTTTACCATTTTATCCAATGTTGGTCATTGTAATTAATATCGCTTTAAGGTTGGACATAAACGAGTGTCAATCTTTTGAAAGATATTGTTTTATAAAAACATGCTATTTGTTTTAACAACGGGATTTAATTATAAAATTAATTAATGCAACTTCTATGTTATGAATTTGGTAAAATAGACACAATTTTTGAATTCGGAATATCAAATATATCTTAGGGTTAATTTTTGGTATTTTTCTGAAAAAAATCAATTTTTGATGAATAGTGAAACCACAAAGTGGTGATTACAAAATTTGATTTTTCGTTTAAATGAGACTTTACCACTTCTGTGATTTGAATTTCAAAAATCCAATTTAAATGATTTTAATTGTTAAGTAAAATGTGGTTCAATGGGATGAAAATAATTTTTGATGAAAAGTAACTTTTAATTTTTATTAATCGCGATTAAAGGTAATTAATGTGATTTAAGGTAAAAATGATATTATAATAAAATGAAAATATCTTGACACAGGTCCTAACCCTATTGGATGAGTTATGTCCAACCAAGACAACCCATGGGTAGATTTGTGGTACCCCATAGAGCCACTTGGGTTTGATAATGACATTTATTCCTTTTATTTAAAGTTAAAATAAAAATGTCACAAACATGATTTGTTTTACTAAAACAATTTTTACATGTGGTTATACAAGTCATAATTTTGTCTATAAATAGTCTTTGGAAAGCTAAAAATATTTCCTACATCATAGTATTTGTTTTATAATTTTTAGACCTTATATAAATTAAATTCTTTATGACATCATGATGATGCAGCGATGAACTCATTATTTAACGATTTAAATAAAATGAAAAGATAATGCAAAATCTAGGACCTAAACATGTGAAAAACCTATTGGATGAGTGTATTTCGAACCCTTATCACCTTATAATCGAACTATATCAATGTGGGACCATTAAAATCCTAAAACCATTTGAAAATAAAGTAACATTTTATACTTTACCAAGAGTGCCCCTCCTCTCCTCTTATAAAAGGCACCCACCTCTACCACCTTACCCACACCTCTCAAGCCTTTGGTTCGGCCAATCTCTGATCATTTTATCTCTCCAAATCCCTCTCCTAATCCTATAATCCTTAAATTAGGCAGGAAGCTCTTCAAGAAACTCTTTTGGTTCAAACCAAAGGGAGTTACCCAATTTTAAGGTAATGTCTTCACTTGTGCTCTTTTGTTTTATTTTTCTTCTCCAACCCCCTAAACTCTTTTTATTCATTTATTTTGTAACAAATCCAGTATCTTAAATATACTAGGATGTTGTTATAATAATTATTCGAGCTACAATTACACACACCTTCATCTAATGGTTAAAGAACATACTGTTTCTGTGGATGACGAATTTCTACCTCACGAAACAATGATTGTTCAACACTCATATAACACCTTCAAAGGTGGCAATTAAGATGTCAATATGTTTATATATGATATATGATATTTTTATGTTTTACACAAGCTTATGTATTTTTCATTTGTGGCATACCTTTATGGCTTCCATTATGGGTATACGCGATATCTTCATTTTAGGAAGTGCGGACTACCGCCCCCTCAAAGTGATTTGATTTGTTAATGCCATATGTGGGATGTATAAAGGATGGATTTAAAGTTATTATATATGATGTTATACTGGAATTATAATATACCTTTATATAATTATTGTTTTCTTTCCATTAAAGTATGAGATAGAAATGAAAGTAGCGTTCATGCGTACGTACGGCTTACCGTCTCCATGAACGGTGCATTTCATTTATTATCCTCAAATGTAATGTACTATTATAAGTACATATATTGGATATATATGATGTATGATACATATAAAGGATGAATATAATTCTGGAATTAAAAATATACACATCTCTCATTTAGTTTTAATTCTATTAATATGACATAGAAATGAAAGTAGCGTTCATGCGTACGTACGACTTACCGTCTCCATGAACGGTGCATTCCATTTTCTACTCTTAAATGATTATGTAATATTATAAATAAATGTATATGATGGATATATATGATATATATGATATCCAAATCATGAATATCATTATTGAGATAATGGATATTTGACTACGTGAAGAACTTGTAAATATAAGAAGTTTACTTTTGACTTAAGTACCAAATATCGACAAAACAAACATTATTAACTTAAATGATTACATAATGCTTATAACATGTAAATAATTGATATAAAAGTAATAATGAACTTGAAAAATGTTCTTAATCAAATTTAAATTAACTCAAGTTTATTATTCAGGACGTTAAAGAACGATCGAGTCAAGTCGGACCCGAGGTAAGGGATCATACTCCTCTCTTTCTTTTTAAGTACGCTCTTTTATTTAATTCCTTTTAAAGATCATCTTTCTTGTTATTGGGATGTTATTTTATTTTACTCTTATTGTAATTTTTATTTTCATATGATGATAGACCCTATTCTCTCTCATCAATCCATTTTTGAAGTTTTGAGTGGCGCCGTTAGGCTGCCGAATTTTCGTAAGAGATCTAACCTTACTCTTTCTTTTTAAGTACTCTCCTTTATGTCACTTCTTTTAAGCTTATCTTTGTTATGTTGGGGGATGTTCTTTTATATTACTCTTTCTATAAACTTTATTTTAATATGATGAGATACCCTATTTTATCTCATCAATCCATTTTTGTAAGTTTTATGTGGCGCCGTTAGGCTTCCGAGTTTTCGTAAGGGATTTTTCATCTCACTTTTATTCCCGTGAGATTTATGATACATTTGCCACAATTTCCATTGAGTGGTGTATGTACTGCCCATTATTTTACTCATTGTGTAATATACTTTCATTTATGAGTATTTACATTAATGTTTTATTTTCCTTCTTTCACGGGGTGTATGTTTCGAAAGATACCCATGTCGGTAAGGGAACCTTTCACACTCCTCTTTTTAAAAGACTTCTTTTGTTATGTATTTTAATTCACACACTATTATGTTGGGATATGTTCTTCTATATCCTTATTTATTTAAATTATATGTCCAAGTGATGAGATCCCCTTTATCTCTCTCATCAACCCTTTTTGTAAAATTTTATGTGACGCCGTTAGGCTGTCGAATTTTACCAAGGGAACTTCTTAACCCAATTTTGATTTCTTTGGGTTCAACATGTAGTTATTGAATATGTCATACTTTGAATATGTGTGAATAAACTTTGATTGTTTTACACTGAATATCCACTTATATTGTGTGTATGTATATTTGTCACACATAATTATGAGATTGATTTATCCTTAATTTAAGGATACCTTCTTTATAATGGATTTCATCTCATTTTACATTTCTTTTGAGGCTTCATTGTTGTCATGATCCAATTCACTCTTATATGGTGTGCATACTGTCCTTTGACATATTATATCATGAATCCCTTTATTCTTATGATATTATAAAGTTCGGATTAAATGTTATTCCGCTATTATTTGTATTCAAGGGTCTCTCATTTTGTTAAAAACTCTTTATCAAAAATATCGTTTTAAATGTTTTAAAGATTTATTATTTTAAATCTTTATCTTTAATGTCCATGTTTTCAAAATGGTTTTGAATCTTTATTTTTATGGACAGTAATTTTTTAAAATTATAATTCTAATAAAAGCTTCAAAGTGGTATGGGACACTTTGATTCAAAAATTTCTTTTAATGATTTTTGAAAATGGATTGATTAATTCAATATCTTGGAATTACTTATTTTGATTGAAAATGAAATGTTGTTATTGAAATGTTTATATTTTCAATATTTTATGTGTAATGATGGTACTTGGACATTTTACGGGTGGTTACATGATAAACCATATGACGGGTGGTGCCGTGAATACCAGGATGGGTGGTTATGTTATAACCTCCAATGCATTGGGTATGGAAGTCAGCCATATGGCTATTCCATTAAGTATGTATGGAAGTTGGCCAAATGGCTATTCCATTAAGTGATATGTGTGGAAGTCGACCTTATGGTTATTCCACTTAAGTATGTTTATGTCCCAAGTTACCTTTATATGTTATGTGATCTTTATATGGGTTTTATGGTAATCTTTTGGTTACAGAAGGGTAAGTAATGAACTTTTATTCAGTGAAGAGTTTTTACTACTTCGAAAAGGTGAAATGTATTACTTTGATAAAGTATACATGGTTTACATGTTGTTTTGAAAAACTAATAGTTTTCATTCTTTGTGTATCCCTTACTGAGCTTTTTAAGATCATCCCAAGTTTTTGAAATGTTTTTCACAGGACTTAAGGTGGAATAGGGTCAATGATGGGATCAAGGGAAAGTCATGCAACCTAAAACATGGAATTGGAGATGTTTGTTTTTAAGAGTTTTTATTTTATGGAAACTTAGTAAAAGTTTATACTTTGTAATATTTTGAGATGTAATATTTATGTCCTAATTCTCTAAAAATCTAAACCTGAAAAGATCCTCAATGTGAATTATTCCTTTAATTCAATATTAAGTAAGGTTTAAGGCTGGGGCCTTATAGCACGTGTCCCCTGTAGGGATTTTACTCCGATGAAAGATAATGATGTTGGATCTGGTGCTGTGACTGGTGCTGAGCAACTCATAACTATATTGGGACAACTTACTCAGGTTATGAATAATATCCTTACTCATATGAAGCATCAGGATCCACCACGTGGAGGAGCCATGCTTGATCGCTTTATGTGACAACAGCCTCCATCATTCAATGGGACTACAATCCCATTTGCAGCAGAGTAGTGGATATGTTCCGTTGAGAAGATATTTCTTGCCTTGGGATGTAATAAAAGTGAGAAGGTTGTCATGGAAGTCTATTGTCTATCGAGAGATGTAGATCAGTGGTGGTCCTTAATCCAAAACACAAAGGAGGAGGAAGAGATATAAGAGATGGAATGGAGGGATTTTAAAGAAATCTTCATAGAAAAATACTTCCCTCGTGAGCAGCGAGCAGATATGGAGAGAAAATTCTTGAATCTGAGGTAGAAGGAAGATGATAATGTTGCAAGGTACGAATCTATATTCACAAGATTAGCAAGACATACTGTGGACTACATACGAAATCCAAGGAGAGAAATTGATCAATTCTTTGATGGCCTAAAGCCATTACTCCGGAGGGCACTGGTCTCCCAAATTTTTTCATCATATGAGGATATAGTTTCATGTTCCATCAAGAAATAAAAATAATACTCTATGTATTATGAATTTAATGGAAAGCAAGAAAAGAAGAGGGCTGCTGAAAACCCTAGGAAAGGAAATAAAGAAATAGGGAAGAAGGGAGGAGTTGAGTTTCCTCCATGTGACAATTGTGGAAAGAAACACCCTGGTGCATGCTTAAAAGGAAAAGGTGTATGCTATAAATGTGGCCATAAAGGCCATCTTGCTGGTGACTACAAAGGGAAGAAGGAAGCTAATGATGTTCTATGCTATAGTTATCAGGAGACGAGACACTATGCTAATGATTATCCAAAACATCTAAGAAATATGCAATAGAGAAGGCCAAGGGATCAGGGACAAGCTTCTGCAATCACAACTGCAGAGGTTGAAGTTCCTAACGACGTGGTGGAAGGTACTTTAATTTTTTCCTCAAGTTTATCCAATGCTTTATTTGATTCTGGACCATCGCATTGTTTCATATCTTCCTAGTTTGCTAATAAAATTAGATATTTACAATTTGATTTAACAAGGGAGTTGTCAGTCAAAACTCTTAAGGAAAGTATCATTTCTACTATGTTCTGTGAATCAGTTCCCATTAGGGCACATAAATGTTCTTTATTTGCTGATCTCATCATCATACCCATGATTGAATTTGATATAATCCTCGGTATGAATTGGCTTTCGGACCATGATGCAAAAATTTATTGTAAGAAGAAGGAGGTTACGATTTTTTATGATGATGATAAAGAACACCTTATCTTTAGAGAAGAATCATCACCACCTGATTCTTATCTATATCCACCCACAGTATCTCAACTAAATTCAATTATTAGGGAGGATGAGAATGAAATAACTATGGGTGAGGAAAGGAATGTTCAAATAGAGGATATACCTATTGTGAGGGAATATTTTGATGTTTTTTCGGAAGATTTACCTGGACATCCTTCAGAACAAGAAATTAAGTTTTCTATTGATTTAATTCCTGTTTCAAGGACCATATCGAAGACCCCTTATAGAATGACCACTGTGGAATTAGTGGAGCTAAAGAGACAACTAGAGGAATTTAGTAATAAGGGATTTATTCTCCCTAGTGTGTCTCCATGGGGAGACCCTGTCCTTTTTGTTAAGAAGAAAGATGGATCTATGAGATTATGTATCGATTACAGGGAGATCAATGATATAACAATAAAGAACAAGTATCCCCTCCCTCGCATTAATGATTTATTTGACCAAATACATGGAGCTAAATACTTTTCAAAGATTGACCTTCGATCTGGATATCATTAGATAGTGTGAAGAAGGAAGACATTCCTAAAACAACATTTCAAACCAGGTACGGACATTATGAGTTTACAATAATGCCTTTTGGATTGACTAATGCACCCTCTGTCTTTATGGATCTAATGAACAGAGTTTTCAAGGAATATCTCGATGATTTTGTAGTGGTATTTATTAATGATATCTTGGTATACTCTAAAAGCTACAATGATCATGAAAATCACTTGCGCATTGTCTTGAAGACTCTTAGAAGAAATGAATTATATGGGAAGTTTAGCAAGTGGGAATTCTAGCTTCTGGAGAATTCTTTTCTTGGACATATTGTCTCTAAGGATGGAATCCTAGTGGATCCTACAAATACAAAGGCAATCCAATATTGGACCACGCCAACAAACATAATTGAGGTACGCAGTTTTATTTTCTTAGCAGGTTATTACCGGTGTTTCGTTCAGAATTTTTCCCCACTAGCTAACCCGCTAATAAAGCACACTCGTAATGGGGTTAAATTTGTTTGGAAAAAATATTGTGAAGAATGTTTTGAAGAACAGAAGAGAATATTAGTCAATGATCCTATATTGACTCTAGCATCGGGGAATGATGGGTTTTTTATTTATAGTGATGCTTCAAATAAAGGACTTGGTTGTGTCCTTATGAAAAATGACATGGTTATTGCTTATGCATCACGAAAACTAAAAATTCATGAGAAAAACTATCCTACTCATGATCTTGAGTTAGCAGTAGTAATCTTTGCTTTGATGATATGGAGACATTATCTCTATGGTGAAAAATGTGAGATTTATACTGATCATAAGAGTTTGAAGTATATTTTCTCATAAAAAGAACTCAACATGAGGCAAAGGAGATGGATTGAACTACTCAAGGATTATGATTTCATGGTACACTATCACCCGGGGAAGGAAAATAAGGTGGAAGATGCCATGAGAAGAAAGGATCATGGAGTTTTGAGCAAGATGATAGTTGAAAGGATCCTATTTTCATGGATCTAGTAAAGATGGATATGGGAATAACCATGGAAGGTGGAACATCAATGCTTTTTCAAATGGTTTCCAAACCATATTTACTAGAAAGTTTAAAAATTTATCAAGCTAATGATGAGGGGTTTCAAAAGAAGATTAAAGCTGTGAATGATGGGAGATTGAGTGACTTCGTATATGAAGATGGAATTTTGAAATTTGGGAAGAGACATTGTGTTCTCGATATACCTGATCTAAAAAGGGAATTGTTGGATGATGCTCATAGTTCCAACTTCTATATCCACCCTGGCAGCACTAAGATATATAGAGATTTGAAGGAACATTTCTGGTGGGACAACATGAAGAGGGATATTACTGATTTTTTGTCAAGATGTATGGTTTTTCAACAAGTGAAAGCTGGAAGGAGACATCCTAGAGGAGTATTTCAACCTCTTCCCATACCTGAGTGGAAATGGGATAATATCACGATGGACTTTGTCATGGGATTACGAAAGACTCCTAGAAGAAACGTTGCAATATGGGTCACTGTTGATCGAATTACCAAATCAACACATTTTCATGCTATAAGAGAAGATCTACCACTTGAAAGTCTAGCAAGACTATATATTAATGAAGTTGTGAGACTTCATGAAGTACCCCTATTGATTTTTTCTGATCGTCATCCACGTTTTACATTAAGATTCTGGAAAAGTCTTCAGAAGTTCCTAGATACTGATCTTCGTTTGAGCACTGCCTACCACCCACAAACTGATGGACAGTCAGAACGGACTATTCAAACATTGGAAGACATGTTGAGGTCTTGTTCACTTGATTTTCAAGGCAAGTGGGATCAATATTTACCTCTCGTAGAATTTTCCTACATCAGTAGCTTCCATTCAAGTATTCTGATGGAACCCTATGAAGCATTATTTGGGAGGAGATGTCATATACAAACTTGCTGGGATGATGTTGGTGAAAGAAAGCTCGTGGGCCTAGAAATTGTTGAGGAAACAATGGAGAAGGTGAAGATTATCCAAAACCATATCAAAATAGCTCAAAGTAGGAAGAAGAGCGATGCTGACAACTGAAAGAAGGATTTGGAATTTTAGGTAGGAGATCATGTTTTCATGAAGGTATCTCCATGGAAGGGAGTTATACGTTTCGGTAAGAAAGGTAAATTAAGTCCTAGGTACATAGGACCTTTTGAAATTCGAGACCGAATTGGAGTTGTATCTTACCATTTGGAAATGCCACCAAGTCTCTCCAAGGTTCACAATGTGTTCCACGTTTCAATGTTAAGAAAGTACATGCGAGACCCAACACTTGTACTCACATATGAAGAAGTGGAACTTGAGCCCGATCTATCTTACTGTGAAGAGCCTATCAAGATTCTTGATACTAGAGAACAAGTATTGAGAAATCATACGACTCGTCTGGTGAAGGTTCTATGGAGGAACCATAAGATGGAGGAAGCAAAATGGGAGCCTGAGGAGCTTATGTTAAAGACATACACGAATCTTATTAGGTAATATTCTGTGAATTTAGGGGATGAAATTTTTTTTAGGAGGGGAGAATGTAACACCCCAAGGTTTTGAAAATAAATATAGAATGCAATTTTATAATCTATCCTCTTATATGTTTTGAATTTCAAGAAATGGTTATCTGGAGTTGTGTTCAGTAAGTCATTTAAAGTCTGATAGAGCAAACTTTATTTTTGGTGAATAGTAACATACCCTTATGAATAGTAATATGAATTTTAATATAACCTCATGAATAGTAAATAATAATAATATTTTATTTTCTTAAGGCAATAGGATAATGGGATCTTAATTAATTTTCCAATGTCACGTAAAACTAATTGCACTTCGAGATTGTTATTTTTCGAATTAACTGTGACCTTATTTAAAAATTAAATTAATAATATCTAGAAAATTATTTTTGAAAAATGGATTTCAATTTTGAATTCTACACGTCGAAATGTGACATGGGTGAATTTTTGGGATTTTTCTAAAATACATGAATTTTTCGTGAATAGTGAAAAATACAGTTTTGAGTATTCAGTAGTTTAATGACGTCATAATGACATAATAATTAAAATAAAAGGCTGTTCGACTTTTTTATAGTATCTTATGACATTAGGTGTCCCAAGTATCTTAAACCATGGTAAAATACCAAGGGAAAGCCCATGGTTTTGTAAAAACCACAAATGAGGTGTCCCTTTGAAATTATTAAACAATTACCTCTCTTTTTCTACAAATACCCACTCATCCATTCGTTTTCTTTCATTCAAAATCCCTCATCCTAGAATCTCTGGTGGTTTTACCTCTATAAGAGTCCTCCCAAGGTGTGATTAATCCCCCAAGGATCCAACCTTCACGATCTAGGAGTTATTCAACAAGGTAAGGGAATCCTTCATTCTCTTCTTTAAGTCAACACTTCTTTTATATTATCTCTTTGAATTTCAATTCTAATATGTTGCGGTTTGATTTTATGTATTCTTCTTACTGTCCTTTTGATTTCAATATGATTAGGTAACCTTTTTATCTCATCATTTCATTTTATGAAATATTAAGCGACGCCGTTAGGCTGCCGAATTTTCATAAGGGATCTCTCACCTTTTCTCTTATCTTTAAGATCATCTATATTATTATTCTCTCCTCACCTCCTCTGTACAAATGATCATGATAACTCCAGTAACATATATATACTGGATTTATGTCATGTTAATGGAAGACCCATCATGTTATTAGAATACCCATGATTATATTTTATTATGAAATTATTTCTTTAACTCATACTTCTACTGTAATGTGTTCAAGTTCATTATTAAAGGCATGTTTTTTCATTTATTCACCATGTCTAACATTTATATTAACTTCTGTTGTATTTCTTACTCTTACTGAGCATTTGAGATCACCCCTTTCTTATGTTTCATTTTCTCAGGACATGATTAAGTAATTTATGAATGACGTGCAAGCATAATCTAGGAGACGTGATGTTTCTTGTGGAATAAAATAGTGTTTTGTTTCCCATCATGTTGTAATGATAAACTTATGTATGTAACTTGTTTCAAAAAATACTAAACTACTCGGTCTTTCGGGATTCGTATTCCTTGTATGTATGCCAACATAATGAAATAAGACACCGACTCTGGGCAACTAGGGTCGGGTCTTTACAACATAACTGTAACATAATTTATTTTTTCTATTTATAATTCATGATTGGTTCTAAATCTATAATATAAATATAAAAATTAAAATTACTTAATTATTATTATTATATATATTAACTAAAAACCACCCCTTTGAACACAATCAATACACCAGAGCTATTTTGAAATTACAGACATAACATTCTCAAAATCACTATTGTTGACTTAACTGATTACATAATTAAATAAGACATTTTAATAAATCATAGAAGTGGTTTAATGATAAATTAATAAACATGGAATTTTTTTCTAAAATAAAAAAATAATTTATATATTTCTATTATACAAGATTTAAAGGACATATATGTAAAGACTCGACTCGAGGTAATTGATTTTGTCTAAATTTCTTTTCCTCGAGGTATATTTTATTATTATGAAACCAGTTTGATTTATATGGTTTATATACTTAAAATATTACATTTAATGTACTAAATACTTCACAATTCATGATGTTTTAATTTTAAATTTGACTTATTTTATATTAATGTATTTTACTTGAAAGACACCAAGTGGTATACAGTTTATGAACTCAGTTTCCATTCATTCAGTTATAGATATTCTTCAATGACATTGAAATTCCATGATTATGTGTGAATTAATATCTTAATTGTTTTATTATGTATTTAAACATTTTTTATGTTTATTTATATTTGATAAAAATAATCTCTCAATTTATTAATTCCCAATTCAATGATATGATCCTCTTAATGGTAATTTGTCTCAAATTCTCTTTCTTTCGGACAAACATTTATAAAATGCACATCTATTATTTCATGAGGTGTATATACTAACCCTTTGAAATTTTATTTCACGAATCTCCTTATGTTCATGATATGTAATGATTCATTTTATGATATTCATTCAGGGGTCTTATGATTGAAAAGTTACCAATTAGAAAAGTATTTGTGTTACATCATCCTTCCCTTTTAGGATGGTTTATGGTCAAGTTTCTATTAGGGGAAATAATATTATCTTATTTTATTAAACCATATGCATTTTATTAACATATGATTATTAATTTTTTACATATTTAATTTCTATTCGAACCATATTCATGATGGTGGTAATTAATTAATTAATTAAATTTATTAATTTTTAGCTATAATGGATTCTTAAATAATTTAAGGTATAAATGTTAATTTTTTAGGGAAGAAATACTATGCATAGTTTCCACATGTTTAGAATTAACCATGCCCCAACTATGTATTAGGGGACTATCCTTGATAGTTCCCTCTCTCCCAGTTTGAGCACAGTTAGCTTAACCATGTGAGTTACATAGGGGTAAACGTGTAGGTTCCTCATTCTTTTCCAGTAGGGTAATCACAGTTGGAATATAGTTTGGTAAAATTTTCACCTGAACCATGATCCATGTCCAGATTTGAAAAAATAATTATTATTTAATTTTTCCCATTTTCCTCCCTCTTTTTTTCTCCTCTCCCTCCCCTGTGTGTTATGTGACTAACCCCTACCTTCCTCCTTACTCTACGCCACTCACACTTCTAAGATCCATTCTCCACATCGTTTCTCAATGATTTCTTGATGATTCTTGGTCCATCCCCCAAGGTAAGTTCCTTCCTTCCCTTATCCTTCCTATTTAAATATTTGTTTCCTGTCCCTATTTCTTCTTTCACTCCATCAAAATCTAGGTCATGGTTTAACATGATTTTTAGGGATTTTATTTTTGTTAGGGAATGTTATGGGTCTCCCAGGCTAGCCTTTTACATGTTTTTAAATATTTCATCAAAGTTGAAGTGTTTCAAACTAGTTTGGATTTCCCACAACTATTTGAGGTAATTGTTTCTATAGAACCCCTTATTTTACATTTTATAAATTTATTAGATGGTTTAAAATGATTTATTATGAATTAAAAAACTATTATATACCTTCTTATTTTTTAAATAACTATTTATTTATTTTTATCACTTTACATGGGCCTCAGATTCATACTTCTCATTTTCAAAATTTCCCACATGTAACTTTAAAAATAATTCTTGCATTTTGAAATATTTTCTCATCGAATTTAATGGGCATAAAAAACCTTATTTGTATTTATTAGATTTCAAAAATGCTTTAAATACTTGACATGGACCTTGGTTGCATTACAAGTGTTGTATTAAATTCCCATTTTAATTTTCTAAATGTATTTAAATATTTTAAAAAATTTATTTTAATTAGGTTCTATTTTTGGAAGGGCTGCATTTAATTTGAATGGATATTTTTTAAAAAAAGTCGGGGTTTTTCATTTTTTAAAATGAAATTCTATTTTCTTGAGTTATGTGGGTCATGTATACTGTTTTTTGTGATTTACCTTTGGTTTATATATAGCTTCTAAATGAGTTTTTAAAGGGATTTAAAAATTTATAAACTCTAATTAATAAATGATAGGATCAGTTGAAACTTTTGAAGTGATGTGTGATTGGTTTATTTACTGTGTCATTGTTTATCCCCTATTATTTTTTAATGATATTATTTTTATTCCATGTGATGGATTTTGTAACATTATTCATGATGTGATTATAGGTTGAGTCACATTATAAGGGATGTTTTTGAGGTGGGAAGGATGTAATTTTGGTGTTGGTCCTTGGGGATTTGTTATTATCACGCAATGAAATTTGTTTTTTCATGTCCCACATACTTTAGTTATTTCATGAGGAAACCAAGGTTACTAAATGGGAATTAGTGAGATGGTACTAGGATTTTTATTATTTATACACTGGGTAGTCAACCCTAGTTGTATATAACACTTGGATAGTTGGATAGTCATAGAGGAGGTTGGTTAGAGTTATTTGGTTGATAGACATGTTACCATTGACCTACTTATAGTAGGTTCAGTTTACATGTATGGAATATAGACATTAGTCCATGTCATGTTCCCTCATGATAAGTTTAGTATGGTATTCCTTCTATATTTTATGCTTAGCATGTGATTTTCTTACATGTTATATTATTCATGTTTTTACATGTTTGATCTTATTATTGATCTTTGAGATTGCATGAATTTCCTAATATTTGTATTGTAATTTATTATAAATTGTATGGAATCACCATGTCTGGGTTTGGATTAACTTCAAATGATTTTTTTAAATAGTTTAAAATTAAGATGTGAAAAGGATAACATTTTGAGTATTTATTTAAAATATTTAATGAAATGGTATTTTCCTTCAAATAGTTTATATAAATGATATTTTCATGGTATGGTTTTGAAATATGGGGAAATTTATTTGTTTAAATTTCCTAATTTTTAAAAGTTTAGTTGACGTTTTTAACTATAGTTTTTTATAAAAATTACAGTTGTTTGAAAGTTTTTTTATGATTTTGTTTTACAGAGAATGAAAAAACATATTTTATACTTTATATTCAAACTATAATTTTATAAACTATTTTTCTGAGGGATTTCTATAGATTCTGAGGGTAGTGGTGGCCTACTAAGTTCTTTTGTTCTCATGAATATATTTTAATTTTTAGTTATAGGTTAATACTTTTTTTATTCTTTCTTGTGTGATGTTTTAGTTCTTGATTTTTGGGTGGTAAATAATATATTCACAAGAAGATAGATATGTTTATATTTTATCATTTATTTTAGTTTCTTTAATCACAATTTAAAATTTGGATTTTAATGATTTATTTGGAAAAAAGGTAAGTTAGTTTCTTGTTGGTGAAGTAGATACATTGTAGGTGTTCATATTTTCATTTAAAATAGGGTGTTAGGAGGGTGGGGGAGGTTTTTTGTGCTCTCTAATATTTCCTTATTTTGATAACTTTGATATTTGTTCCATGTTTTATTTATTTTCTATGGCACAAATGTTCAACATATGGATGAATCATTATATAATTTTATTTAATTTAATGAGGATTTATTTTACTCTGATTATTGTGAGAAACCCTTCCCAAGTGTGTTCCTATGATTCCCAGACACTAGTTTCCAGCCCATGGGGATCAAGAATTACCTTTTGGATAGTGAAAAACCAGTTTGGGAATTCGTTGGATGAAAAAACTAGAGAAGTTAATTAAAAATTGTAACAAATATTTGGGTTCTTATTTTCCATAATAGCATAATCATTTTTGATGACCTTTGTTATTTTTGGATTCATATTTAGGTGAGTTATAGTTTTTTGGGACTTGAGAGGTATATAAAGGGAGAGTGTTAGGGGCTCTTTCTCACCCTGAGCCTCAAGTTTCCATGGGAAGTTGGAGTTTTCCCTTCGATTATGGTTTTCTGTTTGATGGTTTTTTTAGATTATGGTTCGATATAAATGGAATTGGTGTTGGATCATTCATGGCATACATTGTGGTTCCATAAATATCATATGTTACTTTTGGGATGGGTATAAATAAGGAATTCAAGATGTAGGGATAGTTCATAGGGCCTCTAAAACCATGTGACAACCAAAATATTGATTATAGGCACTATTTTAGAAATAAAACATGATTAGATTGTTTCTATCAACTATATGTCCAGGTCGGACATGATTTCGTATCCTGATTTCTTTTTTTTATTTAGACTAACTCTGACTTAGATTACTTGGTGTGGGTAAGTAAAACAAAATTGGGGACATGTTTATTCTTGAGATATACTCACAAATTGTTATAGAGTTTTGGATTGATTATTTTGTTATGAATTTGTTATGTAGTTTGTTCATGTGATTCAAAATTCTATTTTTGTTTTTGAAAAATGGATTTTACAAGAAAATTTATTTTAGTTTTAAATAAATTCCTTAAGTCTAGTTTGTTAAATGAGGTTTGTTTTTTAAAATATTATGAAACAATTGATTTCATTTGGAATTCGAAAAAATTATTTCATGTGTTTGGTTCCTTTAAGTCAAGTGTATGGTTTTTTAAGGATTGGTTCCACATTTTAACGAAATCCAGTTTTCTCACAAATTGTATTTTTACCAATGGTAAGTGTTTTTCAATGTGGTAAAGGATTTGAAAATAGTTTAAAAAAGAATTTTTTTTGATTTATTTTGAAACCTAAAGTGATTTTTTAGTTTTAAAAAAATTGGTGGGTTTTTTTAAAATTAGTTTTGAAAACATTTTAAAATTTATAAAGTCATGTAATAGATTGAGGTTTAATTTTTTAAAGTGATTCATGTTTGGTTTTGAATGAAAGATGGACTGATCTTAAAGGTACCTTAGTTTTCAAAATATGATTTTGTAATTCTTTTATTGTTTTATAAATTATTTTGTTTTTTGGTTAATTGTGTGTTTTGGGATTGCTTGGTATGATTTTGGGTACATGGTCTCATTAGGTTCTTTGTCTCAGATTTTCTAATGTGGCCCATACCACTTAGAAAGGTCTAGTATGAAAGTAGTGTTTTTGAATTAGGGGTTCTTCCTCCCTCTATTTAACATTTCCCAACCTCCTAATATAGTGGCATTTGTCATTCCCTTATCGTAGTGTTGTGATTTGGGCTTATCTAACATAGTTCATCTTAATGGACCTTTAGAGATTGTTGGGTCCTACGGTTTAGACCCATGAATTTTGATTGATGAATGGATTAGTGAGGGTTAGTTTTCTTTTGAAATCCCTGATGTGAACTCCATATTGGGATATTTTATGGTATTTTTAGAAGAATTTTAGGTTTTATGGGTGATTGGAAATCATTTTGTGTATTCTTATAATGTTGGTTTCTATCTCTTTTATATGAAGAACCATTTTAGTATTTGTGCTCCTAGATTTCAGATCATTTATTGTTTGATGATGTTTTGGATTAGTGTTTTTAGGATCTTATTTGATTTTCTGTTATAGGATGTGTTTTTTTTTGGAAATTTTCATTCCTTGTTGCTTGATATTGTTTGTTGATGGTCTCATGTGGATTATACCATAGGATGATTTTTTTAAGTTGTTTATCTTGTTTATTGGATACAATAAGAATATTGGGTGAATATATAGATACTCGGAGTGTAGTTTATCATATATTTAGGATAATGAATCCACTACTTTGTTTTTTTGTGAAAGGTATGATGGGATATTATTCTAAAGAAATGGATTAAAAAACATATTAATGGTGGATATGAACTTCAGTTTAGAGCCCAGTCATTTCTTAATGAGAAATGTCTCATATTATTACACTCATCAGTTTTTGGACACCTTGAGTTTTGATGATACCCTATTTTTATCATTTTTTTGTTTCTTGGAGTAGTTACCACTTTATGGTTTTGGATTGGTTATCCTAGACCATTAAAGTTTTTTAATTAACTTCAGATATTTATTGAATATGTATGCTCAGTGACATTCTCCTATTTTTTGGTAAAAAGTTTCCAATTGTTCCACCATTATAGTTCATTCCAAAGTGGTGGGGAGATCAATGTTCAATCTCTATTTACATAGAACCTTCCTTTTAATATTTAGTGACTGAATTTTGTCTAATAATTCTATTTTTCATAGAGAGTTATCTTGAAATCAATTCTCTTTTAACATTTAATTTTGACCTATGAATTTCTAGGGGAAGAAAGTGGTATTGTGGGGAGTTTTTGACATCTGATGTGGTATGGTGGTTCTAAAAAATTAATTAATTAATTTAATTAATTTGGAATATTATGGACTCTGAGATAATTTCTGGTGGAAATTTTAAAAATTTTAAGTTAAGTAGTGTTGTACATGATATGAACATGGTTTTTCGTAACCATGCACTGACCATGCGTGAGGGATCTGTCCTTGATGGTACCCATTCAGATGGTTTGAGCATGGTTATCTCAATTGTGTGAATTTTTTAAGAGTAACCATGTGGGTGAATAATTATTTTCTAATAGGGAAAACATGTATGGTGCTTGGTTTGGTAAACTATTTTCTTAAACCATGCACCATGTCTGTATTTTAAAAATTTATATTTTTACTTCTCTATTTTATTTTTTTTCCTTTGTCCTCCCTATTTTATTTATTTTCTTTCTATCCCCATCATATATTTTGTATGAATAGACCCCTCCCTACCTCCATGATACATGCCACCCCCTCTTCTAAAATCACCTCTATACAATATTTCTCCATGATCTCGTGGAGATTCTTGGTCATTCAGCTGGGGTAAGGTCTCTGATTTCCTTCTACTTTCATTTTCAGGTGTTTTCTCTTCTCATGATCACCCTGTTTAGTCGATCAAATGCCAGGTCTAGTTTAAAACTAATTATTGGTGATTTTATCTTTATTAGGGCATGGGATGGGTCACCTTGGATGACCCCTTGTGTTTTTTGGTATCTTCTGCCGAAGGGGAAGTATTTTGAGCTGTTTCAACTTCCCCCCTACCATTTGGGGATTGTATTTCTATCTATCCTCTTGTTTTACATTTTATAAATTTCATGGATGGTTTAAAATTTTTTATTATGATATTAGAAACATATTATATTATTTATTATTCTTTAAATAAATTTTAATTGGATTTTATAACTTGGTAGGGGCCTTGGCCACATTCCAAGTATTTGAAAAATTGCATGTGTAACAGTTTTGAAATATTTAAACAATTTTATAATATTTTTCTGATGGATTTGAATTGTTTTGAAAAAATTTATTAGTTTTGATTTACTTTTAAAAATGGTTTAATGAAATTGAATGGATATTGGACACATTACAAGTGTTGGATTAAATTCCATTTTTGGATTTTCTTTAGGGATTTAAATATTTTTAAAAATGTATTTGAAACTGGATCTCTTTTTTAATGGGGTAAAATTAATTATAAACTATTTTTGTATAAAAAGTGGGGGTATCACTTTTTTAAAATAAAATTGGAATTTCTTGAGTTATGGGGGTTATGTTTAGTTTTTATTTTTATTTAACTTAGGTTTATGTTTTTCATCCAAATGTTTTTCCAAAGGGAGTTCAAAATATATATACTCTACGTAATAAGTGAAAGTCCAGACTGGAACTTGTGAAGTGATGTGCGATTGATTTTTTTATTTTACCCTTTTTGAGACCTTTTATTGGTTGATGATGTTATGTTCATCCATGTGATGGATTTTGTGATGTTATTCTTGATGTTCATATGGTTTATGGATCATTCTAAGGTATGTATGTGAGGTGGAAAAAAGGTAATTCATGCATTAACCCTTATGTATTTGTTATTATCATGTGATAAAATTTGTTTATTCATAGACCACCTTATTTAATTATTCCATGAGGAAGTCGATGTCACTAATTTAGAAGTTGTTAGATGGTTCTAGGTTGGTTGAGATTTACATACTGGATTGTTCACCTAGAAGTGTGAAATTCTTGGATTATGGGTTAGCCACCAAGGAGACTGGATAGAGTGATTCAGTTGACAAACATGTGACCATTAACCTACCATTTGTTGGTCCACTTTGTGTGTCTTTCACTTTACTATTAGTCCCTTTCATGTTGCTTCAAGATTTTTATTGTTGGACTCACCTATTTTGATAATCCCAAATCATGTTTCATTTATATGAAGCATCTTGTTTCTCTTATAGGATAATCATTTATGTGAAAATCATGGTTATATCAAAGTAATAACTCTGTAATTTTGATTTCACTGCTCTCTTGTTTAATTTCACAGTGATAAATTTCTCTAAGTACAAAGGTCACCGATGCAAAGGTCACCGATGAAAAGTTCACCGATGCAAAGGTCACCGATGCAAAGGTCACCGATGAAATGGTCACCGATGTAAAGGTCACCAATGCAAAGGTCACCGATGCAAAGGTCACTGATGCCAAGGTCACCGATGCAAGGTCACTGATGTAAAGGTCACTGATGCAAGGTCACCGATTCAAAGTCGCATATGCAAGGATACTAATGGAGAGGGTTACCAATGAAGGCTACCAATGAAGGTTATTGATGGAAGGTTACCATTGAAGGTTATAGATAAAGGATGCTGATGTACAACTATTGTTGAAGCCTACCATTGTGAAGGAATCCATTACCAGTCTACCATAATCTTCTACTAAATACCTTTTTAAATTATTAATATTATTCTAATTGTCATATTTGGTAAATTTAATGCTTCTTAAATTAATTAATGGTGATTTTAGACATACAAAGAGACCGTATCTGAAAAGTACGAGGTAGGAGAAATATCTCACGCGATATAATTATTCATATTGTCAGACCTCAAATATAAAATAGAAGACTGAGGAAGAAAAGAAAACATGTGGAATGATAAGCGTGTGTATTCTTTTGAAAGTGCTAAATTTCTAGTTCAAATAGAACAAGGAAGAACCATTAGAGAACTTACACTACGAACCCAAGAACTTAAAGAAAATCATTTTAGGAAAAAAATTTCAAGGATTCCTTCTGTAATTCATCAACTCTCGATAACCACAAGAAGCAGAACACTCAACTCTTGAAAGCTTGAACCTAGAGTTGCTACACTCTGCTTTGAGGACAACTTGTAGAGGAAGACTCAAATGATAAATTCTTCACTCAAGGAGTCAATAGATGAATTGAAAAAACATATAGATTTCTAAACTCAAGCTTATAATCTTCGCTCTATTGTGTTCCTTCATTTTACATTTCTGAGAAGTGTGTGTGTTTATTTGTTACACACACTATCTCATGTACTTGAACTGGATGATACTGAATATCCTCACATCAAACTTCGCTTACATATTTCTTCCCCCATATAACATTAGAAGATACTATGTGTGCTCTATATTTTTTTCCCATGAAGAACTGTGGTAGAGGGTATGAACCCTAGACTGCTGTGAAAACTATTGTAAAGCCAAATACAGGCAGTGTATCAAGTTTATTGTTAATATAAACATCTTGGTGGTAGGTGATCACCATGTGGAGAGGATTATGTCTCAACTTGAGACTGAACCTCTTTTTTTAACTTCACTATGATCTATATTTTTATTATACTCTTATTTTATCTATTTTCTGATACTTATAATTTCTAAAACATAAACTGTTTTTCATTCACTTTGATAGTTAGTTTTGGTTAGTGTGTGTATATGTTTAATTAAGTAAACTTGTTTCAAAAGTTGAAGAAGTTTTTTTACACTAATTCAACTGAGGACGAATCACCCTTTGAGAAACCTATTGACCAACAAGATATTTACATCTCTACTAACTTAATTAATTGGTCACTTTTAAAATTTTGGGGATCTTTATAATAAAGTTTTTAACAGAAAATTTAAGTAGGAACTCAATTCACCCCCTCTTAAGATTCCACTCAGACAAATATTTATTATCAGAGGTTTCAATTTTTGTTGTTTCTATATGAATTGTTTGTGCCAATTTTCAAATTCTTTAACTGTGAATTTAGATGTATCTTAGAGACCTTAAAATTTCTATCATATCTAAATTTTTAGTTCTTTAAAAATATAATTAATAATGGATAATGGAGTTGAGGGTGCTTATACTAACAAGACACCTTTGTTTAACAGTAATGACTATATTCAGTGGAAATTAAAAATGAAAATGTATCTAAAGAGCATGGGTCCTGAAATTCGGGACACAATTGAAGAACAACATGCATTACCTACTACTGCTAGGGACACATGGTCTCAGCTAACTAAAGCCACATATAAATTGTAATGTTCTCTAGGTGATTAAGAATTCAATATAATATCTTCCTATAAAACGGATTATGAAATTTGGGATACTTTAGCTATTTCTCATGAGGGAACAACCAATATTAATGAAATGAGATTAAATTCCTATACTATTTAATATGATAATTTTAAAATGAAGTCCGATGAACCTATCTCTGAAATGTATCTTAGGTTCAATGAAATAATGAATACCATGAGTATTTTTGGGAAACCAGTGGACAACAAGGGTTAGATTATGATATTACTTCAATGCCTACCTGACATATGGAGAGGAAATTCTGTTTCTATTTGATAATCTTATGATATCAGCAAGATACCAGGGAAGTAACTAATTGGAAAACTTATGATGTATGAATAAGTTCATAAGGTAAATCAAGAAGTAGATAAAGATCCCTGAAAGAAATATTATAGCATTCAATACTACTACCTCAAAGAGAAAAGACAAAGAAAAAGGACAAGCTTCTCTATACACTTCCACCAGTGAAGACTCAGATTCTGAAAGTGATGATGAGATAAATCATCTTTCTAGAAGGTTAAAGAAGATCTACTACAAGGATAAGTTATTTATAAAATCAAACTATAATGTAAGGTATGATAATAAAGTATTGGGAAAAAAGGACCGAAAATAGAATGAAAACACTGGTGAGAAGTCTGCTATGAGTGTAAATGAAAAGGCCACGTGAAGGTTGATTTCCCCAAGATAAAATTTAAGAAGAATTATGAATACAAGTTAAAGGTATATAAAAAGGCTCTGAAAGATACTTGGAGTGCCTTAGAAGATATCTCAAGTGGATATGAAACTTTAGATATTGAGAAGAAAAAACATGAAAATATGTGTTTCATGAGAGAAGCTTCTAAGTTAACACCCAATTCTCCTATACCTAATGCTTACTGTTTTGGGAATGAAACTAAATCAAATAATGATGATAATATGACTAAGGATGGACTATTTAAATACTATGGAATACTTGAGGACACCTTTAATGATCTTAAGGATAAATACAAATTATTGAAAAGACAACTTGATTTAAATGCCAATTATAAGTCTGATCTGTGTATTGAAAAATAAAAATGTACTCAGCTTTAAAAGAAAATACGGAACTTAAATCATGGAATGAGAAATTAAAAATATATCTTGAGAAGTTTACTGCTGGTAGAGATACCCTAACTCAGTTGTTATGAAAAAAAATTGCTACAAAATATACAACTGGTCTTGGATATCAACTGGGATAGAGAAGGATTGTTAAAAATAAATTTGTTCCAAAATCTGGCCAGTTCACTACTAGTTCAAGTTCTGAACCATCTTTTGAGAAACAATTCTCTAAAGGACCTAACAAAGTTTTCATGTCTCAAAACATATTTGTTGATTATAGGAAACCTGTGAGAAAAGTATGAGTTCCCAAATCTTTACTTTCTAACCTCTCTGGACCCAAGATAATATGGGTACTAAAGTTACCCTACACTTAATCTGTTTTCCAGGAAAACTGTTTAAAGAGCTCATGTAAGACTCTATGGTACTTGGATAGTGGATGTTCAAGACATATAACCATATACTATACATGTTTCAAGAGCCTAATTAAAGTTTATGGTGGACATGTCACATTCGTTGATAATGCAAAAGAAAAGATCATCGGCTTAGGCCAAATCGGTAACCCCAATAATATATTAATTTCAAAAGTGTTTTTTTGGTGGGTTAAAATACAATTTACTAAGTATCTCTCAATTGTGTGATGATGGTTTTAATGTTAAGTTTGAAAATTATGCATGAAATATTTTTAATTCTAAAAATGATTTAGTATTCACTTCTATGAGAAATGAAAATGTATATGATGTTGATTTAAATTCATTATCTAAGAAAAATGTTTCTTATTTCAATGCATTTCATAAGGAATCCCTGTTATGGCATAGAAGATTAGAACACTGCAATGTATAATCACTTAGGAAACTAACTAGTAAAGGATTAATTAGACACTTACCTAAATTGTAATTCCCACATAAAAAAGTTTGTAATCCTTTTCAAAAGGGAAAAAACACAATGTTTCTTTCAAACGAAAGAAAAAAGTTTCTACTTCACATCTGCTTGAGTTGGTTCACATGGATTTGCTTGGACCATCTAGAGTTTCAAGTATAAATGGGAAGAACTATGTTTATGTTCTTGTAGATTATTTTTCTAGATATACTTGGGTATAATTTCTAGCTCACAAAAGTGAATCATTCCCTTACTTCATTAAATACTCCCAGTCTATATAAAGTCTTAGTGGACTTAGAATTATGACCATGAGAAGTGATCATGGCCGTGAGTTTAAAAATCAATAATTTGAATCTTTTTGCTCACATAATGGCTAAAATCACAATTTCCCTGCTCCAAGAACACCTCAACACAATGGATTTGTAGAAAGAATAAATAAGACACTTCAAGAGATTGCCCGGACTATGCTAAATGAGTATAATCTACCTATATATTTTTGGACTGAAGCTTTTAATACAGCTTGTTACATTATCCATAAAGTCTTAATTGGACTTGTTCTTAAGAAGACCACTTATGAGCTCTTGAATAGTAGGAAGCCTAAGGTTAATTACTTTAGAGTTTTTGGTTTCAAAGTCTTCATCCTTAACACTAAGGACCATCTTTACAAGTTTCTTCCAAAAGTTATGAAGGAATTTTCCTAGGTTACTCAATCATTCGTAATGATTATAGATTATTCAATAAGAGAACAAAATGTGTGGAAGGATTAGTTCATGTTAAATTTTATGAGACTAATCCACAAGAACCCAAAACCTCTATTGATCACCTTGAAGAAGATATGTCAATTCTGAACCTTAATGATAAAGGCAGTGAACCCTTAGTGAAAACAACCAGTTCTGGAAATTTTCCAGAATCTGTGCATGGTGAATATGAACCTATAGACAATCATGAGGAGTCTAGTTCAACTCTTTCTAGAGGCATTAGAACTCTCAATAATCATCCTTTAGATGCTGTAGTAGGTGATCTAAATAGAGGAACACAAACTAGATATTCTCTGAGAAACCAGGTTGAACATCAAGCCTTTCTTTCACAACTTGAACCTAAAAATATCTATGATGCAATCAATGATGAGTTTTTGGTGATAGCAATGCAAGAAGAATTAAATCAGTTTAAAAGAAACAAATTCTGGGAATTAGTAGAAAGACCTAAAGACACTTTGACCATAGGCACTAAGTGGGTGTTTAGAAATAAATTTGATGATTCTAGAAACATAGTTAGAAACAAGGAGAGGCTATTTACACAAGGATATAGTCAAGAAGAAGGAATAGACTATAAGGAAACCATTACACCTATAGTTAGACTAGAATCCATTAGGATAATACTTGCTTATGCAGCTCATCTGAATTTAAAACGTTATCAAATGGATGTCAAAAGTGCATTTTTAAATGGGTACATATTTGTGGATGTATTTGTTAAACAACCCCCTGGTTCTGAAAATCCCCATTTTTAAAATCATGTCTTTAAATTTTCTAAAGCATTATATGGTTTAAAACAAGCTCCAAGATCTTGGTATGATAGACTTAGTTCTTTTCATTTTTCAAAAGGTTTTACTAAAGGAATAGAGGATCCTAATTTTTTTAAAGGATTTCCAAACATGTTATAATAGTACAGATTTATGTAAATAGCTTTATTTTTGGATTTTCTAAAAATTATTTTTGTACAGATTTTTTTAAAAATTATGCAAGATTAAATTGAAATGATTTTAATGGGGGAACTTAAATTTTTCCTTGGATTTAAAATTTTTCAAAATAAAAATGGTGTTATTTTAAATCAGAGTAAATATACTAAGGATCTTTTTAAACATTTTGGTTTGGACTGAAATAAAGGTAGTGATACACCTGTGGGTTCCACCTATAAGTTGGATGCTAATGAAACTGGTAAACAAGTGAATCAAAACAATTATAGATGTATGATTGGGAGTATTCTCTATCTTACTGCTAGTAAACCTGATATTATGTTCAGTGTATGCATGTGTGCTCATTTTCAAGCCAATCCCAAAGAGTATCGTTTAACTGTAGTTAAAATGATTTTCAAATATCTCAAGTATACTACAAAATTTGGACTATATTATCTAAGAGGACAGTCATTTGATTTAATAAGTTATTCGGATACTGACTTTGCTGGTTGAAAGTTAGATATAAAGAGCACCTCTTGAACAAGTCACTTTTTAGGCATGTCACTAGTATCATGGTTTAGTAAGAATTAGAATTCTGTTGCATTATCTATTGTCGATGATGAATATATAGCTGATGGTAGTTGTTTTCATCAAATTCTGTGGATGAAACACACTTTAATAGACTATAGATATCAATCAAAACATGTCTCTATAAAATGTTATAATATAAGTGCTATTAACATCACTAAAAATCCACTATCTCATGCAAGGACAAAGCAAATTGATGTGAGGCAT
This sequence comes from Viscum album, assembly GCA_963277665.1. Taxonomy (NCBI): domain Eukaryota; kingdom Viridiplantae; phylum Streptophyta; class Magnoliopsida; order Santalales; family Viscaceae; genus Viscum; species Viscum album. Next base: position 1,485,973,238 of record OY728137.1, on the reverse strand, counting down.
CATTTCTTGGGAGATCATTATCAAAGAGGTGATATCACTGTTGAATTCATTGGCATTGAACATCATTTTGATGATATATTCACAAAGCCCTTGAATTCTGAGAGGTTAAATAATGTTAAACATGAGTTTGGTATGATAAATTGTTAAGGTTTAGAACCTCACTATTAGAACCTCACCTTCAGAACCTCACCGTTCGGACCTCAATGTTAGAACTTCACTATTGGACCTCACCGATAGACCTCAATATTAGAACCTCCTCAATAGACCTCACCATTGGACCTCACTGATAGAACTGACTGTTAGATCTCACTATTGGATCTCACTGATAGACCTCACTGTTAGACCTCACCGTTGGACCTCACCGATATACCTCACCATTTGGACCTCAGCGTTAGAACCTCACTATTAGAACCTCACTATTGGACCTCACCGTTAGACCTCACCGATAGACCTCACCATTGGACCTCACCGATAGACCTCACTGTTAGGACCTCATCGTTGGACCTCACCGTTGTCACCATACCAATAGTTGAACTTTTCCTGGACTTAGTGTTTTCTCTACCAAAATCTGAAATGTTTTCTGTGTTACTTATTTCTTTTATCTGATTTGTTTTTTGATCCCTAAGTGATAAAATTAAAGAACATACCACATTTTTACCCACTTCTCTCCCGAACCACTTTCTCTCTAACCCAAGAACCACACCTTCTTCCAAAACCCTCAAACCCCTCTGGATTGAAATGGAAATATTGAAAGGACAGCTTGTCAGTGATGAAGGAGATGCAGAAAATCCAAGGAGACCTCAAAATGAGTCGAGTAGTGGAAGCCAGGTAGTGGAAAATCTGATGAACCCTCATTTATTGAAGAGGGACATCATGGTTGAAAAAGAGCTATGTTCCGAATGTTTGCTAACAAGAAGATATTTAGTACTGAAGGAAATTAAATCTCAAGGTTGGGTCAAATTCTTAGCAAACAACAATGGACCCTATTACCTGAAGTTAGTGAAGGAGTTTTATGAGTTTTTGAAATTCGAACAGAGTGAGGATGAGAATATAATGTCCTCAAGGGTAAATGAATTAAGTGTAAAATTTTCCTCTGTTGAATGGGCTGAGTGTCTGAGAGTACCACATGAAGGTATTTATGATCACTACTTAGGAGTGGTGCCTCCCACTACTGAGTTTTTCTGCTATGAAGAAGCCTTAGCTGAACTGACAGGGAGTGGGATCCCTAGGAAAGTCACTGCTTCTGTGATGGAAGGAGAATAAAAGATACTATTTAAGTTTGTCCTGCATGTATTGAGTCATAGGAGAGGGGACTTTGGTACCTTTAAGTATCAAGACGTATTTATTTTGTATATGTTGAAGCCCATACCAAAGATAAACTTGTGTAGAATGCTGATGATTCAATTAGTGAATATGAAAAAACCCAGTTTCAATTCAATCGCATTATTTCATTCCAGATTGATATTATTGATGTTTAAGGTGAATGGAGTTGCTAGAAACAAGGAGGAAACACTTGTAGTGAGGGACAATTTATGTATTACAAAGGTGATTTTCAAGTTGATAAAGATAAATTAGAACCCTTGGAAAAGAAGATGGGTGCATGATGAGGCTATGATATATGAGGTATTCAACCCCGGTACTCGTCCTACTAGGCCTAAAGATAAGATATATCTTGGTCTAAATCTTGATGAAGTAGAGACAACATATTTAGATGAAGAAGAAGAGGCTGCTTCTGTGCAAGAAAGAGAGGATTCTTCGGTTGATAACAGGAGTGATCCTGACCTTCCCTCAAATCCTCATGATATACTGTATCCTTTGGTGAGCCTAGTCCACGAAAGATATTACTTATAAGGTAGAAGGTTTTTAGGGACAATGATGATGAAGAGACTAGTGAAGAAGAAGGGTCAGAAAATGTCTTAAGAGACATTAGAGAGACCTCAGAAGAGGACGAGGACACTGAATCTAGTCATGATGACTTTGTGACTGTTGCTGAGGTGAGTGAAGAGGAATGTCTAAGTCTCAGTCCATTGATAGGTTATAGAGAAATGGTTGAAAGTGTAGATGAAGAGGTTTCTGATTCAGTTGAAGTTATAATTGTTTTGGAAGTTATTGAAGACTCTATAGAAGAAGTGGCAATGGACCCTTCTGTTGATGCACTAGATCAAAGAGGTATGGCTAAAGTTAATGTGGTTAATCAGAAGATTTCTCCAAGTGAGGGGTAGGAACCTGTTTCCACAGGTTCAATTGCTGTTTCTCATGTGGTAGAAGACTGGTCAGAAGACCCTAGATTTGTGGCTTTAGGTATAGACTATGGAGATTCAGATGATGACCAACCTATCAAAAGTCCTCCAATCCCTTCAGTTATAGAGACTACTATAGTGCAGCCCGTGGTTCTTTTTCCTCAAGACTATGTGAAGAAGGGTAATTTAGAATCAATAAAATCAGATCTAAAGAGTCACTTTTTTGAGAGATTTGTTGGGTTATACAGGTCAATGACTCACAATCAAGAATTTGTAACTTTTACAATGGAATGGATAGTTTCTTCCGCTCACTCCATCCTGCTACAAGAAGTAAAGGACTGTCAGAATCAAATCAGAACCTAGGAAGATTCAATGAAATATATGAAGCAGTATATTTCCAGTTTATAATATTTTATGGATTTAAGGGCTCATGTGGACAAAGATCTTCGATATGTTAAAAGTGTAGTTCATCAAATGGTCACTATGTTTGAGGACTTTAAGAATTTCATAGAGACACATTTGAGTGGAAAAGATAATGATGTAAAGAGGCCGATCATTGGGCTGACTAAATACTTTAAGGAGACAGTGTATTTCACAATGAAACCTTTGTGTGCATCTGCTTCATCTTCAGCTAATCCTCCTGTTGATCGAGAAGATTTCAGATTAGTTGTCAGAGAATAAGTGGATAAGTTCTCTAGTGCCAGTACCTCAGAACCTCAGTCTATGACTCATGTCATTTATAATACCCAAGAAATTCAAAACCTTGTGGGAAATTATTTAAGAGAACCCGCTCAGGATCCGAAATCCATCAAAGAGAAATTTTATTTTTACAACAAAAGGGTGTATACTAAGCATCATATAGATAGTCACTTCAAGTTGTTGTTGGAGAACTTGAGTATTACACCTGTCACTCAAGCATTTAAGGATCAGGTTAGCAGGCTCAAAGAGTTGACTCCTGCCTTAGAAAAATTAATGGAGAATAAGGATGACTTTATCTCAGCTATGAAAAGAGGAGAAAGTATTGTTATGGATTTAAAAAATATTCTGTTTCCCTTCCTCCATGTGGGTTGAACTCCCATCATTGTTCCCCTAGCCCTTCCTTCTACCTCATCTGCTTCAGGATCTATCAGTACTGCACCAATGATGATTCCTGCACAGGCCATCAGAAGTTTGAACCCTATGATTTCTTAGAGATCTATACAGTACAGGTCTACTGATGGTTCTGTTGCAGATCCTCCAACCCTGCTGACTACTATACCTAGGCCTATCTCTCCATATTCTGAACTTGACACCTAAACTTCCAAAGACAATGCTTTCTTGGACATATCAAATGTGGATTGAATGTGGGATGTCTTAGTTGGTAGGGATCTTTGTAACATTTTTTTGTAAATTGTACTATTGAATCATTAATGGATAATCCTCTTTTGTTTCCTTTTTCATTCTTTTTTTTAATCACAAAGGGGGAGAAATATTTTAGGTTAAAAGTTAGGTTTAAGTTTTAAGTTTCCTGAAATGAAAGGAATATTTGTTTTTATGTTGAATTTGCATATATATACTATCTATATTTTTCCATAATAAACTTGGTTTATATGTTCTTATACACACCAATGAAGATATTAGAAAATGTGATTAACCCTAATTCAAAAAATACTGACATAAGTTGTGAATATCAAAAAGGGGGTGATTGTTGGAGTCACCTATTTTGAGAATCCCAAATCATGTTTCATTTATATAAATAAACTTGTTTCTATTACTGGATAATCATTTAGGTGAAAATAATGTTTATATCAAAGTAGTAACTATGTACATTTGATATCACTACTCTCTTGTTTAATTTCACAATACAAAATTTCTCTAAGTACAAAGGTCACCGATGAAAAGGTCACCGATGCAAAGGTCACCGACGCAAAGGTCACCGATGCAAAGGTCACCGATGCAAAGGTCACCGATGAAAGGTCACCGATGCAAAGGTCACCGATGTAAGGTCATCGATGCAAGGACACCGATGCAAGGCTACTACTGGGAAGGTTACCACTGAAGGCTACCAATGAATGTTACTGATGTAAGGTTACCATTGAAGGTTACCGATGAAGGCTACTGATGTACACCTACTATTGAAGCCTACCATTGTGAAGGATACCATTACCAGTCTACCATACTTTTCTACTTCATACCTTTTCAAATTCTTTAGATTATTCTAACGGTCAAATTTGCTAAATTTAATGCTCTGACAATAATTAATGCTGATTATAGACATATCAAGAGACTGTATTTGGACAGTATGAGGTACGAGAAAGATCACACATGATGTACTTATTTCTATTGTCGGGCCTCAGATATAAAAGAGGAGACTGAGGAAGAAAATAAAACATGTGTACTGGGAAGCATGTCTGTGCATGTGAAAGATCTTACTTTATAGATCAAAGAGAACATGGAAGAACCATTAAAGAACTTACAATGTGAACCCAAGAACTTCAAGAAGATCATTTCAGGAGAACAATTTGAAGGATACCTTATGTACTTCATCAACTCCTGATAAACACTAGAAGCAGAACTATCAACTCCTGAGAGCTGAAACCTGGAGTTTCGACACTATTTTTTGAGTAAAACATCCAAAGAAAGACTTGAACATCAAATTCATCACTCCAAGGAGTCAAGAGTTGAACTGAAAAAACATATATCTTTCTAAACTCACGATTATAATCTTCACGCTATTGTGTTCCTTCATTTTACATTTCTGAGAAGTGTGTGTCTGTCTATTAGAAACACACTATCTTATAAATGAACCAGAGGATACTGAATATCCTCATATCAAACTTCACCTACATCTTATTTCCCATATATAACTGTGGAAGAGACCGTGTGTGACCCATATTGTTTTTTCCCACAGATAACTATGTTAGAGGATATGAACCCTGGACAGTTGTAAAAACGGTTGTAAAGCTAGATACAGGCTATGTATCAAGTTTATTGTTAATATAAATTTCTTGGTGGTATGTGATCACAAAATGGAGAGGATTAAGTCTCTACTTGAGACTGAACCTCTTGTTTAACTTCATTTGATATATATTTTTGTTATACTCAATTTTATTAATTTTTCACTGCTTATAATTTCTAAAACACAAATTGTTTTTCATTCACTTTGATAGTTATTTTTGGTTAGTGTGTGTATATGTTTAATTCAATAAACTTGTTTCAAAATTTGAATAAGTGTTTTACACTAATTAAACTAAGGACTAATCACCCTTTGAGAAGCATATTGACCAACTATATATTTACAACTCTAATCCCTTAATTAACTAGGCCATTTCAAAATTTGGGGGATCTTTATAATAAAGTTTTTCATATAAATTTTATGTAGGAAATAAATTCACACTCGTCTTGATATTCCACTTCGACCAAAATGTATTGTATGTTATGCCTTATTTATTGTGTACTAAGCAAGTTAGTTTCTTAATTTATATGTTATGCTTGTGTTTACATGTTGGATCTTTCCACATTGAGCTTTGACATCATACAACTTTCCTTATGTTGGTATTTTCATTTATTTTGAGTTTTATGGCATAAAAATCTATGTGATTGGATTAATTTGAAACAAATTATCTTTTAAATGGTTTGAGAGTGAGATTTGAAAATGTTTTTTTTGGGAAATTATTTAAGAGATTTTTTGAAATGGGATTGTCTTTATAATGGTTTATGTAAATAAGATTTTCATTGTTTGCTTTGGAAAAATGGGGAAAGATTTTTTTTATTTCATCATTTTAAATATTTAATTTAAAATATTTAACTATACTTGTTTTGTTTAACAAAAATGGTTATTTTTTGAAAGTGTTATCATGATTTGATTTTAAAAAGCACATGAAAAACTATTTAAGACTTTATATTCAAGATATAATTAATAAAATGTTTTTATAATGGATTTCCATAGATTTGGTGGGTGGCGGTGCCCTAATGAGTGATTTTGTTCTCATTACCATATTATCATTTTTAGTTTTAGGTTAAACCTATCATTTATTCTCCACCATGGGGTGTTGTTGTTTTTGATTGTTGGTCGGTGAATCATATAGTCAAAAAGAGATAAGCATGTTTTAGTTTATTTTTTATTTCAATTACCTTTATAAAATTGAATAATTATGATTTTTTTTAATTTCTACAAAAGAAGGGTAACTATAATTTTTAACGGGAGAAGAATTTCCGTTGGATGTTTTCTTCTTTGAATTATAGGAGAGGGTGTTTAGAGGGTGAGGGAGGTTTTGGTGTTTGATGTGGTTTTTTATTTTACTAGTTTTCAAATATGGTTTAGTTTGGTTTATTTTATATAGTGTGTATGTTTTATGTAAAAATGAGTCATGATATAATTTTATTTACTTTAATACTAATATATTTTACTGTAATTTTCGTGAAAAATAATTTCCAAGTGTTTTCTTATGATGCCCAGACACTGGTTGCCAGTTTGTGGGGATTAGGAATTCCCTTCTTTATAGTGGTTAGATTGTCCGGGTTTCCCTCTAACGGGACAACTAGACAAGTTAATCACACTTCATCAATCAATAATGTCCTAATTGGGGTGATGCCACGAAGAATACACTATCATCCATGATAAACTCCAGGGATCATCACCTTTGGCTGGATATGAGTGCTGCCTACTCTATGTAGTGACTAATTACTTTTTGAAAAATTTTACCTGCATAGTGGTCTCATATAGTAGACTTGGATCAATTATAATTGACCCACCCACCTTCAACCAATGAAAGGGTGAGTGGTTTGGTTTACCATATTGGGCCATATTTGGATCCATCTAAATCAAATCCCAATAGTTATTATCATATGAATACAAAATGAATTAAAAATGCACCACTCATTATCTACTAATATATTGAACATAATCCCTAATATTATCCTCAAGGTACCAAATGTTCTTTTAAAACAAAAAATACTTCAATAGGATATAAGTTGTACTAATTTTCATCTACGATCCCATATCCTTTTGTATCCCCTAACAGATTTTAGATGTGAAACATCTATTTTAATTTGATACATTAGTTATAGGTATATCATGAATTCATACTATCTCTCACACATATATCTTCTATAATGTATTCATATATTTGGTCTCTCAGATATGTAGGAAGTGTGAGACCCTCATCAAACAATCTTCCACAAGAAATACCATTTTAATACCCTTCATAATACTTGGAATATTTGTAAAAAAATTCAATGTTTACCTCATCCAAAATTTATGTAGGAATTCGACATGGATTATGTAATCCTCCCTTCTACTAGAACTCTTCTTCCACCATCTGGTAGGTGAAACAAAAATCCACAAATCCTTTGATATCACTCATCACAAAAAACCACCCAAAAATAGACCTAATATTTTAGTATATCTTTATCATCTTAGGGGTAACAACCCTTCAAGAGGTTTTGAACTCCCTAATCAACACCTCCCTCATAGTATTAGGAAACATGAACCTACTCTGGAAGGATATGATTAGAGATTCACTTCCCAATAAGAATTTCCCACATTATGAAACAATTTTATTCAGAGTAATGGATAGATTTCAACTGGTTTTCAACCATTGAAGTAATTTCTATATGATAAAAAGGAATGGTAACTTACTCCTTAGTAATATCCAACATCCATTTTACAGAAATAATCATGATACTCCATTTTCAACAGATTATAAAATCACAAACTCCCGAGTCTTCCTTATAAGAGTATCTTATATGGTGTTCCCCTTTATATGGGCACAAGCCACATCAAAATTAAATGACTGGTGGTGCTAAACCCACTACATTTTAAATAGGTTTAAGATATGTTGGGAGAATAGGTATGAAAATATCTTGTGTTCTATATAAACCAAAAAGATCTCCGAGAAGAGATAATTCCACAAACACTTTAGAACATGGATCAATGAAGTATCCTTCAGATCATGTAAGGTTTAGTTCTACTAATGGGTACATATTTGAAGTTTCCATATGCCACCACATGATCTACCTACATAAACAAAACTCCCAGGATGAATCCCATAGTTTAAAAATATACGATATAACTATTTATTTGGCTAGGAAGAATCAAAATTAGATAACATTTAATCCTTTCTTTCAACTCCAAAAATTCAACTTCACATAAAATGGTCTACTTGAATTTCAACCTATTCTTGGTCAATCCCATTATACACACCACCATGTAAGAAAAATCACAAATTAATTATTTTTAATTCCTATCCAAGAAAAATAAATTACTAATATTGAACAAGTACATGGATCAATCCCAATTCATCACTACATTTATTTTATTTGGATCAACATATGTTTCCCACTTTGATATGATATTTCCAAGAAAGAACATCTCTTAAATTGAGAAACGACATTTCAATAAATTGGTATAAAACTTATTTTCTCAAAAAATAAAAAAATCTAAAGATACTCTATATAAAACTCCCAGTTCTAATAATATAATAATATAGCATTAGTAAACACCATGAAAAATTAGTCTTGGTTTGAATAGAAAATATAGTTCATCATATACATAAATTCCATGAGCACATTTATCAAACCAAATGGAATAATAAGTAATACATACAACCCATAAGAAATACTAAGCACTATACTTGGATTATCCACTATATTGAATCATAGTTTATGATAGTCTAATTAAAAATCAATATTTGAAATTCATCAAGCACCCCTAAATGTATCATATAAATAATCACCATGGAAATGGATATTGGTTTTTCTTAGTAACCCAATATATATTTCAGTAATCAATAAACCCAATCAGGGATTTATCACTTGTCATGGAAAAAATATGGTACCACCACATATATTGGTACTCAGATGGATAAAAACATTCACCTCAGTGTCCTCAAGCATCACCACTATCTATCTTATCTCACATAGTGGCACATAATATAAAGGTATCAATATGGGATCGAAACTTAGTATATGACTAGTAATGAACTCTATATCTATATCACGATGAAAATAAAATAAATACTTAGATAATAAATCCTAAAATTAGTCCATTATTTAAGTAAAAGTGGAACCATTATCTGTTCAACTAAATAAACCATCTTCTCCATTTGTAAAATATGGATCTTAAATGTCTAAGATCTAGTATGCAACTAATTTCATGGAAATGAAATTAATTTTAAGATGTATTCTCAACAAAATATAATTATTTAAAAGAAACATACCTATATAATAAATCAATTCAATCCTAGAAACATGTTATCCATTCTATTTCAAAGATAACATTGAAGTTGGCCATTTCCATAATGAAGATATTTTGTATGTGTTCATAACCTGTAACCACTATGGAACACCAATGGAATTTTATAATGTAATACATCCTCTTCCAAAAATAAATTTCTAGATAGAAAATAAAATAATAATACTCAAATTAAATTCTAAATAAAGATACCAATTCAGTAGAAAAAAATGAATTAGACATGCTTGTTTCAAACCGAGCATTAAAAAGGGTAAAAGTAATTAGAACCATACCTATAACTACCAATAGACCTTATCCTATATTATATAGGAACTAGTATAATGAAAAATTAATACAAAAAATATATCCATAATAATAACTATGTGATAATAGATAGCACGAGGAATTGGACCCTAATATACCTATTACTAAAGGCTGTAAGATCCTTGACCACTATTATGTCCTGGCCACCTAGATGAAACCATGTTATATGTATATTTTGGAACCGCTGATAAAGATAAATAAGCCTAATTATTTCTAGTTACTCCACCTATAATCTATTATAGTATCATTTTATAATATTGATATAGGTGGTTTATCCTACTTCAAGTATGAAACTCCTCCAGCAGTTTAGGAAAAGAAGTATGAAAACAATCTAGCCTCCTGCACTAATAGAATATAACTGGATCTCCTACTAAAATAGGAAGTGATACACCTCAACCCTAACCTAAATACCTCTCACTACCCTCAAACATCTTATTAATATCTTCTTTGTTTCACAATAACAGGAACCACCACTTCTAATATAAGTGCCACTACATTGACCACTAAAGAGAGGGAATACAACTATTGCAATACTCTCCATCAATATATTTTTAGCTGTGAAATCCTTCCAAAACACCTTACAATTAGATATAAAGTTTAATATAATCCAGAAATACCAAAAATATTATTGAGAACCATATAAAACTTGCGAGCCTTTTAGGCCTCATTTCCCAAAAGCATGAGAGAAAACTAAATAATATTTGGGAAATGGATAACATAGTCTATAATTTATAACTCTACATAACATAACTCTATAAAATTCTATAATCCATTAAGAAAAATGGATTTAAGAATTAACTCATTAAAAAAGTGGTCCTTAAAGGCCATAAATGATAATCTAACATGTCTAATTCATTATACAATGATGCCCCATCACCTTTAATTAGGTCCCTAAATCATGAAGGTAGATTATAATTAGAAGTATCAATGATATCAAATATACTGTAAATCAAATAACTCCAATCATTAGACTCCTAAGGTCCACTTATTCCATAAAAGGAAATTAGAATATACAACTAAAGTTCTAAGTTAAAGTATACTACAATGGATTAATCTCTAAGTAATATTCTACCCCCAATGAGAACTGTGAGAAAGATTCATGCCTAAGGAGTTTCTGTTAGATGAACCATAAGTGTAAGACTCCAATATTTTAAAAAAAATTATTTTTGATATCATATTTAACATGCATCATTGAGTTTATACAAACCACACTTTAATATTAAAATATTTTTATATAAACATAACCTATTTAACCTAACTATTAAATTATAGGGTATTAATAGAATTAACTAATTTATAAAATATAAATAAAATTCCTAAATACATTTATTGATAAATTCTTAATAATAACTCAACTTTTAATAAATATATTTTATTCTACAAAATGATTTTAATTGTTTTTTGAGTTAATATAACAATTAATTTAGGGAAATCTCAGAATTTTTTTTTATAAAATGAACATCAGTTTTGAAATAATCACATAAAAATTTATATATGATGAAATTCTGTATTTTTGGAAAATATTTACTTTTTTAGTGAATAGAGAAAAATAACGACTTTTGTAAAACTGCAATTTCCTTTTTAATAAATTAAGTGATTTAAAATCCTTATTATTATTCTAATTTGATTTCAAAGTAAAATAATTAATATTTAGTAACATTTAATATAATTAATTATATTTGGATCATCTTTATACCAAATTTATGTATAAGTTTATTCTGAGGATTAAAGTGATTTTTTTCTTCTCAAATCTCTTTTCAAGTGCATAATATTTCACTATTTTAATTAATTAAAATAAAATATGTTAAATAACTTTTTAAATTTAATATATATATTATAAATATACATTTTTAATTGAAATTAATTTAATGATAATTACTATTCATAAAGTTAATTTGAAATTATCTTTTCCTCAAAAATGTATTTTTCAGAAAACTATTTTCATCATGCCTGTAGGTTTTATTTTTAAATTAAATTATGCCTCATATATTAATTTAATATAATAAAATGGATTTGATATTTTTAATCAGTATAATCTATATTATATAACAATTTCAACTTAATTTTCAGTCCTGATGAATATTAAAAACAATAAAAAACTAGTTACCATGGTAAAGAAATTAAAATGGTGACCTTAGTGGTAACGAAGATAACATGTTTAAAACATATATATTTTTAGTGGTGTAGGGGTGTATCATCCTTATCAATGCTCCAATCATTTATTTTTCAAATTTTGATGCAATTTTATGGATATTTACTTCCCATTATTGAATATTATTTTGTATTTACCAAAATTCCACTTCTCCTTAGTTATAAAAGGGCACACCTCATATCAATTATTCACGAATATCATTCCATTTGGATTGGAAAACCCATAATAAATCATTTAACTAAAATAATTATCCCCATTTTATATCATTTGGTATTCCCAAAAGGCTAACCTTATGGTCCGTAATAATGGATCCAATAAAGGTTCTTTTTAAGCGAAGGTAATCTTCATCATTGAGTTCCTTATTTTTTGACTTCTTCCTTTTCCACCTTAAATTATGTATTAAAATGTTAAAAATAAAAAAAATTTATATATACTAATATGATATTATGTTTATGGAATAAAATTTATTCATCTCTTCTTCCATCAAATGTTAAACAAAAACATCATTCGTGTGTATGATGGACCACCGCCTCAGAAAACGTTGTAATTCGTTTTCTATAGTCAAATATAACAAATGTTTTTGATGATGGATTTAATTTTTTATATTATATTCATGAAATATTAATGATTTTAAAATTTTAATATATCATATAATTTCTTACCCTACCTTCCATAGAAAAATGATACCGTTGTTCATGCATACAACAGACTGCATCCTCACGAAGCGATGTTATATTTTTTATTGCTGAATCACATGGATTGTATATATAATTATATTTTAAAAAATAATATGACATTTATGACATAACTATAACTATTTAATGATAAAATAACACTTACCTTCTTTATATCATGATAATATAAAAATGGAATCATTGCACATTTGTAAATATGATCTACCGTCATTATGATCATAATGGCATTCATTTTTCATAACCATTTTTATTGGTTGGTCTTAAAAGTTAATTTTAAGTATATTTTTTTTAATTATTTTCATGGTTATTATTATATGGATATTGTAATAATTACCCCTTTGACCATGGTTAATAACGTGATTCTATTTTGAAATTATGAATTGAGCATCCTCAAAAACACCCAACATGGACAAAACAAAATAAGTAATTAATACGTCATTACAAAAATTAAGTAAATGGTTTCAGTATAAGTTAATAAACCTGGAAAAATTTATCAAGAAAAAAATAATTTATATATTTTTATTATAAATGAGATAAAATACATACACAATAAAGTCTAGACTCGAGGTGTGAGTTTTATCTCAAAACTTACTTCTTTGACACACATGTTATTTTATGCTCATAATTTAATTTAAATGGTGTATATAATACCCATTTATATATTATATCCTGAATCATTTATAATTAATTATACTTTAATTTAAATTTTAATTAATTATTTATGGGTGTTATGATTCAAAATTTACCTAAGCGGTAATGGTTTATGTTTCAATATAATTTTAGCCGGGATCATTTATACTTAATTTTTTGTTATTATAAATTATTTGATCAATTTATAATACAGAAATTTCATTTTATTAATCTATATTTTTTCATTAAATTTTTATATAATATTACTATTTCCCTCTCTTTGTTACTTAAAATTATTAAGAAAATTATTTTTAAGAAAATATGACTTCATTTATCTCTTTTGTAGAAAATTATTTTTCTTCCATATCAAAATTTTTTAAAAATATTTTCAAGAATATTTTAATATTATTAAAACTATTTATTAATGAAATTTTTACCCATATTTAACTTTTTAAAAAATGTTTCAAAATGAATATTATAGTTTTTTTCTGATTGATGTACTTTTTAACAATTTTATAACAGCGTGAAATGTTTTTTTAAACTTATACTACATGTATAAAATTAACATCCATCATGACCACTCAATTATTTGAATATTTACTTATAATTTTACATGGATATTTTTAAATAAGCCTTTTTCTATATTATTTTAAAAGTTTTTATATTTTGAAAATGTGATTTCGAAGTGAAAGGCTATTTTCATCAAGAAATATTCCATGCAATATTTTAAGGATATTTTCATCAACGACGTTAAACTTTAATATTATGGATTGATTTTAAATTATGTATATATTTTGATCACATATATTACAAGATTATTCTACCTTAATTTTATGGGGTTATACATTCCTTATGTTCATCTGTAAAATTACTTCATTATTAAATTTTCTTTGGTTATGATTTGAGACAAGATTTTGAATCTCATTTCTTTTTGTGGGGAATTCTTATTATTATTCCTTAAAATTGATTTCCTTTTGTGGAAACATAACCACTGACATGTTATGATGGGTGAACCCATAAAGTGCTCCAACACATTGGGTAACTATTTTGTCTAGTGGGGTGTCATGTATGGGATTAGGGAGTAAAACATATATAATACGAGTCATTATTTACCATGTGATATTATCTAGGTTGTTAGCCTTGAATCATGTTAAAATCATGTTACATGTTACTATAACATTTTCTATGATGCTAAGATCTTATGATACCAAGAACTTTATATTATGATAACTTGTTATTACTCTTGAGACTTATCTTTTATGATATAATGATATACTTTTAACACATAAGTTATTCTTCCTTATCATGTTTTCCCATTATTGAGATTTTTAGATCACCCCTTTGTCTATGTATTCCCTAGGTTATCATATTAAATTTATGAGTTTGAAAGGACTTAGGAGCTTAATGTGGAGAATAAAAAATTATTTTTTAATTTTAGTATCACTTTGATTTATCATGAACCTAGTATTCTAAAGACACTAGGCCTCATGATATTTGGGATATAATTAATGGATGTTTTTATTAAAAATATTTTAATAATATGTGTAAAGGGATTAGGTTGCTGTAGTTGGAATCATATAATTTTGTTGTTATTTTTTTTTTATTAGGACTAGAATAATTTATAGATAATTGTAACACCCTAATATCTTATAGTATGTCTCTTTTAAATTTAACATCTTCGATAGCTTATGAACTGAGCATAAACTAATTAGTATATACTATAAAATATTAACATGGCCGTTGGGATAGTAATATGACCATTATAAATAGTAATCCAAACAAGATATTTCTAATATCACATATGAAAGTATAAATAAAATTAGGTATATTATTAAAGATAAGATAATATATTTATATATTAGAATAAGTAAATAAATGTTTTAAAAATAGTAAATTAAGGATATGTATTTTTTTAAATGTAAATGTTTATTTAAAATTTTATAATTAATAGATAAAATTTATTTTCACAAAATAGATTCATATATTATTATCTTTCTTCTTATGATTATAAGTTAATTTTATGATAACTTCGTTAATTTTTCAAAGTGCCATAAATCAGTTATAATTTTAAAATCAATATTTTTAGAATAAATGGAAATTTTTATTTAAACAAAATTAAATTTATCATATTATTAAAAATTTATTTTCTTAAAATAGAGTCCATTTCATAAATAAACCTATTTAATTTTCCCAAGTATTATTTTCTAGTAATTTTCTAAAATAGTTTAATTTTTTGATGAATAGAAAAAATAAAGTTTTCACGTAACCCATGTAACTTGAATTAAATAATTCATTATTTATGAGTGAAAAAATGATTTTCGGAACTTCAATTTCTGATATTATATATTTAATTTTAAAAAATAGTCATTAAAATACAATAAAATCGATTTATAAACCAAAAATTATTTTAAAAAACCTAAAGTCAAAAGTGATTCTTTAAAATAACAAAATTTCCCACTTTCCTACTTAAAAAATATTAAATTAAAATAATAATAGTGTTTTAAAGTCTCAAAACCACTATATTATATTAATATATGATTTATATTATAAAAACATCACTATTACCAGTCTTAACCTTTGATATAATATTATTTTTATTTTTTATTCTAAAAATACCCCTCTCCTCATGTATAAATAACCCCTATCCATTCCCTTGAAAAACTACTCATCCCACCCATTTGAGATCTAATTATCTAATAAAACATTCTCTCTTAATACTCTTAGAATCAATAATCTTGTTTTAGGGTGATATAACTCCAATCATGAAGGAGTTACAATGTCGTACAAGAGAATCCATAATGAGGAAAGTACAAGCCTCCATTAACTCTTCCCTTTCTTTCTTCTTCTCCATCTTATTTTCCCAATTACTTTAAAAAATATATACTTTAAAATTATTTATTTGGTAATTTAACATGATTTTAATTATTTTAAACTAATTCAATAATAATATACACAAAATATATAAATTTCATATTTTATTTTCTCTCTCTTTCAGCAACGTTCCGTTAAAGGTCGGTTAAACACCTATAGAGACATATCCAGGACAATTATTATAAAAACCTTAATATAGGGACAATATTAACTTTATATAAAATATAAATATTTAATTAAATTTATTATATGCTTCTATAATTAATTATACTAATGTATTATTTACATTTTACAAAATAGAGAAATCATGAAAAAATGGGTAATTTTTTAAGAAAAACATGATAATAAAACACTTCAATTTATTCAACAAAAATAATAATAAATTTAATCCAATGATTATAATTTATAAATATTTTTATAAATTACTATAATTCACTTCTAGATTAGTGTTTTAATAAACATATGTAAATTATTTAGCAGGTGTAAACAAGAAAGAATTAAGAAAGAATTAAGGTAAGGGATTCTCCCCAAACCTCCATTTTTTACATCGGGTAGTGTTTTATCTATTTAAACCATTGTAATTATTAATTATTCTTATGTAATCCTCTTAAATTATATTTTTATGTTACAAACATATGTACATAGCCCAATTATTCTTTCTTTGATGGGGAAATACAAGTTTTATATGGTTCTCTTCTCAATTATTCTCGATAAGCAATCTTTATTATAGGGAACTTCTCAATTTCATACCATTTTCGGTAAAATACATAATATATTTTAAATAAACATTATTATTATTAAGAAACGAATTTAATTATAAAAAAATATCTCAGTTCATTTCTAGTTTTTTGTGAAAATTATGCCTTTATCCTCTTTAAATACTCTTTTATATTTTCCCTCAAACCGCATTGAAGAGGCCCATCTCTAATGTTTCTTAAAAACAATTTATAAATTTTTTTACTTATATTGAACACCATTTATTCCTCAAATATAATTGTTATTATATTTTAATTTCTGATATATACATGTTTACAATCTGATTTTAAGACAAATACAAATGATTTTCCAATATAGCTCTTCTTCCCAAAGTAAAAGGGTATTTATCTTATGAATTCCTCAGTGATTTTACTAAAATAGTTTCATAAATTTAAAGACCATATATTGAATCCTATTTTTTGTTGAGATTTATCTCTTATGTTACCAAATACCATATTTTATTTAATAGTTTATGATTAATTTTTGAGAGGTATTATCTTGAAATTATTCCCTATTTTACTCTGGATGGTTTATAATTTGATAGAAGTTACTAATATTTCATATAATAGATTCAATATGAATGTATATGTTGTTTTGGTCCCACCCCTTTCAAATTAGGAATGAATTGGACATGGTAAGTAATGGGAAGGGCCCTGTATAGCCCTTTGACGCATCGTTAAGTCTCATGAGACAAACTGGACTGGGTTTTTACCCACTTATGATGTTAGTTTTTATATTACATGTGATTTTTCAACTAATATAATATCCATGAATTTAGCATGTCCAATGCATTCCTAATGATGTGGTTTTCGGTAATTCAATCATCTCCATGAATTTTTCTAAAGCCTTATTTAATTCTGGATCATCTCACTCCTTTTTATCTTCTTAGTTTTATTTTTGAATTAGATGTTTTCAATTCACCTTAACAAGGGATTTTTCAGTTAAAACTACTATTGGAAACCTTATTGAAACAAAAAAGTGTTGAGAAGTTCCTGTTATGACACATAAACATGCTCTAATTGATGATTTTAATATCAAACCAATGGTTGATTTTTATATAATCCTTGGTATGGACTAGATTTCAAAATATTACACAAATATTTATTTCCAAGAGAAGAAAACTACGATTTGGGATGATGATATAGAATTTTTTATCTTTATAGGGGATACTTTGTCATCTGAGTCACATATAGATCCACCGCCACTAGCTATTAAAAATGAGATTTATGGATAAGAAGAGATGATAATATCTACTGAGGAAAAAGGGGATCTCCAAATTGAGTACATACCTATTTTACATGAATACATTTATGTATTTCAAGAGGATTTACCTTGAAATAATATAGA
Organism: Viscum album; assembly: GCA_963277665.1. Classification (NCBI taxonomy): domain Eukaryota; kingdom Viridiplantae; phylum Streptophyta; class Magnoliopsida; order Santalales; family Viscaceae; genus Viscum; species Viscum album. The sequence continues at coordinate 1,485,955,010 of OY728137.1, read as the reverse complement.
GTGTGAAATTGATATTTTCAATTAATCTAATCCCAAAATCAAGACCTCTATCAAATAATTGTTATAGAATGGATGCAATGAAGTTAATAGAGTTAAAGAAAAAACTATAGTAATTGAGTGATAAGTGGTTTATATTCCCTATTATTTCACTTTGTGGAGCTCCAATTATTTTCATTAAGAAGAAATATGGATCTATAAGGCCATTCATTAACTATAGAGAGATCAATGATTTCATAATAAATAATTAGTGTCCACTTCCTCGCATTGATGAATTATTTGATCAAATTCATGTATCTCAATATTTTTCAAATATTGGTCTTCATTTTGGATATCATAAATTTTGTGTGAAGAAGGAAGATATTTTAAAGACAATATTTTGATAATGTATGAACATTATGAGTTTATAGTAATTCCATTTTTACTGACTAATACACCCTCTATTTTTATCAATATAATAAATATAATTTTCAAGGAATATTTTGAATATTTGTTTGTGGTATTTATTGGTGATATATGGATATAATCCAAAAGATATGAGGATGATGATAACCACTTACAAACTGTTTTGGAGAATCTTAGAAGAAAAGGGTTATATGGAATGTTTAGAAAGTGTGAATTTTGGATTCAAAAAGTTTTTTTCATGGGAATATTTTTTCCAAGGATCGAATCTTAGTTCATCCTATAAATATAAAGAAATTCCAAGAATGGACTACACAAATGAACATAACTACGGTACATTGTTTAATTGCTTTATCAGGATACTATTAGTGTTTTATTCTGATTTTTTTAGAATTATCTAAGAAATTTACCAAAATTACTTGTAAAGGGGTTAATTTTATTTAGAAAATGTAATGTGAATAATTTTTTGAATAATTGTAGAGGAGATTAGTGAATGCTTCAATTTTGTCTCTACCATTGAGAAATAGTGGATTTATGATTTATGTTGGTGAGTAAAAGAATGAACTTGGATTTTTTATTATAAAGAATGAAAAAGTTATTACCTATGAATCAAGATAGTTAAAAATCACGAACAAAACTATCAAAGTCATGATATTGAGTTTACAATTGTAATATTTTATCTAAATATATAGAGAGATTATCTCTATGGTGAATGATGTGAGATATATAAAAATCAAAAGAGTTTGAAATATATCTTCTAATATAAATAAATCAACATGAAGAAATGGAGATGGATCGAGATACTTAGGATTTATATTGTTTAATACACTTCTAATCGGTGAAGGAAAATAATGTTGCAGATGCATTAAGTAGGAAGGATCATGGAGTTATGATCAAAATTAGGATTAACAAGGATCCTATGTATATGAATATTAAAAAGAAGGATATGGGAATTATCAAGGAAGCTGAAACATCAATACATTTTGAATTTATTTCCCAACCATATTTATTGGAAAGTATTAAAATTTCTCAGTCTGATGATGAGGATTTTCAAAGGAAAATTAAAGCTATAAATGATGGTAAATTGGTAGACCTCATATTTGATGATGGAATTTTACAAAAATTTAATGGGATTTTTGTTACCTGTATACCCAAGCTAAAAAGTGAATTTTTGGATGATGCCCATATCTCTAATTTATTTATACACCCTAGTAGCACTAATATATATAGAGATTTTATAGAAAATATCTAGTGGGATAATATAAAGTAGGAAATTGTTGATTATGTGTCAAGGTGTTTAGTTTCTCAATAGGAGAAGACTGAAAGAAAACATCATAGAGGAATCATTCAACCTATTCATATTCATACATTCAAATGTGATGACATTACATTGGATTTTATTATTGGATTAATAAATACTCCAAGAAAGAATGATGCAATGTGGGTAATTGTTGATTGACATTCCAAATATGAACATTTCCTCAGTATAAGTGAGTATTTTCCATTGGATATCATTACAAAAATCTATATTAATGATATCTTAAGACTTTATGGTGAACATATTTCAATTGTGTCTGATCATGATTCATAATTTACATCAAAATTATAGAAAAGTTTTTAGAATGATCTTGATACTGAGATTCATTTTAGAACTTATTATCACCCACAAACTAATAGATTGTATGAAAAATCTATTCAAATGTTAGAAGATATTTTAATGTCCAACTCACTTGAATTTCAAGGTACTTGAGATCATTATTTGCCTTAGGTAGAAATTTCATATAAAAATAGTTTATATTAATGTATTCAAATGAAACCATATGAAGCATTATATGGAAAGATATTTCATATAAAAACTTGTTGGGATGAAGTTAGTGAAAGTAATCTTATAGGCCTAGAACTTGTAGAGGAAATAATAGAAATAGGAAAGTCTATTAAAAAACATATCCAAGCATCTCAATGTAGGAAAAAGAGTTATGCTAACTACATAAGAAAATATTCGGAGTTTTGTGTCGGAGATCTTGTCTTCTTGAAGGTATCTCAATTGAAGGGATTCATAAGGTTTATAACAAGGGGAAATTGAGCCTTAGGTACATTAGAACTTGTGATATTATAGACAAAATTTAAGTTATGGATTATCATTTTCCAGTGCCACCTAGACTTTCTAAAGTGCATGATGGCTTCCAAATCTCTTTGTTGAGGAAGTGAATTCCAGAACCACTATATGTTATCACTTTTGAATAAATAGAATTGGAACCGAATTTATCTTATTGTGAAAAGACTATCCAGATTCTAGATACCATAGAATAGGTGTTGAGGAATTATATGACAAGACTATTAAAGGTACTTTTAAAATATCATATGATTAATGAAGGGATGTGGGAGTCAGAGGAAATCATGTTAAAGAACTACCAAAATATTTCTACTAGGTGACATTTTGGAAATTTTGAGGCTGACGTTTTTGAAATATGGGAGAATTTAACACCATGAGATCTTATAATATATCTATTTTAAATTTATGATATTTGATATCTCATGAACCGATCTTAAGCAAACTGTGAAATACAATAAAATATTAACATAACCATTGGAATAGTAATGTGACTATTAGGAATAACAATCCATCTAATAGAATAATAACATATGCTATGAAAGTATAAATAAAATTTAGGAATCTTATTAATGAAAATATAATATATTTATATAATGGAATAAGTAAATTGGTGTTCAAAAATGATAAATTATGTTTTTTATTTTTGTTGAATGTTAATGATTATTTACAATTTCATAATTAATAAATTTTTTTTTTCAAAAAATTGATTCATAAATTAATATTTTTTTTTGTTTTATGGATATAAGATAATTTAATTAGAACTTAATTAATTTTTTAAAGTGTTATAAAATCAGTTATAATTTTAAAATTGATATTTTTTGAATAAATATTGAATTTAATTTATAAAAGTTAAATTTATCAAATTTGAAATATTATTTTTATAATATGGAGACCATTTGTGAAATAATCATGCTAAAATTTTCTAAATTCAATTTTCGGGTAATTTTCTGAAGTACTTCAGTTTTTCGATGAATAGTTAAAATACAATTTTCACTTAACTAGTGTAACTAAAATAACATCATTCATGATGTATTAATAACCTAATGATTTATTGAACATAAACATAAGATATTATATATTTAATTATAAAAATGATTCATTAAAATACAATAAACTAAATTTCCAAACTTAAAAATTATTTTTTATGACCTAAAGTCAAAAGTGATTCTTTAAATTAGAAATTTTTTTCAACTTTCCTTTTTAATAAAATAATGAATTATAATTATAAAGGTGTTTTAAATTCTTAAAAACATTATATTATATTAATATATGATATATTTTTTCAAAATTTCACTATTAAAAGTCTCACCTTTGATATAATATTTTATTTATTATTTTATTATAAAAATAACCCTCTCTTAATGAATAAATAAACCCTCTCCCTTTCATTAGAAAAAAATAATCCCACCAATTAAAAATACAATTATCTAAAAAAATATTCATTATTAATCCTCTTAGAATATATTTTAATATTCTAGAGTGGTACAAATTCAATCACCAAAGAGTTATAGTGTCGTACAAGAGAAGCCACATAGAGAAAAGATTAAGCCTCCATTAACTCTTCCCTTTTTTATTCATTCCCTTATTAGTTTTCCCAATTACTTTAAAAACTATATAATATAAATTATTTATTCAGTAATTTAACATGATATTAATGATTTTATCCCACTACAATTATCTTATATACAATCTATATAAATTTCAAACTCTCTTTTCTCTCTCTATCGACAACGTCTTGTTAAAGGTCGGTTTACCACCCACAAATAAATTTCCAAGACAATTATCACAACCAAATTCATGGATGGATAATTTGAATTATATATAATAAATAAATATTTAATTACATGTATTATATTCTTCTGTAATTAATTATACTTATGTACTATTTACATTTAACTAAATAGTGAAATCAAGGAAAAATGGATTTTTTTTAAGAAAAACCTGATATCAAAACACTTAAATTTCATCAACAAAAAATTTAATAAATTTAATCCAATGATTTTAATTGATAAATTGTTTTATAAATAAATAAAATTAAATTATATATTATTATTTTAATAATCATAATTTTATTTTTTGGTAGGCGTAAACACGACCAAATTAAGTGGGAATTAAGGTAAGGGATTCTCCCTAAACCTTCATTTTTACCTTCAGGTTGGATTTATCTCTCTAATCTAATATAACTATTAATTATTCTTATTTTATCATCAAACATTATTTTTTTACATTCAAAAAATATGTACCTAGCTCAATTATTCTTTATTTTATTGGGGAATATATGTTTTATAAGTTTTCTTTTTTTAATTACTCCAGATAAGCATGCCCGATTAAATGGATCCTCCCAATTTTTTTAACCATTTTTAAGTAAAATCCATAATATATTTTAAAAACCCATTATTTTTCTGAAATTGGTCACTCCATCATAAAAACCTATCTTATTTAATTTTTATTTTTTGTAAAAAATTATTTCATTCTCCTTTTTAAAGACTCTTATATATTTCCCCTCAAACCGCACTGAAGTTACCCATTTCTAAAGTTTGATGAAATTTTTGTTTACATATTTTCACATTAGTTGGGAATAAGTTATGAATCAAATATAATTTTTATACCTTTTATTTTTTAAGATATAGTTGTTTATAATATGATTTTATAATAAATTCAAATGATTTTCTAATGGAACTCTTCTTTCTAAAGTAAATGGGTATTTCTCTCAATATTTCCTCAGTGAATTTATTAAAACATTTTCATCTATTTCGACACCCTCTTCTGAATACTATGTTTTATTTATATTTATATCTTATGTTACCATATACCATATTTTATTGAATGTTTTATGATTATTTTATGGGATATACTATATTGATATCATTCTCCATGTTATTCTTGATGATTTATGATTTGGGGAAAGTTATTAATATTTCATATGGTTGTTTCAATATGAATTTATATGTTAATTATGTTCCAACAATTTTATATAAGGAATTAATTGGACATGGTAAGTGATGAGGTCCTTCTATTTCCCCTTGTTTCATTAGTAGGTCTCATGAGACAAACTAGATAGGTTTGTAACCATTTATTTATGGTGTCTTGTCTAAACCCTTGATGGTATGTATATAAATTCTCAAATTATTCATTCCCTTATTATGATATTAGTATTTTAATTAAATATAATTATTCAACTTTTAGAATATCCATGGTTAAGTTTCATTAGCATGTGATTGTTCATATGAAATTATTTGATCAACTTTTATTTTTGCCATATTATTCTCAATATTATGTTTTAATGGCATGAATTTTTATTTATTCACCTTGACATATTGGTTATGTTTATTTATGATAGCATCCATTGTATTTCTTACCATTACTGGGAGTCTGATCTCACCTCCTTATTATGTTTTATTTTCCCCCAATATTTAAAGATGTATAATTTTATTGACAAGAAAGGATAACTGAAGAGACTCTGAGTGTTTTTAATTGATTTTATAGGTTATACTTCATTTCTAAATGCGATGTTACAATTATATCTATATTTGGTTTTCCAAATATATTAAACAATTAATTCCATTGGAATGAGATCAATTGTTCATAGTACCAATGTAATATAATAAGGCCCCGACTCCATTATACTCAAGTTGGGGTCTTTATAAGAACCATATGAATATGCATAATGACAGGAATAAATATGAAAAAATATCCTGAAATTTTGGTGAATTAGACAGCGAGTGGGTTCCAAGTAATTAAATCCCCATCTAGATACTATTATTAGATTTACCTCTATAAGAGTTATAACTAGAGGTAATAATTCTAAAAAGGGTGAATTGAGATTTAATTGATCGTCACCAAGTGCATGGAAATGAGATTTGATTCACACCTAGTTTGACACCACCGGTGGATATAATTTTCAATTTCACAAACTCTTTATGAGCTATTATGAATGACTTCAACAAAATTATGGGTAATAAAACGTAATTGTGAAAATACCATTGATAACCAAGATTAAAACCTAGGTAATCCTATGTTAGGATATAATTATAAGTTATAAGTTATTACTTCTTGTTTTATAGGTTTCCCTTTTGGTTGTTCATGAATTATGTTATTTTTTAATTTATTATTTTTAGTTAATGAAGGAAAATAGAATAAATAATACTAATATATAATGTGATGGGAAATGTAAAAATTTCCCTAACAAGATTCCTAACCTAATTAAAATAGAATCTTAGTATCTTCTAATCATTACAAATTATCTATCTTTAATTTTGATTAATAACTAGAAAATCATTGGATTTCAAAACATATCAAAAAAAGATAATGATGGGGTCTCATAGAAGTTTAATCATTAAAGATGATAAATAAAATAACAGTGACATTCTTAAATGTCAACAATTTGGAAATTATAACTATGGAGAATTTCTTAAAGAAACTAGAAGATTTTGTGTGTGTGGAAAATAGGGCACAAAGGAGCTAATTTTTGAAGACAAATGAAGAGACTGGTTAATAAGAAATAGGGAAATAATGTTCGACCTAAGTTAATATTAAAATTTTAATATATTAGATGTTAATAACTTGTCCATTATTTGATTCAATTCCCAAATACATATATTAATTCGTTAGGGAATTTTTTATGATAATCATTGAAATGTAATGATTGAAGTGTTTAGGTGTTGGATCTCATGAATCATGTTGTTGAAGTATTTTTATCAATGGTATTATTGTTATAATAATCTTGAAACTTATAAGGATTTTTATGAAGTATTTTTTCTTTAAGTATTTTCATGAATATGTTGAAAGGTACCAAATACCTAGAAAAATGATTTAATGGTAAGTTGATATTTAATGAAAACCCATGATTAAGGAAAATATAATATTGGATATGTTTATGATGTTGGGGTAATTATGGTAAATTAAAATTATTTTATTTCATGGAAAAGAATGATCTTTATATTAAATATTATAGGTCTAAAAGGTTATTTGATGATCAACTTAATTTTGAGGATGTTTATCATATTTTTAATGTTATAGAAATTATATGAATATAGTCTTATTAAAACCATATCCTACATGATGGGTGACAACCCATCACATATGGTAAGTCTAGAGAGCTTTAACTCACAACCGAAGGGTGATAAGGGTGTATCTCCCACCATTAACCTATGTTGTAACACCCTAAGATTTTGAAATATGAATATCATATCTGATAGAGAGTATGATATTCAACACCAATAATAGAATAGAACATAACACCTCTAGAATTTAAAACATATTTATTTTTTTAAAATTAAATCTCTTAAATATATTGTGTTACATGCAACACTGTGTTTGGATTGCGGCATACTCAAGGCTGAGTTTAAACAAAACACGATACTCTGTTAAAATGTTATTTAAACATGAGCATTATAACATAGAAGTTAAATTATTTGGAATGAATTGAATAAAATTATTAAAATATATATTTTAAAAATTTATATATGCTATCTATTTATTATAAATTAAAATAAGAATTATTGGTGAGAAAAAGATTTTTTTTCTAAAAAACTATTTTTTTAAAAGACTATTTAGTTTTACTTTACACACATAGTTAAAAACTAATTTCTTCCATTTTTAGATAATTTATACAATACAATAAACTTGATTTTTGGAATTTATATATGAAAATTTTCTTGGAGTTAATTTTTTGTATTTTTCTAAAAAGTTTCATTTTTTGATGAATAATTAAAAATACTGAATTTTAATTGAAAATTGCCTCTTCGCTTAAATATTTTAAAATGTTAAATTATATTTTAAATTTGTTTTAAAGTAAAATTAGATAAATTTTATATCAATTAACCTAAATTAGATAATCAAAATAATTTTCATATTTAATTTATATAAAAAATCTTTGTAAAAGTTTGGACATTTCACTTAAAAAACCCCTTTTCTCGTCACATATGTGTGATTAATTTTATATTAAAACATTCCATTTCTATGAATTTATTTTTTAATAATTGATTCAATATTTTTTTAATAATAATAATTTATAATTTATAATAATGAAAAAATTATGTTTTACTAAAATGAATATTGAAAATAGTAAAAATCAATTATCACAGTTAAGGTAAAAAATTGATTTAGCTGAGGGTTAAATTAAAAAGATAAGCATAATTATAACCTATCAACTTATATTAAAACTATTTTATTGAAATATTTTAAACCTTAAACATATAATTTTTTTTAATTTCTCATTTTCAACCCTTTTGATTTATGAAAAACATGGGATCACTAAATTCTTTTTAAAAATAACAAGTATGTCATCTCCCCCTTATAAAAGGCCACCCATATTATCTATTATTCACACATTAAAAACCATTTAGTTTGGAAAATACCTACCCAAATAAATTCCTAAATTCCCTCCTATCATCTTAGAAGAATTATTATTTTTTCATAAATCAGTCTTAAGAAGTCTTTAGTGAAAACCTAAGGGAGATACCTGAAGAAGAGACAATGTTCTTCAACAAGCGTCTTTATTTTATCTATTTCTCCACCCCTTAAATTATTATTAAACCATGATGATATACTAAAATCACTATATTATATATAATGATATATTTTTTATAAAATTTTCATGACTGACAACCATATCCACTTGTATAAAATAGGTTATGAAATCATTGTTAATATGTACGACAAACTACCGCCTCATGAACTGATGTCATTCGTTTTCCCATTACCACATTTCATGATTGGGTATGATGATGGATATTATATATATATATATATATATATGATATTTATAAAATATTTATATCTTTTTAGTAATTATATCATACGTTTATTCTAGAATTTTTATTTCTTAAGGGATATGATAACGTCGTTAGTGTGTACGACGAAATACCTATAGGGCCCCAGCCTTAAACCTTACTTAATCTTGAGTTATTTCAAGAGTACACATTTAGGATCTTTTTAGGTTTAGAGTTTTAGAGAATTAGATCATAAATCATGCGTTACAATCCACATTTAAACAAAGTGGTTACATAAAAGATAGTACTCATTTTTCCCATCAACGAAAACATATTTAAAATAAAACATGGATTATTTCTTGACACTTCCTTGACACTATCATCACATCATGTACCTTTCCCTTGACCTATGAAAAACATTTCAAAAATGTGGGATGAGCATAAAAAGCTCAGTAAGGTATATAAAATTACGTAAAGGAAACATTAGTACATGTATACATAAGAATCAATGAAATCATACTTTACTCATAAAACATAAGCACGTTAACATACCTCATGAAATCATAAGATTTATGAATAACTCATAGAAAACATAATACATAGAGGTAACTTGAGGCATTCATAACATTCTTACGTATGGAGTAACCCTCATGGTTACATTTGGAATACCCATCATAATATATTCGCTAAATCTCTTCAGAGAAACCTTAACATTTAACCCCTTCGCATTACCCAATGCATTGGAGATCTATATCGAGCTCACCAGCCCTTAGTTTATCACAGAACCACCCATCTTCATAAATAATGCTCAAGAACTATAACATAATCGTATCACATAAAAAATGCATAAAGGAAACATAAAATTTCCACATTTAAATCACAAGATATTAATACAACACATTGATATAATATAAACACTTTCAAAACCATTTTCAATACCAAAATAAAAGAAAATTAAAACACGGTATTTATTTTTCCCTTTAAAAAAATTTATGGCTTGTAGAGGAAGCCAAAACTCAAATAATGGTCACGGCGGCGGAGAAGTCATTGTCGCCGCATACGTACGAAAAAAAAACATTCCCTTTTTTCATTTAGTAAACGCTTCATATAAAAAATATTCCTTTTGAATAAACATAAAAGTCAACGGGGTTTATACACTATATAAGAGAAAGTTATGTATAAAACAAAATATGCCTCAATGAAAGGAGATTGAGACGAAGTCCCTTACCTCGGGTCCGACTTGACTCGATCATTTCTTTAACCTCCTGAATAATAAACTTGAGTTAATTTCTACTTTCTTAAGAACTTTTTCAAGTTCAGTATTCCTTTTATATCACTTATTACCATGTTATGAACACTATGTAATTATTTAAGTTAATAATGGTCGTTTTGTCGATCATTGGTACATGAGTAAAAAATAAACCCTTGATAATTACAAGTTTTTCATGTATAAATTATATACAGAATCATATTCATGATTTAGATATCCTATATATCATATATATCTATTATATACATTCATTTTTAAAATTACATAACATTTAGTGGTAAGAAATGAAATGCACCGTTCATGGAGACGGTAAGTCATACGTACGCATGAACGCTACTTTCATTTTTATTTCCTATTTAATGGAAAGGAATAATAATGATATAAAGGTATATTATAATTTTAGTATAATATCATATATAATATAATTAACTCCATCCTTTATATGTCCCACATATGGCATTAACAAATCAAATCACTTTGAGGGGGCGGTAGTCCGCACTTCCTAAAATGAAGATATCACGTTTACCCATAATGGAAATCATAAAGGTATGACATAAAGGAAAAATACATAAGATTAAGGAAAAAATAACCATATTATATATCATATATAAATATAGTGACATCTTAATGGACATGTTTGAAGGTTTTATAAGAATATTGAACAATCATCGTTTTGTGAGGTAGAAATTCGCCATCCACGGAAACAGTATGCTCTTTAACCATTAGATGTATGTGTGTGTAAGTGTAGCTCGAATAATTCTTATAAAAACATCATAGTATATTGAATATACTGGTTTTGTTACAAAAGAAACGAATAAAAAGTGTTTAGGGGGTTGGAGAAGCAAAATAAAATAAAAGAACATTAGAGAAGTCTTTACCTTTAAATCGGGTAACTCCTCTTGGTTTCAACCAAAAGGGTTTCTTGATGAGATTTCTGCCTAAGGTAAGGCTTCTAGGATCAAGAGAAGGATGTGGAGAGATAAAATTAGAAGATCTTGGCTGAGACAATGGCTTGAGAAGTGTGGGTAAGGATTTAGAGGTGGGGGCCTTTTGTAAGAGGAGAGGAGGGGCACTCTTGGAAAGTAAAGAAATGTTACATTATTTTAAAATGCGCATCGGATTTAAAAGGTCCCAAATTAATATAATTCAAGGATAAGGTGATAAGGGTTCTTAATATACTCATACAATAGGTTTTTGACAAGTGTAAGTCTTAGATTTTACATTATATTTTCATTTTATTTAAATCGTTCATTAATGAGATAATCATTGCATCATCATGATGTCATAAATAATTTAATTTATTTAATGTCTAAAAATTATAAAACAAATAATATGATGTAGGAAATATTTTTATCTTTCCAATGAATATTTATAGTCCAAGGGATCATTTATGTAGAAAAAATTAATTTTTTTTACTTAGGTGTAACAAACTTTGTTATATTTAACTTTTTTTAAAAATAAAAATATAAAAAGTCATTATCACACAAAAGTGATTCCATGGGGTCCCTAAGATTGGAAAAAGACATACCATGGTCGTAAATGACACAAACAGTAGCATTAGGACACATGTTGGGGTCATTTGTTATTATTATGATATAATTTTATTATCCTTAACTACCCGATTACTAATTAATCACGATAATTAAAGATAATTACCGTCGTTACTATTCATAATGTCCAAAAACAAAAGAGTATTAATGACATAATTTGGACCTTCTGATTACAAATATGGAATCAATTTTACCAAATTACAAACATAGAAATTTCAATAGTTAATTTAAAAATAATTCTCGTTGTCAAAAACAAATAGCGGGGTTTTTTTGAAACAATATCTATGAAAAGTTTGGCACTTGTTTATGCCCAATTCCAAAGTGAAATTAATCTCAATGACCACCATTTGATTATATGGTAAAAATATATTCTATTTAAACTTTAAAAACAATTAAAAATATAATCTAACCATATATTAAATAAGATGAAAAAGCAGTTTTGATGTAAAATGCAGTATTTTTCACTATTCATTAAAAAAATGAACATTGTCAGAAAAATACCAAAAACTTATCCAAAGTAAATTTAAATGTCCCAATCATAGAGAATAAGTTTATTTTTACAAACAGATCTTATAAAATTGTCAATAGTTTGATTTAAAAATGGTTTGCCATCAAAAGGCAGTAAATCAATCTTTTAAAAATATTAGTGTATTCCATGCTTAAGATTTGATTTATTATCATTTTAAGTCTCTAAAACACTATCTAATTCATAAATATACATATATAAGAATATATATTATTCATTACTTACTTGGGATGTTACACTACCGCCTCACAATGTGTGTGTTTCATCTTTCACTAATGATTTATATGGAATATAACAAGGTTAAAGTTATTGATTTTAAGTGATATACATGAAGTAATTTTGATATTCATAAAATATTCATCATTCTATAAAGTCAATATATTTAATTTATTTCTTACCTTTTCACTCACAAAAAGACAATAACATCATTCGTGTATGTGTGTACTACCACCATTCCGAAGCAACGCGACTCTTTTTCCTTCTCTACACCTCATAGATGATATATATATATATATATAATATGGTATATATGATATTATGATAATTTTGGAAATATAATATATTAAATAACTTCTTTCCATAACGATCTATGAAAAATGGAAGCGTCACTTATGCGTATGTACGTCATTCGATCTACATGACCATAATGTACGTCATGTTTTATAACCATGTTTCATGATTAGTTTCAAAAATATAATTGATGAAAAAATATGATGTTTATTACATTATTATTATTCTTTAGATGATATAAATATATAATATTTTCTATAAATATATCTTTAATAGAGAAACATGCATGATAAAACAAGGTAATTAACACCCAAATAAATGAAAATAATGAAATATTGTTAATTAACAAGTAATAATTTGTCATAAAAAGATAATATATGATATTATAAATATTAATATGATTCTGATGTCATTTAATAACATTTTTCAAACCACTATACATGATTTTAATAATTTCCAATCAAATGGAAGCATGAGGTAAAGGATATCTTAACTCAATTTCTACTCATAGGGTTAATCATCTACTTCATTGATTATGTCATTCTATGATTATATTTATAATTAATTTTAATTAAATAATGTCATATTTCAACTTTTTTAATGTGTATTTTTAGTTGAACCAAATAATGTATTTATTGAGTAATTCTCACTTCAACATTATGATCGCTGTAAAAGTTTATTTAACAATCACATTCTGATCTAGATTGTTTACTCTTGAATTTTTGATGAAAGAATATATTTCACCATATCCTAATTAACCAATGTAATTTTATTATTATATATTAATTCATCATAGTTTCAAGTAATATTAAAATTCTATAACTCTTTGGTACTTAAATTAATTTTGAATTTTTTAATTAAATCTGACTTCATTTATCTCTTCTGTCGGGAAAATGGTTTCTTTCAAAACCATGTTTTTTTGAAATGTTTCCGAAAATGTTTTTAAATATTTTAAAATTATTTAATAAAGTAATTTTTATCCAATTTTACTCTTAAATTGTTTTCAAACAAAACATTTTTAATTTCCAAAATAATGGTCGTTTTTCTTTTAATGAAAATGTGAAAGGAATATTCTTATCATTTTTCAAACCAGGCACTTTCCTAACCTTTTTATAGTGAAAAAGAATGTTCATTTAAAATTTTATGACATGTATGAAATTAATTTTTTTATAAACCTCATTTATTTTAAGTTTCATTTTAATGTTTACAAGGATATTTTTGAAGAAAATGTTTTTATTAGTGATTTTCAATGAAAATGATTTTTATATTGTTTTTGAAAATGAAAAAGGTATTTTTCCTTATAATTTTTCTTATGATATTTTATGGTATTTATATTATTAAACAACAACAACCCTTTATTCTTACTCAAACATGTATATATATTTTTGATACCATAATTATTATTTCTTTGGATTGTTTATGGTCATTTTTACCAAGTAAAGAATCAATATTCACTTTATTTATTCTTTTTTATATTCATTAACTTCACCTTATAATGTTTACTTTCCTATGATCATTGGAAATTAAATTTTCCCTAAATATCCATATTATATATTATTGATATGTTTATTTTTTAAATTGTATATCATTTCTACATGAACTTAATTTATTTATTTGGGAAAATATTGATAAATTTACATTGTTTACTCAATAAATATATTTTTTAATAAGGAACTTTGTTTATGAATTAAATAAATTATTTTTTATATAATTAATTATTTGGAACTACAGTGATAAGTGGGGATTGTTATAATATATCCCCTCGATGAATCAGTTGGTCTCATGAGACAATAAAGTTAATTTGAATTAAATTATTTTCTAATTATAGATTAAACTATCTTGAGAAAGATATTGAAAGTAGAGGTATCATGATTCCTGATATCAATGAAACAAAAAATTTAGAATTTCCTTCATTATGTTTTCAATTAAGATTATCCTTGAGATTTTCACAATGATATTTTCTGTAGATATATTTCATTCCCAGTTTTTGATTAAATGGAATGTGTTCTCAGTTATTTACCTTTCAATATTGATTATACATTATCTTGTTATGATTTTTATGTTATTAATTAAATTTAATTTTTTTAGTTGTTTACCTTGACATTGTTTATTCAAGTTAATTATTTAAATAGAATATGTGTTTAGATATTTTCCTTTCCATATTTTTCATTCCTTACTGATTATGTTTTTCTATTCATGATAGATTCTATTATACATAATCCTTAATGAGAATTTTATCTCACCCATGTTTTTATTCTTTCCCAGGAATCCATGAAGTGTACTATATTTTATATGAAATGTTATTCTAGAGAGAATAATGTTATTCTCAAAAAAAACTATCTTGAATTTTTTTTTCAAATGTAATGAATGACTGATGTATGTATCTAGTTTACCAAGAGTATTAAACTATTCAAACCTTTTGTATGAGAATATTTTTATCCTTTGAAAATTTAATAAAGCAGATGCATGCTATAGACTACTATGGATAGGGTTTCTATATGCATGATGTGCTGTTTAGTATGGCATTTTTTTTACATTAGTGATTTTTCAAATAAATATTATGTTGATTTTTGTAATCATATTTTAGGATTAAATATTTTTCAATATTTAATATTTTATAGTGATTAATGATATTTTTGGAAATTTTTTGTTAGGTTGATGTATATATAACCCTTAGTTCTAACATGCGATTTAATATGAAATATTATTTGGGAAGAACATAATTAAATCCTTGAATGTTGGGGTAATTTTGGATGTAGGGTTATTTAGTTATGGAATGATTTAAGTTAAAATTATTATTGGGAGAAAAATATGACGGTGTATTAATTTTAAGAATTATCATACCTTGATCTAACCATTTCTACTTTTGGTTAATTTCTAAATACTATAGGAATATCTTGATATCATTTTTTTGAATCACTTGATCTGTGAAAACTTAATTTTAGCGACTTAGGCATAAAAAACTCATCTTGAAGTGTCATAATTTTGAGAAAAAGAATATATTGTGGTAAAAATTATTAATGGATGAAATCATACTTTTAAAGTAAGTATATTTCCTTATTTTCTTAATATTTATGGTAAATGGATCCCTCATTTTTAGGAAAAGGATATTGAAATAAAAATGTTATTCATTTTTGATAAATCGATGATCTCTTATCTATAAAAAATGTATAATGTTGTCTCCTAAATGGAACTTCTTTCAAAATCCATTTTTTTTCACTTCCCACCAATACTCTCCTATATATAAATCTATTTAGGTGATGACCTTTTTATTTCCCATCCCACTTTTTAAGGGATTTTAAAATAACACTATGTTCAATGGTGTATTCAACACACAATATTGAGTTTAAATGAACCACATTATAATATTAAAATATTATTATATAAACATGAATGATTTAGCCTTGACGATAAATTGGTTGGTATGAATATTAATAACTAATTTATAATATATATAATAAATTCTTATATAATTTTTTTGAAAAATGCTTAATAATCACTCAATTATTAATGAAGTTATTTTATTCTACAAAAATATGTTTCCCTTAAAATATTTATGGCTTTTTGAGAGAAAATATTATAATTAATTTTTTGAAATATTATATATGTTATTTTAAAAAATTAATTTTTTTTGAAATCATCTCATCAAAATTTACTTATGGTTAATTTTTTTTGATTTTTTTAAAAAATTGACTTATCAATGAATAGTGAAAACACTGATTTCTATAAACCCGAGAGTTCCTTTTAATAAATTAAGTCATTTAAATTTCACATTATTATTTAAATTTGATTTAAAATTAAAATAAATTTTATTTGTTTATATTTAATCCAATCTATTACATTTTAATCACCTTTATATTACATCTTAGTATAAGTTTATTCTTAGTCTTAAAAACACATTTTCTTGAAAACTATTTTAAAGTGCATATTATTTATTCTTTTGAATTAATTAAAATAAAACCTAAATAGTAATTATTTTATTGAAATTTATATCTTATAAACATACCCTTATTAATTTAAATTTACATAATAAAGGTTACTGGTCATAGAATTATTTTCAAATCATATTTTCCTTCAAAAAATGCATTTTTAAGAAAACCAATTTTCTATCAGGATTGAGGGTTTTATATTAAATTAAATTAAATAATTAATATGAATATAGTTTTATAAAATGAACTATATAATTTTAATAAGAATAATTTATTTCATATAATAAGATCAACTTAATGTTTGGTCATAATGAATAGTAGAAATAATGAAAAAACTAATTATTGTGGCAATAATATTAAAATGATTACGTTAGAGGTAAGGGAAAAAATGTTTAAAAAATGTTTATTTTTAGTGGTGTAGGTGTGTCTTGAACTTATAACTACTTCCTTTAATTTTCAATTTTTTTTATCACTTGGATTTAGATGGACATCCAATTATTGAATTGTTTTGGGTATTACAAAAAGCTACTTATTGGTCAGAGTGTGTAACTCAAGGGGTGGGCGGGGGGGGGGGGGGGTGAATTGAGAATAAAATAATTTTTTTTTTGTAAAAAAAATTTAAATAAAATCCCACAATTTAGATACAATGAAAGAAAACACAAAGTGGAATAAAAAAGGGGTTCAGTATCAAGATGAGACCTAATCCCCTCCACCGGGAAATCCCTAACTTCCAAGTGGATTATATAACTATAATATGATCCAAAACCTATATCTGGTATAAAAATAATATCTTACAAGATGTATAGGCCACGTGAGAACCTCTTTTACAAAAACTGTGGGAAAAAGAAAATATAGGCCACACATAGAGCTCTTACACAAATATTGTGGGCATAAAGATGAATATATAAATAATAGAATATAAAGTATTATTTAGTTGTATCTTAAGATAGTGAGGGTTGTTAAATAGATCAAAAAATGAACTGATCAAAATGTAAAATCAAAAAATAGAAGTAGAAATCAATAATATATAGAAAAGGTAATGATGATTGGTTTTTAGTTTTTCATATTCTCAAGTGTCCTCAAATGTGGAATAGTAAGGAGCTCAAATGGTTTCTATGAAATTTTCAATAAAATAGAGCATTTTGAAGTTTCTATTTTATATATATAGGAAAGTATCTTGATCATCATTATAATCCACACTTTCAATGTTCAAATTTAGTAGGTTTGAAATGTGTAAGATCTTGTATGATGATACTTCTAGTATTCAAAAAGTCTGACACTTCTCGATCACATGTGTTTTCTTATTTACATGGGGAAAAGATTTTGGAATATATATAACTGTTGGAAGAATTACCCATTTAAGAACAATCATAGAGATCATATAGATCCTCATACTGGTATATGACTCCAAATTCAATGTGTTCATGAAATATTTTATTAAATAATCATAAAATAATACTTCTACATTAACATAAATAAAATTTCCATTGAAGAATTTATTTCAAATCATAAATAACATCAACAATAGATCTTATAGAAGTAATTCATATCTTATGAAATAAATATCTTGAGGTGAGATAATTTCACTAATGGTCACTCATGCTGGTGGTTTCTCAAGCTATTGATGAGATATATGAAATTAGAGTCATGTAGGCTGATATTGTTTGAAACTAGCAGTGATACTTTTGAACTAATGGTCACTTAGACTTGCTGTCCTATATTCTAGAAGTAACTCAGTTCTAGAGTAAACTCATGTATGGTGGTAGTTCATGTATTACAATAGATAATACAGTGGTATATCATGTCTGGCGATTACTCATTTGAAATAATAATGAGTCCTTTCTAACACTTTGCCATTTTTTATCAAAATTTTCTTATAAAGTAAAATGCTATCATAAAATAGTAATCTTATTAGAAACATAATAATCCTAATTTGTGAGAATTGAAACAATATGGTTCAAAAAATATCTTCATTATTTATGAATAAAAATCATGAAATTTATATAAACCACCTACAAAATTTACATGAACATAAATAGATAAGTTTGAAGTGACAATATACTTAACATTTCAAAAATATGATATGAGAATTGAAAATTAGTTTGCAGAATAGAATTACTCGAAATAAATTTGGTATCAAATGTATGGTATTGAACCAAAAAATAGATGTACTTAAATTTTATCCAAATAATAATATTTTCAAAGGACAAATAAGGATGTTATCAAATAAAGAGACCAAAGAAATATATTCAAAGGAACAGATTTGAATAAGACTATCCAAAATAAGTAAGTTATGAAAGATAACTTTGGTATCAAAGGTAACATATAAAAGGATATAAAAATGAGTTATTAAATAAATATTTAGAGATAGAGTTCAAAGATAAATTCTACCCAACTTTCTTTCCTTTTTGGGATAATCAAAAAGGTAAAAAAATAAATAGTAAATACAATGAATTGAATAATAAGAGAGAGACATTCCATTAAGAATAAAAAGTCCTCAAATTACATCCAAAAATGATATATATAAAAAAGTAAAACAAAAAATCTATCAAAGACTAATGGGTAATAAGATTCACTCCTTGACTCAATTGTAGGATTATTAGGGACTTCTCCTTTTCTTGAGGTAGGAGGAACTAAAGTAGAGCCAAGGGTGTTGTGGTAGTGGTAGAAGGTGATAAAGTAGAAGTGGAAACTCTTAGATAACTACTAGTCTAAGATTCCTAATAGTTTAGATGGTAAATTTTTTGAAGGGATGGTACTATATAGAAAAAGGATTTGAAGAAGGATTATAGGTGAAGGATGTTATTTGAATGACTTCAAGAGAATCCATAGCTATTCCGGATACATATAAGAACGACTTCATAAGGGTTAAAAAATATACAATAATATTACATCCTTGCTCTATAGAACTAAAGAAATATTTATTTTCCTCTATAAATAATTTGATCTGGGGTGTCATCACCTTCAACTAGTCAACTTGATCCATGAATGACTTAGTGACAGGTGGCATCCTTAGAATATCAGACAAAAACTTGATATGTGAATTTAATTCATGTTTGATATATATCCTATAAAGGTAGTATTAAATGGTCTTGGTTATGGTTCCCTTATCACATAAGTATTTATTTAATCACTCCCTTACCAGTTTATATATATGCTCACCCTACTGATGAATCTTCCTAAAATCCACTTGAAGAGTGGAATAAACATCTCTTAAAACTGCATGGATCTCCTCTAGAACTATAGACTGCATCAACTCGGTATCAACTGAAACTGAGGTTGGTGGAGAGATATATGTAGAAGACATTGAATATAATCTCTCTAGACTCTCCATCATAATAGATTGATTGGAATAAAAGGAGGTCCTTATCTCCTCCGGCTTTGATTTCATGGTTTCCATCTCTCTAGATAACCTTATATTCTCAAATTCCACTTCCTAAATGTATAAATTCATCTTAAAATTAATGTGGAACACTACTGACTCAAATGTATTTCTAGAATAATTTTCACTAAGTTATATGAGTAGAAGTGAATGAGACCTCAAAATCCAATATAATTAAGAGATAAGTATTCCTACAAAAGTCTCTAATTCAACTCTCAATACAAAGTCTGTAGGCACTGGTGAAACATCTTTCTCATATCAAGGAATTCCAACCTCTATATGCACAATTTTTTCAAGAAAACTGAAGGTAAGGCTTAAAGATAATCATTATGATCAACATGCTCAACCAAATATCCCTTATTATATATCCCAATTCCAGAAGATATAGCAGGTCTACCCTCATTTGGTGGAATACGGTGGTCATCATCTACGTCACCGTAAGTAAGGCCAAGATGTTTGGAGCCTAGGGAGGGCTCCCCATTAAATGATACATTATCTTCTTCCTAATAATTTCCATATCTTCAAAAAAATATTCTACATACTTGGACTTTGAATATTTCAAACTAAGATGAATATATCATATGAATTTATCTAATTCAGAATGAGCCACAACAACTCTGATAGAACTGGGGGATCTCTCCCCCTTAATAGAATTATGGGATCTCCAAAAAAAAAATGTAACATCTCTAATAGGTTTATATGAAACTGATCTCTTAAAATACACATATCAAGATGAAAGAGGTATTTAAAAATACCTAACTTAAGCTGCAAAACCAACAGGTGATGGATGATGTGATAGTTCATTAATTACATTATCATCAACATTATGATAAAATTCTGCACTATCACTATCCTCAAAATCATTTATATTTCCACCATTTATATCCTTTCCATTTTCCTCATTATAGTCTTCCACAACCAATTTATAAGATTTAGAATAATAACTTCTAATTTGATCATCACGAAAAACCTCTTTCTCATTATAATCTTATTCTATGTCACTTAAAAATATTTATATGGTAGGATGGGTTGAAGAAATACTAGAAGATACAAAAGTCATAATAGGGCTCTTTGTAATATGAGGGTCACTTCCCTCTTCTACTAAGTAAGGAACCTCCACATCAACAACTACAAATTCTTATTCCTCATATGAATACTTCACTATATCATCTGGCTCCAATCCAGGATCAAAAAAATTCTTAGGTCATGTAAGATGATTTATAATATTAAAATCTTCATAGATATTTTCATTATCTATAACCTATTTATTCATTTAAGGTTTCCAACTCACCCTTATCCTTATAAAAAGAACCTTAGGTAAGAATGAACCACCATAATTAGCATCAACTTCATCATCTCAATCTATCAAAAATTTGGTCTCTATGAAAGTAGAAATAATCTTAAGATAAATTAAATAATGGGATATGGAGGATGACTTACACATCTGCATCATGTGTACCATGAGGTATATTCATAGTATGATCCTATCCCCTCTTTTGATAATGAATAGTAAATACACATATTGGTATCTCAATGTATTGAAGTCCCCTTTCCTCGAACGTAACAAATGTTGGATAAATTTAAAAAAAAGTTACATTCCCCATCCAACTCAGTAGAAGTAGGCCTCCTCAATGTTCCATCACCAGTTAGTTCTGAAAGGGATTTTAATAACTTAATGTTTTAATGTTACTAGGTATCATACCTTGATAATCATAAATAAATCCTTAATTAGGTACATTTAAACATTGAACACAATATTTTGAAGAAAATTTTACCTTTTTTACATCAATCATACTTTGAATAAGATCTTTCTTCTTCCTAATTTTGAACTCAGTTTTCTAATAAAACGAATGAACCAACCTAGGATATAAAGGCCAACTATTTTTTAAAAACAAATATACCCATACTTGGCCCTGGATCACCCATAGAACTATTGAATTATTGGAAACAAACCATTCAACATCCACTTATTTTTTGGCTACCATTATTCGATTCGCAAGTTATGGGTTGTTCAGATCAATAATAGTTTGAATCAGTTCTCCTATAGAATTCTTAAATGGCCTCATTTCCTTGGGAGATAACAAAAAAGGGTCCTTGATAATCTCTATTTTAGTTAGGCAAATAATAAAGCAAGGGTACAAGAAAGATGAAGGTTAGGAAAGAAGAGGATGGTTAAATATCTTGAAGGAAGTAGGTGTGAGTGAGAGTGACTCAAATTTAAAATTTAATCAAAATTTAGCTTTTTTAGATTCAAAATAATAAAATATAATAAAAATAAATGAATAAAATTCAATTAAAATCTAATAAAAAAATTATTAATAGAAGAAAAACTTGAAACATAGATGAGTGACTTATAAAATGGTCACTCACTAATGAGGACTCACCATTGGGGAATCACCAATGGTGACTCACTAATGGTGAAACGCCATTGGTGACTCACCAACGTTGAATTTTTTATGATGAATTATCCAATGAGAACTCTCCAATGGTGAGTCATCCAAGATTAAATACTAACTGAAATTTAATATTCTTAATTCATTTTTGACGTAACTTAATCTCTCAAAATTCAATGGTTTTTTATAAATATCAGCAAGATGACATTTTTTTGCTATGAATTCAAGAGTTATATCACAATTTTGAAATTTTTCCCTTAAAAAGTGATTGATTACACTGATATTATTTTCCATAGAATGAGACATAATAATTTTTGAAATGATTATCAAAATTGTTTGGTCACAATTTATAGGGACTTGTTTGAATTAATATCCATAGTCTAGAAGAGTGTGTTTCATCCAAAAAATATGATCACAAGAAAGTCCCTAATTTTTTGTATTTAGACTAAAAATTATACAGTGAAACATAATTTTGATATTTACTACACCAATATACTAGAGACTTTCCCAAAAGACGACATGTTCTAGTTGTTCTTTTTTTATCTAATTTACAACCACCAAAATCAACATCTGAATAAATTTATAAGTCAAATAATTTTCTTATAGGATCGAACAAACATAAAATTTTAATATATTTAATGTCTTTTAAAATCCTTTAACACAAATTAAGTGTGATTATTTAGGGTTTTATTGAAAAAAATCACACATACCCACACTAAAAATAATATCTCGTCATCAAGAAGTTAAATATAATAAACTTCGAATAATTTCTCTATAACTAGTTTGATTCACTGATATCACAGATTCATCAATAACCAACTTATAGGTAGTACTCATGGGAGTGTCACTAATTTTAGTTCTTTTAAAACAAAAAAAAATTTAAAATATATTTATTTTAATTACATTGATTTTAAATAATTATATATTTATTTTAAACAATATGAAAAGAAAGAAGGAATTTTAGTTCACACATTAAACTCATTTCAAATTCATTTTGCATTTTTTTTTCAAAAAAACATTACACATATAATTTTTAGAAGATCCAAAAATAATGTCATCAACATACATTTGAAATATTAGAATATATTTTGAAAATATTTTTATATAAATATTAGGATCAACTATTCAATTTGAAAAAACTTTTGAAATAATAAAATAGAAGATACTATCATTCCAAGATCTTGGGGATTTTTTTCAACTATCTAAATATTCTATTAATTTGGAAACACAATTAAAAAAATGAGGATTTTAAAATATGAGAATTTTTCCAAAAAAACATCCTCAAATATATAACCAATTAAGAATTCACTTTTGACGTCAATTTTATATAGTTTGAAATCAAAATGTTCTATATAAGTAAGAAGTATTTTGATGGAATAAAGTCTACCCACTGGTGGAAAGGTTTCTTCATGTTCAATACATAACTATTGACTATACCCTTGTGCATCCAACCATTTTTTATTTCTTACGATATTGTTAGATTCATCAACCTTTTTTCTAAACACGCATTTCCAATAATGAGAGTGTCTTTAGGAATAAATAAATATTCCCAAACTCTATTTATTTCAAAATTATTAAGTTTCTATTACTTAGACATTACCCAAAATTCGTCATTTTCTGTATCATTGATGTTCTTAGGTTTAAGCTATGATAAGAATGATTTACGTTCAACATAATTCCTAAGAGAAGCTCTAGTATGTGTACCTCTATCTAGTTCTCCCACTAAACCATCTAAAGGATGGTATCTATGAGTTCTAATAGCTCTTTAAAACTAAGGTATGGTTATCTAATGATCATCTACAAATTCAAGTTGAAATTATTCCTTAGAACTAGAGGGTTTTTCTACTTGCTTCATAGAATTTTTATAAGGTTTGGCATCAAAATGTAGAGTTGATAGACCATCTTCAAGGTTTTCTAAGTCAGTATTAGGCTCATGTGGATATGTTTCATTAAATTTTTGATGAAAAAATTATTCTATAGTCTTGGTTCTTTTATTAAACACTCTATATGATTTACTGGAATTTAAATCACTAAAGAAAATTCCTTCATCACTTTTGGAAAAATATTTTTCATGATTATTTTTTATGTTATGAATAAATTCTTTATAACCAAAAAATATAAAGTAGTTAACCTTTTTATTTATAATATTCCATAGTTCATAAGGGGGTTTCTTTAATTGAGGTCTAATTAAAACTATATTAATTATATAACAAGCTATATTAAAATCTTCTACCCAAAAGTAAACTATAAGCTCGTACTCATTAATCATTTTATGAGAAATTTCTTGAAGTGTCCTGTTTTTTATTTCTACAACCCTATTCTGTTGTGGGGCCCTAAGAGTAGAAGAGTTATGATTATATCCATTTTGTTAGAAAACATATTCAATGATTTTATTTTCAAACTCATGACAATGATCACTTCTTATGTCTTAATCCTAAGTCCATGAAGTGTTTTTAATGATTTAGTATACTTTGTAATGTAAAAATAGGCTTTACTTTTGGGATATATAAAGAATACCCAAGTATAACTAGAAAAATAATCTAAAAGGACATAAACATAGTTCATAACATTTAGACTAGAAAATATAGATGGTAAAAAGAACTATATGAGAACCAACTATAGGTGTTGAGATGTTGAAAGATATATTTTACTATTTCCATTTATGACACAGTTTACAAAATTTATCATTTTAGAATTTGAGTTTAGGTAGATCCTTGACTATCCCTTTTCGAGTGAGATTTATAAGTGAGTGAATATTGCAATGTGTTAGTATCAAATTCAAAATACAATATTATTTGTGAAAGACACTTAAACAAGAAACATTTTTAGAAAATAATTATTCTAAATTAACTGAATAAATACTGTCATATCTAAAAGTATAAAAAAATAAATAATTTTTAGAATCAAAAACATTGAAAGAATTAGTTGAAAATTTTACATGGAAACCATCATCACATTACTATGAGATTCTAAGAAGATTATAATTTAAACCATCTACAAATAACACTTTAGAAATTAAAAATGAGTTAGAATTACTTGGTTTCCTGAAGCCAATGATTTTCCCTTTAGCATTATCATAAAAAGTGACATGCACACCATATAACTTTATCAATTTATTGAAGCATGAATAATCCCTAGTCACATGTATGGAGTATCCACTATCCATGTATAATAGTATCTTACTAGACATTTTTAAGTAGGTTCCCTATAATATAGATTTTATACCAAAAATGATTTCTATACCCAAATATTATAGGTTTTAGAAATGTTTGTAATTTAGGAATTAAGAACTCATATTTTTTAATATGTTTACAATAAGAATATTGTATTTTTTTGAAAAAAATACAGAGTTGGTTTGAGTTGAATAAAAACTTATAGCAGATTTTCCATAATAGGAACTAGAATTTAAATTGTTCTTGATAATTCTTCTTTATCCATGTTGATAACCTAAACCAATAATGTATTTTGGATCCACTTGCCTTACAATTATTTGGGTGAGGATATTTATTCAATTAGTGAATCTATCTAAATAATTATTTAGTTTATCATTAAAAAACTACAATTCATTTTTTTCAATTAATGGTTGAGTATTTTTCTATTTTTCAACAAAATGTTCAGATTTAAAGTTCATAATTAAGTATGATATTTCTTTATAATTTTGTATCATTTACTTAGGCTCATGGAATGTATCTTCTACAATGTTATAATATTCAAAATTTTATTAGCTATTCATGTTATCATAATTTTATTAATCTCCAAAATTACTTAAAATATGCACCAGAAAATATTGTAAGACATTGGATACCTCAAATGTGTTTGACATGAGACAAATGATAGTTATATCATATTTTTCTTCTTGCGTTATGTCTGAATCACTGTAGGTATATTTTGGAAGAAATCAATGTTTCTTTAGTTTATTTATTTTAAATTTTATCCGCATCATCATATTTATTATTATATTTTATATTAGTACAATCAATGTTGACATACCATTTCCTTTTACATTTATAGCACACTATTTCATTTGAAGTTTCATCCCTCTTCCAATCACTTTTTAAATTTTCTCTATTTTTATATTTTAATTTAAAGATTGGTTTCCCAAAGAACTTTGTATTATTGTATAAAATTTTAAATCTCCTAGCCAAATGGGACATATCCACATCACTATCATCTAGTGATTCACCATCCCTTGAACTTTTAGGTTGCAATTTCCCATTTTTGTTTGAATGTAGTAGTTTTGAAGCATACATATTTCCTTTTAGATTTACCCTCCTCTTTTTGGACCTCTAGTTATTCCTGACACATAATCAATTTTCCAATCATCTGCTTGATAATTATATTAATAATATCATGTGATTATCTAATTGATATTGATGGTCCTCTTCATCTTTCTGGTAAGAACCTCAACAGGTACATGACACGGTCTTTATCAGAAAATGGATTTCCCAGTGAGTGAATTATGTTCAATATCTCATTGAAAATAAGATATATGTCAAAAATTATCTCATCAGGTTTCATTTTAAAAGTTCAATATCTATTAGTGTAGGAATTTAATCACATTTCTTAAACATTAGTTGTTCCTTCATGAGAAACAACTAAAGTATCACATATCTCAAAATAAATTATTCAGGAAGATATTATATTGAGTTATTCCTCACCCAAAGAACAATACAAGGAATTCATATCATTATAGTTATTTTTATATAAAGATTTACAAGGATCATAAATTTTTTTTATAGTAGTCTTAGGTATTTGATATTTGTTTATAATAATACTCCAAATTTTAAACCCATTATCTCAATATAAAATTTCATCTATATTTTCCACAAACACAATTTTTTCCATTAAAAAAATGAGGTCTATTGGTAGAAAAAACCTCTTGTGTAATATCTATAAAGAACTAAAATTTATATCTAATATAAATTTGATAACTTTAAAATAATCAGAGTTGAAATGTTATTTAATAGCGTATGATACCAAATGTTGGTCTTAGTGAGTAACTCAAGAGGGGGGGGGGGAGGAATTGAGTTCCCAATAGTTGTTTTAAATGCAGGTTTAAATAAAATACCTCAATTTTAAACAAATTCATCCAGTTAATCAAAATAGTAGTTTTCTATAAGTTTGTTCTTTTAAATTTTTTTTCAAAGCATGGTTAACACTCAGTTAAAAAAATATTCAAAATTACTTTATCTTTTGAAATCAATTTACTCAAATAGATCCCAATATAAATACTAGTAAAGTCTAACTATAAAAGTACCGATTTTTTTAAATGATAAAACAAACATAGTTTAATGATTTTAAATAGAGGAAAAAAATTAAAACACACAATGGAATAAAAAAGGGGTTCAATCTAAATCCATAACATAATCCCATCCACTTGAAAATCACCCCTACCTTGAAAATTATATTACTATAATTTGATCCAAAAAATATATCACATATAAAAACAAAAAATTATGTTCTCTCTAGAATACACATCAACCTATTCTACAACAACCATGGGAAAAATAAAATACCTACCACACAAGGACCTCTTCTAGAAATACTATGTCTATACAAATGGGAAGATAAATAAAATAACATCAGGTACTATTTAGTTATTTCTCAAGAGAAAATGTGTGTTGATAAATACATGAAAACTACTCAAAATATAAAAGTAAACAATTAAATAATAAAGTAATAAGATATATAAATGGTAATGCTTCTTCGTCGATAGTGCTTCATATGCTCAAGTTTCCAGAAACCTGTCATGAGGAGGAGGTTGAAATATTTCTTGGAAATGTGAAGTAAAATATGGCATGGTGAAGGTTCTATTTTATGTCTATAGGAATAAATCTTGATCATCCATGTAATTCACTCTTTCACAGTTGAAAGTTAGTAGGTTTTCAGCATTTAAGACCCCATATGATAATCCTTACACTATTCAACAAATTGAAAACTTTTTGATCAAATGTTTTCACTTTTGTGCATGTGTAATATCATATAGAATATATAATAATGTAGGAAGGAGTAACCATTGAAGAATAGTTATTGAGATCTTCCGGATCATCATACTAAGCTATGAATCTAGCTTCAATGCCTTTATGAAATAGTTTAATGAATAATAATTAAATAATAATTCTACATCAACTTCAATAAAATATCCAATGAAGAATTTAATTAAAATTATTCAGAAAAAAATGGTAGCACTTATGGTATTGATAAATATTTTACATCAAGATATATCTGGAAGTGAGATAATTGAAAAAATGGTCTCTCAAGCTGGTAGTGTTTTAATGTAGTGATGATACATTTGAAATTATTGCTGGTCAGGCTGGCAGTGTCTCAAGCTGGAGGTGAGACATTTGGTTTGACAGTCACCCAGTTTGGTGGTTAGCTATTCTGGTGGTGACTCAAGTCTGGTGACAACTCATGTATGAAGGAAGCTCATGTCAGGAGGTAGCTCATCTGGTGATAGCTCACATTTGGTGGTGACTCATTCAAACTAATGTTAAGTGATGTCTAGAACTTTCCTATTTTTCATCAAATTTTCCTTATAAATTAAAATTCTATAACAAAATATTAATCTCATTAGAAACATAATAAGCATGATTTTTGATCATTAAAATAAGGAGGTTCCAACACTAATCATCCTAAATTATAAAAGGGAACCCCCTCCCCTCACTTATTCACGCCTCTCAAGAAGTTTATCTTGACCAAAACCTAGAAAAATATATGTAAAACATTCTTATAGAAAATCTAGTGATTTTTTTAAAAAGACCATCCATAATGTTCTTAATAATAAATCCAAAGGAAATTACTCTAATAGAAGTTTACCATCTTCACTGAGCTCCTTCTTACCTCTTATTTTTTACACCGTAAATTATGTATTAAAAATTACAATATAATATTTTTTTATCCTATATACTGATATTTTATTATGTTTTGTGGAATAATATTCTACAATATCCTCTTCTATCAAATTGTTTATTAATACATCATTCGTTTGTATAACAGACTATTGCCTCAAAAACCAATGTACTATTAAAGGTATTTTTGATGATGGATTT
Source organism: Viscum album (assembly GCA_963277665.1). Lineage (NCBI taxonomy): Eukaryota > Viridiplantae > Streptophyta > Magnoliopsida > Santalales > Viscaceae > Viscum > Viscum album. The sequence goes on along the minus strand of OY728137.1, from coordinate 1,485,925,176 downwards.
AATGTTTTTATATGATATAATTGAAATATTTTTTTAAAAGGTAATATATCATATAATTTATTAACTTACCATCCATAATAAATGATTATGTTATTCATGTGTATGGTAGACTACCGCCTCACGAAAATATGTGATTCGTTTTTATCTCAAATTCACATGGGAGGTATATCATTGTTTATTTAATGAAATGGTATGTTATTTGTTATATAATGGTTATTATATAATGGTAACATAATTCTTACCTTCTTTCCATAATGATCATTTAAAAATGGAACCGTTACACATGCATATGTATGGACTACCATCTCCATGATTGTAACGTAGTTCATTTTTCATTACTATATTTCATGGTTGGGTTTAAAAGAATAATATATGTATGAAAAATATAGTTATTTCATTATTCTTATTCTATAGATAATTAAAAAATTACCCCTTTTACCACTTTTCACACACTGATACCGCTTTGAAATTAGGATCTAAGGATCCTCAAAACACCCGATGCGGACATAACTGAATAAGTAATTTAATATGTTATTAAAAGAAATAATGTAAATAGTTTTAGTATTAGTAATTAAACCTATAATTTTTTTTAAGAAATAAAATAGTTTATATAAGTTTATTATACATGATATAAAATACTTACATGAAAAATTCTGTATTAAAGGTAATGGTTTCGTCTCAAAACAAAATTCTTTATGACACATGTTATTTTATGCCCCGAATTTATTTTACATAGTGTATATACCATACCTTTACATATTATATCAGAAATAGTTCATAATTCATGATATTTTATGTCATAATTAATTTATATTATTCATCATAGTTATGATTCAAATGCAACCAAAGCGGTAAGGTTTTATATTTAAATATCATTTTAAATTGGATTGTTTATGCTTGAATTTAAATTGTAGGAAATTATTTTATCATTGTCTAACAAAACCTTTTAATTTTATTCTCATTTATTTATTCATGAAATTTTCATATAATAGTACAATTTTTCTCTCTCTGGTACTTAAAATTTTTGATAATTTTTTTAATAACAATTTAATTCATTTATATCTTTATTCGAAAATCATTTTTCTTCCATATCTATATTTTATAAAATTATTTTCAATAATATTTTTAAAATTATAGGTATTATTTATTAAATACATTTATAATCATGTTTTACTTTTAAATTTTTTTTGAAACAAATATTCTTACTTCTTAGGAATGAGTTACTTTTAATACTTCTTACAACAGTGTGAAAAGAATGTTTTTTAACTTATACAACATGTACATAATTACCCACCATCATGACCACTCAATTTTTTGAATATTTATAATTTTACATTGTTATTTTTAATGAATTTTTTTCATTAATATTTTGGAATTTTTTTAGATTTTTAAAAAGTGATTTCAAAGTGAAAAGGTTATTTTCATCGACAAATATTTCATGGAATCTTTTAGATATATTTTTTCAATGATGAAAACCTTTGATATTATGGATTTAATCTAAATTATGAATATATATCTCTCAAATATATACCTATCTTATTATATCTTAATTTTATGGGGTAATACATTTTTTATGTTCATCTCTAAAATTAATTCATTATAAATTTTTATTTTTTTATGATATGGCACATAATTGTGCAACACATTTATATCCATTTATAATTACTACATTTTGGACATACGGTTAAATTACTTTTGTTTCACACATAATCATGAATATTTTATGGTGGTTTATCCCATATAGGGATCCAATTTATTTGGTAAAGATTTAGTCTCATGAAGAAATATGTATGAGATTGGGGATTGGTCCTAATCCATTTGGGGACTTTTTCTATCATGTGATATTATCTAGACAGTTTGCCTTAACTCTTGTTTGTGTCAGGTAATATGTTACTACTAAATTTATTTTGATTCCATTATATTATGATACTATTTTATTTTTGGTATTATCCTATGGGATTACTATTGAGACTTATATTTTATGATATCTTATTATACATTTGACTCATAAGTTATGCTTTATAATCTTGTTTATTACCATAAATGGATTTTTTTACTCTGTTTGCCTATATATTCCCTAGGTTATCCCATGTAGTTTAGGATCTCAAAAGGATTTAGGAACTAATTATGGAGAATAAAATATTTTTTTTATTTTAGTCTCACTTTGATTTATTTAGATCCTATTATTCCAAATACACTCTGTTTTATGATATTTGAGTTGTAATTAATGGATTTTTACCATAAAATTCATGAAATAGTATGCATAAATAGATTATGTTTCCATAATAACATCATGAGGAATACAATTAAACCCTCATTCATGGTCACATAGGGTTATAAAATTGGAATCTTACTCCTCATTAATTTCCTGAAACTTTTCCCTAGGAATCTCCCTGGGATGTCATTGAAGTTTCATTTTTGAAATGACAAAATATTAGTTTAAAACAATTTTAAGAAGATTAAATATTTAAAAAATTTAATCATGATCAAGAAATAACTTACAAAATAAAATTACACTGAATTAAACTTATCATCACAAGACCACTATCCCACCCTAAAAGACACCTCCAAAGGTTTTAACATACAAAACTTGAGCACTTCAACCCAAAATATACCCAAGGATTAATCTAATGTTCCTTATAATTATATATATATATATATATTATAGTCATATAAAATTAATAATCATAGAAAATATCAAGGTTTTAATTAATTATATAAAACCAACTATATATTTATTGAATCATCAAATAAATTAACATTGAAATTTAATTAATTAGGACATAATTTTCAAATACCTTTATATTATCAAACATAATAAATCACATGACATGTTAACCTACATTTTGAATATGATATATAAATACACATGGTCCTGATACCATGGGTAATAGAAAATTTATAATTGATAAATGCCCAATATTTATTAAGAAAATCCAAGGAAACTATAACATCTAAACTAATAATATGAATATGAATACCCTGGAAACACAAGTGTCCACTATGTATTAATTTTCCATACATAAGCATATATTCAAACCAAAGTTAGTCAAACACTATTTTTAATATTAAAATCCTAAACAATAAGTCAAGAAACAATTTATTTGATAAAAGTTTGTTAAACTATAGAGATGTTCACTTTGTTTAACCAGAATAACTACAAGACCTCATTTATACCTCCCCATATGCAAGAGGTTGTTCACTAGAGGTGAGGGATAATACCATACATTAGGGAGGTTATTCACTATTTATCTTATAGTATAATGATAAATAAAAGAATAATAGATGATAAAATAACAAGTGAATATTATAGAATCAAATAAAAATTACAAAAAGATAAATAATAACACATGTAATAACAAAATGAACCCATTTACATAAAACAACAGTCATATCAATAAATGAAATATATAAAAGGACAAAAAAATAATTATTGGGGATTAGTTATACAAAAATCAATAGAGTGTTCTAATATAAAAACCATATAATCATTCTCTTAACTTGGATCCTTGGAACAATTTTCTACTTCCCACTGAGTTGAACATGTGTAGTATGAGTATACAACCTAGTAAGACACATCCAATGAGCCCTTATTATAAATGAAAACATATTTGGGAGTATAGTAAAATGATGGTAAATATATAAAAACTAGACATGATCCCATGTAAATTCATAGATTGATGACTATAATTATATGAATCCTAACCATACCTCCCTCTACCAATGTTATAAGGGAGAGTCATCTCATGCCACAAAAACCCATCATAGACGATGATCAGAAGTAAGTATTGATGATATAATAACATTTAAAAACTTTTAGATAGAAAATAAATTATGAGGATTGTATAACATAGCCAACCATATGAATAATAAATAGATCATGAGGAAGGCATAACATATAAATCCTCTCTATAGGAAACCGATCATGAGGAAGGCATTACATAGCCAACCTTCGGTATAGGGAATTGATCATGAGGAATTAATAACATATCAAAATTTTCAACTGAGAAATAGATCATAAAAAAAGTGCAATGTAACTAATATCCCAAATAAAAATTGATCATTAGGATGTTTTATTATAGGAATCCTCTCATACAAGAAAAAGGTCACCGGGATGAAAGAACATACCCATCGTCCTATATATGAATAAAATTCTAACTTTTCCACATGACCAACACCTACTATACATTCAATTGTAGGGTATCACATATATATCTCATTATTAACTTTGAATTCCAACACAATATATATTTTTTGTACACAACATCCAATTTATATCCACAATATATCAACCCATTCTAAGACCCATGATCTCAATCTTCCTTTATAGGCAACCTAACCGGTTAGCTAATTACCCCTTACAAATCAACCCAATATATTATATTATATAATATCAAGTAAAATAATATTATCAATCAAATAATGAAATAAACCATAACCACGAGTCAAGGAAACCACCCCTCATGATATAACTTAAGAGGTGCTCAGAGCCCGGGGGACAATATGCCTCAAGCACATCTCCTTGAATTCCAGAGGCTACTGACTATCAATTGGGGAATATGGTGTGTATTTAGGGAGACTATGACCACATTAAAAGAGTGTATAATAGTTAATAACATAAAATATTGGGGGAAATAGTATAAGTAGTATATGTAAACTTCATAGTAGAGGCAGAATGGTGTTGTAACAAATTAAACAACCGATACTCATATACAAAAGATGATGATAAGATGTCCTGTACCTATAAATATGGAAAACATGGATAGAAGATAGATGGAATCAAATGATATAAAAAAGTATCAAAAAAAACTTTCCCCATGAACCCAACATCCAACAAGGTAATATTCTATGATCTCCATCCTTACCAATCAAGCAATCCAGTGTCTGAAGAAAAATGATTCCCTTTTTCTACATAAGCATAAATATAATCTACACAGGTACCAGTAAAATATGGGTAGGGTGTGAGAAAAATATCATTGGACCACCACCAATTATGTCTACAGCCTACAGTATATGTAATATAAACTGAAACAATGTGCAAGAATGCTTATATAAAAGTAAGGCATTATAGTAACGTAAATTCCCAAGTGCCTGCTTAAGCTCTTGGCTGGTGTCTGAACATGTAACCAGATAATTAATTAATTTATGTTCTAGGTTATATATTTTTGTCACGTGAGGCATATCCAACACTGACATCACCTCCTTATAGTAATAGTAATGGTTCCAAGATGTGATAAGGAAACCTATATTGTTATTAATAATGAAATGGATTCATGGTAATACCAAGGAATAAAAGACCTAAAGGGTTTCCAAATCAGTTTTAACTATAGCCTAGATAAGAGGGGTAAGAGTTTAATCCACGGAGAATCATCCAAGGAAATCAATAATAGTGTGATCTAACCGATTCCAAGGAATAAATACAAGGTAAAATGGGTTAAGAAATGACTAAGACCAAGGATGTAACCAAGAACAATCGTGTCAGTAGAACCCACCCAGGATCCAAGGAATGTATCCAAGGAATCCTATAAATGGTATATAAGAGATCCTAGAGAATCATACCAAAAATCGACTAATATAGGAGTATCATGTTCCAAGGTGTGTCTCAAACATGGTAGCATACATCCTTGAATTGGAATGGTGTCCATGATTACTCAAGGCATTCCGTAGGAAATTTAAAAGATAAATTGATTATGTCCACTCCTAGAAACATATAATGGTCAAAATATAAGGCACATTTAAATTTATTCAGTTAATAATTATGTCCATGTAATAGTAATATCATTTAATAAGTTTATTTGGTTCAATCCTTGACTTTCATTTGTGTGACAAGGCCAGGGGAATGAAACCATTTAATTTATTACATATTTGTCATATAGAATTCATTTATGTCATATTAATTTATTATGGTCTACTATGATACCTTCCATTTATGATGTAAAGGGGTTCTATATACATGTAATTGATCCATTCAATTACCAACCATTTAGGCCAAGTCATATATAAAAAATATAATGGCCATTTCAATTTAATAGTGATTAATTAAGTGAGTCACTTAACTTAGGCAGGTCATGTGATTACATACATAGTAATTTTTTTTTAACAATTCATAATTCAATTAATTCACTGGTCTTACCATTAGCAGGGTCAATACACACACACGCATAGTGGAGAAAAATTCATAACCGACCATTAAGAAAAAAAAAGAAAATCACCCTATATGGGGTGGTCATCGTTGAGGGTGTAACTCACAAAAGTAAATAAAATATAAGTCATGGGTCTTAGAACATGGATATAACAACTATAAGAAATTTATATTAATTTTACAGGCAAAACCCAATGAAATATGCATGAACACACAATAATTTATAAAATAAAGAATCTTGATGGATGAGTTATAGACCTCCTACCTCATACTTGTACGACTCTACTTATCCGGTATCAATATCTTGTTTAGCATGGATTGGAAGTGATATGTATAATGTATCCAAACCATGAAATTGGGGTATATGATCCTGCTTCTAAATTGCATCATTAATTGGAAAATGAATGAATAAAGATTAAAATTTAACTGAGATCCTACCAATATGTATCCTATGTGAGAGATGATGATCAAATTAGAGTTTGAATAAAAATCTAGGATCAATTCATAGTTTAGTTAGTTTGAGGGTTCTAAAAGGGAAGAATAAGGGGTTATTTTTATTGGAAAACTATAAGGGAGGAGGGGATAGATTAAATTTGAATTAGGGGTAAAATAGTCATTTCAGCCAAAAAAAACTGGGTCGTACAGTTTTCCAATCTTTACACCAACTTTGAACAATTAGTTATTGGATGGGGGATCTTTCATGGTTAGGGAAACCACATGAAAACTATGAAAATGTACTATGAAATTTGGTGTTCAATTTTCTCATAGCCATGAACCCCAAATCACATGATTAGATCAAACCCTGCGCCCTCCTGCTACTCACTACCCAGCCCCGCATTGTTAAAACTAATCATGTGGCCTTCCTCACATTGTTTATTCTAACAATGTGAAATGAATTTTTTTCTACCAAATATTTTGGTTTTGGGCTCCAAAAAAGCCCTAGAAACCCATAATATCATCATGAACTCATCTGGCATCCAAATTAGGTCCATAAAAGATAACTAGAATAAAATTAAAAGTATCCTTACTTGAGTGAAAAACTGCGTTCTTACAGTCTTCCACTTAAAGTATACCATCCTCAAGTTTACCTTCCAAGGGTAGAAAAACATTGTTTGAAAACAACTCAGGCCACATGGGACATACATCAGTCTCCCACTCCAATGTTTTATCCTATACACGTCCATGATACCCTCACACCCATACTTGAGGGAATGACAGGAGTCCGAGAGCCTTCGTTATCTAGTCAAAAATGCATATAGGATACTCTTCAATATAAGCGTCATCATCTAGGTCAACTTCTTTGGGATCCAAATTATGCGATAGGTTGACATGATAATGGTGAAACTATAAAATGTGGAAGACGTTGTGTGTGGAATGGTACCTATGAGGTAGTAACAATTGATAGGAAACCATAACAATTATATCTAGAATCTCTAATAACCCTACATAACGAGGTGATAACTTCCCTTTCCTGTGTATCTTTTTATTCCCTAGGCTGGGTGATACCCGTAGGAAAACACAATCCCCGAGCCCAAACTCTAAAGGCCATATACAAAAATAGGAATACCATTTTTTCTAGAATATGAAGTAGAAATACTCTTCCTGATATTCTGAACTTGCTCCGATGTCTCTTTCACAAGATGAGGACCCAGTAGGTCTACCTCTCATGCCTCTAGCCAGCACATGGGTGACCAAAACTACCTACTATACAAGGCCTCAAAAGAAATTATCTGAATTGTAACTGAGAAGATATTATTATAGGATAACTTGATAAGAGGGATATGATTCTCCCAAGAACTGCAAAAATCAAGGATGCAATCCTAGTGAATTTCCTCTAGAATATGTATCATCTGTTTTGATTGCCTATTGGTCTAAGGGTGATAGGATGTTCTCAAAATCACATATGTATCCAAATACTTCTAGAACCGATACCCAAACTATGACATGAAATGATAATCCCTATATGAAATGATATTATGAGGGGCCCTGTGTAGTCATATGATCTCACATATATTCAATCTTCCCATATCCTCACCTGAGAAAGTCTCCAGGATAGGAAGGAAGTGGGTTACTTTCATCAGTCTACCAATGGTAACCAATATAACATCATTAACTCTAGGATACCTAGGTAAACTAACTATGAAGTCTATAAAAACATCTTCCCATTTCAATTAGGGGACTAGAAGTAGTTGTAACAATCATGAAAATCTCTAGTGCTCCACCTTCACATACTAATAGGTAGAGCACCTTGGGATGAAGCTTGCTATCTGACACTTCATCCTAGGCCACCAATATTAGTATCTCATGTATACACCACAAAGTGATCAACGAATTGATAGTTTCTCTAGAATTATAAGGCATGGAAAATAGCATTAAGAAAAAGGTTTTTTCATTAGGTAATTTCTCTCATGAGGCCTCAAATGAAAAGATCCATATGAAATAAATCTATCCCCCTGCATCAGTACCGCTCCTAGGTTGATGCCCGATGCATAAAATAACATAGTATAGCCTCTTATGGGCATTGGAAGATTTAAAATAAGTGCTAATACGAGCCTCTATTTAAGCACCTGAAAGGATTTCTCACACACTTCTGACCATAGGTACTTGCAACCCTTATTTGTAAGACCAGTAAGAGGTGTATCAAGGAATGGAAATAATTGTATGAAATTCCTATAATATCCATATACCACTAAGAAACTACTTATATTAAACATGTTCTTGGGATACTTCCCTAAAACCACAAAAATCACCTTCTCTGGGTCAAAAGATACTTCTGATTATGAGATAATATGACCCAAAAAGTGAAAGTTGTCAATCCAGAAGTTGCACTTAGAAATATTGTCAGAAAATATGATTCTCTCTCAATGTATTAAAATGATCTCAAGGTTCGTAGCATGGTTGCTATAAGTATGAGAGTATTCCAATATTTCATCCATAAATACTATAAAAAATAGTCAAGATAGTGGTGGAACACCCCCTTCATCAAATCCATGAAAATGTTTGTCGTGTTTGTGATACCGAACAACATAACTAGGTACTCATAAAGACCATACCTACAATGGAAAGATGAAAAAGTATGTATAATTTCTTGAATCACACCCAGTGATAGCCCGATCTCAGGTTAGTCTTTGAAAATATCATAGTTCCTCAGATCTTTTCAAAGATATAATTTACTCAAGGCATTAGATATCGGTTCTTAACTATAATATTTTTCAACCATTTGTTATCCATGCATAGACGTAGGGACTCATCCTCTTTCTTAGAAAAAAGAATTCGCGAACCCCAAGGGGAAGTACTGATCCATATAAAACAATTGGCGTCCAAGACCTCTAACTACCACTTGAGCTTCTGGATCTTAGTCGGTGAGATCCTTTATCGAAGAATGGAAACTAGATATAATCCTAGAATAAGTTCAATCATCAAATATACCTATATATTAGGAGATAAGACTGAAAAATCATCAGAAAAAACATCCATAAAATGATCTACCATTAGATAGAATTCAATGGGATTTAAAACCTAATACTTATTTAAGTGATTAGAAATCTGGGAAGTCACTCCACCTATCCCATGATTCTATATTCTACTCTTCTAGCCTGGACATGACACTCACCCTTGTGTAGATAATTTCTACCGTCTGGTGATGTAAATGATACCCTATGGTGATAGAAGTCTATAAAGGCATGCTACAAATCCAAAAAATCCATCCCAAGAAATACATCAAAGACTACAGTCTCAAGAAAAAAGTGCTCCCACAGGAAAGGGTAAATGCCAAACCCAAGGGAACAATCCATATATTGGAATATTCCCTTTAACATTACTCCCAACAGTCTATGTAGTGTCATTACACCGAAGTAAAATAGTATTTCTAGCCCATTGATGTCCATGATAGATAAAGAGATGAAGGAGTGTGAAACACCTATATCAAATAAAGAATATACTATAATGGAGGAAACAAGAATTGTTCCTCATAATGTAGATGGTCCTACATCTAGATCCTCAGGTATCAGCTATAATGCATGGAACTGACATAATCCATGAAACTATGCAATAGTTGGAATACCATGATCAAAACCAACGCATTATTGTTTTTGATGATAAGGATTCTAGATACTATGACCATGACCTCCTCCTTGGCCAGTCCTACTAGTGCTACTACAACTCCCCTCCTAGTATGGATTAAAAGAGCTTAACCTTGAAGATGGAGTTGGTGCGAAACCTCTTCAACTAGATGATGATTGAAATGTCTGAAATAATCTCTTAAGGTGTCCCATATGGCAGAAATCCTAGAAATCTAGAGGGTATATGTCATAATGGGGCTTCACAGGGCCCTATCTTCCATTCTGGTGAGACACCATAGATCTATAGGTACAAGTAAACTAGGTGCCACTGCCCCGATGTGAAACCTCGAGGGATCAACTTTTGCTACTAGAAGAACTATTGGTCTACCTTGGCATTGGCCCTCTATGATCAGTATTATCATCATAACTCATGTTGTGATTAGTGATAAGATCCTGATTGACTATTTAAGAGAAGGTAGGTAGGATAAAGACACTCTCCTTAGTAAGGAATGCATACTGAAACCCATCCTTGAAGTGTCTAGAACAGAAAAGATCATCCCCAGATATAATTGGTTAAAAGAATTGTAACCGAGTAAAACATTATTAATACTCCATTACTAACAGAGCCCCCTACTCCATATTCATGAAATCTCTAGCTCGGTCATATCTCAATGACTAAGGAAAGAAGTAATCATAGAACACAATATTGAAATCATCCCATACCATGTCCTGATGGTGACTAGCCTAGGTAATCACATCCTACTAGCACTTTTCCTTATCATGCATTATATAAATAGAAATCTTTAACATATGATCAGGAGGAATCTTCAGATGCTCAAATATAGGTAAGGTGGCCTCTCACCAAGACATAGAAGCTTTTATACCACCATCCCTTGAGAATGTAAGAGGATGTAGCTACTAAAACTCATGGGTTAGATAATCCATCATAGGTATAGGGGTGGATCACCATGCATGGACTACACCAGATATAGAAAAATATCACTAAGTGGAGCATCGGTGCTCATATCAGGTAGACAATTCAGTGGCTCAAGTGTTTGTCCTAGCATTATGACTGATGGCTTAGGGACCACCATTTTTGGATCATGGTCATGTTCACCCTCGCAGTGCATCACATAAGACGCCTTTGCTGCATTTATCTAAAAATGTAAATAACACGCCTCAAAACAATATTTTAGGAGATAGATAACAACATTAGCATAAGATGAATGAAATAAAAACTCACTACCCATGGTATAATTTCCCAACTACCCACTTATAAGTCTAGGTATTGGTAAGTGCTCACATTTAAATTATAGGTGTTCCAATTGATAATAGGTCAATATTAATTTTCCTCATCATTTAGTGGAACTCATTTCACCTAATAAGTCAAGTTTCAATTTTAAATTTTTATTTTATTTTTATATATTTCAAGGTTCAATTAAAATTAATTTTCCTTCCCAGTGAATCAGATCCCATACCCTTTATCATTGAGATCATTACCCATTTAAATTATAATTAATGTTTTGACTTGAAAATTACTCATTCCAACCCAATCGGGCCCATACACCTCAGGAATTGAAACATAAAATCAATCAATCAAAGCCTAAGAGTAGAACAAACAAACATACATACAGATATATATATATATATATATAATAAGGCTCACTCGACAGTTATAAGAATATCAAGTAATGAAAGTAGTGAAATGAACCTATATACCATGACAATATTCATGGAATATGAATTGTAGGTGCCTATAATGATGCCTGTAATAATTATTCATTTCCTCATATCATCAATCCAAGGTTAAAATAAGATCCTCAATCAAAATAAAAATCAACAAAACCAAAAATCTTGTGCATCACCCTATAGTGAAATGATATCAATAATAATAAGTAGAAACAAAACAATAATTATAATTCAAGAAACTAAAAATTTATCCCAAACATGGGTTCATGAATCCCAAGAATGTATGAAGAAAAGTTACAATAATTCATAATCTCTAATATATTGTTTATAAATAGTAAAACAATAAAGGAACTCACTCTGATTCCACATTATGATGTCCCAGACTTAGCAGGCACCCTAAGCCTGATGGGACACAAGGCCTCAAGTGCATATCCCTGAGAACCAAAGGCTTAAAACTGGCAATGAGGGCCTAGGGTGTTCCCATGGGGAGATTATTACCTCATTAATAGAGTGTATCTTAGTAGATACCATAAAAGAATATTTAAATTACAGAAGTATTATAAGTAAACATCATAGCAGAGGCAAATGGGAGTTACAAAAATTGAAACAAATTATACTTATAGATGAATGCTGATGATGATATGCCATGTAATTATAAAGGTGGAAAAAATTCATAAAATATAGATAGCACAACATGATATAAAAAAGTAATAAAAAGAAACCAAAAACTGTCCCCAACATCCCAATCTCTAGCTTGATCATCTGCTACCACCTCCATCCTAAGAAGTGAAGAAATTAAGTGTCTGAAGTGACACACATCTCTTTGTCCACACTTGCATCCATATAATCTGCTCGAGTACCAATGGTTACCAGATTGGGTGTGAGATAAATCTTTTTATGCCACACCAACAGTGTATATAATATTCAGTCCATTTAAAATAAATTGAAATAGTGTGCAAGAATTCATATATAAAAGTAAATCAGTACAATAACAAACATACATAAGTACTTGCTTTATCCCTCTACTAGTGTCTGAACATGTTACTGGTTAATTAATTAATTTAAGTTCTAGTATATATATTTAAGTCCCATGATTCATATTAAACATTGACTTCACATCTTGATATTAATATTAAAGAAACCAAGACTTAATAAGGAAAATTGTGTTGATATTAATAATGAATGGGATCTAAGGTAATAACCAAGTAATCCAATATTTCAAGGGTATTTGACTCTGTATTAACTAAATCCTAGCTAATGAGGGTAATATTTTAAAACAAGGATAATCATCCAAGTAATTCCATAATAGTGTGATCTAAACAATTCTAAGAAATACATCCAAGGTAAAATGGGATAAGAAATGGGAAGGTCAAAGGATGTAACCAAGGAACCTCATATACATAGAATCCATAGTAGATCCAAGAAGTGTATCTAATGTGTCATATAAATGATATAGAAGAGATCCTATGGTGTCAGGTGTCATACTAGGACTCCAATGATAGAGGTGGATCTGGTTCCAAGGTGGGTCTCAACCAAAGAAACGAACATCCTTGAATCAGAATGGTGTCCATGAGAGCTCAATTCATTCCCTCAGGAATCCAAAATATAACTTATGTATGTCTAGTCCTATAAATATGTCACTGTATATAAACAAGGTACTTTACAATTTATACATTTAATAATTATGTCCATGTAACTATTATATCATTTAATAAGTTTATTTGGTTCAATCCTTGACTTTCATTAGTGTGACAAGGCCAAGGACCTGAAACCGTTTAATTCATTACATATAAGCCATATACAATTAATTTATGTCATAGTCATTTAATATGGTTCACTCCACTACCTTTAATTAAAGATGTCAAGGGGTGATACATACGTGCAATCGAGCTATTCAATTACCACCCATTAATTCCAAGTCATATATGTAAAATATGATTTCCATTATAATTTAACTGTGATTAATCTAGTGAAGAATTTACCTTAGGTGGGTCTAGTGATTGAATAAATGAAAATTTCCTTTTGAAAATTCACAATTCAATAAATTCATAGGGATTACCATTATCAGGTTCAATCCACACATTCGAACGGTGGAGAAAAAATCATAATAGTCCATTAAGGAATGACTAAAGAAATCTCCATACATGGGGTGTTCTTCATTGAGGGAATAACCCACAAAAAGGAGTAACATATAAGGCATGAGTATTATAAAATGGTTCAAACATATATAATAAAGGAATATTAATTTAATAGTAATTTCCTGATGAAATCGGTGCAACCACACGATACTTTATAAAACGAAGAAACCCGATCGATGAGTTTTAGAATACCTACCCCATACTAATACAACTATCCTCATCCGATATCAGCCTCTAGTTTGGACTAGACTTCAAGAGATCCATAAAACAGATCAATTAATTGAAATTGGGTCATATGATCCTACATCTAAATAGCATCTTTGATAGGAAGAAGAACAATGAAAGATTAAAAATGAATCAATATCTTATCGATGCACATCCAAGATGACAGACTATGATCGAATGAGAGTTTGAATGATGATTTGGGATCAATTTATAGTTTAGATAGATTTAGGTTTTAAAAAGTGAGGAAGAAGGGTGGATATCTATTGGAAAACCTAATGTAGGGAGGGGTTATATTTAATTATATTTAGGGAGAAAATGGCAATTTCAACCAAAAAACTGGGTTACAAGGTTTTCCAAACCATGATCTGACCGTTCATAGTCAATTTTTGGAAAGAGGATCCCACATGGTTAGGCCACATAGTTATGTAAACTATTCACTAACCATGAAAAACCTCTCTAGAATTTCGTCTGTTGTTTTCGCATGGTCGTGCACCCCAAATCACATAGTTAGATCAAACCACGCACCCTCCTCCTTCTCACTACCTAGACCCACTCAATTAAAAATAACCATGAAAACTATATAATAGGGCTTATTCTAACTATGCGACAGACCTTTTTCTCTAAAAAAGTTGGGTTCTGGGCTCCTCACAATTCCCAGGAAGCCCTTATACCTTGACGAACTCATTCAGCATCAAAATTTGGTCCATAAAATATAAATAGACCAATATTAAAAGTATCCTTATCTGAGTGAAAAACCAGGCCCTTATAATTTTCATCATTTGGATCCTTTATGATAACTTTGATACATTAGAAAATTAATCACATGCATACACATGCACTTTTATTCAAAATAGTCTTTATAGTATGACATAAATTGTAACACCCCAAAATTTTAAAATATGAACATCATATTCGGTGGTGTGTATGACACACAAGACCAAGTATAAAAAGAAATAAAATATCTTGATAATTTGAAGTTTATTTAGTATTTTAAATAAATTAAATCTATGATATATCTTTCAATGAATACATCATTGAGTTATCTTGTGTTACATGAAACAATGAATTTTTTGGATAACTTGTGTTACATGCAAAACCATGTTTTACCAAATACTATTAATATTATTATTTAAAATGAAAATTCTATCATGGCCATTAAATTAGTGGTTATGAATATTATTAACTAACTTATAAAAAACTTGGTTTACAAAAATATAAAATGACTTCATTGGTTACCAATTAATTCAAAATGAAAATAAAAACAAATTGAATATAAAGGAAATGTTTTTATAAAAAATTGGTTTTATGCATCCAAACACATTCTATCATAATTAATTAATATTAATGAATTACATTAATTATATTTATATATTGTGTATTCAATAAAATGTATTTTAAATTCTTCCATTATATTTAATTGGAATTATACAAGAACAAATCCAATTTTACGCATAAAAATATGTATATTTATAAAGATAATTTTTCCACCTTTTAATGGAACACTTGTCTGAAAACTCATTTTTTTCACTATTAAAGGTTTTATTTGAAAAAATAATATTTATTTTTGAAATTTTAATGTAAAAATAATCTTAGGGTTAATTTTTTGTATTTCTTGAAAAATTTCATTTTTTGTTCAATTGTGATAAATACTGAATTCTAATTGAAAACTGACTTTTCATCTAAAAAATTTATAATATAAATTTATATTTTAAATTGGTTTAAACAAATATTAGATAAATTATAAATATATTAATCCAATTTAGTTCATTGGAATATTTTTTATATTTAATTTAGATATGAAAGATAAGTACACTTTTGAACATTTTCACTTTAAAACCCCACTTTATTATTCCATTTGAGGGATTAATTTTAAATTAATTTTTTCCAATTCTGTGAAATGGATTTGGAAAAATATATTCAATATTTGGAATTAGAATAATTTATAATTCCTAATAATTTCATCTTAATTTTTGAACAAACTTATTAGTGAAAACAGTTCAAATTAATTACAATGATTAACATTAAAACAAGATTACTTGACGAATAAACCTAGAATATAAGGTGTAAAAATAACATAAAATGTGTTAAAAACACACTATATGACTATATATAGACCTTATCCCTTAATGGATATAATTTTTTATATTATGGAAGCCCCTTTTTTAAAATGTGGGTATACCTAACTTATTTTAGAAAATTCATGTGTATCCCCCCACTTATAAAATGACACACACTCTCCTCCCCACTTCACACCATAAAACCACTTGGGTTGAGAAAATACCTTCCAAAGTACATCTTAAAATTTCTTAACCTCATCCTATAAGCCTTATTTTAGGAAAAAACAAAACATTTTATGGTTTTATTGCAAACCTAACTAGGATACCCAAAGAAGATGTAATGTTTACCTAAAAATGTTTTTATTTTATTTCCTTTCAAAACTACTTAATTTATTTTTATATCATGATTAGATAATAAAATCTCTATATTACCTATATTGAGATTTTTTTATTGTAATTGTTTGACCTAAAACCTCACACACTTCCATTAGTTGGGATATGAAATCATCATTCGTGTATATGGAGTACTATCACCTCACGAACCGATGTCATTCGTTATCCCATTACCACTTTTCAAGGTTGGTAATAATGATAGATTTATAGTTTATATATTATATATAAGATATTTATAACATCATTATATTTATTTAATCATTAAATGACACATACCTTTATGAGTTTCTTTTTTTGGGAATACTATAACGTCATTCATGTGTAAGGCAGAATACCACCTCACGAAGCGATGCGATTTATTTTCACATTTCATAGAATGTATTAAGGATGAGTTTAATAAAAAAATGTGACATATATAAAATAAATATGATAATGAACTGATAATATATATATATATATATCGCATTTACTTCACTTTCTTTCAATGTAATAATAAAATGGAAAAAATGTTAATGCATACGTACGACCTACCATCTCCATAAACGATACATTACATTTCCTATCAATAAATTTTATCAGATACTATAAATACATATATAGAAAATATATATTATATTAATTTCATTGTATTAATTATTTTTATGATTAAATCACGATCTATGTAAGAGGAACAAAAAATAACAAGTCAAAACATACATGAAAAACAAGGCAATTAACTCCCAAAACAATGAAAATTGCGAAACATTATTAAAAAACAACTCATATGATTTTATAAAGAATAATATATTTTATCTTAAATTTTTATACAATTTTATAATAAGTTAATAACATGTTTAAAACCACTATACATGAAGTTAAATTAAGTATAACAAAAACCAAAGTGCGAGGTAAAGGTTTTCATCTCAATTTCATTTCATTGTGGAGTATTTGAACCTTATGCACCTAGTTTAATATGAATGATGTATATAATACCCCATTTACATGAAATTTTAGGAATAATTCATTTATAATGGTATTTTTAGTTTCAATTAAATTATTTCATTTAATAGGGTTTGAATTAAAAGTTACCAAGTTTTAAATAATTGCATAACCCAATTCAATTTCATTATGTTATATTACTTCCTCATTATCATTGATATTATAAGATTATGTGTGAAATGAATTTTTACTATCTATTTTTGTATTTAAAATTGTTTTACGTGGTTTTATATTTGTTACACAAAATCAATTTACTGGTTGAATCTCACTTCAACGTTATGACCATTTAAATAGTTTATTTCATAGTCTCACTCCTATTGAGATTGTCTTTTTGATTTTTTTAAAGTAAATTATTTAGTCCTTGTTTAATAAAACCTTTAATTTTATTCTCCTATATCTATTGATGATATTTTAATTTAATATTACCATTTTCACTCTTTGGTACATAAAATTTTTTAGTAAATGTTTTCCAGTAAACCCCACATCATTTCCCTCTTCTCTCAAAAATATTTTTTCCTCCAATACCATGTTTTTAAAAAAAATAACCTTTTAAAAATAATTTATTGAATATATTTTTACCAATTTTTTATTTTTTACAAAAAAATTTCAAATGAATATTTTTGTCATTTTCAAAACAATTCCTATTTGGATTTTACTGAAAATGTGAAAGGGAACTTTATATTAACGTGTATAAAATGTATTGAATTTATATCCATCATGACCAGAAAAATGTTTTAAAGATTCTATTATAATTTTTAAATGTAATTTTAAAAGAGGGTTATTTTTAAATTTTTTTCCTTTTTTAAAGTGATTTTGAAAGGAAAGGATTTTCAAAATATTTTATAAAGAAGTAATTTGAAGATAGTTTATGACATTTCTATTTATTAATGATAATAACCATATATTATTTCCCCAATGGGTATATATTTTATTATTACCATCCTTAATATTTCTCAGGATGGTTTGTGCTCACTTTGACCAAGTTAAGTATTGGCATTCACATCCTCAGTTTAATTTTGTTTTCATTAACATTACCATTAATTATTCACTTTACCATGGACATTAAATTTCCCCTAAATTATAATTTTTTTATCATGGATATGTTTATTTTTTGAACCACATACCATTTTTACATATGGTGTCTACTTTGAAAGTTATTTGATTAACTGTGGAAATATTGAAAAAATCCATATCCTTTACTAAACACAAATACTTTATAATAAGGAAAATTATTTATGGGTTAAAATAAATTATCATATAAATGGGGAATTATTTTGATTGGTATGACATAAGATTTGTATTATTTAAAGTAATCCCATCGATGCATCAAAAGTCTCATGAGGAAAAATCAATTGGGAAAAAACCGTTTGAGTTTGTAACCAATCTTGTTTTAAAGTGTCATGGTAAAGGTCTTGATAGTAGTATGAAAAAACATCTTGTGAATGGTTATGATGGTAAAGTTTCAATGTACTTGGGAAACATGGTGTCCAATAATTACACATTTCATTCATTCATAATTCAGTTATTATTTTTCATAAAATATTCATAATGAAAAAAATATATGGATGCATTTAATTCTAATTTTATTGATGAATTGGAATGTGTTTTTAGTTATTTTAATTTCCATATTTTTATGCCATATATAGTTATGATAGTTATGTTATTTATTAAAAGGATTTTTTTCCAGTTATTTGCCTTAACAAATTGATTATTCTCATTGATTCACCATTTATTCCACTATAATTAACCCATACTTATAATTTGAGCTCACCCCTATTTTTTTCTTTTCCCCATGAATCCAAGAAATGTAATAAGAAAGATATTCATGGATATTCTATAGGGAAACCATTTATTCTCCAAAAAAAATATGTTTTAGTTTTTATATCCAAATGTAATGTAAGACTCAAGTATGTATCTGGTTTACCAAGTCTACTAAATTGACTGGTTCTTGAAGATACAAATCTTTGTATCTTATTCAAATGTGATGGTAGTAGGCCTTGGCTCCGGGAATGTCGAGGTCAGGGTATCTACAATTGGTATCAAAGAAATATTAGTAGAAACCTTAGATATTATATTTAGGAAAACATATATTATGGAACATAACTATAAGATAGACTTTCAGGATAAGTATTAAATAACATCCTAAAGAAACATGCTTATGAATATAATATTAAATACACATAACCTTTTAAATTTATGGTATGTATTTCAACATTTTTGAGATTATAAATTATATTTCATAATAATCTAATCTAATCTAGTGTATGTATTCATTTAGAAATGGATCCTAACATAAGGAATGAATTCCTTACTAATGCATACGATTTAAAGAGTAAAAGGGATCATTTATTTTATGGTATTAATCCAATATTTAAAGGAGAACTATTATTTTAAAAATTATCATCATATGAGGATATAATATAATGTGTTAAAGAGACATATGAAGAATTATCTAAGTATTATGGCGTTAGAGGGAATAATGAGAATAATATGATAACTGGGAAAATAATGGATAATGGGGAGAAGAGATAGAATTATTTTCCTACATATGATAATTACATTATGGGAATGAGAGTTTGTTATAAAGGTATAGAAAAGAGAGATCATAAAAAACTATGTAAAGGGAAGAAACAAAAAACTTATATTCTATTTTAGAACTTTAGTAAAATGGGGAACTACATAAATAAATTCCATGGGCATCTGGGTAATATTCCTCAAAATAAACTAATAGATCATGGTTAAAAATATTATATTACCATAGAAAAAGATTAATTGTAAATGTTCTTGTATTTGGATTCATTAATTATGTTATTTTTGTATTTTATCAATGATGTAATGGTTATGATAATAATAAAATATATAAGGATTGTTCTGAAATACTATTTAATTAAGGATTTGAGAGAATATGTTGAAAAATATTGTTGAAAAATAAAATTGATTCAATGAAATATTTAACTTATTGGAAAACATATAATTAAGGTAAAAGTAACCCTTAATACGTTAATGATGAAGAGATAATGATGTTTAGATAAAAAGATGATTGATAAATTAAATTGGATAATACTGAATACCTTGGAAATAATTAATGACTTATTGAAACAATTTTTTATGCTATCATTGAAGGAGTTAACAACATTTTTGGGTTTAAATAATACATCTAATTGTCTATGTTTTACTTAAGGAATAAGGAAGTGTGCATGTTTTTAATGAATTGTAATGGTTATTCAAGTTATTATAATGCCTGAATAAAATTCACGATGAAAGTATTAAAATGTTTGGTATGTGATAATTAAGAGTTAATCTAGGTTGATGACTGATTAATAAGTTCATTTTCAGAAATTCAATGACCTTATTTCAAGAGTTTTGGATTATAATATTTTGGAAAATTTAACTATTTATGAAATGGTTTTAGTTGATATTTGGATGATGTTTTAGAGATTATTTTATTACTTCAATACATGGAGATTTATACATATTAGATAACATGTGATGACCATATTGTTTTTTAGGAAATATATAGAGATAGATATAAATATGTATCACTCGTTTGTAGACCTTACAATCCATTAAAAGTGGATTTTAGTACTTTAGGTATAGAAGTTAATTTTTGGATGTTTGTTTCTTAGAGTAAGGGATAAATTGGAAATAAATTGAAGAATAAACAATAGATTAAATTGTTCTTATAAAATAGAAGCATATCAAGTAAGTTAATTTCCAAATATTTTTAGAAAATAAAATAAATACTAAACTTTAGTAAAAATGGTTTTGAAACAGAAATGTTATCTTACTATCATTATCTTTGATGATATCAATGTTCCTTTTCACACCTCTATTCTATGGTCTTATGGTTGTTAACTTCATCCTAAACATGTTATTAATTAAACTTCATCAGATTTTTGGTGTTACTTTTCTTTTCTATGTCCATGTTTTCATTTCCCACATATGTTCCCATGCTTGGAAACCTAGTTATGTGATTATTCAATATGAATTTGGTACTTCCATTTCTCTATTGTTAATAGGATGTTTTATTAACTATTTTAGGATTTGGTATTTTAAACTATGGTATTTGTAAATTTCAAACCCTTGATTACGAATATCAATTTTAAATAGAGAGGGTGCAATTTATTTAGGATGAGGAGAATGTAACACCCTAAAATTTTAAAATATGAATATTTTATTTGGTGGAGTGTATGTGACACAACACATAGTTTAGAAAGGAATATAATATCTCAATACATTAAAATATATTTACTATTTTAAATAAATTCCATCTATTACATAACTTGTGATGAAAACAACACTAAGATAGATCATGTTATACGTAACGATGACATTCTTCGATATCTTGCAATACACACAAGACTGAGTTTTACAAAATACTATTAATATTATTATCTATAATAAAAATTAACTCTTAAATATTAAATTGGTGGTTATTAATAGTATTACCTAAATTATGAAAATATATGATTTTAAAAAAATATATAATAAATTCATTAGTTACCAATTAAGTAGAAATGAAAATAAAAACCAATAGTATTTAAAGGAAATGTTTTTATAAAGAAACTATTTTTATTCGCCCAATGAAATTTTATCATAATTAGTTACAATTATTAAATAATATTAATGAAATTTATATATTATATATTTAATAAAATATTTTTACATTTTTACAAAATATTTTCTTAGCATGATATAATAATAAATTCAATTTTACGCATTAAAATTTGACATTTTTTAAAGGTAGTTCTATTTCCATTTAATGGAAAACTTATTTTAAAACTAAAATTTTCACCTTTTATAAATTATGTTTAAAAAATAAACTTAATTCCTGATATAGTAATTTCAAAATTATCTTGTTGTTAATTTTTGGTATTTTTTTTAGAAGTTTCATTTTTTCATGAATAGTGTAAAAAACTAAATTTTAATTGAAAACATACTTTTCATATAAATAATTTATAATAATAAATTATATTTTAAATTTGTTTTAAATTAATATTTTATTAATTATACATATATTAATCAATTTTATGTCATTGGAATCTTTTTTATATTTAATTTATATATAAAAACTTATTAAACTTTTGAACATTTTAACATCGAAAAAACCCCTTTCTCGTTCAACCTACGAGATTAATTTTAATTATTTTAACACTTATATGAGATGAATATGAAAAAATGGATTCTAAATTTTGAATAATAATAATTTATAATTTTTAATAATTTCAACTTAATTTTTTACCAAAGCGATTAGTGAATATAATAAAAATTAATTACATAGATTATGGTAATATTACGCATACTTAATGGTTAAACTTTGAATTGACGGTGTAAAAATGACCCAAAACTTGTCCAAAACTCATTGTATGGAAATATATAGAACATAAAACTTAATTTATTGAATTTGGGGTACTATTGTATCCTATTATTAGGTAAAACGTGGATACACCTAACTTCTTTTAAAAATGCCAAGTGTGTTCTCTCCCCCACTTATAAAAGGCCGCCAACTCTCCTCCCCAATTCACACATTAAAACCACTAATTTTCATCCATGAACTCTAGAAATAACTCCCAAACATCTCTAACCTCATCCTATATTCCTTATCTCATACAGAAATAAAACATTTGACAATTTTAGTGCAAACTTAAGGAAGATACCCGAATAAGAGGTAATGTTTTTCTAAAAATGTTTTAATTTTATTTCCTTCACCAAAAACTTCATTTATTTTAATATAATTCTTAAATAATAACCTAAATATATCATATATAATGATATAGTGTTATGTTAATGATAAAACATACAACCTCACTCACTTCAATAAATTGGGATGTTCAATCATCGTTTGCGTGTATGGAAGACTACTACCTCATGAACTAATGTCGTTCGTTCTTACTTGACGAACTTTCATGGTTAAGAACAATGGTGGATTTATAATTTATATATTATATTTTTAATTTCTTTATAATTATATAATTATAATATTAAACTTACCTTCATTCTTTCCATTTTTGTTAAAATATGATAACGTCGTTCGTGTTTACAGCGAACTACCACCCCGTGAAGCGACGTAATTCATTAACACCTTACATGGAATGTATTAAGGATGATTTTAATAAAAATATGTAAAATATATTACAAAAATTTGTTAATTTAATGATAATATATCTATATATAATTTAACATACTTTCTTTCAATAGGATAATAGAATGAAAACAACATTCATACGTACATACATCGTACTATCTCCATGGACGATGTATTTAATTTCCTATCACTAAATTTTATGAGTTACTACAAATTAATATATAATAAATATAAGTTATATTTAAATCATGGTTTAAATTATGGATATGATTAAATCATAATCTATGTAAGAGTAGCAAAAAATAACAAGTGAAAACATACTAAAAAAACAAGACACTTAACACCAGAAACAATGAAAATAATAAAAAATTATTAACAAATGAGTGATAGAAATTTATAAAATAATCATATAAGATATCATAAATACTAATATGATTCTATAATAAGTTAATAACATGTTTAAAACCTCTATAAAATAGGCCAAATCAAGTACAACAAAAAAGAAAATGTGAGGTTATGGATTTAGTCTGAATTTTATTTCGTTGAGTCATATTGTAATATTATGCACCTAATTTCCATTAAATGGTCTATATACTTAAAATTTTACATTTAATTTCTTGAATAATTAATTCTTTATGGAATTTTCAGTTTCAATTTTAATTATTTAATTTAAGTGTAATTGAATTAAAACTTACCAAGTGGTAAAGAATTTCATAACCCAATTCCTTTTCATTTGGTTATATTACTTCGTCATTGTCATTGATATTATTATATTATGTGTGAAATGAATTTTTAATATCTATTATTTTAATTCCAATTGTTTTATGTGGATTTAAAATTGATACACATAATCAATTCATTGGTTTAATCTCCCTTCAACCTTATGATCATTTTAAGGCTTTATTTCGAAATGACATTCTAATCAATATTGTTTATTATTGAATTTCAATTAAAGGATATTATTCCTTATTTCTTTAATAAACCATATTATTATATTAAATTATTATTATTGATAATATTTTCAAGTAATAGTACAAATTTCCCACACTTTGTTACTTAAAATGTTTTAGAAAATGTTTTTAAGAAGACCCGACTTCATTTTTATCTTCTGTTAAAAATGGGGGTTTCCTCCAAAACCATGTTTTCTAAAAACAATTTGAAAAATATTTTATCCTTTTATAAATAATTTATTAAATAAATTTTCACTAAATTTTACTCTTTACAATTATTTTTAAAGGAATCCTTATATCATTTTCAAAACAATTCCTATTTTGATTTTACTAAAAAAGTGAAAGGAAACTCTATTTTTATATGTTTGGAGTGAATGAAATTTTCCACCATCATTACCATTCAAATGATTTAAAGATTATATTATATGTTTCTATTAGCAGTTGTTTTCCATAAGAGGTGACACACCCCATTTTTTTAATAGGGTAAGATGTGGTAAATGGTTGTTGGCCAGCTCCACCAAACGTCTAGCAAGAGAAGGCAGTGGGAGAGATGCTGGGAGGACTAACAGAGGATTATAAAGAGGGATCTTCTCAAATGGTTTTATCATCACCTTCACAAGTATCTTCTCCCATCAATAGTCTGAATTGTTTTTGGTTTTTCTATTTCCCCACTCATTCAATAGATATATTTATGATGGTTTTTTCCTTATAATATTGAGGGAGTGCGTACCCACTTTTACCCATAATGATGCTTCTCTTTTCCTGTGGTTTTTTTACCCCTTTCTTTTTTTGTGTTTTCCATATTATATATTGTTTCATTTATTACCACAATTTTCACTTTATATTTTATCATGATTATCACTAAACCTGTGGTCCAAACATTTTTGGAACCGACAATTGGTATTAGAGGTAGTTTCTAGACTAGTAATGTTCATGTTTTTTTGGTATTAAAATTTCTTGTATATTGAGTATACTTCTTAACTAAAACTCTGATTGATATATCATAACCGTTTTTTTTTGGGATTTTTAAATACATCACTGTGAAATAGTGGAGGTTCTATGATGATGTCATGTCTAGATGGTGGTGAAATTAGATATTGAAAATTTAATGGGAATAATTTTTCATTGTGAAAAATTATAATACTGGCTGTGCTATAGAAGGATAATTTCATATTGGAAATTAGAGAAAAATTGATTGCTGTGATTAAGGAGAAATAGAATGACATTGATGGTACTAATATGGCCAATATCCATTTAGATTTGGTATACCAGATCCTATCAAGAATTGTGGAGAAACATTTGGCAAAGGAAATATGGAATACTCTGACAAAGCTATACAAGGCCAAGTCACCACATAAAATTTCTTTTCCTAAAGAAAAAATTGTACACACTTTGAATGGAAGAGTCATCATCAGTGACCAACCACACAAAAAACCACAATACTCTATTCTCTTAGCTCATGATGCAGGGCTATAAAATTATGGATACTAAAGGTACGAAGATTCTATTCCAGTGTTTTCTAGATTCATATGACCAAATCGTCATATACCTCACCGAAAATATAATAATAGATATGCTGCCATTTAATGATGTTACAACCACGGTTGTTTAAGAAGAAATTTGGCATAAGAACAAGGGGGGAAGATAGTATACTTCAAAAAAATTAGGTGATCTATCAATAGAGAGTGGAAGGATGATGAAGCATGGTTTCAGTGGGAACCAAAATAATAGAAGGTCTAAATAATAGATTAATAAGAATAATTTCACATGTTTCAATTGTTTAAATAAGGGGAACATTAATAAGGATTTTTTTGCAAAATAAGAGTAGTGAAAAAAGATCTCAGGAGAATGTGGTGAGTACTTGTAGAGATGGTGACATTCTTGTTAGTGAAGTAATGACTACGACTATAAGTAAGAAGCATCTCAATGATACATGGATAATCAACTCAGTAGAAAATAGAATATTAAATGTCAACAAGAATAGATTAACTAGTATGAAAATATAATGGATGGACTTGTGTACATGGTTAATGATCACACCCTGAATATAATTGGATTTAGTACCATCAAATTGAAGATGCATGATGGTATTGTCTGAACCACCCATGTAGTACACCTTGTAAAGGGATTGAAGAAGAATATATTGTATTTGGGACAATTTTATAATACTAGATTAAAGACTCACACTGAGAATGGAGTGATGAGAATTTTTAATGGAATGATTATGGAGATTTAAGAATATAAGATCTAGAAGAACTTATATATGATTATGGGTGAAACGTACAAGGAGGTAGAGATAGTTGTCGCATCAACTTCCTCGAGGGAAGAATTGACGACATTATGGAATTAGAAGCTTTCCCATATATCAGAATGACACACAAAGATTATAGTGTATCAGAATTTGATTAATAGGCTTACAAAGGTAACCCTTCTATTTTTTGATCATTTCTTTGAGAAAGAAACACTGGTTAATGTTCGAGACATCCATAACTAGAATTCAAGAGATATTAGAGTATATTCGTTCCAACATTTCTCAACCACTGGTTATGTACTTAATAGGATAAAGATACCTTATATCCTTCATTTATGATTATTCTAGGAGGTGTTGGGTGTACCCAATCAAGAGAAACGAAGATATTTTAGGAGTCTTAAAAACAATACAAGTTGGGAGTGAACTTGAATTAGCAAGGTATATTAAGTTTCTAAGGACTGATAATGGTGGAGAATATACAAGTGAGGAGTTTGATAATTCTTATCAACATAAAGGATTCAATAGACACTTCTTGGTGGCATACACTCCTAAATAGAATGGAGTGGAATAGAAGATAGAGTAAACCCTGTTGAATAAAACATGGTAAATGACAAAGAATATAGGAATTACCAAAACATTTTGTGAATAATCAGGGAATACATCTAGTTTGGTAATCAAAATATCTCTATATATAGTGATTTATATTAATACACCAATGGATATGTGGAATGGTAAAACTACTAAAAATTCTTAGATACATACTTTTATAAGTCTTGTATATGCATTGTTTAATAACCAAGAATGATCGAAGTTGGATTTGAGATCCAGGAAATGTATCTTCTTTGGTTATGATGATGGTGTGAAGGGGTATTAATTATGGGACCCCACTTCCCAAAAACTTATCATCAATAGGGATTTGATTTTTTGTATAAGAAAAGGTGAAAATAAAAATTTATGGAGACATTAAGAAAGAGAATACATAAACTACAATAATTGAGTTAGAGGAAAAATAAAATTAAGAACCACATTCCTCTAAGGTATTATCAGAGGACAATGATCACATACTAGTTGTGTCTGGATCACGATGGTCAACTTAGGAGAAAATATCACCAGTATGGCCCTGAGACTGTTTCAATGAGAAAAATATTGTGTACATCTTATTTATGGAGGATTGGGAGCCATCTTCTTTTATGGAGGATACCCAGAGTCAAGATGTATCATCATGGATGGTGGTTATGGAAGAAGAATTTAAATCCCTATATAAGAACATGAGTTGGGATCTTGTTCTGTTACCTCACAGAAGGAATGATATTGACAACAAACTAACATTTATACCCAAGAGAGATGGAAAGGGCTTGGCGGAAGGATATCATGAAATTATTTTTCTCGAAGGATATGCTCTGAAAAAAACTATTTATTTTAATAAAATATTTTATCTTATTGTTAAAGTGATGACTGCTCATGTAGTTATATTGATGGGTTCAATATATAGATTAAATCTTAAGAAGATATATTTGAAGATTTATTTTCTCCACGTTAATCTTAATGAAGATATATATCAACTACAACTAGAATGTTTTAAAGAAGAAAGAAAAGATGACTTAGTTTTTAGGTTTAACAGATCTCTACACGGTCTCCAGAAAGTGCCAAGGTGTTAGTATAAGATATTTAATTCCTATATCATGAGTCTTGGATACAGTAATATTCATTTAGATCCTTAAGCATATTTTAGTGGTTTGGATGGCAATGATTTCATCATTATTATGTTTTATGTTAATGACATGTTGTTTATTGGCCCAAAGGCACAATTTTCTAGGGAGATTGATATGAATGACATGGGACTAGTAAACATGATTCTTGGGATACAAATTTTATAAGAAAAACATAATGGGAATATTTGACTATAACAAAATAATTACTTACATAATGTCTTGAAATGATTTAACATGGAATAATGTAATCTAATATCTTCCCCTTTTCCTATTAATTTAATGTTATACGATGATTCCTAGCAGTGAAGTAGATAGGATAGAGATGCCTCGATTACTGTATGCATTAGAAGTGAGGAGTTTTATGTTTGCTATGATTTGTACTAGACCATAAATTAAATATGTAGTTTGAGTAGTTAGTTGGTACATGGAGAATCTAGGATAAGAATATTAGATAATAGTGAAAATTATCCATAGATACATCAAGAAGACCCCATATACTACATTTTGTTATGGAGGATCAGATTTTTCTATCAGAGTACATGTTGATTCATATTTTTATGTGATTTAAATTGGATAAAATACACTAATTTTATGTTTTTACTCTTTTAGGAGGATCACTGAGATGTATTTCAAAGTTAAAGTTAGTTGTGGTATTATCCATGATGGAGGTAGAGTACATGAAAACTAAATAGGCTTTGAAAGAGGTTATTTAGATGAGAAGGTTGTTGGAGGAGCTGGGGAACATACAAAAGTAGTTTCCATTGTTTTTTGATAGTTAAAGAACCCTGAAAATTGAAATAAATCCATATTCTCATTATAGGTTGAAGAATATTGGGGTAAAATATCTCTTTGTTAGAGATGTGGTGGAGGAAGGAAGTTTGGACATGCAAAAAACTCACAATATTGAAAATATAGCATATTTTATGATGAAGCCAATTAGCTTTGATAAGTTCAGATGGTTCTAATCAATCGACCACATAGAGCTGTGAGTAATATAATTTGAAGATTAAAAGGATATGTGGAGAAGTGATTGGTTCACTATAAAATATTCAAGTGGGATATGTGCCAACAGTTGTTTTGCATCGACGAAGTCACCTGCCCACTTTTTCACAGGGGCAGGTGTGGTAGATAGTCAATGAACAGCTCCACCAAACCTTCAGTGGGATAAGGCTGTGATAGAGGTGCTAGGAGGGATGGTAGAGGCCTATAAAAGGGGATCTTCCCCAATGGTTTTATCATCACCTTCACTAGCATCTTCTCCCACCATCATTTTGAGAGGTATTTTGTGATGAAATTTCCTAACTTATTCAAGAGGGATATTTATGATGGTTTTATCTTTATGATAGTAAGGGATTGTGTAACCAATTTTATCCATAGTGATCAACCTGTTTTCAGGTGTTTTTTACCCCTTTTATTTTGAGGGGTTTTCCATGTTATATCTGTTGTTATTTATTTTTGCAATTTGAAATTTTTTATCTTTCTATAATTACTGCATGAGTGGGCCTATCATTTTGAGTCACAACAGTTACAAAGGTAATTTTCAAAGATTTTTTTTAAAAATTATTACTAAAATTTTTGTTTTAAAATTAATTTCAAAAGAAATGTATTTTCAAAATTTTTTCTGATATTTTATTTTTAAAATTGATTTTAAAAGAAAAATATTTTCAATTTTTTTTTCAAAATAAAAAAATATTTTCCATAATAATTATTTTAAAGATATTTTATGATATTTCTATTGATAAATAACACAAACCCATTATTCATACCCCGAATTAGTATATATTTCATTACTACTAACCTTATTATTTATCCTGATGGGTTTTACTCACTTTGACCAAGGTAAGTGTTGACATCCCCTTCCTCAATTTATTTTATATTTTAATTAACATTACCTTTTATTATTCAACTTAAAGTGGGAATTAAGTTTCCCCTAAATTCTAATATTATTCATCATGTGATGTTAGGGACCTAGGTGCTACCCAAAGGTGCCTCAATCTCAGTTGGCCACATGGCCTCTAGCGTGCCTCTACATACCTCAGAGGCTACCAACTAGAAGTGCGGGCCTAGGGTGTGTCCGTGGGGAGACTATAACCTGATGTTATATTGGAACACAATATATAAGTAATAATATATAAATAATATAAGAAAAAGTAAATAAACAGGAAATAATAAACAAACATATAACAAAGGTAATGGTAACCCGCTGTAGTGAAAACAAACATAAACATCCAAGAAATATATAATAATCAAGAACTAGAAACTGATTCATATACATAATATGATGATAATGTATGTCATGTCTCTAAAAAACTAGAAAATAGGTATATATGGATTTATTAACTACATTATATAACAAATAATCAAAATAACATAAAAAATATCCATCATCCCATGCACTATCTTTGTCAGTTTCTACCTAACTCCATCCTAAAGAATGTAATCAAGATCAGGTGTCCAAAGAGAGAAAATTCTTCTTATAAAAAAATCTATAAAGGTAATCATCCTCAGTACCATCAACGACCCAGATAGGGTGTGAGATAGATATCGGTAGGCCACTAACAACGACGTCTATAAAATCTAGTATATGATATTTAAACTAAAACTGTGTTCCCATATATATAAATGAAAAGTAACACTAAAATGATAACTTATAGCTTTTTCAACCTCAACTAGTAATGTTTCTGAACATGAGATCATTTAATTAATTCTATTAAGTTTAGTTTATAAAGATAAGTCACATGAGGTGTAACTAACAATGAAATCATGTTATTTAAATATTGATAAAGGATCCAAGGTATAACAAGGAATCCTATAATGATGATAATAATGAAGAGGATACAAGGTAATAACAACGGAATCTTTAACATTAGGTGTCAATCCAAAACAGTAATAACATTAAGCCTTGCTATAAGGGGGTTGAGTATAATACAATGAGCGTATCCATAAACATTTCACTATAAGTTATTCGAACTGAGTGCAAGGATCTCATCCAGGATAAAATGGGATATTAATGACTAGGCCTAATGGGGTGAATCCATGACACCACTTGTTTGAAGACATAAATAGGTATCCAGGGAGTGAATACAGGGCATCCTAATATCTGCAAGATAGTGAGGGGATCCAATGGTGTCATACTAAACATCCTCAAGTGGACAAGAACCATGTTCCAAGGCTGGTATCTCCCTTAGAAACTATCTCCTTGAATTGGAATTGCATCCTCTAATTTCTCAAGTAATTCGCTCAGGAATCCATGGAGGGATCAAGTCTAACTACTATTATATGTAAATAAAGGTCCATAGGAAATATGAACCTTATACATAATTTATTATTCAATTTAGGACACGTAATACTCATTTCATTTGATAATTCAATAGGTTCACTCTGTTTCCTTTTATACTAATTGAAAACGCTAGTTAGGATGTGAAAAAATATTACTTTCACTCCATATTTAATTATCACGTTCATTCATTTACCTTTCATAGACATGATAAGGTGGGAAAATTACATGCAAGAAATTCCCATTTCAATTTATAAACATTTAGTAAGTTTTTTTATTAACTTAAAACACTTAAATCAGAAGTTTCAAGTGGTATTATAGTTGTAATAATCATTAAAAATCCATTATTTTAATTGAAAAAATTATTCTTATTAATGCCAACTCAAAGAGCACCTGAACGGTGGTGTAAATAGTCATAACAAACCACTAAAGTCATAATATAAGGAAAAATCCCTACTTGGGGTGGTCAGTGATGAGGAAAAAACCACCAAAGATAATGAAAAAGTGTAGAAATAGATATAAAATATGATAAGGATGATTATAAGAATGAAATATGAATTTTAATAAGTAACACTTAATGAAACTAGCATGTACATAATGACAAAATTTTACTAAATGAAGAGACTTTGAGGGATGATTCATAGACCTCATACTGAATACCAACAATACTCTCCTCATATAGTATCAGATCTCAGTTTTTCATAGATTGGAAGAAAACTGAAGAACACATCAACAACCTGAAAATAGGCCACATGAGCCCGCACTAAGATAAATCCACTAGGGAGAGGAGAAATAACAAAAGGTGCATGATTAATGAAGATCTTATCAGCATGCATCCAATGAGATAGATGAATTTTAAATCTAATATTGGATATTAGAACAACACCAATGCCTAGGGTTATGATTCCTTGGGTGCTCTAGTGTGAGGGAAGGGAGGGGGTACACCTCTATCAAAAAATACAGTCCCCTGCCTCTAATTTTTAAAACATAACTTGGGAATGTACCTGAAATATAAATAATTTTCATATCATGTAATGCTCTTGATATTCCACACTAGGAAAAACCCTTTACACAATGTACAATTTTCTGGCCAAAACATCCCACATAGTGTAACTGATAAATGTCACATATTTTAATTATACGACATGTAATTGGCCTACAACCAACGTACAAACCTCCTACCTCTTCCTTTTGAAAAAAATACTCAATCAGAACATGAACCAACTTAGGGTCTAAGAAAAAAAAATGTAAACAATATTTTTAACCAAAAAATATAATATGTACATAAAGGAAAAACTAGTTTCTTATAGTCTTCCCCCTTAAATGATCTCATCCTTGAGTTCAACATCCAAGGGTGGTAGAATGCTGTTTGAGAACAACTCCGACCACTGAGCATATACACTGGACTCCCACTCCCATGTATCATCCTGTACACAACTATGATTCTATAGCACCCATACTAAATCGACATACCATACTTGAAGAGAATTTTTAATTAAATTAGTTATGTGTATAGGATACTCCTCAAAATAAGCATCAATATCCACCTCAACCTCCTCAATATCAAAAGTATGAGATGGTTCTTCATGATAACAGTGAAACTGTGAAACATAGAATACGTCGTGCCCAACATGGTACCTATGAGATAATTAAAACTTATAGGATATAATATATAATCTCTATTGTATATCAAAAGTCTAGAAAAATTATGATGAATGATTCCCTTACTTCTGTATTCATATATACCCATGCCTAGATGATACCCACAAGAAAAACTGACCCCTATCCTCAAACTCTAGAGGTCATTGATGGTGATTGATATATGATTTTTTTCTAGATTATGAAATATATATACACTTCTTGATCATATAAATATACTCCAAAGTCTCCTTTATAATAAGAGGACATAGTAGTGCTACTTCTCCTACCTCTAACTGGCATAAGGGTGAATGACATGGCCTACCACACAAGGCCTTATAAAGAGCCATCGAGTCATCAAATGACATATATTATTGTAGGTGAGCTCTAAAAGAGTGATATAATTGTACTAATAACTTCAGAATTCAAGGATTCAATCTTGAAGAATGTATTCTAACACTTGTATCATCTGTTCTAACCAACCATTCGTCTGAGGGTGAAACACTATGCTCAGAAGAACCTATGTACCCATAACTCTTAGTAACCATTGCTAGAACCTCAATGTAAAATGATAATCCCTATATGAAATGATAGAATGAGGGATCCAATGTATATACATAATCTAATGGACATATAGTCTCCATAACTCCTGAAATGAGAAAGTTTCTTGGATAGAAAGAAAGTGAGCTACTTTCATCAGTCAATCCACAAAAAATCCAAACCATGACACTACCTTGAGGTGACCTCGGTATGAAAACAACAAAATCCATAGCGGCGTCTTCCCATTTCTAGTTTAGGACTAGAAAAAGATGTAACAATCCATCTATTCATTGGTTATCCACCTTGACCCACCAACAGGTGGAACACCCAGTGATAAAACTTTCTATCTGAAGTTTCATCCTAGAACACCAATACTAGAATCAAATATCTTAAAAAATATTGGATAATCCCAAATAAACTATCCACTGCGATGCATGGGTCTCTCAAATCAGTTCCTCTCTAATATCTGTAGGAACCCAAACAAACCCATGAATATATAGAATGTCTTCTCCATCAACAAACCATTCTAGAGGCGTGTCTTCACTAGAAATACCCTCCTGAATAACTAAATCTTTATAATCTGAAAGCTTCCTACTCATCACCCTATGAAGGAGTGAGGAGATTACATTCAAAGATGATAGATTACGCTACTCATGAAAACCATGAAACTCAAAATGTATCTTAGAAAACATGGTTATCAATTTTTATTCATCAATAACTTCTTTTATGACATGTGCTCGAGTTTTCTGGATCGGTGCATCCGCCACCGCATTTCCCTTTAAAGGAATATAGGAAAGCTCAAAATCAATGTAATGAAGGTATTCCACCCATATTCACTATCAGAGATTCAATTATTTATGTGTAATGATATATATGATGTTATTGTGGTCTGTATACACCAAAAGCCCTCACCCATCAGATAGTGTCTCCATGAGCATAAGACATGGACAACAACCACTAGCTCAAGGTCGTGTGTTGGGTAATTTCTCCCATGAGGCCGAAAATGGAAAGATATGTATGCAACTACTCTATATTTCTGCATTAGCAGTGCACCCAAGCTAATGCGAGATGTATCACGGAACACTATATATCCTCTCCTAGTCTCTGGAAGAATCAGAATAGTTTCTGATAAAAGCCTTCCTATCAGTTCCAAAAAAGAATTTTCACTTGCTTATTACCATAGGAGCTTAACACCCTTCTTCGTAAAACTAGTAATTGGTTTGTCAAGGTGTGAGAAGTTCTATATGAAAAACTTGTAATATCCATCCATCACCAAGAAACTTGTATGTAAAACATGTTCTTTGATTTCTTCTAGGAAACTACATTGATCACGTTCTCTTTTACAATAGATACTTCTTATTCCGATATAATACAACCCAATAAGTTAATTTTTTCAATCCATAATTTACACTTAGTAAGATAATAATAAATCTATTACTCTCTTATTGTATTTAAAATGATCTTGAGGTTTCTAACATATTTTCTATGAGTATGAGAATACACCAAGATCTCATCCACAATTTCCATGAAAAAAGAATTTAGATTGGGGTGAAAAAACCTACTCATAAAATCCATGAAAATGGTGGGATTTTTATTCAAATTGAAAGGAATAACACAATACTCCTAAAGAACATGTCTTCTAGGTAAATATATATGAGGTATGTATAAAGACTTAAATAACACCTTATGATATCCCAATCTTAGGTTAGTTTTAAAGAAAGGCCTATATCCTTAGGGATTGTCAAAGATATCATCTATTCAGGTTAGTGGATACAAGTTATTAACTATAATAGAGTTAAATCATAAATAATCCATGTATAAATGAAGGGGTTGATCATCCTTCTTGGTGAAAAGCATAGGTGAAGTCCAAGAATAAGTACTGGGTCTGATAAAATAATTAGCCTTTAGATCCTCTAAAAATCTATTGTCTTTCTAGAGATTAGTAGGTTCTATCTTATACATTGTATTAGACACAAAATATTCTCTTGGAATGAGATTGATCATAAAATTTACCACTATATGAGGAGGTAATATAGAGAAATCATTAGAAAATACATCCTTGAAATTTTGTACAACTAGAGGAAAATCCTCAAGATGTATTCCCTACTCCTCCATGAAGAAAATAAAAATATGGGTGGTCTCTCCACATATCCCATTATGCTTTTGTCTAGTTATATTGGAATGGACATTATACATACCCTTATTGACATAACTACATCTGTCTAGTGATGTAAATGACACCCTATGATGATAGTAGTCCAAGTAGGCATGATAACCAACCAATGAATCCTGAGAATGACATCAAATCCAATCATCTCATGTATGAAGATCTTCCATAAGAAGGGATAATTTCATAACTCAATGGGAAATCCCTGAATTTGTGTATTCCCTACGATCGTACTCCTAATCGTGTGTCCAGGGACATCAGAACACATTAATACTGAATTTCTATCTTGAGACTTTCCACATTCGTTTACGAGATAAAGGAGTGTGAATCAAATATATCAAATAAATAATACACAATAGTTGACGATACTATAATATTACCTTTTACTATAGATGGAACTACACTCTGATTCTTGGGTATTGACTGAAATGCATTAAATTGGAATGATCCATGGCCCTATGCTATATCTATAATATCTTAAGAAATTCCATTCTTATAGATCTTATAATCAATATAATAGCTACCATAATGATGAACTCTTCATTGAACTATCCTACTGGTGTTACTTCAACTCCCCGATTGATCTGAAAGAACTACACCTTTTACTGATGGTGGAACTACTGTGAATCCTCTTCCATTAGAAGCAGATGTAAGGGTCTAGAAGAATCACTTAAAATGCCCTATATGGCTACATGAACATCACTCAAGAGGATATCTATCACACCGATGATTCAGATTCCCCTACCATCCAAACTGATGGAATATAAAAGAGGTTTTAGTGAAAATAGTCTTTCCTCCACTACTTTGATGATAAAACTCAAGGGTATGATTCCTCTTATTGGAAATATTATTTCCCTAACTCAGCACTAAACCTACATTCATTGAACTATTAACTTCCCTCTGGTTCCTCTTAGTATTAAGGTCATAGTTCATGATCTTAGAAAAATTGGGTTGGTGAAATACTTTCACCTAGGTATAGATGGAACACCTGAGCCCATATTTGAAGCATCTAACACACATTAGTTCCTCATTATCTAGTAGCGATGCAATGTGATGAAACTCTATAAAGAATGCTTAATACTCTATAATTGATATAGAACCCAGCTTCAAGTGCATGAACTCTCTAGCTCAGTCATCTCTCAGCATCTGAGGGAATAAGTTCTCATAGAAGACTGTTTGGAAGTCTACCTAAGCCATTCCCTGAGGATGACTAGACTAAGTGATCACATCCCACCAGCACTTGGGAAAATCACACAGAGTGTAGGTGGAAATCTAGAACCTTCTATATAGAAGAATCTACATATGCTCAAAGAATGATATAGTGTCCTCCATCCAAGACTCATCATCCCAGGGTCCTCTATCCCCACAATAAGTGGGAGGATGCTGATGCTAGAAATCATGAGTTCGATTATCCATAATAGGTGAAGTTCATGGAGCACCTTGAGTAGACTACATCAGATGTATAAAAACCTCATGAAGATAAGAGTGAGTTTTTAGATTAGGTGTAACAGGTAGTGACTAAAGTAAAAGTCTTGGCGATAAGAATTGAACCTTAGGTCACACAATCTTTAGATCACGGTCATCACTACCCTCCTAGAACATGACATCAGAACATGGTGGTGGAATAATACTAATAATTACAATATCATACCTCAAAAATAAGATTTATAATAGATGAGATAATTATTGGAAGAAAATCATTATAATAAGGCCTCACTACCCAATATATACTACCCTAACTACCTGCATAGAAGGATAGGGTACTGATATGTGTTAAAGTTTAATTTATAGGGGGAAATAGATGAAATTTCATTTAAACTTTGCCTCTTCATTTATTGGAAACCATTTCATTTAATAGTTAATATTTACATTAGGATTTTTTATTTTATTTTCTACATTTATCAAGGTTTCAATAAAATGGATCTCTATTCCCATTGAATAAGGGTCTATACAGATTATTACTGAAGTTGAAACCCATTTAATTTCTATTTAACACAGTCTAAATTTGGCCTCAAAATGTAAAAGGTAATATATGATAATGGGACTTGGTAAATTACCTTTTACAATCCACTAGGGCTCGTACAAGTTATGAATTGGAACTATAAATCACTCAATCACAACCAAATAGCAGCTCATGTAACCATAGGTACATCGTTGACATATGTAAAAACTTGATATTTAAGATTACACCATCAAAATATATCAGACAAAACTATTTAGATTAATTTTTAAACATTAAATAACCAAATCCATACCCTAAATAATATTTTAGCCGCACATGTATATATATTAGAACAATGTCTCACTCAAAAATCACAAGAAACACAAGCAATAAAAGTAGTGAAATTAATATATATGGCTTTTAATATGAATGGAATGTGAATTATAGGTGAATAAAATGATACATGTAATAATAATCCTTGCCCCCATCCAATCAAGCCAAGGATAAAATTAAATCCTTAGAAATAATAACAACAATAACCATCATATATCATGTGCATCACACAACAATGGATGTATATCAACTGTAATCAATAAAAATTGAGGAATAATTCTTATTTTAGGAAGATAGATATTTCCCTCGAGCATGGTTAGATACTCCCAAGATCGTGTTATAATGAAGCTCCAAAGCATTCCAAATATCCTATTGATTTTCTCAAAATATTAATTCATGAAAAGAAACCTATTATTACTCTATTTTACATCCCTAACCTAGGGGAAACATAGAGCCCTGATCCTGGTAAGAAACATAGACTCTAGAGTGCGTCCCTATATTCTAGAGTCTGTCGACTAGTAGTGAGGGCCTAGGGTGTGTCTATGGGGAGACTATTCCCTCATTTTAGAGTAGATAACAAAGGATATGTAATAACTAGTAAATAATGGAATCATTATTAAAAAAATAGTACAATGGAAACAAGAATATTACAAAGGGACCAGTAGTCCTCCATAGCAGAAGCAGAAACAATCATACAAGATATAGAAAATAGTCAAAAGCTATAAAATGAACAATATACAAAAGAAAATATATGTCATGTCTCTACAAATATAGAAAATAGTTATACATGGAACCTGGAAAAACATTATATATAAAACAATCAAAATAATCCAAAAACTATCTAGCATCCTGAGCACTGGCCTAGTTATTTTCTACCAAGATCCTTCCTAAAGCAATAAATAATGATCAGGTGTCCAAAGTAGGATTCCTCCTCTTATCAACATATATAGATATGTAATATTCCCAGGTAATATTAGAGGACCAAATATTGTGTGAGATAAATCTTAGTATGACACTACCAACAACATCTATACAATCCATTCTATGATATATAATTTGAAACAATGTGCATGTATATATAAATTAAAAGAAATGTTTCAATGATGATTGATAACTAATTCAGCCTCAAATAGTAATGTTTGAACATGTGATCATTTCATTTATTTATTTATGTTTAGTTCATAAAAATAAGTCATGTGGGGAGTAACCAATACTGGTATATTTTCAATATAATAATGATAAAGGATTGAAGGTATAACTTGGAATATTATTATGATGATAATAATGAAGGGGATCCAAGTTAATAACCAAGTAATCCTGAACATTAAGGGTTGATCCAACTCAGTCATAACATGTATCCCAGATATAATGGGTCTGATTGTAATCTATGGGGCATCATCCAATCCATTTCAGTTTAAAATATTATAACTGAGTCCAAGGATTCCATCTAGGGTAAAATGGGCTAAGCCTGGCTAGGACTATTTGGGTGAATCAATGGTTCCCTTGGTCTGGATACATCAATATGGATCCAAAGACTATATCCAGGCATCATAATATTTGAAATAAATTAAAGGTATCCTACATCCTCATGCCATGCATATTTTAGTATACAAGGACCATGTTCTATGGTGGGTATATCCCTTTGAAACTATCTTCCTGAATTGGAATGGAGTCCTCTGAGGGCTCAAGGCATTCCCATGGGAATACAAGGCTATCTAAAGTTTGAACACTCCTATAAGGAATAAAAGGTCCATATGAAATAGGCACATAATACATAATTCATTATAAAATTTAGCCTACGTAATACTCATGCCATTTGATAATTCAAATGGTTCATTCCATTTTCTTTTACACTAAGTTACAAGTCTAGTTTATGTATGTGACCATATAACATTCATTCCTTATTTAATTATTAGGTTCATTCATTTACCTTTCATACACATGACAATGTGAGCTAAAGACATGAAACCAATCACCATTTCAATTTATAATTATTTAATATGTTCTTTTTGTAATTTTAAACACTCAGCTTATAAAGTTAAAGTGGTATTATACATGTACTAACCATTTATAGTTAATTATATAAATTAGAACACTTAACTTTATTAAGTCTAAGTCAATGTACACTAAAATAGTGGCACATATAGTTTGAAAAAACCACTAAAGGCATACAATAAGGAAACACCCTATATGGGGTGGTAGGTGTTGAGGACATAACCTCCAAAGATGATAAAAAAGTGTAGAAATGGATCTATAATATGACAATGATGTTTATAATCATTGAATATGAATTTTAATAAAAAAACACCTGATGAAACCTGCAAGCACACAAGGACTATGGTTTATAAAACAACACTACTTTGGGGGATGAGTCATAGAGCACATACTGTATACCCATAATACTCTTCTCACCCAGTGTAGGATATTAGTTTTTCCTACATCGAAAGAAAACTGAAGAATTGATCAAGACCCTAAAAATTGGGCATATGAGCCTGATCCAAGATAACTCCATCAAGGAGAAGAGAAATGAAAAAAGGAACATGTTAAAAGAAGAACCTATTAGAATTCATCTAACAAGACAGATGGATCTGAAAGTGGAGATCAGATGGTGGAATGGAACCAAAGCCCAGGGTTAGGCTTCCTTGGGTTCTATTATGTGAGAGAAAGGAGGGTGTGATCCTCTATAAAAAAATAGAGGCCCCTTAATCTTATTTTAAAAGTTGAACTCATGATTTTTCATGATGTGTAAATTAATTACACATGGTGTAAAGATCTAGATATTCATCCTTGGAAAAAAAAATTACATGATATGAAAGGTTCTATCTAGACCATAACATGTCGGGTAATAGGTACACATTGTGTATTCCAACTACATGACATGTAATTGTCTTACAACAAACCTACATCCATCCTGCCTGTTCCTTTCTAAAAAATACCCAATTGGTCCATGACATAACTTAGGGTCTATGAAAAAAAGAATGTAAACTAGAGTTTTATCTGAAAAAAGATTCTGAAACTAAAGGAAATACTATGTTCTTACACATAATGGATAAATTTATTCATTGAAATGAAAAAAATTTATACATACGGTGTCTGCTTTGACTGTAATTTGATTAGCTGAGGAAATAGTAATAAATCCATATACTATAGTCAATACAGATAATTGATGAGAACACACATTATGTATGATTTCAATCAATTATTTGATATATAAGGAATTATTTGGAATGGTATGACACGAGTTGAGGATAATTTATTGTAATCCCCTTAATGCATCAGTAGTCTCATGAGATAATATCCATTTGGAATAACCACCTTATGTTTGTAACCAAGGATACTCTAAACTATCTGGCGAAATGTCTTGATAATAGTATTCTAAACCATATTGTGAAATGTATTGACGGTAAAGGTAACATGTACCTAGGAAACATGGCATCTGAGAAATAAGAATTTATTGAATTCAGAATTTAGTTATTATTATTCATGATATTTTCACAATAATAAATTCTATGGATGCATTTCATTCTCTATTTACTGATTAAATTTCATGTGATTTTATATATTTAACTTTCTATATTAATTTTTCATTATCTATTTATGATAGTCAGGTTGTTGATTAAATGACACATGTTTTCAGTTATTTACCATTCAATATTGATTATGCTCATAAATTCATTATGTTATTAACTATACTTAACTATTAATGAGCATTTATGCTCACCATTATTTTTTAACTTTACCCAAGAATCCCATATGTGTATCAAGAAATATATTCTTGGATATTCTAGAGGGAATATAGTTATTCTACAAAAAAATTATTTTGTAATTTGTGTATCCAAATGTAATGTAAGACTCAAGTATGTTCCTGGTTTTCTAAGACCACTAAACTGATTAGTACTTCAGAATGTGAATCCTTGTAACTTATGCCAATGTAATGGTAGTAAGCACTGGCTCCAGGATGGTTGGTGTCAGGGTCTATATAAATTCCAAAACAGGATAAGGATTTCCACTTGGAGTAAGCCCACAAAATATCTTTTATAAATCCATGATTAATATATCACAACATTGAACCTTTTTAAAAAACCTATAAAATATGAATTTAAGATTGGATAATAAGAAAAAATATATGTTATTCATAATAATGTTTTTATTTGTGTTAAAAATATCGAAATAATATGATAAATAATTAATATACATAAATTTGGTACAATAGGATGTTCAAAGATAACTTGGAACCAAATAGGGTTCTAAAGAGGGGTTTATAGACATGAATGGGTTAAGAGAGGAATTAAATAAGGGATAAAATTGGATTTAGGGTTAAAATATAGTAATTAACATAATGGAACTTATCTAGGTAGACCAT
Organism: Viscum album; assembly: GCA_963277665.1. Classification (NCBI taxonomy): domain Eukaryota; kingdom Viridiplantae; phylum Streptophyta; class Magnoliopsida; order Santalales; family Viscaceae; genus Viscum; species Viscum album. Next base: position 1,485,882,235 of record OY728137.1, on the reverse strand, counting down.
CAGGTACCCAATATTCCTTTACCTGGCACCTTGTCCCATACCAACCACATTGTACACTCTCACTCGCTGAATGTTGGGGATCCAAATTCTTCTAATCACTATATGGGTCACTAAGTACATATTTTCTCATGGTAATTTATTTTAGTATTAGGTCCCTAGTTACCTCTATAAAAAGGTCACCGAATCCCACCACCACCCATAAACATCATTAAAAAGACAATAAAGAAATAAAAAATTATAAAAAATGAGCCACGTATTATATCTCAAAATTCAGAAGTTGTTTATATATGTCATATAACATAAACATATAGAAAATTATCAACTTAATTATATATTAATGTGGTTTCTTAGTATTTCTCCAAAACCAAATTATTATATATAAAAAATAAAATATCAATTCTCAAATAAACCATAGAAAACATTAATCTATCTATAATATTAGTATAAGGCACCTTAAACATAAATCTTTTATCAGAATCACTGTTAGTTGAATGAATAAGTGACATATTTATGTTTTCCCTAAATGGGTGTTAAAGGGGTTTAAATTCAAAAAAAAATGATTCTTTATAACCATATTAATATTATAATCTTGATAACAAGATATAATTTTTTTCCTCTCTCCCTAAAAATTTCAATTCCTAGATTTTTCATTGTATTTACCTAATATTTCATTTAAAAAGTAGAGTTCAATTGGATTTTCATGTGATTTATCAACTTAATAATTTTTTTAATTATGAATATATCATAAAAATATTAAATAATATTATTAATTTCATGTTTAACATCTTTTAAGTTAACACATGCGTCATATTTTTTTTACGGAAAATGCATTTTTAATCACAAATGAATCAAAGCATCTAAAACATTTTATGAAATATTATCTAAATCTATATAGTTTTTTAAAGATAAAATTTATTTGGTTTAAATGACAAATAAAAATCCATAGGTGGTTTCATAAAAAAAAATTCTTCTAATTTTCCATGTTGAAATGTTGTTTTTAAATATAATTATACAATGTGAAAATAATAATATATATCAAAGGCACTCAATGAATGAATCAATGAATGTTTAATAGGTGGTGGAAAAAATCACTATTATCAATTCTTTATCATTGATGGAATCACTTTGTAACATGATGTTAATTATATTTGAGTATAGATTAGATAATATGTTTTTACTTATAAAAACCCATTTAAATGCTTTGAATCTAACATTAATAGTTATTAATATAATTTCAGGTTTTATTTTTATATAAATAAGACATGTCATCATTCATGGATATTTACTAATGCCTATATTAATTATATTTTATAGCTTTCATATAATATTATTGTTCATAACTATTTTATTATTGAGTAATATTGAAATAATATGTGAACACATTGGTGTCAATCCTGATATTAGACACCCTTGGGGTTCCATTTCGAATTTTACACCCACAAACTAAGGTGTACCAATGTTATTTTTTATATTAACAAGATTATTATTAGATTTATTAAACTCATAAAAAAACAATAATAATTTTAAATTCATAAATATTAATATTATAAATTCACATTACTTCATATATAACATAATCAAAATAACCTATAAAAAACATGACAACTTGTGATTGATGTTTATCATTTATTATAAGTGAAAATGTTATACCACAAAAAACCATTAATATTTTTGAGATAAGTTGGTTATTAGTCCACCTATCCTTTAGGTCTTTAAAATTAGTGAAAGTTAATTCGGAATGGTTGAAAATACACACTGCCATGGTGGAAGATTTTATCTATAGGGACCTATTTAAATTAGAATTTTAGATTATTATTATTTATATTAAAAATATTATAGAGTTAATTATATTAGATAACATATTTTGAGTGGTTTTATTAACTATTCTATCTATAATAATCCTTTTTAAATTTATAAAATTCTATATATTTATTCGATATATACCTTAAAAAAATTCATTTTAAGAGCCTTGAATTTAATTATATTTTGATTATTAACATTATCTTAATGATTTTAAACAAATCCAAGGTGTTTTATTTTTTTCTTAAGACATAAATACACACTTTACCTAAATAATAAACTATAAAATTGATAATATAATATTTTGTATCATGGGGGTAAGTCTAATAATGACCCCATAAAATGAAAATAATTAAGTTTATTGAGGAATTTATATTGGGAACTTTTAAAATTGACCTGATTTGGTTTACCCAAAAAATAATATTCACATAATAGAATATTATTTAGTGTTATTTGATTCAAAATATCTTTTTTTTAATTCCTATAATACTTTAAAACTAACATTCCCTAGTCATTCATATTAAATTATAGTATTAAAATTTACTAATACATGATTTGAATACAATTTAATTATATACATTTTAACATTTAAAAAATATAACCCACTAATGAGAATGTGTAGTAATAGAATCCATCTTGATTTTAACACTACAATATTCAAATTGAATGGTATTAACCTTTCAATAATGCATCCATGATAAATGAGGTTATGTTTCAGTTTGGTTACCCATGTAACCTCATGAATATTTTTGAGAGTTAAACTAGGAAGTTATAATAACCTAAAACAAATACAATTTTTTTTCCTTTTTCTTTCTAAAAAATATTTCACTAGATTCATTTTTAGTTGAATCATGAAAATACTCTTTTTTAGGTAACATGTTTAAAGAGAATCCAAAATCAAGGACCCAACCTTATCCTATGGTATTAATATAAACATTTAATACTTTTGAATTATGAAATTCATTTCAACATGAAAGGAATGGTCCAAATCATACTTATAATTAGATTTCAATATAAGAAAATTCTTTTTTATTGGATATGGATTTCTAAAATGATATAATTTTATAAATCTACCATTAGTTTTTAAATTAATTCACCTATTTGTCTGATTATCACTCTATTTAACACTAATTTATTTTATATCCCTAATTTTTAAAATATTATCCAATTTTTATAAAGTTCCTTTATTTTAAAACATAGTAGAATTTAATTTGTGATATACTTATTAAAGGGTTAAGAATTTGATTCCATATGTCATATAATATAACAAGATTGATATAATTTATCCAAATATGTGAGAAATATAATATGTTAGTCCCCATTGTCAGTTTTTATATCTATATTTCATAAATATAATATTAAATTATTTAATTCACTAACGTGTGATTTAATCAATGTTTCAGGGTGTATTATAAAGTTATACAATATCATCTTCGTTTATAGTATACCTATAAGATACTAAGTCATAGACTAAGTTTCATGTTTTAAACATATATAAATAATATTAGACTCGTACACTATTTAAAAAAACATTATCCTCTAAAGAAATTAACAAGACATGCTGGTCTTTTTCAAGAAAATAAATACTAATATCAAAATAATAGACTATTCGATTCCCATTAATAAAGAGGATGGTGATTTTATTCTCGATACCATTGATGGAATCAGGAAGGAAAAATTGGAAAATAATTTCAATATTTTTTTTTTATTTTCCATATACTAAAATCACTTTTATTATCAAACTTCCCTTTATTGAAGTTAGTAGAACCCATAACCTTGTTTAGAAATTATTAGATGCCATTTTTTTTGGGTGGTGGTCCTCATTGAATGATATTTCTTCAACAGACAATGTATAAAGATCTACTGAATATTATCATGATTTATGTTTCTCATAGATTAATATGATTAAAATAGAAAACTAAACAAATACTAATGTGAATAATTGAGAAGTGTAATATATAAAAAGAAAAATAGAAAAGAAATAGATAGATATAATTTATATTCTTTAAACCATTTTGGAACAATATGGATGAAGAAACCTCTAACCCTATAACCTATTTATTATACAATAAAACATGTAAATAAAATAAAAAATGAAAATAGAAATGACTAAAGATGTTATATGAGGTATAAATATTTCAGAACTAGATGGAATTGTCCATCTTTACTATGAGGAGTTATCATATGTTATTATTTTAAACTGACTATAAATACTTAGCTGAAATAAAAAAAAATTTGAAATAACAGACAAAACTAAAAAATGATAAAGAATTCATATAGATTTTGGGATCCTAATAAAACTTCATTAATCATTAATTATGTAGACATAAAACTTTAACTAAATATCCTCCCATGGATTCAAGTAATCATTATACTTAATATTTTAAGGTATGGACCAAAATATCCTACAAAATAGAAAACTAAATATCACCAAGCACCAAAAAATAAATACTCGAGGATGATGAATGCCTTTTCCATCTTCACTCCCTCTATTATCTATCAATAAAACGACTAATACCAAGAAGCTAAGAATAAAATGTCAAAGGACTCCCAAGTAATCAAAAGTATTTTTATTTATTTAATATCCAATTATTCATTAGAAAATAATGACACGTTGGGTGGTATAATAGATCATAATAATACGAGCACAGGTGGATGACCAAATACCATGAAATTATTACATATATAAACCAACCAATGGATTTTTGGACATAAAAATAATAAATATTGGGAAATTGGAATTTGATGTGGTTTCAGGTTAAATATTAGGGATAATGATAAAAAATTAGAAAATGGGAAGTATATAATCCATATTATTATAATGATCTACAATGGAGCTGAACCCAGATTAAAGGATTGAGATTATTTATATAGTTAAAAAAGGTAATTACATAGATAATATGTGAATTGATAAAATATACAAGGACTAGAAGGAGAAATATATAATCTAAAATATAATTATACATAAAAGTTAAATAAAAATAAATTTTATTTGAAAACAAAAAAGTCAATTTCCATACAAAAAATAGAAAATATATTTTCATATCAAATAATTAAAAAGTAAATATGAGAATTGTTTTCTTTTTTTGTATCATTCATATTTTTACTACATGATTGGTCTTCTCAACATAATAAAATTGGTTATGTAATGAATAAATCAAAAAAACATTGTGTTAAATTTTCATTTAAAGCTATGATATCTTGTTTTAGACAAAAAACCAAACTAAAAAGAATGGGAATATATTTTATTGAGATAAAATCTAAATTTCAAGATAATATTTAATACATTATGATAATTTAGTTTGAAACATCATTAAGAAGACTATAAGAGGAATAAAACCTTAATTAAATAAAAATACCCCGAGCATGAAATCTTTACCCTCATGGTTTATCATGAGGATCATAACATCAATTATAAATATTTAAAGGAGGAAAAAATTATAAACACAATTGAAATTTTTAGAAAGTAGTAAATTAATAGGATGGATTATTTCTGTAGATTTAGGAATGAACATATATATAAGTATGAAATGTGGCCATTATATATTCCATTGTTGGATATATGGTCATTAGATATATGGTCCCTAGGAAAATGGTAAAAGGGACATACCTATATTTAATTAATTTGTTAATGTTGTGTATTGTCAAGTAGTAGAGTAAAAAAATTCTTAGTTAATATATTATTCATGAGTGGAATAGAAAGATAAAAATTAATTAAAATTATTTATTATAAAAAATGAATTCATTTCATTAATTTTTTTTAAAAAAATTAGGTGATGTGTTTATGAAATTCAAAGAAATATTTTAATAAAAATTAATTTATAAAATATAATTTTTTTAATATACATCATTAATGATATGTTATTAAAATTATATAATTTTTTAAAAATATAATTTTTCAAAGATTGGTTTTTCTATATACTGTGTATGTTTATTTTAAAAAATTAAACTAATCTCTATTAATGAGTAAATTTAATAAAATTATTTAAAAATATATGTATATATTTATTTATATAAAAAAAATTACCAATCATATAGTTATTATAACCTATCAAGGAATAGGAATAAATACATTTTTATGTTTAAATGTATGTTTTCTCAAGAAATTGTTTTTTTCCATCATGTGTTCTTATCTTAAAACTATTTTTTATCACTTTCAAAAATTAGAAATTGAAACCAATAAAATGTAATTTTTTATTTGTAATTTTAATGTTCAAATTAGATAATATAAAATTTCATTATTTTTTATAAAAATGAATTACTGATGTAAAAATTTAGTTACCTTGGTAAAGGTAAAATAAAGTAAATGAGATTAATAAAGGGGAAAAGATAAAAAAATATAAAAAAATATTATCTATAAATGAGTGTATGAGGTAATTCACATGCTCACCATATCATATATTAGTTATTTTTCAACTTTGGATCTAGACTATATGAAATATTACATTCCTTATTCATAAATGACCGAGTATTTGTGAAAATTTCACTCAAGATTTCCTAAAAAAGACCCCTCCTTTACACACCTCAACCCACAAACTTAATTTGTTTTTCTCATTAATAATTATATAAATTCTATCTCTAATTAGACACTATAATTTTTTTTAACCTTTTTCCATAATAAGGATTCTCATATCCTTCATTTCAATGAGTCTCACTAAGAGAATATTCAAGTATTCAATGGGGTTTGAGTGCATCCGACCAAGAAAAAAATCCAAGGGAAGTGTTTTTCATCACAATTTATCTTCATTGTGACGTGTTTTGTATTGTGAACCTATTATCATGTTTTATATAATACATATTTTTCATATTTTATCCCAATTATGACTTTACTCCTGGTATTTATACTTTTTATTCCAAGGTTAACATATCCATAATGATTTATTTTTAATCTGACTTTAGAATTGAGATTGTGTTTGACTGAATTCAAATTGGTAAAATTTTATTTTATATCTCCATAAAACCCCATCTATTTTCTAATTATCTCGTTATATATTAGGTTTAATCTCTCTTTACAATTTCACCTCCCTCTTTTTCACAATTCAACTAAAATAATTCTTGTAAGTAGAGATAACTTTATCTCTTCATCTTAGTAAAAAATCTTTAAATTTCAATTCATTGTTCTTCACATTATTTTATTGATTCCCTTATCACTACTTCAATTAATTTGTAACTTTATTCTCTTTTTACTTTTTCTTATTTTATAATTTTTTTAAGGAAACTTCTAATTATTTCTACAACGATTATTTCACCTAAATTGTTCTTATATTTTCTTTATGATGCCTCCATTGTATGTTTTCATGGGTTTCAGAAGAAAATTTTATTCATGTTTTAATTATATTTATAAAATTATTGTTTAAAAAATTAAATCATTTCAAAATAAAAGTAATTAAAAAGTAAATGTTTTTTTTCTTATTTTTCAATTCAGTTTTCTAGTGATCTTATAAACATTAAAAAAAAATCTATATACTTTCTATTTTCTTATGCTCCAATAGAGAGATTCTATAATGATACCATCAACATTTTTCTTTTTAAAATTTATGATAATGCATAGTGGAAGTATTCATGAAAGTAATTTCTTTATTATGGGTAAATTTTTCCATAATGGAATTATGAAATTGGTCATGTCCACATAACACACACATATATGATTTATTATTACATAATGGGTGGATCTAAGATATCCCTCTAATGCATTGGGCAAATCTTTATATATAATAAGATAATTTAGGCATTCATATAAATGATTGTGGTTAGCTATGTTCATAATGTTATGAATTTACATTATTGCGTATATCTATGTTCACAATATTGTGTGTGGGCATGATTAAATATATATATTTTTACAGTGTTGTGTGTGGGAATGATTAGAGTTTTATATGTTCATAATATTTTTCATGGAAATGATTTCGGTTAACTATGTTCACAATGTTGTTTGTGAAAATTATTTTTGTTAGTTATATTCACAATTCTATGCATAAACAAGATTACTATTAGTTACATTCATAATGATGTGCCTGAACATGATTATGGTTAGTTATGTTTACAATGTTGTTCTTTGAAACATTTAATGTTATCAATGTTCACAAAGTTATTATTTACATATGCCCATATTTTTTCAACATGTCTATATTTTACTCTATGTATCATGATTAATGAATCATATTTTCACACTCCCATAACTCATGTCTTATAATATTCTAAAATACTTATGTTATGAATCATTATTTACGATTTATATTCTATTTGATACGATTTTACGATGTTCTATTCATCCATCCTGATTATGTTCTCATAGAAACATGTTCTTCATATTATCAATTTTGATTATCGTTTGACATCTCTTATTTTCACCATATAATTAACATTTGACCTCATCCATTCTTATGTTTCCATTCCTTAAGTGACTAAGAAGAGTAATGTGTATGGTTATTTATAAGGGTATCATATAAAAATATTATTAGTGGGATATGTTGAATACTGTTTTTAAAATAAGTTGGTTATATATTAAACTCCAACGACACTAAACCTATTGATTTTAGGGTGTAATTTATCACAATATATAATCGATATTAATGGGAAATGATGAAAAATATATTCATTTTATTATTGGGTCATCTGTGCTAGTATCAGAGTGTCGTTTAATTATTTTTGGGAATTAGGTTATAAAGTAAAATAAAACCCAACATATTGAAACCTATGTTAAACTAAAATTATCATAGACTAAAATAATTGTTTTATATAGTAATACATCATGATTTTAACTTATCATATAGTAATTAACTTTGATTATCATAAGATATTATTGTTTATTAATCATGATAATGATTTTTATTTTAGTGAATGGTTGGAACTAGTAGGAACCTAGTTAAAAATTAGTGCAATAGAAAATATAGGGATTTTCACAAGGATCAGCTGAATGGGATAGGGGAGAGTGAAAACCCACATTTATGTGATATCTCATGTTATTAAAAATAAATTTAACCATGTTAAGTTCATGATCGAACCAAATAAGGAGGAACATCTTATTGAGTCTTTCATACGTTAATAAACATCATGTTTTAGTGTGTATTCTGATCCACTATTTTTCATGTAATGGATCAACACAACCAAAATGTTATTTTCTATTATCTAGTGATCAATGCATGAAAATGACCTTTTAATTATTTATGATTTTGATGTTCCAGATGATGAAAGGTAAAAACTAATAATGAACACATGTCAAGAGGAATAAATCAACTCCTTGGGATGAGAGGAGTTTAAGAAGTCATTTTTTAAAATTATTTTCCTTAATTACATCACTATAAATTTGATTATTTCATTAGTGTCTTAAAAACAAGTCTCAAAAAATAACTAACAATAAGGGACTGTGATAGCTATGAATAAATTCTTTGATATACTAGAAATGTGTAAATTAAAGTTGTTCGATCTTATTATCATTGTGTATTTGAAGATAAGAAAAAAATGACGTGTCATGGAAATGTTTATGACAAATCCCAAGGAGGAATGAAAATTCAATCCCCTAGATGTGAATAATATAGGAGGAATCACTTGGGAAATTACATGAAAGGTAGGATAAAATGTTTCGAGTGTGGAATATTGGGCTATAAAGATCATTATTTTTACAGAGTTATGAATAAGAAAATTAGTAAAATGCTGGATAATAAGGTAATAAATAATACACATCATATACGTGAATTCTAAAATTGTAAGGAGTTTGGGAATTATTTAAATAAATACCATAATCGAAAAGATAAGGAGGATAATAGATATTTGAAATCCCAAATAGTAAGTGAAAAGGATGATCCTCTATAACCATAACCAATGAAGTGTATCATCTCAATGATGTAGTGAGAGGAACACTTATTCACCATTATTGATATTTGAGTGCCTTATTTGACTTTAGTTATTTAAATTCTTTTATATCATTAAATATGGATAGGAATGTTTATTCTTCTCCTCAAACGTTGAAAATTGAATTATCAATGAAAACACTTAATGGTGAGGTGATTTAATCTAAGGTATCCAAATATTCTCTAATTGAGGTCTATGGTAAGATAATTATTGAAGATCTAGTTCTCATTGTAATGTCTCGGATTTTCCATACATTATTATTAATAATATGTGGGAATTATTTCGAGACCAGTCTTCAAGATGGCATGAAGTTCTGAGGCCCGGTGAGCCTAGAAAAAATGTTTGAATTTAATTAAATAATTCAATTGCGCGTGCGTGTGGTTTTCCTGAAAGAGTGTAATAAATTCTGAATGGGTTCCCGGATCGGAAATCTGAGGGCGCCATTGCGTCCAGAGCAGCGAGTTTACCCTAGAAGAGACCTAACATCCGCTGGCGCAGGTCGGTGGAGAAATCTGATTTTTGGGCGTAACCATAATAAAATATTTAATTTAAAATATTTTATTAATTCTTTTCCACAACGAAATATCTTTTTTTCTTTTTAAATAGAGATTTCATAGGGGATCATGGTTGAATTTCTCATAACCCTGAATTTTTCTAGAGAGCTCTGGAGAAAACCTCCCAATGTGGCGATGGTGTTCTTGACAAGCTTCACCGGCGACGACGACGCAGTGACCAGATCTTCACCAGCAAACTCCGCGAATCTAGGTAGGATGTTTATTTTTGATTTTCCTTTCCCTGTTCTTGATTCCTACGACGAAGGCAGACTAATCTGCGAACTGATTAGCCCACAGATCGATCGTTTTGTGTGCGGGTGTGATTTGGGGTTTTATCCGGAAATGAAATACTTGAGATTTATAATCTGTCAATTGTTGTGGTTTTGATCTAATGGTGATGCACCCAGATCGTCACGAACAACGATCGAGGTTCGTCCCTCTTTTTCGATTCTTTGTATTTTTATTCTCCTGCGCGTTCTTCGTTGCGTTCTACGCGTTCTTGGAGGAAATCGATTGTTGCACATTCGTTTGTTGGCGCAACGATCAGTGATTGTAGATCCAACCCTGGTGCGATGTCACGGAGGTGCGACGACGGTTTCGGTGGATGATTTGGAGCGGATCAAGATAAATGATTTTTCAGGAATTTTCCCTCGGATGGATCATTCGAGGATTACGATCCGATTTCAGCACCAAAAACACCCGTTTTCGTGTTTGTATGATGAAACAAACCAACCCCTGGAGTATCGGGATGAACATATGAGAAACCATGGATATAGAGGATCAGCCACGACGCCAGGAGGAAGACGGAGTTTCTGGAAAAATCCCGACTACACGGCATGTAGTATGGGCTACACGGTGTGTGTTCGTCAGAGGACCACCTGGCGTGTACTCCAGGAGTACACAGACGTGGGTTGGGTACATGGCTAAGGACACGACATGTATACTTCTCCCCGACCAGACCCGGCCAGATACACGGCATACCCTATGTACTGGTACACGGGTAGGTGACACGGACATAGACCATGTTCGGGCACCTGGCTAGCATACACGGAGCAAGCCCCAGGTGCTCGGACATGGCGTGTAATCCTACTACATGCTGTTTAGTCTCTTTTTTATAAAATGAGCCAAAAGACACGGGTCGTTCACACAGGCAGTGCCCGGAGTCAAGGAACACGACATACGGTTATTCTACACGCCATGTAGTTGAATTTTAGACATCTTGAACGGATGACACAGGCAGTACCCGGGGTCAAGGAACACGGCGTGTAACCATACTACACGCCGTGTAACCAATCTTCCATGGCTTGAGCCAGTTTCCTTCTGCGACTTGGGCTAGTTTCCTTAGGGTTCGTCCCCTCAGTCTTTCTCTTGAAGGTTCTCAATATCATTTACTACATACATGAGTATGATCCCTTCATCAGGACTTCCTAAATAGAGTTGTTGGAATTCCCTCTGTGAGACTTAGAGCCAGATCCTCTATTCATTCTTGAAACCGTAGGTAGAGTTCTTGGTATCGACGTGACTAACTTTACCCGGAAGCCGATCCTCTTCTTAGCAGATTAGTTCAGACCGAGTTTTTGGAATCACCCCATGACTTTGTGGTGATCCTCATCTGAGCATCATGTTCTCAATGTACTTGTGGAGTGTGTTCTCCCAGAATGAGTACTTTGTATCTCTCTCTTCGGACCTAGGAGTGTGTTCTCCCGGTTACATGCTTAGTAGAATCTTCGAGCTGGATCTTAGTGGTGGTTTCGAAATGTTTGTTTGTGTATGAGTATATCTGGATATTCTTATTATATGTTCTGTAGACATATGCTCTGTAGAGATAACTGTATCTTTCTTTTCTGGTATTTCCCTTGTTGTATTCCTTTGTAGTTCTGGGGTGTCATACTCTGTATTCTTATACTCACCCCTACATGAGCTTTGCCCGCATGTGTCGTGTCTTGTGTAGATGAGCGAGCCTTTGACAGGATTTTAGGCACACTAGGACCGGACGATACTCAGTGAGATCAGACAGGCTGAGGTGTGTTAATACGGCTACAGATTGCAGTCCCAACACCTTTATCTACAGGTTTGAATTTGTTATAGACTGTTTGGGTGGGCTTGTACTTTTGGCCCAGGGTTTTACATTACTGTACTTTACCTTTCCTGTCGTACTCTGTTGGTTGGGTTTTTAGTGTATGCATGCATTTTTCCTTTTAGTAATTTTTTCTTTTCAGCTTTGTGGGCTTGGATATGTGTGTGCATGTGTACAGGTTTTTAAGAAATACCTCCCATGTTAGTAGCATGCCTACTCGGTGCTAGTCACCATCCCCTGGCCTATTGGAGGCGGGCTTGGGGAGTTGCGGCTCGGGCCCCACTGGGACGGGTCGTGACAGAGTGGTATCAGAGGTGGTCGGTTCTACCTTAAGACCAAGAGTTTGTGAGTTAGTTTGGGGAAACTGTGTTAGGTGTTTCAAGTTTGTCTTTTAGGCTAGGGACCCCAGTGTTGGCGCGGGCGGCCGACATATCCATACACCAGGACTTTGATAACTTTTTTTTCGACTCGGAACATGAGGGAACTAGTTTCAGGGGGGAAAATAATGGTACATGCATCATATAGGAATGAGTTGTGGTTTCCATGTCCTTCTTGTGTCAGCTCTCCAAATATACTCACCGACTGCGATACATCTTGTTTTATTACAGGATACCCCCGCGACGCGCACCTACTAGGATCGAGCGGCTCGATCATGAGGATGACCCCCTCAATGATAATGCCTCAATACAGGGACCGAATCCCCCAGTTTTACCATCGGGTGGTATGCTAGTTATCCCGCCACCTGTGGAGAAGTGTTTAGTGCCAGATGTACCAGTGGAGGAAGAGCACAGGCTGGGCGCACTCCACGAGTTTTAGAGACAGAGACCCCTCAGGTTTTTAGGTGAGCCTGACCCTCAGGCTACAGAGGACTGGCTTGAGGCTATGGCCAGAGTCTTCCATTTGGTCAGGACACCAGCAGACCAGATGGTGATTCTGGCAGCGAGCCTCCTGCAGGGCTCAACAGGGTGATGGTGGAGTTTGGTTATTCAGACTCATGACGAGGTGACTCTTGCATGGTCGGATTTTGAGCATCTATTCAGAGAGGAGTTTTCACTGGTTACCCTGAAATCATTACGTATACAGTAGATTCTTCATCTCCAGTAGGGAACCATGACGGTGGATGACTATTCATCGAGGTTTATCGACCTCTTGTGGTACTCGACGGATATGGTCAAAGATATGTACTTCAGAGCTCAGACTTTCGAACAGATCTTGCGCCTAGATATCTGAGCTAGAATCATCCCTATGAGCATTCCTACTTATGATGTGGTGCTCGGGTGGGCTTTGGTGTTTGAGAGATTCTTGGAAGATCAAAGACAGCCGACAATTATCAGTAGTGAGCGAGCTGGAGGAGAGGCCTCGGTAGCAGGGAGCCGACGTCAGGGACCCAGGCGTGGGAGACGTTTTCAGAGGAGATACTTGGACAGGGGATCTACCATACAGGGTTCACAGGGTGCATCCAGCTAGCCCCGAGAGAGGCGATGCTACTCATGTGATGGCAGGGTACATCTCGCTCGAGATTGTCTGACCCACCATACTACTAACACGGGAGCAGTGTATGGACCACCAATACATCTTGTTTTATTATAGGATACCTCCGCGATGCGCACCCGCTAGGATCCAATAGCTCGATCACGAGGATGACCCCCTCAGTGATGAATCCTCAATACAGGGACCGAATCCCCCAGTTTTACCATCGGGTGGTGTGACCGTTATCGCGCCACCTGTAGAGAAGTGTTTAGTGCCTGCTGTACCAGTGGAGGAGGAGCACATGCTGAGCACACTCCACAAGTTTCAGAGATAGATACCCCTCAGGTTTCGAGGTGCGCCTGAACCTCAGGCAGCAGAGGACTGTCTTGAGGCAGTGGCCAGAGTCTTCTGTTTGTTCAGGACACCAGCATACCAGATGGTGATCTTGGCAGTGAGCCTCCTACAGGGCTCGACAGAGTGATGGTGGAGTTTGGTTATTCAGACTCATGACGAGGAGACTCTTGAATGGTCGGAGTTTTAGTATCTCTTCAGAGATGAGTTTTCACCGGTTACCCTGAGAGCAGTGCGTATACAGGAGCATCTTCAGATCCAGTAGGGAACCATGACGGTGTCGGACTATTCATCGAGGTTTACCGACCTCTCGTGGTACTCGATGGATATTGTCAGAGATCAGTACTTTAGTGCTCGGACTTTCGAGCGGGGCTTGCGCAGAGATACCCGATCTAGCATCATCCCTATGAGAATTCTTACTTATGCAGGGGTGCTCGAGCAAGATTTGGTGGTTGAGAGCTTCTTGGAAGAGCAGAGATAGCTGACATTTGTCAGTAGTGAGCGTGATAGAGCAGAGACCTCGGCTGTAGGGATCCGACATCAGGGACCCAGGCATGGGAGACGCTTTTAGAGAAGATCCCAGGACAGGGGATCTGCCATATAGGGTTTTCAGGGCACATCCATCCATCCTCAAGAGAGGCGATGCTACTCATACGATGGCAGGGGACATCTCGCTCAAGATTGTACGACCCGCCATACTACTAACATGGGAGCAATAGATGGACCACCGTGGCTGAGGCAACGTGTGGAGCAGACAGATCCGCAGGGCGGCTGACGCAGTAGAGGTGTTGGGAGAGCAGCTGGAGGTGGTCATCGTTTTGACCCTTTACAACCACCACCCCCAGGAGGTCCACCCTAGGCTCAGGGAGCTGGTGGACAGAGGCAGGGACAACTGCAGGCGGTAGAGGCGTATGACCCAGGATCTCCCAGAGTGATTAGAGGTACAATCTGTGTCTTTTCTACGTTGGATTCCATACTGATAGACACTGGTGCTAGTCATTCCTTTCTGGATGCTTATCTTGTTCGAGACCTTGAGATTCCAGTTGAGCCATTGACTCAACCCTTACGCTTAGAAACACCTACTGAAGAAGATTCAGGGATCACACACCTTCGCAGACGGTGTGACCTGCCCCTTAGAGGTGAGAGTTTCAGTTGGAACCTCTTGGTGGTAGTGTCGAGGCCTTACGATGTCATTCTTGGTATGGATTGGCTATCCACAGTTCATGCCCAAATCAAATGTTTTAGGCGAAGGGTGTAGTGTGTCCGCAGTGATGGGACGAGGTTCTCTTTTGTCGGTGAAAGAGAGACCCAAGCAACACAGGATAGAGTCTTGCGTAGGAAGGTGCAACCGACATCCTATCAGTTGGATAGCCTAGCCCTTCGCGCAACAAATGTTACAAGTTTATAGTTTCAATTAAGTGTGGCTAAATACGAGGGCATCTTTCTGAAGGATGTCCCCAGAATACCTCCCCATCAGGAGATATATTTCTGCATTGAGTTGCATCCCGGGACGACACCGATATCATCATCAGCATATCAGATGGCTCCTACAGAGCTTCGTGAGTTGAGGGTGAAGATGGAAGACTTGCAGAAGAAGGGATTTGTAAGGCCCATCGTTTCACCCTGGGTGACCCCAGTGCTGTTTTCCAAGAAGTCAGATGGGAGCTTGAGGCTATGTGTGGATTACTGGTGCTTGAATCAGGTGACCACAAAGAACCGGTATCCAATATCGAGGACCGATGACCTCATCAACCAGTTGATAGGGGCACGGTGGTTCTCAAAAGTTGAACTACGATCATGTTATCATAATTTGCGAGTACAAGATGAGGATATACCAAAGACGGCTTTCAGATATCGCAACAATAACTATGAATACTTGGTTATGCCCTTTGGCATGACCAACGCCCCGACAGTGTTCATGGGACTCATGAACAGGATCTTCCAGCCCTATCTAGATCAGTTCGTAGTGGTCTTCATCGATGATATCCTTCTGTACTCTGCGTCTGAGGATGAGCACGTGAGACACCTAAGGATGGTTCTGGACACACTCCGAGAGCACCGGTTGTATGAGAAACTCTCGAAGTGTCAGTTCTGGATACAGGAGGTCCACTTTCTTGTACACGTCATCTCAACAGATGGTGTAGAAGTGGAACCAGCTAATGTAGAGGAAGTGTTATCATAGAAGCCAACCCAGAGCGTGACGAAGGTGCGGAGTTTCCTTGGGATGGCAGGCTACTAGCGGAGATTCATTCAGGATTTCTCCAGTATTTCAGCATCCATGATAGCTTTGAAACGAAAGGGGAAGCCTTTCGTGTGGATCAAGAGATTCCAGTAGGCTTTCTAGTAGTTGAGACAGAGCCTGACGAGCTCCCCGATCTTGAGATTTCCAGAGGAGGGTGTCGAGTACGTGGTGTTCTGCGACGCATAAGGAACCGGGATTGGATGTGTCCCGATGAAGAGTCAAGTGGTGATTGTTTATGGCTTACGCCAGTTGAGGCCCCACAAGCCGAACTATGTGACCCATGATCTTGAGTTGGCAGCGGTAGTCTTCGTGTTGAAGATTTGGCGGCACTACCTGATGGGCGAGCAGTTTACCGTCTACTATGATCACAAGAGTCTCCGATATATATTTTCTCAGAAGGATCTGAATTTGAGACAAAGACGATGGCTTGAGTTCCTCCAGGATTACGACTTTGAGATCGTTTACACACCTAGGAAGGGGAATGTTGTGGAAGATGCTCTCTGCAGGAAATCCAGTTCGCATTTTCTGGATGAGGCGACGAGGCAGTTGGCCTCATTACAGTTATCCTTCGTAGATGGATAAGAGGGAGCTCAACTTTAATCGATGTTTGTTACCCCTTCACTCTTACAACGAGTCAGGGAAGCACAACACGAGGATGATAGATGTGAGACTCTATGTCCTCAGACATCTACAGGTGATGCTGCTGATGGATATTCAGAAGGTGGGGGGCACATTTATCCTTTTAGAGGGCGTACAGTAGTACCAGTGACGTTGCAGGTGGAGGTTTTGAGGGAGTTCCATACATCTCCTTTGGTGGTGCATCCATGCATGGAAAAGATATACCAGGACCTTCGACATCATTTCTGGTGGCCAAGAATGAAGAAGAGTATAGCAGAGTTAGTTTCTCGGTGCCTTACTTGTCAGTAAGTAAAGGCTGAGCACCAGGTTCCAGCAGATTTGACTCAGCCCCTTGATGTGCCAGAGTGGAAGTGGAATGAGATATCCATGGACTTCGTGATGGGTTTACCACATACGTCCAGGGGACAGGATTCCATCTGGGTGATTGTTGATCAACTCACCAAGTCGGCCCACTTCCTAGGCATACAGGACCATAGTTCAGTCGAGAGCATGAGACACCTCTATGTGAAGGAGATAGTTCGACTTCATGGAGGTCCATCCACGATTGTCTCAGATCGTGATGCTCGTTTCACATCCCGGTTGTGGAAGGGATTGTAGGAAGCTTTTGGGACTCAGTTACGCTTGAGCACAACGTTTCATCCCCAGACTGATGGTCAAATAGAGAGGACCATCCTAGTTCTAGAGGATATGCTACGAGCTTGCATACTTGACTTCATTCGTAGCTGGGAGGATCACCTACCACTAGTGGAATCTGCTTATAACAATAGTTATCGTTGCACTATTGGTATGGCACCATTCGGGGATTTGTACGGGCGACCATACAGGTCACGACTTTGCTGAATAGACCCAGTAGAGTCAGTACTCATGGGCCTAGATATGGTGAGAGATTCTATAGAGAAAGTACAGGTCATCTAGGAGAATATGAAGACTAAAAAAATTAGGAAAAAGTCTTCTGCCGACAGGAGGTGGAGACCCTTGGAGTTCGAGGAGGGAGACCATGTGTTCCTTCAGGTCTCACCTCGATGGGGATTGCAGAGGTTTGGCCGAGGCGACAAGCTATCTCTGAGTTTCATCAGCCCTTTCCAGATTCTGAGTAGAGTTTGTGAGGTGGCGTATCGCTTGGCTCTACCTCCTCAGATGGACCGGGTACACAACATCTTCCATGTGTCACAACTACAGAGGTACGTGAATGATCCATTACACGTCATCGACTGGGGCGAGCTGGACATCGATGATGGAGCAACCTTTGCTGAGTACCCAGTGGAAATCGAGGATCAATAGGAGAAGATCCTTCGTGGGTGAGCTATTTACTTGGTGTGTGTCCGGTGGCAGCACGAGAACCTCCAGGAGAGCACGTGGGAGCGAGAGGCAAAGATACGTGTGCAGTACCCACATCTTTTTGAGAAGCATTTGTTTTGGATTTTCAGGGATGTAAAATCCCTAAGGTGGGTGTGATGTAATGTCTCGGATTTTCCATACTTTATTATTAATAATATGTGGGAATTATTTTGAGACCAGTCTTCGAGACGACGTGCGGTTCTGAGGCCCGGTGAGCCCGAAACAAATGTTTGAATTTAATTAAATAATTAAATTACGCGCGCATGTGGTTTTACTGAAAGAGTGGAATAACTCCTGAATGGGTTCCCATATCAGAAATCCAAGGGCTTTGTTGCATACAGAGTAGCGAGTTTACCCTAGAAGAGACCTACCATCGGCTGGCTCACCTCGGTGGAGAAATATGGTTTTTGGGTGTAACCGTAATAAAATATTTAATTTTAAATATTTTTTTAAATCTTTGCTAGAGTGAAATAAATTTTTTTATTTTTAAATAGAGATTTCACAGGGGATCAGGGTTACATTTCTCATAACCCTGAATCTTCCTGGAGAGCTCTAGAGAAAACCTCCCAATGCGGTGATGTTGTTCTTGACGAGCTTCGCCGGCAACGACGATGTGGCGACTAGATCTTCACCATCAAACGTTGTGAATCCAGGTAGGATGTTTTTTTTTGATTTTCCTTTCCCCATTCTTGATTCCTACGATGAATGCGAACTAATCTGCGAACCGATTAGCCCACAGATCGATCGTTTTGTGGGCGAGTGTGATTTGGAGTTTTATCAAGAAATCAAATACTCGAGATTTATAATATGTTGGTTTTTGTGGTTTTGATCTAATGGAGAAGAACCCAGATCTTCATGAACAACTATCTAGGTTCGTCCCTCTTGTTCGATTCCTTGTATTTTTATTCTCCAGTGCGTTCTTCATTGCGTTCTTGGAGGAATTTGATAGTTGCACATTCATTTGTTAGCGCAATGGTCCAAGATTGTAGATCTAACCCCAGAGAGATGTCACGGAGGTGCGACGATGGTTTTGGTGGATGATTCAGAGCGGATCGAGAGATATGAGTTTTTGGGTGTTTTTATTAAAGCTTAATTTTTAAATGGGCATTCCACATTATTTAAATGAAACTGGATTAAATGAAAATTGGAAAGGATGGTTGGTTGTGTTAATATTTTTATTTATTCGATGATATATATATATATAATATTAAAGTATTTAATTTCTTCCATTAAATTATTTAAATATATCCTTTGAGTCTATATAAAATAGAACATTTTTCTTAAACCTTGAGAGTTTTTCTCTTTCTCCAAGAGCCTTCATTACTGTGATTCTAGGTGTGTATGAAATCTTATTTACCTATCTATTTTCTATAATAAAATTTCATAATTAGGGTTGGAGTTTGTTTTTTTATTCTTCCCTTATCTATATGTTATTAGGATTTATAATGATTATACCTTCATGATGTTTAGGTAGATACATCATTATATATTTTCCCTTATTTCTATTTCAGCGTGTTTTGGAAGATCTTTTCCAGGAAGGGGATATTTTTTCTCCTCTTATTTTGGGAATCTTTTCAATTATAATGATTTTTTGTCGGTGGGTGGGTAGTTTGGATTATATAATAAAGATAATAAACTAGATTAAATATAATTGGAATTGAAGGGGAGTAATAACATGTGTTTATTATTTTGACTATTATTTACTTTTTTTATCTTAAAACATATAGCTCATTGTGATATATATTTTATGGTTACTATAAATCCTAAAACTTTATTTTTTCAAACCCACCAATCATAAAATTATGAGAACTTATATATAGATAATGAATATTTTGAGTGTGAATATGGAAAATATTTTAAAATACCCATGCATGAGATGATGTATTAATGATAACCTCCCCAAAAAGGAATTATGGATTTATGTTGTTTAGAAATATGTTAATTTTCACTGCTAGTATGTTTATTGTTGGACTTTTTTCATGATGGATTTATGTGGTTTGTGAAATTATTGTGAAAATCAATTTATGTAATGGATGTGTTGTGGGAAGTAGATGTGTGGTTTCTAATATGTGGTCACTGTGGTGAGATATTTGGGTTGTGGTGTTAGATTTAGTAAGATATGTGATGGGTTATTGTGTGATTCCTTATTGTAATAGCCTATAAGTGATGGAATATAATGTTTGAAAATGATAAAATTTTAATGGTATGAGATGAAAATTAAATCAAGGTGGACCGTAATGTATATGTGGTAAATGTCTTAATAAATTTAATAATTATTAATAGGATGGACTTAAATAAGAATTAATGAAATTTTTTTATATAGTGGTTTTCAATCATATATGATTCTAAATAGATTAAACAAAAAATGATGGTTTTTAATGTAACGATATTGAAAGGTGTATGAATCTGTTATTGAAAGAAAGAGATCTATGGGCCGTGTGTTGCAGTTTTGTGTGGTGGAGCTTCATTTATTAGTGGAAGTGTAAAAAAAGGAAGTATGGTGTTGGTGGAAAATAAATATAATGAAGTATTTATGTGAATCTTACATGATGGTATTGTGTACTATGTATATATTTTTACTTTCCTGTTACATTTATATGCACGCCACCCATATCGAGCACTATGTACCAACACATAAATTTTGGTGGGGGGTGTTTTCCATAACATATGGATGGTAAGAAATTAATTTTAATTACCCATATTACCTAGTTTTCCATTGTAAGTAATATATAGTGTTGGTACCTAGTTGGTGGAAAGTACCAATCAATTATAGTATAGTTGGTGGTGATTCTTTATGAATAGATAGTGTGATATGTAGTGGGCTCATAAATTGTAGGAGTAGGGCATGAGGTTGATGTACTTTATATTCATGATACGCTACTTATCTGGATATGTGGTTGTGGGTGGATGTGTGATGATGTGGATGATGATGCGATAATTTAATTATAGATGTGCATGATGAAATTAATTCCATTGTGGGAAGTTGGGCCCTATGATAGGCTGGGGTAGGTGGGGTTGTGACCTAACCCACATTAAAGATAGAATAATATGTGGTAATAAAATGACATTTAAGGGATGGTATCACATGTTATTTGAAAATTGGGGCATGAGAGCAGTAACTTAGTGGGGGAAGTGGATGTAGGGAACCTTTAATAATGTTTTCTTGATATTAAATTACTACAATATTTCATAATTTAGTGAGTGACACTTGGTAAGGTTAGACTAGACAGATGAATTATCCAGGTTCTTATTGGTTGTATTTTTTGTTTACTAGTGTATTAGTAAGCACTTTTCATATTTTCACAGGAGACTTTGGGTACGATCCTATTGAGTATATATGTTATGCACACCCTAAAGAGACATTTTCTTCAGGTATAGAAGATGGTTACAAGGGAAAAGATAGACATTACCAGCTTAGATATCAGAGCTATTGTGGTGCCTTTCAGAGATTTATTTTTAGCATTTACTTGCGAGACATTATTTATAATTATTGAAACATATTATGGTGTGGTGTGGTTTCTTTTATGTTACGTTATGTATTTTTTTGGTTGTTTTTCTTACTCTCTCTCGATATTTTTTATATTAAAAGGGTAATGCCTCACATTTGACTGTTCTACACCCTAGACTCTATTCAATAACCCAAAAACTACTAGATTTACTACTTTGGGGTTAAACCATTTTTAACTACCATTACAGGAGAGTTACACATGGGGGTGGGGAAATATATATTAGTATCAAAGGTTTTGGTTGAGAGATATGATGAAGTTTGGAGTTATGTAATGGTGAGGATTTAATGGTATTGATAGGGGAACAACATTAGTAAAACTATGTGTGTGATTTAGTAAAAGATACAAGATAGGAAATGTTCTTTTATGGCCCCATATGATTAAATGATAGGAATTTAAGCTTATAGAACACAGAAGGTGAGATATTACTGATAGGGGGGGGGGGGGGGGTTGATAGCCATGGGAGGTACATGCATCATATTTTTTTTCATTTGTGATTGACCATGCTTCCGTTTGGAATTAAATTGTATTAAATTAATTAATATGAATAAATTCTATGCTACTAGACATAGGATTAATTCCCTTGTGTTTTATAGTGATGTATCACGGTATTCATACACATCTTGCTTAGGATGTGTCATTCCAGAAGGATGATCTAGTCAATCATTGGAGGATTTATCCAATAGAGGAGAACAAGACATAAAATACGGTGTTTCTTGCTTTTAAGTGTCATAGTCTCTAAATGAATTAGGGGAGTGCCTCTCATATAGATATGGATCATTGGTTAGATGAGCTTGATATTTACTGTAGTCTACTTTGGGATTGAGATAAGTATTGTGTTCTGTTGGTAGTCAGTTAGATGCATGGAGTGGTGAAATAGTGGTGGATAGTGTATCTTGGAGAGCAGAAGGAGGATGATGTTTCTTGGTCTGAATTTATGAAGAAGTTCCATCTAGAGTTCTTATCATCGATGATAAAAGTATCAAAAAGTAAGTATCTTATATCCCTTAAATACTGGATAATAATTATGTGATATATTGATATTAGGGTTAAGGATCTCCTCTTATATTTTTCTCTAAATATCTTTCCATACAAGGAGTCTATAAAACAACGTTTCGAGGAGGCATTTCATATGATTATAAGATATGCAATCACCCTATTTGTGCTTTGTGTTTATTTGGAGGTATAGAAAAAGGTAGAAGTGATCATGTGAATGCAGTCATAGGGATGAGTTATTAGATAGGGAGTTTTATCTAGATCCTTTAGGAGGGGACCATCAGGTAGGGGATTATGGATATTAGGGAATTTAAGGATCATATTAGTAAGGACTAGATCATCATAGGATACTTATGCTATTTTGGGACCATTGGTTCCCAAGCATCGATCATATGATTCCTATTTTCAAGATGTGATTATGTATATAATGATCACCCTCAGTATGAGGGAGTGAATTCTTAGGGAAATATGTTTGGTTTTGGCAGTCAAGTCCCTCTCTAGCCATATCATAAGAATAGGCCACCAAGATTTTTTAGTAGCTAAGAGAAGATAAATATGGTATAGGTTAAACTTATGATGGTCTTTATCCTTAGGGACTCTGACCGAAGTATGTCCATGGAGGTCATTAACATTGAGACAAAGGATTTGGGTGTTTGAGGGTTCATGCTATAGAGGTTCCATTTACATATGGACTATAGGTTGTTAAAGGTAAGATCAGATTAACATCTACCTTAGTTTCCTCATTTTTTGATTATATTCCTCCACACTTCTTTGTTACACTAGGTATGGACCATGCATTAGGATTAGAGGTTGAGAGGCTGGTAGCTCGCTTGGTTCTTTCCAGGTCAGTAGGATGTTAGGATTGATTTTTTGATGAATGTCGGGGATGTAGACTAATAATGTGGTAGCATCAGTCAATGGAGAGTTTCTTCTTATTACAGATACATTTATATGATGTTATCCATAGAATATACTGGTTATATTCCCATGTTAGGTTTTTTTCTATTTCAAGAAGAGATTAATTTTTTCTAATATGGAAGGCTAGCGAGTGGTGCACAATGGTGGGTAGAGAAATAAGATATGAGGCAGTTTTGAAAACCGTATTTTATATTTTTTGGTGGAGTTATCAATAAATTCTTAGGTGGCATATACACCCAAAGTTTTTTTAAGAGTTTTAAATTTCATCCCAGATGAGGTTATGACACTACCTACTTGATTCTTTGTAAACTATGTGATAGAGTTACAACTGTGTGCCTATCTGATTTTAATGTCTCCTTTTTATTTTACACCCATTGAGGATTATGGGGTGAGACTCAAGATATATGATTTTCATTAGAAGGTAATGATCTGACCTAGTTTATCTCTCTAGGGTACTTCAATGTTGTTTTTCAAGAAGGTGGATGGAAGTATGGGGATGTACATCAACCATCATAAGTTTAATCATGTTACAATCAAAAAATATTTCCCCTTATGAGAATAGATTATCTATTTAACTATTTGAAAGGGTCCAGTTGGGTTTTAAAGATCAATCTATATTCTAGATATCACATATGAGGGTGAAGGAGGGGGATATCCCAAAGAATTCATTACGGTGTAAGTACAAGCACTTTAAGTTTATGGTCATGTTATTTGGTTTCATGAATGCACTATATTATTTTATAGGGCTCATGAACTATATATTTCATCAGTTTCTAGTAAAATTCATAATCATTTTCATATAAGAAATCATTATATGATCTTAGTCATAGAAGGACCATTCCAAGAATCTCAAAACGATCCTATAGTTTTTTTACACAAAAATATATATAAAGTATTCCAAGTGCCTATTTTGGACATATGAGGTGAATTTCATTTGAAATGTCATGTCTCAATAGGGTGTGGTTGTAGACACATCAAATATCAAGTTGGTTGTTTCATAGTAAGCACATGAGAATGTAGTAGAGGTTCATAACATGCTTCACATTGTGGGTTAATATTCATGGGTTGTGACTAAATTCTCTCAGATAAAAGCCTCATTGACAGATAAAATCATTAAGTACTAGCCTTTCATATAGACTAGTCAATGTTAGGAAGCATTTGTCTGCCTGAATGAGAGTTTGATCAATGCCTCCATGATCTAGTTTCTGAAATAATGGGTGATGTTAAAGGAATTTTGTGACACTTATCTTCCATTCTTATGATGAATCTTGATGTAGAAAATATAAGTGCTCTTTTATATTTCTAGGTAGTTGTATCCCATTGATCATACCTATTCCACTCATGAACTGGATTTAGAAGCATTAGTATTTACACTGAAGTTATGGCCTCATTAACTCATTAGTAAACAATTTTTTTGGTCTTCACAAACCACAAGTGCCTCAGGTGTGTTTTCTCTCAACTAGTTATGAACATGACTCAATATAGGTGGATAGAGTTTCTCTAAGATTGTGAGTTTGATATATCTTACACCCTAGGAAAGAAGAATTTTATTGATGATGTGTTGAGATGAATGTCACAGTGAGATGTTGGTCAGGATTATGAGGTTTCCTAGAAGGGGATGGGATTAATTTCAATGATTCATATCAATTCATAGAGAGTTAGTAGAATAGGTTTTCTATATCATATGATAATGTAAAATTCTCCAATGTATTATGTAGAGGAGTTTTGGTTGTTAGACTTTGAGGTTGAAGTTATATGAGACCATTTTGGTCAGGGTGATACACTCTCGAGGGGTGGACAAGGATGACCAGAATATGAAGTTCTTATGGGTATGTTGTTTATTCATTTTACCATGAATGATGGAGTTCTATATGTGTTGCATATATCACCCTTTGTGGTATATTTTTCTATATCCAAGACACACTATTGTTTCGGGAGGTAACTTTGGTGTCCTATGATAAAGTGGTCTATGGAAGAGTTTGTTGCATTGCATATAGTTTTTCAGTAGGTGAAAGTAGAGAAATTTTTTTTGAGATTCTTTTTTCAACACTTATATTTCATCGATTGAAATTTAGTGGAAATACTGAGATATTTTAACACTAGGTTACCCAAGGCTCAGAATAAATTTGGGTGATTGTGGAATTGTTGATCAATTCATCCCATTTCCTGGAGATTAGGGAATCGAGCATTGTGGAATCTATGTTGAGGTAGTACACACATGAGTTTGAGAGACTCCATGGGGTACTAAATAAAATTTTTCCTAAACAATATTATTGTTTTAACTCACGTGTATAGAGAGGATTTCAGTATTCATTTGGATCTTAGTTATTTCTTTGAACTTATTTCCATCCCCATAAATATGGGTAGATATAGAAGACCATCTAGACACTAAAGGATAAGTTATTGTCTTTTTTCTTAGACTTTGACAGATCATGGGATACCCACCTATCATTGGTAGAGTCTTCCTACCACAAAAATATCATTATTCCATTTTTATGGATATATTCTAGGTGTTGTATGGATAATCATGCAATTATCTATTGTGTTAGACTTAGTTTGGGGAGTTAATATTCCTTGTTTCTGATGTGTTTCCAAGTAAAATAGAGAAGATCCTAGTAGATTGAGATGATATAAAGGAAACACGGGACCACTATAAGGCCAATGTAGATCATTGGAATATCCCATTGGAGTTTGAAGTTAGAAAAACTATGTTCTTAAAGGTTTCCCCTCATCAGGGGCTATTAAGGTTTGGTTAAGGGAGTATGTTATCTCCTAGGTTCATTAATCCATTCACAGTTTTGGATCATGTTGTTGAAGTAGATTATAGTTTGTGCTTCCACCATATATTTTCAGAGTTCATGGCATGTTACATGTGTCCTAACATCATTGTTATCTTCATAATTACTCTCTTGTTGTTTATTTACGAGATTTAGACACAGAGGATGATGTGAAATTTTTAGAGTGACTAGTTAATATCTATAATTTGTTGGAGAAGGTGCAGTGTGGGAGAGTAATCCCCTTGGGTAATGTGTTGTGGAGGCATGATGGAGTGGTGGAGAGTACTTTGGAGTGATATTCATAAATACAAATCCAAAACCCCGTGTTGTCTAATAGTTGATATTTCTTGTTATAATGCGTTATTTGTTTCCTTTTTTAAGATGTTGCATTTAAACTTATGCTTAATATGATATTAACTCCATCCCATGGTTTATGGTGTCACCAAGCAATGTGCTTTGTTCCTATGATGTGTAATTGTGTTCTTGATATATCAAGATCTTTTAAAGTTATCCCATGGGTGATCTTTCAAACCCCCATCCCTTTTCTTTTTGGTACAGTTTTTTTATCAGTTATTCGAATTTTTTAGATGTATTTGATGTAATTTCATGGGTTTCTAATACCTTTCCTATTTGATTTCTCAAGGCCTCTAAGTGTTAGGGTGGATTTCAGGGCCTTTCCCCATTTTAAAATCACTAATTTTATCTTATGGGAACTCGACTGGCCATACGATCACTTGTTCCTTCATGTGGTCAGTTAGTAACTTCTTTTAGTCAGCTGTTTTATTCTTACTGTTGGTTAGTTCCTACATCTAGTCGGTTGATTTCTTTATGATGTCAGTTGGTTCCTTACAGTGGTCATTTGGGTTCTTTTGGATTTTTTTTGGTTCCTTCATGTGTTCAATTGACTTATTCATGTGGATGGTTGGTTATTTCATGAAAATATTTAGTTCATTTATATAGTCTATTGGTTTCTTCTTGCGGTTAGTTGGTTACTACAAGTAATTAGTATTTTTATTTCTTAAAGTCAGTTGTTTCTTTCATACAGTCAGTTGACTTCTTCTTACTATCCTTTGGTTCCTTATTGTGGTTAGTTGGTTCATTCTTGATGTTGGTTGGTTTCTTATTGAAGTCACTTTTTCCCTCATGCATTTGGTTTCTTAGCTCCATGCGGTTGATCACTTCACTTGTTCGGTTCAATATTTTTCCAAATATTCTAGTTTTTCTGAATAACTATATATTTCCAAAATAAAATGAAAAATAGTTTCAATATAAAATGTTGAATAAAATTCTTAAATAATTGTTTTCAAATTTTTGTTATTGGTATTATGTCTAGTATTTTACTTCATTAAATCTTGTGGTTTTTAAAGGGCCATTCAATGTGTTTTAAATGAAAATAAATTAAATGATAATTGAAATGGAATGTTGACCACATTAATCTTCAAAGTTATTCCATGATCGATATCTAGAATTATAAATTAATATATTTCCCCATTTTAAGTGTTTTATTATTTTCTTTTAGTTTAGATAGACTATGATATTGTTCTTAAAGCTAGAGAATTTTATTCTTTCACTCAAATCAATACTCTTGGTTTCAAGTGGTTTTGACATATTGTTCCCTCTCATTTTCTAGATTTTGTGTTTTATTTGAGTTTAGTGTTTTTTTAACTTTGATTTACCTACCATATTTATAAATTTTGTATTATTGATCTAGACCTTACCTTCATGATATTAATTTTGTGTCATGAGCATCCCTTTCCCCTATTTTGAGTTCAATGCCTTTTGGAGTCCAGTTCTCCGCGTATTTTGTTCATCTATGCAATTAACAAGATTTTTTTCTAATGGGTTGTTGGTATAGATTAAAAAATAAATACAATGAATCAAATTAAATTCAATTGGAAGGGAATGGGAATAATCCCATGTGTTGTTTTTGTTTTTATGTTTTTTCTGATTTTTTTCTATTGAAAAATATAACCTATTGTGATATGCATGTTGTGGATTTTTATAATTATACTTTTTTTTCACAACCACCCCACATAAAAGGTTAAGAACATATATAAAGCTAACAAAATCATTAACTATGTATATGGAAACTATATGAAAATAACCATGCATGTGAGTATGAATCAATGAGAACCCCCTAAATAAATTGTTGATTTATATGGTCTAGAAATATGATGTTGTGTACTTCTATCATGTATGTTGTTGGACAAGTGGTTTTGTTTCCTTTTTTGGGGTTTGTGTAATGATGGTGGTAACTGGTTATGGTGTGGGGTGAGTTTTGGGTTGTGGAAGTGTGGTGGTTGATATGTGGTCATTATGGTGAGATAGTTGGGTTATGATGTTATCATTGATATGAGACACAATTTGTTTCACTATGATTCATTGTTATAGTAGACTGGTAGCAACAGAATAAGAGGTTGGTAATAATGAAAGGGTAATTGAGTGGGATGAAAATTTAATAAAATTGGACCAGAATTTATATATGGTAACGTTTTAAACAAATTCAATAAATAAGGAGAAGATAGACTAAAATGAGAATCAGTATAATGGTTTTTTATAGTATTTTATCATCAAATATGATGTGGAATGTCTTAAATATTATAAAATAGTTGTTAATGTAATAATATATAATGGTGGATGAACCTGTTGTTGAATAAAAAAAATTAATGTGATGTGTGTACTACTTTGGTGTGGTGGATTTTCATTCAGTAGTGTCGGTATGAGTAGGAGTAATATGGTTTTGGTGGAGGATAAAGATGATAAAATATTTTTGTAAAAACATTAGGATAGGAATTTGTTATGTATATATACTTATAATTTAATGTAACTTTTATTCACACCCCACCAATATTAAGTACTATGTATCAACACCCAATTTTTTTGGGGCATCTTTCCCATCATCTGTATGATGAGGAGTGGATGGTTGAATACTAACTCTTCCCCCCCTCTTCCAATGGAAGTAGTTTTCAGTAACAGTAAGCTATTGGTGGAAAGTACTAACCAATTATGGTGTAGTTGGTGGTGATTCATGATTATGATATGATGTGATATTTATTGGGGGTCATTTGTAGCTGGAGGAGGGAATGAGTTTGTTGTCATTCAAATTCATCCTACCCTATAGTTTGGTATATGTGAATGTTGATGGATATGTTATAATGTGGAAAATGATGAAGAAGGGACATAATATATGTTCATGATGGAATTGATGTCATCATGGGATTCAGGGACCTATGAGAGACTTGAATAGGTATGGTTATGAATCGATCCACATAAGAGACAACTTAATATTTTGTTATGAGATGACTTAAAAGGAATGGTAGCACGTGATATTACATGATGGGTAATGGGAGAAAAAACTTCATTGATTAAGTTGATTATGGGAACCATTATCAATGTTTTCTTGATATTATATTACTACATTCTTACATTACTTTGATGTTTATCCATGGAGAGGTTATTATGGATAGATGACATGTCTAGGTACTTGTTATTTTTGTTGTTTTTTTATTGGTGAATTTTTATTCTCTTTTCAAATTTTCATAAGATACCTTACGTATGATCTTACTGAGTATACATGTTACGATCAACCTATGTATATATAATTTTTTTTACAGTTTACAATATGTCTATGGGGATTAAATTGGGATTTACTTGCTTGGAGATCATAGAAATTTTGTATGATGCCTATTTTTTATTTTTGGTATTTACTTTGGGTACATTATTTGTATTTTATAACATATATTAAAGGATGGTTTGGTTTGTTTTATGTTATGTGATAGGGTTTTTTCATGGTTGTTCATCTTTTCTTCTAATACTTTTTATATTATTATGGTAATGACTCCCATTGGGGTGTTTTACATTCTCAGTGCTAGTCTCCAACTTGGGGCCTACTAGAGGTGGGACAAGGGGGTCATACATTCCCTTCAATACCAACCCATGAGGGGCATCTGGGGAGGGGTGTTGTAAAATATTTTGCACAGATTGGATCTTTTATATAGATCTTATATCAACTGTGCAGATAGGTAAATCTTATTTCATGTCCCAAATATTCCCATGACCATCTATAGATACAAATATGATGACGATATCTGTTTGTAAAAAAAATCAGTAATATGATTCGTGATACTGAATAATGAAGGGTACTTGCCTAAAATGATTGAGGATGAACTTAAAATTGAAGATATAATAATTTTATGTGAATATAATGATGTATTTCTTAGAAAAATGCACAGTCTTACCCTATAACTTGAGGTTTAGTTTTCAATTGCACTGATACTTAGTTCTATTCCAATATGGTAGTGTCTAAATAGAATAGACCCCATTGAATTGTAATAATTAAAGAATAAACATCAATATAATCTAAATAGGGGTTCTATTTTCCTAAATGAATCACCATGGGGTGAACAAATCCTCATTTTTAATAAAATATAAGGATCAATTTGTATATTCATTGATTTCTTTGAACATAACAAAAACATGATCATTAACATATTTTATCTACCCCTTATTGATGAATTATTTGATAAACTATAAGTATTTCAATAATTTTCAAATATTTACCATTAACATGGATATCATTAATTAAGGGTGAAAAGATAAGATGCACATAAGAAACCTTTCATAGAATATATAAACACTACAAATTCATTTTGATTCCATTTAGAATTAGAAATTCCCTTGAAATATTTATGTATATAATAAATAGTGTATTTATAGACTACCTAGATAAATTATTTATAGATTTTAGATTATATTATCATATATTTCAGGAGAAATAAAGAGTATGGATATCATTTAGGATTGTACAAAATACCTTCAGAAAAGATAAATGGTAAGTATTTTTTTTAATTATGAATTATTTCTATTAAAAGTATCATTCATGGTTCTGTTAGTCACATGAAACTACTTGTCTATTAAAAGAAAGAGTTCATTAAATAATGACCCAAACCAAGAACTATGATTGAGATCTATATATCTTTTAGATTTTCTGAATATTATCTATGTGTTGTGAGAAATTTCTCATGGTCTAAAAATATACTAATGAAGTTAAATTAGAAGGGAGTCATTCTTATCTCTATAGATAAATGTGAAGAAAATTTCAAGAAACAATAGGGAAAGTTGGTCAATACACTCATAGTCACACTACCCAAGAGTATAGTGGGGTTTTTGATATAAATTGATTCATCAAATAAGGTATTAGGATGTGAATTTATGAAAAAATACATTATGGTAAGTTAGGACACATACCAATTAAAGTAAAAGGAAAAGATTACCCAACACATGATCTGGTTATAGAAATTATAACATTCTCATTAAAGATACGGAGAAATTATCACTATAGTGAAAAGAATGAAATATATTCCAATACCAAGATCATAAAGTGTATATTCATATAAAAGGGGTTGAACATGCACTAAAGGTGATGGTTAGAGTTGATAAATGGCTATGAATGATTAAAGCATTGCCACATGGGGATGGAAAATAAGGAACTTGATGCTTTGTTTAGGAAATATCATGATACCTTATCAATTATGAGGGTTTAAATAGACCCAATACTAAGGTATTTTTAAAGGATGGACCTGGAAAACATAAGGGAAGGGGAAAATTCAACCTTTCATAAATAAATTCTCAAATATACAACCATCTAAAGATTGAGGAGGTGTAGAAGGAAGATATAGAGTTATAAAGTATGGTAAGAAATATTTAATAGTTATATATTGTAAATAAAATTAGTTGTAAGATATAAAACCAAAAATATGTGTTTCATTAATTATAGACCTTAAAATGATATTTTTATGATGTACATATTCCATCCTTGTCTATTCCTATAGGGATCATAAATATTTATAGATATCTTAAGTAGATCATCTGGTGGGATGATATAAAGATAGATATTACGGATTATATATCTCAATGCTTTGTATGAAAAAATGTAAATGTTGGATGTTTAAAATATAAGGGGTTGATGCATCCATTACCCACACTGGCTAATAAGTAGGGGAATATCACCATTGATTTCATTTGGGGGTTTCAAAAGACATCAAATGTCAATAATTTCATTGGGGGTGTGGTTGATTGACTTAATAATTCAACACAATTAATTTCTATTTTAGAATATTTCTCACTCAATTAACTTTCCATGTTTTAAATAAATAATTTGTAATGATTCCATGAAGTTACACTATTATTATATCTGGTTGACATTAAAATATTGCATTAATGTTTTGAAGAAGTCTCTAGAAATCATTGGACAAAGATATGAGCTATAGCATGAATTATTATCCTCAAACCAATGGTCAATCTAAAAGGACCATTCAAACATTGAAAGATATGCTAATATCTTTATTAAGGGATTTCAAAAGAAGTTGGAATCAATATATACCTCTAGAGAAGTTCTCATATAACAAAATTTTCCAATCTAGAATCTAAATGGAACCATATGAAGATCTGTATAGGAAGAGATTTATAACTATGACATACTATGATGAAGTTGGAGAGATTAAGTTTCACTAAAAAACGATTTATACCAACAAATTTGTTTGGATAGATAATATATATATTGGTACAAATGATCAATTACTACATATATTAATTTTTATTAACATTGACATTGATAACCAACTCTTGTTTTTACCAACAAATATATCTATTGGTATTTATCACTTAACACCAACATATCATTTACCAATAGTTAAATATGTTTCTTTATCATACCAATACTAATAATTTTTTTACGACCTCATAAATCTATTATTAAAAATAACTATTACCAAAAAATATTTTAACATAAATAATGACTATTATAATAAATCATTCAATGATAATAACTAATTAAGTGAATTTCTTTATACATATTATTATTTTTATGATCAAAGTCATTATTTAATTACAGATGTATTTTTTCAAAAAATATACGATTAATTGATTTAAATTTTAAAATTTTTCTTTGTATTATTATTTTTTATGTTTTTTTCATTTAAAAAACATTTCAGTATTTTTTATAAAAAAAATAAAATCATTTTTATTTTAATTTAATAAAAATTATAAATGACAACATCGTAATTAACGAAAAATGAATAAAAAAATTAAAAATTAAAATTTAAGTAATTAATAATTTATATTCATATATTGTTATTTTGTTTTATATTATAAAACATAAATAATATTTTTTGAAAAATTTTATAATTATTATATTTACTCGATGACAATAAATTTTATAATTAGTAATGAGTTTTTAAATATTTATTTTTTTATATTTTATATTTTTTCAAATATTAATTTTTATGTATTCTGTATATTATATATTCTATTTATTAAATTTTACAAAATTAATTATTGTTCTATTAAATAGGTAATTATTATATTTTAAATTAAAAATATTAAATGTAATTTGATATATTATTTATGTAACTTATTTTTTAAACCTCCTGCACACATAATCAATTACCGTTTTCTAGAATCATTCTCGGTTTTGATGGATTAGTTTTAATTCACCTGAGGGAATGCTTGATCGTTCGCATTCCTAAGTATTCACTACAAGAGTTTCCATTCGGAATTCACCTCTCTACATCAATCCACCCATGAGATTCACCAAAACATTATTCTTCCAATACCATCCCACACCTATATTAGCTACACCTATTCCCTTTATTCTCCTCTAATACTTACACCTAAAACCCTATCCAACCCTTTCATCTCCCTAAAACAGACACCAAAACCTTCTTCTAATTCGCATGAGTTCAATATTCAATTTACCATAAACTATCAGAAACCAAAATATTATATCATCTCCTCATGTGTTTCATGACCAATATTCTACTTGGAATTATCCAAGTGTACTCGACCCACCAAATCAAATGGCTTTAAAACCTATTATTATGGATTCCCCTAATTATCTTTTGGCAAGGTTGATTGAAAATACATACCTTTAAAATACCAGTATTATTACCCTATATGTGTTTTAATCTGATCCATTTGATTTATTTTATTAAGTTTCTCTATGTTATGTAATTATTATTCTCCATTTAATCTGTATCTAATTCAAATTTTACTTATATAAATTATAATATATTTTTTTCTAAGTAAATCATTGTTTATTTTTTTGATAATAATGTTACTGTAAAATTGGACAAATTTCTAGGTATTTCTTCTTACTATAACTCATATCACATGTTGGGATACTACCTTGAAATTTTGGATGCAAACCTCACTTCAAATGCAACTTTTTATTTAATTCTTATAATTTTTTTATTAATCATAATTGTGATTATTCTAGAATTTTTTTTTCATAAGTTTATTTTCACTCTAATAAATATTCGAAGACGGTCATTCATGAATTGTAATGAATTTAGTGGCTTTCTATATCCTCACGTTATTATCATTTTCCATTTCCTTTTACGTTTTTATTTACTTTCATTTATTTTATAACCCTAATATAATTTGGATTTTCAATGGGTGTTTCCCTAGATAATGAGTTCACCAATTTTTTAGTTTTCTTCTACTTTTGTATTTATCACAATTCATTTGAAAAAATTAATTGATTTATCTTAAATATATAAAATTACTATGACCAATAATACTAGGTGTATTCATCTTTTCATATTGATTGCCTATAGTCACACTCTAAATCATTGGGAATCCAATCCCCATCAATTTCTATTCATCATCTACATTCATATTTTAATCCCACTTTACACATCTTAGGTATCAATAATTTTTCAATTTATTCTATTTTGATTCACTATATACAATTTATATTAATATTTTATTTTATTATTATACACCTTATTAATATTTTTATGATTTCCCTATGTAATCGACCATTCTAAATAATTTACTTTTTCTATTTACTATCTATAATTCAAATAATACTTAAATATGTTATAATAAATTCTCATAACTATGTGTAAATTAATATATGTATTATCTGTAATCATTTTATTTGAAATATCATGTACTCTCCATCAATTTTTTCTATGTTCCCATAAAAAACTGGTCATAATCCTTCTATTTTATTTAGTCAACCAGCTATGAATGTTCCTCAATTTATGTATAATTAAGAATCACAATGCGAAATATTAGGTATTATCAACCAAATGTGTTTGTGTTTTCCACAAAAATATTTAATAATCCCTGAATTTTCATTTTTCCATTATCTAAGAACGTGAAATGTTGAAAAAACATTCAATAAACATATTGGTGAACATTCTTAAATTTATGTAATTTAAATTGACATGTGTATTATGAAAAAATATGCCGTTAATTGAAACCCCTAGTGCTCATTTAAATTATTAAAATCTAAAAAACTAATATGTTTTTATCAAAACTAATATATATTAATCACAATATTAGTTTCAGAACTAATATTAGTTCATAACATATATATATATATTGATCAATATATATTTGGTAAATGTATTTAGATCAATACATTTTACTTATGAAATAATATTATAATATAACATACATGATAACTAATGTAAATAAAAAATTATATACATTATGATCAATATATTTTTCAGAACTAGTGTTAAATTTTTCCTATAATAAACACAATATCATAGTAGTTATACAGTAATATTACACATCACATATAGGTATTTTAGTTGAAAACTAATATGTAATATGAATAATTGATTTTTTTTTCTAGATATATGTATTGATTATAATATTACTTTAGAAAAAATATTACTTCAGAAATAATATTGGTTCTGAACCTATATGTATTTTGATGAATACATATTAGAATTAAGGTCCTTAATGTATTGTGATCAATACATATTATTTCAGAACTAACATTGTGATCTGAAATATGTTATAA
This sequence comes from Viscum album, assembly GCA_963277665.1. Lineage (NCBI taxonomy): Eukaryota > Viridiplantae > Streptophyta > Magnoliopsida > Santalales > Viscaceae > Viscum > Viscum album. Next base: position 1,485,845,896 of record OY728137.1, on the reverse strand, counting down.
ATATTATTTATAAAACAAAAAATATTACATTTATGTATTCTGATCAATATATAATAGATTACATTATTAGGTCTAATATTAAAATATCGGAACTAATATTAAAGTAAATTCCTCAGAATAATCATTATATATTATATATGCATTCTACCACACACATGTTATTTATGATTTTATCTTTCATTGTACCTATCTATTATATACTCCATGAATATTTATATAATTTTTAGAGCTCAAAAACTATTTTGTGTGATTTTATTATTCATAAATTTCATATGGTACCTTTCAAAATCTCATGAAATTATCCATTTGAGTGCCTTTCCACCATTTTCATTATTTGATTTAGAATATTTATTTTCAAAAATATAATAACTATTTATTTTAGATAATTTCAATGGGACAATGTGGATATTCTACAAAATGATATGTTTTTTTCATGAGAATATAAAACAAAAAATTACCAAAATAAAGTCTATTAGTAACTATAATAGTATATTCTTATTTATATTACCTAAATAAGTATCTATATTCTAATTACATGATTTTTATGGGATTTATGATGCAAATAGTGTATTCATGTTAATAAAGAATAATTTGATGGGTGAAAAAATGTACAATTTTGGAACAATTGAATTATATTATTATAAGAAGCTTCAACATATGTTTTATGTTGCCATAAATATTTTATGTGAATTAAAAATTTGTCATTATTACTACTATATTTTTTCTACTACTAGCTATTTGTTTATTGCCACTGCTTGGAATACGCATTGAAAAAACACACCACTCAAAAGTCTCAAGTAGATCACACTATGTATGTTATCATGAGGAAGAATCCTTAATTATAACATATATTATATTTCTCTCATAATATGAAAATTACTCATGTTCACTCCTACAAAATAGATCATCTATCTATGATTATATTTAAACTAACAAACCATGGCATTTATTGCCCGTTATTTTATAATATTTCATGAAGTTCCATTTAGACTAGAAACTTTATGTCATCATGGATCATAGTTGATTTTCTATTGGTACCGAATCTAACATGTCATGTGGAAATGTCAAATGTATTCATTGGGTGGTTTTTTATATCATTCACACAGATGGAAATCAAATGTATTTTTTTGGGTTGTTTCTTTATTTGGGTATAATTTCTATTTTCAATACCATATTTTCATTTTCTAATGTTTTATGATTGAAATTTTACACTGATGATGATGGAAAAACTCATGTATTTTTATGAGTATGATGTATTTTATATGAATTTAATGGGTTAAAGGCTTGTTTTATTCATTCAAGTGCTTTTATTTTTTACAATAAATTGTTTTTTCAAAATAGGGGAGACATTTATTGTGTTATAGGAAGTTCTCAGACTATAACTTGATTGTTATAAGTTTTTTTAAAATAGGGTTTTCCAAAAAACTAAACATTGGTGATTTGACTTTCACAAACATTTTTATTCAATCGCTAAATTAATTTTCATAGTGTGTTAGAATAATTGGCTATTTTATAGGTGATAGGATAGGGGATGCTTCAAAGGGATAATACAAAAATTTGGGATAGGTGCTGGGACAATCAGAGATGGGGTGATGGTGGTCCACTTCAATCAAACATAGAAGTTGTGCATGTTCAGATGATGGTTGTCCACAATAACCAAATAACGTGTTGTCCAATCAAAGTTGGGACAAGAGTTGATTAAAAATTATAAATATAGTCTACTATAATGATGGAGAAGTTAGTCATGTTCATATATACTACAGTATATTATATCTCATTTGATGTTGTGGGGATTCCACGACACTGATTTCCATTGTTTGTGATAAATAGATTAAGTTTCATTGAGTTCTATGTAAATCCTCTTAGTGTTTGAACATTTCGAAACATTTTTGTAATATGTTTATTGGAGATTTTTGTATTTTCATGAAGTTTATACATGTATTTAAATTATATTTAAACATGATTTTTCAAAAAAATCTCAACTTTTGGGAGTTTCATATAAATTGATTTTATAATTTTTGTATAATATATATAATATTAAATTATATATAGTAAATATAATAATAAGTTATTTATAATTATATTGATAAATATAATATAAAAGTTTTACCAAAAAAATTGGGATACCATCATTTAAAATATAATTTACAAAGATATATTATTTTTTAGTATTTTTTATTAATTTTAATAATATAATAAAAAAATATATTTTTTATATTAATATATATATATAAATTTGGGAAAATGTATTTATTATATATTGGTATTATTATAATCAAAATTGAATCATTTTATCCATCACAATAATATTTTGTGATAGAGTTTTTACAAAAAAATTATTGATTGGTATAGATCTATTGGTAAAATGATTTTCAAAAAGAAAATGTGCTTTTACCAACAGATATGTCCCTATTGGAAAAGTGAAATATTTTGTAGACTTTTTGGGACCCAATATTGTTCAAGAAACATTACATAAAGACTAAAAAATTCAATGACATATCAAATCAGTTCACAGTCGACAAGACATCTCTCGTGATAATATTTAATGATATGTAGATAATGATTTTAGATATAAACTACTATTTTGAATATTTCAATGTAAGAGGGGTACAATATATTTTTAGAAGAGAAAGATGATACCTAGATTAAATAGTCATAAAATCCAAGGTTTTGTAACCTATTATTATCCTTTAAATTTAATGTCAATAATTCTAGAGGATGTTTTTCAATTATTTAAAAACAATTTAAATTTATTTGGAAATAAGTCAAATAAGATATGAATCAAACTAACACTTTATTCATTCAAAATGAAACATTAAAACATATGTAAATAAAACCATGTATACCATACCATTTAATATTAAATACAATGGTTGATTTCATGCATTAAAAGAACATAAATTAAAATGGTACAATGAATTGAAAATAATAATATCTTGAAAACTAAGCGATCCCCAGGGTCATCTTCACCATTGAGAATAATAATTAGTAAAAATAAACCTATAATGACAAATAAAATAATGGGTGTAAAAAGGATGTTTTCAAATATAAAACTAAATTTAATGAGAAATTTTATTGAATAATTAAGAAGGGGATGAAATTATTGGAGGTATTGATGGTAATTTAGCTCTTATGAAGGGAAATATGGCTGTTGGATATATAATTGTTAGAAATATGATCATCAGGAATATGGATTTTAGAAATACATGGACATGATAGGTATACTATAGTTGTTTATTTTTGTAAAAATATTTGGATAATATAATTCATATATAATAAATATTAAATTAAAAATATGTTGTGTAATAAAAATATTTATTTATTAAAATAATTTTATGTGTTGCATATTGTTATTTTTAAAGTATGGTTGAAATTATTTATCAAATTAATGTATGATAAGATGTATTTATAAATCACAAAATAAATATTTGAACATTAATTTATTTTTGGAATTAGTGTTTTAGAATATAAATAAATAGTTTTTTTATATTTTGTAAAGAATATTTAATTTAAAATTTCTGTTTTTCAATGAAATATTTTTTATAAACATTGTATACTTTTTATAAAAATAAATTAAATTGATATCTTTTGATGACTATAATAAGATGTTTAAAAACAAATAAAATTTACAATAAAATTCATTTAATTAGTAACTGATATGAAACAAGAATAAAAATGTTTAATGTATAAAAATACATTTTTCTAAAAAAACAAATTTCGCCTATATGACATGTTTTATTCTAAAAGTTAATTAAATCATATTTAAAAAATATATTTGATAAGTTTGGACAAAAATTTGGATTCATCACATATAAATTTGGTAATAACGGTTATATTATATTTTAGTTAGAAGATATAACTACCGTATTAAATATTAAATCAAGGCTAAAGGCTAAAATGAGGTAATCCATCATGGCCTGAATTTTATTAAGTTTACATGAAAAATAACTCTACTATAAGACCTTTTTTTGTTTTCAACTCAATCCCACATGACATATGAGTATTTCCTCACCTAATCCCCAAAAATCCTTTGTGATTCCATCTTTACCCCTCACCCCACATCTCTTCCAAACGAAATTTCCCTCGTTTACACATATAGAAGGAGCTTGCTTATACCCACTAAAACCTATAAATACATTTTACATTAAAAGTTTCCTATTTTATATCTCCTAGAGTAAAATTAAAGGTTTAAAATATATTTTTTATAGGAAAATCTTCCTTGTCTTCCATTTATTAGGAATCTTTTAAGAAACGATTCAGGTCCTCAATGTGAGTATTATCCTCTCCTTAAGCATTCTTTCTTTATATTTCACATCTAAAACTAGTCAAACCATAAAAATATAATTTAATAATCATATTTATTATATTTAAATGTTATTATATTTATGTAACAACCATTATCTATCTATCTCCCATCTATTGGGAAATGAAAGCGTCACTCGTGTTATGGGCGCACTACCGCCTCTACGAATGATGTATTTCATTTTTCATCACCACCTTACCTCGATGGTTTTAAGAATTTATTTAATGAATTAAAATAATATTAAAACTTGATTAATATTAAATAACTCTAAATTAATAATTATATTAATATATAACTTGAAATTAATATCCTATCATTTGTTCTTTAAAAATTACAAAAAAATGATCATCACCGACTTCATGTTCACAAATCATAAATAAAACCATCATGGAATGAAAATAAAACATTATAAATCAGTGTGGGAAATATATTAAACTAATTGAATTAATATAATTTTGATATATTTTTCATTTATATTTAGGTATCGACATCGACATTGCAAAGATTGTTCGAAACAATCAAAGTTACTAACATTCAAAGACGAAAACAAACAATAACTAACTAATAAATGCATAATAAATGATTATTATTGAAGTTAATAATTGGTAATATATTTTAATAAGTTCATTAAATATGTAATTAATATTTTTATATTTTTTATACACATTTTCAATGATATTTCATGAAATTTTAGAATAAATGGGATAATGTCCTCTCAATTCCCATTCATTAAGCAATGATTTCATAATTTTCTCGTATTCTACTTTCAAATGGATTAATTACTAAAAAAATGAATTATTTATTTATAAATAACCATTATTTGTGTGACTTATAAATCCATTTCATAATATATATTTCATTTTCTATTAATTCACTCACTACCCAAGTTGAAAGGGATTTCGCTAAGTCAACTTCATCTATTTGAGTGATAAAGTTTATTTTTAAAATCCATTCCTCTATGTCTTTTATATTATTCAATTTTATATTTACAATGTTATTAATTATTATACCTCTAGGGAAATTTATGCTTTTAATTAAATTCTTCTTCCTTGAGGAATATATTTATCATAAAAGTGAAGTACTGCGAAAAATAATTCTTATACTTTTTAATGATTGTTTTTCCACCATGTCCATATTTTTTCTATCCATTAATGTTTTATTCTATTATTTTAAAATCAAAATATATGTATTTTACTCTAATAAATTTATATTTTTCTTTATCTTTTTTCAAAATGAGGCTTTATTACCCATTTAATGATCTGGATTTAAATATTGAGATTTTATAATATTAAAAGGAATTTAATATAATGTTATTGAATTTTATCATCCAATACATATTTATTATCTTTAACTATATTTAATTTCATGGTTTATACAATTTTTTTTAATTATGTTTATAAATATCCTATTTCCCCCCATTCAAATGGAAATCGAATTGACTTATATAGAATGATGTTACAAAAACATTTTTAAAATCATTTATATATTCATAATTTTATTTTCCTATCAAACTCTAAAATTCATATGTCATTTTTGTGTTATATTCCATGAATTACAATATAAAATTTTTTATACTAATTTTATTTTGTGACATTAAACTCATGGTATCAAATGATCCATTTATTTATACTTCATATATGTTACCATTTAAATCCACACTTCAAATAAAGTTATATTTCCTCTATGTAAGCATCATTAAATATTTCTTATGAATCACCAGGGATATTCAACAACGATACAATCCATATGAATTACATATATGTATTATGATCATTTTATTATGTTTATTTATTTGGTAAATTATTAAAATTTCATATGTTTATTATTCCAATTAAATTTTTATTGAATACTATGACAAGATGATTATGTATCATATTATTATTAATTTCTTTCACATGATAGAAACATTATAATTATTATGTTATGGCTGGGACTCAGAATTATACATCCCCTTGATGCATCAGTTGGTCTTATGAGATAAAATTTCTTTGTTATTTGGAATATAACTACCCATTTATTAATAATAAATTGTTATGAGACCTTAATGGTATCAATGATTCATTAGAATGATGACTTAACAAAATATTATGATGTCCCACATTATGAATTCCATCACTATGAAATTAGTTACTATTATACACATGATTATCTACATTGATATGTTATCCATATTTTTATACCATGTGCATGCTATCAGTTATATAGGATTATTTGATTATTATTTATTATCTCTATATTATTCATGTATTTTATTATTCCATGATATATTTTATTATATACTACCACTTACTAAGAATTTTTACTCTCACTTCTTATTTTTTTCCTTTTCCTTAGGATTCAAACAATATTAATAAGTATGACATGTCTATATGGGAATCATGTGTGATGAATTTTGGGGGATCTGTTGAAGGCTTACTATCAAATAAGGAAAACTTGGTTTAGTGAAGAAATACCCATTGGATGGGGAATATTTTGGGTTTTCCTAGTTAATTGTTTTTATAAACTCTTTAAAAATCTAAACATAACATGTCCTAGGCGTGTATGCTACTCAATATTTTTTATTGATATTGTAATTATATATGTTTAAGTTTGATATTATTATATTGGTTCCAAATATGGTATATAAATAATGTTTTTTACACCGGCTCCAAAATTGTGGGCATGAGGGCCACAATTAGTATCAAATAAGGGTTTAGATAAATTTATCAGTTAGGAAGAGTACTTGATCAAGGTATTGTTTTCAATTAGGGTTTGTATGTTATATTATATCCTGGAAACTATTGTTATTTTAGGAAAATATTAACATGTTTTGGTAGTACACATAATTAAGGTATATATTGATTTTAATGCAATTTTTTATTGTTTAACGATATGGTTTATGTTGAATTCTATGAGTATAGTTATCCCTTAATTTTTGTTTTAGAATATCGTAAGATAGATATTGATTTAGTTATAAATTAAGAATAGAATACATTAGTGGAAACCATAAGGATATATCTGAATATATGAAAACATCCTAAAATTTTGGTACTATATAGATTTTGTGGTTTCATAGAAATAAAATCCATGTTAGGATATAAACAATTGGATACAATATATATCTCAAATCGACTTAGGGGTAACAACATTGATTTTTTTGGTTTAGTATTAACTTGATCTTTATATAGTTCACAAAAAATGAGCCTAATTTCACACCTAGTTTAACACTCCAAGAAGATATAATTTAGATGAATCACATGATCTTTATGAACTAATATAAAATAATTAAATGTTATTTTAGTATGTAATATATAGGTAGTGAGGTTAGGGAATCGAATAGGTAAATTACCATGGATAACATAGATTAAAACCTAGAAAGAAATAAGTTAGGGTATAACTATCATTGGATTTGGAATAAGAGGATTGGTTTTATATGATCATATTAGAGGTTATTATAATGATTTTGGTCATAAAATTTGTTTAGATATAGAATCATGAATATAACCTTATGAATGTTATTCCTCTAGAAAAGACTTAGTCTTATAACAAACAATTGATAAATATTATCCTATATGGTTTCAAAATATTCCAATTATGAATGAAAAGATTATTATCATAGTATTACATAAGGTAGTGAGGTTGATATTATATCATTGGTCTTGTCTATATTATAGATATCCTTATCAATTCTTATTTGTGATTAAAAATTAAAAATTTGAAGGATAAAATTTATTTAAGGGGGATACTACATCAACTCTGGTTTTAAGTCCCTTTAAATTTCATTAAATTATATGTCTATAAGTAAAACTACAATTTTTATTTTATTTTAAAAGAAATAAAATTGTTTTTGAAAATGATTTATAAAATATAGTATTTAAACTACCAAAATTTTATTCATTAACAATCAAATATTAACACCAAGGTATGCAAAAATATGTATTAAATTCTATAAAATATTATATACAAGGGAGGATAACATCCATTAAAAGTGTATAAATTAAAATGGTAATATAAATGGAAAACATTATTATCTTTAAAACTAGGAGGTACCAGTGATCATCTTCACTCTTTAGAATCATCATTAGTACAACTTGTCCCATATCGTTCAGGTTACTATGAACAAAAACCGAGTCGGGTTTCTACAAGGCCACAAGTGAGCCTCTCCATATTCTAGTGGTTGTATAATTGTATGGAGGTCCTTGGGTGTAACTGTTGGGAGACTATACCCTTTAATCAATGTGAGAAAATTTATATAAATTATTAAACAACACAACTATCACAAGTGAACTAAAAATAGAAGCAGAAAAATGAACCATGCGATAATGAATGAAATGTGGAAGAGGATTAAACAACCATGTCATATATATAATATTGTTCGTCCACTAGGATGATAAAATAAAAATGAATAAGTAAAATGAATAAATATAAAAGGATACAAAATCAACTTGGAGTCATGCCACATACAGAAGTCCATGTACACATCTAAGCGATCCTGCTTGATCAGTCCTGGGACTGAGCCCAATCTATCTTTGCTGCCAAGTGAATGTCTACATGGGTACCTTAGTTCAATGGTAGCCTGAGTAGAGTGTGACTATAAAACTAAGTAGAGAATAACCAAAGTGGTCCCATAAATAGACAATAAATTTCATGTATGTGTATGTAATCTACTAAAATTAATAATATTATTGAACTACTAAAGATAAATTAAATGACCAATGATATAACTTTGGAATGATGGCTACCTGAGATGACCGTACATTCATCTTATAGGGGTAGGAATGCATTTGAGAAAGCCACATCACCATAGTGGGATATGATTCCTTTTCCGAAGATCATCTGTACTCGCCTAAACTAAATATGAAATATAATTATAGGTATGACCTGGACATTCTATATATATGGAATTGAGACAAATAATAGAATTTTTAGTTATAACACTGAATCTATGAGTAATTATTTGATACTCGACTATGTATTGGTGTTCCCAATTCTGGTCTAATGTCAGATTCCCAGGTCCTGGTCCATAGGTAACATATACATTGGAAACTAGGATAAATTTATAAGGGAAAAATCATAAGGAAATGTATTAGGAATAATCTCCTCATATGAGAGAACAACTTTGAGGACCGTCAATCATTGGATCAAAAAACTATACCTAGACTGCTATAATAAACACAATCAAGGGGTTTCCACCATATTATAGGGCGTATCCCATGAATCAGTCATGGATATAATCATTTACCTTGGAGGCTTCACAAGCATCCCATGCTCAAGGGGAATGCTTCCACCCAACAACCTATATAATCTCCTGGATCCTAGTGTGCTTGGATTCAGGATAATACACTAATTAAGAGGATTTTTGGGAATCACTCGACTACCTCATCTATTTTCAGGGTATATATAAGTATTCTTGAAAAACTATAAATTATGTTAATGATAACATTGAATATTGGATCATGAGATCACTATAAATATAATTTTTTTAAATTTCAGTTACTTTTAATTAAAATATCAAACTATAGTGAGGTGACCTTCATCCTTGATTAAGAGGTGTATCACATGTCATACATCCAACTCAGTACTTCCATTATGAAATCCTTATCAGTACAAAATTATCAATACACATATGGTTGTAATCATGTAAATTATATTGACTTGGTACATTAATGATTCTGTTGGAAATAATATATGATATATTAGATAGGAAAGGCTAGGTCATATGTGTCCTTTAAACCTGGCTTTAAAATTAGTTTAGGGAGAATCATCCCTGAAGAACCACTTGTTCCTTCATATTAACATATTTCTATCAATTAGATTTTAAGTGATAAATGAATTAATATTTAAACATGAAGTTGGAATGTTCTCTGAACACCTTAACCTATCATATTTTTTTACTATACTTATTGGTCATGCTAACTAATTCATGCTTCATGGGGATACATTTTTCATCACTACCCTTACCCAAAGATCAATTTCTAGCTTATTAATTTGATCATTCAAGGTCCTATCCAAGTCCTAGATCAATCCAAGCCTATCTCATGAGGAAGAATGCCCCTGGGGTTTTTCCTATAACATATCAAGCTCTTTATGGTCTTAAAAAAATTATGCGGCTTGTCTTCAACTCATGAAAAACCCCTTATGCCAACCTTACTATTTCAAGGCACCACACTCTTAAAGGATGTCTTGAAATCACCTATGTGTAGGTGCAATATATCTCACCCACCCATTACCAATCCTAGGAAACCACATTAGGGTCTATTCTATTATAATTCAATGGTTTATGATAATTTCATGGCCTACGGTGGTCGAGGAATTGATCTAATTCCCAAATGACTGAAGTGGATCTTATCACTTTCCTCTATAAGTCAAATAATTTGATTATTTAAAATATTTTTTTACCTTTAAGAAATTTAACTAATTTAATTGAAAAATTAATTTAACTAAGAACCCCTACATTAGTGACATAAAATGAACACATCATATAGCACATAGTCATATGAAAATTACCTAAAAAGAAATTACAACATACCAACTACATTTATAGATTTTTCTGAAGTATATAAAAGGGACAAAAACGGATTTCGAGGACTTTCCATGATATTCCAGTACATCTAAGGCCCTTACTCATAACCAAAAAAAAAAATTAATAAATTATAATAAAATTATAATTACTTAATTAATTTTTAAGAATTATTATTAATTAATCTATTTTAGTTAATTTTCCATAATGCCCAAATTATCCCTAATTGATCTTATCACACAAGAACAGAAACCAACTACTCATGAGCTTCGCGTGATGTACCCCTTCCCTTAAATCAGAAAAATAATTAATCAATTATGTCAAATAAACCATTAATAATTATTTAATCTAAACTTTAATCTTTTTAAATTTTCCATGGTGACATACCTCAATGAAATAACATACAAAAAATTACAGAAGACCTCCCAGGTCACCTTATTTCTAGGGAAAGTAAAATCCCCTTCATTGGAATTCAATGGAAAAATGATATGATAGAATCTAAATCAAAAACCCTAATTAGGGTAATAAAAATAAAAAAATAAGATAGGATAATACTCAAGGGGAATACCGGAGGATAAATGATACCTCAAAATGATTTAGAGAGATATCAAGAACACTTCCCGGAAGGGGCTTGAAGAAGGGAATGATGGGGGAGGAGAGATGACTAATGTGTGGGAGGAAAAGTAGAGAAGGGGTTTGGGGATTTAATATTTAAATATCAATAGGATAAAAAATAATTTCTCCTCCTTTAATGAGTCACATCGTTCAGATACACTTTTTGAAAAACCGTGCACCAATCGTGTGAACCCACTGTTCGAGACACTACACCACTCATGGGCATAATTAATATTGAGAAAAAATATGCACCAAATGTGACACATTTAAATAATTTAATTTATAAACTCACATGGAATCTCAGGACTAGCCAGATGGTTTAATAACCTAAGCACCTATATATTTTTGGACGCATGGTCGGGGTGTGTAGTTAAAACTGACTATGCGCCAATTGTGCCCCTACGTTGTCTTTCTAAAACATTGAGATCTGATACCCAAACCTCTGGGACTCTCATAAAAGATCAAATATAACTTTGAATCCTTTTAACATATCTAAAAACTTATCTATTATTAATTCTAACTCTTGGAAATCTATCTAGTGGATATGATTAGAAACTGACCAATCCAATAATTGAAAATTCAAATTCCTTTAAAAAATTCCAACTTATATGGAAATGGTATCTTAAAACCTCCTAACCTTAATAATTATCATATTTGAGAAGCTTTAGTGGTCATATAAATGAACATCCCAACCTACCTTGGTTGTGAATTTTCACTCAAATAGCCATGTTTCATCACTGAATTCATAACACGCTTCCAAAAACCACTTTTAACCTTCAGTTCATAAAATTCAGAAACTTGAGATAATGGTTGTAACTACCAATAGAATATTGATACAGACCTTAATTAAGCCTATCAATCCCGATACACAACCACATCATCATCTAATTCATTAATCATTCTATGGTGATCCCCTCTCCTCCAAATTAAATTTTTACTAATAAAATCCATTTTAAGGAAAAATGGTCAACCATTGTTCATCAACAAAAACTAGTACATGCTGAAAGAGCTGACAAAATGATTAAACACCATGGTATGATTGCTTAAATTAGCAACTCTATAAAGCTACCAGTGCAGCGTGCAAACCTGGGTTTCCGAGTCCTCTCTGATTAGCTCTTCTAAGTGAGTGAGCATCCTTTCTATTGTCTGAATAAATTACCTTGTGATGATTTTTATCTTATTGAATCCCCGTGCCAGTATGAAATCTTGTTTTTCTATCCACACTTATTTATCCTCATTAGAATCAAATTTCAATTGAAGATTATAAATTCTTTTGATATCCTCTTCTGAGACATTGGGTCGGAGACTAGTTTCAATCATTTCTTCCCTGGAGTGCAAGATAAGTTTCAATCACTCCCAACATTCTTATTCCCTATTTCTTAAATTCCTGCTCGATTCTTCAATTTCCCCTTTATGAACATCTTTACCTTCTTTTTTCTACCCTTCTTGGATGACTGAGTCTCCATTGGTTTTGGAAAGTATGAGTAGTCCATGTGTCCCTTTGGTTTTTTCCCTTAATCTACAATGCAATTCCCTGATCCACACATATTTTTTTCCCCTTCTTCATTCTTGGGTTGTGAGGTTCTATCCCTTGAATTCAGTCCAAGCTGTCTACTGAGGGGTGACTGGAACTGTCATCATCAGAATACTCCTCCTGGTGAGATACTGGTGGATTATGGACCTCCAGACCATGAAAACGGTTCCCCAACTCTATTACTGCTCCGACATTGTAGGCCATATGCACACTCAGAGACACCTTACCTACTTTATTCCCCAAAACAGATCCGTTATCTCCATCCCCAACCTTCCCAAGTCCAACAGGGTTGGTTTCGATGATGTTTGGGTCTAGGTGTCTCAAGACATTATCACCATCTAGACCTCCCTGTCCACTTTGATTTCCGGTTGCAACCGACAGGAAAGATTTTTCTCACATCAACTCCAGTCTTGTGGGATGTTCATATCCTCTTCCCATAAACTGAGGCTGCAGGATCATGTCCTCCCTACCCCGAACCCCATGAATTTGAACATCACCCACTGGCAAGTTCACAGCTACATGATCATCCATGGTTGTCTCATGAATTCCCAAGTCCTTCTTTAAATGGGGAAACACATCCAAAACCCGTGGCTCCACCTCCTTTTCCTTCACACATTCCACTACCACTGGAGGGGCCAAGGAATACTGATCATCCTTAACACTGGCCTCCGCACCTAGGATGGCGAGAGACCACACCACTGGAATAGCCCCACGTGCCTCCACTTGCTTGACCATGCTATCAATATCCTACATCATATGGTTCATAATAGGGGAAATTTGCACCACATTCCCCTCAAAACCATTTCTCTCATCCTATCTAACCCTATTCCCACGGCTAAAATATTGGGGCCAAATTTCCAAATCGGTGGCACCATAGGTAGAAAGCAGGCCACGATTCAAACACGACCCGGTGTTTCCAGCGAAACTCTTCTCCAATCGAAATACACAACCACTCTTAGGGATCCTTTGAAACATTATCCACAACACATAATGTTGTACTAGAATATATACCTAGAATTTACCAAGGAATACTATAGTACTTGGTTAGATTTATTCATTAAAATATATATACCAAAATGACTATAAAAAAACTGGTCTCACTCCCAAAAACCTTCTCAGACGAGGTCACATTTTTTATTGACATCCCACTCCACATTTTAGTATCATCCGAATTGTTACACCAATAAAAAAAGTTTTGGATCACCATGAACCAAGCCTATTCCATCATTACATATAACCACTATCATGGAAACATTTTCTCCCCAAGTGTCACCTCAATAAGTTCCATCACTAAAAATATGTAAATCCTTATGATCCTCACTCATATGTTGACAACCACTAACACCATTCTCCTTAACAATTCATGTCAAGGTTCACCCTTGGGATGACCATTCCCAAACACCCAATTTATATGTAGAACACCATTAATTATTAAGTAACATCCTTTATTTTACTAGATTATCTTGATCACAATGCCTATATGTGTCTCATTACATACCATCATCCCTAGGTCCACTCACGACCACCATCAATTTACTAACTCAAAGAAATTCTCATAACCATTGTATTTCATTCCTAAAACCCCTACATAGTCATAAGACTCCCAAAAAAATGCCTAAGAATGAAAACCAACTCATACTAGAATTATTCATGCACCCAAAAGGTTATTCTAACCATTCTCTATGACACACCAGTCTCCACACACCAAAAGATACCTGAGAACTCCTCTCCAAAATAATACTCCTCAAAAGTTACAAGATTCATAAAATTACTACCCACCTCATGAAATTGTTTTAGCTCCATAGTTACTCATACTTATCATATATCATGTTAACCTTATCCAAATTCTTGGCCAATAGTTATAATCATTTCATTATTGAGTATCCAACTGGACTCTGATAATGCTTCTAATAGCACACCCACTGGTCAACTTGGATAGGTACCCAAATAGTTATGTTTGTTGAAGATAATATCAATACCTAGTCATCCTAGGTACTTAATTGGAAACCAAAGGAATCATCTTTCATATTCCTCAAACCCAAAGGCACATCCCTTGAATGTGTCTCATATACTGATGAACATACCCATGTTTTACCTCAAAGGAAACCAGTATCCTAGGATAACACCTTAGATGGGATGCCCTCCATCAAACAAATATCAACGTACTATGGTTTAAATCAAAATAAAGGTATCTAGGTCACCCACTTATCCCTACCAATCAAGTCTCATATCAAGTCCACTAGGTCCATCCACCTGACACCAAATTCAAACCTCCCACCAAGGTCATATATCCCGCGATGTATTCCATGATCCCAACTCGACCTATGACATAAACATGTCCAAACTCACACTCACAAGTTCTCATGTATGATATTATCGGGTTCTGATAACCACCCATGACTAGGGAAATTATATATTGTTCATATCATGTATTAATTTTGATGCACGAGATATATCTATGTTCCCTCCTCAACTATTACATGACATCTAACATAACTTTCACTCACTATACAGGAGGTATATTAAATGGTAGGTAATACTAATATCTCCCAAAAAAGTGTCAAAACATACTTACGTGGGTTCAATTATATAGGTTTTCAGTTCTAATATATAAAGTAAAACAACCTATAAGGTGTAGATGGAATCCCATTTAAGTGAAAACTATTAACAATCCATTAATTTAAGGGAACATTATAATTCCTCAATCCCTTAAAGAATTAACTATTGAGCAGCAGCCTATGAATCCCTAATCCAATATAAGAACCCTCACACATGGATGCTCCATGGAGAAATCATTACGTATAAATAGAGAAGATGATGAACTGACCCTCATCGGGAATCCGTATTTTGTACTATCCCCTCATGCATTAAGTATAACAAGAAGTGTTCCAATACCTATAGGTATAACATCCTATGATCCAACTAGAAATCCAAGACAAACGTAGGTTAAGTAAGTTTCCAAAAAAACAATACTATATGAAAAAACAACATATAGGTTGTTATTAGTTTTTAGTTAACCATGCCTAAAAATGATGCGCCCATGAAGGGTCTACTAGAAATACACTAGCTACAAGCATCAATATTGTTCTCGTAATTGTCACTATCAAATATATCATACTTACGTAGATATTTATAAGAGTTTATGAAGAGTCATTGAATATGTATTTTAACCTAATAAGGGTCACTGCACCTCCTATGAAAAATAACTATATCAACATCAGCATCTCCAAGTAGTATCATCGAGAAATCCACACAGCCAGTCATACAAGAATATAAACAAGTCCATACAACTAAGTATAATTCCAACAAAAACCTATTTAGTAAAAAACAATTTTATTTATTTTTAAATAATTAAATTGTTACCCTCATAATTGATAATGTAAATAACACACTAACAGGACAATAAAACGTGTACTCTATGTGCTAAATATGATTCATGAGATGCCTCTAGCCTCCACAGGCTAAGATTCAAAACAATTTCGCTTGCATATTTCCTATGGTATAAGAGACATAAATGAAGAATAAATTATTTAATATAAACCAAAGGTGGGCAAGTCGAATGTAAATTTATACATAACTATAACATAGTAAACCAAGACCATCAGTCTGATATCCCCAGTTAGCTGGACATCATACTAGAACAAGTGTTCTCGACACCCCAGTTCGATATCCATCAAATGTTATGACACATATTCCTAATACTTCTATGGATCATATACCAAATAAGAAAAAAATATGAACTAACTACTTAAATAATAATTTTTCACATCCCTTTTTGGTTAATATGAAGATTAATCAGGCCAGGTCACCACATGGCCTCAATTTCACCTCCCCATATGCGAGAGGCTACTGACTAGTTGTATCAGACTATGTTGTAACTGTAGGGAGATTGTGCCCTCATATGAGAGAAATTAGAATAGTAGAAATAATTTATCATAAAAACATCACAATTAAACTAATATTGTATATAGATAAATGTAACAAGTGATAAATAATGAAACATAGTTGAGGACTGAACATCCATGTCATACATACAATTCTAGTTTCCCACTTGGATGATCACATATATAAAAATAAATAAAATAAATAAATTTACAAGGGTCCTTAACCAAATCTAGGTCATACCACATATGAATATCTATGTACATGTTTGATCCATCCTACTCGATTAGTCCCATGCCTCAACCAAATCTATGACTATAATAATTTTAATTACTTCTCGAGTACCCCATTGTAGCGGTGGCTTGAGTACGGTGTGAGTAAAAAATCAGTAAGTAACCACCAATGTATTTACATAAATATATAGTAAATAAAATTTATGCATATTTTATTTTAAAAAATTAACAATAATAATAAACTTTTTAAGTTCAATTAAACTGAAAATATTGTACATCAAGCCCACTGGTTTCTCAGTATGACCATACCTTCTTCTGATAGTGTTAAAATGCCTCTGAGCAAGGTAAATCTTTACAAGGTGATATTAGTCATAACTCTGGGTTCACCCATACAATCCTCCATGAAATATAATATATAATTAATGTATTAGTTTTATATACTATAAAAAATTCATTATGATGGATCCTAGGCATCCTAGGCACACTATTGATGTTGTGAGTAATCAGTGGATTCAAGACGATATATCAATATTCCCTATACCAATATGATATTGAATTCTTAAGTCCCATGATATATGAAATGAATACGTTGGAAACTATAATAAATTCATATGGGGATGACCCTTAGAGAATGTATTAGAAACAATCTCCTAGTATGAGATGATAACTCAACATCTGTCAATCATTGGCTCAATTACTTATTCCTAAACACCTATGAAAAATGTAATCATAGTGAATCCACTTGATCCTAGGGTAATTTACAAGAATCAATAAAGGTGATCATTATCAACCTAACAAATTCCACAAGAATTCACTGTTTAGGGGAAATGAATCTATCTAGAAACCTTTAGTTTCACATTGATCCTAGTATACTAAGTATCCCGAGTGATTTGCAAACTAAGAGTGGTTTTTTAGATTAACTCGGTAAACTCATTTATTTTACCTATACAAGGAGGAATCTTATAGAAATTGTAATTCAAGGAATGATAACATAAAATAGTAGATCCTAATATCATAGGGCATTTAAGACTTTATAAGAGTTAATTATTTTTAATTCAAACATTAAAATATAGTGAAATGACATTCATAATTAATTACTAGGTGGATACTTATTTTCTATTCACCCAAATTGGTACTTACTTTTTATCATACATTTAAATAAATTTTAACAATATGCATATATTTATAATCATATATATCATACTGACCATATACATTCAACCTTCATGAGGAACTGACATATAATGTATTAGAGAAATATGGTCAAGTCCTAGGATTCCTTACATGCAATTGTAAAATTTTTTGTGCGAGGAACATCCCTCAAGAACCACATCTTAATTTATATTAACCTAAGTCTAATGAATTATATTTTAAATTTAAAATGTATTAATATTTAAACATTAAGTTAGATGGTTAGTTGAAAATGAAAACTCGTCATATTACGAATCTATAATTAGTTGCTATATAGATCAATCCATAAATTTGGGTTATAACTTATGTCACCACTAACCATACCCAATCCTCCCTTTCTATTGTATTAATGTGATTGGGGCATCCAACTTGTGGTTCCCCCTCATGTCCTACCACAGGTTTATCCAATCTAAAGTAATATAATTCCCATGGTATGTGTCCTCTAACATATTAATTCCTTTAAGGTCATAATAAAATTATGTGTCTGGTCTTTGGGTCATGAATTCCAAAAAAGTCCAACAATACTAGTTAAAATATACATCCTCAATAATTACTAAAATCACCTAAGTCTAGTTGTAGTAAGTATCACTTTCCCATTACAAATATTAAAGATCCCTAAATAGGTCCATTCCATTCTAAGAAAATGATTTATGATAAGGTCACAACCTATGATGCTTGAGGAATTGAGCCAGTTCCCAAGGGACCAGAGTGACCCATGTACCTTTTCTCTCTATATATGTCAACATACTTTGTTATTTAAAATAATTTAATTTAACAATTTAAGATGTTTAATTAATTTAATTGAATAATAAATTTAACTAAGGGCCCCACCATCTGTGGTGGAACTTGAGCACATCACATATCACATAAACACAAGAAAATTACCTAAAGGGAAAATATTATAGAACCCCTACCTTTTGTGATCTTTCTAAAGTATTTCCAAAAGATGATAATGGATTATAAGGACCGTCGAAGCTTGTTTGAGACATATTAAGACTATACTCACCACTAAACCACCACAATTATTTAATTATAATCATATTATAATATATTAATTAATTTTGACAAATTATGTTTAATGAAAAATATTTTATTTAAATAGGAATAATGACCAAATTCTCACTGGTCGATCTTATCACACTAGAACCATGACTGAATGCTCACCAATGATCAGTGATATAGCCCCGACCTCAAACCATGAAGAGAAATTTTGAAGTGATGTTAAATTTATTTTTTGAATTTAATATATGATTTAAGATTTTGAAATTCACCATGGTAACATACCTTAGAGAAACAACACACGAAAAAGTGCATATGGCCTTTTGGGTTACCCACTTCCTTGATAGAGTAAAATACCCATAACTAATATCTAATTCCACAATAATCTAGTGGAATAAAAATAAAAAACCATAACCATAGAAACTAAAATCAGGAAAAAAGAGAGGATTAGACTCAATGAACTTACCAGAGTAGAAATCATACATCAAGTCACTATGGAAGGCCACCAAGAACACCTCATTAAAGGGGGGCTAAATAAGGGAAGGAAGGGGGAGGAGATTCATATCGAATGAAAGAGTAATAGGGGTGGAAAATGGAGATTCATTATTAAAATACCAAGAGGTAAAAATTATAATTTTTCCTCCTTTAATTAGTTTCATGGTTTGGCCACATGGTTGGCCAAACCATTTACCAACCAAGCCTGACTATTATCAACTGAATGACACCTCACATTTGCACAATGGTTGATTTAAAAAATTTTGTACCAACCACATGAAATGAATGAAATTTACTATAAAAACTCTCATTATATACTGGGACTTGACACATGGTTTAACAACCAACGTGTCTATACCTTTTGGTTTTCATAGTTGGGGTTCACATTTAACACTAACTGTGTTCCAATAATGCAACCCAAGATGTATTTTAAAACCTTTTTATCCAGGTCCCAAATCTCCAAGACTATATTTAAACTCTAATAGACCTTATGATCCTTTTAACATGTCTAAAAACATCTCTTTAAGGCATTCTAACTCATAGAATTCGATTCAAGAGTAGTATTCAGAAACAAACAAGTCTAGTAATTGAAAATTAAAATTCCTTAAAAAGTTTCCAACTCATACAAACACATGATCCTAAAGTAATTAATCTATAATGATACAAAAAACAATGAAAGGAGAAAAAATGTTGTCAAATAAAAAATTAAATGGAATTTGAAGTGTGGATCAATACGTAAGAATGGAATACATTTAATATAGGTATTGGGGGTGATATTGCAAGGGGAATGTAGTCATTGGAGGCATGGTCATTGGAAATATAGTTTTTGAGAATATGATCACGGTATATACATGTCTTTATAGGTATAATAAATTTATGTGTTTTTTGTAATAAATTTTAAATAATACAGTTCACAAATTAAAGATAATTAAATAATAAATATAGTATTTCACTAAAAATATTTACTTAGGAACATATTTTTTATATGTTACATATGTTTATTAAAGTATGATAATATGTATTTATTAGATTTAAATAAATATTTTAATATCAATTCATTAGTAAATTATATATTTATAATTTAAATATTTAATTTTAATTTCTTTTGGTGAAGATTATTTAATATAAAAGTGTTGTTTTTCAAAAACAAATTTATAAAATTGTGTTATTTTTTTACAAATAAATTGAAACGATATATTTTTAAGAATATAATATGATGTCAAAACATATGAAAAATTATATTAACACTCATTTAATTAGTATTTGAAAGGAAATAATAATAATAACGGTTAGTGTGTAAAAAGGCATTGTTCTATAATTTTTTTTCTATATATAATGTTTTTATTCAAAAGATAATTTTTTTATATTTATAAATAAAATTATATAAAATGATGTAAAAAATTAAGATTCATCACATTATAATTAATTAATATGGTTCATCTTATATTTTTATTAATATATATAATTATCATAATAAATATTTAAACAATGCTTATGAGTAAAAAGATGTAATCAAATATGTCTGGAATTTTTTGAAATTGACATGACCGATCAACCTTATATAATACCCATTTTAAGTGGTAAATTCAATCCCACATGTATCATCAATATTTCCTCACCTAAGTCCCATATGATTACATATTTACCCCTTATCAAACTTTAGTTTCCAAATAATTGTAAATATTTTTAGTTATTAAAGGAGAATAATCCTACCCACATCAATCCACACTAATCCATATAGTTTAGCTTGAAAGCATACCCATTATAACTATATTATAATCATATTTCCCATTTGGAAGCCCTTGTTTACAATAGTGTTTCCCAATTCCTATATTTTCAAAAAATCTTTCAAGAGAAGATTCAAGTCTTCAATGCGAGTACTATTAGCTCCCTAATAATTTCTATTATATCATTATCCTTCAAAACATTTCTAACCATAAAAATATAAAAAAATTATTATAATTATTAGACCAAAATAGTATTATTTTTATTTTGGATCCATTATCTATCTCCCTCCCATCCATTTGGAAATGAAATCATCCCTCATGTAATGTGCGAACTACCACCTCCATGAACGACGTATTTCATTTTTCATCACTACCATACATGGATGATTATAAGAATGTATTTGATGAAGAAAAAAAGTATTTATGACATGAGTACGATTCTAAAAATATAAAGTATCCATTCTATTATTATCTAACATTTTATTAATATTCAACCTTTTGTTCGTTAAAAATTATTGAAATAAAATCATCACCAATTTTATCTTCATGAATCGTAACTAAAACCCACATGGAATGAAGTTTTAGACATAAAAATAATTATTTATATTAATTAAAATGAATTAAAAAATCTAGTAAGGATTAATGTGGCATCAAATTGTTGGGATCTACATGAACATTCCAAATATGGTATGAAATAATCAAAGTTACTAACATTCAACGATGAAAATAAAAAACAACTACCTAATAAATACTGAATAAATGATTATAATTAAAGAGTATAAAAGGTAATATATTTTAATATTGATATAAAATATGGTATTAGGATGGTTATGTTTAATATATATAAGATTAAACATATTTATCAAAATCCAGTAATAAAGGTAAGAGGTTTCATCTCGATTCCACTTCTTTGAGGCATGATTTCATATTTTTCACCTTTCTCTATTGGTAATGGTGTAATTACCAACCCAAAGAATTATTTCAACATAAATAACTTCTAATCACATGGTTTAGAAGTAAATTTGAAATCTCACTTTCTTGTTCTTATAATACTTACACTATCCAAGATGTAATATATTTTTCTAACTCAATTTCATCTCTTTGAGTTATAAGGTTTCTTCATATACAATATTCTTCTATGTTCCCTATCTTTTTAATATTTACTATATCATATGATATTACCACTTATCTCTCTAGTTAAAATTACACTTCAATTCAAATATTCTTCATTGTTGAATTAATTTATCATAAAATTATATCTTTATAAAGAATAATTATCATCCTCTTTAATGACTATTTTCCTCCCTATTAGTATTCCTTATTTCCAAAAATATTTTAGTTTATTATTTTGGAATAGAAATATGTATTATATATCGTGACAATAATATTTTTCTTTATACTTGTTCATTATAAATCCTTATTTCACTTTTAATTGTGTGGGTTTGAATAAAGGGATATTAAAATATTATAAAGCCATTTCATACAACATTCATAGCATTAATATTATACACTACATTTCTTATCTTTGAAAATATTTCATATCCAGGTTTCTTTATTTGAAATTATTTTAAAATAAAGGTTTTTTATCTCCAATTTTCACCTCTTTCAAATGTTTTTATGTGTCTTATAATATTGTTTTTACAAACATGTTAGAAAAAATTTATAAAAATCCTTTTTATAGTTTTCTTTTTCATTTTCCTCTAAAACTATAAAATTTATATCTATATTATAGTTATGTTCTATTAAGTTTTATCTAAATTCTCTTACAATAATTTTAATTTGTTCGATTGAACTCATAGTGTTAAATAATCCAAATATATATCCCTTACTATGTGGTACCATTCAAAGTTGTTCTTCCTATAATGATATTTTCATTTATGTAAACATATTTCAATGTTTGGTATGATTCATTGGGGATACTACCAAATGATACCATAAAACTCATTTATGTAGATGGATTATGCTTATTATATTCTATATATTGATTTATGAATGTATTGATATCTCATATGTTTTTTATTCCCATATAGATGTTTATTTTTTACCGAGATAAGTTGATTATGTATTGTGTTGTTATTAATCTCTTTCATAAGATGAATGCATTGAAATTATTAAGTGATGTGTGGGGCATGGAATAATATATCCCATCAATGAATTTGTTAATAACATGATACAAACAATCCTTTCTATTTAGCGCAGTCCTTCCTATTTATTAATAATGTCTTGGCTCGAGGCCTTAATATTATGTAACATATCGTTCAATGAGGCCCCAACAATAAAATTAAGATGTTTTGCATTGTGAATTACATCACTATAAAGGCATTTATCTTTATCCATGTGATTATTTATATTTCAATGTTATTCATGAATAAATTACATACACATGTTATCAATTATCTGGTATTATTTTATTATTATTTATTCCTGCTATATTATTAAAGCCTTGTTTTTTCCATGATAGTTTTTATTATATACATCCCCTTACTAAGCATTTGAGATGACCCTTATTATGTTTCCGTTTTACCTAGGTTATGAAGAAGATTATTAATTATGATATATCTATATTGGTATCATGTGTGGATACTTTTTTGGGAGTTGTTGAAGATTTATCACAAAATTAGGAATATGACAACCCTGTGTTTATTACAAACTTAAACATGATTTATTACATAAAACATCACTTGATAAAACAAAGAAGATAGAGATGTTTAGTGTATTTTGGGCTTAGGATCATTACATAAAAACATGAAACATTAAATACAACATCTTTATTGAAGACTTCCTTTACATGACCACTACATTCCCTCGTACATAGAATTGCATGAGATAGCCTGAGGACATGCATAAGAAAAGGGTCAAATATAAAGCCCAGTAAGGGAGTATACATGGAATAACATGAGGATTACAATACATGTTATACAATATGCATATAAATGGATCATAAAAGAAACATGAACATAAAGGCATGATAACACATGATAATCATAACATGGAAATGTGGCAACAACACTTATCATGGAATTAGCATGAGCCAAGGCTCATTGCACATGGAGCATGAGTAAATCCTCATTGCACATAAAGCATGAGTAAACCCTCGTCGCACTTGAATTATCATGAGTCAACACTCATTACACATGACGTATCATGATACTATACTTTACCCAATGAATTGGAGCGCTATAAGGGCGCACCCTTCTTAAACATTTCATTTCATGCATAAGTGTGCCACATGGATCATAAAACATGGATTCATAAAACACAATCATTTCTTCCATGATAATGGAATGTTGAATTAATACATGAAACTTTGTAATAAATAAGTAAAGCTTCATAAAGGTGGATACCCTTGATGGAGAAATGGGCATGGTATCCACTACACAATGGCATTGAATTAGAAAATCGGTACGATTTCGGCAGCGTCACAGCGTGACATAAGAATTCATAAAAAATGGTTGATGAGAGAGAAAGGGGTTCCTCATAATATTTACATGTAATGGAAAGTAATTAGGCCATATAGATACATTTCCCAACAATTTTATTGGAATTTAGATTCATGATACAAAATTATTGCTTGAAAAAGAAGAGAGAGAAGTTCCTTTCGGAATTTCGGCATAGTAACGGGTGTACATGGGATGAATTTAATGAGAGATAAAGGGGTATACCTTTATTAAAACAATAATAGGGAAGTATGGGGGAGATTAAAAACCATACCCCAACATTCATAATTGAAATTAAAAGGGCAATACAACTTAAAGAAAATTGACAAAAATGAGAAAGGAAGAAAAAATATTTACTTGGATGTGTGCTTCCAAAGGATAGAGAGAGGCTTGTGAGAGGCTTCTTGGGAGCTTGGGGAACCTTGGGAGGATTCTAGAGATGTTTGGGCAGATGTTGGACGAACTCCAAAGGCATTGAGTGAGGAGGAAGTGGGATCCTGGGTGGGTTTATATAGGAAAGGTGAGGGAATTCGTTATTATTTAGGTTTGGGTCCCCTTACATTAAATTAATCCAAACCAAAAAACATCCCATGGTTTTTGCCCATGGTTTTTGGAAAAGGGAATAGGAAAAAATTATTTTATAAGTCCAAAGTCCAAACTTCTTAAAATATTAGGGTTGCTTATGTGGAGGTGAGTCACACTCCCATGGAAATTAATTTAAAAAGGCATGGTGTTGAATAAGTCTTGAGGGGTCCATTAATGCTTTGAAAAGTAAGTAAAACAAACCAAAAATCACATTATTTTAATGGTATAACATATATTGACCGAACATAAAGCCTATAGTATTTTATTACATCACTATTGGGTCATTATGATGTCATAAAACACATTATATATTTAAACGGTATTTAATTTTTACCCAAAAATTTGACTGTCTCAGAAAATTATTAAAAATTCACCATTGGATTATTTATATGTCCTGATTACAGAAATAAAATTTATTTTATCTAAATAATTTTCTAAATATGTTAATTTTCACTTTTAAAATAAAAACTAACATTTATTGAGAATTCACAGGTTTTGACAGAAATGGATTTCAAACCTTAATAAAAATTATAACTAAATTCATATAATTATAAGATCATTTATATTTAATAAAAATTAACTTAATAATAATATTATTTTATTAAAATATTATTAAATTCAAAAATCCCTTAATTTAATAAAATATATTTCTTAATTAAATAATAACTGAAAACACCATTTGTACTTAAAAAACTATTTGCAATGTATCAAAAATGACTAGAAATTATATTAATTATTATATACAAAAATAATGTACATGAACATAGTACTACTTATTTGTTACATACCCCCTTAAAACAGCCGCATAAGACCTAAGGGTAAGGTGTGCGATGGTAAAAGACTCTTGGGGTGTCTCGGATAACATCGCTCGAGTGGTAATTTCTATCCACTTCAACTTCTCCCGTAGATGGTCCCGTTCGAGCTTGACATGGTGAAGCTGAGCTTGGGCTTGGTCAAGAGCGAAGCCTAAGGAAGCCTCCTCTTTTCCGAGCTCCGATAAATGGGCTTCGTATGGGGAAATTCTTCTGGATGAGTCCATCGCTTCTTTTGTCTGAGTAAATTGGATTTGTTAAAGTCTTATATTTATAATAATCATGTGATCACTATTAAATGACTATATTAACAACAGTCAAAATTCTTATCATAAAACCAAAGAAGTTGACATTTTATATAAACATAAATACACATTTAATTAGATCAAAAGGTATATCCATTAATGAAATTTTGGGTCATTAAAATATTCCCCCCTTAAGAAATTTCGCCCTCGAATTTTTTTTCCGACACTAAAATAAATGTGGGTAACTCAGCTTCATTATTTCCTCCGATTCCCAAGTCGCTTCTTCAAACTTGTGGTTTCTTCACAACATATTGATGAGGGGCATTGTCTTATTTCGTAGAACTTTTTCTCTACGATCTAAGATCTTCACTGGTTTCTCCTCATAAGAAAGACCATCTTCCAATTGTACCACCTCAGAAGAGAGTACATGTGAATGGTCCGACATGTACTTCCTTAAGAGGCATACATGAAAGACATCATGTACTTTGGCCATAGTAGGTGGAAGTGCTAGTCGATAGGCCACATCCCCGACATGATCTAGAATCTCGAAGGGGCTGATGTAACTTGGACTTAACTTCCCTTTCTTTCCAAACCTCATGACCTTCTTCCACGGAGAAATGCGTAGAAAAAGCATGTCTCCAACTTTAAACTCAAGGTCTCATCGACGATTATCTGTATAACTCTTATGTCGACTCTGGGCTGCCTTGATATGCTTTTGAATGGTTTTCACATTCTCCACCATTTCCTTGACCATTTCTGGTCCAAGCAGCTTACGTTCACCGACCTCATCCCAATATGCCGGTGTTCTGCAACTTTTCCCATATAGGGATTCATGTGGTGCCATTTGGATGCTTGAGTGGAAACTATTGTTATAAGAGAACTCATCCCGAGGAAGATGTTGATCCCATCCTCCTTTAAAGTCCATTTAGCATGCTCTCAACATATCCTCAAGTGTTTGGATAGTCCGATCTGATCGGCCATCAGTTTGAGGATGATAGGCCGTACTAAAGTTCAGTTCAGTATTCAGAGCATGCTGAAGACTCTTCCAAAACTTAGATGTGAATCTTGGATCTCGGTCAGACACAACAGATAGTGGTACTCCATGCAACCTTACCACATCCCTGATATATATCAGTGCCAGTTGATCCAAAGAGAAATACTACCGAATAGCAATGAAGTGTGTAGTCTTTGTAAGACGATCCACAACAACCTAGATTGCGTTGTTGCCTTTGGATGTCCTTGGAAGTCCGGTGACAAAGTCCATGGTGATGTTCTCCCATTTCCATTCTGGTATGGGAAATGGTTGCATCATCCCCTTAGACTTCTGCCTCTCCGCCTTCACTTGCTGACACATCAGGCACATTGATGTATATTCAGCGATCTCCTTCTTCATATTATCCCACCAAAAGTTTTCTCGGAGATCTTGATACATCTTTGTGCTCCCAAGGTGAATAGAGAAATTTGAACTATGTGCATCATCCAAAAGTACTTTCTTAAACTCCGGATTTGATGGAACACATAGTATTTTCCCAAGCCGCACAATTCATTCTTCATTAGCATTAAACTCCGAGGATTTCCCCTTTTTGATAGCTTCCATTTTTTGTGAATTCCCACATCATCCTTTTGAGCATCCTTTAACCTCTCCAAAAGAGACGGTTGAGAAATCATTTGTGAAAGTATTGATGATGTTCCCTTATCTATGATTCCCATGTCCATCTTCAACAAGTCTATGAAGATTGGATCCTTTTCAATTCTCATCATTGACAGAATCACTGGATCCTTTCTACTTAGGGCGTCTGCCACCTTGTTCGCTTTCCCAGGGTGGTAATGTATTGAACAGTCATAATCCTTTATGAGCTCTATCCATCTTCTCTGGCGCATATTAAGCTCTTTCTGTGTGAATATATATTTAAGACTCTTGTGGTCAGTATATATCTCACATTTCTCTCCATAGAGATAATGCCACCTGATTTTCAAAGCAAAGATCACAACTGCCAACTCCAGATCATGCGTTGGATAGTTTTGCTCATTGATTTTCAACTTCCTTGAGGAATAGGATATCACTTTATCATTCTGCATCAGCACACAGCCTAAGCCCTTCTTCGAAGCATCACTGAATTCCACAAAAAGTTCCCCACTTGTGGGTAAAGTGAGCACGAGCGCAGTTATAAGCCTCCTTTTCAACTCCTTGATACTTTCTTCGTATTCATCACTCCAAGAAAACTTTACTCCCTTTCGAGTTATCTTGGTAAGAGGGTTGGAAAATTGTGAGAAATTTCTCACAAATCCTTGATAATATCCAGCTAACCCCAAGAAGCTATGGATATCCGTTACCGATGTTGGCCTTGGCCATCCCTCAATTGTATCTATTTTTTAGTGGTCCACAAATATCCCATTGATTGTGATGATATGGCCCAAGAATGAGACCTCCTTCAACCAGAACTCACACTTTCTATACTTTGCATAGATCTTATCCTTACACAAAGTATATAGTACAATTTTTAAATGCTCTTCATGATCATCCTTGGTCTTGGAGTATTTTAGAATATCATCAATAAATACTACCACAAATTTGTCAAGGTAATCTCTAAAGACTGTATTCATCAAGTCCATGAAGAATGCTGGAGCATTGGTGAGTCCGAAAGGCATTACTATGAATTCATAGTGCCCGTATCTTGTACGAAAAGGAGTCTTGGTTACATCTTCCTTCTTCACCCTTACATGATAATATCCCGACCGTAAATCCACCTTGGAGAAGTATTCTGCTCCACACAGCTGATCGAACAAGTCATCAATTCTTGGGAGAGGATACTTGTTCTTCATCGTGATTTTGTTAAGTTCACGATAATTGATGCAAAGCTGCATTGACCCATCCTTCTTCTTGACGAAGAGGACTGGTGCACCCCATGGTGAAGCACTTGGGCGTATAAACCCTTTATCCAGATTCTCATGTAGTTGTTTCTTCAGCTCTTCAAGCTAAAAAAAAACCATTATATACAGAGTCTTGGATATTGATAGTGCCCCAGGTATATGTTCAATTGAGAACTCAACATCTCTTCTAGGATGAAGACCAGGCAGTTCCTCGGGAAACACTTCCACAAATTCGCTCATAATAGAAATTTCTTCAAGGATGGTTTCTTCTTTGGACTCAATCATCTGAGCTAGATACGCATTCTCATAGGGTAGTAATATCCATTCTTTAGATGATGGAGATAAAGGAGATTCATCTTCCTCCTGACACTTGTAAAGAATCGGGGGTCGATTCTCCATATCGAGTGTGATTTATCTCTCCCGAAAATTTATGTTGGCTCTATATAAGGAAAGACAATCCATGCCAAGAATTGCATCAAATTCCACCAGAGGTAGTATGATGAGGTTCGCCGGGAAATTCAATCCAAAGACTATAACAGGGGAGGGCTTATATTCGTGGGATGCAATGATTGCCCCATTTTCCGTACTCACCGACATCTTTACTTCCATGATTTGTGGGGGTGCTGGTATTGTTCTACTAAAATTTTGAGATAAAAAATAATGCGTAGAACCTGAATCAGAATGTACATTCACTGTTCTTGAATGAATAACTAGCATACCTGTCACCACATCATTGTCAGGGTTCACTTCGGCAGAAGTGATGGAAAAATATCTTCCTTCCTGCCTTGGAGATTATTGGTTGTCTCCAAAAACCCTTGGATTAGGGCACTAATTTGCAAAATGACCTGGTTCTTTGTAGTTGTAGCATTGAACAACACGTTATGGTTCAAATGGAGTGTTCCTCTCCTCTGTCACAGCCACATGTCTTTCTTGCCGACAATAAACAGCAAGGTGCCCTTCCCTTCCACACCTGAAGCATTTCCTCGTCCCCTTAAGGAAATTTCCAGGGTGCTTCTTTCCGCACTTTTGGAAAGTGGGGTGCTGGATCTTCTTAGCACCATTGGATTTATCCATCGAACCACCAGCATTGAAGTCCACCTTACACTTCTTGTCCCCATGATACCCTTGTGATTCCACAATCTCCATTTCGACCTTGAGGGCACATTGGAAAATTTCCTCATAGCTGTCAAAGTCATGGATCACTAATGCTTTCTGCAATCTAGGAATCAGCCGACCAAAGAAGCGGTCAACCATGCATTCAGGGGTAACGATAAAGCCGGAAGCGTATCATGAAAGCCTTGTTAAGTTTTCCTTGTACGCTCCAACAAATTCTTCATCTTTTTTCTTGAGGGAAAGGAAGTCCCTTTCCATCTTAAGCCAGAGGGTGTGCGGAAAATATTTATCGAAAAACATATTCCTGAAATCCTTCCATTCCAATGCCTCAATCTCCTCCCCAGGCTTCGTATTTTTGATCAATGTCCACCATTGATCAGCTTCACCCTCTATACGATAAGCCTCCAGGAGAACCTTCTCTTGTTCAGAACATTGGAGGATGAAGAATATCTTTTCAATGGAGTTGATCCATTGTTCAGTGATCGTGGTATCGTATGATCCACTAAAAGTAGGAGGCATTTGTCTCATGAAGCTTTCGATAGCGACTTGTTCTTTCTTAGGGGGGGGGGGGTTGAACATTTTTCTTGACCCGTGTTTCTATTCAAAACTAGAGTTATCTGAGAGAGAATCGTGACAAAGTTTGCGATTCCTGCTCCCATTGGATTGGGGATATCATTAGTACAGTCATCACACTGATCTACACAACAGTTGTTAGCCCGAGTCCTCCTATTACTAGACATTGGATAGAATAAAAGGAAAGTTAGGGGTAAAACATAAAGGGTAATCCAAAGACAAAAGTTGAATACTTATAAATAAACTTTTATTTCTTTAACTCATGAGTCTATAGACTTCAATCTAGGCTTTTCATGATCTAATTTGTAACATATATTTGTTGGGGAATTTTTAATTCCCTTAATAAGGGTTCATACTAAGCTTTTGAATTTATCAAAACATATACCCCAGGAGTGTCATAACCAAGAGTGTAGCAAGCCCCGCTGTCGTGCACCAGTTCCCATTCGAGTCTAGATCAAAGCGGTGTTTTCGGGTTTTACCCCTAGGATACATCTATGCCAGAGCCGCCTCTACCTGCTCGTATCCAGACAGGGATGTATTTGTTTGATAAACCACTTAATAAGTACTTACCAAAACTTAGGGATGTTTTTTATACTTAGTCTTGTATCAAAGGCTTTACTAGGGTTTCTTAATCCCAAAAATAACTAATCCTATCCTCTGATACCAACTATGACAACCCTGCTTTTATTACAAACATAAAAATGATTTATTACATAAAAAATCACTTGATACAACAATTAATATCAAGAGGTTTAGTGTCTTTTGGGGTTAGGATCATTACATAAAAAAATAAAACATGAAATACAACATCTTTATTGAAGACTTCCTTTACATGACCACTACATTCCCTCGTACATAGCATTGCATGGGATAGCCTGAGGACATGCATAAAAAAGGGTGAGCTATAAAGCTCAGTAAGGGAGTACACATGGAATAACATGAGGAGTACAATACATTTTAGACAATAGGAATATCAGTAGATCATAAAAGAAACATGAACATAAAGTCATGATAACGCATGATAATCATAACATGGAAATGTGGCAACAACACTTATCATGGAATTAGCATGAGCCAAGGCTCATTGCACATGGAGAATGAGTAAATCCTCATTGCACATAAAGAACGAGTAAACCCTCGTTGCACTTGAATTATCATGAGTCAACACCCATTTCACATGACGTATCATGATATTATACTTTATCCAATGCATTGGAGCTCTATAAGGGCGCACCCTTCTTAAACATTTCATTTCATGCATAAGTGTGCCACATGGATCATAAAACATGGATTCATAAAACATAATCATTTACTCCAAGATAAAGGAATGTTTAATTCATACATGAAACTTTGTAATCAATAAGTAAAGGTGCATAAAGGTGGATACCCATGATGGAGAAATGTGCATGGTATCCACTACACAATGGCATTGGCTTAGAAAATCGGTGCGATTTCGGCAGCGTAATGGCGTGACATAAGACTTCATAAAAAAATATTTGATGAGAGAGAAAGGGGTTAATCATCATATTTACATTTAATGGACAGTAAGGATATCATATAGATACATTTCCCAACAATTTTAATGGAATTTAGATTCATGATACAAAATTATTGCTTGAAAAAGAAGAGAGATAAGTTCCTTTTGGAATTTCGGCATAGTAACAGGTGTACATGGGAGGCATTTAATGAGAGAGAAAGGGGTATCCAATTATTCAAACAATAAAAGGACAGTATGGGGGAGGTGTGAAAATTTCCCCAACATTCATAATTGAAATTAAAAGGGAAATACAACTTAAATCAAATTGAAAAAAATGAGAAAGGAAGAAAAAACTCTTACTTGGAAGTGTACTTCCAAAGGCTAGAGAGAGGCTTTTGAGAGGATTCTTGGGAGATTGAGGCACCTTTGGAGGATTCTAGAGAAAGTTGGGCAGAGGTTGGACGAACTCCGAAGGCTTTGAGTGAGGAGGAAGTGGGAGCTTGGGTGGGTTTATATTGGAAAGGTGAGGGAATTCTTTATTATTTAGGTTTGGGTCCCCTTACATTAAATTAATCCAAACCACAAACCATCCCATGGTTTTTGCCCATGGTTTTTGTAAAAGGGAAGAGGAAAACAATATTTTATAAGGCCAAAGTCCGAACTTCTTAAAATATTTGGGTTGATTATGTGGAGGTGAGTCACACTCCCATGGAAATTAATTTAAAAAGGCAAGGTGTTGAATAAGTCTTGAGGGGTCCATTAATGCTTTGAAAAGTAAGTCAAACAAACCCAAAATCACATTATTTTAATGATAAAACATATATTGGCCGAACATAAAGCTTATATTATTTTATTACATCACTATTGGGTCATTATGATGTCATAAAACACATTATATATTTAAACGGTATTTAATTTTTACCCAAAAATTTGACTGTCTCTGAAAATTATTAAAAATTCACCGTTGGATAATTTCGAAGTCCTGATTCCAGAAATAACATTTATTTTATCTAAATAATTTTCTAAATATGTTAATTTCCACATTTAAAATAAAAATAGACATTTATCAAAAATTCACGGGTTTCGACAGAAATGGCTTTCAAAGCTTAATAAAAATTATAACTGAATTCATAAAATTATAAGATCATTTATATTTAATAAAAATTAATTTAATATTAATAATATTTTATTAAAATATTATTTAATTTAAAAATCCCTTAATTTAATAAAATATATTTCTTAATTAAATAATAACTAAAAGACCATTTGTACTTTAAAAACTATTTACAATGTATCAAAAATGACTAGAAATTATGTTCATTATTATATAAAAAATAATGTACATGAACATAGTACTACTTATTTGTTACATAACCCCTTAAAACAGCCGCATAAGACCTAAGGGTAAGGTTTGCGATGGTGACAGACTCTTGGGGTGGCTCAAATAACATCGCTTTAGTGGTAATTTATATCAACTTCCACTTCTCCCATACATGGTCCCGTTCGAGCTTGACATGGTGAAGCTCAGCTTGGGCTTGGTCAAGAGAGAAGCCCAAGGACACCACCTCTTTTCTGAGCTTCGATAAATGGGCTTCGTATGGGGAAATTCTACTGGATAGGCCATCACTTTTTTTTGTCTCAGTAAATTGGATTTGTTAAAGTCATATATTTATACTAATCATGTGATCAATGTTCAACGGCTATATTAGAAATGGTAAAAATTCTTATCATAAAACCAAAGAAGTTGAAGTTTTATATAAACATAAAGAGACATTTAATTATATCAGGAGGGATTTCCATTAATGAAACTTTGGGTCGTTACAAGGAATCCTTGGGTTAGGGAAAAAATTCCCAATAGATTGGAAATATATTGGTTTTTTAGTTAATTATTTTTCTATATGTATAGAAAATTAATTATAAAAGGTCCTAGGTGTTTAGGAGACTCAATATTTGTTTTTGATATTATAATAATAGATGGTTTTTTCAGGGTCTCCTCTGTTGGATTCAAAAATTGTTTGTAAATATTGTTTTTGTTCACATTAGATCTGGGGGTGTGGGTATAGAGTGTTATAGTTCCCTTGAAGATTATTGATCATGTAGGGATATTATGTTATCATTATGTGCTTCCAAAAAATCACCCATACATGTATTATGTGTTCCATATATTGATTTTGATAAGTAAATATGATATCCATTTCATTTACTGAACAAAAGAGATATATAATTGAATCATTATCTATCTCAAAAAGTTTTTTTTTGATATCATGGGTAATTGAGATAAGTGTTACGAACAAATACCACTATAATTTCCCATACCCGGATGGCACTCAATAGTGACCTAGGTCTGTTTGGCCACATTTTCACAAGTGTATCTCCCCGAATTCCAGAGGTTGCAGACTAGTAACGAGGACCTAGGGTGTCTATGGGGAGACTATTCCCTCTTACCAGAGTGTAACACATAAAAATTTCAATAACAATAAATAAATGAAGAAGTATAATAGTCATACAATTGATGAATAATAGGAATATATAATATTGAAATAAGGTATATCATACACAATTATGATTATGTAATGTATCCACAAAACAACCAAACATGTACAAATCAGTACAATAAAATATATATCCAAAAATACCAAAAAGACAAAAACATCAATCTACAAATAGCATCATGAGATTGAGCTCGGTTACATGCTACTGTGCTCCTAAACATGGTAAAAAATCAAGTATCGAACTATGGGTATTTTTTTGGTCCCTAACTGCATCCAAATAGTCTGTTCGGGTTGTTCATGGTGGCCCAAATAGGGTGTGAGATACAATCCTAGTAGGTAACCCCCAAAATCTTTATACAAATCAAAGATCTATAATATAATAATATAAACAGTGTGAAATAAAGTAGGTAAGAAATATAAAATTAAAGTTCCCATGGAACAACTGTAAAAAGAAAGTAATACTACATGGCCATACAAGTATCCCCACCAAACATGTGTCAACACCTATAAAAAGGAAGCAATAAAAAATATAAGTCACTAACATGGGCTCATTATACACCCATTAATATTATGTCAACCACATCCTTGTTGTATAATAATGTTTTAGAGTAACCACATATGAGCCCTTCCACAAATCATACCGTATTTCCCACAGTAGTTCCTTATAATAAAAGTGTATTACCATTGTCATGCGATATAATAAAATTGGAAGACCATGAAGGGCTCTATCCCAGTTGTAGAATTCCAAGTCATTCTTATCAATTCCTATGAGAATCTCTACAGAAACACTACAATGACACTAGTTGGAGTCCTAGGATCTTTCCTTCAAAAAATGTTCTATATGAGTCCAATAATGATGAATCCACGGTGTAGAAAGGCCTAAGGAATCCCCTAAAATCAATACCAATGATTATTATATATCCAAGGCATCCACTAGTGAGTTCAAGATCCAAGTAGCATCATCCTAGGAATCTTTGGAAACATTATCCATTTTGTACCATTTACCTTTTCACACAATATGAGTCTACCCACTCATATAACCATTTCACATTCAATTTCATCTCATGAGTATACCCACTCATATATCACAACACCAATTCAATTTCAACCAATGTGTATACCCACTCATGGTTTAAAATTCACATTTAAACATAACACATGAGTTTACCCACTCATTTTAACATTTTAAAAATAAAAAATTATAGGAATTCAAGTTAAATATAAATCATTTAATTACTCAAAATCAATATGATATCACATGTAAAAAGAGGCAACCCATATCCTAAACAACTCATTCAACTCAATTAAATTATTAAAGGGATTCCTCTATCTAGGGGGAAAAATCACCCCATTGTGGGTTTAAGATGGATTAAACTAGGTAAATTCATATGGAACACCACATGGGTGGAAATGGGTTGGGAAGTAACCAAAAAGACATCTCAATGGAACCAAATTGCATCCCTTCCATTTAATTCAATTAACTATTTTAGTTTCAGGTCTGCGCTGCAAAGTCATGTGGGTGGAACAACAAAAAATTGGCCTATAAATCACACAAATGAACAAAAAAGTATAGATCACATACCTTATATCAGTATCAGATTTCTCATCTAGTGTTAAATCCTAATTAGACCTAGATTAGTAGAAAAATGAAGAATTAATGATGAACTTGAAACTAGGTAAATTACCTTGCACATAAATTGCATCATTGATTAGAAGAAGAATGAAGAACGAATAAAAAGTAATTGAGTACTTAGTGATGTGGATTCAATGAGACATTTAAATCTTTCACTAGATATAAGATAGAGGAGTTACCTCAAATGTGAGAGTAATCTACAAAGGGATCTCTCCAAATGAATCTTTGCTGTACGAGAGAGTAAAAGTTCAAATTTAGGTTTTAAAGGAATTTAATTTGATTCAAAATTATAATTTTCTTTCTAAATTAAAGGGTTTATGTGGTCTGAGGTCACAGTTGTCTATAAGAGAAGGGTACCCACACGATTACCTCGCATGGTTTGACTAGCCATATAGAAACCATTAAAAAATGCACTGTCAAAATTGCATGTATTCTCGCATGACTGTATGCCTCAAGTTGTACATATTATAATGACCCTGAAGCGTCCTCCTACTCTCTACCACTACATGTCATGGTCGATTAGATCAAGTCATCTTCCCTGCATGGTTTGAACTAACCATGCACTATTCCATTTCCAACCTAAAAGTTGGGTTCTGGGCTCTGAACAAGCCACATACACCCTCAAAACACCCATGATTAAACTTAGAATCCCCATAATCTCATATATAGACATTTAAAGAAAAATGAAATGGATTCATGCCTAGTATGAAAATATAGGTTTAAAATTTTTTCCCTTTAATTAATTCATCCCAGAATTTACCTTTCAAGGTTGGGAAATATTCATCTAAGAATAACTACAATCACTGAGCATGAACATCATCCCCCTCTCCCAATTATTAACCTATAAACGGATGTGCTTCCACAACACCCATACTATAGGAACTGACTGACCTTTGAAAAAATTCACAATCCTATCAAAAATATGAATATGATACTATTAAAATGACACATATTGCTATATCTAACCCTAATTGGGATGAAAAGAAGAAGATAGATTTGAATGATAGAGAAATAATTGAGATAGGTGGAATTTGTCATTCTTGGATTGGTACCTCTGAGGTAACTAGAATAAATATGCCACTGGTCCGAATCTACCCAAAATTTCGAACAGTCTGACATGACATTGGGAAAACTTACCCTGTCTCCTTATTTGTCTATGTCCTAGACTTGGTGAAGCATGTAAGATAACCTAATCCTTGAAATAGAACACTAGAGATCGCTTGTGGTGATCGGTGTAAGATTTCGGTCAATGTTGTGTAGTGGCTATCCACTTCTGAAACAACTGGACCTACTCAGAAGTATCCAGCAAGAGACGTGGTCCCAGTAAAGATGCCCCACCTTCCTCTAAACAGAAAAGGGGTGGTCAATGTGGTGTACCACATAAATCCTAATACAGTTCAATCTATATCATCACCTGATAAATGTTATTGTAGGATAACTAAACTAGTGGTATATACCTCTACCAAGATCCACCAAAATCCTGGTTTCATGCTCACACAATGTCCTTAAGCACCTATATAGTATTCTCTATTTGGATATTAATGTGAGAGTGGTATGATTTGATCAAAAGAACCTATGTAAATAGTGCTTTCTACAAACTCTACTAGAAACAAGACATAAACTAGGCATCCTTATCTAAAATGATTGTGTATATAACCCCATGAAGTTGTACTATCTCATAGATATAAAACATCAGAAATCACCCACACTAAATTTATCCTTTATTATAAGAAAACAAGAAACCATCATTAGAATTTCACCAATAACCCATATAACTTCATTACCTCAATGCAACCATGGTAAACCTCTCACAGAATCCATCATGACATAATACCACTTTCACTCAAGGATAGGAAATTGCTGTAAATGTTCAGGTGGTCGACGATGTTCCACCTTCACATGATGATATGTGTAACACATTGTAACAAAACCAGATACCTCACACTTAATACCGAACAACCAGTAATGATGAAATAAGTCATGGTATATCTTGGTGACTCCAGGATGAACTTCCCAAGACGAGGTGTGAAACTCCTACAAAAAATCCTTGCATATATCTGCTAGAACACAAATAAGACCACTGATACATAGAGTCTCATCATAGACTATGGTCCAACCAGGAGGTGAGTCCTCACTTGAAACACTATCCTGTAGTACTAGGACTACTTTTTTCTGATAGCTTCCACATCATCACTCTATCTAGTAGTGTATATGTCACAACTAAAGACCATATAAAAGTCTTCCCATGATTGTCATAAGTTTCCATGTGAATATCAGAGAACAAAACCATAAGATACCATTTTCTATTAGTCTTCTGAACTGCCCGAGTCTGATTCCACTTATACAGTGCATCGACCACTGCATTTCCCTTACCAGGCGTGTAGGAAAGATGCATGTCAAAATGTTATTGGTAATTATCCCAAATTTACTACCTTATAATTAGATTATTATTTTTAAATATATACTTGAGAATTTTGTGGTCTGTGTACACCGCAAAATGATCCCATAACAAATAATGTCTCTGACAACTAAAATCATGGATAACTGCAACTAACTCGAGATCATGCATTGGGGAGTTTCTCTTACGTGGCCTCAACTGCCAAGAACCATACACCATGACTCTATCACCCCATATTATCATTGTTCCAAGCTCGATACCTGATGTGTCACAATACACATTGTAGATCCTACCCTACTCTAGTAGTATTATGATCATTTCTAAAGTCAATCTCCCTTTGAACTCTTAAAAAGTTGTCTTGTAAAAATCTGACAATACAAACTTCACCCACTTTTTAGTCAAACCCTTCAATGGAACTGCTATGCATTAAAAGTCCTATATAAAATTCGTATAATACCTAGATATCCCAAAGAAACTCTATATGTCAAATAGGTTCTTGGGATGCTCCTAAAAATCTATATCAATCACCTTTTATGGGTCGAATGACAGTCCTATCTTTGAAATAATGTGACCTAGTATGTGAATCTGATCAATCTAGAAGTGGTACTTTTTGAACTTAAAATATAACTGATTCAATCTCAGTGTTCCCAAAATGATCTCATGTTGTTTTACTTGGTTGTGTTGATTGTGAGAAAACAATAATATATCACAAAAAAATCCACCACATATGAATCCAGAAAAGGATGGAACACTTAGTTCATTTGTTCTCTAAAAACCACTAGGGAATTTTTTCGACCGAACAGTATATCATGATACTGACATACCTGCTATGAAAGGCTATATGAGTTATGTTAGTATGCTGAACATGTACATGGTGATATCTGGACCTCAAATCCACTTTCTAGAACAATTGAGATCCTCAAAGGTGATCAAATAGGTCATCTATCAATTGTATGTGATAATGGTTCTTAATCGTCTGTTGGTTCAACTTCTGTTAATCGGCACATAGCCTAAAGGTTTCATATTCCTTTTTCAAAAAATAACTGGTGAACCCCACATAGAATTATTAGGTCGAATAAATCCATTTTCTTCCAAATCATCTAACTGACTCTTAATCTCCCTCAACTCCGTTGTAGGCATCGTATAAGGAGAAATGGATATTGGTGTAGCTCAAAGAACTAGATCGATATATAACTCAACCTACCTTTTTGGAGTTAATACTAAAAATTCATCTAGGAACACATCCATTAAATGATCATCCACTAGAGGAATGTATGCATGCTTTGTTTCCTAATCATCTGGATACAATCTAGTGATCTAGACTATCATCTTGCCTAGCCCACGATGATCTGGTCTTGCTCGGCTAACCTGAACATTCCATTCTTCCTTGTGAGTGTGAACTTCACCCTCTAGAGATGTGAAAGTCACCCTCTAACGACAATACTTTATGTATTCTTGATAATATACCATCCAATCCATCCAGAGTATGAATACAAACCCTTTCATCTTGAGGAAATAAAGATTCTAGATGAAGTGACACCCACCCAACTGATGGGGGAACTCCCTATGCTGGTATATATCCTCCATGATGATTCCCAAAAGAGTTTATAGCATCATAACTATCTCAAAATATAGTATAAAAAGTCCAAGTATTTTCACCACAAGTTTAGATATAAATCTATGTGATACACCAATATCAAAAAGAGAGCGTGCAACAGTATAGCCTACTAAGACCATACTTCTCACCGTAGATGATAAAACTCCCCACTCTTTAAGGGAATGATGTATAGAATAGATATGGACTGAACCATGGACCTTCCACAAAACCTCACTTCATGGATTAGGCACACTATGATATCTTGGTGCAACTAGTGTCTGGGTGCCTCAACCATAACCTCCACTACATCGGCCTGATCGAACAACACTTTTCCAGCTCCATGCCTGCCATGGAGTTGAGAAACCCGCTCATGAACCAGGTGTTAGTGATTACCCCTACCACTCACTACTGGAGGGAAGGTGTAACAGTTGGGCCCCACTGACACCACTACATTCCTAGCTTAACATGGACGTTGGGTCTTGACCCACCGAGATCCACCAGTTTCCCCACAGGCTTGTGGTTCCCACCTTAAGGCTCACGCATGTGCCTAAACTGTTTATCTAACTAATGAATTTCTCCACATTCCAACACAATTTCTTTCCATTTTTCTTTGTCCTCACTTGCACACACCTTGATAGACATCCCACAAGGTCACCCATCCTAATAACTACTCCAAGCCAAACATGCTTAACTGTGGAGTTCTAATCATATAGGCTCCAAAAAAAGAATGTGCACCATGTTGATATGAGTCATATCCTTTATTCATTTATCCATTTATCATTCAGGGGTGTTACAGAAGGTCCTATAAAATTCTACACATGTAACATCCTTCTGCAAGATCATCACTCAACAGGGTCATGATAACTTTGATTCATCATGTGTCCCCATCTACCACACTGATGATAGAAAACCAAGCTTCCAGTACTCATAGCCCGAATGGTACTCATATCATAGGAAGCCTGAAAAGGGTTCTATATGACACTGCAAGTTAAGATACTAGGACGAGAGAATATATTTTTCTTTTCTACACCCCCATCTTCCCTCAGGTTTCACTATGTAATCATTTCATGATTCCCAATTTCAATGATAATGTTCAATGTGAACATGTTGACCTGAGATTTGATATCATGTTGGAGAACTTCCTCGAAGTGTCTCGACCTCAATAGCTCAACATTAAGGTATGTTAGTGGAAAATGTTGTAACTACACAATTCATGATGGGTACCATCATAGAGCTCCACTATAGAAGCATGAATTCTCTAGCCCACTCTGTCCTTAGAGTATCAGGGTAGAAATAATCATAAAATCTAGTTTATAAATCACCCGAATCCATATATCATAATATATAATCCATGTTTAGATCACCCCACTAGTGATTTTCTGCTCCACAAAGCATGTAAGTCATGAGCTTCACTCTCCGCTTAGGATACATCTCAATGTGCTTGAATATCGATAGCTTAATCTCTAGACACAACTGAAACACATGTGGAATTCCGTCCCCTAATAACATGGGAGGATACTACTAATGGAGCACCAAGTTAGCTCAACAATATAGAAGGTAGGGTGAGGTTCTTCCTCAAAATTCTTGAAGTGATTGAATCCCTCATGGAACTATTCCTTAACACTTATTTCTGGAACAACCACAGGTTCCACAACATTCTGTAAATGAGGATTTACTAGTATCCCATGTCCCACCGCCTCTGAAGCCTGGTCTACGACGCCCTCCTAGCATATGAATGGAGGTCTTCATTATGGCATGAGTCTAAAATTCCAAACACATGCCTAAAAAAGAACAATATCATTGTTCAATACTCAAAATCACTGGACATTTCAAAATACTCTTAAAACTAGGTCATACCACACAAAATACTACTGAATCGATGACAAAAAAAGGAAAGTCACCAACAACCACTAGAGACACTACCTATTCTACGCTAAAAATTAGGGTCTAGGTAAAGTCTCTATTTTCAAGTTTAATATACCATTTCAGTTCATGAAAAATTCATTTCCAATATTCATTAAATCAAAAAGTTTTATCCATTGGTTTAACAATTTCCAATCCATGAGGTCCCATAATACATCGTGAACCAAAATTTGACGCACTTATAATCTATACCATATCATATTCACATTAAATAATGGAATTGAAAGGTGCGTCACTTTCTAGTCCATAAGGGAAAATACTCATTATGAACTGAAATAGAGAATCAATTTCCCTATCCATTCAAAAAAATCAATCACAATAGAAGGCATTATAATCACAACACCTATCACAAAAACATGGAATAAGTAATTCATCCTAAATGGCATGACATAATGAATGGAATGTGATTCCTATAAAGTGCCTAAAATGATGCATGAGATGGAATACCCCTGTCTCATTGGGTTGAAATAGAAATATAATCCATAGTAATATCATATAATGACATCACAATTAAATCTCACCAACCAATAGTGGAATCAAATCAATTATAATAGCCAAAATTCAAAAAACAACAACTTAATTTGAGGCAATTTGGATTTTTCTTGTACGCAGGGTAGCTACTCCTAGGAACACCTCATTAGAAAAGTCCATTTGCATCCTATCCTTTTATATTTTCACCAATAATAAAGAAGAACAGAAATGAAAATTCCCTCTAATACCACATTGAAAAGTACCAGACCCAGATTCAAATCAATAGTACCATGATCTCAGTTGGCCACATGGTCTCAAACACATCTCCTTGAATGCCAGAGGCTGATGACTTGCAGCGAGGGAATAGGGTGTGTTTTTTAGGATACTATTACCTCCTAACAAAGTGTAACACAATGAAATAACAATAATAGACAATATAGGAATAAATATAATTGACAGAAAATAAATTAATAGGAGGAATAGATAGTAATTCAATAAGGTATCACATACACAATGATGATCATTTAATGTGTCTACAAGGAATCCAAAATAGGTACAAAGCATTATAGTACAATACATATAAAAAAATATCAAAAGGAACAAAAAGTTCTATATCCAAATAGCATTATGAGCCTCATCTCGATCCCATGAACCCCAACTCCTAAGCATTTTACAAAATGAAGCATCGAACTATGGGTGCTTTCCTCGGTCCCTTACTATATCCAAATAGTCTGTTTTGGTTCCCAATGGTGGCTCAAGCACAGTTTTAGATAAAATACCAGTAGATAACCACCCATATAAGTACGAAAATCTAGGCTGTGAAAAATAAAAAGCTTAACCATGTAAAAGACATAATGCAAGCAATATAAAAGTAAAGTGCGTATGGAACAACTGTATCAAGAAAGTGATATTTCATATCCATACATGGATCCCTTCAAAACAAGTCCTAGATCCTATAACAAGGAATCTATTAAAAACATAAGAAACTTACATGGCCTCAATGTAAACCCATAAATATCATGTCAACCATGTAATTTCCATTTAGAGAGGTGCCAAAGTAACCACGACTGAGCTGTTCAACCAAGCATACCATATTTCCAACAATCATTCTTTATAATAGATGTGTATATAATTACCATTTCCATGCTTTATAATCAAATTGTAAGACCATGAAGGGCCGAATCCAAGGTTTATAAGATCAATTTATCATCACAAATTCCTATAAGCATCTTGATGGAAACTCAATTACGGCATTGGTTGGATTTCTAGGAGCATGTCTTCTGAACATGTCCTATGCGAGTCCAAGCAATCCATATACAAGGGGTAGTAAGGCCCAATGAATCCCATAAAATCAATACCTAAGGAGAATTATCTATCCATGGCATCAAATACCATGTTCAAGATCTATGAAGCATCATCCAAGGAAACTACAAAAACCATCACCATTTCATACAATATAATTATTCACACAATATTAGTCTACCCACTCATATAACAATTTTGCATTCAATTTCATCTAATTAGTATACCCACACATATATCACAATTCAAATTCGAAGGCAATCCATGAGTATACCCACTCATGGATTACAATTCACATTTAAACATAACAGAAGAGTTCACCCACTCATTTCCACATATTCTAAATTAAACCATTTAAGAATTCCAATTTCTATATAAAATGTTTAATAACTCAATATCAACATGATAT
Organism: Viscum album; assembly: GCA_963277665.1. NCBI lineage: Eukaryota > Viridiplantae > Streptophyta > Magnoliopsida > Santalales > Viscaceae > Viscum > Viscum album. The sequence goes on along the minus strand of OY728137.1, from coordinate 1,485,801,080 downwards.
CACATGGAAAATGATGAAACATGTATCCTAAACATCTCATTAAATTCAATTCATTTATTAAAGAGATTCCTCTATATTGGAAAGCATCAACTCACTCCATGTATGGTTTAACAATGATTGAGCAAGAAAAATTCATTTGGTGAACCCCATTGGCGTCCTTAGGTTGGGAATCTACCACATATAAATCTAAATGGAACCTAATGAAATACCTAATAGGTACTTTTCATTTTTATTCAATTAACCAGTTCAATTTCAAGGCCTCTCTGAAACGTCCAGTGGGAAACACAATTATACTTAATTCTATAAAGAAAAAAATGGAAAAAAAATATGTCACCTACCTTAGATTGGTAGTAGAGAGCTCATCCAGTGTCAACTCCTGATGTGACTCGGATAAGGAGAAAAACGAATAATGGTTGAAGAACATGAAATTAGGGGAAATCAGATTACACCTAAATATCGTCGTCTATAGGATAAATAATGAATAATGACTAAAAATGATTCGATTACTCACTGATGTAGATCCAATGAGACATTTTTTGCTTTAATTGACGATATAACAAAGGAGTTAACTCAAATATGATTGTAGTCATCAAGGGGAGCTCTCCAAAAGATGGTTTGATGTATGGGAGAGTAAAAGTCTAAATTTAATTTAAAAAGAAGTTAATTTGATTTAAAATGATAAAATTTACCCAAATTAAAGGGGTCACATGGTTTTAAAACATTGCTTGAAAAATTGTGCACCAATTGTGCAAGATTAGATGTAGAATAAGGGAACCCGAATGGTTACCTCACACAGTTTGAATAATAGTGAAAAAACCCACGATCAAAATTATAGACATTCTCACATGACTGTGTGCCTCTAGTCTCATGGATTGGCCAAAACATGTGGCCTCCTCTTTCTCACTATATCATTGTCATACAATTTATCATACCACACTGCTTAACCCATATGGTATGAACTAAGAATGTTTCGTGCTATTTATACCCCCAAAGATGGGTTTCAGGCTTCAAAAAAGCCCCATACACTAACAAAACACCCACAAAAAAATTGGGCATCCAAATTAGACCATATCTAATCATTTAAACCAAAAGTAAAAGGATATGTACTTTATAAAAAATCCCGAGTTCTTTCAACTACCAACATGGTTAAAGTCATATAGTGAAATCATATGTTTGATAGAACTATCTGGAAACCTCAAGATGTAATAAGAAAAAAGTAACCTTGTTTTATTTTAATCCCATTTATAAAATTTAGATGTCAAAATTTCTTTAAAGGTGGTAAAATATAACACCCCAAAATTATATTTCTAAAATTAAATTTTAAGATAAGATATTTTTTCATACTTGAAACACAAAACTAAAACAAATAAATAAATGTTTTATTGAGATAAAATATTACAATGAAAGATAATACTTAATATAGAAAAGGAATACAGTGTGAAAAACATTTAGGAAACAAAATAGGAATAAAACCACAAGTAAACAAAAATTCATCAAACATGAAATATTCATATTTATGATTTTAAATATTTATATAAGGTTATATGTACGAATATAATATGAGCAATATAAATCTGTTCATTGAACATACAGTTGTTAGACATATAGTCATTGGATATATCGTCATTAGATATACCAATGATTAGTAGATATACTAAATTTGTGTTATTATTTGTAAAAAACAAAAAATAACTTAATTCATAATTAATAAATAATTCTGGGGTGAAATAAAAAGTTAATAATTAATTAATACACTTTATTATAAGAATATGTTTGTTTTTTCATTATATATTATTAGTATTATTTATAAAATTTAATGTCTTTATAAAGTTAAAATAACGATAATGATTCCAATGAAATGTTAAAATTTAATATTTAGAATATAAATAATTAATTGAATTTGATTAAAATCCATAAATGTTAAAAGACCTATTTTTTCAAATAAGTATTTTTTTGTATGTTGTGTATTTCTATCTTTATTTATTAAACATATTTTTATTAAAGAGTTATTTTAATGGAACTAATTATATATATATATATATTCAAAAAATCACCAATCATCTAATGATTATTACTTGGTGGGGAATTAGAATAAATGCATTATTATGCTTAAAAATACATTTTTGTAAATTATTTTTATGTGTTATGTGTTATTATATTAAAAATATTTTTTATCGCTTTTAGAAATTATATCAAATAAAGTGGATTCCATATTTGGATAAATCATGTAAAAATTAGGTAATGAGTTAAATTACATTTTTAGGAATAAAAATAAAAATTTGAGGTTGAAATTGAGTTACGACAACAAATGAAAAATTAGAAAAATGGACTTAACTACGTGAAAAATACCTAAAATTTGAAAAAAAAAATTATCTCTAAATTATTATATAAATGCATGATTATTCATCCATTTTTCCAATATCAGTTATTTTCTAGTTTGGTACTTCTTTCTTTAAGAAATTGCATTCCTAATTAATTAAGGAATGGGTGTTTGTGAAAATACCACTCAAGATTGGCTAAACAAGTTCCCCTCTCAAACGAACTCATACCAATTCATTGTTATAATTTTGACATGAATCACTACCCCATTTTACTCCCTAAAAATCCTATATCACTTTTAGTAACCAGAGTTTATAATAAAGAGTCTCAAATCTATAAATTCTAAGAGTATCTCTAAGGGAAGATTCACACCATCAATAAAGTTTGACCACATCTGATCAAACAGAAAATCAAGGTAAGGGTTTTTAATCAAAATTTCCCTTAACTAAGACATGTTTTGTATTATGAACCTATTTTCATGGTGTATATAATTTCTCTTAGACATATTTTTATCATAATAATCATTTTATTAATCATATTTAAATATCTATTTAAATTTCTCTCTTTCGAGGGAATTTTATACAAAAGTTACTAAAGACAAAAGAATTTCATTCCATTATCATTTAGGAAATCAATATTGCAAATGAATTAATTTTTTTTGGGGAAACTTTTTTTAAGTCATAAAATCAATTTATCACTTTACCCTTCGTTTTTAAAAATTTCAAAGGGGGATAAATCTTTATGGAGTAGATTTTTTATACAAAGGTGGAGATTTTTTAAAGGGATGATTTCTTATCAAAGTGGGGGAAATTTTGATAATGGTGGAGAATTTTATTTTAAGGGAGAGAATATGACCCTTGGGGGAAGATATTATCCTAAGGGGAGTTAATCATATTCAAAATTTATTTTTCTCCATCATATTAATATTTCATATAAACATAGGGGAAGTTAATATTTAATGACTAATTCTAAATATGATGTACTTACAAGAAAAAGGATTATAAGTTTTTCAAATTTATTTCTCAATTATGTTTTGGGGTTTTTTATTTCCAAAAAGGGGGAGAATATTGGGTCATAAATTCTATTTATCCCTCTTTTCATTCCTTTTGTTTTGGAAATCACAAACACCATCTTAAAACATATATACTAAATTGTTATGGTCAATGTGTTTCAATATGTTTTTTAGAAAACATTTTATTTTACCATAAATATAATAATTTCTAATGAATTACAAAAATAAACTTATAATTATCTATTATGATTATAAAAATGAGACCTCATCCAATAAACATCAGACTCACTATTATCAAATCAGATGCTTGACTTTCTATCAATACTACAACAATGAAAAGCTCTTAACAATTAGACTGATACTAGTATTGATGAAAATCATTCTGATACACATAAATATTATTGTAATGACATTAATTAGGAATTCATTAAGACTAAATTATGTTTATAATCACAGTCAAAATAATTATTTATGATATATGGAATATTTTTTACACTATATTGTGTAAAAAAATATGATTTTAGAATTTATGTTATGCCAGAAAGGTATTAATTGTCAGGTGACAAGTGTCCAAGTCATTGTGAAAAACCATGAGAAAATATGACAATTGGAATGAAAATATTAACATTGGAAAGATGACTATAAATACCCAGTCATTTGAAGAGTTTGTAGTAGCTAGTTGATCATATTCTATCTCTAATTCTTCTGTAGTTTTCAAATCATGAACAGTTTGTTCCTAGTATTTTCTAATTATTTAGAGACTGTCTTCTTAAGGAAACCTAGTCAGGTTGTATCTTTAAGATTTTTTTTCTCTATAATTTTCATCGGATCATCGTATTGATCTAGGGACTCTCAGGATAGTAGGATGGATAATACGATCATATTGATCGAGGGATCCTAGGTATAATGACACAGAGAATCTAATCCATGTGATCAAGGTCTTCCATAACTAGGAATAAAAATATTATATTTGTATCATGGGATTTATTTTCTGAGAAAAGATAGACTTTCTTATAAGTATATAATAAGGGATACCGCTAGCTAATGTTACTGGATACCTTACTCTTAAGTATAAAAGTGGTTTATCATTTAATAATATATGTAAGTCATTATTACATTACATTGCTATTGTATTCCTTATTTATTTACAAGTAACAATTTGATGCATTTATATAAAACAATGTGAAACATCATATTCATATTTATTTACTATATTTTATTCTGGACTCAACTAATTATGATGAAAAAGCTCAATTCAATCAAATCCATAGTGATTATGATATTATTTATACACATATTTAATCATATTGATTCTTATTATGACTTTATAACACTGATTTATCTAAATCAATCTTGGTTATGATTCTTTGTTAATCATACAGGGGATTGAGTGCAAATAAGATAGTTTTACATAAAGAGGTTTGTGAAATTATTTAGTTTAAAATATTTTAATCTAATTTTATTAGAACCATAATTCAGCCCCTCTTGTAATAGAGACATCAAGAACATATTGTTTTGATCCTAACATAAGTATAACTACAATTGATATAAAAAAACTGTATATTATTTCTCCCTAAAAACCCATATATTTCTTTCTCCTCTATTAATTTATAGTTTTTATATGCCTCCTAACCATTCCACCTCCCTTTGTTTCCCAATTCAATGAAAAGGATTCTTTTAAGTGAAACTGGCATTATTTCTTATTTCTGATCATGTTTAGTTATCCTTCACATACATTTTTTAATATTCTTTTATGTAATTTCTTATCCATACTTAAATGATTAATTTTTTTTTCTATTTACTTCAACATTTTATAAATCCTTGAAAGGAATCTTTTTAATTTTTTTGTTTACTTTCTCATAAATTTTTATTTGGTTTTCTTTATAATGATTGATTTCCATGTTTTCATGATTTTATGATTTTTTTCAATTTATTATTATTTTTCAAAAACTATTTTTCTAAAAATGCCATCCTTTTAAAAAAATATTAAAAATTAAAGAATATTTCCTCTAAATTTTCAAAGCATATTTCTACTTCTCTTATAAATAATTTTTAATCTGTGTTAACATCCTTTAACAGTTCTTATGCTTTAATAAGAAGATGATTCAATGATTTTATTAACCTTATTTCAATGAATTTCATATTATCATGTCTTGTAGTAATATTTTCAAAACACATTTATTTCTCATGGTTAATTATGATATGATGGAATTTTAAATATTTTCATGTTCATGTGACCCACATTTATATAGTTTAACATTATATGAGGATTGGGAATAATATATATCTCTAATAAATTGGATTAATATTTATATATTATTAGATTAAAATGTTGTGCATGGACATTATTTTGGTTATATCTATTCAAAATGTTGGGTTTTCACATTATTTCATTTAGCTATCTTGAAAAGGTTGTGTATAGAAATGATTTTAGTTAGCTATGTCCATATTTTTATGTCTGAACTAGATTGTAGATTTTTATGTTCACAATGTTGTGTGTAGACATGATTCTAGTTAACTATATTGATTATTGTGCATGGGCATGATTGTAGTTATATACATTTAAATTTCTAAATGTGGACATGATTAGGGTTAGCAATGTAGTGTGTTGGAGTAATTTTTTTACACATATTAACAATGTTTTTCAGGACATTATTCTGGTTATCAATGCACATTTTTAGTGATAATAATTATTTTCCTTTATCGTTACAAAAATTTAATAATGATAAGGATTAGTTTCAGTAGTCATGATTAAATATTCAATAAAAAACTTTTACAGCAACAGAAAAGCAATGAAATAATCATATAAATCATCATTTTTATCATACAATCTGTATATTTTTAATTAAAAAAATTCACTACATTAAAATAATTGCATAAAACTAGAGGAATTAATTTTAAATATAATAATTATAAAAAAATAATGTTGTTTTTTTATTTTTCTTAAAATTTAGTTATCTAAACATATAAAAAACAAACAAATAAGAGGAAGAAAAATATGTCAATATTTGAAGAAAAATAATTTTTTTTATGATTAACCATCTCTTGACTTTGTTCATGTCAAATAAGAACACATGTAATTTAAAAAAATATCATAGATGAGTAATAATATTTTTATTAATTCTTCTTAACAAAAATTAAATATTATAATATTTGAATCATAAACCGACAACTCCCTTTTCACAACACTCATTCTAATTAAAAAAATACGTTATATGTTAAATATACCCATATCCTCATAATTACACTTTGGATATATTTTCAAGATATACAAACAAAAACAATGGAATTATATATGTATATATATATGCATGTGTGTGTGTGTGTCTGTGTGTGGGTGTGAGCGGTAAAATAATGGGTTTTTAGTCATATTATCTATAATATGCTAAATAATATATATATATATATATATATATATATATATTCTTGAACCACATTATGAATTTATATGATATATTTGGATAAGAAATAACTCACTAGAACCATAATAGATAAGCTACTCATTTTTTCCAATTGACACAATAATGAATCAACCATGAGGCCCAAAAATAATATCTAAAATTGAAATTTTTATATTCAAACAATATTAAAAGACCCAAAAAATTATATTTCAATTTAATTATTTTTTTATCTCATCATTATATAATAATTTAATGACCATTAACTGAATAAATACCTCTTATCTTTATGATACATAATATAGAATACTAACAAATAGAATCTTCATAACGATAATATAAAGTCTATATAATTCATTCTTTAAAATAATTCAGAAGAACTCACTTAAAAATTCTTATTTTATAATATAAATACATTCCATGATGTTAATAGATACACAACTAACCCAATCGTATCTTCTGGAAAAGTTTTTAGGATTCATTTTACATCATAAATAAGCCAAAAAATTTATTAAATTTTTAAATAAAATTATCAATAACTATCAAAAGTGAATACATTTTTATGACCTGACCTGATTGGGACTACCTAGCAAGAGACAAGTTGAGTGTGACACTCCAAGACCACTAATAACCAGCCGGAGACTGGTGACAAGTGCTGAGTAGGCATAATACACACATGGGAAGCCTTATCCCTAGGTACCTGTACACATGCCAAAGTCTCTAACCCCCCATCACCATGTAGAAAGATAAAATAAAATGGATTCAATAAGGAACACATACATCAATATCTCATATATGAGTATAAAAAAAATACTAGAAATCATAAGGTCCAAATACAATCCCACCAAAAACAATAAATGAGTCCAAACTACTTGGAAAGGATTGGACTAATGTTAAATGAAACACCTAGTGTAAACCAAATTCTATCTACTGATCAGAATGTAATATATATGATTGAGTGTGGTTAAGTCAAGGAGCCAACATAATTAAATGATAAGTTATATGAAATATTAATGGAGCAGGTATTAGATAAGGTTGTAGTTAAATTTTTTTTGATGAGGCTTGTGAGGATGCATGGGTTCTCATCATCTATTATAATTAAGGGATGTAAAGGGAGGAATTTGAATTCAAAACTACATAGAATGATTACGAAAGGATGGTTGATTGAAGGATTCAAGTGGACCTAACCAAAGAAAAATGTTACTGGATTAATAAGAAAAATATCCATTTGGTGTGGGGCTTCAATGATAGGAAGATCTATGTAGAACAATTTATTCAATCATGAGAAAACAATTCCATACTATTTCAAAGACCTAATTATGAATGACCTAGACAAAGTGTATCCAGCTTTCCACTGGAGGCTTTATAGAGTTTAAGATTCTAATAGACTCAAACTTTATTTCAATAATTTGGTTATTTATTTTTGTATCGGTTGAGTTTTTTCCTTAAACTTAATTGTTTCCCACTTTTTTATTAAAGGTGCATTGCTTAATAAAAAATTTGACTTTTAGTCTAGATCAGCTATGATTTGTATTATCTTGGTTAATCTAGGACCTCGTTGAAGGGTCCTTCATCTATATTATACATAAAATGTGTAGGTAGATCCCATGTAGGGGTGAGTATAACCATATCCAATATGATGACATGAATTTTCTAAATATAAAGACACCAGAGATTATTCAACTCATCATCAAAAATAAATGTCTATCATAATATGAGACATATTAGTTTTAACCTAGATATACTCAAGATAGACACTTAGACAGAAGGTAAGGTCAGAAATGCACAACCATCCTAAGATCCTACTTAAGGCTTAAAGGTATGTATCATTTATGATTAATCACTCTGTGAGCCTAGAAATGCTAATGGAATTTTTATGACAGGACATTATCATTGGGCCTAACCATGCATAATTATGTGATGGAATTTAGAATTCACGAAAAAAAGATTGGGGATCTCCCCTAAGGCTTTTGGGGTGCACCTGACCCTACCTAGAGTAACCCTATATGTAGGGGATCAATGTATGGGTATGTTTTTCAATTTTATTCTGAAAACTCAACCAAGGGAATAATATATTTTATAGGATACAACCTTGGGCCACACTGTGGTATTTATAAAATTTTCTCTGATACTGAAACAATTGAAGGGATCACATCATATTCTCAAGATGTGATGCCTCACTCTACCTTGACAAGGATAGACCAAGGGAACAAACCTTAAGGAAACTAGTTCAAACTGAAGAGAAAAAGGGTCTAGAAACACCCTAGATAAAGTAAGTGACATGTATTGGGAGTACTTGGTGTGTCCAACATACACCGGGTCTACCCATTTTCTCCATATTGTACCTATCTATAATGTGTCATGACTTTGTATCTAGTATGTTCAGGTACCTAGACGTTCCTGAGTACCAGGCCATGCCCTTGTACTATATATGTGTCGATGTACTTGGTTGTGTCCGTGTACCAGGTCGTGATTGTGTACCGGGTTGTTCCCTTATACTCTAGCTATGCCCATACACCTAGTTAAATCATGAATTTATTTTTACCATGCCTACGTTATTACTGGTGGAAAGATTCAGTCCATCCAACCCACAGGGTAATCACCTCTCATTGCACCACACCATCACTTCATGCCAAATTGTGAAACATGGACTTTCAATTTGATCAAAACTCCTCTATTATCATTGTGAACCACTACTGCATCATAGTTCCTTTATCCAAACCCAAGATATTGTTCTGTTGTTCCAAAGTGTGATTTTCAATGATCACATAGCATGTATTTGCTGATCTGGTAGCCAAATAGGTCACCAATGATGAACACATGAAGAATAGGGGAGAGAAATTCACAAAACACAATGAGGGGAACGAACCAAATCCATTATTTGGGTTGGACCCAATTTTTTTCATCTGAATTTTGAATGAAGAATGAATAATCAGGATTCAATAGAGGAATAACCATTCGTAATTTCTTGTAAGATAAAGCAACACCAGAAAACTAACCATCAATCTATGAATAAATGTTTTTAGAAGGATTGAATCAGGTTCTAAATGGAAGAAAAAAATGTGGATAAATGAAAAAAACAACATCCTACTTTGATTTCGGATCAATCACTAATGTAGAATGACTCCATTTCATAATCATTTGATAAATTCATGAGCTCTACTAGAAAACTAATTTCCAATTCATTATTCATTGTTATTCATAAAAAACAATCCTCTAATAGACTCTCTCTCATTTATGAGGGTTATGCGGCAAACCCTATGAATTTTTCATAATAGGGATTATATAGGGGAGGTTAGGTTTGAATAAAATAATAACAAATAAATAATTTAATTAATTTATTCACTTATATTATTTTTCAATGAAATTTATTTAATAAAACTCCAAATGTTGACAAATGTAATGTCACACCTTGGTTAAACGCACATTATGGAATTAATGGAATCTCAAATTATTTATCTGAGAATCCATTCAATATTTATTCACTTATTTTATAAATATTTTTTTCATGTGATATAATATATTTGACAATTTTATTATATCAATACCGAGCATCATTGGGCCCCAAAATCTCTCATCGACTTTGCTCATAGCCTCGAAAATACTTTTTGAAATATTTTAAATTTTTACAATGAAAAAACATAGTCATTACATTCTCCCAACCTTATGGATTTCAATCCCAAAACTCATAAGGATTAATAAAAAATAAGAGTACTAGGCTTGCATCTGATTCTCTTACTCCCACGTGCCCTCTTAGTTATTTTTTTTTCCACCAGACATTTAGCTAGGGAATCACTCACCCATGAAGAAACTTATCCAACTAACCGCCAATCTCGAGTGGGTACTCTAAAAAGGTAGCTTCATCCTTAATTTCTAGCTCACCAAAATCAATAACATGTGATGTGTCATGCATTTAATATCATAATATTTTTTTTAAAGAAAATAAAAACCCTTGTTGATAATAATTCATTATTATTTTTATGTGAAAATGTATTTTTTCAATAAAAAATAATTAATTGATTTTTTAATGGCTTTTAATATGGGTAAAATCATAGTTATCAGCTTATAATGTTATGTGAAATATATTTGTATTTAGGTGTTAAGATAAAATAGGATTATGGGTTTTGTAGTGGCTCATCGCTAAAATTATAAAAATATTGAATATATTAAATTATACAGAAGTGATTTTTTCTAGAAAATAAAATATCCTCCAAATGATGTATTGTATGAGAAATTTAAGACCACCATTAGATTATGTATGAGATGTTTAACCTAGACGTGACATAATATTTGTGCACACTAGTTTTATAGTCAAATCATAAGAGAGGATAACATATTTCATATTAATTAATTATATTTCTTCCAAAATAACAGAATATCTCTTGATCAGTGTATTGTACGAAAAATATGAGACATGGTTAGGTCTAAAATGTGGGTTTTAACATAGGAATGATATAACCCTTATTAACGTTAGGTATTTTGTAACATCTCATTTGAAGGTAATGTATTTTTCCTATTTTTTGTTATATTATAATTAAATTAAAAATTAAATTCTTTTTTTTTCTTTTACCCATCATCTTCATAAATGAATACTCTATTTTTTATTTACATTTATTTCAAAAGCTTGTATTTCACATGTTTTAGACCCGAATAAATCAATAACCCATTAATAGAGTAAAAGAAATGACCCCCAACAACAATAATTAGATGAATTATAAGATGAATTTGGGATATTGAATTTTACCAATTGCCTATGTGGACTTGAGTTTTGAAATAGCTTTATCATTCAATTGTTCTAGTGTTGGTTTATTTCATCATGTCTGAATGACCCCATATTATCGTTATGCATGATTAGACGATCTGATTTAGTTTGGATTGTTCATTTGGATCCAGTGTGTGGAACCCCTTCTCTTCCAAGTACAATTCAAGTTTGTTTTTATTTTCCTTTTTTATAGTGAAAATTTTTCTTTGCCTTAGATTCTGAAAAATCAAAATGTTTGAATAATAAAAATACTATACCCTTATTTTTATCAAGGTATAATTCCATGAATAGGCTTGGATAATTTTAAAAAAAATTAAAAAACATCAAAGCATTTATTCTTTTGAAATTATTAAAAGATAATTTGTAAATTGATAATCACATTAACTTACTATGTTATCTATTATTCAATTTCCCAATGGAAATTACTCGAAATTATCAATGGATAATACCTAATACATCAACTGATAATTATCAATAATTATCAAATGATAATTATTTTTGAATTATATAAATAAATTAATATATGATTTATAAAGGATAATTTATGAAGAAATTATCTTAATAGGATTATGAAAGTATAATTTTTTATTAATGAATAATTGTAAAAATTATCAAAAATAATTATATTATTTTATCAACAAATAACTATAATGGATTCAACATGAGTTCTGAGTTTTATATAGAGAGATGTATTTTATTTTCTAAATTTGGATTTATAATTAATATTTAGGATAATATTTCAAGCACGTACTTTTCTCTAAAATGAAAACATGGAAATTATCTTAGAGAGAGAATATATCATTACAGGTGATTATTTATTTATTTTTGAAATAAAATTGTTGGGTTTTTATTATAGAATCCCTTTAAGAACAACGATATTTGATGTTACAACTACTATGATAATAAGGTCATGTGGAGCTATTCTTGACTGTTGATATTTTTATTCTTGTTATAAAACCACACAATATGGTTTCTCCTTACCGTGACATCAACAACTTTAAGGTAGGAATTTCCTCACCATTTTGGGGATTTTTTTACACATGTTACCTTAATATGTTTTATTAATTGGAATATTTAGTGATAATTCTAGATAATGATCACAAGTGGGTGTATGTGTGGTCTCGAGGACCTATATTTACTCTTTTTCACCATGAGAAACTTATAGATTATTATTCATGTTCGATGGTGATTATATGTATTTTTTTATACCTTACTTATGGTGATGTGATATACTTTATTGTGTTTGCTACCATTCTATTTGTATTTTGTCGGTATTTTGGTGGTATTTTTCTTTGAGCCCAAGGAAAATATACCATCGTGACATGTTTATCCCTTAGATGGGAAGTGTGCATGACTTGTGAAGATGGAGATGAGGGAACTATGAATAGGGTTGGGATATAATTATTCCTCATGGATGTTGTGTGATGAAATAGAGGCCTAGAGGATTCCAAAAATGGTATGTTCTCAATGCCTAATGAATTCCAAGTAGCTATTGATGCTTAAAGAATGCAAAGAGAATGACTTCCTTGATGCCGAGAGTATACCGAGTTGAACGATCACATAATTCCAAAAATTTTGATTCATTATCCTCATGGATAGTCCTTGATACTTATTAAACCTTGATTATCCTTCTGTAATAGAGATGAAGAAAGTACGACTGAGGGTTTAGAGCAGTTTGGTTAGTGCATGACCACTTATTTTTGGATTGTTAGTTACAATCTTTTTACACATTTATTTTTATTATAGAATACATATATATACTTGAGAAGATAAGGGTAAGGACAAATTTTTGGTGTTTTATTGAGTATTATACACACACCCTACTGAGGAAATTCAGCACTCTTGTAGATTTCATATTGGTTACGATGAAGGGTAACAAACATAGGGTGGATTGATGAGTTGAGAATATTTGAGATTATGGTGGGATAGAAATGAAACTGGTATGATATATAAGTCATTATTGATTTACTATTCTACTTATTTACACTGGATATGATTTTTAGTTTTAGGTGTTTCTTTAATTTACTTGACTTGTATGCCATTTATTCTGTTTTCTTAATGTTTAATCAGATGATTTATTATGATATTTATTGTTTATTATTGAACTTATGACATGATACTGAGGGTTTAGTCTCCCCACAATTAGACTCAAACCCTAATTTCTAGTCAGAATCCTCATATATATGGGGAGGCACACATGAGGTAATATTGCACCAGTCTCAGACTCGGTAGTTCGGGTTGGAATGTTATGAAAAGTTATCAGAGGGTCAAGACTCACTAAATTGTTTCTTTTCTGGTATTGTCTTAGGACAAGGTGAATGCGAGATAGGATATCGGGACTTGGGAACATAAACTATGTCAATGCCTGTCCGCAACTATATAGTGGGCCCCAAATTTTCATAAATGAGGGTAAATTATGTTTTATTATTACTATTGATAAAAATCATCTCAGGTGATGAACATGATTGTTATATGTGTTTTTTGAGATTCCATGTGTGTTCGTGCACCATGAGTAAGTACATAACTCAAAATTACGTGTATATATATATATATGTTGTTGTTTAGCATAGGAGTTACTTAATTAAATGCCAAGTTTGTGCAATCTATTTTGGATAGTTTCTTGTATGATATATTTATATTTCTATGCTGTGTGTTATATATTTATTATATTTTATTATTTAATCTAAATAGGATGTTATGTTAGAGTATATATATAGTGATTGTGACTAACCTTAAGTGATGTAGACTAGGGGTAGTGATAGGAGGGTTATACATTGGGTAATAGGTATAATTCTAGGTGAACCTTATGTGATCCCATAGACTTGGTAGAGTATATTTATGTTCCAAATGTTATTGTTGTTTCAAATGTTATTCCTCAAAGACAATTGATGGGATCGATAGTTATGGTAGCCTAGGATACTTTTGTGCCATCACTAATGGTGTAGGTGGATATTCCCTAGCATGCTACTCTATTAGCACATGTTATTTGGGATTTAAAATACCATTATGCAAAGTTGAGATTCTTTTGGATAGTGCCTATCATAGGAAGATCTACACCAAGGACCATGAACAATAATTATTAGGATTTCTATCTCCTGAAACAATGGACATTCTAGTTTTCTAGTGTCTTATATGATATAGATCATTGAATGGACTTTATTGAGGTGATGTTTGAGTTATTCTAGACTTTAGAGGAGGGGAAGATGATCTGAGAAAACTTCATGTTCTAGGGACCTTCTAGGATATATAGGACTACCATGTGTGAGTATGATATATTAGAGGGTTTTAATTGTGTGACCTCCAATGATATGTTTCTTGAGATATATTTTTCAAACACTATGAAGCTATACAGTGACCATTAATTCATGGAATTAAGGAAGGTTTTCATGACTATATTTGAATATTCTATCCGGTTTGTGGATATACATAGATTTAATATTTTATTAGATGGGAATGATGTATATAAGGATCATAAATTTTAGATATTACTTCTAATGGAGCTCAAATGTCAGGTTATGGGGTTTTGACATTATGACTTATACCTATATTCTTTATAATACCATGCTGTTTTTGAAAGGAATCAAGGAGGAAATATAATTAGGCTTACTCCCAACCCATGTTGGTCTAGTGAATGATAATTCTATCACTAATAATATAGTATCTGCTCGATATAGTATGAGGTAGACTAGAGAGATTCATTAACTGACCAATATGTAGCTGGATAAATGAAACTTTATCAACCCCCCGAGGGGGAGTTTTATATTGTTTCAAATTTGGTAAGTCCATACATTAGTGTGGGTTTTTATGGGTTCTTATATAGAAATTCATTAGTATATAAAGAAGGATAATATTTATTAGTTTTTATCTTGAATTATGAGGTCGGGTTTGCATATAGGCTGGGGTCAGACACAGAGATCTAATCATAGTTCAAAATAGTAGACTTAGTTGGGTCATGCACCTTAGGGATAAGGAAGATAATGTGTACACTATGTTCATACTCTAGTAGATGGTGGAGAGGTACCACATACTATTCATGGTATAGTTATGATCACCTATACATTATGTACTTCCATATTGGGTATTGGTATTTCTTTTTCTTTCATATCTACACAGGTAGTTGATGGTATTGAATTACTATTAAAGTTTTCCTATGATTTAGTATCCCTTTATGTAATATTGGTAACCAGAGTAGATCATCTACACTGATTATCAGAGTGTCAACTAGTCATTTATGGATATACACATCTACAGGAATTCAGGATTTTGGATATGAAGATTTTTGATGTAATTCTTGACATGGACTGCCTGACCAGCATCCAAGATCTCATTTATTTCTATCACAAATGAGTATCTTTTTCCTCTCCATAGGGAGATAAGTTCATGATGATGGGAGAGTGGGAACTGGGAGAAGGAATATTTGGACCAGACTTGAGTCAGCTCGAGACAATTATAGTAGAGATGGAAGGATTGGCTCTTTCAACAGGATCAATGGTAGCCTCCTCATATTTTCTTTTTTTTGTTCATCCCTTTTAGGAAAGATTTATAGATGAATTCATAAGAATACATCCTGATAGAGGTATTGAATTTGAGTTAGGTCTCACAACAGGTGAATAACCCATTTTAATACCTCTATATCGTATGGCTCCATCCGAGTTGATGGAACATAAGGTAAAACTAAACGACTTAGAGATGAAGGGATTTATCAGAACTAGTACATAAGAATGTTGAAAAACTATTTTTTATATAGGAAGGTGGATGATAGTGTTTTGATATCTGTTGATTACTGAAAACTGATCCAAGTGAAAATGAAGCACCAATATTTTCCTCTCATGATCAATGATCTTTTTGATATTCTATAGGGAGCCCATTTCTCCAAGATTTATCTTTGATTGAGCTATCACCAACTGTGAGTTAGATAGGTGGATATTCTAAACACAACATTTCATTGGAGTTTTGGATTGTATGAGTACTTGGTAATTATATTTGATCTGATGAACACACCAAAAGTGTTCATGGACCTCATGAACAAGATCTTCCATCCATATTTTGACTCATTCATCGTAGTGTTTTTCAAGGATATCCTCATCTACTCAAGGACACCAGAGAATCTAGATAGGTACCTAGAGATAGTCTTGAGTATGAATCAATCACACATGATTTGTGAGAATATATGAAAACGTGAATTTTGGATTTTAGTTTTGATGTTCCTAGAACATGCGGTGTATGAGACAAGAATATCTTAATACCAAGATAAAGATGAGGAATTGACTTCTTGATCATTTCTTTAAAACATCAGTGAGATTTTTAGATTTCTGGGTTTAGTAAGATATTACCAATATTTTTTCCAGGACACTACTAGACCATCAGCACCCATGATAGTGTTGAAAAATAAGGCAACACAATTATAGTGTTCAAATCAATGTAAATATTTTTTCCTTGGATAAATATACGGTTAGTGGAAGCATCATTACTAACACTTCCTAAGCCTTGGATTGATTATGTAGTGTACTGTGATGCATCAGTCATTATTCTGAGAGTTGTGTTGATGCAATGAGAGCATGTGGTAGTCTTCTAGTATCATTAACAATATGCCCATGGGTTGAACTTCCCTACACATTAATGTTATATGGGATATGTGGTACATGCTCAAAATATTTGGTGAAACTATCTATTTGGTGAGAAATATTTTTTATATAGACCACAAAGCATTCACTATATCTTCATACATATGGAATTAAATATGAGACCAAGAATCTTGGTTGAGTATCTATATAAATTTGATGTTGAGATGATTTATGAACATATTAGGGTAACATAATTACATATCCTCATAGACATAATACACAGGTTGAGTAGGATCTTCGTGAGAGGCCCTCATATGAGTGGTGGTGCTTGATGATCATATTGGCTGGTCAGAGGATGGATGACTCAGAGGAATATGGTTATATGACTTTTTATCCCTTGGTACAAACATATTCATTTATGTACTAGGTAAAGTATGAATACATGTCAAACATAGAGTGTTATATAAAGGGGTAAGGACTAGCTGGTGGTGACTTAATACCTGAATTTTCGATGGATGATGATGATATGATCTTGCTATATAGGAGATTAGTAGTCCCTTCGTTAATTTGATAGGATATGATGAGGGATTATCATAACTCTATATACTAATTACATCATAGTGAAAAAAAGATGTATCATGGATTTAGGAGATAGTTCTCATGAATAGGGATGAAAAGTGACAAAGCAGGTTTCATATACTAATTCCTTACTTGTCATAGAGTGAATAATGAGCACCAGAATCCTAATGGGTTGTTGAATCCACTCTGAATACCTATGTGGATGTGGGATTAAATCACAATAGACTTTTTGATGGGGTTACAAAGGACCCCGATGAGTTGTGATGCTATGTGGGTGATTTTCAATTGTATAATGAAGACTAAACACTTTTTACAAACCAGAGAGACTCACCCAGTGGAGGATCAAGGAAATCTCTATGTTTGAGAGATTGTAAACTATATGAAGTTTTCTTGATAATTTTATTTGATATATACAAATATTTTACATCACATTTTTTATAGGTCTTGTAAAATTCTTAGTGAATCATCTGAGATTGAAAAAATCTATTATCCTTATATCAAAGGGAAGACTGAGTGGACTATACACATATTAAATCATATGCTTCAAGATTCTATAATAGACTTCAAGGGAGCATGGTATTTACATCTTTCCTTGGTTGAGTATACATACAATAGTAGTTTCTAGGATTTAATTCACATGGAACCTTATAAGGCTATTTATGGGTTTCCATGTTGCTCACTGCTCTTTTGGAATGTGGTGGGTACGGTAGTGGTTGTTGGCCCCAATATGGTTCAAGACAACTTTTAAAGGATGAAACTAATATGGAATTGGTTGATCACCACTCAGAGTATATGAATATCTTATGAAAATCATAGGAGGAGACCATAGGAGTTCATTATGGGAGATTGGGTTATCTTTAGAGTGACTCCTTAGTTTGGGAACTGGATTTTGGGGAATTAGGGAAAGATATAACCTATTTTTGTTGGAACCTTTGATATCACCAAGTGGATATGGGTAGTGGCTTACAATCTGGACATCCCTTATTTCTATCAAGGTATGCATGATGTGTTAAATGTATCAAAATAGTGTACCTACATACCCAACATTGTGCATGTTGTTTATTATAACGAAATTATACTATAGACTGATGAATCTTTTGTGGGGAATCTAGTGAAGATCATAGATCGAAGAAAAAAAGAGTTATGAGTAAATACTGTACCACTAGACCAAATGTGGTTGTAGCATGGAAGGATCTTGGAGGAGATGTGGGAGCATGTGTTTGATGTCTAAGCTTAGTGGTATGATTTGTTCAAGAAAGACCACTAGAGATACTTCTTAGGGGTGAGAACTCGATAGTGGGGGAGAATTGTAATATCCTAATTTTTCTATTAAATATAATAAAACCCTCATTCATATTAATTTATTATTATTTTTATGTGACACGTATTTTTTTAATGAAAAACTTAATATATTATTTAATGAATATGAGAAAGGGTAAAAGATGAGTTAACACCATGGAATAGTATATTGAATATTTTTATAGTTATGCACTATGATAGAATGGGATTCGAGGGTCCGTATATCCTCGAACCTAAAAGAGTAGAAAAATTAAATAAATTACATTATACACACATGTTTATTTATACACAAATGGAATATCCTCCAAATGGTGTCTCTTATGAGAAATATAATACTACAATCTGATCCAGGATGAGCGGTTTACCCTAGGTGGGACATTACATTGGTGTGCGTCAGACGTTTGGTATGATCTCACATGAGGAAACATTATTTAATATTTTATAATTAATTTTTTTTAAAAAATTAATATCTCCCAAATGTTTTATCGAATAAGAAATATGGGACCACCATTAGGTTTGGAATGTTGGTTTTACCCTAGGAACAACATAACCCATATACACGTCAGGTTTTTACTAGTATTGCATGTGTGGGTAATGTATTTTACCAATTTATTATTATATTATATTTAATTTATAAATTAAATTTGTTTTTATTTACCAATCTTTTTCATGAACCTAACCTCAATTTTTAAAGACCACAAATTTCAAAATATTGTATTTCACACTTTTTTGACCTGATTAATTAAGTAACCCATTAATCGGGTTAAGTAAATGATTTCTCTATCAATATTCAAATGAAATAGAAGATTAATTTGGAGCATTTTTTTTGACTCAACACATATGGATGTTTGGGTTTTGAAATATCCAAATAATTTTATAATTTTGGTTTTGATTGATTTATTCCAGTCCAATAAACCCCATATCATCCTTGTACACGATCAGATGATGTGATTTAGATGAGGATTATTAATCTGGGTCTAGTATGTGAGACCTCTTCTCTTCAAGGAACTATACTTGCTTATTTTTTTACTATTTGTTATCAATATTTTTATTTTCATAAAATTATAAAAAAAGGTTTAATAATAAGAATAATAAAATCTAGTTTTTATCATGGTATAATTCCACTAATTACCAAGGAAAATTTATTAAAAAACTAAAAATTATCAATGTATATAATCTATAAAAACTATCAAAATATAATTTTTAAAAGTTAAATCTCATTGAATTATAGTGTGAAATTTTAATGAAATTTCAAAATTATAATTACTCAAAATTATAAAAGTAAAATACCCCAATTATCGAAAGATAATTATCAATAATTATAAAATGATAATTTTTTTTTGGAATTATAAAAAAAATTTAAATTTTGAATTAGAAACGATAATTTATAAAGAAATTATCACAATATAAGTATTAATGGAATAATTTTTTATTAAAGAATAATTATTAAAATTATCATGGATAATTATATTGTTTTATCAATGGATAATTATAATGGATTACCACATGTGTTATTGGTTTAATATTAAGAGATGTATTCTTTTATCGGATGTCATTTTATAATTATTATTGAGGATAATATTTCTAGGACATTATTTGGCCTAAAATTAAAATTGGAAAATTAACTTGGGGGAAAAGAATATCATCGCATTTTATATTTTTGTGGATAATTTTAAAATAATCGATGAGAGAGAAAGTATAATCACATGTGATATTTTATTTATTTTTGAAATAAAATAGTTGTTTTGGATTCTGGGAAACCATGAAGAACCAAGATAATTGACGTGTAAACTACTACGATAATAAGGTCATGTGGTGGTGTTCTTGACTATCGAGGTCTCCAATCTAGTTTTCGAACCACATAATGCGGTTCATCCTTGTTGTGATGCCGGTGAGTTTGAGGTAGGATGTTCCTCACCTTTTTAATATTTTTCACATGTTCCCTTAATATGATTTATATATTTTCATATTTGATGATCGTTATAGATTTTGATCATATATGGTTATATGTGCAGTCCTAAGAACATTTATTGAAACTTGTTACCTTGAGTAATTTGTAGCTTATTATTCATGTTTGATGTTGATCACATGTATTATTATGCTACCTTACTTATAATGGTTTTATATAATTTCTTATGTATCCTTGCATGCTATTTGTGCTTTTTTGGTATTGTTATGGGATCCCAAGGTAGGTGGACCATTGTGACAAGTTTTTCCCTAAGAGGGGGAGTGCTCACAACATGCGATGATAAAAATAGGGACCTATGTATAGGGAATGGATAAGAAGACACCACATGGATATCATGTGATGCACTCAAGTACTAGAGGATGCCAAGTGTTGTGTTCTCAATGCATAGTGAATGTTGATTAGATCTTGATAGCTAGAGAATGATGAAAACATGAATTTTTTGATTATTAGTGTATACTGAGTTTCATGATAACATAATGATGATAAGCATGATTAATTAGCCTCATGGATAGTCTGTGGAAATTATGACAGCTTGATTATCCTTTTGATATAGAGCCGAGGAAGGTACAGTTTTGGGTTTTTGAGAGATTGGTTAGCACATGATTGCTCATCATTGGATTTTGTGTTACTATACTTATTAAATATTTATTATTATTTTGTATTACACTTGTATACTTGGGAGAATAGGGTCAAGGACGCATTTTTGGTGTCCAAATGAGCCTTGTACTAACACCATATTCAATAATTACTGCACACATGTAGATTTCATAAGTGATTCAGTGAAGGGGAAGGGCCCTTTAGTGGTATGCTGAGATGAAGAGAGTGGAGTTGGTTAGTGGATTTTATGGAAATCAAAAGGAACTACATTTCATTATTTTTTATTATTCTACTTATTTACACTAGACAAGATTTTACCATTGTGGATCTTGTTTTATTTACGTGACATGTATTCCATTTATTTAGTTTTCTACATGTTTACCCTGATTATTATGTTATCTTTTATTTATTGTTGATATTATGAGATGATATTGACTGTATAGTATCCCCACTATTGAACTCAGACCATTTCTTATAATCATCTTCCCCCTGTGTATAATAATGTGTGCATGAGGTCACGTAACACCCAGATCATACCTATTGGTTTGGGTAGGGATATTATAGTGCACATATATCCTGAGTTGGGACATATGGAAGATGTTATCTAAATTGTATAAAAATGTTCATACAGATACTGGTATGCCACCTCTTCAACTCTACACAGTATTTGAAATGGATCAATGAACCTTGGAGATAATTTTCTACCCCAACTAAGTCATCATGATCCTTACTGAGGTGAAGCCTTCAGGAACACATGGTCTCCCTCATCGAACTAAAAAGGAAATTTCCACCAGTCCACATAAGAATACTGATGGATTTGAGCAATCTTAATATACTACTAAATGATCTCCACCTTATCTATTATTTCTCACATCAAGTCTAGGTCTATGGGTGAAGATTCTCTTAGGCTAGTCATGGACAAGGGTGACCTATAGGGCCTCTCCATACAACCCCTCAAATAGTTCCATACTGATGGTAGGATGATATAAATATTTATGAAAAATAAACCAAGGGTGGATGATCCTATCACCTATATCCAAAATCCAATATAAAATCCCATAAGATTTCGTCAAGAACCTAAATGTTCTGCGCAGTTTGGATTTCAGTCTTTGGTTGAAACGCTATGATGAAACACAACTGAGTGCTAAATTCACCTTGAAACCCACTCAAAAATTGTTATTTGAAGTTATCATAAAGGTGTAAAAATATCACTAAGGTAACTATATTAATATACACTTTTTATTATACTTAAATTCATCCCATGATCTATATTTAACACTTCTCTTAGATGGATTGAAAGTGGTCCAACATGGTGAGTAAATCCACAATCACCTAGATGAAATACTATAATACAGAATACCGTGAGATACCCATAATATACTAAATATAGATATAATACCACTTCCACTCTTGAAACTTAAGGGGTTGATCCAATCCTTTTGGGACCAAGTGCCCTTCCATAAAATGCTGAGAAGTGATGCATTAAGAGACAAAAATCAGTTACACACTTCTTCATTCTAGGTCACCAAAAATAATGTCGATGGACTTGGTACATCTCCACTAAACCAGGGTTTACCGCTATAGGGGATGTATATAACTCCCTTAGAACCTCCTACATCAATGTTTTTGGAACAATGGTCTATCATTTGAAAATGATGGCATGCTCCCCACATTTAGAAATTCCATATGGAGCATGTCTTATGAATATGTAAACATGCAAGACTCATAGTTTGTAAATCCATATTGAGTCTCCATAACTTTTAGTATATGAGAAAGGGTATCAACCATAAAATGGAAGTAAGCCACACCATCTTCATCCACTAAGGATAACATCCCCAATACCCTGGTCAACAAATTTGAAAAAGATCTCGTTCTAAGATCATCTTCCACTATATTCCCTTTCCTGATAGTATAGAACATTTTAGAGTCATAATCCTAGAGTAAATGTATCCATTGCCTCTATATAAATCTATGATTCTTATTTTAAAAAATATTCTAGACACTATTATTGTCAAAATAGATGATAAACTTTTCACCCATAAGATAGTGTTACCACACCATTAGGGAGAAGACTGTCATTGATAGATCCAAATCATGGGTCATGTAGTTATAATCATGTGGTATTAACTGTTGGGACCTATAGGTGATCTATAACGACCCTCAGTTCTTATACATTGAAATTACATCATTTTTGTGGAATAATTAATACATTACAAAAATGGACACCCAATGACCATATTAGTTTAGTGTATTTGGAAACATGGAAACATAAACTCTAGTACATAAGTGAGACCAATTACCTACTAGGATATTCATGAATAGAAAAATACTTAGACACATCATAAATAATACATATCTTCATAACCTAGTGAAAGGAAACATAAAAGTGGTGAGACTAGATGTTTTGAGAGGGTATACAAGGGAATTATGAAAGATTAATCATGATAAATATGGTTTGAGAACAAGATCATAACATTAGAAGATCACACCCTGCATATCAAAGATCTTAAACAAGATTCATGGAATAAATATTTGAAGTTCATAACATATGAAAGAAATGGGAATCATGAGAATAAACTATAAAATCATAACATAGAAATATTACATTGAATTGTGAAATACACATAAGAATATAAAATTATTTCCACAATTTCAAGGATTCATGTAAATTCCATCTTAATGGAATGGGTTCAATTCCAAATCTATCTTGGTAGTCATGGTTTACTGCCATTATTGTCTTATAAGTCAAGGTTCACTCCCAAGACCATCTTATCATACAAAGTAATTTACTGAATTGACTTTACTCTCGATTGTTTCCATATCTATCTGTTGAGATATAAATATTTATACATTGAATTATATAGAGATATTAGTCCCAGTAATATCATAATTAAATCATAAATACATGCTCCAAAATATCTTAAACAATCATATCACAACCCATGATATGAAATGGGTATCATAAACATGTCATTATATCAAATCTTGTAGAGAAGAGACAAGTTTCATAATAATTTCACCAGAAGAATAACTGGTGAAAATAAGTGGGTTTAATAAGTATACAGCTACTTGAGGAGAAATAGGAACCATAATAATATAACACATGAATGATAAATGGGTTTCATAAATATATAACCCATGAAAGAGAAACAGGTTACATAAATCATATAACCCATGGAAGAGAATTTGATTTCATAAAAATCATGTCATTAAAACATAAAATATTCAGAAAAATAATAAAAATAGTACCATTAGATCCTATCTGCATAAATTCATGAGTAACACCAATGAATGTAATATTATATGGAAAATAATTTTGAAATACCATCTAAAACATATCTTGAGGAATATATCCATTTCGGTTTGAAATTTTTTTAATAGATAAAACATATTTAAAACCATTTTATTTGAAAATATAATTACAAACTTATAATTTAATATTTTAAAATCATTGAAATAATTTTTATTTGATTATAATATGAAACTATTATTTAAAAATATTTCTGAAAACATTTTTATAAAACTTGATTTTGGAAGAAAATAGATTTCCGACCAATGAGAGAAATGAAGTTATATTTTTTTTTTAAAAACGTTTTCTTATTTAAATTAAGTAGAAAAAAGTAAAAAATGCAACCATCATGTGAGGATATCATGAATAAATATATGAGAATAAAATCCATGAGAAATTTTGGATTATGGATCATAATATTTAATCAATGGAAGAAAAATCATAAACAATCTTCACAAATGATGAGATTGTAGAAAGAAACTCTTACCACTTTGGTGACATTGAATAAAACACTATGTGGAAGAATAATTTTAAATTGAGCATAAAATTTCATTAAAATAATGATATTCAGGATATAACCATTAAAATGGAAATATATACACCTAATAAAAGAATATAGGTGCATAACAAAACAAGGCTCTCAAAGAAGGAAAATTAAGACAAAAACTACCATACAGATTTTGTATCATTTGAACTATAAAACCCCATGAAATAGAGATCATAAAATGTATATGTAAATAAAAATAAATTTAAGTATAAGTATCATATAATTCATTAATGAGAATTATATACACCACAAAAAAGAAACTAGTGGTGAATAAGGCATTAATCTCACAGAAATAAAAGTGAGACTAGTAATCCCCAAACCTTAGGTATTGAATCTCATCATACTCATTCAATCCTCCGATATAATAAATATAAATTTATTATACATCTATTATAGAACCATTATCAAATAAATCATACTAAATTATTTTCTTATGACCTTTTATTACCTGTTTATTAACAATTCCATGCTAAAGTTACATTTTGGGTAATAACCGCTATGTTTTTCACATGTGTTTTGATTTGATATAAATTTTTTATTCTTACTTATCTCATGAGATAATGAAATCTATAATGAATACCATGGGATAAATATTTTATATATTCATTTGATATGTATTTATAATAATCTTTTAAATATATAAAAATTAAATGAAATACATCGTTCATGGAGACGGTTGGTCAAATGTACACATTAACATTGTATACTTTTATCTGTTGTATTGACAAAAAGAAGAGATGTAAATTATACATATATATTATCATTACATTAGAATTATTTTTTCATATATAAAACATATTATTATTAAAATCAACCTTAATAAATTCCATGTAAAGCATCAATGAATCACATCACTTTGGGGAGGCGGTAGTCCACACGTCCACAAACGAAGTTATCATATTTATAGAAAATGGAAATCATGAAGTGATGTGATATATAATAATTAAAGAAGAATAAATAAATAATAAATATCATAAATATCATCTAAAAATAAAATTTACATCATTATCAACAACTATGAAATGTGGTAATGGAATGATGAACGACAGTAGTCGTCCGTACACACGAACGCCGATTGCATATCCCATTTGATGGAAGTGTATGTGAGTGTAGGTAAAAAAAAAATAACATAATAAATATATTTATATTTATGACACTATGGTTATTATATAATATTTATTTAATAATAATTTATGGGTTGAGAATGAAATAATACAAAAGTGCTTGTGGAAGGATGTTACTTCTTCTTTGGGTAACCCCTTTTGGTTTGCACAAAAGAGATTCCTTGGTTGGATTTATTAACAAAGTGAGGCCTTTAGGCTGAAGGGATGGAACTTTATGGAATATTTGGATAGATATTGTGTGATCTTAGATCTTTATTGGAGTGAAACAGTGAGGGGGGTTGAGTGCCCTTTTATTTTGGAGGAAGGGTGACATTCTTTTAAATATAATAATGAAAACACTATTGAGAGGTATCCCTTCGATCATGTTTTAAAAATAAATTTTCATATTAGATAAAATTAGGGATATGGTATGGATATGTCCAAAAAATTTATTTTCTGCATGTTTGTAGGTAATTTGGCTAACTTAATTAATGTTTAATCACTAAGTAAACTCGTTTTTACCTTAAGTGATGCAATTAATTTTAATTACATTCACTAATAATTTTTAACAAAAACAATGTTTAAATTGCTATAAATTATAAATTATGATAAAAAGATATTTAATCCATTTTTTGATATTAAAATAATAGATGTGATAAAAATTAAATTTATATTAATCTTGTAGACGTGTCGCGAAAGTAGGTTTTTTATGAAAAAATGATAAAAAGTTTGAAATGTGTTCAAATACAATTTCAATGAGAAATTGGTTCCACTGATCTATATTGGATTAATTGATATAAAATTAAATTCATTATAATTCACAACCAAATTAAAAAACAATTGATTTATATTAATATATTATACAAAAAATTAATTTTCAATTAAAATTCATTGTTGTTAACTATTCATACAAAAATGAGAGATTTTAGAAAAATCCAAAAAAAATGAAACTATATTAATTTTTACATTTTGAATTTAAAACTAATGGTTAGTTTATTAAATTAAATCTCTAAAGGATTCTAAAATTAGTTTTTTTATTGTTCATACAAGACATAAAAGTAGTTCTTTTAAGAAAATTATACTTTTTCCAAACTTATAGAGTTTACTAAAATTTATAAATTTCATTGTAAATATGATTTATTTATATTTTAAAAAAT
Source organism: Viscum album (assembly GCA_963277665.1). NCBI lineage: Eukaryota > Viridiplantae > Streptophyta > Magnoliopsida > Santalales > Viscaceae > Viscum > Viscum album. The sequence goes on along the minus strand of OY728137.1, from coordinate 1,485,773,485 downwards.
TATAAGTCATATTTAAAAATAATTTATAACTATTTATATTACTAATTTTAATGTCTATGTTATAAGAGTCATGTTTAAAATAATTGTAATTATAAAACAATGTTTTTTCAAAAATAAGTGTTGTGTATAAAATAAGATAAGATGGTGTTTCATGTAGTGAAATATTAAATTGGATAATAATATTTTTTTTAAAATGTTGTATCAAACAATACAATACATCAATAAATTTAATTTATTTGAAAAAACATTCATACAAACTCTTAGTGTTACATTCTACCCCCTAAAAATGAAGTTCTCCCTCAAAATTCATCATTATGATTCAATAAATGAGGAAATATCTTCCTCATCATATCCTAAATTTCTGACATTTCTTCCTCTATTTGGTGACTTCTTAATAAAACTTTGACCAGGTGAGTGGTCTTGCTTCATATTACTTTCTCTGTATAATCGATAATTTCAACTGTTTTTTCATTATAAGAAAGATCATGCTCTAGTGGCATGACCTCGGAGTTCAGTACATATGAAGGGTAAGGTATGTAATTACTTCGGGGAGATACAAGGAAGAAATCATGGAAATCAGATAGATTTGGTGGAAGTTATATGTAATAGACTACTATCCAGATATGATCAATAACTTCAAAGGGATTTCTATACCTAGGGATTATTTTCCCTTTCGTTCGAAATCTCATAACCTTCTTCTTGGGAGAGATTCATAGAAACAAATTATCACCAACATCAAATAATAGATCACATGAATGGTTATCAGCATTAATTTTCTACTGAATTTGAGATTCCTTGATATTATTTGGAATAGTTATAACCCTCTTGACCATTTCTTAAGTGATATCAAGTGCCAATAGATTTCCTTCTACAACTTCATTCCAGCACGTTGGAGCTCAAATTTTCTTTCTATAGAGGGCTTCGTAAGGGTCCAAATGAATGATTGAGTGGACTATATTTTTTTAATGAAAACTCTAATATATTATGGTATTGATCCCATCCAACTTTCAAAAGAATCATACAATATATCATTATATCCGCCGGAGTTTGAATTGTTCTTTCAAACAGACCATCTATGTGAGGATGATAAGAAGTGGTGAAACTCAATTTAGTATCAGGGTCTTGTAGATAAATTTTCTTGAACTTTGTGGTAAAACATATACCCTGATCAGATATAATGGAAAGTGGTACTCCATTTAACTGTTCCACTTTGCTAATGTATATATTGGAAATATGGTCTCGAGATAAGTATTCTTTAATAGTGTTGAAGTGTCCCGAATTTGTAAGAAGGTAAAATACCACCCATATAGAATTAATACCTTTAGAGGTTTTGGGGAGTCCAATAACAAAATCCAAAGAGGTGTTCTCCTATTTAATTTCTAGTATAGGTAACGGATGAAAAATCCCCCTAGACTATTTTCTTTCAACCTTAATTTTCCGAAATATCAAGAAATAAGATACAAACTTTGTAATATCTATCTTCAAGTCATCCCACCAGAAGTATTCTTTCAAGTCTGTATACATTTTACTAATTCTAGGATGAATGAAGAATTAATAGATATGAGATTCATATAATATCTCCTTATTCAAATCTATCATGGAAAGAACACATACACAGTTCCTGACACTTATAATTCCATACTGATCAAGGCCAAACTCTGAAACATTTATAACCTTCTTATGTAGTTTTATATCTACCTTATGTGCCTCTTTAATCTTATCTTGTATGTAGGGTTTAATATTTAATTGATAAATATAATATTTTTTCTCATACTTCTTGATTTCTAGATATAACCTTTGAAAATATAGAAATATTTGATCTTTGGAGATCCCTATCCTAGATAAGCTAGAATGACCTTCGAACTCAAATCATCAACCACATTGTTCTCTTTCCTAGGGTGGTAATGTATTGAGTAGTCATAATCCTTTATCATCTACAACCATCATCTTTTTAAAGTGTTCAACTCATTCTATGTTAATATATATTTCAAAATTTTATGATTGGTATATATGTCACACTGTTATCTATAAATATAATGCCTCCATATCTTTAAATAAACAATTACCACAATTAACTCCAAATCATGAGTGGTATAATTTTTCTCAAGAATCTTCAATTGTTGTGATATATATGCTATAACCATGTTATTATTCATAAGAACTCATCCCAATAACTTCTCAGATTCAACCCTACATATTTGAATCCCGTAACCACTATATGGTAATGTAAGCAGATGCGCACTGACTAACCTTCTCTTTAGTTCCTTGAAAATTTCCACACATTCACATATCCATGAGAACTTAGCACAATTCTGAGTTAACTTGTTTAGAGGATTGAATAGTCATGATAAATTCTCCACAAACTGTCGATAATATCCAGTTAAACCATAAAAACTACAAATCTCTTTTAGAGTGGTTGGTCTCATCCATCACTCAATAGCCTCCTACTTTAAAAAATCTACTTATATTCCCTCTCTTGAGATTATATGACCCAAAAATGAAACATTTTGTAGTCAAAAGTCACACTTTTTAAATTTTTTCATATATTTTATCCTTTTTTTATTTTTAGTATAATTATCAAGTAGTATTCACTATTTTATTTACTTATTGAATTAATAATAATATCTTCTATAAATACTACCAAATATTGTTAAAGTTAACTTATAATAAATCTATTTATAAAATTCCTGAAGTTATCTAAGGAAATAGTAAGACAAAAAGGATTTTCTATATATTCATAGTGTTCATAACTAGTATGGAATTCCATCTTGGGTACATCCTCCTTCGTGACCCTCAATTGATGATATGTAGAATGAATGTAAATCTTATAAAAGCATTTATCGCTGTGAATTTGATATAACAAGTCATCAATATAAGGAAGAGGATACTTGTTCTTGATCATGATATTGTTCAACTCCTTATAATCAATGCCGAGTTGCACTGATCCATCTTTCTTTTTTCATAATAAGAACATGTGCATCCCAAGGTGACACACTAAGCCGAATGAATCCATTAACATGTTTTTTTTTGATTTTCATATTCAATTCCTATAACTCAATTATATCCATTCGATAAGGAGTCTGTGAAATTAGTGTTTAACCACATATGTGTTCTATCAATAACATGACTTCACGTTTTGGGGGAAGTCTCGAATAATCTTCCATAAATACATCCACAAATTCCCAAAAAATCTCCATTTCATCAATATCAATTTTATCCCCAACTATTTTTGATAAACACACCTTATTAATGAGAATTAAGACCTATAAACGAGATGAAATATCCATAAGAAGTTCATATTTATCATCACATTGATAGATGATCATAGTTTGGTTTGAAATATCAAATGTAACTTCCCTTCGTCAACATGTGATATGGGATTTAGGTAGATAAAGCCAATCCATTTCTAATATGGAATCAAATTCAACCAGAGGAAGATTGAAAAGTTTTTCAGGAAGCACATTCCCTCAAACAACAACTGAAAAGGAATCATACACTAGAGATACAATCATCATACCATTAGGTCCATTACCGGATTATTCCTACACCAAATTGTTTGGATATAATCTTAATACCTATATAAAATATTTACAAATTAAAGAGTGTTTAGATCTATAATCGAATAGGACATTAGTAGTTCTAGAGTGTATGGAATGTGTACCTTTCACCATGTTGTTATCATAACCCTCCTAAAAATAGTGATTAGATGTTATTTAACCGTGTCCATCACTTTAAGAGGTTTTTTATTCTTATCATCGTCATTAACCATTGGGTTTTGAAATTGATTAGCATAATTCACATTATATTTATAGTTTTATCACTCATGTTGGGGTGGTTCATTTTGTGTGGATTTATCTCTATTCACATTATTATCTAAATTATTCTTATCACTTCAGTAATGAAATTTTTGATGACCTTACCTTCTAAACATAAAACATTTGTTAGACACCATAAGGAAATTTACTCCATTCTTTTTCCCACACATAGATCACAAAGGAAACATATTCTTATTCTTTCGGTGGTTTTAAGATATTCATTTGGACTCTATCTTCTATTTCTATTCCAATCTACGAGATTGATACATAACATGAGCCACTATTTCAACCCTGATTTCACAACGTACAATCTATTCATATCTAATAAAGTCTCTTATGGATAATTCCCTTATAAGACTTGGCTTTAATCCACTGAATAATCTATCAACTTTACACTCATGTTGGATGATAATTCAAGAAGCGTACCTCAAAAGTCTTGAAAAAGAATCCTCGTAAGTACCAACAAATTCATTGTATCATTTGTTTAACTCAATGAACTATTTATCCATTTTTGTATAAAGAATGGGAGGGAATTAGTAATTGAAAAATGATTTCTTTAACTCATCCCAATCAATGGATTCAATTTCATATCAATGCCTAATGTTCATGATTAAATTACACCACTTGTAGAATTTTACTTCTAAATGATAAATATCTAAAGTTAATTTATCATGCTCAAAATACTAGAGAATATAGAATAAATTTTTAGTGGTACAAATCCATTTTTCGATAATAAGTGGATTAGAAGACCAACTAAAACTAGGAGGATGCTTCCTTATGAGGGACTCAACTAAATGTTGTTATATCCTTTTCTTATTTGGAAGCTCATACCGATTCATAGCTATAAAAATTTAGGTGAGCATATAAATTTATATTTTGTATTATATATCCCATAAAATTTTTGTTCTCAGGTGAACAATCATTTTATTGTCCATCACACAAAACATTAATGTGATTCTTTTGGGTTCCAACCATTGACTAATACCAGAAATCATAGAGTAGGAAACAATAATAATAGTGGGGAACCACATTATCATGAAAACCAACTTATAAGATGTCAAAATTATGAAACATTATTTAATCAATAACACATTAGGTTTATCCAAAGTTATTTATCACTAACTTCCATTTAAACCCTTTATAATATTTCATTAAGAGTCTTTTAATTTTCAAGGCATATCTATCGGGGGGTGTTGAACTAGGTCTGCAGCAAAACCCATTATCATGAACATATTCCCGACAATGTCTAGTTCAATATGTAGTTTTATTATTTTTTACACCAATGTAAATCTATAGTAGAGATTCATTCACTGGTAGTATCCATACTGGGATGTATTTCTAGCAAACAACTCACTTTATTATTCCCTAAAATCCTATAACACTTTCTTATACTTTTCCTCATCCTTAGCCTTGTGGTTTAACAATTCCTTAGGGAAATTACAAAGGTTTTAAAATCCTAGTTTCCAATTGTTGAATAAAATTTTTCTCTAATACCAACTATAGAGACCCTAACTTCTCATAAATAGACATTACATTATTTTTTCTGAATACTTAATACATTACTCAAATAGATGCCCAAAGACTATATTTTTTTAGTGACTTTCAAAACATGGAAGCATAAAAAATGGTATATAAGTGAGCTAAATTACCTCTCAATAGGTTGTTCATGACTATATACCTTCTTAGACACATCATAAATAATAAATTTCCTCATAATATGGGGAAAGGAAACTTAAAAATGGATGAAATCTGATTCTCATTAAGGGTAAAAAAGAGAAATATGTGAGCATAAACATGAGAATATTAGTGTGATAACATTATCATCACATTGTAAGATAATAACCTACATGTCAAAGTTAATAATCAATATTCATGGAATAAATACTAATAGTACATAATACATGAATCAAAAGGGAATCAAGAGCATAATCCATGAAATCACAACATAGAAATAAAACATGGAATTCTGGTAGACACATAAACATATAAAATTATTTCCATAGTATGAAATTCATAATGGAAGGCTATTTTAGTGGAATGGGATCACTCCAAAAACAATCTTGGTAGTCATGGTTCACTCCCATGAAAATCTTAGTAGTTAAGGTTCACTCCCAATACCATATTAGTTGACAAATCCCTTCCCTAAACCAAGTTCACTCCCCGTTCCATCCATTTCTATCTGATGGGATATAAATATTACCAAATTCATTAGAGGGAGATATATGCCCCACCCATATAATAATGAAATAATAAATACATTTTACAAAAGATCATAAAAATCATATCATAACCGAAGAAATGAAATGGATATCATAGACATGTAATCATATCATAACATATAGAAAAAAGATAGGTTTCATAATCATTTCCTCAAATGCGTAAATCATGGAAAGAAGTGGGTTTCATATGTATATAACACATGAAAAATAAATTTTCTCAATAATAAAAAAACCCTTGAATTACAAAAGGGTTCCATAAACATATAACCCATAGAAGATAAATGGGTTCTATAAATCATATAACCCATGGAAGAGAAATGAGTTTCATAAACATCATGCCATAAAAAGATAAACCTTTAAGAGAAAGAATATGAACGATACACTTGGATCATATCTACAAAATGTTATGATTATCTCTAACAGATTCCATATTATATGGAAAGTAATTTTTAATGATCATATATAACATTTCTATAGGAAAATATCCTTTTTTGTTTGAAAAACATTTTTTAATATATAATAAAATTTTGAAATTTTTTTTATTTAAAATAGATTTGAAAACATGCAATGGAATATTTTAAAATTTATTAAAACCATTTTATTTTCAAATAATCTTAAAAAATAATTTAAAAAAATAATTTTTTTTATAAAACATGTTTTTGGAAGAAAATAGATTTTCAACCAATGAGAAAATTTGAGCCAAAATTTTTACAAGGTTTTCTTAGTAATTTTAAGTACCAAAAAGTTCAAAATGGAGCATTACATGAGGATATCATGAATAAATAGTGGATAATATAATTTATAAAATATTTGGAGATATGAAACATAATATTTCATCAACATAATAATGATCATAAATAATCTCAATAAACAGTGAGATTATAGTAATAAACTCTTACAACTTTGGTGACATTGAATCAAAATAAACCTGAATGAATAAAATTAAATAAAGATTAAAATACCATTAAACTGATTATATTCATTATAAGACATGTAAAATGTATGTATATATACCTCTTAAAAGAATATAGTTACATAAAAAAACATCTGTCTCGGAGAAGGTAAATTGAGACCAAATTACCTTACTGATTTGTTACCTTTTGAAATGTAAAACCCCATGAAATAGTTATAAAAATGGATATGCAAATAACCATAAATTTAAGGATATGGACCATATAATTCATTCATTTGAATTATTTACACACAAAAATTGAGTGGTGAATAAGGAATAAGTCTCACAGAAATTAAAGTAAGACTAGAAATCCCCTTACCTTATGTCTTGGATCTCACCGTACTCATTCATATATCCTAAATAATAAATATAATTTTATTTGAAAGATATTTCAGCACCATATTCAATTATATCATACCATATATTATTTTTTTGACCATTTATTATCCATTTGTAAACTCTTCCATGTTAAAGTTATGTTTCAGGTAACAACAGCTTGATTTTTCACACATGTTTTGATTAGTTATGTATTTTCTCCTATTTCTTATATAATGATTTGAACATATACAGAATAAGAAAAATGAAATAAATTTAATATATATTATGTATAGATGTATTTATAATAATATATAAATTATATAAAAATGGAATAAAATACACCGTTCATTGTGATGATAGGTTGTACGTACGCATGGTCACTGTTTCCATTTCATTGTTACATTGAATGAACGAAGATAAATATGTGATATATTTGAATATATTATAAATATTGTATAATTATTATTTAATATATAACACATATGTTTTTGAAACACATCCTTAATACTTTCCATGTAAATCATGAATGAATCACATCAATTTGAAGAGGCGGTATTCCACACGTCCAGAAACTATGTTATCATATTTCCATAAATTTTAAACCATGAGCGTATGTGATATATAATAATTAAATAATAATAAAATAAATCAATATATATATATAATATAAAAATTAAAATTACATCATTATTATCTTCCTTGAAAGGTTCCAATGGAAGAACAAACATCATCGGTTTGTGAGGCGGTTGTCCGCCGTACACACGAATAATGATTTGTATACCATTTGATAGAAGTGTGTGTGAGTGTAGGATGAAACCTTTAAATAAAAAAATAATTATATGTACTATAAAGATATTATTATAAAATATTTATATAATAATAATTGAGGGGGTGGAGAAGAAATAAAATAAAAGTGGTTGTGGAAGGATGTTGCCTCTTCATTGGGTAACTCCTTTGGGTTTTCACCAAAGGGATTCCTTTGATGTATTTATCACAAAAGTGATTCCTATATAGTTATGGGAGAATTATTTAGAGTATATTTTTACAGGTTTTGGGTGATTCAAAGGGCATGATAGGTGTGAAGAAGTGTGGGGTGTTGAGTGCCCTTTAATTGTGTAGGAGGAGTGTCATTCTTCTAAATCTAAAAAGGAAAACACCATTGAGATGTCTCCCTTACATAATGTGCCACCAATAATGGTTAATATTAGATTAACTGGAGTATATGGTCATGATATATCTATAAAATTAATTTTAGATATGTTTCTAGGTTATTTTCCCACTTAAGTTAATATTTATCAACTAAGTAAACTCATTTTTACCTTCATCGTTTTAATTAATTTTAATTACTTTTACAAATAATTTTCAACATAAATAAAATTTACCTTAATATAATTAATTAATTATTCAAAATAAAAATATTAAATCCATTTATTAAATTAAAATCACAAAAGTGAAATAAATTAATTTATAATTAATCCCGTCGAGGTGTCATAAAAGCGGGTTTTTAAAAGCCAAAATGTTAAAAAGTTTGAAATGTTTTTATATCCAATTTCAATGTGACATTTATTCCAGTGAACTAAATTTGATTAATTTATGTATAATATAATTAATTATAATTTAAAACCAAATTAAAATATAATTTAACCTGAATAACAAATTAGGCAAAAAAGCAGTTTTCAATTAAAATTCAGCACTTTTCAATATTCAACAAAAATTTAAATATTTCAGATAAATACAAAAAAATCAACTTAATATAATTTTGAAATTATTAATTCAAAAATGAATTGTATTTTATCATACTCAATTTCTAGAAGAGTCTACAATTAATTTTATTATTCTTCCAAGAAATACATAAAAAGTAGTTCTTTTGAAAAAATAGTAGCTTTGAAAAACATATAGAATTTACAATAAATTTGATATTTTAATGTAAATATGTTTTATTTATATGAAACCATTATAAATAATATTTAACAAGTAATTATTTATATTCATTTTAATATTTTTTATGGCTGTGTTATACCAAATGTTTTTAAAATAATTAAAATAGTAAAACATTGTTTCTTTAAAACTCAATGATGTGTGTACCGAAATCTATGAAAATGTTGCATGTAGTGAAATATTAACTTGTTGTATCATATAAAGAAATTTTAAGTTGGTGTAGTGTATAATGTAATACATCAATGAAATTCAATTTATTCAAATAAATGTTCATAAATGTAACAACCCAGAATTCTATCAATGAAATGTCCCATCTTATAGTTATTTCATATAGTAAAAATCACATAAAATCACATAGAATACAATAAATAATTTATATATTAAGAATGATTGAAATAGTAGGTATTTCTTGAAGTTAAGGAACCTATACCAATAGAATAGTAACTTCACCTTTGGAATATTAATGTGACCCTTAGAAACAGTAAAGCATCTAATAGAATAGTAATCTCACTAATGAATGTATAAATAATATTTATCCATCCTATAAATGAAAATATTATGTATTTATATCATATTTTATGTAAATAAATTAAGTGAATATAACAAATTAAGTGTTGGTATTTTAAGGAAGCATAAATGTATATTTGCAATATTTAAGCAATATAATAAATTAAATGAAAAACATTTTTCATAAAATAAATTCATAAATTAATATTTTGTTGTCTTATGATTAGAGGATAATTTTATGAGACCTTAGATAGTTTTTAAAACTGTCATAAAATCAGTTATAATATTAAAATTGGTATTTTTCGAATAAATAATGAATTTAATTAAAATTTAATTTTTATTTCTCATATTTATAGAATTATTTTCATAAAATTGAGTTTATATTTGAATTATACACATCTAAAAATGTCTATGGTGAATTTATTGTATTTTATTTAAAATACTGGATTTTTTTGGTGAATAGTTAAATACACCAATTTAAAATAGATGATAAATACATGAATTAATGAGTCATATATGTTGTATAGATAATGTAGAACCAAAATCACGAAATATAATTCATTAGTTTAATATATTTATTAATAATTATCAAACTATTCATAATCTCTATCCAAAATAATAAACAAATGAATAAAATATTCAAAAAACACCCCTTCGTGTCACTACAAATACCACCCCACCTCGTCTTCTCCTCACACATTACAAGATTTTAGACTTTTCCAATTTCAACCTAGAAAAATTATCAATACCCTCCACCATTTACAATATCCCTTGGTCTTATCAAAATACCAAAACCTCTTCCTTATAGAGGTTTTGATGGATGAGAAAATGAAAAGGTACAAACCTCTTTATTTTTCTTTTAATTTACTTTAAAGTTATTTTCTTTCCTTATTTTCTTCTCAAATAACTATTCCAATGTTTTATTATATATTCATTATATTTTATATACTATAAATGTTTTTAGGGAATAATCCATCATCATTTATCTTCCCTCTCCTTTCATTCAAAAAATGAAAACATCATCTTTTCGGTGCTAATTTACTGCCTTCAGGGATGATGTGTTTTCCTTTTTCAACCCCACCATAAAATATGGTAATTAAAACATTTTTATGGTTAAAAAATAGTGTAATATATATATTATATCCTATTTAATTCTCTAGAACCATTATATATACAATCTGTTAATTAATAAGACAAAGCTAGTTTGTGATTATCGAAAAACCTCCAAAGTAATCTAAATGATTATCACTAATGTTATATCCAATGATTCATCCTCACCCTAAACAACCAAATGAATTAAATAACCATTTAATGTTCTATATGTTCATTAATAACATCTAACTTAAATTTTGGTAATCTATTTCCATTTTTTATGACCTTCCATACTCATACACAAGTAAATTAATCATGAAAACCGAAAAAACAAACGCTCGAAAATGATAAAATTATATCATATAAATCATCAAAGGGATAATAAATTAAATTAATACAATTAAAATAAAATAAAAACACATAGAAAATGGTTTCAATTAATTTATTGATTAATCTAATTTCATATTCTAGGACATTAAGGTCAGGTGCAAAACACTTTTGGACATATGATAAGGGATTGTCCTCGTACTTCTATTTTCATTCATGTTACGCTTTCTCTATCTTTACCGCCATTTAATTTTAATTATTTTTATTTAATACTACTAAATTCAATTTTATTTTTCCATATATATTTTTATCTTGAATAATACTTTTTTATTTTATGGGGAGTTACATGTTTTATAAAGAATATTTCTAAATTCTTTTCGATAAACAGTCATGATTAACGAGAACTTCCTAATTTCGTACCAAATTTTATGTACACTCCATAATATGTTTTAATTCCCCAATGATTTTCTAAAAATGATACCTTTTATCCTAAAAAACTATCTTAGTTCATTTCTAGTTTTATGTTAATATTTTTCCAACAGTTTTATTCTTTTCAAAGTAAAAATAGTATTTCTCTCAATAATTCCTCGAGGGTTTTATTAGAGTAATTTCATCGATTTAAAAACCCTTGTTAAATATTATTATTAACTGGGTTTTAATCCTTCATGAAAATATGTACCATATTTTATTGAATTGTTTTGTATTATTTGGATTGTGGATGTATTATCATGACACGGTTCTCTATATTAATCATGATGGTTTATGATTATGTTTATTATTTGGAGAAAGTTATTTACAGTTCATATTATAGTATCAGTATTAATGTATATGTTGATTATGTTTCAACCATTTCATATTATGAAATCATTGTACATAGTATGTAATGGGTGAGTTCTGTTATATCCCTTTGATGCACCATTAGGTCTAATGAGACAAACTAGACTGGGTTTTTACCCATTTCAATATGGCGTTTTGGGAAAATCCTTGATGATATGTTTCCAATGTCTAGAATTATGAATTCACTCAATATGATATTATTAATTGATAATCCATGTGATTATTCAACTAGAATAATATCCGTGTTTAGGTTTCTCTCTCATGTGATTATTTATGGAATTATTTAATCTTATTTTTTTCCTTCCACACTATGCTCAAGATTATGTTTTAATGGCATGTGTTTTTAGTTATTCAACATAAATTATAGTTTATGTTTATTAATGTCATCTTCCACTGTATTTCATAACCTTATTTACCATCTGATCCCACCCCTTTATTATGCTTTATTTTCCACCATGATGTGAAGATGTATATTATGAATGACATGTAGTGATAATCTAAGAGTTTATGGGTGTTTACAATGGAGTTTCTAAATTGTTTTTTTCCTTTTGAGTTGTAATGAAAAGTTATTGTATGTAAGATAGCTTCCAAAATTACAAAACAAACCATTCCTTTGGGGTTCAAGTCATGTATCTATGTCAATGTAGTAATGTAAGGGATAAGCTATGGGAGACTGGGGTTGGGTTGTTTATAGTTGGTATCAGAGGATGTTTAGTAGAAACCTTGGAAACCGGATTTAGCAAACATTGATTAGGGAATAAGATCTTAATATAGACATTGACTATATTCATATAATAAAATCATAGAATTTTGGTTGGTTAGATATTATGTGGGTATTTCTATAAATACATCCATGTGGGTCTTCCTCACTACATAACTAGATTGAAAATCCTAGGGATATTCTTTTGGAAATTCAATTTTTTTTACAAACCATTATAAAGGATTTAAAAGTAAACATGTCTTCAAGGATACCATGTTTATGATTTTTAGAATAACTATGCATAATTTTTTTTCAATTTATCTTAAGCATTAGTATTTTAAAATTAGGTATTATGAGTAATAATATAATTATTGTATTCCATTCTGTATAAATGGTTCCTAGTGGAAGGAATAAAACCCATTAAATATATGTATTCCATGCAATGATTTCCCTCCTATGAAAGATAATGATGTTGGAGCAAGAGATGCGACTTGAGTTGAGAGAATTTTAACTATAATGGGAAAAATGACTCTAATAATGAATAATAACCTTACACATACAGATCTCCTAATCCACAATACATAGGAACAATGTAAGACCGCAACATGAGACAACAACCCCCAACATTCAATGGGACTAACAAATCCATTTGTAGATGAAAAATCGATAAGTTCTTAAGAGAATATATTTGTTGCTTTGTGGAGTAATAAAATGGAGAAGGTTTTCATGGGAGTTTATAACCTCTATAGAGATGAAAATTATTGGTTTTCATTGATTCAAAACATAAATGAGGAGGAATAAATGGAAAACATGGAATGAAATGATTTTATTGAAATTTTCTTAGAAAAATATTTCCCTAGAAAACAACGAGCAGATATGGAGAGACAATTCTTGAATCTAAGGAAAAAGGAAGATGAGAATGTTTCTATGTATGAATATAACTTTACAAGGTTATAATGGAATTCTAAGAATTATATAATATATCCAAATCCAAATATTAATTGATTATTTGATGGGTTAAAACCATTCCTTTGAAGGGAAGTAGTGCCCCAAAATTTCTCATCAGATGATGATATAGTCTCATGTGCTATCAAGATAGAAAAATAATTCTTCATGTCTTATGACTATAAAGGGAATAAAGAGAAGAATAGGGATGATAAAAAATATAGAAAATAAAATAAGTAAAAGTGTAATAAGGGGTGATTAAAATTTCTATCATGAAATAACTGTGTGAGGAAACACCTTGACACTTTCTTAAAGGGAATGTGAGTTCGTTACAAGTATGGAGAAAAATTCCTCCAAGATTTTGATTCAAATGGAAGGAAAGAATCATCAAATGTTTAATTCTATAATTTTTAACATATGGGACATTATTAAAATGATTATACTAGGATTCAAGTAAAATTCCCCTTTAGAAGGCTAAGGGAGATTGTTGAATATTATGTAATCACAACTGCTAAAGTTGATGTTCCAAGTGATATGGTGGAAAATACTTTAATCATTTCCTGAAATATAGACTTTTATTTATTTTATTCTAGATTATCTCATTCTTTTATATCTTCCTAGTTTTCCATGAAAATTTGACATTTACATTTTGATTTAATAATGGAGTTGTTAGTAAAAACTCATAAGGGAAGTATCATTTCAACTTAAATGTGTCTATTTGCACCCTTTATAAAACATAAATGGGATTTTGTTTCTATAATTATCATCATAAATATATTTTATTTTAATAAAATTCTTAGTATGGAATTTCTTTCAAAATATTATAAAAAAATGTGTTGAAATAAAAAGGAGGTTATGATATGTGAGGAATATGTAGAATACCATTTCTTTAGAAAAGAAGCCTCATTGACTACTTCTTATCTAGATCCACCCTAGTATCTCTATTGAATGGAATTCATAGGGAGGAAGAGGAAAAATTATCTATTAACGAAGAAATAAATCTTTTAATTGAGGATGTACCTATTTTACAAGAATAAATTATTGTATTTCCAAAAGATTTACCTCATCATCCTCCAATGTGAGAAATTGAGTTTTCAATTGATTTGAGACCTGATGTAAGGCCTATATCAGTGAATCATTATAGAATTTAAATAGTGTAATTATTGGATCTGAAAAAATAGATAGAGGAGTTGAGTAATAAAGAATTTTTCCCTTAGTGTTTCTCTATGGGGAGACCCTGTTCTATTTGTTAAGAAAAAAGATGGATCCAAAAATCTTTACATTGAATACAGGGTGATCAATGCTATCATGATAAAGAAAAAGTACCCTCTATCTCACATTAATGATTTATTTTATTAAATTTTCATCGAGAAATATTAATTAATGATTGATAATTGACCTGTATATCAGAAATTTCATATGAATAAGTAATATATTCCAAAGATAGCTTCTCAAACCAATTACATAAATTATTAGTTTACAGTAATTACAATTGGTCTTACTAAAGAACCCTTTGTTTTCATTCATAAAAGGAACCAATTTTTCTAGGAATATCTTGATGAATTTTTTGTGGTTTTTATTGATGATATTTTGGTATAATCCAAAATATATGAATTTCATGATAATCATTATCAGATTGTTCTGAATACTCTTAGTAGAAATGAGTTGTATGGGAAGTTCATTAATTATGAATTATTGGTTGAATTTTTTTTCTTGGTAATATTGTCTATAAGGAAAGAATATAAATTGATCCGATAAAGATAAATGTAATTCAGGAATGGCCTAAAATAACAAACATAAATGAGGTGTGTAGTTTAATTGGTTTAACTAGTAACTATGAGTATTTTGTTTAGAATTTTTCCTGATTAGATAAAAAGTGTACCAAGTTACTCATAAAGAGGTTAATTTTGTGTGGAAAAAATAATGTGAAGAATGTTTTGAATAATTAAATAGGAGAATAGGGAATGCTACGATCCTGAGTCCACCACTAAGAAATGGTGTATTTTATATTTATATTGATGCATCAAAGAAAGGAAATGGTTGTGTCCTTATGAAAAAATGATAGAGTTATTTATTATGCATTAAGGAAATTATAAACTCATGAAAAAAACTATCCAACTCATGATATTGAGTTATTAGTCATAATATTTACTCAGAATATTTGGAGACATAATCTTTACAATGAAATATGTGAGATATATATATGGATCACAAGATATTGAAATATATCTTCTCACAGAAACAACTCAACATGAAGAAAATGTGATGACTTGAGCTACTCAAGGATTATGATTACTCAATACACTACCACATAAGGAAGGAAAATAAGGGATAAGATGCATTGAGTAGGAAGGATCAAAGAGTCCTAAATAAAATGAGGCTTGATAGGGATCCTATGTATATGGATGCAAGAAAAAATGGTTCTTGGAATTATCAAGGAAGGTGAACCATCGCTAATTTTTCAATTGGCTTTCCAACTATATTTAATGTAATAGATTAAAATTTGTTATTTTGATGATGAGAATCTACAAAAGATAATTAAATCTATGAATGATGGAAGATTGGTAGAATTCATATATGAATATGACATCGTAAAAATTGGGAAGAGTTTTTATGTTCCCTAAATACCTTAGCGAAAAAGGGAATTATTGGATGATGCTCATAGAAAAAATTTCTATATACGACCTGGTAGCACTAAGATGTATAGATATTTAAATGATCATTTCTATTGGGATAATATGAAGAGATTAAATTTCTAATTATGTATCAAGATGTTTAGTATGTCAATAAGAAAATGATGAATGAAAACATCCTATAGGAGTCATGAAACCTCCAGCCATTCCAGAATATAATTGGGATGACATCATCATGGATTTTTTTCACTAGATTACCAAAAACTAAAAGAAATATTGATGTAGTATGGGTAATTGTTGATCAAAATACCAAGTTTACACATTTCCTCATTATAATGAAATTTTTTACAAAAAACACCTTGCACGAAACTACATTAATGATGTTGAAAGACTTCATGGAGCACCTATTTAATTTGTGTCAGATTACGATCCATGATTTACATCAAAATTCGGGAATCGTACGTAGAAATATTTTCAAACTGAGATTTATTTGAGAACTTATTATCATCATAATACTAATGGGAAGTCAGAAAGTATGATATAAACTTTATAAGACTTGTTGATATCAATTTCACTTGACATTAAATTCATATGGGATCAGTAGGTAGAGTCTTATGACAACAATATCTTCTATTCAAGTATTCAAATGACACCATATGAAGAATTTTATAGAAAGATATTTCATACAATAAATTTTTGGGATGAATTTGGTGAAATGAAGCTTTTAGGCCTAGAACTTGTTGAGGAAACAACATAAAAGGTAAAGACTATTCAAACACATATCAAAGTCGCTCAAAGAAGGAAACAGAGATATATTGATAATTGAAGTAAGGATTTGTAATTTCATGTATGATATCATTTTTACTTGAAAGTATCTCCATGGAAAAGTGTTATAATATTTGGAAAGAAAGGGAAAATGTGCCCCATGTACATTGGAACTTTTTAAATCTGAGAAAGAATTGATGTTATTTCTTATCATTTGTTGATACCTCTAGTCATTTCTAAAGTACATAATGTGTTTCACATATCATTATTAAGGAAGTAAATTCTAGACCCAATGAATATTCTCACTTCTAAAGAATTATAATAAGAACCTGATTTATCTTAATATGAAGTTCCAATCCAAATTCTGGACACTAGAGAATTGATGTTAAGGATTCAGACATCTCAAATGGAAATGTTACATTGGAAGAATATTAAAATTGAAGAGGTGATGTGGGGACCAGATGAATTTAGGATGATGAACTACCCAAATATTTTTATGAGGTGACATTCTGTAAATTTTGAGGATGATATTTTTTTAAGAGTAGAGAATGTAACAAACTAGAATTATATCAATGAAATTCTCCTTCTTATAGTTATTTCATATAGTATAAATAACATAAAATAACTTATAGAATACAATAAAAAAATTATAAATAAAGAATGAATGAAATAATTGGAATTTATAGAAGATGAAGAACCTATACCAATGGAATAGTTACTTGACCATTGGAATAGTAATGCGACCCTTCAGAATAGTAAACCAACTAGTAGAATAGTAACCTCACCAATGAAAGTATAAATAAAATTTATCTATCCTATAAATGAAAATACATTATAAATTTATCATAGTTTAAGTAAATAAATGATGTGAAAATAATAAATTAAGTGTTGGTATTTTTAAAAAGCAAAAATATTTATTTACATTTTTTAAATTAGTATAATGACTTATAAGAATAATTATTTTAATAAAATATATTCATAAATTTATATTTTTTTATATTATGATTATAATATAATTATATGATGCCTTAGTTAATTTTTAAAATAGTTATAAAATTGATTATAATATTAAAATTTGTATTTTTCAAGCAGTACTGTAGTATCACTGTAGCAGTCACTGTAGCAGTTACTATTCGACACTGTAGAAGTTGGAACTATTCACCCGATTTGGGCCTTCGGGCCATCGGTTTGGGCCTACGGGTCTTCAAGGCCTTCGGGTCATCAAAGGCCTTCGGGCCACAGGGCCTTCGGGTCACGTAGACCATGGAGTAGCCCAGTTCACACAGAACAGGCCCTAGAAGAGGATCAGAGCAACAGGAGTAGCACCCACAAGATGCAGAGCTAACAGGATTGGAATAATGAGAGGGTATGTGAGCCGCCATCGGGACCAGGCACCATGCAGCTTTGTACGGGGAAATTCTAGCCGATCAGCAATGCATGGGGGGAGGTAGGTGATCAATGACGTAGAAAGATGTGGAGGGGAAGTTAAGGTAGGCTGGGCCTACGGGTCATGTATTGGGTATGGTATGCCTCTGGGCCTTCAGGTAATGTATTGTGGGTTTGTCGGGCCTTTTTCCTTGGGCCTACGGTTCATGTATGGGTTCCCCTTCAACCCTTAAAAGGGGGATTATCCATAATAAAAGAAAAAAGAAGGCCTTTAGGCCATTCGGGCTAGTATTTTTCAAATAAATAATGATTTTAATTAAAATTTAAACATATCATATTTAGAAAATTATATTCATAAAATGTATTCCATTTTCTCATTATAAATATTGAAGAAATTTGAGGGTGATTTTTTCGTATTTTTCTAAAATACTTAAATTTTTTGTGAATAGAAATATACGATATTTTTTGATAAATTCTAAATACATGTATTATTGAGTTATAGATGATGATTAAATGATGAAATCCCAGAATACCAATCTATAATTAATTATTTTAATATATTTAATATTAATTTTCAAAATTTATATCTTCTTGATCAAAAGTAATAAAAAAATGAATTAAATATTAAATAAACACCACTCTCATGCACTATAAATACCACCCCTCACCACCTATTCTCCTAACACCTTCTAATATTTCTTCCTCTTCCAACTTATTCCAAATAACTTTCCCAATTAACACAATTTACAAGATCCCGTGGTCTCAAAAAAATACCGTAAACTTTTCCCTAAGAAGGTTCTCATGGAGGAGAAAATCAAGAGGTAAAAACATCTTTCTTTTTCTTTTAATTTCATTTCATGTTATTTTTTCTATTTTATCCTCACCTCCATAAAAAAAGTGACATAATATCGATTTATAATTTATAAACTATAATTTTATTGTGTTTTTGGAATAATACATCATAAATTCTCTTCCCTCTCCTTTTATTCTAAAAATGAAGACATCGTCCATGTGGTGCCGATTTACCACCTTCATGGATGATGTGTTTTCATTTTTAAATACCACCATCAAGGATGGTAGTAAATCCAATTTTATGAAAAAAATATAATATGTTTAATAAAACCAATATAATATCATGGAACCTGTATATATTCATGATGTTAATTAACAAAACAAAAGTTGTTTTTAATGCTTGAAAAGGCACCAAAATAATGTAAACGATTATCACCAACATATTATCCAATGATTTATACTCAATAAAAATAACAACCATAATTATATTAACATTTAATATTCTCTATTTTAACTAATAACATATAACTTCAATTCTAGATATCTATTCCCATTTTTCATGAACTTTGATACTCCACAAGTAAACTGATCATGAAAACAAAGGAAACAAATCCTCATGAACGATAAAATTATATCTTATAACTCCTAAAAAGGGCCACAAATGAACTTAATAAAATTAAAATAAATCAAATAAATGTATTAAAGGTTAAAAATTAATTTATTAATGAATCTAATTTCATATTCCAAGGCATTAAGGTCTGGTCAAGATCACTTTCTAACAGAAGGTATGGGTTTCTCCCTGAACCTCCATTTCTCAACCAGGTTACGCTTTCTTTCCCTTTACCCCAAATTTATTCTTAATTAATCTTATTTACTAATCCTAAATTATGTGTTAATGTTTCATATATATTTATCTAGTAGAATCGTTATTTTTTATGGGTATTTATGTGTTTTATAAGGATCTATTCTAAATTCTTCTCGATAAACATGCCCGATTGAAGGTAACTTCTCCATTTATTAATAAATTTTATATAAAATATATATTATATTTTAAGTCAACAATTTGTTTATAAAAATAAAACATGTTATCATGAGAAAATATCATTGTTTATTTATGGTTTTATGTAAATATATTTTTAAAATAACTATTCATTTTAAAGTAAAAAGTATATTTCTATCAAGAATTACTTGATGGTTTTATTAGAAATATTTCATATATTTCAACACCCTTGTTTAATATTATTATTAATTTGGAATAATTATTTAGGATATAATATACCATATTTTATTTAATCTTTTATGATTATTTTTACATGGGTTTTACTATCTTGATACCACTCTCCATATTACTCAAGATGGTATATGATTATGTTTTTTATTTGGGGAACGTTTTTGAATTTTCATATGATAGTTTCAAAATGAATATATATGTTTATTATGTTTCACCCCTTTCATATAAGGTGCGAATTATAAATATTACATGGTTAGTGGGGGCCCTATATAGCTCCTCGATGCATCGGTAGGTCTCAATAGACAAATTAGACTAGTTTTTTATGTATTAATGTATGATGTCTTGGATGAAGTCTTGATGGTTTGTTTATAATGTCTAACATTATGAATTCACTAACTATGTTATTAGAAAATTTTAATCCATGTTATTATTTGACTTATTAAATATCCCTGGTTACATTTCTTTCTTATATTTTTATTTATGTCATTATTTATTCAGCTTTTCTTCCAACCATATTATGCTCAAGATTATGTTTTAAGGGAATGTGTTTTTAGTTATTAACCATGCCTTAGAGTTTATGTCTATTTATTACAGATTCCTCTATATTATTTATCCTAATTAAATATATAGGCTCACCCCTTACTTATGTTTTATTTTTCCCCAAGACGGGAAGATGTATATTACAAATGACTTATTCGGATAATCTAATAGTTTATGGTTGTTTCTAGTGGAGTTTCTATGTTGTTTTCTTTTCATATAGTAATGAAATGTTAATTTATGTAATAATTCATTCAAAACTACTAAAATAATCACTCCTTTGGGATTATACTATTTATCTATATAGATTTATTAATGTAAGGAACTAGCTATGGGCTACTGGGGTTGAGGTCTTTATAATAAAAACATGAGGCGTTACATGATCACTTGCTAAATCTGCATCAGAACACAACTAATCCCAGTTTCGAAGGCTTCACAAAGAACTATATAATAAATATAACGACCCATACTTTACATACATTTTTATTACTTCAAAATTGAATCATAATTATTACAACATATAACAAAACCATGAAAGGACCGTATAGGTATAATGTCTTTAGAAACTGGGAAACATAAACAACTTGTTCATAAAGCGTCTACATTGTCTCCCATTTATTTCATC
This sequence comes from Viscum album, assembly GCA_963277665.1. Taxonomy (NCBI): domain Eukaryota; kingdom Viridiplantae; phylum Streptophyta; class Magnoliopsida; order Santalales; family Viscaceae; genus Viscum; species Viscum album. The sequence continues at coordinate 1,485,751,866 of OY728137.1, read as the reverse complement.
ATATCTATAGTACCTGTTGGAATATCTTACTTAATAAGCTTCTTCCTGACCTGGGAAAATAAAACATACCCAAGGGTGAGCTCAAATGCTCAGTAAGGGTAAAAAAAATATCAATCACATCATATTCATAAGAACATAACATTTTGGAAATCTTAACCTGCAAAAGAGAGCATAATTTCATAACATGGGATAAATCATTGTAGTGAAATGAAATCCCAATAATCATAACATAAAACATGAAACTTTGTGGCATACACACATAATCATAGAGAATAATTTTTTATTAGTCAAGACTCATTTCCAAGACTATCTTAGTGGACAAAGTCCATTTCTGAACCGAGTTCACTCCTCGTTTCAGTCCTGTTTCACTAAACCGGTATAACCTGCCGTTCCAGCCATGTCTATCTCATGAGATATAAAATCTTTACCCAATGAATTTGAGGGAGATATAAGTCCCACCCATCCCATAATGATACCATTCGTATGTGTGCCACAAAATCATAAATCATACATCATTGCATAACCCATGTAGTAAAAATGGGATTCTTAAACAACATGACATCATAAAACAATTAATATAAAATAAAGGAATTCATAAAAATAATTCCATCACAACATAATCAAATCAATGAAATAATAGGGATATAAACAGAACCCTATATTATCTTATATGGAAATTAATTTTGATAAAGCACTTGAACTCCATTCTTGAGGAAAATATCCATTCTACTTCAAAAACATTTTCCTTTATTTAATATGTCATACAATTTTAAACTAAAATAAGTTGATTAAAAATAAAGTTGAAAACTTTTAAAGGAAGGTTCTTGGAAATAATGTTTTAAAAATCCATTCATGCCGTATATGTTAAAAAACATTCTTCTCGTACTTTTTTCGGAAAAGTCAAAAAATACCTCGTCCGAAAAATGACAAAAGATTCCTTTCATATCTTTTACTAAAAACTCACTGAAGGGTAATATTGGATTTAAACAATTGAAGGTGGATGGAACAATATTACATATTGATTAAACATGGATGTTGATGATAAAATGCACCCCAGTAAATACCAAAGTATAAACAATCTCGGATAAAATGAGATTGTGATATTTTCCCTTACCTTAGGTCCGATTTGCTTCGTAAGTGTCCGAACCTCCTGTATAATGATTTAAATATTGTTATTATATTATTCCATGAGCATAATTATTGTTATGATATCATATATGGTCATATTCTTAGCTTCTTATTAGTAATATTTCCTTACTACTTGTTATTCAAGTGTTTATTACTTTTTGTTTTTATGCGTGTTTTGTCGAATAAATTCTTATTCTTCTCTTTAGGTTATAGATACCTCATTTCCAGAATGGTATTAGTGTAATATATATCATATTCATTCATTCAATTCATTTATAAAATCATTATGCAATGAATATCATTTAGAACGAGTCCCATCACATCGTGGAGACGATATTCCGTACGTACGCACGAGCGAAGATATCGTTCCCATGATCGTGGAATGGTATTGGAGTGTATATATACTATTTCAGAGTCAATATCACTTTACAATAATCATATATAGTTATTATTTACACCATTATACCCATCCAAGTAAGGTGGTGGTGGAAAATAGATTACACCACGGCGTGGAGACGGTATTTCGTACGTATGCACGCACGGTGATTTCGTTTTCCGTAGGATGGATAGATGGTGAAATAGAGTTGTTTCATACTTATAATAACATATAAGTATATGAGTGATACTGATTTTATTACTTCATAATGAAAAAACTAAATAAGAATAAGTTGACGAAGAAAGAATTTGGAAAGGATCGGTAATGGATATTACCTCTTTTTTGACGCGCCTCTTCTTAACCCCCTCTTAGGGCACTAGGGTTGGTCTTTGAAGAAGACCAGAACCTCTAGGATTATTCTACGGAAGTGGAGAGGAGAAAGTGACAGGGGTTTGCTGATCTTGAAGGCTCAAATTGGTGTGAGGAGGAGAGGGAGGAGGTGCCCTTTTATAAGGGAGGAGAGGGGCACCTTTGGAAAGTGTGGAAATATTATTTTATTATAAACTTATCTTCGGTTTCAAAAGGTCCAAAAATCATTAAAGATGAAGATAAGATGACTCATGGTCGAAATAAAATCATCCAATCAGAATTGGACATGTTTTAGAAAATATTTTAATCATTATAATCTTATTTATTTAAATCATTTATTAATGAGGTAAATATTTCATCATTATTGTGTCATAAATAATTTAATTTATTTGGTATCTAAAAATTATAGAAAAAATATCATTATATAGGAAATATTTTTATATTTCTAATGAATATTTATAGTCGAAAATATAATTTAAATAACCCCTTATAAAAATTAATTACTAAAAGATTTTTGTTAATGTCAATTTTGTCTTTACATTAAATTAATTAATCCAAATTGTCATTGTCACTACCAAGTGGCTCAATGGGGTCCCAAAATCGACAAAAGGATGCCCATGGTCGACCAATACTTATCCAATAAGGTTAGGATAAGTTTCAAGGTAATTTTGAATTATTATAATATTCTTTTAACCTTGAATTACCCTATTTACCTTTAACCGTAGTAAATAAAAACAATTACCGTAGTTACTATTCATAATATCAAAAAATAAAAGTAACCTATTAACATAATTTGCACCCACTGATTCAAAATATGGAATACATTTTTCAAAATTCAAAACACATAAGTTGCAGTAATTAATTTAAAATTAATCCCGTTGTTAAGGAAACAGGTTTTAAAAGTTAAAACATTGCCAAAGATTGAAATGTTTTTACCTATGAATTCAATATAAAATTAATACTAATGACATACATTATATTACATGGTAAAAATATATTATATTTATACTTTAAAAAACAATCAATATTATAATTTAACCACATAATGTATTGCAATGAAAAAATTTGTTTTTAATTAAAATATATCGTGTTTTTAAGAGATAATAACTATCAAAAGATTAACACTTGTTTATGTCTGGTTTAAATGTGAAATTACATCAAATGAACAACATTGTATTAAATTGTAAAAATATATTCTAAATATACTTTAAAACCACTCAAATTAATAATTTATCACTATTAGTTATTTCGATTAAAAAAGTTGTTTTTAATTAAAATTTAGTAATTTTCACTATTAATCAGAATATGAAAGTTATCCGAAAAGTACCAAAATTTCATCCTAAGATAATTTCAATATTCCGAATCCAAAAATAAATTCCATTTTGAATAATAAAATCTACAAAATTTCAAAAAGTTTCTATTACTATTCATAACGGCTAGTTTTAATAATATTTTAACAGCATATCGTTGTTTAGTGAAACTCGGTATTGCGTACGACGCAAGCTATCGAGGAAGGATGCGGTTGCGTGTAAAGCAAACCAAGCTAGTGTCGTGTGTAGTGAAAGATTTCTTTGATGATTTATATAACATAAAAACAAAATATTTCTCATAAAATTTTCGGGTGTTACATTCTACCCCCCTTAAAATGAATTTCACCCCCTAAATTCTTCACTTTGTAACAAACAGATGAGGATACCTCTCCCTCATCATATCCTCAAGCTCCCATGTAGCTTCTTCTAATTGGTGGTTCCTCCATAAAGCTTTCACCAAGCGAGTGGTCTTGTTTCGTAGGACTTTTTCACTACGGTCCAAAATCTCTATCGGTTGTTCTTCATAAGAAAGATTTTTCTCCAACAGTATAACTTCTGAGCTGAGTACATGTGAAGGATCAGGTATGTAATTTCTCAGGAGAGATAAATGGAACACATCTTTAACTTGACAGTGATTCAGTGGAAGCTCCAATCGGTAAGCTACCTTCCCAACACGATCAAGTATTTCAGAAGGACCGATATATCTAGGGATTAACTTCCCCTTCTTTCAAAATCTCATGACCCTCTTCGAGGGAGATATTCGTAAGAACACTTTATCACCCACTTAAAACTATAGATCTCTTCTTCAGTTGTCGGCATAACTTTTCTGTCGACTCTGATCTGCTCTTATGTGTTGTTGAATAGATCAGACATTTTCTTCCATCTCATCAACAATATCAGGTCCTAATAGCTTTTGTTCCCCAACTTCATCCCAGCAAGTTGGAGTCCTAAATTTCATTCCATAGAGAGCTTCATAAGGATCCATCTGAATGCTGGAGTGAAAGCTATTATTATAAGAAAATTCCACCAAAGGTAGGTGTTGATCCCAACCACCTTTGAAATCTATAGAGCAAGCTCTCAACATATCTTCTAGAGTTTGAATTGTCCTCTCAGACTGACCGTCTGTCTGAGGATGATAAGCAGTGCTGAAACTCAACTCTATATCCAGAGTATGCTAAAGACTTCTCCAGAACTTTGAGGTAAACCTTGGATCCTGAGCATATATAATAGAAAGTGGTACTCCATGCAATCTTACCACTTCCTTTACATATATCCTAGAAAGCTAATCCAGAGAGAAATCCTCTCTAATAGCGATGAAGTGTGCCGAATTTGTAAGATGATCAACTATGACCCATATAGCAGTATTGCCTTTGGATGTTTTAGGAAGTACTGTGACAAAGTCCATAGTGATGTTATCCCATTTCCATTCGGGTATGGGTAATGGTCGTAACATCCCCTTAGACTTCTGTCTATCATCTTTAACTTGCTGACAAACCAAGCATCGAGAGACATATTCAGTAACATATCTTTTCATGCCATCCCACCAGAAGTACTCTTTCAGGTCCCTATACATCTTTGTGCTTCCAGGATGAATAGAGAATGAAGAACTATGAGCCTCATACAGAAAATCCTTCTTTAATTCTGGGATGGGAGGAACACAAACCCGATTCCTGAACTTTATTATCCCATCCAAATCAAGGTTGAATTCAGGAACATTTCTCACCTTCTTTTGTAACTCTACATCTTCTTTCTGCGCCTCCTTAATCTTCACATGTATAGATGGTTGAACATTAATTTGAGAAAGATAAGATTTACCCCTTCCATTATAATTCCAAGATCCGTCCTCTGTAAATCCATAAATATTGGATCTTTTGTGATCCTCATCATGGATAAACAGGCATGGTCTTGTCGACTTAATGCATCTGCCACCTTGTTTTCTTTCCCAGGGTGGTAATGGATTGAGCAGTCGAAATCCTTAATCAGCTCCAACCATCTTCTTTGGCGCATATTCAGATCCTTTTGTGTGAAAATATACTTTAAACTTTTATGATCAGTATAAATGTCACACCTTTCTCCATAAAGATAATGCCTCCAAATCTTTAATGCAAAGATTACCGCGGCTAACTCCAAATCATGAGTTGAGTAATTTTGCTCATGGATTTTCAATTGTCATGAGGTGTAAGCTATCACCATATCATTTTGCATGAGAACACACCCCAATCCCTTCTTGGATGCATCACTGTAGATCACAAACCTTTCTCCACTACAAGGCAGTGTGAGCACAGGTGCACTGGATAACCCTATTTTCAACTCTTTGAAATTATCTTTACATTCCTCCGTCCAAACAAACATAACTACTTTCCGAGTCAACCTGGTGAGTGGATTAGATAATCGTGAAGAATCTTTCACGAAATGTCTATAATATCCATCCAAACCAAGAAAACATCGGATCTTAGTTACTGTTGTTGGTCTTGACCATCTTTCGATAACCTTTGTTTTTGCTGGATCCACAGATATCCCCTCTTTTGAGATTATGTGACCCAAAAATGAAAGCTTTTGCAGCCAAAATTCACACTTGGTAAATTTGGCATAAAGCTTCTCCTTTCTCAGGGTCTTCAATATAATTCTCAAGTGATCTTCATGTTCTTCCTTACTCTTTGAATAGACAAGAATATCGTCTGTAAAGACTACCACAAATTGATCAAGATTGTCTCTAAAGACTCTATTTTTCAGATCTATGAAGATATCGGGGGCATTAGTAAGACCAAATGGCATCACTATAAATTCATAGTGTCCATACCTTGTACAAAAAGCCATATTTGGTATATCCTCCGCTTTGACCATTAATTGATGATACCCTGAACGAAGATCAAACTTGTAAAAGTATTGAACTCCGCGTAGTTGGTCAAATAAGTCATCAATGCATGGGAGAGGATATTTTTTCTTGATAGTGATGTTGTTAAGTTCTCGATAATCAATGCAAAGTCTCATTGATCCATATTTATTCTTAACAAATAGAATAGGTGCTCCCCAAGGTGACGCACTAGGGCGTATGAATCCCTTATCAAGATTCTCTTGGATTTGCTTCTTTAATTCCTGCAGCTCAATTGGGGCCATTCTATAAGGTGTCTTTGAAATAGGTAAAGCACCTGGTATGAGTTTTATTGAAGACTCAAATTCACGATTTGGTGGAAGACCCGACAATTCCTCCAGAAATACATCTTCAAACTTCTGTACAATTGGAATATTCTTAATTGTGAGTTTCTCACCAACCATTTGAGATAAATAACCTTCATTTAGTGGAATCAAGACTCATAAGATGGAAGAAATTTCCACTGGAAGGTTATGTTCATCATTGCATCGATAGATGATCATAGATTGATCTGGAATATGAAATGTGACTACCCTTCTTTGGCAATTGATATGAGCTCCATATAAAGAAATCCAATCCATGCCAAGAATCACATCAAATTCCACTATAGGAAGGATCACAAGATTTTCAGGAAGCACTTTCCCACAATCTTCAATCGGGGAAGAATTATAAACTTTTGATGTGACTGTTGTGCCATTAGGAGTTGTCACAGCCAACTCAACATCTAATTTTTCAGGTAATACGGTGATACCCTTAGAAAATTCTTCTGAAATATAAGAGTGGGTGGATCCAGAATCAAATAAAAAAATTTCTACTTTAGAGTGGATGGTAAGTGTACCTTTCACCACATCGTTATCATACTCCACATCGCTGATAGAAATTGCATGTGACTTTCCTTTTTCTTTATCCTTAAGAGTTTGTTGACGTCGACCATCATCATCAACCCTTGGATTTGGGCATTGATTGGCATAATGCCCCATCTCCTTGCACTTGAAACATTGAAGTGTAGTAGGTTTATTCTGTGCATCCCTTCCTTTATTTGCATCATTAGACATCTTCTTCCCATCATTACGGCATTCAAATGACCGATGACCTTCCTTTCCACATTTGAAACATTTACTTGTCCCTTTAAGAAAACTCCCTCCATGTTTCTTTCCACACTTTGAGCATAAGGGAAAGCTAATATTCTTTTCGGTGTGCGCTTTAGATTTTTCTTTGAATTCCATTTTCCACATCCAATCAAACCCATATGACTGATGGGTTACTCCAATCTCCATCTCAACATTGAGAGCACATCGAACGATTTCCTCATACCTATTGAAGTCCCTTATGGCTAAGGCCATTCGAAGACTTAGTTTTAAGCCACTAAATAATCGATCGATCTTACTCTCAGGTTGGATAATAATACCAGAAGCGTACCTTGAAAGTCTTGTAAAATTTGCTTCATAGTTACCAACAGATTCATCATCCTTTTTCTAGAGTTCAAGAAACTCTTTCTCTATCTTTGTTCGGAGAATACAAGGAAAGTACTTATTGAAAAAGAAGTTCTTGAACTCATCCCATTCCATGGACTCAATTTCTTCCCTTTTCCTCATATTCTTAATAAGATTCCACCATTGATCAACATCTCCTTCCAAACGATACACTTCTAGGATGACTTTATCATGTTCAGAACATTGAAGAACTGAAAATATCTTTTCAGAAGTACTAATCCATTGTTCATCAACTAATGGATCAGTAGACCCACTGAATGAAGGTGGACTCTGCCTCATGAAGGATTCAATAGAATGTTGCTCCTTCCTTTTCTCGTTTGTAAGTACTGCATGATTCATAGATTGAGAAAGTTGTGTGAGCATGGCTACAAGATTTTTCATTCCAACTCCCATAACATTTGGTTGCTCAGGGGGACAATCATTGCATTGCCCGTCGCATTCCGCATTAACACGGTTCCTTCGGGTTCCAGCCATTGACTAAAACCAAGAAGAATAGTGTGAGAAACACTAATTATAATAGGAAAACCACATAATCAAGAATAAAATTTCACACTTAAGGTCTTATCCTAGGTAATTCATGGTCATTTCTAAAACACAAATATTGTGTTCTATGCTTAGACATATCCTTAGGATTCTTACTATGGCTTTCAAATCCTAGTTTCCAAATGATGAATATACATTTCCTCTAATACCAACTATAACGAACCATACTTTACATACATTGTTATTTCTTCAAAATTGAATCATACTTATTATAACATATAACAAAACCATGAAAGGACCATATAGGTATAGTGTCTTTAGAAACTGGGAAACATAAACAACTGTTTCATAAAGCGTCTACACTGTCTCCCATTTATTTCATCATATCTATAGTCCCTTTTGGCATATCTTACTTAATAAGCTTCTTCCTGACCTGGGGACAGAAAACATACAAAAGGGTGATCTCAAATGCTCAGTAAGGGTAAACAAAATAAATATAAATCACATTATATTCATAAGAACATAACATTTTGGAAATCTTAACCTACAAAAGAGAGAACAATTTCATAACGTGGGATAAATCATAGTAGTGAAATGAAATCCCAATAATCATAACATAAAACATGAAACTTTGTGGCATACACACATAATCATATAGAATCATTTCTTATTAGTCAAGACTCATTTCCAAGACTATCTTAGTGGACAAAGTCTATTTTTGAACCGAGTTCACTCCTCATTTCAGTCCTGTTTCACTGAACCGGTATAACCTGTGGTTCCAGCCATATCTATCTCATGAGATATAAAATCTTTACCCAATGCATTGGAGGGAGATATAGGTCCCACCCATCTCATAATGATACCATTCTTATGTGTGCCATAAAATCATAAATCATACATCATCGCATAACCCATGTAGTAAAAATGGGATTCTTAAACAACATGACATCATAAAACAATTCATATAAAATAAAGGAATTCATAAAAATAATTCCATCACAACATAATAAAATCAATGTAATAATAGGGATAGAAACAGAACCCTATATTATCTTAGATGGAAAATAATTTTGATAAAGCACTTGAACTCCATTCTTGAGGAAAATATCCTTTCTACTTCAAAAACATTTTCCTTTCTTTAACATGTCAAACAATTTTAAACTAAAAGAAGTTTATTAAAAATAAACATGAAAACTTGTAAAGGAATCTTCTTGGAAATAATGTTTTAAAAATCCATTCATTCCATATAAGTTTAAAAAACATTCTTCTCGTACTTTTGTCGGAAAAGTAAAAAAGTACCTCGTACGAAAAACGACAAAAGATTCCTTTCATATCTTTTACTAAAAACTCACTGAAAGGTAAAATTGGATTTAAACAATTGTAGCTGGATGGAACAATATTACATATTGAGGAAAAATGTATGTGGATGACAAAATTCACCCCAGTAAATACAAAAGTATAAACAATCTCGGATAAAATGAGATTGTGATATTTTCCCTTACCTTAGGTCCGATTTGCTTCGTAAGTGTCCAAACCTACTCTATAATGATTTAAATAATGTTATTGACTTATTCCAGAATCATACATATTGTTATTATATCATATATTGTCATATGCTTAGCTTCTTATTAGTAATATTTCATTACTACTTGTTATTCGGGTGTTTATATCTTTTTGTTCTTATGTGTGTTTTGTCGAATAAATTCTTATTCTTCTCTTTAGGTTATAGATAACTCATTTCCAGAATGGTATTAGTGTAATATATATCATATTCATTCATTCAATTTATTTATATAATCATTATTCAATGAATATCATGTAGAATCAGTCGCATCACATCGTGGAGACGGTATTCCGTACGTACGCACGAGCGAAGATATCGTTCCCATGATCGTGGAATGGTATTGGAGTGTATGTATACTTTTTCAGAATCAATATCACTTTAAAATAATCATATATAGTTATTATTTACACCATTATACCAATCCAAGTAAGGTGGTGGTGGAAAATAGATTACACCACGGCGTGGAGACGGTATTCCGTACGTACGCACGCGCAGTGATTTTGTTTTCCGTAGGATGGATAGATAGTGAAATAGGGTTGTTTCATACTTATAATAACATATCATTATATGAGTGATAACGATGTTATTACATCATAATGAAACAACTAAATAAGAAGAAGTTGAAGAAGAATGAATTCGAAAAGGATCGGTAATGGATATTACCTCTTTTTTGACGCGCCTCTTCTTAACCCCCTCTTAGGGCACTAGGGTTGGTCTTTGAAGAAGACCATAACCTCTAGGATGATTCTAGGGAAGTGGAGAGGAGAAATTTGCTGGGGTTGGCCGATATTGAAGACTCAAATTGGTGTGATGAGGAGAGGGATGAGGTTCCCTTTTATAAGAGAGGAGAGGGGCACCTTTGGAAAGTGTGGAAATATTATTTTATTATAAACTTATCTTCGGTTTCAAAAGGTCCAAAAATCATTAAAGATGAAGATAAGAAGACTCATGGTCGAAATAAAATCATCCAATCATAATTGGACATGTTTTTGGAAAATATTTTAATCATTATAATCTTATTTATTTAAATCATTTATTAATGAGGTAAATATTTCATCATTATTGTGTCATAAATAATTTAATTTATTTGGTGTCTAAAAATTATAAAAAAATATAATTATGTAGGAAATCTTTTTAGATTTATAATGAATATTTATAGTCGAAAATATAATTTATATAACCCCTTATAAAAATTAATTACTAAACGATTTTTGTTAATGTCAATTCTGTCTTTACATTAAATTAATTAATCCAAATTGTCATTGTCACTACCAAGTGGCTCAATGGGGTCCCAAAATCGACCCAAGTATGACCATGGTCGGAAAATACTCATCCAATAAGGTTAGGACAAGTGTCAAGGTAATTTTTAATTATTATAATAATCTTTTAACCTTGAATTACCCTATTTACCTTTAATCGTAGTAAATAAAAAAAATTACCGTAGTTACTATTCATAATATCAAAAAATAAAAGTAACCTATTAACATAATTTGGACCCACTGATTCCAAATATGGAATCCATTTTTCAAAATTCAAAACACAGATGTTGCAGTAATTAATTTAAAATTAATCCCGTTGTTAAGAAAATGGGTTTTAAAAGTTAAAACATTGCCAAAGATTGAAATGTTTTAACCTATGAATTCAATGTAAAATTAATGCTAATGACATATATTATATTAGATGGTAAAAATATATTCTATTTATACTTTAAAAAACAATAAATATTATAATTTAACCATATAAAGTATTGCGATGAAAAAAGTTGTTTTTAATTAAAATATAGCGTGTTTTTAAGAGATAATAACTATCAAAAGATTGACACTTGTTTATGTCTGGTTTAAATGTGAAATTACATAAAATGAACAACATTGTATTAAACTGTAAAAATATATTCTAAATATACTTTAAAACCACTCAAATTAATAATTTATCACTATTAATTATTTTGATTAAAAAAGTTGTTTTTAATTAAAATTTAGTAATTTTCACTATTCATCAGAATATGAAAGTTATCCGAAATGTACCAAAATTTCATCCTAATCTAATTTCGATATTTCGAATAAAAAAATGAAGTCCGTTTTGAAAAATAAAATTTACAAAATTTCAAAAACTCGTTATTACTATTCATAACGACTGGTTTTAATAATATTTTAATAGCATATCATTGTTTAGTGAAACTTGGTATTGCGTACGACGCAAGATATCAAGGAAGGCTGTGGTTGCGTGTAAAGCAAACCAAGCTAGTGTTGTGTGTAGTGAAATATTTCTTTGATGATTTATATAATATAAAAACAAAATATTTCTCATAAAAGTCTCGGGTGTAACATTCTACCACCTTAAAATGAATTTCGCCCTCGAAATTCGTCACTTTGTAACAAATAGATGAGGATACCTCTCCCTCATCATATCCTCAAGCTCCCATGTAGCTTCTTCTAATTGGTGGTTCCTCTATAAAACTTTCACCAAGCGAGTGGTCTTGTTTTGTAGGACTTCTTCGCTACGATCCAGAATCTCTATCGGTTGTTCTTCATAAGAAAGATCTTGCTCCAGCGGTATAACTTCTGAGCTGAGTACATGTGAAAGATCAGGTATGTACTTTCTCAGGAGAGATACATGGAACACATCGTGAACTTGAGAGAGATTCGGTGGAAGCTCCAATCGATAAGCTACCTTCCCAACACGATCCAGTATTTTGAAAGGACCGATATATCTAGGGATCAACTTCCCCTTCTTTCCAAATCCAATAACCCTCTTCCAGGGAGATATTCGTAAGAACACTTTATCACCCACTTCAAACTCTAGGTCTTTTCTTCGGTTGTCGGCATAACTTTTCTGTCGACTCTGAGCTGCTCTTATGTGTTGTTGAATAGATCAGACCTTTTCTGCCATCTCCTCAACAATATCAGGTCCTAATATCTTTCTTTCCCCAACTTCATCCCAGCAAGTTGGAGTCCTGAATTTGTTTCAATAGAGAGCTTCATAAGGAGCCATCTGATTACTGGAGTGAAATCTATTATTATAAGAAAATTCCACGAAAGGTAGGCGTTGATCCCAACCACCTTTGAAATCTATAGAGCAAGCTCTCAACATATCTTCTAGAGTTTGAATTGTCCTCTCAGACTGACCGTCTGTCTGAGGATGATAAGCAGTGCTGAAACTCAACTCTGTATCCAGAGTATGCTGAAGACTTCTCCAGAACTTTGAGGTAAACCTTAGATCCCGATCAGATATAATAGAAAGTGGGACTCCATGCAATCTTACCACTTCCTTTACATATATCCTGGAAAGCTGATCCGGAGAGAAATCCTCTCTAATAGCGATGAAGTGTGCCGACTTTGTAAGACGATAAACTATGACTCGGATAGCATTATTTCCTTTGGATGTTTTAGGAAGTCCTGTGACTAAGTCCATAGTGATGTTTTCCCATTTCCATTCAGGTATGGGTAATGGTTGTAACATCCCCTTAGACTTCTGTCTCTCAACTTTAACTTACTGACAAACCAAGCATCGAGAGACATATTCAGCAACATCTCTTTTCATTCCATCCCACCAGAAGTACTCTTTCAGGTCCCTATAAATCTCCATGCTTCCAGGATGAATAGAGAATGAAGGACTATGAGCCTCATCCAGCAGCTCCTTCTTTAATTCTGGGATGGGAGGAACACAAACCCGATTCCTGAACATTATTATCCCATCACAATCAAGGTTGAATTCAGGAACATTTCTCACCTTCTTTTGTAACTCTTCATCTTCTTTCTATGCCTCTTTAATCTTCACATGTATAGATGGTTGAACATTCATTTGAGAGAGATATGATTTTCCCCCTTCCATTATAATTCCATGATCCATCCTTTGTAAATCCATAAATATTGGATCTTTTGTGATCCTCATCATGGATAAACTGGCATGGTCTTGTCGACTTAAGTCATCTGCCACCTTGTTTGCTTTCCCAGGGTGGTAATGGATTGAGCAGTCGAAATCCTTAATCAGCTCCAACCATCTTCTTTGGCGCATATTCAGCTCCTTTTGTGTGAAAATATACTTTAAACTTTTATGATCAGTATAAATGTCACACCTTTCTCCATAAATATAATGCCTCCAAATCTTTTATACAAAGATTACCCCGGCTAACTCCAAATCATGAGTTGGGTAATTTTTCTCTTGGATTTTCAATTGTCGTGAGGAATAAGCTATCACCATATCATTTTGCATGAGAACACACCCCAATCCCTTCTTGGATGCATCACTGTATATCACAAACCTTTCTCCACTACAAGGCAGTGTGAGCACAGGTGCACTGGATAACCTTATTTTCAACTCCTTGAAATTATCTTCACATACCTCCGTCCAAACAAACTTAACTCTTTTCCGAGTCAACCTGGTGAGTGGATTAGATAATCGTGAAAAATCTTTCACCAAACGTCGATAATATCCAGCCAAACCAAGAAAACTTCGGATCTTAGTTACTTTTGTTGGTCTTGACCATCTTTCGATAACCTCCGTTTTTGCTGGATCCACAGATATCCCCACTTTTGAGATTATGTGACCCACAAATGCATCCTTTTGAAGCCAAAATTCACACTTGGTAAATTTTGCATAAAGCTTCTCCTTTCTCAGGTTCTTCAATATAATTCTCAAGTGATCTTCATGTTCTTCCTTGCTCTTTGAATAGACAAGAATATCATCTATAAAGACTACCACAAATTGATCAAGATAGTCTCTAAAGACTCTATTCATCAGATCCATGAAGATAGAAGGGGCATTAGTAAGACCAAATGGCGTCACTATAAATTCATAGTGTCCATACCTTGTACGGAAAGCCGTATTTGGTATATCCTCCCTTTTGACCCTTAATTTATGATACCCTGAACGAAGATCAATCTTGGAAAGGTATTGAGCTCCGCGTAGTTGGTCAAATAAGTCATCAATGCGCGGGGGAGTATATTTGTTCTTGATAGTGATTTTGTTAAGTTCTCGATAATCAATGCAAAGTCTCATTGATCCATCTTTCTTCTTAACAAATAGAACAGGTGCTCCCCAAGGTGACACACTAGGGTGTATGAATCCCTTATCAAGATTCTCTTGGAGTTGCTTCTTCAATTCCTGCAGCTCAATTTGGGCCATTCTACAAGGTGTCTTTGAAATAGGTAAAGCACCTGGTACGAGTTCTTTTGAAAACTCAACTTCACGATTTGGTGGAAGACCCAACAATTCCTCTGGAAAGACATCTTCAAACTCCCGTACAATGGGAATATTCTTAATCGTGAGTTTCTCACCAACCACTTGAGATAAATAACCTTCATTTAGTGGAATCAAGACTAATAAGATGGAAGAAATTTCCACTGGAAGGTTATGTTAATCCTTGCATCGATAGACGATCATAGATTGATCTGGAATATGAAATGTGACTTCCCTTCTTTGGAAATTGATATGATATCCATATAAAGAAATCCAATCCATGCCAAGAATCACATCAAATTAAACTATAGGAAGGATCACAAGATTTGTAGGAAGCACTTTCCCACAAACTTCAATCAGGGAAGAATTTTAAACTTTTGATGCGACTGTTGTGCCATTAGGAGTTGTCACAGCCAACTCAACATCTAATTTTTGAGGTAATACGGTGATACCATTAGAATATTCTTCAGAAATAAAAGAGTGGGTGGATCCAGAATCAAATAAAACATTTTCTACTTTAGAGTGGATAGTAAGTGTACCTTTCACCACATCATTATCATACTCCACATCACTGATAGAAATTGCATGTGGCTCTCCTTTGTCTTTATCCTTAAGAGTTTGTTGACGTCGACCATCAACATCAACCCTTGGATTTGGGGATTGATTGGAACAATTCCCCATCTCCTTGCACTTGAAACATTGAAGTGTAGTAGGTTCATTATGTGCATCCCTTCCTTTTTTTGCATCATTAGACATCTTATTCCCATCATTACGGCATTCAAATGCCTGATGACCTTCCTTTCCACATTTGAAACATTTACTTGTCCCTTTAAGACAACTCCCTCCATGTTTCTTTCCACACTTTGAGCATAAGGGAAAGATCATATTTTTTTCAGTGTGATCTTTATATTTTCCTTTGAATTCCATTTTCCTCTTCTTATCAAACCCATATGACTGATGGGTTACTCCAATCTCCATAACAACTTTGAGAGCACATCGAACGATTTCCTCATAGCTATTGAAGTCCCTTACGGATAAGGCCCTTCAAAGACTTGGTTTTAAGCCACTAAATAATCGATCGATCTTACTCTCAGGTTGGATAACAATACCTGAAGCGTACCTTGCAAGTCTTGTAAAATTTGATTCATAGGTACCAACAGATTCATCATCCTTTTGCTTCAGTTCAAGAATATCTTTCTCCATCTTTGTTCGGAGAATACGAGGGAAGTACTTATTGAAAAATAAGATCTTGAACTCGTCCCATTACATGGACTCAATTTCATCCCTTTGCCTCATATTCTTAATAAGATTCCACCATTGATCAACATCTCCTTCCAAACGATACACTACTAGGATGACTTTATCATGTTCAGAACATTGAAGAACTGAAAATATCTTTTCAGTAGTACTAATCCATTGTTCAGAAACTAATGGATAAGTAGACCCACTGAATGAAGGTGGACACTGCCTCATGAAGGATTCAACAGAATGTTGCTCCTTCCTTTGCTCATTTGGAAGTCCTGCATGATTCATAGCTTGAGAATGTTTTGTGAGCATGGCTACAAGATTTTGCATTCCAGCTCCCATAACATTTGTTTGCTCAGGGGGACAATCATTGCATTGCTCGTTGCATTCTGCATTAACACGGTTCCTTCGGGTTCCATCCATTGACTAAAACCAAGAAGAATAGTGTGAGAAACACTAAGTATAATAGGAAAACCACATAATTAAGAATAAAATTTCACACTTAAGGTCTTATCCTAGGTTATCCATGGTCCTTTCTAAAACACTAATATTGTGTTCTATGGTTAGACATATCCTTAGGATTCTTACTAAGGCTTTCAAATCCTAGTTTCCAAAGGTTGACTATACCATTCCTCTGATACCAAATATAACGACCCATACTTTACATACATTGTTATTACTTAAAAATTGAATCATACTTATTATAACATATTACAAAACCATGAAAGGACTATATAGGTATAGTGTCTTTAGAAACTAGGAAACATAAACAACTGGTTCATAAAGCGTCTACACTGTCTCCCATTTATATCATCATATCTATAGTCTATTTTGGAATATATTACTTAATAAGATTCTTCCTGACCTGGGGAAAGAAAACATACAAAAGAGTGAGCTCAAATGCTCAGTAAGGGTAAACAAAAGAAATATCAATCACATCATATTCATAAGAACATAACATTTTGGAAATCTTAACCTGCAAAAGAGAGCACAATTTCATAACATGGGATAAATCATAGTAGTGAAATGAAATCCCAATAATTATAACATAAAACATGAAACTTTGTGGAATACACACATAATCATATATAATCATTTCTTATTAGTCAATACTCATTTCCAAGACTATCTTTGTGGACATAGTCCATTTTTGAACCGAGTTCACTCCTCGTTTCAGTCCTGTTTCACTGAACCGGTATAACCTGCCGTTCCAGCCATGTCTATCTCATGAGATATAAATTATTTACCCAATTCATTTGAGGGAGATATAGTTCCCACCCATCTCATAATGATACCATTCTTATGTGTTCCACAAAATCATAAATCATACATCATCACATAACCCATGTAGTAAAAATGGGATTCTTAAATAACATGAAATCCTAAAAAAATTCATATAAAATAAAGGAATTCATAAAAATAATTCCATCACAACATAATCAAATCAATGTAATAATAGGGATAGAAAAAGAACCCTATATTATCTTATATGGAAAATAATTTTGATAAAGCACTTGAACTCCATTCTTGAGGAAAATATCATTTCTACTTCAAAAACATTTTCCTTTCTTTAACATGTCATACAATTTTAAACTAAAAGAAGTTGATTAAAAATAAACTTGAAAACTTGTAAAGGAAGATTCTTGGAAATAATGTTTTAAAAATCCATTCATGTCGTATAAGTTAAAAAAAACATTCTTCTCGTACTTTTGTCAGAAAAGTCAAAAAGTACCTCGTACGATAAACGACAAAAGATTCCTTTCATATCTTTTACTAAAAACTCACCAAAGGGTAAAATTGGATTTAAACAATTGTAGGTGGATGGGGAAATATTACATAATGATGAAACATGGATGTGGATGATAAAATACACCCTAGTAAATACCAAAGTATAAACAATCTCGGATAAAATGAGATTGTGATATTTTTCCTTACCTTAGGTCCGATTTGCTTCGTATGTGTTCAAACCTCCGGTATAATGATTTAAATAATGTTATTGACTTATTACAGAATCATACATATTTTTATGATATCATATATGGTCATATTCTTAGCTTCTTATTAGTAATATATCATTACTACTTGTTATTCAGGTGTTTATTACTTTTTGTTCTTATGCGTGTTTTGTCGAATAAATTCGTATTCTTCTCTTTAGGTTATAGATACCTCATTTCCATAATGGTATTAATGTAATATATATCATATTAATTCATTAAATTCATTTATATAATCATTATGTAATGAAGATCATGTAGAACGAGTCGCATCACATCGTGGAGACGGTATTCCGTACGTACGCACGAGCGAAGCTATCATTCCCATGATCGTGGAATGGTATTGGAGTGTATGTATACTATTTCAGAATAAATATCACTTTACAATAATCATATATAGTTATTATTTACACCATTATACCCATCCAAGTAAGTTTGTGGTGGAAAATAGATTACACCATGGCGTAGAGACGGTATTCCGTACGTACACACGCGCGGTGATTTCATTTTCCGTAGGATGGATAGATGGTGAAATAGGGTTTTTTCATACTTATAATAACATATCAATATATGAGTGATACTGATGTTATTACTTCATAATGAAACAACTAAATAAGAAGAAGTTGAAGAAGAAAGAATTTGGAAAGGATCGGTAATGGATATTACCTCTTTTTTTGACGTGCGTCTTTTAACCCCCTCTTAGGGCACTAGGGTTGGTCTTTGAAGAAGATCAGAACCTCTAGGATGATTCTAGGGAAGTGGAGAGGAGAAAGTGGAAGGGGTTAGCCGAGCATGAAGGCTCAAATTGGTGTGAGGAGGAGAGGGTGGTGGTGCCCTTTTATATGGGAGGAGAGGGGCACCTTTGGAAAGTGTGGATATATTATTTTATTATAAACTTATCTTCGGTTTCAAAAGGTCCAAAAATCATTAAGGATGAAGATAAGAAGACTCATGGTCGAAATAAAATCATCCAATCATAATTGGACATGTTTTGGAAAATATTTTAATCATTATAATCTTATTTATTTAAATCATTTGTTAGTGAGGTAAATATTTCATCATTATTGTGTCATAAATAATTTAATTTATTTAGTGTCTAAAAATTATAAAAAAAATATATCATTATGTAGGAAATATCTTTATATTTTTAATTAATTTTTATAGTCGAAAATATAATTTATATAACCCCTTATAAAAATTGATTACTAAAAGATTTTTGTTAATGTCAATTTTGTCTTTACATTAAATTAATTAATCCAAATTGTCATTGTCACTACCAGGTGGCTCAATGGGGTCCCAAAATCGACCCAAGGATGCCCATGGTCGGCGAATACTCATCCAATAAGGATAGGACATGTGTCAAGGTAATTTTGAATTATTATAATTTTCTTTTAACGTTGAATTACCCTATTTACCTTTAACCGTAGTAAATAAAAAAATTACCGTAGTTACTATTCATAATATCAAAAAATAAAAGTAACCTATTAACATAATCTGGACCCACTGATTCCAAATATGGAATCCATTTTTCAAAATTCAAAACACAGAAGTCTCAGTAATTAATTTAAAATTAACCCTGTTGTTAAGCAAACGGGTTTTAAAAGTTAAAACATTGCCAAAGATTGAAATGTTTTAACCTATGAATTCAATGTAAAATTAATGCTAATGAAATAAATTATATTAGATGGTGAAAATATATTCTATTTGTACTTTAAAAAACAACCAATATTATAATTTAACAATATAAAGTATTGCGATGAAAAAAGTTGTTTTTAATTAAAATATAGCGTGTTTTTAAGAGATAATTACTATCAAAAGATTGACACTTGTTTATGTCAGGTTTAAATGTGACATTACATCCAATGAAAAAAATTGTATTAAATTGTAAAAATATATTCTAAATATACTTTAAAACCACTCAAATTAATAATTTATCACTATTAATTATTTCGGTTAAAAAAGTTGTTTTTAATTTAAATTTAGTAATTTTCACTATTCATCAGAATATGAAAGTTATCCGAAAAGTACCAAAATTTCATCCTAAGATAATTTCGATATTACGAATCCAAAAATGAAGTCCATTATGAAAAATAAAATTTACAAAATTTCAAAAAGTGGTTATTTCTATTCATAACGGCTAGTTTTAATAATATTTTAATATCATATCGTTGTTTAGTGAAACTCGGTATTGCGTACGACACAAGCTATTGAGGAAGGCCGCGGTTGCGTGTAAAGAAAACCAAGCTAGTGTTGTGTGTAGTGAAAGATTCCTTTGATGATTTATATAACATAAAAACAAAATATTTCTCATAAAAGTCTCGGGTGTTACAATAAAGACCCTCCTCTAGCCGTTTTAGGGTTGGAGAAACTTTTAAAACTCTATTGCAACCCTTTAAAGGCATAAAAACCCCACACTATCCACATGAAATGATTCAATTTTTAGGTAAAAGTGGTCAATGGTTCTTCAATCTTGGAGAAATTCTATAAAAATACCAAATATTATCATTCCAACCCAAGGAAGCTCCATAATATAGTCATTAAATTGGGTGGATCCCATGTTATCACTGAATAAATCTTCACTAGGTCCACTGCTACTTTTTCTTATGAGATGAAATATCCCAAGAAGTGGTCCTCATGAATCTAGAACTAAAGCATTGATAGATTCTAAAAAATATGGTGCTCCTCGAGTATGTCTATGAAATTATAAAGTGCCTCACATGATCATCCATGGATGATGAGTACACGAGGATTTCATCAAAAAATACTACCATGAACCAATCTAATAAGAGACAAATGATCTGGTTCATGAATCCCATGAAAATTTCAAGGTAATTTTTCATATGAAAAGGAATAAAAAAGTATTGAAATCAGAATTCCATATTCATTATGTCCTCATGCTAAACTTACAGCTCGTGATACCCTGATATGAGATCATTCTTCAAGGATAATCTAAACCCTTTATCCAATTTTAGAGGTCATTGATTCTTGGTAGTGGAAAAGTATCCTTCACACTCAACTGGTTGAAGTGATAATAAAACACATATATCATCAAATTCCTATTAAAATAATGAAAGAACAAAATTTAGTCTACCTAGAGTCACACATTGGTTATGAAAAATCCCCCTGTTTTCAAATCCTCTAACAGTATTTTCATCTAATTAAATATCTATGTAAGACATCTGATATACTAGAACAAATATATTATAGGTTCTTGGGTTCAATTATTTTAAGAATTAGATCTCCAAGTTTGGAGGTAATCCCAACATGTCCTTAGGGAAGACAACTATATACTCTTCCACCACTACAAGAAACGGATAACTCATAACATCTACTTATCTAAGGTTAATAATATTCAATTTTTGAGTAATAAACTATATCCTATTGTGTATGAACCCAACCTGATCTTCCTAGGTTTCATTCTCACCAACAAAGTAAAACCTCACCCCAAATATGTGAACACACTATATCCCCCACCTAAAAAATAAATATGTGCATGATCTGTGTATATCCAATCCACTACTAGTATGATGTCACAAATACCCATTGTTGCTAAAAAGAGATCTAATAACAAGATCTATCCTCTAATATTCTGGTCATACTATCAACACAAATGTGTGATCATTGAATCCCATCCTGTAGGAGTCTCTAAATTCACGGATTTCACCGAAGGCTCAACTAGAATCTCTAGGTCATGAAAAAGGTAAGTATCAAGAAAAGAGAGAAACATGCCTATGTTCATCAATACTATAACTATGTTTTATAATAAATATATTATTCCCGGATCCAAAGTGTTATAGGCCTCCACCACATGAAACTATTCGCTTCCTAGACCACCAAATCCTTGAGCCTAGCATATAAAACATAGGGGTGGTAGTGGTAATAGATCAAACCATATGCCACATCTTTCATCTCTCCTTAACCTTCTTCCACATATGATTTGGTAAAAACCACCCTACTTGAAAATCTACCTCTTCTTAAGTTTTCTATCTATTGCATCTCCTTCAGTTGTGTGGTTGGTCGGAAAATATCATGGGAGATGTCCCCAACCTTTATAAGAGTAGCACCACCTCCCACTAGGATGACTAAAAACATCATAAGTTACCCAAATTGAAGACCCCCTATCCTAAGACCATCACCTAATGCAACTCGCATGCCCGAATCCCTAGGTTTTTCATTGGCTACATGGTGCCAAATTCTCAAATCCTATGTGCCTACTAAAAACAACAACTATCATCATCTGCTCAGCCAAAAATATCTCCACTACCAAATCATACTCTAGAACTCCAACATAGGTAGGAATGAAAATATATACCGCACTAGCCCAGATATATCTATGTAGACCACAATAAAAAATCCTTTCTCAGAATAACATATCTCCAACCATATATATGGAGTATCAAAAGAGGTTAGTGAACCATGATTAATACTCATCCATAGTCATAAGAACTTATTAATGATATAAAATATCTTGGATAAAAACTATTTAAAATATATTATGAGGGAAATAATCTCAAAATTTTCACTAAAAAAATTCAATAAAAGTGTCACATCATCATACAATAGAGTCAATAGACTCTACCATCATCTTGTTGATCCTTACATAAGACTCTCTTCTAGGACCACCATCTAGTTTTTAGGTTTTCTAAAAAGGTGTAAAATTATCTTAAATACCTAAATAAAGTCCTAAAATGTTTTGGGGTATGTATAAAATCAAAACATGATGGGTTTATATCATAAAAAATCATAAAGTGTGCGCATCCTACACACCTCATCTACCTTTACAACTGGTGTAACATACTGCACAATCTATGGTGGAATGACTAGAAAACCACCAAAAGGTTCCACCTTTCAAACAAGTCCTTGTATCAAAGCCTCATCACTATGAGTATCATTCTTATGATCCAAATATATAATCCTAGATCGTAATCATCAATAGGGAATCTTGAAATAGAAAAGATATACCAAATTCAAGAGTATATCTGTGGAGCTGAACCAAGAAGGACATAGAAACCACAACCCATTATAATATGATAGATGTACCAATGTTTTCCCTATAACCAATGTCCATATGTGGTGAGTCAAAAATAAGTTTATAAATGTCCTGGTGAATGGATACATTATCCAACACATCAAGAGTAGATTCCCTATCTTGAGAGCTAAACTGAAAATATTTTAATATTTTTTCCCTAGTCCCCAAACCAACATTGTATCTCGACAATATCTAAAACCTAATACTTGGATGAAACTTCCATGGTACCACTCTATAGTAACGTGACACACTAGTTCCTATATAGATGGTGAAAAGACAATTGTGACACCGAGAGGCTTCCTCCAATAGGCTAGGGAAGGATGAAAAGTGACTACTAGAAATAATACACACATGGGAGGCTTTATCCTAAGATACCTACACACACACATTTCAAATCTACCAATACTATGCTAAAAGGTAAAAAAGAATTAATACCATAATAAATGAATTTATCTATATCATGCACTAGAGTATGAAATAGTTTCTAAAAATCTTAAGGGATAAATTAAATGCCACAAAAACTGTAAGAGTCTTAATTACGAAGAAAGGAGGGGACTGGTGTCAAATGTAACACCTGGTATGAACCATGATATGTGTATATCATCTATTCTCCATCTAATTATAGACCACCTATGACCATAGAAAACGGTCAATCATATTCATAAGACAATAAATGGGTGGGAAGATCGCGTGCAAGGGTGAGTATAACAATACATATTATGACACACCAAAATCACAAAAAATATAGAAAAAAGAGAGTATTCATCTCATCATAAATAATTTACATCAATCGAAATATGATAAATATTAGTAATAAACCAGATTTTCCCAAAATTGAAATTATGTCTCAATGTATGGTCACAACCACACTTCCATTCAAGGATCATACTCAGGGATTCAAGGTAACACACATCTAGGAGAACACACTCCCTAATTTTGATAACACTGATGTTTCTCATCCAATAGGTCATTCTCATCAGGACTCACCCTAAATGACTTTGAAAAGGAACATAGAATATTATCATAAAAATATTGGGGATCTATCCCTAGGCCTGTGGTGGTATATCTGACCGTATCTAGAATAACCTGCTAATCAGGGCATCAATGCATGGGTATGTTGGTCACACAGATTCCTAAACCCCACATAAAGAATAATATATGACAAAGTATATGAAATTAGGACACATGGAGGGATTCATAGAACTCTATTGTAGAATGGTCCCATAGAGGGGATCATGTCCTATTATCATAACATGATTCCTCACCCTACCCACATGTAGATGAATCGAGGGAACATTGACTAAGGAAACATTTCCATGATGAATATAACAAGGCCCTCAAACTACCCAATTTAATGTAAAAAATGTGTACTAGGATTAAATGGTGTGTCTTTCCTACTATGGTTCCAACTGTGTGCTATGGAATGTGCCCATGTACTAGGAG
Source organism: Viscum album (assembly GCA_963277665.1). NCBI lineage: Eukaryota > Viridiplantae > Streptophyta > Magnoliopsida > Santalales > Viscaceae > Viscum > Viscum album. The sequence continues at coordinate 1,485,727,382 of OY728137.1, read as the reverse complement.
GACATGACCCAAGTTCTTTAGACTAGACACTGTGTAGTCCAGATCTTTTATAAACCATTTATTCTTCACACGATTCCCTTTGCACCTCCTCAACAAGTGGATCTACCTTGATTATCTAACTTAATAATAGATCTGGGTTGCCCACACCTTTCTATTCATCGATGGCCAATTCCTAGGCATCCAACCAACTTTGGAATCACCTGTTATCAATTTATTGCAACAAAGAGTGATTTTTCAATGATCACCTTCTGGGTATTTGTCGAACTGCTCACCAAATGTGATATTGATGATGAACACACTAAGAATGGGGGTGATAAATTCACCCAAAAATAGGAAGAGGAACACATCCCTTCCAATATTTTAGTCGGCCTCAATTCACATCCATTATAATGATGAATGAATAATTAATAATAATGATTCATCAAACTAATATCCTTTCTGAATTTCTGGTAAGATAATATAATACTCGTACATCAACCATCGATCAGTGAATCAATATTGACAGAATAATTGGATTATATTTCAAATGGTATTACAAACACAAATAAGTTACATAAAAAAATACATCCTCGTATTTTTATCAATCAACAATGAATAATGGATCAACATTTTTGTTATTGTAGAGACTCACGAGCTCCGTGGGCTCACTGATTTCCAAAGCATGATCCGTTGTTGATCAACCAAGAATACTCCTCCAATAGATCCTCTCCCAAACCATAGGGTTATGCAGATATCCATAATTATTTTCCATAATAAGGATTATATATAGGTGGATAGGTATAGAAATTAAATAACCAATTAATTAATTAATTAATCTATTTATTTTATTCACTCATGGTATCTATTTAACAAAACACATGATGCCAACAAGTGTTATATCACATGTAGGTTAAAACACACATTCTGAATTTTATGTTTGTCTTAGATTTATGATATGGTACTCTATTTAAGAGTTATTCGATTTTAAAAAAAATATTCTTGTGAGATATAACATATTTATCATTTTTATTTTATCATTACCCAGACTTCTTTCACCACAACATATCACACTGACAATCCACCTAGCCCAGAAAATATTATATTAAATATTATGACATTTTTTAAGAAAAAATGTGTATTTATAGAAATATTTTTTCAAGATAAAAAAGTTACTGTTATATTTTATTAGATCTTTCTTAATGATCAGTGAAATAATACAACTACAAAATAACTTTAGCTAGATAAGAGAGTCAATTAATTTTTTTCAAATGAAGAGACCATGATTATAGTTTCCTAAGAAGACATATTATATATATATATATATTGATTTTATATTTTACTAAAGAGATATAATTATAAAAATTATAATATTTGATTAAACCGCAAATTTTTGAACACATATTCATTATTTCTCTTTCCATGTAACTAACATCTTGGAATCATAATAGATAATGTTATTTGAATATCATGTGTGGGGAAAATTAGTTGATAAAGATAGAATTACTAGAATCAGTAAACACGAATTGTGAATATAACTCATGTCAACTATTTGAAATGAACAATTATGCTAAAATAATGAAACAATCAAATTTTTAAAAACACAAAATATAAAACTTAAAAAAACAAACGATAAAATAACACATAAAATTTAGGATAATGAAAAATATATTTAAAAAGTAAAAAATATTTTTTACAATGAATTTCATTTACATTAGATCAATAAATTAAAGAGAAACACTGACTAAAGTAAATATAATATATGTAAAATCACAAAACACATTTGAAAAAAAACATAGAACACAAAAAAAAAATTGTTACACATGACACAAAATATTAATGTCTTGCATTAAAATAGACATGAAACATGATGTAAAGTCATAAAAGAAAAATAATTAGCCGTTATTTATTTATTTTTTTGAAACAAATATACACAATGTTACGTTTTAGTATAAAAAATAAAATAATTTGTCAAAAAATAACTCCTTAAGGATCTAAAAAATATTATGGAACCAATTAATGTTCTCATGCTTCCCTGAATGAATTTATATCCTATTTTGAATATGATTTAATATAATGATCCTAACAATACTAAAAAAATATAACTCAAGGAATAGTTCAAAAGTATTTGAATGAAATTTTTGTTATTATAGAGTGACATGTATCATATATGAATTTTTGGGTATGAAAAATGTTTTATATAATATTCAATTTTCTTAAATTTACAAACATTTTTATATTCATTTCCATTAGTTTATTTTAGATACAAAATACACTTATAATTATATGAATTATGATTTATTATATACTAAAATAGTGAAATGTTATTAGATTTAGGAACACACACACACAAAGACACACCAAAACACACACATATATCCTTTTATAGATATCCATTGGTGTCTTTATATAGTATGGTATCCTTACACCGTGTTTTTAGAAATAAAATAGTATTATACAACCAATTAAAAGAAACTTGTTTATATATATTATTAAATGAATTGTTCAAAATTAGTATATAAAATTGTAACCATATGGATTTAATAATTAAATTTATCTATTATGTTTGGCATCTTTTGTATATATCTATGCATAGTAAAAATTAAATTTGATTTTTTACAGGATAGAACATCTTATACGGGTTAAGAAGGCACCCTTACATGGACCAAAGGCCCTATAGCCTAAAATCCCATTACAGTTTTGAGGGTCTAAAGGCACTCTGGAATGAAATCCCCTTAAATTACCCAAATTCCCATTCTATTAATAGTACATATATATTACCTTCTATTTCTATGGTTTATATAAAATGTATCATAAAAAATTCGGATTTATAAAATTAAGTATCCATGAATTCCAAAAAAATATTTTTAAAATACTATGTAATTTATATTTAAAATATATTTATTATAAAAGTAAATAGATTAATTATTTTTCCCTCTTTTGATACGTTTTAAAGATAATACTATATATACTATTTTTTAGTAGAATATTCACATAGTTATTGTATAGTTGGTATATTTTCGTTTGATTTGATTTTAATTTCTTATTTATAAGTATGATAAGGATTGAAAAATGAAATTTTTTAGACACCCAATGTTGGATTTCATTATTATTATGAAGAAGTTAGAAAAAAATAATATTTTTAATTTTTATTAAAATTTTATAATTATAATTAGATATAATAATTTTGAAAGAGTATATAATGTATGAATGGGTGATGAGTGATCCTAACCAATCATGGTTAACTATTTCATTTAAACAATCAATACAAAAAGTTTAGTGATTATTTATATTATATATGATTACTATAAATATTTTATTATAATTATTATTTATATATAAAATTTTACTTAGAATACTTAAAACATTAGTAAGTGTGAAGAACATATTTATGGGGTAAAAGTGGGTTACTTTTATAGAATTAGTGCTGTAGAAACTGATTCCCTATGTTGTATTGGCTTAATTTTTTGTTTTCCTTATAATAATTATATATAGTAGTTTTAGACCTTTTTTATTCACCAAATAAAATTATTGAAATAATATAATATATATATGAGAAAAAAATTTCTTACTATGTTCCATTATGAGTTTAAAAATCTATTGTATGAAAATTATTTGTGGTACGATCCATGTTTTGAATTCTAACATTATCAATGGGAATCTGTATCTTGGCCCTTTGATGATGAGATTCCAGAATCACAACCCCTAAATTTTCATATATTGATATTTAATTGTAAAGTTAATCATTGTTGATAATATACTACAAACCTATTATAACGAGTTAGTGTTCATTTATTAATATATATATATATCGGAATCAATTTAGCCCTAAAATAGTTAGAAACTAGTAAGTTAATGGGTTGACTGTGAAATTAAGCATAAAATATCTCCACTATACAATGGGTATGTGGATTAATGAATTATTGTTTTTGGACAATTGTTTGTTGTTATTAATACCATTTATGGGTACTTTTAATTCTTGCAATTCTATAGATATTATGATAAAAAATTAAAGATAAATATTATGATATGTGCCTTAAATATTAGATAACTAAATTCCATTTTAGTATTCCTCCTTTCTTAGGACCTTTTAAATTTGTTTCTAAAAAATGAATCAACACTTATCATTATAACATGATAATATTATCCTAAATATGATTATGTTACTATGAATAATTTTTCTTTACTGAAAACAATTAACTTGTCTTATATCAACACCACATAAATTATAAATATATAATAATGAATTTGTTATAAGGTTTTACTGTATTAAATAAAAAATAAATATTTCTTTTAAACAATTTACCCAACCATCCCATATTTTGGGGAATTTTTCATGAACCAATATCTACTTTTTATTTATGTGGAATTGGGGAAATGGAACACCATAATCGATCAATATTTATATAAATATAAAAAAATGATCATTTTTAATTTACATAACACCACTGATTTATTATAAATCAAAATAACATTTTCTTTGTTATGTATTTCATTCCCTCAACTTGATTTTTAGGGGTATTTTTGTTTTTTATATGTTTTTTATTCTCAAAGTTAATTTTTTATTTTAAAAATAGAAATTTATGAAATTAAATAACTTATACATTTAATTTTAAATAAATTAAAAAAAGATAAAATTTACCTCAAAACCCTCATCTTCATGTTTTGAAATGAAAGCATCCTCAGATTCTTTAGATATAATATTTGAATATTATAATAGAGGATACACATTCCTATCAATGTTGCTTCTACATTTAGTTTAAATAGTAAATTTGAATTATCAATAAGTAAGTCCTACAAACATTAATATAAAATTAATCCAATGTTCTTCTAAGATAATTGAAATTTTAAAAAACTAAAGCAATTAATATTAGATCAATAGAATCAAATGATAAAAAGAAAGTTATAAAAATCATATTATTATAATTTAATACAAAATGATTATCTTAATTATAGGAAAAATATTTTATAAAAAATTAAATTGATTTGTGAAATTCATTCTAGTAGTAATTACATTTTAAATAACTAAAAAATATTTTTTTGTTCAATATTACATTCATTATTATTCCCGCAAACCATAAATTTATTCCCCCAATTCCTTACATCGATGACCTTAACTAATAAAATTAAGTGAAATAACTATTTAATTTCATTTATATAGTTTTACATATCATGGTAATTTCCTTAAAAATTGTTATTATACTATTCTACTCAGTGAGAAGCAAAAAAAAAACCCATTGGAGACAATATCTTCTCCAGAGGAACATCAAACCCAATAATAATAATATTTTTTTAATGAATGGTTAAAAAATGTTTTCTCAATTGATAATCCAAATCTCATATTTATAGTCACCTCTCACATACAAGACATTATCTACATTGGGGAAACCATAAAATGATCATGATATCACCAAATTGATTAACTTTTTTTCTTAGAAAATTAATTTATCAACATTAACTACACTCTCGTTATCAATTTTGTTGAATAAAAAAATAAATAAATAAATAGTTTAATTAAAATTTCATATTTTTTAAATGATCTTAATGTAATACATATTTAATAAATGTGATTTCTTTCCTTGATAATGGATAAATGCATTGTTTTATCTATAAGCATGACTCTGTTATTTTATAGTGCACTACATTTATCATGCTTCTTTTTGTAAAATGAATAATTATTATTTATAATCCTTTTGTACGATATTACATTTACACTTGACACTTTATCTATATATCATATTTTTTCCAAAATAGATTTATGATTTATAGACTATTGTTTAAAAATTTGGTATTGAAACCCACTTATGAACAATTTAGTATATGTGTGTCACCCCAAAACAATTATCCTAGATCTGGTGCTCATAGACTCATACTTTACATAATTGGTTTGATACGAGTTGTAAAATCCTAGATATAACCACCCATAATTAGAAAATTAACAATAATTTGTGTATCTCTTAAACATGAGGGATCTTTTTTGATTAAGAGATTTAAATAATTAATATACAACATAAAATTATAAATACCATGTTCTTTGTTTGAAAGGTCAATTTTCCCATTATATATGAAATTAATTAATTCATAAAAAGTCTTAAACATCTCCCACAAAGTTTTTACATATCTATTATTTGTATAAACATGTCACATTTACTAAATTTTTACCTAAATGGGGAAATGAAAAAATAAGAAGTTGTGATCTCAAAATCACAGTAATGGAATCATATAACTAAAGGGATCATGGAATAAACATGGAATAAGAATTATGGAAGGAATAAGTGAACAAAATGATTTTATAATAAACTTGAAACTGAAATAATGTTATATCTATGACAATAAATGAATACATGGATATCAATAATACTACTCTCATACTGAAAAAATACTCAATGTTTTTCATAAAGAACTGGTTATTAAGGTCATGTTCGAAAATACTTTACTTGTCATTGAGACTGCTGTCAAGACATCTTCCTTAATTTATAAGGCATACACCAAATACCCAAACCAATTTTGTTTCATGAGACCTATCGATATATATAGGGGATATATAATTCTTATCCCTACCCATCACTTGATTATGTCCAATGCATTCACCTCATACATTTCCCTAAGGATCTCCATACTCAATAAATTTTTTTCTATTCATATAATGAGAAATATGGAATTAAAATACATGAACTACCTTTTTTAGCATTTAATAATCATCAAGAATTCCAATACATCTCCCTATATCAATAAAAATGACAACATGATCAAAACTAATATATATGGATAATTCAAATAGTAAAAAATTATATAGTAAAAATTCCAATAAGATTCTAAATTCTAATTACAAAATATATAATTCTATTACTTTTACCATTGTTAAAAGAACTATATTATTTCTTGGTAAGCATCATAAAAGTAGAATTATATAATCTATGGTGTTGCTACTATATAGAGAAATGAGTATATGGCTATATAGATACTTTAAAAAAATTATCATAAGACATCCATATGAATAAGGAGGATGGTTTCAAATGAATATATTCCCAATCTATAAAATAAAATCTATGTGGATGTTGAAATATATGAAAAATATCCTTGCAAAAGAATGCTTGAATGAAAGAACTCAAGAAGGGATAATGAATTATATTATTTGCTACCATGAGTTCATTACCCAATATTATATATGTATATATATATTAGGGAATAAATATTGATATATAAACCCTATTAAGGAAAATATTTTTTAAAATTACAAGGGAACATAAAGAGAAAACATAAAAGATATTTTTGAAAATATTTTTAACATTAATGGAAAATATGAGGTTATGGGTCACCTCTAATAGAATTTTTCTAAAGGTTAAGTAAAAATTCATTGAAAATTTTTAATTTTAAAAATAATCTCTAATAACTAATCCTAGAACATGAAATAATTTCTTCTTTATAAAATGTGGATCCAAAACATTTGATTTTGAAAGGGACATTTTTAATACTTGATATTTCCTTTATTGAAATTCCACATTTTAAAAAGAGTAATAAAAACATTCTCCATATAAAAAATTAATTTTCCCAAATAGGATTATAAAATACCAAATTATTAAATATTTTGGTTATAGAACCCATGAATATAAGAATAATGGTCAAGATAAAACAATATAACTCAATGAGGATGATTTGACTTACTGAAATCCATACTAATGGGGAATAGACTATATCAATAGAAAATTGAAGAATATAACATGATTTGGATAGTCAATACCATGAAATAAAAGTATTATGATAAAAATATATCCTTTTATGGTGAATAAACCATTCAAAGAAATCATGGTTCATAAGAAGTAACATGTATCAAAAATTCATAATTGAGACCAATAAAACTCTTATTGCTTGAGTAACCATTCAGTAAAAACTCATTGAAACATATGGATTATTATTTTTCTTAATATAATATGGTTAAAATATTATTAATGATAATATATCTCATAAAGTTGGTTTATAATCCAAAAAATGAAATTAGGTGTATAATACGAATCAGGTCTTAAAATCAGAAATTTTAGATGAAAACCCATACCTCATAATATCAATGTAAATGGAAACACATCATACTCTTTTAGAAAAAAATATAACTTCATTAATTAATACTGAACCTTAATCATGTCTATTTTCATCTATAACTTTCATAAATTTTCATTCTTTACATGAATTCTTTTGATTTTCTATATCGGGTGTTTATGGGATGGATCATTTGTTCTAGTTTCATAATAGAGGAATCCATATTTATTATTCTTAAAAATAAAATAATAACTAGGAAATTAAGATTATAGATATAAATTTTATATAATCAATTAATATGTTACAGAATTATTTAATGAATATTTTAGTCTTTATAGTTGAAGATAATATTGATAATAAGCATTTTTTGATGATTATTGATGATAAGAGTCTGTTTTCTTAATTATTGAAATAAATATTTGTATAAAATATATAGAAAAAAATCATTATTTACAAAAATATAAAATTATAAAAGTAATTCATTTTATATAGTCACTCAGGATATAAATTCATAATATTGTCCAATCAGGTGCCTAAACCAACCCAAAAATAAATAATCCCTGATTTAAAGAATAGTTATGGGGTGATTTTGTTTTAATATCATTATAAAATAATCATAATTGTATTATTTAGTGTCTATAAGTGTGATATATTCTAATGTTCGTGAATTAGAAGAAGAATTAATGTATGTGGAAATATTACACAATCTGAATAAAATATTGTCTTCTTAGCATGATTATTTTAAACGATTAAATTAAAGATGATCATTTGTTAATCATATAGATAATATGTTCTCAATTTGTTTAACAAAAATTATTGTATCAGAAAAAAATTATTTATCTTTTAATTCCATCCTTATATCCATCCATGTAAGGTGGTGAAGGAAAAAACATGTTATGTTGTCGAAGTGCTACTCCACTCAACATAACGATGACAACTTTGTTTTTCTTAATGGATGGGGTATATGAATAAATATTTATAATACCATTAATATAATAAAATTAAAGAATATAAATGAAACTTATTTCTTTATATTATTGTTTGTAATATATTTTGATAAAGATGATTAATAAAAAAATGAAGTAGCTAATAATACTCACACCAAGGACTTGAATTTACCATGGAGATCTTCGTATAAATAAAGGTCTTATCTGAAATAATTTTGGTAGGAAGATTTTTAATGTGGTATAGGGCTTAATAATGAGAAAATAGAATGTTTTAAATAAGAAATGTTAAATATAAGTGTGTCCTTAGGTGGTGAATATGTTACCCTTTTTTAAGTAATTGGAATGGTAGTTTTAGAAATACCCATTGAATTTCAATAATTTAATTTCTATATTAAAGGTTGAAGTTATTCAAAAATGTAAAATGAGGAAAGGGGTGTTTTTTATCAATGCACACCTAAACTATCCATTTTAAATTATTTTTAACATAATTTGTCCTTCCCCCTTAATAAATGATCTTTTACAATTTTTTTATTGGGGTAAGATATTTTTAACCATAGTAATTAATTTTAATGAGAAAAATTAAAATTGAACATATTATATTATTTTAAAATTATTTTTTAAAATTTGAAAAATATTTTATGAAATAAAATTTCTACAGGTATGAAAATTAAATTTTAAAATATAAACACTTAAATGAATAATTGTTTTAGAGAAATTTAGTTTTTAAGATTTTAATATATATATATATGATAAATGTTACAGTGTAACAAATATGAAATCGATAAATTTATTTATTATGAATTGAATAAAACGAATGAGGTTTCCAAGGAAATATGAAACTGAACCTTACATTGCAGATACAAGATTTAAAATAAAGAGAAAAACCCATTTTTATATTAATGATAAATTTTTATTTAGTTCTAAAAATATTTGGCACTGGTTTTCTATATGAAATAAATATTTTAAAATGTATAATTTTATTCCTTAATTTTATATTTGAAAAATATAATGCCTTTTATATCTTCAACGTTAAGTTTGCATACTGATAAAATCATAAAAATTATAATTTTCTAGAATCTTGCATTTTTAACCAAAAATAAAGCCTTTTAGAATATGATCAAAAATTGATACTTAGTAGATTTTGATTTCATGAATTAAAAAATGAAGTTATATTTTTAATTTAAAATCAAAAAATTTATAAAATAAATTTTGTATAAAATCATAAAATATAAAGGAAAATCAATTTTACTAGAAATTGATATTTTCAAATATGAACTATTATTATTCTTATTACCAACAACATTGATTTTATCAAATTATTAATATCAGATATAATTTATCATCATTAATCATATGTTTCATGTAATAGAAGTGCATATCACGTTAAAATGATTTTTTTTGAATTTTTTCAATGAAATAAGTGATCTTATTACTCATTTTAGTTAAACTAATTGATTCTTTTCATATTAAATGTTATATTTATTTTTTTACGAATAAATTTCATAAATAGGTTATTACTATTCATTCTAACTTATTCAATAACAGGTTTTTAAAAGTCATACTTAAATATTTATATTTTATTAGAATATATGATGGATTTGTTTAAGTATAGTGTTGTGTATAGAGAAAGATATAGAACACATTGATTTTTTAATGTAATCATATGTTATAATTTTGTTATGTTAAATTCTACCCCATTTAAAAAATTCAATTCTTGCAATTTAAATCATAATATCAAAGAAATTTCTATAGGTTACTCATAATTAACTATACACCTCTTGATGACCATGGGATGTTTTAATATGTATCACTAGATTTATCTATATGAACAATAATTGTATGTTCTTTATAGAGAGATATAACCCATTCCTAATTTGACATAAAATTCTATTAAGGGATATAATTTATATCCATAAGGAATAACGTCCCAGAAACCATGGAATGATTTATATGATAATCATACCAATAGGAGTTTTTATTTATAAGTCAATATCCATTGGTTGGTGAAAATATACATGAAATAAGACACTATAAAATATAGAGTGGAAACACAATATCTAATTACTTATCCGTAGTTTCAAAGGATTTTCTTTATTCACGTGGTTATTGGTGACTATCTCTCTTGTTGGCCCTTAGATTAGAATATTGAGTCACATAATGCCCATAAGTCATGTAATTGAAGCAATGTTTTTTGTTTCTAATCTCTCTCCCTTGTATATATAAGTCCAATGACCTTCATAACCAAACTTATATAATTTAATCCCCATTTTTCATCCAATATTTTTTACTATATGAATTTGAATATTATTTTCTATATCATCTTGGTCAAATTATTTTTATAAGATTTCATCACTCTCTAATTTGTGTGTTTGGGATGAAAACTATGTTTATATTGTTAATCAAAAATCTTGATAGCTTGTTTGACATAATTAAAAGATCACCCACTTTATAACACTATATTTTTAGCCTAAAATTCTTAAAACAAACTTTTAACATGACATAGTTCAACAATTATCGCTATGTTTTTAACATATATTATTCTTTGTTCAACATTAGTTACTCTGAGTTCGGTCTTATGGTGACACACTATTTTCATGCATAAAGATCACATAGTATTATATAAACATTTAAAACATTTTATTATGATTAATCGTATAACTATAAAGTCTTATTTTCTATAGAGACTTGGATACATAAACAACTAGTTCATTAAATATCTACAATGTCTCCTAGTTCGTTCTTTATAACTAGCACCATTCTTAAAAACATCATACATAAAACTTATCTTCATATCCTGAGGAGATGTAAATATAATAAAGGGTGACCTCTAATGCTCAGTATCGCTAAAAAAGATATATCAATGATCATTTAAAAAAATCAGGAGCATAAATGGTATAAAAACCATTGCATAACCTTTTAAAATTATATAAAAAAATTATTAGATCATAAACATGAGTCAAGACATAAAGCATGTTAGTTTCAAATAAATGAATCATAAATGGATCAAAGATAATGATCCCTACAAAAGTAAAATTATCATAATATCAAGTCATAAAATATTGTCATAAACTATGGAATAATCATAATAATATAAATCTTATGTCAAGAATACCAATCATGATATTCGTAACAAGTTAGGCTTGGTGTAACTGCCTATGTACTTGCTTAAGTGTTGGGAAAACCTCTTGTGTACTCTCTTTCATTCTTGGGATAACCTTCCATGTACCCACTTCTTCTACCTTGGGATATCATCTTGTGTACAGTCTTTTCTTGTGCTTGAGAAAACCTCCCTTGTACCCTCTATTTTGAGTTTGAGATAACCTCTCGTGTACCCTTTTTCCAAAATGGGATAACCTCCAATGTACCATGTGAGAGCGTAAAATATTAATATTTACCCAATGAATTGAATTGATATATACTTCCATTCCCACCCATCAAATAATCTTAAATCCATTCAAATATTTTCTACAAGTTTATAAAAACATTCATCAAAACATAATATGTGGAAAAGGAAAAAGTTTCTATCGACATTTAATCATCATACCCATAAACCATATAGAGAAAGAAATAATATCATATCATTTGATCATATCCATACTAAATCATTAGTAACATAAAATGATGTTATCATAGATATGAAAATTCTTTTAAGTATCATTGGAATAACTATTTAGGAAAATAACCGTTTAATATTTAAATCGTATATTTAAATCTGAAAACGTTCCAAATATTAAGGAAAAAATTTTATTTGGAAATAAATTAAGAAAAATATGAAGGAATTTTAAAATATTTGAGTAGTCACGATGGTAGTAAATTTCAGCTAGTTTATGTAGGCTAAAATATATATTCCTTTCACATTTTCAATAAAAATTCAAAAGCACCTCATTCAGAAATTGATGAGAATATTCCTTTTAATTTTTTTGTAAAAGTGTAGAACATGTGTTAAAATTACATTAAATAATAATAGAAGAGTATAAAAAAATTATTGAAAATATTTTTAGAAAACATGGATTTATAAGAACAAATATTTTTATCCCAAAGTTTGAAATAAATTTGGTTTTCCATAAAAATGTTCTTTTAGTATCTTATATACTTAAAGTGAGGAAAATGAAAGCAAACCATGTATTATTAAGAAATAAATAAAATATAAGAAACTTCAGGTCATTATTTAGAGATAGATCATTAAATTTAATCATTGTAAACATAATCATAAACAATCCCAATAAAAAATGAGATTGTAACATAAATTCCTTACAACTTTTGTAATAATTATAACATAATCCCCATGAAATAATAACTTAAAATAAAACTTTTAACATACTTAATATAAACAAAATCATGATATGAAATGTCCAAGGGAAATAATTACAACTCATAAAATAATATAGGTTCATAACATTACATATTTCTCAAACAAGACAATTGGATACGAGAAACCCTTACCCCAAGTTCAATTTTCTTCAAAAGAACTCTACCAACCTCTTTTTTTGGGAGACCTCCTTTAGATCCCATTTTAAGGATCCTTGTAATGGTATTTTAAGAATACCAACACCTCTACTTTTAATCTTCTATATTTTATAAGAAAATTCTATAGAGGGTTTTCAAACTTGGTGGCTCAAATTGTTTAAAATAAAAAATAGAGGGGGTATCCTTTAATAAGGGAGGGGAAATACACACTTTGAATTATAAATAATTTTAAAATATAATTAAGTCATAATCAATAAAAATGATTTAAAATGTATATATATTCAAATGAACATATGATAAGGTCAAAATATAAAGAGAAAATAAAATTTATAATGTTTTTTAGGTCATTTCAAAACATAACATTTGGTTTAACCGCTTGGTTAACAAATTTTAATCTTACCCATGGTAATGAGTTTTTTAATATAAAGGGTTATAACTTTACTGATAAGATATTATCTCATAAATGGAAAATGGATAATGTTTTTGACCATTTACCATACTAATTCTCTTATATTCATATTTTTATGCTTCTAAAATAATTTCAAAAAAATATTATTGAACATTAAATATCACTAATTTAATTTTTATAACTACTAATTTAATTTGAATTGAAAGACAAAATAAAAGAAAATGAATTCAAATATAACCATTTTAAACACTTCAAATTTGTTATATTTATCTAAAAAATTCAAGGGGAACATTAATTCCCCCTAATAATATTACATTAATTATTTTTATAATCATTTATTTTTCTATAAATCATATAATTACTTTTTTGTGTTGTGTAAACTTTTAACGTAATTATTCAATCACTAAAAATTATAAATAATTAAAATTTTTATAAAAATCAAATAGTTTTTTAAAATAAACAATTGGAACCGAAATTATCCACTTTATATTCTTATTATAAAAATTTAGTGTTAATAAAGTCAAGAGAGTGACATTTTTTATTTATTATTTTATTAAATTTATATAAAGGCCATAATAAAAGAAAAATTTAAATAAGTGGACATATATTAAATAATATGACATATAGTTTCAAAATACACACATAAAATAGGGTAAAGGGATGTTTTGAGTTGATTTTGAGGTCTTTCTCACTGTTTTAACACTATTTTCCTCATTTTTTCCTTATGGAGGTGACAAATATTTATTTTGGTTACTATCCATAATGGCATAAAATAAAAGGTTCCTATATAAAAAATTTGAAACTAATTATTTAGAATGATGTTTCAATTTTCCTTATCAAATATCTATAAATTGAGGAAATTAATTTAAGATTAAAACACAATTCACAAAAGAAAATAGTTTTTCATAAAAATTTCTTTTTTAAGTATACTTTTTTTCAACATTTTTTTTAAAAATTATTATTGTAAAATTAACCAGACTAGTAATTCTATATAATAAATAATTTTTTTTCAACCAATTTTAAAATATAATGAAAAATTATAAATTCTAAAAAAAATATAGCTTTTCATAAAACTCAATATTTTTTACTATTCACTGGAAAATTAATCCTTTCCAAAAAATCCTAAAAATTCACCCTATGATAATTTTGATATGAAAATTTCTAAAATAATTTTAATTTAATTAAAAATCCGTTCTAAATGAGGCAAAAATTAATATAATATTTTATTATAAAAATAAATAAAAATCATTTTTGATGGAAATTTTTTAAGCATAATATGATTTTATTAAAATTTGACTGATTATCTCCCAATTATTAATTATTGTTTTTGATTAGGACACACATATATATATATTATAACATGGTTATTACTATTCATAACTGCTAATTTAATGACTATGTTATAATGGTTCTATTTAAAAAAAATAATATTTTGTGGTTCATATAAGCTTGGGTTTGTGTGTCATATATATTATCAAACATAATGATCCTTTAAAAATATCAGGATTCTATATTCCCCCCCTTTAATAAATTGTTTCATCTAAATTTTAATTTTTTCTCAATACATAAGAGTTTTCTATTTTAAAAATCATTTTTTGAAAACCTGCATCATAAAACGGGTTAATAAAACATCCTATTGAAAAGATGTAAGGGAAATATAAAGGTAATATATAATAACACATAACTAGGATTCCAAATGTGATAAAAATAGTGGTATGTGAAAATATGGACATAGAGGGAAAACACAATGTATAAATAATGACAGAGAGTGATAGAGAACATTGATCATAAAAAATTGAATGATCATGAGTAAGGTAACAACCAAAAAATGATAAATCATTAATAGGTTAAAGGGGCCATAGATTCATATAAAATGAATAAAATAGGAAAATATTTTTTTTCCTGATACTTTTCCTATATTTAAGTAATTACTTTATCATTTAGACTAAATAAAAATAAATACACTTACTTGACAACTACAATTTCATTTTTTAATCGATTTCCACCACAAATAACATATTTTTCTCCAGATGATGAGTATTTAAGATGAACTTTTCATCTCTTAAGATCTAAAATCAACTCCATAATCTGCAAAATGATATGAAGATATTTTTTATTTATTAAAATAATAAAATCAAACTAAATGGTTAGCATTAGGTAAGATAGTTTCCAAATATTATAAACCATACTATTTTACTCCATAATTTACACAATAACAACAAAAGATCAGTTTAGATCAGTTTATATGTAGACCTATATCCAAAATAACATCAATAACCTCAACATTAAATAATTTTTCAACCTCATAGTTGGTCTCATACCTTTTATCTTATATCAACAAAATGTAATTTCACTATTCCCATATAATATTTCAAGTTAAATCACATGTTAAAACAAAGAGTTACATATACCTCATCCTAATGAAACATCTATCAAAATATCATTAATCACCATGATGATCCTTATAATATAGTTAAATTCACCAAAATAATATCAATTAAATTTAGATACTAACATAAAAAGTAATCCTTAGCTTAACCAAAAAAATCTCTCTAATTATATCCTTATCAATTAATTACATTAATACCATGAAGAATATATATATACCACTATCTAATAGAAAATAATTAACTTAACATCAAAATATATACTAACTGAAAGGGTTTTTAGGCCTCTATAGTTTATTCTTCCAAAATTCTAGTGAAAGTTTCAATTCACCACAAAATACGATAACATAAAACCTCAAAAGGGGTATGTAAGATTTTAATCTTATGGTCAACCATAATGTTATAAACCTCTGATGGCATCCAAAAATATTATGCTAACCTCACATGAAAACATATATTCATCCTAAAATACAACAAACTTAATCAAATATAAACTATATCACTTTTTTTATAAAATCGTTAACTAATTTCAAGGTCACCAATACTATCCCATTTATTTCTCCTATAGAAAGTGTAAATTTTTCCAAAAAAAATTATTAACACAACATCATGCACATATTAAGGGTTATATTTCCATCAATCAAATGTTATAAAAAAATATCACAATATCATCTAATCACTTTTCTTGGTTATTAGTACTGTTCAACAAATGTTTTCAAATACATAAAAATAAACAACTAAAAAATAATCCTTAGATGTTTCATAAATCTTGTGATGTACTAGGATCAGTTCACTTATAGGTAACTAAACCTAATAGTCAGATGGACCCAGGTATACCTCCCTTTATTTTATAGGCTACCAATTAGTAGTAATGATGTATGGTGATATGGTGGGCAGTCTATACCCTCTTTATTAGAGTGGAGAAAAACTATCTTAATAATTAGTAATATAGTAGAAAAAATATAATGAAACATAAAAATAATATAGTTCAGTATAAATAGACATCTATATTAAAATAAACAGTCAAAATTCAAAGGCACTATCATATACAGATGATGTCATTTCTTTACCAAATGAACATGAATACATGGAAGTAGTCATACATGTTATACTTGTATAAAAAATAAACGAAAAGGCCAATAACTATCTCTAGGATAATACTAATCCCTATATCAGTCATCCTATATGAACCCAAAGTGATCAAGTATCCATAAATGAGTGATTCCCTTTATCTCTACGTGCATCCATGAATTATTTCTTAGTACCCTACGATGACCCAAATAAGTTGTGAGTAAAACTCTATAAGCCACCAAAAATAGTATCTAATAAAAATATGTCCTATGAATAAAAATTATAATAGTCTACATGTATAATATAAAATATGTGAATAAAATTTAACCATGTTGAGCTTAGGGTCCTTAAGGGGAACAAGGATTACTGTACTTTCTCTGACATATGTTTGATGTCTATAAGAATAAGATGATTTTAGTTCATCCTAGGTAACATGTAACATAGAAAATAATTCCATATAATGTAATCATGTGGGATCCAAGAGTAAACTATCGAATAATTGAACTTATAAGGTCTAACCAACTCAAAATAATAAACCATGCATCTTTTCTATATGAGTCTGAGTGTAATCCATGGGATGAACCCTTAGCATTCCACTGTGAATTGTTCAAACTATGTCCAATGAACAAGTACAAGGTAATTGTGGGATATAATTGATTTGTATATTAAGAAGATAATCCATGGAATCATGTGTCTAAGGACATGAAGAAAAATCCCATGTGATAATCCTCTCATTCTATTTGCAAGAGATTATGGGGAATTGTCGAATATTGACCAAGGTATCCAATAATATAAGACATTATCCAAACCATACTACAGTATCCCACATAAAGGTGGAATCAATGAATCATATGGAAACCTTTTATTTCAACCAATCTATTCCATGCAGTGTATCCAAGTCTTACTCAAGGTGGTCCATCCCATTAATGCGATCCATGTCCATAGGAGTAGGCACCTTCGATTTAATAATCAAACCTGGACCATGATAAACATAATTCCAAATATATAATTAATTATGATTTGTTTATGTATTCAATTTAATTACAATTCATTAAAATGGGAATGATATTATTCATTCAATATTAAAATTCAATTAATTAAATTATATTAATCCTTTGAGAAATGAAAACCTAAACAAACCTCATTGTTTTTTTTGGTTTTAATAAAGAAAATTTTACAAGGGAATATAAATGTACCCACACTAAATGGTATTTCATTTTGAGGTCATCAAACCCCACACAATAAAAAATGGTATAATAAAAGGTCTATATTATAGTCTAGTCACTTAATTTAATTAATTATACATTTTAGAGTAAATTCATGGAAAGTATGGTGTGAAGCACAATAGTGAAAAATCATAAACATACAAGACTGTATGAAAAAATCTTAAACCACCTACCTTAGATCGGTTGTAGGATCATCATATATTATTAGCCTCTAATTTGTAATAGAATGAGAGAAAATGAAGAAACCAAACAAACACTCTAAAAAAAGGGTAAATCAGGTCATCTGGATAGAATGTCCAAGATGGTGAATAAAATTAGGAAATGGAATAATAAGAATCATAGAATTTATGACAATGATAAAACATGATGAAAAATGGTTGAATCGGAGACCATATAAGGGATATTTCACAAATCCTATAAGAATATGGATAACAGGATATTCCAATTGCTAGATTTGTTGTGTTGGGGGGGGGGAGAGAAAGGTAAAAAAAGGGTTAATGGCTAGAGGGAAAATGGTAAAATATCCTAATTTAAAGGGGTTCATGGTTTAGTAGAATCGTTTATCTAGCTATGCCTCAGCCATGCATGGAACACTACACATTCACAATTCCCACAGTCATTTCATTAACATAGTTAGATAAATCATTCCCGAACCATGTGTTTGGAACTATCCCAAGGCCCACACCCGCCAAAATCTTGGTGCACAGTTAGTCTAACCACGAAAAAAATGTGTAGTAACTCTACAATTAATTGCAAGTTTTTCATGGAAGTGTGTCCCATGTTTCATTATTTGGATAATAGTTCTCCTCCCTTATAGGGACGCATGGTCTTGGTGCATGGTTAGTATTGATTGCGAACTAACTATGTGGCCCCCCTTCTTATAAAAACTAATATTTCAGTCCCTAAAACAAGCTTAAATTATTCTAATATCTCTATGAGCTCTTTAGAAACTTAAATTAGGTTTAAAAGAAAGGATTTAATTAAAAATTAAAGGAATTTTACCTCTATGAACAACTAGGATCTTACAACCCCCTCCTTAAAACGACTTTCTCTTAGATGGATCTTTTTTCTGTATATAAGAATAACTACATCCACTAAACTTATATGTTAGCCCCTCACTCCCAAGTCAAATCTTGTAAAAAAAAAATATTCCATAACCCCAATACCAAAGGAATATCATTTACTCAGATATACATCATTCTATGATTAACTTTTTGAAATGGATAATCTTCAAAAGATGAATTATCCTCTAACTCAATATCCACAAGATCAAAAATATGATATGTATCCAAATGATAATGGAGAAGATGATAAACCAAGAATACATAATTCATAGTCTAGTATCTATGAGTAAGATATTTCATAAAGGCAACTTACCCAACTCCCTCCCTGATTTTTAAAGGCTCAACAGATCTAGGGGCATCATTTATTTCGTTGAATTTTTCAATTCCACAATTTAGGCCACACTATCAAGAATACCCAATATCCCATCTCAAAATCCTATGTATGATGACAGATATATGAATTCTTCCAAGAATATTTCATTTCCACACATTTACTGATAATATGTACATTCTAGGATGTCTCTTGAATGATATATGGACTTAGTAGTGCTACCTCCTCTATCTATAACCATCTAATAGGAAAATGGTAAGGTATACCATTGAGTTTATCATAAAGAGACATTTGGAATGTCTCTTGGAAGACTTTATTAGAAGTTAACCTAGTAAGAGATAAGTATTTTTCTCAATAACCTCTAAAATCAAGAATACATGACCTATGAATTTCCTCTAATACCTTTATCGTATGATCATACTGACAATCTGTTTGTGGTTGGCATGTTGTTCTCAAAAGTACCTATAAACCAAGATCCTTTGGAATCCCCAAATATAATATATTAGTGATGTGAGAATAATTTTTTGATACAAGGGAATGTGGAACACCATTAAGACATATATCCTTCCAAGACCATCCACCAGGAAGTTATCCTATAGAGAAAAGAAGTGAGCGACCTTAGTCAGCCTATCTATAACAACCCATACAAAGTCACTTCCATGACATGACTTCAGAAATAACATTAATAAAATCCATGGTGACTTCATCCAATTTACTCTATGTATTAGGTAATAGTTGTAAAATAGTTATAGGGTACTAGTCTTCCACCTTCACTTGTTTATATATGGAACATCGAGTAATGATACCTTTGGTTTTCATTTTCTTCCATAGCCACAAATACTGGCTATGTAAGTTATCATACGTCCTAGTGAGTTTAGGATGAACTTACCATTTCTAATAATGGGATTCTTTCATAAAATCCTCTCACATCTGTTCACATACCCAAAAATTTCCATGTATATATATAGTATAATCCCCATAAATAACCCAAACAATCAGTGGGTCCTCATCTGTACCACTTTCCCTCAATACTAATCCTTTAGTATCTGAAATTTTTCTTTTATTCACTTGATCCATAAGTGATGAGGTTACTAATAAATCCATGGGAAAATGATACTCATTACACTTATTGACATGTAGATTCATCTTAGAAATAACATAAATCAAATGATATTTACTATTGGCTTCCTGAATAACATGAGTCAGAGTCTTGCATCATAGAGAATCATCATATACATTACCCTTTACTAGTACGAAATAAAGATCATAGTCAAAGGACAAAAATACATTCAACCTACCTACATTGTCGGATGTTCAAATCCCACTGAGAGAATATGTATTTGGGATATTTATGGTCTTTTTATACCTCAAACCATTCTTCCAAAAAGCAATGTCTCCAAATATGAAAGGAATGAGCAATAACTTCCTACTCAAGGTCATGTGATAGGTGATTATGATAATGAGGTCTCAGATAGAAAGACCAGTGTGATACAAATCATTCTTCTTATATAAAAAAGGATCCCAACCCTATGACTAATGCACCGAATTACATTATATATACTTTTCCAGGCATACATGAAATCTGAATCGGAGTTAAGGTCAGACTTCAATTCAACTTCTAGAAGTATTTGATACAGGAATTAGATCATAATAATTTAACACCCTTATAAATCAATTAATTAAGTAGTGTTATAGGAAATGAAAATTTATGAATGGTGAACTGATAGGAGGCATATTTCCTTAATAAACTCTATATGTCAAATTTTTTCTTGGGTGCTTCCAAGGAAACAAAAACACTCACCTTCTTTGGACCAATATATACCCTTTATTATGATATAATATGACCTTATATGTGAATGTTTTCGATCCAAAAGTGAAATTTGTTAATATTTTCATAGATCCTATGAACTCTTAGTGGTCTTAGTATGATTTCAAGGTGTTTGTAATGATTTTCTTAAGTTTGGAAGATCATTAAGATATCTTCCATGAAAATAATTAGAAATGAATCCAGGTATGGGTGGAAAACACGATTCATCAAGTCCAACAAAATAGTGGTAATATTGGTGAGACCAAAAGGAATAAACAAAAGATCATATAATCCCTACCTACTATATAAATATTTACATGTTATATCGAAATTATAACTCCCATATGATGATCACTAAATCTCAAATCATAAGAAAACCACAAGGGTAAAATCACAAAGATTATTCGTGTAAGTGGAAACAAGTTTTTAATTGTATGTTAAGTTGAACAATGGTAATAGACACATAACTTTAATGTTCAGTATTTCTTCTTGGATAAAATCACCAGAAACAACATAGGGATAAGTAATTGGTCATATAAAACCTTTGGCTACCAGGTCCTCAAACTACCTCTTATGTTGCTAAAGCTCAATACGATCCATACTATATATGGAAATAGAAACTATTGTATATCTTAAATAAGATCAATTGTGATTTATAACTATCTCATAGGAGGTTGAACACAAAAATAACTAGGAAAAAATAAACGTAATTGTCCAACACTAGAGAAAATAAATCCTATCATAGCCCTTGATAATCCAAAAAAAATAGCTATTTGGGAAGACACTCATCCCAATATAAGATTATCATGTCCAACTCAACATTCCTAAACATTCCATTATTCCATGTGAATATAGTTACCACCCTCGAGTGATAATAAAGAGGCCCCCAAATGATAATAATCAACATGGGATTAAGAAGGCACTAACTAGTCTATCTCATGAATGATTTCTTATTCTATCATCTTGAGGATAGAAAGGTTCCATAAGAAATAATAACTACCAATCTAGAGGGGACACTCCTTGCATCAATTTACACTTTATAACTGTATTCCCAATAGAGTATCAAGAGACATTAACCCAAAAGTACTGAACCTTTTGTCTATGAATCCCCATTACAAACATTTATATGGATGATTATAAAGTCTATTTATAAAACGATGCAGGGACTACTGTAAAGACTAAAAATATCATACCTAAAACTGTAGATGGATTTAGACTCTCCTTCTTTGGTGTACGTTGTACTACATATAACTAGATTGATCTATGACTTTGAGATACAACTTGACCTCCCTAATTTGGTCTTCTCTACTGATGATTCACATAATAATTCTAGCTTCCTCAGCCTCAAACACCTCCTCTACTTGTGAAAATAGTGGTAATATTTCTGTCATCATGGTGTGGAGATACTAATCCTACTTAGGAATACAAAGCTATTGAAAATTTTCTATTACTAGGGATTAGGGGAAAGGTCTATTAAATTATATTTAGATGTTCCATTCAACCGAACCATCTATACTCAATGGATTTTCAATCACACCAACGTTTTGTGTGTCCTTTCCTCCCACACTGATGGTATAAAAGATATCTACCAGTGTGTACAATCAAATTTACACTACCATCATGAGAAACCTCAAGGTTATACTTCATAATACTTTATGAAACACTTATCAACCTTGTGGAAGAACCACTATAATATGTATCTTCAGTTTATATTACATGACTCTTAGTTGTAAGGGAATAATTTACCATATATGCAATGGTAGATAATTGAACGATGTTCACCTATGATTATTACAACCCAACTCTTTATTACATTCTTAAACATGATTTATTACAAAAACCATTCATTTGATAAAAAATAAAAGATATAGAGGTCTAGTGTCACTGGGGAATAAGAAAATCACATAAAAACATAGTGTATAGAAATAGACATCTTATTGAAAACTTCCTTTACATAACTACTACCTTCCCTCGTACTAAGCATTGAAAAGGACAACCTGAGGACATTCATAAGAAAAGGGTGAGCTATAAAGCCCAGTAAGGGAATAAACATGGAATAACATGAGGAATATAGTACATGTTATAAAATAGGCATATCAATGGATAATAAGAGAAACATGAACAAAAAGGAATGATAAATTAGGTTAATCATAACATGGAAATGTGGCAACAACACTTAACATGGAATTAGCATGAGCCAAGGCTCAGTGCACATGGAAAATGAGTAAAACATCATTGCACATGAATAATGAGAAAACCCTTTTTTCACTTGAATTAGCATGAGTCAACACTCATTTCACATGATGTATCATGATACTATACTTTACCCAATGCATTTGAGCGCTATCAGGGCACACCCTCCATAAAAATTTCATTTAAGGCATAAGTGTGCCACATGGATCGCGAAACATGGGTTCTTTAAACATCATCATTTATTATATGATAAAGGAATGTGGAATTAATACATAAAACACTATAATTAATAATTAAATGTTCATAAAGGTGAATACCCTTGATAAAGAAATGGGTATGATAATCACAACACAATGACTTTGGCTTGGAGAAACATGGCACAATTTTGGCAGCATAACGACATGACATAAGAATTCATAAAAAAATGGTTGATGAGAGATAATGGGGTGTCTCATAATATGTAGGTGAATTTTATAGTAAGGGGGTCATATAGATTCATGTCCCAACAATTGAAATGGAATTTAGATTCATGTTAAAAAATAATTATATGAATGTAAATAAGGAGAGGGAAATTGCTTTCAGAATTTCAGCATAGTAACAGGTGTACATGGGAGGAATTTAATGCGAGAGAAAGGGGTATCTCATCATTCAAAATTAAATAGAGAAATACGGGGGAGGTTCGAAATTATACTCCAACATTTATAATTGAAAATAAAAGGTCATAACAATATTAAGAAACTTGGATAAAAAGGGAAAGGTAGGAATCCCTTACTGGGAAGTGTGATCCCAAAGGCTTGGGACAGGCTTGAGAGAGGCTACATGGGAGTTAGGGCACCTTGGGAGGAATATTGAGAGAGTAGGGAGGAGGTTGGATGAACTTCAATGGATTTGAGTGAAGAGGAAGTGTGATCTTTGGTGGGTTTATATAGGAAAGGAGAGATAATTATTTATTATTTAGGTTTGGGATACCACACATTATACTAATCAAAACCACAAACCAGCCAATGGTTTTTCCCATGGTTTTTCCAAAGGGGAGAGGAAAACAATATTTTATTAGGAAAATGTATGATCTTCTTAAAATAACAGGGGTGCTTATGTGGAGGTGAGTCATACTCTCAAGGAAAACAATTTATAAAGATAAAATGTTTTATAAGCCTTGAAGAGTCAACTAATTCTTTGTAAAATAAATAAAAAAAACCGAAAAATCAAATTATTTTAAGGGTAAAATATATATTGGCCGAACATAATGTTTATTGTATTTTATTACATCACTATAGGGTCATTATGATGTCATAAGACACATTATATAATTAAACAGTATTTAATTCTTACCCAATAATTCGACTATCTCAGAAAATTATGAAAAAATCACCATTGGATAATTTTGATGCCCCGATTCCAAAATTAATATTCATTTTATCTAAATAATATTCTAAATATGTGAATTTTTACCTTTAAACTAAAAACTGACATTTATCGAAAATTCAATGGTTTTGACAAAAATAGCTTTCAAACCTTAATAAAAATTACAATTTCATTCATAAAATTATAGGATATTTTAAATTTAATAAAATATATTTTAATAATATTAATAATATTTTATTACAATATTATTTAATTTAAAAATCTATTAATTCATCAAAATAGTTTTCTTAGTTGAATATTAACTAAAAATAATATTTTCTCTTTAAAAAAATTTGACAAAGTAAGAATAATAAAAAGAATGTATATTCTCTTTACAATAATATGGTAAATAATCATAGTACTAGGGTATTGTTACATAACCCCTTAAAACACCTGTATAAGACCTTAGGGTAAGGTATGCGATGGTGACAAACTTTTGGGGTGGCTTGGATAACATTACTTGAGTGGTAGTCGCTATCAAATTTCTCTTCGCTCATAGGCGGTTCAGCTTGATTTTAACATATTCAAGAGTGGCTTGGTATTGGTCAAGAGCGAATCCCGATAATACCACCTCCTTTCCAAGTTCCAAAAAAAGATCTTTGTATGGGGAAAGTCTACCGGATGAGGTCGCCGCTTCCCTTGTCTGAGTAAATTGGATTTGTTAAAACCTATATTTATAAAAATCATGTGTTCACTGTTCAGAAACTATATTAGAAATAGTCACAATTGTTAGTGGTATTTTAGAAATCCAAAACATAAGACCAAATAAGTGCATATGTTTTACGTAACCATAATAAGAAATTTAAATAGACCAAGATGAATTTTCATTAACGAATTTTGGGTTCATTACAATATTCCCCCCCTTAAGAAATTTTTCCCTCAAAATTTCCTTTTCCTGCACTAAAACAGATGTGGGTAACTATGCTTCATGACTTCTTCTGATTCCTAAGTTTCCTCTTCAAACTTATGGTGGCACTATAACAACTTGACGAGGGGCATTGTCTTGTTTTTTAGAACTCTCTTTACGATCTATGATCTTCACTGGTTGCTCCTCATAAGAAAGATCATGTTTTTGATATACTACCTCTGAGGAGAGTACATGCGAATGGTCTGGTATGTACTTCCATAAGAGGGATGCATGAAAGACATCATGTACTTTGGCCATGGTAGGTGGAAGTTCTAGTCGATAGGCCATAACCCCGACATGATCAAGAATCTTGAAAGGGCTGATGTACCTTGGACTTAACATCCCCTGCATTCAAAACCTCATGGCCTTCTTCCATGGATATATGTGTAGAAATACCATTCCTCCAACTTTAGACTCATGGTATTATTGACGGTTATCTACATAACTCTTTTGTCGACTCTGGGCGTACTTGATATGATGCTCAATGGTTTTCACCTTCTCCACCATTTCATTAACCATTTCTAGCCCTAGCAGCTTATAGTCACTGACTTCATCCCAACATGCCAGTGTTCTGTACCTCTTACAATACAAAGTTTCATAAGGTTCTATTCGGATGCTTGAGTGGAAACCATTATTTTAGGAGAATTCAACCATAGGAAGATGTTGATCCTATCCCCCTTTAAAGTCCATTGAAAATGATCTTAACATATCTTCTAGAGTCATAATAGTTCACTCAGATTAGCCATAAGTTTGAGGATGATTGGTCGTTTGGAAGTTCAGTACAATATCCAGATCATGTTGAACACTCTTCCAAAACATAGATGTGAATATTGGATCTTGGTTGGATACAATAGATAGTGGTACTCTATTCAGACTTACCACTTCCGTGATATATATCCATGCCAGTTGACCCAATGTAAAATCCTCCTAAATTGCAATGAAGTGTGTAGACTTTTTAAGATGATTCACAATAACACAGATTGCATTGTTGACTTTGGATTTTTTCAGATGTTCGGTGACAAATTCCATGGTGATGTTCTCCCATTTCCATGCTGGTATGGGAAATGGTTGCATCATCCCCTTCGACTTCTGCCTATCTGTCTTCATTTTCTTTCACACTAGTCACTTTTATGTATATTAAAAAATATCCCTTTTTATATTATCCCACCAATAATGCTCTTGGAGATCGCGATACATCTTTGTGTTTCCTGGATGAATAGAGAAATTCGAACTTTGTGCATCATCCAAAAGATCATTCTTCAGCTCCAGACATGATGGAACACATAGTCTTTTTCCAAATATCACAATTCCTTATCCATTAACATTTAAATCTAATGATTTAACTTTTATGATAGCTTCCACTTTCTTCTAAATTCCCACATCATCCTTCTGAGAATCCTTTAACATTTTCAAAAGATATGGTTGTGAAATAATTTGTGAAATGATTAATAATGTTACCTTCTTTATGATTCCCATGTCCATATTCATCAAGTCTAAGAATATTGGTTCCTTCTCAATTCTCATCAATGATAGAATCATTCAGTCCTTTCTACTTAGTAAATCTTCCACCTTTTCTGCTTTACTAGGGTAGTAAGGGATTGAGCAGTCACAGTATTTAATCAGCTCTAACCATCTTCATTGGCACATGTTCAAATATTTCTATGTGAATATATACTTCTAGATTTTGTGGTCCATATATATTTTTCACTTCTCCCTTAAGAGATAATGCCACCAAATTTATAAAGAGAATATCACCGCAACCAACTCCATTTCATGTGCTGGATAATTCTATTCATGAACTTTCAATTTCCTTGAAGTGTGGGCAATAAAATTGTCATTTTGCATCAACACACAACCCATTCCCTTCATTAAAGAATCCATGAATAGAAAAAAAAGTTATCTACTTGTGGGTAAAGTGAGAACAGGTGTAGCGATAGGCCTCCTTTTCAACTCCTTGATGCTTTATTCGCATTCATCACTCCAAGAAAACTTTACTCCCTTCTGAGTAAGATTTTTAAGAGGGTTGGAAAATCATGAGAAATTTCTCACAAATCATCGATAATATCCAATACACCACAAAAATCTACAGATATCCATTATCTATGGTGGCATTAACCATCCCTCTATTATAGCTATCTTGGAGGGATCCATAGATATCCCATTGCATGTAATGATATGGCCCAAGAATGAGAAATACTTCAAATAGTACTCACACTTTCTGTACATTGCACAAATCTTCTCCTTTCATAAGGTCTCTAGTACAGTTCTTAGATGATCCTCATGATCCTCATTGGTTTTGGATTATATTAGAATATCATCTATAAAGTGTACCACAAATTTGTCTAGGTAATCTCTAAAGACTCTATTAATTAAGTCCATGAAGATTTCTAGAGCCTTAGGGAGTCGGAAAGGAATTACTATAAATTCATAGTGCCCGTATCTTGTAAGAAATGTAGTCTTGGGGATATCTTATTTCTTCACCCTTACATGATAATATCTCGACCACAAATCCACCTTGGAGAAGTATTGTTCTCCACAAAGCTGATCAAACAGGTCATAAATTTGTGGGAGAGTATACTTGTTAATTATCGTGATTTTGTTAGTCTCATGATAATCGATGCAAAGTCACATTGACCTATCCTTCTTATTGACCAATATGACTGGTGCACCCCATGGTGAAGAACTTGGGCATATAAACCCTTCATCCAAATTATCCTATAGTTGTTTCTTTATCTCTTCAAGCTCCACAACAACCATTCTATATAGAGTCTTGGATATTGGAAATTCCCTAGGTATATAATCAATTGAGAATTCAACATCTCTTCTAGGAGGAAGACTAGGAAATTCCTCAAAAAACACTTTAGTGAATTCCCTCACAATAGGCATGTCTTTAAGGATTCTTTCCTCCTTAGACTCAATCATATGATCCAGATACGTGTGCTCATAGAGAAGTATTATCCACGATTAAGAGGATGGTGATAAAGAATATTTATCTTCCTCCATGAACTTGTATAGAATCAGGGGTTGATTCTCTACATGGGGAGTGATTTCCCTCTCATGACAATTTATGTTTTATCTATATAGGGAAATCCAATCAATGCAAAGAATTTCATCAAATTCCAACAGATGGAGTATGATGAGGTTCTACAAGAAGTTAAATCCACCGATTATGATAGGGGAGTAGTTATATTCCTGGGATGAAATGATTGTCCCATTTTCCGTACTAACCAACATCTTTACATCCATGATTTGTTGTGGTGTAGGGATTGTTCTACTATACTTTCAGGATATAGAATAATTCATATAACCTGAATCCAAAAGCATGTTCTCTATTCGTGAATGAATAACTAGAGTACCTATTACCACATCATTATCATGGTTCAAATTGGATGTAGTGATGAAAAAATCTTTCCCTTGCTGCCTTAGAGGTTGTTGGTTGCCTCCTAAAACCCTTCGTATAGGGAAATGATTTGGAAGATTCCATGGTTCTTTGTAGTTGAAGCAATGAACAATATGTTGAGAGTCAAAAGGAGCGTTCCTCTCCTTTGTCCCATCCGTTGGTTTTTCTTGTTAGCAGTTAACAGCTTGGTGTCCTTCTATTCCACTCATAAATCATTTCCTCGCTCCCTTTAAGCAATCTATGGGGTTCTTCCTTCCACACCTTTGGAAAGTGGGGTGCTGGATTTTCATAGCACCATTGGATTTATCCATCAGACCACCCAAATTGAAGTCCACCTTATGCTTCTTATCAACATAATACCCCTATGTTTCACCAATCTCCATTTCGACCTTGAGGTCACATCAGACAATTTCCTCACTACTATTGAAATCATGGATCGCCAAGGCTTTCCACATGCTAGGTTTCAACCCACCAAAAAAGTGGCCGACCTTGCATTTTGGGGTAACGGAAAAGCCGAAGTCATATCATGAAAACCTTGTGAAGTTTTCCTCATATGCTCTAATAGAATCATTTTCTTTTTTCTTGACGATAAGGAAGTCCCTTTCATCATAAGTCTGAGGGTGCACGAAAAATATTTATTGAAAAAACATCTTCGGGAAATCCTTCTATTCCAATGCCTCGATCTCCTCCTCAGGCTTCGTATTTTTTTATCAATGTCCACCATTGATCAGCTTTACCCTCCATATGATAGGCATCTAAGATAACCTTCTCTTTTTCGGAACATTGAAGGATGGAGAAGGTCTTTTCAATGGATTTGATCCATTGTTCAGTGATAGAGGGATTGGATGATCCATTAAAAGTAGGCGGCCTTTTTCTTATAAACCTTTCAATAGCGACTTGTTCTTTCATGGGGGGGGGGGGTTGAAATTTCCTCATGACCCATGTTTCGTTTCAAATATTGAGTAAACTATGACTGAATCGTGGAAAATATTTCGATTTATGCTCCCATCAGATTGGGCATATCATTAACACAATTATCACATTGATCTTCACATTGATTGTTAGCTCGAGTTCTCCTATTACCAGCCATTGGCTGGAATTAAATGAAAGTTAGGGGTAACACATAAAGTTTAATTAAAGGAAAAAATAGATGACTTATAAATAGATTTTATTTCCTTAACTTATGAATCTATAGGCTTCAATCAATGTTATCCATGATCTACTTTCTAACATATATTCTTAGGGGAATTTTTTTTAATTCCCTTAATAATAGTTCATACTAAGCTTTTGAATTTACCAATACATATCCCCCAAGAGTGTCATAACCAATAGTGTAAAAAGGCCAATTGTCATGTACTAGGATACACTTATCCTGACAGGGATGTATACGCTTGATAAACCACCCCTAGGTACATCTGGGCTAGAGCCGCCTCTACCTACTCGTATTCTGTCAGGGATGTATTTGATTGATAAAACCACTTAATCAATACCCAACAAAACTTAGGGATGTTTTTATTACACTTAGTCTTGTCTTTAATTCCTCACTATGGTTTTATAATCCTAATCCCAAAAACAACTAAACCTATCCTCTAAAACCAACTATAACAACCTTGCTCTTTATTACATACATAAACATGATTTATTACATAAAACCTTCATTTGATACAACATAGAAGATCGAGAGGTCTGGTGTCTTTATTTCTTAGGAACATTACATATCAACGTAAATAATAGAACACAACATTTTATTGAAAACTTCCTTTACACGACCACAACATTCCTTCGTACTTAACATTGAATAGGATATCCTGAGGACATGCATAAGAAAAGGGTGATCTATAAAGCCTAGTAAGGGAATAAACATGGAATTACATGAGAAATATGGTACAAGTTATACAATAGGAATATAAATGGGGAAAAATAGAAACATGAACATAAATTCATGATAAATCATGATTATCATAACATGGAAATGTGGAAACACTTAACATGGAATTAGCATTAGCCAATGCTCATTGCACATGGAGCATGAGTAATCCTTCATTGCACACGATTCACAAGTAAATCATCATTTCACATGAATTATCATGATTCAAAAACTCATTTAAAATTATGTATCATGATACTATACTTTACCTAATGCACTAGAGCGCTATCAAGGCGCACCCTTCATAAACATTTCATTTCATGCATAAGTGTGCCACATGGATCTTAAAACATGGATTCATTAAACATCATCATTTATTCCACTATAAAGGACTGTGGAATTCATACATGAAACTCTATAATAAATAATTAAATGTGCATAAAGGTGAATAACCTTGATAGTGAAATTGGCATGGCATTCACTACACAATGACTTTGGCTAGGATAAACGTGGCACAATTTCAGCAGTATAACAACGTGAGATAAGAATTCATAAAAAAATGTTTTATGAGAGAGAAATGGATGTATCATCATATTTACATGAAATGGATTGTAAGGGGGTTCAAATATATACATGTACCAACAATTTTAATGGAACATAGATTCCAGATACAAAATAATTGTTTGAATGTAAATGAGGAGTGGGAAATTTAGTTCGGAATTTCGGCATAGTAATGGGAGTAAATGGGAGGAATTTAATGAGAGAAAAAGGGGTCTATAATCATTAAAACATAAAAAGGGAAGTATGGGGGAAGTGATAAATCTTACCATAATATTTATAATTGAAAATAATAGGGCATAACAATATTAAGAAACACGATTAAAAAGAGAAAGGTAGGAATCCCTTACTCAAAAGTGTGATCCCAAAGGACTGGGAGAGGCTTCTTGGGGGCTTGGGGCACCATTGAAGGATTATAGAGAGAGGAGGTTAGAGGTCTGAAGAACTCAAAAGTCTTTTAGTGAAGAGGAAGTGGGATCTTGGTTGGGTTTATATAGGAAAGGAGAGGGGATTCTTTATTATTTAGGTCTGGGGCACCACACATTAAACTAATCAAAACTACAAACTAACCCATGGTTTTTTCTTTTGGTTCTTTTCCAAAGGGGAGTGGAAAACATTCTTTTTATTATGAAAATTTCCTATATTCTTAAAATAATAGGGTTGCTTTTGTGGAGGTGTGTCACACTCCAAGGAAAATAATTTAAAAAGACAAAATGATTTATAATCCTTGAAGGGTCCAATAATGATTTGTAAAATAAATCAAAAAAACCCCAAAATAACATTATTTTAATGTTAAAACATATATTGGTCGAAAATAATGTCTAAAATATTTTATTACATCACTATTGGATCATTATGATGTCATAAAACACAATATATATTTAAACGGTATTTAATTTTTACACAAAAATTCAACTGTCTCAGAAAATTAGGAAAAAATCACCATTGGATAATTTTGACGTACTGATTCCAAAAACAGTATTCATTTTATCAAAATAATTTTCTAAATATGCTAATTTTTACTTTTAAAATAAAAACTAACATTTATCAAAAATTCAAGGGTTATGACAAAAACAACTTTCAAACCATAATAAAAATTGAAATTTCATTCATAAAATTATACGATAATTTAAATTTAATAAAAATTAATTTAATAATATTAATGATATTTTTTTAAAATATTATTTAATTCAAAAATCAATTATTCATCAAAATATATTTCTTAGTTGAATATTAACTAAATATACTATTTGTGCTTTAAAAACTATTTACAAAGTAACAATAATAAAAAAATGTATATTCTATATACAAGAATAATGTAAATAATTATAGTACTAGGGTAATGTTACATAACCCCTAAAATCGCCAGCATAAGACCTTAGGTTAAGGTGCATCATGGTGACAGACTCTTGCAGTGGATCAGATAGCATTTCTCAAGTGGAAGTCTCTATCAACTTCCACTTCTCTCATCGGTGGTTCTGCTTAAGCTTAACGTATTCAAGATCGGATTGGTCTTGGTCAAGAGCGAAGCTCAATGATACCTCATCCATTCTGAGCTCTGAAAAATGGGCATCGTATGGGGCATGCCTACTTGATGAGGCCATTGCTTCCTTTTTCTGAGTAAATTGGATTTGTTAATGACCTATATTTATACTAATCATGTGATCCCTATTCAATGACTATATTAGAAATGGTTATAATTCTTAATGGTATTTCAAAAATCCAAAACATAAAATAAAATGTGAATATGTTTTACATAACCATAAAAAAAATTTAAATAGACCAAGAGGAATTTTCATTAAGGAATTTTTGGGTCATTACAGTGATCAGATGGTATACCTGAACCTGTCCTAAATGATTCTCACTCTAGGAAGCTTTTCACCCTTATGAGTCACTTCAGAATACTGGAGTTTTATGAAGTGAGATACATAGTTTATAATAGACATAATAATGTACTCTGGGTTTATAAATTCTCTAGGTTGATCAACTCTTACAAATTTTGTGAAACATTAATCATAGAAAGTTGTTCGAAAGTCCCTATAGAATATGCCAGACATAGATCTGCCTAATATTGAATGTACCACCATTTATTGGAAGGCTCATTAAGCATATATTTTGTGTGATTCACCCTCATATCTAGAGGCATCTATAGAGGCTCAAATATTTACCTTGGTGCTAACATCCCCTAATAATTTAGGTGGGATCTATTGTCAGAACTCCATAAAAAAATATGACTTAGATAGTATAGGTTGTAGAGATAACCTAATAGATTGAACAAGTCATAGAAACCCATGTTGAAGTTTTTCATCAGTTCTCAATATAGTTAGAGTAGTTGGTTCCACTAGATGTTTCACTAGTGTATCTCTAGGAAGGTCTAGTCCGACCACCTTAATAGTATGATTATTACCACCTTCATGGTGCTCAACCCAAGGTTGTCATGGAGGCATATATCTATAATGTTAATCACACACCTCAGAAGACAATAATAAGACAAAATGTATTTTTATTAGGATAAAAATACATATATAAGCATTCACTACCAAGAACATAATAACCAAACCACCCAAATATAAGGTCAAGGTATTGTCAATATTTCAAGTTTCAATTATAAAGGTTCTGTTATATGTAGGGTCAATTGTATAATATATATGAAACACCATTTAGGTTGTAATTGAAAACTCAATATAATAAAAACCATTCAATTTAAAATTAAAATCCAGTTATTTATATACAAAGGTCTGGTTATATTTACTTCCATTCCGAATTTATAATGTAATAAGATTTATAAGTTACAATTGGAATTCCAGGTAATTGAAACATACCATTACACCTAGTATCAGGATGTAACAATCCCATATATGATGATATTATTATGTAGATCATCATTCAAAATTTATAGAGGCATAAAATTTATAAACTACAATTGGAATCCATTTAACCAAAACCAACTATTTTCAGACAATGTAACTAAAATATCATGGATTAAACATGAAATAATTTGTTAGTTTAGGTTACACTATCAAGATATGTAGAAAAACACTATTTAGGATGACATACACACTTTTAGTAACCATTTATTTTTCTCATTTTTAGGTAAGAAAAATTAGTAAATGTAAAAGTATATCTATCAATGAACCCAAAATATGAAACATGAAATAAATTATACATGGGATGTATTATGCATGTCATATAAATTCTTAAGATCCTATAATGATAAATGAATTAATTTTCCCTTATAACATTGTCCAAAGGTAAAATCTATAAAATAAAATATCAAGAATCATATGTGTCATCCAATGGTGAATGTAGTAAAATAATAATAGGAAAATTCAAGAAAAAAAAAACAACTCATATCGAATGAAAATTTCATTTCCCCCGCACATGGGTCAGCTACTCCAAGGAATATGTTCATTTCCAAATTCCAACATGTCCTAGTCTCCCATCTACCTACCCAAAAAATTATGTCAAAGGAAAAATAGTTCTAAAACCACTTTGTGACATCCTAGACCTTATTCACTCCTAAGTAACCAAACCTAAGGTGAACTTCTCCACAAGAACACCTCCCATATGCCAGAGGCTTCTGACTAGTGGTGAGGGTGTTTGGAGATATAGTGGGGAGACAATACTCTATTTTTTAGAGTGGGACAAAATGGTGGTAATAATTAATAAGATATCTAAAACTATATAATAAAATAAGGGTATAACATTGGGTAGTGAAAATATACATTCAATTAATAAAGAGAAATAAAAATATAAAGGAATTAATATATAGATATGATGTCTTGTCTATAAAAAATGAAATGACATACATGGAAGGAAGAATACATATATTAAATGTATAAAAAATAAACAAGAGAACAAAAAATACATCCAAGAGCATCTAAAAAACTCAATTAGTCGTCCAATACCACCCCAAATAGATCAATCGGGATTAACTAGGCACTTACCTATATCTCTACCTACATTCATGATGTCTGTTTGGATACCCAATAGAATCCCAAATAAGGTGTGAGTAAAATTTAGTAGGCCAACACCAATGATGTCTCATAAAAAATAGCATGTGAATACAAAATATAATATTTTATATGTATAATATAAATTTAGTTAATAAATATTAATAATTTTTATGTTCGGGTCCTCATGGGGTACCTAGCCGACCATACGAGCTTCAAGCTAAGCAGGATGCCCCTAATAAGAAGACCACTTTTGTCTGTCCTAAGAGACATGAAACATAGTCAAAGAGACCATATAATATAATCATGTGGGGTCCAATAAGAATCCATGGAATCCCTTACCATAGTAGGTCTAACTAACATATAGAAATAAACTACGCAGCTTGGCTATAAGGGTCATATTGTAATCCAAGGGATTAACCCTTTGCATTCCACTGTAAATGTTTCTAATCGATTTCAAGGAAAAATTCCTGGTAAAAATGGGATATACCTAATTTTGAGCCGAAATAGATAATACTTGGAATCATCTATCTAAGGATATCTAGCCAAATCCAAGGAGATAATCTGGGCACAATATTTTCTAAAGATAAAGGTGAATCATCAGTCACATGTAGAAGAATTCACTAATATAATAAATTGACATAACCCTATATTTTTGTCTCACATAATATTTCTATATATGAATTAGGTTGAATCCTTTGTGTTTTTATACTTAATTATAGGTTTGGAATCAATGTATTACTCAAAGAAGGCCAAACCTTTAAAGTGATCCATGTCTATAACTGTAGGAACCTTACATTTAATAATCCAATATGGTCCATGATAAACATCCCTGAAAATTTATAATTCATCAAGATTCATTTATTTATCCATCTAAATTAAAAGTGATTAAATGTTCAATGACATTATACATAAAAATTTGAATTAAATTAATTCATTTACATTAGTCCTTTAATAAAGGACAACACAAGAACACCTAATAGGTTTTTTGGTTTTAAGAAATAGTTATTTATAAGAGTATATAAACAAACCCACCCTTATGGGTGGTTGATGTTAAGTTCACCAAACTCCAACAATGAAAATGGGTATACTAGAATTTATAGGTCGTGGCCTATTCATTTGATTTAATGAGTTACACATTTTAATGGAAACACATCGAAAGTCCACTCTAAAACACAATATCGACAAATCATAAACATGATAGAGTTTAGAGAAATGTATTATACAAACTAAAGTATCTTTATAATAGACACCTAATATAGTATAGGCCCCTTATTTGGTCTAGAATTATAGAAAATGGATAAACTAGATATGTATACCCTTGGAATATGGTGTAATGAACCATCCCAATTTGACTAGACAACTCACCCGAGAGGGTCCACCACATGGTAAGGTGTAAGAAATAAACACAAGTCTCATGTATAACTAAAGATAAAAAATACTAAAACATAGAATATTATAATTAATATCAATGATAAATACATAACCAATCCAATATGTCGAAAACTGAAAAAGTACACCAAGATGAGACCAAAAGTCTCCATGTGACCAACCATCGCATCCATAACATCATGCTACGAAGTAAATAAAAACAAGAGAAATTGGAATGCTATACAATGAACTTCCCTTTACCTTTGTCTTATAAAAAAATGTACATAAGCACCTAAAGGAAAAATTATGTCGTACACATAAATCCTAGTAGTATTTCATGGATGAATATATATAATGTCAGAAATCAAGAATATGGTAGTTCAAGCTTTAAAAGAAAATATAGTTTTATGAAAAAAATTATAAATCCATTTTTAAATCATCATTTGGTATTTATAAAAATAATTTCATATATAAAAAACAAGTAATATGATTAGTTCTTGTGATAAAGCATGAAATCATAATCAAAATGTACCATCGATACACTACAAGATAAGCATGTGATAAAATAAAAAAGAAATAAACCATAATGTTATAAACCTATCATAAATTAAGAATTAATCCATTTTTACTATAAAAAAATATAATATGTTATAGAAATGAAAATAAATCCCCAATATTAGCCTATGGTGGATCTAACTGATATAACCACAAGTGGAACTACACACAGTAAAATGACACAAAACCTCTAGTGGAATTACAAACACAAAAGTGAAAAGTCAAATTCCAAATGCACCTATGGTTACCCAATGCAATTTGTTTTCTCTAAATCTATTTAAAATCTATGATAACAATTTATAAAACATTTTCATAGATAATAAAATCTTCTTTCATGAATGAAACCCAATTTTATAACTAAAATAACTATTTAATAATTTCATCAAACACTTGGTGTGAAAAAATCTATTTTTAAAGAAAACCCCCTTAAAACATGAATAATTTATAATAATAAAAACAAAAACAAAAATAAAAAATTATAGGAGATAATCCTATGTAATTTATAATAACATAAATAAATTAATTTGATAGAATCATTGTATTTAGATACCTACCTCAATAACTGAGAAAAATATCACCTTTAAATTTGAGATCATGTAAGAGTCGATTGAGTCCTCATGATCGACGATCCAAAATAAAAATAAAAAATCTCTCAAATCCATTATATTTAGTATACAATTCCCATTTAGGTTTTAATGAGATAATAAGAGAGGTGATATAATGGGTATCTTTAATGAAAATGGAAAACTAGATCAAAACCCAATGTACATCTAAGTGATCCATCAATAATAGTGGAATTCGGCCAACAACCGCATGGGGGAAGCATCTAAATTACTGGGTATGGTTTAGATTGAGACAAATGAGGAATTAGAAAAGGTTAAGAATAATAATGACGAAGGTTAAAAGGATAAAATCTAAATTTTTAATGGTACGAAGGGATGACCATGGTTAGGCCACACGATTAGTCTAACCTTTCACCAACCATGTGTGGATGTTGTATCATTAAAAGATATACTACATATTATTTTGGGAAAATCCATGTGGTTTGTAAAAATAATTCTCAAACAATATGACATCCTTGTATAGTCATAATGTCCCAACCTAGTTTCATGGGTTTGCCGCACAGTATGTTTAACCACCCTCAAACAATGAAAAACTCATTTATCACCCACAAGGCTATAACACAAAGTTATTACTAACCATGAACCAAACATATACATGACCAAAAATCTCTAAAATTTCAAATTTTCAACCCCCATTTTCCTCAAACCGCTAGAATGTTTTTAATGAAAAAAGTAGCATAAATTGAAGAATATCTATAATCTGATGGGAAATGAGATTTTCCCCACCATTAATGCTTTCCCTCTAGAAAGTTCTCAAGATCCTCAAGTCACAAAAAAGAGAAGGCCATTATTTCTTTATCTATGACCCATGCTCCCAGGTATCATGGTTATCTTATCCTAACTTCCATAATACACAGACTAATAAGATCATTTTACTAAACAATACCTTTTTGTGGTGTTCCATAATCTAATATCGTTACTTAAAAAAATGGTGTTGGGATCAAGATTGAAATCCTCCCATTCAATAACATGGTAATGTTCTGGTTGATTCCTCATCATCTAGGAAACCTGAAACACATCATGAATTTATGATAAAAAAGATGTAATGTGTAACTGATATGCCACCTTTCTATATCATTCCATAATCCTGAAGGGGCATAAAATACTCGATGAAAACTTACCCTATTTACCCAATTGGTAGTTTCTCAACCAAGGTGAAACACAAAGAAATAACCAATTAGTAACCTAAAACACTAGAGATAAATGAAAATTTTCCTTGCAAGAATTCTGCTAGATCTATGTTCTAAAAAATCTATTTTGAATCAACTATACATTTATTCATCCCCTGAATGATGTTTAGTCTAACCAAGGATCATTCTCCCAATCAATCCTAGTAGAAGGGATATATACATGGCCTAACATATAATTATTCAAAGGGTTACATCATTATCCAATAATGATAGCTATTTTATATGAAAACTTGACCAGAGGGAGATTATTTTCTAAAGAATCACAAAAATCCAGAAAACATACCTATATCATATCCTCAGGAACCTTTATATCTCTCCCTATCCATCCATCCATCATTAGATGATATATTATGAACACATTAAATCTTGATAACCTTTCCCAAAACCCATATGTGAACCTTGGGTCCCTATCTAAATCAATCATTGTGGGAAATTCATAAATCTTGACAACCTCTTGGCCATACCATCCTCTAGGTTATTCAACCTTTGTCATATCTTTGATGGATTGGAAATGTGATGATATCAGGAGTTTACCAATGATAAACCAAATTAAATCCTTCCCACTAGGAGTCTGTTGTAATCTAGTGATGTAGTCTATTTAAATATCGTCATACTTTTATACAGTAATGAGAAATGGTTGAAACAATCAAATGGACTCTAATGATACACTTTATTTTTTTGGAAAAGTGAGACACCATGACAAAAAATATAAAATAAACCATCTAATCCCAAGCCACCAATAATGTTGTCTCATGTCTTCATATATCTTAGTAGTCCAAAGGTGTACAAACCCACAATATCGGTGTCCATTTTCCATCAAATCCTACCTTAGAGAACTCATAATAGACATCCTACTATGGAAATATAATGAACCACTAAGAGACTAATACCACTCACCCAAGGTCTCCACATCATTATGGATTTTACTAAATTGATAACACTTAGTGTTATGTAATTGATTGAGCTTAATCCACTCAACAAATAATTATCCAACCTTTACAAAATCCAAGAACACTATCCCACCTTCCTCAAACACTCACAAGATGATCTTAGAGAACTAACTCATTAGTGAGAACTCCTCTACGGACTCCTATAGGACTTGGGATGGTAATTTCCTACACAACACATTGGAATCAAAATTTCATTTCTTTTTATTATATTCATTATCAAAAAAAGATTGAAAATACTCAACCCATCATCTCTATCGTAGGTTTATATGATTATGAGTAAACATATACTTCAAGGTCTTATTTTCAAAATATAACACAAATATCCCCCCAGAAAGATAATTACACCTCAATTTGGTTACATGAATAACCTATACCAACTCAACATCATGGGTTGGTTAGTTCTTCCCATGAGGGTGTAATTAGAGAATCAAATAATCCACAACCTATTGTACCTACATCATGAAACACCCTATACTAATACCTAAAGCATCAGAGGAAACATCATATCCCAAGCCCAGTTCCTGAAGAATCAAAAATGGATATGAATTTAACCTCACCTTCATTTCCTCCAAAGATATTTTAAATTTTTCATCCACTCAAACATTACACCCTTATGTTTTAAGGATGTTATTAGAGATGAAAACGTGGAGATTCCCTAAAAAACCACCTATAGTAACAATAAAACCCTAAGAATATTCAAATATAAAACACATTTCTATAATATTAACAATACATAACTACATTTATCATTTTAAGATCCCCTAATAATACTCTATCATATATAAAATTCTACATAAACTTCATTTCTTAGATACATAATTTAAATTCAGAAATCGTACTATATAGATGATGTTCCTTCATAATTCTATTAATTATTTCCAAATGATACATGTGTTCCTAATATGACTTATAGTACACTAAAATATCATCATTGAACATGACCAAAAAATATTGCCAGAACCGATAAAATATCTAGTTCATGAATTCCATAAATACCATATGAGTGTTAGGTAGAATTATTTGATAAAATAGAAACTCAAAATGACTATAATGACTCCTAAACAATATCTTAGGTATATCCACTTCATGAACTCTTTATTGATGGTACCACAACCAAATTTCATTCTTTGAAAAACAATGATCCCCTATAAGTTGATCAACAAGATTATCCATCCTTGATAATTGATTTTTATTATAAACATTCACTTTGTTAAAAAATTGATGATATAGGAAAATTATGAGTGTAGTACCCCAGGTTTGAGGTATGTATCCTTTTTTTTATGAGTTTACGGTGCATGGGATGAGTTGGGAAAAGGTAGGGAGAGTTTGGAATGGTTTTGGATGAGTTTGGAGGATTTTAAAGGGGCACATGGTTTGAGCATGGTTAGTGTAAACCATGAGGATGCTCCATGAAATTGTGTAGGGGGAGGCAGTAGACTACATACGGCCTGTGCACGGTTTTCCAAACCGTGCAAGGAAACAGTGCGAGAACCTAATCTCGAGGTAGTGGCATCCACACGGTTTTCCAAATCGTGCGGGCTAACCGTGCGGCCACTTAAAGTTGGGGTTTTTAATCCCGATCTCTCTCAGGCATGACCTAAAACACTCCTCTCTTCCTCCCACTCAAGCCTCACTTGATATTTTCAGTTCTCAGGGGCTATAAGGGCTCTCCCACTCATTTTGGAAGGGTTTTGAAGAGGATTCAAGAGGGTTTCAAGGCGATTCCTCCCGGGTAAGTCTTCTCTCATGGTTTGTTTCTGTTTTCCTCTAGATCTTCTCTTACCTCCTTCTTGGTTTTCTAGACCAACACTTTTTGTGTGTAGATATAGGGTTGTGGTGGGCTTGGATTATGTTTTTATGGCTTGTGGGTGTTAGGGAAGAGGATCTATAGAGGTTTCTGTGGTGCGTTCGCTAGTTTTGGAGGTGCAGTTGCATGTGGATCGATCTCTCGGGAACCCTAAAGGTAGGGGGCTTCTCTCTCGACTCCACTTGGTGGAATTGTGTGGTGCATTTACAATTAAATTGTTTTTTTGAAATTAAATTTGTAAATCATGTGGAAAATTTGTTGGAAAATTTATGGGTGATGAAATTGGGGTTTTTTGGCATGAAATTGGGATTTTTGGGTAAAAATTGGTTTTGTTGGAAATGGAGTCAATTGGATGATTTGAAAATGTTGATTTTAAAAAGACAATGAACTAGAGCATGAAAATTGAATGTTATAGTGCTTGAAATAATGTGAGATTGTTGTGTGGCTTGTGCTTGTGTGGATATGGATGGGATTTTGTATTATCATGTGTTGGGATATTGTAGAGTGGTCAAGAAAGTGCCACTATAATCATGGAAATGGATGGATAATGGACGTAAGGGCCACCATCTAGGTAAGTGGATGAGAAAGTACCACTTTTCGGGTTGTGAACGGGTTTCCCAAGAAAGAACCCCCGTTTTTTTTGATTGCTTGACTATGCGATGTTTGTAGATGGGGCTTGTGAGTAAAATATGAACATGGTAACAAGTGTCTAGCTTGATTGTTGTGGCTTTATCTTTTGTGGCATGTTTGGCTATTGTAATAAGTTTTCAAATGAGATTGTTTTATATAAATTGTTTTATATAAATGTGCTGATTGTTTATCTTAGTGGCGCATTTAATGAAGTCATTTAGGGAAATCCTACTGAGCAGTTGTACTCACCCCCTACTTTGGAACTTTGGTGTCTTTGCAGATGTAGTATACCGGGACATGGGAAAAGGTAAGGCATCACCTTATTTTAGCTGTGGTTCATGATGCTTGGTGGAGCATGGAGTTTGGAGCTGGAGTTGAGCTGTGGAGGTGTCAAGGATTGTCATGGCTATTCTTTTTAGTTCCGTTGTACTTTGATGTTTTGGTAATGTTAATTTGTATGAACCTTTTGTTGTTATGGCATGGGTGGTTAAGTTGAGATTCATGCATTTGTATTTGTTGGTTGTTGGTTGGTTGGGTTATCCTCTTGAGGTAAAATTGTTCCCCACTTTTCTCTTGAATCCCTCGACATTCATTTCCAGCCTTTGGTGCCCTGGGAACGTCACATAAGGCCAAGTAACCTTCACCGACTCCTCAATCCAATGTGGTAGGGGTGGGGCGTTACAAGTGGTATCATCTTGTTCGGTCCTTTGGAGTGTATTCTTAGATTTTGAGTTGACATTCGTTCTTGGTTATTCCTTGAGTCGGGATGGTAACAAGGTGTAGGACTATCAGAACTTGGAATGTATATTATAAAAGGATATATCTAACCCTTTTATGATGAACATCAAGTTACCAGGGAGTTGGGTACATAAGTGTTTTGGAGACACTTATAGGCATTGGAAATTTCATTGTCATGGGTGTAGCCAATGAGATGATCATGACATATATGATAGAAATGACTTCCCTCTAGGATGCATATTTTATTTGGTTTAATGATTTATGGGTTTAATTGATAAAACGGTTTTTCAAATGTGTGAACCCGAAATGTGAATAAACATGGTATTTTGAAAATTGTTGATTTTCAAAAATGGTGCAACATGGGAAATGTTCAAGAATGGAAAGTCTTGTTTTGATTGATTGTTACGAAATGGTATTTGATGTGGTTGATTCATGAAGTCTACAGAAGCGAGACTCCTGCCTGTTTGTTTTATGTTTACAGAAATGGCATCGGGTAGGCGTCCTTGAGACCAACCGGAAGCGGCTGATAAAAATGTTGTTGCACCAGAGACCCAGGTGAACCACTAGATAGTTCAATGTATAGTATAATCTTTCCAAGTGTTGGGAAGTATAAATAGAGTGGAAGATCCCAAGCATGTTGACTATGCGGCTCAATTTCAGAAGCAGAACCCACCCGTTTTTAGGGGTGATGCGGACCTAGAAAGGGCACAGGCATGGTTGTCCCGAATAAATAGAATTTTTGAATTCTTGGGATGTCTGCCCAAGCTAAAGGTCAATTTAGAAATGTATAAGCTGGAGGATCTTTCCCTTCAATGGTGGGAGCTGGTAGTCTAATCAAGGACGGACCAGGGTATGATGTGGGAAACCTTTGAGGAATTTTTTAACAAACAATTCTACCCTCATACGTTCAAGATTCAGCGTACATCTGAATTTTTTAGTTTGAATCAAGAACAAATATCGGTAATGGAGTATGCAGCGAAGTTTATGAGCTTAGTGCGG
This sequence comes from Viscum album, assembly GCA_963277665.1. Taxonomy (NCBI): domain Eukaryota; kingdom Viridiplantae; phylum Streptophyta; class Magnoliopsida; order Santalales; family Viscaceae; genus Viscum; species Viscum album. The sequence goes on along the minus strand of OY728137.1, from coordinate 1,485,682,518 downwards.
TTTGCACCCGAGGTGGCGGGTAACACGTCGCTGAATGTAAGGATCTTCGAGGCGGGCTTGAGACAGGAAATCCATTCTAAAATAGAGGTTCTGTGTATCGGGGACTACACAGAAATGGTAAATTGAGCCTCGGTAGCTGAGCGAGGTCTCCTAGGAACTCCATATGGAGGAAGTGTGGTAATACCCAAAGAAACTAATGGGAAATCTAATGCTGGGTTCAAGCAAAAGAGGGACACATATTCCCAGAGCGGGAGAACAACACAAAAGGCGACGATGGGAGCCCCAGAGTAAATTGGGCTGTTTTTAGTGTGGCTCCTCGACGCATACCAAGCGGGATTTCACGAAACAACCCAGAGCATGTTATAGTTATAAGAAGATAGGGAATATCCAGCGCTACTATAGGAATTCTCCAAGGATGAGTGTGCGTGACACTCCGCAAGGATCGCATGCGTCCTATGCTCTAACGGGACGGGGGCAGCAGCATAACCCTCGTCAATAAGGTAAGGTTAGTCATTGTGATTCTCGGAACACCATGCCACCTCAATAAGGAAATAAAGACCAGGGTGCGGAAACTAGGACGTTGTTTTGAGCTGACCAGATTGTGGTGGATGATCAGTCGGGGCCATCCATAGTACTAGGTGCTATTATTTAAATTCTACATGAATGAAAGTGTTGTTTGATACGGGTGCTTCACACTCATTTATTTTTTCAAGCACTGTTGAGTTGTTGGGTTTAAAGGTAGAGATGATGCCTTCGGTTTTGAAACATCAAACCCCTCTAGGTAGAAAAGAGTGTCGAGCCTTCTTGTGTAGAGAATGTTGTATTATTGTGGGAGAGATTGAGATACTGTGGGATTTATTAGTACTTGATATGGATGGATATGATGCAATCTTTGGCATGGATTGGATAATAGCGTTTAAGTCCCACATCGATTGTAATGCGCGAACAGTGAGTTTTATGACACACGATGGTGTTAGAAATCTCTTTAGAGGAGAGAGGCATGAGAAGCAGGTTGTAGCAGGCTTATTGGCACTGGAAGTTGGCACGTTATCGTATCAGTTGGTGTTATTGTCATTGGAATCGATAGAGGATGTCCATAATAGTGGTTTCCAGTAGTGGTTGATCAGTTCATGGATGTTTTTCTCGAAGAATTCTCCGGGTTACCTCCTGTAAGAGATATGGAGTTTATGATTGATCTTCTTCTAGAGACCAGTCCTATCTCACTTCCGTCTTACCAAATGGAACCTACAGAATTGAGGGAGTTGAAAGTACAGTTGTAGGAGTTAGAAAATAAAGGCTTTATCAGGCCTAGCACATCTCCATGGGCAGCGCCGATGTTGTTTGTGAAAAAGGTCAATGGAACATTGAGGCATTCTGTTGATTATCATCAACTTAACCAAGTGACGATAAAGAATATATATCCACTTCCACAAATTGATTACCTATTTGACCAGTTGAAGGGAGCCCCGTGGTTCTCCAAGATCGACCTGTTATTGGGATATCGTCCATTGCGAGTAAGGAAGGAGGATATTCCTAAAATAGCTTTCAAAAGTCGATATGGGAATTATGAGTACGTTGTTATGCCCTTTGGTCTAATGAATGCACCAGCAGTGTTTATGGAGTTGATGAATTGGATATTTCATAGATATCTGAATTCATTCGTGGTGGTGTTTGTAGATGATATTCTCGTATATTCAAAGACAAGGGAGGAACATGAACAACACTTGGTGATGGTTCTAGGGATCTTGAGATATCATCGGTTGTATGACGAATTGTCAAAATGTGACTTTTGGATACAGGAAGTTTGTTTTCTTGGCCATGTGATTTCTGAAAAGGGTGTCTCAGTAAATCCAGAAAAGATAGAGGATGTTATCTCATGGAAACTACCAAAGAATGTGTTTGAGATAAGTAGTTTCCTTAGTCTAGCTGGTTATTATCAGCATTTTGTTCGTGACTTTTCATGGTTGGATTCACCAATGATAGCTTTGACAAGGAATAATGTTCCGTTCCAGTGGAATGAACAGTGTCAGTAGTGTTTCGAAGAGCTAAAGGGTCGCCTTACATCAACACAAATCTTGGTTTTTCCAAAACCGAGGAAAGGGTACGTGGTATATTGCGATGCATCGGGATCAGGGTTGGGGTGCGTCTTCCAGAAATGGGATCATGTGGTTGCGTATAGCTCACGAAAATTGAGGGTGCATGAAAAGAAAAACCCAACTCATGATTTGGAGTTGGCGAAAGTGGTCCATGATTTGAAAATGTGGCACCATTATCTCTTCGGTGAGAAATTCACGGTCTTCACGGATCAAAAGAGTTTGAAGAAAATTTTATCACAAAGGGATATAAACTTGAGGCAAAGGAGATGGATGGAATATCTCCAGATATTTGATTTTGACGTAATGTACACACTGGGTAAGGGAAATTTGGTGGAAGATGCATTAAGTAGGAAATCATATGCTCAGGTTGAGAAGCATGCATCAGACTAGTGGTAGTTGATGGCGTTGATAGTTGACATGAAGCTAGAAGGTGAGGAACAAGGTGATAAAGTGGACTTCTTTCTGGTTTCCTTGATTCTAGACTTTACAGGCCTGATTAAATAGGCGCAGATGTCTGATTCAGAGTGTGAGACCATGATGTCAAAACTCAATGGTGGGGAGACCATTGAGGGTTGGAATCTGAATAAAGGATCAGTTTTGTGTTTCCAGAAATGGATTGTTGTATCGGTGGCTTGTTAGGAGTATCTTCTCTGGGCGTACCATCCTTTCAGGCTGGCTATTCACCCTGGAATTCAGAAGATGTCTAAGATGTTGAAAGCACAGTTCTGGTGGGATGGAATGAAAAGTAGAGTGGTTGAGTTCGTTTCACAATGCTTGATTTGCCAGCAGGTCAAGGCAGGGCACCAGAGGCCAGTGGGAATGTTTCAGTCATTACCTATCCCTGTTTGGAAGTGGGAGCAAATAGCGATGGATTTTTCCCTAGGTCTCCCATGAATGGTCAGAAAACACGATTCCATTTGGGTGATAGTGGATCGGCTAACGAAGTCGGCCCATTTCATTCCAATTCGTGAATCTCATACGGTGGAGGATCTGTCCAAAATCTATGTCTGGGAGGTGGTAAAGAGGCATGGTGTTCCAGTTTCGATTGTATCAGATAGAGATCTGAGGATTACATCCCATTTCTAGAAATATTTGCAGCAAGCCCTTGGAACAAAGTTGACCATGAGTATGACATATCACCCTCATACAGATGGCCAATCCGAGAGTACGATAAATACCTTGTAAGATATGTTCTGGGCTTGTGTGATGGATTTTGGTGGCTCGTGGGAGGAGCACCTATCCTTGGTTGAATTCTCATATAATAATATTTATCAAGAATCCATACAGATGGCTTCGTTTTAAGTATTGTAGGGTGGCCATGTTGTTCTCCACTATGTTGGGTGGAAACGAGTGAGTCTTTGATGGTTGGACCGAGTCTTGTCCAATAGACTACAGAAAATATCAAGTTGATCAGGAAGAGGATGGAGATGGCTCATATATGTTAGAAATCTTATGCAGATCATCGTCGAAGACCGTTTCTGTTCGGGGTGAGTGATCATGTTTTCTTGAGGATTTCTCCTCAGTTGGGACATCATCGGTTTGGGAAACAAGGAATGTTTTTTCTGAGGTACATTGGACCTTCTGAGATTGCTGAGAGGGTTGGTGAGGTGGCTTATCGATTCAATAATCCACCTAGGTCATGTGTGGTACACAATGTGTTTCATGTGTCATAGTTGAAAAAGTATCAGCCGGATCAGGGCCATGTTATTCGATGGGATCATGTTCAGCTAGAGCCAGATGTTTCGTTGGTGCACGTGCCCGTGCGGGTTGTAGATAGGCTAGAGAAAGTCTTGCATGGTAAAAGAATCTGTCTAGTTCGGGTTTTGTGGTAACATGGCCAGATCTAGGAAGAAACTTGGGAACGAGAGAAAGAAATGGTCGAGTAGTGGCCGGAACTCTTTCGGCAATGGGCGGGGTCACTACTTCCCGAGGACAGAAAGTCCAATGGTGGGGAGGATTTAGTACCCCCGGTTTGAGGTATTTAGCCATTGTTTATGTTTTTTATGAGTTTATGGTGCATGGGATGAGTTAGGAAAAGGTCAGGAGAGTTTGGAATGTTTTTGGATGAGTTTGGAGGCTTTTAAAGGGGCGCACAGTTTGATCACAGTTAGTGTAAACCGTGCGGATGCTCCATGAAACCATGCAGGGGGAGGTAGTAGGCTACGCACGACCTGCGCATGGTTTTCCAAACTATGCGAGGAAACCATGCGAGCACCTTCTCTCAAGGTAGTGGCGTGCACACAGTTAGTGCACGGTTTTCCAAACCGTGCGGGCTAACTGTGCAACCACTTAAAGTTGGGGTTTTTAAGTCCAAGCTCCCTCGGGCTTGATCGAAAACACTCCTCTCTTCCTACCACTTGATCCTCACTCGATATTTTTGGTTCTCAGGGGCTAGAAGGGCTCTTAAACTCATTTTGGAAGGGGTTTGAAGAGGATTCAAGAGGGTTTGAAGGTGATTCATCCTTGGTAAGTCTTCTCCCATGGTTTCTTTGTGTTTTCCTCTAGATATGCTCTTCTCTCCTTCTTTTTTTTCTAGATCCACACTTGTTGTGTGTAGATATAGGGCTGTGGTGGCCTTGGATGATGTTTTTAAGGATTGTGGGTGTTAGGGAAGAGGGTCTAGAGAGGTATCGGTGGTGCATTTACCGGTTTCGGAGGTGCGGTTGTGTGTGGATCGATCTCTCGGGAACCCTAAAGGTAGGTGGATTCTCTCTTGACTCCACATGGTGGAATTGTGTGTCTCATTTACATTTAAATTGTTTGTTTGAAATTTAATTGGTAAATCATGTGGAAAATTTGTTGGAAAATTTATGGGTGATGAAATTGGGGGTTTTTGGTATGAAATTGGGATTTTTGGGTAAAAATGGGTGTTGTTGGAAATGGATTCAATTGGATGATTTTAAAATGTTGATTTTAAAATGACAATGAACTGGATCATGAAAATGGCATGTGATGGTGTTTTCAATAATGTGAGATTGTTGTGTGGCTTATTCATGTGTGGATATGGATGGAATTTTGTATTAGCATGTGTTGGGATATTGTGGAGTGGTCGAGAAAGTGCCACTATAATCAGGGAAATGGATGGATAATGGACGGAAGGGCCGCCATCTAGGAAAGTGGCTTAGAAAGTACCACTTGTCGGGTTGTGAACTGGGTGGCCGAGAAAGTACCCCCGTTGATGGTTGATTGCTTGACTATGTGATGTTTTAGATGGGGCTTGTGAGTGAAATATGCACATGGTAACCAGTGTGTGGCTTGATTGTTGTGGCTTTCCCTTGAGTGGCATGTTTGGCTATTTTAATAAGTTTGCAAATGGGATTGTTTTATATAATATTTTTTATATAAATGTTATAATGGTTTATCCTAGTGGCGTGTGTAGGGAAGACATTTGAGGAAATCCTACTGAGTAGTTTTACTCACCCCCTGCTTTGGCACTTTGGTGGATTTACAAATGTAGTATACCGGGACATGGGAAAAGATAAGGCATCACCTTCTTTTAGCGGTGCTTCATGATGCTTGGTGGACCATGGGGTTTGGAGATGGATTGGATTTTTGGAGGTGTCACAGATTTTCGTGGCTGTTCTTTTTAGTTCTGTTGTACTCTGATGTTTTGGTAATGTTCAGTTGTGTGAACTTTGGGTTGTTATGGAATGGGTGGTTATGTTGAGATGCATTCATTTATAATTGTTGGATGTTGGTTGGTTTTGTTATCCTTTTGAGGTCAAATCATTCCCCACTTTTCTCTTGAATCCCTCCGCATTCATTGCCAGTCTTTGGAGCCTTGGGATCGTCGATTAAGGCCCAGTAACCCTCACCACCTCCTCAAGCCAATGAAGTAGGGGTGGGGCATTACAATGAGGATCCCATTATTTTTTTAGCATAGAGGTCATGTATATACCATGGTGGCACATTGGGAAAATTGAATCCCTTAGCCTCAATTTCTTCAAGCTGGAATTTATGTTCCATCAATTTGGAAGGTTCAATAAAATTAGTTGGAATAAAAATGAAAATCATACCATAAAATTGGTCAATGGAAAACTTGACTACTCTCTGTGTTGGAAAAAAAAGAAAATTAAAGAATAACCTCAGAGATGACACACACCACTAAAAAAGTGGGTATCTCAAATGAGAAATAGAGGATTCCAAAAGAATCTCAAATAATTGTCATGACATTAATCTAGTATAATGAATAAAAAGACCCACCCATCTAGAACTAGAATCCCACTCACCCTAGTAGATATGAGTGACTCCATAAGAAAATAAAAATCAAAATAAATGATGATAATAGTATGTTTAATCATTAATTATAATCATATAATCCATGTCAATCATTTGGTTAAATTTATCATGATCATGAACTAAGAAATCCTACACCACTTCAAAGTCAGCTATCTTCACTCGGCACAAAAAATATTTAAAACCTTGTTCATACTAGTTATCTAAGGGTGCATAATGTTCCAACAAAAACATAATATGAAACAAATGTATGTATAAAATTTCAAATAACTTTGATAATATAAAATAATGAATATCACTAGTACGAAACAAATCTAGCACCGTAAAATAAAAAATAAACAATGCACCTCTAACAAAAACTAGATCTTATTCAGATTCAAATGGTGCATACACCATCGTATAAATAATTATGGTCTTATATTTAAATAGAAAATTTTTAGCCACATAAGAACCCCCTTTCCCTATGGGTAAGATATACCACCCTCGGAAAAATCAGTTTGTACCTAAGAAACTTTTCTCAGAGTGGATCTATGATTACATCCTTGGGATATCCTCCCAAGAAATGCCTCAGATGGTTAGATTGTCGTCAATTATGAAAAGTATTGTGAGCCTCAATATATTAAGGATTCGTATGAATGGGAATCCCATATTTATTGCAGAAAAACACACACTATCCTAAAAAATATCCTAAAACTAATCTTAAATAAAACTGACCAACTATTCGCTTCATTTTCCAGCCAGAAGACATTCCTTGGAAAAGAGCTACACCAACCAAAGCTCCACCTAAACCTATTCTCTCATATATGTTTGCCTCATCCATAGACTCTTTACTGACTACTTCCATATAGTTTGGAATAAATATTTGAATCCACATCGACTTCATATCATCCCTCAAACCCATCCTAAACCACAGAGATTTCAGGTAATCATTAGTGACAAACTCTATCACCAAATGCACCAAATAAAAAATGGTGGAATAATCTAGAATGTAATGATCCCCTTTCTCTATGGTTAGAAATTCCTTGGTATTTTCCACATGCAATGTTTTTGAATAAAACTGCTAGTTGAATATTATCTTAAATAAAGTCCAAATACAATCCTCATATAGCATAGCTTGAAAAATAGATTCCCACCACCTTCTTCTTGGTCCCTCAAGATTGTATGTGAAAACATCCACCTTAGAGTCCTTATGGGCCTTCAATAATTTAATGATCCTCTAAATCAACTCAATTCATTCCTCAGATTTCAGGGGTCATTTTTCACCATGGTTGGTGGATTATTCTTGGTATACAACAATCTACGATGAAACACTCATCTTGGGATTTATCCACCCACTTAACCTAGAGTATGAATGGTATGAATTATAGATTACACAAAAGAAGGTTCCACTAATGTATTTTCCAAAGGAACCTATCTCAAAACATCTTATCTTAGATTTTAAAGAGCTCTTCTAGGTGGATTTTTCTAATGAACACATTGACAACAATTAGTCAGCTTCAAAGTAAATCCCAAAATCAAAAAATAACCTCCAGAATCCATATAAATGGCATTAAAAAAGAATAATTTAAATCATTATGACATATTTAAATGAATGAAAACACATTTAAAGAATAAAATATCAATTTCAATAAAACCCAGGTATAGTTTATTCAAATAACCTCATACACAACGTCTTGTGCTCGGAAAAATTCCCAACAACCCATCGTAACTTCAGTTGAGACATGGAATTAAGTAGATCATGCACCCTCCAACACTTACTACCCGAATCCCTATGTTCATAGATCTTATCTACCCATGACATCGAACTAAACCCAAGCAGTATCACAACACTTTAGACTAGTCATTCCATATAATACCATTCTATAACAAACTAACCTAGGTCAGCTAAAGAAGTCACTCAAGAGGGTTCTCCATGTGGTGAGATAAAAAAATTAATTAAAACAATCATTAATAAATGAATATAAAAAAGAGTAAAATTTGGATGAAAATAATAAACATACATGAGACATACAAAAACATACCAAACAAGATGAACCTGAAAAGTAAAATGAGATGATTCCATCAAGTCTTTATGTTAACAAACATCACCTTCAGAACATCCTGATATTAAGAGAATGACAACAGGAGAAACTAGCATGCTACACAATTCCCATACCTTTAACCGAGTCTTTCAAAATGAAATCTAAAACATCTGAAAGGATAAATCCAGGTGTGATAATAAATCCAATAATGATTTCACCAAATAATTAATACAAAGTCTAAAATCAATAATTTGGTAGTTCTAGCTTTAAAACAAATCCATTTTTACAAAGAATTGTCTTTAGAAAAAATCATTTCATAAACCATTTTTTTATTTTCTTAAAAATCATTTCATATTAACCGAATAATTTATGCGATAAGGACATGAGATATTGTATAAAATTATAATCAAAACTAACCACGGATACCCCATAAGAAAATCATGTGAGAAAATAATAATGAAAATAAACCATCATGTGATAAACTAATTATAAAGTCCAAAGTAAACAATTTGCCTATAACTTATAGGATGAAATTATATACATGAAAAGAAATACCAATCTTTGAAAAAGGTAGATCCAAGTTGTATTACCAATAGTGGAATTTCACACACTAAATTGACACAAAAACTTTAGTGGCATTCCACAAAATAAAGTGTAAAGTCTAATTATTGATGCACCTGAGCTTACCCAATGTGATAATTTTTCTCAAAATCTATTTAAAACCAATGATAAAAAATCTATAAAAAATTTACGTTGCAAATAAAATTTTCTTCTATACATGAAACCCCATTTTTGAACCTAAACCACCATTTTTTCATTTCATCAAACACTTAGTGTGAAAAAATCTAATTTTGTAGACAAAACTATATAAAAACAAGAATATTTTATAATAAATCAACCAAAATAAAAAATATATCAATTTAATGGAATAAAGAAAAGTAATTTACATGAACATAAAGAAATTAATGTACTAAAACCTTTATATAGAGAGACATACCACTACAGTGAATACAAAACTAGTCAACTTCAAAAAAAAGGATATCAAGAAAGAGTTGATTGGGTCTTCATGATCCTAGATACATAATAGAGAACATAAATCTACTATCAAACACATTTGATTCCGAAACCACTTCCCTTCCAGTTTTTAATGAGGCTATAAGAGAATAGATCTAGCCTTATGGAATAAATTCAAGTTTCATTTCTGATTAGAACCTAAAAGTGGATAATATTAATTGTTTATAATATAATATTCATGTTCTTTATTAATCATAAACACCATTTTTAGTGCATTTTACACTTTAAACATTATTTCACATTATGATAATAATTCCTTCTTAAAATGCACTATTACATGGTACATTCCTGAAAATCTCATAAAAAAAATGATACTGATTTTATTTTCAATTTTTATTTTTGAGAATCCCATTTTATAAGGAACAATTCATGATTTTAGAACACTTTTAGATTCACATTGGAAGACTACCAAATTGAGAATCGAACAAATAACATTCTAGGCGATGTGAACTGGAAATCATCCCAATAAATTTACTACAGTGGACCATATTCATGCCCAATGATTCTAATACATTATATGAAGATATATGATATCATGAGTAATAATTCATTAGACTTTGTACCAAGCTAATTCGGATGTTTTAAGGGAGTTCCAGGTGGCCCAAGTTGAAGATGAAATTTTGGGCTAGATTTTATGGCCCAAAAAAACATCCCACCTTTTAAATCTTATATCTCAAAAAAGGAATATGTCAGGCTGATATTTTACAAGATTTTAGGGGACATCTGGGCCTTCATTTAATACTTCTATGGATTACTCAAGTTTGTCCATCTAAAAGGTCATTTTGGTGGATACATGCTGGATGTCACTTCAGGTCAAGAATGAAAAAGTTTTCTCTCCATTAATTTTCCACCAACCTAGGCCCAACACAATTAATTAAAGAGATATGGAAAGAAAAGTTCCATACCCAAGGCTTATAGAATACTTATTTAAGTTAGTAGTGGTATAGGATTTAGGGATCCAAGAGATTTGTTTTCATTGTAATGTTATTATGCCTATTTTTATTTTTGACGTTATTATTTCTCATGTATGTTGTTAGAATCACCATATTTTTAATAAATGTTATTCTTATTCTCTTATTATGTTCTTATTCATATCACGTTGATACTGTTACCTCATGATGTAAACATAATCACACCAAACCTTGTGATAGTATTCACACAATGATGGAGTGTTCATTAATTTTTTGTTTTTACTTCATCAATTCGTCCCTTATGAGTCTACTTCCAGCTTCTGTTGAGAATGTGTCATCAATAGAGGGATAACTATTTTATGGGTTGATCTAAGGGATTAGAATGGGGATAGGTTGGATGTTATTTATCACTCTCTAAATGTTTATTAATTTATTTTATTTTTGTTCATTTTATTCAATGATTTTATCTCCTCCTTTTCCTTATTGAATTTATTCTCCCACATCATAATCACCTATACACATGGAGTGCTCATGAAAATGATCATTGAAGTGTATAGGTGATTATAATTTTATTTGAAGGTCTTTAACCAATACTTGATGAAATTAGTTTCAATTCATTGAATGAATCCGACTCGAGTTAATGATGTTAAAATTGGTAAAATGGGAATTCATTCAATCCACCCTGAGCAATAACCTAGGATCAACTCATTTCCTCAAAATTTGAATTCACATAAATCTCTTAGTTATCTTTTAAAACCATCTCAATTCAACACAAGTTGGACACTTCATAGAAAAAACAATCCATTGAATGCATGTGTCTATTGGTTACTTATTAGGTCTCTAATGATTTGACATCCCAAGTAAACTAAAAGCGACCGCTTAACCCTAAATGTTTGGGTAAATTTTGGTGAGACCAAATTTTTGCACCTCTCCTACGGATCTAATTATGTTATCTTAGACACTAGCATCCTTTTTGTTATCCCATTTCTTCATTCTCACCCTGATATCATTCTTGTGAAAGGGAATTTTAAACAAACCCAGAATGGGGAACCTCTTCTTTCCTTGATCACTCCACACGATGTGTGATTTACAATGATCATCCTAGTTTCTACTAGTGGGGTAATCAACAACCAATTGAGCCACAATTTTTTAACTCATTTTCTACAAAAAAAAATTCCCACCTTTAATGAGTTCCAATCCCAAAAAGGCCAATTTGAACATCCTCATATGGAAATCAAAAAACATAATTATCCTTCTAGAATATGCCATCTCCCTAAACCCCTTTCCCATCCTGGTCCACAACAAGTACTTGAGAAATTGTGTCAACAAATGGAGATAATGACTTTGAGTTTTCATCCATGAGAGTAGAACTAAAAATCACTGAAATAGTTATGGAACCCATTCCTAGTCAGGTTTTCCATTCCATATCATTCATATAAGAATATGTTTACACAGAAAGTCCTCATGAAAATGCTAAATAAATTTCCTTTGAACCTATGATACTCGAAGGACATGAAGTAACAATTTATGGGTGTTTAAATTAAGAGGAAACTGATTTTACAAATTCACAAGATGATAATTTGACATCTTGGATTGAGTGTCCTGAAAATGGATCGATTGATGATTTCTCAAAAACACCAATCACTGAATCATTGAGAGAAATCACGAACATTAATTCCATACCCATTCCTAACACTAATCTTTACAATTTTTTGGTTGAATATTCAATTCAAAAGGAACTGATTTTATTGAGAAATTTGGAAAATGAAACTGAGTTAGATTCAAAATCTCAACATGTGACTGAATGTATTATCCAAACCGAGCTCAAAATTATTATCATTCTTTGCCCACTCATGTAACCATTCGTTGGGTATAACCATTACCTTTCATTTGGAAATAATTATTCTATTGAAACCAAAAAAGATGGAATGATCATTTATGTCTTTGGAAAGACTGCAGAGGAAACTAGATCAACTATTTTTTATATTCCTTGGATTTTCACACTCATTATAGAACATAGGTTTTTACCTAAAGAAAATTATAAACAAATAATCAATCTCAATCTAGTGGACATGTCTAAATAATGGGTCTTTAAAATGTTGAATGTTGGGGTTGGGTAAGTTAGGGGCATTCATGTTGAGTTAGCAACGTTAAAAAAGCGATGTGTGGGAGGAAACCCTTGTTTTTCATGTTCCCAATAATTGTGAATTATCTTTATTTTTAAAATAGGATTAATGAATCATTTTTATATTTAAAAAATTAGACTGTTGGCCTTTTCTTCTATTACGAGTATGGATCAGTTGGAAAGGGGATCCCCATATTCATCTATGTCACGTGGCGTGATCCCTGTGTAATACCTTACCCCGAAATTTACAACGATTAAAATGTATCATTAGTTTATTTTATTTTTATGTGTTTTTGAAAATTATAGAATAAGGTAGCACTATCGTCATGTTTCCTTTTACTTTTTATCTATATTTTATTAGTTAGTATGTTTTTTTGTTTTACCTCGTTCTACTACGGAACTCTGCAAGTGACATGGATATCAAAGGATTAAATTGGACCACCACAAGAATAAACACCAGGTGACTTCATTCTGTGATTTTAATTTTCAATATCTTCTTTGAACTCATATCCTATACCCTTCTATGTTTTCATTTATTTATACACCATGTACAATGTTATTCTATGTTGAGGGGAGACAAAATAACAAACAATTGCTTTTGTGGGCATAAAAATGTGTGGAAGTAAAAATTTATTTATCCAAGAACATGATAATATACATTGTAAACTTTGAAATTGGATATCAAATCATTTTACAATACATGATTCTAATTTTAATGCATGTTTAAGTTTAATTGAATAGCTTTTGGAAAGTGCGGTTGTTCGATGTGATTTTCCACTATTATATTTTCATCCATTTAATAACAACAAAGTACAACGTACATCCTCTAGATTGTTGGGTATTAGTTTGATTTCTTGGGGTCTCATAATAAATGGAATAGGTTTCATGATTATTTTAATTTTGACATGATTATTCTAAAAAAATTAATTGTGTGTAGAGCAATAGATTGACCTAATGTGTGGCTTTAGGCACTTGGGGATCGTGACTCCATAGTTGTCTGTATCATAGTTGGAATTTTATCTCCATAGTTGTCTGGCCTGGTGTCATTGGGAATGTCTTTCTACATGGGTTGACTCGATTGAGTTAAAATTTTAATTACCATGGAAAAATTGAAATAAAAACCAAAAAATTCGAAAAAATGAATATGCATCTTAATGTTAAAATTTGATTCCTCAGAGAGCATCCATATTTTCTCCCATGAATAAAGATGAACTCCCATGTCTATTGTGACACAGAACAATTTATAATGCTTAATCGAAATTGGATGAAATGTGGAGATAAATTTTAATTAAGTAATGGGATTGGGCTTGAGATATGCCTCTTGACTTACCTTGTTTTAAATTAATTTTATGGGTTTTAAAATTTTTGGAAATGATATTTCTAGGTGAACAATGTGTATTAAAATGTTTTTGGAAAAGGAAATTTGAATTTCATATTTTTGAGATATATTTTTCTCGGTACTAGCAAAACTCAAGTTGGGGTGTGATCATATTTTTTTCATATTAAATTTATATTTTTATAAAAATATAATATTTTTAATGTATTTTTTGTTTTTATTTTTTTATTCTAATCTAAAAAATATTTATATTCTAATAGTATTATATTTTTCATCATTAAAATTTTATTGTACTTCTGCATTTTTGATATTAGTTTTTTTATTTAATATTTCTTATTAAAATTTATTAAATTTATATTTTTTATATTTTTTAAATTATATTTCCTTTATTTTATTTTTGATATTTTTTTTCATTTTTTTCAATGTATCATGTGTTCTATTTTTTATTTTTTATTTTATTTTTTGGATTTATTTTCTTTAATTATTTTATTTTTTTTGTAATATTTTTTTATTTATTTTTTTATTTATATTATTATTTTTTCAATTAATTTGTCTTATTATTTTTCATTATTTATATATTTTACTGTAAATTTTTTAGTTTTATATTATCCTTTATATAGAATAACTTTTATTCATTATTTAGTAGCCCAAGATCATTCCATTATTCAAATCCATTGCTACATTTCATCATATTTCAATTAAGAATAATAAAGTGTTGTGCATCACAATAGATATGGGGTTTTATCTTTATTCATGGGAGAAATTATGGAAGAGGTTGGAGGCATCAAATTTTAATATTAATACGATTATTTTTTTCTATTTTTTAATACTTTTGGAATGTCTTTTGTTTTTTTTATATTTTTCCATGGTAATTGAAATTGAACTCGATTGAGTCAACCCATGTAGCAAGACTTTGCCAATGACTCCCAAGATCAAATAACTTAGGGATCCATGTGAAGCTAACATACTCGGGAATCATCTCGAGTTTACTCAATGAAAAACAAAATCCAATTAACACAGATAATGATAATATTTCAAACTCCAGGACATAGAACTATGGAGTCATGATCCCCAAGTGTCGAAAGCCACACATTAGGTAAATACATTACTCTATACACAATTTTATTTCTGTTTTTTTTGAATACTCAGGTTAAAATTAAAGTGATCACCAAACCTATGCCATTTATTATGGGACCCCAATAACTCAAACTAATACCACACAATCCATAGGACATGCAATGTGTTTTTTTGTTATTAAATGGTTGAAAATATAATAGTGAAAAATCACATCGGACAACCGCATTATCCAAAAGCAATGCACATAAACTTAAACTTGCATTAAAATCAGAATCAAGGCATGTAAAATTATTTTATATCCAATTTCAAAGTTTGAAATGTTTATTATCATGTTCAAGGTTAAAGAAAATTTTCCATACATACATTTTTTATACACAAAAAATCAACTGTGATCCTAGGTTATTACTTAAGGTGGATTTAATGAATTCTATTTTTAACGATTTCAATTTCATTAAGTCGAGAAGGATTCATTCAGGGAATTCAAACTAACCTCACCACTTACTGGTTCTATACATTCAAAAACACATATTATTCACTTATACACTTGTCAGATCATTTTCAGAAGAACTCCATGTGTATAAGTGATTAGCATGTTTTTTTGAAGGTATGTAACAAGTAAGTGATGAGGTTAGTTTGAATTAATTTAATGAATCCTTCTTGAGTTAATGAAATTTAAATCATTAGAAAGTGAATTCATTCAATCCACCACGAGCAATAACCTAGGATCAACTCATTTTCTCATAATTTGAATTCACATAAATCTATTAGTTATATTTTAAAACCATCTAAAATCAAACCAAGTTGGACACTTCATAAACTAAATCAATCCATATAATTCACATGTATGTAGGTTACATCTTATGTCTCTAAGTATTTGACAACCAAATATAAATTACAAGTGACCGCTTAACCCTAAAAACATGTGTAAATTTTGATGAGACCAAATTTTGGTGCCGTTGTCGGGGATCTAAGTAAGTTATCTTAGAAACTTTTATCCTCTTTTCCATCATATTTATTCATTTTCACCCTGATATAATTCTCATGAAAGTCCATTTTGAACAAACCAAAACATGGGGAAACTATCCTTACATTGATCACCCCACACAAAACAAAGACCATCCTAGTTTCTACTGGTGGGGAAATCAACAACCAATTGAGCCACAATTTTTTAACTCCTTTGTACCACAAAACATTCCAACCTATAATGAGTTCCAATCCCTATAAGTCCAATTTGAACATCCTCCTATATAATTCCAACAACATAATTATCCTCATGGAATAGACCATCTGTATCAACCCATTTCCCATCCTTGTCCATAACAATTACTTGAGAAATTGTGTCAACAAATGGTTAAAATGACTTTTGAGGTCTCTCCTTGAGAGTATAACTACAAAGCATTGAAACAGTTATGGAACCCATTCCTAGTCAGGTTGTCCATTCCACTTCATTTATACAAGAATCTTGATACTCAAAAACACCTCATGAAAATTCAAAAGAAATTTCCTTTAAATCTATGATACGTGAAGAACATGAATTAATAGTTTATGGGTGTTTAAATCAAGAGGAAGCTGATTTTTTTATTCACTAGAGGAGAATTTTACATTTGGATTGAGTGTCCTGAATATTATTGGATTGATGATTTTTCAGAAACACTAATCACCAAACCATTGATAGAAGTAAGAAACATTGAGTCTATACCCATTCCTAACACTGATCTTTCCAATTTTTTGGTTTAGTTTTATATTAAAAAGGAACCTATATTATTGTAAAATTTGGAAAATAAAACTGATTTGGATTCAAAATATCAACTTTTGACTGAATGTCTTATCCAAAGAGAGATCAAAATTATTATCCTTCCTTACCCACTCATGTATCCCTTTATAGGGTATAACCATGACCTTTCAGTTGGAATTAATTATTATATTAAAACTAAAAAAGTTTTAATGATCATTGTTGTCTTAGGAAAGACTGTATAGGAAAATGGATCAACTATTTCTGATATTCCATGGATTTTCCCACTCATTAAAGAACATAGGGTTTCATATGAAAAAAAATCAAAACAAAGAATAAATCTCAATCTAGTGGACATAGGGAAATAATGGGTCTTTAAAATGTTAAAAGTTAGTGTTGGGAATGTTAGCGGGGTTATGTAGAGCAAGTGATGTTAAACCAAAGCACTATATGAGAGGAAACCCATTGTTTTCATGATTCCAATCATTATGAATCATGTCTATTTTTCAAATAGGATTAATGAATCATTTTGATATTTAAAAAAAATATATACTATTGATGTATTCTTATATTATGAGTATGGATGGGTATGAAAGTGGAGCTCCATATTCTTCCATGTCACGTGGCAGGTTTTCTAAGTAACTCTTTAACCAAAAATTTAAAATGAAGATAATGTATCATTAGTTTGTTTTATTTTTTTGTATTCGTAAAAATTATAGAAGAAGAAAGCACTAACTTCATGCGTCCTTTTACTTTTTTAACTATATTGTTTTTATTTTTATTTTTGTTTGTTTTCTATACTTCCAGTATGGAACATTGTGAGTGACATAGATATCAAAGGATTAAATTGGAGCAGAACAATAATCAACTTCAACATCAATGTGTCTTCATTCCATGATTCCAATTTTCAATTTCCTATTTGAACTCAACTCCAATACCCCATTCTATGCTTTCATTTATTTAATCAAGAGGGTCAGTGTTATTCTTTGTTAGGGGGAGATGAAATAAAAACAATTGATTTTGTGTGCATAAAAAATTTATGGAAGGAAAATTTTCTTTAACCTTGAACATTATAATACACATTGAAAACATTGAAATTGGATATCAAATAATTTTACATGCCTTGATTTTTATTTTAATTCTTGTTTATGTTCATGCGCATAGATTTTGGAAGGTGCAATTGTCCGATGTGATTTTCACTGTTATATTTTCACCCATTTAGTAACAACAAAACAAAATGCATGTCCTTTTTATTGTGGGGTATTAGTTTTATTTCTTGGGGTCCCATAATAAATGGCATAGTTTTGGTGATCATTTTAATTTTCACATGAGTATTCTAAAAAAATAAAAAAAAAAATCAATTGCATGTAGAGAAATGGATTCACCCAATGTCTGGCTTTCGAAAATTGGGGATCATGAATCTATAGTTTTCTTGCCCAGATATAGGAATTTTATCTCTATTTGTGGTAATTTGAATTTGTTATTGATTTATTAAACTTGAGATGATGCCTGAGTATGTGATCTTCACTTCGTTCCCTAAGCTCTTTGAGACTGGGAGTCATCAGCAAAGTCTTGCTACATGGGTTGACTTGATTGAGTTCAATTTCCATTAACATGGAAAACATGAAAAAAGAAAAAAAAGAAAAAATGAATACTCATCCTAATATTAAAATATGATTCCTCTGAGCTCTTCCATATTTTCTGCCATGTATAAAGACGAAACCCCCATGTCTATTATGATACACACAATGTTATCACACTTAATTGAAATTGGATGAAATGTTGAATTGAATTTGAATTAAGGAATGATCTTAGTATTGGGATATGCCTATGGACCTAGTACATTTTAAATTATTTTGATGGCTTTCATAATATTTTGGTATGATATCCTTTGGTGAGTAATGAGTATTAAATTGTTTTCGGAAAAGGGAATTTGAATTTCATATTTTTGAGATATATTTTCCTTGAGACTAGAAAAACACAAGTTGGGGGTGATCATATTGTCTTTTCATATTAAAATATTTTTTTTTTGGAAAAATTAATATTTTTTATGTATTTTAAATTTTAATTATTTTTTATTCTTATCTAAAAAATATTTATAATTTAATAGTATTATATTTTTCATCATTATAAAAAGATATGGGTTCTCAAATGACTCCATCATGTTAATTGGTATAACTCTCAAATCTACAAGGCTCTCCATTCTTGTCAATAGAACACCTAGAGGGGTTTTTCAATTTACCAGATGTGTGAGACATGGTGACCTAATTTCAGGGATTCTCATTGTTATTGATAGAGATTGTATATTTAAGTGCATAAATGATCTATTGAAGAATGATCATTATAATGAAATAAAGGATGGAAGAAATAATTATACTCCTTCCCATTTATTGTATGTTGATGATATTTTAATTCTTGGGTAGGCCTTGAAAAAGTCTATATCTTCTATTTATGCCTAATTTTCTCATTATGAGGAGGTTTCTGGAGAAGCAATAAGTTTTGTAAAGTCTTCCATTGTTTTTGGTGATAGGTATTTAGTTAGAAAAAAATAGAACAACTCCCTACCTTGGACTAAATAGAGTATATATGGATTTCAATTATATTGTTTTCCCCTTAATTTGGGGAAAGGTAAATAGAAAATATTTAGAGGGGATTTGTGATGGAATTGTAAGTCAAATGTCTTGGTGGAAAGGGAAGGTCATGTATCAAGTGGGAAGGGTGTGTATCATCAACTTGTCTGTCACAACTAATTTGTTTTACTCATTTTCTCTTTACAGGTGGCCTAGAGGTCTCATTAAGAATCTTCAAGGCATGACTAGAAACATTATTTGGACTGGTTCAGTTTATGAAAGAAAGTTGGTTGGTGTTACCTGGAAGGAATGCGTTAAGAACATTATAATGGAAGGGCTTAAAAATAAATATATTAAGATCATTAATGATAGTCTCATTAGGAAATTCACATAAAAATTGAATTCTAATACTTCTCCATATTATTTTTTATCAAATAGGTTCTGAGAGAAGCTATAAAAGGAATAAAAATATAATCTTTCATCCTCGTATTAGAGCTCAATCAAGATTGTTTCAATGTAATCATGCATTACCCAAAATGGCTTGTAAGATACCACTCCTTCATCATTTTCTCGATAAATACATGGTTGTATGACCACTACATGACATGATGTATGCCACCTCCAATAGAATTCATATGTCTATTGCATATTTTATTACACATTCCCATAATGATAATGACTTTTTCATATGTAATTTTGGAAGGAGATCGATAATTACATTTTTTATAGATATTGACACCTTGAGATGGAAGAGTAGAACAAATAAGAAATTTAATTCAAAGGATTAGAATAAGTTGGAATTTGGAGGCTCTACCGGAACCCCGCCAAGGATTCATAAGTTCAAGGTATCATTTATTCATCCCTTGAGGTTCATTATTCTCTAGAGTATTTGAAGGAATAAACCCCCACACATGAACAGATTAAAAGGGATATCCAAACTACTATTTCTTCATAGAATCTTTTTTTGAAGTCTTAGTAAAATAGAAAAAATATTTATATTTCTTTGGTATTTTACCAGACTCTTTTGGGAATGTACTGGTTACTTTTTTGGTGAAAACAGTGTCACCAATATGAACCTTTTGGATCTCCTAGACCTCATAACCAGGGTGGGATATAGTGTACATGTGTTGAAACTCCTAATAGAAGTGGTGACATCAATCTTCTCATCTATTTGGGCTGCACAAAATTATTATTTTTCTGATGCACATCATTCATCAATTCGTGTGGGCATTCTTGATATGCACAAATACATTTATGTTGCCTCAATGGGGCATGTTAAGGAGATAACCAATAGAAAAATGACCTGAAATTAATAAGAATGCTTGGTGTTATATTTAGGATGAGGAAGCCTAAATTTATCAAGTACAACCATTGGATTCCGCAAATATATTTTTGGATAAATTCATTTTTGATAGGGGAACATCTGGAATACTAGGGAATTCAAGTTATGGAGGTGTGTTTTGTTCATACGACATATTTTTCAAGGGATTATTTTATTAATACATTTGAATTGGAGTGGAATATGAAGCTGAATTATTCGCTATAATTCATGCTATCAGGTACAATGAACATTATTGTCGTAACTTCTTTTGGACTGAGTCTAACTAGGAAATGGATTTTAAAAGTTTGATTTAATGAATGAAGAATGTTCCCTAGAATTTTTTACATCACTATATTGGTTTTATAAGTATGATTAGAAACATTTATTTATTTTTTTTTGACATGCATATAGAGAGAAAAATTGTGTTTAAGATTATTTGAAAAAGAAAGCGGACATGGAAAAGAATGTGATGTTGTCTTTTATGACCTCAGATTATTGTGTGCCAATGGTGGATGCATATATGAATGGAGTGATCCAATACCATATTTATAATAAAATACTGTAACACTTGACTCTCCATACATTTTTTAATAAATTTGTTAGGACTCGATTGATCATATCCTGGTCTTTGGGGAAAATGATGACTAGTATGAGATTAGTCATAAAAATAACCATGGAAAAAATGGTAAAATCCAAATTTTATATAGTATCAAGTAATGTTAAAGGTTAGGAATGATGGATAGACTAATATGGAAACAACCATACATGAATACTATATATTTGAAATACATGTCACATGTTCTCCTAGGAAAATCCACTCGGTTTTGGAAAACCATGTTCAAACCAAGTGGAACCAATGGACAATCACCTAATCCTGGAATAGTTTCCTTGGATAATAAAATGGTTCCTTTAACCATGATAAAACAATGAAAACATCCTATATCAAGTAAAAAATCAAAAATAAATAGTTCTCATGGGGTCTATAATAATCATGTACCAATAATGCACCTAACCATTCTTCTCTGAAATTTTACATTCTCAACCACCATTTCCCCAAAACCTCTAGAATTAATTAAAAGATAAACCATTATTAAATTAAAATAAACATGTTATCTTGTCAGAATTACATAGGGAATATTAGTTTGTATGAATATAACACCAAATATGGTGAACAAAACAGAGAAATAACATAAGAGGAATCATAGAAATATCGAGGGGGGATCTGACATGTTAAACGGTAGCCGAATTGAATATAGAATAGTAGACATATCACAAATCATATAAGAATATGTATAATGGGAGAATATTATGGCTATATTTTGTGTCCGTTTGAGTGAGGAAAAATGGAGAAGATGGGTTAAAGACTAGATGATAAAAATTGTTAAATTCCACATTTTTTAAGGGGTGCACTGTTTGGTAGTATAGTCTATCTAACCATGTGTCAAAAATTTGTGACACTATGACCATTCATAATTCCCTCACATAGTTCATGAACATAGTTATACAAATCATGCATAAAATATTCATTTGGAACTATCCCAATGCCCACACCACAAATGATAATGGTGTACGGATAGAGAAACCCTATGCAAATTGGGAGTGGTCCGTCTAAAGTTAATTAAACATTTTTTATGGCTACATTGATCATACAACATGGGTTTGACAACAATTCTCCTCACTTAGAGGGTAGTAAAATTGAGGTGAATAGTTATTACTAACTATTAACAAATCATGTGCCTCCTCCTCACTTTAAGAAACCAGAACTCTAGGTCTTTCACTAAGAATGAATGCTCTTAAGAACTCTATAACCTCTTTAGATAATTACATTAAAGTAAAAGAGAAAGGTTGAGATTGAAAATTAATGGATTCATTAATCTTAAGAAAATTGGATATAAGAATTCTAAAAACCTAATTATCATTCATAAAACAGATCTACAAGATAATTCTTCAATCCTAATATGTATACACTTAAATAGTTTCACATAAATAATTGGAATAACATAGGTATTTCTTTAGGTTTGGAGTTAACAATTGGATTAGGTAATTGAATCAGATAATTCCCATAGTCCCCACACATTAGATATTGAACTATAAATGTTACCTTGGGATTAACTATATGTCCCTCCACTAAAATATTTATTATTACTCAATATTTACTTTCTCTATAGCTATATTTTCTACACAAAAAAATTCTTGTTTTTTTGAGGAATTTCTCTGAGTTCTTCTTCCCACATACTTGAAATGTTGGAAAATAAATATTCTTCCCCCTGATCTTCATGAAACTGCATTTATCTATTATTAGGTTTGTCAAGAATTTCACCCTAGTTCATATTGTCAATGATATAACAATATTTATCATTAGGCATGATAAAAATGTATCACTTTCCATATACCATTTCATTTGGGTTCTCGAGAGGAAAATCATTATATTGTCTTTCACATTAATCATTGACCCAATTCATTATTGTTCTAGTCATTGATAAAAACAAAAACCATAGAGTAAGAAATAATATTCACAATGGGAAACAAAGTAATCATGAAAACCATTTATTAGATATCTAAATTTTGGAACCTTCTTTTTAAAATATAACACAATAGGATTAAAATGGTTCAACCATGCTCTTAAAATAATAAAATCCTTCATAATGGTTCATAAGGAAAATGTGAATTAATCTAAAAATATACCTCATGATTGTAATGCTACATTTTTAGTAAGGGAACACTAACTATGACCTAGAATAATGGCTAATATATACTCAACCATCTATTTTTAG
Source organism: Viscum album (assembly GCA_963277665.1). NCBI lineage: Eukaryota > Viridiplantae > Streptophyta > Magnoliopsida > Santalales > Viscaceae > Viscum > Viscum album. The sequence goes on along the minus strand of OY728137.1, from coordinate 1,485,659,245 downwards.
TGTTATTACCCCTATATTTATCTATTCTAAAACCACAACAACTTATAGCATCTAGAGAGATATTTTTTTAAGGAAAACCACACTCCCTTATTTAACATAACATAGGATGTTCAACTATATGTAGTATTATATTATGTATTCTTACTAAAGTTTTATTATCCTAGTTTCCAAATGTGACAAAACCTCCCTTTAATACTAACTACAGCTACCCATGCTTTTTAAAATCAAATATCACAAATTTTTATATAAAAATTCAATACATAAAATTATGATCCATTCTATAGATATAAATTATTAATGTATTTGGAAACATGGATACATAAATTAGTTATTTATTAAATATCTATAACATCTCTCACTTAGTTCTTCATAAATAACATCCTTATTAGTCACATCATAGACGAACTTTTTCTTCCCAACCTAGGAAAAAGAAAACATTATAAAGGGAAATCATAGATTCCTAGTATGGATATAAAATTGATATTTTAATAAAAATTTAAATATTACATGATATTAAATTGAATAAGAACATGATCTAAAATTTAAAATAATACCCATCAATTCTTAGATCATAAATTTGAGTTAGGAATAAATATTGGAATTTCATAAGACATGAATCATATAGTAATCAAAGAACAAGATCAATGAGAAAATAATATTTTCATAAGATCATGTCACAAAATAGTTTCCTAAAGAGTGGAATAATCTTAATAAAATAAAAATTTATGTCAAGGATACCCACTAAGACACTCATAACATTTTAGGATTGGTCTAACAAACCATGTAATTACTTTTGGAGTGGGATAACTTCACATGAACCATATTTTAGGCATATTATATCCTAATGTGTGTCATATATTTCAGGATTAGGATACCCTCACATGTAATCTCCTTTTTAGGTATAACATAACCTCTTGTTTATTTTTTTGGTGTTTATATAACCTCAAATGCACCCTTTTTGTCAGGCCTTGTTTAACCTTATATATAACCTTTCAGCTCATAGAACATTAATATTTACCCTATTTATTAAAGGGATATATCATTATAGGTCCAACCATCACATAATCATAATACATTCATAAGTATTCCAAAATATCATAGAAACAATCATCATAACTTAACCCGTGGAAAAGAATATAGGTTTCATCTACATTTCATCACGACGAACATAAATCGTCTAAGGAAAGAATAAAGAGGGTATCATTGATCATATACCTAATAAAAAATCAGTAATAGAAAATGTTGTTATACTAGATGGAAATTTTATTTAAATGCTCATTGTAATATTTCTTGAAGAAAAATACCCTTATCATTTTTAAATCACATATAAAAATCTAAAAAATTCTCATATATAAAGGAAAAAATTTTATCTTAAAATAATTTTAGAAATATATAAACGACGACTCAAATGATATAGCGATTATGATGCCTATATATTTTTTCAAGATGTGTATGTTAAAATAATTTTTCTTTTATAATATTTGATAAAAACTAAAAAGTTCCTCATTTGGAAAATGATGAGAACATTCCTTTTAAACAATTTTTTTATAAAAATTTAAACATGGTAAAAAGTAAATTAATAAATCCTAAGAGAATATTAAAAAAAAAATTGAAAACATTTTTAGAAAAAAATGTATACAGAATAAAAAGGATTTCCCATATAGGATTCAAATAAATCCTATATTCCATAAATTTTTTATTTTGGTCTCTTTAGTGCCTAATATGAGTAAAATGAAAGGAAAACATGTATTCTCAATAAATAAATATAGGATAAGAAAATTAATGATTTTTTTAAATTTATATTATTTAATTTCTTTATCTAACACTTAATTAGAAACACTTCCAATAAATAATGAGGTTGTCACATAAATCCCTTTCCACTTTGGTGGCATTTTAATCGTACACCACATAAAATAATAACATAAAATGAAAATTTAAATGCCACAATCCTAAGTAAATTCATGATATGAAAAGAAAATAAAATTACTTACATATCATAAAATAATATAGGTTCATAGAATTACATATGAATCAAATAATATAATTTGAGATGATAATCCCTTACCTCAAGTTCAACTTGCTTCAAAAGTGATCTAACATTATCTTTTTTGAGAGACCTCCTATAGATCCTTTTTAAGGACCCATAGGATGGAATTTTAAAAATTTAATCACCTCTAATTTGTAGAAATTGAATTTTAGAATATAATTATCAAGGTATTGTTCAGTCAATATGGCTCAAAGAGGTGTGAAGAAAATAGTTAAGGGTGCCCTTTTATATGGGATTGAAAGGACACAATTGGAATTACAAAAAGGATTAAAAGATAATTAATTAATTATCAATTCAAATTATTAAAAATATGTAGAGATTCTATAAAAAAGGGTTAAAGAGTTAAATATCATAATTAAAATGAATTTATATTGGGGTTGGTGTCATTTTAAAACATACCATTTGGATTAACCCCTTCGTTAACCAATTTTAATCATAGTCCTTATAATAACATTTTAATATTAATGGTATATAATTTTACTTATGAGGTAAATTTATCTCATGAATTTCTATAGGATGATATTTTTAACCAATTACCATTTTATTTAACCTCTTGTAATATTTTTATTATTTCAAAATAATTTAATAAAATATTATTTAACATAAAATATCATTAATGTCATTTTGGAACTATTCTTTTATTTTGATTCCAAAGACACCATGATAGAAAGGAGTTCAAATATAACCCTTTAACACATTCCAAATATTGTATACATATTTATAAAATTAATGGAATATATTTTTTCACCCTTTTATCATTACGTTAATTATTTTTCTAAAATAATTTATTTAATTTTTCTACTAATTAAATAAATATTCTGTCAGTGTTGTAGAAGAATTTAAGATAATTTTCAAATAAAATAAAAATTTTCAATAGATTTCTTTGATATTAAAATAATTAATATTTAAAATAAACATTTAGAACTGAACTTGTCATATATTGTTATTATAATATAAATTTAGTGTTATTAAAGTCAATAGAGAATCATTTTTTATTTAATATTTTATTAAATTAATATAATGACCATAATCAAAGTTCCATATATTTTGGAATATGATGGAAATTGTTTAAATCAACCCATAAAATAGGATAAAGGCATGTTTTTTGTTGATTTTGAGATCTTATCTCAATTCTTATCCCTCTTACCCATTTTACCCTTATTTAGGTGACAAATATTTACTGAAGTTATTATTTATTATGAAAAAAATAGAAGTTAATTACATATTAAATTTGAATCTTATGATTACAAATATTTTATCCATTTCCCATGATTCAATCTCTATAAGAGATATAATTTGTTCTAATATAAAAACATAGAATGAAATGAAAAAATGTTTTTTGAAATATGCATTTTTTAATTATAACAATTTTTTAATACCAAATTCAACCATAAATTTATTCCAGTTTATGTAATTGAATTATTAATAATATTATATAACTGATTTTATTTTGGAACTATTTTATAAAAATTTATCATTGTAAATTCTTGAAAAAAAATATATTTTTTAATAAATATCATTGTTTGGTCACTTTTCTCTGGAAAATTAACGTCTTCAAAAATTTCCCAAAAATTCAACTAAAGATAAAATTGATATGATGATTTATAAAATTAATTTAATTTAATCAAGTATATTTTATAAATGTGGAAATAGTTAAATAGATTATTTTCTCACAAGAGGAAATAAAATCTTGTTTTGAAGGAAATGTATTTTTTATCATAATAAGACTTTACTAAAGGAATTGAATTCTTATTTCATAATAATTAATCAATAAATTTATATCTAATAGGACTTTATATATATATATTATATTGTAGTCATTCCATTTCATAACCACCAATTGAACGCCATGGTTATAATGTTCATATTTAAATAATAATACATCTTCTGTTTAAGTTTGGTGTAGTGTGTCGTATATGTTATCAAACATAGTATTCCTTTAAAAATAGTGGAGCAGTATAGGTACTCTCAAACATTTTAACCTAATTCCCAAATCAAAGATCTCAAATTACCTTAAACATTATAAAAATATTTTAAAACCAATAATAATTTAATACTATGCTCCCAAAATCTAACTTGTCCTCCCTCTAAAAAAATTAGTAATTATTATAATAATATACCCAAGTATGTATACAACATAATCCTGTAATATCAATAACACAATATTCCCAAAACCTATCTTAATTTATAATAAATTAATCCAAAATGAGTTTATATATTCCCTTAAAAATTAACTCTATCAATGACCATCAAATGGTATTAACCACTAGTTCATAAGGTCACACTCTAGTCACTATATATCATAATATCTAAAATTAGATGAACTTATCCAAAAAATTCTGTGAATCAATTAACATTACTATGGATTATGATTATTATCTACCATACTTCATTAAAAATCAACAACCATCTATTATCTCAATAACATGTGTATAATAAACATAATATTTATCCATACCTCAGTTATGTTTTCTCAAATAGTTATCTAAAAAAATATAAAATTTATATAAAATTAATTTATAAGGTTATTAATACTATTTAATATATGTCACGATACATTTAAATTAAAACTACTAAAGAATAATCATTATATATTTCACATAATCCTCATAATTTATAGAATATGCCAAAATATAATTGATATCATTCTGTAATGAAAATAATAGAGTTTCATGAAAATATCAATCTCATTTCCACATTTAAAACTAGATAAATCCCATTTTATGTCATAGTATGAAAATATTAAGGTTATCAACCCGAATATTTAACATCATTATTGAATAATTCATAATGGTTCATAAAGATAATGTGATTGAAAAAACATATCCCTAGGGAGTCTCATCAAAGGGTGTGATATTTATCCCACTAAAAATACATGAGAGTGATGATCGAGTCAATTATCAACCAAACCATTTTACGGTGACAACCCATTCGTTAATTTTTACCACAACCACATCCAAAATCTAGTATCCAGACCGGGATGCATTATTAAGAGAATCCATATAATATTCCCTTTAAAAAATATCAAGATTTCATTTAATAATTAGACATATTCTTTGGGTTTTCACTAAATTTTTATTTCTATAATCCCAAAATAAAATTTGCATTATTTCGTTAACATTAAATCATATACTCATCCCCAAGGGTTATCTATACCATTGAAATTGTGATCAACCTTAACTTATTAGTCCTCAAATTATCCTCACCAAATATACTAATATAAAAATTTATCTAAAACATTCCTATAATTTCAAATATTATGAACTGACCCTATACTCAAAAAATTGTGTTCCATAAACACATACATGATATAAATAATCATTCTATAAATTAATTCTTCTGATTTTCCACATCATGTGTTTATAGTGTTGATCATTTATACTAGTTTCATAATAGTTGAATATCCATTCATTTTTATTATAATGTTTTTAATTAATTGTTCATTAATATTACATATAAAGATATTTTATAATCATTAATGATGTTAAAAAATCCATTCATGAGTGTTTTACTCATTATGCTTGAAGATAAAATTGATAATAAGCATGTTTTGGGGAGTTTTGACAATCATCGTGTGTTTTCATGATTAATGAATTAAATATAGTTATAACATCAATATTACAAAAAACAAACAATTATTTATATATTAATATCATATAATACAATTAATTATTTTCTCATAGTCATCGATGATATATATTCATCGTATTGTTCAATTAGGTGGTTAAAATGACCAAAAAAACATATATTGATTCAATGAATGATTATGTTCAGGTTTTTTAGTAATATCATTATACAAGAATAATAATGATAAATTTAGTTTATTTATGTTATATATCATAATTGTAGTGAATTATGATATGAATTTATTTATTTGAAAACATTACACAATTTGAATAAAAGATTATCTTCTTAGGAAACTTATATTAAATGATGAATTTAACAATGATAGTTTTTGTTCATATAATTAATGTGTCATAAAATATGTCATGAAAAACCATAATGATATCCTAAAAATCATATTTATCTACTTATATCATCATTATATCCGTCCTTGTATGGTGGTGAAGTAAAAAATACACATTACAACATTGAGACGGTATTCCCCATAGTGCACGAATGTGAGTTTTTTTCTTAATAGATAGGGTACACGAATAACCAATGATAATACCCTTATTATAGTAAAATCATAGTATAAAAATTAATGTAATATCAATATATCTGTGTGACTATAATAAGTTTGGAATAAGATAATTAAGAGTAAAACTATGTAGTTGATAATACTCACGTCGAGGAGTGGAATATTTCCTTAAGGCAACTTTAGAAATAAATGCCTTATGTTAACTAATGCTGAACATAATATTTAGAACTTGTAAAGGGCTATAGTAGGAGAAAAGATAAATATTTTCAATGATAATTCCAAAATATAAGTGAGTCATTATATTGTGAAGATGTTACCATTTATGAGTATAGGGAAGAGTATTTTTAGAAATACCCATTTAATTTCAATAATTTTATTTCACTATTAATGGATCAAGGGAATAAAAATGGAAAAAATGAGGAAATTTGGTCATTTTTTGTCAAGATACACCTGAAACATCCATTTATAACAAGTTTTTTATATTTTTTTCATTTCCCTTAAGGAAAATAAATTTTACCATTTTTAATTTTTGCTAAAGTAACCAATTTTAAACATTTGTAATTAATTATAATGGAAATAATTAAAGTTAAATTGATTATGTAATTTTAACAGTATGATTTAAAATTTTAAAACCATTTTATCAAAAAAATCTACAAGAATTAAACCTTAATTATAAAAATTAAACACTTAATCCTATAACATTATTTTTAGAGAAAAAAAAGGTTTTAGGATTTAAATTTTTATATATGAAAACATTATAATGGTTACTGATTTTAAATTCATAAGATGAATTTTTTTGAATTAATTAAACGTTATGACTCTCATAAAGAAATACAAAACCAAACCTCACCTTGAAAATAATTAATTTAAATTTATTACCAAATTTTTTTATATTATATTAGTATTTAACATTTGTTTGAATAATGTTTTCCATAAGATTTCTATATACATAGAATATATAAAAATGTATAATTTTATTCTTAAATTTAAAATTTTATTACCTTAATGGTTTTAAATTATCTATGATACTCTTCGATAGTGATATAATTAGGTGAATTTTTTTTTTGTAAATCCCTAATTTTTTACTAAAAATATACCATTTCATAAAATTCTAAAAAACCATACAAATTAAATTTTGATATATGTAATTAAAAAATGTGTTTTTCTTTATTACTTTAGGAAAAAAATTTATAAAATTTTTTAATATTAAAAAATTTGTGTGTTTATCACATATAGGATAACATAACCCTAGTTTTATATTATACATTGAGAAATTACTATATATAAGAAAGTTATTTACAATTCCCAATAACATGGATCCCAATGTGAAATATTATTTATTTTGAGAATAATAAATATTAACATCCATTTAACAAATGAATTTTTTAAATTCAATTAATGTATCCCAATAAATTTCAGTATCATTTATAGAATATGTCACACATGAAATAATTATATAACACAAGAAATACCAATTCATCATGTATAAAAAAGGGTAAATAATAATTTACCAACATAATTTTCCATGTTATATGAGTTATTTTATAAAAAATCCAAATTTTATTTCATAAAAAGATAATCAAAGATGAGGATATTATGTTTCACTTCTAAATTTGGGAAAGTCATGCTCATTTTTCTTTCATTAAGAAGAATATATTGGGTTTCCATGACTCTAAAAAAATTATCCAATTTTCTTGTCATGGTAATTACTTATTATATATAAAAATTCATACACATATTTAGAAATTTAATTATTTTAATGTACCATTCAATTATTTACATTTTTGATTAAATTTGTTTGTGTTTGGAAACATCAAAATTAGTGAATTTTCTATTGAAGAATGATCCTTTCAAAATAAAATATATCCATTAGGGTATTCATGTATCTTTATTGATCATACTAATAAAACATAACATCATTTTATCTTCACATGTTTACTAGAGATATTAATTTCTATTTGTAAAAATATACTTCCTGAGATAATAATGCTTTTTAAAATTTGTTTCACTTTTTTTATTAAAGTATTTCATGAAATAAACATTTAATACTATTTCTAGTGGTTTCAATTTTATAGAACCATATATATTGGAATGTTTTAAAAGTTCTTAAAATAAAAAAATTATTTTAAGAAACTCGAAAAATTTATATTTACCCACAGTTTTGTTTTCCTCAATATAATGTACATCATTATATAACCTTTTATTCCAATATAGTGATCAATAATAATTATGGTTATTACACTCACTGGATTTATTTATTTCATTCAATTGTTTAGTCCAACATTTATAACTTTTATCAATTCTATAATAATGTAAGTTTTAAAATATTTTGTTTAGATCGGTTCACCTTAATTAATAGTAATGAATGCAATGACACATAATTCCAGAATATTACCTTTAATGGTCTGTTAGAAAACATAATGAACTCTTAGACATCATTCTTTTATATTTTCAATGTACAATTAAAATTATGCAGTTTTTTATTCTTATTTATCTAAATTTTTTTAATATTAAATATAGGAAAAATCAAGGGTAAATCACATTTTTAATATGGAAATGAAATTTTATTTTAAATGGGTCAAGAGGTAACCCATTACATGGCCCGTTTTCCTAAGAATTACCTGGCTCTAAGGTCTAGATGGACAAATTCCTTAATAATTGGGTTTTCTCCATCACTAATTTATGGCGTACAACAACATATCATAGGATCCCTATCTATGATACAGAGTGTAACATCTGTAGAAACCTCATGCATCGTTGATTCCCATCATGCATAATGGGAACCCACTCTATACTACTGCATGTCATAATTATCCTCTTAATATCACCATACCTAGTGTTATACTATGGTGAACCAACACAATTCCATTAGCCAAAATATTCCATAGATTGTTATGATCTATTATGGATCTTGGTTTCTAACCTACATTTTGGATGCTTCACGGATGTTGTGGTTTCATCCAAAAATCCCCCCATATTGGGGGCTACTCAGGTTTGGACCCTGGATGATATAGTATTATTGAGGAGACTCTATCCACTTTTTTAGAAATAAATCTAATTTATTTTAAATTTATTCTTGTAAATAATTCTAAATATAAGTCAAAATACAAAATAGATCAGGCACATCTATTAAAACCAATAATAATATTTTATGACAACTACTATATGATATAATGTAAAAAAAATTATACACCAAATACACAATAGTATATAAATAATCAATACTAATAAAAATTTATATTAAATATATACAGATAGTTTTGGTTTTTTATTCACCTTTAATTGACTGTGTATGGAATAAATTAATTAATAATTTATAAATGTTATCATATTTCACATTCACATATATAAAGTATAATTACATTTACACATACATGAATATAGATATATTCTTAACAATATATATATATAAATAGTCATAAAGAGAGAAATACACACACACATATAAACACATATATATTTTGAATAATAAATTTGTGGGACAATATATATATATATATATATATATATGTATGTATATTTAATTCATGTGTGTGTATCATATATAAATATTTATATAAACTATATATATATATTATGATTGTGTTTGTATCATATAGCAAAAAATATCTATATATATGTAACAAGAAAATGATTATTTTAAAACAGCATACCATATTTTTTAGATTTGTTTTGGTCATTTAAAAATAACATTGGTGCATTAGAGTTGATACGGGAGTCACGACACGAAGGAAGAGAAAATGAATAATTTGATGGTTTGATAGTGTTTATTTATGATATGGATAACCATTCATCGAACTCTAAAAATGAAACAATTGGAATACGAAGACTCTCATATGATAATAAAACACTCCATTTTTATTGGTAGATAAGAATTTCGAAAATCTAAATATATGAGTTCAGTCCTTGGGAAGCTAAGGGAATGATTCCTCTAATGTTTGACCAAAAGAGAAACATTTGAGACACTTGACTAAAGTTAATATTCGTTAATATATTCATATAATAGATACACACACAACACTTGTTTTCCTTATGTATAAATTTATATATAGATATAAGTACATATATATTTGTTTTTTATTGTATCATAATTATATGCACACACAAACACACAGAAGAATATATTTAAAAATTCAAATTTGATATATATATTTACACACACATATATAATGTGTATATATATATATATATTACTATATATAATATTATAATTGTAGTATAATATAGATATTATTAAAAATATTACAAAATTTTAGTTTCATTTGTTTAAAATTATCACTTCATTTTATTAATGATTTTTGAAAAAAAATATTTCTATTTTTATAATATTTACAAATATATATTAATAAATTAATATAAATAAATGAAAATATAAATATTTATATTAAGAATATATCTAAATCCACAAAATTTTATGGTTGAATATATACATATATAAATATTAAAAAAGAGTATATATTACTGTAAATACAATATATTTTACATAAAAATATTTTTTAAATAAATTTATATGACAATTAATATAAATAATATATATTTATATATGGGTTGGTGGGTTTTAATCAAAAATCATTTTAATATTTTACACATAGACACACACACACACACACTTAAACATGATTTATATTTTTTTGTCCTTTCTCAACATCATATTTAATTCTTATAAATGGGCAATTATTAGTCTTAAAAAGCATTAAGAATGGTCTCAAGTCAATTTTGGAGTTTTTAATTGGTTATTATTCACCAAAAAACCTACTAGGTTTTAATTTATGATAATGGTTTATTTTTTCATCGAAAAATTAAAAAACTTAAATAATATAATGAATAATATAATTTTGACAACATGTTAAAGATTAAATTGAATTCAAGAACATTTATTCTTTCGATACACATAGAAAAAAATATCACATATCCAATACAATACTTTTTATATATTTTACACATAAAAACAAAAAAATTTCAAATTAAAAGGAATGAAATTATTTTGAAAGAAAAATTAATAGCACATAAAAAGATCACCATAAATTATGAACATATTATGAAAAAAAAACATGAAACACTTGTTATTAGTTATAAATTAAATCATTATTAGTAAAAAAAATTATGTAGAAAATTGTAAAAAATTTCATACTTTGATCACCTTCCATGAACTTGTAAAGATTAGGATTACATAGGTATGACATTTATATGGAGGTTCTGTCCTCATAAAAAAACATCAAATATTTGGATTAACCAAATAATGCGGATAGTGTGAGTGATTTCTGTGTATGTATAGGGCCACTCTAGATTTATCAAAAATCTCAAACTTATTTTATATAAATTAATGAGAGTACATAATCTCAACCATACAAATAGAAAAATAAAAATACATGAATCTCCAAAATATATCCTCTAAAAAACATTGTCAATTTATATATAAAAAATTAATTATAATATATAAATTATTTCATGAGAAAATATCAACCAGGAATTAATCCCATATTCCAAAATTATTTCTTAATTAATAAATTCTCATAAAAAATTAATTTTAGAAATATTTTTTTATATTTTTTCAAAAAATATTTGTACTTGAATTAAAATCATAAAAAGGAATTTAATCCCAAATATTTAACACTATAATTTAATTTGAGTGGAGGTTTGTCTTTAAACAAATTATTTTTAATTAAAAATAAATTTTTTTGATATATTAAATAACTAGTTTTTTATCGCTAACAAATTCATTTATGTGTGTGTGCTTTATGTCAATGTGCATTCCTTCAATACAAATTTTGTTATAAATAATATCAAAAAATAGTTTAATTCTAAAAATTAATATTTTGTGGTCTAATACAGTTGGGAGATAACTTGAGTATTAAATTCACCCGTTAGTCATGCATTCAACCTGAGTTCAAATTGTGATAGGGAAGAATCGTTTTGGTGTTTTAATATTATAATAAAACATTTTTAGTGTATGTAATGAATAAATTTATATTGTGGGGTACAATGTTAATGGTATAATTCATCCAAAATAATATTTCGGACTATATAATTGGGAATTCTAGACATCAGATAGGTAGTAGGTGATAAGGAATGACTGAGAAAATGGCTCAGATCAATAGGTAGGAGGTGAAACATGGTTACATGTAGGTTCAACTAGGTGGGAAGCCTCAAAATAGGGATGAGTGTGTTGGATCCTATCAACCAACCTCCCATACCCATGTATTTCTAATGTGGGATAGAGGAGTTCCCTATAATGTAACTATCTCTATAGAGAGACCATACTAACGGTATGATGTGGTGGGACACTATATGTGTATCTCTAGGAAAGAATATAAAAAGAGAAATGGGTATAAGAGAACCTATCTTCTATCCCTCTTCCCACATTGACATATTTTGAGGGATAGAGGTGTACCCTATCATAGAGTGTTGGAATGGCTATATGATGAATGATTATTGGTGGGGGTGGAACAAAATTTAGACTAGTAACATGGTGTGAAAAATACTATCTTGGGGGGCATGCCATAAAACTGGAGACCTGGTATGATATAGACTTCCCATTTAGGCCTTTGAGTTATCTCTTTCAGAGGACTTAGGGACACATTTATATAGGCCTTTAGTCCATCAAGAACATTAGCCTTAGTTCTATAAATATGTTATAAAATAGCTATAGTGAGGGTTTTCTATTCCTTATGTGGAGGGTACAGTGAGGGTTTTCTATTCCTTATGTGGAGAGATAAGGGTTGGCCCACTAGGGAGCTTGATTATTTAGGTTGTTTTATTTTTTTAGTACCATCTACATGATATATATTTATATTTTGCGGCCTAAAATAAAATTTATAAATTAAATTAATAACATAAAACTTTTTATCAATATACTAAATGAAATGGATTTAAAAATGAAATGAATTCCAATCTCATTGTTTTTATTCCCATACATTTCTATTTGAATGTATTCCATTATAAATCATCATCTTATTTCATAAATATATACTATTAAGTTGATTTTTTTGTATCATTACATCCATAAAAATCTATATTTAAGTATATAAAAACATGAAAAACATAAGACCATATATAGATAAGAAATAAGTCATTCAACATTATGGTATCTCAATATGTTTTTTTGCAAACTTTTAGTGGTTTTCAACTTACTTACTCTAATTTTTCATTAACATCCTAATAAAAAAATAAATGTTAGGCCTTGTGCACTAATAGAGATATATTAAAATCCATATAAAAAATAATATGATACGTTTTTCTATTTTTCATTTTTTAAATAATTTTTTGGCCACTTGTTTAAATGAATCATTTCACCATTGACAATAGAAATTATACTCTATTCACAATATTTCTTCTCAACCATCTATAAAACATTGTTAATAGTGTTTAATTTAGAAACATACAAAATGACACATGTCATATCTCTTTGAATAATTATTCCAAAGACTTAATATATGCCAATCATATATCTCATATCCAAGCATTTAAAGAATAACAATTTTACCTCATATTTAACACTCAAATCATTAGTATGAATTAAAATTTAATCATTGTAGAGAACTTGAAATCACATTTTACTCACACTAAAATTATGGTATATACATTTATCCATAATTTTTCTTAGAATCCAAATATTGATATTACATTATGAAATCCAAAATATCATTATTAGGATGTTTGTTTCAAATCATGGGATAAATTTATAATATTATGCAGTAAATGTTTACTATATCTATAGTGGGAAACTTATTATTGTTTACTAGAAAAATACTCTACTATTATATCACTGTGAAAATTAGTTTCCACATCCATTTTACTATTTCCATGTAAAATAGGATTCCAATGTCAGTATAATACAGAATGAATCCCTTGCAGATACGACTAAAAAGTTTATTGCTAAATGATACATTCTTTTTAAGTAAATAATTTATTAACTAGTTATTTGATGTTTGTTATATTATTTAAAAATTTTTATATTGTTAATAAAACCCCTCTCAAACCCAAGGAGTTTTTCCCCAAGTTAAAACAATAAGGTCCCAAACTCCAATTCTCTTCATGGAATTCGTATACTATATAAAAAGGTTTTATTATAATTTTAACTATTCATAACTCATGGATAGTTTAAATGATTTTTGCCCATTTGTGAATATTACTTTCAAACTATTGAATATATAATATATAGTCATCAGATATTTTTGAACTTTTTATCCCTCTAAATTAATATAAAGTCATTTTTCTATGAAAATTATTTCTAAACTTGTATTTTAATAGTTTTAGATTCTTAAATCATTTTATATATAATATAATTATAAATGGATTATGAAATAATGTTTTTATAAACATAATTTAATAAATTATATCCATTAAGAAAAATAAAAAATAAATCAATTGATACATTGGGTGAGATTACAAATTAACATTCCCATAAATTTCATTAATTGGTTAGTCACATTAATCAGGTAATTAAATTTTAATTTATTTTTTAATAGACCAACTATTGTGTGAGGTAAAATAAAATCTATATCAAGTGGTACTTTAAACTTATTCTATATTTTCAAAAAAATTATATTCCAAAAAACAATTAAATAGATGTTTCTATTAATTAATTTATTTTAAACCATCAATTTGTTCTCGGTGTGGTAAATGTATACCTTTTTATCTATGAAAAGTTCATTTATAGAAAATCATTTATGATCAATGTGATAACTTCAAAAACCACTATTATTATTATTATTATTATTCAAATAAGTTAAATTTTCAGAATATGTAATTGACGTTATGGAAATATAATTTATAACATTAATTTTTTAAATAAAAATAAATACTTATTCACCATGATAAGTTTTATATATATATAAAATGAACATCAATTCCATAATTTAATTAAAAATTAATGTTTGTTTGTTGCTATACTATAATAATAATAATATTTTTTTTCAATTTAATGAAGAACCCTAAGGCTGATAGTTTTAATGATTATAAGAAAAAAATATCTATTTAATCATTCAATAAGTAACAATCTATACTTTTATCTTAGGAATTCTCCTTCTGATTTGACATGTGTAATATTTAGTAATAAAGTATAATATAAGAAAACTAATAAATTAATTTATAACATTAAATTTTGATAATAAAATATAAGAACTATAAGTCATATTAAAATTCATATAAATGTTAAATATGATAAAATAAATGGTTAGTATAAATAACACGTGTTTTTATTTTCGGTAACACATATATGTTTTATTTTAATTAAATTGACTTTTATGATAACATTACAAATTTAAAATAAGAGTTATTTTCATAAAATGGATTGATAAAACAGTATTTAGTTTTTCATAAATGATCTTATAATTTTATTAGATCATAAGTAATTTTTCTTTGGTTCGCAAATTGGATCATGTAATAATAATTAATATTTTTTGATAATTAAGTATTTTATTTTAAAAAATGAAATTTCTCACATTTAGTAAATCATTATGAGAAAAAATTATTTTTGAATTAATCATTCAAAATTTATATTAGGGTGAATTTTTGAGGGTTTTATAAAAATTATTATTTTTTTGTGAATATTGAAAATATAGTTTATATAAATATTATAACATTTATGACATAATCAAAATATTAACATGACTTAAAAAATATGTGAAACTTTTTTTTATAATAAAATATGTACGTAAGGAGTAAAAAAATCCATTTAAAAATAATATGTTTAATATAGAAACCAATGGTTGTCATTTTTGAACCAAAGTTATATTTTATTCTAATAGAAATATATTTTTTATTTTTTATTTAATTAGTTATTCATGATATTTTATTCAGTTTTGGATTTATTTAAAATCCAAATAAAATTTATTTAAAAATAATAAACCAATAAATATCATAGGTATCAATAATAATAATAACCTTTGGCCCAAGATAAGTTTTTTTTTCTTTAAAATACTTTTTTTCTAATTAATTTTTTTTGTGTCTTATGCATACTTATATTAAAGATAATTTTTATCCCCGTTAGAATCTGAATTAAATATAATTTATATGAATTTTTTTTATCAATATCAATATTATACAATACATTCAATTTAATTCTAGTAAATAAAAATAATTTACCAATGTAGAAACTAGTCACCACGATTGAGGCTAAAATGAGGTAAAGGTGTTAAAACAAGAGGTAATGTCAAAAAATATCACACAAATTCAAATATAAATTATTGGATGAGGGAATGAAAAACATTACCTTATCTTATCCTCACTAATTATAAATTTGGATCCTCTTTCCATGAATATGGAATTCTTTTAATATTGTGAAATTAATATTTACTTAAATGTAACCCCTCTCAATTATAAAAGGACTCATTCCCCACCACACATTTCCTCACACCTAAGGATTATTAGCTTAATATAGCTCTTCCAAAACCCTTACCCAACACTAATATCCAATCCTATAGGTTCTTTTATCATCAAAATACCACTCTTTCATGGGTTAATCTAATTAGAAAATGAGTCTTCCCAGGGATTAAGATAAGAAATCCAAATCACTCATTTTCATTTATATTCCTTTGATCCTTCTTATACCTCTACTAAGTTTATTATTTCCATCCTAATATAATTAAATATATTTAATTAGAATACTATAATATTATTATATTGATGTAATAACTATCATCTACCTTCCCCCCATCCATTAAAAATATGACAATGTTGCATATTTCATTATTCATCCCCACCTTACATGTATGGTTCTAAAATTAGATTTGAGGAATAAATATTAAATTTATAGCATTATAAATATTCTAAAAAATTAAATTGTTTATTATATTAATGATATTAGTAATAAATTAATCATATTGATTTTAACTGTCAAAAATGAGGGTACAAAGACATATCTCATAATTTGAATTTATTTTGGAAAAAATATCGAGGTGTTTTAATTTTTTGAAAATAAAATCATATAAACTATATAACTATATAATTATAGATATTATGAACTCATAAACATGAAGTGATGACCAAAATAACTACACTGAAATAGAAAAATAACAGTTAAAACCAATAATAAGTGATGATCAATATTAACTTAAAATATGAAATGAATATATAATAAATTAATATAATGGATTAATATATAATTTAATTCACACGACTATGTTTTTAAAAAAATTATTAATGAGTCTTAGTTTATTGTATAAGATGTTAGACCTTGTCTGACCCATAGTGAATTCAAGGTTAGAGTTATTTATCTCAATTTCCATTTCTTAATACATATTTCAATATATACACATAATATTCTTTGACATGATATACTTAAATTTCATTTAATTATTTGATCATAAATCATAATTTATTCATGTGAATTAAATCAAACTTTCATAATTTTTAACCATGTTTATTTGGTTTATATATTACCGAACACATATGTGAATTCTTAACTCAATTTCCTTTTAATTAGTTATAACTATTCATCATTGACATTTTTATTATATGATTATGTTATTTCTGAACTATGATGGGTTTATAATTGATATATTCTGGTTTTACATGTATTTATATATATTTATAATAATTTATACATTTATATATTCTTATTTTCACATTTTTTCATTCTTAGTAAGAGTTTCTATTCCAAGTAACCTCATATTTAAATTATTATCCTTCAATATAATATTCTCTATTATGTGAATCTTATTTATGTTCTTGAATGACATCATTATTTTTTTAATTTCATTTCTGATGAATTTATGTTCCCTTTCCTTCCTTATGGATTTATAGTTCATAAATTACTTTTTTATAAGGGGGTTTCTCTAGAGACTCAGTTTTTTTCTAATAATATTTTGAAACCTTTCCAAATATTGTTCTAGAGCTATGCTCTAAGACAACGTGTAATTTGGATGCCCGATGTGCCCAGAATTAATTTTATAAAAATATCTAATATATTTTATATTATACAGATGTAGTTAATTAAATAAATCATGATGACTCTTAAAAGTTTGATGATATTGGAAATCCAATGCCACAGTTTTCTCTAAAAGGACATATTTAACCTTGGTGCGACATAAAATGAGTCAGCACTGGACATTCAGACCCCTCGCTAATTGGAGGTGCGTTTAATGGCTGAATTAAAATATTAATTTATTCATTTAATAGCTCAAACATGAATAACTCAAGAATGGGGACTCAGATGAGAAACCCGAGACAACATTTGTGTTCATAATGTAGGATTTACCCTAGGGGTATAAGCTTTTTTAGCGTTGGGAGTTCAACTTATGCACCATCATGGATGAGTGATTAAATTATTAAATTTTTATTTATTTAATTATTTAATTGATTAAATCATTTTCAACGTAATGAAATATCCATTAGGATGATGCTATGAAGATTTACCCAAGGTTGTCTCATAACCATGGGATCGCCAACAAATCCTCTCCTCTGCTTCCCATTGACTCGAGATGAATAAACAACAATGAAGCCTTGGATCCAAGAAAATCGAAGATCAACGAATGCAACAGCTTCATCCAATCATTACGTAAGTGTGATCCTCATAAAAAACAATCAATCTAATCCAGGTAGGACTCATCTTTGGTGATTTTTATGCCCAAGATTAAACTTTGAATAGTTTTATAATTCTCCTATCAATCTATGCCATCTTGCATGGTTCTAGCTTTGAAATAAATTACTTTTATCTGTTCTTTCTCGACCCAAATTTCCCATTCTTGATCATTGGCCAAGAAAACATGAAAAAAAATCCAACCCCTTTGTTTATATTCTTTTCTCTCCAATTTATATGCATTATTATCCATTGTAACAATGTGATTCCAAGCTCAAATTTTTTCAGGAGACCCAAGCTTGATCAAGTACCCGAAATTGGGACCGATTCATTAAACGACAAAAGAATCATGAGAAAACACTAGATATGCATTGATCAATACTCAAGTGTCTTTTATCTGTGATCTCTCTAAGGTTTTGGGTTGGATTGATGTTGTGATGGTTCACAAAATGAGTGGTGGTCCATGCGGGCTAGCAAGTGGCAGTGACAATATCTGACAAGGACAAGGCATATGGGCGAGGTCGCTCTGGTAGTTAGGGGCGAAAAAAGAAAGGTAGTTCTTGGAGGCAGGATGGTTCGGCGTGAGCAGGGTGGTCCGACATGATAGTGATTATCAAAATGACTAGGTAAGTTCAACATGAGTAGGGTGGTCCGACATGAGCATGGAGATTCAACGTGAGTAGGGCGGTCTGACCCTGAGTAGATGACATAGTTCAGTGGTCCTTGAGGTAGCCCAGCGTAGTGGAATATGTGGCTCCGATGCGGCAGTGGCAATGTCTGTGTGAGGCGAGGCATGCAGAGTGAGGCTGGGGGGAGCCAACAGGAGGCCAGAGGTGGTGATAGTGGATGACTGGAGGGTGGAGGCTATGCTATGAAGTGGAGGAGGCTCACACAATTTCAAGGAGAGGAGGGGGAAACCCTAGGTAGAATGGGTAAAACAAAAATTGAAATAAAAAGAAAAGGCAAAAGAAAAGGAAAAAAGAATAATAATAATATTATTTATTTAAACCCCGGTAACTCCCCCGTAAAACATCTATTTCACGTGCTGTCAATGATGTCATGACCCTATCAATGATATATTCATTTTAAGACCCCTTCAGTTAATTTTTTCCTTCCCATAACCTTAACCCAAGAAATTCCCATGAAATAATAGATTTAAAATTATTATTATGTCTTCGACCAACCATACCTCATGTTTGCAAAATCCCTTTGATGTGCCGTCAGTAGTGATGTAACCTTTTTATTAAGATGGTTAATTCAAGTCCAATATCGGACTATAAATTTGGGTCTATGACTCAGTTCTATGAGATGCCCAAATAACAATAATATATTATAATTGTTATGAACTTTTACCCTCAAAATTTCTACATGCGATGTACGATTGACAAGATGTTAACAGCATAGTAATTATGAATTTTTGGTAGACTGTTGAAGTATAAATCTGGATATTTAAATTAATATTGAGGTGTGGGCCCCATGAGGCTTGGTTTTCATGTGTTGCGGTGAAATACATCTTTTTCACCAGGTATCCATTTTGGACTAACGGTTTATACATCTTGGGTTTTTTTATGTGAGGATCACAATGGAGTGATCCATATAATTTGATTTAGTACTGAGGAGTGGGCCCCAAAGGATTTATTTTGAGCCCAATGAGGAAACTTGCAACTCTTACACTAGATGTCTATTTGGGGAAATTGAATAGTCTATCCTGCCTGTTTTCCACAAGGATTGATCATTATGATCTGTTTGAAATTACAGAGGAATTTTCGCAATCTCATTTAATGTTGAAACATGAAAGGAATATAAATGGAAGATACTTTTGAATTTTTTAAAGAGAACCCCTGACTTGGGTAAGATAGACTCGCAGGAGAGTGAATAATATGTATGAAGAGATGCTGTCAAATATTTAAAGTGTAACTCCTATCTAGGGCAGCACACGACGACTGCAGTAGTGTTCTTCCGATATGTACAATATAGTAGAGATGGTCAGTGTTCCCCAGTGTTCTTATGAGAGGTACCATCCAACAGGGATGGCTAGTGTTCCTTGGTGTTAATCTGAGAGGTACCATTAAGAAGGGTTGACCAGTGTTACCCGACATGCTTTTCCGAGTGGTACTATCCAGTCGGGATGGCCAGAGCAGTTTCAAGTTTACCTTCAATAGGTTGGGGAAGTGTTCCTTGATGGAAGTTCCGGGTTTAACTCCATATTTACTAGAAATTGGTCCCTGATGATAGTTTCAGCCTTCTCTCTTGTAGGGCTGGGTAGTGGGACCCGTCGATGGCTCTTACCGGGATGTACCCTCCAGCTAATCTGGGCAGTGGGTCCCCTATTGAATTTTAGGTGATAATCCCCCCTGATGTACTAGGGAATAGACACATGATGACATGTGGAATCCTCCAGGAAAGATAGGAATAGATCCATGACTTTGTGATAGGACCACTCGACTGTGAAACTACGACGTTGCATGTTTGACTTGACATTGGACTCTCAAAAAAAGGGGACACTTTTTCCCATAAATACTCATCTATGTGATACAGCCTAAAACCATGAGGGTGAGGCAGTTCCACCCAAAGAGGATAGTATCTAGGTCAGGTGATTGAGCGCCTTTAAATTGTAGTTCATAGTAGATGTGGGGGATTCTAGGAATTTATGGTTACTTATGGAACTATTGGAACCCACTTTTCATGGGCTATGCTTATTAGATGGATGTGCCTTACTCCCCTGTTTTGTTTTCTTTTATTGGGAACATATATATAAATATCATGTTTCTAGTGCCCACTTCTTGGTTTTCAGCTACTCACCTTTGAGGAGAGGTGAAGATGTATGGGGTATGCCAGGTGCTTTCTGTGTCTAGCTTCTCGTGGGTGGTTGAGTAAGCACTCCTACAATAGGTAGAAAATACTTGAGGAGAATTTTATCTCCTCACAATTTCGATCTCCTTGTGTCTTGTTGAGTTTAATTTGATCCTTTGTCAGGTCGAGCTTCACTTCTTTTACTGTACCTTTTCTCTCTACTCCTGTCATCTTATTATGTTATATCTATTAATGCTCCCCTCTTCTGTACCAATATTTGTTCTCCCTTTAGCCTTTAGGGCATCCAACTGAGTATCTTTATACTCACTCCTACTTGTGATTTTCAATCACTTGCTGCACACTTGTAGATGAGAGATCGGTGGATCATAGATTTATAGGAACATTGGGATATGAGTTCTTGGGATGTGTACATTGGTTGAATCTTGGGATCCAGGGGTGGGTATCCCTCATCTATTTTACATTTCAACTACTGCCAGGTTGTGGCACTTTCTTTGGTTTGGCATGTATTTTTCCCCTATACCATTCAGTTTACTTTCTTGTACTTATACTGTTTAGAGGTCAATGCATGTTTGTGGTTAATATATAGAAGTTTTGTATCATTTACTTATTTCCATCTTCACGTTTTCATTGATTTGGATTCTTTTCTGTGTATAGGTTCATAGGCAGAGGCCTCCCCATATTTTTTGTGCCTTAGACAGAAGTCAACAACTCCTGGCCTATGGAGGCATGCTTGGGGTTGTTGTGGCTCGAGTCCCAAGAAGGTTCGGGTCGTGAAAAAGTGGTATCGAAGGCAGTTCAATCCTTGTGAAATGTTTTGTATGTTTCCTTAAAAAGTTATTGGTTGGGTTTATGGAAATATTTTTGAATTGACTCGAGAGTGGCTCTGAGGTCATGGAGTCCAATGATGGTACAGGCGGCCGACGTATCCATTTACCAAGACCCTAATTATCCTCTTGTTGACTTGGTACCCTGAGAGACTTGTTAGAGGAACAATTATACCTAAATAATATTGGATTGAGTATTTTAATGTACTTATTGAGTAGGTTACCCATTGTCTTTGTTATATATATGCTTATCTGACTGCGGTACTCCTTGATAACATTTAGGATGTCTCGACGATGACAGCTAGCCAGGATACTAGATCTGGTTTGTGAGGATGATCCCTTGAGCAATGAGGCCTCAATTCATGATCTATCATGTGACCCCCTTCCTCTAGGTGCATAGGTAGCATCACCCTTAAATGTTGAGAACAAGATAGCCCCAGTAAAGAAGGTTGGGTATGTGCGCAGGCTAAGCGCACATTATGAGTTCTAGAAATAGTGACTGCTGAGGTTTCGTGGTGATCCAGACCCTCATTAAAAAATGGTTTGTTTAGATTCGGTGTTCCTCCTCTTTGTACATTCATGGAAACTAATAAATCCTATGGTGGTTTTTCCATCTATATTTTTAAATAGATTATCTAGTAGTTGATGGATCTTGGTTACTCCGATACACGATGAGTCATCACTCTCATGATATTATTTCTAGAATCTGTTTCATGAGGAGTGATACCCCTCCTTCATGCACATTTTTTGACATCAGGGTCTCCTTCAATATCATTAGGGAGGGTTAACGGTGATGAAGTATGTGTCTAGGTTCACAGACCATGCATGCTACTCTTTTTACATGCTACGCAACCACTACTTCTGAGCATGGAGGTTTGAGCAGGGACTCCACGTGGAGATCCATGCAATTATAGTACCATTGTGCATCCCCACCTATATTGGGGTGTTGGAGGAGGTGCTGGTGATAGAGAGCTTCATGTCACACCATGCAGTTGGTTATGGCGGAGGGAGCAATAGAGCAGAGACGTCTGCCATAGCTAGTAGATGCTAGTCGACAAGGTCTCTATAAGACCCCAAATATTTTATGGTATGTTTATCTTAAATACATTCTATTCATGTCCTATATTTTATAAAACACTATTTTCCTTTGAAACAAAACTTGTTTATTTAGAATATAGTCATAACCTGGCCATTAAACATAAATTTTCCACTTCTATGTTTTGAATTTCAAAAAAACGGTCACCTAGAGTTGTGACAAGTAAGTCATTTGGAGTCTGATAGAACCAACTTAATTTTTTGATGAATAATAACTTTCATTATGAATAGTAATATGAATAGTAATATGACCCTTATGAATAGTAAATAATGAAAATATTTTATTTTTTTAGGTAATAAGATAATGAGATATTAATTTATTTTTCAATGTGATATAAAACTGATTATACATTTAAGATTGTTATTTTTCAAATTAATTATGATTTTATTTAAAAATTAAATGAAAAATACTTAGAAAATTATTTCCAAAAAATGGAGTTCATTTTTTAATTCTACACGTCCAAAAATAGTTGGGTGAATTTTTGGAATTTTTCTAAAATACTTCAATTGTTTGTGAATAGTAAAAATGCAGTTTTGAGTTTTTGGTAGTTTAATGACATCATAATGATATGATAATTAATATAAAAGGCTGGTAGACCTGTGTACAGTAACATGTGTCATGAGGTGTCCAAAGTGGATAAAACTATGGGAAAATACCATGGTTAATCCCATGGTTTTCCAAAAACCACTAATGAGGTGTCCCTTTTAATTAAAAAAACTCCCTCTTAATTACTATAAATACCCAGTCACCCCATTGGTTTTATATAATTACAAACTCATTATTATAGAATATCTAGTTGTATTACCTCCCTAGGAGTCCTTTTAAGGTGTCCTCATACCCCCAAGGTCCCAAACATCATGTTTTGGGAGTTACTATACAAGGTAAGAGAA
Source organism: Viscum album (assembly GCA_963277665.1). Taxonomy (NCBI): domain Eukaryota; kingdom Viridiplantae; phylum Streptophyta; class Magnoliopsida; order Santalales; family Viscaceae; genus Viscum; species Viscum album. The sequence goes on along the minus strand of OY728137.1, from coordinate 1,485,634,913 downwards.
TCAACCACCCTTCTCTTTTCTTAAAGCTTTCATTTATGTTTTCCCATTTATTTTAAATTTGATTATGTTAGGATATGTCATTCCATATTCTCCTTTATACCCATATTAGTATGAGTGATGAGATAACCCCTTTATCTCATCAAACTATTTTTTTGAAATATTAAGTGACGTTGTTAGGTTGTCGAATTTTCACAATAGATTTCTCTAATTTTCTTCTATTTTGACTTCATTTAATTTATACTTATTTAATCATATATCCTCATATAAATGCTATAATAATTCATGTACATTAAATGAACTTGAATTATAATATTCTAATGTAATATTTCATCATTATCTCTCTTTCTCCCTCCTCTTATACTAAAAAATGAAAACACCATCCGAGATGTGTTAATTTATCACATTCAAGGACGACAGGTTCTCAATTCTCGTTACAATCTTCAATTCTGGTCAAGAAACCATTTATTTGGTTGAACTAGATAATTTTATATGTATTTAATCTAATTATTGTTCTGGAGTCCCTACACACTCATAATATGGAATAATAATACAAACCAAGTTCACTGTGCACAAAACCGTATAGTTATATCCAAGAGTTTATCAATAACTTTTAACAAATGATTCTTCCTCAATTATATAAACCAGAATCATTATAAGATCATTTATATCTCTTTTCTTTCACTAATAATATATATTTAAAATTTTTTATGTTTAACCACATTTCAAATAAAATTTCATTCATGAATACAAGTAAACAAATCATGAAAACCAAGGAAGAAAATGCTTCTAAAACAATAAAATTGAAACTCTTAAACCCATAAAAGGGACATGAATGAATCTAATAAGGTTATAATAAATCAATTACATGTATAGGAGGTTCTTTAATTATTAATTCATGTAGCTAAATTTTATTATTCATGTCCTTAAAACAAATTAAGTATACACTCAAGCATAAGATAAAGAGTTTCTCATCTCACTTTCATTTCTATGAGATTTTCATTGTTCGCCACTTTTTTCATGTATGTGGTATATGAGTACTTCCATTTGATATATAAGAACTTGATTCTATTTATATTAATGTTATTCAATGAATCATTTTATGGTTATTAATATCTGGTCATATAATTCGACTGATTACATTATTGTAAGGGACTTTGTCTCAACTACCATATCGTTGTGACTAACTTTGAATTGTGAACATAATAATCCTTATGTGGTGTACCTACTACCCTTTTGAGTTCAATTTTCATTTGAAATTATATTTCTATTAAATATACATATTCTCATATCATGGATAAGTTTATTCTCTAAACTTTATACACTTTTACATACGGTGTTTGTTTGGAATGCTGTTTTAATTGTGGAAATATTGATGAATCTGTATCCTATACTCTATACGAATATTGACAAATAATATTGTAGTTGAATTAAATCTATGTATAAAGAATTATTTGGACATGTAGTGTTGTGTGGGTCTCACTATATCTCCTCTATGAATCGACATTTCTCTAGAGACAAATCAGTTGGCGACAAACCCTTCAAGTTTGTTTCCAAAAATAAAATGGGTTTCTACCCACAGAACTAAACCATTTTAACAGTATTATGGTATTGTGTTCTAGATACATTACGTCCAGTAACAAGCATTCTCTTTATTCATTATTAGTTACCATTATCCATGATATTTTTTCTATGAAAAAATCAATGGATGTCGTTTCATTCTTAGTTTATTAATGGCATGAGTTATTCATTTATTCGTCATGGATTTTTGGTTATGTCAAATTTTTTATGATTCTCTTATTATTGAATTCATTTTTTTGCAATTTGTAACCCTTACTGGGAATTTGATCTCACCCCTTTCATTTGATTACCTTCAACAGTTGATGAAGAGGAGATCATTTGATGAGTTTCTATGGTTGTAGTTTTTAGTTTTTGTTATGTACTGTATTTTGTAACCTTTTCCAATGTAATTTGAGTTACATATATGTTTCTAGTTTCTTCAAGACCACTAAAATGATAATTCCTTCTAGATTTTCATTCCTTCTAACCATGATAATGTAAAAATTAATTCACTGACTCTAGTCTAGAGGGGTTGGGGTGATACAGTTGGTATCAGAGGAAGTTTAGAGAAAACATGGAAACATGAGTAGGAAATGTATACTAGGGAACATATCCCTAAGGTATTATTTACGGATAAACATACAAGAATATATGGGTATTTTTGAAAGGAATAGATTATGTGAATATTTTTATAATATACATCTATGTTTGGATACAAACAGGTAGAGGTGTCTCTGGCACAGATGTATGTTGGAGTGAAAGCTCCAACAAGGAGTTTCAGGTTTGACTCGGGTATCCCTGTACATCATAAAGAGCCTTGCTGCAGTCTTGGTAATGAATCTTCTGGGGGATATGCTTAGGAAAATTCACATTTTCTTTTCAAGACACTATGAATGATTTTAATGTAAATTTTTCTTCAGAGAATCCATGTTAATGATATTAGTTATGAAAATAATTTTAATCTATGTTAAGTAATTTTCAATTGGATATTCATAACATAATCTAGTGTATGCCATTATTTATTTTTGGACCCTCTGTGATAATGTAGTTTTCATAATCACAAAAAATTTCAATATACATAATATTCTCTTTCATGGAATTTTAACATCTTTATGTGAATAAATTATGTCATACAATACCATATACTTAAATAAGTCAATCGCATATATTTTTGAATAAATATGTTGTAATGTCCCGAATTTTTCCATGTATTATTTTAATATTATATGGGAATTATTTCGAGACTAGGCTCTGAGATGACGTGCAGTTCTAAGGCCCAGTGAGCCCGAAACAAATGTTTGAATTTAATTTAATAATTAAATTACGCGCATGTGCGGTTTTCCTGAAAAAGTATAATAACCCCTGAATGGGTGCTCAGATCAGAAATCTGAGGGCACCGTTGCATTCAGAGTAGCGATTTTACCTTAGGCGAGGCCTAACTTCAGCCGGCGCAAGTCGGTGGTGAAATCTGGTTTTTGGGGCATAACCGTAATAAAATATTTAATTAAAATGTTTTATTAAAGGTTGTTACGTCAAATATATTTTATATTTAAATAGTGATTTCATAGGGGAATCAGGGTTAAAATCCTCATAACCCTGAAATTCTCTGGAGGCTCTGGGAAAACTCTTGAGGAAACCCCCAACGCAGCAACGACTGTACCTTTCTTTGTGGCGGTTTCATGAAGGTCGTTTGTGTATGAGTATATATGGATATTCTTGTTATATGTTTCATAGACATATACTATGTAGAGCTGACTGTACCTTTCTTTGTGGTATTTTCCATTTGTTGTACTTCCTTTGTGGTTTTTGGGGTGTCCTACTGGGTATTGTTATACTCCCCCCTGCACGGGCTTTGCCCGCATGTGTCGTGTCTTGTGCAGACGAGCGAGCCTTTGGCAGGATTCTAGGTGGACCAGGATCGGACGGTGTTCAGTGAGATTAGACAGGCTGAGGTGTGTTCCTTCGGCGATGGGTTGTAGTCCCAGTACCTTTCTCTACAGGTTGGACTTTGTTGCAGACTTCCTTTTGGTGGGCTTGTACTTTTGGCATAGGGTTTTACTTTACTGTACTTTACTTCCCTATCGTACTCTGTTTGTTGGGTTTTAGTGTATGCATGCATCTTTTCCTTTTAGCAGCTTTTACTTTTCATCTTTTTGTGCTTGGAGATGTATGTGTGTGCGTATAAGTTTATAGTTAATTCCTCCCATGTTAGTAGCATGCCAACTCAGTGCTAGTCACCAGCCCCTGGCCTATTGGAGGCGGGCTTGGGGAGTAATGGCTCAGGCCCCAATGGGACGGGTCGTGTCAGAGTGGTATCAGAGGTGGTCAGTTCTACCTTAGGACCGAGAGTCTGTGAGTTGGTTTGGGGCAACAGTGTTAAGTGTTTCGAGTTCGGCTCTCAGGCCATGGACACTAGTGTTGGTGCGGCGGCTGACGTATCCATACACCAGGGCTCTGATAAATTTCATTTCGACACGGAACATGAAAACCCAAGTTGCATGGGGGGAAATAATGGTACATGCATCATATAGGAATGTGTTTTGGTTTCCATGTCCTTCTTGAGTCACCTCTCCAGATATACTCACTAACAGTGATACATCTTGTTTCTTAAATAGGATGCCTCTGCAATGCGTACCCTCTAGGATCCAGCAGCTCGATCATGAGGATGACCCCCTCAGTGATAAAGCTTCAATACAGGGACCAGATCTCCCAGTTCTACCACCAGGTGGCATGCCAGTTATTCCACCACCTGTAGGGCAGTGTTTGGCGCCTGCTGTACCAGTGGAGGAGGAGCGCAGGCTAAGCGCACTCCATGAGTTTTAGAGATAGAGACCCCTTCGGTTTAGAGGCGAGCTTGACCCTCAGGTAGCAGAGGACTGGCTTGAGGCAGTGACCAGGGTCTTCCGCTTAGTCAGGACACCAGGAGACCAGATGGTGATCCTGGAAGCGAGCCTTCTGCAGGGCTCAGCAGGGCGATGGTGGAGTTTGTTCATCCAGACTCACGACGAGGAGACTCTTTCATGGTCAGATTTTGAGCATCTCTTCAGATAGGAGTTTTCACCAGTTACCCTGAGAGCAGTACGTATACAGGAGCTTCTTCAGCTCTAGCTGGGAACCATGACGGTGGCTGACTATTCATCGAGGTTTACCAACCTCTCGGGGTACTCGATGGATATGGTCAAAGATCAGTACTTTAGAGCTTGGACTTTCGAGCGGGGCTTGCGCAGAGATATCTGATCTAGCATCATCCCTTTGAGAATTCCTACTTATGCTGTGGTGCTCGAGTGGGCTTTGGTGGTCGAGAGCTTTTTGGCGGAGTAGGGACAGCCAAAAGTTGTCTGTAGTGGGCGAGCTAGAGCAGAGACCTCAGCGGCAGGGAGCCGACGTCAGGGACCCAGGCGTGGGAGACGTTTTCAGAGGAGATCCCAGGACAGGGGATCAATCGTGCATGGTTCACAGGGCGCTTCCAGCCAGCCTCGAGAGAGGCGATGTTAGTCATGTGATGGAAGGGGACATCTCGCTCGAGATTGTCTGACCCGCCGTACTACTGACACGGGAGTAGTGGATGGACCACCGAGGCAGAGGAAACGTGTGGAGAAGGCAGATCCGTGAGGTGGTGGATGTGGCATAGGAGCTGGGAGAGCAGCTGGAGGTGGTCGGTGTTTCGACCCTTTACCACCACCACCCCCAAGAGGTCCACCCTTGGCTCAGGGAGTGGTGGACAGAGGTAGGGGCAGCAGCAGGCGGTAGAGTCTTATGACCCAGGTATCCCCTGAATGATTATAGGTACTATCTATGTATTTTCTACTTTGGCTTCCGTATTGATAGACATAGGTGCTAGTCATTCCTTTCGGGCTGCTTATCTTGTTCGAGACCTTGAGAGTCCAGTTGAGCCGTTGAATTGACCATTAGGCTTAGAAACACCGACTAGAGAAGATTCAGATAACACACAGCTTTGTAGGTAGTGTGACCTGACCCTTGGTGGCGAGAGTTTCGGTTCGAACCTCTTGGTGTTAGTGTCTAGGCCTTACGATGTCATTCTTGGCATGGATTTGTTATCCACAATTCATGCCTAGATTGATTGTTTTAGGCGAAGGGTACGGTGTGTCCGCAGCGATAGAATAGGGTTCTATTTCGTTGGTGAAATAGAGACCCAGACATTGTAGGATGGACTCGTGCATAGGAGGGCACAACCGATTTTACATCAGTTGGCTAGCCTAGACCTTGGTGCGACAGATGATACGAGTTTCCAGTTTCTAGTAGTAGTGACTGAGTACGAGGAAATCATTCCGAAAGATGTCCCCGGGCTACCTCCTCGTCGGGAGGTAGATTTATGCACTAAGTTACAACCCTGGACGACCCCGATTTTAGCATCAGCTTATCGGATGGCTCCTGCAGAACTTCGTGAGATGAAGATGCAGCTGGACGACTTGCAGAAGAAGGGCTTTGTGAGACCCAGCGTTTCACCCTAGGTGGCCCCAGTGCTGTTTTCCAAGAAGGCGGACGGGAGCTTGAGGATGTGTGTGGATTACCGACGCTTAAATCAGGTGACCGTGAAGAACCGGTATCCACTACTGAGGATCAATGACCTCTTCGACCAGTTGAGAGGGGAACGATGGTTCTCGAAGGTTGATCTACGATCAGGCTATCACCAGTTGCGAGTACGGGAAGAGGATATACCTAAGGTGGCTATCAAATGCCGCTACGGTCACTATGAGTACTTGGTGATTCCCTTCGGCGCGATGAATGCTCTAGCAGTGTTCACGGGACTCATGAACTGGATCTTTCAGCCCTATCTAGACCGGTTTGTAGTGGTCTTCATCGATGATATCCTTGTGTACTCTGCGTCCAAGTAGGAGTATGCGAGACACCTAAGGATGGTTTTGGACACACCCCGATTTCACCAGTGGTATGGAAAACTCTCGAAGTGTCAGTTCTGGTATTAGGAGATCCACTTTATGGGCCACGTTATCTCAGCGGATGGTGTAGCAGTGGACCCAGCAAAGGTGGAGGAAGTGCTAGCATGGGAGCCACACCGGAGCGTGACAGAGGTGCAAAGTTTCCTTGGGTTGGCAGGCTACTATCAGAGATTCATCCATGATTTCTCCAGGATTGCAGCACCCATGACATCTTTGACCTGAAAGGGTCAGCCTTTTGTGTGGACCGAGAAATGCCAGTAGGATTTCCGGTAGTTGAGACAGAGTCTGAAGAGTGCCCCGATCTTGAGGTTATCGGAGGAGGGTGTCGAGTATGTAGTGTTCTGCGATGAATTAGGAACGGGGCTTGGTTGTGTCTTGATGCAGAGGCAAGCAGTGATTTCCTATGGCTCATGTCAGTTGAGACCACATGAGCAGAACTACGCGACCCATGATCTTGATTTGGAAGCGGTAATTGTCGCTTTGATGATGTGGCGGCACTACCTGATGGGCGGACAGTTTACTATGTACTCTGATCAAAAGAGTCTTATATATATATTTTCTCAAAAGGATCTGAATTTGAGACAGATGAGATGTCTTGAGTTCCTCCAGGATTAAAACTTTGAGATCGTTTATACTCCTGGGAAGGGGAACGCGGTGGCAGATGCTCTCAGTCGGAAATCCAGTTCGCAGTTTCTGGATGAGGCGAAAAGGCAGTTGGCCCCTTTGAAGTTGTCCTTCATGGATAGAGATGAGGGATCTTACCTTCAGTCGATGGTTGTTACCCCTCCACTCTTACAGCGAGTCAGGGAAGCGTAGCGTGAGGATTCTAGCTGTGGGACTCTACGTGCTCATATATCCACAGGTGATGCTGCATATGGGTTTTCAGAAGGAGGGGAGCACGTTGTCCTTTTCAGAGGGTGCACGGTAGTACTTGTGACGTTGTGGGAGGAGGTTCTGAGGGAGTTCCATACATCCCCTTAGGCGATGCATCCAAGCATGGAAAAGATGTACCAGGACCTCCGACGTCAGTTCTGGTGGCCAGGGATGAAGAAGTGTGTGGAAGAGTTTGTTTCTCGGTGCCTTACTTGTTAGCAAGTAAAGGCTAAGCACCAAGTTCCATCAGGTTTGACTCAGCCCCTTGAGGTGCCAGAGTGGAAGTGGGACAGAATATCCATGGACTTCGTGATGAGTTTACCACGCATGTCCAGGGGACACGATGCAATCTAGGTGATCGTTGATCGACTCACCAAGTCGGCCCACATCCTAGCCATACGAAAGCAGAGTTCAGTAGAGATCTTAGGACGCCTCTACGTGCAAGAGATAGTTCGGCTTCATGGACAACCATCCACGATCTTCTCAGATTGTGATGCTCATTTCACATCCTGGTTGTGGAAGGGACTGAAGGAAGCTTTTGGGACTCAGTTACGCTTGAGCACAGCATTTCATCCCCAGACTGATGGTCAGACAGAGCGGACCATCCAGGTCATGGAGGATATGCTACGAGCTTGCATAGATGACTTCAGTCATAGCTGGGAGGATCACCTACCACTGGTGGAATTTTCTTATAACAACAGTTATCATTTCACTATTGGAATGGCACCATTCGAGGCTCTGTACGGGCGACCCTGCAGGTCACCACTTTGTTGGACTGACCCGGGAGAGTCAGCACTCATGGGCCTAGAGATGGTGAGAGATACTACATAGAAGGTGCAGGTCATCCAGCAGCGGATGAAGACTGCACAGAGTCGGCAGAAGTCATATGCCAACAGGAGGCGGAGGCCCTTGGAGTTCGAGGAGGGAGACTATGTGTTTCTTCGGGTCTCACCTTGACGGGGATTGCAGAGATTTGGCCGAGGCGACAATCTATCTCCGAGGTTCGTTGGCCCTTTTCAAATTCTGAGTAGATTTGGCGAGGTGGCGTATCGTTTGGTTCTACCTCCTCAGATGGACTAGGTACACAACATCTTCCATGTGTTGCAGCTACGGAGGTACGTGCATGATCCATCGCACGTCATCGACTGGGGTGAGCTGGACATCAATGATGGAGTGACCTTCGCTGAGTACCCAGTGGAGATTGAGGATCAGCAGGAGGAGATCCTCTGTGGATGAGCTATTCCCTTGGTGCGTGTTCGGTGGCAGCACGTGAATCTCCAGGAGAGCACGAGGGAGCGGGAGGCTCAGATTCGTGTGCAGCACCCACATCTTTTTTAGTATCCCTTGTTTTGGCTTTTCGGGGACATAAAAGCCCTATGGTGGGTGTTATGTAATGTCCTGGATTGTTCCATGTATTATTTTAATATTATGTGGGAATTATTTCGAGACCAGGCTCTGAGACGACGTGCAGTTCCGAGGGCCAGTGAGCCCGGAACAAATGTTTGAATTTTATTTAATAATTAAATTACACATGCATGTAGTTTCCCTAAAAAAGTGGAATAACTCCTAATTGGGTGCTCGGATCAGAAATTTGAGGGCACCGTTGCCTTCAGAGCAGCGATTTTACCTTAGGCAAGGCCTAACTTTGGCTGGCACAGGTCGGTGGTGAAATCTGGTTTTTGGGGCGTAACCGTAATAAAATATTGAATTAAATTTTTTTATGAAAGGTTGTTATGTCAAACATCTTTTATCTATAAATAGAGATTTTGTAGGGGAATCGGGGTTAAAATCCCCATAACCCTGAAATTCTCTGGAGGCTATGGGAAAGATCTAGAGGAAACCCCCAACGCAGCGGCAATGTTCTTGATGGATTTCGACGGCGACGACGGAGCGACGAGCAAATCTTCGCCGGGAAACACAGCGAATCCAGGTAGGATGTTGTTTTTGTTTTCCTTCCCCATTTTTGATTCCCACGACGAACGTGGACTAATCCATGAATAGATTAGCCCGCTGGTCGATCATTCTTGTGGGACGAGTTCATGCAGAGTTTTGAGGATTTGATTCTAGAGATTGTTTTGGTTTTCAATCTAATGGTGGAAAAACCGGATCGTCACGAACAACGATCGAGGTTCTCCCCTCTTGTTTGGTTCTTGTTTTTCCCCCTCGCGTTCTTCGTTGCGTTCTTTGTGTTCTTGGGGAAAATAGATCATTGCGCATTCGTTTGTTAGCGCAACGATCTGAAATCAAAGATCCAATGTCCATGCGACCTAGCGGAGGTGCGATAGTGACGAAAGCGGATGAATCGATGCGGTTCGGAAGTTCCCATTCTTCGGGCGTTTCGTGCGGATGGATCGGGATGAATTTTAAAAACCGATCGGATGCCCGAAACTGACGGAATCAGTTTCGTAGGGGTGGGACGACCCCAAATTCGGAGTTTCATGATGATAAGATGGTGGGATCAAAATCCGGAGGGTTAGCCGAGGCGCACGGAGGAAGACGACGGTTCTGGAATATTCCCGACTACACGCAGTGTAGTATGGGCTGCACGGCGTGTGTTCGTCGACGAACGACCTGGCGTGTACTCTAGGAGTACACAAACATGTTAAGGGTACACGGCCATGGACACACCGTGTATAGCCCTCCCCGGCCATACCCATCCAGATACACGGGATAACCCGTGTACTGATACGCGGGCAGGCGACACAGACACGGGCATAGACCGTGTACGGGCACATGGCCGACTTACACGGAGCGAGCCTAGGCGCTCGAACACGATGTGTGATTTCTTCTACATGCTGTGTAGTTGTTTTATATCCGACAAGATGAATGACATGGGCCGGTTACACGGGCAACACCCGAGGTCAAGGAACATGGTGTGTACTTTTCTACATGTCGTGTAGTTTGGTTTTGCCTGGGTTGAACGAACGACACAGGCCGTTTACACGGGCAGTACCTGGGGTCAAGGAACACGACATGTAAGCATACTACACACTGTGTAATAATTTCTTCAAGGCTTGAGCTACTTGCCTTCTGTGACATGGAATAGTTTTTAGGGTTCGTACCCTTGGTAATCCCCTAAAGGTTCTGTTATCAACTCCTTCATGGAGTATGATCCCTTCAGCAGAACTTCTTGAATAGAGTTGTTGGAATTCCCTCTATGAGACTTAAATCCGGATCCTCTCTTCATTCCTGGAACCCTAGGTATATTTCTTGGTATCGATGTGACCAACTTTACCCGGGCGCCGATCCTCTGCTTAGCGGATTAGCTCAGACTGAGTTGTCGGAATCACCCCATGACTTGGCTGTGATCCTCATCTAAGCATTATGTTCCCAAAGTACTTGTGGAGTGTGTTATCCCAGAACAAGTACTTCGTATCACTCTCTTCAGACCTAGGAGTGTGTTCTCCCGATGGTATGCTTAGTGGAATCTTCGAGCTGGATCCTAGTGGCGGTTTCGCGAAGGTCGTTTGTGTATGAGTATATCTGGATATTCTTGTTATATGTTCCATAGACGTATACTGTGTAGAGCTTACTGTACCTTTCTTTGTGGTATTTTCCATTTGTTGTACTTCCTTTTTGGTTTTTGGGGTGTCCTACTGGGTATTGTTATACTCACCCCCACACGGGCTTTGCCCGCACGTGTCGTATCTTGTGCAGACGAGCGAGCCTTTGACAAGATTTTAGGTGGACCAGGACCGGACGACACTCAGTGAGATCAGACAGGCCGAGGTGTGTTCCTTCGGCGATGGGTTGCAGTCCCAGTACCTTTCTCTATAGGTTGGACTTTGTTGCAGACTTTATTTTGGTGGGCTTGTACTTTTGGACCAGGGTTTTACTTTACTGTACTTTACTTCCCTGTCGTACTCTGTTGGTTGGGTTTTAGTGTATGCATGCATCTTTTCCTTTTAGCAGCTTTTACTTTTCAGCTTATTGGGCTTAGAGATGTATGTGCGTGCGTACAGGTTTATAGGAAATGCCTCCCATGTCAGTAGCATGCCTACTCGGTTCTAGTCACCAGCCCCTGGCCTATTAGAGGCAGGCTTGGGGAGTTGCAGCTCGGGCCCCACTGGGACGGGTCGTGACATATGTTTACAAATGTATGTATACATAATAAGTTTCATAACACTTAGTCTGGTAAGATAGACACTTCGTAATATTTCAAAATTTCCTTGCACTGATGGTTAGTTTGACAGACCGAAGTTGGACACACTGAAGTCGACAGACTGAATATTGACACACCGATGTCGACATACCGAAGTTTGACACACCAAAGTCGACAGACTAAAGTTTGACACACCGATGTCGACAGACCAGTGTTTGACACACCAAAGTCGACACACCGGAGTTCGACAGACTGAAGTCAACACATAGAAGATGACACACCGAAGATGACTGACCGATGTTACCAAACCAAAGACAACATAAAAAAGATGACTCACTCATATTCATAAGTAACAGTTTACATTTCATTAATTCAAATTTATTTCTAACGATCATATTTAGAAAAATTAATGTTTCTGAAATTATTTAATGTTGTATATAGGACAATCCGCAGACAGTACGAGGTACATGCATGTGTGAAGATCTTCATGCCTAGATGACCCTGGAGTATAAAAGGACCTCATATTTCACTTTAAAGAGAATGTAGTACATGCTGAGACATACAATATGCAATATGAAAATAGAGGAACTAAGTGATTGAGATTTCAAGAAGATTGTAAAAAGAAAATTTCTCTTAAAGCTCAGTGTACATCGAGACATTGAAGAGCTAAACCATTTCACTCCTCAAAGATGGATTACAGAAATTGCAATACTCTTTTCTGAAGACAACTTCTATAAGAGGACTCAAATAACATTTTCTCAACATCCATTGAGTTTAGAGAAATACATCACAACACATAGAGAATTAGTAACTCTACTCTCTTTCTTAACTCTGTTTTGTTTTATCTTCACTAATTGAATAGTGTGTATATTTGATTGTATCACAAACCATCTCTTAATCATAAATAGAGGATATCAAACTATCATTAAACTCAATCACTTCTTACACTTGTATCCGACTTATAACCATGGAAGAGATTCCTTGTGATCTGTTTATCTTTATTTCCCACGAATAACTGTGGAAGAGGTCAAGTGTGACCTGGACAGCTGAGTGTACTGTTCTAAACCCTGATCCAGGGTGTGGATCAAAATTTTATTAATATAAATAGCTTGGTGGAAGGTCATCACCAAGTGGAGAGGACTAAGTCTTGGCTTGAGACTGATCCTCTTGTTTTATCTGCTGTGTTGATTATCTTATATATCTTATGTGATATGTATTTCCTGCATTAGGATAACCTGAACTTTGATAGTTAGTTTAGAAGGTTCTTACATCTGTTTTGAATCATTGGGGTTACTTCGAAAGTTTTGTTAATCGATAAGTTAGTAAAACTGAGAACTACTCAATCTTCTCAGAATCAAATTGATCTTTCAAGACTTTTTTAAATTCACTACAAACCGAATTTGAGTATAATTTATAAGGGGATAGTATTTTGTAAAGAACATCTTTAACAAATTTTGTTTATAGAAACTCAATTCACCCCCACCCATCTTTAGTTATCTACTCTGACCAACATTTGGTATCAAAGAGAATTTATGAAAGTCATTTTTTAATCATATAAACTGTGATTATAATTGTGTTTCAAAGATATTAAAATTTCTGTTATTTGTAAATTTTTACCTCTTTGAAATTATTTTACAAACCTTATCATGGAAAATATATTAGAAGGGGCTGCTAAAAATAAAACACCTTTCTTTAATGGAACTAACTATGCTAAGTGGAAACATAAAATGAAGATACATATGGAAAGTATTGGATTTAAAATCTGGACTTCTATTGAAAGTAAATATACAGTACCTGAAACTACAAGAAGCTCTTGGGATGAATATATCAAATAGGCATATAACAATAATTGTAAAGAAATAAATGCTCTATATTGTGCACCAGGAGATGAAGAGTTTAACCATATCTATACCTGTAAAACTGCACATGAAATTTGGGATACTCTCTCTGTTTCACATGAATGAACACCTAATGTTAAGGAAATGTGATTAAACACTTATAATATTAAATATGAAATTTTTTGAATGAAGTCTGATGAGTCGATTTGTGATATGTGTCTCAGGTTCAATGAAATTGTTAATACCATGATTTCTTTAGAAAGATAATTATCTGCCAAAGAGAAAATCATGCCGAGTCTGCGATGTCTACCAGAAAGATGGCATGGAACATCTGTTTCTATTAGAGAATATTGCGACATTGATAAAATTCAAATAAAGGAATTTATTGGAAAATTAATGATGTATGAAGAAGAATTGAAGGTAAATGAGCAGGAGGATAAAACAAAATGAATGTATGTAGCCTTCAAGACAACTGCATCCAAAGGTAAAGATAAATAGAAATTTTAAACTGCTATCGAAAGATCAAGGAGTAATGAAGTCGGTTCAGATAGTGAAGAAGAAATGGACAAGTTGGCTAGATGATTCAAGAAATTATATTGGAAAAATAAGTTCTTCATAAATCCCACTTATAGTGGAAAGTATGATAACAAGGGAAATTGGAAAAAGGACTGGATGAAAAATGATAAATCAGAAGAGATAATTTACTATGAATGTAAAAGGAAAAGACATGTCAAGGCAGACTTCCCAAAGATGTAATACTATAAAAAGTATGAAAATAAGGATATAATATATAAGAATGAAATGAAGTTCACATGGAGTGCCTCTGAAGACTACTCATGTGAATCTGGATATTCTCAAAATTGGAAAGATGATATTGCTAATATGTGTTTCATGAAAAACACATCCCAGGTAACCATAAACTCTCATGTACATGATTCTTATTATCTGAAAGTGAGTCTGAAAATATGAAAAATGACGAATTATTCAAATATTGCAACATGTTAGAGTAAACATGTAATGATTTGAAATATAATTATAAATCATTGGAGAAACAACATGCTCTTAGTGTGATTTCTAAATCAAAACTTAAAACTAAAAAAGAGAAAAATGCTAAACTACTTAAAGAGAACAATGAGCTAAAAATGTCTAATGAACAATTGAAGAAAGACATAGAAAATTTTACTAAGGGGAAAAATAATCTTACTCAAATTCTTGGTAAACAAATAGATCTTAAGTATACTTCTGGGATAGGATATTAACCAGGTCAAAGGAATTTATCTAAATCACATTTTGTATCCAAATCTGGAAAATCGGCTACTATTTTCAAAAACAAAAATTGTACTACAAGTTCTATCCCCCTAAATTATTTTACTGTATCCAATTCCACAGAACCAAATAAAGTGTATTTTTCAAATACACTTTATTATGCATATAGGATACCCTTAAGACAATTTTGGGTTCCTAAAACTTATATTACTAATGTTTGTGGACCCAAAAAAATATGGGTACCAAAGTCATTTCTTGGTTAAACTGTTTGAAGGTAAACTTCCTAAATAGTTCCTGTAAAAAGATGTGGTACTTGGACAGTGGATGTTCAAGACATATGAATGGGGACTTCTCAATCTTTAAAAGTCTTATCAAGATCGATAGAGGACATGTCACATTTAGTGACAATGGTAAGGGAAAGATCATCTTCCCAGGCCAGATTGGTATCCCTAGCTCTATTTCAATTTCTAAAGTATTTTATGTTGATGAACTGAAGTAAAACTTGCTCAGAATATCTCAACTATGTGATGATGGATTTAATGTTAAATTTAAAAATGATTCATTCCATGTTTTTGATGCCAAGAATAACTTAGTATTCACTGCCTTTAGAAATTATAATGTATATGCTATAAATCTAGACACTCTAGCCCCACAGAATGTTTATTGTCTAAATTCATTTCACAAAGAGTCATGGATCTATCATAGAAGACTAGAAAATTGTAACAAACATTCTCTTTGGAAGTTAACCAGAAATGTCTTAGTCAGAGACTTACCCAAATTAGAGTTTCCAAACAACAAATTATGTAATATTTATCAAAAAGGAAAGAAACATAAAATATCTTTGCAACCAAAGAAATAAGTAACTACTTCTCAACCTCTCGAGTTGGTTCACATGAAATTTTTTGGACCATCTAGAGTTTGAAGTCTCAATGGAAAGAACTATGTTTATGTTATTGTAGATGATTTCTCTTGGTACACCTTGACCTTTTTCTTATCTTATAAAAGTGAGGCATGTTCTCACTTGTCCAAGAATGCGAGGACTATAGAAAATTTCAATGGATTTATGATTAAATCCTTAAGAAGTGATCATGTCCGTGAGTTTTAGAATCATGATTCTGAAGCCCACTTCTCACAAAATAGCTATAATCATAACTTCTCTGCCCCTAGAACACCTCAACAAAATGGTGTGGTAGAAAGAAGGAATATAACCTTACAAGAAATTTCTCAGACTATGCTCAATGAATATGATCTACCCATTTATTTTTGGGCTGAAGTAGTTATTACAGCTTGCTACATAATAAATAGAGTCTTAGTTAGACCCATTCTTATGAAAACTCCTTACGAGTTGTGAAATAATAGGAAACCCAAAGTACGTTATTTTAAAGTGTTTGGATGTAAGTTTATATTCTGAATACTAAAGATAATTTAGATAAATTTTCTTCTAAAAGTAATGAAGTAATATTTCTTGGCCATTCTACATCAAGATAAGACTATAGAGTCTTTAACAAGAAGACCAAATGTGTGGAGGAATCTGTACACATCAAGTTTGATGAAGCAGATCCACATGATCCAAGACCTCACTAGAAAATATTGAAGAGGATATGTCCAATCTGGACATTAATAATACAATCGCAAATCATCATTTCAAGGAATCTGTGAAAACATCCAGTTCTGTAATTTATTCTCACCTTAACTGTAGTGAACCAGAACAACCTGAACAACTTGAAATATCGAGTACAACTTTATCCAGACCAACTAAGACCCTTAAAAAGTCACCCCTTAGATGTTTTTGTTGGAGATTTAGATAAAGTTACCAAAACCAAAGCTTCCTTGAGAAACCAGGTTGAACATCAAGCCTTCTTGTCAAAAATTGAGCCAAAAATATCAATGATGCTATCAATGATTAATTTTGGTTAATGGCCATGTATGAAGAACTTAATCACTTTGAAAGAAATAAAGTTTGGAAACTTGTAAATATACCTAAGGATACTTTCACCATAAGAACCGAATGGGTGTTTAGAAATAATGTAGATGAAGGTGGAAATATAGTTAGAAAAAATCTATACTAGTTGCAAAAGGATATAATTAAGAAGAAGGAATTTATTATGAAGAGACTTTTTCTCCTGTATCTAGACATGAGGCAATTAGGATCTTACTTGCCTATGCAACACCCCTAGATTTTAAACATTATCAAATGGATGTAAAAAGTGAATTCATAAATGGTTATATAATGAAGGATGTTTTTGTTAAACAACCCCCATGTTTTACAAATCCAATTTTTCAAAATCATGTGTTGAAATTCTCAAAAGCTTTGTTTTCCACGAAACAAGATCCAAGAGCTTGATATGAAAGGTCAATTAATTTTATTATTTCTAAATGTTTTACAAAAGGACTTGAAAATCCTACATTATATATAATATGAGTTTCCAAAGAAGTCATGATAGTCCAAATATATATAGATGATATTATTTTTGGATCTTCTAAAAATTCATTATGTAATGATTTTTCAAACATAATGCAAAGCAAGTTTGAAATGAGTTTAAAGGGTGTACTTAAATATTTTCATGGATTTCAAATATTTCAAAGTCAAGAATGTATTATCATAAATCAAAGTATGTATACAAAAGATCTTTTTGAAAAGATATGGATTTGATAGAATTAAGAGTAGTGAAACCCCTATGAGTTCTACATGTAAGTTGGATCTTGATAGAAGTGGAAAATAAGTTGATCAAACTGCTTACAGAGGAATGATAGAGTCTTCTATACTTAACCGCTAGTATGCCAGATATTATGTTCAGTGTGTGTATGTGTGTGAGATTTCAAGAAAACCCAAAGGAGACATATCCAAATAGTGTTAAAAGGATCTTCAAATACCTCAAGTATATAACTAATTTTGGATTGTTCTATGAAAAAGGACAACCTTTTGATTTAGTTAGCTATTTAGATACTGATTTTGGTGGATGTAATTTAGATATAAAGAGTACCTATAGAACATGTCACCTTTTAGGAAAGTCATTAATTTCATGGTGTAGTAAAAATCATAATTCAGTTACATTACCAACTACTGAAGCAGAATACATTGCTGCTGGTAGTTGTTGTGCAAAAATTTTGTTGATGAAACTCACCTTATTAGACTATGGATATCAATTCAGACATATTCCCATTAACTGTGACCACACAAGTGCTATTAACATATCTAAAAATCCAATATCTCATTCTAGAACAAAGCATATTGATTTAAGACATCACTTTTTGGGAGATCATTATCAAAATGGTGATATAACTCTTGAGTTTATTGGGACTGAACAACAGATTGCTGATATATTCACTAAACCCTTAAATTCTAAGAGAATGAATTATATAAAACATGAATTAGGAAGGATAAATCATTAAACAATCTTCTTAAAACTGATCTTGTCAAACCGATCTTCTTGAAACTGATCCTGTCAAACCGATCTTCTTGAGACCAATCCTATCAAACCGATCTTCTTGAAACTGATCCTGCCAAACCGGTCTTCTTGAAATTGATCATGTCAAACTAATCTTCTTGAAACCGATCATGTCAAACAGATCTTCTTAAAACTGATCATGTAAAACCGATCTTCTTGAAACTGATCCTGTCAAACTGATATCCTATGAAACTGATCTTCTTGAAACTGATTCTTTAACACCAATATATTTAAGTAATGTTTTTTAAATCCTGTATCTTTTAAATAAAATGACATTGTTTTGTATTCTTCCTTTTACAGTGTTTAAATTATTATTTTTTATGATTTATAATCCATAAATGATATATTAAGTACAATCCATCCTGACCTTTCACCATCTCCACAGTCATAAAGTGTTATACCTTTTGTCACACTCTCTCTTGACTCTTGACCTCTCAAAACAATTGGAATCAGAAGCATCATCATTGCTAGGACTAAGCGCGCAATGGAATAACCTATAAAATCACTTTTTGCTAAGTGTTAGAAAGGTGAGTCTAGTGGGACTACGAAACCGAGCTTAGAAAGCCGAGTAGTTACATCTGAAAAGGAGGTGTCTGCTGAGTGGCTTACTTCAAGCAAATCATTTCTATTAAAAGTGCTGGAATCTCAAGGATGGCTCAGTTGGTTCACCAATAATGAAAGAACCTATTATCCCTAGCTTGTGTAGAAATTATATCAACATCTGAGTATATCTTTGGATGAAGCTGAGTTTGCAAAGATGAAATATATGGTAATGATAAAGGAAGTTGTTTTTTCATCTAAGGAATGGGCTGAATTCTTAGTGGTGCCTCATGGTGGTGTCTATGCTAACTATCTTGGTAATATTCCACCATATTCAAATATGTTTTCCTATGAATATTCTCAGAAGGAGCTGACTAAAAATGAAGAATATTGGAGGATTGTTGAAAATGAATTTGAAGGAGAAGTAAGACTTCTTTTGAAGTTCATACAACATTAAATCATCCCAAGGAAGGGAGATTTCTCTACTGTGAAATATAAAGATATTTTCTAGATCTTTTGGTTGAAACATTGAATAAAAGTGAATCTCTATAGATATCTTATGGTGTGTTGGACTCCTCATGTATTAATAATGTTTTAATTATCACAATTCATATTCCTGTTAATTAATCTCAGTCTTTATTGCACATCTTGCTAATGCTCTTCCATCTCAATAATAACTTCACATCATGTTTTAATGATATAAAGTCTTATTGATTATTTACAAGTATTATGCATGATCAGAAATATCACATATATTATCAAGCCTTTTTATTTATGATTCAAGTTCGTCTTAATCTCTAATGATAAAGCTTTATCCATATTCTGAATATTACTGTCTAAGTCCAAATACAGATATTTTTCTAAGTATAGAGACACTGTGAAGGACTTACCGTGACCCAGACACCGTGACAGACACACTGTGACCCAGACACCATGAAGGACACACAGTGACCTAGACACCGTGAAGGACACACTGTGACCCAGACACTGTGAAGGACACACCGTGACCTAGACACCATGACATGGAGACACTGTGAAGCACATACTGTGACCTAGACACCGTGACATGGAGATACCGTGAAGCACATACCATGATTACATACCGTGAAGACTATACCGTGAAGAAGACACCATTTAAATAATCATTGTGACATCGTTTCTTAACCTTTTTTCAATATTATTTCAATAATGCTAATGGTCATATTTGATGTTTTAATGCAATTAATGTTATTTGATGATAGTTGTTGGCATGTCAGGAAACCGTATGTCATACCTATGGAAAGGGAATCATTCCTACTACCAGAACTCATGGAATATAAGGAAGTTTGAGATGTAGTACACGTGTGATATGCAAGTGTAACGATACAATACGATGAACTTACATACACCCGAGAGCAGTGTGCTGAACAAGGAGAACAATCCTGAGAAAGAAAGATATTGTAAGACCTTAAAAGAACTATCATGAGTGCAATACAACACCACTGAAGAACACACGATGAATCAAGAGATATTTTTCAGTCCTGTAGAACACAAGCTGAACTACGACTCTCTGTTTTTAACAGAAAAACCAGAGAAGGATTCAGAAGCATTCCTACTGAATCCAATGAGTCCATAGCTACATTGATAATCACTATAGCTTTCTAAACTCTTATATGTTTTCTCTAAGTGGTTTATTTATTTAATTTAGAGCAGTGTGGTGTACTCTGTATATCTTATACACACACTGTCTTCTGCACTGAACTAGAGGATATCAAAATCCTCACTCCAAAACTCTTAACTCTTGTTTACCCATGTCAACTGTGGAAGAGGTCCTTGTGTAGCCTGGTCTTTGTTTTGTTTCCCACGAAGAATAGTGGTAGAGGTCCCTGTGTGTCCTGTACAATTTTGTAAACTGTTGTTAACCTCGATCCAGGGTGTCGATCACATTTATATAAATTTGAGAGGATTAAGTCTCGGCATGAGACTGAACCTTTTTTTATATCTTTTGTGCATCATTTTTTTAAGTTTAATGTATACTACATATATCTTTTATATTCCTCTTCTATTACTTTGAAATACAAAACTATTTTAAAGCTACTTTGATTGTTAAATTAGAAAGTGTTTATACTTATTGTAAACCATTAGGTTTTTTTTCAAAAGTTAGTTTAATCTTATGGTTAAATTAACTGAGACCTAATCAATCTTTGAGAAGCTAAGTGAACATCTACAATCTGTATAAATTCACTACAGTTTAACTTGTTTTATAAATTAGGGGATTTTAAACAGGCAATATTTTTGACAGAAATTTTAATTGGAACTCAATTCACCCCCATCCCCTCTTGAGTATCCACTCTGACCAACATTTGGTATCAAAGGATTTTCTTTTGTTAAAGTATTTTTGAAATAATCTATTTTTCACCTGTGATTTTAGTTACATCTTTAAAGATCTTAAATTTCTGTTAGTTCTAAATTTTTATCTCTTCAGAATTACATTCTAAAATCTAGCCATGGATAATAGACTAGAGGGTGCTGCTAAAAACATGACACCTTTCTTCAATGGTACAAACTATGCCAAGTGGAAGATTAAAATGAAAATTCATTTAGAGAGTATGGGTTTTGATATCTGGACTGCTATAGAGTCACAATATAAAATTCCAGAAACTAAAAGAACAACTTGGGATGAAACTTCTGAGACTGCTTACAATAATAATTGTAAAGCCATGAGTTCCCTGTACTGTGCTCTAGGAGATGAGGAATTGAACAGAATTTCTGCCTGTAAAACTGCTTTTAAAATATTGGATACTTTGGGTGTTTCTCATGAAGGAACAACCAATGTTAAAGAAATGATATTGAATACTTATACTATTAAATATGACAATTTTAAAATGAAAACTGATGAACCTATTTCTGATATGTATCTCATGTTTAATGAGATATTCAATACAATGAATTAACTCAGAAAAGTTGTTCCAGCAAAGGAAAAAATTGTGATGATATTGAGGTGTCTACCAGACCGATGCAGAGACACCTCTATTTCAATCAGAGAGTCATGTGACATTGCTGCTCTACCTGTCAAAGAACTCATTGGTAAAATTATGATGTATGAGGAAGAACTCAAGGTAAATAAAGAGAAAGAGGATGAACCAAAATGAAAATCAGTGGCTTTCAAGACTACTGCTTCACAGATCAAGAACAAATAAAAAGCTCAAATACAAACTGACAGTTCAACAAGTGAAAGCTCAGACTCTGATAGTGATGATGAAATGACTCAGATAGCCAGAAGGTTTAAGAAATTTTATAGGAACATGAAATTTTTCAGAAAATCAAATTACAAAGGAAAATATGACAATAAGGAACATTGGAAGAAGGATTGAAATAATCCAGATAGAAGTGATGAAGTTGTTTGCTACGAGTGCAAAAGTAAAGGACACATTAAAGCAGACTTCCCAAAGTAAAAATTCAAGAAGAAATATGATTACAAAGACAGTATGTACAAGAAAGATATGAAGGCTACCTGGAGTGCTTCAGAAGACAACTCAAGTGAATCAGAAGCTACTGATTCTGAAAGAAATCATGCCAACATGTGTTTTATGACTAACACATCTGAGGTAACCTTAGATACTCTTACTTTAAATTCTTATTATTTTGGAGATGATGCAGAATCTAATTCTGATTCTGAAGACATGACTAAAGCTGAATTATATAAATATTGTAATATACTGGAAGATACATTCAATGAACATAAGGATAAATACAAATCATGAAATAAATAGCATGCTCTCACTACAACTATTAAAACTGAAATGACTATTGAAAAAGAGACAATTCTCAACTATTAAAAGAGAACACTGAACTGAAAATGTAAAATGAGAAACTTAGAAAAGACTTAGAGAAGTTCAAAAATGGAAAGGATACACTAACCCAAATGCTAGGAACGTAGGTGGCACCAAAATAAACTACTAGAATATGCTACAAACCTGGACAGAGACAGATTACTAAGAATAGATTTATTCCTAAATCTGGAAAGAATACTAATAGTTCTAGTTCTGGATATTCATAAGATTGAACTAGTTATTCACATAGTTATCAATTAAGTAGAGTTTATATCTTAAAATATTTTGATTCTGTAAATTATATGAGACCCATAAGACAAATTTGGGTACCAAAATCATTGATTGATAATATTTCTGGACCCAAGAAGATCTGGGTACCAAAATCATACTCTATCTAAAACTGTTTTCTAGGAAACCTGCTTGAAGAGTTCCCACAAAAAGACATGGTATTTGGATAGTGGATGTTCAAGACATATGTCTGGGGATTACTCATGTTTCAAGAGTATAATAAAGTTTGATGGAGGTCATGTCACCTTTGGTGATAGTTCTAAAGTAAAGATCATCGGCCCTGGCCAAATTGGTAACACTGATTTAGTTTTAATTTCCAATGTTTTATTTTTTGATGGAATGAAATATAATCTGTTAAGTATTTCTCAGTTGTGCGGTGATGGTTTTAACTTCAAATTTGGAAATGATTCTTGTAATGTTTTTAATTATAAATATGTTTTAGTATATTTTTATTTAATAAATGAAAATGTTTATGCTGTTGATTTAAATTCTTTATCTAAGCAAAATGTTACCTGTATAAATGATTTTCATAAAGAGTCCTGGTTATAGAATAGAAGATTAGGACACTGAAATATACACTCACTTAGAAAACTAACTAGGAAAAACATAGTTAGAGACCTACCTAAGCTTGAGTTTCCAAATGATAATGTTTGTAATCCCTGTCAAAAGGGAAAGCAACATAAAGTTTCTTTGAAATCAAAGAAAGAAGTTTCAACTTCTCAACCTCTCAAGTTGGTTCACATGGATTTGTTTGGACCATTTAGAGTTTCTAGTTTAAATGGGAAGCACTATGTCTATGTCCTAGTAGATGACTTTTCTAGATATACTTGGGTTTACTTCTTAGCTCACAAAAGTGAAGCTTGTTCTTATTTTGTTAAATACTCCAAGTCTATAGAAAATCGTAGTGGACTTAAGATTAAAACTCTAAGAAGGGATCATGGCCGTGAGTTTGAAAATCATGAATTTGAATCCTATTGATCACACAATGGCTATAGTCATAACTTCTCTGCTCCTAGGACACCTCAACAGAATGGTGTAGTGGAAAGAATAAATAGAACCCTTCAAGAAATAGCAAGAACTATACTTAATGAGTATGTCCTACCTATTTACTTGTGGGATGAAGTTGTGAATACAACTTTTTATATTATTAATAGAGTCTTAATTAGACCTGTTTGTAAGAAAACCCCATATGAGATATGGAATAATAGAAAACCCAAAGTTAGTTACTTTATAGTCTTTGGCTATAAAGTCTTTAATCTTAATACAAAAGGTAATCTTGATAAGTTTACTTCTAAGAGAGATGAAGGAAACCTTTTAAGATATTATTTAACTAGCAAAGATTATAGAGTTTTCAATAAAATAACCAAGTGTGTGGAAGAATCTGTTCACATCATGTTTGATGAAATTGATCCACATGAGCCTAAAACCTCTCTTGAAAATCTTGAAGATGATTTATCTGTTCAGGACCTTAATGATAAAATCAATGAACTTGCTACAAAGACAACCAGTTCTGGACAAATTCCAGAATCTGCTCCTAATAAACCCGGACCTAGAGATGAACCTGAAATTTCTAGCCCTACCTTTACTAGATCAACTGGAATTCTAAAGAATCACCCTTTAGATGTTGTTGTAGTAAATCTTGATAGAGGGACACAAACTAGATCTTCTCTTATAAATCAGGTTGAACATCAAGCCTTCTTATCACAACTTGAACCTAAAAACAATGATGATGTTATTAATGATGAATTTTTGGTAATTTCTATGCAAGATGAACTCAATCAATTTGAATTAAATAATGTTTGGAATCTTGTTGAAAGACCTAAGGACACTTTCACCATAGGCACCAAATGGGTGTTTAGAAATAAAGTAGATGAATCCATAAACATTGATAGAAACAAAGCTAGGCTAGTTGCAGAAGGCTACAATCAATAATAATGTATTGACTATGGGGAGTCTTTTGCTCCAGTAGCCATATTAGAAGCTATTAGGATTTTACTTGCTTATGTTGTGCACCTAAATTTCAAACTATATCAGATGGATGTCAAGAGTGCATTCATAAATGGATATATTGCTAATGATGTTTTTGTTGAACAACCAGCTGGATTTTCAAACCCTCATTTTCCAAATCATATTTTCAAATTATCAAAAGCTTTATATGGTTTAAAGTAAGCTCCAAGAGCATGGTATGATAGATTAAGTACTTTTCTAATTTCCAAAGGTTTTACAAAAGGTATAACTGATCCTACTCTTTTTATAAAATGTATTTCTAAATATGTTTTAGTTGTAAAAATTTATGTAGATGATATTACTTTTGGATCTTCAAAAACTACATTATGTACTGATTGTTCTAAAATGATGCAAAATGAATTTGAAATGAGTTTAATGGGTGCAATGAAATTCTTTATTGGATTTCAAATCTTTCAAAATAATGATGGAATTATTTTAACTCAATGTAAATATACTAGAGATATTTTAAAACGCTTTGGATTAGATAGCATAAAAAGTAGTGACACTCCCATGAGTACCACCTGTGAGTTGGATCTTGATGAAGATGGTAAATCTATTGATCAAACCACTTATAAAGGAATGATTGTAAGTATACTCTACCTGGATTCCAGTCGTCTTGATATTATGTTTAGTGTGTGTTTGTGTGCTTGTTTTCAAGAAAACCCTAAAGAGTCACATTTTAATGATGTAAAAAGGATTTTCAAATACCTCAAGCATACTCCAAATTTAGGACTTTTCTATCCCAAAGGACAATCATTTTAACTGTTTAGTTATTCTGATGCTAATTTTTCTTGATGTAAGTTAGATAGAAAAATAACCTATAGAACATGTCACATGTTAGGCAAGTCACTAGTATCATGGTGTAGTAAGAAACAATATTCTGTTGCATTATCTACTACAGAAGCTAAATACATAGCTGCTGGAAGTTGTTGTGCACAAATTTGGTGGATGAAACACACATTACTAGACTATGGATATCAATTCAGACATTTCCCAATAAATTGTGACAACACAAGTGATATTAACATTTCTAAGAATCCTGTTTCTCATTCTAGGACAAAACATATTGATGTAAGACATCACTTTTGGAGGGATCATTATCAAAAAGGTGATATCACTTTGGGATTCATTGGTACTAAATATCAGCTTGCTGACATATTCACTAAACCATTAAATTATGAAAGATTAGACTACATCGTACATGATCTTGGTATGATTAATCATAAATAGATATCTTATTGATCTTAATGTTTAAAACTTTACTGTATTTTAATTTACAGTTTCATACTCACTGTTTTACAGTTACTGTTTCATGCTCATGGTCTCACCATTAAGACCTTGTGCTCATGGTCTGTCAAGTCACTGTCTCACCGTGACTACACAGAATGGTCATTGTCTCACCGTGACGACCACCAACTGTCTCACCGTGATGACCGGTTTACATCACACCAGAATGCTTACTCATGGTCTCATGGTGAAGATTATTTATATTCTTATTTTAAAACATATCACGGTAATTTTTATTTCTCCTCTATTTGATTTCCTACGTTTTTTTATGACGTTTGACATTCCCAAATGATAAAAATTAAGGGTTTCATTCGATTCCTTACCCAAACTATCTCTTGAACCTTCTCACTGCTGAAAACCCTCTCTTCTCTCTTGCCCAAACCTTCAATGGATGCCTAGGATGAAGCATTCATCTTCACCCTCGTCTGAGAAGTGCCACTCTAAGAAACAGAAGAAGATACCGAGGATATCTCCTGAAGGAACTCTAAACCCAAACTTGGTAAGTCGTACTGTTGTACCTGAAAAGGAGATTTACCCTGAATGGCTGTTGTCTATCAAGTCATTAGTTTTGAAAGTTTTAAGGGAACAATGATGGCTTGAATGGTTCTCTGGAAAAAATAGACCGATTTACCCGAGGATGGTATCTCAATTCTATTAGTATGTGATGTTTTTCTTTGATTTTAGAGAAATATTTATGGTGAAAAGCTGGATAAATGGTCAGAAGTGCTCTTTCTCTTCGAGGTTGTGGGATGCATGCCTATGAATTCCACATGAAGGAGTTTGTGAAGACTACCAGAGATACCCTCCTCCATCATCTGATATCTTCGATCTGGAAAATGACTTGGAAATTCTAACTGGTAATGACACCAAGTGAAGGGATATTGCTGCAGAGCTAGATGGAAAAAATAGACTCCTATTCAAATTTATTCAGAATTTGATCAGTCCAAGAAAAGGGGATTTTAATAAAATGAAGTATCAGGATGTGTTCCTGATTCACATTTTGAAGAATGGCGACAAGATCAATCTTTGTCAGTATGTTATTAACCATATATGTGAACTGATTAAAGTCACTTCCAAATACACCTCCTTGTTTTACTCAAGGATGATTTCATCCATTCTAGTTGCAAAAGGAATGGTTGGACCGAATGAAGAATGGTTAGAGGACTTTGATTTCTGCTTATCCATGCCTATCATCAGAAGGATGAAGATTAGCTGGAACCCCTAGAAGAAGCAGTGGGTTGAGGATAATAATCAACTCTATAAAACTGTTAATCCTATTGACTATCCAAGAAGGCCTAAGAATCTAGATGATCCTGGTTTGGAACTAGATGAAATGGCTGAGTATTCAAAAGAAGAGGAAGAATAAGAGGAAGTGGAAGCTGAAGTATCACCTAGAGAAGAAGCTGGAATACCACCAATGGAAACAAATCCTATTGAAAAAGAAATGACTAATGTCCCTGCTGTTATCCCTGCTGAAATACCTCAAGGAGAGGAAGTTGTTGTTGGTTTGAGAGAAGAGGAAGCTCCTAATTCTAGTGAGGATGTCAATCCAGAAACTCATCCTACGGCTACAAGAAAATTGGTTTTCCCTGATTTAGAATAGCAAGAAACCATAGAGACAGATCTTGTTGAAGAGGATCTCCCTGTTCAGAAAGAAGTCAATCTGGAAGCACAACTAGTGGAAAAATCAGTTCCTGAGTATATTCTCTCTACTGATGAGAGGATGGAAATGGCCTTGTAGCTGACAAGGCAAGAGTTTGCTGAAGAGATTAGAGATGATCCTGTGGATCTTGACCATGTTGTTGAGCCTATTGTCTCTAAAATGGAAGGACAATTTGAGGCGGAGGAACCTCAAAACAATGAGATTATAGAAGTTGGATCTGATGAAGCTTCTCAACCTACTACCTCATACTCTGTGTACACCCATTATGTTTTCCCAATCTTTTATGATGTGAATGAGTCAGCGTAAGTGAATACAACTGGAATGGATCTCTCTTCTGTGTTTCAACTGAAGTCTGTAGCTCATCCAGAACCAGAACCAGAACCAGATCCCCATTCTCAATGTGAATCAGAATTTGAGTCTGAAGATGACTCTGAACTGCAACGAGAACATGCTCCACTACCTTTACCTGCACCCTTACCCGAGAAACACTCCTTTGTGACTGAATATGATCTGAAAGTTTTCGGAGAGACTCTTCTAGTTGGTGTTGAGAAAATTGTATCCACTCAACCTCGTCCAGTGACTCAGTTAAGTCAAGAAGATGCAAAAATTCTCTTGGAAAATATTATATTGAATATTAAACCAAGGATGATCCGAGAAATTCAAGAAGTCATAGTGGAAAATAAGCTGCTGAGTGCTGATGTTGCAAATCTGTAAAATATGGTAACAAATATGCACAATGAGTTGTCTTTGAGATTAGAGCCTACTCCTGTTTCTTCCCCTGCACCTGTTGCTACTTCTCCTGAGCCATCTGATTCCACCCTTGCTAGGGAGATTGTGTCTCAATTTCATCCATATCTACTATCATTTGATGAGAAAATTGGAAAAAAACACACAAAAATGATGGAATGCATGAGGGAACTTGTGGAAAATTTGAATAAGCTCACAGATGAATACACTGGATGCCTGCAAAAAGTTCCGAAACAGATCAAAGTTCTATCCACAACAGTAGAGACTTCTCCTGCTTCTGGTCAGACCTCCACACCTTCTTTGGATGATTCTCTACTGAGATCCATAATCAAGGAAGAACTTCATAATGCCTTCAGTGGCTTGGATCTGTCTTCTTTGTTATAAGTGGTTAAGAACAGTGATCGAGCATTGAACTTGGTTATGATTCATTCTAAGATAGCCAATGATGCTCAACAAGAGATCACCAAGAAAATAGACTTTTATCCCACCCGGATTTTCTCTAAAAGAGATATGACAGATCACTTTAGATATCTTGTGGAAAACCTGAAAATCCCTCTGGTGACTCAAGCTTTCAAATCTCAATTTCAGAAGCTTACAGAGTTCACCAGATTTTTGGATAGATTTATGGAGAGTAAGGACGATTTTGAAAAGTCTATGCCATATTGTGGTGAAATCATTACTTATTTCGTTAATCTTTTGAAGTCAAATCTTCATGTGCAGAGTACTGCTATAGTTGCTCCAGCTGCTGCACCCCTTAGACCTGGTCTATCTGCTTTAGCCTCAACTGCCATGATAGTCAGCCAAGCTCTTTCTCAGATCCGGCCAGTCATTCTTGACCAGCCACAGCCTAGATCTTCTACTACTCCTACTTTGGCTCCATCTATTTTTGAAGGTCTACCTTTACCCTCTTTTTCTACCACATATATGCCTTCTTCTACATCGCCACCAGCTCCTGTTGTTGATAAAGGAAAGGAAAATGTGGATTCCTGAAGAGTCCAGGGACTGTTTTCTTTTTTGATGGTATGTCATTTGTTGTTTAATGTTTTTATTTCTCTTGTATGTTATATTCTGAACCCTTTTTAATGACAAATGCAGTGTTTCCCATCATTTCTCTCTACTTTTTGATAATCCCAAAAGGGGGAGAAAAACTACAAGTATAAGTACTATAATGATATATGTTATTATTGAATCTATTATTCCTTAATTTTTTGCTATTCCAATATTCTAGTTTCTTTAATGTTACATTTCATTTATATTTTGACCATACATGATTTGTGATCATCAAAAAGGGAGAGATTGTTGGCCTCCTCATGTATTAATCATGTTTTAATGATCACAAATCCTATTCCTGTTAATTAATCTCAATCTTCATTGCACATATTTCCAATAATATTCCATCTCAATAATAAATACACATCATGTTTTAATGATAGAAAGTATTATTGATTATTTACTAGTCCTCTTAATGATCACAAATCTCACATATATTACCAGGCCTTTTTATTTATGATTCAAGTTCTCTTACTCTCTAATGATTAAGCTTAATCCATATTCTGCATATTACTATCTAAGTCCAAATACAGATATTTTTATAAGTATAGAGACACAGTGAAGGACTCACCATGACCCAGACACCGTGAAGGACACACCGTGACCCAGACACCGTGAAGGACACACCGTGACCCAGACACCGTGAAGGACACACCGTACCCAGACACCGTGAAGGACACACCGTGACCTAGACACCGTGGCATGGAGACACTGTGAAGAACATACCGTGACCACATACCCTGACCTAGACACTGTGACATGGAGACACCGTGAAGCACATACCGTGACCACATACCGTGAATACTATACCGTGAAGAAGACACAGTTTACATAATCACTGTGACACCGTTTCTTAACTTTTTGTCAATATTATTTAAATAATACTAACAGTCATATTTGATGTTTTTAATGAAATTAATGTTATTTAATGATAGTTGTTGGCATGTCAGGAAACTGTATCTCGTAACTATGAAAAGGGAATCATTCCTACAGCCAGAACTCGTGGAATGTAAGGAAGTCTGAGATGCAGTACACGTGTGATATGCAAGTGTGACGATACAACAAGAAGGACTTACATACATCGAGAGCACTGTGCTGAACAAGGAGAACAATCCCGAGCAAGAAAGAGATTGCAAGACCTTAAAATAACTCTCATGAGTGAAATACAACACCACTGAAGATCACACGATAAATCAAGAGATCTTTTTCACTCCTGTAGAACACAAGCTGAACTACGACACTCCGTTTTTCAATAGAAAAACTAGAAAAGGACTCAGAAGCATTCCTGCTGAATCCAATGAGTCCAGAGCTGCATTGATAATCACTAGAGCTTTCTAAACTTTTATCTGTTTTCTCTAAGTGGTATATTTATATACATTCAAGCAGTGTGGTGTACTCTGTATATCTTATACACACACTGTCTCCTACACTGAACTGGGGGATATCAAAATCCTCACTCCAAAACTATTAACTCTTGTTTACCCACGTCAACTGTGGAAAAGGTCCTTGTGTGTCCTGGTATTTGTTTTGTTTCCCACGAAGAACAGTCGTAGAGGACCCTGTGTGGCCTGGAATGTTTTGTAAACTGTTGTAAACCCCGATCTAGGGTGTGGATCAAATTTATATAAATTTGAGAGGATTAAGTCTCGTCTTGAGACTGAACCTAGTTTTATATCTGCTGTGCACAATTAGTTTAAGATTAAAGTATACTACATATATCTTTTATATTCCACTTCTATTACTTTGAAATACAAAACTATTTTAAAGCTACATTGATAGTTAAATTAGAAAGTGTTTATACTTATTGTAAACCAGTAGGTTATTTTCAAAAGTTAGTTTAATCTTGTGGTTAAATTAACTGAGACCTAATCAATCTTTGAGAAGCTAAGTGAACATCTAAAATCTATATAAATTCACTATAGTTTAACTTGTTTTATAAATTAGGGGATTTTAAATAGACAATATTTTAACAAAAATTTTAATTGGAACTCAATTCACCCCCCCCCCTGTTGAGTATCCACTCCGACCAACATGGTGCATATCTATGATTTGATTAATCCATCCAAGAAAAAAACATGTTTAAATTATCTGAGGATGATTTTTCCCATGTTGAAAAAATTAGATTGTGTAGAAGATGGAGATGAAGTGATATGTTCTTGTAGTGGATTTCCTCTTCAGAAAGACATTTGTGAGAGGATAAAAATATTCTAGAACCCACGGAAGAGATGTTGGGTAGGAGATGAGAAAAGGCTGTATGAGGATTTCAATCTGGTTGACCATCCTTCTAGACCAAAGGACTAAGTTGATTTAGGTCTCTAACCAAGATAAATTCCAATTTATTCTGATGAGGAAACTGAGGTTGAAGTGCCTAGGGAAGAAGGATATAATTTTGACGATAGGAGTGATCTTGATATTTTGGAAAGTCCCAAGGATATGAATTATGGACCTACTAGTCCAACTGTGGAATTTCCCTCAATAGAATCATTATTAGGTGATGAAGATGAGGAAGAAACTGGTGTTACTGGAATTTAAGGTTATGTCAGAAAATCAGATGAGCAATATGATGATGGTGGTGATGATGGTGATGATGTTTATGATGGAGGAAGTGTTGAGCATGTGAGTGAATCTCTAAAAGTGGGACAACATGTGGTTGACAGATCCAGTGAGGAATTGGCACATGGGCCTGGTGATGGTGTTGATCATGTTGATCAACAGGTTAATGGACATAGAGATGTTGTACATGAAGAAAAAAAACTCCATCCTAATGCTGAAAATGAAGATATCATTTAGGAATTGAATGGTCTTATGGATGCTGGCAAGGAGGATGAATATGTAGTTCCAGTTCCTCAAATTAAGGAAGTACCTGGTGAAGCTGAAGCAGCTGGAGATCAGGTAGAACATAAAGTTCTGTTGGTTCCTGTTCCCAGACAAGTTGTTTTGGCTATAGACCAGGATGAAGTAGGTGATGATATTGATGTTATTTCTAATCCTTAGGGAAGAAGGGTAAGAATTGATACAGTTGATCCTAGAGACTGGACCTATACTAGAGAGTGGAATAGTGATCTAGGATATATTCTTTTTGGTTTTGAGTATGTCTTTGATGAAGAAATGGTGTCTTCTCCTCCTGCTCCACAAGTCCAAGCTGACCCAGAACTTGCTTCACCTGTTCAACGAGTAACATCTCTAGCAATAGACCTAGTAGCTTAGGCAGTGCCCAGAAATGATGTCACAAAGGATGATTTGTAAAAACTGAAAATTTATATTTGTGAGTTTTTAATAGCCTCATTTGGATACAGGAGTGAAGCCTCCACCTCCATAATTATCTCAGATGCTGATGTTGCAATGAATTCGAGAATGGGGATTCAGGAGATTCAACTGAATCTTATTACTACAAAAAACCATTATTAGACACAACCACTTGATGAGATAAGAAGTAATAAAGATGAGAAATGAGTTTAATTCCATAACCTTTTACTTAAAGACCTCCTTTAGTGGTGTTATTGATGTTCTTAGGAACATGGTAACTCATCTAATCAGTATAGATCTGAAAAATTTGAATGAAGCGCTTGGAAAAATGTTGACTGGCCTATCCAGTTCTAGGAGTGGGATAAGTGTTGTTGCTGATTTGGAGTCTCTCAAGGTTGTGATGAGAGGGGAAATTCAAAAACATCAGAGTGATTTAGACAAAGAAACTCATGAAAATGTTCATCGAAATACAGATCATGTGTACAATATGGCCAGACAGTGCACAAATGAATCCTCTACAGCTCAGAAAGAGATTCGGGAAAATGTGGGCAAGTATTTCACTAAGATATACACCAAGAATCATCATTATACTGTATATTTATTCAAATAGGAGGACCCAAAAGCAAGAAAAATAGAAAAAATGAGGAGGAGGATGAAGAGTGATGGGGAGAGGGAGAGGGAGAGTGGGGAGCGGGAGCATCGCCGGATTATGGGGGCTTGAAATAATGGAGCCCGAGGGCGTCGCCTCGAATTAGATTAATCCCTTCCACTTTGAGAGTAAATGCATTGAGGATGAAAATTACTTTTGAACCCAAGACACCCATGATTGCCATGTAATCCGCAAATTTGTTCCCCTCTCTCCACGTGTTAGTGATCTGAATCCTGCTGTCAAAGTGATGGTTGCACATCCAAATTGTGTAAGACACTGTCCAAGGAGTAGGAATTCTACCCGTTAGAGAATCGTAAAGGTTCCTTGAGTTTTCTTCCACTTCGTAGAGTGCAATACCTTTCTGTTTGCATAACTTGAGCCCTGAGAGAGCCGCATGGTCCTCTGCCTAAAGAGCACTACCGTCACCATAATGGGCTGTGAAGGCCATAAACACACTCCCTTCTGAATTTCGAACCACTCCACCTCCCTGCATGTCTCTCTTAATACATGAACCATCAGAGTTCAACTTCAAACCTTCAGTAGGAGGAGACTACTTGATCCCCCCCCCCCCCCCCGTGCTCCATGGGCTGGAGGAATGTCCGAATAAGAGGGAAGAAGACCCTAAAGAAACCACATGGATGGAGCGTCGCACCAATTATCAACTAGGGGGACCCAGTAGATCAGCATCATCCTAGTTCTCATGATGATGGACCGACCTATAGAGAGTGTCCCCTCAAATCTCTCCTTTTTGCGGGCCTTCCATAGGCACCAGCACTCGACACTGAGGATGATGGTCCTCACCGCCCTCTCGGGGCATCTGTCTAGAGTCCCCTGGAACCAACTCTCCAGAAACGACGTGGCCCGTAACCCTGGGGAAGAAGACATGAGGGATACCCCAAAGAAAAACCAAACCTCTTGTGCCCATTCACTTTCAAAGAAGATATGGTTTGTGTTTTCTACCCGATTGAATTTGAAGCACTGACAACGGGAGGCAATATTGATACCCGCTTTTGGATACCTTCATCAGACGGGATCATGGAGTTCCTGTTCCTCCATAGAAGAAAATTAAATTTTGTCGGGATTTTCCTGCACCATAGCGTATCATTCCAGTTTTCCTGCTGCACCCGGGGTGTTGAGATCACTTGAAAGTCCTTGGTGTTAAATTTCTCAGACAGTGAGGGGGTGAAGACGCACTGGTCCGGCTCCGAAGTGATGGTAATGGAGTCAATGATTTCTTTCTGGCCCTTGTCCAGCACAGACTTGATGAATTCAAGGTGTATACTCACGTCCATTAAGGTAATCGAAGGAACCGAGCACTCCAGGAAGTACAGCACCGAGCCGCTCCTATTCTGCTTCCAGAATGAAAATTTTCCCTCCCCCACAATCCACCGAGAGTGGTGTTGGAGGATTGGGATCATAGGGCCAACCAATTTCCATAGAGGAGATCCCCGCATGCTGGCCATCACCATTTTGCTGTCAACACTATCCCTCATCATCCTCCCCTAGAGATTACACCCCTCCACGATATCCCATTCTAGTATGGCATGTATTCCCCTAAGAGTGTCCCTCAAACTCCTGACATTGATCCCCCCGCCTGGATCTGTCGAGCCATCCTATCCCATGAAACCCAGTGTTTTTCCTCGCTCCCAGAGCATCCCAGAGAAAACTAGCTAATACCTTGTCAATGGCTTTGATCACCCCCTTAGGCACCGAAGTAGCCGCCATTGCATGCACTGGGATAGAGGCCAGCACGTTGTTCACCAAAGATATTCCCCCTCCAAAGGACAGGAAGTGTTTCTTCCAGTTGAGGACTCGGACCATAATTCTTCTAACCACATGATCAAAGTCCTGAATGTGAGTTCTTCCCGGAGAGATAGGAGAACCGAGATACTCCATTGGAAATTTCCCAGGATGCATTACCATATTCATGCAAATGGAGTTGGCCCGTCTCGTTGTGAATTTGTTTGAGATAAAAATATTACTTTTGGAACGGTTGATCATATGACCGCTCTAGTGGCAATATTCATCCAAGATCCTCTTGATGGCCCTCGTGGATCTTTTCCCTGCATTTGAGAAGATTATTGTGTCATCGACAAACATGAGGTGGGATATATAAGGAAGATTCATTTTCCTTTGATATGGTGTAATGCTTCCATTGAAAAAATCGTGGGATTTCCCCGTGAGATATACTGTCATCCAGGATGAGCTGAAGCATCGGAACAACAAATCCATGACTATAGGAGAGAAGCCCATGCACGCTAAAACCATGTTAAAAAATCCCCACTCCAGTATATCGTACGCCTTATTCATATCCACTTTAATGGCTATATTGGATCCATATGTCTTGATGTTCAAGTCCCTCAACACTTCATGAGCCAGCGCAATTGGCCCACAAATTGATCTGCCACGCACAAAGTCGTGATGTTCCATGGAGGTCCATCGTGGGAGGTGCATCGCCAGTCTTGAGTTAATTATACTTTCTAAGATCTTGTATGTGAAGTTACACAGGCTCACAGGACGATAATGGTGAATGGAGGAGGGGTCCTTCACCTTTTGGATGAGGACCAAAGTCGTTGCATTTACCACCCACGGGAGGGAGCCACATCGGAAAAAATCTTGAATGGTTGCTGCCATGTCTTCCTTTACCACTTCCCATGATGCTCTATAAAATGAACCTGGAAAAATATCGGTCCCCAGAGTGCTCTCTGGGTTTAGATTTCTCATAGATTCTTAAATATCCCTCTCAACATGGACCTCTTCCAAGAGCAAATTGTCCTAAGGGAAACCCCTGCTTGGAATTGCCTCCCAAAGCTCTGAGCTCCCCTGTGGATACATGCTGGCCATTCTCTCATTATCACCTGCAAGATGATCATTAAAGAAAGAAAAAGCCCTTCCACCCACAACGTCACAATCATCTGTAAATGATCCATCTTTGAGCTTGATGTTGGGTTTGATGGGACAACTCTTCTCCTTGATGCAAGCATGGATGTATTCCGAGTTTTTGTACCCCTCATGCAGCCACTTTATCCTTGATTTGTCCTGTGCCTCTCGCTCCTGTCTCAGGATAATGTCAGTGAAGCTATTCTTCTGGATTGAAAGGTCCTCAAAGCTACCATCATTACAAGTTTTCTCCAGGCTAGCCTCTAGGCATTCGATGTCCCCTTTGGTCTCCTCCATCTCCTGATCAAATGCAGGGAGGTTCCCTGCCCAGTCCAGTAACACCAACTTAAGTCTCTTTAACTTATTATGCAGAGCCACCCAGAGAGATCCTTGGACCTCTTCCCCCCATGAATACCTTACCACCTGGAGAAACTCTGGCTTCCGGGTCCAATGGTCATAGAATATGAATTTCCATTGGTGGCCTCTCCTTGTGGACAAAGTGACCAGAAACGGTGAGTGATATGAAATACCCCTCACAAGGTGAAATACCTTGGTATCTGCAAAGTTGTACAGAGCATGCACGTTGGCAAGGCAGCAGTCTAACAGGATCCAGCA
Source organism: Viscum album (assembly GCA_963277665.1). Lineage (NCBI taxonomy): Eukaryota > Viridiplantae > Streptophyta > Magnoliopsida > Santalales > Viscaceae > Viscum > Viscum album. The sequence goes on along the minus strand of OY728137.1, from coordinate 1,485,598,125 downwards.
ATGCCTGATACCTCTTTAATTGTTACACCAGGTATAGTGGTCACCAGAGTACCCCAGGTCCATAAGACCTGTGCTGGCCATGAACTGGATGAAAGCAGTGCTCGCGCGGCGCGGGAACGCCCTGCGCCTTATTTTCTCTGATGGTTTCGTAATACAGTTGATGTATCCTCCAATGATCCAAGGTTCATCTCCTAGGTCAATCATTCTCATCTCCTGCCACAGGGATTCTCTAATGCCGTTATGGAAGCTCCCATAAACGAAGGATGCATAGAAGCTGAGCGACCCCATTGTCACCCTTGTCGTAATGGCCTGGTCCCCTGCCTGAACCAGAACCACTGAAGTATCCCTCCTCCAAAAGATCCATATATACATGTTAGTTGGAGCCAACTGAATGAATGCCTGCATTCTCATCTTATTAGTGAAATCCCCTATCTTTCCCGGGTCCTGTTTGGGTTCCAAAATAGCAGCAAGGAGAGATTTCTTTTTCTTGGTCTCTGATGCTATGAAATCAGTTTTGATCCTCACCCCGAGACCATGAGAAATCCATATGAATATGGGTATCATTGGTAACTTTTTGGCCTGGCATTGGCCCCAGGAGACAAGGTCTCCTTCTGATGGTGTGAGAGAGACTCACTGAACTGTGCCCTTTGCAATTTGGATTTCGCCCGAGTATATACACCCGAACTCTTGTGCTTTGCTTTGGGAGACTTATTCAAATGGAATTGAGTCTTGGGAGACTTACCTCTCACGTCACTAGGGGATGACAGTACCATTGTCCATTTACCTTTATCCCATGGAGTCTGGTTACCTGAGTGCTTAAGCGAAGCCACTTCAACCACCTCCAAACCACTCGGCCTGCTGCAAGAAGTCGCGTTCACCAACAACCCAACCGTAGATAGAGCCAAACTGCTAGCAGGGGGAGAAGGCACATCTCCCGATTTCCCACTGGGAGCCGCAGAAAGAATTCCAGTAACCCACCCACGGAGAGAGCCTGTCGGGGACCCAGAGCCCAACCTCGAAGCTTGTCCACCCACGAAGGTGCCGACCCCCGATCTATACTGACCAGAGCTCCGCAAGACTGAGCACACCCTGCTGAAGCTAGAGGGAAAACTATAGAGCAATAAGGCTATATATCCACAACCGACGGGCCATCCTGGACCGTGGAGGATGATGGACTATCCGGCTCACGAGGGGGAGGCTCACTCCCCAAAGCCGGCCCAGCCTCCCGCCAAAGGTTCTTTTGACGGCCCCTCTTGCACAGTCGCACAGAGTGCCCTTGAAGGAGGCAGGAAGAAAAAAACATGGGAAACACCGGGAAAACCACAGGTTGGTTCCACAGCGTATAACCCTTGACCAATAAAGAGATTTTATCTGGAACTGGAAGAGACAAATCAATTTCAACACACAACTGAGTGACTGACAGATCAGCGTTGCTCCTGGTACAGTCGTCCACACATAGAAATCTACCAAGGGAGTCACTGGTAGCCTTGAGATAGGAGACATTCTGAAAGGGTAGGGGTAGTCCTGGAAGAATGATCCACACCACTGCTTTGGGGCTTTCCTTCCCTATATGAACATCCATCGACCACCTCGCCAAACTGAAACGCCACCTGCCCAAGCGTTGAGGGGCTCTGCACCACACATGGATGAAGTCCTCCTCTAAGGAGAAGACCAAACAGAAAGAGAGACGGTGAATACCAGAAACACACGCCGGAGTCTGTAGCCCCCAAGAATCTACCCAGTGCTTGAAGACGGGAAGAGGAGGTTTACCAGCGCCAAACATGGAAATGAGGGTCCATTTGAGGCTAGCCACAGCTAAATGGAACTCCTACTCAAATGACCATCTCTCAAGATCTTACTTAGATTCGAACGATCCTTATAGAGTAGGCTCCAAGTTGGGTGTTGTCAGAAAGACGACCTACACTTGCAGCTACTATTCCTATAGGTGTTTCCCTGCCTGGTGTTATCCTCAGACCACGTCTACCCTCTGCCACTCCCAAACCCTCTCGTTCTCTGTTGGATCCCTTAGACAAAGTCAAAGATGATCAGTATACAAACCCTTAATGATGGATTATGTCTTTTGATATGGATTTGATAATTTTTTTCCTTGTACTCTTCTACATTTTAATGCAAATACTTATGGTGTTGTTCTTCTCTTTTTTCTGTCTTCTCTTTTTGCTAATCCCAAAAAGGGGGAAATGGAGCTATAATTTATATTTATGAATAGATTATTTGTCTAATGGGAAGTTTTTCATGTTTAGGACACATGTAATGTAATCACCTTAATCTATTTAGTGAGGGGGAGATTTTTTCTACAATTTCAAACTTGGAATGACTTTAGTCATATTGAATACTCTCACATTCGATACTCACTTTCGATGTCATATGATATGTTGAGCTATATTTATTCTATATATTTTCATGTATGCCATAATTTTTGATTATCAAAAAGGGGGAGATTATTGGACCATCTATGATAATGTAGTTTTCATAATCACAAATAATATCAATATACAGATTCTAATATTTCATTGAATTTTAACATCTTGATGTGAATCAATTATGTCATACAAGACCATTTACTTTAATAATCCATTCACTTATATTAATGAATAAATATGTTTACAAATGTATGTATACATGAAATTTTTCATAACACTTAGTCTAGTAAGACAAACACTTCGAAAAATTTCTAGATTCCCTGGCACTGATGGTTAGTTCGATAGACCAAATTTTGACACACCGAAGTTGACAGATCGAAGTTTGACACACCGAAGTTGACAGACTGAAGTCTGACACAAAGAATTCGACAGACCAAATTTCGACACACCGAAGTCGACAGAACGAAGTTTGACACACCGAAGTTGACAAAACGATGTTTGACAGACTGAAGCCGACACACTAAAGATGACACACCGAAGTTGACAGATCGAAGTTTGA